>CM054057.1:339471058-342168596 GCA_028641055.1 Alopecurus myosuroides | reverse complement strand
CTCGCCCATTGATCCTGCTGCTAATTTGGAGAGCTTGGCATCACAGAAATAATATAGTTCATGATGAAGATAAGAATTCCATAGAAGCCTCCTCAGTTTTCCTACAAAACTGTGTTGATACTCTTAATTGTTTTGGGTATGGTTTGTGCAGTACAGGGAAAGCTCCGCAGGTCACTTGCGCCGAAATTACTCCGAAGGCTAGTACTGAAAAACTAAGGATTGTTTGGAATGCTCCACAAGATGGTAAACTTAAAATAAATTTTGACGCATCCTTTATTCAGGAAACAAAACATGGTTCCATGGGTGATGTCATCAGAGACCATTCAAGCTGCGGCGATTTGTTCTTTGGCGATGCAACTTCGTAATTGTGCTGTTGCGGAGGATGCAGAAGCAAGAGCCCTTTTACAAGGTCTACAACTGTGTGTTCAACACATTATCTTTCCTACAGAAGTGGAAACAGACTACAGCGGTGTTTCAGTTTTCATTTATACAAATCAAAACCTGTCTAATTGTGCTTCATCTACAGGGAGGTAGACAAGATTAGAAATTCTGTGTGCCATCTTTCTACGTCTCTAGTTAAAAGAGACTGTAATGTTGTGGCGCATGAGTTTGCGAGAGGTAATAGGGTAGAGGGGACTGAAGATTTCTGGTTTAATTCTATTCCAAACTAGACCAGCCCCTTTTTCTGTGAAGATGTAACAAGCTTGTGCATGAATGAAATCTCTTTTGACGTCAGAAAAAAACTAGCCTACCTAATTCATCCTGGATGCAAGAAAAAAATTATCAGGAGTTGTATTTGAAGATAACGGTCGCAATCCCTCAATATGCACGCCCGCTCCTTAGGAGTAACGGTGAACTTTGTTTTGTTGCGCCTACTAGGTATTTTACTATCTTTATTGAAACAAAGTTAAAGGTTATCTACTAGACACCAAATTATTTACACAACTTTGTGATTTGTGCATAATGGTAGCATTGAATTCTCATTTCTAGTAAGAAATTATATTTTACGAGTGGTGTCGAGATGCGGCTGCAACCACATAGCTATCTACATTTTGTAAATATTAGAGCTATACATTGTTGAATTACTTTGTAGTTTTCATAGCTGGCTAACCGTTCTAGACTCACGTCCCATCCCCCCCAGCCACCATCACCCTAATTAAACAAATGGTATAAGTTTTTTACGGCGTCATACCAAAATTTTGGACCGTCCTCCGCCACTTATAGGGGCCAAAAAATTGGTGTCACAATTGCCTAGAGAATTATGTGGAAAAAATCACAAGCCAACCAACTTTCCGTGCCCATCAAAGATGGCACTATGACACACAAGCCTAGAGTATCTAGTTTTGAATAGGTATTAGTACTGTAGGTATGATGTCTACGCACACTTCTATTCTTGTAGACAGTGTTGGGCCTTTAAGTGCAGAGGTTTGTAGAACAACATCAAGTTTCCCTTAAATGAATCACCCAAGATTTATCGAACTCAATGAGGTATAGGTCAAATATATCCCTCTCAAGCAACCCTGCAATTAAGATACAAGAAGTCTCTTATGTCCCCAACACACCCAATACACTTGTCATGTATATAGGTGCACTAGTTCGACGAAGAGATAGTGAAATACAAGTAATATGAATTATTATAAGTGATAATTGCAATCTGAAATAAAAATGGCAGCAAGCAAACATGTAACAGAACTGGTTGTAAACGGTGTTTTAGTGCTTGGAAACAAGGCCTAGGGATCATACTTTCACTAGTGGACACTCTCAACAATGATAATGTAATTGAATACATAAATATCTTCTCTTCACTATGCTACTCTGAACAACTCTCCGGTTGGATAACAAACACCAATTCACTGCGTAAGGCTGCAAAAGCGCCCCTTAAAGTCGCATTCCACATCTAGGGACGCCCACTCTGTCACTTTGAGCATCCAAAGATAGTACTAACAAACACCGCAATTTCATAGAGACATCCAACTCAAATAATAACTCATGATAAGTATTCATGTAGTCTTTAGCCTAAGAGCCACACACGATGCGCACACTGTTACCTTCACACCGTGGGTCAAAGGTGTCTCCGGAGGTCACATTAATAAAATCACTTGAGTAGTATAATAGATGAAAAGTAACATCTACTTATTCAACTAGATTACAAAGCTCATGATCACATAAACATCACACCATGGGAGAGAGAGATAAACCACATAGCTACAGGTAGAGCCCTCAGCCTCGGGGGAGAACTACTCCCTCCTCATCATGGGAGTCAGCAACGGTGATGAAGATGGCGGTGGAGTCGATGGAGATGGATCCAGGGGCAATTTCCCGTCCCTGCAGCGTGCTGGAACAGGGATTTCTGTCCCCCAAAACTTGTCTTCGATGGCAACAGAGCTACGGAACTTTTCGTGGATGGAAGCCGATTCTTTAGGGTTTTCGCGTTGGAGGCAATATATAGGCAAAATGACGATGGTTAGGGGTGCCCGACGGGGCCCACACCAGGTGGTGGAGCGGCCAGAGGTGGGCCCACGGCCATGGCATGGTGTGAACACCTCGGTGCCCCCTCCGTCTCTTCTTTGGACTCTGTTGACGTGTCAGGAAAAATAGGTGGCTGGGTCCTTGTTTCGTCTGATTCCGAGAATATTTCCTTAAGTAATTATCTGAATAGAAAAACAACAGAAAATAGGAACTGGCACTGTGGCATCTTGTTAATAGGTTAGTCCCAGAAAATGCATAAAAATGCTATGAAGTGTGAATAAAACATGTAGTAATTGATATAAAACAAGCATGGAGAATCAAAATTATAGATATGTTTGAGATATATCAAGCATCCCCGAGCTTAACTCCTACTCGTCCTCGAGTAGGTAAGTGATAACAAAATAATTTTTGAGGTGACATGCAGCCAACACAATCTTGATCAATGTTATGTAAAAGCATTGCAAGATGAGTTCAAAGTACTCTAAACATAGACATGATAGATATAATTCCAACAACGTAACTTAGCAACTATGTTGCAACATAAAAAGAAACACAAACAAAAGATCATAAATAATAATGCATTGAAAGTTATACGTTTGTTTCGAGCATAGAGAAAACATAGCAAAGTGGTATTCAACTTGTCCTTCATGGAATAGCAAAACATAAATGGCAGGACACCTTCAAAGTTCAAATGGTGACTAGATACAGATAATTTGAGAACAAGCAATAACATAATCATGAATCAATCAATAATAAATTTTGGGACTATGCGCATCATACTCAGAATGACAACTATGCTCTCTTAACTAGTGCATAAAGTTAGAAAATGAAGACTCAACATAAAATTAAAAGAAAGGCCCTTCGTAAAGGGAAGCAGGGATTACTCATGTGCTAGAGCTTTTTATTTGAATAAAACAGAGGTATTGAAAATATAATTATGAGAGATGTGTATGTCTATGTCAACGAATGGTAATGAAAAGCTTATCATAACTCGTATCATGCAAGGAGCGGTTTCTGTTGGCACTTTCCTCTTTTTCTTATTGTTGGCACTTCTCCCCACCTTTTCTTACACGAACCATGGCTAATCTAATCCTCGGGTGTCGACCAACAATCATCAATCCATGGGGAAGTGCCTTTTATTCATTTTATAGTTCACACTATTTGGCACTATCTCTTTGCAATATTAAGACGAGTACAGATTCCATACTCATCGGGTGAAAGAGGGGGAAGAACTTTTCTTGACATAAGACATAATAAACTTTAAACTACTTCCTCATGAGCTAAAATAGGAGCACAAAACATGTAATAGCTTTTGAAGGTTTTAAAGGTAGCACACAAGAAATTTACTTTGGAGTGGGAGTGAAATACCACATATAGGTAGGTATGGTGGACACATTGGGCCAACTTTGGTTTTTGGGAGTTGGATGCACTAGTAGAGCTCATACTCAGTACAGGTGAAGGCTAGAAAGAGACTCGGAGCGACCAACTAAGAGAGCAATAACGACCATAATCATGCATAGCGACAAAACATTATTAATCAAAGAATAAAGTGATATTAGAAGTAAAAAAAAAAGTGATCATAGAGGATTTAAGTGACTGGTTTGTAGTCATAATATGGTGTGATCATGCGCCAAGTCAGCCCAAATAAAGCATCAAAGGAGAATACCACAATACTATGCTTCAATATGATAAAAACAACACATGATTTCTTTCAATGGCGCATTAAGCACTCTCAGCTATTTGAGACAAGTCATGCTACATTAATAACTACTAAGCTCATCATTAAAATAAAATTTAACATGACATGCTACAATCTAAGCCACTATCCAGACGAGCTTCCTATTGCACCACTATAAGCATGGCATATTTTACACTTCTCCAACACCAATCAACTTTTTTGAAATAACTCTCATAAATAATAATAATCAAAGACCAGAGAGATAATAATATATAACTGAATTAAACCAACAAACTCTGAACAAAATACGAGTGGAAAACAAGAACTAAACGCAGTACTACAAAAAAGTGAACACTCACAGAACAATAAGAGTGAAAACTAGAGTGTTCTATGCAATGAAAATGGAGCATGTATTTCTCCAAACAAAATATGCTAGGATCCAACCATATAATACAACAAAGAAAACAAAACAAACTGAAAGCAAAAATAATTTACGCTCCAAGAATAACACATAATATATGAAGCAATAAAAATATAGTGTCTTGAAAGAGACCTAATATTTTTGTTGATAAAGAAGGGGATGCCTTGGAATCCCCAAGATTTGATGCTTATACTTCTTGGATATTTATTGGGGTGACATGGCGATGTAGCTCACCGTATTCAACCAAGCACAATATCGATACACGACAAGGTGAACTCGCTCCTCTCGCTCAACACTTTCGGTGACTTGGCGGATGGTGCGCTACCTCATGGTTCAACCCTTTGTGGGCTCAGGTTCGAACCCACCACGGGTGCCCAAGAAGACGCGGAAGGCGAACGAGGAGGACCAGCGCAAGGAGGCGAAGGCACGAAGCCCCAAGAGGCGGAACCTCCGGTGCTTCCACCGGAGCCTCCGCTCCGCGCCAGCCACCGGAACCTCTGGTGCAGCCTCCGCCCAAAACCCCTTCGGGTGGATGAGAGCGGAGCCACCACCGGAGCCAGCTACGGAGTCCCGGCGGAGCCTCCGGTGTTCCCACCGGAGCGTCCGCTCCACGCTCGCCACCGGAGCCTCCGGTGCAGCCTCCGCCCAAAACCCCTTCGGGTGGTTGAGAGCGGAGCCACCACCGGACCCCCACCGGAGCCTCCGCTCGGTCCACCGGTACCTCCGGTGGAAACCACCGGAGCCTCCGCTCCTGCGCGGCCTTTGACCCACTTTCGGGTCTTGACCCATGTACCTTATCCTCCCACCTACCCCCTTGGCACTAGACTATATATAGTCCTCCCCATTCTAGATCTAGGAGAGAGTTTAAGTTAGAACATTTGGAGCTCAGCTCTCTTGTATCCCTCTTTGAGGAACTACTCCTATGATGTGTATCTAGGAACGTATCAAGATCTCTCCAAGGAGCTACTCTTTCACCTTGTGATTCTAGTAGTGCTTGCCAGCCTTCCCCTTTGGGCTTCTGTTGGATCGGTGGACCGACCGGTGAGAGGAATCGGTTTCAATTAGCGTGTTGTTGACTTGGGTTTGCGATCCCTCGTAGGCTTCACGAGTTATCTTCCCCCTTTTGTGTTTCCGCGCGTTTGCCCTCGATTTCCCCTCGATTCCCCCTCTCGTGTTCATCGTGTTCATCGCGTTCTTCGTGCGTTCTTCGTTCGTTCTTGTCGATTCGTGAAGATCGGGCCAACTTAGAGGTCAACACCTCATCATCTGGTATCCAGAGCTAGATTGACACGAATCCGACACCCCACCCCCTCCCCTACCACCAATTTTTCTTCTATCCACCATAAATTCGAAAATTTGACCAAAAATAGCCGAAAGGGATTTCGACCGATCTCTTGATTCGTTGAGTTTTTCGTGGTTTTGTTTCATAGATTTGTTGCCAAAAACCATTCCCCATCTTTCTATTCAGCCACAATTCTTTAATTTGTCCAAAAATTTTCTTGATTTGGGAGAAATTTCGAATTTGAGCAAAAATTTCAGAAAAATCCTGCTCTTCGATTCTTGGACAGATTTTGTATCTTGTTTTTCTTTGTCGTCGTTGCTCCGATTTGAGTGAGGCAAGTTCCTACGCGTCGCCATCGACATCGCCTACGCATCTACATCATCGGATCCACACGACATCGACATCCACCGGCCGCAAGTCCGAGATCATCCACCGCATAGGTATAACTTGCTTCCGCTTGAACTAACCCTTTCCTTTGTGTACCTTACCTACTTGGACTAGTTCTTTTACACCGCTTGGCATCGCATTGTGGCACCGAGAGTGCGAGTTTTGCGCTTGTGAGAGAATAGCTTCGAGTAGGCATTGGCATTTGGGAATCATCATCTCCGCATCATCATCATCAAAAAGCGAAAAATCAAAAAAAAAGTGGAGAAAGAGCAAGAAGCAAAAAGAGCCAAAAGAAGCAAAGATCGATGCCAATTGCTATCATGTGTAGGAACTCCTAGCTTTGAGTTGCGAGAGAGAAGAGAGTGACCGGTTGCCACATTGTGAATCTTGTTGCCTCTTGTTAATTGCGGTTCGAGCTAGCGTCCTCCTTGCGTTGGTGTGGCATTGAGCTTAGTCTTCGATAGGTACATTTCGTCTCCGCTCGTCCATTGGCCGCACTAACCCCATTTATCATTTGTGTGTGTGTGTTTTTCGTTTCCACCATATCTTTTTCCTCCACTAGGTTTGGTTTTCGTGCTAACTTTTCTTTGATTCTTATCCACGTTTTACAACATACTTTTCTTTTGATTTGTCCTTTTCTCGCCATATTTCTAACCCATTGCCATCCACCCATAAGCCGTGTCTGTTTTGGAGCGTGTTTTTGGGATCTTTCGAACTCAAGTCACTTCATTCTTTTTGCTATCGGTTTCTCTTGGCTTGGTCCACTAGTTTCCAACATTTGCTAAAAGGTGAGGGTTGAGCTCTTAGGTCCTCACACTCTATATATACATTTGCGCTTGTCACTAACCATATATAGCGAGAGCGAAGACTTTGGAGGCCATGATGATCATGATGAGTCCATGATGGACCACTACGACTACAACGAGCTAGACATGGACCTCCACTCCTATGAGCACGACGTGGTGGACGACTACGAGCATGACATGGTGGATCACCACCACTACTACGACCACGACGTCGAGCTCTACACCGACTACTCCTCCCCAAGCATCATCGACATGGAGGAGTACCACAACCACCACGCCACCTTCGACTCCATGAGCAACATCGACATGAACCATTACTACAACAATGACGCCGCAAGCTTGGATGACGAGATGGAGCCCTACTACACCGACAACGCATCCTCGAGCATGGCGGAGTTCTACACCGACAATGACTCCGACATGGACGAGCTCACCTACAAGCGCTTCCTCTCCAAGCTTCGGTGGCCAAGACATCACATGTCCGATGGTTCATGCTCACCACCATGGATCTTCAAGGCGAATGCCAAGGCAAACACAAGACAAGTACCTTCAACCTCAAGATGGCGCAACGACAAGAAATCCGACAAGTTGGCCACGTCAAGATCCTCAACTTCTAGACGGCGCCACAAGAAGGACATCATCGAGGCCACATCTAGCGAGAAGGCCAAGAAGCCAAGGCATCCAAATGACTTTCGGAGTCATCCCACACATGAGGTGCGGGAACGCCGAAAGCTTCGTCATCGACAAGCTTCCCGCTCTCATCACCACGCTCATCACCAAGACCGTCGCCATGATCACCATCGCCATATGGAAGAGAGTGGTACACCAACCTCACCGCATCTTCCACCACAAGCTCCGCGACGACATTGGTTTGAGCATCGCTCGCCATCACCACTACCTCGACCTCGACACCGACAAGGCCGTGGTGACCCTCTTCAAGATCACCCTCTACGACCGGATATTCTTCATCACCCACCTTCTCCAAGCTCGACTCATGACATTGGTCTAAATGGCTTCGTGGATGGTGCTTGCCCACATTCAAGGCTTCCAAGGCAAAATGTGTGTCACCACCACAATGACCACCAAGACTAAGGCCATTATCAACAAGGTGCTCCCTATATGGCTTTTAGTGAATGCCTCCCTCAACTCCACCACAATGACCACCGGCGCCATCCTCTCCACCATGATCGCCATCACCAAACCAATGAGGATGACCCACATGAGCTTCCACCGCCCATCTTTGATGAAGACCCAAATGAGAGCCCTTCTAAACATCAAGCGAGTGCGAATGCTCCCTATGGCTTGTTTTTCCCCATCTTTGAGGAAGACCCCATTGAGCGCCACCATAGGCAACAATCAAGTGGAATTGCTCAACATGCTACTTCACTTCCCATCTTTGATGAGGACCCCTATGAGCGCCCACTTCGACCACCACTAGGCACGGATGCTATGATCCTACTTTCCCCTCTCCTTCAAGATGAAGACCTCCTATGCCCCATTTGCAAGGGCCATGGTCACATCATGTGGGATTGCCAAGGCGGCGACCAAGATGGTGCGTCAAATGGAGATGCCATCCATGATTCTTCTCCTACCACATTGGATGAAGCACCACATCATCTAGGCCATGAAGACAACGACTTGAGCGCCGTTGGCCTCAATGTTACAAGGTGCAAGGACCATGAGCGTCATCATCCATATGAGGAATGGGAGCCGCCACCTCATCTTCACCAAGATTGTGCTTTCTATTCGCACCCCGCCTTCGACAAGGATCAAGATCATCCTCGCCATGGACACTATGATACCACTACTTCATCAAGGCAAGAGGCAAGAGACACTTCATCACCGACACCCATCCACAACTTCCATGAGCGACATTCTATGAGGATGAACAATGACCTTCATGATCAAGGCCATGAGCTTCTTTCATCGCCGCAAGCGCAACACCAACATCAAGAGTGCGAAGCTATTCCTCCCATGACACAAGATCGACATCACCATGCGCATGAGGATACCACTCTACCACTCTATGATGAAGACGTTGATGCATGTGACATTCTCAAAGAGGCTCATCCCTTGCCATCATCTCTAAGGCATTCTTCTTCTTCGTCTACAATGACACAAGTGACCACTCCTACCATCGACAAGAGAGCTCCCAATGCTATCAACGAGATGATCTTGGTTGCCAACCAAAATGGTGACCATGCCTACATGAGTGAAGGCCAATACTATGCCTTACACCAACTAGCTCTCAATTCCTTGGACATGCCGACCAATGGTGACGAAAGCGTCTATTGCAATGAGGCCAAGAATTCATCGCGAGTGTTGATACGACTTCTTCAAACCTATCCTCAAGATAGGGACCAACGATGCAACCTCTCTAGAGCCGGCGTCAATGGCCCATCTATCATTGAGGGAGGTAACGACGAATTGGGTGACACACTTCCCTTGACTTCAAAACATCTCATGCCAAACTCCACAAGGCCACGCTCAAGCCACCATTCTAGCCAAGGATATCTTCATCATCATCATCATCGACCATTTGAGGATGCTACAAGGCATGGCTTACATTACCACTTGATGGAGCTTCCTTCGACACAAGCCATGACTCTACCTCCTCCTCCAAGAAAGCCACCCTTTCCTCAATTGGAGCTCAACCCAAGAGATGAGATGATTGAGTCCTCCTCGCCACATGCTATGACACTACCGACTCCAAGCAATGCAACGACTTCGACAAATGCGCACACCTCAAGTGCCAACACTTTGGAGCCTTCTAGTGTCCCCTCTCAAGCTTCTAGTGAGATGAGTGGTGAGAGAGAGATCCACAATCACGTGAGTGAGAGCCACAAGCCCATAATGAGTGGACAAAGCATGAGTGTTCGTAGAGGCCTCGCCTTGATAGCCACCAAAAGTGAGATGAGAGTTGAGAGCAAATTCCCATGTACGCTTATCGACACTAACGGCTTACCAACTTTCTCTCCATCTTTGTTGTCTATTTTGCAGAGATTTGGTGACCCTATCAAGCATCCTCGACCTCATGGACTTCTCCACATACAAGGCTCCCCACATCGCATGAACATCGACACCGACTTGAAGGGGTGGAAGGAGCACTTTCCGCTCATCATGATCCACATGGAGATTGACAAGAGCTTCTACGACAAAGCATCCTCCATCCACATTCCTCAAGTCAAGATCTACACGGCGCGTCACAAGAACTTCGACATCAACGCCTTCGACGCCTACATTCCACATGTCAAGAGGTGCATGGAGTACGACAAGCGCGTCAACGACAATGACTACCACGTCTACATCCCCTTTGTCGAGATGCACTTGGAGTTCGACAAGCGCGTCAACGACAACGATCGCCACGACTACACTCTACCGTTTCCGCAACCTCATCCTCATCCACCCATGGAGGATCATGTCAAGATCGTCATCACCTTTGGACCACACCCTCCACGAGCATACCTTGGCATGATCTTCGATAAGAGGCTCAACTTCAATGACTACACCGCCTCGCAAGTTCTTCACCACCCTTCCAAGGAGGAACATTTCATGATCTTCATCACCTTGGGACCACACCCACTACAAGCCTACCGTCACATGAACTTCGACAAGCGAATCAACTTCAACGACATCTTCGTCATCGACATTCCTACTCCCGCTCACATATGGATGGAACGAGAGTCGAGGACGACTCTTTTTCAAGGGGGGGGGGAGATGATGTAGCCCATCGTATTCAACCAAGCACAACATCGATACACGACAAGGTGAATTCGCTCCTCTCGCTCAACACTTTCGGTGACTTGGCGGATGGTGCGCTACCTCATGGTTCAACCCTTTGTGGGCTCAGGTTCGAACCCACCACGGGTGCCCAAGAAGACGCGGAAGGCGAACGAGGAGGACCAGCGCAAGGAGGCGAAGGCACGAAGCCCCAGGAGGCGGAACCTCCGGTGCTTCCACCGGAGCCTCCGCTCCGCGCCAGCCACCGGAACCTCCGGTGCAGCCTCCGCCCAAAACCCCTTCGGGTGGATGAGAGCGGAGCCACCACCGGAGCCAGCTACGGAGTCCCGGCGGAGCCTCCGGTGTTCCCACCGGAGCCTCCGCTCCACGCTCGCCACCGGAGCCTCCGGTGCAGCCTCCGCCCAAAACCCCTTCGGGTGGTTGAGAGCGGAGCCACCACCGGACCCCCACCGGAGCCTCCACTTGGTCCACCGGTACCTCCGGTGGAAACCACCGGAGCCTCCGCTCCTGCGCGGCCTTTGACCCACTTTCGGGTCTTGACCCATGTACCTTATCCTCCCACCTACCCCCTTGGCACTAGACTATATATAGTCCTCCCCATTCTAGATCTAGGAGAGAGTTGAAGTTAGAACATTTGGAGCTCAGCTCTCTTGTATCCCTCTTTGAGGAACTACTCCTATGATGTGTATCTAGGACCGTATCCAAGGAGCTACTCTTTCACCTTGTGATTCTAGTAGTGCTTGCCAACCTTCCCCTTTGGGCTTCTGTTGGATCGGTGGACCGACCGGTGAGAGGAATCGGTTTCAATTAGCGTGTTGTTGACTTGGGTTTGCGATCCCTCGTAGGCTTCACGAGTTATCTTCCCCCTTTTGTGTTTCCGCGCGTTTGACCTCGATTTCCCCTCGATTCCCCCTCTCGTGTTCATCGTGTTCATCGCGTTCTTCGTGTGTTCTTCGTTCGTTCTTGTCGATTCGTGAAGATCGGGCCAACTTAGAGGTCAACACCTCATAACATGGGAATCCCCAAGCTTGATATTTTTTCCATCCTTCATCTATCATATAATTCTTGTCTCCCTACACTTGAAAACTTCCTCTATACAAAACTTCTCACAATTTTCATTAGCAAAGTTAGTGTAATCAAAATAATAAATCCACTTTGGTTCGGTTACAACACAAGTCTAACACCCATTAAAACATTATTTACTGTCATAACTTCTTTTAAAGCTCTTCTGCTCAAAAGAACACCAAAAGAAAAAGATTAAGAGGCAAACGCAAATATTGGCAAAAATCTGACAAAACAGAGCAACATGTAAAGATCGATTTTTTCAAAAATCTTATATTGCTCAAATAAAAAAGTGTGAAACTAATGAAAGTTAGATAATAACCTGGGGCATGTGAAAAAAGAAAACTCAGATCAATTCGACGTTCTGGCTGAGAGAATTTGTTTTGGTGGCAGCACGGAATCTGTTTCCGGACACCAATTTCCCCAAATCTTACTTCCTCCGTATTATAGGCTTCTCTTAGCATAAAAATTAAATAAAAAGGATAAGGAGAGGTTGCTATAGAGGTAACAACTTCCAAGACTCAAATAAAACAAAAGGAAACCGAAAGCAAAAATATAATGGGTTGTCTCCCAAAAGCGCTTTTCTTTAACGCCTTTTAGCTAGGCAAAATGATTTTTGAAGATGCTCCCATAATATTAAGAATTGAAGCACAATAAGAGAGCATGAAGAAGCAACTATAAAACACATTTAAGTCTAACCCACTTCCTATGTAAAATAATCTTGTGAAAAAATAAGTCAATAAAGCACAAAGTGGCTATCGTTGGAAGACAAAATAAGTGCAAGTTCAAAAATTTCAACATAAAGAGGGGAAATGTAATATTATTGAGATACATAAAACCATGTTTCCCTCTCTCATAATAAATTTCAGTAGCATCATGAATAAAATTAACGATATAACTATCACATAAAACATTCTTATCATGAGCCACATGCATAAAAGAATTAATACTCTCCACATAAGCATATTCATTCCTATTAATAGTATTGGGAGTAGGATCATCATAAAGAACTCGAACATGATAAACAATTTGTATATTAGAGAGATGGTTTTGGGTGATCCCTCTGAAAGTGCATGGTGCCCCCATATGTGGTTTTGGTAATTAATGACAATCCTTGTGGGCTAATGTTTGCATTGAGTTATCCTTGTAGATCTTGTCCATGGGAAATAATAGAGTTCATGTGTTGAACTCTATTAGCTTCCGTGATGGCCATTGTTATATTCAAGGATTTATATGAAGAATGGTCAAGATTTGAGTTTTGCATGTTGCTAGTGTGTCTTGAATAAAAGGATTAAGTGATCTTTCATGATTATCTTCAAGACATCATCATTTGAAGTGAGAAGAAAAGATACAAGATTGATCAAGCAAGTGATCAACACACAAAGCTACAAGATGTACCAAGTGGGATTGTGTATCTCGTGGTATGGTAAGAATTTGATCATATAGCTTTTTGAACTAACCCACAATATGTGTGTGTGGCATCTCTATGTTTGGTTAGGTATCTTTCCATGGGAATGCATCAAAAGGAAGATTTCATATAGCCCATGGTCTATGTTGTCGTCAAGCGGTGTTCGTTGTCAAGCTTGACGTGGAAGCTCAAGTGAAGCATCGCGAAGAAATATTATTCTTGATGCTTGCCACCCATTTGGAGATTGTGGCCTTGTGAATATTTTCCAATAAGGGTCTCTCCCATATTGGTGTATGGGGGAGAAACTTGCAAGTCTTCATCAAGCGGAGCATGTGCTAGCAAGCACGATCAAGAAAGAGGATCCAACTTGAGAGAGTCAATATCTTCATCATCTAGCTCAAGTGGAATGCTCAAGGCAAAGGTATGATCTTGATAGGTTTTGATGTCTACGCACATTTCTATTCTTGTAGACAGTCTTGGGCCTCCAAGTGCAGAGGTTTGTAGAACAGCAAAAAGTTTCCCTTAAGTGGATCACCCAAGGTTTATCGAACTCAGGGAGGTAGAGGTCAAAGATATCCCTCTCAAGCAACCCTGCAATTAAGATACAAGAAGTCTCTTGTGTCTGCAACACACCCAATATAATTGTCAGGTATATAGATGCACTAGTTCGGCGAAGAGATAGTGAAATGCGAGTAATATGGATGCTTATAAGTAATAATAGCAATATGAAATAAATATGGCAGCAAGCAAACATGTAGCAGAACATGCGGAAAACGGTGTTTCAATGCTTGGAAACAAGGCCTAGAGATCCTACTTTCACTTGTGTACACTCTCAACAATGATCACATAATTGAATAACTAAATATCTTCTCTTCACTATGCTACTCATAACCCTCTCCGGTTGGATAAGAAACACTAATCATTGCGTAGGGCTGCAAAAATCATTCCTTCAAGTACGCATTCCCATGTCTAGTTAACCCCATGCTGTCACTATGAGCGCCCTAGAAGGTACTAGACAAACACCACAATTCATAGAGGAGACACACACGGTGTGCACACTGTCACCTTCACACCGCGGGACAAGCTGACTCCAAATTTCATATTAATAAAACACTTGAGTAGCACAAGATAAAGCAACGGCGATGGAGATGGCGGTGGAGTCGATGGAGATGGTTCCGGGGGCACTTCCCCGTCCCGGCAGGGTGCCAGAACAGAGATCTGTCCCCCGAAACTTGTCTGCAGCGGCGGCGGAGCTACGGATGTATTTTGTGGAAAAGGTCTATTCTTTTAGGGGTTTCCCTCGGGGGAGTATATATAGGCGAAAGGGCGATGCCAGGGGGTGTCCAGGGGGCCCACACCACCAGGTGGGGCCACCCCATGGTGTGGCCACCCTGTGGCCCCCCTCCGGGGCTCTTCGGGACTTCCTGGACCCTCCGGGATTTCTAAGACTTCCGGGATTTGAATTTTCCGATTCCGAGAATATTTGCAGAACAACTTTTCTGAAATTAAATACAACAGAAAACAGGGAACTGGCTCTGTGGCATCTTGTCAATAGGTTAGTCGGGAAAATCGATAAAAATGACATAACGTGTATAGCAAACATGTGGGAAATAACATGAAAACAACATGGAACATCAGAAATTAGGGATACGTTTATGATGTATCAAGCATCCCCAAGCTTAGTTCCTACTCGTCCTCGAGTAGGTAAACGATAAAACAAAAATATTTTCTGAGGTGACATGCTACCACCCAATCTTGATCATAATAATGTAAAAGCATATGTAAGCTGAGATCATAGAACTTTAAACACAAACATGATAATAGAACTTTAATAATAAAGCATAGACATCACTTTGTATCATGAGAAGTAACTCAAATAAAAGATCATGAATAACAATGCAAAGAAAGATATACGTTTGTTTCAAGTATAGAGAAAGCAAGGCAAAGTGGTATTTCGCTAGTCCTTAAGAGTGGGGCAAAACATAAATGCCAGGACACCTTCAAAGTTCATGAGGAAGACTAGAGAAAATAATTTGAGTACAAGCAATATCACATCATGAATCAATTAATAATGTTTTTGGGACAAATGCACATAAAACTCAGAATGGCAAAAATGCTCTCTCAACTGTGCATAAAGTTAGAAGATGGGGACTCAACATAAAAGTAAAAGAAAGTCCCTTCGCGGAGGGAAGCATGGATCACTCATGTGCTAGAGATTTTAATTTATTAAACAAATGTATTAAAGTTTGACACTCCTCCCATCCATCTTACACAAACCATGGCTAACCGAATCCTCGGGTGCCTGCCAACAATCACATACCATGGAGGAGTGTCTATATTTTGGGAGATGTATGCTAATGTCAACGAATGGTAAACAGAAAATACAGTACGTCACAAGCCAACTAGATTTCACAAGAGCGGCTCCCATATGAAGGACACAACTGGTATAGAAGGCCATCCCGCTTTCTCTTTTGTTTACACAATTATGCTTTGACTGATAAATCAGGGGCAAAAATAGTGAAGAGATTTTGTCTGTATTAATTTGGGGCTGGGCACCCCGCTGCCAACTCTTCTATCAATTGGATAAGCGGATGAAGCTACTAGTCCAGGGTGTGAAATCCAATCAACAAGTGAGATAAAGATTCTCTATTTACATCCTCATGAGCAAAAACAGGAACACAAAGCAGGATTAATTTTGAAGGTTTTTAAATGTAACACATGAGAAATTTACTTGGAGTGGCAGTTAAATACCACATGTAGGTAGGTATGGTGGAAACAATGGGAAAACTTGGTTTAAGGGAGTTGGATGCACGAGTAGAATTCCATACTCGGTACAGGTGGAGGCTAGCAAAAGACTGGGAGCGACAAATCAAGAGAGCATAAGAGCCATAATCATGCATATCGACATAAACATCATTAATCAAAGCATACACGGTATCACAAGTTCAAAAACTAAATGATCATAGAGGCTATTAGTGACTGGTTCATAGTCATAAACATGGTGTGAGCATGCGCCAAATCAACCAAATAAAACATTCAAAATAGAATACCATAAATTTATGCTTCACTATGACAAGAACAACTCATGAATCTTTCAATGGCACATTAAACACTCTCAGCTATTTGAGGCTAATCATTCTACTCAATAACCACAAGTATTTAAAACTAAAATAACATTCAGCATGATATGAAGAAGTTCTAGCCACGGTCTATACAAGCTTCTACTTGCACCATAAAAAATTCTACTTCAAGCAACAATTTCTTTTTCCCAACAAGCACCATACAAGATATGTTTTAACAAAAGTACTCTTCATGATACAACAAGTAAAAATGAGATCACTCAGATAACACTATTAAAACTAACAGCTCTGAATAAGAGATGCATGAAAACAAAGGCTAAACGCAATACTAGCAGAAAGTGAACACTCACAGAACAATAAGAATGAAAATTAGAGTGTTCTAAGCAATGAAAACGGAGCGTGTCTCTCTCCCAAACAAGTATGATAAGATCCAACCATTTATTACAGCAAAGAAACCCAAACAAACTGAAAACAAAAATAAAATACGCTCCAAGTAAAGCACATAAGATGTGACTGAATAAAAATATAGTTTCACTAGAAGTGACCTGCTAATTTGTCGATGAAGAAGGGGATGCCTTGGGCATCCCAAAGATTAGACGCTTGAGTCTTCTTGGAATTTGCTGGGATGTACCACCGGGGCATCCCCAAGCTTAGGCTCTTCACTCTTCTTGATCACATCATATCATCCTCTTCTCTTGACCCTTAAAAACTTCCTTCACACCAAACTTCTCACAATATTCATTAGCAACGTTAGTGCAATCGAAATAAGAAATTCACATGGTTCAGTTTAAACACAAGCCTAACACTAATAAACACATTAGATACTGTCACAACTTCTTTTACAACTCTTTTTCTCAAAAGAACAACAAAAGAAAGAGATTAAGAGGCAAAGGCAATTATTGGCAGAAATCTGTCAAAATTGAACAGCAGTTAAAGATTGATTTTTTTAGAAAATATTTTGTTGCTCAAATAAAAAATTGGTCATCTAAGAAAAGTTGCGTATATAAAGCAGGATTACGCACAAAAAAACTCAGGCCATTTTGAGTTTTCTGTGATTTTATAGGTTTTTAACAGTGGACAGCAGAAATCTGTTTCCTGCGCAGAAATCCGAAATATAGTCTCAACTTTCCACTAGAGGCTTTACTTGGCTCAACAAAGAAACAAAAGAAAAGATACAGCGGGGTTGCTAAGGAAATAGACAACACCCAGGTCCAAAGAAAACAAAAGAAAACGACGGAAAACGGGTTGAAAACGGAGAAATAAAACGGGTTGGCTCCCGGTAGCGCTTTTCTTTAACGCCTTTCAGCTAGGCACAATGATTTTTAAAAGATGCTCACATATGAATAAGAGTTGAAGCACAATAACAGAGCATCAAGAAGCAAATATAAAACACATTTAAGTCTAACCCACTTCCTATGAAAAAGAATCATGTAGAAAAATAAGTCAACGAAGCACAAAGTGACTAGCATAGGAACACAAAATAAGTGCAACATCAAAAATTTCAACATAAAGAGGGGAAACTTAATATTGTTGAGATTCATAAAACCATGTTTCCCTCTCTCATAATAACTTTCAGTAGCATCATGAATAAAATTAACAATATAGCTATCACATAAAACATTCTTATCACGAGCCACATGCATAAAAGAATAAATACTCTCCACATAAGCATAGTCATTCTTATTAATAGCAGTGGGAGATAGCTATCATTATTATTCTCATCGCCATAATCATTAAATATAGGAGACATATTGTAATTATAATTAATTTTTTCCTCAATAGTAGGTGGGCTGAAAATATCATATTCATCATTGTAAACAGGTGGAACTAGAATACCAAAATCATTATAATCATCATATATTGGATGCAAAGTATCATCAAAGAAAATTTCCTCCTCAAAACTTGGAAAAAATATCATATTCATCGAAACTATCTTCCCCAAGCTTAGACTTTTCCATAGCATTAGCAATAATGGTGTTCAAATAATTCATACTAATAACATTGTTACTAGCATGAAAATAAAGCTCCATCGGTTTTTTCATTTTCTCTTCAAACACTTCATGTCCTAACTCAAGATAAAGATTATAAATCTCTCTCATATTTTTGTTGTTTTCCATTAAGCCTAACTAGTGAAAACAAGAAACAAAAAGATTTAATTGCAGAATCTAAAGGAAATAACTTCGAGCACTCACACCCGAGGATGTGAGTACTTTTTACCTTACCTCCCTGGCAACAGCGCCAGAAAAGAGCTTGATGCCTTGTCGGGGGGTTACCCCCGAGTAGGGGTAAGGCAAGTGCTAAAGGAAAGATCAAAGGGGCTATTTGACTGAGTAGCTGGCTACCCGGTACTTGCTACCCGGTAGGCTGCTATCCGGTCGTACCCATAAATGGCCAGAAGAAAGAATCAAGGAAGTTGTGTTCCTCCGAGTAGCAGAGTTGGTCCGAGTAGAGGGAGTGGTTTCCTACTCGGGCCAGAAGTCAATGGAGCCATTCTGACAAACGATCCCGCGTATCCTGCGTCCGTACGGCGTGCGGTTCAACTTACGGAGCGCGTGATTATCCGCGCTACGGCATGGCTACAGTGTGGTAGGCGCCTGTCAAGTCCTGTCACTGACAGAGGGGACATGACAGGGATAGGGGCCTACCCTATCTCACTGACAAGGGTGGACAGGTCCCATCTCCGAACGGCGCGACGACTTACGGTGCCACGTCAGCGGGAACCCGGAGGCGTGCTCTGTTCTGCAGTGCTCCTGTCCTATCAGCTGTACCTTTTAGTCTTACTCTATTCGGCTGGGCACCAGTATATAAGGTGCCCTGCCCCCTCCTGCGTTAGGGACGTTGCCTTAGTCGACACTCTGGATTGCTTCACTACTCATAGAGAGAACTAGAGAGAAGAGTGGCTACTCGGCTGAAGGCCTGTACTGTACTGTGGCTACTCGGTAAACACCCATATAAAGAGAGAGGCAGGAGTAGGGGTGTTACCTCCGCACGAGGGCCCCGAACCTGGGTAAGATCTTGTTGTTTGCAGTGCTTGTGACATTCCACACGCGGCTACTCGCCGTGTGATCCCTCCCCGAGCACCTCCAGCGTCCATCGGCCCCAACTTTAGCCATCCCATGGCATCTGCCGTGATACCACCACGACAGTTGGCGCTGGCTGGAGTCCATGTTCGGACGGGACTCGTTTCTGCTACTGGGGAGCGCGTGGTCTGTGGCCTTGTCCACAGATTCGGCTCCTTCGACTTCGTCACCGACAACGCCGGAGATTTCGACGGGAGGCCCATGCCTGCAGGTGGCTCGGTGCTCTCCTTCGGCTCGCAACTCGTCTACGTCGCCACCGCCGTCATCCGCGAGTTCCCAGAGGAGGTGCTGGTCGCGGAGGATCCTCCTGCTGTGCTTGCCGCCCGCGGAAGGCCGACTGGCTGCTCTGCGGATAGCGTGGAGGTGATGGTGACCGGCCTGGCTACCGATGCCGGGAAGGGCGCGGCTGCTGCCGCGGGGGTCATCGAGGATCCTGCTGGCCCGAGTGCTGGCCAGAGGGTCCACAAGCCCTACGAGAAGGACTCCAACATCCCTCTTTCCACTACACCGACGATACCGTCATCCGCCGTGCGGATGGGCATGCCGCCTCCCACCGAGCTTGAGCTCTTGACCATGAGGGCGCAGCTCGACCGACAGCGTCAGGAGCTGCTCGCTGAGCACCTGGAGTTGGAGAAGGTTAGGCTTGAGCTTAGCCTAGACCAGAACGAGTACAACAAGGCCCATGGCTTTACTCCTGTTGTTAGGAAGCCTAGCAAAGTAGGCGCTACTCGTCGCAACTTAGGCGCCGAGATGGCAGTAGTTGGTGAGGCTCCTAGCCAGTCTGCCACTGTAAACACCACTACCAGGCCCAGATATAGCACCCCCGCCAAAACATTTAGAGCTGCAGAGGCTGTAGCTGCTGAGTTGCCAAACCTTGCCGGCGACGCGCGCGCTAGGCAGCAGGAGAGGCTCAACGAGTTAGTGCTAGAAGCTGCTAGGCAGAATGAGGAGTTCCGGAAAGCCAATCCGGGTGCTGATGCTTCTCAGATTATGCACTCGCGTGCCGCGAGATCTCATGACCAAGCGTCATCACCGCTTCCCAACCGCGAGAGGGACCAGAGTGTGCACTCTGGGAAGAGTAGACAGATGCAGGTGTACGACCCGGCTCTCGCCGCAAAACAGCGCGCTGTGCCGCGAGAGTCCGGTCAGAAACACACTACTGCAGGAGTAGGCTATCAAGCCCATAAAGCTCACAGCAAGGGGCAAGACAGAGACAACGCGGGGCCTTCTCGGCGTCCTGCTGCTCAGCCTACTCGGCAGAGGACGCAACAGCCTGCTGCAGCACAGCCGCGTGTGGCTGCGCCAGCAGCCAACCCTGTGGTGCAACCCGCTGTTGTGCAGGAGAACAGATATGATGATGGCTACTCGGCGATGGGGCTAGCCGGCTATGCTGACCCAAGGAATGTTGCTGATCGCCTGGGTGACCGCATGTTGGAGCCCAGTGATGCAAGGTTCAAGCTGGACCGGATTAATCTGTCCGCACAACTCGAGAACAAGGGGCCGCCTGGCCCAGAGTGCTTTGGCTCTCGCATCATGAACGAGCCATCAGTGAACCACTTCCAGCTGGCCAGGGGAACCAAGTGCTACAATGGCAGCACCAAGCCAGAGGATTAGTTGAGTGACTATGTCACAGCCGTGCACATTGCAGGCGGCAACCGGAGATGGGCTGTGCGGTACGTTCCGCAGATGCTAGAGGGTCCAGCTCGGACTTGGCTCAACAACCTGCCCAAGGACAGTATCAATTGCTGGCTCGACTTCTCGGAGGCCTTCATCAGCAACTTCACCAGCACCTACAAGAGGCCGAATAGGCCGCAACAGTTGTCCGCTTGCAAGCAGCGGGAAGATGAGACCGACCGCGAGTATCTTACTCGGTGGAGCACCTTGAGGAACACCTGTGAAGGTGTGAATGAGGCCCAGGCCATTACTTGGTTTGCGCAGGGCTGCAGGCATGGCAGCATGTTGTGGCAGAAGCTGCAGCGCGAGATGCCGAGTACTCTTGCTGAGACCATCAAGATCGCGGACATGTATGCACTCGGCGACCCAACTCAGCCTCTGATGGACTCCCCTGAGCCGAGAAGGAACTACAACAGCAACAAGCGCAATGATTTCCGCAACAAGCGCAGAGGTGACCGGATTGATACTCGGTATGATCCCGAGGAGGTGAATGCTGTGACTACGGCTGCTGGGAGTAGCCAAAGGCAAAAAACTGCTGGAGCCTAGTACGGGAAAAACCAGAATCAGGGCCAAGGCATCAAGAAGCCGTACAATGCTCCCCAGCAGGGTAGCGGCAACCCGGATCCAGCTCCGAACTTTGTCTTTGGTAGCATGAGGGATGGGCCGTGCAGCTTCCATACTCGGCATCCAGCCAGGCCAGCCAACCACACTACTCGGCAGTGCAGCTGGTGGGAACAAATCAAGAATGAGGGCCTGCCCCCTCCTCCTCCTCTGCCAGCTGCGAATGCCAATGTGCAGCCGGCTCGGGCACCTGCTCCCAGACCTGCAGCTTTCCCAAGAAGAGAGAACGTGAACCAGGTGGCTTTAGGAGCCAACCGCTACTTCAACAACGACAGCTACCGCAACTACAACAACAACGACCGCAACCGCAACTTCTACACCCGCAACAACAACAGGAGCAACAACAACAACAACAACAACAACAACCAAGGTAACAACAACAACGACAACAATGGCGGTGGAGACCGCAACCAGTACCAGGAACACCACGAGAGCTACATGATGTTCACCTCCGAGCCCGCCGACAAGCAGTCTCTGCACATGCGTGCGATGGAGGTCAATGCTGTGATTCCTGCTGTGCCTCACTACCTGCACTGGTGCAACCAAGAGATCACGTGGTCCAGAGCTGATCATCCTAGGGTGATGCCCAACCCGGGTAGCTATGCTTTGGTGGTGGATCCCACGTTCTTGGGCACTCAGAAGAATGTCAGGTTCAGCAAGGTCCTGATTAACAACGGCAGCAGCATCAACACTGTGTACAGAGACACACTTGAGAAGCTCGGGGTGGCCGAGAACATGTTGCTACCCAGCAGGACCACTTTCCATGGTATTGTGCCGGGAGTTTCTTGCTCTCCAATCGGCCGCGTCTGGATAGACGTCCTTTTCGGCACCAGGGAGAACTGCCGCACTGAGAGCTTGGCATTCGAGGTGGTTGATCACCAGAGCCCATACCATGCCCTACTCGGTAGGCCTGCTCTCAGCAAGTTCATGGCTTCAACCCATGCTACATACTTGAAGATGAAGATCCCTGGTCCCAATGGAGTGATCACCATCTCGGGTGACTACAAGAGGTCTATGGAGTGTGCCTCTGCTGATTCTCAGCTGGCGGAATCCATGGTCATTGCTGCCGAGTAGAAGAACATGTATGAGGTGGTTTCTATGGCGCAAGCAGCGCAAGGTGGTGCGCCCGGCATGCCGAGTTCCCAGTACGAGACTGCGTTCCAGGCGTCCCAGGAGACAAAGAAGGTCCAGGTTGATCCTGAGTTCCCAGACCGTGTTTCCATCATTGGCGCCGGGTTGGGAGAGAAATAGGAAAGCGAGCTCATCCACTTCCTCCGTGAGAATCAGGATGTCTTTGCCTAGTCCAATGAGGATTTGCCGGGTGTCCCGAGGGAGTTGGTTGAGCACTCGCTACATGTGCGGCATGATGCCAAGCCAGTGAAGCAGGCGATGCGCCGCTTTGGTGATGAGAGGAGAAAAGCTATCGGTGACCAGATCACCAAGTTGCTGATAAGCAACTTTATCATGGAGGTTTTGCATCCGGATTGGCTAGCCAACCCGGTTATGGTTGAGAAGAAGAAGGAGGACCCCAAGGCGGATACCGCATGGCGCATGTGCGTGGACTACACCGACCTGAACAAGGCCTGCCCCAAAGATCCCTTTCCGCTACCCCGCATAGATCAGGTGATCGATTCCACTCCTGGTTGTGAGCTTTTGTATTTCATAGATGCCTACTCTGGTTTTCATCAGATAGATCTCAACCCTGCTGATCAAATAAAGACTGCCTTTATTACCCCGTACGGGGCTTATTGCTATCGTGTCATGTGCTTTGGATTGCGGAATGCTGGGGCTACCTATCAGAGATGCATGCAAAAATGCTTGCATGATCGAATTGGCAAAATGTGCAGGTGTACGTAGATGACATTGTCATCAAAACGAATAAAACACATACTCTGCTTAGTGACATTGAGGAAACATTTGCCAACTTGCGCAAGTACAAGATGAAGTTAAATCCGACTAAATGCACCTTTGGCGTCCCGGCTGGCAAGCTACTCGGTTTCTTGGTATCCAGTCGGGGCATTGAGGCCAATCCTTCAAAGATAAAAGCTATAGAGAGCATGTCTTTGCCGAGATCCCTGAAGGATGTGCAAAAGTTCACTGGTTTCTTGGCTTCTCTGAGCCGCTTCCTGGGTAGAATGGGCGAGAAGGCCTTGCCTCTGTATCAGTTGATGAAGAAGAGCGACAAGTTCGCCTGGACACCGCAAGCTGATGTAGCATTCAAGGAGTTGAAAGCCATGTTGGGTAGTGCTCCCATCTTGGCTAGTCCGCTACCCAAAGAGCCAATGCTGCTGTACATTGCTGCGACCAACCGAGTGGTCAGTGTTGTGATTGTGGTGGAGAGAGAAGAGGAAGGCAATACTGTGCAGCGGCCAATATACTATCTCAGTGAAGTGCTGTCCAGCTCCAAGCAGAACTACCCGCATTACCAGAAGATGACTTACGGCGTGTACCTGGGCGCCAAGAAGCTGAAGCATTATTTCCAAGAGCATCCCATCACTGTGGTGAGTTCTGCTCCCACCTCGGACATCATGGGCAACAAGGAGGCAAGTGGCAGAGTAGCCAAGTGGGCGATTGAGCTGGCCGCGTACGCTCCTGCGTATGCGAGAAGAGAAGCCATCAAGTCTCAGATCCTAGCAGATTTTCTGGTGGATTGGGCTGAGGTGCAATATGAGCCTCCTACTCCGGTAGCCAACTACTGGAAGATGCATTTTGATGGCTCCAAGGTGAAGGAAGGCCTGGGTGCTGGCGTGGTGCTCACGTCACCCAAGCGAGATCAACTCAGGTATGTGCTGCAGATCCACTTCAAGGTATCCAACAATGTAGCAGAGTACAAAGCCGTGGTACACGGCTTGAAGGTGGCCAAGGAAGTTGGCGTGCAGTGCATCATATGCTATGGTGACTCGGATCTGGTTATGCAGCAAGTTTCAGGCACTTGGGATGCTCTGGATGCCAACATGGCTTCATATCGGTTTCTGGTGCAAACCATGACTGGTTTCTTTGAAGGATGCGAGTTCAAGCACATACACCGAGCAGAGAATGAGGCAGCTGATGAGCTGTCCAAGTTGGAGTCTTCTCGGCAATACATCCCGGCTGGGGTCGCCTTGGAGCATTTGAGAAAGCCATCTATCAAGCCATCCCCCAACTCGAAATCCATATTCGTTCCTTCTCTGCCCGGCGAGGAGGCTGTTCCCATGGAGATTGACTGGGAGGTCGCAAAAGAGAACCCGGGGACTGGCGCCTGCAACCCGGGGACTGTCCCTTCTTACTCGGGGACTGCCCCTCCCAACTCGGGGACTGTCGCATTCATTGAGGGGGTCCTTGCTGAGTGCTTGGGGACTCGGGGACTCGTCCCCAACTCAGAAGAAGAAGAAGTGGTAGCTGATCCAATGGAACTGGACGAACCAGTGTTTCCCATCCGGGAGACACCGAGTTGGGCTCTGCCCATATTATCCTTTCTAAAGGACGGCACCTTGTCGAGTGATGAGGTTACCTCGAGGCAAATTCAGAGAAGATCTAAGGGCTATACAATCTTCAGAGATGTGCTGCATAAAAGAAGTCCTACTGGTCTGCTGCAGCGCTGTGTAGAGCCAGAAGAAGGAGAAGAAATTCTGGTGGAAATACACCAAGGAGAATGCGGGCATCACGCCTCTTCTCGGGCTCTGGTCAACAAGGCTTTTCGGCATGGCTTCTTTTGTCTCACTGCCTTGAAGCAAGCTAAAGATATTATGAGAAAGTGCAATGGCTGCCAAAGATTCGCAAGTAAGATTCATATGCCAGCTTCCGAGTTGAAGACCATTCCCATTACTTGGCCATTTGCTGTTTGGTGCTTGGATATGGTGGGTCCTTTCAAGCCGGCTAGAGGCAACATGACTCACATCTTGGTCATGGTTGACAAGTTCACGAAGTGGATTGAGGTGAAGCCTATTCGGAAGTGTGATGGAGCCACTGCTGTGAGTTTCCTGAAGGATGTGATCCTGAGATATGGCTACCCGCACAACATTATCACGGATAACGGCACAAACTTTGCTGAGGGTCTGTTTGCGAGGTTCTGCAGAGATAAGCATATTCGGCTAGATGTTGCATCTATTGCACATCCCGCCTCCAATGGGCAAGTTGAAAGAGCAAATGGCATGGTGCTATCAGGCATAAAGCCAAGGCCGATTGAGCCATTGCTGAAAACACCTGGGTGTTGGCTAGACGAGTTGCCAGTGGTGTTGTGGAGTCTAAGGACTACCCCTAACCGGTCAAACGGCTACACGCCATTCTTCCTGGTTTATGGAGCTGAGGCCGTGTTGCCCACTGACCTAGAGCATGACTCGCCCCATGTAACGCTCTACATTGAGGCAGAGGCTAGAGAAGCTCGAGAAAATGACGTTGACCTGCTAGAAGAAGCAAGAGAGCTAACTCTGTCACGTTCAGCTGTTTACCAGCAAAACTTGAGGCGTTATCATAGCCGGAAAGTGAACCCAAGGGTTTTCCGAGAAGGAGACATGGTGCTTAGGCTCATGCAGCGCACAACCGGGATGCACAAGCTTTCCCCTCCGTGGGAAGGGCGTTCATTGTGAGCAAGGATTTGCACAATGATGCCTACTATCTAATCGACGCACATCCACCCCAGAAGAACAGGCCGGATAGGGCTGGAGAGGAATCCAAGCGCCCTTGGAATGTAGCTCTACTCTGACGTTTTCACTCATGAGCAAACTGTGTATGTATCTTCTTATCCGAGTTAAGCTCCTATTCGGCAATCTGAAATTGAACTCGGGGACTGCCCTCGTCCAAATTGTTTCCTTGTGTTTACTCTGTTTTTACTTTCTATTCGGTTGAACCACTTAGAATTTCAAAAGCATACAAAGTAGTGTGTTTAAACTCACCGGACACTCTGCGACTCTACTGCTGTCCGCGACCCGGCTTCATGGCAAGCCAGATAACAAGCCAAAGGGTTAATGAACACATGAAAAATTGCAAAGGAAAGGAAGCGTGTGGCAACCAAATAGAGTGTTTTTTCACTGTTTTTTCTTTTCGGCTAAGTGGTGGGCAGCATTACTATGAATTTTCTAAGTGGCTAAGTATTTGAAACTCCTACTTTGAACTCTTGTGACTCGACTACCAAAAAAGCAACAAGTTGCAGGTAAGAGCTGAGATAAAAAGGAAGAGCGGATAAAAAATGCAACTCGGGGACTTGCATATTAACGCAACCCGGCATTGAGCCAGAGTTGCTAAGAACTTCAACAAAGATAAAATTGAGTAGCAACAAAAGACTTAATAGTTTGATACATTTGCACCCGGCATCCCGGGGATCTGATGAAAGTTTGAGGAAACAATTTTTCAGGCGTTCACTAGTTGGAGGTAGCGGTGTTGTCCGCAGCTTTGCCATCGTCTTCAGCCTTCTCGGCATCAGCATCAGCCTTGGCGCTTTCGGCTTCCGCTTCAGTGTTGGCGTTGGCGGCTGGCTCTGAGGTGGCAGTGGCGACGGAGATGGGATCCGTGGCCGAGGTCGATGCAGCAGACTGGAAGCTAGGCATCGGGAAGCTGCTGGTTGCGCCCAACTCGGGGGCCGCTTGCTGGATCACCATCTCGGTGGTGATGGTGGTCTCCTCAGTGTTGGTTTGCGGCTGCTCGATGTCGGCGTCAACCTTGGCTTTTCCCTTCTCGGCGGCTCCCTTCGTGGCACCCTCCTCGAACATGCTCAGGTCATCTGACTCAGTGTCCTGATCTTCATCGTCGTCCTCTTCCTCAGCTTTAGTATCTGGCTCGGGGAGGTCGTCGATGTAGGTGGCGGTGTCCGCGTAGGAGGCTACCTCGTAGGCTGCTGCCTTCCGGCGAGCAATGCAGTCGGGATCCTTGGTCCACTTGGAGTCTTGGCGCATCTCAAGGATCCTGTCGAGGTTAAGATTCTCATACCAGCTGCACATAAAATGGAGCAACTCATCCGCTCCTGCCCGGGCTGCCGAAGCGCGCCACTTCTTCAACTCGGCCTTCACGCCGTCCAGCTTCTCAGCAAGCACGCTGAAGCTGTCTGGCGCAGATTGATCCGGCCAGAACAGATCGTGAAGTTTATACGTGGTGGACACCATGGTGGTGCCCAAGCCCTTGAGTTGGTGAAGCTGGGTCTTGATGCTCAAGAGGTTGTCGTTGACGCTGGATTTGGTGTTGACAGGCATGCCGGATGCGGCTCGGAGTTGCTGTGCCTTCTCAAGAGCAGGAGTGCTGGCGGCGCGGAGATCAGGAAAGATATCTGGAAGAGAAACCAGTAAGAATTGGGAAGAGAGGCAGAGAAGAGAGAAAGCCAGATAGAAAGAAGGAATGAGAGGAGAAATAGTCAGATGCAGAGAAGAGGAAACTTACTTTTAAGATCCACAAGCAGCGCGTCAAGCTTTATCTTCCAGTCCTCCTCGTCAGCAATGTGCCTATCCTCGATGCGGCGTGCATTGGAGATTTGGAGGACGGGTTGCGAGTTGTGATCCTTCAGCACCGAGATCTCCATATCAAGCGCCTTCTCTTTGGCCTTAGCTGCTGCCTTGATCTCCTCCTTCACGGTAGTTTGATCCAATGCATCCTGGAGGGCAGACTTGAGCTGGACCTGCATCTGCTCGAACTCGGCGTGCTCTGCGTCGCGTTCCTTCTGGAGATCCACGTCTCGGGTGGCCAGCTGCTGCTGCACCTCAACAGGCATCAAGCAGTTGAGATGCTCCTCCCGGAATTTCTTGTATTCTTCTGCAAAGAGAACAGCAGGGTTACCAGAGTAACCAAGTAAAGGAAGATGCAATGGCAGAGTAGCTGACAACTCACCTTCCAGTTGCTTTATTTTGCTTTCGGCAGAGGAAGAGAATACATGGTAGTGTTCATGTTGCTCCTTCAGTTCTTTGAACTTGCCTGCAGAGTAAACAGACTTAGAGCAAAAAGCAAACGCGGGCGTAAACACAAAACGCACAAACCGAATAGCTGAAAGCTTACTCTCTATCTTAGAAAGTTGGAGAGCGCGGTCCAGTGCCGCCTGCTCCATTGCTGCGTCATCTTTGCGCTCGGCTTCAAGAGCCGCGATGCGGTTCTTGTCTACGCTGTGGTTCCAGAGCAGCCGGCGGAAGATATTGGTCCTCTTCAGGAGGCTATTCTGTGGAAGAGAAGAAAAGGAGTTAGAAATTTTTGGAAGATTTGGCCCGAGAAGACGGCAACTCGGTTGAGCAACCGCCTACTCGGCCCAAATCTCGGGGACTGGGGAGTGACTAAGAGGAAAAGAAGAGAAGAAGAAAAAAGAAACCGCAACTCGAAAAGCAAGGAAACCAAGAAAAACTTACGGCATATGTTTTCTCCACGTCCTCGGCGGCCTTGCAGAGGCAGAACAGCTTCCCGGCTAGCGTGCAGGTATCGGAGGCGATGGTCATTGGAACAGAGCCAATGTCGGCTTTGTTCCAGTCGACACGGTAGTGGTCTACAGCGCCCAAGGTGCGGCCGTTCCACTTCTCGATGCTGTGAGCGTCGCTCTCCCAGACCTTGTCCACGAAGCCTACCCGGTCCAGGACCGCGGTTAGCCCCTCTGGCTGGATGTCGTCGTCACCGGCTTCGCGCGAGTGGAAATCAATAGGTTTCTTGGCTTTGGATTGGGCAGCCACAACCTTGGCCTGGCCTTCCTTCAGGGCGGAAAGCCGCTTCTCGCCTTTGGCCAGGGAGATGCTGTGCTGCTGGGACACCTCTATCAGGTACGATGGCCAGCTGCCTTGTACGCGGGCAGCACCTCCAGCACTCGACCCTTCGGCTGGGCCAGCAGATCCAGCAGCACCATTGGCGCTCGTTGGTGCCCTGGGTGGTGGCATCAGATCCCCGTACTGCGCAACCTTGCGCGGCGGATTCTTCTGAACGCCTGTAGCTTCAGGCTTGGCGGCCTTCTTGGAAGCAGTGTCCGCCCGAGAAGCGGACGGAGGCGCTTGGCGTGAAGTGGGTGGAGGCATAAGCTGAGAAGCAGTCTTGGCTGTGTTCTGTTTTGATGGAGGGCTCGGTGCAGTTGGTGGAGTAGCCTGCTGGGAGGCGCTTGGCGTCTGGCTGCGCTTGGCTCTGGAGCACTGGCTCCACCACGGTCTCCTCAACCCGCTGCTCGGCAGCGGGATCAGGTCTGGTGTCAACAAGTTCTTCTACCCGCGGCCTTGCCGCGGGGTCTTCTTGAGCTGCAGCTTGTTCTTCCTGCTGCTCGGTGTTGTCATCTGGCCGCTCAAGGGAGGCACGGTCTTGGTTCTCGGCTTCTTGATCAACATTCTCCCCAGCTGAGGTAGCTGGGGGAGAGGGAGGCGTCTCGTTGTGAGCATCATCCTGCGCACTCTGGTACGCGTAGGTTTGCTGCTCCTTGTTCTCATCATCTTGGTCACCAGCGCCCGTGTTCTCGCCGCCGGTGTCTTCTTCTTCCAGCTTCACCGGAGAGGGCGCACGCGTCCTAGCCCGCGGTGCTGGCTCGTCTTCATCCTCGGAGAGCTCGATGAGCTTCTCCAGGTCCATGATGGGTTTCCTCTTGGTACGAGTGGGGGCTGCGGCAGCATCAGCATCCAGAGGATCGCTAGAAGAAGGAAGCAATTTAGGAAAAGAGACTTAGAGTAGAACAGCGAGAAGCAGCAACAAAGTGGTACTCGGATGGAGTGACTTACCCTTTGCGGGAGGGGGGTTGTCTTCTGTTGGTGGTGACCTTCTTGCCACCCGTCTTCTTCGTCTTCTTGGCAGCAGGTTCTTGGGCACCACTGCCCGCCCTCTTCCGGGTTGTGGGAGCAGCCACAAATAGAGGCTGGACATCAATGGGCTCCTCGTCCTCCTCATGCTCGGGATCCTCTGCAGAGAAGAGAAAAGGGATTCAGAAACAGAAAAGGAAATCAGAAAGCGCTACTCGTGATCAGAAAGGTGAACTTTGTCACCTTCGTCGTCCTCGGACCAATCCCGGATGGACGCGTCAACTCGGTGCTTACCAGGCTGAGTGGCATGCGGGATGCAGAGAGTGTCCTGGGTGTCGTAGGCCTTCACATCATCCTCTTCTCGGTCAGCATGCCAGTTGTTGTCGAAGACCTCCTCATCTTCCTCTGTCTGGCGATCGATATGCTGGAAAGGCAAACAAATGGCACAATGAGTTGAGTTCTCGGCTGCGGGGTCCTACTCGGAGCAACGTGCAAACACAAAGCATATTTGGCTAAGTATTTCTACCCGACAGGACATGCAAACGTAAAGCATATAAAGCCAAAGGGGTATTTTTGTGATGTCCTACTTGGAATAACATGCAAACACAAATCATAATCAGCTAAGGATTTCTATTCGGCATGGCATGCAAACATAAATCATAAAAAGCCAACAAGTTACTTATGATGTTCTACTTGGTACAGCATGCAAGTACTAAGCATACAAAGATGAGAAGCCATCTACTCGGTATCAAAGTGCAAAAGTAAAGCACAGAGTACTAACCTGTTCAATACGCTTGGTGCGGCTATACGGCTCGAAGCCATAAAGCCAATTGTCATTTAGCGTGGTGTGCATGATGGACCTGGCCCAGACAGCCACCTCCGACTTGCTGAGCTCGAAAGTTGTGGTCCTTGTGCAGTCACGGCCTCCCCCCATGTAGCACATCTTGTGCGAGCGGCGCTGGAGCGGGAGTACCCGGCGTGAGATCCAGCATGCAATTGGATCATCATGGAGAAGCCCCTCCTCGCACAACTCGGCCAGGCGTTGCTCGACCTGGATGACGTCCTCAATGGTGGTCTTCGGGTGGTAGCCCCAATTCTGCTGAGTTGGCAGGGCGTTCTTGAACTTGGGAAGGCCTATCCGGTCCTGGATCGGCTTCCCGACTTCGGTGGCGACATTCTTCACGTAGAGGAAGCTGCGCTGCCACTTGCGCATAGATTCCAATCCCTTGGCTCGTGGATGGCTACCCGTGGAGCGCTGCAGCATCATAGCGCATCCCGTCTGGGTCATGGCGCGGGCGCCATCAGTCTTTCCCGGTTTGGGGACACTCTGTTTGCGGAAAAAGAAGTACCGCGCCCAGGTGTGGATAGTTGGGTACACGCCCAGAAAGGCCTCACACACCACGGCGTGGGTGGAGAGCATGATGAGAGAATTGGGTGGAAGATGGTGTGGCTGAAGGCCAAAATGATTGAGAAATTTGGCGAAGAAATCAGAAATCGGAAGGCCGAAGCCGCGCTTGAAGTGCGCAAGGAAAACGAGATACTCATCCTTCTCAGGTTTGGGTACAATCTCCATACCTGGATGGCGGCATGTCACGCCGGGAGGCACGCGGCGCGTGTTCACGAGCCATTGACAATCCTCCGCGGTGACCTCAGAGCCTTCCCAGCCGGCGCGGGCGGCGGCATCGTCGTCTCCGTGGGCAGCCATGGCAACGGAGATGCGCGGGAGAGATTGGAGGCGGAGGCGCTAGTGGGAGATGCGAATCGGAGTTTGGAGGCTCAGGGATCTCTCTCTGTCTCTCCGGCGGCGCGTGGAGCAGCGGCGCGGCAAGCGGTTGCGGTGGTGGTGTGCTCGACGGCGGCGGAGAGATGAAGGGGCAGGAGGTTGGAGTGAGAAGGAAAGAGAAGAAGAAGACGTCGAGGGGGTATTTATCTCTCCCCTCGAGTCGCCGTTACCAGCGGGATAATCAGGATCGATCGTGCACAGAGATCGTGCGGCGTGGGCTGCGCACCGGTTAGAAACGCACACAACGCATATCGCGCGCGTAACGGGCGCAGTTAATCCCACGTCGAGATCGTGGGCGATTTAGTGCGGTTGCAGTGACTTGACAGGCTAGTGGGCCCGAGGTACAATTATTGGCGCGTGGCCTGCAGTATCCCAGGCACCGAGGCATCGGGGGTACGGGTGTGACACGTGCCCCGTAGCGACACGAAGAGGCGGATTCGCACCGTTTGAGCGGGATTGTGCTTCGAGATTTCGCTAAGTCATTTTACTCGGCATCACCAAAGGAGGGTGTTGCTACTCGGAGAAGTGGAGATTCAAGCAAGAGTCAAGGGCCACACGAAGGTGCTACTCGGCCTCTTACAGTACGAAGACAAGATCTGTTTTTAAGCTGACAGGGCCCAGTGAACAACTTCGCAGGACTCTACCAGCTTCGGGGACTAATGTCGGGGGGTTACCCCCGAGTAGGGGTAAGGCAATTGCTAAAGGCAAGATCAAAGGGGCTATTTGACTGAGTAGCTGGCTACCCGGTACTTTCTACCCGGTAGGCTGCTATCCGGTCGTACCCATCAATGGCCAGAAGAAAGAATCAAGGAAGTTGTGTTCCTCCGAGTAGCGGAGTTGGTCCGAGTAGAGGGAGTGGTTTCCTACTCGGGCCAGAAGTCAATGGAGCCGTTGTGACAAAGGATCCCGCGTATCCTGCGTCCGTACGGCGTGCGGTTCAACTTACGGAGCGCGTGATTATCCGCGCTACGGCGTGGCTACAGTGTGGTAGGCGTCTGTCAAGTCCTGTCACTGACAGAGGGGACAGGACAGGGCTAGGGGCCTACCCTATCTCACTGACAAGGGTGGACAGGTCCCATCTCCGAACGGCGCGACGACTTACGGTGCACGCGTCAGCGGGAACCCAGAGGCGTGCTCTGTACTGCAGTGCTCCTGTCCTATCAGCTGTACCTTTTAGTCTTACTCTATTCGGCTGGGCACCAGTATATAAGGTTCCCTGCCCCCTCTTGCGCGAGGGACGTTGCCTTAGTAGACACTCTGGATTGCTTCACTACTCACAGCGAGAACTAGAGAGAAGAGTGGCTACTCGGCTGAAGGCCTGTACTGTACTGTGGCTACTCGGTAAACACCCATATAAAGAGAGAAGCAGGAGTAGGGGTGTTATCTCTGCACGAGGGCCCCGAACCTGGGTAAGATCTTGTTGTTTGCAGTGCTTTTGACATTCCACACGCGGCTACTCGCCGTGTGATCCCTCCCCGAGCACCTCCAGCGTCCATCGGCCCCAACTTTAGCCATCCCATGGCATCTGCCGTGATACCACCACGACATGTCTACGCACGCTTCTATTCTTGTAGACAATGTTGGGACTCCAAGTGCAGAGGTTTGTAGAACAGCAACAAGTTTCCCTTAAGTGGATCACCCAAGGTTTATCGAACTCAGGGAGGTAGAGGTCAAAGATATCCCTCTCAAGCAACCCTGCAATTAAGATACAAGAAGTCTCTTGTGTCCCCAACACACCCAATATACTTTTTAGGTATATAAGTGCACTAGTTCGGCGAAGAGATAGTGAAATGCGAGTAATATGGATGGGTATAAGTAATAATAGCAATCTGAAATAAATATGGCAGCAAGCAAATATGTAGCAGAACAGGCGGAAAACGGTGTTTCAATGCTTGGAAACAAGGCCTAGCGATCCTACTTTCATTAGTGTACACTCTCAACAATGATCACATAATTGAATAACTAAATATCTTCTCTTCACTATGCTACTCATAACCCTCTCCGGTTGGATAACGAACACTAATCATTGTTTAGGGATGCAAAAAGCATTCCTTAAAGTAAGCATTACCATGTCTAGTTAACCCCACACTGTCACTATGAGCGCCCTAGAAGGTACTAGACAAACACCACAATTCATAGAGGAGACACACACGGTGTGCACACTGTCACCTTCACACCGCGGGACAAGGTGACTCCAAAGTTCATATTAATAAAACATTTGAGTATCAGAAGATGAAGAGTAACATCTACTTATTCAACTAGATTACAAAGCTCACGATCACATATAGATCACACCATGGGAGAGAGATATGAACCACATAGCTACCGGTAGAGCCCTCAGCCTCGGGGGAGAACTACTCCCTCCTCATCATAGGAGACAACAACAGCGATGGAGATGGCGGTGGAGTCGATGGAGATGGTTCCAGGGGCACTTCCCCGTCCCGGCAGGGTGCTAGAACAGAGATCTCTCCCCCGAAACTTGTCGACGGCGATGACGGAGCTACAGATGTATTTTGTGGAAAAGGTCGATTCTTTTTGGTTTTTCCCTCAGGGGAGTATATATAGGCAAAAGTGCGATTCCAGGGGGTGGCCAGGGGGCCCACACCACCAGGTGGCGCCACCAGGGGGGACCCGCGCCACCCCATGGTGTGGCCACCCTGTGCCCCCCCTCCGGGCCTCTTCGGGACTTCCTGGACCCTCCGAGATTTCTAAGACTTCCGCGTTTCGAATTTTCCAATTCCAAGAATATTTCCAGAACAACTTTTCTGAAACTAAAAACAGCAAAAAACCGGGAACTGGCTCTGTGGCATCTTGTCAATAGGTTAGTCCGAAAAATCGATAAAAATGACATAAAGTGTATAGCAAACATGTGGGAAATAACATGAAAACAACATGGAACATCAGAAATTAGGGATACGTTTATGATGTATCAGTTTTCTATTTTACCGGTCTCATGTCTTTGGGAGACCAGGTTATAGGATAGATAGTCGTACTATCAGGAGGGGCTCTCAAGTAAGTAACTTGATCGAATTGTTATGGAGAGCTTAAACCTTTACATACTTGCATATCATCTTTCATGGTTCTTATTTGGCTTTTATCTCCATGGGGTTTTGGTACTTGTCGTGATCTACATGGCAAGCCAAGGTTTATCGAAAACGATTTTGGTAAGAAAAACTTGTTGCCTTTTTTGTGGTGAAAATATCCGGTTCAGCTTTGAGAATTTTTCCACACCTTCCATGTGTGGTAACTTCTCCATTCCTTTTTTTTGTATATTCCTTGTTATTATATTTCCAACCCAATTGGATTCACCTCATTCGGAGTTCATTCGCAAAAGTTATGTGTGTTTTTGTGTTGGAGGTTTTACCGGTTGTTCCTATTTGAGAGGTCAAAACCTTTACCATTTTGTATTATCTTACATTGTTTGAAAATGCTGTTTCTCTGTGTATTCTTATAGTGCTCGTCGTTGCGATTTCAAGGAGCCCAAGAACATAAAAAACGGAGTCTGTATGCAAAAGTTATAGCATTTCTCGTATCGGTGTTTAGTCATTCTGGTGCAATCCGGAATGAATCCGGAAAATCCGGATTTATTCCGACTTGGCCGCGAAAAGCTCTGTTAGGATTCGGATTCTTTCCGGGCCATTCCGGGACCCGGATTCATTCCGGATCCAGTCCGGAATGGACGAAAAAAGTGGAAAACGGCTAGTTTTTTAGCACCTATTTAATGGGCTTTCTTCCCCAAAGTCCCCAAGACTTTCCCAGCCCGTTTTCCCCCCCTCTCTCTCTCTCTCTCCACCATTGTTGACTTTCCAAAGTCTCCGTGTGCCTCGGTTATTTCTATACCCGAGCTTTTTACTTATGCAATTTACATTGTGATAGCCTTCGAGTTTGAAGTTATATATCTTGCTATCACGTTGTTACTTGTCTTGATTAGCATAAGTTGTTGGTGCACCTAGTTTACCCTAGAATATTTAGGTTGTGTGCTTGTTAATTTAAACACCTAGTTTATTTCCGCATTTAGCAAGCCTTAACCAGAAAAGTTTTAAACGCCTATTCACCCTCTCCCTCTAGGCGACATCGTTGAACGTTCGATTGGTATAAGAGCCTGGGCTCTCATTATTAGGCTTTACATCCTAGAGGGAACGATGTCATTTAGGGAAATAAAGCAAGATCTCGCTTTTATATTCTATGGTAGAAATTATGATGTTATGAAAATTCGCATTCTTAATTTTCTTATGGACAGGGGGTCCAAAGTATGTAAGGAGAATTTTAGATATGGATTTTCCTCCTCCAAAGGATTCTCAAGATTTATCTTTAGAGGATGAGTAAAACTCTTATCTCGATACTCTAGTATCTAATGGTCTATTGAGTGTTTTGAGCGATGTAGTCATTGAATCAATCAAGCTTTTTCGGAACGCTCATGAGATATGGACAATACTTCAAGATATATATGATGTGTCCAACATTATTGAGGATGATTGTTCTCCATCCACTTCCGTCCGTGATGAGTTCACATCTTTCTCCATTCCACCAACATGTGATTTGTCACAAGGTAATGATATGGTGAGTGGTGATAGAAATTGCATTGTAGATAGTGAATTTACAATTGACTATACTTCTTCTATATATCATTGCAATATTCTACCTTTGGACTTAATCTCTTCTAGCACCCAAAATGCCTCACATTCTAGTATTGATAGTCCTTTCATGTCATGTAATAAATGTTCAACTAAATCTCATGATGATATGCTTCCTATGTCTTGTTGTCATGAAAACAACGCTTCCATTTCCTCTAGTGGTTGTGTGGCTAACAATGTAGAGGAATCCCACTTTTTGGTGGAATAAGACATGGAATTTATTGGTGCTTCAAGTCAATCTTCATTATCTTCATCCATTTCTCATGTGTGCCTTATGGCTAAGGATTCAAAGGTATCTCCACCTTTGGAACCCTCTACATCTTGTGATGATGAGGATTTCTTTTATGGAAAGTATGATGATGAGGTCTCTTTAATGGAGAAGGGTGAGTTGGTTCTTCTTGATCTCCCTAAAGGTAGTAAAGCTGTATCTCCTTTGGGTGAGATTTTGGCTTTTGTTATTTATAGCGCAAAAATCATTGAGAAGAAAGGTGAGATTGAAAGAAGCTATGCCGATGAAAAGGGTCCATCACTATGTCTCTTGAGGAAGAGTATGAGATCCGAGTTACTCTTGAGGAGAAACTTGAATCTATTGAGGAGCTCCAAAATGAACAAATAGCCTTTCTCACTAAAGAATGTGACCATAGTATTGCTAAATATAAAGTGCTTACAAAGGAAAAGGTTGAATTTGTAGTTGGCAATGCTAATCTAATTGAGGAAAATTCTAGGTTGAATAATGATCTTGCCAAGTTTTCTTCTTCTATTTCTAATGATGCTTGTGCTACTAACTCCACATCTTGTGAAGCATCTATTTTGAAGTAGAATGTTGAGCTAAGGTATCAACTTGAGTTGATGACTAGCAAGTGTGGGAAATTGGAAGAAAGCCATGAAACCTATCTAGCTCTCATGAGGATCTTCTAGCATCCCATACTAAGCCAAAGTTAGCTCTTGAGGCTATCACTACAAAGGTAACATCTCGCGAGCCTCATGTGGTTACTAGCACAATATCTTCTAGTAATGCTATATTTCCTTGTGCTAGTATTAGTAATTCATCCTCTCATAATGTTTCTACATCTTGTGATGAATTTTTTTCCTTGCCTTGTTGCTCTAACAATGAAGCATCTACTTCCTCTAGCTCTTGTGTTTATTCTAACCATGTAGAGGAAATTAAAGAGCTCAAGGCCCAAAGTCACTTCTTTGAAGAAAGACTTGGAAAAGAGTCATGAAGGTAGTTCCACCCTTGACAAGATGTTGAGAGTGCGAAGACTTCCCAATGACAAGAGTGGACTTGGATTCAACTCCAATATCAATGTAACATCCCTAATTTTTGGAGAAACTCAAAAATCACTAAAATTTGAAACTTTTTGTTTCCATGTTAAACAATTCACCAAAAACCAAATGAGGTGCAAGAAAAAATGGAAACAATACATATTTCAATGTTATTGGAAATAAAACCGAGGTGCCTATTTTTTCCATAAAGCCTAAACCTTTTCAAATAAGTTTTCTTTTTTCATAATGGTTGCTTCTTTATAGAAAACCTTATTTAAGCCATTGCTTTCTATCTGTCTATTATTCTGAAAATATTTCAAAGCCCAAAATTAACCATATCACTTTCAACAACTATATCTAGTATTAAGTAGCAAAATGTTTTCCACCAAATTGTTTTGTGAAAAGGACTTATAGAAACGTATTCTCAAAGGTCTTGTGTTTCTAAATTATATTTGAGCATATTTTCAATTAATTATTCTCTATGTGGAAAATGACAATAAGTTGCTATTTGTAAATCCCTCGTTTTCTAAAATATAAAAATAAGAAAATGAGTTGAATTGGATTTCAAAATTTGTATTTGACTATTAGAATGTTTCTGTAATTTTTTAAAAACCCCATTTCTAATTGTTATTATTTTTCTACTTAAAAATGATCTTAAGTACTATTAGTGGATTTATCGTATTTTCAAAATATAAAAATTAATATGTGTTGGAAATAACAAAATTAGGTTTCTATTAGATAGATATTCCAATTACAAGATTTTACAAATTTAAATGAGGTCATTTGGTTTATTAAAATAGAAGTTATTAAAGAAATGAGGAAACAGGAAAAAAAAAAAGTGCTGACGTCATCGTGACGCGTCGTCTTCCTCCTCGCAGCGAAAATCACGCGCCCACGACCGAGGCCACGCCCGTGCCACGATCTCTTCATCCCACGCGTCCCCCGACTCCTCAAGCCACTCCGCCAGTGCCCAGGATACCCTATCCCTTTTCCCTCCATCTCCCCTCGAATCCACGCATCCTCCATACGGAAATTGCTCGCCGGAGCTCCGCGTTTCCGCCGCGGGCATTGCACGATTCCTGCGTGGTATGTGAGTACCCACTGCCCATTGCCGCCTATCTTGACTCCCCATGACCCCGCGCGCCTCCTAAACCCCTCTGTATTTATTCTTACGCGACAGATTCGTCACGCCGTCCTCAACCCTAGCTCACCGGAGTTGTGCCTGCGGGATCTGCACGCCGCCGTCGATAGGAGCTCTCCGAGACGACGCCGACAACCCTATCGTCTCCATCCTGCTCTCCTGGATCTCCCCGTGGTCACCATCGAGCTCGGCGACCACCGAATCGTCAACTTCATCGGCCACCGGAGTGTAGCGCCGCCGCGTCGCCATTCTCCGACGAGACCCGCCGCCAGGTGAGGTTCAATCAAACCACAGTCGTTGGATCGACCGGCAACGGTCGAGATTAGTTCGTTCAATCGAATCGGTACCGGCCATTGGCAGAGCGCCGCGTGGCACGCCCAGTCAGCAGCTACGCCAGTGCGTAGTCAGTGCCCAGTCAGCAATTCCATCCATTAGGAGAGCGCCACGTGGCCAGGTCCTTTTCAGTTTTATTCCGAATAGAAAATCAATTGGCAAATTGCAGAAACAACCCTAGAACTTATAAACCTCATAACTTTTGATCGACTTAGCCAAATTTAGCAAACTTGGACTTTTTGAAATCCCCTGAACATGTAGAAACTTTTGGCACTGTCCAAATTTAAATTTGACAAACTTAAATTGCATCAAATTTACCTATGCTTGTTTGATGAATATTGGCATATTTTAAATTCTACAAATCCAAAAATTGCAAATAAAATATTTTTGGAATCCTTAGGATGTGTAATTTCATACCCTCTGTCCCAAAATGATAATTTAATAAATTAAAATGGAGTTTAGACTTTAAATAACCAATTGAGTATTTTGCACCTAGTTTTAATTCTGTAAATATTTTTAATTAGTTTTCTTCTGGAAAATTGTTCCATTTAGTAACCTTAGACCAGAGAAACCAGTACCCAAACTATTTGTGACCAGAGAACCCATTCCATGAAATGTTGGCCATATAAACCATCCATAGTAATCAACCATTATAAATTTAGTGTTGTGTGATGAACCCCCCCCCTTAGGAAAATTGTGGTGTGATCATTTTGATCAAAACCAACAACCATTTCATGTTGAACATTTGGAAAGTAGATTTTGGACCAGAAACCCATAGCCTAATACCTTTTGTAAATTTACAAACCATATTGTAAATTTCTTCAACCCTAGTAACCAAAGCTTTGAAATTAATCATGTTGATCATGAATTTGTTTTCTAAAACCCTTAGACCAAAGCCTTGTGTGATATTTGTGATAAAAGGCCAAAATATAACCATCTCATCATAATTCTTTTTGCATATTGAATTATGTGTCAAAACCTTATCCATGTTAACACCAATCAAGTTGAACAACTTGTTATGCTTCTGTATGATATATTTTGTTGTATTTGTTTGCTTTTGGGTGAATTGCTTGTTTATTGTTATTTATTTGTATTGTTTAGATTGTACGGAGAGCAACGTTCAAATTGTGAAGAGAGTGTTTCTATACCAACTCCCACAAGGCAAGTGATGCTCATGTCCCACTTTTTATTGCATTAGTGTTTTCAGTAGTGTGCATGATAGGTGATATTATTATTTTCCAAGTATATGCTATGCTCAGAACACCTAGTAGTGTGTAGCCAACCTGAAACCCCTGCTAGGTACTAGTTTAGCTATAGTAGAACAATATCACAACTGCTGCTATTTATTTGGGTTGTGATACTTTGAAAATTGAAATTTAACAACCCAATGAAACACCTGGGTGGATTGGTAATTGCTTGGATTATGTTGAGTGGCTACTCAGGGCCATGTCCATGGTGGTTGTCACCCGGGTCACTCCCAGGGCCATGGATGTGGTGGTTGTCACCTGAGGGTACACTTGTGGATTGCCACCCAGGACTAAATAGATATGTAGGTCTTCCATGTATAGTTAGCTTCCAGTGCAGCCTTGAGGTAATATGGGCTCTGCCAAGATTAAGTAAGTTGTGGGGGTTCATCCTGTTGTATGACATGGGGTGGTAGAATTTTAGGAGCGTCGAGTCATGCTGGTATGGTTGAATCCCTCTTCCCAAAGATCTTGTCTCATTTTTCTCTCGGGGAAAATGAGTCTCAAGGTGAAAGTGCACAACCTCTGCAGAGTTAATAACTAAGATCTTAGCCGTGTCACCGGTTATGGGCCAGTTGAGCAAACTAGACATAGTTGGTGCTGAAGGATCTCCTCATCTTTTCTGAATGAATTAAAACTTGGTAGTAACCTTTTTCTAGAGCACATGGTGTGTCTACCCCTCTGTGCTACCTTTTCAAACTCATGGTGTGTCTACCCATGATGATTTTCAAACTTCATGGTAATTCTACCCATGATGACTTTATCAAAATTCATGGTGTGTCTACCCATGATGCCTTTACCAAACTACATGGTGTGTCTACCCATGTTAATTTTCAAAGATTTTTGAATGATTTATCAAATATAGGACAAAACTGGCTTTATGCAAATAGCCCAGACTCCACCAGCCAAATATCATGTAGCTAGTTATTCCTCAAAACGTCCACCATACAAGTGTCACTTGCCAGTACATTGTTTGTACTGACTTCCTCCCTCGTGGGGGCTGCATATTCCAACGTGCAGATGAATTTAAAGACGAGTTAGGATTTCCTTTAGGATCTCGAGTCTATCGCCAACATGTTCAGCCTGTGGCGCATGAAGTGAAGAAGGCTCATTGAAGATTTGTTTCCGCTGTGTTTACTGTGAAACTCTATTATTTGGGCTAGTCCATGTTGACTATGCCAATTGTAAGACTATTTTATTTCTTATCCACTGGATCAACGATGTAGAATGATGCTATTGCAATGAATTTTTCATTTTTTCATGTGTATGCTATCAGAGATCCCGGGAATAACAGGATACACAGGTGTTCTACCTTTATTAAAAGGTAGGCACTACAAAATGGTATCAGAGCATAGTGTTGCCTGTAGGATCGAGACCCTAAGTTTGGAAAAGACCCTAGGATTGAAAATCTACTTTCTTCAAACCGATAGAAACCGAACATCACATTTTAACCTTTCTCATATCCTCTCATCTATTATTCTCCTTCAAAATATTCTTCTCTTGTTATAGATGACCTACCTCTTGTGTTCCATCAAGACAAGGTTGGTGAAAAATCATGGAGTGAAAGGAATAGTTTTCACCTGACCTTTTGGTTTCAACATGAAGATCTACACTCAAGAGCATTGAAGAAACTTGGAGTTATCCCCAGACTTCATAGCAATCATAAACACCTCAAGACAATGAGGGAAGGATTTGAAGAAACCCAAGAAGATATAGATGAGACCACCAATTTAGTTACCTTATTGGAACAACGTTAACGTGTTAGTGTATTGATCATACAATTGTGTGTGTTATGACAATACTAGATTGTTTGTTAAACCTTGATGATTGGAGTGATGAATATTTGTGATGTGTTGTTAGATGTTGTTTGTCTGATGTATTGTCTTGTTTTGATATGTTTGGGTAGGAACCTTCTTTAGTTTCTTTATAAATCTCTACTTATCCATGCTAAACCAAACCCAACACCATACCCTTTTACCAACCATAGTGAGTTTCTAAGATTCGAGTGCAACAACTGACTTGACACCCAAGAGCACCTTTCGAGACAACCATCCAATTGAGGAATACCAAAGATCGCAGGATTATGTTCTTCTTTGTGAAGGAACAATCACATCCACGATCAAGCCACCACCATCCTAAGGAGCAGAAAGTTTATCAACCAGTGATAATAGAAATATGGAGTCTGATTTCACCTGAGCTAAGTTTTTGGATAGCTTTATACACTAGAAGGGAATATGAAGAAGATGCAACTATTCAACTAGAGGTGCAAAGAGTTTACGCAACCCCACTAGTTGGAGAAACGATAGTTTAGTTCAGGTTTGTCTTACAGGTGGGAAACTATCTGTTAGACAAGTGAAGTGACCTAGTGTTATCATACGAGATTCACCAATCTAAGTACAAGGTAATGATTGAGTGCAACATGGATTGGCCCCCATGATGACTACTCACATTATTAACTCTTGCTATGAGGAATGGTAAATCTAGAGTGACATACCTATTAGAGAGACGACGTTAATAAGCTTGAACCATAGAATGGTAGAATATTATTATAACCCTTTGTTAGGCAAGTGTTGCCGAAACGTGCTAAACTTCGGTGAGGACAAAGCCAATCTTGGAGGAATCATACAATTGAAGATATTGCCTACCATGAGAGTTTTGTTAGAAATAGCATCGTGTTTGCATTCAAGAGATACAAAAACATGATGAAAGAGCGCCAAGGAAATGGGAAAAAATTGGTATGGACTTCATCACAGGATTACCTCGAACCAAATTAGGGTATGACTCTATTTGGGAAGCGTTTAATCGTTTGAAAAAGATAGCACACTTTGTGCCAGTAAAGACCACCTACACCGGTGCAAAGTTGGCTGATATATACATGAAGAAGATTGTCTGTCTGCATGGTGTTCCAAAGAGTATTGTGTCTGATAAGGGGTACCCAGTTTACCTCACAATTTTGGAAACAACTGCATGAGTACTTAGGAACCATACTGGAGTCCAGCACAGTGTTTCAGTTCTCAAACAGATGGTCAGACTCAGAGAGTGAATTAGATTCTAAAAGATATGCCGAGAGAATGTGGCTTGGATTATGGATCTAGTTGGAATGACAACTTTCCATATGCAGAATCCTTCCTACAACCACAGTTATCAAGCTAGTATTGAGATGGCACTATTTGAAGCTCTATTTGGGAAGAAATGCACCACACCTTTACTGTGGGGTGGTCTAAAAGAAAGAAATTTCTTTGGTCCTCACATCACCCAAGAAGCTGAAGAGAAGGTTAGACTGACCAAGGGCTTCTGATTTGTTGGGAATATGCCCTAGAGGCAATCATGTATGATGTAATTCCCACTGTATTCATAAAGTTATTAAGTTGTCCTTGTTTTGAACATCTGATATATGTCATTGAATATGTGATTCGATTGTGGAACTATATATTCATGTTGTTCATACTAGATTGTCCTTGGTCATTTAGGTTGTGCTGGACACACACGCTAGACTAATGTGAGTGTTGGCTGATGACACGGTTCCACTTGTCATGGGCATGGTGATGCCATTCCAACGTTCACGGACTTGGCTAAAGAGTTTAGCAAGTCGGAATGACCCACATTGAGATGCAACGATCAAGTCGTCATTTGCATGTCTCAATCAATGTAATCCTTAGACCTGAGGTTGTCGCACAATCCGAGTTGTGGATCATCGACTTAGGTTCTGTCAAACGTTGTTCTGTGACAAGGCAACTATAAAGGCAGAGTTCGGGTCGAATGAGAAGCAAGCTGCGTGATGTGGATAATCAAGATGGGATTTTGCCCCTCCGAATGGAGAGATATTCTCTGGGCCCTCTCGAGTGATATGATTCAGGAAGCATGGCCATGCGCGACTCAGTTAAGTGTTAACTGTGTCGGTTGACTAAGAGTTAGTCAGATGAATCGCATATCACGGATCGAGAAGAGAGTTGAACTATTTAAGGGATGACGATAAATCGCCTATAGTTCGACAAGGTATATCGTGAGGCAAAAAGGACTAAGATGAATATCACATTGAAAGGTATGTCGTCATGACTCAATGGTACTTGGGAGTCGGCACGTTCTGCTAGGAGCCGCTACCGATTGATCGATTGGGAGTTGGACTCCAATCGTGTCCAAGTCGCCATGAGCCTGCAGGGTCGCACACTTAAGAGCGGGAGCAAGTATTGGTTGGGTTGGACCCGAACCGGAAATGGACTGAGTTAGTGAGTCGGACTCACAGAGGGAATGGGCCACAAGTGTTGTGCAGCCCATTACCATACGCTATATAAAGAGGGGCGCATGTTGCCCAGCGGGACGTTAGTCCACTCTCCCATGCGTTGGGAACCCTAGCCCCACTCAGTCCAGCCGTCGCACCAGATCTAGCAGTCTGCCGTCGGAGCTCCTCCTCGTACGTGTGGATACCGGCAGAGGTGCTGTAAGTTCAGCACTTCGACGTTCGAGGGATTGGATCGGCCGGATCGGATCGTGGGACTGCACTGCCCCGACGCGCTGCATCGATAATCCGCACCTGCGCGTCTAGTGGTAATACTCGTGACCTTCTACTTCGGCTAGATCTTGGGAGTACCGCGTAGGAAAAGTTTTCGTTTATCTGTACGCGTCCCAACAGTGGTATCAGAGCGGTAGCTTCTGGTATTAGGCCCGAGATCCGTACATATGTGATATGTAGTTAGCGTTAGATGTGATCTAATTGCTGTTTTGGTGGTCGGTCTATGAGATAGATCGGTTTTGTACAAGGTTGATTGGATCAATCGTACTCGGGGTTAATGGATGATCTGGTTTCCGTGATCATACTGCTAAGGTCGTGGAACAACTTACCCCTACCGGTCGGTTTCCGCCATCGGGGTATACCGTGACACATAAATCCAGTTGCGGTGATCGAAGATCAAAGAGTTTGGTCGAATCGGAATACGGATCAGATTCGGGTAAAATCGTTTTATCCGATAAAGAAATCCATGATCGGAATGCAGATGAGATCTGCGTTTTCCGAAATCGCCCTGTCGTAGCGCCTTAGATGTCGCTGCGAGTTCACAACGCCGGTAGATATCGTATCTATGCATAACTTGTTTTTGCAGGAAGTTGTGAATGGTATGGCTTATGTGCATGTGATGTGTGTAATCCATACATGATCTGCGTATCATGTTTGTGTCAGCCGGCTGGAGCCTAGGTGCTGTCATTTTATTGTATACCGGCCTGCGTGTCGGATTCTCTATGTAAATTTTCATTTACTAGCTAGTGTAGCTTGTTGGAGAACCCGGTGGCATGCAAGTCGATGTACAAGTCGGCTACATGGAGCAAGATGGCACGTGACAAGAGTTGGCACGAGCCGACTTGCAAGCTTCGTGGAGATGGAGATCACCATGAAGAGAGCCATACCATTTCACATTATAATTGCTTTATTTGTGTTATTGTTATGTCTCTATTTACCTCTATTTAGATAGTTGTTAGATTCTTTAATCCCTCAAAGAAGGTCTAGTCGGTCGCCCCGCCAGTGCTGCACCATCACAAGTCGGACATTCTTGGTAGTGGGCTCATAAAATTGAGGTGCTACCAATTCTTTCCGGTTAGGTGGGTTCGAGTCGGACTCTTACAAGCAGAAGCACTTGGTAATCTAGACGAGTCCATCACAACGGTTGTGGGGCTCGGGGCGAGGTAGGTTGGGACCCGGGGCATGTGATGTCACCCAACTAACAGGAGTCGTATTGGATACGATTGGCAAGGTGTTGCCTACCTAGATCACTTGACGGCTAGCGGTGATGCTAAAGCTCACTAGTCGGCTTGCTTATTTAGGATCTTGAATCACTTAGCAACCATCGGAGGGATGTTGGTTCTAGTGGGAGCATAAGTATTAAAGCGTTTAATATGCCTGCTCTTTTATGAATACATGTCTTAAGTGTTTTTGCGTATTTTCTGTTGTAGATCAATGGCACCTAGCAACCTTCCTCAGTTGTCCACGTTTGCGTTGAGGTCAATCCTAGAGAAAGATAAGCTTAATGGAACTAATTTCACCAACTGGTATCGTAATCTGAGGATAGTCCTCAAGCATGACAAGAAAGAACATGTTCTACAAACTCCACTTCCAGATGAGCCAGATGACGATGCGACTGTCGCTGTCATAAATGCCTACCGTAAGACTAGAGATGAGTCTACGGAAATTAGTTGTCTTATGCTTGCACACATGGAACCGGACTTGCAGCAGCAGTTCGAGAATGTTGAGGCCTACGATATGATCGAAAGCCTCAAAAGTATGTTCCAGGCTCAAGCAAAGACTGAGAGGTATCAAGTCTCTCAAGCTTTGCTTGGCTGTAAGCTGAAAGACGGCGATCCACTGAGTCCGCATGTAATCAAGATGATTGGTTACATACAGTCTCTGGATCGGCTGGGCTTCCCCATTAACGAAGAGTTCGCTACTGATATAATTCTGAACTCTCTTCCTAGTGCCTATGGTCCGTTCATCTCGAACTACCATATGCATGGTATGGATAAGAGTGTCACTGAATTACATGGGATGCTCAAAACGGCAGAGGCTGATATCAAGAAAGGCGCCAGTCAAGTGTTGATGGTGCAGAATAAGGCTAAGTTCAAGAAGAGTTCTTGGACTAAGAAGAAGAAGGATAAGTCAGGAGGTGGCGCCCATGGCCCTGTCCAGAGTGCTCCCTCAAAGACTAAGCCTTCTCCTACAGCCGGAGCCAATTGCTTCTATTGCAAGCAAGATGGCCACTGGAAGAGGAACTGCACCAAGTATTTGGCTGACAGAGCCAAGAGTGGAGGTGTGACTTACAACTCAGGTACGCTTGTGTGCAATGTTATAGACATTTATCTTGCTGATGCGCCTAATAGTTCTTGGGTATATGATACCGGATCAGTTATTCACATATGCAACTCGTTGCAGGGACTGGTAAGAACTAGGAGCGTGGCAAGAGGAGAGGTTGATATTCGGGTCGGCAACAAGGCGAGAATCGCTGCGTTGGAAGTCGGCACGATGCAACTTCATTTACCTTCAGGATTTATTTTGGAACTAAATAATTGTTATTATGTTCCAGCGCTTAGTCGAAACATTATTTCCGCCTCATGTTTGATGAGACAAGGTTATGAGTCGAATATTAAGAATAATGGTTGTTCTTTATATTTGAAAGATATGTTTCATGGCTTTGCACCCGTTCAGAACGGGTTATTTATTTTAAATCTTGATAGTGAATCGGTCTATAACATAAATGTTAAAAGGTTGAAACCAAATGATCTGAATATGACTTACTTTTGGCACTGTCGGCTTGGTCATATAAGTTGGAAGCGCATGAAGAAGCTCCATGATGATGGACTTCTAACTTCATTTGACTTAGAGTCATTCGAGACATGCGAATCATGCCTGCTAGGCAAGATGACCAAGACACCTTTTGCAAGGAGTTGTGAAAGGTCGTCCGACTTGTTGGAACTAATACATAGTGATGTATGTGGACCAGTGAGCACGACAGCTAGAGGTGGTTATGAGTACTTTATTACCTTCACTGATGATTTGAGTAGGTATGGATATATCTATTTAATGAAACACAAGTCGGAAGCCTTTGAAAAGTTCAAGGAATTCCAGAGTGAGGTACAAAATCAACTCGGCAAGAAAATAAAGTTTCTACGGTCGGACCGTGGGGGCGAGTACATGAGCCATGAGTTTGATGACCATCTAAAGAGTTGTGGAATAGTTCCTCAACTCACTCCGCCGGGTACACCGCAGAGAAACGGTGTATCGGAACGGAGAAATCAGACCTTGTTGGACATGGCACGATCAATGATGAGTCGGACAGATCTACCTTTATCATTTTGGGGTTATTGTCTAGAAACTGCAGCTTTCACACTAAACAGAGTACCATCAAAGTCAGTAGAGAAGACACCACATGAGATGTGGACTGGTAAAAAGCCAAGTTTGTCTTTTCTTAAGATTTGGGGTTGTGAAGCATTTGTCAAGCGACTTCAGTCGGACAAGCTCACGCCCAAGTCGGATAAGTGTATTTTCGTGGGGTATCCGAGGGAAACCTTGGGGTACTACTTCTACAACCGGGAAGAGGGCAAAGTGTTTGTCGCTCGGAATGGTGTCTTCCTTGAGAAAGAGTTTCTCAGTCGGGAAGTCAGTGGGAGCACTGTGCAACTCGAAGAAATTCGAGAGGAACCGGTTAGGGGCGAGTCGGCGAGTGCCTTAGAGGCTGAGCCGGTCGTGGTACCTACACCGGTAACAGCACCTGAACCACGGAGATCTGCCAGATTACAGAGTGCTCGAGATGTTTTACTGTTAGACAGTAATGAGCCGGCAACTTATTCGGAAGCGATGGTGGGAACTGATTCCGAGTCATGGCTTGGAGCCATGAGATCCGAGTTAAAGTCCATGGATGAAAACCAAGTTTGGAATTTGGTTGATCTGCCTGACGGTGCAAGACCCGTCGAGTGCAAGTGGGTCTTTAAGAAGAAAATTGATATGGATGGAAATATTTCCGTCTATAAAGCACGACTTGTCGCGAAGGGGTTCCGACAAGTTCAAGGAGTTGACTACGACGAGACCTTCTCGCCCGTAGCGATGCTTAAATCAATTCGGATCATGTTAGCCATAGCAGCCTATTTCGACTATGAGATATGGCAGATGGATGTCAAGACGGCTTTCCTTAATGGAAATTTAACTGAGGACGTGTATATGATACAGCCCGAAGGTTTTGTCGATCCGGCTAATGCTGACAAGGTATGCAAACTTCAAAAATCCATTTATGGGTTGAAGCAAGCATCTCGGAGTTGGAACATTCGCTTTGATGAGGTAGTCAAATCGTTTGGCTTCATCAAGAGCGATCATGATTCTTGTTTATACAAGAAGTTTAGTGGGAGCAAAGTAAACTTTCTAATCTTATATGTGGATGACATATTACTGATTGGAAATGATGTCATGATGTTGCAAGAAACCAAAGAGTCATTGGAAAGGAGTTTCTCAATGAAAGATTTGGGTGAGGCGACTTACATATTAGGAATCAGGATCTATAGGGATAGATCAAGGCGGCTCATTGGATTGAGTCAGAGTACTTATCTGGACAAGGTTTTGAAGAAATTCAAAATGGAAGAGTCCAAGAAGGGATTCTTACCGAAGTCCCATGGTATAAAACTTAGCAAGACTCAGTGTCCTTCGACGACTGATGAGCGAAGTCAGATGAGTGTGATTCCGTATGCTTCGGCAATCGGATCCATCATGTATGCCATGATTTGTACTAGGCCAGATGTTTCCTATGCTCTAAGTGTTACGAGCAGATACCAGGCTGACCCTGGCAAAGCCCACTGGGCAGCGGTTAAAAACATTCTTAAGTATTTGAGAAATACTAAGGAAATGTTCCTAGTTTATGGAGGTGATGAGGAATTCAGTGTAAAGGGTTACACGGATGCGAGTTATCTCACCGACTCAGATGATTCTCGTTCGCAATCTGGATACGTGTTCGTGATGAACGGAGGGGCTGTGAGCTGGAAGAGTTCCAAGCAAGATACGGTGTCTGCATCTACAACAGAGGCTGAGTATATTGCTGCATCAGAGGCGGCAAAGGAAGCTGTTTGGATCAGGAACCTCCTGATTGATCTTGGTGTGGTTCAGGGCGCGTCCAATCCTTTGGACGTATATTGTGACAACAATGGTGCTATCGCACAGGCCAAGGAACCTAGACAACACCAGAAGAACAAACATATACTCATGCGGTACCACCTCATTCGCCAGTTTGTCGAACAAGGTGATATCAAGTTATGCAAAGTACACACGGATGCAAACATTGCAGATCCGTTGACAAAGGCGCTACCACAGCCTAAGCATGAGGCGCACACGAGAGGCATGGGCATTCGATGCCTAGGCATATGATGCCAGGATGATTGACTCTAGTGCAAGTGGGAGACTGTTGGGAATATGCCCTAGAGGCAATCATGTATGATGTAATTCCCACTGTATTCATAAAGTTATTAAGTTGTCCTTGTTTTGAACATCTGATATATGTCATTGAATATGTGATTCGATTGTGGAACTATATATTCATGTTGTTCATACTAGATTGTCCTTGGTCATTTAGGTTGTGCTGGACACACACGCTAGACTAATGTGAGTGTTGGCTGATGACACGGTTCCACTTGTCATGGGCATGGTGATGCCATTCCAACGTTCACGGACTTGGCTAAAGAGTTTAGCAAGTCGGAATGACCCACATTGAGATGCAACGATCAAGTCGTCATTTGCATGTCTCAATCAATGTAATCCTTAGACCTGAGGTTGTCGCACAATCCGAGTTGTGGATCACCGACTTAGGTTCTGTCAAACGTTGTTCTGTGACAAGGCAACTATAAAGGCAGAGTTCGGGTCGAATGAGAAGCAAGCTGCGTGATGTGGATAATCAAGATGGGATTTTGCCCCTCCGAATGGAGAGATATTCTCTGGGCCCTCTCGAGTGATATGATTCAGGAAGCATGGCCATGCGCGACTCAGTTAAGTGTTAACTGTGTCGGTTGACTAAGAGTTAGTCAGATGAATCGCATATCACGGATCGAGAAGAGAGTTGAACTATTTAAGGGATGACGATAAATCGCCTATAGTTCGACAAGGTATATCGTGAGGCAAAAAGGACTAAGATGAATATCACATTGAAAGGTATGTCGTCATGACTCAATGGTACTTGGGAGTCGGCACGTTCTGCTAGGAGCCGCTACCGATTGATCGATTGGGAGTTGGACTCCAATCGTGTCCAAGTCGCCATGAGCCTGCAGGGTCGCACACTTAAGAGCGGGAACAAGTATTGGTTGGGTTGGACCCGAACCGGAAATGGACTGAGTTAGTGAGTCGGACTCACAGAGGGAATGGGCCACAAGTGTTGTGCAGCCCATTACCATACGCTATATAAAGAGGGGCGCAGGTTGCCCAGCGGGACGTTAGTCCACTCTCCCATGCGTTGGGAACCCTAGCCCCACTCAGTCCAGCCGCCGCACCAGACCTAGCAGTCTGCCGTCGGAGCTCCTCCTCGTACGTGTGGATACCGGCAGAGGTGCTGTAAGTTCAGCACTTCGACGTTCGAGGGATTGGATCGGCCGGATCGGATCGTGGGACTGCACTGCCCCGACGCGCTGCATCGATAATCCGCACCTGCGCGTCTAGTGGTAATACTCGTGGCCTTCTACCTCGGCTAGATCTTGGGAGTACCGCGTAGGAAAAGTTTTCGTTTATCTGTACGCGTCCCAACATGATTGACCCAAAGGGTGACCCCTCAGTGTCAAAGGTAATCCAACAAACTTATGTTGGTCTGCAACTCTACCACGAAGGAAAGTTTTACTCAAACCATCTCGAGTGAAACCACACTCCAAGCAATGTGAATAAGCTCATCCTATTGGAGGTGAATGTGAACACATAGAGCCCTACTTGTTGAAAACATGGATTCAAGATCCCAAATACCCACAAGGAGTTGATGCATGCTATACAAGAACAATATGGATGATGAAGTATGATTCCAGCTGAAGATATAGTAAACCCAATAACCAATTAGAAGAGAGTTTTTAGCTGCCCACAAAAGTTTCTTTTAAGGGTGGTAGCCCACCCAACTTGTGTAAACACAGTTACCCAAACCTATCTTTCTTTCTAGCCTTCCCAAATCTCGGGACGAGATTTCTTTTAAGGGTGGTAGTCTGTAACATCCCTGATTTTTGGAGAAACTCAAAAATCACTAAATTTTGAAACTTTTTGTTTCCATGTGAAACAATTCACCAAAAACCAAATGAGATGCAAGAAACAAATGGAAACAATACATATTTCAATGTTATTGGAAATAAAACCCAGGTGCCTCTGTTTTCCATAAAGCCTAAACCTTTTCAAATAAGTTTTCTTATTTCAGAATGGTTGCTTCTTTATAGCAAACCTTATTTAAGCCATTGCTTTCTATCTGTCTATTATTTTGAAAATATTTCAAAGCCCAAAATTAACCATATCGCTTTTCAACAACTATATCTAGTATTAAGTAGCAAAATGTTTTCCACAAAATTGTTTTGTGAAAAGGACTTAGAGAAACATATTCTCAAAGGTCTTGTGTTTCTAAATTATATTTGAGCATATTTTCAATTAATTATTCTCTATGTGGAAAATGACAATAAGTTGCTATTTGTAAATCCCTCGTTTTCTAAAATATAAAAATAAGAAAATGAGTTGAATTGGATTTAAAAATTTGTATTTGACTATTAGAATGTTTCTGTAATTTTTTAAAAACCCCATTTCTAATTGTTATTATTTTTCTACTTAAAAATGGTCTTAAGTACTATTAGTGGATTTATCGTATTTTCAAAATATAAAAATTAATATGTGTTGGAAATAACAAAATTAGGTTTCTATTAAATAGATATTCCAATTACAATATTTTACAAATTTAAATGAGGTCATTTGGTTTATTAAAATAGAAGTTATTAAAGAAATGAGGAAACGGAAAAAAAAGAGAAGTGTTGACGTCATCGTGACACGTCGTCTTCCTCCTCGCAGCGAAAATCACGCGCCCACGACCGAGGCCACGCCCGTGCCACGATCTCTTCATCCCACGCGTCCCCCGACTCCTCAAGCCACTCCACCAGTGCCCAGGATACCTTATCCCTTTTTACTCCATCTCCCCTCGAATCCACGCATCCTCCATACGGAAATTGCTCGCCGGAGCTCCGCGTTTCTGCCGCGGGCATTGCACGATTCATGCGTGGTATGTGAGTAACCGCTGCCCATTGCCACCTATCTTGACTCCCCATGACCCCGCGCGCCTCCTAAACCCCTCTGTATTTATTCTTACGCGACATATTCGTCATGCCGTCCTCAACCCTAGCTCACCGGAGTTGTGCCTGCGGGATCTGCACGCCGCCGTCGATAGGAGCTCTCCGAGACGACGCCGACAACCCTATCGTCTCCATCCTTCTCTCCTGGATCTCCCCGTGGTCACCATCGAGCTCGGCGACCACCGAATCGTCAACTTCATCGGCCACCGGAGTGTAGCACCGCCGCGTTGCCATTCTCCGATGAGACCCGCCGCCAGGTGAGGTTCAATCAAACCACAGTCGTTGGATCGGCCGGCAACGGTCGAGATTAATTCGTTTAATCGAATCGGTACCGGATATTGGTAGAGCGCCGCATGGCACGCCCAGTCAGCAGCCACGCCAGTGCGTAGTCAGCGCCCAGTCAGCAATTCCATCCATTAGGAGAGCGCCACATGGCCAGTTCCTTTTCAGTTTTATTCCGAATAGAAAATCAATTGGCAAATTGCAGAAACAACCCTGGAACTTAGAAAGCCCATAACTTTTGATCCACTTAGCCAAATTTAGCAAACTTGGCCTGTTTGAAATCTCCTGAACATGTAGAAACTTTTGGCACTGTCCAAATTTAAATTTGACAAACTTAAATTGCTTCAAATTTAACTATGCTTGTTTGATGAATATTGGCATATTTTAAATTCTACAAATCCAAAAATTGCAAATAAAATATTTTTGGAATCCTTAGGATGTGTAATTTCATACACTCTGTCCCAAAATGATAATTTAACAAATTAAAATGGAGTTTAGACTTTAAATAACCAATTGAGTATTTTGCACCTAGTTTTAATTATGTAAATATTTTTAATTAGTTTTCTTCTGGAAAATTGTTCCATTTAGTAACCTTAGACCAGAGAAACCAGTACCCAAACTATTTGTGACCAGAGAACCCATTCCACGAATTGTTGGCCATATAAACCATCCATAGTAATCAACCATTACAAATTTAGTGTTGTGTGATGAACCCCCCCCCCCCTTTAGGAAAATTGTGGTGTGATCATTTTGATCAAAACCAACAACCATTTCATGTTGAACATTTGGAAAGTAGATTTTGGACCAGAAACCCATAGCCTAATACCTTTTGTAAATTTACAAACCATATTGTAAATTTCTTCAACCCTAGTAACCAAAGCTTTGAAATGAACCATGTTGATCATGAATTTGTTTTCTAAAACCCTTAAACCAAAGACTTGTGTGATATTTGTGATAAAAGGCCAAACTATAACCATCTCATCATAATTCTTTTTGCATATTGAATTATGTGTCAAAACCTTATCCATGTTAACACCAATCAAGTTGAACAACTTGTTATGCTTCTGTATGATATATTTTGTTATATTTGTTTGCTTTGGGGTGAATTGCTTGTTTATTGTTATTTATTTGTATTGTTTAGATTGTATGGAGAGCAACGTCGAAATTGTGAAGAGAGTGTTTCTATACCAACTCCCACAAGGAAAGTGATGCTCATGTCCCACTTTTTATTGCATTAGTGTTTTCAGTAGTGTGCATGATAGGTGATATTATTATTTTCCAAGCATATGCTATGCTCAGAACACCTAGTAGTGTGTAGCCAACCTGAAACCCATGCTAGGTACTAGTTTAGCTATACTAGAACAATATCACAACTGCTGCTATTTATTTGGGCTGTGATACTTTGAAATTTGAAATTTAACAACCCAATGAAACACCTGAGTGGATTGGTAATTGCTTGGATTATGTTGAGTGGCTACTCAGGGCCATGTCCATGGTGGTTGTCACCTGGTTCTCTCCCAGGGCCATGGATGTGGTGGTTGTCACCTGAGGGTACACCTGTGGATTGCCACCCATGACTAAAGAGATCTGTAGGTCTTCCATGTATAGTTAGCTTCCAGTGCAACGTTGAGGTAATATGGGCTCTACAAGATTAAGTAAGTTGTGGGGGTTCATCCTGTTGTATGACACGGGGTGGTAGAATTTTAGGAGCGCCGAGTCATGCTGGTATGGTTGAACCCCTCTTCCCAAAGATCTTGTCTCATTTTTCTCTCAGGGAAAATGAGTCTCAAGGTGAAAGTGCACAACCTCTGCAGAGTTAAAAACTAAGATCTTGGCCGTGTCCCCGGTTATGGGCCAGTTGAGCAAACTAGACATAGTTGGTGCTGAAGGATCTCCTCATCTTTTCTGAATGAATTAAAACTTGGTAGTAACCTTTTTCTAAAGCACATGGTGTGTCTACCCCTCTGTGCTACCTTTTCAAACTCATGGTGTGTCTACCCATGATGATTTTCAAACTTCATGGTGTGTCTACCCATGATGACTTTATCAAACTTCATGGTGTGTCTACCCATGATGCCTTTACCAAACTAAATGGTGTGTCTACCCATGTTGGTTTTCAAAGATTTTTGAATGATTTATCAAATATAGGACAAAACTGTCTTTATGCAAATAGCCCAGACTCCACCAGCCAAATATCATGTAGATAGTTATTCCTCAAAACGGCCACCATACAAGTGTCACTTTCCAGTACATTGTTTTTACTGACTTCCTCCCTCGTGGGGGCTGCATATTCCAACGTGCAGATGAATTTGAAGACGAGTGAGGATTTCGTTTAGGATCTCGAGTCTATCGCCAACATGTTCTGCCTGTGGCGCATGAAGTGAAGAAGGCTCATTGAAGATTTGTTTCCGCTGTGTTTACTGTGAAACTCTGTTATTTGGGCTAGTCCATGTTGACTATGCCAAATGTAAGACTATTTTATTTCTTATCCACTGGATCACCGATGTATAATGATGCTATTGCAATGAATATTTCATTTTTTCATGTGTATGCTATCAGAGATCCCGGGAATAGCAGGATACACAGGTGTTCTACCTTTATTAAAAGGTAGGGCGCTACAATCAAGAACAAGTCCAAGGTTGACAAGAAGAAGGGCCAAGAAAAAGTAAAATATATGGCCAAGATTATTTTCTTCAAGTGCAATATTGAAGGGCATCATGTTAGATCTTGCCCTTTGAAGAATAATCTTCTTAGAGAGAAGCAACTAGGGAAGCGACATCTTGTTCAAACCCATGCTCAACCACGGGTTGAACAAAGTCCACCTCCTAATAAGACTCAAGCCAATGCTCCTCAAGTTAAGGAGCCTTCTAAGAAGAAAGAAAATAGTCAATGTTTCTAACTTTGTTGTGAGAAGGGACACTTTTCTTCTTCATGCACTAATGGTACACTATCCAACCCTATCCTTGTTGATGATGTTTATTCCATTAGGAAGGATAATGTGGGCAATGTTTTTGCCAAGTATGTTGGTACTCCAAGTGGTTTCAAGAAAAGAACCATTCGGGTTGCCAAACTTATTGTGACTAACCTCTTAGGACCCAACTTGGTTGGGGACCAACAAGATCAAACTTGATCTATAGGTGTTATTGGAGGGCAATGGAGACTTGTCTATCTCATGAAGAATTAAGGAATATTCATCAATTATATTTCCTCAAGCCAAGTCACTTGGATTATATATATCTCTTATACAATGTTCCTCCATGCGGTAACTTGTATCTAATTCATATATTCATTGAAAGTTGCTTGCTCCCTTGAATATGTTAGTTTTGTTTCTAGCATGTGTTTGTATGTGTTGTGCTTACTACTTACCCATCTTGGTTAATCTAGTATGAGTTTTTTGGTTTGCACTCCATGTACTTGTGTTCTTTGTTCTTTGTGTTAGAGCCTTAATTTCAAATCTTGAATTTTAGTTGACTCTTTGAGAGATTAATGGACTATCCCATTTTGGGGGAGTAATATGCTCTTGTCACTTTACTATCCTAAAATGTGTGTACATGAGGAAAACCACTTAGTGTTGATATATCAATATTATCTAGTCTCTATGTGGTATGTCTTTCTCATGAGAAATTCAAATTCTAATGTCCATTAACTTTCTCTAGTTGGATTTATTTTCTTTGCCTCTTGTTAAAAAAATGGATTATCACATTATGGGGGATTAATAAGCTATGTGCATATTACTATCCTAAAAATGTGAACATGTGAGGGATTGCAATCTAGAATTTATATTGCCAATAATCTTGTTCTTATATGGCATGTTGATCAAACAAGTTCCATGTTTTCTTAAATGTGTTTTGTCTTTCTTCATTTGGTATCTTGTTTGTGAGAGTTTCTTGGTGCTTTGCTTTTTCGATTCTTATTTGAAGCCTTCAAGAATCTCTATTTAAGCATGTTTTTTATTTCCTATATTTTACTACATGCTTATGTTTTGTGAATATGATTGTGAACAAATCATCTACCACCGAGAAATATCTCCATACATCTCTTGTCTTTGACAAGTGATAATAATTTGTGGTAAGTTTATTCATCATATTTACTTTGATATTTTCTCGAAAATTGTCTTGTTTCTTGCTAAGGATTTATTTTGTTTTAAAATCCCTTATGTATTCCTTGTACCTTTTGTATCCTTTTGCTCTACTCAAAATTTGTTTTATGCTTTCTTGAGTTAGGAAAATCAACGATCCCATTCTTGTGCACTTACATTGAAAGTCTTACTTCTTAGGGTTGCACTATTCTTAGGGAAGCTATCCTACTTTGAGTAGATCACCATTCTTTAAATTGGTATTGCATCTTATTGTTTTTCTTGAGCTTTACTAGTGTTTGAACAATATATATGGAGAGTAATGATTCCATTGAGTGCATTTTGTATTCAAATGCAATATCATAAATAATGCACTATTCTTGGAAGATCTATCCTATATGCGTTTTAACACTTGTTGTCTTTTAATTTGTATTTTATCCCAATGAATTGTCTCTTTGGAAGACGGATTTTTTTCGTCTTGGTACATTGTGTGCCATCATGAAAAGTGTAGAGGGTTTTTTTTGTATCTTCTCTAGTTGGTTTCCTCAATCATGTGTTGATTTGGGTTTTGATATAATTTGGACGACTCTCTTGCTTTTCACTCGTGTGAGTGCCTTCTTGGTTTAATTGGTGTTTTGTCCAAATTGTATCTTGTTTGGTTCTTGAAAGTTTTATGCATGTGTATTTACTATGTATATTTTGGCATGCTTACTTTCCTTGATCCAATATATACGATAAACTCCATCAAATCCTAAATGGCTAAGATGTGCATAAATTCAAATTCATATTAATATGCACATATGTTTGTGGAGATTATCCTATGTATTGTAGTTGTTCTAAATACTTTGGACCCAATGAGTTTGGGAACCATTTTGTACTTCAATTTTGTTTTTAGGTACAATGGAGATACATTGGTTGCTTGCCTATTCATAAGGAAGGTGTTCTCACCATGGGTTTATAGGAGTCAAGCTACGATGATTAATGAATTCGCATCCTCTTCATCACCAATGTCTATCTCGGCAACAAGTATCTATCTCATGCATACATTTCTAGCTTTCAACCTTATGTAGGTTGCATATTGGCATGAATTCTATTTGTTGCATTCCATTTGGTTCTTGCAAATGTCTTTTCAAAAGCATCTTTATTGCAAATATGAGTAAGACAGGATTATTACATATCAAGGGGATATTTATAATCGTTTTCATGATTCACTAATCCCAAGTATATTAATCTAGCAACTTCTACTCGAAGTCTCTCATATGCAATATTGATATTTTTCTCAAAACATTTTCCTTTTTGTGATACACGTTACCTTTCTCTAAGCATTCCAACTATCACTTTTCCCTTGTGATATGTGTGATGCTTTGATGAGTTTGTTGATTGTTCATCTATATCCCTTTAAGGTAAAATTGAGATTTGTGCTTTGCTTTCAAGCAAACATCTTATTGGTTTATTCATGAACCTCTTTTGGATATCTTGTTCTTCACCTTTGTAACTATTTTGTGTGTGCATATTTCTTTGTGGACTTATATCTTTGTGATTGGTGTCCACTTAGAAACTTATACATATAAGAATAGATACATCTTTAATTGGTATTCTAATTCTTTAGTGACCACCTTTTATTGCTTTATATACTTTGGTGGTTCTTAAAAGGAACAAGCTTTGCTTTTCATTTGGTATTACTTTTGCATCTTAATAAGCTTGTGGACCTATGTGTTTTATCCTTGTTGGTTTGTGTGTACGGGAAATACATGATATGCACTATGTGCCTCATATATTGAAAGACTATGTTGATGATTTTATCACCCTATTAGTCTCCTAAAAATGTTTTTCCTTGTCACACCCATCTATTTCGGTTGAGTAAGTCTTTATTTGTCACTTCTTGATCTTAATTGCTCAACTTTTGTTTGTTTGCAAGTTGCTTTGCTTCATTTCCAATCTATTCTCTTGCTCTTGATTTGTTCAAAATTATCTACAAGGGAGTGATGATTCCATGTTGTGCACACTATGGTAATTCAAATCGAACATTGTGCATGTACCTTGGGGAGTTCCCTCTTGATTTTCTACAACACTTGGTTGATATTTTCATAATATTGTTTTTGGTCAATCGGTTTTTCGGATCCTTTGGTTGGTTGCTTCTTTGTGAAAGTATTCTTCAATTTGATATTCTTTCGAAATCTTTGATCCTCAATATAGTTTTATCTCCCTCCATCTATTCATATTTGGATATATGCACCCGATTTCACTCATATCATGAGGAATGCATACACTACGGGGGAGCTCTTATTATATTTGATTTCTAGTTTTTCTCCCATTTCGGAAATGGATGCCAATGGGGGAGAAGTTTAGAGGGTTTAAGGGAATTTGGTTCTATGCTTTAGTTTCGTTCTTAAGCATTTCCCTTACATGCTATCACATCCTTGATCTTTGTTTCACATGCTTGCTTAATTCATCATATAAACCCTCGTAAAAAGGGATTGTCATCAATTACCAAAATGGGGGAGATTGAAAGTGCATGTTGCCCCCATATGTGGTTTTGGTAATTAATGACAATCCTTGTGGACTAATGTTTGCATTGAGTTATCCTTGTAGATCTTATCCATGAGAAATAATAGAGTTCATGTGTTGAACTCTATTAGCTTCCGTGATGGTCATTGTTATATTCAAGGATTTATATGAAGAATGGTCATGATTTGAGTTGTGCATATTGCTAGTGTGTCTTTAATAAAAGGATTAGGTGATCTTTCATGATTATCTTCAAGACATTGTCATTTGAAGTGAGAAGAAAAGATACAAGGTTGATCAAGCAAGTGATCAACACACAAAGCTACAAGATGTACCAAGTGGGATTGTGTATCTCGTGGTATGGTAAGAATTTGACCATATAGCTTTTTGAACTAACCCATAATATATGTGTGTGACATCTCTATGTTTGGTTAGGTATCTTTCCATGGGCATGCATCAAAAGGAAGATTTCATATATCCCATGGTCTATGTTGTCGTCAAGCGGTGTTCGTCGTCAAGCTTGACGTGGAAGCTCAAGTGAAGCATCTCGAAGAAATTTTATGCTTGATGCTTGCCACCCATTTGGAGATTGTGGCCTTGTAAAGATTTTCCAATAAGGGTCTCTCCCATAATGGTGTATGGGGGAGCAACTTGCAATTCTTCATCAAGAGGAGCATGTTCTAGCAAGCACGATCAAGAAAGAGGATCCAACTTGAGAGAGTCGAGATCTTCATCATCTAGCTGAAGTGCAATTCTCAAGGCAAAGGTATGATCTTGATAGGTTTTCTATTTTACCGGTCTCATGTCTTTGGGAGACCGGGTTATAGGATAGATAGTCGTACTATCAAGAGGGGCTCTCAAGTGAGTAACTTGATCGAATTGTTGTGGAGAGCTCAAACCTTTGCATACTTGCATATCATCTTTCTTGGTTCTTATTTGGATTTTATCTCCATGGGTTTTGGTTCTTGTCGTGATCTTCATGGCAAGTCAAGGTTTGTCGAAAACGGTTTTGGTAAGAAAAACTTGTTGCGTTTTCAGTGGTGAAAATATCCGGTTCAGCTTTGAGAATGTTTCCACACCTTTCATGTGTGGTAACTTCTACATTTCTTTTTTGGATAGTATTGTTATTATCTTTCCAACCCAATTGGATTCACCTCATTCGGAGTTCATTCGCAAAAGTTATGTGTGTTTTCGTGTTGGAGGTTTTACCGGTTGTTCCTATTTGATAGGTCAAAACCTTTACCCATTTGGTATTATCTTCCATTGTTGTACAATGATCTTTATCTGCGTATTCTTGTAGTGCTCGTCGTTGCGATTTCAACAAGCCCAAGAACATCGAAAATGGAGTCCGTATGCAAAAGTTATAGCATTTCTCGTATCGGTGTTCAGTCATTTTCCGGATTCATTCCGACTTGGCCGCGAAAACCTCTGTTAGGATTCAGATTCTTTCCGGGCCATTCCAGGACTCGGATTCATTCCGGATCCAGTCCGAAATGGATCCGGAATAGACGAAAAAAGTGGAAAACGGCTAGTTTTTTAGCACCTATTTAAGGGGCTTTCTTCCCGAAAGTTCCCAAGACTTTCCCAGCCCTTTTTCCCTCTCTCTCTCCACCATTGTTGACTTTGGAAAGCTTGCCCCTCTCTCAATCTCTCCAATGATTCTTGCATATCTTTGAGGGAGAAGTTAGAGGAGATCTAGATCCACATTTCCACCAATCCATCTCTCCTCTTAGTGAGGGGAACTTAGTGAATCTAGATCTTGGAGTTCTTTGTGTTTCTCCTCCTTTGTTCTTCCTCTCTTATTCCCCCATAAACATTTGTTGCTTTGTTGGAATTTGAGAGTGGAGGATTTGAGCACTTATGCTCTTGCCATTTGCATCGGTTGCATCGGTTTGGTCTCTCCACGAGGATTCGTGGAACTAAAAGTTTGTGAGCTTGTTACTCTTGGGTCTTGGACCCTAGACAACTTGTGGTGTTCTTGGGAGCCTCCAATTGAGTTGTGGATGTGTGCCCCAAGATTGTGGTGACATCGAGAACCTCCGATTAAGTTGTGGATGCGTGCCTCGATCTAAGATTGCCAATAGTGGAAGGTGAACTAGGCCTTTGTGGCAGGGTTCATTGGAGAATAGGGTGAGGCCTTTGTGGCGTTGAGTAGGCCTTTGTTGCGAGCTCACACCCCTCCAACGAGACGTACTACCCTTGTGGGAGGAACTCGGGAATACATCATCGTCTCCGTGTGCCTCGGTTATTTCTATATCCGAGCTTTTTTACTTATGCAATTTACATTGTGATATCCTTCGAGCTTGATGTTATATATCTTTCTATCACCTTGTTACTTGTCTTGCTTAGCATAAGTTGTTGGTGCACCTAGTTGACCCTAGAATATTTAGGTTGTGTGCCTGTTAATTTAAACACCTAGTTTATTTCTGCATTTAGCAAGCCTTAATCGGAAAAGTTTTAATCGTCTATTCACCCCCCTCTATGCGACATCGTTGCACCTTCACGCTCCATAACCATGACAAGTTTCACGAGGATGATTGTGATTATAGCCTATGTCATAGTATTTTTTATAATAATTATCAAAGACTAGAGGCATAGTATCATCATAAGCAATAGAATAGTTATCTTCCAAAGTGTGTTCATTTGTAAACATATCATCATTTTTACTAGAAGGAGATGTATCAAACATATAATCATCAACAACAAAAGGATTTTCAAACACATAATCCACAAGCCTAGAGATTTCTATATCATGATTGGAAGGAACATGGAGAGTACTAATAGTACACCAATTATTAACATCATCATTTTCAGAATTGGTACCAAAGAGATTCTCAACATCAAAAGTAGTGTGCTTGTCCCAATCATGATCACTACTATAAGTAGGCATATGATCATCATCGAGTTCAGACTCATCTACAACAACTATAATAGGAGCAACATGCTTAGGGGAAGATACTGTTTCCTCTCTCCTTTTACTCCTCCTCTCCCTCTTCTTCTTCCCCTCTTTAAGAGGGAGAGGCTTGAAAGGAAGCTTCTCCACATACCCTGGTTTATTGTCAGAAGCAATAGAAGAAACTTTGGAGGATTCCTCCTTTTCATTAATAAGAACAAAACACACATTAGTCTTGTCATATTTTGGTAAAGTCTCATCTTTTATAAAATTTTGTATGTAAGTATTTGTGGGGAAATTATCATCACAATAAAGATTACATCCATGCAGGACGTTATTCATATCAAAAGAACTCATATCTACCAAAGAAGTTTTTCTTGATAACTCTTCACACCCCAAAAATAATGTAAGTTCATCATGCTGATTAGGAGTGATCATGTCATCACAATACAAACTTGCAACACTCATTGGATTCGAAAGACTATTATCTTAGCCTGAGCATTGAAAATTGAAATGAACCACTTTATAGCAAATTTAACAAATAAAAGGATAGAGGGCACAAACTTTTTCAACAAAACATTTAGAGACCTATCCCACGTTCTAGTTTTTTTATTCCTGTGATGGATACAATATTATTCTTTGGTTTGATTCTTTTCACAAGGTCTATGTGCTCCACAAAAATTAACATGCTTATTAGAAATAGTACTTTCAGAAGTTTGAACATATCTATTGCAATCATTAATAACAATTTCATTTTTCATGTTTTAAAAAGGTCCATGATACATGTCCCAATTTTCTTTAGGAACATTAATATGAGAAGAAAAAGCTCTACAGTAATCAACAATAATTTGAGGATCAAGGCCATATTTAGCACTAAGCTCTTGAAAATCAGCAGTTTCAGCGAAAGACTTAATGCAATCATACTCATAGTTTATACCTGATTCTTTACCTTTGTCGTTATCACAATCTCCAGTATTTCTTTGAATTGCTCAAGAAGATTCCACTTAGCTTCAAACTTCTTACTTGTGAAAGAACCCTCTGAACATGCATCTAGATAATCCTTGCAGTGTCCTGAATGTCTTGCATAAAAATTAGTAACAATTATTTCTTGAGGAAGCTCATGGTTAGGACATTTGAGTATAAATATTTTCAGTCTCCCCCAATCTTGAGCAATGCTTTCTCCATCATGAGGATGAAAATTATAAATGTAATTCCTATCTAAATGCATTTCACGAGGAGGATAAAATTTAGAGTAAAAGAGAGATTGAAGCTCCTTCCACTCCGAATGATGAGGATCATCCAGCAGATCGTACCACTCCCTTGCTTTGTCCTTAAGTGACAATGGAAATAATTTCTTCATGGCATTTTCTCTTGATAAACCTGCAACTTTAAACAACTCACAAAGTTCTTTAAGTTTCTGATCACTTGGATGGACTGTTCCATCCCCTGCATATCGTTCATCCATAACCTTTTCAACAATTTTCATAGGTATTTCAAAAGGAATACTTTCAGTAGGCGGATTTAAAATATCACAAGCATCATTTGAATTATCAAATATGGGAGATAAAGTATCATCAGAGCAAAATTTCTCCTCTAAAGCTGGGGAACTGAAAAGATTATTTTCATAAAAACAAGCTTCCCCAAGCTTAGACTTTTCCATAGCATTAGCAATAATGGTGTTCAAAGAATTTATACAAATAACATTGCTACTAGCATGCAAACAAAGTTCCATAGGTTTTTTAATTTTCTCTTCAAACACTTCATGTCCTAACTTGAGATAAATATTATAAAGCTCTCTCATATATTTGTTGTTTTCCATTAAGCCTAACTAGTGAAAAAAACAAGAAACAAAAAGATATAATTAAGAATATAAAGGAAATAACTTCGAGCACTCACACACCAGCAACAATACTATAAAATAGCTTAGTAGCTAGAGGATGTGAGTACCTTTTACCTTACCTCCCCGGCAACGACGTCAGAAAAGAGCTTGATGTCGACGCACGCTTCTATTCTTGTAGACAATATTGGGCCTCCAAGTGCAGAGGTTTGTAGAACATCAGCAAGTTTCCCTTAAGTGAATCACCCAAGGTTTATCGAACTCAGGGAGATAGAGGTCAAAGATATCCCTCTCAAGCAACCCTGCAATTAAGATGCAATAAGTCTCTTGTGTCCCCAACACACCCAATACACTTGTCAGGTATATAGGCGCACTAGTTCGGCGAAGAGATAGTGAAATACGAGTAATATGGATGATTATAAGTGGTAATTGCAATCTGAAATAAAAATGGCAGTAAGCAAACTTATAGCAGAACTGGTTGTAAACGGTGTTTTAATGCTTGGAAACAAGGCCTATGGATCATACTTTCACTAGTGGACACTTTCAACAATGATAATGTAATTGAATACATAAATATCTTCTCTTTAATATGCTACTCTGAACTACTCTCCTGTTGGATAACGAACACCAATTCACTGCGTAGGGCTGCAAAAGCGCCCCTTAAAGTCACATTCCACATCTAGGGACACCCCACTCTGTCACTTTGAGAATCCAAAGATAGTACTAACAAACACCACAATTTCATAGAGACATCCAACTCAAATAATAACTCATGATAAGTATTCATGTAATCTTTAGCCTAAGAGACACACACGGTGCGTACACTGTCACCTTCACACCGTGGGACAAAGGTGTCTCTGGAGGTCACATTAATAAAACCACTTGAGTAGCATAATAGATAAAGAGTAACATCTACTTAGTCAACTAGATTACAAAGCTCATGATCACATAAAGATCACACCATGGGAGAGAGATAAACCACATAGCTACCGATAGAGCCCTCAGCCTCGGAGGAGAACTACTCCCTCCTCATAATGGGAGTCAGCAACGACGCTGAAGATGGCGGTGGATTCGATGGAGATGGATCAAGGGGCAATTCCCGTCCGGATAGGGTGCCGAAACAGAGATTTCTGTCCCCGAAACTTGTCTTCGATGGCGGCAGAGTTACATAACTTTTCGTGGATGGAGGCTGATTCTTTAGGGTTTTCGCGTTGGAGGATATATATAGGCGAAAGGACGATGGTTGGGGGTGCCCGAGGGGCCCACACCAGGTGGTGGCGCGGCCAGAGGTGGGCCCGCGCCATGGCATGGTGTGGCCACCTCGGTGCCCCCCTCCGTCTCTGCTTTGGACTCCGTTGACGTGTCGGAAAAATAGGAGGTTGGTTCCTTGTTTCGTCCGATTCCGAGAATATTTCCTTAAGTAATTATATGGAATAGAAAAACAACAGAAAACAGGTTCTGACACTGTGGCATCTTATTAATAGGTTAGTCCAAGAAAATGCATAAAAATGCTATGAAGTGTGAATAAACATGTAGCAATTGATAAAAAACAAGCATGGAGAATCAAAAATTATAGATACGTTTGAGATGTATCAAGGTACGTCGTAAATATCGAGCTTTGATAACTAACCTCCGTAAGAAAGAGATGTCATATAAAACTAGATGTTAAATAAGATAATTGTAAGTGATGTGATGACCCATTCAATCATGTCAAATAGTATACATGAATTCTGCTTGACCAAAGATGAAATGTACTAGGTAAACTTGACCATCTTATTTCTTAAAGTATTCTCGGGAGGCAACTGTATCTGTATAATTGTGGTTTAAAATAATTTAGATAGTTGGATACAAAAAATACCATAGTTTTGTAAACTATGTATTTCTCAATATTGTGATTTTCTAAGATAAAATAAATCAACCATGCCTTTTATTTAAGTTGTGAGAGTGAGGCTTGTTGTCCCTCATACGGCTGACCTTCTATGGTCGGTATTTTTGTAGGGGAATCTACTTCTGACGATTGACATTGGTTGCAAGACGCTTGTCTACCCTGTTTGCAAAAGTGGTTCTTGTCGAGACGTTTAATTACACGAAACAATCTTTACATGTGTATGGATCATAGACGTATTACCATATAGCAATGCAAAATATTGACACATATAGAATTGTAGATAAATCGGGAACAATGCACCATTGATCCATCGCTTGCATACCATGTAATGTTTATTAGTTTACGCAACAACAAATAGTATGTCTAAACAAAACACTTTATAAAATTGTTAGTGCCAAAAACTCCGTGATTTTACATATACTTCAAAAGATTGTAGTATCTATAAAGTTGGTATTTTTAGCTATAATTTTGAATATTTTTTATTTTGTAAAATATTGGTCTTAAAATACGTTGCATCCAAATAGATCCTAAAATCATTAAGTTAATTATTTGATTATTAGGACTTTCCACATCTAATGGGATATTTTCTTTATTGTGTCATTTTGATGAAGTAATTGTTTTGTATGCAAAGAATATATTTCCACCGATCAATTCCGGATATTTCATTGACACCAAATCTATCAATTGCGAAAATAATACAATATAGAGACTTTCCATAATTGTCTGGTATTTGTTGCCGTTCGCCTCCCCTCCCGTAACAGTCCCACACCGCCCCCGCGGCGGCCGGCGCGGCCTCGCCCCTTCCCCTCCTCGACCTCCTCCCGTCCCTCCCCTCCCCTCCCGCCGCCGTCGGCGTGGGCCGCCGAGCCTTGCTCGGGCGGGGCCGGCGGCGGCGGAGCTCTTTTCCCCTCGCCTGGATGGGGCCTCGCGGGACGGCTCCCTCCGGCGGCGGTGCACACAGGGAGGCGGCGGTCCGGCCTCGGCAGGGTGGTGGCGGCACGACGGCGCCCTCGTGGTGCGTGGGGCTGCACGCACGGCGGGGTGAAGGCACCTGCAGGGGCGGCGCTGGATGGCCCTTTCGGCCCAGATTTGGGCCCTTGGGCCCCATCTGGGTCAGGGCGGGCCGGCCTGCTTTGCGGTGACCTGATCTGCGGATGGAGGTTCTGGAGCTTGCACAGGGAGGTAGCGGCGCCGTCGGACGCCCTTGTTGCAGCGTGGCTGCGGGCTTTACGGGCCCGATCCGGGTCGGACCCTCTTGGGACTGGCTGTGGCCGGACCTACCGCTTCGGCGGTGGAGGCAGTTCCCTCCCGCGCGACCATGGTACCGTTGTCCGCCGAGCTGAGCTCCTCCTCGCCTTCGTCCGCAGACCTCGTGGCGGTAACTTCGGTGAGACGACGTTGGCGGCAGTGGCACAAGTTGGTGGATGGCGAGGATGGGATGGAGAGTCTTCGGCCTTGCGGGACTCTTGTGCAATGGATCGTCCGGGGGTTGTGGATATGGTTTTTTCGGGAGAAATCCTTGTCGGCTAGTCTGACACCGACGCGGTGCCGCCTTCGGGTGGCATCTTTACTTCCTGAAGGGCGTCGTGGCTACCCTCCATCCACTTCTCTCTGTGTGCCGGAGAAACCCTAGGACCGGGATGCTGGTCCGGGCAGTAGCAATTGCTTCTTGTATGTAGGTGTTGATTGGTACTCAACGATTTGGCGCGTGGAGCGTGGTGGTACTTCTCCGGTGGGCGTAGCGGTTACGGGTCTTCTTCGTTTAGTCTTCCCGCCTTTGTCTCTATTTTTTTTTCTTTCTTTTCTTTTCTTTGCGTGTATGTTTGCTGCCGTCCTAACATTGCAAGACTGTTGGTTGTATCGGGTGTTTATTATATTAATATAGCGGGCTACGGCTTATTTTGGTAAAAAAACAATATATAGTGTTGTAAGGTTGCAACGTCGGACAACAAAACAAACTCATTTGCTACTATTGTATATTTCCCGATCGCTGATCCCATCTTTTTCAGAGCCGAAAGGGAGCGGCTAAAAGGTCAGACAATAGCAAGTGGGATCCCATGCACCCCCATGCTGCAGAATCGGAAAGAAGACTTCCTTTTCCTGTTTATAGAGTTTTAAAAAGAAGTTTGAGTAGTACTCGTACATCTCTAGATGAATGGCTTGCACAATGAAATGATTATGGCCTTACGCATCCCGAAACATGGAAAAGCTTCAAATAAAAAGTAAGCACGGGAATAAAGGGTACTGTATGCTATGTTCTCGGTGGAAAAAGCTTACTGAATGCTGCCCGAGCAAGTTGCTGCATGCTCTTTGCTCTTTTTGCCATTTCGTTTTCTTAATTGCTATTTTTGTTTTGCAAAAAAAAATCTTAAGATCTTTAGAGATGCTCATCTCCGCAGCATATCTTGCTTGATCAGGAATATTACATCCAAAGTCAGTTAAAAAATCCAAACAATGGGAGCTCTGCCTTTTCTTTGAGAAGAATTAGGGTTCAGTGGTTTATAAGAACGGTTTTGCTATTTCTCACTGAGGTGAGAATTAGTTAGAGCTCACTCATATCTGCTACCGTTCGATCATTTGATATTGAGACTTGTGTAATTTCAAAGTCCGTCTCCCACAAATATTGATGTTGCCGTTTTTTTTAGGGAATGCTGGCAGTTTTGTGGTTACTTTGTGCGTGCAGGGTCAGCCCGTTGTTTTTGCGGGCCACCTTTTTTTGTTTTGGGCTGGTAGGGGTGTGGTTATTTTTTTAAACTGATAAAAGAACTCCGTTTGAGAAAGGCAGTGGTTGTTGAATATTCAAATTATCGTTGAACTCAGTCGCATGTGCAATTGGGGTTTAGTTGGGTTCAATTTCAAACGCAGTTACACTTTTTGACCAGTTTTCAAACACAGTACCGGGTTTTACATGTGCAAGTTTGTTATAGAAGTGACAACTTGGTGAAAGTTTATTTGCTAGTGAAGTTTGTTCTAGTTGCAGGTGTATTTTTCGCAGTGAGTTCTTTTAAAATTTCTATCTGAGTTGCATCTGCAACTGGGTTCAGTTTTTGCAAAATGCTATTGTACTTGATCAAATCACGTACTAAAAGGGGCCAAAAGACAAACAAAAAGACTAGTAGTGAAGCGAACCAACCTATGGTTGGATGGTTAGGAGGGTGGTTGTACCCCCAGCCCACCAGAGTTCAAACCCCAGGTTTAACATCTGTGTGTCGCATTTAGACGGAATATTCTTTCAGTGGGAGGCGACGTTCCCGTCGACAGCGAGGCGCCTGTGGTGACTTCGTCAATCTCAAGACCCGCCGGCTCAGTCTTTCGGAGATGCTCATAGGGGTAGGGTGTGCGTGTGTGCGTTCATAGGGGTGGATGTATGCGCGTGTATATGAGCGCTTGCGTTTGTACCGTGTTTCTCAAAAAAAAAGACTAGTAGTGAAATTACCATGTGAGTACTGATCCACAAAAGGGGTGTCAGTTGACTGAGAGCATCTCCACGGGCACCCCCAAACACCCCCCCCCCCCCCCCCCCCGCCAAATGCTCATTGGGGGTCCGAACCAAAAAACCCGCCGCAGCGGCACCTCCCAAAGGTGTCCACCCGCCATATTTGTGTCCGGCTCCCTAGCCCACCCGCCAAAGTTGGGGGCCTGCCTGGGGGCGCCGGACATTGTCCGGTCACCCCGCCCGACAGGCGGCCCCCGCCCGTCATAGAGACAAACCGCCCCCGGCCGATAGTCGTTTGCCCCCATCTTTCTCCTCTCGCTGCCGATTCGCACCATCACCGACACCCTTGTCGTCGCCAACTGTACGCAGGAGTCGGGCACGTACGATGATGGCCGATTCGCCGCCGCTCGTCGCCGTTGACCATCATTTTCGCGTGCCGCCGCATGTCATTCAACCGCCATCGTTGTCCTCACTGCTTCCACCCCGCAGGTAAGGTGTTTGGCCTTTTGCCCGGTCGATGAACCGCCGTTAAACTTGTTTAGCTTGCTGCTAATGGTTGGGTTTTGTCCAATATAGTATGGATAGTGACGTCGAGATCATGTTTTGCCAACTGATGGAAGAGTAGGCCGCCCATGCAGACGACGAGGAGAATGAGATAGCCATGGCGGCTCTGTTAGAGGCGATGGCCGTGGAGGCAGATGAGCCAAAGCATGGAGCATCAAGGAAAGGGCGCCGGGCGAACAAGAACCGGCAAAGGGCAACTGGCCATAGACTCATGTGGGACGACTATTTCTGGGACACGCCGGCAAACATACCTCATGAATTTCGCCGGCGTTTTCAGATGAACAGAGATGTCTTCGGTCGAATTGTGCACGGTGTTCGGGAGTATGGCGACTACTTTGCGCTGAAAACAGACTGTACCGGGCTTCTAGGATTTTCATCTCTTCAGAAATGCACGGCTGCAATACGATGTCTTGCATATGGAGCCCCTGCAGATTCATTGGATGACTATCTTCGTATGTCTGAGACCACCGCCGTTGAAGCCATAGTTCGATTTTACAAGGCAGTAGTTGCAGTGTTTGGTCCCGTGTATCAGACATCACCAAATGAAGCAGACACGGCTCGTTTGTTGGCACAAGGACAAATAAGAGGATTTCCTGAGATGCTTGGAAGCATCGATTGCATGCATTGGAGTTGGAAGAATTGTCCATTTGCTTGGCAAGGGATGTACAAAGGTGGTCATCACGGAAAGTGCACTGTTGTGCTTGAGGCTGTGGCTGATACGATCTTTGGATTTGGCATTCATTTTTTTGGAATGGACGGTTCTCACAATAACCTCAACGTGTTGCAACGGTCTCCGATATTCCAGAGACTAGGTGAAGGACATACTCTGGGCTGCAACTATTCAATCAATGGACGTGAGTATGACAGAGGGTACTACCTAGCGGATGGCATATACCCCAATTAGTCTACATTTGTGAAGACAATCCGTGACCCTGTGGATGAGACAAATAATTTTTTTTGCAAAGAAACAGGAGGCCGTCCGGAAAGATGTGGAAAGGGCATTTGGTGTACTCCAGACACGGTTTGCTGTGGTAAGGTATCCTTGTCTATCTTGGTCGATAGATCAAATGTGTGACGTCATGAACTCTTGTATTATCATGCATAACATGATCATCGAGAGCGAGCGAGACATGAGAATGGTGTTCGATGAGCCATTCAAGTTTCAGAGCCCTCTTGCGGATCCACAACCGGGCGTGTGTGTGCCGAGTTTGATGATTTCTTGGTGTTTATCAAGAAATTCGTGACGAGGTAGTTCACCGTCAATTTCAGACTGATCTTGTGGCACACTTGTGAGCTATGCGAGCTAACGAGTAGTTCGATTAGGAAGATTTGCTCGTACGAAGTTGAAGAATTTGTAATATTTAAATTATTGTAATAACCGTGCAACTATTTGTGTGTTTGTACAATTATTATTTACCTAGTTTATCTACTGTTTTCATCAAATACAAAATAGTTTGATCAAAACCGCCGTTTGGGGCTAGCCGGTTGGAGGGCGCCGCTGTGGCACCCGTCCACCAAAATTGCGGACACCGGTCCGACGCGCCCCCAAAGAGGGTTCAATTGGGGGGGGGGGTGCCGGCCACGAATTTGATGGGTGGCCGTGGAGATGCTCTGAGAACTAAGATATAGTTCTCGCGTAGGTGATCTCTAATCGCTCCCTTATAGGAAAACATGGTAAAAAAAAACCGATGCATTATCGATACACACACCGCCCCTAGCCCGTATCCCAACTGAGTCGCCAGCAAAGTGAGCAAAACCTACACACTACCACACAACAGTAAAGTCTCGAGACATCCTCAAGCTTCCACACCAATCCCAAGGTAGGGACCAACCGAGCCGATGACTCTCCTACCCAAGTAGAAGGAGCCAACACCGATACAACAAAGGTTCCGGGGCCTTTTCTCCGAATTTCACGCCGTTCCTTCTGCAACCCAAACAAGCTTGACTTGCTCCGGAGCCTTTACTCTCAATCAGTAGAGTTGGCGCTTATGCAATCCAAACAAGCTTGACTCACTCAACCATACCACTGCGCTTTTTGGAGCTAATGCTGCAACCACAACACCTCTAAGAGTATCTTCAGCCGTTTGCTCCCCAGCGCACCCGGCAAAACCACTTGGCAGGTTCAGCTGGCGATTTTTTGGCCTGGGGGCGAACGTTTCCAGCCGCACCCCCAGGTTTCGGTAACACAAGCGGAAAAAGACATAAATTTAAATAGTTCCTTTCCATTTCAAAAAAGGACTAGGTTCGGCGGTCAACATGCCAGAGTACAGCGATCAACATGTCAGAGTTCGGCGATTAGAGTGCCACAGGTCGACAAAATCACATCATAGCACGGCGACAATGTCCAGCAAAAAATCGACAAGGAAGGGGATCAAATGGCTGTCTCCTCGGGCGAATCAGCGGAACCATCAATTGGCGCAGAGCCCGGCGAATGCGAAGTCAGTGTGGCATTCCTCGGAGTCGTGGTGTCCTCGGTCTTGGTGGCGGTGGTGCTCGGCGTAGTGGTGTCCTCGGTCACGGTGGTGCGCGGCGTTGTTGTGTCCTCGGGCGCGGTGGTGCTCTCCATTGCCGCTGGCATCTGGTTCAGGATTGCTGAGCGCTCCGCCATGTGCCACGCCTTCACCTCCGGGTCCATCGTCCCCGGGTCATCGCAAACCAGAAAGGTAAGGTCGGTGTTCCGCTTCTTCTCCGCGACGTTCGTCTCGAGGAGCTCGAGCTTGACCGTATGCTTCTCCATGAGCTCGTCCCACCTAGACTTCACCTCAGGGCGGCGTGGCTTTTGGTGTCAAAGATGAACAGGTCGATCAACGCCCGGAGGCGGTCTGCTGCAGGCACCGAGTCCCTCGCTTCCTTGGCCTTCTTGTTGCCGATCGGACGCGCTTCGACGGTTTCTGGCAGCGCGTCTGGGTTGTAGGCGCAGTTGTTCTTGACGAGGGACAACCGGACCTCTTTCCACTTCTGGCTCCGGCTCTTCCACCTCCTCGCCACCATCGTCAAGGTTGAGGCCGTCCCCTTCGCCGCCTGCTTCCTGCGAGTCGACTTGCGTGAAGAACCGGGGGAGGAGGCGGTGGCCACCGAGCCAGAGGTGATGATGTCGTCCATCCCGGCGTCCGTGCTGCTGAACTGCGGCGCCGAACTTGAGCTGGGACCCAAGGGGAGAGGACCACGGCACAAAACTTCAGCTGGGTCGGACGGGGAGTGGGCGTACAAGGACGGGGAGTAGCCGTAGGGGACGTTGAGGTCGGCCGCAAGCACGAGCGCATATGAAGGGGAGCGTGTCGCGGGGCAGTGCTCGAAGGTGGTGTTGGGGCTGAAGCCACCGAGAGGATCCCCGTCGACGTAGTACGGTGATGGGGAGTACCTCCACACATGCGGCAAGAAGCTGGCCGCCGGCGAGATGACGCTCTGCTGGCTTCCCCACACCCCATGCAGATACGGGCTTGAAGCTGATGGGCGGGTTGCTGGGGGGCTGAGGGATTGGAGGAGTAGGCTGGCGCGCGGCCGCGCTCCTCGCCATGACGGCGCGGGACTCCTCCTCTACCACCGCCGCCGCCGCGTCCATGAGCTTCTTGGTTTCCAACCTTCTTGGCCTGTCATCGGTGACGGTCGTCCTACGATCCAAGTCAGCTTTCCACTCGGCGTTTGTCATCCCTGTCGGCCTCGTCAACGGCTTCCTCGTCCTCCTCGCCTTCGGCTGCTCATCCTCTCTGGTGGGGCGCGGCTACTTGTACTTTTGGGGCGACATAGCATGCGTTAGAGATCTATGGAGGGAAGAAAGGGCGGGAGCTGGGCGGGGAAGGAAGTAGTTGGGCGCACTTTAGGGAAAAGCGGGGGGAATGACGCGAAAACAGAGCACACTCGCCGACAAGGCAGACCCACGCGTTTTTTCGCTTCATCCAGCGCCCCCAGCAGACCCCCAATGCGCTGTGTTCGGCTTGGGTCCGTCGGATGCTAATTTGGCCCAAACCGACACTATTTCACGTTCTGGGGCGCGACTGGGCGAAAAACGGCGTATCAGCACAAAAAAGTGCCCCGGGGGGGGAGGGGGGCTCGTGGGGGGGCGGCTGGAGATGCTCTAAGGAGCGAGCGACAAATACGTCATGTCGCGCATTTTGGCATAACTGAAACTACGGATTTTACCTAGAAAGCCCATCTATGGATAGAAATGGCAGCTTCTCAATGAAACCTAAAACAAGGGGAATGAAGGCTAAGACAACCATGGTCATGAGCCTAGACCGAAGTCGCCGCAAGACTTTCAACTCGAGCTCTATCATATTCATTGCTACAACAGCTAACCAAACCAACTACCAATTGGTCGGCTAGCATCATTCAAGCAACAATAACTCTTTTTTGAAACAAGGAAAAATCTTTGCCTATTTCATTTATTAAGAAAGAGTTTATGGGTTACAACATGATGGCTCACTTTGTAAAATCCCAAGAGAAAGGTTGTGAAGAGTGCATCGGCAAGTTTCCCTTCAGAAAATAAACCAAGGTTGAATCGACCAGTAGAAGGACAAGCAACTTATGAAGGTTGACGCAGCTGAGATGGCAGGACGCACTACCGGTTGAGCAGCAACATGGAACCTACACAACACAATCAATTGACTTTGGCCCCAACGAAGGAGTGAGGTTGTCAATCTCACCGGTTTTGCTGAATACAAAGAGGTTAAACGTATGGTGCAGAAAATATTATGAGAACAATATGAAAACGACAGTTGCAGTATGAAAACAGTGGAAGCAGTGTGAAAACAGTGGAAGCAGTGTGTGTATTATTAGTATGAGAAAATGGACCGGGGTCCACAATTCACTAGAGGTGTCTCTCCATAAAAGATAGCTAACATGTGTGGTGAACAAAGTATAGCTGGGTAATTGATAGATAAAGAAACATGCATAACATAAAGATTACTATGAGATTCATGCGGGCATTACAACAAAATACATAGATCGTCATCCAACTTCATCTATGACAAATAACCCACCCTCCAAATATCATCCGAATAAACGTTGGGTATTAATTTGCAAGCAACAGATTATCGCAGTAAGCAAAGTGTGTAATGTAAACAATGTAAACAAAGTAAACATCGTTGTTTTCTCCCTAATGTCAACATCACATCCTCCACCCGCCACGTTTCTGTCACTCGAGCACAGATGCAAAGGAGACATGAACCCACTATCAAGCATAAATGAAAGTGCATTCTCGATATCTCGCTGTTTTGTGTTTGTTAACAACATGAATAAGTTACTAACCGTATGTGCTACTTTGTCAAAGGATTTGGTCTTAAATCAGCACGTATACGGTGTCAAAGAAATGGTGAAGAAATCGAAGATCAACGAACTTTTCCGAGCCAGAAAAAGGTTTTCAGTGTGCAATCTGGATTATTCCGGATGGAGTCCGGAATCTGGATTCAGTCCGGATGGGTCCGAGTGCAACGCGTTTTTCTCTGTTGCAATCTGGATTAATCCGGGTGAATCCGGGAGTCCGGATTGAGTCCGGACGAATCCGACTGCAACGCGAATTTCTCTGTTGCAATCCAGATTCAGTCCGGATGATTCCGGCTGCAACGTGAATTTCTCTGTTGCAATCCGGAATCAGTCCGGATGAATCCGGGAGGCCGGAAAAATCCGGAGCAATCCGGGCTGGTCGCATTTTGGGCAGAAAAATGACTAGTTTGAGTGGGGGCTATAAATAGCCCCTCTCTTTCTTCCCCAAGAGTTAGCTCTCTCCTGCATTGAAGACACCATTAATGGAGCTCACCCACTAGCTAAATCTCCCTCCTCCTCCGCCCAAACTTGTTGATTCTTTGAGGATTGAAGGAGGACCACCGGATCTACATCTTCACCAACCGGATTTCCATTTCCCTCTCATTTGCTTGAGAGATCTTTGCTTAGGGTTTCCTCTTGTGGAGAACCTAAGCTTCTTGTTACTAGTGGTGATTCAAGAAGAGTTGGGAGCCCCCAATTAAGTTGTGGGTATGTGCCCCAAGTGTTTGTAAAGAATTCGATCCCCGCCTCAAAGGGGTTCAATAGTGAGAGGTGAACTAGGCCTTTGTGGCGCAAGTTCATCGGAGAATAGGGTGAGGCCTTTGTGGCGTTGAGTAGGCCTTCGTGGCGAGCTCACACCCCTCCAACGAGACGTACTCACCTAAAAAGGAGGAACTCGGGAATACATCGTGTCTCCGTGTGCTTCCATCGGTTACCTCGTTCCTCCCTCATTACTTACTCGTACTTGTAGCTTTTATTGTAGTACTAGTTGTATTAATTGTTGTCCTAGTTGCATCAATTGCTTGCCTTGCCATATAGGTAAATTCACCATTAGTTGCACTATATAGAGAATTTACCTTCTTGTTAAGCCTAAACTTTAAGAAAAATTAAAATTGGTCGTAGCACCTATTCACCCCCCTCTAGGTGCCCATACTTTACTTTCAATTGGTATCAGAGCCTCGGCTCTTCTATCAGGCTTAACCGCCTAAGAGTTTAAGTATGGGAGGTGATTTGGTTGACGCTCCGTCCGATGGCAATGTGACCATGGATGATCTCAATGCTTTGAGAAATTGATTGACCTCATCCATAGACACAAAATTTGATGAGTTGCGTCAACTCATGGCACAACTCCTCAAAGCCAAAGCACCGGAGGTAGTCGAATCATCCCTTCCGGAAGAACCGGAGGGTGCCAAGAAAGGGGTAGATGGTGATCCACATAAAAATGCTTCCGCCGAACAATCCGCTAAGTCGGGTACGGAAGGAGGTGGAGGATTTCATGCCGTTCCCGGAAGTTATACTCCCGATCCTCCCGTTCCTCATCCCCATATAATCCCTAGAGGAGATCCACCTAAAATTGATGCTTTTTCTTTTCGTGAATGACAATACTACATGGAGACTCACTTGAACTCTTCTTGTATAGATCCTTGGAGGATCACTCGTGATGGATACAAGCCATTTGATCCCAAGAATCTCACAAGAAGAGAAGCCGTAGATTGCCAACTCAACTACACCGCCTTGTGCATTCTTCAACAAGCCGTGGGCCCCAACCACATGCCGCATCTTCAACATTTCTCCACCGCCAAAGAAACATGGGATGCACTTGTTATCATGTTCGTTGGGAATGAGAGAATGCAAAGAAATCATTATGATGCCTTGACCAATGAGGCCGAAGTATTTTTCATGCGTGATGGAGAAGATCATGTTGACATGTATCGAAGACTCAAAACTCTTGCCACCGCCTTCTCTAGTGCAGGTGCCAAGTATATTGACGATGCTTGGATCAAGAGAAAGTACATGATTGCCGTGATGCCCTTTGAGGTCACGAACTTGAAGAGAATTCAAGGAAGACATGATTTCTCCTCCATGACCTCAACTCAAGTGATGCAAGAATTGTGCTCCTACAAAGTGCAAACCAAGAATGCGCTTGACAGCCATGCTAGGGCCATTGGAATGCATCAAGGAGCATCTGTTGCTTTGAAGGCCAAGGCTTTGTCAAGAGAGGTTGAGAATGAGGAAGATGGAGATGAGGTATTGCCTCCCTTGAAGGAACAAGACTATGATCCCGTTCTAAATGATCTCATTACTCTCACCGTGCAAAAGTTTTGGAGCAATCCTCCCAAGGGCAAGAAATTTGTTGAAGAGAAGACAAGGTCTCGCTATGGAAATGATGGAGCTCAAAAAGTGAGGTCTTGCTTCAATTGTCAAGATAAGAATCACTTCATTGTGGAGTGCCCTTATGAAAATAGAGAGCTCCATAGTGGCAAGCTCATTCGCAAGGACAAGTCCAAGGTTGAGTACAAGAAACCTCACTTCAAGAAGAAGCCCTTCATCAAGAAGTCTCCCACCAAGTTTGTGCTCTTTACTCAAGAGGAGTATGATTCCGGGAGTGATGAAGAAGAAGAAACCACAAGTGAAGTGGCCGCTCTAGCTATTGCTTCTACTCCATCATCTTCATCCCTCTTCGAATCCCCCAATGACGATCTCCCTCAACGTAATGCCAAGTGCTTCATGGCTAAGGCCACGGAGGTGTCACTTTCCCCCAACTCTAAGACCCCTAGTGAACTAGAACATCTTGCTAGTCTTAGAGAAGAAGAAGAAAGGGTCTCCTTGGACCACTTTATGTCTAACATGCAAGGGGAGACCAAGAAGTACGTTGAGTATCTCATGAGGCAATTGGGAGAGGCCCAAGATGCTCTTGAGAAGAAATGTGAGGTTGAGAGAAGGGATGCGGATGAAATTGCATCTCTCTCTATGACTCTTGAGGAAGAGCATGATGGTAGAGTTTCTCTAGAAGATGAACTTGAATCTATTGAATTGACTCATAATGAAATTGTCTCAAACATCACTAAAGAACGTGATATTGCTATTGCTAAATATAAAAAGGCTAAAAAGGATAAGGTCGAGTTTGGGGTTGGTCATGGTAAACTAACCGAGGAGTTTGAAAAGCTAACCGAGGCTCACAAAGCTTTGGAAAGCAAACACTCACCCCTCAAAGAGTTGCATGAACAACTTCAAACTCAACTTAATAAAACTAACAATGCTAGCACCTCTACTTCTTCTTGTGATCATACAAATATTATTGAGGAAAATGCTAGGTTGAAGAATGAGCTAGCAAGGCTCAAGGGTAAAGACCCACAAGTTGTGAAGTTTGTGACCCCTTCCCCACAAGTGGTTGCCCCTAACTCTAATGCGATCATTGCTAGACCACAATTGAGTGCTCCAAGGCAACAAGTGGGCAAGCAAGATCTAGGCTATGTTGCCAAGAAGAAGAACAAGAAGAAGAAGAGAAAGAAGAAGACCAACAATGGTGCTTAGAGTGGTGTTGTCATTAGGGATAACACTACTCCTAGCACACCCGCTCAAGTTAACAACATTGCCTCGAGTAGTGGTGTCATGAGGGACAACACTACTCGTAGCACATCCGCGGGAACTAACAATCCACACCATTTCTTATATGTTGATTATTATGGTGTTGTGCAAGCTAAATATGTTGGTCCTATTGAGGGTTTCATTGACTATACTATTTGGGTTCCAAAGAACCTTGTTGCTAATATGAAGGGACCCATCTCGGGTCCTAACTCTAGTCAATGATCTCTTGCAGGGCTATGCTTCCGGTGGGACTAAATGGATTCTCGATAGTGGATGCACTAATCATATGACCGGAAGCAAAGAGCTTGTGACGGAGTTGCGACCAAATGACATCCAAGCAACCGTCACTTATGGAGACTCGTCCAAGTCTAAGGTATCCGGGTTCGGCAAGGTTGTGGTGGCTCCCGATATAACTATCGTGAACGTCATGCTTGTCGAATCCCTTGGTTACAATTTACTTTCCGTCCGCTCTCTCGGAAAGATGGGTTTTTCCGTCTTTTTCGATGGTGATATTGTGGTCCTTTTGAGGAGCAAGACTCTTGACGTCACTCACGTGGGACATGTTGAAAATGAGTTGTTCGTGGTGGACTTTTCGAAGTCAACCAACTCTCAAGCAATGTGTCTTTTCGGGAAGGCGGACTTGGGATGGTTGTGGCATCACCGCCTATCCCATGTCAACATGAGAACTTTGCAAAGTCTTCACAAAGGTGGCCTTATTGTCGGACTAAAAGAAAATGTTTCCTTTGCAAAGGATCGCGTTTGTAGGTCGTGTGTTGAAGGGAAGATGCATGACATCGTGCACAAGGCCAAGACTATTATCTCATCAAAGAGGATCTTGGAGCTTCTCCATGTTGATCTCTTTGGTGCCGTGCCCGAGGCAAGTCTTGGTGGCAAGAAGTATTGCTTGGTGATTGTCGATGATTATTCAAGATACACTTGGGTTTATTTCTTCAAGTGCAAGACTGAATCTCAACAAACCATCATCGACTTCTCCAACGAAGTGCAACGTCAACACAGTGTGCAAATCATGGCTATTAGGAGTGATAATGGCTCGGAGTTCAAGAACTATACATTGAATGAATTCCTTAGTGAAGAAGGCATTCGTCATCAATACTCCGCCACTTACACTCCTCAACAAAATGGTGTTGCCGAAAGGAAGAATCGCACCCTCTTGGATATGGCAAGGACCATGTTGGCGGAGTACTCTTCTCCCCAATATTTATGGGCCGAGGCCATATCCACCGCATTCCACTCCTCCAACCTCCTCTACATCCGCAAAGGCTTGGACAAGACCCCATATGAGATCCTCACCGGCAACAAGCCCAACGTCTCCTACTTCCGTGTATTCGGTTGTAAGTGATTCTATTTGATCAAGGGTATTAGGTTGTCTAAATTTCAATCCAAAACTATTGAGGGTATTTTTGTTGGTTACGGTGCCGAATCCCACACTTATAGAGTCTATGACAAAGCCTCACGGATTGTCATAGAATCTTGTAGTGTGGTTTTCGAGGAAAATGATGGCTCCCAAGTGGCGCAATTCCATGTTTCTAATGTAGACGTTGAAATACCTCAAGAAGCCATAGGAAGGATGGGTGTGGGATTTTTCCGCCCCATCGAGGGACACCTTATGGCGACCCAAGAAGGACTATGCTCTACTCAAGTGGAGCCCTCCTCTACAATAGAAGATCAAGCCAAGGAGCCAACTATTACACCTAACCAAGAACATGTTCAAGACCCTCCTCTCATTGATCAAGTGACTCCGCAAGCCATACCCACTCCTCTCACTAATGCGAGTCAAGATCAAGGCCAAGATCAACCATCCTCTTCATCCTCTCCTCAAGTTGAAGCTAGTGTTGAAGATGTTGATGATGATGATGATGATGATGATCAAGGTCAAGTTGGTCAAGATGGGGACCCAAATGATCAAGATGATCAAGTGACCCCTCCTCGCAATAATGAGGAGATCGAAGCCCGTCGCATCAAAAGGATAAGAAGAGCTTTGAAGCAAATTGATGCCCAAGACAACAAGGTCTTGGAGGATGTTCAAACTAGAAGATCCACAAGAAAGCAATTGGCACACTTTTGTGAACATCAAGCTCATATCTCTATGGTGGAACCAAAGAAAGTATATGAAGCTCTTGAGGACTCCGATTGGGTTGAAGCTATGCATGATGAGCTCAATAACTTTGAGCGCAACAAAGTTTGGAGATTGGTTGAGAATCCCAAAGATTGCCACAATGTTATTGGCACTAAGTGGATTTTCAAGAACAAGCAAGATGAGCATGGCATTGTCATTAGGAACAAGGCAAGATTGGTTGCTCAAGGTTACACCCAAGTTAAAGGCATTGACTTTGATTAAACCTACGCACCCGTGGCTCGCCTTGAGTCCATCCGTATCCTCCTTGCTTATGCATCCTCTCATAATTTCAAATTGCAACAAATGGATGTGAAAAGTGCTTTCTTGAATGGTCCACTAAAAGAGGAGGTATATGTTAAGCAACCTCCGGGGTTCGAGAATCTCAACTTTCCTAACCACGTTTACAAACTTGACAAGGCTCTCTATGGTCTCAAACAAGCACCCCGTGCTTGGTATGAGCACCTTAGGGAGTTGTTAGATGATCGTGGTTTCGAAGTTGGGAAGATTGACCCCACTCTCTTCACCAAGAGAGTAAAGGGAGAGCTTTTCATATGCCAACTATATGTGGACAATATCATCTTTGGCTCAACTAACCAAGCTTTCAATAATGAGTTCTCTAAGCTTATGACTGACATGTTCGAGATGTCTATGATGGGAGAGCTTAAATTATTCCTTGGCTTTGAGATCAAGCAATTGGCCCGTGGGACTTTCATTTCTCAAGCCAAGTATACCCAAGATATGATCAAGAGGTTTAATTTCCAAGATGCTAAGATCAAGACCAGCGGCGTACCCACGTTCATGCTACAGGTGTCACAGGACACCGGGTCCCAGCCCATTCTCTTTGTTACATTACACATGTTCATAGTGAGTGACACCCCAACTTTAAATAAAAATTATGTACGATCCAGTAAAGGACACCGGATAATTTTGGCTCTAGGTCCGCCCCTGATCAAGACATCTCCTATGCAAGTCAAGTGCCACCTATCTCGTAATCCAAAAGGGAGTAAGGATGTAGATCAAAAGCTTTATCATTCTATGATTGGTTCTTTGCTCTATCTTTGTGCGTCTAGGCCCGATATCGTTTTGAGTGTAGGTGTGTGTGCAAGGTATCAAGCGGCTCCTAAGGATAGCCATTTGATGGCGGTCCATAGGATCTTTCGTTATTTGGTTCATACCCCAAGATTTGGTTTGTGGTACCCAAAGGGGGCACAATTTTCTCTCAATGGATATACGGATTCCGATTGGGCGGGTGATCAAGATGATAGGAAGTCTACTTCCGGGGCTTTCCAATTCCTTGGTAGGTCCCTAGTGAGTTGGTCCTCCAAGAAGCAAAATTGCATATCTCTCTCCACCGCCGAAGCCGAGTATGTTGCCGCCGCAAGTGCATGCACTCAATTATTATCGATGAGGCAAACTCTCAAGGAATATGGAGTTCATTTGGATAAGGTGCCTCTTTTGTGTGACAATGAAAGTGCCATCAAAATTGCATACAATCTGGTGCAACATACAAGGACCAAACACATTGAGATCCGCCACCACTTCATCCGTGATCATGTGGCAAGAGGAGACATTTCACTATCTTATGTGCCCACCAAGGACAATCTTACGGATATTTTTACGAAGCCACTTGATGATGCAAGAATCTTGTTCTTGAGGAATGAACTAAATGTGATTGATTCTAGGAGTTTGACTTGAAGATCTTGCACACACCCCTATAGATGAAACGTGTTTTGAGCTTAGGTGTAGGCATGGATTCTCCCTCCCCCCATTATGCCCAAAGCAAAAAAAATCATTGTTATCTCTCTATTTCTAATATTGAATTGTGAGCTTCAATGTTGAGTATTGGCAATGCCCCCAAGATATATCTTCGCGGTTGCATACCATGAACTCTTACATGGTGGCTTAGGCCACCAACCTCTTCTCATTTGAAGAGTTGGTTCTTAGTTGGATATCTTGTAGTTTATTGTGTTATCCTTCCGAATACTACTTCTCGTTGCTATTTCGATCTTGTTTGCTTTTTCCCGAGAAGTAAGACTAGGAAACCTAATCCCTTGTGTTTTGCTCTATTTGTCCTCTCTCATGTTCATCTATGCATATGCCTTACTCCACACATCAGCACATCTTTCCCATCTTGTCAAAACTGTCTTTTTGGAATGATTTGGAATTTTCTGGCCTGTCCCGGATTCATTCCGGACCAAGCGCAGATTTTTCCGAGTAGGTCGGATTGGGTCCGGAATATTCCGGCAGCCGGATTTTTCCGGGCCATTCCGGATGAGACAGCTTTCCTTATAAATACCCCCACACGCACGGGAGGCAGTTTTCTTTCCACTCTTTCCACCCCTCCCGTGCCCTAGCCACCAAAATCCGCGGTTTTCGTCCCCGTTGCCCCTAGGGAGGATTGTTTGATCCTTCCTTCGGTCAAGGACTCCCCCTTGGAAGGTATTGTGTTCGGCATCTCTTCTTTTTCGTTTTTGTTGGTTATTTTTGGTTCTAGATGAAATCTCACCTAGGGTTTGATCTAGATCCAAGTTCTATCAACATGTTCATCATGCCAATCCGTACCTAGATGCCATGGATTCGTAGATCTAGTCTAACCACATAACAATCTAGACTTAGATCCATCTCATATCTCGTGTCTATCCCATGATGTTCCAGCACTTAGAACACCTCTAGGATCATCCCTTTGGTACCCCTAATCGTTTGGAACAGTTCTGAGTCAAAATTTCGAGTTTTTGGGCATTCTCTCGAGTCAGATCGAGGAGCCCGGATTCCATCCGGACAATTTTTTCGGGCTCAGCCGGAAAATTCCGGGCCTCCGGAATCTGTCCGGATGCTGCCAGAAATTATGAAATTTTGCACTGTTTCAAACCATTAGAGTTCCTTTTGTTACCGTTTGGCATATGCACTTATCTTCCGCTGTTCCTATGTCCTCTATTCACAGGTGACAGCTCAAGACCCGGTACCAAGAGGAAGCAGTTGGCTGGAAGGGGTGCGCGTCCCGTCAGGGGACGCACAGCTCGTGGGGGTGGTAACCGTGATGATCAGGAGGAGAGGGTGCCCACACTGGACCTTGCTGGTTGCTCTATCCCTCAGTGGAAGCATATCAAGAGGAAGAATCCATACCGTTTTCTTGCCACCACCTGTGATGATCCTCGTTTCTGGACCAACCTTCAACTGAAGTGTTGGGAAGAGTTCTACTTAGTTGCTCGTCCTATTGTCTGCAAGCAGTCCCAGATTGACATGGATTTCTATAACTCGCACAAATACAGTGATCTCCGTCATGTGCATGGTTGCCTTACAAAGATGGGTCTGATTCCTCTGCTGGACATTGAGTATTTCCCAGACTTGATTGCTCAGTTCTACTGCACTTTCCATGCCCATGGTGATGCCTCGCGTACTGTGACGTGGATGACTGGGGACAAGAAGATCACTAGCAATTTGGGTGAGTGGGCTGAGGCTCTTGGATACAAGTGGACCTTCACTTATGCTAATCATGGTTTCAAAATCCATGAAAATTCTGAGTTTGACAACTCTGGCCTGGCTTTCTGCTATCCTCCTGATGCTCAGGGCAAGACTCTGCCCTTCAACTCTACTATGTATACCTACTACAATCTACTATCGAAGATCTTCCGCAACACCATTATGGTCAAGGCTGGTGATAAGTCTGCCATCAGGGCTTACATGGTGAACCTCATGTTCATCACTAGGCCTCAGAACCAGAGGAAGATTGACGTCATGGACTTCATATACCGTGAGGTGTTCCTTGGGATCTGTGAGAAGAGGAAGCCTGCTTATGGTCCACTGATTCAGAATTTCATCAATCACAAGGTTGGGGTTGAGATCATGGATTCCTATCCCGTGATCAAAGAGAAGAGGATGGTTCCCTCTCTCATTCGTGGAGTGGAGATTCCGGAGTACACCAGGTCCAAGTCCAAATCTCCTATGGCCACTCCTTCTGCTTCCACGAGTGGTGGTAGTGCCTCTCAGCGTCCTCCCAGTGGCATTGCCAAGTTCTTCAAGGCTATGTTCAACATGTGTAGTGACACCAGGGCAATTGCTCATGAGGCAAGAGAGTTAGCTAAGGAGACCCGCCGCATTCAGAACTCCGGCCGCCGAGCTGCTGGGATTCAGATTCCTGATGATCCTCCTTCTCTTGAGCCCACTGTCTATGTGCCATTTGAGATGCCTGAGATCCATGACGAGGACTTCTACTTTGGTGTGCCTCCTGCTGATGATGAGGATGAGGATGCGGAGTCAGGGTCTGCTGAAGATGACTTTGATTCTGTTGGGCTTGGTGGTGATGGTACTCATGAGCCGGAGGAAGAAGAAGAAGAATACGAGGATGATGAAGAGGAAGATGACGTGTGATTTCTTGGGTCGTTAGTTGGACTCGTTTTCCCTTTTTGGCGTCTTGATGCCAAAGGGGGAGAAGGAGTCCCATATTAGGATTCCACGGGCTTTGCAAGGGTTGGGGAACAAGTCTTGTGCCTTTTGATTTCGATCTTATAGGCTTGTGTTCCGGTATCTTTATTTCGTTTCTTTCGTTTGAAACTTCGTACTATTTGTGTGGAACCTCGTGACGTATTCGTGTCACCCTACCCCGTGGTTATGCTACTATTATCTTGCGTGCTATATTGTCTATCATTATCTATGCTTGTTGTATGAACTTGTTTAGACGGCTTGGTGTCTAAAACATAGGGGGAGCAAAGCCTATGAAGTGTGCTTCACGTCACACATCGAGGAAGAACTCCGTCTATTTTTTGGACACCATTTCTTTTAGTTCACATTGTTTTATCCCCGTGAATTCTTTATGTTGTCATCAAACACGAAAAAGGGGGAGATTGAAAGTGCATTCTCGATATCTCGATGTTTTGTGTGTTTGTTAACAACATAAAGAAGTTACTAACCGTATGTGCTACTTTGTCAAAGGATTTGGTCTTAAATCAGCACGTATACGGTGTCAAAGAAATGGTGAAGAAATCGAAGATCAACGAACTTTTCTGAGCCAGAAAAGGGTTTTCAGTGTGCAATCCGGATTATTCCGGATGGAGTCCGGAATCCGAATTCAGTCCGGATGGGTCCGAGTGCAACGCGTTTTTCTCTGTTGCAATCCTGATTAATCCGGGTGAATCCGGGAGTCCGGATTGAGTCCGGACGAATCCGACTGCAACGCGAATTTCTCTGTTGCAATCCGGATTCAGTCCGGATGATTCTGACTGCAACGTGAATTTCTCTGTTGCAATCCGGAATCAGTCCGGATGAATCCGGGAGGCCGGAAAAATCCGGAGCAATCCGGGCTGGTCGCATTTTGGGCAGAAAATGGCTAGTTTGAGTGGGGGATATAAATATCCCCTCTCTTTCTTCCCCAAGGGTTAGCTCTCTCCTGCATTGAAGACACCATTAATGGAGCTCACCCACTAGCTAGATCTCCCTCCTCCTCCACCCAAACTTGTTGATTCTTTGAGGATTGAAGGAGGACCACCGGATCTACATCTTCACCAACCGAATTTCCATTTCCCTCTCATTTGCTTGAGAGATCTTTGCTTAGGGTTTCCTCTTGTGGAGAACCTAAGCTTCTTGTTACTAGTGGTGATTCAAGAAGAGTTGGGAGCCCCCAATTAAGTTGTGGGTGTGTGCCCCAAGTCTTTGTAAAGGATTCGATCCCCGCCTCAAAGGGGTTCAATAGTGAGAGGTGAACTAGGCCTTTGTGGCGCAAGTTCATCGGAGAATAGGGTGAGGCCTTTGTGGCGTTGAGTAGGCCTTCGTGGCGAGCTCACACCCCTCCAACGAGACGTACTCACCTAAAAAGGAGGAACTCGGGAATACATCGTGTCTCCGTGTGCTTCCATCGGTTACCTCGTTCCTCCCTCATTACTTACTCGTACTTGTAGCTTTTATTGTAGTACTAGTTGTATTAATTGTTGTCCTAGTTGCATCAATTGCTTGCCTTGCCATATAGGTAAATTCACCATTAGTTGCACTATCTAGAGAATTTACCTTCTTGTTAAGCCTAAACTTTAAGAAAAATTAAAATTGGTCGTAGCACCTATTCACCCCCCTCTAGGTGCCCATACTTTACTTTCAATAAATACTCCCTCTTGGAGTCACTAGCATCTACTTGGCCAGAGCATCTACTAACAAAGGAGAGCATGCAAGATCATAAATAATATACACATGAAGACAACATGCTAGATTTATAATCAAAACACATAGCATTCAATAGTCATCAGATCCCAGCAAACACAACACGTAGCATTACAATAAGATGATCTCGATCATGTGAGGCAGCTCACGAGATCTAAACATGAGGCATAAAGTGGAGAGTACAACCATCTAGCTATTTCTATGGACCCGTAGTCCAGGTATGAACTACTCACGCATCACTCCGGAGACGGGCATGGTGGTGTAGACCCCTCCGGTGATGATTTTCCTTCCCGGTAGGGTGCCGAGGAGAGCTCCAGAACCCTCCCGATCTCGGGTTGACGATGACGGCGGCCTCAGGTGTTTTTGGGGGAAACGTGGTATTTTTAGGGTTGACATATCGGGAGGAATAAATAGTAAAACGGGCGATGTCGTTGGACGCCCGAGGGGCCCACACCACCCCTAGGCGCGTCCAGGGGGCGCCACTCTATGGTGTGGCCCCCCTCCGGGCCTCTTCGGGACTCCGTGGAACCTTAGGGAATTCTAAGACTTCCGGGCTTCGAATTTGCCAATTCCGAGAATATTTTCAGAACAACTTTTCTGAAACTAAAAACAACAGAAAACACTCTATGGCATCTTGTCAATAGGTTAGTCCTGGGAAATCGATAAAAATGACATAAAGTGTAAGGAAAACATGTAGCATATGACATGAAAACAACATGGAACATCAGAAATTAAGGATACATTTATGACGTATCAACATCCTCAAGCTTACTTCCTACTCGTCCTTGAGTAGGTAAACGATAAAAACACATAATTTCTGAAGTGACATGCTACCAACATAAACTTGATCATCTAAATTGTAAAGGCATAAACATATCCGAGATCATAGAACTTTAACACAAACATGATAGATATAATTCTAACAATAAAACATAGCAATCACATTGCATCATGAGAAGTAACACAAACAAAATATCATGAATAATAATGCACTCGAAAGTTATACGTTTGTTTCAAGCGTAGACATAACATAGCAAAGTGATATTTCGCTTGTCCTTAAGAGTGGGACAAAGATAAATTCCAGGACACCTTCAAAGTTTAAGAGGAAGCTTAGAACAAATAATTTAAGAACAAACAATAACACATCATGAATCAATTAATAATGTTTCTGGGAAAAATGCACATTAAACTCAGAATGGCAACTATGCTCTCTCAACTCTGCATAAAGTTAGAAGATGGAGACTCAACATAAAAGTAAAAGAAAGGCCCTTCGCAGAGGGAAGCAGGGATCAACTCATGTGCTAGAGCTTTTTATTTTGTTAAACATAGGTATTGAAAGCATTTTTTTAGAGAGGTGTATGCTTATGTCAACGAATGGTAAACAGAAAATACAGTACGTCACAAGCCAACTATACTTCACAAGAGCGGCTCCCATAGAAGGACGCATCTGGGTAGAAGGTCATCCCTCTTTCTCTTTTGTTTACACAATTATGGTTTGACTGATAAATCAGGGAAAAAATAGGGAAGATAATTTGTTGTTTCAATTTGGGGCTGGGCACCCTGCTGCCAGCTCTTCTATCAATTGGATAAGCACATGAAGGCACTAGTATAGGGTGTGAAAGTCGAATCAACAAGTGAGATAAAGATTCTTTATTTACGTCCTCATGAGCTAAAACATGAGCACAAAACATGAGTAATTTTGAAAGTTTTAAAGGTAACACACGAGCAATTTACTTTGGAGTGGCAGTTAAATACCACATGTAGGTAGGTATGGTGGACACATTTGGCAAACTTTGGTTTTTGGGAGTTGTATGCATGAGTAGAGCTCATACTCAGTACAGGTGAAGGCTAGCAAAAGACTGAGAGTGACAAATCAAGAGAGCAATAATGGCCATAATCATGCATAGCGACAAAAGCATCATTAATCAAAGCATAAGTGGTACTACAAGTTCAAAAACTAATTGATCATATAGTCTATAAGTGACTGGGTTGTAGTCAGAAACATGGTGTGAGCATGCGCCAAGTTAACCAAATAAAACATTCAAAGGAGAACACCATAAATTTATGCTTCAAAATGACAAGAACAACTCTTGATTCTTTCTAAGGCATATTAAACACTCTCAGCTATTTAAGATAAATCATGCTACAAAATAACTACTAGGCTTTAGAATTAAAATAAAATCTACCATGGCATGAAAAAGTCTAGCCACAGTCTATACAAGCTTCTATTTGCACCGTTATAAGCACGAAAATTGTACTACTGCTTTCCAACACCAAGCATTTCATAATAAACAAAAGATCTCCAAGACATAAAGCAATGAAACAAGATAGTACTAACACAACTCTACTAAAACTAACAACTCTGAATAGGAGATGCAAGAACAACAGGAGCTAAACAGGAATTTTGTAGCAGCTACAAGAAAAACTAAGAATACGAGCATAACGAGTATTCAAACGAAAAAAGCGGAGCATGTTTCTCTCCCACAAAAGAATGCTATGTTCCAAATATATTATTGCAGCAAGGAAAACAAAAGAAAACAAAGGAAACAAAAAGAAAAACAAACAGATGCTGCAAGCAACAGATTATCGCAGTAAGCAAAGTGTGTAATGTAAACAATGTAAACAACGTTGTTTTCTCCCTAATGGCAACAACACATCCTCCATCCGTCACGTTTCTGTCACTCGAGCACAGATGCAAAGGAGGCATGAACCCACTATCGAGCATAAATACTCCCTCTTGGAGTCACTAGCATCTACTTGGCCAAAGCATCTACTAACAACAGAGAGCATGCAAGATCAGAAATAACATACACATGAAGACAACATGATATATTGATAATCAAGGGACATATCATTCAATAATCCTCAGATCCGAGTAAACACAACATGTAGCATTACAAATAGATGATCTCGATCATGTGAGGCAGCTCACGATATCTAAACATGAGGCATAAAGAGGAAAGGACAACCATCTAACTACTGCTATGGACCCGTAGTCCAAGGCTGAACTACTCACGCATCACTCCGGAGGCGGGAATGGTGGTGTAGATCCCTCCGGTGATGATTTTCCCTCCCGGCAGGGTGCCGGGGAGAACTCTAGAACACTCTCGATCTCGGGGTTGACGATGACGGCGTCCTTGGGTGTTTTTCGTGGAAAAGTGGTATCTTTTTAGGGTTCACGCATCGGGGGGAATAAATAGGCGAAAGGGCGATGGCGGTGGGCGCCCGAGGGGCCCACACCACCCCCAGGCGCGCCCAGGGGGCGCGTCGCCCTCTGGTGTGGCCCCCCTCCGGGCCTCTTTGGGACTCCGTGGAACCTTCGGGAATTGCAAGACTTCCGGGTTTCGAATTTTCCAATTCCGATAATATTTCCAGAACAACTTTTCTGAAACTAAAAACAACCGAAATCATGAACTGGCTCTGTGGTATCTTGTCAATAGGTTAGTCCCGGGAAATCGATAAAAATGACATAAAGTGTAAGGAAAACATGTAGCATATGCCATGAAAACAACATGGAACATCATAAATTAAGGATACGTTTATGACGTATCGCATGGCTCCCTATGGGTGGTAGACTCCGCCCAAGAATCGGCCACCACCTCCTTGAAGCCCGACATTTTATCCCCAAAGTTCTCAAACTTGAAAGACTTAGGCTTCTTTGGGCCCCAAGCGCAAGCGAGAAGAACGGGGCAATGGTCCGTGAGGGACGAGGAGAGCGCATGTACAATATGATCACTTAGAGAGATGTCACACTCATGATTGCAAAAGACGCCATCGAGCTTACTCAAGGTAGGATTTAGCCTCTCATTACTCCACGTGAATCAACGGTTTTAGAGAGGTATCTCGTTTAGCTCACAAGCATGGAGGGTGTCACGAAAATGAGTGAGGCTCCGACGATTGAAAATGCGTTTTTTTTTGTCTCTAGCCCGTAGGATTTGATTGAAGTCCCCATTAACCATCCATTTTGTTCCTGAAGGAGATGAGCAATAAGTTCAGCAAAGAACTCCTCCTTACGATTACTTGCGGTCGGTCCATAAATAGAGGTGAGCCTAAAACACATGTCATTGCTGATGGACAAGATGGTCAGGGAAATGCAAAAAGAACCCAGGACGATTTCATACGCCTGGAGTCGCTCATCATCCCACAACACCACGATGTCGCCCCGAGTCCCTAAAGCTGGTAGGAAGGAGGAGCCACACAACCCTGTAACCTCCCAGCAGAGCTGCCTTGGCCTGTTGAAGATCCTGGAGCTTAGATTCCTACAGACATGCAATATTGCAGGTCAACGCCGCGATGATTTTACTGACTGCATCGCATCTCACTGGATCATTAAGCCCGCGCACATTCCAGCTCAGCACCGAAATCTTATATTTACTAATTGGAGGCACCAAACGAAGCTCCACATTAATCCTAGAAAAGAACTAATGATAACCGTTAGATTATAATAGTGTGGCCTAGATTCAATAATTAAATCAGAGTTCTGTTTCCATACGTGTTGCACAATCCATTAAGTTGTACACTATTTATCTCATTGTTTAAACAGACATACGTGGTCAAACCATGGATTGTTGAGGAGTCAGGCCTCCACGTTAATTCTCAGAAAAAAAAAAAGAAATCTAATACGTTAATCTTTTAGGCAGTTTCACATAAACGATTCAGATATTGCGGCACAGGCCGTAAGAGTCCAAATAGTCTACTACACATAACGAGCAGTCCACAACTTAATTGCGTAGTGTGCTGATTTAAAAAGTCTCTCCAAGAAAATTTCACAATCGGTGCACATCTATACTACCTATAAAAGAGCAAACTCGTTGGGATACATTAAATCTCGACCGTGGGATGTGTGGATCCAACGACTGAAAACGTCCCAATGTTGAGCACCTCAATACCGTCTTCCACGTACCCCTTCGCGTATGTCCGTCTCTCATGACCCGTCCTGCTCTTGCTCCTGCTCCGCCGCCCTGCCCAATTCTGCGGGTCGGGTTACCTCGACCGCGACCACTGTTGCCCCGTCCTAGCGGCCTGGTTCTTCGCGGCGCACGCGGACACCGCGTTGTTCGTTCAGGCGCCGGTGCTGGCTCCGGCAGACCTTGACGCGCGGAGTCTGTTCGACGGGATGCGCGTCAAGTACGTGTGGGCTCTCTGGACACATGATGGCAGAGTACGTCAAGGCTGGGGACGCCAGTTCAGCGCAGCAAGTCTTTGACGCGATGGCGCACAGGCCCGTCCTCATGGCGCACGTCAGGTCGGGCGACGTGGCGGCGGTGAAGGACGCCGTGTCGTGGACAACGATGCTCAGCCGCGGGGTCCTCGTCGGCACGACGAGCCGTCAGGTCGAGCGGCGTGGCGACGACAAAGGACGTCGTGCTGTGGAAGACGATGCTCACGTGCTGTCCGTCGCGGGGGCCTTCGCACGAGTAGCCTTTTAGGCTAGATGCTCGAGCGGAACCTGGTGTCGTGGAATTGTGTCAGCTACACCCGGCACGGTAGGACTTCGCCAAGATGAGCAGCAAGAATATCTTCTCCAGGAACGTGATGATCAGAGGCCGGGCAGGGCAGGAGCGAGAGAACGCCATCAGGCTGTTCGACCTCATGAATAGACAGGGCTTCCGGCCCGACCACTACACCTTTATGGGCATCCTGCTGGAGTGCAACCACGGAGGCCTCGACAATGAAGGGCTCAGGGCCGAGATGATGCAGAAGGACCACAGCATCCGGCCCTCGCCCGAGCACAACGGCTGCCTGGTCGATCTGCTCTGTCATGGTGGCGGCGTCAATGGAGCGGTGAGCATGATGCAGGGAATGCCTTGCAAGCCGGACTCAAAAGTCTGGAGGTGCGGGATTCAGGCTGGCTTCGGGTCAGTCCGGCGAGTGTGGTTCAGACATTTAGTCGGACAATGATGTTGAGGGGAACTGAAAAGCGATCTCTTCAGGATAAGTAGGGAGCCAACAACTGACCGACAGTTGATGGTAGCGGCACTGGCCGCGAATGCGCCGTACGTGGAAGAAAGAGCCCATGGTGTCGTACGACAACCAGCGGTGTGTGCCCGCGCCGGGAACCACGCTGGAGAAGCGTGGGTGACCATGGCTCGGGCAAATGCGGCCTGCGACGTGGTGCTCCGCTTCTGCGCCGTCCGACTCCACCGAATCGGCTCGTTCTGCTGCCCCGCCGCGTTCGTCGTCGGGGTCGCTGCCAAGATCGCCACGCCGACCACTGCGGTGAAGGACCTGGAGAAGAGCTCAACGCATCCTACGCCGGCTTCTCCCGCTGCATCCAGTCTCTGTGAAATCGTGAGCCCCTTTCCTACTTTATTTCCTCTATTTTTGCCTAGGCTTGAGGCGAGGTAGGGCATCCATCAAAATTTCGCCCCGGTGAGCTAGCTCTCTCTCTCTCTCTCTCTCTCTCTCTCTCTCTCTCTCTCTCTCTCTCTCTCTCTCTCTCTCTCTCTCTCTCTCTCTCTCTCTCTCTCTCTCTCTCTCTCTCTCTCTCTCTCTCTCTCTCTCTCTCTCTCTCTCTCTCTCTCTCTCTCTCTCTCTCTCTCTCTCTCTCTCTCTCTCTCTCTCTCTCTCTCTCTCTCTCTCTCTCTCTCTCATTTCGCTCCTGTTTTTTGGAGTGTATTTCCTAGCAATTCTTCCTATGCCTGGGTAATATATCCTGAAAAACATATGTTTACATCATGGTTTGATTTGCTGTTATTGTGAAGGATTGCCAGGTTTTCATCGGTGTGGAATTCACATGATTTAGTATACTAATTGTAAATGGTGATTATCATCTGTGATGCGTCATTGACAGAGTTGATGTAATGCCAAAAATTTGGCTTATGTGTATCTAGGCATGGTGAGAGTATTCTATTCCGATTTGTGATCTGTCGGCATGGTGAGAGCATTCTATTCAGAAGCATGATCTTATCTGATTTTCAGATGTATTTATCAATCTGTAAGCGTATGCAGTGGTTCCCACCTAATTTGCATAAATTCAATTCGCCTCCCAGGTGTACGCACCCGGTATTCAGAAGCCAAATTTCAAAACATCGAAAAATTTTAAAGTAAAATTTCGTAGATGCACTTTTAAATTCTATGTGTTCATAAAGTCGTTGCACCAAAAATTGATATGTGTCTTGTGTGAAAAGACAAAAAAATGTCTGGCGAAAAGGCTTATTTTAGCATTAAATTTTGTTTTCTTACATAGGCCACGCAAAAAGTTGGCTTCAAGTGAAATGGCTTCATAAACATATAGAATGTTAAGATCTATGTGTGAACATTTTCTTGCACAATTTTTTATATTTTAAATATTGTTTAAAATACATTTTAAATACCCGTTGCATTTGCATCCGGGAGCCAAAACGCAACCCCCATTTGCACATTCTTCTGCATTTTGTATTGACAAATGAGAACCGCAATCTGATGGATCTAGCTGTACAAAAATGGTAAAGATGAGCACCGTACACCAACTATGCAACACGGGGCACGAAAGTTCTCGGATGTAAATACACATAAAAAATATCAGTTGTTTCAGGGTAACAATTTAACTACCTGTTTTGTTTGAAAATAATCTCAGGTTCAATATGAAGGAATTAAAGAATGCATTTATCATGTGGCTTTGCAGACTAAGTATTAATCTTCAATGTAGGCATAATTCCTTTTTTCCCATAGTTTTCAATATTAACTTAGTCTACAATGATTTTTAGTGGAGGAAGCAACATTGACAATTATTATTGATAGAGTATCATATCTATACATAAAATTCTAGGTATTTGACAAATGTCTCCCTAAATTCCTTAGTCGCGGCTTTGATTTCTCAACACTATAGTTTTTTTAACATTTCTTTCGATTGATTAGTTAAGACATAAGAACTTAATTTTAACACTGGTAGAAACTTTAACAATATCAAGTCGGCGCGTGTCCATTATTTTCATGTCGAAGCATTTAGCAAATGCAGATTGTGGAGATTTCTAAATGATTTCTCATCCTACTGCCTGATTGTTATAAAATTTGTCTGATACACCATTTTCTATTGAGAACAAAAGAAGTAATCCACGTAGATCCTGGTGCAGTATTTTCCTACTTTTAAAACGTCTCCTTTAATTGTGAAGACGTGCGTTGCACGTACATGCCAACTAGTCCATGTAAACGACTTAGTTGGCCGGCCGTAACAATCCGAGTAGTTTAATACTTCCAAAATGCCAACGAGCAAATCTTTATGAGAATTTTTTTCCGGGTAATCCTTATGAGAAATATATTGGGTAAGTGTGCTTTCACCAAAAGCCCTAAGGCTCTGATTGGTTTGCTGTATTTTAACGAAATACAGGGGTTAATTTCCACTGACCTGGCTAGGTCCTTCTAAAATCACGGAGCTCTTAAGCAAAGTGCTGAGAACAATTTCTAGGCTGGAAATTAAAACTGCATTCCAAGCGAACCCTAATAAACAAAAATATCCATGCAAGCAAGGCACTCGGTATGACCTGGCGTGGCTGGGTGTGCCATGACCCGACAATAATTTTCAGCCGAGACATCTCCGCGCTAACACCAAGATTTCAAGAAGGGACCAGTTATAAAAGTGATATTTTAGGAGGGGACGGCGAGCAAGTATTAGCTCGACAAGTTCCTCCTATATCGCCCAAATTTTACCGTAGGTAATATTAACTATAGGTTCCATGCATGTCTAAATCTGCCAAAAAAATTATCCTATATATGGTACTGAATTTTTATACTAATTAAATACTTTTGCATGATTATTCGATGGATGATTAGTGAATTAAATATGTTTTTATAGCACATATTGTTTTGTTTTTTAAGGGCGATAATTATATTTGTTCTCCTGCCCGTGTGCAGAATTTGTGATGAAATTTACGGCATCTATGATCGGTGTTGAGGTGGGAGGTAAAAAGAGCTTTGAATCCGCCCGATAAAAAAGTGCTATTTTAGGTGTGATAGTAATCCAACGAAATAAACCGATAATTTTATAATTGAGAGCAATTGTTGGCAGAGAGGTTGTTGAATGCTGATATTCAAATATAACTATTTTTGTACTACTATTTTTTGAATTATCTTCTTTTTCTTCATCGAGCTATAGAAAAAGGGTGTTGAATAACATGTTCTACTCCACGATGGAGATAAAATAGTGACGCCAACATATCTGTCTAAATATATATGTACTCCACCAATAACAAAATATGAAATGAAGTGTCAGGAAGAACTTAATAGGCACTCTAGATCATGTGTTTCATAGAAAAATATGCGTTCCAGCTACAAAATACTAATTTCCTGTTTAACTATAAAATAATATTCAGCAATTTCTTTAATGGGAAGGTAAATAAATCCAAATAATCTATCTCATATGGTTTTAAAAAAACAAATCTTATGTTTTCAATGAGATAAATACAACAAGCATTTCTTTTATGTCATGTGTGCCAATAAACAGTATGTGTTATTGACAGAACAACCGTGCATCGGTATTAAACATGATTTTTTCCATCACTCTAGAGACATATTTCTATATTATATGTTCCAGGTAGAAAATTTATAGATATCTAATACAAATCCACCCAAACATACTGTTCATGTATATGAAATTAAACGTCAAACAAGATCATAATTTCATGGCAAAAGAAAACCACACAAGCCATCATAGGGCGATTCAGGAGCCTTGAGAATATTTTAGATTATAACGAAAGAATAGGATAAAAGGAATATAACTCAATGTCTCCATATATAAGACCAAGAAAAAAGTTGATAATGTGTATTGATAATGCATCAAAATGATTGATTTCTCTGATATTTTTATTTGTGTAGAAACTTTTGGGTCTAAGAAATATATTTGTGCCAAAAAGAAATAGTGGTAGCCCGTGCAAGTGCACGGGTTAACGACTAGTAAAAAAAATCAGGGTGTCACTCATCTGGGAACCACAGGAGACTCAACAGAGACGACTGACGAACATGTACTTGAACAACAACAGCAGCAGCCCTAGACGAGCTCCAGCGACCCATACAGCCCGCAGGCCAAACAACACACAGGAACAAACTAAGATGGAGACTAAGATCTTCTCTGGGCATGCACTTGACGACGCTAACATGGGACTACACGTGAAGCTCTTCTTCCTGCACTGCATGGTCCATCGCACCAGGACCACCAAACCTGATCAACGCCTCCTCCATAGCTGCAGCATGGTCACTGTCCATTTTGAACATGGCCCTGAGCGTAGCGATGGCGTACAACGGGAGCTTCTCCGTGAATAGCTAGACAAAGTCGCCAATTTCTTCGGCGGTGACGCCGTCGCCATCGTCGATGATCCCGAGCTTGCGGAGCAAGTTCTTCTCTGCCATCTTGGCAATGGGGGCACCCCGGTGCACTTCCTTGATCCTGACGATGTTGCGACGTGTCGTGAACCCCATAGCAAGGGTCTTGCGACGGCTTGCCGCGGGTGCAGGCCGCGGCGAGATCTTAGGGTCTGACAGCACACCATCCTAGGGTGCCACGAATAGAGCATCAGGGTTAGGGCTGGAATTAAAACTCGAAGCTCGCGAGTTAAACGAGTAGCTCGCAACTCGACTCGGCTCGGCTCGAGCTCGTTGTCCAACGAGCCGAGTCGAGTTTTCGTTTTCGACAGTAAACGAGTTCAAGCTAAACGAGCCGAGTTTACGAGTACTCGTTTAGCTCGTTTAACTCGGTAAAAAGAATTTCTAATGATATTTTTATATATGTGAACATTTTTTACTGATTATTGTAGTTTATTTATGACAAATTATTTTATGGTGACATCTTTTCATCGATTATTGTGATGATTTTAGTATACGTGCCCCAAATAATGAAAAAATAAGTATATATACAATACATAATGTTGACTTTTTATAGTTTTATAAAATAAAAAAAAGTTAAACGAGTAGCTCGCGAGCTACTCGCGAGTTCACCGAGCCGAGCCGAGTTTTGTTTTCGGACTCGTTTGTTGAACGAGTCGAGCCGAGCTCGACTCGTCAGTTGACCGAGCTTGAGCGAGTCGAGCCGAGCTGACTCGGCTCGGCTCGAATTCCAGCCCTAATCAGGGTCGACACTCTGCACAGCCGGCCCAGGAGCATGACACAACTCGAAGCCGCGCGGGGACGACGGTGTGGCAGAGCGTTGCAGAGTACCCTGCCTAGCAGATGGCGGCGAGGACTCCCTGCCGAGATGCAGAGGCGTTGGCGGGAAGGAGATCTGCAGCAGCTCTGCGTTTCCTTGCAGAAACGAAGTAGCTGACTTGCTCGCAGGCGAGGATGTCGGAAGGACCGAAGTAGGGGAAGATGGCGCAGACGACGTCGATGGAGGAGTCCTTGCACTAGCTGAGCGGCGACGACTTGAGGCGGGAGGGGGGCTCCTGCGTGGACAGCGGCCCCGGTTCACTCCCCAGGACAGGCGGCTCAGCGCCGGTTCACTCCTCAACAATAACAACTTTGCACGCCCCAGGACAGGGATATTGACAGAGAGCTTATTTGCAAATGAAGAAATTATGGAAACGGATGTGGGGTGGAGAAGGCTACCGTGGCACCATCACCATCCCTTACGTCAACAGAAAAATTGCTAGATGAGGAGAACAAGACAAAGATTACCGGAAACAAAAACCGTTCTAAAAGAAGAAATAAGGATGGAGTTGTCTCCCCTTCCCTAGGATCGGTGGGTTCCCACGAGGAGACCGTCCGGTCGCAATCAAACTTTTGTTATGGAACTGCCGAGGTATGAAGAAAGCCTCGACAAGCAGTGCTCTCCTGGTACTTGTGGAGAGATGTCATTCGGATATTCTATTCCTGTCATAAACACATTTAAATAGAAGAAAAGCAGTTGAACTTATGAGAAGGCTCAAATTTGATGAGATGGAGGTCGTTGAAAGTGATGGAAGAGCGGGGGAGGGGGGGGTGTCTTCTTATGTTTTGCAAAAGTGAGCTGAATGTAACATCTACGGTGAGTCATACAAAACTATATTGATATCATTATTGATGAGACTATGGATTCAGAGCGGCGTTTTACCAGGTTTTATGATGAACCAAGTGGGGATCGCAAGCACCTTTATTGAAACTATTTGCGTGAACTAAATCAGAATTATAATAAGCCTTGGCTTATAGGAGGGGATTTCAATGAAATACTATACCACAATGAAAAAGAAGGGGGGCAATCTGAGGCCTCAAAGGTGCATGCAAGCTTTCAGAGATGCGATGGCTGATTGTCATTTGGGGGATCTCGGTTTCATAGGCGATCTATTTACTTGGCGACATGGACGGGTTCACGAACGGTTAGACGGAGTTTTGGGTAATGCAACATGGCCGGCTATGTACACCTCAGCTGGGGTTGTTCATGATGATTTCAACAAATCAGACCACCGGCCTATCTTTGTTGACACCGTTTTCTACGAGGGGAGCATACCCAATGATAACTCCAGACCTTGTCGCTTTGAAGCGCGATGGCTCCGAGAGGAACCTATAGACAATATCATTCAGATTGCTTGGGACCGGGCTAGCCTTAGACCTGGCGCATGTCTTGCGCAGAAAACCAGAGAGGTTCACAAATCCCTCCCTATCTGGGACAAAGATTAGCTGAAAGGGCCTCATACTCGTCTCCGGGAACTCCAAAAGGAACTCAACGAGGTCATTTAGGGACCTCTGAGTGATGATGCGCTGATTAAACAAAAACGCATTCAGATGGATATGGAAGATTTGCTAGAAAAAGAAGAGTTATACTGGATTCAAAGGGGAAGAACTGATTGGCTACGTGCAGGTGATCAAAACACTAATTACTTTCACTGGTTTTCCTCTTCTCGCAAGAAACAAAAATTTGTAAAAAAGTTGAAGGACGATGCAGACAATTGGGTGGAAGAAGAAGGTGTGCTGAAGGCGATGGCTGCGGATTATTTTTCCAACTTTTTTACGTCTAAAGGCCATAATTCGAGTGTGGAGGTTATTGCAAAAGTTTAACCAAGAGTTACTCGACAAATGAATGATGTTTTGTTGGCTGAATATACACGTGAGGAGGTTAATAAAGCGTTGTTTAATATCGGAGACTTGAAAGCTCCTGGGCTACATGCCGTGTTTTACAAAAAATTCTGGCATATTATTGAGGAGGATCTCACCATTGAGGTACTGTTGGCTCTAAACTCCAAGACTATTCCGGACAGCTGGAATGACACGGCAATTGTGCTTATCCCTAAAGTTAAAAACCCGGAGCAACCGTCACAGTTTAGACCAATTAGCCTCTGCAACGTTGTCTACAAGGTAATCTCAAAATTAATTGCAGCTGGATTGGAGAATCTTTTATCTGAGGTGGTTTCTCCTATGCAAAGTGCATATTATTGAGGAGGATCTCACCAATGAGGTACTCTTGGCTCTGAACTCCAGGACTATTCCGGACAGCTAGAATGACACGACAATTGTGCTTATCCCTAAAGTTCAAATCCCGGAGCAAGTGTCACAGTTTAGACCAATTAGCCTCTGCAACATTGTCTACAAGGTAATCTCAAAATTAATTGCAGCTCGATTGAAGAATCTTTTATCTGAGGTGGTTTCTCCTATGCAAAGTGCATTTGTCCTTGGAAGATTAATTTCAGACAATTTCTTGGTTGCTTTTGAGAGCTATCATGCAATAAAAAATAGGAGAGGAGGAGGTTTTGGGACATGTGCAGTGAAATTGGACATGCAAAAAACTTATGATAGGGTGGAATGGAATTTTCTCAGATTGGTTATGATCCAGTTGGGTTTCGAGGCTTCAAGGGTGGACTTGATTATGGATTTTGTGACATCGGTGCGCTACCAAGTCCGTTTAAACAACACCATGTCAGAGTATGTTATTCCTTCTCGTGGACTCCGACAGGGGGATCGTCTCTCCCCGTATTTATTTTTTGCTTTGCACGGAAGGTCTTACTAGTCTGATTGCATTTGAAGAGTCAGAGGGGTCTTTAAATGGAGTTAGAGTTTGTCGGAGTGCCCCGACAATTACGCACTTATTATTTGCTGATGATTCGCTAATTATGATGAAAGCAGACATCACAAATGCCCAGAGTCTCCGGAGAGCGCTCGTTGATTATTGCCAGGCGTCTGGGTAGATGGCGAGTGTATCAAAACCGAGTATTCTCTTTAGTCCAAACACACCTGTTGATATTAGGGCTCATGTGTACTCTACTTTCGATATCACGACTGAAGCTATAACTGATAAGTATCTTGGCTTGCCACCTTTGGTTGGGGTGGATAGACCAGATTGTTTCAAACACCTTATTGATCGAGCCATTAAGTTTTCAAGTGGATGGAAGGAGCCACTTTTATCCTTCGGAGGCAAAGAGATCTTGATTAAAGCAATTATCCAATCACTATCGGTGTATGCAATGTCCGTGTTTAGGCTGCCCAAACAGATATGCAAAGGGATAACTACAGCTATGTCTCAATTCTGGTGGGGAGATGACAACCAACAGAAACATATTCATTGGTTTGCGTGGTGGAAAATAATCATTCCGAAGATGAACGGAGGGATGGGCTTCCATGATCTGGAAGCTTTTAATCTAGCTCTCTTGGCAAAACAACGTTGGAGATTATTATCTGAACCTAACTCTCTGTGTGCATAGGTCCTTCATGCAAAATATTATCCGCCAGGAGACTTACTAAACTCTGAACTCAAGAAGGGAGCTCGTATACTTGGCAAAGCATCTAGTATGGCATTCAAACTTTCAAAAAAGGTCATATTTGGAGAGTTGGGAACGGTATGAATATTAATATTTTGGAGGACTGCTGGATCCCAAACAACGCAACCAGGAAAATAATGACTAGAAGAGGTAACATTATATTAACAAAGGTCGTGGAACTGATCGACCTAGAGTCCAACTCTTGGGACGAAGAAATTATTTGGGATCTCTTTTGGCCTGCCGATGCGGAGATGATTCTAAAAATCCCATTGGCATTAGGCATGATGGAAGACTTTGTTTCGTGGCACCATAACAAGAACAAACACTTCACGGTTAAATCAGCATATCATATGTAATGGGACCTTTCTCACGGTATGAAACTAAGAAGAACAAGGCCTTTCGAGTCGCCTCCCAATAATCCTATGTGGAACCATTTGTGGTCGCTAAAGGTGTCGTCCAAGATAAAGATCCACATGTGGCGATCATTGATGGGAGCCATACCGTGTCTCGGAGTTCTCGCAAATAGACACATTGTGACATCTAGCCAATGTCCCCTTTGCTTGATTGACTGTGAAAGTATATCGCATGCATTCTTTAGATGTACGAGGGTTTCTGAAATTTGGCAGGCTCTCGGTTTAGCTTCCGAGATTGAGAAGGCGTCTACCTTGGATCTCGAAGGCTTTCCAATCTTGCAGACTTTGCTGATGAATATGGAACCTCTTCAACTATCCCCGGAGTTGAGAATCTGTGATATAGTGGCCGTCACCACTTGGTACGTGTGGTGGGAGCATAGAAAGGCAACGCACGGCGAGCAAGTACAATCTTCAATGCGCTCATCACAAACGATCCTTGCTGTTGCGTTCAATTACTCGAGAGCGAAGAAGCTAGGGCTCCACCTGATAGCAAGGCATGGGTGGGTTAAACCCCCTGAAGATATTGTCAAACTTAACGTTGATGCATCTTTCTTCAGTGACTCGGGAGCGGGTGGTACTGGTGAAATTCTGCGAGACCACCAGAAAGGTTTTATATCCAGGGGAAAATGGGATCTCCATGCAATTGAAGATGCGGCCATGGCAGAAGCAATTGACTACGTAATGGTCTAATTCTCGCAGGTGAAGTTGGGTGCAACAGATTAATGGTTGAATCTGATTGCATGGAGGTCATCGAGATCATGCAAGATGGAGGCAATTCCCTTGGAGTGGCGACATGATCTACAAAGGATGCACCTTTCTTTGTCGCAATTTTACTCGTGTCATATTTTTGTATTGTCCTAGGGAAGCCAATTCGGCAGCTCATATCCTGGCTAGCTTAAGTGAGGTAAACCAGGCAATTTGGCATGGTGATCCCCCTATTTCTATTAGAGTTGTAATAGCAAATGATGTAATTGTGCTTTGATTTGGGGCAGCAAGTTTCAGACGCACTATTTTTCTTACCAGGGTACCGATTTTTAATGAGGCGGCCTGCTAGCTTAATATATTGGTTTTAAGTTTCAAAAAAGAAACTTTGCATGCCCCATGTAGATCCATCGCTGCAGTCCACCCATACCCAACACAACAAGCGAAGCAAAGCACCACGGCGTGGAGAGGACTCCCTTATATGCAAGACAAATGCACGCCACACCCACCATCGTGGGGTTGTCGCGCCACCGTCCCCAATCTGGGACACGCAGATGGACCACCTTATGTCTCCTAGACCGCCATTCGAAGCTACATCAGAGTATCTTCCTAGGGTAACCTCTGCTGTTGCACGTCTATCCAGTGTCAAGAAGCGGAGCAGCCCGCCAGTATTGGGTAGCCATCGTTCCACTGATACATCCAAAATGTATCTATGGCGTTTGAAGTTTATTGTGTTATTTACCAAATTACTTGCAGTGATTATTATGTTCGCTTTAACGTTTTCAGTGATTTACGGGATTCCTCACGCAATGTCATTATTTTGTTATATAAGGTCCTATTTAATGTTTTAGGGATTTTCCAACATGATACGGATCCATGGAAACGATCTGGTGGACTAGGAGGGTAGTTTGCGCGTTCAGCACGCTAGGGTGCGCCAGGGGAGGGGGTCTTTTGCCCCTAGAGCAATGAACATCGTCGATTATTTCCCTACCTGATACGTCACCTTTTAAATTCCTTTGAATACTTTTAAAGACAATTTCAGTATTTTTAGAGCATTTTTGTTCTTTAACAATCTACTGCGATGCCTATTCCTCCGACGGAATATGGTCAATGTTCTCCTGGAAGGTCCGCAACATACCTTTCTTTCTGCCTTGATGTTGGCACGTTGCCGTCTCATTCCTCTTTACATTTGGTGATGCACTCGGTCGTCCTTGGACACCGCTCTTCCTCGAAATAGGATTTCCCCGGTTTTATAAATAAATCAACAAAATCCAATCAAGGTACAACCATCACAATTGAACTTACAATAAAATAAAGATATGCTGGCCCAACAACACAAACATACCAACACGGAAAGACACGTAAGATGCTACAACTCCACACGGAGTGTCACTCAACTGCTCGAAGAAGAAGATAGATGACGGACCGCCACCAGGAGATCCTCAAACATCTCGTCCATCCGCACCATGTCCCCGTTGTCTACCGCTACAAAAATGTTAAGAATTTAAATACAAAGTCAGATCTAGGAGCCAAAGAAAGACATGCTGAAAACCATCTTAGTATGAATAGTCTACAAGGTCGAGATCACCGCGGCAGACACCAGCCAAAAGAGACACACCCTCTCACCGAAACGGTTCGCCTGCGCTTCTAGCAACTTTCGAAGGTTTAGAGACTGCCACGCAAGCCCCAAAGTCACATATACAAAGCTCCATAATAAAGGAGCAGTGGGACCGTAAAAATTATGTGAGTCTCAGAATAAGAAACCGCACACAAGAGCCGGAGGCCATCGCCCGGTCCCAGTTGCTTAGACACCTCCACGGCTAGAAGGGAGGCGGTCCCGGAAAGGTGCAACACATTGATCTTGATTTTTACGAGCATGAGAGCATTTCACTTTCCGTGTGGTGGTGTAGTTGCGTTCCGCCATTAATCGGGCCGTCGTGTTTGTGCATGGAGACTGGATTTCGACACGGTTCAACAAAGGGCGATTTTGGAACGTACGCTAGTTCTAAACTGGAGTTTCGTCTATCTTGTTTGTGGAAGAAGAAACAAAGCCAGAAAGTTACTTTGGCTCCCGAGTTCCGGTGTTTCCTTTGCGTTATTTATTTTAAAAAATTGGTCGTTTTAAGAAAAATGAAAATAATTGTGTATGTAGATAATGATGAATCCTATAAATATGCAAAATCACAACACGTATTCTTTATATTATGGGCTACACAAAAATAACAAAATCTAAATTTTAGAGATTTGAGAATGTGCACATAGATATGCATATTTGTCATTTCTGTAGCTCAAAATATGAAGTATTTCAAATTAAATTTTGCATGTTTGTGGGATGTATCGTTAAGAACATCCCTGATTTTTAACAGTTATAAATATGATTTCGTTTTTTAAATACGTGGAACTCGGAGCCAAAAGTCTCCACTCAGACAAGTCTGGCTTTCCTTGCTCTGGTTAGGGTTGGAGTTCAACTCCGGCTCCAACTCTTACCGGAAGAGATTGGGAGGTTTGCCTTCCTCTATCTCCATAAATCAAGACATCGAAAGCTAACCTAGAGCATCTCCACACACACACACCCCCAGCAGCCCTCCAGGCGGACTTTTTTCGCCGGCGGAAAGCTTTTCGCTCAGTCGCACCCTCGAAAGCCAAATTTTGATGTTTGGACCAAAAGTAACACCGGCGGAGCCATGCTGAACCCAACATGTTGGGGGCGGTTGGGGAGCCGGCGAAAGGGAGTAAACAATCCGTGCCCATTTTTCTCGCCTGCGGCCCAGCCCTGTCAGCCGGCGAGAGCATTGTCTTCCTCGTCGTCTTGGCTCCCCGTGCACATTAACACCGCCGTCGGCCAGTCCAATCGCGACCCGGCTGAGCAGACCAATCGCCCATGAGGCAGAGTAACGGCGCTCCCGCCGCGTTTGCGCCTCCCGTCTGCCCGCCACTATAAAAGCCCACATCCTCGCTCGCCTACTTCTCCCTAGGCGCCCGCGCACTATTCTCCTCCCACCTTCTCGCCCACCATTACTGCGAAAAATAGCGGAGAGGTCCTAGAAGATGGTGCGGAGTCCAATGACTCCGGCAGCTGTACACACCACATATGGAAGGCGCGGCTGCTGCACCAAGCCAACTACCACGCACCTCCTGGCATGAGCGACCGAGGACATGGAGCCTCAGTGCCGGAGGAGTCCCTATACCTCCGCCGCCCACCTCACGCCGCCGATATCGAAGCCATTAGAGTGGCTATGCCTGAAGACGCGCAACACGAACCTCGCTGGGATCCAGGCAACAACGCTGCCTGGACTACGTACTTCGAACAACGCCACACACAACAGTTGGCGGCGCTACCCACCAGCAGCCCGATCTCAGCATGCAACAACGCCGAGGGCCTCCGTCTCTGGTGGAGTAAGTCGGGGCGCACCCTCGTTGTTGTCCTCGCGCACATCCAGCGGCAGATGGACAACCTCGCCCCTTCCCTCTCCCGCCGTCGCGGGAACTCCTGGATGTCGCGGCGTGGCGCCTCGGGCTCGTCCTCCTCCTCGGTGGCAGTGCCACGTTACCAATCGGCGCCCCTCGCCCGCGTCAAGGACGAGCCAGAGGAGGAACGGTCGCGCCCCAGGCTCGAAACAGCCTCGTCATCGACAAAAGGCGGGCGTCTCCGCTTCCCCATCTGCGCTTCGTCACGTCGAAGGAGGAGGCGGCGAGGGAAGTCGTTTTCATCGACGACATCGACGGTGAGGACGACGCCACGCCGTTTCGGGCACACGTCGGCGACACAGGGTAGAGGTCCAGCCGCGCCTGAAGGACGAGCCGTCAAGTGACTCCAACAACGACGCGACTACACCGAGATCTATCGCGCGCTCGACATGAACTAGACGATTTAGTTTGGTTTTAGTTTATTTATTTGTCCCTATTACGTAATCGCCTATATTTTGGGCAAATTAATAGAATCGCCCAAAATTCGTTTAGTTTCGTCGAACTTTGTTGTGTTTGCACTTTTCACGTATGTCGTCTGAGATACGGCTGGAAAACGGGGCCTCGGTCCACGGCGGCGGCTCAAGGAAGCCAATTTTCAGCCGAAAAACGGCTTGGCCCGGCATCGGCTGGAGATGCTCTTTGGTTCGAGAATCCCATCGCTAAAGGTGCCTATGAGGCCAACCCGTAATACTGAAACAAAAACAGCGATCAGTACGAACTGTTAATGCCTCAGAACGGAACCTATGATTCCATTTGGACAAAAGGTTGTATAGCAGGAAAGCAAGATTGAACCCACAAAATGATGCTAATTAAATCTCGCAGTGTCTCTAGCTACATTACTTGTTGCTGTGGTGCGTTAACTGAATCATCTCCTTCGTGCTGCCGCGGCAGTTCTAGTAGTGCTACTGGTAGCGGTGGCACCGCCCACTGGTCGCCGTCGATGTAGGAGACGTCCATGAAAGGCGCGACCTGCCGCTGGTCCAGCTGCCGCGCGTACGGCACTCTCCCGTCCATACTCGCCCCCGGCCCCTCGCTGCCGTACTCCCCAAAGAACACCGTCCGGCGCCTGGCCGAATCGTTCCAGTCGTTCCACCCCTCCGGCGCCACGACGCCGGCGGCAAGGTAAGTCCTCGCGAACACCACTGTGGCGTAGGGCCCCCAGGCCCGCCCCAGCCACACCTTCCCCGTCCCCACCACGGTGCATCCAACGAACGCGAACCCCGTCCTCTCCGCCGCCGACCCACGCCCCTGCGCCGTGATGCTCCCCGTCACGCCGTTGTTGTTGCTGGTAGCGACGGAGCTGATGGTGCAGCCGAGGTAGAGCGACCGAGCGTTGCCGAAGATGAAGTCGATGGAGCCCTCGACGTAGCATCCGCGGAAGAGGTGCCGCCCCTGCTCGTCGAGCAGCGTGTCCTGCGCGCCGTAGAAGCCGCACCAGTGGAACGCCGCCTGGTCGCCGGCCACCCGCAGCGCCACCGCCTGCCCGCCGCTGGCGCCCGGGTCCGCCGGAGGGGCCGTGTTCTGGAAGCTGATGTTGTAGGCGACGAAGCCGGCGGCGAGGACGGTGAAGGTGGCGCTGCAGGGGGTGCAATTGCTGGAGGCGGCCGCGGTGTCGTTCCACGCAACGGTGCTGTTGAGGTTGCCGCGGCCGTGCACCGTCACGTCCGTCTTGTTGGCCCACACCACCACCTTCTCCCTGAAGATGCCTGCGCCTACGGCCACCAGGGTCCTGCCACCAGCCGCGCCGTGGTCAGGCACCGCGTCCACCGCCTTCTGCACGCTGCTGAAGTTGCCGCAGCCGAGGTGGTCGACGGTCAGGACGAGGGTGGCCTTGTGTTTGGACGCGATGCCGGCTGCCCATTTGGCCTCCTCGTCGCACTGCCTCCGACGCCGCCGGCCGTCCACGTGAGGATTGGAGGGAGAAGCAGGAAGGTATGTGGTGGAGGCGAGCAAGATGGCGAGGAGAGCAGAGAAGATGGCCGTTGCCCATAAGCTACGGCAGATCACCCCTCCACCCCTGCTTGCACGCCTCCTCATCCTGGGCACGGCGATACGGCATGGGATGCATGCTCACAATTTAACTTAGCCTTCGTTGCTTCTGACATACCTCTTCTTTATGACATTACGGTACCCGGCCACTATCTATTCTAGTAGTGATTCACAAGAAAATAATGCATAAATTAGTCAGATCATAACTTATCTAATCTATTCTATGCAAGCATCGTTGTTCATTATTGTTGCTTAAGTTTGCTTAGCTGATCAAGTCATGATGAGTTGAGCCGTAATGTGGCGACCAAGGGATCCCGTCCCATCAAATTTTGAATGAGTGTCCCATTGCCATCATAGACAATTTTTTTTTGATAAAGGAGGATTTTATTACTTAGGGTAAGTATTACACCCAACCTCTGCATATCGAAGATGCACACAGCCGAAAAATAGAACCAAAGTAAAAGGCGAATTACAAAAGAAAGTAAAAAACGCCTAAGGAGTTGGTGGTCCAATCCGCAAATTATGGTGTCACCCATGCTGGGATAAAAAGTCCATCGCCGTATCCTCCAGTCTAGTACACACCTCCAAGAAAATGTCACGGTGCTCCATACGCTATAGTGGTACCCAAGTATGAAGGATAGTTGTAGTCCTGAAGATAATCTGTATGAGAGAACAATTTTTATCGTTAAAAACCTTGTGATTTCTACAAAGCCACAGCGACCAAATCACGGCAAATGCTGCCACCCTAATAAGTATCTTAAACCTTTTATCAACGCCGTTAACCCAACTCCCAAAAATATTGATGATGCTTGACGGTGGATTTAAGGTAGAACCTATCTGAATGATCGACCATATAGATTTAGCAATTGTACAGTCGAAAAACAAGTGTTTTATTGTCTCGTCTTTGTGACAGAAGACACACCGTTTACTCCCATGCCAATTGTGTTTTATAAGGTTATGTTTAGTTAATATTATACCCCGACGAAGATACCATGCAAAAAAACCTTTTTTTAATGGTATCTTCATCTTCCAAATCTTCTTATTAATGTCCATTGGCCTATCCGGTTGTATCAGCGCTTCATACATCGAGTTAACCGTGAATTTACCATTTGAATGTAAATTCCATCGGAACTCGTCCACACCCTCTGCCAACTGTACTACCATCAATCGATGAAGTAGTTCATTTCAAGCTAACAGACGGGGACCAACTAGGTCTCTCCTGAACGTCACATTTGGTGGGAAGTTTTCCAGCACCTTCGTGATAGTATCGCTTTTGTGCCGTCCAAGCACTATGTTGTATAAAGCTGGATATTGTTCCCGGAGTGTGTTATTACCTAACTACTTATCCTCACATAACCTTATCTCTTCACCGTTTTTTATGGAAAAAGATCCCAATAGGAAGAAGAATTTCTTTGTTACTATTAGACCAGCTCAAAAGTGTGAATCACCTGATTTCCATGAAAACTGGGAAAGCGCTTTTGAGCCAATATACTTTCTCCTAAGAATAGTTTGCCAAATCCCATTTTCGATAAGTAGCTTAAACAACCACTTACCAAGGAGAGCTCTATTCTTGACCTGCAGGTCATGAATCCCCAGCCCACCATGGTCTTTAGGACGGCACACTACATCCCATTTGGCCAATCGGTACCTTTCTTTCTCACCATCCCCTTGCCAAAAAAATCTTGATCGAAAATAATCTAATCGATGCAGGACCCCTTTTAATAGTTGGAAGAAGGAAACCATATACAATAACATATTATTTAGTACTGAATTTATGAGAACCAACCGTCCACCCAGGGATAGTAATTTCCCTTTCCAACTGCTCAACCTCGCTTGGAGTCTCTCCTCCACATGTTTCCATTGAGCAATCGTCAGCCTCCTAAAATGAATTGGGATGCCTAGATAGCTAATAGGAAAAAGACCCTGATCCCATTCGAAAAGCTCGGCATATTGTTCAGCATCATCTTGAGCGTCACCAAAACAAAACAATTCACTTTTATGAAAGTTGATCTTCAGACCAGAAAGCTGCTCGAACGCTGAAAGAATCAGTTTCAGGTTCCTCGCTTTTTCCATGTCATGATCCATAAAGAGAATCGTATCATCTGCATATTGAAGAATGGACAAACCTCCATCCACTAGATGAGGTATGACCCCTTCAATCTGACCCTCAAGCTTGGCCCGCTCGATGATTACGGCTAACATATCTGCAACTATATTAAATAATATAGGTGATAATGGATCGCTTTGTCCTAACCCTTTTTTCGTTTGGAAGTATGGACCAATGTCATCACTGACTTTTAAAGCCACACTTCCCCCTGAAACAAAGTTACGGATCAAAGATCGCCACTCCTCGGAGAATCCTTTCATCCTAAGAGTTTGCTGCAGAAAAGACCACTTGACTTTATCATAAGCCTTCTCGAAGTCTATCTTTAGGATCACTCCATTCAATTTCTTACGGTGCAACTCATGAACTGCTTTATGTAGGACGACAACACCATCCAGGATGTTACGTCCTTGCATAAACGCCGTCTGAGTCGGCCGAACCACATGATCAGCAACCGTATGCAGCCTTATAGTCGCGGATTAGTGAAAATTTTGAAGCATACGTTAAGGAGACAAATAGGTCTATATTGTTGAATCCTAACCGCCTCGTTAACCTTTGGTAAAAAAATTATCTCTGCGAAATTAATACGAAATAGCTCTAAATGTCCATCATGCAATTCATGGAACAACTCGAGCAAATCCGCTTTAATCAATTCCCAAAAATGCTGATAAAACTCAGCTTGAAATCCATCTGGACCCGGGGCCTTATTATGTTCCATTAAGAATACCGCCTTCTTTGCCTCCTCCTCGGAATAAGGGGCGGTAAGATATGCGTTCTCCTCCTCTGAAACCTGAGGAATATCTTCTATTCGTGATTCGTCCAATGAGAAATGGCTCGCTGGGGCACCGCAGTTGATGGCTCCAACCGCCGCTAGAGTCTTCTGGCAATCCCACATACCCTCTTTGATCTGGAATGGCTTGTCCACCTAGTGCTCGACCCATGAACTATTTCGCCGCATGGAGACAGGCCCATCCACCATAGGTGCCTACAATCGAAGGATCTGGAGATCTAGACCCATGGCGCAAGCCGCCTAGAGATGCGCCACAAGTAAGCCTCAGCCGCCACCAATCATGCCTCACTGGACGGCATGCTACAGAACAACAGAGATAATCTATCGACGGGGGTTGGTGTTCCTGCCGAAGGAGCCGGGGTGCCCGCTACGATATTTCGTTGTGGCCATACCCCCAAATGCACAGCAAAGGAACTCACTGCCGCTATCATCCCCCGTGCGAGCTTTGCCCAACGGCGCTCTGGCGGCGACGATGACTAGGATTAGGACCGGGGTGAGGGATAGAGGAGGCGGCTCAACTAGGGACCTGCCCCCCTATGCTAGCTGCACGACAAAACTCCCGACCATCACCTTTTCCAATGCCCGTACTCCCGTGGCATTTGGTTCAATATGGTGAGGACGCGGGGCATGCAGTACTTCCCGCCACCGCCAACAACCTCTCTGGACATGTGGTGGCCAGACATGATGTAGGGAGTGTCGGCCAAGGAGCGGCACGTGACAAATTTGCTCTTTTTTTCTCATTTTGCGCGGTCTATGGCTAAAACGCAATGCCCGCGTCTTCGATGGAGTGGCATGCGGCTCCGGGTCCTGCATGATTACATTGTTCACGAATGGCAAAGCTAGCTAAGTTGTGGACGTGGGGTTCATAGAGGAATAGGTTAATTAGTTGTTCTCCCCTATATGACATTAGCCAAGGGGAGGATCTCGAAAAAATAATCGCATATATATAGGCATTTCCCTTATGTATATAGAATGTTCGGTATTTTCAGCAAGTTTAGGAAAAGAATAAAAATGAAAACAACCAATTTAGGCCTCTCTTGCATGACTTAGCCAAGGTTGGTCTTATTCGGCCGCACGAGCCCGTGAGGCCGCATCGATTCCAATTTAGCCATCATGCCTCGATATATTGTGAGCCGAGCAGATAAGTTACTCGCTCTGTAGTGTTGTCACACAAGAAAAGAATGTGGCCCGTCACCTGGCCGGCCGAATCGACGTTATCTTCTAGTCAACTATTCACCCAATCAAGTGCAAAAAACACAGTGAAATCATGCATAATTTATTTTCACATTACTTCCGGATTTAGGTGTTTTTCTAGCGAGTCCTCGTAAAGCTCCAAAACAGCGTATTTTTTAAACGATCCTTTGACGAACCATATCTTTGGGTCAGGATCTGATGAGCATATTTTAACTGTCCAAGTGGCTAAGATCCCTCGCAGCCCTGGCAGGACGACGCACTCTACCACTGAGCTATTAGCCCTTCGTGTGGCCTCCCGAATAAAGGGCGAAAAAACTCACTAAAATCGATCATTGCAGCTTTTGATATACAAAGTGTACGGGAGAATTTGTGTGTGAAATGTTGGGTCATGATGGAGAGAGCTATACTACAGAAATAATAAAGAAAACAAAACTCCGGCGAGGCACCCAAGATCCGGCAGGAGGTAGATGACCATGAAGCTTACCACCGGTTGCGCGGGTGCGTTTTGGCGGCGGCCCATCTAGTCGGGCCAGTGCAGTCGCAGGGTCCTGCTCCAAGTCCTTGTCAACGACGAGCTTGTCCGACGTGACGCCGAGCACCACAATCGTCGTGCCATTGCGGAACTCCACACGTATAAGGAGGAACAATGATAGGTCTAAAATGTATCTATAGACTGTTCCATTCTTGTTTTTATATATTTTTAGTGCATTTTCTTGGACTAACATATTGACAAGATGCCTAGTGACAGTTTCTGTTTCCTGCTTGTTTTTTTGTTTCAGACAAATTGTACAGGAAATATTCTTGGAATGACCTGAAAATTTACGGGGAAGGTTTTCCACCAAAACGAAGACGGAGTCTAAAGGAGAGCCGGAGGCAGGCCCTACAACCACCAGGCGACCTCATGGCGTGGCCCGGGGGTGGCGCCCAGGCATCGCCTGGTGTTCCTTGACCTCCCCTATCATCGCCTCTTCGCCCATTAATACCCCTTGACCTAAAAATAATAGACACCGAAGGATTTTCCCAGAAGAACTCCGGTGTCATCAAAACCTAGTTTTTTTTGGGGGGGGGGGTTAGAAGTCTCTGTCCCGGCACTTTGCCAGGATGGAGATTGTCCCTCGGAGCCATGTTCATTGGTCGTTCTGCCTCCATGATACTTCGTCAGTAGTTTCCCCATGGACTACAAGTTTGTAGTAGGAAAGTGGACCGTGATGATCGGGTACTTCCTTCTATGTTCACATACGACGGGTGCAAGCCATGTTATGACCATCCAGATACACTAAGGTTAAGTTGGCGAGTCTAGCATGTACTGACATGGCCGCGGAACACAGAAGACCAAAAGGTCGAGCACGAATTGCATGGAGATGTAACTGACATGTTTTGTCTATCTCTGAAGCTGCACCAATGGTCGTGACGATCGAGAGAGGTGTGATGGAAGGGGGTCGTGTAATCACTAAACGAAGTGAGGTTTGTTCGTTTGATTGGGAGTTTATTTTATATATATGCATGTCATATATTTGAAAACATGGACCTGCTATTATGAACATATTATTAAATGTCTTTGCAAAACCTTTGTAAAAAAAACCTGTTCTGTAGCCCTCTTAAACTTAAACGAAATCCTACAATTGAGAAACTTAAAAGGTGGGTCCAACTTAATAGTTTTATACCATGGGTTAAGGATACTCCATGATTCAACATTTTAGCTTTATATGATACAAAACACGTTAGGAGATAGGCCTGAGATTCCGTTAACAATGAGATATTTTGATTATCAAGTTTGTATGGATAATTTGGAAGTTAAAATCGGAAATTCTGCTAACAAAGAGATAATATGATTATCAACTTTGTGGGAATAATTTTACCATAGTCCACTATGCTATTATCTCTACCATAGAGAATGAGTTGTATGTGCATTGTTAGCATTCTAATTGATCACTGAGCTTAATGCTCTGTATGCACCGCGAGTCAGGTTTTCTTCTCAATGAAGGAGAATGCTCAGAACCCGTGGTTAGTCTTGATTAATGACATTAAAACCCCACGTTGAGTCTAATTACTGGATGACATACAATTTTTCTTATGATGGGGTGCTGCAATTGCTGCCCACCCTAGTTGCACATAATATGTCATGAACTATATCATGCAAGACGAATTGTTCACTTTCATGAATTCTTGGTTGTGTTGAAAAACTGAGAAGATGAAATAGATTACCCGGAAGTCATCAATGATGATGGTATATATGATATAGGCATTATGAATGCTTTATTTAACCAATGCTCATTGCAGTGACTGAGTTATAATACTAGTCATGTTTTATGAAAAACAAGATTTTTTTTGCTTGAGTAGCTTAGAGAAATGATGAGACAATGTGTGTCGTTGATGGGAAGCAAGATGTTGTGATGACCATCAACACTCTCCCTCTACATCTACCGTTTAGAATGAGACATTTCATAATCACATGTTGGCATGATCATTATAAATGTATCTTTCCACAAGCGAGACAATTATTCATATGTGTTAGTGACAATTCATTGTCCTATATTTATGAGTGATATCTATTAATGATCATACACTGGTCATGAATGGATTGTTCTTATTTTTGGTAGTAGTTCCTGTATTCATAACATTAATGCCAAATACATAAACTTAGTAATGACACCACCTTTCATGTGGCACTATTGTTTGAAGTCAATACAATGTTATATGCGTGAAGAGGCTCCACCCTTTTGGACCTTTAGAGTCATTAGATTTAATATTTTGACACATGCAAATTGTCCTTCATGGACAATGATAACTAAAGACCCCGTCTGTAAAATGGAATTTTAACTTATTGAGAAACATACATATTTATGTGTGCAGGTCGATGAGTACTTCAACCGAGTAGTGGAAATCATTATTTCGTAAAACTTCAACGATGATTTGGGTTGATATGTTATATCCACTTAATGAAACGCTGGTTTGAACAGTTTGACGAGTTGAAACAAAATTCAAAGTGAAGTAAAACTTCAACGATGATTTGGGTTGATATGTTATATCCAATTAATGAAACGCTGCTATGAAAAGTTAGACGAGTTCAAACAAGTTCGGGGTGAAGCTAGACTAAACAAGAAAATCAATTCCCTGTGATGCTGATCAAGGAGACAATGATTTGAGTTATGAGTTTTGGTATATCATCAGAAGACTTGTGAAAAGGTTTTCACAAATTACGTTGCATAGTACAACATAGTGCTATGGTGTGTTTGCACGTTGTGACCATAATCCCTTGGATAATGTGTGGTTAATAATATCTCTGATCGAATTATTGTTATCATTTTAATTATATGTTAGAATCAAAACATTCACTGTTAGATAATAGGGAAGCCATCTAAATCCGTGGAGACAACATCATATGATTTATGGCATGGCATTTTAGCCTGAATTGTCATTTACGTAATTTGGTTTTCGATGTTTTCGAACCTGAAGCGGACAAATTCATCTTTGTAGAATATCCAAAAAATTAATTGGATATATCTTTCACAATGAAAGTAATTTATTGCTGGAATATACCGTGCTCAAGAATTTGTATCTTGCCAAGTGTATAAGTGAGAGAAATAAGTTAGTGGTTATGATCATGACTCTGATCTAAAGCTCTTACTGAGGTCGTAGGCGTACGAGGATGCATTACATAATGTGTGTGTGGTATGGAAATCTTGTGATGACCGTCATGTTGGTGAAACATGGTAAACCTACTAACTACAAAGAAGAGATGGTGGAACTAAGTCCGAGAAATGGACATGAGCCATATATATAATCCTAGATAAAATCCATGTATGACTACCAAGTGGTGTTTTGGGTAGATCTTATCAATGACTCCAGGCCATTGTCAGCAAATGGGATTTTATGAAAAATAGACACTGATAGATTAACAATTGTCTATGAAGTTTGATTTCTCACGAAATTGTTTTCGACAAATTCGAGGAGTTAACCACGGTGAGATTTAATCTCAGGTGGCGGAACTTAAGTCTATTTAGGATTGTTTTAGCAGTTAATACAATTTGATAAATTATTATAAGGACAACAAGGGTTTTGTTGATCCTAAGGATGCTAGACACACATACAAACTTCAGTTGTCCATTCATGGGCTAAGAAAGTATATCGGAGCTGTAATATTCACTTTGATAATGTAATCAAAGGTTTTTGGAGTTGTCCAAAATAGGTGAAGAGACTTGCATTTAAAGAAAAGTGAGTGGGAGTTAAGTAGCTCTTCTTGACTTTATACGTGAATGGCATATTTGAGTGGGAGCCTGAAACAAATTTTCTATTCTTATATGTGATGACATATTTGAGCGGGATCTAGGTGTCATTCCTAACAAATGTGTGGTGACATATTGGAAAGATTTATATGTCGCGACATATTGAAAATGATACAGATCCTCTAAGCAAAGTATAAATGATTATTTAAATGTATAAATTATCTATGAATGAAGTTAGAAGTATTAGGCATTAGATCTATAGTGAATAGATCAAGGAGCTTAATGACGTTAAGTCGTATTATTTTCCTAGAAAGGATTCTGAGGGTGTTCAGAATAGGACAAGCAAAGAAGGAATTCTTACTTGTATGACAAAGGAAAATATCGAGTTTATCTTAGCATGTCAACAAAATGAAGAAAATGATGTATGACATCCTCTATGCATTTGTCATTGGTCCTTTCATGTTATCATGTTGAATGCTCGACCTGGTGTGACCCATGTTCTTCGTTGAAGAACACGTTCTAGAGAGATTACTGAATGGATCGATGGACAAATGATAAGTATACATGTTTCAGTGTCTGGTGAGATCTGAAGTTATGTTTTATGGTCTATGGTGAGAGTGAAAAGTCAACTCGCCATAAGGAATTACGATTATGCAAGTCTCACACGACTAAAAGTCTTATATAGGAAAACTTTGTTGTTTGAGAAAATACATGGTTAGTTTGCGAAGTGGCATATGTATGCACTATCGCACAATCTACATAGGTTTATATGGCTACTTTAAAAGTGACAACTGTGGGTGGAATTAGATGGTATGGTGTCCTTTGAAAGATCTCTTAGACTCTCAAGGTCCATACTACGCGACGGTTCGTTTCTTACTCCATCAACAAAACATATATTTCACCGATATCGTAAAGATACGGAACAATGTCAACCGAGGTGACATTAAAGTTTTTGCAAAGAACATACATATCTGAATGTGGTAGATTTGTTGACTTAAAAATCTTTTTCCACGAGCAATGCATGGTCTAGACACCCGGAGGCTAATTATGTTAGATCAAGAGCAAACTAGATTATTCGAACTCTAGTGCAAGTGGGAGACTGAAGGAGTTATGACCTAGAGGAAAATAATAAAGAATATTTATTATCATAACTCGTATGTTCATAATGTTTTATACCATGTTATAGTTTTATTAAGCGAAAACATTAATACACGTGTGGTATGTAAAAAAATCAGGTCCCTAGTAGACTCTAGTTATACTAGTCCGCTAGGCAATGATCAAGGTTTCGTGATCATGGGCATTTATGTCATTGACAACGGAGTCATGTCATTGGAAAATGATGTGATGGAATCACACCCATTATGTTTATCATAAAAATATCGAGTCATTAAGTTCAACGTTATGATAACAAAAACGTAGTACCATGACCTTTGACCATGAAATGGTATCTGAATTGCCATCCTGGCAGTTACTTTGATTGCATCAAATGTCACACCGTGACAGGGTGATTATAAAGGTGTCTCTTTGGTAATGAAAGAGATATGTTGAGGCGAGCCATCAAGAGTGGGACTTGTCAATCCTAATGACGCATAGATACTCCTGGGCCCACTCGGTGGAGTTGCATCAATTAGCTTGCAAGCATGTGACTCGGTAACGGAGATATAGTTATGTCGGTAACGAGACTGAACGGGGTATGAAATACCGGAGGATCAAGTCTCGGACTAACAGAGTATCACTAAGGTAAGAGGTATGGGGACTTATGTTTAAGGTTCAAAGCAATGCAAAACTTTGATGTATACACATGGGCCATTATGGGTGTCCAGATCCCACTATTGGTCATTCGTCGGAGAGTGGTCTCGACCATGTCTGGAGTAGCCCGACACGTAGGGTGTCACACTTAAGGGTAGACGATGTTTAAGAGAGATCTTAGTACCAAAGAGAATAATGTTCTGGTATTTATCCGATAGGAATCAGAGAGTTCCGAAGGGGTATCGAATTAAGTGAGAAATATCCGATAGTAATCGGAGGGTGCCGGAAGGGGTTCCGGGACTCAAAATAAATAATAAATGTATATTTATTATTAATTAGTGTAATTAATAATTAAATATCATTTTATCATATTTTTAAATGCATTTATTCCACTAATGGTCCTTCCGGGCAAAAGAGACCCATTAGGGAAAAAAGGAGGGGAGCCCACATGGGCCACTTGGGGCCCATGTGGGGATGTGGCAGCCCCCTCTGGGCCGCATAGCCATGTGGGGTTTAGTCCCACGTGGCTTGGCCAAGGGGAAAGCCTCCCCTCCCCCCTTTATATAGTTGGACTCCCCTACCTTTTTTCCCATCCAACAATCTCTCTCTCTTCTCTCTTCTCCAAACATGGTTCTTTTTTAGCCGTGTTACGAGTTGAAAATTCTCTACTATAAGCACACCGTCGTGCTATTAGTCTTCGGTCCATCTCTCTACTTCCGAAACCTTCGCTGGGCCGGAGACCGGGAGTCATCGTCTACACCGGACGTGTGTAATCCCATGAGGTACAACACTTGGGGCACTAATCGTGGAACCACTCCTCGACCTTGAGGTCGGCTTCGTTGTCTTCATCGACAACCCTTGTGCAGGAGGGTAATCCCCGCTTTCGGTCTTCAAGGGTAAGATCACTGTTCCTTCTCCGTTACTCTATATTTTCATAGTAATAGATCTTGGTTGTTTTTTGGTTATCGGTGTTAGGAATTTTTTTGTTTTCTGCTACGAATCCCTTCACGAGGTAGCACTTGCATAGCACGAAGAAGCATGCAATGTGCTGCATGGAACTGGGAGGCACGTCGTCCATCTTCACGTTGTGCGCCCACAAAAGAGAAAGAAGAAAAGGATGGAGGGGGAAGGAGACGCTCCTGACAATGTGGTCCGTGAAGGCCACCCGTTCGTCGACTACCAGCATGGGACGGGCCTCTTCTCCGAGGAGCTGCCATTATTTCTCTGACATGGGCTTGATAAGGCCCTCACGTTCGAGGGAGGGAAGGATCTTGGCGACCCCGATGGATTCTTCCCATTTTCCGCCTTTAATCTTTGGTGCATCGACACCACCGGCGGCAGAGGCGCTACTGTTCCTGTTGGTCTTCCCCATGGCTGCACAACGGAAGCTCGAATGTGTGGCTATGGAGGTGTTCACTAAGGAAGAAGAAGAGGTGCGGGCGCGAGGAAGAAGAAGGTGAAAGTTACTGCCCCTCCACCCATATTTATAAGGGGTTTAGTATAATCCCCACCGTCGATGCCCTATAGTAAAATCTGGGATGAGACGTGGCGGCTGGAGGCCAACCAGCACGCCCCCCACTAAGCGCGAAAATCTAGGGGCATTTACTGAAATTTCCTAGATTACCGCACACCGAACAGTCAAAAGCCGGTCAAATCTCACTCGAGCAAGTTCCCTCCGACAGGATAAGCATGCTCCAGGAGCGTCTTGTCATCTGACAGGAAAGGCAGAGTGGTACGTCATAGAGTGACGTGCTCCCCTAATGGAAAAAGGGGCCGAGCGATCAGAAAAATCACTTGGGCCTTAACCGAATCGTGCACGGCATACGAGATCCTTAGGGAGGTGTACGAGTCAAGAATCTTCCCCTGTGGCCTAAACCTATGACTCGAAAGAATTGTGCTGAGACACTTTGTTCCCCATATCGCACAACTGCGTTAGAATTCTGGATAAGTCCCAACGGCCTGGGAGTGGCACCTCTACTACACTACTTGGAATCTTTCCATGCCAACAAGTGTGGTGAAAATCCTGACGGATGCGTTGGGAAAATCAAACTGACAACTAGAATTTGACTCGGTAAGACCTGTGCAACACAAGTCGAGTTACCCAGGTTTTTCGGGTTCGAGCCTGAAACCTTAGCAGGTCGATGGTGTTTTCTCCCGAGTGAGATTAATTGATCTCGATCCGTCGAGTGGGTCAAGCCTGTTGAGACATATACTTCAGAGCATTTTAATCATCAGGTTTTATTGATCACGTAAGGAAGGTGCAGAAACATACTCGAGTCACCCCGATTTCTGGTTTGAGTCCCTTGATCGAGCCTTTGACTCCATCAGGCACTCGGGGGCTACTGACGTGGGGTTACCCGAGAGACCCACCCATGGTAGGCCTACCGGGTGCAACCCATCAGGGGGCGTCCCAGGAAGGTCTTTGGGCTGCGGAACCAGAGCCCACTACGAGGCCAAGATAAGGCAGGCTCAAGGATGAACTTCCTCAAGAAGTTAGGGCAGGATAGATTCGACTCGGGTTCAAGTCCTACTCATGTACGACCCCTGAGACCAGGCTCACCATATAAGTTATGGGAGGGGTCATAGAACAGGATAAGCAACCCTAGACACCAGCTGCGCCAGATCCAATCTATGCGACACCCTGTAAATTTTTCCACCTCATCTAAATAAACAATCAGGCGGGCAGTAACCCGTCAAGCCGAGTAGCCCACCATCGTCTTTTTTTCTATGAAACCCTATGTCCCTAACCATGGGAATTGTCGAGTTACCATCCTCTTCATTTGGGCTACAAAGAAATAGATAAATTTGTGCATCTAATATATAGAAGAATAGATCTTTTAAAGATGCATATATTTTTCTTCCTATGTAGCATACAAATGAAAAATTTCTTCATAAAATTCTAATAAATTCCGCATATAGTAAATTTTAATAGAAGTTCAACATATTTGGGTCTATCTAAAAAGGACTAGCCCATGTGGGCACATGGATTGATGACTAGTGGGTATAATCAAGTATCTAGTTTACCTTTGAATGATCCTATCTCAAAGGATATAGAGAAAATGGAAAATGCTTATTTCTTCTTGCTCGACTCTAGTTTGTTTTCAAGATTTTGTTATAATATCAAGAATTTAATATTATATATAATCTTATATTGCCTTTATTTAGTTAGAGATTAATATTTTCTTCTAAACATCTTTTGATGTGCATATATTTGTTTCTCAAGTTTTCCCTAACGTGTTGTTTAATTGGTAAAACAAGAGGGGCCAAGGACGAAGCAAGAATAAAATTTCTGTGGGGTCATCTCTACTCTCTATCAGAGTGAAGTTATCCTATATAAATAAAAAATAGTTAGTACATATTAATGAAGGATTTGTTTTACTTTTCACTGGGGCCAAGTGACCCAATTCCCTTAAGGAAGCTTAGTCCCTGAGAGGGGTGTAAATGGGGATGCATGGATGGACAGAAAGCAAATATTTATTTGCATCCATTGGGATATGAGGTGGTGTTGCAACCATGATTAGATTCCTACATGTGTAGTATCCCACAATCCATGGCAGCATGATTTGGCATTAACATATTTCATATTTGTAAGGTACATGATTCAAGCAGTCATAAGATATTCATACACCCAAACATCTGAATCCTAGTCTCCATGCACCAGAAAATAGTACTAAGGACTTGTCGATATTGTATTTGTACATGTTCGCCACTGAAATGCCACCTAACTTTGAGCTTTTGTTGTCGATGCTTTTGTTTGAGGTACGCTCCCTCCCCCCTCTTTCCACATCTCTCCACCTATTTTTAGCCTAGGCTGCCATCACCGTTTCATTTTAACATTCTCTTCCCCCCCCCCCCCCCCCCGCCCCCTCCCCCTTCACCTGTCTTTTTTACCCTAATCTTGAATCACCGCCGCCGCTTTATTTTGCGCCTACCCCTTCCCCTACACGCTTTTACCCTAACTTCGAACCATCGCCGCCGCTGCTCTTTGTAGGTATGTCTCCCTATTTCCTATCACTCACACGCTTTAAACCTAAGTTGAGCCACCGCTAGCTGCTTCCGTCGATGTTGTTTCTCCGATTCATGTTCCATGTCTCTCTCGTGTGTGCACTTTAATCTAGTTTGTTTACCGCCGCCGCAATGTATGCCATTAGTTTATTCCATGTATTTCTTTTACTATATAGAAAGTTTGTGCATGATTCAATGCTTCCTCTTCATTTTTCTTTGCAATAGAAGTTTGAGGTTAAAGGTAAAATGTTAATCTTCACTTTGTGCAAATTCTTCGTATCGTGAATATGTTTTTCATGTGCCATGTTTTGGTACTGTTGGATTTTATATGTTTTGGTAGGGTTTCCACTCTTTTAGGACATACGCTAATTTAGTGTCTTGTTTATATATTCTTCAGGATAATTTTTAAGTTATATCGAGATTGCATTAAACTATAATTCCAATATTCTTGTATACATGTAAAGAAACTGATCTTTTGATACGATTGAATATCTTAGAAAATGTAGTGGAATATACATAAAGAAATAAGTTTTCTTACAAAGTATTAGTCTAACATTGTTTTCATTACTTAGTACTAATATTCCCATGCGTTGCTGCGGGTTGACTGAAAATTATACTTTTATTAACTACTCCCTTTGTTCTTATTATAAGATGCTTTATATGTTTCATTGTAGACTAGATACGGAACGAAATGAGTGAACCTATAAACGAAATGCATTTAGATACACGTACTTTTCAACAACAACAACAACAACAAAAATGCATTTATTTAATATAATCTATCCCTATCTGTCTTTGTTCTTACTCTATATATATCTTGAAAACAGCAAGGTGAAACAGTAGAATGTAGTCTTTGAACTTTAATACTCGCAGAAGCATAAAAGTAAAATTGTAACAGACTAGTTTACGCAATGTAAACGATGTCTGGGTTTCAGTCGGACATAAGCTACTGGAAATCAGGCGGACAGAGAGAAACCAGAGGAGCATATTGTGCTTCATAGAAAATTTAGTGCGTGTACACAGCTGGCCTGCTAGGTCTCTTAGAAAAAGAAACAACATTTACATGTCTGCCTCCGATATGTCAGAACAGCAAGGTCGAACTTCGGAATTGTACTTTCTCAACTTTAATACTCTCAACACTGACTTCATCTCAAACAGCCAACTATCTTGTTCATACATATGGAAATATGTTCACTTCAAACAAATGTTAGACAAGCAGATATATCGAACTTTACAGGATTTATTTGCGACGCATAGGTTTTCTAACCTATCAATGCCTAACAAAAGAAACTGAATACACATCTGGACCAAAAAAATGCACATGAACATTGCCGAAGGAGAACAACAGCCTCATGCATACAGAGCATTCTGACAGCATTGCCAGTGGAATCAATGTGCCTGAAGTTAGGAAACGATATAGTACCATCTACTGTAAGTTTTTACCTTCATTCTACTGTACATCGTAGTAAGGTGCTTGAAATAATATTCAGGAACTGTAACATAATGAGAGTGTGCGTGAAGGTGCATATTTTCAGACGAATTTGAGGCTTTGCTCACAATGAACTTCCTTTTCTGTTACAAACCATGGTCACTTGGTCAGTTCATAAAGTCGAAGAGTGTCTATAAAACCATGTGACCCATAGGAAATAATTATGGTTTATTTGTAGACTAGAGCAAAGTGGAAATAAAAGGAGTGGAAAAAAAAACTGTAACATAATGATTTCCTTTTTCTCAGATTTTTTAACACATATGTGGTCATGTTCACAGAAACAGAGCAACTCTTTTCAGCCTATCCTTGTAATGAAACCTTAAGCTCAGCTCATCTATCAGTCATGAATCACGCCAAAACTTTACACCTTACTTTTTTATTTTTTACCTTTACTCTTATATAATGAACACGACTGGTTTCTTATAATAGAAATCCGAGGGGGGGACAACCCTTATCTCAAAAAAAAAAAAGGAGATTACTGTGTAGCTACTTGAGCAATGAACCTAGACCTGTTAAGACTATCCTTTTAATCAAACCTGAACTAAAACAGTATAATTTTTTGAGTTACCAAACAGTACATAGTTTAGCCTATAAAATCAGAGATGTGCATAAAGTTTGCCATGATAAAATGACATCCTGATCTTATATCTACTAGGGAATATTGGATGCTTCTAGCTAACTAAATGAAAAGGAGATTTCTCACTTGACATTGGTCTAATACTGTTTTCATTACTTATTTAGCATTTTCTTGTAATAAGGGTATCAACCATAAAGCGTATATAAATTTTTTATATATTTTTTTCTTATTTTGTAATGATCCAAGTTGTAACTGGTAACTATAATTACTGAATTTACCATATTGCATTTGGTCAATGTTATTTATGATGAAAGTTCGTCATTGTTATGTTTGCAGAATGGTTGGTAAACATGAGTCAAACAAAGTATCCCAAGGTTGATGAACCATGCTCCATGAGTCAATTTGGCCCCTGCACCCAGCCTCATGATCAGATAAATCGCCTACCAGACGGTTTCATTTGTGAAATATTCGGATTACTTGATGCACCCGAAGATTTGCGATCATGTGCTACTGTCAGCTGGAGATGGGCTGAGCTTGTCCTGTCTTTGTCATCAAAACTTTTAGAAACTGGGAGGAAGAGTCATCTGGTGCTAAAGGGACATGGTCTAGACGACACTCAACTTGTTATAAAGGTCATTGGCATTTCCTGTAGGGATGTGGTTTCAATTCTAGACATCATCCAGTTGTCAAGTGGCACTGCCGCTAGTTCAGGTGTTGGACATGTCACTGACAAAGGAGTCACGTTTGCAACCAAGGCATTTCCTAACCTATTTTCAGTTGGTCTGACGGGATGCCCGATGGTCACCGACGATGGCATTCTTCAGATCTCTACTAGATGCGCCAACTTTAGATCCCTCTACATCGAGGATTGCCCATCCATCACAGTTGCATCCTTGCAGACTCTCATGGAACACGCGAAGAGACTCTCATTTCTTTCCTTGGATAGTTGCCCTCAAATCCCGAGCAGCGCCATCGTGTCCTTCATGATGGAGAAACCAGGTTTGGCTGATGTGCAGCTCCAAAGCATGGATGTTGTGCAGCAGAGTGCAGGATCAGAAGTGAAACCAACAGTCTTCCTTTCAATGGTGCCCGTGCCGGTGGTACACAAGGAATCCCAAGTAAACAATCGCTTGCATACCCTATTGTTGGAAGATTGCTCTGTTGGTTACTTGCAGAGATTGCTTCCCGAGATGTTTGCTGGTTTTGAGCTCCCACTGCTCAGGTGTCTAGTGATCCGGGGATGCACTGTGAATCATCTTGACCTGATCCGTTTGCTGGGTCCGAACACGACGCTGGAGAGCCTCCATCTGGCAAGGGTCAGGTTCTCCTCTTATGCAGGCCTGATGGAGGTGCTCTATTGGTGTCAGGAGACCATCCAAGAACTCGCATTGGAGAAAATCACTATGGAAGAGGTATCGCCCAGACCAGCCGGCGACATTGCTCCCCAGGACTGCCCGCAGATGCGGATGATCGGGCTGAACGACTGCCCGGAGGATATCGCAGACCGGTTCCTGTCGTGGCTCGTCAAGGCCTGCCCTGCTCTCGTGGAACTCAGCTACGTCAGGATGGAGTTCAGGACCATCATCCGTCCCAGTCTCCTTGACGTCATGTGCCGCTGCAAGATGATCACCAAGATGGACCTGCGCTGGTGTGGTGGGAACGACGCCGCGGCCGACTGCGTGATCTCGTTGCTGGGGGATACTCTCGAGGAGCTCGTCCTGGACGGATGGGCGCAGTTCACTGGCTACCTTGAGGAGCCTCTCGGCAGGCGCTGCCGCAATCTGGTGAGGTTCAGCTTGCGCCACACGGCCGTTGACGACCCTGCTCTGCGGTTCATGATGTCCGAGAAATTACAGTATCTTGAAGAGATTGTGCTGGTGGGGACTAGTGTCACCGACGAGGCACTGGAGTTGCTGTTCTGGTCGCGGTTGCCTAGGCTCAGGAAACTCGACATGCGGGATTGCCAGTGTGTAACCCCGTACGCCGCCGTCCTGCACGAGATCCAGGACTGAAGGGAGTAACTTCCAGCTTCCGATGAACAACCAAAGTCTTGCAATGGTGTATCTTGCTACTGTTATTTATTACTATCATCTATCCCGTTTTATCGTGGGAACGAGGACATCCATTTTGTTCTGCAACATTTACTATTTGCTGTTCTCAGGATTTGTGAACATCGTCTTAGAAGTTTTATTTGGCATACAGCTGACATTCCCGTGTGGACGAAATGGTTCCTGATTGTGGTTAAACTATGAGTTCTCACCCTCTCCATTTGCCCTTCAGTGGTTTGTATTTGAAGAAACTGCAATGTGATGAACGAGCGAATCACAGTGCTTCTTTCTGTTACTTTCGATCTGATGATGTGCATGCACTTCGATTGTCACTTCAGATCTGCATGTGGAGAATGTGTGCATTTCCTTCCTCGTGATTTCTACATTGTTGTCGATTATTTTTGTACTGTTGTTGAGTTTAATAAGGTCGCATAGGCTTCATATCATCTTTAAGTAATATTCTTAATTATATGTACTAGCTTAAATTCAGATCTGTGACGATCTTTTAGTTGATTTGGATTTATTTATTTTTATACGGACTACCTTGCATTGCACCGAAGAGTGCATAGACTTTGATTTCTTCCATTTATTAAACAAAATCTGTCAAAATCGTTACAACAATCATACAATCCGAAACTGCCAATCAAGGTGACAACACACCACCAGCTACGGCCACCGCAACTTTCAAAAGTCGCCTCCAAAAGTCCCTTGCACACGCTCCAAAAGTCGCCTCCGCCACCTTCTATCAACCCATTGATACGTCCTTAACACATCTATTTTTCCAATCATTTTTCTTGTTATTTTTTCTCTAATTTGCATAATTTTGATCAAACTAACATGGACTGTCGCCGTTTTCAGTAGAATTACCTTATTATCTATTTTTATGAAAAAATGAAACCAACTTTTCTGAAAAATTCCTAAAAATTCTCGAAAATTATTTTTCACTGGAAGATTCCAGGAGCCAGAAGGGCTGCCGGAGGTGGGCCCTGGGGCCACCAAGGGTGAGGCATGGCCCACCCTATGTCGCGCCTGCAGATCACCTCTTGGCCTGGGACCACCCCCAGGCCTCTATTTGACATATAGATCACTTTGTCCTCGAAACGGAGAACCTCCGAAGGATTTTCCTAAATACGATTCACAGTTTCGCCGCCACCCGAAACCCTAGTTTGGGAGACAGAAGTTCATGTTCTGTCACCCAGGCGAGATGGGGATTCGGGGGAAATCATCGCCATCATCATCACCAATGCCTCTCCATAAACCCTCCATGATTCCCCCTTCGATGTATGAGTAATTTTCAGTTGTGGGTAGAGAGGATGGTAGGGATTGGATGTGATTGATCATGTAATAGTCCATGAGGTTGATGGGGCATGTTGCCTAGTATCCACTATTGTTGTTGTCGGCCCAGTGTATACCATGGTACCACGGCCTGTCCGATGCAGCCCAGTCCAGTTGGCGCAAAGGAGACTCCACAAGGATGCCTCGCGAGGGAACTCTTCCTCGGCGAGACTTTCGCCCCTCTCGAGATACCGCCTGCAGATGGCTGGCTCCTCCGGAAGGACGCGACCCACCTCGCCTCGGGAAGGAGTTCTACCTCGAGCTCTCCGCTCCTATCAAGAGCGGGTTTTTTCCTCAAGAGGAAACATCCAATGTGCCGATGACGCGTGCAGGCCTGCGCACTGACGAGAGCGCGGCAACACAACAGAGCACCTTTGGCAGGAGTTGCCATTCTCGTGTATAAAGCATTGGCGACAGCCGTCCGCGCCAAAGCTCCTCCCAAAGGCTTCCCCTTCGGTGAAAGGAGACCAAGCCGACGCTACAGGACGAAGGGAACATCATCAGGAGCCCCCACCGTCATGCCATGGATGGCGGTGTCGTCTCCCGAAGACCAAGACCGCTGAAAGCTGTCAGGCACGTTCTGCTCCTTCCTTTTCACTATGTGGTGACCCTTTCCCACCAAGAATGAGTTGGGAAAGAGGGCCAGAGCGAGTAAATAAGGGGCCACCTCGCCCCCAAAGAAGGGTATGGACCAACAGAGAACTCATTCGCTCCTTTGTCCCCCTAGACTGAACTCGAGCACAAGCTCACACATTGTAGTGTAGTCAAAGGCTGTGCAATCCATCAGAAAAACAGGAATAGGGTTTTACACCGCATGGTGGCCTGGACCTGGGTAACTATCCTCCTCGTCATTATTGTCCCTCGCGAGTTTTCCTCTCCGTGCCTATCGAGAGGTGAAGTGAGTGTGGTTAGTCCACAATATTCGAACCTCTTGAGAGTACGTATTCCAGGACAACCACTCTCCGACATTAGGCGTGCCAGGTAGGGGCCTAAGGAACTCCTTCACCTCCTCGCTGCCATGGCGTCCACTCGCGTCGAGCATGCTCGCGGCAGGGGCCAAGCTAACCCCACCGGCAACAACAACGACGACAACACTCAGCGTGCCCGAGGCCGAGGACCAAGTTTCCTCCCATCCCTTGCAGCGAGACCCACCGCGCTCCTCGCAGAGGAACCCACCTACGCCGCCACCGCCACCCTCCTATCGCAATGAGCTGTCAGGGTCACAGGGACGCCACAGGCATCCCACCCGCTTTGATGCCCTACTGCTGGCCCAGGAGCTGCTCGGACACCCTCCCACACGGGAAGGTCATGCTGCATGGCTCGCCCGCATCCAATAGCTCGTCAATGCCGCAACCGTCACGGGGAGGCGGCATAGGCCAGCCCAGGAGCACGCGAGCCAATGACGCGCCAGACCCTTCCATGGTGCCACCTCGCCGGTCCAAGGCGATCCCCTTGCCAATACCCCTGACAAGGCCAATGCCACCAAGGCCCCCGACAAGAGAACCAACAGCTGCCAGATCCCGCACACCCCGCCAACTGTCCGGTAGGCAATGCGCCAGGCGCCAAGATTTACGTTCGGGGCTTCCTCGCATTCTCCAGGGATTTGTGCACGGTGGCGTGGCCCCTCAAGTTCAACCCGGCGCTGTCCTCTCGCTACAAGAGCACCACTCCTCAGCTCGACTTCCTGGAGCTCTACAGACTCAGCGTGTGCGATGCGAAGGGAGACGGCAAGTGCATGGCTAACTGGCTGCCCATGGGGCTGAAAGAGCATGCCCTCGTATGGCTCATGGACCTCCCTGAGGGGTCCATTGGCTCGTTCGATAAGCTCTGCCTCTAGTTCGTCGCCAACTTCAAAAGCTCATACGAGCGCCCCTGACCCACAACGACCTTCGCGTCGTGCGCCAACGCCCAGGTGAAACACTTTGCCAATACCTCCAACGCTTCAGCCATACGCGCAACAAGATCATCCCCGTCGCGGATGCGGATGTCATCTCTCCCTTACGTGAGGGAATCACCAGCGAGCGCATGCTCGAGGAGCTCGGCACCAGGGACGACCTCGCCTCCGCCTTCGAGCTCGTGGATATGGCCGACATGTTCGCCAAGGCCGAGGAGGGCCGTCCCTTCACGCACAACCTCCCACTCGATGAATCAAAAGTCGTGGCCCACAAGGGCAAGAGCAAGAACAAGGCAAAGCTCCCACCATCCTGGCTGTGGAGCCCGAGCGCAAACACAACCGCGGCGACGAATCCCTCACGGCTGACGATGGCCCCTTCTACGCGTTCCACAAGATGTACTCCCACTCTACTGAGAATTGTTTTCAGCTAGAGAAACTTCATGGCGACCGCCTCATGAGGAACGACCAGGAGGACTCCTCTCAAGGCAATGGTTGGCGTGGTCCTTGGCGTGGCGTCGGCCGCGGCGGTGGTCGTTGAGGAGAGCGCGACCAGGACAATTACAACAGGTTCAACAACTATCCCAACGCCAACAATGGCAATGGATACAACAACAACTTCCATCCGTTCCCTCAGCAGCCACAACAACACGACCAGAAGTAATGCCCGCGCAGCACCCCAACCCACCCCCTCCTCAGGTGAATGCTTCCATGTAGTATCACGCCAAGGGGACTCAGGGTCTTAGCAAGGAAAACTGCAGGGGCTATCAGGAGCCCACGGGCTACATCGCCTGCATCTCGGCGAGGAACAAGCTTCCCTCTCCAACCGCCACTTCAAGAAATATCAAGAGAGATCAACGTCATCCTCCCAGGAGTGGAGGCTGCCAAGATCCTCAAGTGGTCCGAGCACAAGATCTCCTTCAACGCCCACGACCACCCCAAGTACACAAGGACTGTGGGAACAATCCCCCTAGTCTGCACCCCCACCATCAACAACATCGATGTCACCAAGACGCTTCTTGATGGAGGTGCAGGCCTCAACGTGATTTCGGTGGCGACGTTCAAGAGGCTGCAAGTGCCTTACGATTCCTTGGCTCCCACGAGGCCCTTCACCGGTGTCACCAATGGAACTACGGTTCCCTTGGGATAGTTGCGCCTAGCTGTCACGCTCGGCACCCGCCAGAACTACTGCATCGAGACCCTCGACTTCGACGTGGCACACATCGCCCTCCCCTACAATGCCATCCTCAACTAACCAGCCCTGGCCAAGTTCGGTACGGACCTCGCGTACAACATCGCCAAGCTTTCTGGGCCCGCTGAGACCATCACCATCCATGGCGAGGTGTACGACGCGATGCGCTCTGTCGACCATGCCTACAAGGAGGTCGCGGTGTCACACCCCGCTGACGAAGACGACGTTGGGCACCTCACCAATGTCCCCAAAAAGAGGCTGCTATTCTCTCTTGAGATGGCAGCCACCCAGAAAACCTCCCCGAGTGATGGTGGCCTGCCTCCCAACTAGGGGGGCACGTATGCCGCTCACTCTCACCGAGCGCCTCCACATGTTGTGGGAGCCGCTACCCACGCACGTGGGGACCCCGTGACGCCACGGTAGAAACAACGCTAGGACCTCTCTTCGTGAGGGTCTCATGGAGCTTCTCAACATGCTTCGCCACAAGGCCGCGAGAGCTTCTACCCACACAAGTGGGAGCCCCGTTCCAGCGGGGAAAACTTTTGTTTCTTGAGGGCACCACAATGCCACTACATCCTCAAGCTATGCATCTGAACTCGTGCGAGATTCAGCCCCATGACGATAGGAGTCCCTTGTCCGCACGGTGACGTCAAGTGCCTCTTGGGGGACCACAAGGTCATGACATCCCCAAGAGTTTTGTAAATAACAATGTTTCACCCTAGCAGTAAATCTAGTTGCTTTATCAATAAATTTTATGCATGTCGGCATGCTTGCATCTATGCATCCATACATCCACGCATCTCCACCTAAGCATGCATTTTTCTCTCAAGAGGCGCGCGAGTGCCTTTTTCTCACGAGAGCATCCCGTGAGCGGAGGCTGGGACGGTGCATGTGTGTGGGTCGCTATCGTACACAACACCTTGCTAAGATCATTGGCGCAAATCTCCTCACAAGATGCTCACGCTGGAACAGAAAAACGTGCGCCACTGCCAAGGTGCAAATAATTGCAGGCAGGTACACTTCCCCCGAAGCAAGGTACACACCTCCACGAGGGGTGAAAGGGGACCTCCCTGGGGAACAAGAAGGAAGTTTCTCGAGAGACTCTCTCCAGGCGGCACCTACGTCTCGACAAGGGGTTTTCACCCCTCAAAAGGTCTTACCTCACAAAGCATTAAGTAGGACATGGAGATGAAATACCAGCAAAGAGTACAAAATATCCTTTGCAGACTCAGAGTTCAGAAGCATTCACTACAAGCTATTTATTCCTATTACATGCAGTAGGCGCACGGAACCGTCCCTCAAGTGGCGGAATCGCTCTCTCTCGAGCCTTCTTCACCGGTGCAACCCTTCTCCTCCTCTCCCTCGCCATCGGTGCCAGAAGTCCGCCCCGCGTCATCCACAACCTGCAGTGTAAAGGTCTTCACGAAGGTACTCACATCTCTCTTTACGTGGGCTGCGAGGGGGTAAACAAGATCCTCGGAACAGGCTCCGCCAAGTTGTCGAAGTCGAAGGTGGGGTGGAGGTGGACCATGTGGGAGAAAGCGTGCGTCATGGACACTGCCAGGAGTTGGCGGCATTTCTCATCGACCATGTCATCTAAGAACTAGGAATCCTCCTTCAGCGAGTCGATGAATCGTACGAAGAAGTCGGGGCAGTGCACGTCATCATACTGAGTCGAGGAGGCCGGCATTCTGATTTGCTGCCGCTCTCCAACCTCGTGGGCGCATTCGACGGCTCGACGGAACATGTCCTCAAACTGGCGCTTGAGCACCAGCGCCTGTTCCGCCGATCCTTGGTGTTATGCGCTCTCCTCATCGGTAGGGGAAAGCTGAGCCTGCAGAGCGAACAATTCATTCCGGAACCGCGCGCTCCCTCGCACCCTTCTCCTTGCCGTGTTGTCGGTGGAGCCTAGTGAGGTCTCGCTTAAGGTATTCGATCTCTGAGCACAGATCCTGCTCGGCCTTGGCAGGTTCCTCCCCCTGTTGTCGGAGTTTCCCACTGAAGTCCACCTCGATCTCCTTGCGGTACTCCTCATGGTCCGCCTGGACTCGTTCCTCGATGATCTTCTGTTGCTTCTCCTTCGCGGCATTTAGGTCACACTCTAGTGCCTCGAGGCGTTCGCGCTCCTGGCTGACCTCTCCACCAGTCGGCTGGCCTTTGACTCACGCTTCTCGATATCCTTCTGGAGGACCTGGACATCACCCTCTCTGACGACCAGATTAGCCTCTTGAGTCTTGAGCCCCTCTGCACGAGAGTCCATCTCCTTCTCGCGGAGGGAAAGTGCGTCCTCCTGCTCTTTGCGAGCGAGGGCCCAGTCCTCGGCCGCCTGCAGATGCTCCTCCCTCTCCAGGAAAAGCCTCTCATCGTGGACCTCCGCTTCCGCGAGCTTGCCCTTGGCTTTCTCGAGGGATACAACTACTTCTTCAGCAGAGTTTTCACACTATTGCTCAGTCCGCTAGAGCTTCAGCTCGCAGATCGCCGCTGCGGCCTTCTTCCTATTGCGGCACGACATCATCGTCTCACGAAGGTGAGAGCCCAAGGCCTCAAGGTGCTTTTAATCCTTGCCAACCAGCCTGGCAAAGGAGTCTGTGCTAGTTTGGATCATCTCTATGACTTTCTTAGCGATGTTGTCCATAGAGTCGTCAAGAAGGATGTCCGGGCTGCCAGCACTGCGAACTCGCATGGACCAGGAGTCCTTATGCATCACCTTGTTAAAGAAGTCCTCAGGGATGAAGGAAGCTCCAAGGTCAGGAGGAGCTTCGAACTCTTTCTTCACCGAGGAAGCACCTTGCGCCACCTACAAGGAAGAGGGGTCGGCGGCAGGATCGGCCGCGCCACTTATAGCCTGGCCGGCGGGAGACAGAGTGGCGTGCGCGTTCATTTCGAGCGTCAAGATCTCCATATCCCCGTCCTCAAGCTCGATGGGATGTGAGCCACTGTCGACCTCCCGAGGCACCATGGTGGGCAGCGGCGGTGGTGTCACGGGGTGCGTTTCCACGCTGGCCGATGAATGAGGGGAGCCGTGTGCCCCTGAGGTACTTCCTCTAGGATCATGGGGAGTGGTAGCCTCCGCGGACTCGGGGGCTCGCCCATGAGATGCGGATTCTAGAGATGCAGATGCCTCCTTGAGCGGTTTAATCAGAGAAGCCTTAGGAGACGCCCCGGCATTTCTCCTTGGTGAGGAGCTGGCCCTTGGCGAGGCGGGCCTCTCTTCAATGCTATTTTTCTCCTCAGTGGAGGTCTCCTTTGCCGTCTCCTCCACCACTTCCTCTCCGTCCACTATCTGGACAGGGCTGGTGACCCTCTCGTCCTCGCGGCTGGGAGACGACCTCGTGGGCCTCCACCTCTCCTCCGACTTCACTAGACTGGCCTCCGGGAGAAACGGATCCCTCGTGGGGTCTGCAGAGTTTGTCCCCTTGCCGGTCGCAGAGACAGACACCAACGGAGACGTGGCCTTCGATGGGTTGGGGGTCCCAATCCTCGCCCCCTTCGCTTTATTCTTCTCAGAGACCCTGCATGGTCGGAGAAAGTGTCAGCACCCAGATCTAGCAAGGAATAGAAGTACCATCCCAGAAGCTCACCTGCAGGTGAAAGCCCACTGACTCGTTGATCGTTTCCTAGAGGGAACGGCTACAACAGTACTCTCCCTCGCGGGAGACGCGCCAGCATCGACATTGTCACTTATGTGGCACGCCCTCTTCGCCTCGCGAGGCTTACTCTGGGCCTCGCCCAGATCTTCCCCATCGCAACTATGAGGGACGTGGAGGTGAGACGCTTGAGTCCCTGATGGAGTTTCTCTACCCTTCCTCCTCCTTCCATACATCGGAGGAGATCACCATGAGCCGACGTTTCTTCGATGCCCGCGCATTCCCCTCCGTAGCAAGGCCGGAGCCCTCCGCGCTTTTAGAGTCGCCATCGCTCTCGTTGACGGTCCACAGCGTGAAGGTTGACCTCCCTCAACTATTCTCCCTCCGCAAGGGGGGGGGCACTGGTCAAAGCGTGGCATCGCACTAACAAACTCGTCCCTCGCCTTGTCGATGAGGTTGTAGAGGGAAACGACGGCATTGGGAAGACTCGGAGGGGAATCATTGGTGAGGAGGGTCCTCAGCATCTCATCGGGCGCTTTTCCTTCAAGACGGTCACCACTGAGCCTCATCTTGTTGTCAGGGCCTCCATGGAGCCACAAGGGACTCTCGGGCATCTGCAGAGGGGAAATGCGCTTCCCGAAAAATTCCTTAACCCGCATGAAAACAGTAAGTCTATTGTTGCGCAGTTCCTCCATGCGCTGCACCAGTGGTGCCATGGCTTCACCATCGAGCTCCTCCTGCCTTCAGCCGAATGCTTCCTTGGGGAAGCCTAGGGAATCTCAAAGAATTTGCGGGAGTTGCGCGTGTCTAGATACACCAAGCACAAGTGGATGTCGTCCACTCTCTTTGAGAAGTCGATTTGGGGGAACAGGGCGCCTTTCCCCGTGCTGACACGAAAAGAGATGCAACCGACATCATGCACCCTCGATGTCACGCAGAGGCTAAAGAAACAGCAAAAGAGGGCTACCAAGGGCTTAACACCCAGGAAAACCTCGCAGTAGAAGAAGAAAATGGACAAAGTAAGGATGGAGTTGGAGTGGAGGTGAAGCATGTGGATCTGATAGTGGTCCAAGATGGAGGTGAAGAAGAAGGAAAAGGGTGAACTAGTCCCACGCAGATGGTGTCGTGGAAGAAGGGGTAAGACATAGCAGAAAGGAAGATGGTCGAGCCCACCATGCGCTTGACCTTGTTGAAAGCCTTGCCGGCATGGATGCGGGAAGGCCCAAGCATCGAGCTTGATGAGGTGGGGATCGGCGCGGTCGCCACAGGAGTCTTGCCTTTTGAGACGGAGGTCATTTTCTTCTTGCCCGTCATGGATGCAGAAGCTCTTGGAGGTAATGGGGCACCGGAGGAAAAGGGATGCAAGACGACGGCAGGGGGTATTATGGGAGAAAGAACCCCTGACAGGTCCACTCAAGCTTTATACGTGTGGGCCTCCCCACGACACAAGGAGCCATTACAGCCACCTCGAAGAGATCGTGGGTCGTGAACCGTTGCGCCACGTGCCCACGACTGGCCCGACGGCAGTTGGCCCCATGTCGTCTCGCCTTCTTCAGACACGTGTCCGCCGCATGCCTGGGGGCTACTGTTGGCCCAGTAGATACCAAGGTACCACGGCACATCCGCTGCGGCCCATTCTAGTTGGCACAAAGGATCCTCCACAATGATGCCTCGCGAGGGAACTCTTTCTCGGTGATACTTTTGTCCCTCTCCAGATACCACGTGCAGGTGGTTGGCTCCTCCGGAAGGACGCAACCCACCTTTCCTCGGGGAGGATTTCAACCTCGAGTTCTCCACTCCTCTCCAGAGGAGTTTTCCCCTCAAGAGGAAACATCCCATGTGCCCATGACGCGCGCAGGCCTACGTGATGGCGAGAGCGTGACAGCACAGTAGAGCCCTTTGGCATGTGCTGCCATTCTCATGTATAAAGCATGGGCGACAACAGCCCGCACCAAAACTCTGCCAAATCTTTCCCCTTCGGTGCAAGGAGACCAAGACGGTGCTACATGACGAAGGGAGCATCATTAGGATTTCCCACCGTCCTGCCATGGACGGGGGTGCTATCTCCCGAAGACCAACACCGCCGGAAGCTGCCGGGCATGTTCTTCCCCTTCCTTGTCGCCATGTGGTGACCCTTTCTTGCCAAGAATGAGCGGGAAACAGGGTTAGAGAGAGTACACAAGGGGCCATCTCGCCCCCGTAGAAGGGGACGAACTAGCGGAGAGCTCATTCGCTCCTTCATCACCCTAGTCTGAACTCGAGCACAAACTCACACATTGTACTGTAGTCAAAGGCAGTGCAATCCATTAGACAAGAAGGAGTAGGGTTTTACACCGGACGGTAGCCTGAACCTGGGTAAACTCTCTGTGTCTCCATTATTGTCCCTCGCGAGCTTTCCTCTCTAGGCCTCTCGAGAGGTGAAGTGAGTGTGGTTAGCCCCCAGTGTTCGAACCTCTTGATAGTCCCTGTCCCAGGACAACCACTCTCCGGAAGTTTTTTATTATCGTTGTTGCACCTTAGAGTACTTAATGCTTGTTACTTAGGACCCGAGTGTCACAATTTCAGATCTGAACATGTTATTTTTTCATGAATATAAATGTTGTTTTGGATTATATATATATGAGTTGTATGCACCTATTATTGCCCGGAAAACGAGACCCCAAGTGTGATAGGTTTGGATATCAGAGGGGATGGATTTTATTTTGAGGATTACATGTATCTATTAAGTGTTAGTGTTTTGATCCGGTACTTGGTGAATAAGTATCTTAATTACCATCAGTTCCAAATTGGCCCCATAGCAACAAGATGGTTGGACAAAAGATGTTGTGCAAGTTCTTGTTGCAAGCACATAAAACTATTTTCGGGATACATGCCTATGATTGTTAGTGACTTGGATGCTCTCATATATATTTGTGCTTCCCTATGTTAAGTCTATTAAATATTTTATCTCATTCATGCAACACCCCTACATCTATCCCTTTTCCTACCGGCAGGAGTTCGACGAATCGTCTAGCAATTTTTGTACCGACAAGTTTGTTTTGTTGGGTTTTGTGGTTTCTTCAAATGGCATAATTTGATGAAAAGAAAGTAGAGACAATTACAAATTGTCCTAACCCTACTTCCGTGGGTGAGTTAAGCCGAAGTCATGGTCTTGCCGGAATCTATCGCCGTTTTGTAAAAGAATTTTCAACAATTCCTTGCCCTCTAAATGAACTAACAAAGAAAATTGTACCTTTTCTTTGGGGCAATGCACAACAAAAAGTTTTCGATACTATCCAAAAGTGCCCAACCAAATCTCCTTTGCTTGTTTTACTGTATTTTGAGAAAACGTTTGAAATTGAGTGTGATGCTAGTGGCATAGGCATCAGTGGCGTTCTAATGCAAAATGGACATCCCGCTTCCTACAATGGTGAAAAACTAGATTGTGCTAGACTAAACTATCACATTGATGACAAAGATCTTTTTGCTTGCTTCGACTTTTGGAAGTTTGGCAACACTTTTGGCCAAAGGAGTTTGTAAATCATTCCAATCATGAAATATTTGAAGAGTCGAGCTAATTAAACAAAAGACATGCTAAATGGGTAGAATTTATTTAATTTTTATCATATGTCATCAAATACAGAAAGGGTAAAGAAAATATTGTTGCGGATGCATTATGCCGCAAGGAATGCCTTCTTGTGCGTCTTGAGATTAATGCGATTGGTTTGGATGAGATAAAAGCTTTGTACTCCTCCGACTGTTTCTTTTGTCCTATCTTTGAAAAGTGCTTGCCAAATCGAGGATTTGATGATTTCTACTTGCATAAAGGTTCTTGTTTAAAACTAACAAATTGTGTGTTTCCGAGTTCTCTCTTCGTATATTGTTATTGAACGAATCACATGAAGGAGGCCTCATGGAAAAAATTGGAAGAGACTAGATGTATGCCATGCTCTCCACCAACTACTATTGTCCTAAGATGAGGCACTAAGTGGAATGACTTGACAAACGATGTCCAACATGTCTCCGAGCTAAGTCCACTTCCAATTCCCATTGTCTTTACATGCCATTACCTACACCACACCTCACATGGAGTGACATTAGCATGGATTTAGTATTAGGACTACCACGCACAAAAACACACATGGCTCTATCTTTGTATTTGTTGATCGCTTTTCAAAGATGGAACATTTCATTCCATGCAATAGAACAGACGATGATTCACATATCGCAAATCTTTTTTTCACGGAAATTGTTCGTCTACATGGTGTGCCCAAGAAAATTGTTTCGGATAGAGATGTCAATTTCACATCATACTTTTGGAAGACATTGATGGCCAAGATAGGAGTCAAGTTACGCTTCTCCACCGTCCATCACCCTCAAACCGATGGCCAACCGGAAGTGTTGAATCGAATGCTATCTTCATTGATTCGAGCATTGATCAAGCCTAACCTCGAGAATTGGGAAGAGTGCATTCCTCACGCCGAGTTCACCTACGCCGAGGAAGAAGAAGAAGAAGAAGAGGAAGAGGAAGAAGAGGAGGAGGAGGAGGAGGAAGAAGAAGAAGAAGAAGAAGAAGAAGAAGAAGAGGAGGACGAAGAGCAAGAATAAGAAGAAGAAGAAGAAGAAGAAGAAGAAGACGAAGAAGAAAAGGAAGAGGAAGAAGAGGAAGAGGAAGAAGAGGAAGAAGAAGAAGAAGAGGAAGAAGAAGAAGAAGAAGAGGAAGAAGAAGAAGAAGAAGAAGAGGAAGAAGAAGAAGAAGAAGAAGAAGAAGAAGAGGAGGAGGAAGAAGAAGAAGGAGAAGAAGAAGAAGAGGACAAAGAAGAAGAGGAAGAGGGAGAAGAACAGGAAGACGAAGAAGAAAAGGCTTTCCCGGAGTCGCCGAATCGTTCGGCGCCAAATTGCCGGACCGTCCAGCTCCTCCCATGACGCCGGATGGCTACCGGTGCCTACCAGCATGGTTGCGGCGGATCGTCTGGTGCCCATGCCGGACTATCCGACACTCTGTGTCGGATCGTCCAACGCCTAGAATCCCTGCGTGACTTTGACTGCGACTAGACCAGCTCTAGCTGCCATGACCCGGCGTAGGAAACGCCGACCATCCGTCGCCCTACTGCATGCGCACAGAAAGTGGCTACGAGCCCTATAACTTACTCTCTACCTACCCCTTCTTCCCACCCACTATAAATAGTACCCCTCACCTAGATATAGGGTTAGAGATGATGAATTAGAAACTTGTGACCATGTGCTATTTCCCCTCATATGAGGCTACTTGTAGGTATGAGAGAATTCCTTATTTGGCCCTTACTTAAAATTTTGTTCCCTATTTGGCCCTAAAAAAAATCTTCCCTATTTGACTCCTTAACTTCATTTTCTTCCTAATATGGCCCTACAGTGCATTCTAAACACAAATAAGGATGTAAAAAGACTGTTTTGCCCTTAATAATTTTTTGTACCAAATTCATAATAGAAGTTTAAAATAAGTTTAATTAAACTAGGACATATGCCCGTGCATTGCTACGGAAAGACATCAAATCATTACCAAGACTATTTGTTGCGTGTACATGAAATGTTCTAGTCGACTCAAGATAACGCATGTTTGCAAAAATCTATAGTGTACATACACCAGGAAGTTCATGTAACCAAACATACACCAACCGGTGAAATATCTAAAACATACTACAACTATTATACGACAGTCTATCAAAACATTCAAGATCTGAAATAAAATGGTACTCATTGCGAAAGACTAAGCTATGTACACAACAAACTTGTGGTGGTCTACAAAAACATAGAACCTGAATTCATATTCGGTTTTCATGAATATGACAAGGTTTCCAAATTGGTGCCTTCAGTTTCAAGGTAATTTGGTTTTACTACCGAACCATACAACCTGAAATACTAAAGAAAACCTTGCCATATTCCTCTAACAAGCCTGGCCCCATAAAAAAATCTCCACATTCATGTGCAAACTCTATCCACCCAAGGGCTCTTGATCTTGCTCTTCTTACTTTGTAGCGCTGACACCATATCCATCCGCCCCACTCTTGGCTCTCGGAGCTGCGCCATGGGTGCCCACTGTCTCGGTGTAACTCTAGTATGCCAGTATTAACAACACACTTATAATTTAGTTACTACTACATGATGCAAGTAGACTAACATCGGCCAAAGAAGTCAGGAAACGACTGTTACACAAAAATGACTTAAGAACTACAGATCCTTGACCATCTCGTGAAAATGTGATAACCTGAAAACTAAATGAATTACTTGATCAGATGAACAAACAATAGCATTAAAACGTGATATTCAAGTTGGTTTGTTAAGGAATTACTTATTTAGACAGATGAAGTAGATTTTATCCTCAAAGCCGGGATAGCATCGCTGAACCAACTCACCATGGATAATTTAATACCCTCAAACGCTTGGCTAATACATCTCGGAAGTTCATAGGAGCTCCTCCAATGTCAGCGTCATAAAATAAAACCTGCGCATGAGAGTCAACACCAAAATGCATGAAACTAAGGAAGCATAGGAGTAGCAGACATATCAACGGAGAGATACAAAGTCGATGTAATGCATAGATACATACTCTTGTGAATGCTGTTTTCAAGATGCTTGGTTCAGTTGAAAAAATAATACCATTGAAACCTGAGTGCAGCCTTGATCTCTTGAAGTGCCCTGAGCCAGTGCCTTAGCAGTTAGCACCTGAAGCATCTCCTCGCCACGTGCTGAAACTGTTGCCTCTTCCATGCGCTTCATTGTCTGCTTGCTTGACGCTTTTGTAGTTTTACATGCTCTGCAAGTCACACTCAGCACCTACTCGTAAGAAATTCCACCTGGCGCTGAATAATCATCGGGGATTCATACATCTGATATCTTAGTGCAGTACATAGACACTCCTATACTTGTCATAGCATGTGAGAAATGAAATCGTCCCATTGCTGGGAGATCTTCTCAGCTCGCAACTCAGCTCCCTATATCAGCAACAATTTCGACGAAATCGAAGGGGCTTCCGTGAGACCATGAGTGGGTGGGCAGTGAGTAGTGGAGCAGAAAAACACAGGGGGCGCTCACCATGCATTTGTCGAGCTGAGCATCTTGTTGCCCTCGGCGAAAGCTTGGCCGCCATGGTGGGCGACGGCCTTGGTGTATCCTAGCACGACGCGTTTGAAGCCGTTGTGGCCGCCCGCCTCGACTGCCCTGCTCACCGCTGCCACTACGACAACCTGGGATCACGGCGATTCCGTCCCACTGCGGCCTCCTCCGGACGAGGGAGCAGGTCATTCCGCCTCGCTGTAGTCGCCAGGAAAGGCGCGGTCGTGGCCGGAGCGGCGGGTTCTGGCGTTCCGCACAACGAACGTGCTGGTAGTACCTCTAGGTTCGATCGACCATTTGGGCGCCGGCGACTACGAGGAGGATTGGTGGAACGAAAAATATGCAGGCCCATGTTCGACGCGATTACGAGGATATTGAGAAGGAGACGACACGATTGATTTCCATAATTGCGCGTGTAATAACTACCGATTCTATTGGCCTCGATTGATTTCTGATAATTTGGCTTTAGGAGGCATGGAAATAAATAATCGTGTGATTGACGAAGCGTTTGGCACGCGATGTCCAGGCTGGAACAAAAATTGGACGGAGCGTACGTGGGGCTAGACGAAGCGTTGGGTTGGACGAAGTACTTCGCTCGACGGACGACGGAACGAATTGTTCTTTTTAGGTAGTAGAGATAGAGATTTTACGGGGAGACTACATGGCTGCGGCCGCACCCATGTCTGAGCATGCGGCGGCCCAAATCAGCCCATCACGCTCTAATCACTCCCACCAGCCTGGCATGCAAAGTCTGCATGCATGTTAGGAAATCCTGCGACCTACAATGCAGTCGAGTGGCACACGATTCGTGCAAATAAAACGAATCCCTTAGAAATGCTCCACAACGTCACTTTTTACGCCTTATTGCTTTTCCGTTTTTGCACGTTCTTTGTCAGCACGCACGCTCAAAAGTTACAACGGCGGTAGCGCTGGTTGCATCGGCAAATCAGGATGCGCTAGACGGAGCGTGGTGCTGCAGTGTGTAGCCCGGCAGCTCGCCCGAGAGCACGGCTACACCGCGGAGACGCGGCGTTGTCACCGTTGGCCAAAAGTGGCATGCAGCTCGCCCAAGAACACGGCAACGCGGTGCCGTCATCGTCGGCGAGAATCGGCACAGGGAAGTCTAACATGGGGGGGCTGTTTCAGGTCCACCGGCGATACCATACGCGTGCCGGCGTCCATGATGCGCCATACGCGGCATAGAGCGGCACGAGTTTAGACTGGTCAGATGATGCTTCCAGGTTCCAGCCCTGCCGCTCTCCATTGTATTCTTGGACGTGCAGATATGGGATTATATGGGTACATGCGGGTAAACGGGATCCCACTTAATCGACGTATTGGTTTAGTGGGCAGCCGCGGTAGCCCACTTAAGTTACGTGGGATAGCAATATATCAGGTCATGCATGATGTCCCCTACGTACACGAGTATACTTAATTAGCGCGCAGTGAATTCCAGAGTGACAACTAACACGGTACGACAAAACCAGCACTCATATCAGGTACTTCACCGTCTAAAAAATGAGTGCAATATCTCACACACACATATATATCTTTAAAAATAATATTTTTATCATGTGGGACCAACATGGCATAGAATCTAACTATGCTTATTTTCAACTTCTATTATGAATTTTGGTACAAAAATTCATCAGGGGCAAAAGAGTCTTTTTACTTCCCTATTTGTGTTTAGAATGCACTATAGGGCCATGTTAGGAAGAAAATGAAGTTAAGGTGTCAAATAGGGAAGAAATTTTTTTTAGGGCCAAATAGAGAACAAGATTTTAAGTAAGGGCCAAATAAGGAATTCTCTCCTGTGTAGGTATCTAGAACCGTATCAAAACTACTCATATTACCTCTATAATTTGAATCGTATCAAGCCTACTCTGGTATTTCCATCCTTTCCCCTTAGGATTATGGTGGTGTATTTTCAATCTTTTTCAGCTGACCCTTGAGGATATATTGTGCGGTGGACCAGCCACAGGGTTGAATTGGTTCCAATTAAGGTGAGTTCGAATTGGTTGAGTCCAAAGACGGTCGTTGGGTTTAGTTGCTGGGATCGAACCTCCTAATCCCCACTAGTTATCGGTTACGTTTGCTCTCGATCCCTTTGCATTCTTCGTGTGTGTCATCTCTCTTTGGGTCTATTCGTGACATCGAGCCACTCCCCGTGGTTTAACCCACAACAAGTTGTTTCTCTTAACTGTACTTTTGTAAAATCTTTCACCGCATCTTGCTTCAGTTTCCTCTTAGCTAATCGAAGGAACACTCAGTGCCTTCTGTAAAGAAAAGAAAAAGTCTAACCAAACCCCTAGAAAAGGTGGCACAGATGAAAAAAATATATAAAGCATACATCCCAACCTCCGGGCAGCATTGTAAACATGCAGAACAAGAAAAGATGGAATGCCTCAATATTGTTGGTCCGGTGGGCGCTTTGGTAGGTGTCGAAATTCTCAATTTCCATCAACATGGTTTCAATCCTTTTCATGTGATCGTGGAACTAGCTTATGAATGGGCGCTTTCAGGTCACACTATGGCTTGAGCGGTTGCGCCCTTGCTCACTAAGTATTGGATGGTACCCTTCCCACATCCGTTTTCATATTTTCAAAACGAATATGAATACAAATACGGATCTAACCATTCGTACGACTTAACATACGACTTAACAGTAGGCAATGTGGTGGTGGAATGCGGATTTCTAGATTTCCATGCGTACGTCTTAGTATGCGGTGTGACGAAGACCATGGGCGAATGTTGGCTTACCGCGCTGAGGGGGGAGGCGCGGAGGGAGCCAAGGAGGCCAATGCGCGGGGGCGGCGAGGGCAGTCGAGTACAGCGACTCTACAACACAGAGGGCGGCGTAATTGCGGGGCGGGAGTCCGTGCAGCGACCGGGGGTCACCAGCGGCATACACGCTTGAGAAGGCGCATTGGCAACCGGCAACGTGGACCTAGGGCGGCGGCGCTTCGGCTCGAAGGGGCGGCACAACGGAAGCTCAAAGCTCGATCGGTGGTAGGCGCGTACTCGGGGACGTGCTTGGCGAAGACGATCGCGTGATGGTTGATTGGACCAACGGGGTGTGGTGCCATGGCGTGGACAACAAAGCGCAAATCGGAGTCGATAGCGACATTCTCGGTTCAGTCCCGGTCGATGACGGCGAAGACGAACCGGCGATGGATGCCGCGTGGACGAGAGCAGGAAGGAACAATGCATCAAGGCGTCCCTCGGACGACGTGTCCGGCCTTACCGCACGGTTGGTGAAGACGAGTCGGTCGATGCAGAGTCGGCGCCGGCGAGTCAGCTGCGGAAGCCTACCGAGGCAGGTGTAGCAGCCAGCCGAGTGGCCACGATAGCTAGCATGGAGACGCCAGCCGGTGTGGAGTCGGCGCTGGTGAGTCGCCCGCGATTACCAGCTTGGAGGAACCGGGCGGTAGTAGTTGATGCCGATGTCGGAGTAGAAGCGCGCAGAGACGAAGGGCGGTGGGCGACGCAATCCGATCTATGATCGGCAAACAAAAAAAAATCGGCCAAACGACCGGCGGAGAAAAAGACCCTCTAGGGCAGCCTATCAACAAGACCGACTGAGCGGTGCGGCGCGGAAGCTTGTGCGGAGGCTAGTTAAAGGATCTCACCGCTCTGATATCATGTAGAAGGATGAGATTTGGCGTAATGTTGGATGTATTACTGAGTCTTATGGACGAGTATGTATAGCCATACACGAGTCATCTTAGAGTACAAGCCAAGTTAGACAATAGATGGAAACAAATCCTAACTCTGGCCTATATTACCATAAATAATGACCATATATCCTATACTACCATAATAACCACATGTCATACTCTAACACCAAGGACCCTCCGGCCCGGGTGGTCGTCCGGTCTTGCCGTCGGCGACATAATGTATCTTACAATACCGACTTTTTACGGTGATTTTTATTAGAAAAAATGATAACTTAGTCATGTCGGGTCAGGTTCTTTTTTGCAAGTTAATACGTCTCTCATTCATAAAATAAAGATCCGTTTACAGGATACGTAAATACCGACATTACAATACTGAAAGGATAGGATAACCCTATGCAAAAAAACATCACATGTTCCTCTTCTTCGGCACCACCGAAGCGACCAACAAAAGAGAGAAGACAGATCACCTCTTCACCCAAACTGGACGCGGCTCCATCATTGATTTGCAGCTTTACGGACCTCCAAAGTAGTTTGTCAGAAGCAAAATCATTGCCGTTGAACAAATCAGACCGGGCAACGTGTCACCGCACGTTGTCGAACTCCGGAACTAACATCCCCGCACGACTACAACGTCGAAGAAGGAAACCAGATTTGTCAGCCTCCAACCACAAACCCAGCACAAGATGCACCATCTTCCAGCTGTCAACTACCCAGGTAACCGTGTGCGTGGACTCCCGGACGGACTCTCGGACGACAAATCCTCCCAGCTCCACCATGACATAGGAGACAACACCGGAACAACAGGGACAAAGCAGAAGGGAGACACCTGATAGGATCGCCGCCACCATCCATAAACCATAACGTCACCGATCTAAAAGATCGACAAACACACGATACCATCAACTCCGAGTTGTTGCCGCCAGTGTGGATCGCTCCCACCACCCCAACGGCGCATACCCTAACTACAGAACAGAACACAAAACCAAACCCTAGCTACAGAACGGACCCCCCCCCCCCCCCCCCCCCCCAAGCCCGCCCGGAAGAGGGATCAGGAAAAAGTTTCTCCCTGGTTAAATCTTGATTTTGGGAAGTTAATTTGACGCTTCAAAAGTTTCTAGGTCCGCCACTGGCCGTACGTATATGCTACAACAATACAACAACAACGTTTTCACCCTTCCAGCCTTCCACTAGCCGTACATGCTACCACCAAAACGTTTCCTATGCTTCCGCCTTTTCAGCGCCCAGAGCTCTCCCAGAACGTGCGCTCCGCACCTTCCGGTTTCTCCAGGAAGCACCGTGCCTCGCCAAAACATCCCTGCATATAAGTTGCAGCATCACATCACATAAGGCCGCCATGCGTGTAATGTAAGATCAGTTAGTACGATGATGATGTACAACTCAGTCTGCAAGCAGAGCAGATTACCGGAGAGCTTCATTGATGTTGGTGTTATGCGGATCGAGCTTGGAAGCCTTCAGAAGGGCGTCGGCAGCGCTAGCATAATCCTAACACAAGCGAGAATCATGCAACTTGTGATAAGTTAAAAGTACATGTGTATCAGATCAGGCCGATGCCGGATAGTGTGTAACTGAGACTCAGAGAGTGTTGATAACTGAATCTGACTTCCTGAAAGATATTTTCGGGTGGGAAATGAATGAAAGTGCGAGGATCACCCGAAGGAAGCGGAAGGCCATTCCTTGACAGTAGTAGCCTTTGGCTAGGTCAGGCTGTATCCTGGTGCACGCCTGGGCGTCCCAGAGCGCCTCATCGCCGACACCGAGGCTCAGCCAACAGATGCTTCTGTTTGAATATAGCATAGCGTCCGTGCCATCGAACTTCAGCGCCTACAAATGAAAAGACCGAATTCAGAGTTTGGGAAATGTAGAAACGAGGCCATGCGGATTGGGGATATTCTGTGAGAGGAAGCTCCGCGACAATTAAATAGTTGCTCCGCTCTCCTCGTTAAGAAAGGCAATACAAAAAATTCAAAAATCGGTGGCAGGATACGAGTATGTTTTACCATGCTGTATAAAAGTATGGCCGCGTCACAGTCCTTCCTTTTGAAAGCCAAGTGCCCTTGTTGTTTCAGTTCCTCTTTCCTGGCACAAGCGACTTTCACCACCTAAAGAAAAAACTCAAGTCAAACGGTACTAAAGTAACCCTGGGTTCAACAAAGTGAGGCCATTTGACTACGTTTGGCAAGATACATAACTGAGTGCAGTTAAGAGCATCTACACTGATTAAACCAAGACATACCCAAAACCTCTTTAAAACAACACGAGGGTTTATGTGACGCTAAACAGTGTATGTATGTACTCAACAAGAATATGAGGATATGACATACCCACTCCTTGTAATCTGCTGAATCTACATGTCCCATGATGCCACCAACACTCCAGTCAGGCACATTCGGGGAGCGTTGGGTTACAGGAAACAGAACCTCAACGACTTCTGGTTCAGCGTGGACTGCGGCAATTTCTATCGGTAACCTGCCAAGCTGTTACAGAGTACAGAAGCCATCAGTTTCTTCGAGAGAACAGTCTTGCTCAGGGCTATAGATTGCAAGTTGCAGAAGAATAAAACTGTAGAACAAGCCTTGCACACATATATTTAACTGAAGCAAAGATTATGTGACTTGAAGCTTGAAAGAAGTATGCTCACTTCGTCAGAAGCGTTTGGATCTGCTCCAGCCTCCAGCAAGCACTTGACGAGTGGGGCGGTGCCGCGACGGCTGCACGCTAAGAACAGAGGGGTTGCTCCGCTGAATCCACCGGCGTTAACATTGGCTCCAGCCTAGTTAACAGTTCCAGAACAAGAACATTGTCAGTGCAACGATGCTTTTGAGCCTTTTGGAAATTTGACAAGTACAATTCCTGCGGAAATACTCAGATAAGTAACACGAACAGTAACAGTGAAATCATGACAGGGCAAAGAGCTACTAGATCGAGCAATGCAACCAAAATTACAGATCAGGTAAAAATGAAATTTAGTAGTAGCACCTGAATGAGCAGCTTCATGCATTCCAAAGAGCCACCAGCAAGCGAAGAAACCAGGGGTGTGAAGACACAGCTCGCGACCTTATTCGGCTGCAAAATTGCAAATTAGTCAGTGTGCAGCCGCGTTCATGTAGGACAAGAAACAATCCCCCACATACATCAGCACCGTGGCGCAGCAGGACGCCGACGACGTCCGGGTGCCCTCGGGCGGCGGCTACATGGAGCGGCGTGCCCCGGGGGTTCGCCGCGCCAACGTCGGCACCTTTGTACAGCAGCAGCATCGCCAGCTCGCGGTCCCCTGCGGCACGGACGACAGCGTCAATTCGGAATCAATGCGTGCGGCGTCGACGCGAACAAGAGGAAGAGGCGACACGAGCGGCGGCGTTGACTGGCGCGAGGTACGCACGTACCGTTGTAGGCGGCCCAGTGGAGCGGGGTCTCGCCGTCAGAGTCCGTGGCGCGCGGACCGGCGCCGCGCTCCAGCAGGTAGGCCGCCGTCGCGGTATGGCCGAACGTGGCCGCCAAGACCAGCGGCGTCTCGCCGGATTCGGAGAGGAAGTCGACGGGGAGGCGGAGGTCCTGGACCAAGTAGCTGCAGACGTTCGTCCTGCCGTTTGCCGCGGCCAGATGCAGGGCCTCGCGGCCGCAGGTTGACCAGACGCCTGCGACACCCGTACCCGTGCCGCCCCGGGCCGCCGCGTCCAGCTCCACCGCCATCCCTGTACGTCCCCCATTGTGCGATGGACCTTCAGTCGCGGCTGCAATAACTTTACAAGCTACGGTAAACGGCTGAAGGGATTTGGGAACATACTGGCAAGGAGGTCCAGGTCGCCGTCGATGGCGGCATGGAGGAGCACCTGCCGCCGCCCTTCGTCTTCCCGCGCGTTCACGACGACATCGACGCCTATGTAAGTATACGGAGTCAAAAGAGACGGATGTTGAATCTCTCATGTACCCGGCGACGGACAGACAGACAGACATGCATACACACCTGACGGGGCAGCAGTGCGCGACGGCGGAGGCGGCGGCGCCGGCGACGGTGTGGATAACGCCGTTTGCATTTCGTCCCTTGTCAACTGTGGCCACCTGTTTGGGCCTTTGGGGAGTGTGGCGAGTTCGTTCTGACTTCAGTTTGGATAGATGAACGGAGAGGGAGAGGAGATGAGAACGGCGGTGTCTGTCTCGGTCTCGGGAGCTGTAGCCGCTCGGTGGTGTAGAGCACAGTACAGGGCGACGAGACCTGAGCTTGTAGAGCACAGTACAGGGGCCGTGACGCGGTTAGGAGGAAATGGCTTGCGAGGACTCTCTCTTCCCGGTAATTTCACTTTTGGGTATATCTCTCTCGCATTTTTTTATAATTTTATTACTTACTGATCATTTTTTTTATAATTTTATTACTTATTGATGCACACAGCCAAAAGAACCAAACAAGAGTAAGGTGAATTACAAAACAAAGTGAAAAACGCCCAGTGATGATGGAGGGTCAATACATGCTGGGATAAAAAATCCCTCGCCGTATATTTCAGTCTGGTACATCTTCAAAAACAGGTCTCGGTGCTCCACACGCTGCAACGGTACCCAAGTACGGAGTATTGTTATAGTCCTGAACATAATCTGCATAAGAGAATATTTTTTTATCATTAAAAACCTTGTTATTTTTACATAGCCACAACGACCAAATAACGGCGAGCGCTGTCACACTAATAAGTCTTTTAAACCTTTTATCCACACCGCTAAGCCAATTGTCAAAAATATTGGCAATACTCATTGTGGATATAAGGTAGAACCTATCTGAATAGTTGACCATATAGAAGTAGCAATATAACAATTGAAAAACAAGTGTTTAAATGTCTCGTCTTTATGACAGAACACACATTGTCTACTACCATGCCAATTGCGTTTAGCAAGGTTATCTTTGGTTAAAAGTGCACCTTGACGAAGATACCACACAAATACCTTATTTTTTAGTGGAATCTTCATCTTCCAAATTTTCTTATTATTATCCATTGGCCTATTAGGTTGTATCATCGCTTCATACATTGAGCTAACCAAAAAATTACCATTTGAGTGTAAATTCCATCGGAACTCATCAGGCCCCTCCATCAGATTCACTACCGATAAACGTTGAAGTAATTCATTCCAAGATAATAGACGGGGGCCAACGAGTTCTCTCCTAAACATCACATTCGGTGGGAAACTTTCCATCACCTTAGCAATAATATCGCTTTTGTGTCATCCAAAAACTATATTGTATAAAGCTGGATATTGTTCTCGGAATGTGTTATTACCTAACCACTTATCCTCACAGAAACTTATCTACGAACCATCTTTAATGGAGAAGGAATCTAATGGGAAGAAGAATTTCTTCGTCGCCATTAGTCCAAACCAAAAGCGGGAGTACCCTGATTTCCGAGAAATCTGGGAGACCGCCTTTGAGCCTATATACTTTCTCCTAAGGATAGGTTGCCATATCCCCTCTATAGTAAGAGGCTTAAACATCCATTTACCTAGACGGGCCCTATTTTTTACCTCTAGGTCATGAATCCCTAGACCACCATGATCCTTAGGGTGCCACACTACATCCCATTTAGCCAATCCGTATTTCTTCTTTTCACCACCCCCTTGCCAAAAAAAATCCCGATCGAAAATAATCTAATCGATGCAAGGCCCCTTTTGGTAGTTGGAAGAAGGAAATCATATACAGTAGCATATTACTTAGTACTGAATTAATAAGAACCAAACGTCCACCCAGGGGTAGTAGTTTTCCTTTCCAACTACTCAACCTCGCTTGAAGTCTTTCATCAACATGTTTCCACTAAGCAATCGTAAGCCTCCTGAAATGAATCGGAATGCCTAGATAACTTATTAAAAACTGACCCTGACCACAACCAAAAAGTTCAGCATAGATCAGCATCCTGCTGAGCGTCTCCGAAGCAAAAAAATTCACTTTTATGATAATTGACCTTTAGACCGGAAATTTGTTCTAACGCTGAAAGAATCAGTTCTAGGTTCTTAGCCTTTTTCAGGTCATGATCCATAAAAAGGATTATATCGTCGGCATATTGAAGGATAGACAACACTCCACCCACTAGATGGGGTATCACACCTTTAATCTGACCCTCAAGTTTGGCGCGTTCAATAATAATGGCTAACATATCAGCGACTATATTAAATAGTATAGGTGATAATGGATCGCTTTGTCGTAAACCTTTTTCGTCTAGAAGTATGAACCAATGTCATCATTGACTTTGATAGACACACTTCCTCCGGAAACTAAGTTATGGATTAGAGAATGGTACACCTCAGAACAACCTTTCATTCTGAGGGTTTCCTGAAGAAAAGACCACTTGAGTTTGTCATAAGTCTTCTCAAAGTCGATCTTTAGGATCACACCATTCATCTTTTTCCGATGTAACTCATGGATTGTTTCATGTAAGACCACAACCCCATCAAGGATGTTACATCCTTGCATAAACGCAGTCTGAGTCGGTCGAACCACATGATCTGCAACCATATTTAGGCTTATAGTTGCAGTTTTTTTGAATATTTTGAAGTTGACATTAAGGATGCAGATAGGTCTATATTGTTAAATTCTATATGCTTTGTTAAACTTAGGCAACAAAATTATTTCCCCAAAATTAAGCCGAAATAGCTCCAGTTTTCTAGCATGTATATCCTGAAACAATTCTAGCAAATCCGTCTTGACTAATTCCCAAAAATGATGATAAAACTCAGCTAGGAATCCATCAGGACCCAGTGCTTTATTATGCTCCATTAAGAAGACCACCTTCTTCACCTCCTCCTCGGAATAGGGAGCAGTAAGATATGCATTCTCCTCCTCAGAAACTTGAGGAATGTCATCTATTCGGGATTCGTCAAGTGAGAAATTACTCTCATCCGGCTCTTCGAATAGTCTTATAATAGCTCGTGATGAAATTTTTTAGCTGCTCATGTCCTTCGATCATACCCTCATCTTGGTCAAGAGAATGAATGAGTCTCTTCCTATGTCTGCTATAAGCAAGACTATGGAAGTATCTCGTATTCGAATCTCCCTCCAAAATGAACTAAGCATTTGATCGTTGGTACCATTTGAGCTCTTCCTCACGTAAGATCCCAACCATCGCCGCATTGGATTGATTTTTCAATTCAATCTCTTGCGTAGATAGTGGTCTCCATTCCGCAAAAGCCTCCAGTTCATCAATAATCGATGACAATCGAACCTTCTATTTTTTAGTTGTACAATCATATGTTTAGCCCAACCCCTGAGGTGTTTACGCAAAGAGCGTATTTTATTATTCCACCTTTCGAATGGGGTATGGCCATAGAACGGACGTGCCCATACCATTATAACCATGTCCTCAAAACCATCCCGATTTAACCATCCTAGTTCAAATTTGAACTGATGTTTACTGTGGATGTTATGTGACCATGTGGTTAGCGGTATGGGAGCATGATCTGACAGTGCTTCTATACGTTCAAGAATCCTTACTGAGGCCATTGGGAATTTACATTCCCATTTTGAATCCATCAGTACTCGGTCCAACTTCTCGTATGTCGGCTCTGGGAGACTATTATCCCAAATGAACTATCTCCCAGTCGCTGAAACCTCTTTCAAATCAAGGCTATCAATTACGACATCGAATAAAATATGCCAACGATTGTCAAATCTGCCTCTACTCTTCTCATGTGGGAACCTTAACAAATTAAAACCACGGATTATCTTTTGCTAGGTTGACCAGCTCACGGAGAAAAGCAGTTTTATGTACATCTTGTGCTGCACCATACATGGTGAAAAGACTCCATTTGAAATTATTAGCGTTGTTTTGGATATGCAACTTTATATGAAAGTCACCCTTCGAGTAAGCTAACACCTCCATGGTATCCCTTCTGATACCAAGTAAAATGTCCCCTGGATCTACCACGGGGCGGGTGAGATACCCATGTGAAGTCTATACCGCCTGATAGGCGGTTAAGTGGATTCTAAGAGAAATTTCGTTTACCCGTCTCCGAAATACCCACAAAGTCCAACTTATGATCCCGAATGCAATCATCAATATGAACATGTTTAGCCAAGTCACGAAGACCTCTGTTGTTCGAGAAGATTCCATTCATTGGGAAACAATTGGAGTTGTGGGGTTTTTTTTGCCTTTTTTCTAGGCGATTTTTTCTTCTTTAGAGAGTCGGGTTTAAATTTAAGGCTTGACGCTTTTAGATCATAAACTGACCTAAGCATCGCCTCATCTAAACCGCCCTCTGAGACATCCCCGACTAAATGAGAGAGGAGTTGGATATCAATTGTGACATGTAGCTCATCCTCATCCTCATGAGGTGTCAACGACTTAGCCGAAACTTTTGGAAGGACTGTTAACCGGTCATATTCCATTCGTTTCAAGGCTTTTGTCGAAATATCAACTATGGATTTATTATTATGAAAACTGAAACCTACACTAGACAATTTAGCAGAAATACTGGAATTGGACAACAACAAAAAAACATTTGTTAGCAAATTACGTACATGCATAGTTGTTGTACATATTAGCCTTGCGCCTCATAGCCCTTTTCATCGCGTCCTCGTCCGTACAAGAAGAGCCGTTGGCGGCAATAGCATGCCTCGTGCTCCTCCTCAACATCATTGGAGCTAGGGAGGGAAGGATAGTCATTGTAGACCCTCCCCTCCCCCATTGTTGCAGTTGACGACATCATCGATACTCTACTCGTGCACCCACCCTCGCAGCGGTGGAGTCTGCATGGAACCGACTCCTGCCACGCCGGCTGTCACCTGGATAGCAATAGACGGCAGCACCGACCCACCAGCCTGGAGCGGAAACGAACAACCGTTCACCACCGGAGGCCTAGAAGCACTCCCTAGCCCAGCCGGTCCGGACCCAGGACCGGCAGAAGTGAGCGTCGGGGAACTAGGTGTTGTACAAGGCGATGCGGGAGGGCTCCAGACATGCGCCCGACAGCTCGCCACATGCTGCACGGGACGACCTAGCAGAGGCCCACCAGCGTATCCGGAAGAAGACCCCAACTCGGCTCCTCCTGCCAATGAAACCCTCGCCAGAGAACCTCTCTGGAGTGACAAGTCTCTCATGCAATGAGTGTAGTGCATCATTGTTGACCTGAAGATGAGAACCATCTGATACGTCATAAATGTATCCCTAATTTCTGATGCTCCATGATGATAGTATGCCAATTGCTACATGTTTTCTCCCTTCTTTATGTCAAATTTATCGATTTTCCGGACTAACCTATTAACAAGATACCACAGAGCCAGTTCCCTGTTTTCTGCTGTTTTTTAGTTTAAGAAAACTTGTTCTGGAAATATTCTCGAAATTGGAAAATTCGAAGCCCGGAAGTCCTATTTTCCCCGGAACCATCGAGAAGACCGAAGAGGGGCAGCAGGGGGGCCACACCATAGGATGGCGCCCACCCCCCCCCGGCCGCGCCAGCTATGGGTGTGGGCCCCCCCCGGCCTCCACCGCCTTCGCCCTTTCGCCTATTTAAGCCCCCCGGATGGAAAACCCTAAACACCTGATCAAAATCCCCAAAAAAGTTCTGCAGCCGCCGTCACCGTCAATCCCAGAGCAGGGGGGTTCTGAAGCTGTTTCTGACACCCTGCCGGAGAGGAGATCATCACCATGCCTGCCTCCGGAGTGATGTGTGAGTAGTTCATCCTTGGACTGCGGGTTCATAGCTGTAGCTAGATGGTTGTCTTCTCCTCATATGCCTCCATGTTTAGATCTTGTGAGCTTCCTATCATGATCGAGATTGATCTTATGTAATTCTCTGTGCTGTGTTTGCTGGGATCCGATGAATAGTGACCTTATGCCAAGTTGATTATAGTCTTTATTTGCATATGTTATTTGTGATCTTGAATGCTCTCCGTTGCTAGTGGTTATTCTGGTAGGGTAGTTGCTAGTGACTCCAAGAGGGAGTATCTATGCTCGATAGTGGGTTCATGCCTCCTTGTTGCCTTGCTCGAGTGACAGAAACATGAAGGGGGAGGATGTGTTGTTGCCATTAGGGAGAAAACAACGGTGAGAGTGCCCGCGTGCATAATCATTGCTTACATTACACACTTTGTTTAATGCAATTATCTGTTGCTTGCAACTTAATACCTGAGGGGGTTCGGATGATAACCTGAGGGTGGATTATTAGTCATAGATGCAGATGGATGTCGGTCTATGTATCTTGTTGTAATGCCCGCACTAAATAGCATAGTAATCTTCATATCATATTGTGCACTACGGTGCAACCTTTATTTGTCAATCGCCCAGCTGTAATTTGTTCACCCAGCATGCTATCTTTTATGGAGAGACACCACTAGTGAAACTATGAACCCCGGTCCAGTTTCCACACTTTTAAATAAACCACAACAATTTCCTGCTTTCTTTACTTTCTGCAAGCATACATTGTTTTTCCACACTATACGTCTAATCTTTGTTTTCAGCAAGACCGGTGAGATTGACAACCTCACTGTACCATTGGGGCAAAGTATTTTGGTTGTGTTGTGTGCAGGTTCCACGTTGTTGCTGACACCGGTGAAGCGCTAGCACCACCGTCAGTGGCATCAACCTTCCGAAGATTCTCTTTCTCCTAGTGGATTGATAACCCTGGTTCTTAAATAAGGGGAAAATTTCCTACCATTGTGCTCATCGCACCCTCCTCTTGGGGTATCCCAACGAGTGCAAGATCTACACCATCAAGGACTTACTCTGGCGCCGTTGCCGGGGAGAAAGAAGTCTTCTGACAAGGGGAGTCTCTCACTCTCAATCTCTTTATTTTGTTTATTGTGTTGTTTTTATTTTTGTCTTGTTTTTATTTATCTATATCAAAAACACACAAAAAAATAGTTTACTTCATAGCTATTATTTATTTGCTTGCTTTTATTCTGCTAAAATGAGTATTCCTGAAGTAGAGGTTCGTTCTTTTAGGCAACAAGGGGGAGAAAGTTTAAAAGATGCTTGGTATAGAATAAATGATGCTCATAAGAGGTGCACAAAAAAATATTATACCTTGATATCCTGAGAAATTTTTATGTTGGTATTTCTGGCTGGTATAGGCATGTGTTAGATACTCTTCAGGGTGGAAATTTTCTAGGAACTCCTGCTTTGGAAGCCTGCAATTTGATCGAAAGTTTAGTAGGAGCACCCCCATTACAACTGTTAAAACTGAAATCACTTTGGAGAATGTTATTGATAAACTAAACTCTTTGGAAATGAACTTATCGGTCTTCCTTGATAATGCTAGCAAAGTTAATGAATTACTAGTTACTATTGATAAAAGAATCACTGCTCTAGAAGCTAGCAACACTCATGATAACCAAAGTTTTAGGATTGGTAAACTAGAGGATGCCATGGGAGGTTTAAGCTCAACCTTTTCATATCTTAATTTCAAAAAGGAGAAAGCCTTTGTGGTAAAGGAGCAAAGATTTATGTATGCTCCTAAGATGGCTAAACCCAAATCTCAATATGTGTTGAAAATTGCTAAAACAATTAATGAAACTAAGAATGACCTTCATGTTGAATCTTCAAAAACATATAAAGTGCCTATTGCTGCAAATAATGGTTTAGAGGAAGTATAGATGATGCTTATTTACTTGAAAATACTTGAGTTGATTTTTTATGTCTAGCTGAAAGGCTTTAAAGAAAAGCGCTATCGGGAGACAACCCGTTTTATTTCTCAGTTTTGATTCAGTTTTCCTTTGTTTTATTTGGTGTGATTTGCACCTGGGTGTTGTCTATTTCCTTAGCAACCCCTCTGTATCTTTTCTTTTGATTTTTCGTTGATCCAAGTAAATCCACTAGTGGAAAGTTGAGACTATATTTCGGATTTCTGCGCAGGAAACAGATTTTTGTTGTCCACTGTTAATTCTGTTAAACATCACAGAAAATTCAAAATGAACTGAGATTTTTTGTGCTTAATCCTGAGTTATATACTCAACTTTTCTTAGATTACAACTTTTTTTATTTGAGCAACAGAAGATTTTTGAAAAAATCGATCTTTATCTGTTGTTCTGTTTTTGACAGATTTCTGCCATTTATCGCATTTGCATCTTAATCTCTTTCTTTTGGTGTTCTTTTGAGAATAAGAGTTTTGAAAAAAGTTGTGACATTAGCTAATGTGTTTTTTAGTGTTATAATTGTGTTGAAACTGAACCATGTGGATTTATTATTTCGATTGCACTAACGTTGCTAATGAAGATTGTGAGAATTTTGATGTGAAGGAAGTTTTCAAGGGTCAAGAGAAGAGGATGATTTGATGTGATCAAGAAGAGTGAAAAGCCTAAGCTTGGGGATGCCCCGGTGGTACATCCAAGAAAATTCCAAGAAGACTCAAGCGTCTAAGATTGGGGATGCCCAAGGCATCCCCTTCTTCATCAACAAATTATTAGGTCACTTCTAGTGAAACTATATTTTTATTCGGTCGCATCTTATGTGCTTTACTTGGAGCGACTTTTATTTTTGTTTTCAGTTTGTTTTTGGTTTTGCTTTCAGTTTTTTTTTTACTTTTTCAATAAGTTTGGTTGGACCCAAGAATTCTTTTATTGGAGAGTGACGCGCTCCGCTTTTTTCATGAGAATACTTTGTATTCTTAATCTCTGTCTAGCTGATGCATTTATTTAGCTCTTGTTTTGCATGCATCTCTTATTAGAGCTGTTAGTTTTAGTAGTATTATTTGACTACTCTCATGTTTTCTTGCTGTATCATAAAGAGTATTTTTGTTAAAGCATGTTTTGTACGGTGCTTGTTGGGAGAAACAAAAATTGTTGTTGTAAGTAGAATTTATAACGGAACTAGTAGAAGCTTGTATAGACTGTGGCTAGAACTTTTTCATGCCATGCTAAATGTTATTTTAGTTTTAAATCCTTGTGTTTATTGAGTAGCATGATTATCCTCAAATGGATGAGAGTGTTTAATATGTATTGAAATATTCATGAGTTGTTCTTGTCATAGTAAAGCATCAATATATGGTATTCTCTTTCGAATGTTTTATTTGGTTGACTTGGCACATGCTCACACCATGTTTATGACTACAAACCATTCATGAATAGCCTCCATGACCACTTAGTTTTTTAACTTGTGATACTTCTTATGTTTTAATTAATGATGCTTATGTCGCTATGCATGATTATGGCTCTTATGCTCTCTTGATTTGTAGCTCCCAGTCTTTTGCTACCCTCCACCTGTACTGAGTATGAGCTCTACTAGTGCATCCAAACTCCTTTAAACCAAAAACAATTCCCATTGTGTCCACCATACCTACCTACATGTGGTATTTAACTGCTATTCCAAGTAAATTGCTCATGTGTTACCTTTAAAACCTTCAAAATTACTCTTGCTTTATGTTCCTGTTTTTGCTCACGAGGACGTAAATAGAGAATCTTTATCTCACTTGTTGATTGGATTTCACACCCTGGACTAGTGGCTTCATCTGCTTATCCAAATGATAGAAGAGCTGGCAGCGGGGTGCCCAGCCCCAAATTAATGCATACAAATTCTCTTCACTATTTTTGCCCCTGATTTATCAGTCAAAGCATAATTGTGTAAACAAAAGAGAAAGAGGGATGACCTTCTACACCAGTTGCGTCCTTCACCATGGGAGCCGCTCTTGTGAATCCAATTGACTTGTGGCGTACTGTATTTTCGTTTTACCATTCGTTGACATTAGCATACATCTCCCAAAATATAGACACTCCTCCACGGTATGTGATTGTTGGCAGGCACCCGAGGATTCGGTTAGCCATGGTTTGTGAAAGATGGATGGGAGAAGTGTCAAACTTTTAATACCTCTGTTTAATAAAATAACAGCTCTAGCACATGAGTGATCCCTGGTTCCCTCTACGAATGGACTTTCTTTTACTTTATGTTGAGTCTCCATCTTCTAACTTTATGCACAGTTGAGAGAGCATTTTTGTCATTCTGAGTTCTATGTGCATTTGTCCCATAAGCATCAATAATTACTTCATGATGTGTTATTATTTTTTCTTAAATTATTTGTTCTAGTCTTCCTCATGAACTTTGAAGGTGTCCTGGCATTTATGTTTTGCCCCACTCTTAAGGACTATCGAAATATCACTTTGCCATGCTTTTTCTATACATGAAACAAACGTTTACCTTTCTTTGCATTATTATTCATGATCCTTTATTTGAGTTACTCTTCGTGATGCAAAGTAAATGCTATGCTTTATTATTAAAGTTTTATATATCATGTCTGTGTTTAAATTTTTATGATCTCAGCGTGCATATGCTTTTACATTAGATTGATCAAGCTTGTGTTAGTAGCATGTCACCTCAGAAATTATTGTTTTATCGTTTACCTACTCGAGGACGAGTAGGACCTAGCTTGGGGATGCTTGATACGTCATAAACGTATCCCTAATTGCTGATGCTCCATGATGATATTATGCCAATTGCTACATGTTTTCTCCCTTCTTTATGTCATTTTTATCGATTTTCTATACTAACCTATTAACAAGATGCCACAAAGCTAGTTCCCTATTTTCTGTTGTTTTTTAGTTTCAGAAAAGTTGTTCTGGAAATATTCTCGGAATTGGAAAATTCGAAGCCCGGAAGTCCTATTTTCCCCGGAACCATCCAGACGACCGAAGAGGAGCCAAAGAGGGGCAGCAGGGGGCCACACCATAGGGTGGCGCGGCCCCCCTGGCCGCTCCAGCTATGGGTGTGGGGCCCCCGGCCTCCACCGCTTTTGCCCTTTCGCTTATTTAAGCCCCTCGGATGGAAAACCCTAAACACCTGATCAAAATCCCCAAAAAGGTTCCGCTGCCGCCGTCACTATCAACCCTAGATCAGGGGGTTCTGAAGATGTTTCCGGCACCCTGCCGGAGAGGAGATCATCACCGGAGGCTTCTACATCACCATTCCTGCCTCCGGAGTGATGTGTGAGTAGTTCATCCTTGGACTACGGGTTCGTAGCTGTAGCTAGATGGTTGTCTTCTCCTCATATGCCTCCATGTTTAGATCTCATGAGCTGCCTATCATGATCGACATTGATCTTATGTAATCCTTTGTGTTGTGTTTGCTGGGATCCGATGAATATTGACCTTATGCCAAGTTTATTATAGTCTTTATTTGCATATGTTATTTGTGATCTTGCATGCTCTCCGTTGCTAGTGGTTATTCTGGCCAAGTAGTTGCTAGTGACTCCAAGAGGGAGTATTTATGCTCGATAGTGGTTTCATGCCTCCTTGTTTCCTTGCTCGGGTGACAGAAACATGAAGGGGGAGGATGTGTTGTTGCCATTAGGGAGAAAACGGTGGTGAGAGTGCCCGCGTGCATAATCATTGCTTACATTACACACTTTGTTTAATGCAATTATCTATTGCTTGCAACTTAATACCTGAGGGGGTTCAAATGGTAACCTGAGGGTGGATTATTAGTCATAAATGCAGATGGATGTCGGTATATGTATCTTGTTTTAATGCCGCACTAAATATCATAGTAATCTTCATGTCATATTGTGCACTACGGTGCAACCTTTATTTGTCAATTGCCCAGTTGTAATTTGTTCACCCAGCATGCTGTCTTTTATGGAGAGACACCACTAGTGAAACTATGAACCCCGGTCCATTTTCCACACTGTTAAACAAACCACAACAATTTCCTGCTTTCTTTACTTTCTGCAAGCATAGACTGTTTTTCCACACTATACGTCTACTATTTGTTTTCAGCAAGACCGGTGAGATTGACAACCTCACTATACCGTTGGGCCAAAGTATTTTGGTTGTGTTGTGTGCATGTTCCACGTTGTTGCTGACACCGGTGAAGCGCCAGCACCACCATGAGTGGCATCAATATTCCGAAGATTCTCTTTCTCCTACTGGATTGATAACCCTGGTTCTAACTAAGGGGAAAACTTCCTACCGATGTGCTCATCACACGCTCCTCTTGGGGTATCCCAACGAGTGCAAGATCTGCACCATCACCATCCTTCTTGGCTGATAACGAGGCCTGCAACACCTGTGCTTGATCCACTATTTCCTTTCCCCCCTGCATTTGCAGGTTTCTATTTAGAGGAGTGACCGCATATCCACTAGTAACCTCCACTGGAGAGAACACTCGGACAGTGGAGGTAGGTGGCCTAGGAGTAGTCTGTGCTTGCGGCATAGGAACATCACCATCCTCTACTGCGGAAGATCCCTGCACACCAGTATCATGGCAAGTATCCTCCTATATCCCATTAGGATCATCCTCCTTATCGTTGTGTCTCCACATGAAAGGAACAAAATCCGGCTCGGGAACAAAATCCGCAGACTCCTTAGTGAAGTGCAAGGTATACCCTTTTAACATAATAAAGGCGTCTGCTTTCACCACTTTGGCTTGAAATACATATGTGCCCCGCATAAACACCCGAATCTGGACGATATTACAATGACGAAGTGCGAGAAGGTCCACATCCAGTGTCTTTCCAATCAGTGTGCCCACCACACAAAGACCGAGGAAGTGTCTCACACTGTGCGACACACCCGCCACATGAACCCAAGTGGTTCCCAGCTCCTAAGTGTGCATCACCTCCTCCTGTCTCCATGCCTTAAAAGTAACCCAGGATTGGCTATTAGGTACTCTCATCTCGAAGTCATCAATGCTCCCCAAGTCAGACATGGAAAGAAAATTGATCAAAAAAAATCTCCTCATGCGGAATCGCTGCCCATCTCCAGACTGACTCCACATGAAATATCCTCGCAACAAGGCTCTAGATCACCTCAGCTGACATGGTAGGCCCAGTAACTATCGCTATGGCAATAGGATAACTGCTCGGCGGAAAATGAGCCTTGAACATGCTATCAGGAAGATGGCTGAACATAGTATCCTCACTTCCGATCCCACCCAGATCAACATACGGCTTCGGCAATCTGAGGATAGGACATCAAGCAGTCGGATGGACAACCCTATCACAAATTAAACAATAGTAATCCACTAAGCACTCCTTTGTATCATTTGAGTCCACCCTGCAATAAGCACACCTTTTCTAATTTGTTCGAGCAACCCCGGCATTGACAGTAGGAACAACCGAAGAAGTCTCCGCCGCCGTCAGAACTGGTTGTCACCACTGGCGTCTCCACAACCGTAGCCGTCGCCGACACCGTGGTCACCGCAGGTACCACCTTTTTTTTCGTTTCCCTTTATTGTTCTTAGATGCAACAACCCTAGATTAAAAGGAACAGTCACAACGTCTGCCAGATATGCTTACATTGTTGACCCCTCGGAATTGGCCGGAACCGAAAGCATTGAAGTAGTCGCTGCGAGCCCCGATCCCGGACCAGCCACATGGCCAAACCATCAGCGTACCTGCAGGTCCATCACCACCGGTGCCGCTGTTCCAGGCGCCACCACCGCATCTCGCACAACCCCAGCCTACTGGGCGCCCACCCCCTGTTGTGTGCCACCCACCATGCGTCGTGGCGGCGACAACACCACTTTCGCAAAGGATCACGTGAGCGCTAACGGTCCAGACCTAGGAGACGGCAGCCGAAACAAAGCAGACGCACCCGACGAGGAACCCAAGAATAGCTTCAATACAGACCCTTTGTAGGAAACCAGGTTGTGACTTGATAACCCTGCAGGAGACCAAATCCTAGCGCTGTCAGGTTTGGACCCGAACCTCCAAAGCGCTGCAAAATGACGGTCGAGATATTCCCAGGGGGAACGGCTTGGATGCACCGGATTTTGAATTAGCTCCAGCCCGAGAATGTCGCGATCCGGATCAGAGCGCCCAGTTGCCATCGTTTTCGACTCCGGTGACTTCGATCGACTGGACGACGCTGCAATAGTTGATTTCGGCCAAAATTAGCCAAGCACCGCCGATGGCGAGACCCTAGGGCGAGGTAGAGGGCCTCGCCAACCAAGCCAGACTGGTTTCATGAGCAGAACTCCCGCAGACAGTGTGGACTTTGGTTGCTCCATCGCAGTCATCTCCGTCGATGGCGAAACGGACACCACCGTTGAGGAGATCGCGCCTCTGGGCAGCCTCAAGAAGCCCCCTGTTCCAGGGCCCTCACCGGCGGTGGCGTGAATCCCATGTCACACCAGAACTCCGCCGCCAAATCCTCATCCATCCTATTCCCTTTGCTACCAACCACCTCCCAGCCGGCGCCCGACACCGAAGAAGGAACTGGCAACGTCGACATCGGTGGCAGATCATCCTCAAGAACTTGAAGAGCGGCGTCAAACGGCGCTTGCTAGTCGCAGTCATCGTTGTTGTCATATGCGGCTTCCTCCAGGCAAGAGAAGTGATATCTCGCCGAGCCTTCTTCCGGTGAGGATGCCATCGGCGAGAGGCCGTGCGGCGGCATGGTCAGGCGCCTCTACATGACGCCGCCTTCTGTGTTGCCCGTGTCACCCTTCCGTGTCGCCCAAGGATTCTCGGTATCTCTCTCACATAGTATGTGGCAAACCGTATGCAGTTGCTACCATAGCTAAATATCGTCCTATGTAGGAGCACCTTCACCCTATACCTAAGGAACAACGGGCTGGTCTACCGTGATGTGCTTCTTACAAAAATCGAACCTCCGGAGAGGCGAGTTTGGGATGCCTCCTAGGCGTCAGAGCTATGGTGAGAATCGGAAGGTTGGGAACCATGGGGGCGGAAGAGGCAGAGTAGCTGGGGAAGTGGGAGTGGAAAGCTAGGAAGTAATGCACCCTCATGGAGGAAGGGTGTCGGATATATGCCAATTAGGGGTATTATCCGGCATTGGCCTATGGCCGGATTTCCCGGGTGGCCCACATGCAATGGAACGGAGTCCATTGGGCGGCCCAGTAAGCTGATGCGCAGGAAGATGGATTCTAGAAGAACCCAGACCACAGCCCAAATGTGGTGTGACTTGGAGGAAAAGCCGGATTCCTTAATTTCAGTAGTCTTCTAGGTTTCCTTCCTATAAGTCCTGCCCGGCTATCTATATAAAGTCGGACGGGAGCGAAAGAAAAAAAAATAGATCACAAGTTAGCTAGAAGCCAACTCGTCGGGAAGTTCATCTTCGCCAAGTTAGCGAAACCATACTCACAATTGTACTATGTATACTTTAGGCTTTAGCCCTGATTTTAGTGAGATTGCAGGAGTAGGAACGCCGCCTTAGTTGCGACGTACCGAACTGGGTAAAACCATGTTCTCGTTTATAGTTCTTCCACGTCCCCCCCCCCCCCCCCCCCCCCGCGGTTCTACCAGTAGGTTTATGGCACCCCCATCCATGATCCTAAATATGAAGTATCGATAGTTGGCGCCCACCGTGGGTCCAGCGGCGCCGGGAGTTACGTTCCGAGCAGGAATACTCAGCGGAATCGACAACACAATCACTGTCGGAAGCCTGGAATTCGACGGAAACGTCGGACGCTTCCTCGATAACAGATCTTATATGCCGGCACAGAATCATCTGGTAAGTGTCCTGCGTTTTACCGATTGGATCTGCTAACATTTTTATCGGTTTAACAGCAGAAGCAATGAGATTCTGTGGTGGAAGTTATTTCATCCCACCCGCCCTATGCCCAATAGATGAAGGCTTCAATGTCGGATTCTGCTCAGATTTTCCCTACTCATAGATACATAGGGGCAGATCAAGCTTCCATAGCTGCATATAGCCAAAACACATATGGATTTGCCGCCTCTTTGGAGATGCCTCCAGCCAGATACCACTATATTGGTATGGTGCAGTCTCAGATCACTGAAAACACGGAAGACAAAAATGTCGTGGAAAAGGCAGAAAATCATGATCCCACAGAAAAGGTGGAAGATCCGACATCCGTCGATCAGGCGACGAACTCGGAAGCTGAGTCTATATTAGCTTCCATAGAAGCAAAGCTGGACTCGGAAACCGGATCTGCAGACACAGATTCCGAAGATAAAGATGAAGACGCTTTCGAAAGAAAGGTCAAATCCATGCAGGGGAGCTTTCATGAAGTACTCATGGCAAAACCGACCGGAAATTCGGATGCCGAGGAAGATGAAGACCCCAAAACGCTTCCGCTAGATGATAGGGGAAAAAGAGAGGAAGAGGAGGGCGAAGTTAGTCCGACCTATCCTGGCGTCAAGGAATTGACGGAAGATGAATCAAATAGAAAACCTCCATCTTCGAAGAAGAAAAAGAAGTCCTCTAGGAAACTACTATCCAAATTACAGAAGAAAAAAGGTGAAAAAATTGGCAGGCATTGCCAAACAAAACCTGGAAGTTGGAGGAGACAGTGGTGTAAAACCTGCGGAGAAGAAAAAAGCTGAAATCGCTGCTCCACAAATGTTGGAACAGGAGGAGACTGATATGATCCAAACCCCGGTCGCACGTAATGAGCCCCCGGAAGTGCTGGAAGCTAGGAGACAAGCAATAATGCGGCAGCAGCAACATCTGTTCTGAACTCGGGAAAATCTCCTCAAAACCTAGGGTGATATAAAAATATAGTAGGAAGAAATAGAGGAATATGAACGAAGGAATAGATCTGGAATTAAACGTATGCGGTTACCCGGAATTTCAAAGCCAGAAGAATTGCCAGCAAGAAAGCGGTTTGAAAACTCCTCTTGGCAAAGGCATGTTAACAGCACAAACGCTAAGGGCGAACGCATCTACAAAACTGCAGCCGAAAACATAGAAGCCGCATTCGTCATCCTTAACGATGTACTCCAATGATGAAAAGATGCAGGGAGTGTATGCCTTCTTAGGAAAAGCATTACAACAACAACAGCGAGGACAAGCACGCTCAGGCAAGCTACATGATGATTCAGCCTTGTGCAAAACTGCCACATGCGTCGCTGGAGCACCTGACCCAGGCGAACCCGGAGATTCAGGTGATTCAAAGGAAAAGAAGGGAGATCCCAAGAAGGACAAGAAAATCCCGGATAACAAGGATGCAGCGTCCATAACATGATCACATCTGCCGAAAGGAGGAAATAATACAGAACCCCGTGACAACAAGGAACGGGAGGAGAAAAACTGGGATGACGGAAAAGCAATGCCACCTCCGAGATACCCGACTGATAAAGCCGGAAGATACGACAATCCTCACATGAGTGAGAGATCCCAAACCCCTCCAAGGAACAAATAAAGGCCAAGGAGTAGAACTCCACCTTACTCCAAAGGACGGGATGCCGGAAGAAATAGGGATGATCCTAGAAGAACGCATTCGCGCAACAATGGACCAGAACAGAGTATATCCCCTTTGGTCCATTCAGCTAGAAGATATTCCGCGCACGTCGATAAGACGGAAAGAGACGATTTACACTTCGGACAAAAGTGTTTCGCGGACAGGATCCAGAGAATCAGTCTACACTTTGGCTTTGCCAAAGTCGGTCCAACTTACCAAAAGTATACCAGAAGTACAAACACGGATACAAGGCTTTCGGATTACTATACTAACGTCCAAATCAACAAAGGGACATATTTAGAAGTTGTGAAGTTTCTGCCCCTAATGCTTCTGGATGGAGCTAGAGATTGGATTAACGGACTTCCGGCAAGAACAGTAGACATCTGGGAGGATATGGCTAGAGTTTTCGCTCAGCACTTTCAGGGTACGTATAAACGTCCTAAGAGCATTAACCAGCTGAACCATCGCATCCAATATGAAGACAAGTCATACGTCGACTTTATCTCAAGATGGACTGCAATGAAGAATAGTTGTTCTAGAGTAAGTGATATACAAGCAGTGCATGCTTTCATCAATGACCTGAAACCCGGCCTTGTACCATTCATGGTTGGTTTGAAAGAGCACAAAGATCTCGGATCTATGCTCACAACCGCCAATGAGCATGCAGCGGCTGAAGACGACATCGGGGCGAGAGGCAAAAACATTGATGCTTTGGTTCAAGCCAAAAAGGCGTCTCGTTCTGAAAAGAAGGCTACTCCAGAAGCACAGCCAAAACCCAAAGAGGTGAACATAGCCTTTGGAAAAAAATAATGGAGCACATGGAAGGGAAAAAGCACAGAATGCAGGGAACCTATCTCCTAGTCTAAAGAAGAGTGGGAAAAGATTAAGGCGGAATCTTGTGTCCACCATTCGCAATTTGGGAAGCCCACTCATACAAATGCGCAGTTTCGGCTTAATAAGCACATGAAAGGCAATGCAGGATCTGGGAATAAAGGAAAGAATTCCAAAAGGAAATTCAACAAACAAAAGCCGGAACTTGACAAAGACGAAAGCGAGTCTGACACTTATAATAAAATCCAGGAGCAGCAACGAAAGGGCGAGCCTAAATTCCCGAGAGTTGAAGGAGAATATAACCTAACTTTCCTTGGAACTCTGATACGTCATAAACGTATCCTTAATTTCTAATGTTCCATGTTGTTTTCTTATTGTTTCCCACATGTTTGCTAGACACTTTATGTCATTTTTATCGATTTTCCGGACTAACCTATTGCCAAGATGCCACAGAGCCAGTTCCCTGTTTTCTGTTGTTTTTAGTTTCAGAAAAGTTGTTCTGAAATATTCTCGGAATTGGAAAATTCGAAGCCCGGAAGTCTTAGAAATCCCGGAGGTTCCACGGAGTCCCGAAGAGACCCGGAGGGGGGCCTCGGGGGCCCACACCATAGGGTGGCGCGCCCCCCTTGGCCGCGCCAGGGGGTGGTGTGGGGCCCCTGAGCCTCCACCGCCTCTGCCCTTTCGCCTATATATTCCCCCTGAGATGTAAACCCTAAATATATCCACTTTTACCCGAGAAACACCCGAGGCCGCCGTCACCGTCATCCCGAGATCAGGAGGGTTCTGAGCTCTCCCCGGCACCCTGCCGGAGGGGGAAATCATCACCGGAGGGGTCTACACCACCATGCCCTCCTCCGAAGTGATGCGTGAGTAGTTCATCCCTGGACTACGGGTCCATAGCAGTAGCTAGATGGTTGTTCTCTCCACTTTGTACCTCATGTTTAGATCTTGTGAGCTGCCTAACATGATCAAGATCATCTTTATGTAATGCTACATGTTGTGTTTGCTGGGATCTGATGAATGTTGAATGCTATGTCTTCTGATTATCAATCTATCATGTTATCTTCATGCATATGTTATTTATGATCTTGCATGCTCTCCGTTGTTAGTAGATGCTCTGGCCAAGTAGATGCTAGTAACTCCAAGAGGGAGTATTTATGCTCGATAGTGGGTTCATGCCTCCTTTTCATCTGTGCTCGAGTGACAGAAACGTGACAGATGGAGGATGTGTTGTTGCCATTAGGGAGAAAACAACAATGCTTTGTCTAAGGATGATGTTATTGTTTACATTACACACTTTGCTTACTGCGATTATCTGTTGCTTGCAACTTAATACCCAACGTTTGTTCGGATGATATTCGAAGGGTGGATTTTTAGTCATAGATGCAGTTGGATAACGGTCTATGTATCTTGTTGTAATGCCCGCATGAATCACATAGTAATCTTTATGTCTTGCATATGCACTACGGTGCAACCTTCATTTCTGTCAATTTCCCAGCAGTAATTTGTTCACCACACATGTTATTTATCTTTCTCGGAGAGACACCACTAGTGAACTGTGGACCCCGGTCCTTTTTCCTCATACTGATAAAACACCTACTGCTTTCATACTGCTCTCATACTGTTCCTACTGTTTTCCACACCATACATTTAACCTCTTTGTGTTCAGCAAAACGGTGAGATTGACAACCTCACTGCTTCGTTGGGACAGAGTGATTTGATTGTGTTGTGTAGGTTCCACGTTGCTGCTGAACCGGTAGTGCGCCCTGCCACCTCAGCTGCATCAACCTTCAGAGATTGCTTGTCCTCCTACTGGTCGATTCAACCTTGGTTTCTTTTCTGAGGGAAAACTTGCTGCTACACTCTTCACAACTTTTCTCTTGGGGTTTACCAACAAGGGCGTCACCTACACGCCCCATCAAGTTTTCTGGCGCCGTTGCCGGGGAGGAAGAGAATTTCTGCAAGGGGAGTCTCTCACTTCCAATCTCTTTACTTTGTTTTTGTTTTGCTTAGTTTATTTTATTTTGTCTTGTTTGCTTCTCTTTATCAAAAACACAAAAAAATTAGTTCTTATTCTAGTTGTTATTCTTGTCACTTCGTTGTTATTTTTCATCATGTTGTTCCCTAAGTTTACCCTAAAAGATTTGCCGGTAGGAAGTGGTTCTATACTTGGAAAGGACACTATTAAAGAATTCTTTGATCATGTTAGTAAGCATGATAATCTTGAGGAAAAATCCATAGTAGAACTTGCTCCCAATTATGAGACTGCTGCAACTTCTTTAGTTCACATGTTAGAAGCTAGGTTTGTTAATCTCCATCCCATATTACAACATATGTTCCTCAATTTGAATAACATTGAAGATGTTGAGAAAAGAAACTTTATCTTAAAAGCTATGCTTAAAGAATTTGGAGATGTTGCTATAGAAGCTAGAAAAGTCTTTGATCGTTTCAATATGCTTGGCTCATGTGTAGACATTGTTGGTGCTCTTGAAAAAACTGAATCTAATAATGAAAAGGAGGATAAAATACCAATCCCCTTTAAATTGATAGCACTGCATGAAGCCCAAGAAAAGAATTTTGATTGGATTGTTCCTGAGAATTTATTTGATGAAGATAGTAAGCCTAAAAGTACTAAGAGAGGAGCCTCTGAAACTCACTTAGATAAAATACAATGCATTATTAAGGAATTTCCAATCTTGATTTGAATGCCCCTCCTTTGAAAATACTTGATTCCACTTTTCTGGGCCTAGCTAAAAGGCGTTAAAGAAAAGCACTTCTTGGGAGATAACCCATGGTTTTATTTTTGCTTTGTTTTTCTCTGTTTTCTTTGAGTCAAGGGGTTGTATACTTCTGTAGAAACTCCTTTGTATCTTTCTTTTCATGTTTTAGTAGTGCCAAGTAAGGTTTCTGACGAGAGTTGGAGTTGGTTTTCGGATTTCTGCGCAGGAAACAGATTTCTGATGTCCACCGTAAAAAATCGTATAAAATCCTGGAAGCTCAGAATGATCTGAAATTTTTTGTGCTTATTCCTCAGCTAATTCCGCAACTTTTTGTTCTTTAAGTTTTTCGATCTGAGCAAAGTAAGTGCCTCGAAAAAATTCGTCTTTACAGACAGTTCTGGTTTTGACAGATTCTGCCATTTTTCTTGCATTTGCTCTTTTGCGATGTCAAGTGGGTTTCTTTGCTTCACGAAACATCAGTGGCTGTAGCTAATGTTTAAAAGTATCAATAGCACTTGTGCCATACAGAACCAATGGATTTTTATTTGTTGCACTAACCCTCTAATGTGAATTACTGTTTGAGTGTGGTGTGAAGGAAGTTTTCAAGTGTCAAGAGAAGAGGTGATATATGTGATCAAGAAGAGTGCAAGGTCAAAGCTTGGGGATGCCCCCGTGGTTCATCCAAGCATATTTTTAGAAGACTCAAGCATCTAATCTTGGGGATGCCCAAGGCATCCCTTCTTCATCAACTATCTATCAGGTCACTTCTCGTGAAACTATATTTTTATTCGGTCACATCATATGAAGTTTACTTGGAGCGTCTGTTTGTTTTTCTTTTGTTTTACTTTGTTTTCCTTGCTGCAATAATATAGTTGGATCCTAGCATTCTTTGTTTGGGAGAGAGACACGCTCCGCTTTTTCATTTGAATACTTGCTATGCTAGTATTCTTAGTTTTCTTCTAGCTGCTGCAAAAATTCCTGTTTAGCTCTCGTTTTCATTGCATCTCTTATTCAGAGCTGTTAGTTTTAGTAGTGTTATGTGAGTAATCTCATGTTTGCTTGCTGTAGCATGTAGAGAGTTTTTGTTAAAGCATGATTTGTATGGTGCTTGTTGGGAAAAGAAACTGCTGCTTGAGGTAGAATTTTTAACGGTGCAAGTAGAAGCTTGTATAGACTGTGGCTAGAACTTTTTCATATCATGCTAGATGTTATTTTAGTTTTAAAGCCTTGTGGTTATTGATTAGCATGATTAGCCTCAAATAGCTGAGAGTGTTTAATGTTCCATTGAAAGAATCATGAGTTGTTCTTGTCATATTGAAGCATAAATTTGTGGTGTTCTCCTTTGGATGTTTTATTTGGTTGACTTGGCGCATGCTCACACCATGTTTATGACTATGAACCAGTCACGAATAGCCTCTATGATCATTTAGTTTTGAACTTGTGGTACCACTTATGCTTTGATTAATGATGTTTATGTCGCTATGCATGATTATGGCTCTTATGCTCTCTTGATTTGTCGCTCCCAGTCTTTTGCTAGCCTCCACCTGTACTGAGTATGAGCTCTACTCGTGCATCCAACTCCCTAAAACCAAAGTTTTCCCATTGTGTCCACCATACCTACCTACATGTGGTATTTAACCGCCACTCCAAAGTAAATTGCTCATGTGTTACCTTTAAAACTTTCAAAATTACTCATGTTTTGTGCTCCTGTTTTAGCTCATGAGGACGTAAATAGAGAATCTTTATCTCACTTGTTGATTGGACTTTCACACCCTGGACTAGTGGCTTCATCCGCTTATCCAATGATAGAAGAGCTGGCAGCGGGGTGCCCAGCCCCAAATTAATAACACAAATTCTCTTCACTATTTTTGCCCCTGATTTATCAGTCAAAGCATAATTGTGTAAACAAAAGAGAAAGGGGGATGACCTTCTACCCAGATGCGTCCTTCTATGGGAGCCGCTCTTGTGAAGTCTAGTTGGCTTGTGACGTACTGTATTTTCTGTTTACCATTCGTTGACATAAGCATACACCTCTCTTAAAATATAGACACTCCTCCACGGTATGTGATTGTTGGCAGGCACCCGAGGATTCGGTTAGCCATGGTTTGTGAAAGATGGTTGGGAGGAGTGTCAAGTTTTTATACCTCTGTTTAATAAAATAAAAGCTCTAGCACATGAGTGATCCATGCTTCCCTCTGCAAAGGGCCTTTCTTTTACTTTTATGTTGAGTCTCCATCTTCTAACTTTATGCAGAGTTGAGAGAGCATTTTTGCCATTCTGAGTTTTATGTGCATTTGTCCCAGAAACATTATTAATTGATTCATGATGTGTTATTGCTTGTTCTCTAATTATTTGTTCTAGTCTTCCTCATGAACTTTGAAGGTGTCCTGGCATTTATGTTTTGCCCCACTCTTAAGGACTAGCGAAATATCACTTTGACATGCTTTCTCTATACTTGAAACAAACGTATATCTTTCTTTGCATTGTTATTCATGATCTTTTATTTGAGTTACTTCTCATGATGCAAAGTGATTGCTATGCTTTATTATTAAAGTTTTATTTATCATGCTTGTGTTGAAGTTCTATGATCTCAGCTTACTTATGCTTTTACATTATTGATGATCAAGTTTATGTTGGTAGCATGTCACCTCAGAAATTATTGTGTTTTTATCGTTTACCTACTCGAGGACGAGTAGGAACTAAGCTTGGGGATGTTGATACGTCATAAACGTATCCTTAATTTCTGATGTTCCATGTTGTTTTCTTATTGTTTCCCACATGTTTGCTATACACTTTATGTCATTTTTATCGATTTTCTGGACTAACCTATTGACAAGATGCCACAGAGCCAGTTCCATGTTTTCTGCTGTTTTTAGTTTCAGAAAAGTTGTTCTAGAAATATTCGCGTAATTGAAAAATTTGAAGCCCGTAAGTTTTAGAAATCCCGGAGGTTCCTCGGAGTCCTGAAGAGACCCGGAGGGGGGCCTCAGGGGGCCCACACCATAGGGTGGCGCGGCCCCCCTTGGTCGCGCCAGGGGGTGGTGTGGGGCCCCTGGGCCTCCACCGCCTCTGCCCTTTCGCCTATATATTCCCCCTGAGGCGTAAACCCTAAACGAATCCCACTTTTACCCAAGAAACACACGAGGCCTCCGTCACCATCATCCCGAGATCGGGAGGGTTCTGGAGCTCTCCCCGACACCCTACCGGAGGGGAAATCATCACCGGAGGGGTCTACACCACCATGCCCTCCTCCGAAGTGATGCGTGAGTAGTTCATCCCTGGACTACGGGTCCATAGCAGTAGCTAGATGGTTGTTCTCTCCACTTTGTACCTCATGTTTAGATCTTGTGAGCTGCCTAACATGATCAAGATCATCTTTATGTAATGCTACATGTTGTGTTTGCTGGGATCTGATGAATGTTGAATGCTATGTCTTCTGATTATCAATCTATCATGTTATCTTCATGCATATGTTATTTATGATCTTGCATGCTCTCCGTTGTTAGTAGATGCTCTGGCCAAGTAGATGCTAGTAACTCCAAGAGGGAGTATTTATGCTCGATAGTGGGTTCATGCCTCCTTTTCATCTGTGCTCGAGTGACAGAAACGTGACGGATGGAGGATGTGATGTTGCCATTAGGGAGAAAACAACAATGCTTTGTCTAAGGATGATGTTATTGTTTACATTACACACTTTGCTTACTGCGATTATCTGTTGCTTGCAACTTAATACCCAACGTTTGTTCGGATGATATTCGAAGGGTGGATTTTTAGTCATAGATGCAGTTGGATAACGGTCTATGTATCTTGTTGTAATGCCCGCATGAATCACATAGTAATCTTTATGTCTTGCATATGCACTACGGTGCAGCCTTCATTTCTGTCAATTGCCCAGCTGTAATTTGTTCACCACACATGTTATTTATCTTTCTCGGAGAGACACCACTAGTGAACTGTGGACCCCGGTCCTTTTTCCTCATACTGATAAAACACCTACTGCTTTCATACTGCTTTCATACTGCTCTCATATTGTTCCTACTGTTTTCCACACCATACATTTAACCTCTTTGTGTTCAGCAAAACCGGTGAGATTGACAACCTCACTGCTTCGTTGGGACAGAGTGATTTGATTGTGTTGTGTAGGTTCCACGTTGCTGCTGAACCGGTAGTGCGCCCTGCCACCTCAGCTGCATCAACCTTCAGAGATTGCTTGTCCTCCTACTGGTCGATTCAACCTTGGTTTCTTTTCTGAGGGAAAACTTGCTGCTACACTCTTCACAACCTTTCTCTTGGGGTTTACCAAAGAGGGAGTCACCTACACGCCGCATCAAACTCCTTTAGCAAAACATGTAAAACGAACGCTTCGAGAAATCAATGCGGTTGTACCTCCAACCCCAAAGTACTTGAAGTATTCAAATACGCCAATTACCTCGGATCAGTCTGATCATCCCGGTAATATCCCAGAACCCGGCACACACGCTTTGGTCGTAAGTCCTATTGTTCAAAACACTAGGCTCAAAAGGGTGCTGATGGATGGAGGATCCAGTATCAATATCATGTACTTAAGTACACTGAAGCAGCTGCATCTCTCCAAAACTCAGCTCAAACACAACAATGTACGCTTCCACGGCATTGATCCCGGAAGGCAAGCACATTCCTTAGGAGAAATTTCCCTAGAAATAACCTTCGAAAAGAGGGAACACTTCCGTCAAGAGATTATATCGTTCGAGGTGGTGCCGTTCGAAAGTGTATATCACGCAATACTCGGACGTCCGACTTTCGCCAAATTCATGGCAAGGTCGTGCTACATCTACAACAAGCTTAAGATGCCAGGGCTAAAAGGCGGAGTAATCACCATATCAGGAGATTTCAAACTGGCAAACAAGCTGGAGAAAGGAAACGCCCTTTGGGCCGAACAGGTGATACGGAAGGAGGAGCTGAAGGAGCTCGCTAAAGAAGTATCGCCGACAGAAATGACGACAGGAAAAGAAATCCGAAAGCCGAAAGCCAACGGATAGTTCCAAAGCCTCGGAGAATATAAAGCAGATCATCCTAGATCCCAAAGACCCGACAAAGTTTGTCGTAGTAGGAACAGGAATGACTGACAAATAGGAAAGCGCGCTCACCAAGTTCCTGCGTGAGAACTGGGACATTTTCACCTGGTGTCCTACTGATATTCCAGGTGTTCCCAAGGAACTTGCTGAGAACCAACTGAAGGTTATTCCAGGATCAAAACCCGTCAAACAAGGTCTCCGTTGTTTTGACGGAAGAAGGTGGAAGGCTATTGGCAAGGAAATTATCTGGCTTTTAGCAACTGATTTTATCTTGGAAGTTATACATACTGATTGGTCTGTAAACCCAGTATTAGTCCCGAAGAAGGATAGTATTATTCTTAGGATGTGTATAGATTACACTGGTCTAAACAAATTGTGCCCAAAAGATAGGTTCGCGTTACTGTGAATCGATCAAATAATTGATGCCAGTGCTGGCTCTGAGCTTTTATGCTTTTTGGACGCTTATTCCGGGTATCATCAAATACGCATGAAAGAAGAAGACCAAATAAAAACCTCTTTCATAACACCCTATGGAACATACTATTACATAACCATGCCTTTTGGCCTAAAGAATGTTGGCGCAACATACCAGCGTTGCATGCAAAGATGCTTGCATAGTCAAATTGGCAAAAACATCCATATTTACGTGGATGATATTGCCGTCGTGTCCAAGGAAAAGCATACGCTCCTTAAAGATCTACGATAAACTTTCGACAATCTCCGCACTTACAAAATGAATTTGAATCCATTAAAGTGTGTATTCGGAGTTCCCTCAGGAAAGCTTCTGGGTTTTATCGTTTCTCACAGAGAAATAGAGGTAGACCCGGAAAAGATCAAAGCAATCTTAAACATCAAAAGGCCTACATGTCTAAAAGATGTCCAAAGATTGACCGGTTCTGCAGCCGCTGTAAGCAGGTTCATAAGCCGGCTTGGCGACAAAGCTCTGCCATTATACAAATTGTTGAAGAAATCCGACAAATTTGAATTGACAGAAGAGGCAGACAAAGCATTAACCCAGCTGAAAGAAACTTTGATGAAACCTCCGATTTTGGCATCCCCAAAAGACGAAGAACCCATGTTACTATATCTCACAACAACTAAGAGGGTTATTAGTGCTATGATAATTGTACAAAGACGAAAAGACGAGCAAAGTATTCCAGATCAGCACTCAGTGTACTACGTCAGTGACGTATTTTCCGAGTCAAAACAAAGGTATCCACATTATCAAAAGCTGGCATATGGCGCATTTTTCGCATCTCGAAAAAATCGCCACTACTTCCAAGGACATTCCATAACAGTGGTAAGCAAAGCACCACTAGGGGATATTATATACAGTGCGGACGCAATAGACAGAGTAGCCAAATGGGGCATCGAACTTGCTACGTTCGACATTAAGTACCAACTCCGGATTGGATAGAAGCGGTAGAAAACACACCAATGCCGGAGTCAGAATATTGGATCATGCATTTTTACGGATCCAAAATGAAAGAAGGCGTTGGCGCAGGTGTGGTGCTCAAATCTCCAAAAGGCGACACAATGGAGTATGTATTACAAATACACTTCAACGCCAGCAACAACGTGGCAGAATACGAAGCACTGCTTCATGGCTTGCATATTGCAAAATAAATAGGTGTCAAACACATACTTTTCTATGGAGACTCGGACTTAGTACAGCATCAGCTGAACCAGACATGGGATGCCAAAAGCCCCATAATGGCCGAATATCGGAGAACAGTCGACGAGTTTTCCATTTGCATCCTAGGATTTGAGGCACATCATGTCAAAAGGGAAGAAAACTGGAACGCGGATGCTCTAGCCTGAATGGGCTCGGAAAGGGTGAAAACATTGCCACTTGGTGTATTCGTCCAGCATCTGTACGAACCATCAATAAAAGGTGGAGATGTTGATTATACCCTAGTTTCCGAGTCATTAGAAGTTATGTTTGTTAATCCGGATTGGAAAATTCCATACTTAAACTTCTTAGTTGATCAGAAGTTACCGGATGGAGCAGACGAAGTCTTGCAAAGGCAGATAAAACGCCGATGCAAAGGATACGCGGTAATGAATGGTTGCCTGTATAAACACAGTACTATCAGAATTTTTCAGCGATGTATCTCGCCAGAAGAAGGACGAAAAATTCTGCAAGAAATTCATGCTGGAGATTGCGGACATCATCCTTAGTAAAAAACCATAGTTAAGAAAGCATTCCGTGCAGGGTTTTTCTGGCTCACAGCCAAGACAGATGCGAAGCACATAGTAAATACATGTGCCGGATGCCAGTACTACGCCAAGCAGACAAATATGCTGGTTCAAGCACTCAAGACTATTCCCATAACATGGCCGTTCGCGGTCTGGGGGCTAGATATGATGGGGCCATTCAAAACTGCAAGAGGCGAACTTACACATCTACTTGTTGTAGTGGATAAGTATACCAAGTGGGTGGAGGCAAAACCCATCAAAAAACTTGACGGTGTGACCGCCAGAAATTTCATCATTGACGTAGTCATGCGATATGGTGTTCCACACAGTATAATCACGGATAACGGGACAAATTTTTCAATTGAAGAGTTGACAAAATATTGCCGATAAACAGGAATTCACCTAGATCTTGCATCTGTTGCGCATCCACAATCCAATGGTCAGGTTGAACGAATGAATAGTTCAATCTTGCAAGGAATATGCCCAAGACTCGAAACTCCTCTTCATAGAGCAGCTGGAGTATGGATAGAAGAATTGCCTTCCGTGATTTGGAGTATTCGAACCACACCAAATAGATCAACAGGGCAAACGTATTTTTTTCTACGGACATGGTCCATGATAGCCCGAGAGTGCAGGCATACGATGACTCGGATGCCAAAAATGCGCTTCAGGATGTCGTTGATATTTTAGAAGAAGAACGAGAACTTGTGTTGCAAAGATCCGCCATTTATCAGCAAGGCCTACGGTGATATCATAGCCGGAAAATCAAACACCGATCTTTTAAAGAAGGTGATTTGGTGCTAAGATTGGTACAGGATAGAAAGCACAATCTATCCCCAACCTAGGAAGGACCGTTTGTCATTAGCAAGGCTATGAAAAATGGTTCATATTACCTTGTAGATATTCGAGACACGGAAGATGACCCGAAAAATCCGAATCGCAAGATAAAAAGAAGCATAGATGTAGAACTAGGGGAGACAAACAGGCCCTGGAGCATCCTGCAGTTACTTCCCTTCTATACTTAGTTCAATTATATGTAAACATTATTGAGATCATGAAATAAAGTTGTCGGAAATGCATGCATTTTGTTTTTCTGTCTTTATTATTCAAAGCATGTTTCCGTCTTTTTCTATTTCCCAATGATCTTTCAATTAGCTTCAATGTTAACCTGAATTGTGTCTGCAAGATCGGAGTTATAAAACTGAATGCTTTTGGCCTAAGTAGACTACAGAACACCATATTGTGCCTGTGTGTTGTAACATCCCTGATTTTTGGAAAGTCCAAAAATCACTAAAAATTGAAACTTTTTGTTTTCCATTAAAGCAAGCCAATCAAAAACCAAATAAAATTCAAACACAAAGTAATCATTAATTGTTTTTCCAATGCTATTGGGTTTGATAGTCCAAATACCTATGTTTTATAAAACCTAAATCCTCAAAACAAATAACTATCCAAAGAAACTATTTTCCCTATTTGCAAACCTTGAAAATATAAATTGGTTTCTATAAAGAAGTTGTTTTCCATTTTGTTTTCCCCAAATATTATACCAAGTATTTAACCATAAAGAGTTTATATAAGTTATTTTTGTTTATGAAAACAAGTAAAGAACCATGGAAAACAATATTGGCATTTTATACTCTCATCTGAATAATATTAAACCTCATTTCAAAGTATCATTTATTTGCTAAATAAAAAAAAGAACATAGTACTATTTGTGATTTGATCATATGTTGAAAATATTTTAAAAGGTCCTAGAAAACCATAAATTGAATCATAGAAATATTTTCTAAAATCATTTAAATCATATTTCTATAATTAACCCTCTTTTTTTCTATTAAGTAGCAATTCATGTGTTCATCATATTTTTAAAAATTATAAAAGATGAAAACACTTTGATTTAGTTTTGTAAAATAGTATTTGATCATTATAAAGCTACTGAAATTTTATTTGACAAATATTTATATATTATAATTTTCTAAATTAAAAATCACATTAATCACTATTAAGGACTTATTACAATTTTCAAAATTCAAAAAAATTAAAATATGTTGAAATGGTACAAAAATGTTATTGTTGGAAAGTTATTGAAATTACAAGATTTTAGAATTTCAAATGAGGTCAATTGGAATTTTTAAACAGAAGTTATTAAAGAAAAGAGAAAACAGAAAAAAAAGGGAAAATGACGTCATGATGACGTCATGTCACCATCAACCTCCCTCCCTTCCGTTTCTTCCAAATAATGGAGGATTAAATCCTCTTGATTTCGGGCGTTACAAGCCATCAATCTCCGAGATGTTTGCTCCCCCTTAAAACCCCTCCTCTGCTCTCCATTTCCCCTCTCCCCTCGATCTCCATCTCGCGACCATGCCAGAGTTATTGCTCGCCGGAGTTCTTCGTAGCCGCCGCCGTCCCCGCTCGATTTCGGCGAAGGTGATGACCAAGCTCCGCCCCTCTCAGTCCCTCTGGACTCCCTAGGACCTGGCGCACCCCCTAACCCTCCTTGTTTATTTTTGCAAGCCGTAGAACGACCGCGCGGTGCGCGACCGATCTCACCGCCGCCCGCGCAAGTCCGGCGATCCATCCCCGGTGCTTCCCGACGAGATCGACGACGCCACCATCACCAATCGCCTCGCGGTGTCGAGGCGATCCTCCGCGTCACGTCCCAAGGCCCGGAGGCCGTCTGAATCGCCGCAACGTCGAGCTCCTGCAACTCCGGCCACCGTCCCCGCCAATTTTCGGCCACCCCACGCCGGTAAGCCTCCTCCTCTCTCCTGTGACCGTTAGATCTAGGTGAACGGCCTAGATTAGATCATCCCCGAAGGGGTACGCTGTCGTTGGATTTAGATCCAACGATCCAGATCCAGTGACTTAACCCAGTCAGCACAGCCCAGTCAGCGTCCAGTCAGCATATGCACCCAATCAGATCCAGCCACGTGGCTAGCCTTTTATTCAAATTTTTCTCCCGGTAGAATTTTTGGCAGATTTGCAGAAAAGCCCCTGCAATTTCAAATCATCGTATCTTTTCAACCACTTAGCCAAATTTAGCAATATTGGACTTTTTGAAAATCCCTTGACATCTAGAAACTTTTGGAACTGGCCAAATTCAAATTTGACAAACTTAAATTTGTTCAAATTCAAATATGCTTGTTTGATGAAATTTGGCATAATTCAAATTCTACAAATCCAAAAAATTGTAAAAAAAAATATTTGGAAACCTTAGGATGTGTACTTTCATATCCTCTGTCCCAAAATAATATTTGAACAAATTAAAATTGATTTTAGAATTAAGTTGTCTATTTGAGTATTTTTGACATAGAATTAATTCTACAAATAATTTCAATATAGTTCCTTTTATATTTTTGTTCCTATTGGTAACCTTGAACCAGAAAAAATCTTTCCCAACCATTTTTGGACATCATGGATCATGACCATGAGTTTTTGATCAAAACCCCAACATAGTGATACATCCATTTTCACCATGTCTTAGAATTTGTTTTCAACTGTTATTCTTTGTTGTTATGGCTATTTTGGAGCCAAGACCAAGTCCCTAGTGTGTGTCAATCACATATAATACCAAGTAGTGAACCTTAGTTTTCTATCTACTCCTCCACTCCCCCATTATTGCTTCAAGAATTCACCAAGTCAGCAAAATGGAGATCAAGACTCAAGCACAAGAATAAAACTTCAATATCAACTTGGTGGCAACATGAAGAGCTATGAGGAATATCATTTAAGAAATTGAAGGAAGGACTTAGACTCCACAAAAACAAGAAGAAACTCAATGAAGTACAAGAGTATGAAGAAATCAAGGAGAAGACATTTTCCTCTCTCTTCCTATCCCTTCCATTTCTTTCTTTTCAAATTGACTTAGTGGTATTTGTGCCCATCCCATACCCAAACCAATTAGTTAAGTGAAAACCATGAAGATTATCAAGACCAAGAGAAGCACCACACCAAGGAAGGAAGCAATTTATATGGCATGATGATGATCTTCAAGAAGGCAATCACATGAGGACTAGAAGCAATCCACCCAAGTTGAAGAGTGACAAGTTATTTTTGTCCAACCATGGACCCAAATGGAAAACCCAAGACTTAGTAATATTTTCCCTTTGATGATGAAGTTAGTAGACCTACCCTAACCACAATGGAAAATACTAACATAGTCACTCAATTTTATTTGAAGGTGAATATGACCAAGTGTTTGCATGTATTACTTTAGTTGAAGAAGTAATATGTTTATTCTTAGTGAACTCTTGGAACTTCCTCGACAAGTATGGTTATAATAAAGTTATATCACATCAAACTCAACCTAGTCCTTCCCGAGTAAACCATTGGATTTTCCTTAACAGACGAGACAATAGAGAATGATACTTCCAACTCTAAACTAGACATTTTACTAACAACTTGATTAAGCCCCTTTTGATAATGTTAGTTGCTATGTATGTTTTATACACTTGTATGTTAGTTTGTTAGGATGCTTGTTTATTTTTGTTATTGTGTTTTCAATGAATAGATTGTACGGAGAGCAACGATCTTTTGTGAAGATTGTGAAATTCTTCACCAACTTCAACAAGGCAAGTAACACATCATCAACTACCCATTATTTTCTATATGCATTAGTGGATTTTTGAGTAGTATGAATTGATAGGAAATTTTTACTAAGTTATATTATGCTATGCTATTATCCTAGTGGTGTCTAGCCATCTCTTTTATCCTTGTTATTTATAGCCTTAGAACTTGATAGATGCTATGCAATGTGACAAATGATTTTTACTTGATGTTGTGGAAAATTTTTAAGTAACAACTTCAATGAACCACCTGGGTGGATTTGGTTGTTTGGCTCTTGAGAGTTGAGTGTCACCCCGAGGGGTTGTTCACTTGAGGAATGCCACCCAGGAACAAAGTGATTATGATGTTCCCCAAGTTTAGATTGCTTCCAATGCAACCTTTAGTCATATGGGCTCTGTCTTGATCAACTAAGTTGTGAGGGTTCAGCCCGGGCTTGACAAGCAGATGTAGCATAATTATAGGTGGAACGGGTCTTGCCATTGGGTTGGATTTTTGCTTCTGAAAGATCTCGTCTCGATTCTTCTCCTTTCCTTAATGCACTCAGGGTGTATAGGATGTTTGGGTTGAGTTGGGTCTGAAGGTGAAAGTGCACAAGCTCTGCAGAGTCAACAAACTAAGATCTTAGCCGTGTCCCCGGTTATGGACAACTATGAGCAGCTGGACAAGGAAGGACGGAAGAATCACATCACCATTTTCAATAAGTAAAATTTTGACCAAGTGAACAGTAGTAGTGGTGCTTGGATCTTAATCCAATGTTGCCACCCTTTGAAAAGAAAAGTTTGTTTTACAAAAGTGATAGGAGAAAACTTGCTTTATGCAAACATAGCCAAAACTCCACCAAGCCAAATATGCATTTAGATATAGTCTTGCCATTTATATCCACCATAGTGTTACTTGCCAATACATTAAATTGTATTGACTCCCGTGTGGCTGCATATTCCATATTGCAGATGTTTCTGAAGACGAGTGAGGATTTCGTTTAGGATCTCGAGACTATCGCCAACATGTTTTGCCTGTGGCACATGAAGAAGATGGGCTCAATGTTGTACTATGTTTTCCGCTGTATTTCTTTGTTTTCTGCTTGTCTTCTAAGACTATGCAAGTTGTAATCTTATTCTGTAAAGACTGGATCATGCGATGTAATAGAATTTGATGCATTTGCATGATATTTCATTTTGTACTGTGGTGCTAGCAAATGATCCAGGGACTAGCACAATAACACAGGTATTCCATCTTTATTAAAAGTTGGGATGCTACAAAATGGTATCAGAGCACTGTGTAATCGATGGATAGAAGATATGAGACTAATAAGAAGGGGAAAGAAGACAGCTTAGCCATCTATTCTATGAAGCAAGGGATCCGTTAAAGTCAAGCACGAAGAAATAGTAGCATTTGAAACTGGAAAGATTTACTTTTTCTAGTAAATCCCCAAAGAAGGGCTATAATCCAAACAAAGGAGGAGCTAGCAAGCTTGTGACTTGCGTTGTATCAGGTTGGTAACAGCTTGTATCTCGATAGGACTAAATGTAGCCAGGAGTTGTCTTAGGTTAGTCTAATGTGCCAAAACCAAAGAAGGTGATAGCCCTGTTCATTCGTTCCCATGGTTCGATCCTTCCCAGTAAAACGCGGTGTGTTCGAATGATGATCGCTTTTACGCGAGAAAGGGGGACCACCCTCTAAGCCTAAGTATTCCTTTCGAGACCCTTAGGTTTGAAAAACCCTTTTTGATCACATTTATTGACTCCTTGAGTACTTTTGGATCCTAGCGGCATAGTGAGATGAAGCGGCCCGGACAACTTTACGTGTCCACGGACACGAGACCGTTCCCTGATTGGCTTGCAGGTGCCAGTATCTCTCACTATAGTGAATATCCAATTTGCAACAAGTTGTTAATAACCCATTGATCACCCTAGATTGAAAAATCTCTATGTTCAAACTTTCTAAAAACAAAACAATCATCTTAGTTCATCTCATATCATCTCATCTATTATTCACCTTAAAAATTTCCCTAGATGACCTCCTCCTCAATACCATCAAGACAAGATTGTTGATGACCATACCAAGAAGTGCAAGGAGTATTTTCGCCACATGAAGACCTACACTCAAGACAATTGAAGAAAACTTGGAGAAATACCCAAACTTCACAACAATCAAGAATACCTCAAGACATTGAGAGAAGAATTTGAAGAAAAACGCAAGAATATATAGATGAGACCACCAATCTAGTTACTTTGTTAGAACAACGTTAACGTGTTATAAGTGTTGATCATACCAATGAGTGTGGTATGACAATATTAGTTTGTTTTCAAAAACCTTGTTGTTTGGTGTGAAGATTGTTTGTTAGATGTTGTTTGTAAGATGAGTTTCCTTGATCTGATGTGTTGGGGTAGGAATTTCTTCAATCTCTTTCTAAATCTCTACTCATCCCTACTAGACCAAACCCAACATCATACTCATTCACCAACCCTAGTGAGAACCATTGGAATCATACAACCTTTACCCTATTGATATACAAGCCATCCCATTTGAGGAATGCTAGTATCAAATTTCTTTCTTCTGTGTGAAGGAACAATCACATCCATGATCAATGCCAACTTCCTAATAAGGATTTCCAAGCCAATCAACAAGTGAAGAAAGACAAGTGGACACCAAGTTGCATGAGCTATGAAGATTTCAGAGCCAACTGCACCAAGAGAAGAAATAATGAAGAAACACAACTATCCAGTTTGTGTTACATAAGAGTTTTACGCAACCCACTAGTTGAGAAATGATAGTTTAGTTCAAGTTTGTCCTACAGATTGGAAATTTCTGTTAGACAAGTGAGGTGACCTAGTGTTATTAAACAAGATTCATCAATCCAAGTACAAGATAATAATTGAGTGCAACATGGATTGGCCCCCATGATGACTACTCACATTATTCACTCTTGTTATGAGGAATGTTAAATCTGAGTGACATACCTATTAGAGAGATGACGATGTTAAGCCTGACCCATAGAATGGTAGAATACAATAATGACCCTATGTTAGTGTTGCTGAAAACGTACTATTTTCAGTGAGGATCAAGCCAACCTTGGAGCTATCAAGCAATGGAATATTTTGCCTACCATGAGAGTTTCATTAGAAACAGCATGGTGCTTGCTTTCATGGATGACAACAACAAGATGGAAGATTGCCAAGGACATCAAAAGATCAAGTTGAGAGTGAACCAAAGGCTTTTGTTTGACCCAAAGAGTGACCCCTTAGTGTCAAAGGTAGTCCAACATACCTATGTTGGTCTACAGCTCTACCGCGAAAGAAAGTTCTGCTCAAGCCAATCTCAAATCAATCTACACTCCAATCTAATGAAAATAGACTACCCACAGAAGTTTCTTTTAAGGGTGGTAGCCCACCCAATTGTTCTGGAACACAGCTACCCAATCATAATCTTTCTTTCTAGCCTTCCCAAATCTCGGGACGAGATTTCTTTTAAGGGTGGTAGTCTGTAACATCCCTGATTTTTGGAAAGTCCAAAAATCACTAAAAATTGAAACTTTTTGTTTTCCATTAAAGCAAGCCAATCAAAAACCAAATAAAATTCAAACACAAAGTAATCATTAATTGTTTTTCCAATGCTATTGGGTTTGATAGTCCAAATACCTATGTTTTATAAAACCTAAATCCTCAAAACAAATAACTATCCAAAGAAACTATTTTCCCTATTTGCAAACCTTGAAAATATAAATTGATTTCTATAAAGAAGTTGTTTTCCATTTTGTTTTCCCCAAATATTATACCAAGTATTTAACCATAAAGAGTTTATATAAGTTATTTTTGTTTATGAAAACAAGTAAAGAACCATGGAAAACAATATTGGCATTTTATACTCTCATCTGAATAATATTAAACCTCATTTCAAAGTATCATTTATTTGCTAAATAAAAAAAAGAACATAGTACTATTTGTGATTTGATCATATGTTGAAAATATTTTAAAAGGTCCTAGAAAACCATAAATTGAATCATAGAAATATTTTCTAAAATCATTTAAATCATATTTCTATAATTAACCCTCTTTTTTCTATTAAGTAGCAATTCATGTGTTCATCATATTTTTAAAAATTATAAAAGATGAAAACACTTTGATTTGGTTTTGTAAAATAGTATTTGATCATTATAAAAATCACATTAATCACTATTAAGGACTTATTACAATTTTCAAAATTCAAAAAAATTAAAATATGTTGAAATGGTACAAAAATGTTATTGTTGGAAAGTTATTGAAATTACAAGATTTTAGAATTTCAAGTGAGGTCAATTGGAATTTTTAAACAGAAGTTATTAAAGAAAAGAGAAAACAGAAAAAAAAAGGGGAAATGACGTCATGATGACGTCATGTCACCATCAACCTCCCTCCCTTCCGTTTCTTACAAATAATGGAGGATTAAATCCTCTTGATTTCGGGCGTTACAAGCCATCAATCTCCGAGAAGTTTGCTCCCCCTTAAAACCCCTCCTCTGCTCTCCATTTCCCCTCCCCCCTCGATCTCCATCTCGCGACCATGCCAGAGTTATTGCTCGCCGGAGTTCTTCGTAGCCGCCGCCGTCCCCGCTCGATTTCGGCGAAGGTGATGACCAAGCTCCGCCCCTCTCAGTCCCTCTGGACTCCCTAGGACCTGGCGCACCCCCTAACCCTCCTTGTTTATTTTTGCAAGCCGTAGAACGACCGCGCGGTGCGCGACCGATCTCACTGCCGCCCGCGCAAGTCCGGCGATCCATCCCCGGTGCTTCCCGACGAGATCGACGATGCCACCATCACCAATCGCCTCGCCGTGCCGAGGCGATCCTCCGCATCACGTCCCAAGGCCCGGAGGCCGTTTGAATCGCCGCAACGTCGAGCTCCTGCAACTCCGGCCGCTGTCCCCACCATTTTCCGGCCACCCCACGCCGGTAAGCTTCCTCCTCTCTCCTGTGACCGTTAGATCTAGGTGAACGGCCTAGATTAGATCATCCCCGAAGGGGTACGCTGTCGTTGGATTTAGATCCAACGATCCAGATCCAGTGACTTAACCCAGTCAGCACAGCCCAGTCAGCGTCCAGTCAGCATATGCACCCAATCAGATCCAGCCACGTGGCTAGCCTTTTATTCAAATTTTTCTCCCGGTAGAATTTTTGGTAGATTTGCAGAAAAGCCCCTGCAATTTCAAATCATCATATCTTTTCAACCACTTAGCCAAATTTAGCAATCTTGGACTTTTTGAAAAGCCCCTGACATCTAGAAAGTTTTGGCACTGGCCAAATTCAAATTTGACAAACTTAAATTTGTTCAAATTCAAATATGCTTGTTTGATGAAATTTGGCATAATTCAAATTCTACAAATCCAAAAATTGTAAAAAAAAATATTTGGAAACCTTAGGATGTGTACTTTCATATCCTATGTCCCAAAATAATATTTGAACAAATTAAAATTGATTTTAGAATTAAGTTGTCTATTTGAGTATTTTTTACATAGAATTAATTCTACAAATAATTTCAATATAGTTCCTTTTATATTTTTGTTCCTATTGGTAACCTTGAACCAGAAACAATCTTTCCCAACCATTTTTGGACATCATGGATCATGACCATGAGTTTTTGATCAAAACCCCAACATAGTGATACATCCATTTTCACCATGTCTTAGAATTTGTTTTCAACTATTATTCTTTGTTGTTATGGCTATTTTGGAGCCAAGACCAAGTCCCTAGTGTGTGTCAATCACATATAATACCAAGTAGTGAACCTTAGTTTTCTATCTACTCCTCCACTCCCCTATTATTGCTTCAAGAATTCACCAAGTCAGCAAAATGGAGATCAAGACTCAAGCACAAGAATAAAACTTCAATATCAACTTGGTGGCAACATGAAGAGATATGAGGAATATCATTGAAGAAATTGAAGGAAGGACTTAGACTCCACAGCAACAAGAAGAAACTCAATGAAGTACAAGAGTATGAAGAAATCAAGAAGAAGACATTTTCCTCTCTCTTCCTATCCCTTCCATTTCTTTCTTTTCAAATTGACTTAGTGGTATTTGTGCCCATCCCATACCCAAACCAATTAGTGAAGTGAAAACCATGAAGACTATCAAGACCAAGAGAAGCACCACACCAAGGAAGGAAGCAACTTAGATGGCATGATGATGATCTTCAAGAAGGCAATCACATGAGGACTAGAAGCAATCCACCCAAGTTGAAGAGTAACAAGTTATTTTTGTCCAACCATTGACCCAAATGGAAAACCCAAGACTTAGTAATATTTTCCCTTTGATGATGAAGTTTGTAGACCTACCCTAACCACAATGGAAAATACTAACATAGTCACTCAAATATTTTTGAAGGTGAATATGACCAAGTGTTTGCATGTATTACTTTAGGTGAAGAAGTAATATGTTTATTCTTAGTGAACTCTTGGAACTTCCTCGACAAGTATGGTTATAATAAAGTTATATCACATCAAACTCAACCTAGTCCTTCCCGAGTAAACCATTGGAATTTCCTTAACAAGAATGAGACCACTAGAGAATGAATCTTCCAACTCAAACCTAGACCTTGTACTAACCAACTTGATTAAGCCCCTTTTGATATGTTAGTTGCTATGTATGTTTCATACACTTGTATGTTTGTTTGTTGGGATGCTTGTTTATTTTTGTTATTGTGTTTTCAATGAATAGATTGTACGGAGAGCAACGATCTTTTGTGAAGATTGTGAAATTCTTCACCAACTTCAACAAGGCAAGTAACACATCATCAACTACCCATTATTTTCTATATGCATTAGTGGATTTTTGAGTAGTATGAATTGATAGGAAATTTTTACTAAGTTATATTATGCTATGCTATTATCCTAGTGGTGTCTAGCCATCTCTTTTATCCTTGTTATTTATAGCCTTAGAACTTGATAGATGCTATGCAATGTGACAAATGATTTTTACTTGATGTTGTGGAAAAATTTTAAGTAACAACTTGAATGAACCACCTGGGTGGATTTGGTTGTTTGGCTGATGAGAGTTGAGTGTCACCCCGAGGGGTTGTTCACTTGAGGAATGCCACCCAGGAACAAAGTGATTATGATGTTCCCCAAGTTTAGATTGCTTCCAGTGCATCCTTTAGTCATATGGGCTCTGTCTTGATCAACTAAGTTGTGAGGGTTCAGCCCGGGCTTGACAAGCAGATATAGCATAATTATAGGTGGAACGGGTCTTGCCATTGGGTTGGATTTTTGCTTCTGAAAGATCTCGTCTCGATTCTTCTCCTTTCCTTAATGCACTCGGGGTGTATAGGATGTTTGGGTTGAGTTGGGTCTAAAGGTGAAAGTGCACAAGCTCTGCAGAGTCAACAAACTAAGATCTTAGCCGTGTCCCCGGTTATGGACAACTATGAGCAGCTGGACAAGGAAGGACGGAAGAATCACATCACCATTTTCAATAAGTAAAATTTTGACCAAGTGAACAGTAGTAGTGGTGCTTGGATCTTAATCCAATGTTGCCACCCTTTGAAAAGAAAAGTTTGTTTTACAAAAGTGATAGGAGAAAACTTGCTTTATGCAAACATAGCCAAAACTCCACCAAGCCAAATATGCATTTAGATATAGTCTTGCCATTTATATCCACCATAGTGTTACTTGCCAATACATTAAATTGTATTGACTCCCTTGTGGCTGCATATTCCATATTGCAGATGTTTCGGAAGACGAGTGAGGATTTCGTTTAGGATCTCGAGACTATCGCCAACATGTTTTGCTTGTGGCACATGAAGAAGATGGGCTCAATGTTGTACTATGTTTTTCCGCGGTATTTCTTTGTTTTCTGCTAGTCTTCTAAGACTATGCAAGTTGTAATCTTATTCTGTAAAGACTGGATCATGCGATGTAATAGAATTTGATGCATTTGCATGATATTTCATTTTGTACTGTGGTGCTAGCAAATGATCCAGGGACTAGCACAATAACACAGGTATTCCATCTTTATTAAAAGTTGGGATGCTACATGTGCCTAGAGTTCATATTTTTCAAACTCCTTATTATTCCTAAGTATTATCTGACTGTTTTTATTGTTGGTGTCGGGGGGCTACCCCCGAGTAGGGTTAAGGTTGGCATAAAATGGTATCCGAGGAGTGGAAACCGAGAAACTATTTACCGAGATGGAGTAATCCGAGATCCATATCGTACTGAGTTGGATGGTACCGAGATGGATCTATCTCGGTAAGAAGAGCAAGCAGCGATACTGAAGAAACGAATGTCCTCTGGGTTGTCCGAGATGCACTTGGATAAACCGGGTAGATAAAGATCTATTCATCTCGGAGGGACGTTGATGGAGCAGTTGGAATCCCGAAGATTAAGGGAGAGTACTCGTGTGCGGTTCAACTTACTAGGCGTGATGATGCATACATGTACACTGGAGCAGTGCAGAGCATGGGCGAGGCCACGTCCCGTCTCTAACAAGGGGGACAAGACATGGCAGCGGCCACGATGGAGACGACTTTCGGCGTATGACAGAGAGCGTGCACTACGACACAGTCTATTTCACCTAATCCTATACGTCTTGTTGGTGGCCACCAGTATATAAGGTGGCCACACCCCCCTGCGCGAGGGACGATGCTAGACGTTGCGACGAGGCTAGACATTTCACTAAGAGAGAAGAGATAGCTTCTTCTTCCTCTAGCTCTGTAAGGTTGAGGAACCACATTGTACTCAGTTACCCAGAGATATTGACAGACATGCAGGAGTAGGGGTGTTACCTCCACACGAGGGACCTGAACCTGGGTAGATCCTTGTGTTTGCAGTGTAGTGAGCGTGCCGGCTATGCGTGCGATCCCTCCCCGTATACCCACAGTGTCCATCGGCCCAACCTTAAGCCATCTCATGGCATCTGTCTTTACCTCACCACGATTGTCGGGGGGTTACCCCCGAGTAGGGTAAAGGCAAGTGGTAAAAGCAACTGTCAGAAGAGAGGTTTGGTCGAGTAGCCGCCTACCCGGTACTTGCTACCCGGTCGACTGCTACTCGATCTCTCCTCAAGATGACCAGAAGGAAGAATCAATCAAGTTCTGTCCTTTCGAGTAGAAGAGTTGGCCCGAGTAAAATTGGCGGGAACCTACTCGGGCCAGAAAGTCAAAGGAGCCGTTCTGACACAGGATCCCGCGTATCCTGGGTCCGTACTTGGCAGTATTCGAACTACTGTTCATCTGGGACCGGCCTGCCTGACAGTGACAGCATGGAAGCAGGCCGTCGCAGGATAAGGGGGCCCTACTCTGTGTTTGGCACAGTGATACCAGTCTGTCCCCTTGTTTTGCCCAACGACTTTCCAGATGCAGCCAAGATTAGGAACCAAAGCTGTCAGCGGGAACCCGGAAGAAGGACGATGTGCACACTATGTCGACACTTGTCCATGTTTGGACGTATCCGGCTGGGCACCGTGTATATAAGGTGCCCCGCCGCCTCCTGCGTGAGGGATCCGAGGATAGGAACACTTGGCGACCTAATTCTTGACCTAGTTCGTCACATAGAGAGGAGAGTGGCTACTCGGTAGCAAGAACATTGTACTGTGGCTACTCGGTGAGACACCAGAATACACAAAGAAAGGCAGGAGTAGGGGTTTTACCTCCTCACGAGGGCCCTGAACCTGGGTAGATCGTGTTGTTTGCCGTGTTTACTTCATACCTCACGCGGCTACTCGTCGCGTGATCCCTCCCCGAGCACCTCCAGCGTCCTTCGTCCCCACATCTTTAGCCATCCCATGGCATCTGCCGTGACACCACCACGACAGTTGACGCCCACCGTGGGGCTACCAGCGGCGCTGGTTGGAGTCTCTGTTCGGACGGGATCTTCTTCAGCAGAACGCGTGGTCTGTGGCCTTGTCCACAGATTCGGCTCCTTCGACTTCGTCACCAACAACGCCGGCGATTTCGGCGGCAGGGCCATGCCGGAGGGCGGCTCGGTGATCTCCTTCGGCTCTCACCTCGTCTACGTCGCCACCGTCGCCAACCGCGAGTACCCCGAGCTGGTGCATGACGCGGAGGATCCTCCCGCGGTGATCGCTGCTCGCGGAAGGCCCGCGTGCCGTTCAGCGAACTGCGCTGAGGTGATGGTGACGGGCTTGGCGGCAAACACTGGCGCAGCCGCTACTGGCGCTGCGGCCGTCGTTGAGGATCTTGCTGCACCAAGCACTGGTGGCAGGGTTCACCGGCCCTACGAGAAGGAGAGCAACTTGCCGCCTTCCACCTCTACGGTTATTCCCGCGTCGGCTACGCGACCTGGCATGCCAACTCCCACCGACATCGAGTTCCTGGCCATGAGGGAGCAGCTCGAGCGGCAACGCCTGGAGCTGCTTGCCGAGCAGGCGGAGTTGGATAAGGTGAGGTTGGAGTTGAGTCTAGATCAGCTCGAGTACAACAAGGCTCACGGCTTCACGCCAGTCGTTAGGAGGGCTAGCAGAGTAGGTGCCACTCGGCGCAACCTTGGTGCCGAGATGGCGACAGTTGTAGAGGCTCCTGCTCAGTCCGCCACCGCAAACACCTCCACTCGGCCCAGATATAGCACACCCGCCAAGACACTTAGAGCTGCAGAGGCTGTAGCTGCCGAGTTGCCTCGCCTAGATGGCGATGCGCGTGTTAGGCAGCAAGAAAGACTCAACGAGTTGGTGTTGGAGGCTGCTAGGCAGAACGAGGAGCTCCGGAAGGCCAACCCGGGTGCTGGGGCTTCGCAGGTGGTTCACTCGCACGCGGCTAGATCTAACGGTCAGGCCTCGTCTCCGCATCCCAGCCGCGAGAAGAGCCGCAGCGGGCGTTCGGGCAGAGATAGGCAAATGCAGGTGTATGACCCGGCTGCTGCCGCGAGACAGCTTGCTGTGCCGCAGCAGCCCGGGCAGGAACACAATGCTGCAAGAGCAGGCTCTCAAGCCCATCAAGCTCAAAGCCGAGCCCGAGAAGAAGCGCGCCCAGGTCCTTCTCGGCGTCCCGCTGCTCCGCCTACTCGGCAGAGGCAGCAGCCGCGCGCAGTGGCACCAGTCGCCAACCCGGTGGAGCAGCCTGCAGCTGTGCAGGTGGATAGGTATGATGATGGCTACTCGGCCATGGAGATGGCTGGCTATGATGTACATGATCGTATTGGCGAGCGCATGCTGGCGCCTGGAGATGCGAGGCATCAATTGGACCGGATCTGCTTGTCGGCGCGGCTGGAGAACACGGGTCCTCCAGGCCCCGAGTGCTTTGGCCCGCGCATCATGAACGAGCCGTCCGTGAAGAACTTCCAGCTTGCTAGGGGCACCAAGAGCTACAATGGCAGCACCAAGCCTGAAGATTGGCTCAATGACTATGTCACCGCGGTCCATATCGCGAACGGCAACAGAAGATGGGCGGTGCGCTATGTCCCGCAGATGCTAGAAGGTCCAGCCCGCACTTGGCTCAACAATTTGCCCAAGAACAGCATCAATTGCTGGCTGGACTTCTCGGATGCCTTCATCAGCAACTTCACCAGCACATACAGGAGACCGAATAGGCCACAGCAGCTGTCCGCTTGCAGGCAGCGAGAAGACGAGACAGACCGCGAGTATCTTACTCGGTGGAGTACATTGAGGAACACCTGTGAGGGTGTGAATGAAGCACAGGCCATTACTTGGTTTGCGCAGGGATGCAGACATGGCAGTATGTTGTGGCAGAGATTGCAGAGGGAGATGCCGAACACTCTGGCGGAGACCACCAAGATTGCGGATCAGTACGCACTTGGTGATCCCACTCAGCCACTGATGGACTCCTCTGAGCCGAGAAGAAACTTCAGCAACAGCAAGCGCAACGAGTTCCGCAACAAGCGCCGAGTAGATACTCGGTATGATCCTGAAGAGGTGAATGCAGTGACTGTTGGAGCTGGTGGCGGCCAGAGGCAAAAACCTGCTGGAGCCTACGGGCAGAACCAGAACCAGGGCCAGGGCAACAAGAAGCCATTTCGCACCTCTCAGTCGGGTAGCGGGAACTCCGAGCAGCCGAAGAAGTTTGTCTTTGATGACATGAAGGATGGCCCATGCAGTTTTCACACTCACCACCTCTCGAGGCCCGCTAACCATACTACTCGGCAGTGCGAGTGGTGGGATGTGATCAAGAGTGATGGCTTGCCTCCTCCTCCTCTGCCAGCAGCCAATGCCAATGTGCAGCCTACTCGCGCACCCGCAGCTCGGCCGCCAGTGTACCCGAGAAGAGAGAATGTGAACCAAGTGGCTTTAGGAGCCAACCGCAACTTCAACAATGAGGGCTACCGCAACAACAACAACAACTACAACCGCAACAACAACAACAGAAACAACAACAACTACCAGGGCAACAACAACAACGACAACAATGGGGGCGGAGGCTCCAATCAGTACCAAGAGCACCACGAGAGCTACATGATTTTCACTTCTGAGCCAGTCGACAAGAAATCACAGCACAGGCGGGCCATGGAGGTCAATGCAGTGATTCCTGCTGTCCCTCACTACATGTATTGGTGTGACCAGGAGATCAGGTGGTCCCGAGCAGATCATCCCAAGGTGATGCCTAATCCGGGTAGCTATGCCTTGGTGCTGGATCCTACCTTCCTGGGTCCCGAGAAGAATGTGAGGTTCAGCAAGGTGCTAATCGACAACGGCAGCAGCATCAACATCGTGTACAAAGACACGCTCGAGAAGCTTGGCCTGGCCGAGAACATGATGCTGCCTAGCAAGACCACCTTCCATGGCATTGTACCCGGGATCTCGTGCAACCCGATTGGCCGAGTGTGGATCGATGTGCTATTCGGCACCAGGGATAACTGCCGCACAGAGCGCCTGCAGTTCGAGGTGGTGGATCATCAGAGTCCTTACCATGCTCTACTCGGCAGGCCTGCTCTGAGCAAGTTCATGGCCTCTACCCATGTTGCATATCTGAAGATGAAGATCCCTGGTCCCAATGGTATCATTACTATCTCTGGTGATTACAAGAAGTCCATGGAGTGTGCCTCTGCTAGCTCCTAGTTGGCGGAGTCGATGGTGATTGCTGCCGAGAAGAAGAAGATGTATGAGGTGGTAGCTATGGCGCAATCCGCGCAAGCTGGCGCGCAAGGTGTGCCGAGTACCCAGCACGGCACTGCTTTTCAGGCTGCCAAGGAGACAAAGAAGGTCCAGGTCGACCCCGAGTTCCCCGACCGCGTAGCCATCATTGGCTCCGGGTTGGCGGAGAAATAGGAAAGCGAGCTCATCCACTTCCTCCGTGAGAATCGGGATGTTTTCGCCTGGTCCAATGGAGATCTACCAGGAGTCCCGAGGGAGTTGGTTGAGCACTCTTTACATGTGCGTCCTGACGCCAAACCAGTGAAGCAGGCTATGCGCCGCTTCGGAGATGAGAGAAGGAAGGCCATTGGTGACCAGATCACCAAGTTACTGATAAGCAATTTCATCATGGAGGTGCTGCATCCGGATTGGCTAGCCAACCCGGTCATGGTCGAGAAGAAGAAGGAGGATCCCAAGGCTGCCACTGCATGGCGCATGTGTGTCGACTACACCGACTTGAACAAGGCATGCCCCAAGGATCCTTTCCCGCTACCTCGCATCGATCAGGTGATCGATTCCACTGCTGGTTGTGAACTGTTGTCTTTCATAGATGCCTACTCTGGTTTTCACCAGATTGCACTCAATCCTGCTGATCAAATAAAGACTGCTTTCATTACCCCGTACGGGGCTTATTGCTATCGTGTCATGTGTTTTGGCTTGAGGAATGCGGGTGCAACCTATCAGAGATGCATGCATAAATGCTTGCACGACCAGCTCGGCAAGAATGTGCAGGTGTACGTAGATGACATTGTCATCAAAACGAATAAAACACATACTCTGCTTGCCGACCTGGAGGAAACCTTTGCTAACCTACGCAAGTACAAAATGAAGCTGAATCCGAGTAAATGCACCTTTGGTGTCCCGGCTGGCAAGCTGCTCGGCTTCCTAGTGTCTAGTCGGGGCATTGAGGCCAATCCTTCAAAGATAAAAGCTATTGAGAGCATGTCTTTGCCGAGATCACTGAAGGATGTGCAGAAATTCACTGGTTGCTTGGCATCTCTGAGCCGTTTTCTGGGCCGAATGGGCGAGAAGGCACTGCCTCTGTACCAATTGATGAAGAAAAGTGACAAGTTTGTCTGGACTCCGCAAGCGGATGTGGCATTCAATGAGCTGGAAGCAATGCTGGCTAGTGCTCCCATCTTGGCTAGTCTGCTACCCAAGGAGCCAATGCTGCTGTACATTGCTGCGACTAACCGAGTAGTCAGTGTGGTGATTGTGGTGGAACGAGAAGAAGAAGGCAAGAGTGTGCAGCGCCCAGTATATTATCTCAGTGAAGTACTGTCCAGTTCCAAGCAAAACTATCCGCACTACCAGAAGATGACCTACGGCGTGTACCTGGGCGCCAGGAAGCTAAAGCATTATTTCCAGGAGCATCCTATCACGGTTGTGAGCTCTGCTCCCATCTCGGATATCATGGGCAACAAGGAGGCGAGTGGCAGAGTAGCCAAGTGGGCAATTGAGCTGGCCGCGTATGCACCCGCGTATGCGAGAAAAGAAGCCATCAAGTCTCAGATCCTGGCGGAATTCCTGGTGGATTGGGCCGAGGTGCAGTATGAACCTCCTGCGCCAGTTTCCAACTACTGGAAGATGCACTTTGATGGCTCGAAAGTGAAGGAAGGCCTTGGTGCTGGCGTGGTGCTGACATCACCCAAGCGAGATCAACTCAAGTATGTGCTGCAGATTCACTTCAAGGCATCCAACAATGTAGCAGAGTACGAGGCAGTGGTGCATGGTTTGCGAGTAGCAAAGGAGGTTGGCGTGCAGCGCATTATATGCTATGGCGATTCAGATCTGGTGGTGCAGCAAGTCTCGGGTACATGGGATGCTCTAGATGCCAACATGGCATCATATCGCTTCCTGGTGCAGTCTATGACTGGGTTTTTCGAAGGCTGTGAGTTCCAGCACATTCACCGAGCAGAGAATGAAGCAGCAGATGAGTTATCCAAGTTGGGATCTTCTCGGCAATCCATCCCGGCGGGAGTCGCCTTGGAACATTTGAGGAAGCCATCCATCAAGCCTTCTCCCAACTCGGAGTCCATATTCGTTCCTTCTCTGCCAAGTGAGGAATCTGATCCCATGGAGATTGACTGGGAGAATGCTTCAGGAAACCCGGGGACTGCCGTCCTCTACTCGGGGACTGCCACTCCTTACTCGGGGACTGCCATTCCTTACTCGGGGACTGCCACTCCCTACTCGGGGACTGCCACTCCTTACCCGGGGACTGCCACTCCTTACTTGGGGACTGTTGTCCTTAACCCGGGGACTGTCGCATTCATTGAGGAAGTCCTTGCTAATCGGTCCGGGCTTCAGAGAAGTGCTCCCACCCCTAAAGAGCAACCAGAGGTACCCGACCCAATGGAAGTGGACGAACCAGTGTTTCCCACACGGGAGACACCGAGTTGGGATATGCCCATATTATCCTTTCTAAGGGACGGTACTCTACCAGAAGATGAGGTGGCTGCAAGACAGATTCAGAGAAGATCCAAGGGCTACACTATAGTCCGAGATGTGCTGCACAAGAGAAGTGCCACTGGCGTGCTGCAACGTTGTGTGGACCCAGCAGAAGGAGAAGAGATCCTGGTAGAGATACACCAAGGAGAATGCGGACACCATGCCTCTTCTCGGGCGCTAGTCCAGAAAGCTTTTCGGCATGGCTTCTACTGGCTCACAGCACTGCAGCAAGCTGAGGACATCGTGAGGAAGTGCAATGGCTGCCAGATGTTCGCAAGTAAGATTCACATGCCTGCTTCCGAGCTGAAAACAATTCCTATCACCTGGCCATTTGCTGTTTGGTGTCTGGACATGGTCGGGCCTTTCCAGCCGGCTAGAGGCAACATGACTCACATCCTGGTCATGGTGGACAAGTTCACCAAGTGGATTGAAGTGAAACCTATTCGGAGGTGCGATGGGGCCACAGCTGTGAAATTCGTGAAGGATGTGATCCTGAGATATGGCTACCCGCACAGTATCATCACCGACAACGGCACAAACTTTGCTGAGGGAGCAATGGTGCGGTTCTGCAGAGATAAGCATATCCGACTAGACGTTGCGTCAGTCGCGCATCCCGCTTCCAATGGGCAAGTTGAAAGAGCAAATGGCATGGTACTGGCAGGCATAAAGCCAAGGCTGATTGAGCCACTGCTGAAAACACCTGGGTGTTGGTTAGACGAGTTGCCAGCGGTGTTGTGGAGTCTAAGGACTACCCCTAACCGGTCAACCGGCTACACGCCATTCTTCTTGGTATACGGGGCTGAGGCCGTGTTGCCAATAGACCTAGAGCATGACTCCCCCCGAGTAACCCTCTACACTGAGGTGGAGGCGAGAGAAGCTCGAGAAAACGACGTTGACCTGCTTGAAGAAGCAAGAGAGCTGACTCTGTCACGTTCGGCTATCTACCAGCAAAACCTGCGGCGTTATCATAGCCGAAAGGTGAACCCAAGGGTTTTTCGAGAAGGAGACATGGTCCTTAGGCTTGTGCAGCGCACAGCCGGGATGCACAAGTTGTCTCCTCCATGGGAAGGGCCTTTCATTGTGAGCAAAGCGCTGCACAATGATGCTTACTATCTTGTAGATGTGCGCCCACCACAGACGAACAGGGCAGATAAATCTGGAGAGGAAACCAAGCGCCCTTGGAATGTAGCTCTACTCCGTCGTTTTCATTCGTGAGCAAAGATGTGTATGTACCCTCTTATCTGAGTTGAAATCCTACTCTGCAATCTAAAATTGATCTCGGGGACTGCCCTCGTCCAAAATTGCTCTAAGTGTTTTTACTCGGCTTTACCTTTTGCCTATTCGGTTGCTCTACTTCAAAATTCAAAGGTACATTGAGTACTGTGTTTAAACCTACATGCCAACTCTTCGACTTTGCTGCTGTCCGAAACCCGGCTTCATGGCAAGCAAGAGAACAAGCAAAAGGTCCATGAGCACAGGAAAAATTACTGAGGAAAAGAAGAGTGCATGAACCGAATAGGATGCTTTTATTACTGTTCTGTGACTTGTCTTTTCGGCTAAGTGGTGGGCTGCGTTACTATGATTGTTTCTAAGCGGCTAAGTATTTGCAGCTCTACTCTTTAACTCTTGTGACTCGAATACCAAAAAAGCAACAAGTTGCGGGTAGAGCTGAGACGAAAAGGGAGAGTGAATAAGAAATGCAACTCGGGGACTCGCATGATAACGCAACTCGGCATCCAGCCCAGGTTGAACAAATTGATTAAGTTGGAAATAACAAAGTGGGAATAAAATTGAGTAGCAACGGAATAAAATAGTCTGATACATTTGCTTCCGGCATCCCGGGGATCTGATAAGTGTTTGAGTAAAAAGTTTGCAGGAAGAAATCAAATTCAGGTCGACGGGGCGTTCTCGGTGCTCGCCGTGGTTGCTTCGCCTTCCTCAGTGGCTTTGGTGGCGTCCGCCTCTGCGCTGGCATCAACGGTCCTCGCTTGCTCGGCGTCAGGCTCGGTGGCGACCTGCTCGGAAGTTGCAGTGGCCACCGAGATGGGCGTTGTCGCGGAAGCAGAGCCGGTCTCGGGGGCGTGGGGGCGCACCGTGTCATCGAGGGCGGCTCCTGAGGAGGTGCCGAACTCGAGGGCAGCTGTGTCGATCTCCTCGGCCTCTTCATCGCTACTCGCGACGACCGCGGCCTTCCCCTTGCCCTGGGGTGAATCGAAGAAGCCCAACTCGGGATCTGTTTCTTCATCCTCCTCCTCGTCCTCCTCCATCTCGGTGTCGGGCTCAGGGAGGCCATCGATGAAGGTGGCCGTATCCGCGCACTCCGCAACCTCATACGCAATCAGTTTGCGCGTGGTCACGCAGCTGGGATCCATCTCCCACTTGGAATTGGCGCGCTTCCCGCGGATGACCTGCATGTTCAGATTCTCGTACCAGGAGGCGACGCAGAGCAGCATCAGATCAGCGCCTGCCCGAGCTCCCGAGGCGCGCCACTTCTTCAGTTCGGCCTTCACATTGCGCAGCTTCAGAGCAAGGCCACCAATGGTTGTCGGCGCGGGATCTTCAGGCCAGAATAGCTTGTGGAGCTCGAAGCCGACACGCACCAGGTCGGTGCCCACGCCGGCTAGGCGTTCGAAATGCCCTCGCATCACCAGCAGGCTGTCCTCGATCTCGGCTCTGGTGTCCGCAGCCTCGCCCTTCTCAACACGAGCTGCTTGGGCCTTGGCCAAAGCAGGGGCGCAAGCGGACACGATGTCAGGAAAGATTTCTGCAAGAAGCAAGCGACAAGTTCAGTAACAGAATCAGAGAAGAGGTATGACCGAGAAGAAGAGATGCAGAAAGGAAAGAACTTACTATTCAGCTCGTGGCGCAGCTGCTGCAGCTGGATCTTCCATGTTTCTTCATTGGACACGTGCTTCTCCTCGAGCAAGCGGAGCCCATCCAGCTGAGAAAAGAGCCCAGCATTGGCTTTTTTCAGCACCTCGCACTCCTGCTCGAGGGTTTTCATCTTGGCATTGAAGGTTGTCTCGGCTTTTGCCTTCTCGGCGATGGCTCTGTCCCTCTCGTCACCAAGCTTGACTGCATCCTGGAGTGCTTTCTGCAGCTCGAGTTGCAGCGTCTCCATCTCGGTAGTGTGTGCACTCTGCAGAGCTGCAGATTGGCTCACTAGTCGCACCTCCACCTCGGCAAGTTTGAGGCAATCTTGATGCTCTAAAACAAACTTCTTATGATCTTCTGAAAAGAGCAAAGCACAGTTAGCAGAGAAGCGAAAGGAAGAAACAGACACAAGGGTGAACCGAGTAGGCAATGGTTTACCTTCAAGCTTCTTGATGGTGGCCTCGCCATTCTCGACAAAGGCACGGCAGTTCGAATGCTCGTCAACCAGGGCCTTCAGTTTCCCTGCAGAGTAGAAATGGTTAACGCAAAAAGCAATAGCGGGCGTAAACAAAAAACGCAAGAACCGCGTAAGCGAGAAGCGTACCTTCCACCTCGGACAGCCTCATGGTATTGTTCATAACTTCCTTGTCGGCTTCCTCGGCGCTCACCTTCTCCTTCTCAAGGGCGGCAATACGCCTCTTGGCAATGGCGTGGTTCTAGAGAAGTTGGTGGTGCAAGTTGGTCCGCTTCAGTACACTATTCTGAGAAGCAAAAGAAACAAGTGTCAGGCAAAGTATTTGAGATTCCACCCGAGAAGGCGGCTACTCGGGAGAGTGTCCGCCTACTCGGCCAGAATCTCGGGGACTGGGTGATGGATAAGGAAAAGAGAAAGAGTAGAAAAGAAGTGAAGATGCAACACGGAAAAGATAAGTTGAGGCTTACCGCATAAGACTGCTCGAGATCTTCTGCGTTCTTGCGGTGCACGAACATCTTGGCAGCCAGAGTAGCAGAAGTGGTCGAGACGGTCATGGGTTTGCAACCCAGGTCCACCTTGTTCCAATCCTGGCGCATGTGGTCGATGTCGCCCAAATCGATGTCGTTCCAGTTGGGGTTGCCGAGAATCTTGCTATCCCATTTGGCGTCGATGAAGCCAATGAGGTCGAGTACTTGCTCGAGGCTCTGGGATGTTATCGCCTGGTCTTGAGCTCCCCGAGAAGCGATGGAGACAGATCTGTCCTGATTTGGGGCTGGGGGCCTGGAGTCCACCGCCACGGCTTTCCTTCCCTTCTGAATAGCGAGAGCCCGGTCTGTGGGGGAGAAGCCGATCTGGTTCTGTTGGCTGACCTTCACCATGTAATCCGGGTAGACGGGCTGATCAGCTATGGTAGCGGCGGCAGGAACCGCACTGGGATTGCGGATAACCAGCTGCCTGGACTGGCCAGCTGGTGTCGGCGGCGGCTTGTCGGCAGCTTTCTTCTTTGCCTTCTCTTTCTGAGCAGTTGGCTTCTCGATCTTCTGCGTCTCGTTTTCCTTCTTCTCGGTTTTCCCTTCCTCGGCTGCCTTCTTCTCGACTGCCTCCTTCAGAGCATCTAGGGCTTGTTTCCTGGTTACTCGCCCGGCAGGAGGGCTGGCTGCATCTTTGGTCTGCGGCACCAAGGAGGAATCTGGCGGCGCAGAGCCTTGATCAATGGGTGGCACCACGGACCCACCACTTTGTGCAGCATCTGGTTGCGCGCTACTCTGTGCAGCGCCTAGTTGCGCACTGCTCAGGGGATACTCCTCAGTCATGGCTGTATCTTCTACCCGCTGCTCGGCAGCGGGATCCTCTTGTCCGGCAGCGTCTGGGGCTGGCTGCTCAGGTTCGGCTTCTTGCCGCTCGACGGCGGCGTCATCATCGTGCATCTCCTGATCATGGTCTTGGTTATCCTCGGCGGTGCTAGCCGGAGGAGAAGGGGGCTTGTCCTGGTGTGCGGCGTCCTGCGCCTCTGGATCGGCGCGGGACTGTTGCTCAGGCCCTGCTCGCGTGTTGGTGGTGTCGGCCCCATCGCCCTCGAGGTCGACAACATTGTCGACGTCGATGGCAGCTTGTTTCTTGGCCTGGTCAGGCGCGAGAGCAGCGTCCGCGTTCAAGGGGGCTCTGAAGAGGAAATTGGAATCAAAGATAAGAAAAGGGCAGAGGAAAACAAGAGAAAACAGCGAAGCAAAAGGATTGGGAGTCAACCGAGAAGAATAAAGCAAACAGAAACATGCAACCGAGAACATACTTACGCTATGGTGGAGGGAAGTGTTCGCCTTGTTATCTTCACGACCGCCTTCTTGGTCGCCTTCTCGGTCGCCTTCTTCTTCTTGGCGGGGGGCTCTAGGGCGCCGCTGCCGGCCCGCTTGCGGGTAGCAGGTGCGTCAACTGAGAGAGGATTCACTTCAAGGGCTCTCTCGTCCTCATCCTCGTCATCATCCTCAGCATTAGCAGCATCTGAGAAATAGAGAGGAAGAAAGACATTTCAGAAATAGCAGGCAACAGGCTAGTGTTTCCCGCAGAGTGGAAAGCGCGAGTTCAGTTACCTTCCAACTCGTCCTCGGACCAGTCGCGGAGAGACGTTTCGGCAGGCTGCTTCTCTGTCGAGGGGGAGTGAGGAAGGTTGATCTGATCCACGGTCTCGAGGGAGGCCTGGTCATCTTCTTCTCGGTCATCTGACCAATTAGCCTCAAAGCACGCAAAGCTTTCAGCTAGCTGGCGGTCAAGGATCTGGAGAAACAGAGAAACATGGCAAGTTAGCCGAGTAGCGAGGAAGCATTCTACTCGGATGGGCGTGCAAACACAAAGCACACTAAGCCTAGGGAAATTCGCTAAGTATCCTACTCGGCAAGGCGTGCAAACAACAAGCATATTGAGCCTAAGTATTTCTCCTAAGTATTCTACTCGATAAGGCGTGCAAACATCAAGCATACTAAGCCTAGGCAGTTCGATAGAATAATCTACTCGGTGCAGAAGGCAATTGCTAGTCGCGGCCAAGAGAGAGGATTTTCTAGTCGGATGGCATATGTTGAGAGAGGGATAAGGAGAACGTACCCGGGGATCGGCTTCGTGCGACTGAAAGGGGTGAAGCCGTACTCCCAGTCGTCGGGGAGGCTCGTGGTCAGAATCGACCTTGGGTGATCGGCGACCTCCGCGTCGCTGAGCTCGAGTGTGGTCGTGCGGGTGCAGTCGCGAGGGCCTCCCAGATAGCACATTGGATGGACGCGCCGCTGCAGCGGCAGGACGCGATTCTTGATCCAGCAAGTGACGGGATCGTCGCTCCTGAGCCCTTGGCCGATGAGGTAGGCGAGCTGCTCCTCCATCTGTATCGCGTTGCGGTCGTTGGAGGGCTTCGTCTTCCAATTCTGCCCGGTTGGAGCTCGGTTGCTCCACGCGGGCAGATTAATGCGATCCGCTATCGGTCCCCCTTCCGTGGTGGGGATGTTCTTGACGTAGAGGAAGGACTTCTGCCACATGCGGACGGAATCCAAGCCCTTGATACGAGGGTGGTTGGTTCCCGCCCGCTGCAGCATCATGGCGCTGCCGGTGTCGGTTACCCGACTGCTACCGGCCGCGCCGTCCTTTTTCCCCTTACTCTGCTGACGGAGGTGAAAGTATTTCAGCCAAGTCTCCACCGTGGGGCGGACGCCTAGGAAGGCCTCGCACACCACGGTGTGATAGGCTAGGAAGACAATGGCGTTTGGTGGGAGGTGGTGCATCTGGACACCGAAGTGATCCAGGAACGAGCGCAGGAAGTCTGATGCCGGCAAGCCGAATCCTCGCGCGAAGTGCGCGAGGAAAACGACATGTTCGCCCTCCCGCGGGGCCGGAACGAGCTCGCCGTCGGACGGCCGGCACTGAACACCGGGAGGAACCCTCCGGGTGTTCACGAGCCAGGCGCAGTCATCGACGGTGACGTGCGAACCAGCCCAGCCGGCGCGAGCAGCCATGGCAAGGGATGAGCGAATGGTGGAGAGTGGAAGAGATTGGGTGGAGGAAACGAATCCGCAGCGGCGCAAGGAGTTGCGCGGCGGCGGAGAGCTCAACGGCGAAGAGGAAACAGGGAGAGAAAAGGGAAAGTGCGGAGGAGGAAGAAGGGGAAGTTACCGGTGGGGGTATTTATACCCTCGCCTCAGGCTACCGTTACCATCGGGGTAGTGGGATCGATCGTGGCCATGATCCCCGTGTGGTGGGGCCTGTGGCCGGATAGAAACGCACGCAAGCGCGGAACGCGCGCGTAACGGCCACAGTTGATCCCACGACCAGATCGTGGGATATTACTGCGCTTGATGGGACATAACGAGCCGGTGGGCCCGCTCCGTAAAAACAGGGCGCGTGGCACGTCGTGTCCTGGGCAACGAGACGTCGGGGTCGCGGATGCTTGGCACGTGTCCAGTTGCGACACGGAAGGCTGGATTATGCTCTGCGATGCAGAGACGCTAGAGGAGAAATCCTAAGTCTTTTTACTCGGTTACAGAGTAGCAAGCAGGTGCTATTCGGAAGACAGGAAACTCAAGGTACTTTCTAGAGTACTACTCGGAGGTCTTTTACTCGGCATCTTGAGGTTCAAGGGCTATGTTGCAAAGATTGGTTTTAAGCTGGCAGAGCCTAGTGAACGAGTTCGCAAGACTCAACCAGCTTCGGGGACTGCTGTCGGGGGGTTACCCCCGAGTAGGGTAAAGGCAAGTGGTAAAAGCAACTGTCAGAAGAGAGGTTTGGTCGAGTAGCCGCCTACCCGGTACTTGCTACCCGGTCGACTGCTACTCGGTCTCTCCTCAAGATGACCAGAAGGAAGAATCAATCAAGTTCTGTCCTTTCGAGTAGAAGAGTTGGCCCGAGTAAAATTGGCGGGAACCTACTCGGGCCAGAAAGTCAAAGGAGTCGTTCTGACACAGGATCCCGCGTATCCTGGGTCCGTACTTGGCAGTATTCGAACTACTGTTCATCTGGGACCGGCCTGCCTGACAGTGACAGCATGGAAGCAGGCCGTCGCAGGATAAGGGGGCCCTACTCTGTGTTTGGCACAGTGATACCAGTCTGTCCCCTTGTTTTGCCCAACGACTTTCCAGATGCAGCCAAGATTAGGAACCAAAGCTGTCAGCGGGAACCCGGAAGAAGCACGATGTGCACACTATGTCGACACTTGTCCATGTTTGGACGTATCCGGCTGGGCACCGTGTATATAAGGTGCCCCGCCGCCTCCTGCGTGAGGGATCCGAGGATAGGAACACTTGGCGACCTAATTCTTGACCTAGTTCGTCACATAGAGAGGAGAGTGGCTACTCGGTAGCAAGAACATTGTACTGTGGCTACTCGGTGAGACACCAGAATACACAAAGAAAGGCAGGAGTAGGGGTTTTACCTCCTCACGAGGGCCCTGAACCTGGGTAGATCGTGTTGTTTGCCGTGTTTATTTCGTACCTCACGCGGCTACTCGTCGCGTGATCCCTCCCCGAGCACCTCCAGCGTCCTTCGTCCCCACATCTTTAGCCATCCCATGGCATCTGCCGTGACACCACCACGACAACGATAGTTGGGTCACTTGATCTAGTAAGTAAAGCGCCAAAGTATAATACATGATTATGAGTTTCGACTGATTGGTTACTTACCCCGGTCACTTGGCATGAAGATTGCACACTATTTGGAAATGCTTAAACACTAAGAAGAGTCAAAACATACAATCACAGAGAACTTAGAAGAAAAGGAGTAAAAAATGTTAAACTTGCAAAGTTAAATTTTACTGCAAAGGATAGCATTGTTCATACAAAAGATAAAATGTATTACAACTGAGTTTTACATAGTAAGAATGGTAATGCACTCTATTGGCTAATGTCTTCGCATGCTTAGGCGGCATCCATGTACTCATCGTCATCCTCCTTGTCGCTATCACTCAGATTCTCCAGAGTTGACAGAATTTCTTCCTCCAGGTAGAATGTTGAGGTAGAGACCATCCAAGCTATCTTTGAGGCATGCCCCTTGATAGACTCGAATATTTCTTCCCTTTGCGCCTCGGTATATCCTTGGGGAACACCGGTGGCGATGCGCCAAGACTTGGCGGTGGTGTAGTGCATCTTCATTACCCCTAAGACCATGCACACACCACCACGAGCGGTGGATTTGAGCTAGCTTTTGTGTTGGTTTACAACCTCCGCAAAAGCTTCCGGGAGCCTGCTAGCTTCCGAGAATTCGCAACCTTTATCCGGAATGCACTTATTGATAAGTAACATTTCGGTATTCTCCAGCTCGGTGACGAAAGTCCCGAAAGCCCGGATGTGGTCGATCCGAGTGATGAGAGGATTTCCCTCTATTGATGAAAATTAGAAGATATTAGAAAAAAAGAAGGGAAAAAGAATGCATTATGCAAAGCAAAAGTAGAACTTGGTAACAGACCAAAACTTACCAAGAATCTTGTCCATTTCAGCGCCTTCTTCAAGGCGTTGATGGAGGGCAGTCTCGAGGTCTTGGATGGTCCTCCTATCCTTCTCGGCTTGTGAAGAAGATCGAGACTTGGACAAGCCCAAAGCCAGCTGGCTTTCCTTCAAGTCTTTTTGAAGCTTTACATTCATCTTGTAAAGCTCGGAATTTTTCTTGCGGAGGTTCTCGACATTGTCGGCATCCTCAACAATCTGCTTGGCCTTGGCCAAAGAGGCTGAAAAGAAGAGAAGCAAAAGGTTAACTCGAAATGAGTACTTAAGGAAAATCCGGCAGTTCAAAATCAGAAAGCAAGGAAAGGGTAAGACACTTACCGGTTCTCTCCTTCAGCTGGTTCTGAATCTCGGAGATTAGTCCTTTTTCGTTCAGAATGCCGAGAAGGGATCTCACCTCCTGGTTCTTGATGGTAAGTTTATCAAAAACTTCCACGTTTATGGTTTTGGCAGTTTGCTGAAAGCATACAAGCAAAAAAAGAATTGTTAAAGAACAATAAGCAGGCTAAGTTGAAAAGTATTCAAACAAAAAAGTATACTTTTGTCTTAATGCTTGGGGGCTAGAGACATACCTGGCGAACCCTTGACAGCCCTTGAAGCATCTCGTTGAACTCCTTGGAGTACTCCGAGAATGAAATCCCCAAATGGTGGATTTCGTCTTGGATAACCTGCCGAGACGAGAACACGTAATTATTCCGGACAATTAATCCACCTTTTGGCCAAGGACGAATCAAGGGGGCTCGGGTGTCGGATATATACCAATTAGGGGTATGTCCAGCATTGGCCTAAAGGCCGGACTACCAGGGTGGCCAACAGGCAACGGAACATAGTCCACTGGACGGCCTAGTAAGCCGACACGCAGGAAGCCAGATTCTAGAAGAACCCGGACCACGACCCAAAGTGGTGTGTCTTGGAGGAGAAGATGGATTCCTTACTTTCCAAGTTAGATACTTTTCGTAGTCTTCTAGGTTTCCTTTCTGTAAGCCTTAATCCGGCTATCTATATAAAGCCGGATGGGAGCAAGACCAGACAGACAATTAGCTAGAAACCAACTCGCCGGGAAGTTGATCCTCGCCTAGTTAGCGAAACCATACTCACCATTGTACTTTGTATACTTCAGGCCTCAGTCCTAATTTATTGAGATTGCAAGAGTAGGAACACCGCCCAGTTGCGTCGTACGGAACCTGGGTAAACTCGGTGTTCTCGTTTGCAGTGTTTCCACGCCCCCCCCCCCCCCCCCGCGGTTCTACCAGTAGGCCTATGGCACCCCTGTCCATGAACCTTACTACGATGTCTCGACAGTTGGCACCCACCGTGGGGCCAGCGGAGTTAGGAGTCACGTTCCGAGCGGGAATACTCGGCGGAATCGGCAGCTCGATTACTACCGGAAGCCTAGAATTCAACGGAAATGCCGCACGCTTCCTCAATAACGGATCGTATATCCCGGCACAGAATCATCTGGTAAGTGCCTGCGTTTTACCGATTGGATCTACTAATGTTTTTATCGGTTTAACATCGGAAGCTATGGGATTACGTGGTGGAAGTAATTTTATCCCACCCACCCTATGCTCAATAGATGAAGGCTTTAATGTCAGATTCTGGTCAGATTTTCCCTATTCATTCATACATAGGAGCAGATAAAGCTTCCATACTTGCATACCGCCAAAATACATCTGGATTTGCCGCCTCCTCGGAGATGCCTGCAATCAGATCCCAGTTCATTAGTATGGTGCAGTCTGAGATGGCTGAAAACACGGAAGACAGAAATCCCGTGGAAAAGGCAAAAAATCATGATCCCACAGAAAAAGTGGAAGATCCGACATCCGTCGACCAGACGACGAACTCGGAAGCCGACTCTGTTTTAGCTGCTATAGAAGCAAGGTTAGAGTCGGAACCCGGATCTGAAGACATAGATTCCGAAGATGAAGATGAAGACGCTTTCGAAACAAAGTTCAAATCTATGCAAGGGAGTTTTCACGAAGTACTTATGGCAAAACCGACTGAAAATCCGGATGCTGAGGAAGATGAAGATCCCAAAACACCTCCGCCAGATGAGGAAGAAGAGGAAGGTGAAGCTAGTCCAACTTACCCTGATGTCAGAGAATTGACGGAGGAGGAACCTAGCAAGAAACCTCCTTCTTCCAAAAAGAAAAAGAAATCTGCTAGGAAACTCCTGTCTAAACTCCATAAGAAAAATATGGAAAAATTGGCGGACAATGCCAACCAAAACCTGGAAGTAGGAGGAAGCAGCGGAGTTAAGCCTGCGGAGAAGAAAAAGACTGAAATCCCCGTTCCTCAAATGTCGGAACAGGATGAAATTGATTTTATCCAAACCCCGGTGGCACGAGACGAGCCCCCGGAAGTGCTGGAAGCTAGGATACAAGCTATATAGTGGCAGCGGCAACAACTTTTCCAAACTTGGGAAAACCTCGTCAAAACCCAGGCTGGCATTAAAATGCAGCAGGAAGAAATAGAGGAGTACGAAAGAAGGAATAGGTCTGGAATTAAACCTACGCGGTTACCCGGAATTTCAAAACCGGATGAACTGCCAGCAAGAAAGAAGTTTGAAAACCCTTCTTGGCAAAGGGAGGTTAACGACATTAATGCTAAGGACGAGCGCATATACAAAACCGCAGCTAAAAACGTGGAAGCCCTGTTCGCCATCCTAAATGACGATTTGTACTCCAATGACGAAAAACTTCAGTGAGTGTATGTTTTCCTAGGAAAAGCATTACAACAGCAACAACGAGGATAAGAACGTTCAGGTAAGTTACATGATGACTCGGCTCTATGCAAAACTGCCACGTGCACCGTTGAAGCACCTGAACCTAGTGAACCTGCAGATTCAGGCGATTCTAAGGAAAAAAAGGAGATCCTAAGAAGGACAAGAAAATTTCGGATAAAAAGGATGCCGCGTCCAGAACAGGATCCCATGTGCCGAAAGGCGGAAATAATCGTCGTGACTATAAGGAATGGGAGGAGCAAAATCGGAAAGAAGGAAAAGTAATGCCGCCTCCGAGACGTCCAACTGATAAAGACGGAAGATATGACAATCCTCACAGGCGTGAGAGATCCCGTACTCCTCCTAGGAACAAAGAAACGTTGGTCGTTCAAACTCCCGGCCGCGCCGCCCACAAATGTCCACCGGAGACTCTCCTCGCGCGACCGAGACTGCAAACGTCGACGTCGTCCTCGAGGACCTCATCAACGACCTCAAACCCATCATCAGAACTCCTCCGCGCGCTTTTGCGAGCGCGCCGGAAGGATCTGCTAGCGAGCCGGCGGGCGGGGATCTGCATCTTGCCACCAGAGCCATGCCGCCGCCCTCGGCCACGCCTCCTCCTCCTCCCTTCCCCGACACCGAGGAGGAGGAAAACTCTGCTCGCGGCGGCAAAAACGTCGCCGCCGCCACTTCTGAAGGCGAGGAAGAAGAAGAGGAGAACACCGGAAACTAGAGCCACTGCAATGTGGCCCCGACTATTCTTCCGGCAATGTAGAAATACGGATTTGTCGTGAAAGACAAATGGCGGGTTGGCGAGGACGATACCGAGCCATCTCCAGAAGTCGGAGAACGCGTAGTCCTGGCGTGTGGCGTCATACATAATGCCGGACCAAGATACAAACTCCATAAGCCGTTTGATGAACATTGAGTACTCTAAGAGGTTGAACCTTGACTGTAAAACCAGGTGGAACTCCACATACATAATGCTTAGTATTGATGTGGCCTATAGAGATGTTTTTTATCGTCTTAGTCTGCGTGAAGGGCATTTTAATTGATGTCCAGCAACTGATGACTGGGATTTTGCTAAAGAGATGATTGAGAGGCTCAAATTATTCTATGATATAACTTGCTTATGGTCAGGAACTCGTTATGTTACAGAAAATATGTTCTTTCCTAAGGTTTGTGGTATTCAGTTGACAATCCACAAATGGACTACACCTGATTATGGGCTGATGCAAGAGAAGTATGAACTGATGCAACTAATGTCTGAGGAGATGAAAAAGAAGTTTCACAAGTATTGGACAGATATCCCTGGTCTGATGGCTATTGCCACTGTTCTTGACCCAAGATACAAACTCCATATGGTGCATGCTTTGTACGGTTCTCTCTATGGACCCAAGGCTGCAAGTCTGGAGGTTGCACGCGTGAAGCAATTGCTTCGAGAATTGTTAGTTGAATACCAGGATGTGTCTTCTGCTGGAACATCAAATGCTACTAGTGCTTCACAACCCACTGCTTTAGCTCCAGAGGATGGATTTTTTGACATATTTGAGCGGTACATGTCTTCACAACCTACAACTTCATCTTTGTTGGTTCATACAGAGCTAGACTTGTATTTAGAACTGCCAACTTTGCAAAGAATCACCGAGTTTCGTATATAACTCAGGATTAAGCACAAAAAAACTCAGGTCATTTTGAATTTTCTGTGATTTTTTACGGAATAAACAGTGGACAACAGTCTGTTTCCTGCGCAGAAATCCGAAATATAACCTCAACTTTCCACTAAAGGCTTTACTTGTCTCAACAAAAACACAAGATAAAAGATACAGCGGGGTTGCTAAGAAAATAGAAAACACCTAGGTGCAAAGCACACCAAAGAAAACAAAGGAAAACGGGTTGAAAACAGCGAAATAAAATGGGTTGTCTCCCGGTAGCGCTTTTCTTTAACGCCTTTCAGCTATGCATAAAAAGGGCAACTCAAGTATTTTCAAGTGAAGAAGCATCCTCTATAATTTCCTCTAAACCATTATTTGCAGCAATAGGCACTCTAGATGTTTTTGAAGATTCAACGTGGAGGTCACTCTTAGTTTCATTAATTGTTTTAGCAAATTTCAGCACATATTGAGATTTGGGTTTAGCCATCTTAGGAGCATACATGAATCTTTGCTCCTTTCCCACAAAGGCTTTCTCCTTTTTGAATTTAAGAGATGAAAAGGTTGAGCCTAAAGTTCCCATAGCATCCTCTAGTTTACCAATCCTAAAAATTTGATTATCATGAGTGTTTCTAGCTTCTAGAGCAGTGATTCTGTTATCAATAGTAACTATTAATTCATTAACTTTCCTAGCATTATCAAGGAAAATTGATAAGTTCATTTCCAAAGAGTTTAGTTTATCAATAACATCCTCCAAAGTGATCTCAGTTTTAACAGTTGTAATGGGAGGTGCTCCTACTAAACTTTCAATCAAATTCCAGGCTTCCAAAGCAGGAGTTCCTAGAAAATTTCCACCCGTAAGAGTATCTAACACATGCCTATACCAGCCAGAAATACCAACATAAAAGTTCCTCAGGAGTATCAAGGTAGATTTTTTTTGTACATTTATTATGAGCATCATTTATTCTATGTTGGGAATATGCCCTAGAGGCAATCATGTATGATGTAATTCCCAATATATTCATAAAGTTATTAAGTCGTCCTTGTTTGAACATCTGATACATGTCATTGAATATGTGATTCGATTGTGGAACTATGTATTCATGTTGTTCATACTAGATTGTCCTTGGTCATCAAGGTTGTGCTGGACACACACCCTAGACTAATGTGAGTATTGGTTGATGACTCGGTTCCACTTGTAATGGGCATGGTGATGCCATTCCAACATTCAAGGACTTGGCTAAAGAGTTTAGCAAGTCGGACTGACCCATATTGAGATGCAACGAGTAAATCGTCATTTGCATGTCTCAATCAATGTAATCCTTAGACCTGAGGTTGTCGCACAATCCGAGTTGTGGATCACCGACTTAGGTTCTGTCAAACGTTGTTCCGGGACAAGGCAGTTATCAAAGGCAGAGTTCGGGTCGAATGAGAAGCAAGCTGTGTGATGTGGATAATCAAGATGGGATTTTGCCCCTCCGAATGGAGAGATATTCTCTGGGCCCTCTCTAGTGATATGATTCCAGAAGCATGGCCATGCGTGACTTAGTTAAGTGTTAACTGGGTCTACTGACTACGAGTTAGTCAGATGAATCATATATCATGGACCGAGAAGAGAGTTGAGCTATTAAGGGATGACGATAATTCGCCTATAGTTCGACAAGGTATATCGTGAGGCAAAAGGGACTAAGATGAAAGTCACATTGGAAGGTATGTCGTCATGACTCTATGGCACTTGGGAGTCGGCACGTTCTGCTAGGAGCCGCTACCGATTGATCGATTGAGAGTCGGACTCCAATCGTGTCCAAGTCGCCATGAGCCTGCAGGGTCGCACACTTAAGAGCGGGAGCAAATGTATTGGTCGGGTTGGACCCGAACCAGAAATGGACTAAGTTTGTGAGTCGGACTCACAGAGGGAATGGGCCACAAGTGTTGTGAAGCCCACTACCATTTACTATATAAAGAGGGGCGCAGGTTGCCCAGCGGGCATGTTATTCCACTCCCATGCGTTGGGAACCCTAGCCCCACTCAGTCCAGCCGTCTCACCGGACCTAGCAGTGCGCCGTCGGAGCTCCTCCTCGCACGTGTGGATACCGGCAGACGTGCTGTACGTTCAACACTTCGACGTTCGCGGGATTGGATCGGCTGGATCGGATCGTGGGACTGCACTGCATCGACGCGCTGCACCGATAATCCGCAACCGCGCGTCTAGTGGTAATCCTCGTGGCCTTCTACCTCGTCTAGATCTTGGAAGTACCGCGTAGGAAAAAGTTTTGTTTATCTCTACGCGTTCCAACATTCTATACTAAGCATCTTTTAAACTCTCTCCCCCTTGTTGCCTAAAAGAACGAACCTCAACTTCAGGAATACTCATTCTAGTGAAATAAAAGCAAGCAAATAAATAGCAGCTATGAAGTAAACTAATTTTTTGTGTTTTTAATATAGAGAAGAAAAACAAGACAAAAACAAGACAATAAACAAAATAAAGAGGTTGAGAGTGAGAGACTCCCCTTGCCAGAAGACTTCTTCCTCCCCGGCAACGGCGCCAGAAATTCTTGATTGCTATGGATGGCGTGTTGGAAACCCCAAGAGGAAGGTGTGATGAGCAAGTGCCAAGAATTTCCCTCAGTTAAGAACCAAGGTTATCAATCCAGTACGAGGAAGAGGATCTCATGAAGCTTGATGCCACTTACGGTGGTGCTGGCGCTTCACCGGTGTCAGCAACAACGTGGAACCTGCACACAACACAACCAAAATACTTTGTCCCAACGGTACAGTGAGGTTGTCAATCTCACCGGTCATGCTGAAAACAAAGATTAGACGTATAGTGTGGAAAATGATGTATGCTTGCAGTAAGTAAAGAAAGCAGTAAATAGTTGTGGTTTGTTTAACAGTGTGGAAAAATGGACCGGGGTTCATAGGTTCACTAGTGGTGTCTCTCCATAAAAGATAGCATGCTGGGTGAAAAATTACAACTGGGCAATTGACAAATAGAGGGTGCACCATAGTGCACAATATAACATGATGATTACTATGATATTTAGTGCGGTCATTACAACAATATACATAGACCGACATCCATCTGCATCTATGACTAATAATCCACCCTCAGGTTATCATCCGAACCCCCTTAGGTATTAAGTTGCAAGCAACAGATAACTGCATTAAACAAAGTGTGTAATGTAAGCAATGATTATGCACGAGGGAACTCTCACCGATGTTTTCTCCCTAATGGCAACAACACATCCCCCTTCACGTTTCTGTCACTCGAGCAAGGTGGTGAGGACGCATGAACCCACTATCGAGCATAAATACTCCCTCTTGTAGTAACTAGCAACTACTTGGCCAGAGAAACCACTAGCAACGGAAAGCATGCAAGATCACAAATAGCATATGCAAATAAAGACTATAATCAACTTGGCATAAGGTCAATATTCATCGGAGCTAGCAAACACAGCATATAGAATTACATAAGATAAATATCGATCATGATAGGCAGCTCATGAGATCTAAACATGGACGCATATGAGGAGAAGACAACCATCTAGCTACAGCTACGAATCCGTAGTCCAAGAATGAACTACTCACGCATCACTCCGGAGGCAGGCATGGTGATGTAGAACCCTCCGGTGATGATCTCCTCTCCGGCAGGGTGACGGAAACAGCTTCAAAACTCCCCGTGATCTAGGGTTGATGGTGACGGCGGCTGCGGAACATTTCAGGGATTTTTGATCAGGTGCTTAGGGTTTTCCATCCGGGGGGATTAAATAGGCGAAAGGGCAAAGGCGGTGGAGCTCCAGGGGCCCCACACCCATAGGTGGTGCGGCCAGGGGGCTCGCTCCACCCTATGGTGTGGCCCCCTGTTGCCCATCTTTGACTCCTCTTCGGTGTTCTGGATTCTTCCGGGGAAAATAGGAACTTCGGGCTTTGTGGGGTCCAATTCTGAGAATGTTTCCAGAACAACTTTTCTGAAACAAAAAACAACAGAAAACAGGGAACTGGCACTTGGCATCTTGTTAAGAGGTTAGTGCCGGAAAACGTATAAAAATGCTATAAATAAGGGAGAAAACAAGTAGCAATTGACACAATATGATCATGGAGCATCAGAAATTATAGATACGTTGGATACGTATCACTTGGCTATGCAGGAATTAGACGGTGTCTTCGAACTCTTTCTCGTCGTCCTCGTCGCTATCGCTCGGGTTCTCCGGAGTTGTTGGAATTTCTTCCTCCGGGTAGAACGTTGAGGTAGACACCATCCGAGCTATCTTGGAGACATGGCCCTTGATAGAGTCGAAGATCTCTGCCCGCGGAGCGTCTGTGTATCCTTGCGGAATACCGGTGGCGACGCTCCAGGACTTGGCGGTGAAATAGTGCATACGCATTAGCCCAAGGGCCATGCGAACACCACCACGAGCGGCAGACTAGAGCCAGGACTCCCTATGGTTCGCCACCTCCGCAATGGCTTCTGGGAGTTTGCTGACTTCCGAGTATTCGCCAGCCTCGTCCCGAATGCACTTGTTGATAAGTAGTATTCCGGCATTCTTTAGCTCGGCGACGAATAACCCGAAAGACCGTATTCTTTCAATCCGAGTGAGCAGAGGATTCCCTTATGTTAAGAAAACCAAGAAAGGTTAAAAAACACAGAAGGAGGAAAAGAGGGCATTTTGCAAAGTATAAGAAAAAACTTGGTAAAACTATAATAAACTTACCTAGAATTTTATCCATCTCAACGCCTTCTTCTAGGCGTTAGTTGAGGGCATTCTCAAGGTCTCGGATGGTCCTCTGATCCTTCTCGGCTTGAGAATAAGCTCGGGACTCGGCCATTCCCACGGCAATTGGCTCGCCTCCAGATATTTCTGGAGCTTTATAGTCATTTTGTAAAGCTCCGAGTTTTCTTTACGGAGGGTTTCGGCATTGCCAGCATCCTCAGCTATCTGTTTGGCCTGAGCCAAAGAAGCTGAGAAGAAAAAGAGATGAAGAGTTAACAACTCGGAAAAAGACTTAGAAAAATTCAGAAACAGAATCAAGGATTGAAAAGCATGGTTACCTGATGTCTCCTTCAGCTGCTTCTGAGCCTCGGATAGTTCCGAGTCCTTCTCATTAAGGATACCAAGAAGAGATTCTACTTCCTGGTTCTTAATGGTGAGCTTCTCAAAAACTTCCACGTTTATATTTTTGGCGGTTTGCTGAAAAGTAGACAAAGGAAAAGTTTGCTCAGGAAAAAAATAAGAAGGAAAATGAGAAAAGCATTAAGGTAAAAACAGAAAGAATAGTTTGTCTTAATACTTGGGGGCTAGAGATATTACATGGATCATTCTTTGCAAACCGGCGAGATTCTCGGAGAATTCCTTGGCGTATTCCGCGAAGGTAATCCCCATGTGGTGAAGGTCGTCTTGCATAACCTGGCGAGGCGAGAACACGTAATTATTCCGCACGATAAGTACGCCTTTTGGCCAAGGGAAAATCAAGGGGGCTCGGGCAAAGAATTTTTTTCGCCCACGGATGGATGTATCCGCGTTCGTTAAAACATGCTTCTTTTTTTACCTTAAACTTCTCCTTGAAGGTTAGCATGGTTTCCGCCTCGGGAGGGTTTGACGGTCCTCCCTGCTCTGGTTCCGCCCTTTCCTGTGCATCTGTGTCGGATACGACAGGCTGGCTGGACTGCAGGGGATACTCCTCCCGAGCAGCCGAGTTTTCCTCTCCAGCCGCCATTGGAGTGTCTGGGGCAGCGGCGGGAGATGGCTTTGCTCCCATGTGGGCGGCGGCTTTTAGCTTTTTCCTGCCTTTTCCCTTCAATGTGGTAGGGGCAAGGCTAGAAAAGAGAAAAGGAAGAAAATCCGAGATTAAAATTCCGAGAAAGAAAGCATGCAAGAAAAGGCATACAAATGTAAAAATCCCGGGTTTCTACCTGGAAGTGGCAACGGGTACACTGTCAAGGTCGATAACTTCCTGGCTGGAAGATGTCTCCTTGCGTTTCCGCCCTCCAGCTGACTGAAAGTTGGCCTTTAGCGCAGCCAATTCGTCATTAGTGGCAAGCTCTTTCTCAGGAAGATCAAGAAGTTGTGAAAGAAACAAAAAACCATATTAGCATTGAAACATCCGAGAAAAGATAGAATTCGAGAAATTCCCCAAAAGAAAAATAGCGAAAGCATACCATGGGAGCGGGATTTCCGGCGTGATACATTTGTAGGCTCTCCTCGTATTGATCACGAGTGGAGACGAGCTGGTTCACGCGCTTCTTGAATTCTTTCTTTGATAAAGCGCTCTTTGTCGCCCTCATCGTGTCATTCGGGCCCGTGTATTCACACATAAGCCGGCTGCCGTGGAAGGAAAGAGGTTGAATCCTCCTCCCGAACCAGCATAGAATTGTATCCATGCCAGTCAAAGGAGGAGTTGACAAGACGAGTTTTGCAATCCGTCTCTTGATTCTCATCAGGTCTGGAGGCAGAACCTGGACCGTGTCCAACGCCCAATTGTCTTGGGGCGTGGCCGCGGAATTGATGCAAGTCAGAATGCCTGTATCCTTTCCAGGATACGGAACATCCGAGTGGTAGAAAAACGAGCCCGTCTAGAATTTTACGGACTCGGAAGTTTTGATTTTGGGGAACCAATCCTCCCTATGCCTACGGAGGTTGAAAGAAATGGTTTCGCAAATTGGAAGAACACATTCGGTGGTGTTGCGTTTTATGTTAAAACAGTATTGGAAAAAGTCCAGGCGGAGTTCTATCCCTAAGTAACCCTCGAAGAGGGCCTGGAACCCGACTAAATACAAAATGGAATTAGGCGGAAGGTTGTGGGGTTGGATGTTGTAGTGGTCTAGCACCTGGAGAAAAAAACGCAGATGGCAGAAAACCCACACCTCTGTTGATATGGGACGCCAGTACAAATGGCAACGGGGACGGGGATCACCATGGGAGACGCCACCGTCCCCGCCCCGATCCCCGCTAATACCCGTCCCCGCCAGCCTTCGCAGGGGGAACAGTCCCCATCCCCGTTAACCACGGATACCTGATCCCCATGGGGATATCCATGGATACCAAACAATAGTAAAAAAAATCAGGAAATAGCAGCACAAACAACAATTATTTGTGACATATTCATCCAGGCATGTTTTGACATTACAGCAGCAATATATTAGCACAAACCACAATTACTTTGACAGATACAAACAACCAATACGTGACCAAAAAACAACAGCAAAACAACAACACAAACCACGATCACTTTGACAGATACAAACGTTACATGACCAAAAACAGCCGCACAAACCACAATAATTTTGACAAATGAAATCATCCCAAGTCTGAGCACATAATTGATATAATAAACAAGTCTCAACATCTACAAACGAAAATACTTAGTATGGATACAAGCAAGGTTCAATTCTTAACACAAGCACAGACATGGTAAATAAAATGAATGAAATGAGGACTTGAAGAGCACATCCCACAAGCTTCTCGGTCTTCCATTTGCTTCATTCTTGAATTCATGGAGGCATACAACAAGCCTAATGATTATTGCAAGTGGAGAGTTCCTCATCCTGGTCATGGCAACAGTACAAGATAATTTAGAAAGATACAAGTGAAATCAGTAGAGAGCAGATGCGAGTTGAAAATGTGAGGTACCATTGGTTCGTCCTCATCATCAAGACAAGTTTTTAACTCGGTAGTGAGTGATGAATGGTTGTCACCTAAAAATAATAACCGATAGTGTAAGCAACAACAAACAGCCAAGTAGTGTAAGCAACAACAAACAACCAAGTAGTGTAAGCAATAACGGACAGCCAAGTAAAATAGGAGAAAAAGAGTAGCAGTTTCATTTTTCTTACCTAGCATGTCAGCATTAGACCAAGCCTGCATACACATTATAGCTTCAACCATCTTTGGTGCAATCCTACTGCGGTGAGGGCTGAGGATTCTACCACTTGTAGAGAATGCAGACTTTGATGCTACTGTTGTGACCGGAATAGGCAAGATGTCATGAGCAATAAGCTGTAGAGTGGGATATTTTATCCCTCCAAACTTCCACGGATTGATGATGTCAAAATCTTGTGTTCTTGGCAAAGTTGGCTCTTCCAAATACAAGTCTAGATCTGTATGAACCAACAAAGATGAACTTGTAGGTTGTGAAGACATGTACCGCTCAAATATGTCAAAAAATTCATCCTCTGGAGCTAAAGCAGTGGGATGTGAAGCACTAGTAGCATTTGATGTTCCAGCAGAAGACACATCCTGGTATTCAACTAACAATTCTCGGAGCAATTGCTTCACGCGTGCAACCTCCAGACTTGCAGCCTCGGGTCCATAGAGAGAACCGTACAAAGCCTGCACCATATCGAGTTTGTATCTTGGGTCAAGAACAGTGGCAATAGACATCGGACCATGGATATCTGTCCAATACTTGTGAAACTTCTTTTTCATCTCCTCAGACATTAGTTGCATCAGTTCATACTTCTCTTTCATCTCATCAGACATTGTAAACTTCATATGATGTGACCGAATAAAAATATAGTTTCACTACAAGTGACCTGATAAATTGTAGATGCTTGAGTCTTCTTAGAATTTGCTGGGATGAACCACGGGGGCATACCCAAGCTTTGCCTTTGCACTCTTCTTGATCACATTATATCACCCTCTTCTCTTGACCCTTGAAAACTTCCTTCACACCACACTCAAAGAGTAATTCGCATTAGAGGGTTAGTGAAACAATAAAAAATCCATGGGTTCTGTATGGGCACAAGTGCTATTGATAATTTTAAACATTATCTACAGCCACTGATGTTTCGTGAAGCAAAGAAATCCATTTGACATCATAAAAGAGTAAATGCAAGAAAAATGGCAGAATCTGCCAAAACCAGAACAGTCTGTAAAGACGAATTTTTTCAGGGAACTTATGTTGTTCAGATCGAAAAACTTAAAGAATTAAAAAGTTGAGGAATTAGCTTAGGAATAAGCACAAAAAATTTCAGGTCATTTTGATCTTTCTGTGAATTATGCGATTTTTCACGGCGGAGAGCAGAAATCTGTTTCCCGCGCAGAAATCCAAAACCAACTCCAACTCTCGTCAGAATCTTTACTTGGCACAACTAAAACATGAAAATAAAGATACAAAGGAGTTTCTACAGAAGTATAGAATCCCATGACTCAAATAAAACAGAGAAATACAAAGCAAAAATAAAACCATGGGTTATCTCCCAAGAAGTGCTTTTCTTTAACGCCTTTTAGGTAGGCCCAGAAAAGTGGAATCAAGTGTTTTCAAGTGAAGAAGATGCTCACATAAGAATTATGAATTAAGCAAAATAGAGCATCAAGAAGAAAGTATAAAACAAATTTAAGTCTAACCCACTTCCTATGCATAGGAATCTTGTAAAGAAACAAATTAAAGAAGCTCAAACTAGAAATCATGGGAAGGTAGAACAAGAGAAACTTCAAAACTTTCAACAAAAAGAGAGGTTTTTTAGTAACATGAAAATTCCTAAAACCATATTTTCCTCTCTCATAATAATTTTCAGTAGCATCATCAACAAACTCAACAATATAATTATCACATAAAGCACGTTTTTCATGTTCTAAAAGCACACAATTCATATCAAGATCAAAAATAGTGGGAACAAAATTTAAAAGCAGTTCCTCTTTCTTCCCACTTTTAGCAATAGCAAAATAAGATGATTGATCATTCATAAAAGGTATAGGACACATTCTAGCAGTCCTATTTTTAGTAGCATTATAATTTATAACATCAAGTAACATAGGACCATCATCAAGAGCATTATCATATAAATTTTCTAAGCAAACTTCCTCATTATCATGCATATCAATAAGTGGAATAAATAGAGGATTATCATAGGATTTATCAAAGTAGCATGGATTATCATAAATAACAGTAGCAATATCATTCTCGCAATTTTCATTCATAGTAGTATCAAGGTCACAAGTATAGCAAGTATCAACTTCATCAAAAAGGGATATTTCAAAAAAATCAATAGGATCATCACTTTCATCAAATAATGTATGAGTTAAAGAGTTACTATCATTGGGAGGTAGACATGGGTGGCTCCATTCTTCCTCCTCTTGATCATCACTCTCGTCCTCTTTTTCATCCAATGAGCTTCCAGATTCAGCAGTTTCTTCTTCCATAGGTTCCTGCAAAGCATTAGTCTCTCCCTTTGGGGGGAGAGAATTGATTAAGATATTGAAGTATATAGTAATTACAATCCTTGTAATTATCAAAGAAACATTCAAGTATATCATAAATCTCATATTTATAAGGTGCATCATCAATATTTTCAAGCAAATAGGCAATTTCGAATGCACCCTTCCAAGCAATAAATTCCTCAATTTGTTCCACATCATCAAAGTCATAATTTATCTTAACATAAGAAGATATGGTAACATTATCATTATACTCACATTGAAAAGGGAGGTGTTTATAACTCCTACAGCAACAAGATTTATCAAAGCAATAAGTAACATTATAAGTAGAGCACAAGTTTTTAGCATAGTCATGCAATTTATTAATTTTCTCCCATAAGTGTATCCATTTTTGTGAAAAGTGGTGTTCCTTATAATATTTTAGTTATTCATCTGTGAACCCACCTTGCCAATAAGATCTAGTTTCAAAGATAACAGCCATTGATAGGAAGCATGATAAAGCAAGTAACAAGCAAAACCAAAAACAAAGTAAAAATTATTGGAGGTGAGAGACTCCTCTTGCAGAAATTCTCTTCCTCCCCGGCAACGACGCCAGAAATAGCTTGGTGGTGCAGGTCCTGCACTCGTTGGGAAACCCCAAGAGGAAGGTATGACGAGCACAACAACAGTTTTCCCTCAGAAATAAACCAAGGTTGAATCGACCAGTAGGAGGAAGGAGTAACTTCAGAAGGTTGATGCAGCTGAGATAGCATGACACACTACAGGTTCAGCAACAATGTGGAACCTACACAACAGAAACAATTCACTTCGCCCCAACGAAGCAGTGAGGTTGTCAATCTCACCGGTTTTGCTGATAACAAAGAGGTTAAATGTATGGTGTGGAAAACGGTATGAGAACAGTATGAAAACAGGAGCAGCAGTGTGAAAACAGTGGAAGCAGTGTGTGTATTATCAGAATGAGAAAATGGACCGGGGTCCATAGTTCACTAGAGGTGTCTCTCCATACAAGATAAATAGCATGTGTGGTGAACAAATTACAGCTGGGTAATTGACAGAAATGAAGGTTGCACTGTAGTGCATATGCAAGACATAAAGATTACTATGTGATTCATGCGGGCATTACAACAAGATACATAGACCATCATCCAACTGCATCTATGACTAATAATCCACCCTCCGAATATCATCCGAACAAACGTTGGGTATTAAGTTGCAAGCAACGGATAGTTGCAGTAAGCAAAGTGTGTAATTTAAACAATGTAAACTAAGTAAACACCGTTGTTTTCTCCCTCATGGCAACAACACATCCTCCATCCGTCACGTTTCTGTCACTCAAGCACAGATGCAAAGGAGGCATGAACCCACTATCGAGCATAAATACTCCCTCTTGGAGTTGCTAGCATATACTTGGCCAGAGCATCTACTAATAACGGAGAGCATGCAAGATCATAAATAACATATGCATGAAGATAACATAATAGATTGATAATCAGAAGACATAGCATTCACCATTCATCGGATCCCAGCAAACACAACATGTAGCATTACATAAAGATGATCTCGATCATGTAGGCCAACTCACGAGATCTAAACATGAGGTACAAAGTGGACAAGACAACCATCTAGCTACTTCTATGGACCTGTAGTCCAGGGATGAACTACTCATGCATCACTTCGGAGGAGGGCATGGTGGTGTAGACCCCTCCGGTGATGAATTCCCCTCCCGGGAGGGTGCCGGGGAGATCTCCAGAACCCTCCCGATCTCGGGATGACGATGACGGCGACCTCGAGTGTTTCTCGGGACGACGTGATATATTTTTCGGGTTGTCGTATCGAGGGGAATAAATAGGCGAAAGGGCGATGGCGATGGACGCCCGAGGGGCCCACACCACCCCCAGGCGCGGCCAGGGGGCGCGTCGCCCTATGGTGTGCCCCCCTGTGGCCCCCTCTGGGCCTCTTTAGGACTCCATGGAACCTTCAGGAATTCTAATACTTCCGGGCTTCGAATTTTCCAATTCCGAGAATATTTCTAGAACAACTTTTCTGAAACTAAAAATAGCAGAAAACAGGGAACTGGCTCTGTGGCATCTTTTCAATAGGTTAGTCCCGGAAATCGATAAAAATGACATAAAGTGTATAGCAAACATGTAGGAAGTAACATGAAAACAACATGGAACATCAGAAATTAAGGATACGTTTATGACGTATCAGGGGGTTCTCGGCGTTGAACACTGGAAAGCTCTCCTCGTATTGATCACGAGTGGCTACCAAATGGTTGACACGCTTCTTGAACTCTTTCTTCGACAAAGAGGACTTTGTCACCCTCATTGCATCATCTGGGCCCGAGTACTCGCAGAGAAGCCGGCCGCCGTGGTGTGCAAGAGGCTGAATCCTCCTTTCGAGCCAGCAAAGGACTGTGTCCATGCCGGTCAGAGGAGGAGAAGAAGCGACGAGTTCTGCTATCCAACGCTTGATTCGCAATAGGTCTGGAGGCAGATTATGGACTGCGTGCAACGCCAGTTATCTCTGGGCGTGGCAGCGGAATTGGCGAAAGCCGGAATTCTCGTCTCCTTTCGAGGATAGGGAATGTCCGAGTGATAGAAAAACAAGCCCGTCCAGAATTTGACGGACTCAGAGGTTTTTATCTTGGGAAACCATTCCTCCCTAAACCTACGGAGGTTGAAAGAGATGGTCCCACATGTGGGAAGAATACCGTCGGTGGTATTGCACTTTACATTAAAGCAGTACAGGAAGAAAGCTAATCGGGGTTCTATCCCTAGATAACCCTTGAAGAGAGCATGGAAGCCGGCTATATATAGAATAGAATTGGGTGGCAAGTTGTGGGGTTGAATCCCGTAGTGGTCGAGAACTTGGAGAAAGAAGGCGGAAGGCGGAAACCCCATACCTCGTATGAGATGGGAGGCCAAAATGACCCTTCCTCCGCCTTTTGGAGACGACTCCAACTCTTCGTCATCCATACGCCATCTGTCTTTGGTGATGATGTATTCCTTCTCCAGAGAGCTGAGTAAAGCCAGTGCAGACGTTGCACTGGCTCTGATTTCCCGAATCGCCCTCTTCGTCTTCGCCTCCGGTGGCGGCGACGACCGCCGCGGTTTCGCCACCGCAGGAGAAAGATTTCCCCTTTTCAGATTCTGGGTCGGGAGGTGGAGGAGGAGTAGAGGATGACGGCGGCGTGTTTTCGGCTGCGGGGATAGAATCCCCGCCCGTCAGTGTGCTCTCGGTGGTCTCCGGCGCGTCCGTGGTGGAGCTCGGAGGAACCAGAGGAGCAGAAAGGGAGGTATCCATGGCAGCGTCAAAGTCGACGGCGGTCTCAGACGTGCGCGCGGGGCTTCCGGTTGCCATAATCTGGCGGCACAACCATGCAATGGAACATCGGAAATCGATGTTTTGGTCTCCGGTGAGGTTTGGGCTCGGTTCGATTCTTTCCTCTCTCTCCTCGAAACAGTGAACTGCACAACAATGCTCCAGAAGTCTCGAGGTGGAAGAAGATGCGGAAGGAGAACCCGAGGGCTCGAGGTGGCTATTTATAGCCATTTTGCACTGAGATTCGTGCCAACATCTATTCTATCCATTGGATGACTGACGCGTGTTTCGCCGAAAAACCCGGGAAACGAGGGGACGGGGTGATAATGGTTATCTTCTCGTTTCTCGCGAAAAATCTGTGAGAGATACGGTTTAAGGCTTTTGACTGAAACCAGACGTTCGTGACATAAGCACGATTTCATCGCTTGTGTCACATTTTCCTTCTCCACGAAGACTCGTGGAAGAAATGCCAGATTTTGGCAAATCCGAGTTTCGCATTACAGGTTTTTTTTTGAAAGAAGAATCAAGACAAAATACCAACATTCGAGAAAAGAATACGAATCCACGAGGGACGACAAGATGAAGTCTTAATCCTTCTTGGGGGCTACTATCGGATATATGACAACTAGGGGTATATACGGCATTGTCCTAAGGCCGGATTTCCCGGGTGGCCCACATGCAATGGAACAGAGTCCATTGGGCGGCCCAGTAAGCTGACGCGCAGGAAGCCGGATTCTAGAAGAACCCGGACCATGGCCCAAATGTGGTGCAACTTGGAGGAGAAGATGGATTCCTTACTTTCCAAGTTAGATACTTTCCGTAGTCTTCTAGGCTTCCTTCCTGTAATCCCTAGTTCGGCTATATATATAAAGCCGGACGGGAGCGAAAGAAAAAACAACAGATCACAAGTTAGCTAGAAGCCAACTCGCCGGAAAGTTCGTCCTTGCCGAGTTAGCGAAACCATACTCACAATTGTACTTTGTATAATTCAGGCTGCAGCTCTGATTTTAGTGAGATTGCAGTAGTAGGAACTCCGTCTTAGTTGCGACGACGTACTAAACATGGTTAAAACCGTGTTCTCGTTTACAGTTCTTCTACGTCCCCACGCGGTTCTACCAGTAAGCTTATGGCACCCCCGTCCATTATCCTAACTACGAAGTCTCGACAAAGGGCCATGGTTGTGCTTCTGTGGAGGGAAATCTGCTATGCACGCAAAGCTGCTAATCTGAGTTTTACCGTTTGGCAAATAAGTTGGTTGTCTGGCTGTAAACTAATGAAATGTCTGAAATACCCTAGAGTCATCAGAAGACGTATTTTCGTTGATATACTGTGTAACAAAGAATATATGGATCACTTAAAAAAACACTACATACTGCCAAGAATACATATGAATATACACACTAAATAGTTCATAAGTCCATTTTTTGCTAATCATGTAATAGACGTGAGAGAGTGACAGATCGAGCAAGAATTGTATTGATGATCGGGAGAGGTTAATATACATGAGGGTAGAGAACATGTCCAACACAGACTATGACGATGAGGGGTACGACTATACGAGAACAAGAAGCGCAAAACTTGAGCGCGGCGGGCCGGTGGCTGAGCACGCATGAGGCTAGATGGGAGGCATAGGACCATGGAGCGCGGTGGCGGAGCGTGCAAGGCATGGGCCTATACGGATTGAGTGGGACTTGCTAATCTCAACCTGCTACACAGACGGAGGAGGAGAAATGGGGACGGGCGGAGACGGTCAAGAACGACAAGGAATGGGAGAGACATGCAAGGGTGGCAGAGGAGAGATCTGCTCGTTGAGGAGAGAGGTAGGGCAGCGGAGAGGAGATCCGGTAGGTGGCGGTGGCTTGGAGCTGGTGGAGGCACAACCCTAGGGAGGTCAGGGACGGGAAACTGCTATGTTGGTGTGGGTGGACGTCGAACCCTTTTTCCTTTTTTTTGGTTTGAGACGTGGCCTCTTTTGCTGCCAGCTGCGGACGACTCTTCAGGTTGGCACTTCCCCATAATTTCTTTGAATAATTGGGGCAAAGCTGTGTACTGTTTCGGTTTTAAGAACCCAATGCTCGGGAAGCACCTCCCATGGTGCTTTTTTGTATGTGTGGGACTACTTTGGGAAAATCCAACGCGAAGAAGACCCATTTGTTTCGATTTGGTTGCTTATTTCTGTGGAAAGCTAGTAGAAGCCCAAACAAAAGGGTAATCTCAAAACATCAACATGAGTAGAGAGGATGAGGATAAGAAAGTGACTAGCTCATTGAAAATGCTAAAGGGGACAGAACGGAAAGTTGAAAACAATACAAAAAAGATGTCTTCCTTGCATGTGAGATAGATGGTGTTAAGGCAAAACATGAATCGGAGGGGATAGTGCAGAGGTGCGGAAAGACAGAGAAACGAAATGTGACAGGGGCAAAGAGTGGAATTGACAAGGGTGATAAAGAAAAGAATATGATGGGGGATGGGGTAGTGGCATCGTTGAGAAGGACATAGTGGGAGGGGCTAAGACGAGTGTTGCGGAGAGGCCAACATCGAAGAAGTTTAAAAGGAAAGAGAGGAAGGCAACTAATGGTGACAAGAATGGAACCAGTAAAGGTGGGGCAGAAAAAGGGGTGCTGAGGATATGGAGGTGGACGAAGGGTTTAATGTAAAGAAGATAAGGGCGAATGACGCAGGGATGACTGAGGAGATCTGTACCATAAATGAAATGAGGCGGGGCTGTCAGAATAGCTCCGCGGGGCCCAATGAGATTTGTGCTGGAATTTTCAGGGTTTGGGGGAATGGTCCGGTAATTTGTGGTCTTCTGGATGTCTATAAGAGGGAGGACCCCGACATACTCTTCCTGTCCGAGACGAAACTAAAAAAGGGACAAGTTAGAGTGGCTGAGGTGGAAACTGGGAATTCCTAATATGACGGTGAAGGACTGTGGTGGAACGGGTGGTGGTTTGGTGATGTTTTGGGGAAAAAAACTCGGTGAATTTGAGGGTAATTGGTTTCATCTCCAAACACCACATTGACACAGAGATCACAGAGGCAATGGATTTAAGTGGCGTTTCACGGGGATTTATGGGGAGCCTAAAACAGAGGATACAGGAAAGACATGGCAGCTCCTACGTACTCTAAAACACCAAAGTGATAAACCTTGGTTGTGTGCGGGTGATTTTAATGAGATCGTATACTCGTGGGAGAAAGAGGGAGGTGTTCCGAAGTCCCAATCGCAGTTGGACAGATTTAAGGAGGCATTAGAGGACTGCACTCTAGATGACTAAGGGTTTAGTGGTGATGCTTTCACCTGGAGGAACCATAGCCATAACATTGAGTGATATGTGAAGGAGAGGCTTGATAGGACTGTGGCGTCGGCCGGGTGGCGAATGCGGTTTCCATCTGTCAAAGTCACTAGAACCACGTCAGTCAAATCATCATCATGTCATAGTGGATACGCACGGAGGACAATTCAGAAGGCAGAAGAGAGTGACAGAAGCACCGACGAGCACACTCTATCAGTCGCGCACGAAAATGCACCCCCCCTCCCCCGCGAAGGACCGGCCCGTCAGGGAGAGGGGGTGGAAGGCCCGGGGGAGCCCAGACCCTTAGGCAAGCCTCCGGCCAGAGCTAACAGCCCACCCACAGAAAGGACCTGCCCCGTGAGCCCTCTCTTCGTGTTGCCTGTAACAGGCTGCGGCCCAAGGCCCACTAGCGAGGCCATGCCGGCGAGAGGTGAGCCCACCAGCGTGTTAGGGAGACGCCCATCAACAGGAGCAAGCCCAGCCGATTACTCCCGTCAAGCAAGACGATCTCTACCACGATGGTCTCCAATAGCGAGAACATGAGCGGCCCACGCGCATCCACGCGTTGGGCTTCAACTGCCCCGCAAGCAGCGATACCCCAGCGATCGGGTCGACGCCTTCCTCGCGCTCGTCCTCGTACGTGACAGAGGAGAGAAAGCGAGAAGCCACTGCAACTAGCTGGAGCTCTGCACCTACGTCACCCAGGCGCAAGCTCAAACCTCCCACCCTTATTTCGTCTAGGAGCAGCGACCGGTGGTCCTCGGCCGACGCGACAGGCGTAGCGGAAGACCCGCTTTTGACCTGTACCTTCCTCCCCCGCAGGGGTGACCGGTGCCACCACGTCCCGCACCACCACTCCACGTCGCGCCGTCTTTTTCGCTTTAGCCTTGGCCCGCTTTCGCAGGCGACGGGGCAGAGGGTGGGGTGCCACCACGACCCTTGATGGAGGGATGATAACCCGGTAGGCTAACGCCAAGGAGTAATTCGGCCCAAAGGACGCTGCGCAAGACCCGGCTAAGGAATAAAGGAGCTTCTAGAAGGCCCAGGAACGTAGGCCTCGTAACCCGGATTGTGGGTTACGGTAAGGAAGATTAGGGTTTGTAAGCAGTGTCCGGGTTGGATTCAGAGTATGTCTTGGAGAGTAAGCCAGGGGGTCCGGATACTATATGATGGAGGGATGATAACCCGGTAGGCCAACACCAAGGTGTAACTCGGCCCAATGGACGCTGCGCAAGATCCGGCTAAGGATAAAGGAGCTTCTGGAAGGCCCAAGTTCGTAGGCCTCTTAACCCGGATTGTGGGTTACGGTAAGGAAAGTTAGGGTTTTTCGTATGCGGTGTCCGGGTAGGGTTCAGGGTGCGCCTTGGAGGGCAAGCCAGGGGGTCCGGGTGCTTTATAAACCGGCCCCTCGGTCTAGTTTAGAGATCTAAGAGTTCTAGCCATATCGCCTGATATCGAACATCAAGTGTAATACGAGAGTTGAGTTAATATATCGAGATCGGAGACTCGGCGACTTGATTGACGGCTACCAGATCGAGTATCATCATGTTTTCCTCTGAGCAAAACCCTCTCCCAAACTCCTGTGTCGTCTTGCCCCAAGATCAGTTACCCTCGGTAACGTCTGCCGTGATTATCCCACGACAGTTGGCGCCCACCGTGGGGCCTGCGTCCAAAGGTGTTTACATCACGGGAGAAGCTCGGAAGAACATGGAGAATCTAGTCATCGGCGAGATCTACATCGACCACGAAGGAGAGAAGATGGTGGACGATTCCGGCTGGGGGCCAGAGTCGGATCACCTCGAATCCGGATCTATCATGACAATCGGCCAGATCAGCGTCTTCATCGGTATGGTACGTACTTCCGGTTCGATCCCTGACGACTTTGGGTTTGATTCTGTGTCAGGGAAGACCACCTATATCCAATCAGATGGAGAAGAATCAGTTGGGACAACAAACCGGACAGAAGAGCCCACCACGAAGTGGGAACAGCCGAAGGAGCCGGCATGGACCCCGCGTGGCCGGGTCGAGAAAGAAGATGATACCGAATCTATCCTGCATCTACTGGAGAACCGGTACAAGGAAAACAGCAGCGAAGAGGAACAGTATGAATTCACGCCAAGCATTGTGCGTCGGGTTGCGGTTTACACGGCTCCCGCGACCAATCTCAACCAGGAGAACGTAACTGCGGCCGCAGCCGGGGCAACACAAGCGTTGACCCGGCAGCAGGGACCGGCTAACGGAAACCCGGTTTTGGCCCAGGTTGACGGAGAGTCGGCATCGGTTACCAGTCAAGCGGCGGAAAATGAGTTACACGCGAACACGTTTGGATTCCTAGCAAACCGGACACCAGGAGCGGGTCCTTCCAACCCTCAACACCCGGCCCTGTTCGACAACAATCTGATTCTAGACCCCACAGTTCTCGCCACCGTTATTACTCCAGAAAACGCGGCGAAACGTGTTAGGGATCTGGACGTAGCCCGTCGCGCATTGGAGCAACAGAGAAGGCAAGTAGAAGCAGAAAGGCAAGGGATGGCCACACGCCAACGTGAGCTGGATGCACTGGAAACCCGGCTCCGAGAGGAAACAACTAGAATACATCAAAGGCATCAGACCAGATTACCAGCGTTAGGCGGAGTTATAAATCCGGCTACACTGTTTATTACACCTCAAGATCAGCCGATTCCACCGGTGAACCAAGGAACTGCATCTCAACCAGCAATGCGGGAACACAGCCGGCGAACGTGCGGGCCGGGTTACCCTTACCACAAACTGGAGTTACAACAGGCAATGCAGTACCCCCGCCACCACCGTCACGGTTTCACACACCGGCGGGTCATTACAACAATCCCATGGACAACGTGTACGCGGCAACGCTTGCGTTGAATCAAATCCCCGTGAGAGAGTCACCCCACGCAGAGGAGACCCGGCGGGCGATAGATATGCTGCGCACTGCGGTAGCACAACAAGTTAATTACCCGGATCACAGAAGTGGAATGCATGGGACACCATATGTCAGCCAACATCGAGGCAATACCGGCAACATCCAGACAAGCTCGGCACAGCGGAGGGAAGAGCAGCAGCAAATGCCGCCTCCTCCACACATTCAGGCAGTACCAGCAGCATCAGCAGCGCAGGCCGTCGTGGACAGTTCCAGAGCTAGGAGAGCTGTGGCCGGGTCTGCGGTACATGGGCCACCAGCAGTACCGCGTCCTGCCGTGCCCCCTGCAGGATCACTCACACGTTTCCCGAGTAAGACCAGCTTCGACCATTCTTGCAGGGACCTAAGTGTCTTTCGGATAGCATCAGGGCTGAACCTTACCCGGAAAAGTTCAAAGAACCGGGTAAAGTAGTGAATTATGAGCCGACTATGGATCCGGAAACATGGTTGAGCAGTTATGAGATGACCATGTCGATTCGCAATGCGTCCGAGAATCTTCAAGCCAAATTCATGTATCTAATGATGTCAGAGGGAGCAGCAAAGTTATGGTTCACCAATCTACCGGAAGGATCTATCAAGTCATGGGGAGAATTGAAAACTGCGTTTATCAAGCACTTTCATGGGACGTGCAGAAAGTTATTCACTATTGATGACCTAGAGCGATGTGTTCAGAAGAAGGGAGAATCGGCGCGCAGCTGGGTGCGCCGGGTTATGGAGATACTTCATTCATCTACAGATATTCAGCCCAAGGATGCGTTGCAAGCTATGGCAAAGACCTGCAAATACACACCTTTAGTGCAAAAGTTAACTCGCATGAAATCTAGTCGGAACGCTTCAGAAGTTACGATGGGAGAGCTGATGGATGCATGCAATAAACACGCTTCGACGGATACTACGGAAGAGGATGTTGATTACAAGAAAGGAAAAGCAAACACAAGTAACGGAAGAATCGGCAATGGATCAGCGCCGGGTAACAATGGAGGTAACAATGGGAACAATCAGAACAAGCGCCCGTTTGATGGAGGCTCAGAGTTTGTCGCTAGCACAGAGGCCGGGTCTTCAAGACCTAGGGCAGATGGAAACTTCAATACTGGAAATCACAATGGAGGAAACTATCAAGGGCCACCCAGGCCGAGTAATAATTGGGACATCTTCAGAATGGCATGCCCGAAGCACAGCAGGAACGGTAGGCCAGCTAACCACTCCTTGGAGCAGTGCGCCGACCTACAGAGGTGGAAGAATGAGGAAGTGAACAGAGCCATGCGAGGTGCAGGTCGGGGAGGAGGACCGGGTCCAGGTGGAAACCCGGGCAGCGGCCCACCCCCAGCCGGTAACCCGGCAGCCGGAAATCAAGGTAACAACCAAGGGGGAGCTGGAGGTTTCCAGGCCAACCCCAAGCAGTTGGGTCAATATCACGTGCATACTACAGGAAGTTCCAACAAGGACAAGAAGATACTGAAACAGGCGGTAAACTCGGTGTCCTCGGCTGTTCCAAGATACCTGAGGTGGTCAGAACAGGACGTAACATGGAGCAGAAGGGATCACCCGGAAAGAATAGAACACCCGGGAGTTTTAGCATTGGTAGTTGCGCCGCAGGTCAATGGGTATGAGCTGAAAAAGGTCCTGATGGACGGTGGAAGTAGCATCAATATACTATATTGGGAAACCTTTCTACGCATGGGTCTCAAGGAGTCTCAGCTACAAAAAAGTTCAACAATTTTTCACGGGATAGTGCCGGGTCACTCAGCGTGCCCCGAGGGAAAAATCGCATTGGAGGTAGATTTTGGAGAATCAAAGGATAATTATCGAGTTGAGTGGCTCACTTTCGAGGTGGTCAAATTGCGCAGTCCTTATCACGCGCTATTCGGAAGGCCGGCTTATGATAAATTCATGGCTAGGCCGTGTTATGTGTATCTACAGCTAAAAATCCCGGGTCCTAAACAGACCATCACCATACATGGAAGCCGGGACATAGCGGCTGAGTGCGATGAAGGAGATGCAGCAATGGCTGAACAAGCTTGTAGAAAAGAGGAACTCAAATATTACCGGTCTCAAGCAGACCCGGATGACAGAACAGCCTTGAAAAAGCCGAGTACTGAAGGCGAAAGGGCAAAGTTCAAGGCAGCACGAGACACCAAGATGGTGGCTTTCATCAAGGGTGATTCACTCAAACAATCCACCACAAGAGAAGAAATTGCGCAGCCGTTCACAGCCAGCCGCGTCATGGAAACGCCTTATCCGGATTGGCTGGCAAACCCGGTACTTATAGTAAAAAAGATCAACAAGTGGAGAATGTGCATCGATTGCGTCAGCTCCGGACATAATCCCAAGAAGAACTAAAACAATGTAACGGGCAGCAGGTTCCAGACGCACTCTTTTCCTATCCAGGGTACCTAAGGGGACTGGAAGGTTTTTAATGAGGCGGCCTGCTGACCCAAAACTTTCTCGTATCAATAAAGAGATGGTTATCAAGTCTTATTTTGTTATGATCTTCACTCCGGTTACAGATAAATATTATTTGTTGCTACCAGTACACCAGTATCATCAAGTATGTTGCATATATATAGGTCTTGAGGGCTGATTGCTTGAATAGCACAGTTACAAACTCAAAGACCCGGCCTTGATGCCTATGAGTTATAAGGGCCGATTACTCGCAAACGAGTACGGCTGCAATCTTATAACCGGACAAAGGAGCCAAATTTTCTTGACTTTTCTTACTTAAGCTCGATGTGACTCGCACTAAACTGGCATGATTTGCTCGCTTACGATTACAATCAGCCATGAAGCCCAATGGGACTTGCCTGACCCTGTTTTCGTATAGATGTAACAACATGGTATCCACGCGAAAGCCGGCTTACAGTACAAGATAGTCAAAAGGGTCATCTAAACCACAAGTTATGCAGAGTACAGGGCTAATAGCCGGAAACTCAACGTCTATCAAGCATAACTTCAATACCTATGTGAAACGGCTCTGGGCTTGGGCTTAGCAGCAAACAACTTGTTCCCTTGGAAAAACCATACATCCCAGACTCGGCATTTTGGGTCTTGGGGACTGGGGATTTTGAAAAAAGGAAAAGTTGCTTAGTTGCTAAAACTCAAAAAACCCAAACATTCGAGTCTTGGGGACTTGGGGACTTAGAGAAAAGTCCGCTTGTCAAAATCCATGAAACTCGGAAACCGAGTCTCACAAAAGGAACCATAAAGAAAGTCGGATATCAAGAATAAACTCAAAAACCAGATAAATATCAAGTTCATCCAGAGGCCAGAAGAGGCACGAGGTATATCAAGGAATCAAAGTACGTTACAAATCTTGGTACTAGTATCAAAGGTGCATAGGTGCACCGACAAAAGAATATCTGTTTCGAACAAAAGCATCGAAACGACCAAGGTATCGTGATGGCATTTGTTTACTCGGCTTCTTGAATAGGGTCCACACCTTTGCCCTTGCCCTCCGGGTCTTGGTCCTGGGCTTGCTCTGCAGCTCTCCCGGCATCGTTACCCGGATTCTTCGCATCAGGACGGACAGGCGGGAGGACAGCCGGTGTAGAGGTGGTTGGCGCTGATCCTAACTCGGCCTCCCTCTTCGAGGTTTCTTCCCTCTTCCTGGCCGAATCGGCAGCCCATTTCTCCAAAATGTCGAAGGGTGGGGGTGCTTCCCCCTTCACGATTTTGTCTTCAGCATCGTACGAACTCATAAGCGTACGCAGATCCATACTATCGGCCAAAGTGGTTGCCGAGTGACGCACCGCGGATTGTACGGCCTTGAAGTCCTTGGGCCCAAACTTGGAGCCATCCGCTTTGAATTCTGGAAACCCGGATATAACCTTTGCCGGCTCAAGCTTAGGAAAATAAGCCTTAGCTAGTGCAAAGGCCCGGGTCATACCAATCCGGCATGCCGAGCGTTTCCAGATCTCGATCCATGCAGGCACGGTGGAGCAGGCTTGGATAAGGTTTTCTTTACCCGGATATACCTCAGTTGGCCACTTCACGGCATCCAATATCCACTTGGTGCCGGCAAAGAAAGTCCGGAGCACAGTCTTTAAAGTTTTAGCCTTTGCAACATCATCTTCTTCTGGGGCTGCAAGGTTAGCACCTGCAGTTGAAACAAAGAAAGGCCATATCAGTAATTCCGGGTATCATGTAACAAAACAGAGGCATGAAAGCAGTCAGCAGCAAGAAACTTACTAAGCAAGATACGATAAGTATCAGTAATTTGCTCCGACAACTTTTTCAGGGCGGTCCGAGCAGTGGTGCACCTTTTCTTATATTTGGAAACATTTTTATTCAAAGTTTCCACTTCATCCTCAAGGGCCTCTCTCCGCTTTACCTCGGCAAGCAGCAGTTGTTCGGTCTTGAGCAAAAGTTCATCAGACCGGGTGGCCTGTGCCTGTGAGAAACCAAAGTATGAGAATTAGTCGGGTATCATGGCAAGCCGATTATCGCGCAGAATACCGAGCACAATTTCAACAAATTATACTCGGCACTTGGGGACTAGATGGATAAGAAGAGATATTAGGTAACATTACCTGGTGCTCCGCTGCCATGCGCTCTAGCACATCTCTCTCCGAGGCCTTCATAGCAAGGAGAGTTCTCATCATCTGGTCAAAAGTATCATTGCCCAAATTGGAAGACCCGGGACCTTGGGGACTTGGAGAAGGGACTCCCCTCTTGGTGAGAGAGGGTATCCGGGTCGTCCGAGTATTGGAGTCTGGTGCCCCTTCTCCCGCGCCCAAGTCTGCAGCTTCCTCCTCCTCGAGTACGTGCGAGGCTATGGGATACTCGGCCTCTCGGTCGGCTGGGTTTATTGGTGGCACTTGTTGTTCTTCTCCGCCAGCTGCGGCATGCATATCATCAGTCAGGTTCTCCATACCCGGGTCGTCAGTTTCCATATCATCTTGGTCGCTGATAGTGATCGTGGCCCTACGGGCAGTATAAGTAAAGCAGTTAGCGTACAACTGGAAAAAAGTGATGAAAAAACGGTAAAGCATCAGGAAAGGAATTTTACCCGGGATTCACCATATAGTCCGAGGGGAACTCGCTGCTGGACCCGGACGAAACTGAAAAACATTGAGCAAGACGTGGAATTGTCCCGTAAGGGGATGGTTCGGGAAGACTTTGATACTTAAGAAAGGATTAAGAGAATACCAGCGCGTAGAGCCGGAGACGACGAAATACCCGGATTAAGAGTGCCATCACCTGGAAAGTTCCGAGTTATTCGACGCTTGGTCACGAGCGGTTCCTTCAAATACGACCAAGTGGATAATTTCCGGTTTAGCTCGTGCATGTTATCAAAGAAATATGGTTTAGAGGCAAGGAAAAGGTATGGAACCTTGAAGACGACCCCTTGGGGTTTTCTCTTTGCTCCGACCTTGACTGTTGGCTCAGCGTCGTCCTCGTCACTCGCTGACTCCACCTTGCCTTCAGTTTCTTCTTCGTCGTCCTTCTCTTCTTGTTCTGAAAGTTATCAGGATTTACAATCGAAAAATTAAGAACAAGCAACAACGATTTCAAAAAAGATAAGTGAAACTCGGAATGTACCTTCATCCGAGTTAACGGCGTCTTCTTTCTCCTCTGGAGTTTCAGAGCTAGGAGGAGTTTCAATCTTCCAAAAAGGATCATCGGCCTGAGATGAAGATATAAGAATAAGGGTTATTGGCCATATCGAGTGGAAAGTGTGAAGGTAAAGATATGAAAGCCGAGTCTTTACCTTGGGGGCCGGGTTCTCACGCGTGAAGGGTTCTAACCCGGCTATATTCCGGATTACCTCCAACTTCTCTGTCAAGAAGCTCTTGATAGTCTTGTTGGTGTCTCCGGCTGCAAAGCTGTTGGTGGAGTATCGGAGCGAGTCCGTGGTGTGCCCGGAATACTCGCACATTAACTTTGCGCGGATGGACTTGGGTTGGATCCGGAAATCGACCCAAGTCTTTACCAGGTTGAGCCCAATGAGACCTTGGGCCGAGAGAATAGTTATTTTGGCCAATAAGGGTTGGATTGCCTCCCTGTCCGAGTCAGGGGCAAAGGCGTTGAAGGTCTCGAAGATATCGAGGAGGCCCTCTGAGTAACCCGGCAACCTCTTTTCGCCGGGTGGGGAGGTGTCCCGGCAATAAAAGTATAAGAGTTGCCAGTGTTTGACGTGGGAGTTAAGAGTAAGAGGTGGCATTAGAGAATTCTTGCGGCGCTGGATAGAGACCCCGCCGCAAGCAAGAAGTTCTCCGTCACCGCTTTCGCGGCACGGTTTGCACTGGAAAAGTTCGATGAAGAGAGCCAAACTTGGCGGAGTGCACAAGTATGACTCGGAAAGAACAATGAAGTGGGAAATATTTAACACGGAGTTAGGCCCTATGTCAAATATCCGGAGGCCATAGTGGCTTAGAATATCTCGAAAGAAAGGGTGACCCGGAGGACGGAACCCCCGGGTCACGTGCTCCACGAAACATATTACCTCATCATCGGCAGATGTGGGCCGGGTCTCGTTGCCCGGCACCCTCCAATGGATATCTTTTTGGGAGGGGAGAACCCCTAACTCGGCCAGTTCTTCCAACTTGGCCTTCGTAACAGTGGATCGCGCCCAGTTGGCGGATATGGAATTGGTGGTCTTGGCCTTGGCTGACTGTTTCCCCTGCTTTTTAGGAGCCATGAGATCAACCTGCGAAACACAAGATCAAAGGGTACAAGAAGTAAGACTCGGAAACCATGAGCTGTCCGGATATTTGTGAAGCGGTATCGAGAAAACATGGAAGCTAGGAGTTATCCGGGTATCAAGCATCATTATAGAAACTATGGGGTATTTACGTATTGAAAAGTGTTTGAAGAAGACGGGTGGTTGCTCGTGTATCTATCGCTAGTAAAAGAACCGGAAGAAGAGGATTTTCCGGGTATCGGAGGCAAGCGCGGAAAATTGGGGCGGCCCGAGCTTAGATTGGAGATTTCATTTCCAGATTTACGGTGAAATTAATGATTAAGGGCGATAGGGAGATGAAGTGGAGTCTATATTCAATCCATTGGATGAGCTAGAATGAATTTGAGCGACCTAATTCGGCGTGACAAGAAAAAACGACCGGCGGGTTGACTCAGATCCAATCTGAAATAGATCGAGAAATTGCAAGGTCAAGTTGATGGATAAAGGAAACTTACTGGAGGAGATTGGAGTAAAGCCCGGCGGAGGCAAATGGCGCAGTCTTGGTGCCCCTTTGCGACTCCCGGCGGGCGGGTCGGGGGCGCGACGGCGGGTTCTGGCGGCGGTGCAGGGCGAACCGTGGCGGAGCGCAGCCGGCGGCGGATTGGCTCCGGTGACGCGCGTGAGGTCTCTGTGATGGTGCTCTGTGAACTTGAGTGCGGAAGCGAAGAGAAAGAAGAAAGGGGGGAAATGAGCCGTTGGGGTTAGGTTTGCCCCTAAGCACTTATTTATAAGGGTGTGGGTGGATAAACCTGGCTCAACGAGCGGGAACCGAAAATTTCGGAGTAGCGGCCATCTGCACGGATTTTGCGAGATATGCTTTAAGTGCTCGACGAGATATCCGGACAGAGATAAGAAGGAGATCTTCTCCGCAACATTAGGGGCAATCATCGAGTAAAGAAAATCGGGTCTTTAACATTCTTATTAGGGCGTTGACCCGGAAAGCTAAGTAAAGGACTTGGAGAAAGCCAGGTTATTATATGGCCACCGTGGAGTTAGGCCTAGCTGTTTATCAAAGCAATTTAACCCGGCCTCCATTGAGTTTGTAAGTTTGATAAATTTGCAGGGAATAGCGTGCGCTTCAAAGAGAACCTCGTGAAGCCCAAGCTATTCTGGGGACTACTGATGGAGGGATGATAACCCGGTAGGCCAACACCAAGGTGTAACTCGGCCCAATGGACGTTGCGCAAGATCCGGCTAAGGATAAAGGAGCTTCTGGAAGGCCCAAGTTCGTAGGCCTCGTAACCCGGATTGTGGGTTACGGTAAGGAAAGTTAGGGTTTTTCGTATGCGGTGTCCGGGTAGGGTTCAGGGTGCGCCTTGGAGGGCAAGCCAGGGGGTCCGGGTGCTTTATAAACCGGCCCCTCGGTCTAGTTTAGAGATCTAAGAGTTCTAGCCATATCGCCTGATATCGAACATCAAGTGTAATACGAGAGTTGAGTTAATATATCGAGATCGGAGACTCGACGACTTGATTGCCGGCTACCAGATCGAATATCATCATGTTTTCCTCTGAGCTAAACCCTCTCCCAAACGCATGTGCCGTCTTGCCCCAAGATCAGTTACCCTCGGTAACGTCTGTCGTGATTATCCCACGACACTATATAAGCCAGTCCCTAGGTTAGGGTTAAAGGAGTTTTAGCGTGAGCAAGAACACGATCGCCGTATTGCGAGGTATCGAGTATCCACTGTAACATGAGAGTTGAGATAATATATTTAGATCGGACACTCGGCGACTTGATTGTAGGCTACCAGATCGCATACCACCATGGTTTCCTTTGAGCTAAACCCTCTCCCAAACACCAGAGTCGATTTGCCCCAAGTCAAGTTACCCTCGGTAACGTCTGCCGTGATTATCCCACGACAGTTGGCGCCCACCGTGGGGCCTACGTCCAAGGGTGTTTACATCACGGGAGAAGCTCGGGAGAACATGAAGAACCTCGTCATCGGCGAGATCTACACCAACCCCGAAGGAGAGAAGATGGTGGACGATTTTGGCTAGGGGCCAGAGTCGGATCTGCTCGAATCCGGATCTGTCGTGACAATCGGCCAGATCAACGTCTTCACCGGCATGGTACGTACGTCCGGTTCAATCCCTGATGATTTTGGATTTGATTCTATGTCAGGGGAGGCCACCTGCGTTCAGTCTGATGGAGAGGAATCGGTCGGGACGATAGATCCGACAGAAGAGCCCACCACGAAGAGGGAACAGCCGGAGGAGCCGGCATGGACCCCGCGTGGCCAGGTTACAAGAGAAGATGACACCGAGTCTATCCTGCACCTGCTGGAGGACCGGTACGAGGAAGATAGCAGTGATGAGGAAGAATACGAATCTGCGCCAAGCATTGTGCGCCAGGTCGCGGTCTACACGGCTCCTGCAACCAACCTTAATCAGGGGAACGTGACCGCGGTCGCCGCCGGAGCAGCACAAGCATTGGCCCAGCAGCAAAATCCGGTTGACGGAAACCCGGTTTTAACCCGGGTTGACGGAGAATCGGCTTCAGTTACCAGCCGAGCGGCGGATAGTGAGTTGCAGGCGAACACGTTCGGATATCTGGCAAACCGGACACCAGGGGCGGGTCCTTCAAATCCGCAACACCCGGCCCTGTTCAACAACAACCTGATCCTGGATCCCACCGTTTTAGCCACAGTCATAACCCTAGAAAACGCGGTGGAACGTGTTAGGGATCTGAATGTGGCCCGTCGTGCATTGGAGCAACAGAGAAGGCAAGTGGAAGCAGAAAAACAAGGGGTAGCTGCGCGTCAGCGCGATCTGGATGCATTGGAGAACCGGCTCCGAGAAGAGACAACCAGGGTGCATCAAAGGCACCAGACCAGATTACCGGCGACGGGTGGAGTCATAAACCCGGCCGCACTATTCATCACACCTCAGGATCGGCCGATTCCGGCGGTGAACCAAGGAACTGTACATCAACCCGCAACTGGAGGAGCACAGCCGGTAAACGTGCAGGCCGGGTTACCCATATTACAGACTGGAGTCACTACCGGCAATATGTTACCACCACCACCACCATCGCGATTTCGCACGCCAGCAGGTCATTACAACAACCCCATGGATAATGTGTACGCAGCAACACTCGCATTGAATCAAATCCCCGTGAGAGAGTCACCCCACGCAGAGGAGACCCGGCGGGCGATAGATCTATTGCGCACTGCCGTGGCGCAGCAAGTTAATTACCCGGACAACAGAAGCGGAGTGCATGGGACACCATATATTAGCCAGCAACGAGTCAATACCGGCAATATTCAGACAAGTTCAGCGCGGCGGAGGGCAGAGCAGCAGCAAATGCCGCCTCCTCCCCGCGTCCAGGCCGTACCAGCAGCATCAGCAGCACAAGCTATTGTGGACAGTTCCAGAGCTAGGAGAGCCGCGGCCGGGTCTGCGGTGCACGGACCAGCGGCAGTGCCGCGTCCAGCCATACCCCCCGCAGGATCGCACGTTTCCCGAGTAAGGTCAATTCCGACTAATCTCGCTGGACCTAAGTGTCTGTCGGATAACATCAGGGCTGAGCCTTACCCGGATAAATTCAAGGAACCGGGTAAGGTAGTGAATTATGAGCCGACTATGGATCCGGAAACATAGTTGAGCAGTTATGAGATGGCTATGTCGATTCGCAACGCATCTGAAAATCTTCAAGCCAAGTTCATGTACTTAATGATGTCAGAGGGAGCAGCCAAGTTATGGTTCACTAATCTACCGGAAGGATCTATCAAGTCTTGGGAGGAGTTGAAAACTGCGTTTATCAAGCACTTTCATGGGACGTGCAGAAAGCTATTTACTATTGATGACCTAGAGCGGTGCGTCCAGAAGAAGGGAGAATCGGCGCGCAGCTGGGTGCGCCGAGTTATGGAGATACTTCACTCGTCCACAGATATTCAGCCCAAGGATGCGTTACAAGCTATGGCAAAGACGTGCAAGTACATACCTTTAGTGCAAAAGTTAACTCGCATGAAATCTAGTCGGAGTGCTTCAGAGGTTTCGATGGGAGAGCTAATGGACGCATGCAATAAACACGCGGCAACGGATACTACAGAAGAGGACGTCGATGACAAGAAAGCAAAAGCAAACGCAACTAACAATGGAAGAACCGGCAATGGATCAACGCCGGGTAACAATGGAGGTAACAATGGGAATAACCAGAACAAGCGCCCGTTTGAGGGAAGCTCCGAGTTTGTCGCTAGCACAGAAGCCGGGTCTTCGAGACCCAGGGCAGAAGGAAATTTCAATGGAGGAAACCATAACGGAGGAAATTATCAAGGACCGCCAAGGCCGGGTAACAATTGGGATATCTTCAGAATGGCGTGCCCAAAGCACAGCAGGAACGGCAGGCCGGCTAACCACTCATTGGAGCAACGCGCGGACCTACAAAGATGGAAGAACGAGGAAATAAACAAGGCTATGCGAGGTGCAGGTCGGGGAGGAGGACCGGGTCCGGGTGGAAACCCGGGCAACGGCCCACCCCCAGCCGGTAACCCGGCAGGCGGAAATCCGGGTAATAACCAGGGGGGAGCTGGAGGTTTCCAAGCCAATCCCAAGCAATTGGGACAGTACCACGTGCATACTACAGGAATTTCCAACAAGGATAAAAAGATACTGAAAAAGGCGGTAAACTCAGTTGCCTCGGCCGTTTCAAGATACCTGAGATGGTCGGAGCAGGATGTAACGTGGAGCAGAAGGGATCACCCGGAAAGGATAGAACACCCGGGAGTCTTAGCATTGGTGGTTGCGCCGCAGGTTAATGGTTATGAGCTGAAAAAGGTCTTAATGGACGGCGGTAGTAGCATCAACATCTTATATTGGGAAACCTTTCTATGTATGGGCCTCAAGGAGTCCCAGCTACAAAAGAGTTCAACAGTTTTTCATGGGATAGTACCGGGTCACTCAGCGTGCCCCGAGGGAAAAATCACATTGGAGGTAGCCTTTGGAGAATCGAAGGATAATTTCCGGGTTGAGTGGCTCACCTTCGAGGTGGTCAAGTTGCGCAACCCTTATCATGCGCTATTCGGAAGGCCGGCTTATGCTAAGTTCATGGCCAGGCCGTGTTATGTGTATCTACAGCTAAAAATCCCGGGTCCCAAGCAGACCATCACCATACATGGGAGCCGGGATATAGCGACTGAGTGCGATGAAGGAGATGCGGCAATGGCGGAACAAGCTTGCAGAAAAGAGGAACTCAAGTATTACCGGTCTCAACTAGACCCGGATGACAAAACAACGTTAAAAAGGCCGAATACTGAAGACGAGAGGGCGAAGTTCAAGGCAGCGCAGGACACCAAGATGGTGGCTTTTGTTGAGGGTGATCCCTCTAAGCAATTTGCTATAGGATCTAACTTGGACAGCGAGCAGGAGAAAGCACTTGTGGAGTTCATCCGTTCGAATCATGATCTGTTTGCCTGGACGCCCAGCGATATGCCGGGTATCCCTACAGAACTGGCAGAGCACAGTTTGCACGTTGATCCCAAGTCCAGGCCTGTGAAACAGGGCCTGAGAAAAATGAATGAAGAAAGAAGGAAAGCTATAGGGGAAAAAATTGCACGGCTGCTTACAGCCGGCTTTATTATGGAAGTATTTCACCCGGACTGGTTAGCAAACCCGGTACTCGTGATGAAAAAGACCAACGAGTGGAGAATGTGTATTGATTATACGAGTCTCAACAAGCATTGCCCAAAGGATCCGTTTGCACTACCAAGGATAGATCAGATCATAGACGCAGTGGCTGGAAGCGACCTATTATGTTCCCTGGACGCATATTCCGGGCATCATCAGATCAAGCTCAAGAAGGAAGATTGGGAGAAAACATCGTTCATAACCCCTTTTGGGGCCTTTTGTTACAAGACCATGACGTTTGGATTGAAGAACGCTGGCGCAACCTATCAACGGTGTATTCAGAAGTGCTTTGAGGACCAAATCGGATGCAACGTTCACGCATACGTGGATGATGTGGTGATCAAGACCAGGAAAGCAGAGACATTTATTGATGATCTAAAGGAAACATTCAAGAACCTGAGAAGGTGCCAGATGAAACTTAACCCGACAAAGTGTGTCTTTGGAGTCCCAGCCAGGAAATTACTCGGCTTTATCGTTTCCGAGAGAGGAATTGAGGCAAATGCGGATAAAATCAAAGCTATCCAGAGTCTGAAAAAGCCGGAAAATTTGAAGCATGTTCAGAAGCTCACAGGGTGCGTAGCAGCGCTTAGCCGGTTCATATCCAGACTCGGAGAGAAGGCAATACCCTTTTACCGTCTCTTGAAGAAATCTGATAAATTCGTATGGGACCAAGAGGCGGACGAGGCGTTCGAGGCACTAAAAAAGCAGTTATCTGAGGCACCAGTCCTAGCAGCCCCAGGCCCTAAAGAGCCCATGCTATTGTACGTTGCAGCCGGGCCTCGGGCGGTTAGCGCAGTGGTTGTTGTCGAGCGTAAGGAGGATGGGAAAGATCACCCGGTCCAGAGGCCGGTTTATCACGTCAGCGAGGTATTATCAGAGGCAAAACAGCGCTACCCACATTGGCAAAAGCTGGTTTTCGGGGTCTTCATGGCCAGCCGGAAACTGAAGCCGTATTTTCAGGAACACCCCATAACAGTAGTTAGTTCTATACCAATGTCGGATATCATCAGAAACTCGGACGCAACGGGAAGAATAGCCAAGTGGGCGATCGAGATGGGAGATTATCACATCAACTACGAGCCCAGGTCAGCAATCAAATCTCAAGCTCTAGTTGATTTCATTAACGATTGGACTCACACAGGCATGCCCACCATGGCCCCAAACTCCGAGTCTTGGATAATGCACTTTGATGGTTCCAAGCAATACGAGGGATCAGGAGATGGAGTGGTGCTAACATAACCCAAAGGAGACAAGTTAAGTTACGTGTTGCAGATTCACTTTGATTGTTCCAATAACATGGCCGAGTATGAGGCCCTATTGCATGGCTTAAAGGTAGCCAAGGAGATGAACATTAAGAGGATACGATGCTTTGGAGATTCGGACCTCGTGGTACAACAGGTCTCAGGAACTTGGGATAGAAAAGATGCAACTATGGCAGCATACCGCAGAGAGGTGGACAGGGTTGCCGGGTGTTTTTCCGGGTATGAGGTGGAGCACATACACAGAAGAAAAAACCAGGCAGCAGACGCACTCGCCAGACTCGGCTCGCGCAGAGAGCCGGTTCCACCTAATGTTTTCCTGGATGAGCTATGGCGACCATCAGTTAAAACCGAGTCTGAGGAAGAACTGGCAAATCAAGACCCGGATGTGGAGCTCGTGGCCACAGTACGTGCTGTTCCCGAGTGGACAGAGCCGTTCCTGGCCTACCTATCACGGGGCGAGTTACCACAGCAGGACGTATTAGCAAGACAAATTCTGAGGCGAGCAAAAGGATATTCTATCATCAATGGGGAGTTGTACAAAAGAAGTGCAGCAGGAGTCTTTTTGCGCTGTGTAGCATTAGAAGAAGGCCGACAGATCCTCAAGGAGATCCATGAAGGTGATTGTGGGCATCATGCATCCACAAGATCCCTCGTGGCCAAAGCTTATCGACATGGTTTCTTCTGGCTCATGGCCCTAGCAGACGCGGAGCGCTTGGTCGCAAGGTGTGACGGATGTCAAAGGTACGCTCGCCAAACCCATGTGCCGGCTATGGAACTGCGGACTATCCCGTTAACTTGCCCGTTTGCGGTTTGGGGTATGGATATGGTTGGCCCCTTCCACATGTCACCTTGCAAAAAGACACATCTCTTAGTGGCTGTTGATAAGTTTACCAAGTGGGTTGAGGTCATGCCAGTTACCAATTGTGAAGCAATTACAGCAGTCAAGTTCCTGAAAAGGATTATCTATAGGTTCGGATATCCCCACAGCATAATTACCGACAATGGAACCAACATGTCCCTTGGTGAGATGGAAAAGTTTTGTGGAAACAATGGCATCCGTTTGGACATAGCCTCAGTGGCCCACCCACAGGCTAATGGACAAGTGGAGAGAGCAAATCAGGAGTTGCTTCGTGGATTAAAGCCACGGTTGCGAGTCCCGTGTATCAGAGCTGCTGGTGCATGGGTTGAGGAGTTACCTTCAGTGGTTTGGGGTATCAACACCACACCTAACAGATCTACTCAGATGACACCGTTCTTTATGGTTTATGGCGCAGAAGCAGTGTTGCCGAGTGATATTATTCATGACTCGCCTCGAGTATCGGCTTACGTTGAGGTGGAGAACGAGAAGACCCGGCAAGACGTCGTGGATATGCTAGAAGAACACAGGGAACAAGCTTTGGAGAGATCAGCCATATATCAGCAGGATCTGCGGAGATATCATAGCCGGCGCGTGAAAACCCGGGTCTTCCAGGAAGGAGACCTGGTTCTGCACCTGGTACAATCAAAGGAAGGAAAACACAAGTTATCACCGCCATGGGAAGGACCGTTCATCATAAGCCGGAATCTGCACAATGGATCATATTACTTGATAGATGCAAGGGAAGAGTCGGCTACGGTTAATAACACCGCTCATACCACTTCATCTATGCAAGAGAAAGAAAGACCATGGAACGTGGCTCAGCTACGTCCCTACTATACTTAGTATAGGCTAGATTTACAAGTGGAATTACACGATGTAACAGGCAGCAGGTTTCAGACGCACTCTTTTCCTATCCAGGGTACCTAAGGGGACTGGAGGGTTTTTAATGAGGCGGCTTGCTGACCTAACTTTTCTCATATCAATAAAGAGATGGTTAAAGCAATATACTATTTCCTTTTCATATGTTTTTATCAAGTTTTTATTTGCTGTTATGTTTTTTATCCTTCTTCCAGGTAAGTATTATTTACTGTTTTTAGTACATTAGTTTCTTTAGCAGTTTGCATATATTTAGGTCTTGGGGGCTGATTGCTTGAATAGCACAGTTACAAACTCAAAGACCCGGCCATGATGCCTATGAGTTATAAGGGCCGATTACTCGCAAACGAGTACGGCTGCAAGCTTATAACCGGACAAAGGAGCCAAACTTTCTTGACTTTTCTTACTTAACCTCGATGTGACTCGCACCAAAGTGGCATGTTTTGCTCGCATATGATCACAATCAGTCATGATGCCCAATGGGACTTGCCTGACCCTGTCTTCGTATAGATGTAGCAACATGATTATCCACGCGAAAGCCGGCTTACAATACAAGAGAGCCAAAAGGGTCATCTAAACCACAAGTTATGCAGAGTACAGGGTTAATAACCGGAAACTCACAGTTTATTAAGCATAACTTCAAAACCTATGTGAAACGGCTCTAGGTTTTGGGCTTAGCAAAAACGATTTGTTCTCTTTGAAAGACCTAACACCCTAGACTCGGAAGTTCGGGCCTTGGGGACTGGGGAATTTGAAACAAGAAACAAATCACCTAGCTATTAAGCTCAAAAACCCAAAAATCCGAATCTTGGGGACTTGGGGACTTAGAGAAAAGTCCACCTGTCAAAACCCACGAAACCCGGAAACCGAGTCTCACAAAAAGAACCATAAAGAAAGCCGGAATATCAAGAATAAACAAGCTCAAAAGCAGATAGATATCAAACTCATCCAAAGGCCAGAAGGGCCACGAAAGCTATTAAAAGTTTCAAAACGTATTACATGCCGCGATAGTAGTATCAAAGGTGCACAGGCGCACAATAAAAAAATAACCGTTTAACAGGCCCATTGGCCGAATGACGCATTTGATGACAGCGGATAGCAAAGATTACTCGGCATCTTGGGTTGAGGCATCCATCTTGTCCTTGCCCTTGCCAGTCGGGTCCTGTTCCTTGACTTGTTCTTCAGCAGTCTTGGTAGCAGCAGCATCCGGGTTAGCAGTGGCACTGGCACGCGAAGGAGGAGGGACAACTAGCGTGGAGCTAGCAGGCGCAGTATTGGCTTAAGATTTTTTCTTCGCAGCTTCTTCCCTCAGTTGGGCAGATTCAGCCTTCCACCGTGCCAGCATATCAAAGGGCTTCGGAAGATCCGACTTCATTGCCCTATCTTGTGCATCATACGGCGGCACCATCCGGCTGACATCCAAATTGCCGGCAATCAGGCTGGCTGCGTGACGAACCTCTGTCTGAATGGCCTTGTAATGCTTAGGTAAAAACGGGGAGCCATCGTGGTTGAACTCTGGAAACCCGCTAACAAGCTTCGCCGGGTCAAGCTTGGGAAAGTATGCTTTCGCCAAGGCAAGACCCCGGGTCACCCCAACCTGGCAGGATGAACGCTTCCAGTGTTCAATCCACTCGGGGATGGTAGAACACGCGGCAAGCAGCGTGTTCAAACCACCATCCCCAGTGCTTGGACACCTCACAGCTTTCAAGGCCCACTTAGTCCCAGCACAGAGTTGCCGGATGGTGCTTTTTACCTTCTTCAGCAGACCTACTTCATCCACATCCGGAATTTCCTCATCCGACCCTGCAGAAAAGCAGAAACATCCAAAGTTAGGAACTCCGAGTATCCTCCAGAACATCAGAACAAATTTAAAGATCAGTCAGTCGGGAAATTTTACATATCAGAGAACGATAAGTGTCGGCGATCTGGCCCGACAGCTCGTTCACCCTATTCACTGCAGCATTACATCTCTTCTTATACTTCTTTGCCTGCTTCCCGGCTTTCTTAGCTTCAGCCTCAGCAGATTCACGTAGCTTCGTTTCCGCCTTGAGAAGTTTGTTGGTTTTAGCCAACTCTTTCTCAGAGTGAGTTACGTTGGCCTATGCGAAAACACAAAGAAATGTCAGTCGGACAAAACAAAAGTATCAGTCGGCTATGTATGAAAGTTCCAAGCAAATTATGCATAAGTTCACTCGGAACTTGGGGACTAGACGAGTATACAAGCGGTTGTAACACGGTTTACCTCGTGTTTGGCTATCAGGGCCTCCAGGATGCCCTCCTCATCAGCTCTCAAGGTGTGCAGAGCATTGAGCATCTCAGCAAAGCTCATGTCTTCGGGCTTGGTGCCGGAAGACCCGGCTGCCTGACAACCCGGAGTAGGAGTTTGATCCGGCTTCGGAGACGTTACCTGGGTGGCCTGGGGGTCAGGGGTGGGGGTACCCATCCTTGTACCCAAGACTCCCGCGTCCTCATCACCGGTCCCATCAGCATGCTTTGGAGACCCGGCATCCTGCTTGGTCGAGTCTATTGGGGAATCTTGCCCCTTGATTTCTTCTTCTTCAAGGCCGCCAGCCGCGACATTTACATCATCAACCGGGCCTTCAGTGTCCCGGGTGTCTGTCTCCATGTTCTCCGGGTCACTAAGTGTGACTTGGGCGCTAAGGAAAAGAGAGAGAAATAGTTAGCGATAGTGAAATGAAAATTATCAAGTATACGAGGATATCATATAGCAAAAGCTCACCCGGTGTTCACGGCATAATCTGGTGGGAGCTCGCTGCTGGAAGCGGATGAAGCTGCCACAGGACCCGATAGAGGGACCCGGAACTGTCCGGCCAATGGATGGTTGGGGGAGGGGTGACGTCGAGGTGAGTTGGAAGGGTGAGTTGGAGGAGTACCGGAACGGCGAGCTGGTGATGTGGAGATGCCCGGATTGAGGGGATCGTCACCCAGGGAACTCCGGGTCACCCTGCGTTTGGCCGAAGGCGGGTCCTTCAAGTGTGATGGGTTGGATAGTTGTTGGTTAAATTTACACATATTAGCAAAAGAATAAGGTTCGGAGGACATGAGGGAGTAGGGAACCTTGGATACCACCCCTCTGGTTTTCCTCTTGGCCCCAACAGTTACATCTTGTTCAGTTTCGCTTTTATCGGACTCGGTGGCCTCCGGTTCCTCCTTGTCGTCCTTGTCGTCCTTGTTCTCCAACCCTGAAAGCCGAGAATATATAGTCGGAAAAAGTGAGAAATGTGAAAGCAAAATGGTGTAAGTGAAGTTGATCAAAGACCCGGACAATACCTTCATCATTATCAACCGATTCTTCATCTTCTTCCGGGTCTCCGGAGGAAGGGGATGTCTCAATATTCCAAAAGACGTTATCAGCCTGAGATAAAGGCATAAAGGTAAGAGTTAGTAATTGTATCAAGTGAAAACATGAAAGTGAAGGTATATGTGCCGGATCTTACCGCAGGAGCCGGATTCTCGCGAGTGAAAGGCTCCAGTCCGGCTATATTCCGGATAACGTCCAACTTTTCTGTCAAGAAGCTCTTGATGGTCTTGTTGGTATCACCCGCCGGGTAATCCTTCAAAGAATAGCGGAGCGAATCTGTGGAGTGCCCCGAATACTCGCACATTAGCTTGGAGCGAGTGGAGTTGGGCTGAATCCGGAAGTTGACCCATGTCTTAACCAGATTGAGCCCAAGGAGACCTTGGGCAGAAAGAACGGCGATTTTGGCTAGAAGGGGCTGGATGGCTTCCCTGTCCGACTCAGGGGCAAAAGCATTGAAGGTATCGGAGAGATCTAAGAGACCCTCCGAGTAACTCGGCAGTTTCTTTTCGCCGGGTGGGGAGGTGTCTCGGCAATAGAAGAAAGAGAGTTGCCAGTGTTTTACGTGTGAGTTAAGATTGAGAGTCGGCATGGGAGAATTCTTACGGCGCTGGATGGAAACCCCGCCGCAAGCCAAGAGCGCCCCGTCACCGCTTTCGTGGCACGGTTTGCACTGGAAAAGTTCTATAAACAAAGCCAAATTTGGCGGAATGCACAAATAAGACTCGCACATGACTATGAAGTGGGTTATGTTCAACATAGAGTTAGGCCCTATGTCGAACACCCGGAGGCCGTAATGGCTAAGGACCTCGCGGAAGAAAGAGTGACCCGGGGGGCGAAACCCCCGGATCACATGCTCAACGAAGCATATTACCTCGTCAGCATTAGGGGCAGGCCGGGTCTCGTCACCCGATACCCTCCAGTGAATCTCCTCCTGAGGGGGGAGGACGCCTAACTCGGCCAGCTCCTCCAGCTTGGCCTTGGTCACAGAGGATTGCGCCCAGTTGGCGGATATGGATTGGGTCACCCTTGGCTTGGCCGGCTGCTTCCCCTTGTGCTTGGGAGCCATTGGATCGGTCTGCAAAGCATGAGATAAACATGAGACTCGGAGGTTACGGATTTTCCGAGTATCGATAAAGCAGTATAAAGACTACGAATTATCCGGGTATCGAAGAGCAGTACGGAAATTATGGGGTATCTAAGTGACAACGAGCAGTTGTAAAAAGAAGTTAATTGCCTGGCTATCTAGTGTGAATAAAACAACCGGAAGAAGAGGATTTTCCGGGTATCTATGGACAGTCGCGGAAATCTGGATGAACTACATCTAGATTGGAAATTTTGCTATCGATTTCGCGGAGAAATTAATGACTACGAGTGATAGGAGAGTGCATTGGGATCAATGATCAAGCAAGTGGGTGGACTAGGGAAGAGCTAGGCGACCTAATCCGGCGCGGGGCAAGAAATGGCCCGCGGGCGGACCTAGATCTAATCTAGGTCAAAACGGAGAAATTGCAAGATTGAATCAAGAGGAATATGGATCTTACCGGCGTGGATTGGAGAAGGACGCGACGGCGGCAGATGGCGCAGTCGTGGTGCCCACGTGCGACTCCCGGCGGGCAGCTCGGGGGCGCGGCGGCGGAGTTTGGCGGCGGCGCGGGGCGGACCGTGGAGGAACGCAACCGGCGGCGGCTTTGCTCCGGCGGCGAGCTCGAGGTCTCCGTGGCGACGTTGAGCGAGTTCGAGTGAGAGGGCGCTGGTGAGGAAGAAGGAGATGGGGAAAATGAGCCGTTAGGGCTAGGTTACCCCCCAAGCACCTATTTATAGGTACGGGTGGGGAAACGTAGGCTAGCGAGCGGGAACCACGAAATTTCGGGAATAAAAGATACCCGTCCGAGATTCTGGGGATATGCGTTAAGTGCCCGAGCGCAATATACGGACAAGATAAGAAGTAAATCCTTTCCGTGATATTCGGATCAATTAACGAATAAAGTAAGCCGGGTCTTCTGCAATTTCTTTGGAACATTGACCCGGAAAATAAAAAATGGACTTAGAGAAAGCCGGGTTATTATATGGACCACCAATGGAGTTAGGCCTAGTTGTTTATTAAAGCAATCTAACCCGGCCTCTATGAACTTGTATGTTTGATATTTTTGCAGGGAATAGCGTGCGCTTCAAGGAGGATCCCGTGAAGCCCAAGCTATTCTGGGGACTACTGATGGAGGGATGATAACCCGGTAGGCTAACGCCAAGGAGTAATTCGGCCCAAAGGACGTTGCGCAAGACCCGGCTAAGGAATAAAGGAGTTTCTAGAAGGCCCAGGATCGTAGGCCTCGTAACCCGGATTGTGGGTTACGGTAAGGAAGATTAGGGTTTGTAAGCAGTGCCCGGGTAGGATTCAGAGTATGTCTTGGAGAGTAAGCCAGGGGGTCCGGATACTATATAAGCCGGTCCCTAGGTTAGGGTTAAAGGAGTTTTAGCGTGAGCAAGAACACGATCGCCGGATTGCGAGGTATCGAGTATCCACTGTAACACGAGAGTTGAGATAATATATTTAGATCGGACACTCGGCGACTTGATTGCCGGCTACCAGATCGCATACCACCATGGTATTCTTTGAGCTAAACCCTCTCCCAAACACCAGAATCGATTTGCCCCAAGACAAGTTACCCCCGGTAACGTCTGCTGTGATTATCCCACGACAACCCTAGAGACTAACGTGAACGATCCCCTGTTTTGGCGCGGAGCGTTTGACCGGTCGGCACTGTCACCGGCCCCACTTCCACCGTCGCCGGGACCATGCGTCGCGGGGGAGATGCTGCCCGGACCAGCACCATGTGGCTCCCCGGGGCGGAGGAATCGCTTTGGCGCCGGGCGACCCGGCAGCGAACCAGGGCCGTCCCCACCCGACGGCGCCAATGGCGGCCAACTCCCAAAATCCGACGAACGCATGACATGGATGCGTAGCAGGTAAATCATCGTCTTGAGCTGCGGCAGAGTCACCAAGGTCGAGGCTGCGGCCGGCGATGGCGGCGCACCAGGCTCGGGGACATAGAAATCCATGGCCGCCAGAATCGCATCCACGTCCAGGCACCACGCTGATAGCCGCAACCTGGACATGTCCGTCCGCAGCCTCAAGGGGCGCCCCAGCCTCTAGTAAGTAAAAAACGAACAACCACCAACGAAGCAAAACAGAGGCCACACGTGTCCGCAGAATAAATACGGCCATGACCATCAAAATTCGAAGAAAACGGGAAACCACGTGGTTTCAGATATATTTGGCCAAAGTTTTCATCACCAATGCCTCTTGGAGAGCATTTTTTAGTCACTAGTAGTGATTAAAAAACACTTAGTTCCTACTCCCTCCGTTCAATAATAGATGACTTTCACTTATCCTATATATGGATGTATCTAGACATGTTTTAGTGTCTAGATACATCTATATGTGGACACATAGAAGTCATCTATTATTGAACGGAGGGAGTATTTCGCAATTCAAAGTTAGCTCCTTTAATCCTCCAAACACCCTTGTGTTCAATACAATACTAAGAACGATGGCCGGTGCCTTTGCATCCCAGCACGGGCCTAGCCCAAACTAGGCCACCCGGGGCCGGGAATACTGAGCTGCTCCGAGACGGGATCGAATCCGTCTGGGAGGCCGATTCTAGCTCCGGCTCTTACCTTGCCAGCAGAAAAAAAAAAGTTAAGTGGCTCGCCTCCCTCCGCCTCCATAAATCAAGGCGACAACGCTTGGTGAGATCACCACGGCCCGATGACGACGATGGATTGCAATTGCGCCACCAAAAGGAAGGCCGAGGTTGCCGCCGGCGAGGGGTGCGGCTGCGCCAACAGAAGGAAGGTGGAGGAGCCGGCATCCCAAGGAGAGAAAACGCCCAACGCTCCGGAGGCTCCAAGGAAGGGGATGCTGCGGATCCCGCAGGCGAAGATCGACTGGATCCTTTCCCGAAGGAAGCGACGGGCCACTCGTATCGACGTGTTCGAGGCCCTGGACGCGGACGCCGAGTTCATGGAGATGATCCACGACATGGCCCAGGCGAGAGAGAAGCACTGGGAAAATATGTGCAAGTTGCAGGACTGGGTCCGCAGCGAATACGCCGCCAAAGGCTACGTCGAGGTGGACGAGGACTCCGTCGAGCTCGCGGCCTTGCCCCCGCCGGATGTTGCCGGCATCGATGAAGCAGATTACGAGGACCAGGACACGAGTCAATTTCAGAAATCCCCACTTCTTATGGTCGTGGATGCATAAAAACTATACTCCAGCCAGCATTACCGCAATCAGTTTTCGATACCAACAAAGGAGCACAACCTCGGGGACTGCGAAAAAGAAAAACCTCGGCGTGTTTTTCTCTACTCCAATACAAAGGAGTACATGTTTCTAAGAGCATGTCTAACAGGACCCGTAAACTTTCGCCCTCTAAATCGCGTGTAGAGGGCCCTGTATAGGAAATCTAGGAAAATCCGTGCTCAGATTTTCAAGTTCGTCTAGCAGTCCCCCTATATCCGCCCCGTATGTTTGAATTCGAAGTACGCGGGAGAGAAGATAAACTCGATTTCATTCATTGCTCAGATCACCATTGCTACATGAACTGCTCGAACATGAACTCTAACCTAATCTAGTCGAGGAAGACGACGGGGCCGGAAGCCTCCATCGCCTTGAACTGCTCGACGTCGGCGACGGCCTTCGCCTCCTCCTCCGCTTCCGCCCGCGCCCGCGCCTCTGCTTCCTTCTTCGAAAGCTCGAGCGCCGCCGCGAAGGCGGCCTCCTCCTCCTCCTCTGTCGCCGGTAACTCCTCCTCCTGCGCTGTCGCCGCGCTTCCTCCTCCGCTGCCGCTTGCGCCGTCGCCGCCGCGCTTGCACTGCTGCAGCAGCTCCCTCTCCGCGAGCCATTTCTCGAATTTGCGGCCGCACATCGGCCGCGGCGGCGGGTCGACGGTGTAGTATCTCCCGCCCGGGGCGTAGTCCTTCAGCGTGTCCGGCATGGCCTGCGGCCACGCCACGTACTTCCAGACGCTGCGGCGGCTCCCTGCAACGGAGTGTTTGCAGTGGAGCCGCCACGCCTCCTCGAGCGTCTCCGGCTCGCGACGGCGCTTGGAGCGGGCGGTGGAGGAGCCGGAACCGTCGGGGGAGCTCATCGCGGTGGAGGAGCTTCGAATGCGGCGGCGGCGCGTGCGTAATTTCTCGCCGGAGCTGCGGCGGCGCGCGGCGGAGCTAGGGTTGCGGGTGGGGGGTTGGACCCCCATCCCAACCCTCACCCTCTATATGTACGGGGCGGAGGGGGCGGTGGAGCAGGCCCCGTAAAATTTTGGTACGGGCCAGGCGGCATACGGGGCCTGCTAGACGGCCGTTTTGGCCCGCGCCCCGTATGCCGCCGGAATTTTACGGGACGCTCGCGTGATACGGGGCCTGTTAGACATGCTCTAAGGTTGCTTGAACTTCAATACAAACGCAATAAAGCGATCCAGTATAAACCTTGTATCTCTAGTGAAAAGGATCTCCGTCTACGCCACTGTGCATTCAATTTTTCTTACCAGCGTGGTTGTCATCAATTGATACGATAAAACAGTGTACTCTCTTTCTTTTTAAATGTAAAATGTTTTAGCTCTTTTCCACATTCACACATCTCTACATGTATCTAGACAACTTTTAGTATATATGTTCATCCATATTAGTTTGCATCTAGACACCATGATCAATAGCTCAAAAATTTGAGAAATTTTACTTTGTCACAAGGGAGCATTTTTTTTTTAATATCAAAACATCCTAAACAAAAATTTGGTGCGAACATCCGACATATTATGTGTGCTTGCCGAAATTTCGCGTAAAACCGAAATTTTAATGGATGTGTAAATGAAGAAAAAAAGTGTCTCGTCAAAAGCCTTTTTACACAGATTTTTTCTTTTTTTACACACGAAATAAAAAATATTAAATTTTCATGAGATGACCTTTGTGAATACATAAAATGTCAAGATATACGTGCGGATGTTTTTGTTCTATCTTTAAAACATTTTAAATATGTTTAAAATATATTTTAAACCGGAAGCATATGCTCACGGGTGCCAAAACGGCAATCCCAAATAACTAGGTATAACTAAGTAACTGTGGCAAACAAGCAGCTAGAAAATTAATGCTGAGATAACTTAACTAATCTATTGATAATACTAATATAATATGTTGTACCAAAATGCAAGAACCAAATTTATATCAAAAAAAATACAAGAACCAAAGCAGCTAGACGGCCATTAATGAAAATTTTGGTGTATATATAGCAGATGTCAAACATATCTTGTTGTGATGTACTGATGTGTACATGGCAGATGTAAAAGGAGACACGATGCAAAATTAGATTGTATATTTCCATGTTTTCATAAATATAGTGTAATATTAGAATAATCCACAATCATGAAAATATACCATATCAAATAAAATTGTTGTTCAATTTGCAAAAAATGTAAAGTGTAGGTAGTACCCAGGACATAAATATAAATGTTAGCTACTTTCAGAAATAGACTACTCAGAAATGGAAAAGGATGAAATAAATTATTCCACTGAAACAGGCATCAAAATGGACACAAACAAGTTATTATTGTCTCTCTTTTGTTGTTAAGAAAACCATCGCCGGCACGTTGAAAAGGCTACGTTAACAACATTAGTAGGCAGAAACCATGCCGTGACTAAAGCTAAACAAAAACATGATGTCGAGAGCATCTGCCAAATTATATTTCAGAAGACAATAGTCTTAGATGTTTGGGTATCTATCCCGATACTCAAAAAATAACATAGATTTTCATAGTACTAGGGAGAGAGAAATTGGGAACTACTCCTATAGATTAGTAAGAGATGATATAAACTAATGACTTCATTTTAGGATATATATAGTTGTGCTAAAAGCTCCTTTTAGCATATAAACTAGTTTCCCGAGCTAATAAATTACAACATCCATATATCCACTTCTTGGTTCATGCATATACGTGCTCACTATGCTAACTGCATAAGCAATATCTAGTCTTGTGTGACGTTAGGGACATTATAACTGCGACAAAAAGGAGCTCTCTCAGACGATCAACATCCGATGCCGTCCATTTTAGCGATCCAGCCATTCATTGCCGTCAGATCCCCCGTGAGTCGTATGTCAGCAAGGGGACGCTACTCTACATAACAAATCGGTGCGACGTGGTTCACTTGGGCCCGTACGAAGCATATGGACAAACTAGACGAACCGTTTCAGTTGATCGATCTCCCTTGGCTCACTTCTCGACTCTGTCCACTTGCTCACTTGTGCGTTACTGCCGCCACTTGCATCTCCCTTCGTCGCTCCCATCGGCACCAGATGCCACCCGCAATTTCTGAGCAAACCGATGTCCCTCCTTCGAGGGAATCATTGGTGATCGCTAAGAACGTCATATGCAAATAGGGAGGAAGAACTCCGATATGTACATTTTTTAGACTCAACGGCCACTTCTTAGTTCATGCATATACATGCTCACTATGCTAACGCATATGCGACATCTAGTATTGTGTGACATAAGTACAACAACCGTATCACTAGTCTCTAATATTTATCCTTGTCTAACAGCATAATAGGTTGAGTTGTTAGTTTCTGATTTTCATCCATTTCTTTTGAGTTGCACGACATTCCATTAACCCCATATCAGTGAGAAGGTCCAAGGTATGATTGCGCTATGATTGTACTATTTTTTTAAATCTTGCCACCTATATTCCAATAAAGCATCTAAGTCGACCAAGATACTTTACTTAAAAAAACTTAAACAAACTCTTTACCCTTATTATTTATGTTGTCATAGTCTTGTGTCATTATAATGTCATCCTCATAGAATGATAGAATTGTGATCATTTTATTTCAATGTCTATAGAGTAAATTAAGTGCGGTCTCCATTGTGCTGCCCGTATCCCTTCAGACAACTCTTATAAATCGATCAAACCAAGCTCTATGAGATATTTTTAATTCACATCAACTTCTTTAGCTTGCACACTTTATCTTCGCTTTCAGATAGAGCTAGGCCTGGGAAATATCCATGTAGACTTCTTCTTTTAGATCGTAGTGTAGGAACGCATTGTAATACCTAGCTGGTGTAATGGCTAGTTTGACTTGGGAATCAAGTAAAATGTCATGATTCCATTCCGTAGTAACGAGCTGGTTCCATTCTTATATTTGGTTTGAGGGAAAAAAATAGAATGGGTTGGTTCCATTACTATGTTTGGTTAGAGAGTGGAATGAGATATATTCTGAAAAATAGAAGAGGTTAAAATCATGAGGCGTGTTTAGCAGAAAGATGCACAAAAGATAGACTAGGTGAACAAGCGCGGGGTGGCTTTACCATAGAGAAACCAGATGATTTCACCAATTTGGAGGAATTGGTGCATTCTGGATCTATGGGGAATATTCACTTTTGAGGAACTACCTCATTCCATTCTATTTCTCAACCAAACACCGGAACTACCTCTAGGTGCGGAACCATTCCACTTCATGACATCAACAAAACACCCTAAGGGCCATCCAAAGTTTGTTAAGCATGAGATCAAAATACATATTATGTTCATCTTTTCCGCATGTGTGAATGTTTCATCATAGTTAATTCCATATATTTGACTACGTCTTCTAGCTACCAAGCTCTATATAACTGAGTGTCGTGTTTCCTCTTGGCGGATTTTAAATTTTCCCTGGCACTTTCAAATGTATGTCTTTGTTCTCGAGAAAAAGAAACCCAAGTTGTATCCAGAAGAATTGGAGGAACCATCTCTGAGTTGCAACGACTGTTCAGATATGTTTCAATACAAAATAGAAATACACCAATAGCATAGGTTAAGTTCGATATCCTGCGTTTTCTTAGAAACACGGTACAAACGCAAGCGCTCACATATACGCATATACACTCACCTATATGAACGCCACACACGCCCTAATAGTGAGAAAGTTTCCCACTACAATTTTTATCATCTATAACATTATTTACATGAGTGCAGATTTCTTGCACGTATATTTAAAAGTTTTTAAAAAATGTGAAAAAACCCGAAGTGTTCTATAAACGTGGAAATTTTCAAGTTGAAATACTTTGTATTTGTAGCTACACAAGAATGGAAAATGTACATATATGAGTATAGTGTTTTAAATTTCCAAAAAAATTAAGGATTTTTCCATTTTTTGTAGCCCGTAATAAAAATAATTCCGGGTTGTGAGTTTACACGTTTGTAGGCTACATCATGGACTACATCAAAAATTAATTTCAATTTTTTTAAACTTATTAATTTCCTCTTGGCGAATTTTAAAATTTCCCGACACTTTCAAATGTATGTCTTTGTTCTCGCGAAAAAGAAACCCAAGTTGTGTCCAGAAGAATTGGAGGAACCATCTCTGAGTTGCAAACTACTGTTTAGATATGTTCCAATACAAAATAGAAATACACCAATAGCATAGGTTAAGTTTGATATCCTACGTTTTAAGGAACCATCACCTATCGGGGAGAGTGCCATACCGCGTTCCGACAGCCCGTGGCTGTCCAGCTGCATCAGCTCCCGCACAATGTACAATGGAAGATCCCTTTGCCTTCCTCTGAAGCACAGAATCTGCACACTATGGCACCAAGCAAGAACATAGTATGTACACACGCGCGTTGAGGTTCATCAATGAATCGATCGAAGAAATAAACTTAGGAAATATGCTTATTTCTTTTGACTAGAATATGAGAAATCAGAGAGGACGAGGGCACGAACGGGGAGACGCGCAACGCGGCGACGAGGCACACCTAGTAGTCGTGGCAAGAGTACTCGTCTTGGACGCTGGCGATGGTGACGACGGCAAGACGCCGGAGTAAACCGCAAGCCCAACTCATTCGCCTTCGACGCGCTGGTGTTCGATGGCCATACTTGGATCTCTTTCACTTGCAAGGGTAGACTCAACCACTACGGCGTCGACATTTACGACGCTGCCACCGGCTACGAGGCTCCAGTGGCGGGAGGCCACCATGCACTCATGGCTGCTTTTATCCAGGACGGACAAACGATGCATCAGCCGCGGCAGCGCCTCGCAGGCTATTTAGGTATTTCAATTGAGGAACGTCATCGTGGGCCTGATCCAGCGCCATGTCAGGAAATACGTTGGTCAAATGTCGTGAGGACCGTATGTGGACGTATAGAACGAGATTATGGACCTGTATTGGTGCATTTTCGGAGTATAAGGACCGTTTTAGACATAGACAACAAGTTTGGGGACTGTACATGCATTTCACTCGTAATTCAAATTTCATAAAAACAAGACAAAATCTTTTTAAAAGAGTTCGGTGCCAACCTCTGGTGGGGCCCGCCTCCATACCGAACGAGCCAGCAAAGAGGGAGAAAGACACATCACCGCCCTTTCCTCCCCCTTCCCACCACTTTCTCTCCCCGATCTCTCTCCCCTTTCCCCTCTCCCGTCTCCGGCGAGGCAGCCGCCGCCGCCGTCCCCGGACCATGGACGGCATCGAGGGGCTCCTTGCACGGGACTTCGGAGTGCGGCGTCAGGGCAAGGCCGCGCCTATGGCCGCCGCCCGCGGCGGTGGATCCGCCTGGCCCAACCCCAGATCCACCCCAGCCCCGTCCTACGACGGCCTCTTCGGCGCGACCGAACCTGCGGCCTCGGCCTCCTCCTCTGGCCCGTCCCTCGACTCGATCTTCTTCGACTCGTTCAAGGGCACCTCCTCCTCGACGTCGGCGGCGGCTGCGGCGGGGACGAAGCCGGCGTTTGAGGACGACTTCTTCAACCCTGTTGGCGGTCTGAGGCCCTCCAACTCCACGTCCTCCACCACGCGATACGACAGTGAAGACGTGTTCGGGGCAGGGGCGGCCCCCGCGTACGATGACGTGTTCACTGGCAGCAACCGCTCAGCGCCGCCTTCATACGATGACTTTCTCGGGGGGTTCAGCGGGAAGCCGCAAGCGGAGGAGATGAAGAGGTCGGTGGTGGTCGAGGACGACGACCTGCTGGGTGGCTTCGGAATGAAGCCGGCCGGGGAGAAGAAGAAGCCGGTGATGGAACAGGAGGACCAGCAGGGCAACGGGTTTGATGATCTGATCCCTGGTTTCTCCGGAATCAGCCCGCCAAAGAGTAGGTCAGTAAGCTCTAGGTTTTGCTTGTGTAGATCTGCATTGGGTTTGGGTGCTTATTCTTGTAGATCAGAGTCTTAGGTAGGGAATGTTGGTTGAATTGAAGTGAAATGTTAACATCGACCAATTCTTAGTGATTCTGGAAGCAACCTTAAGCAAAGGGAGAGCTTGCATGTCATCGGTGTTTAAATTGAAAAAAAAAACTGGTTATGTTATTTTTCCATGCGGCACTGATGCTTTTATTCCTAGTTTAAATCAATCGAGAATATCAAAAAAATATTATGCATTATTAGTGATCCTAACATAAAAAAGGTACTGGGAACCGAGAGAGGTAGTGGGAGAGGACAGATTCTGCTTCCGGGACAGCAAGATACTGAAAACGCAGTTCAATGTGGTATAGCTTGAAGGAACAATTGAACTTTGTCATACTTACCCCGCACGGTTGCTGCGGGGATCGATTTAGGAACTACAGTACATTGTAAAGTTTATAAGAGATGTGATACAATTGATCATAGTATATATTTTAAAATTATTAATATGAATAATTGGATGGTTTAAGAAATAGATGATGTGTAGTTTGCATGTAGTAATTCATAAATATTAGTGGAGATTATATAGACAATTGATTGGCTAGGAGGATGGATGATGTGGATAGCTTGCATGTTGAGATAGAAAAATCATTAATGCATGTTAGTGGGGTTTTGCTTTATAAGAAGTATAGATAGATAGATAGATTGCAGCCATAAATGAACCCTGCTAGAGGGTGAACTTTACGTTATATCCCCTATTCAACAAAGGAATGTAGACTATGCTATTAGATACGCATTGACCTCGCTATTATTAGAGGTCTCATTGTGCCTTGGCTGGTAATTCTTACTTTTCTCTTCCACATATATTTCATCTTTGTTAGTTCAGTATGTTTTCTTTTCCTCAAGTTTAGTTCATCCAATAGCCATAGCGGCAAAGTTTTTAGGGTTGTGCAATAGAAACTGTTCGATGCCGTAAACCTCCCACCTTTATTTTATGCTATCCACTAGCACATTCATTATAATGTCTGCCAAACATGTATTTTCTATACAAATATTACAATATCGATTTCATAATATTCGCTGTAAATTTCAGGAAAACTAGTGATGATAACACCAAGAAGGCATCAGTTCCAACTTCAAAATCAACTGCCAGCATGGTTGATGACCCTTTTGTTATTCTAGAAGGAGTTCCTGCTCCAGGTTCCGCATATCCATCCTCAGGGAGATTCACAGATCCCTTGGAAGATCTGAATGAGCCTGTAAACACTGAAGGAAAGAATTTTGATAGTACTGCTGATGATGGTCTATTTGAGGGTTCAAGTACTTTTGACCAGGTCCCCAAATCAGATCCTTTGTTTACCTCCGAAACCAATGGCTATAACAAGGATAGTCACCTACAAAGCAAAGCCCGAGATTCGGGGCCTCTACAAAGATCGGTGGAGAGAAATTCTGGAAGTGGATCTTTGGAGGACTTTGTAAGCGGCACGCAGAAATCGCAGTCTGCAAGATACTCTGATATTCATGTTGATGACAGTTCAGAGAGATACAGTGGCAACGGTATGGAGGATCAGTCACCGATATCTACTGAATCCGAAGACGATATATGGCTTACAGTTTCTGAGATCCCCCTCTTTACACGGCCAACTAGTGCTCCGCCACCTTCCAGATCACCACCTCTTCTTAAACAAAAACCTTTTGCTGCAAAAGCAAATGGAAAGGATGATGAGTCTGTGCAGCAGTCCAGCCAAAAGCGCAACCACTACAAATATTCGCCAGAGCAAGCAGATGTTTCTTCAGTAGATGAATCAGAGGATGTTGCCATGGGCAAGCCACAAAGGCCTGCTTATTATGATACCAATAATTTTGACGATGACGAAGAGTATGATACAAATTCATCAGCTCGTGATGAGAGAGAAAGCCAGGAAAAATTGGAACAGGCACAAGAAATGAGACTAAGAGAGGAACAGAGAAGACGTGAAAAGGAGAGGGAATCGGAACAGCAGAGAGAGAAACAAGCTGTCGAGAGGGCTACAAAGGAGGCACGTGAGAGAGCAGCTGCCGAAGCTCGTGCAAAAGCTGAAAGGGATGCCCGTCAACGCTCACAACGTGCTGCTGTGCAGAGGGCTCATCAGGAAGCGCGTGAGAGGGCTGCAGCTGAAGCTAAAGATAGAGTTGCGAGGGCCGCTGCAGAAGAAAGGGAGAGAGCTACTGCTGAAGCCAAGGAAAGGGAGAGAGCTGCGGCTAGGGAGAGGGCTGCTGCGGAAGCCAAGGAAAGAGAGAGGACTGCTGCTAGGGAGAGGGCTGCAGCAGAAAGAGCTGCTACGGAGAGAGTTCAGCAAGAAGCAAGGAAGAGAGCTGAGCGAGCTGCAGTAGAAAGAGCTGCTGCTGAGGCTCGAGAAAGGCACGCAGCAGCTGCGGCGGCGGCTGCAAAAGAAAAACAAAGCACACCAGATGACCTTGACTCTTTCTTCAGAGATAATAGTGCACCAAAGCAGAGGGCCCCAACAATGGTACATATGAGCCCCAAAATATTTACATAAAAAAATAGCTGGATATCATTTAGTAGTGTCACCTTTTGCTAATGTTGGGTGTTTCAGGATTCAACGTTTGATTTTCAACCACAAGGTAGAGGAACAGTTAATGGATCACAGAAAACAGCCTCTACCTCAGCGTCTACGAGAAAAGCAACAAACGCACCATCAGCAACAAATATTTTTGGCAATGGTCTATCTGACCTATTTGAATTTGAACGTACTGGTCCTTCCAAAATAGCAGTTCTGTAACTTTTGTCATTTCTTTATTTTGTAGTGTTTGTGATTAATTTAGTATTATTTTTCAGCACGTTCATCATCTGACGTATTTCAAGATGTAGAGGGAGAGAGTGAAGAAAGAAGACGTGCTAGATTAGAACGTCATCAGAGGACCCGTGAACGAGCGGTAATATTACCACCTCTCACTCTCTTGTCAATGATTAATCTGGTTTATTCTGTATTGTATTTGTCTCCATTTTCCCTTTTATAAAGGAACAGTAGATATTTCACTCTTCTACTACTGTTCATCATATATAACAACAACATATCTCCAGGCGAAAGCTTTGGCTGAGAAGAATGAACGGGATATGCAGGTGCAAAGGGAACAAGCAGAAAGAGATGTAAGTGTTGAGTTGCTCATATAACTTGCGGCTTGATTTGCTTATTTGAGTTGATGTAAAGAGTGCCGTGCTGCTATTGCACATTTATTTTCAGTATTTCATAGACTTTGCTGGCATTTTCTTTCGCTAATGATGCATGATTAGCCAAAAAAGAACAGAGTATGTCTTGGCCCTTTACGCTTGACTTTCTTGGTTGCTAATAGGTACTCTGTTCTTTTTTTATTTTCTTGATTCCAGAGAATTGGTGACTCATTGGACTTCGAAATTAAGAGGTGGGCTGCTGGAAAAGAGACCAACTTACGTGCTTTATTATCAACTCTGCAATATGTGAGTCACTGATGCCTTCTCCACTGACGTTATTCTCATGTGTTCACCTGGTTCTGTTCTTTACTTCTGCGTGCTATCTTTGTTTTATATATGCATAAATATGCTCAGTGTTTCCTTTTGCTTGCTTGTAAACAGATACTTTGGCCAGAGTGTGGATGGCAAGCTGTCTCCTTGACGGATTTGATTACTGGTGCTGCTGTTAAAAAGCAGTACAGAAAGGCAACGTTATGCATCCATCCTGATAAGGTGCAACAGAAGGGTGCAACTCTTCAACAGAAATATATTGCCGAGAAGGTCTTTGATATGCTTAAGGTGTGTATTCAGCTGCTTTTCCAACAAGTATCGTAGTGACAAGTTAGGGTCTGGTTTTGTAAGAGAACTATCATTACATATTGCATCTTAATTTGTACTATCCCACTGGTCACCAAATTTGTACTATCCCACTTGTCCCACTTTCGCATCCCTTTAATAGTGTGCTAAACAGGGTAGTTTACGTGCGGGCCTATGGTTACTACATTTATTTTCGTTTGCTTAGACTGTGAATCCCTTTCAGGTAGATAAGTTTTCATTCTTACATAGTTATTAAAGCAAAAATCCTTAGTGGGTTTTCGATCTGCACAACATACTGAAAGTCTCTGAGATTGAGGTAAATGGTCCAAGTAACCTAATAATAGGTTTCTAGTTTCTGTAACTTGTAGGATTACTATATTTTGTCATTCATCGTAAACTGGATTTAGCAAGTTCTGGAAGCCCATCTTGCACTGCTTCTGTAGTTCACATCAGTTGGTAACGATGATTTATGAGGAATATATATTTGACATTGTAACTTACGCTTATCTTGTACATTTAAATGAACAGGAGGCATGGAACAAATTCAATTCTGAGGAGCTCTTTTAAGCCATTCGTGTGGATATACAGCCAGCTTTTAATTGTACCCTCGTGAAGCAATGGTGGTTTTAATACATGGTGCGGTGAAGCTCCATCAGAGTGTATAATGGTTCTGTTCAGATCTAGCCCTCTGTTCATATGAGGGATAATGGCGTGATTTGTTTGTGATGATTTTTACGGCATATTATACCTCGAAGGGCTAATATCACATGTATTTCCATTCGTTTATAATCGGACCACAGATAGTCAGAAACCACAGTTCATGATTTACTTCAGCTGATTTTGCGGGAAACAGATGTACAATTTTGCTCTGCCAAGTCATTATCCCACAATTGTAAATTGTACAGCTTGTACTTTTAATCTGTAGCACAATTTGGCTTACTCTGCAGTTTAAGTCTCCCCAGGATATTTAAGTTTGATCTTGTCATGCTCGTACGATTTTGTTCTGCCTAGCATTATCCCATTATAGGTCGCGTCCCTTGCTTTGGTGAATCCTCTGCCATGGAGCTAGACCACAGTTTTCAAGGGCAACTAATGTTGAGCATACGATGATGCTGTCTGTTTGTCCCCGGCAAAGGAAATGGTTGTAGGTGATGACCTGTTTAGCTACCTTTATTACGACTTCATCCCAGTCGAAGACCCCACCGTGGGATTCGAACTTGCACTCTTCAGATCATAAGCCTGATGAGTCGACCACTTCCTCTACCCCGCTTCTCCTAATCTTTATTTCCTATTTTGGGGCTTCCCTAGTCACTACACATGAGGCTTTAGCAGCTAGAGTCTTAGAGGAGTTAAAGAACTGGAGTAAGGCAGGAGCAGGAGTGGGAGAGCTACTTCGCGAGTAGTCCCTTAGGTGAAGGGGTGGAGTGTGTGCGACTTGTCGTAAATTCTTGTATCAAATCTCTATCCTTCTATAAAAATCGGGTATGCAATTGCATACACTCGAAAAAAACTACACATGACTATTCAATGCCCAACGCAAGCAAGAAATCACTAATGGATAACGCGACATACCAAACTGACCTTGTCTGCCACCCGGAGCAAAGAGAGCCACGGCCTCCACCTCCGCCTCCTTCATAGATCGGTTCCCCCTCCTTCGGTCGGCCTCGTCGGCGTCGGGAGGGGGATAGGACCTGATCTATGAGTGAAGTTTTCTACTCCCTCCGTCTTAAAATAATTGTCTCAAAGTTGGACAAAAATTGATGTATCTAGAGATACATCCACTTTTGTCCAACTTTGAGACAATTATTTTGAGACGGAGGGAGTATAAAATTAGTTCTTCAGTAGATTAAGATTTTGGTAGTCGCCTTCGTTTTGGCCTCCACGTCGTTGGAGATGGCATCGTCTACAATAAGTGATCTTTGGCCCCTCGTTCGACGATGAGATCTCCATCCTGACGTCAATGGTGGGGTTAGAAGACTAAATTTGTCTAGGTATGCTTCTTTAGATCTTACATCGCCACAGTTTTGGATATTTTCTCTTGGTTGCCGCGAAAAGGATTGTCCTCGTAATAGTTGTCCCGACTGCTACGTCCTCGATAGTGGTGATTCGTGCTCTCGGCTCCCAGCAACGTCGATCAGGCCGTGCTTTTTCCTGCAGCATGATGCTGGTACTCTTGTCGATGATGGTTGACTAATTTAATGCATGCTTGCATACGCTGCCATTGCGGCTTAAAATTAAAATTAGGGAGAACTTTCGTTGGTATTTACGGGTTTGTGGTTTGATGGTATTTTATTGTTCTATGACTGCCATTAGAAAAGTACAAGATTATCTTCTGGAAGAAAGGGTTTGAAAATCTCGAAAATTTGATCGTCTCTTTTAGACTTGATGTTGTAATCGTTGTATTCAGCTCATGTATCTCTACCATTTACTATTTGCTATAATAAATATATATATAGTATTGATTGTCAAAAAGAAATCACGAAAATACAAGATTAAGGAAGTTCTGTAATGTACGAAAGCCACCCTCTCTTAAAATTCCCTCTATTCATCAAAAGTTTTGGGGCTCTAAAACTCAACTTCGACTGGAATGAACTTTCAGTCTTGTTTCCCCTTCCTCGATAAATTGTATCAGTTGAAACCTGTTAATTTGGAACCTGATTTCGTCATCTCGTCATCCTTTTGGAGGCAATTTCATGGCTTTGAGTCTGCCCCGAATATTGACGTTTGATCTCGTCATCCTTTTGGAGGCAATTTCATGGCCTGTTTCAAAAGGTCTCTCTGCTTACTACTCCCTCCGTTCAACAATAGATGACTTCCACATATCTATATATGGATGACTTCCACATTGTGTCTAGATACATCCATATATAGATATGTGGAAGTCATCTATTGTTGAACGGAGGGAGTATGAAGTTGGTTGTTACTTTCAAGTAAGAAGCATGCCCCTTGGGTTGAAGCAAGAGCATGCATGGAACAATCTGTACGAGGACAAAATAGATTAAACGATCCAGTGCTGAATATGTGTGCTGCCTGACATGATGATAAACATAATCTGAAGAACTAAAACATTCCATTATAAGTTCATCAGAGACTGTCAGAGAGTCTCATACCACTATTGAGAACAGGGAAATGTTCTTATTCCATGACCCTTCATTTAGCATGTACATAGGTACACAGGCCTATAGCCAAGCCCCGCGACAAATGTCTGCATTACTTGGTCATGTGAGGAGGGGTGGAGGAGCGCAAACAGAAGCTGATAAATAACCCAGACTCGGCGCACAATTTTAATTACATGGCAGGAGGATGCTAGGCAGCCGTTGCTCCTCAGGGGAGAGGAGGAAAAAACCGACTGCTTCTGGCCCGACAAGTCGCAACGATGCACATGCCGAGGAGGGGTAGTATAGCGACTGTACAATGGGGCGGGGGTTCTAGTTCCAATTTTATTCTTGCTCTCACATGAAGTAGCTCAGTGCTTTCTTCTTCCTCGAACCGCCTTCACCATAGAGGTCGTTCCACTGAACGAGCTCATTCATGTTTGCCGAATCAGATGACACACTCGCACAAACCTGTAGTAAAGAAACATATCGTGTTAGCATCCCGAGGAAACAAATCAGGGATCAGGTGTTGATAAATGGGATGTTGTGCCCACCTGCTCATGGGCAGATTTGAAGTCATCTAAACTAAGAGGACGGACATCCTCGCTTCCGTGCAATGCAGGCTCAGGCCTGCCTTCTGCTTGTGCTACATTCTTCTCCTGCATAGACCAAAAAGTGGCTTAGTATAATAAAAAAAACATTCTTAAATTGTCTCAAAAAAGAAACATTCTTAAAGGCGCCTATTGTCAAAGCCATATGTTTCAACACATGCACAAGCAGACTGAAAATAAAAGCAAAGAGTCAAGTTGCACCGTACCTTCTTTTCCTTCTCTAGGATTTCTCGAATGGGGAAGTGTGCTGCAGTTACACATAGATTCTGAAAACACAGCCAGCTCAGTGAAACCTGTGCAGTCACTATTGATGGTTAAGAGAGCAAATCAACATCAAACGTACCTTCAGGTCACTTCCTGAATATCCATCAGTCATGCTGGCAAGTGACTCCATATCAGTATCTTGTCCCAACTCTTCTTTAGCTAAAATTACTTTCAAAATTTTCTCTCTATTTGATGCGTCGGGTAAGTTCACCATTAGCCTATAATGTTGATAATATTAACAATCGAATGGTTAGATGCCGATAGTTAGCAATTAGATGATCCCAACACAACGCGTGAGACTGGTTACTACCTGCGGGGGAACCTCCTAATGACAGCCTCGTCCAGATCGAAAGGTCTATTTGTGGCACCAAGAACCAGTACACGCTCTTTATCCTTAGTGCGCAACCCATCCCAATTTACCATAAATTCATTTTTCATCTTCCGCATAGCTTCATGTTCCCCTGGATTTTCTCTCCTTCCTAACATGCTGTCCACCTGCCCAAATTTATACACTTAATAGACTGCATAAATAGCCAGCTAATCAACATGATAACAATGTAAAATTTAGGCTCCCCATACCTCATCGATAAAAATAACACTGGGAGATATTTTACTTGCTAACGAAAATACAGCCTTTACATATTTCTCTCCTTCGCCAAACCACTGAAAGTAGACAAAATACCAATTAGCCTCGACAATCACATAATTTACATCATTAATTGCTCTTTGAAAAAAAAATATACCTTCGATGTAATGCTTGACATTGATATGTTGATGAAGTTAGCGCCTGCTTCAGTTGCTACTGCTTTAGCAAGCATAGTTTTCCCAGTGCCAGGAGGCCCAAAAAGCAATATTCCCTTGCAAGGCTGCAAAGAAAGGATTGAGAGGAGGCACTCCTAAGATCTCGACTTAACCAGAACAGCAAACGTAGGTAGTAGACATAGTCTTCCAAATTTAATACCAAACAGGAGAGGCTGGAAACTCGAGCGTCCAAATTTAATGGCCAAGAGTTCCATGCAATAGCACAGATTTTTTATTTCTCTATCATGGGGTTAAGAGACCACCGCAAGCCTATAAGAGCCCAAATTTCCTTCAAAATATGTCACTCATTTTAGGATGCTCTAAAACAAAAACTTGTCAGAAAGATACCTAGAGCAATCATGCATTATGAGCCCAAGGCTGAAAGCCCTAAACAGGCTAATTTATTATTACTGATTTTGAATCTTCCAGTAGTAATAACCTACTATTATATCCAATAAAATAGGAAACAAATTTTAAGCCCCCAATGATGTGCAACCTACAGTCAACCAAATTTTAAGCCCCCATGTGAGAGACCATGTGCATACTACAGCCTTTTGTTAGTACCTTGGTTAACTGCCCTTTGCAGAATAATTCAGGCCTCTGGAGTGGGAGCATCACCAATTCCTTCAATGTTTCCTTTACATTCTCCAAGGCTCCAATATCATCAAAGGTGACTCCAATATCATTAGGTGGTATAACATCTGCCAAAAGCCTTTTCTCGAACTCATTCTCTGTGGCAACATCCTAAGGAAAATAAAGCAACTTAGAAATAAAATCTGAAAAACATTCAGTCTTGGGGAAATCCCAAGAATGTTTGATATGTGTGAGAGAAGTACCTTCAACGATTTTTTTGAGCTCTTATTATCACTATGCATGCTCTGCAACATGTCAAGGCCATGTTTAAGGCTGTAAATCATAGCAGTAAGTTAGCGTTCCAGAGAGACAATTAGCTGAAAGCAAACAGAGGAAGAGAGGAAACGGGCAACAGCATGACTACCTTTCGCTCGCGAGTACAAGTTTACCATCCTTGGAGGTTTCGACTTCATTGTTCTTAAGATGATAACTGACAGCATAGCCGACAATCTTGTCCACGCCTAAGTTTCAAGGAACAAACGCTTTAGTTCAAAATTCTACAAATAAATTGCAAAGATAAAAAAAAAATACTCACTTTCATTGGTAAGTGATTGGTCTTTGATGAATAATTCTTCAAGGTCATTGCATTCGATTGCACTGCGACTCAGAAACTGCATTACAGAACAATGAGCAACCACATAATGGTCTCAGACTATCTAACATGGATACCCATTCTATGAAAATAGCTGATTATAATCAGAAAGAGGATATGGCATGAAAATAACTGTAAATGCATGAATGCAGCATGTGCAACAAACAATGTAGTACCAAACAGATCACTTGAGAAAATACTGCATAAGGGCTGTTGAAATAATTAAGAAGACATTTTTACTCTTAGGAAGCTAAGAACTATGACGACACAAGGATTTAAACAATCAATCAATCCAAAAAAAAACTGGTGTAGCACCACAACAGTATTTGGCTAGTACTACAGAAGTTTACATCACTGCAAGCAGGTTGGACCAAATACTAGCCATAAATGATGACTGTACATTTTAAAACTGGAAGTGCATATTTCCAAGCGATATACATAAACTTGTATTTCTTGTGCAACTTACTGTGCGAATGCTACTGATGTTGGATTTTGCTTTAAGGGTTTCAACATCACGATCCAATTGTTGCTTCCAACTGGTAAGTAGTGCTTCATCCTGAAAATTACTTTTTGGGTTAGACAGCATACTTAAGAACCACACTCAAATGAGTGTAACAAGGGATACCGTTACCTGTGGAAGCTGGATGGAAATTTTGTTAGGGAAAAGTTTATTCAGATGTTTCATCGCTTTCGGGCTTTCTTTGTTCCTTTCGTGCAATCGGCTACCAAAGCTATCCTGAGTTTCGTACAACACAATAAAACAGATAGGAAACATCAGCACCATGTGTTCATAGGACTAGCATTTGAAAACACTCAACGAAAAATAATAAAAAGAACAAACAGAGTGCAAATTACCGGGAAAAGGTCAAACAGCGTCTGGCTGCTACTAGCGAACTTAGTAAAAAGAAATCCTCCAGGATGCGCCTACAAGACAGATCATAGCACCATTCTTAGCAAATATTGATAGCTCTTGAGAGAGGTTGCCGATAAGAATCAAAACAAGAAAACGGTTATTCAATGCCATTTCAACACATAAGAAATATTACTACTATCTAATGTCGTCAAAATTTGCAATAAAGCCAAGCTCGGGCCAATTCTGAGACAACTGACATGCCACACTACCATGGGAACTCAACACCACAAATTTGTCTTAATATCTCGGAAATAGTATATGTACCTTCTCTTTACGGCTGTCCATCTGAGTGTGGGATCCTATGATAAGAACACCAGGTGGAAGCAATTCAAGTTTGTTCCTTAAAGATGAGAATGATTCTGTAATTCCAGTGAATGATTTCTCTAAATCCTTTAGTAACACTATCAGAGAGCCATTTTTGCTTTCTTCTGAGATGACCTGATGGGCAAGGAAAATCATCCTATCAGTATTATAACACGAATGATGAATGTTTTCAGAATTTCAAAACTCCAAAAATGATGCGGTACCTCAATTAACTCGGTCATAGCTAGCCTCTCAACTTCTTCGCCACCAGAAAAGTCTGGGCGAAGTAATTCAGCTGCGGAAACAACAAATAATCAGCAATAAATAACAATCTGCAAAAACTATGGAACATGTGAGATGCAGAAGTTTTAGCTAACCAGAGCAGAAGAAGCCATGATCTTCCTCACACAAACCACCAAGATCATTACCATCAGGGATCTGCTTGTCAAATCGGACTCCAATTTTAGATAATCCGTTTTCTTCAAAAGCAAGCATCACTCTGCCTCGATAACCATAACTTGGGCCCCTGAAAACCAATCAGGAGATTTATCAACAAATCATGCAGAAAGAAATTGGCCACTACCAAAAAAACATATGGCCATCAGGACAAAAGGATAGGTTGTTGTCAAGTTAAATATGAGTTGGCATAATAGCAACATAAGGAAGACAATCCTCATTGGATTGTGGGCTATCAAAAATCTACTCCCTCCGTTCCGAATTAGTTGACAATGTTTGTCTAAATACGGATGTATCTACACACTAAAATATGTCTAGATACATCCGTATTTAGACAAATATGTGTCAACTAATTCACAGCGGAAAGAGTAGATTGCATGTTGCCAATTTCTTATTTCTACTGTTCCAAGTAAACAAAGTATTTGAAGGTAAGATTGAAATGTTTTTATTGAGAGGCGATCCTCTGTCACGTTGCTGTATGTGCCTGTGTGACAGGCCTACAGCCATACATTTGATTTTACTAGCCAAATTCGTAAATGCGGCTGTCAAGCTTTTTTTTTTTTTGCAGGAATACATTCTGACCACCCATGAACTCCATGTTTCTAGTATTTTGTACTCCCTCCGTATCGAAATGTAAGATGTTGTAGCATTTTCTAGACAACACGTACCTAGACATGTTTTAGTATAAGATACATATGAACCTATACACTAAAACATGTCTAGATACGTTTTGTCTAGAAGATGCTAAAACATCTTATATTTTGATACGGAGGGAGTACAAGATATATACAAGAGACTCTACCAACTCTCATACCACCAAACATCCTGAAAGCAAATCCACAGACATCGCTTAAACCAAACAAAGTTCCTGACAAAAATTAAGGCGGAAATCTAAAATTTGGATGATAATAAAAGGAGGTACCTATGTATTGCTGCAGATGGCTGAACTGGACCCACATACCTCACCCTCTCCCCTGCAAAAGATGTGACAGTGTAATTACTTCTATGCAAAACAAGGTTGAACTAGAAATTATTTATCAAATAACTGAGTTGCTACCGAACCTTCTCTAAAAGTATAGCCCTTCGATGTAGCTGTTGAGGATTCCTGTTTGGGCAAAGTTGCAGAATGAAGAGTGGATGTACCCACAATATCAGCGTTCACACTGGAAGCTGGTGCAACAGGTCTCCTAAAGTGCATGGTGTCTGCCAAGGAAGAACGGTGCTTATGAAGAATTGACAATTTATCTACACCCGCCTTGTCCCCTGACTTATCAGTCTTGACGACATCTTTCTGGGTTTCTGGGTCCTTTGAAGGCACCTACATATATTTGTTTCAAATAAAAGATATTGAGAACAATCACTCTTCAAGGTTTTCACGGACTTTTTGAGTATGTCCATAGGAGAAGAGAACTTACCCCAGGCAACAGGAGTGAATCGACAACAAGTAGTCTAGCGCCGAAATGTTTGGCAAGTGCCTTTATCAATGTTTCCTGATAAATCTCAGAACCTGATGCATGTTTGCAATAGACAATTAGATGGGCACTGAAAGATAGAAGAATAATTACCAACCAAACATGTGTGCTAACATACCACAAGATCCTTAATTGTACTAAAAACAAACAATATACTGACTACACAAAGTTACCTGCTGGGCCAGATAATAAAATTCGCTGGTTTATTGATGAGATTTCAGAAAACTGCTTAATAAACTCCTTCTTTTCCAGGTGTAGGAACGAACATGATAAGAGCACATTCTTTGTATTCTCGCTGCATGAGAAAAAGATTGGTAAATATACATAATGATATAAATGTGTAACGGAACATTAAATAACAACATGCTTCACTCAGAAAGCACCTACTTAACCTAAAGAGCAACCCAATCAACAGCTATTACCTAGCAAACACTACGAACAAGTCTTACCTAACAAACACTATGAACAAGTCATACATGACTAAATGTGTACTTTTTCTGGACAACCCCAAACACTAAGCAAAGCGGAGAGAAGTAGAGAACCTTAGTTTTCTAATACAAAGAACAGATTGTATGCAAAATTTCAGGTTCAAATCATATGCGGGAGCTACAAAACACAGAGTAGAGAGCAGGAAAATCAAAAGAACGTTAAGCCAAAGCATCACCTGAGGTAGTAAGGAAAATTCTCAAATGTAACTTCAATATCACTTGGACTAACAATTCCTTGTTTCATCCCGTCCTTAAAGGCTTGGCATCTGCTCGGTGGTAAACTGGCTGAAGTGTTAAGATCCCTGATGAGATCCCTCTGATCTTCAAGAGCTTTAAAAAGATCACCAGTCAAATCGAACTCCGATACAGTTGACCCTGTAATCATCCTCAGAACTGGCCTTATCTTATAAGTTGAAATCTTACCGATTTCATCAAGATGAGCATCCGACCCAAAGCCAGTTTGTTGACTGGTGTCGTTCACAACAGCATCAGGAGAAATGGGAGTTGCAGCAACGTCCATTGGAGAATCTTCAATGTTAGAATTAGCCTCGTTAGTATTTTCCCCATTCTCGCATTCCTTATCAGGGCTGATGCAGCGCCCTTTTGATTTATCAGAAGCAGATGATGCAATAGGTTGCACTAGTCTCTGATTGTCCTCCCCAGCTGATGCAGGCGGTACTGCTGGTAGGTCCTTCGACTGATTAGACACAGATGCTAGCATCTCTGTCCCTGCAACAGCTGAAGTAACTTCTGTTCTGTTCTCCATATGCATGTGCTTGACACCGGCAACGGGAGGTTCTAAAAGGCTTACAGCAGATGATGGCACCACTTTAGTAACTTTATCATTCAAAGGATGCTGAAAAATCTGTGTGTAGGTTAAGGAAATAAATGAAGGTTACAGATCTAATAAAGCTTGCTATCCCTGAAGTGAATACATTTAGACTAGTAAGGAAAAAGTTGAATGGAAGTTGATGGACGAAAACTGCATGATTGCATGAACTGGAACAATAGTAGGATACATAAGCATGTTTGCCGCATGAAGTAAATACAAGTTCATCCCCTCCTGCAAGGGGAAGTTTCACGCCTGGATTTACAGCCTTTCCGTTTAATAGGACGACGCCCTTGTCGCCTATAACTTCTAACTCGCACGGACCCCCTTGCTGAATAAAAAACATCAAAAAACGATAATTATATACATCACCAAGAGAAACAGTTCTTCAAGCCTTACATCACAAAACTGAACCAGAAAATACAAGGCTGTACCTCAGTGTGCCGCAACTTGCAAAGTATTTTGCTGACAGATTGATCTTTCAACAATAAATTACATCTTTTGCTTTGACCAACAGAAAATTGAGGGACAGTGATAGGAAGGTGAGGACTCTGGTTCATGATAAATATTTAATATCAGCAAATAGTAAGAATACATTCCATGCGTTCACAAGATAAAAAGATGAAGTCAAGGTCAGTGCAAGACATAGTTGAACCCACAAGGATCAACAGGAACACGACTTTTGCCTTCCAAAACGGTAATATCAAGGTTCAAAAAAGCGTTAAGCGCTAAGCGAGCGGTGAGGCACCGCTTAGAGGAATTGCCGCTTAAGCGAGCTTAAGCGCTGCTTAAGCGTTCTCTACGGAACGGTACAGACGTTCTCTAGGATATATCAGCAATTCTAGACAGAAAAAGGCCTAAAGTGGGCCGGCCACCATCCGGCCCAGCCATGCCACGCAACACTTCATGCCCCAACAGGCCAGTAGCCAAACCCTAACCCCACTAGACACGTCCCAGGCTCCCAGCCAACTCAACATCCTCTTCTCTCCCTCCAGAGCCGCCTCTCACCTTTCTCCTCCTCTCTTGCTCTCCCTCTCGCCCCTCCTCATGGCAGCAGCCACCGCTGCCGGCTCCCGTCCCCGTCGCCTCCCCGCCGGCCGCCGCCGTCTTTCCCGACCAGGACCCGCCGCCGACTCTCCTCCTTGCGCGTCAGGCAGCCACCGTCGACCAGGACGAGCTCGCGGATGGAGGGAGAGGGGCAAGGACGGGGGAGGAGGGAGGAGCTCCAGCAGGCGGCCGGCGCATGAGGACAAGCCGAGGAGGGAGGAGTCGAGCGCCGTTTCCTATCTCTATCTGTGCCATCGCTTTTCCTCTCGCTCAGGCCAAAAGCTGAGCGGAAGGGCTCCGCTACGCTCGCTTAGACGCGTAAGCGACGCTTAAGCACCGCTTTTTTGAACGTTGGGTAATATGACATCTTGGCAACATCAATTGCAACAATTTATACTACCAGCGTAAAACATGCCTCATTGCATAAGAAGTAGGGAGATGAACATATAACCTAGCTACTAACTATTTAGGTATTGGGATTTCCAACATACAATTTACCTTCATATCAGCCCTAGAATTTATATGCTTTTGAAGTGCCTGTTAGGCTACTACAGTACTACTTAGTAGGAGATACAAAGCATGAAACTGAGGCCCAGTTCTTTTCAGCTTCCAGGGTGGCTTCCTGCAGAAGACGGCCTACAAATCTGGTTAGCCTTCGAAACTAGTTTAGGCTAAACTACTAGATTGAAATGCTAACCAAATTAGGGAGCCGGCTTCTTTAGGAAGCTGGGGAGGGAGCACCCCCCAAAAGAACTGGGCCTGATTCTTTATTCACTCTACAGTTGACTTCAAGAAAACTAACAGCCAACCACATCAATGGTTAATAAGATGTACAAGTTCTATTGCACTTGAAATCTCCCTATCCATATGTATTATGTGGGACGACAGTAAGAGAAAGCAGTCGTATTTTCAACTTATTTGGTAGAGAATTTGATTATGAAAAATATGTGTTTAGCTCTATGGAAAGATCCTGTCTGCCTAATATATTTGTCACCTTCTATCTTTAACTTCAAATCTCTATCACTGAGGTAAGTCAAAAAGCCTCCTCAGACCCATTGCGGTTTGGACTATATAACTAAGATACCAGGTAAGGACCTCCTATCCGACACAACTAAGACTAGTATCAAAATGATCTTCAGTGACAAAGTTCTGACTAGGAGAAAAAACTAAACAACCAGGTGCAATGCTGAAACGGTTACTTGAGAGAATATCCTGAACTAGTTAAAATATGGTTGCTGATAAATTCCTTTCCTGCATCCTTATACAAAGAACATTCTACTGCTGATCCCAACAACAAGCTGTCAACATAAACATCTACATGTGATAAATCCAATGCGCTGGTTCCATAAAAAATAAAAATAAAAATAAAAGGCTCTACAATTTAAGTGGAACTACTTATTGAATTAAGGCAGCAGACCAACACCCTTAACTCTGAGCTCTAATCACTATCAAGCTCCAAGGGCATCTTTGATTCTAAGGATTTCGTACGAAATCGAAGGCTTTAGCTCTTAAATTCTTCCTATGTTGGCCTTTTGATTCATTCAATTGTAATCTGTACATCTTGGGAAAATGCCTATGGCGCAAAGAAGTCCTGTAGGGTTGAGGTAAGGCATGTACTCGTAATCCTACACTCCTACTATTCCTGTTGTTTCGCAAATAAATAAAAGAAAGGCTCAACATTAAAAAGTAGTAATAGAATACCCCACTAAACCCTCCAAACAGGCTACAATACTAGTGAAATCTGCCCTGAAGAACCATACACGTCTTAAAGATCGAGTCTTTGCTAAGCCCAGAATCTAACACTGCAAGCAAGATTGTCGCAAACATGCAAACGAACATGAATCCCCTGACCTGTGAGCTCTGCGAGAGCAGCTTGGCCCATGGTGCCACATGCTGCTGCGGTGGCGTCTCCTTCCTCCTGCGTGAGCTCTCCGCAGCTGCGGCTGGCCGCTTATCCCCTCCTTGATCTGCACCAACGAATCAAAACCCTAAGAATTCGATCTCAAATTCATCGTACAAAACCCCAGGATCCGAAAGGACGGGAAAGGCCCACCTTTATTCGTCGGTGTCAAGGCGTCCTCCGCCAAGCCGTCGCTCCTCGTAGACGCGGCGGTCACCGAATCCTCTTCGGCTCTCCCGGGCGCAGACGACGTCGGCGACGCCGGGGGCTCCGCCTGGTGAGGGACGCGGTTCAGATCGGTCAAATCGGGCGCGAGATTCCTGTCCGATTCGCACGGGGAGAGGGCTCACCTTAGGGCGCTTCGGTGGAGGGGCGGAGGCGGAGGGGGAGCCCGGGGACGGGGACGTCGAGGCCGGGCGCTTGGCGGCGGAGCTCCGGCGAGTCTCCACCATCGCGTCGCGTTCGCCGGAGGCGTGGCGAGGGTTTCTCCTCTCCTCTCCTCTCCTCTCCTCTCGAGAGGAAATTCGACGTCGGAAATGGATGGTTTTTCTTTTCTTTGGAATTCTCTTTTGTTTACTAAGATTTCGAGCTTTTATTTTCTCCCTTTTTATCTTCGTGGTGTGTGATGCCGTCCGGATTTGTGCCGAATTATATATAACTACACGGTGAACGATTTCGAATAGGACACGTGTGTAAATATCGTGTCACGTATTCGTGGTGTCCAGCTTTTGGGAGGCGGTCGTTAAGGAAACGTCTGTACGTCGGTTTATAGGTTTCGCTTCCATGGAAAGATCGAGCAAGACTATCGACACGTACAATCTCCATCGAACGCTCCGAATGCACTCTCGAAGCTCAATCTTGATACAATCCATAAGATTTCACACCCTAACTCCACATAGGTACAGTAGGATAGACATAGCCGCATAACAAAAGGTAAAATGAAAAAAAAAACACAATATAAATATACTAGTTGAATACTCGCGTGTTGCTACGGTCGCGTCAAATTATTTTCTTACTACACATGTAAAAACATAGTAATAAAGATGAAATTCATACGTATAGAACCATATCCAATTTTGACATGAGTCAGTCAAGTAAGCCCCTCTCTCAGTGATCTTATTTTTGCATTTGATTTTACTCCACCAAGATTAGTGTAACATCCATGCCTAGAACCTATATAAATTTTAACTATATCTCATTTATAAAATAACTACTAACAGGTACGGTACTGTGTCTGGTTTCTTGGACATGTTGCTTCCTTAGAACGATAACGCATGTATGATTGAAAGTAGATGCCAAAGCGCTGCCACAGACCAACAAAATAAAAAATAGAGACATCAACTCAAAGATTGTTTTGCTCCACGACGACACACTCTAGCTCAAATCTTAAGGATGTTGCACAAAAACTTGTGTTTCCATTCCCTCCATGACCACAATGTATAAGGGTGAACAGATAGTATGGACACCTAGAGAGGGGGTGAATAGGTGTTATGATCAATTTTAATTTTTCTTCAAATTAAGTCTTGACACAAAGGTAAATTCTCTAAATTATGCAACTAAGATGAATTTACCTATATGACAAGAACAATAATAAACACAATACAAGCACAAAGTAAAGGAGAGGAAACGAGATAACCGATAACGGAAACACGCGGAGACACGATGTAATCCCGAGTTTCTCCTTGTTAAGGGAGTACGTCTCGTTGGAGGGGTGTGGGTTTCTCCACGAAGGCCTACTTAGCGCCACAAAGGCCTCACCCTATTCTCTGATAAACCCCGCCACAAAGGCATAGTCCACCTTCCACTAATGATTCTCTTTGAGGCGGGAATCGAGTCCTTTACAACAAGTTTGGGGCACACACCCACAATCAAATTGGGGGCTCTCAAGAATCTCCAAGAATCACCGAGAGTAGCAATGATGTCTAGGTTTTCCACACTAGGAAACCCTAAACTAGTTCCCCTCAAGCAAATAAGGGGGGAATGGAAAACCGGTTGGTGAAGATATAGATCGGGGCCTTCTCCTTCAATCCTCCGAAGATCAACAAGTTTGGGTGGAGCGATTGGGAGATCTAGCAAGGTGGGTGAGCTCAATTAATGAAGCATTGAATTCTTGGCGAGCTGAGCTAGAGGAAGAAGAAGGGGAGGGGTACTTATACCCCACACCCAAAATCTAGCCATTTGAGTGATTTCTCAAAAGTCACACCGGAGACTCCGGTCTAAAGGACGGAGACTCCCGTCTAAAAAGTTTCTGGACTTTCTCCTGAGGGGCCGGAGACTCCGCACTGGGCCGGAGACTCCGCACCCATGGCAGTGGGTGACACCGTCGAGGCTTGGAGATGGCAAAGCTTCAGGCCGGAGACTCCGCAGAGTTTCCATCGATTCCTTGTCTCCTTAGCGCAGAGGGTGTCTGAGGTGAGTTAAGTGCAGTTACACAGCCGGGAGTCCGGAGACTCCGGTCTGGACCGGAGAGTCCGGGCACTCTCCGGAGGGAGTCCAGTGGGAGACACCACTTGCTCGTTTCTTCTTCTTCGCAGGAAATTCCTCACATCGGAGACTCCGGTCTGGTGGACCGAAGACTCCGGCCTGGAATTAATTCCAGCAGCTTCTAAACATGTAGTTCTCTTTGAACTTTTTGGAGATCACACCACCATTGGTAATTTAATCAAATGACCCTGAATCATCAACACACGTCAATAAATATACTTGTGCTGTTAACAAACACTCAAAACAAGATTTAAGCGAATTTGCGCTTTCAATCTCCCCCTTTTTGGTGTTTGATGACAACACAAATATTTGCAATGATAATCAAGCTATGCATTGGTTTGTAAGAAATAGATGGGCTCATTAACAACAAAGTCATGAGCTCCCCCTATGTTTTACAAACTAACACCACAAGTACAACAATAGTGAACAATACAATCGCATGCATAGGTAAGATAAGTAAAGCGAAATATTAGCACAACCATAAGATAGCTTCACCACATAGTCTCACCACACACAAATTAAGTTCACTAGGAAGGGAAACTCGAAAGCAACTAACATAAAGGGAACACAAGCCATATAAGCAAATCAAGTCCAAAGGCTTGTGTTTCGAAGCAAAGCAAAGCAAACCTTGCAAATCCCCGAGAAGTCTAGATAGCCACTTCTCCCCCTTTGGCATCGAGACACAAAAAAAGGAAAAGAGCAACTACACAAAACCCAAAGGATCACTCATCCACATCGTACTCCTTGTCATCATCATCATCTCTTGGTTCCTCCTTTTCATCCTCATCATATTCTTCATCCTCTTCACCAGCAGTCTGAGTCTCCTCTTCTTGTTCAGTGTGCTCCTCTTCCTCGGTCATGGGAGCCTTTCCACGGTTGTTGGAAGAAGATGGAGCTGAAGTGACCTCTTCAAAGTCACCCACGTAAACGAGGAGGTGTTCCACTCATGATAGGACATGGTCACAGACTTAGAAGGAGGCTCAAGTGGAGGGGTAGTTACAATACCCGCATTATCCTGAAGACGAGTGAGCATCTTCTTCATCTCCCTCATTTCCTTATAGGACTCGTGATTCTCCTTGTGTGCAGCAATAGTCATGCACATGATGTTGCGCTGGAACCACGAGAGCTTCTTCATCTCATCTGGAACCTCTTCCTTGCCCTGACGGCGAGTAGGAGGGTCGGCATTCTTCCTCCTATCCCTTGGAGCCTCAACCTCAGCATCACCCATAGGAGTATCCTCATCCGCAACAAAGTGAGCAGAGAGAATCTAAAGAGTACCAGGAGGATGCTCTGTCTCAGTCACAAGACCCGGGCACTGATCAAGAATAAGCTTCATCACATAAAGAGCACACACCAAAACTTTCCTTGGCTCGATCATGGCATGATAGATATCCTCCTTTATGAACTCCATGACGTCAACCTCAAAGCACACACAGTCCGGTCCAGCACGATGGAAATTGAAAGCATGGTGAAGCAAGTTCACAAGCCCACCACAGATAGCATCCACATTCCCGGCCTTTGGGGCAATGTTGCAACGAAAAAGGCGGAGGAGGATGTTGTAGAAACGCTTCAAGTCCTTTGCGGTGCCTACACTTGTGAGATGGTCATACATGGGAGCCAACCTTTTATTGTCATAAGAAACACCGGTAGCATGCATCCTTTTGCCCAAGTTGTCACCGTGGAGAGGGTACTCAAGAAGCTCGGAGAGCCCGAAGATAGACGACTCACACTGGACATGGCCAGTCATCCATGTCAATGAAATATCATCATCATCTCCAAAAGTGCCTGTGGCGAAGAACTACTGAACAACCTTGATGTTATAGTCCTGCTGAGTGGCTTCGAGCTTCTCGAGACCAAGCTTCCTAGTCACCCAACAGCCTCCTCAAAGTACTCCTTGCTGCCTAGAGCATCTAAGTCAAGAACCTTCTCCGGACAAACTGGGTGAGTGAGAGTATCATAAATCTAAGTCTGAATGAGTTGTTGCTCTCTCCTACAATAGTGAGGGTGATCAGAAGCGTGAATCATGGAGAATAAGGGTTGCACTCTCATTGCCCTATAGTCACTCTTGCTCATGCCCTTCAAGGTAGAAATCTGATCATAACGGGCCTTCTTCGCCAATTCTTGCCTTTGGTGCTCTAAGATGGCTTCCTCTCGGTTACGGTCATCTTCAATAGTTCGGCGCTGAGCCACTCTCCAAGTCTTTGGATCAGTGACGAGGTAGTTGTGAGAATGAGCATGGGACTTCCTTGGTTTGACATGAGGGTTCGATGAGGATGCTTTGGTTCGTTTCCCTGAAAAATAGCCAAACAACAACAAAGAATAGCAGTAGATGAGCATGCATGTCCAAGAGCCAAGTGGAGAAACCAACAAAAGATTCTGGACGCAAGTTTCTGTTTCTGCACCAGAGTCTCTGGCCTCAGGGTGCGGACTCTTCGGCCCACACTGTTGATTTCCAGATGAATGTGCCGCCTAAGGAAGTTCTACCATATGAGAAAGGGCCAAAAATCTCCAAAAGAAAACACATCTAGGTCACCCTAGAGGAAAAAGAGAGTTGGAGAGCGAGATTTGTACCCTTTTCAGACATGGTGCAAATCCTGGAGGGAAAGGAGCTTCCCCCTCGAGGAGGAGTGGAGGGAGCCTGGCGGAGGCTGATTCCGGTAGCTGGAACGGCTGGAATAGGGCCCTGCACGATGGAGACGGCACAGATGAAGTTTTGGGGGTCGGGTGGAAAGAAGGAATGAGGGAACCCTCCACCTCGGCCCCCTTTTGTTACTGCGAAAATCGCCAAGCCGGAGTCTTCGGTCTAAGAACCGGAGTCTCCGGTGTACACCGGAATCTCCGTGCTTAGGCAGGAGACTTTGGCCAGACCGGAGTCGCCGGTGTTACACAACGGAGTCTCCGACCCCAAAGCTCTAGAAACACCAAGATTTTGTGGGGACATGCATGTGGCTATAAAACTTGGTTTTTATGAAAGTGTTCTCTTGGGATAAGAAAAAACAAATAGGATGGTATTTTACACTCAAAGTTTGCAAGATCCAAACAACTAAAATCCAAAAATTGAGTGTGTTCCCCATGAAAACCAACTAAACTCAAAAGGAGAGAAAGAAGTCAAATAAAATCCAAATAACAACCAAATAAGAACCAACTCTTCAAAATAAGAGGTTGGTGGCCTAAGACGCCATGTAAGAGATTATGGTATGACGCCGCTGAAAGAACATCTTCCGTTTTGATAATTGATGACAACATAACTATCGGACTAATATTTATCTAAGAACATTTGCAGGTTTTATTTGATATCTCTGAAAATTCCCAAGTTCTTCAAGTACACATTCTCAATGGGCTACAAGGATTATTCTAAAGGAAAGGGCTCGAAGAAACAAAGCTGGGATGTTATTGTTGCAAGCAGCGGAGGCTCCGGTGGTTCCGTTCATTTTCTCAGCTACTCCCAGCAGGGCCGGTCCTGAGGGGTGGCGGGAGGGGCGGCCGCCCCGGGCCCAGAAATTTTAGGGGGCCCTCCTAGAAATTGGTACACAAAACGTTAAGCATAAATAAATAAATTCATATATGAAAAAGGCCCTGGAGTAAGGATTGGGCCCTTCCATTCACGGGGTTGCGAGCAGTTTCTCCTTGGGCATCTAGTTTCAGTTATTCAGCCCTAATGGCATCTCTGATCCATTTCTACATCTAAAATCCATCGCTCATCGCCTCCTCAAGCCTAATCGGCCGCATTAGTTTGGCAAATGGCAACCTGATTCCCCGAATCCTACACGTATTCTCGATCGCGAAGGCGCCACGCCGCCGGCAGGTTCAACCGGCCAGTGTCGCCCAATCCAGAGGAACAAACTGTATAGTGTCTCTAAGTAGGCTAGGTGATATCTATTTTTCTTTTGTACTTTCTGAAATCTCTTTGGTGCCTCCTACTTCTTAGATCAGGGTTAAGTATCTCAATCATTTGCCCCAAGGAAGGTGCATATATAGATTTACAATATACCTTAGTGTGTCCTTTAATTTTATATAAATTTAAATACCCAAAAATGGTTATCGTTTAAATATTTGTGATATGAAATGGGATGATACTGATATTGATTCCAACCTGACTGACTTTGTACAATTTTAAGGGTAAATTGAAATTGCAATAGTCATTTCCCGAAAAGGGTTTTTGCCGTAAAAGTTCACTATCTCGTTTCTCTTTTTGATCTCTACCTATCTAAAATACATTTGTTTTAATTATTTATACTAAGGGGTCCTAAATTTTAGGCTCGCTCCGGGCCCCCGAAATCTCAGGACCGGCCCTGACTCCGGTGCAACCTCCGCTAAAAACACCTTCGGGTGCATAAGAGCGGAGGCTGCAGCGGAGCCTCCGCTGGTTCAACTGCCCTACTGTGGGGCTGGCCTCTGGTGGCACCTCCGGTGCTACCTCCGCTCAAAGTGCCTTCGGGTGCATATGAGCGGAGGCTGGGGCGGAACCTCCGCCAACACCACTGGAGCCTCCGCCACAGAAGATTCCAGGAAGGACGAAAAGAGCCACGCTGGTGCGCGCAAGTGAAGACCACCGGAGCCTCTGGTGCTGCGTGGGCTGTTCAACGGTTGGATTGGGGAAGGGGTATTTAAAGCCCTTCCACTACCTCATAAATGCTAAGCTTTGCCCAATCTCTCCTAGCCATTAATGAAATCTTCAAACTCCTAGATCTCCCTGTCCAACCACCCAAACACTCTGAAACTCTGTGGAGAGCTAGAGGAGACCTAGATCCGTGATTCCACCAAAGGAATTTCAAATCCATCCACCACATCGTAGTAGATATAGAATCCTACTTGAGGCCTAGAAACCTTAGTAGATCTTGTGCTTGTAGCTTCCACCTTGTTGCAAGAAGCTTCGGATTTGTTGAGATCCTTCATCCATCTTGTGGAGTGTCCTCAACCTCGTGTAAAGGTTTGGTCAACGCCTTCAAGTCGACCTCATAGTGGAAACGAGAATCTCCCTCACCGGAGAAGCTCAAGGAGAATAAGGTGTGCACAACCGTGCTATTGAGGAGCGCCTAGGTGGCTCCCCACCTGTCCAACGTAGACGTACTTCTCGTGAGAAGGAACTACGGGAAACATATCCTTGTATCCTTGTTCACACTTGTGGTTTATCTTGTTACCTTTCGTTTTACTTCTGTTGTGTATCTTATCTTGTATCACTTAGGTTGCTCACCTAGTTGCACATCTAGAGAACCTTATCTTATCTTGTTTAGCCCTAATTAAAAGGAAAATAAGAAAAATTGGTAGTCAACCTATTCACCCCCTCTAGTTGACCATAGTGCACTTTCAACCGCGAAGATATATCTTGGGTGCATTGCCAATTCTCGACATTGAAGCTCACAATTCAATAGTAGAAATAGAGAGATAACAATGAATTTTTTTCTTTGGGCATAATGGGGGGAGGGAGAACCCAATGTGTTAAGATAACACTCCCCCTATGTCCATGCCTACACCTAAACCCAAACACATAGTCAAATATAGGGGTGTATGCAAGATCCTCAAGTCAAACTGTAGGGCCCGCCCTTCGAACCACTGTTCAAGGACACCCTCGATATGCATATATTCACGATCCCAGGAATTCAGTCGTGAACAACATATCAAGTTGGTAGACAGATACATTATCCATTACACGGTTGCTCAAACACTTACAAAGACGCATGGTCACATGACCAAGACTACACGGTTGTCACGCAGGACAACACACAACACACACAGCGGAAGACTAAACACACACAAAACGAGGTAGAGCCCAAGTCACACCTTAACCTACAGGCTGCTGACCCGGAGACGATCCTAGTTCGCAAAGCCATCAGCTCTGTACTCCTCTTTGTTGATCTTCTTCTGAGACTCCTTCTCAAAATCTGGCAAGTTGATACCAGGGACGAAACCAATATGAGTACATTTGAATGTACTCAGCAAGACATCCATCATGTAACTTACCAAAATGCAAGTATGCTTATATGGTGTAATAGGTAGGCTATAAATAGGGTTCACTATCAATGGTGTTCATATAGGATGACACCACAGTTGCAGTCAGGTTAATCTGTATCTTCATTGAAGAAGAGACTTCAGAAGAAAATAATATAGTTTTTTTTCTCTCTCTTGTAGATATCACATGTACAAGAGGTTTTGTAAAACTTTGTTAAAAGAATATTTTCTCTTTGCAAAACTTCTTGGAATCAGTTTCCAGAATTCTTGCTTAGAGGAGAAAAGTTTTTATTTGCAAAACCTTTTGTTTTGTAAAACAACGTCTGGCTTTCCATCATTGGTATCTCCATGGTACAAAGTTTCCTTCCTTTCCGAACTTCCCAAGTTCAACACCTTTTTGAAAACTCCTTTTTGAAAACATTGACACAATGCTAGCTACATGGCCATTCAACTGTCCATATCCGAGGACGCGACTTCTTCGAAAAAGTTGTACTCTGCAGAGGTGTACACATCCACCAGATACAATACACCTGCCGTGAACAACCACGGACTATAACAACAGTATGTAGAACATCAGATAACGTATCATAACCTTACACTATGTTCAAGCTAGAATGTGTCTATCTCTTCAGTTGAGTTTAATATCCCCGGCAACATGTCGCACACCGCCATGACAGGAGACTCAACTGCTGCGACCGGAGGCGAAATTAATCCCACACTTTTTATGTCTCGACATTGGGAGTTTTGACGACATTTGGTTCGAGGGTACGACGTCCCTTATAGCAATTGAGATAGAATACACACTAACAAGGACAAACTTCCAGTTAAGCCCCGTGCCCATGTTGGGGTAGGGTGGCAGTACGGTAAAGGTTGTCCGGCGAAGACTAGGTTATGTGTCATTTTTTAAAACACCATTTTCCCAAAAATGACCACTTCCACGTTCCTCCGGAGAATAAGGATCCGCCTTTTCTCCGGGTTTTCCATAAAGCCTTTGTTTTGTAAAAACATAATTTTAGGGGGTCCACTTAGGGACTAATAATTTTAGTGGTAATAAATACCCTATGGTGGCTATCGGCTTGGTACCACCAGGTATCAACTACTGGCATAATAGTAGTATATATAGTAGTAGTAGTATTCACTCAAAAATAGTTTTTGGAAAACAAAGTTTTTGTAAAACCTTTCAGAAGTAAAACATGCATGATAGATAATGATAAGTGTATTATAACATCAAGCATCAGGATGGCTTGCCTTAAATCTCTTAATGTCCCTGGCCTTGAAGTAACTTGAACTTGACGCACAGCTCCACAACTGCTTCTTCCTCTTCTTCGTTTTCTAGCGTCGTAAAAGAATACAAGACACACACTCGGGTCTAAAAGACACACAACTAAGCTAAACAACACATACAGCAAGCAAAAGCATAATAGCGCAAACTCACAAACATTATCGAGAAAAACTGCCTCACATAACTCTCAGGGTACAAAACTATCGTCAGATAAACATATGGTTGAGAAAACCATATCCCACATCTTACATATCACATATGGAGTGGTGTACCACTCTCATAATAAGATATCTAAGAAGCTAGAAATATAGCTTGGGGGTGCCAAAGGGTTAGGTTGCCAAGGTAAAACAAACAGGCAGGGCAATACCCATGGAGTGGGTATTGGCAACACACAAGCAATTGTCGCTTAATAAGTTTATGATTAGTTTGGATGCTTAGTTCACAAAATACTCCTAAGCACAACAACAACAACACTAGCACAACAAGTAACACAAGTATGACACTCATGCTAAGGTACACACTCAGACAATATTCAAACAACAGGTAAACACACCACAGATGATTAGACTATTTATTCACTACCTTAATGTTTAGTTGAAGTTATGGAATCCATCAATCATGAAAATTTAACAAACAACCAGTAGCTAAATAACCAATGGGTCAAGTCATAAAAAATAATCTAAAACACAGTCATCACTCAAGATAATGCTCCTATCAAAAGCATAGAAACAAGACTGCACTAATAGCATACTAGTATGGGAATTTCTACACAAGCATGCTACAAGAGATAATTATTAATCTACAACCATAGCACATGCAACTAAATAATTCATGGCATGATAACAGAAGTAATAACTTCCTAAAAATGCTATAATAAACTCATACACTCATAAAACAAAATATGACAATACTATAGCAAAAATCACCATTTTCTAGTGGTGACACTAGTTCAACACTAGAGAAGCAAACAATGCTACCATGATGCTTAAATCTAATAAAGCAAGTCATAAACATAAATGTACCTAATAATAGTACACAAATCCTACTCATGCTAGGAAGCAAAAACATCATAACAATCCCATGAAACAACTATTAAGCATGCATAAATTAATTCTAGCAATTTCTGTTTTCTTAAAACAATAACTAGCAAGCAAACAAGGTATAACTCACACAACCAGTAGCTATGGATTCAATGAAAAGTCATCTGAAACTTTTCAAAAATCCAAACACTCAATTTAAAATCATTCACAAACAATCTATCAATCACAAGTAATTTAGTTTATTTGCAAACAATTTAATTTAGCACTCAATAGTGAATCATTTCTTAACATGATACTCCTAAGGAATATTATGCTAACAAATGGATCACATCTAACATACTAGTATCCTCTAATAAGAAATAAACTTCTCACTTGCATAAGTGAAAACAAACAAATATGTTTTCCATGGTGGAAAAATAGCAATCAATCATATAATTAAACATGTTAATTTCTCACATGTGCATGGTTGAGAATTTTCATCCACAACCAAGATGCAATGGGACCAGTGGATTATGGGCCCACTAATACCAAGGCAAAAGAGGTACTAAGCCTCTGGTTACTCATGACAAACATTAGTATGCAAGATAAATAATACAAAGCCATTTATTCTAGTGAAAACAATACTAGTGCATAAGAATAACAAAACCTACACATGCTTCACTATAAAAAGACATGCAAGCTAACAGAGGTATTAACTTCAAAATAACAGTACCAAAATGGTACTGGATCCATAGCAATCATAGCACAAAATTTATCAAAGCATTCACACAAAGATCTAGCTCTCACAATAATTCCAAATAATAAAACTAGAAGGTAACAAATGCTATTTCATTTTTATTTGAGTTTCCAATCATGCACACACTTTCTAAGGTAGAGGTACTGTAAGAGAACAACTTAATAACAAGTCATAACAACTTTATACATGCTAGGAAGCAAGATTAAATCAACCAAACAATTTATTTCAAACAAGAACACATTCCAAAACAAAAACAGAAAAGCTGCTGTTTCTAGATCTGTCTACCAAAAATAATCTAGAGCCTCAAAAATTAATATAAGCTAAGATAAGATATATCTAGTCAATACCAAACTCATCCAATTGGATTTTCTCTAAAAATCATTTTTAAACTCCTTATAAAAATCATAGAAGAGCCTACTGGTCTTTTAGTAATCTGGATGGCATTTTCATTCTAAAACTCACCTTGATGTGAGGTCAACTGCATTGGATAGATCTTTTTAATACCTATCCAGAACATTTTTTTTGTTCCATTTGGTTACATATTTTAAAAGTTATGGTCAAAACATCCTCATAGACAGTCTGTGGCAAAACAGTTCTTGTGCCCAAAATATTGGTCCAAAAGTAGATCTGCAAATTTTATAAGGTTTAGATTTTATATCTTAGGGTCCATGAATTTTTCCAGATTTTATTTTGCAGTTTTTATATTTTTCACAAGTCCAAAGTGATTGTACATGTTTCTGTAAAAAAATTAATTGGATTTAAAAACCAAACAGCGTGCGGGCTGGTTTTCACCGCGGCGCGGCCCAGCTAGGCGCGAGCGCGGCCCAGCGCAGCCAGGCGAGCACGCTGGCGCGGGAAAAAGGCTTTTAAGCCTGGCCGTTGATCCGCAGATCGACGGCCCGCTTTCATCTTCTTCCTCCTCTCTCTGCCTCTCATTGTCCCGATCGGGGAAGACAAAAACGCGGCCGTGGCTCACCTTAGAGGGCTCGGGGAGGGCTGAGCGGGCTCGGGAGAGCTGCTGGGTGGTGGGGGCACCGAGGGGCGGCGACGGCAACGCGCGGCGTGGCCCCACGCGATGGAACACGGCAGGCGTCCGCGGCGGCGCCCGTGGACGGCGGCGTCTCCGGTGGTTAGGGGGCTCGGGAACGTGTCCGGGAGGCTCAGGGGAACTCGGGGATTTGTTCTAGGGTGGCGGGAGGGGTTGGAAGGGAGTGTATCGGGCAGGGTTTCGCCGTGGCCGTGGTGATCACCCGGCGGCCAGAGCACGGGCTCGGGGTGCTCTAGGGGGTAGGGCTCGGGTCCAAAATGACCAGGGGAGGTAGGAGGGAGGATGAGGTGCAAAGGCACAAGGGTGTGGCCTCTGGCCATTTATAGGAGAGGGAGTGAGGTTGAGGGTATTTTGGGGAGCTCGGGTGGATGCCATCCAATGGCATTTGTGTGCCCAGGGGGTTTTAGTCTTTTCCACATGAGAGCACTGGTGCCCTAGGTCAAGGCCACGAGTGGGCAAGGTTTATCTAGGCCATAGAGAGCAAGTGGAGCAAGTGGCAAGCTAAAATGGTCAAAGGTATGGGCTCCCACACCTGCCACATCATCACCTCTTCTCTCTCTAATAACTTCAACCCTAAGGCTTCTAGAAGGTATCCAATGCATGCTGGTTTGAGAAGGAACTAATGTCAACACACTAGGCTTGGTCACACTTCCAAAAGATCAAGGAATAATCAAGAAAACAAAGGTGCAAAACTGTATCTCCTACTGTTCAAAGAAAAATTCAGAAAATTCAGTCTTAAGACTTAGAATTTTTCTAAGTGTTGAAAACAGATTAAAAGTTGCAAAAGTTGAGTTTGTTTTCAGGGTTCAAATGATTCCCAAAATTGGTTTTCAAAACATGGAATTGTTAACCATGTTATCTACTTTCAGAAACAACTTTTGAAAACAATTTTGAAATAATTTAAGGTCATGAAAACAATGTGGAAAAAGGTATACTTTCTGTTTTTATCTGTTTCTCAAAACTGCCTTTTTCTGCCTTAATTTTATACCACAAAAACAACAAGAAAAAGATAGTTTTTATTTCTCCAAAAATAAAAGTGAGCTTATGGGTTTGTAGTACATATATCAAGGATTAATTAGAAGTCAAGAAACCATAAAATAACAATTTATAGCTTAGTGAAAACAAGGGTAGAAAACAGGTACTTGGATTAATTTTTAGGAATTGTTTTCCATAGAAAACTTAAAAGAAAACTTTCATAACTCATTTTGAAAACTTGTTTTCTTGGACCCAACAAAGTTAAAAGTTTTTTTTAAGATGCAATCAAGAATGATCCAAGTCTTGGAATAAAAAACCACTCAGGTAATAATAGGAAAACCTCAGGGAAAAATAATAGGAATATTTTCAGAAACATTTGGTGTTGGTTTTATAAAGAAACTAAACTTGTGTTGCAAATATTATTAAGATCATAAACACATGTTAGTTCAAACAATCATGTTGTTAAAAAAAATTGTTGGCCCTAATTTTTGTCTTCTTGAGCACAGTCCAAGAGTCCAAAAACTGGGGTGTGACAGACCTTCCCCCCTTAAAAGAATCTCGTCCCGAGATTCGCAGGCAAGCGAGAAGAGGGTATGGTCAAAACAACAATATTAGTTGATTTGTTTACAAAACAAGTGTTGGTGATTTGTAACATTATTTACAGGGGCTTCCCCCCTTTGATTTATCTTATCAGAATTCACCTGTAAACTGGTTCTCTTTTCAAAGGTTTGGGTGCCATGTTCTAAACCTAGAACTTATTGTTCCTTAAAACCATGATATCAAACCAGGGTTTATTTTGTAGATAAAAACCTATTTTCCCAACCTCAAATGTTCAATTTAATGGACATCCACCAACACCTATTTAGTATGAGCTTTCCATTGCTCATCTCCAAAATCCAGGAAAATCCACTATCTTCCTCTTACTTCAATATAATTGAGTCTCAAGTCATTTGTCTCTGTCAAAGGTATTTCATCAAGCTCATAAAGCTATACCAACTCTGTGTACTACCAATTCTGTAAGGTCCTTTCAAAATCTCCAAACTCTTTTCTCACGATGGAAGCTAAATCATTTTCCTCCAACAATCTCAAAAGAGCGTGACAAGCTCCGAGAATATATCATCAAGAATAATCATCTACTAAATCCAAGTCATATTGATTTTTCCTAAAATCCAAAATCATCATTTCGTATCCACAAATCTTTCTAAACCTCAACCATTCTTCAAAAACTACAAATCTTAGTTACTGATAACTTCCAATTATTTGGGGTCCTCAACTGGTTATCCCCGGATATTATATTATAATTCAACTCCACTAAAAATTCTATGATCCTCAATCTTTCCTTCCTAAGCTAAACCTCAATGAGTTTTCCACCATCTCATATTCTAGGATCTGGTTGCCTAGTAACGATCATAGTTTTATCCATCCAATATTTTTTTCCAACCTTTCACTTCTTTCAAAACAGCTATAGAATCATCCTAAGGCACCTTTCTCTTTGTTTTTTTGGAAAAAGTTGATTACACGTTTTTGTTTTAAACGGGTGATAACAACTCTGTAACATATCAACTCTGTAAGTTACTCTGTAAGGTATTTGGTTTTAGATACCACTCTGTAGGGTATTAAAACGAAAAATTGATGAGCCAACTCTGTAGGGTTTTAAGCTTAAGATTAGATGAGGTTATATTACCAATTTTGTAAGGTCTCTAAATAGAATTAGATGAAGCCATTTTACCAACCTTGTAGGGTGGCAACAATTTTATGTGGCAAAAATTTAATCTACTCTGTAGGGTGTTATACTAAGATTAGATGAGATTCTGTTAGTATCGTTAATTATTTAAGATGTTATTTAGTCCGACGTGACACTTCTAGTGTTCCATTTACGTCCTTTTCAGGGTACAATGACACACAAACAAGGGGGTTCACAGGTTTGGTTCGAAAACGTACCATTGGCTATGGCATGAGTCGCAGATGCTTCTGCAACATCATCTTGGTCTCGAGGTCCACTCATCAGACTCTTGCGTTTCTTCTGGGATGGACCATGGCGTTCTTGGGGGTTCATCAGGATGAGATAGAATATGGTTCTTCTTGGGACAATCACGAGCAAAGTGTCCTTCCTGTCCACAGGTAAAGCAACCCATGGCTCTAGGCTTGACCTTCACACGCCTCCTTGAAGATTGTGGCATCGCAGGCAAAACGCTGCGAGTCACCCATGAACTAGTTTCTCCTAGCGTCACTATCTTCCGTTTGCGGCTCTCTACAGCAAGCAGTTGCTGGTATTCTCTCACAAGGAATGAAGTATTCTCAGTGTTGGTGATGACAAGCTGAGTCAATTGTTCCAGGGCAGCATGGGTGGCAATGTGTTCAGCACGAGCGGCTTCACTTTCTTCCCTCAGCAGAGCAAACAGTTGAGCCACTGTCGGCTCAGGTGATGGAGGTAGATCGCTGGCCATGCTGAAGACAAAGAACGGTGTAAGGCGAGAGCAACTAAAGGTGGGTTTTGTTTTTTTTGAAAAATTTGTGACACATACCGGCTCATAACGGAGATGAGAACGGTAGGTACCACAACAACAAGCAAACGTCTAAGAAACAAACGCCAACTCAAACCAAGATTAACATACGCATGAAACAGAGTCTTAACAAGCATAACTTAACTTAAGGGTTCACAAGGCTACATCAGAAGGCTTACAACACAACTAGCACACTCAAAGCTCTAACAGAGTTCACACAATACAGACAAACAAGCGTCTGGGATGGAAATAACACAACTCCTATCATCCTGCGGCAATCCTAAGTGCTTGAGGAAGCGCGTAGCTGTTCCTCCAACTCTTCAACTCTGGCCTTGCTGGCTTCAAGCTGGAACTGAAGGTCTCTCACTTGTGCACGGAGATGGAAACCAACAAACCTCATGGTTTTTCCTTGTGCCGCGAGACGGCGCTCGGTAGCAGTGGAAACTATCAGGTCCTTGGTTAGCTGGAAGATCTCTCTTCCCTGATTATCGAACTCTCCTCTGAGCCTGTCAAGGGAAAACTGAGTGTTGTACAGCTGTCCCTCCAAGTGCTGGAAATGACGAGCAAACACAAAGTCTTCGGTGACATCTACTGGCTTGTCGTCCTCATCGCGCCTCCCATAGTATCTATAGGGGGTGCCTTCAAACTTGCCGCGAAAGAAGTTCGCGAGTTTGGCAATGGTCAGCTGCATCACTCTAAGGATACCATCTTCCCAGCTGTTCTCCTTTACTTCATACGTGATCTCAGGGGTTGACGGTGCTAGCAAGGGTGCACGGATGGTGCAGACCACCAACCAGGACACTTCACGTCCGTCATGGTGAATCTGGGCTCCCTTCAACTCAGGTGTGGGACGACCAATAAGATGAGTCATCTTGATCAAATCCTCCTCAAAGCGGCGGTAGCAAGGTGCATGCGATCCCAGCCGGAAGGACTTGGTGAAGACAACTGCCATCTACACAAGATTTTAAAGTGGATTAAGTTAGGTAACAGTGTGCAAAATTTTAAGATGCTCCTTTTTAACTTTAGTGTAAATAGAGTTTTCGAAACACAGAGGGGATGGAGTATAGAATTCTCTTTTGAAAAATAGTCATCTTAGTGACCTGGGGTTATTAACTTTAATTAGTAGAGTACTAGCTAACGTTCATGCTAACTAAGGTCTCCTAAGGTCAGGATAGCTCTGATACCAACTCTGTAGGGCCCGCCCTTCGAACCACTGTTCAAGGACGCCCTCGATATGCATACATTCACGATCCCAGGAAATTCAGTCGTGAACAACATATCAAGCTGGTACACAGATACAATATCCATTACACGGTTGCGCAAACACTTACAAGGACACATGGTCACATGACCAAGACTACACGGTTGTCACGCAGGACAACACACAACACACACAGCGGAAGACTAAACACACACAAACGCGGTAGAGCCCAAGTCATGCCTTAACCTACAGGATACTGACCCAGAGACGATCCTAGTTCGCAAAGCCATCAGCTCCGTACTCCTCTTCGTTGATCTTCTTCTGAGACTCCTTCTCAAAATCTGGCAAGTTGATACCAGGGACGAAACCAATATGAGTACATTTGAATGTACTCAGCAAGACATCCATCATGTAACTTACCAAATGCAAGTATGCTTATATGGTGTAGTAGGTAGGCTATAAATAGGGTTCACTATCAATGGTGTTCATATAGGATGACACCACAGTTGCAGTCAGGTTAATCTGTATCTTCGTTGAAGAAGATACTTCAGAAGAAAATAATATAGTTTTTCTTTCTCTTGTAGATATCACATGTACAAGAGGTTTTGTAAAACTTTGTTAAAAGAATATTTTCTCTTTGCAAAACTTCTTGGAATCAGTTTCCAGAATTCTTGCTTAGAGTAGAAAAATTTTATTTGCAAAACTTTTTGGTTTGTAAAACAACTTCTGGCTTTCCATCATCAGTACCTCCACGGTACAAGATTTCCTTCCTTTCCGAACTTCCCGAGTTCAACACCTTTTTGAAAACTCCTTTTTGAAAACATTGACACAATGCTAGCTACATGGCCATTCAACTGTCCATATCCGAGGACGCGGCTTCTTCGAAAAAGTTGTACTCTGCAGAGGTGTACACATCCACCAGATACAGTACACCTGCCGTGAACAACCACGGACTGTAACAACAGTATGTAGAACATCAGATAACTGATCATAACCTTCCACTATGTTCAAGCTAGAATGTGTCTATCTCTTCAGTTGAGTTTAATCTCCCCGGCAACATGTCGCACACCGCCATGACAGGAGACTCAACCGCTGCGACCGGAGGCAAAATTAGTCCCACACTTTTTATGTCTCAACATTGGGAGTTTTGACGACATTCGGTTCGAGGGTACGACGTCCCTTATAGCAATTGAGATAGAACACACACTAACAAGGACAAACTTCCAGTTAAGCCCCGTGCCCATGTTGGGGTAGGGTGGCAGTACGGTAAAGGTTGTCCGGCGAAGACTAGGTTATGTGTATTTTTTGAAAACACCATTTTCCCAAAAATGACCACTTCCACATTCCTCCGGAGAATAAGGATCCACCTTTTCTCCGGGTTTTCCATAAAGCCTTTGTTTTGTAAAAACATAATTTTAGGGGGTCCACTTAGGGACTAATAATTTTAGTGGTAATAAATACCCTATGGTGGCTATGGGCTTGGTACCACCAAGTATCAACTACTGGCATAATAGTAGTATATATATAGTAGTAGTAGTATTCACTCAAAATAGATTTTGGAAAACAAAGTTTTTGTAAAACCTTTTAGAAGTAAAACATGCATGATAGATAATTATAAGTATATTATAACAGCAAGCATCAGGATGGCTTGCCTTAAATCTCTTAATGTCCCTGGCCTTGAAGTAACGTGTACTTGACGCACAGCTCCACAACTGCTTCTTCCTCTTCTTCGTTTTCTAGCGTCGTAAAAGAATACAAGACACATACTCGGGTCTAAAAGAAACACAACTAAACTAAACAACACAAACAGCAAGCAAAAGCATAATAGCGCAAACTCACAAACGTTATCGAGAAAAACTGCCTCATATAACTCTCAGGGTACAAAACTATCGTCAGATAAACATATGGTTGAGAAAACCATATCCCACATCTTACATACCACATATGGAGTGGTGTACCACTCTCATAATAAGATATCTAATGTCGGATATATACTAAATAGGGGTATATCAGATGGTAGTCAAAGTGCCGGATTACCAGGGTGGCCCAAGCGGTAGTGGGCTGTGGTCCATTGGGCGGCCCAGTAACCCGACGCACAGAAGCCGGATTCTAGAAGGACCCGGATCACGGCCCACGTGATCTGGCTTGGAGGAGAAGACGGATTCCTTACTTTCCAAGTTATAGTTACCGTAGTCTTCTAGGTTTCCTATTCTGTAAGCCCTAATCCGGCTATTATATAAAGCCGGACGGGAGATAAGTTTGATAACGAATAAGAGAGAAGAGGCTATAGGCTAACTCGTCGGGAAGTGGATCCTCTGCGAATAGCTAGATCTAAACCTCACATTGTAATTCTATATCCAGGCTTTAGTCCTGATTAGTGAGAAGTGCAGGAGTAGGCACGTCGTACTGTCGCGACGTACCGAACCTGGGTAAATCCTGTGTTCACTGTCCACCACGCGATCACGTTACCCCACGTCTCTACCGTAGTCTCATGGCACCCCCGTCTATGAAAACTACTACGATGTCTCGACAGTTGGCGCCCACCGTGGGGCAAACGGCGTCAGGCGTGAAGTTCCGATCTGGGATACTCGGCGGAATCGGAAGATCAATCACTGTCGGAAGCCTGGAGTTTGACGACGACGTCGGATGCTTCCTCGACAACGGATCCTACATACCGGCGCAAAACCACCTGGTAAGTGCCTGCGTGTTACCGATCGGATCTGCTAACATCTTTATCGGACTAACTGCAGAAGCAATGGGGTTGTGCGGTGGAAGCAAATATTTCCCACCCGCCCTATACCCAGTCGAAAATGATTATGATACCGGATTCTGCTCAGATCGCCGACAAAAAAGTGATACACACTTTATCGGCATGGTGCAATCCGAAGTCGCCGAAAACACGGATGACGGAAATCCCGTGCAAGAGGCAGACAAAAACACACCCGTCACAGAGACGGAAGATCCGACACCCGTCATACAGGCGGAAGATCCGACATCTATCAACATGATGATGAACTCGGAAGCTGACTCTGTACTAGCCGCCATTGAGGCGAGATTAGAATCAGAAACCGGATTAGATGATTTTGATTCCGAAGACGAAGACGCGTACGCCTTCGAAAGGAAAGTTAAATCTTTTCAAGAGGGATTCCATGAAGTACTAATGGCAAAACCGGCTGATACCACGGACGCCGGCAGTCAGGAAAGCCCTAAAACTCCTCCGCCAGAAGAAGAGAGAGAAGACGGAGAAACTTCTCCGATATTTCCTAATGTAAAGGAATTGACAGAAGATGAGCCTGTCAAAAAACCTCCCTCTTCCAAGAAAAAGCACCGTGCTGCTAAGAAACTCCAATACAAAATCCGGAAGAAAAAATCAGCTGATCTAGCTGATGAAAACCTGGAAGTAGGAGATGCTAGCGGAACAAAGCCTGCGGAGAAGAAAATCAAAGAAATCCTTGCTCCGCCAATGACGGAACAGGAAGAACAGCAGCTGTTGCAAACGCGAGTGGGATTAAACGAACCCTCTGAGATGCTGGAAGCCAGGAGACGAGCTTTCCAACGGCAACAACAACATCTACTCAGAACTCGCGAACACCTCCAAAAAACCCAGGATGACATTAAGCTCATGAAGGAAGAAATCGAGGAGTACGAGAGAAAGAATAGATCTGGCATTAAACCTACAAGGTTACCCGGAATCGTAAGACCGGAAGTACTGCCGCCAAAAGAAAGGTTTCACAACCCATCTTGGCAAAAGCAGGTAAACGGCAAAGATGCCAAAGGCGAACCAATATACAAAACCGCAGCAGAAAACGCGGAAGCAGCGTTTGCCATCCTCAACAATGACTTGTACTCTAATGGTGAAAAGCTCCAGGGGGTGTATGCTTTCCTAGGAAAAGCATTGCAACAACAACAGCGGGCCCAAGAGCGATCAGGAAGACTGCAGGATAACTCCGCCCTATGCAAAACAGCTACTTGTGCCGCTGGAGCACCTGGAGATTCAGACAATTCAAAGGATAATAAAGAGGATCCGAGAAAAGACAAGAAAAACCCCGACAATAGGGATGAAGCGTCCCGAACCGGATCCCATCCCCCGAAAGGTGGACTCAAACCCCACGATCGGGAAGAAAAATACCGGAATGACGACAAAACAATGCCACCTCCGAGAAACCCAGCTGAGAAAGCCGGAAGATACGATATACCTCACAGACGTGAGAGATCCCGGACACCTCCTAAGGATAAAGAAAGGCACAGGAGCAGGACTCCGCCTAATCCAAAAGGGCGTGATCATGGAAGAGATAGATACAATCCCGGAAAAGCGCGTCCGCGCAACAATGGAAAAGAAAGGAGTAGATCCCCTTCTGTCCATTAAGCTGGAAGATATTCCACACACATTGATAGAGCGGAAAAGGATGATCTATACTTTGGTCCTAAGTGTTTCACTGACAGGATCCGAAGGATAACCCTGCATTCTGGCTTCGCCAAAGTCGGTCCAACGTACCAGAAATACACCGGCAGCACAAACCCGGACACCTGGCTCTCAGACTACTATACAGCCGTGCAGATCAACAATGGGACAGACCTGGAAGCTGTCAAGTTTCTTCCCCTAATGTTACTAGACGGAGCCAGAGATTGGATCAATGGATTACCATCAAGAGCTGTCGACAGCTGGGATGATATGGCTAGAGTATTTACTCAGCATTTCCGGGGAACGTACAAACGCCCGAACAGCATCAACCAGCTGAACCGTTGCACCCAATTCGAGGATGAACCATACGTGGATTTCATCTCCAGATGGACGGCAATGAAGAATAGTTGTTCTGGAGTAACTGACGTACAAGCAATGCATGCTTTCGTCAATGGCCTAAAACCCGGACTTGTACCGTTCATGGTTGGTTCCAAACAACACAAAGATCTCGGATCTATGCTTACAACCGCCAACGAACACGCTGTAGCCGAAGACGACATCAGAGCAAGAGGGGGCAATATCGAATCACTGATACTTGCCAAGAAAACTCCTCGTTCTGACAAAAAAGGAACTCCAGAAACAACGACAAAACCCAAAGAGGTCAACATAGCCTTTGGAAGTGAAAAAGGGAATAAGTGGAAAGGAGGGAGAGGATTAAGTCGGAACCCTGTGTCCACCATTCACAATTTGGGAAACCCACCCATACAAACGCGCAATGCCGGCTGAATAAGCATATGAAAGGCAGTGCAGGATCCGGAAATAAGGGGAAGGGTTCCAAAAGGAAACCCGCCAAATAAAAGCCAGAAGCTGACAAAGAAGACAGTGAATCGGACACTGACGAAAAAATTCAGGAACAACAGCGAAAGGGCGAACCCAAATTTCCGAGAGTTGATGGAGAAGCAATGCTAACATTCCTATCAACTCCGTCAGCAAAAGTGGCCAAAAGAACACTTCGAGAAATAAACGCGGTTGTTCCGGCAACCCCGAAATTCTTGAAGTACTCGAACACACCAATTACCTGGGATCAGTCTGATCATCCCGGGAATATCCCTGAACCCGGCACACAAGCTCTTGTCGTAAGCCCTATTGTCCAGAACACTAGGCTAAGAAGAGTGCTGATGGATGGAGGATCCAGCATTAACATAATGTACCTGGATACACTGAAGCATCTGAAGATTTCCGAGTCCCAACTCAATTACAGCAACATACGCTTCCATGGCATTGTTCCTGGCAGACAAGCACGATCCCTAGGAGAAATTTCCCTAGATGTCACCTTCGGAGATAAAGATCACTTCCGGCAGGAAAAAGTATCCTTCGAAGTAGTGCCGTTCGAAAGCGTGTATCACGCAATACTCGGACGTCCAGCTTTCGCCAAATTCATGGCAAGATCCTGTTATATCTATAACAAGCTGAAGATGCCAGGACCAAAAGGAGGAGTAATCACCATAGCTGGTGACTTCAAGCTGGCAAACGAGTTGGAGAAAGAAAACGCCCTTTGCGCTCAGAGAGTCATAGCAAAGGAAGAACTGAAGGAATTGGCCAAGAAGGTATCGCCGACAGAAATGCCGGCAGGAAAAGAAACCCGGAAGCCAGCAGACAGCTTCAAGGCGTCCGAGAATACAAGACAGGTAATCCTAGACCCCAAAGATCCGACAAAGTTCATCGTCGTAGGGACTGGGATGACTGACAAATAGGAAGGCGAGCTCATCAAGTTCCTCCGTGAGAACTGGGATATTTTTGCCTGGTGTCCAGCTGACATGCCAGGCGTACCCAGGGAACTTGCTGAGCACCAACTCAAGGTGATTCCAGGATCAAAACTCGTCAAACAAGGTCTCCGTCGATTTGACGGAAGAAGACGGAAGGCTATTGGCAAGGAAATTATCCGCCTTTTAGCAGCAGATTTCATCCAGGAAGTAATCCACACTAAATGGTCTGCAAATCCGGTATTAGTACCGAAGAAAGACACTACTGCTCTTAGAATGTGTATAGATTACACAGGCTTGAACAAATTGTGTCCGAAAGATAGGTTCGCGTTACCGCGAATCGATCAAATAATAGATGCCACTGCAGGCTCTGAGCTTTTGTGCTTTTTGGACGCATACTCCGGGTACCACCAAATACGCATGAAAAAGGAAGATCAAATTAAGACTTCTTTCATAACCCCATACGGGACGTACTATTATGTAACCATGCCATTTAGCCTGAAGAACGCAGGTGGAACTTACCAGCGTTGCATGCAACGTTGTTTGCATAGTCAGATTGGCAAAAACGTTCATGTTTACGTGGATGATATTGCTGTCGTAACCAAGGAAAAAGATACACTCCTTGATGATCTGCGAGAAACTTTCGAAAACTTGCGCACCTACAAGATGAAGTTAAATCCATCTAAGTCCGTATTCGGGGTTCCCTCAGGAAAACTTCTGGGTTTCATCGTTTCTCACAGAGGAATAGAGGTTAACCCGGAAAAGATCAAAGCCATCTTGAACATCTCGAAACCTACGTGTGTAAAAGATGTCCAAAGATTGACGGGTTCCGCCGCTGCCGTCAGCAGATTTATTAGTCGGCTGGGGGATAAAGCCTTACCACTCTACAAGTTGCTGAAGAAATCCGACAAAGTCAAGTGGACAGCGAAAGCTTGGAAGTATCTAGCAGTTATGTCCCTTCTATACTTAGTTCAATTTCTATGTAAACATCTTTGAGATCATGAAATAAAGTTGTCGGAATTTTGGTTCATTCTAGTATAAAGCATGATTCCGCCTCATCTATTTCCCAATGATCTTACAAAATACTCAATGTTAACCCGAATTGCGCCTGCGTACTCGGCGTTAAAAAACTGAATGATTTTTCATCCTGCTAACGGCTAAAGGAAACTTGAATTGCCTGCGTGCCCAAGTTTCATTTAAAAAATTCCTTGCTTCTCTAAGCATTATCTGATTGCTTATGTGTTGAGTCACTGGAGCTAGTCAGTAAAAATGCCTTTAGTATGATCCATGTTTCCGAGTTTAAACTGATTGGTTATACCCAGTTACTCGGCATGACGATTCATAATGCTATTGAGCCATTTCAAACACTAAGGACAGTTAAAACATATACGCCAGAGAACTTAGAAGATAAAGGAATAATAAAATCCGAAAACCTTGCAAAGAATTTCATAATTAAGACTGCAAAAGGCGGAGTTCTCATTCATGCAAAAGGAATAGAAGCATTACAATTTGAATTACATCATAAAAGTACAGTAATGCTCCTATTTGTCTACTTTCACCATCCAGGTTCAAGGCAGCCCTTCAAGCACCCGACTCTTCTTCGCTGCTATCATCCTCGGGGGCTGCAGGGACCTCCTCTTCCGGATAAGTGATGGAGATATTCACCATGGAGGCAATCTTGGTGGCATGGCCTTTGATTTCATAAAAGATTGTATTCCGCTGAGCTTCCATGTATCCTTGAGGGATACCGGACGCCACGCGCCAAGACTTTGCACCAGGGTAGTGCATACGCATAAGGCCAAGCGCCATGCGTGCACCGCCCCATGCAGCGGAGCGTAGGATGGATTCCCTGGACTCCGCCACCTCCATGATGGCACCCGGAAGTTTTTCAACTTCCGAGAACTCCCCAGTCCTTGAGGGAATGAACTTATTGACCAGCTGCATGCCAGCAGCTCTGATCGAAGTCCAGGTCTTCCCAAAAGCTCGGATTCTATCAATCCGAGAAAGATCTGGGCTATCTCCTGTTTTTCAGCAAAATCAACCAAGAAGGTTAAGTAAAAAAGCAGAGAAACACAGCAAGACTGGGAAGAATGGTAAATGCAGAAAAAACTTACCGACAAGTTTGTCAATTTCGGAGCCTTCCTCCAGGCGCAGGTTCAGAGCAGCCTCCAAGTCCCGAATGGTGGACTGGTCCTTCTCCGCCTGTGCGGAAGCCTTGGATTGAGAAACTCCAAGGGCCAAATTGCTGGCTTCCTGATCTTTTTGAGCCTTCACAAGATCCTTGTGAAGGTCCAAATTCTCCTTTCGGAGAAACTCGGCATTGCCGGCGTCTTCAGCTATTTGCTTGGCCTTAGCCAAAGCAGCTGGAAAGCAAGGAAAATTCCGAGTTTAGAAAACTTCCGGAATAAGTACTTAGACAAAAAGTTGAATCGAAAACTTCATAGGAAAAACGCTTACCTGTTGTTTCCGACAACGCCAGCTGAGACGATGCCAGCTCTGTCTCTCTCTCCTCAAGAATAGAAAGAAGATTTCTAACTTCTTTATTCTGGATGGAGAGTTTGTTGAAAACTTCCATGTTAATGGCTTCAGCGGTTTGCTGGAACATGGCAAGGAAAAGAATGAACATAAAGCATCAAGACAAAAAAGCATACATTTTGTTTAATGCTTGGGGGCTAGAGTTATATACCTGGCTCATTCGTTGCAAACCCGCCAAGTTTTCATTGAACCCTTTTGCGTATTCTGCAAAAAGAGTTCCGGCTGCGCTTAGACCGTCGTTGATGATCTTGAAGTCCTTGTCAAAGGTGGGAATCTCCTCGTCGAATGTCCGAGAAGATTTTCCCACCTCTGGAGCCGCCCTTTCCCTCGTGTCCGTGTTCGACACAACGGGCTGGCTGGGCTCTAGCGGCTTGGTGGTGGGGGCTGTAGCATGCTCTTCCGCCATCGTGGACGGTGTGTCCGGGGCGATGACGGGAGAAGGTTGAGCGCCTCGGCTGGACACAACTTTGTGTTTCTTCAGCTTCTTCGGCTTTAGGTTGGAGGGAGGTAGGCTAAAAACCAAAAACCCGGAAAAAGTTAAAATTCCGAAGACGAAAGAAAAACTTCGACAAAAGAAAAATAACCCGGATGATCTAACCTGGAGGTGGCGACGGGAATTCCGTCAAGGTCGATAACTTCCTCAGAGGAAGAAATCTTCTTGCGCTTGCGCCCACCTGTAGAGGCGGTACGCAATGCGTCCAGCTCAGCTTCGGAGGCCAGCTCCGAGTCTGGAAGTTCAGCGATCTGTTGAAAATAAAAATCAGAGTTAGAAGCGAGAAAATCCGAGAAGGAATGTCAAAACTCTACCCAAATGACGGAAAAAATACCTTGGGAGCCGGATTGTCGGCCGTATACATTGGCCGACTCGCTTCGTATTGGTCGCGTGATGCGACCAACTGGTTCACGCGCCGTCGAAGATCCCTCGCGGACCAGTCTTTGTTGGTTGTCCGCATTGGGTCGTTGGCACCCGTGTAGTCGCAAAGAAGGCGGCCACCGTGATTGGCCAACGGCTGGATCCGCCTATCCAACCAGCAAAGGACCGCATCCATGCCGGTTAGAGGTGGATCGGAAGAGGTGAGCTTGGCGATGCGCCGCTTAATCCTTAGAAGATCAGGCGGCAAGACTTGGACGGCTTCCGTTTCCCAATTGTCTTGGGGAACAGCAGCAGTGTTTGAAAAAGGTGGAACCCCGATGGCCTTTTTTGGGAAAGGCACATCGGGATGGTAGAAGAAAGAACCCGTCCAAAATTTGACGGATTCCGATGTCTTGATCTTGGGGAACCAATCTTGCCTAAATCTCCGAAGAGTAAAGGAGATGGTTCCGCAAGTCGGGAGTGCGCCCTCCGAGGAGTTCCGCTTAACCCCGAAACAATACATCCAAAAATCTAACCTAGGTTCTAAGCCTAAGTAACCCTCGAATAGGGCCTGGAACGGCCATATAGAGAATGGAGTTGGGTGGCAGGTTATGAGGTTGGATGTTATAGTGGGAGAGGACTTGGAGGAAGAAAGCAGAAGGCGGTAATCCCGTACCTCTTAAGAGATGGGAGGAGAGAAGAACCCTTTCGCCATCATTCGGCATAGGTTCGTTCTCGTCCTCAGGGAGCCGCCATTTCCCTTTTAGGATCAGCCCTCCTTTTCCAGGTTTGGAAGGAGGGCTGGCGGAATGCTGCAGGCAATCCAGTTGCCTGCAGTTTCCACCTCTTCGTCCACTCCGGCGGCGGCGGACGCAGCAGCTTCCGCAGCGGCGAGCTCGTTGGGGAGCCGCCATTTCCCTTTTAGGATCAGCCCTCCTTTTCCAGGTTTGGAAGGAGGGCTGGCGGAATGCTGCAGGCAATCCAGTTGCCTGCAGTTTCCACCTCTTCGTCCACTCCGGCGGCGGCGGACGCAGCAGCTTCCGCAGCGGCGAGCTCGTCGCCGAGAAGCTGGATCTTCTCCTCCGCCGTCTCGGGAGCGAACGGCGGGGAAGGTACGGAGCTCGAGCCCGCAAAGTTCGCGGCGCCGGAAGGATCACCTCCGCTCGCCGCAGAAGCCGCGGTCTTTTCCGGCTCGCCGCCGGTGCGCGTCGGAGATCCTAGCTGTGGATCTAAGTCGCTGATGATTTCGTCGATGGTGTGCGCGACGGAGCGAGTGGGGGAATACGGCGAGGATGCCATTAGGTGGCGGCGCGTTTCGACTCCGGTGGTGCTCTGGGTGCGATATGCGCTCGGGAACGGTTCTTCGCTCAAGGGCTTGTGCGCAGCAATGGCGTGGAGAGTGAGGGTGCGGAAGGATTTCAGCAAAGACGAAGACGGCTACTTATAGCTAGAAATCCGTCAAGATACGTGCCAACGGCTATTTTGACCGTTGGATGATCAACGCGTGTCACTCGCCGGAAAATCCGGGAAATGAAACGACAGGGTAATGATGGCTATCTCCTCGTTTCCCGTGAGAATCTGTCAGAGATACGTTACTGGGTTTCCCGCGTGAAACCCAAACGACCCTTACGTCAGCATGATTAAAGCGCTGACGTAGGAAGTTCCTTCTCTGCGAAGGATTGTGAGAGAAAAGCCGGATTTTCAGGATTCCGAGTTTCACGTTACCATCTCTTTTCAAAGAAGAATAAGAAGAATCAAGACTGCTAATCGAAATTTCTCGGACAAAGCACATTTGGCGAAAGGCGGCGAATCAGAGTTTTAATCCTTCTTGGGGGCTACTGTCGGATATATACTAAATAGGGGTATATCAGATGGTAGTCAAAGTGCCGGATTACCAGGGTGGCCCAAGCGGTAGTGGGCTGTGGTCCATTGGGCGGCCCAGTAACCCGACGCACAGAAGCCGGATTCTAGAAGGACCCGGATCACGGCCCACGTGATCTGCCTTGGAGGAGAAGACGGATTCCTTACTTTCCAAGTTATAGTTACCGTAGTCTTCTAGGTTTCCTATTCCGTAAGCCCTAATCCGGCTATTATATAAAGCCGGACGGGAGATAAGTTTGATAACGAATAACAGAGAAGAGGCTATAGGCTAACTCGCCGGGAAGTGGATCCTCTGCGAATAGCTAGATCTAAACCTCACATTGTAATTCTATATCCAGGCTTTAGTCCTGATTAGTGAGAAGTGCAGGAGTAGGCACGTCGTACTGTCGCGACGTACCGAACCTGGGTAAATCCTGTGTTCACTGTCCACCACGCGATCACGTTACCCCACGTCTCTACCGTAGTCTCATGGCACCCCCGTCTATGAAAACTACTACGATGTCTCGACATCTAAGAAGCTAGAAATATAGCTTGGGGGTGCCAAAGGGTTAGGTTGCCAATGTAGAACAAACAGGCAGGGCAATACCCATGGCAGTGGGTATTGGCAACACACAAGAAATTGTCGCTTAATAAGTTTATGATTAGTTTGGATGCTTAGTTCACAAATACTCCTAAGCACAACAACAACACTAGCACAAAAAGTAACACAAGTATGACACTCATGCTAAGGTACACACTCAGACAATATTCAAACAGCAGGTAAACACACCACAGATGATTAGACTATTTATTCACTACCTTAATGTTTAGCTGAAGTTATGGAATCCATCAATCATGAAAATTTAACAAACAACCAGTAGCTAAATAACCAATGGGTCAAGTCATAAAAAATAATCTAAAACACAATCATCACTCAAGATAATGCTCCTATCAAAAGCATAGAAACAGGACTGCATTAATAGCATACTAGTATGGGGATTTCTACACAAGCATGCTACAAGAGATAATTATTAATCTACAACCATAGCACATGCAACTAAATAATTCATGGCATGATAACAGAAGTAATAACTTCCTAAAAATTCTATAATAAACTCATACACTCATAAAATAAAATATGACAATACTATAGCAAAAATCACCATTTTCTAGTGGTGACACTAGTTCAACACTAGAGAAGAAAACAATGCTACCATGATGCTTAAATCTAATCAAGCAAGTCATAAACATAAATGTACCTAATAACAGTACACAAATCCTACTCATTCTAGGAAGCAAAAACATCATAACAATCCCATGAAACAACTATTAAGCATGCATAAATTAATTCTAGCAATTTCTGTTTTCTTAAAAAAATAACTAGCAAGCAAACAAGGTATAACTCACACAACCAGTAGCTATGGATTCAATGAAAAGTCATCTGAAACTTTTCAAAAATCCAAACACTCAATTTAAAACCATTCACAAACAATCTATCAATCACAAGGAATTTAGTTTATTTGCAAACAATTTAATTTAGCACTCAATAGTGAATCATTTCTTAACATGATACTCATAAGGAATATTATGCTAACAAATGGATCACATCTAACATATTAGTATCCTCTGATAAGAAATAAACTTCTCACTTGCATAAGTGAAAACAAACAAATATGTTTTCCATGGTGGAAAAATAGCAATCAACCATATAATTAAACATGTTAATTTCTCACATGTGCATGGTTGTGAATTTTCATCCACAACCAAGATGCAATGGGACCAGTGGATTATGGGCCCACTAATACCAAGGCAAAAGAGGTACTAAGCCTCTGGTTACTCATGACAAACATTAGTATGCAAGATAAATAATACAAAGCCATTTATTCTAGTGAAAACAATACTAGTGCATAAGAATAACAAAACCTACACATGCTTCACTATAAAAAGACATGCAAGCTAACAGAGGTATTAACTTCAAAATAACAGTACCAAAATGGTACTGGATCCATAGCAATCATAGCACAAAATTTATCAAAGCATTCACACAAAGATCTAGCTCTCACAATAATTCCAAATAATAAAACTAGAAGGTAACAAATGCTATTTCATTTTTATTTGAGTTTCCAATCATGCACACACTTTCTAAGGTAGAGGTACTATAATAGAACAACTTAATAACAAGTCATCACAACTTTATACATGCTAGGAAGCAAGATTAAATCAACCAAACAATTTATTTCAAACAAGAACACATTCCAAAACAAAAACAGAAAAGCTGCTGTTTCTAGATCTGTCTACGAAAAATAATCTAGAGCCTCACAAATTAATCTAAGCTAAGATTATATAGATCTAGTCAATACCAAACTCATACAATTGGATTTGCTCTAAAAATCATTTTTAAACTCCTTATAAAAATCATAGAAGAGCCTACTGGTCTTTTAGTAATCTGGATGGCATTTTCATTCTAAAACTCACCTTTATGTGAGGTCAACTGCATTGGATAGATCTTTTCAATACCTATCCAGAACATTTTTGTTTGTTCCATTTTGTTGCATATTTTAAAAGTTATGGTCAAAACATCCTCATAGACAGTCTGTGGCAAAACAGTTCTTGTGCCCAAAATATTGGTCCAAAAGTAGATCTCCAAATTTTATATGGTTTAGATTTTATATCTTAGGGCCATGAATTTTTTCCAGATTTTATTTTACAGTTTTTATATTTTTCACAAGTCCAAAGTGATTGTACATGTTTCTGTAAAAAAAAATTGGATTTAAAAACCAAACAGCGCGCGGGCTGGTTTTCACCGCGGCATGGCCCAGCTAGGCGCGAGCGCGGCCCAGCGCAGCCAGGCGAGCGCGCGGTCTGTAACATCCTTGATTTTTGGAAAACTCAAAAATCACAAAAATTTGAAACTTTTTGTTTTTATGTTATGCAAGTCACCAAGAACCAAATAAGATGCAAGAAACAAAAGGAAACAATACATAACTCAATGAAAATTGAAATTAAGAATCCATTATACCTCTATTCCATAAACCCTAAAACCCTCTCAAATGAATTTTCTCACATAAAGAAAACCATTTTATCTTTAGCAAACTTTATTACATAAAAGATTTTCAATTCAAATATTACCTTGAAATTATTTTATGGCAACAACAATAAAAGATTTATAACCCTTAATGAAGTCCTAAGCCTCAAAAAAATATTTGATGAGAATAAAATGTTTTAATAATAAGTTTTAGTTGTTTTTCCAAGTTTTAAACAATAAGGTGTGAAAATAAAATGCATTACTTGAAAATAACATAAAATAGGAATTTGAAAACAATATCATGACTTGTGGTTTTATTCTAAAATTTATTGATCAACAATATTAATTAATTGATATGAACTAATTAAATAACATTAAGTTACTATTAGTAGATCCTTCAACTCCTAAAATTATAAAATGTGAAAATGGTTTAAAAATGACTTTCCAAAAATAATATATGACATGAAAAAGGTCTCTGAAATTTTATTTAGACAATAACATCAATTTATTATTTACTAAATTTTAAAATGGCCTTAAAGTATTATTAGTGTTTTATTTATTTTTCAAAATATAAAATTGTGAAAACAAGATTAAATGACTTTCAAAAATATGTTTTCAACACTAAAATTTTAATTGGCCAATAACTATGTTTTATAAATTTTTAAATTAAAAATCACATTAAGTGACTATTAAGGAATTATTCAAATTTCCAAAATTTCAAAAATAATATATGTTGAATTGTTTTCAAAAATGATATTGTTGGAAAGCATTTGACATTTCAAGAATTTAGAAATTTGTTTCATGTTAATTGGATTTATAAAACAAAAGATATAATTAAAACAATTAAACAGGAATAAAAGAAAAAATTTGATGACGTCATGATGACGTCATCGTCTTCAATCTCTGTTATGGAAGGAAACGGCCGTTTCGGCCATTGATTTCTCGCTGTGATTACGCCCGAATGAAGGCCCCATTTGATGCCCCATTTCCTCCCCGTTAAAGCCCCCTCCCTCCTCTCCATTTCCCCTCTACGCCCTCTCTGTATAGCACCTCCAGCCCCGATTAATCCCTCACCGGAGTTTGCACTTCCGCCGCCGTATTTCGCCAATTCCGGCCAGGTGAGCCCAAGCGGAAGCCCGAGACCACCCCTAGTCGATTTCTCTTAACCGTGCGCGACCCCCGACCTCATTTACGATTTGTTTCGCAGCGGGATTGCCATCGTTGCGCCTACCCGAGGCTCACCGGAGCGTTTCCTCCTTGCGCCGTCATCCCAGGAAGAGAGAAGCACCACCGTGGACACCATCGTGCTCGTCGTCACGAGCTGAGCGCCTTAGTGCTCTTCGTTGAGCTCAAGGGCCACGGGATCGTCGTCTCCGTCGACTTCCGAGCATCTGCGCCGCCCCGCGGCCATTTTCCGGCGACCTTCCGGCAGACAAGGTAACCCTAGCTCCCTGCCTATTAGATCTTGATCGAACGATCCGAAACAGATCACTTAGGCGAAGAGGTATCAGCCAATCACGAGGCGCCACCTCAGCGCTGCGTCAGCGCGCGTTAAGTCCTTACTTGTCGCTCGGCGCAACACGTAGCAGGCCCAAGCCCATTAGTTATATGTCGCCCAGCGCAGCAAATAGCAGCCCATTTTCTGTTTTTCTTCCGGAATAGAATTTAAATAGTGAATTTTGCAGAAAAGCCCCTGCAACTTCAAACCATCATATCTTTTCAACCACTTAGCCAAATTTAGCAATCTTGGACTTTTTGAAAAGCCCTGGACATATAGAATCTTTTGGCACTGTCCAAATTAAAATTTGGAAAACTTAAATTTGTTCAAATTCAAATATGCTTGTTTGATGAAATTTGGCATAATTCAAATTCTACAAATCCAAAAATTGTAAATAAAATATATTTGGAAGCCTTAGGATGTGTACTTTCATATCCCCTGTCCCAAAATAATAATTGAACAAATTAAAATTGATTTTATAATTTAGTTGTCTATTTGAGTATTTTTGACATAGATTAATTTCTATAAATATTTTCAATATAGTTCCTTTTGCAAAATTGCTCCATTTGATAACCTTGAACCATAGACATTATGCCCAACCATTTTGGACACCCTTGGACCATGACCATGTAATTTTAGCCAAACTACCATCATAGTAGTCCACCTAGTTGGTTAAGTATTAGAGTTGTTTCTATCATTGTTTACCTTTGTTGTTATGGCTATTTTGGAGCCAAGACCAAGTACCTAGTATGTGTAAATCACATACAAGACCAAGTAGTGAACCTCAAACACTAGTACCATAGTTTTCTATCTACTCCTCCATCCCCCTATTCTTGCTTCAAGAATCCATCAAGTTAGCAAATGGAAAACAAGACTCAAGAAATAGAAGGTTCTTCACTTTCAACTTAGTGGAAACATGAAGAGCTACAAGGAAGATCAATGAAGAAGTTTTGAAGAAAAGACTTGGACTCCACCACTAGAAGCAACTCAAGGAAGTACAAGTGTGAAGAAATCCAGAAGAAAACATCTCCCTCTCTCTTTCTATCTTTCTTCTTATATTCTTTCCAATTGACTTAGTGGTATTTGTGCCCATCCCATACCCAAACCAATTAGTGAAGTGAAAACCATGAAGACTATCAAGACCAAGAGAAGCACCACACCAAGGAAGGAAACAACTTAGATGGCATGATGATGATCTTCAAGAAGGCAATCACATGAGGACTAGAAGCAATCCACCCAAGTTGAAGAATAACAAGTTATTTTTGTCCAACCATTGACCCAAATGGAAAACCCAAGACTTAGTAATATTTTCCCTTTGATGATGAAGTTAGTAGACCTACCCTAACCACAATGGAAAATACTAACATAGTCACTTAAATATTTTTGAAGGTGAATATGACCAAGTGTTTGCATGTATTACTTTAGTTGAAGAAGTAATATATTTTTTCTTAGTGAACTCTTGGAACTTCCTCGACAAGTATAGTTATAATAAAGTTAGATCACATCAAGCTCAACCTAGTACTTCCCAAGTAAACCATTGGAATTTCCTTAACAAGAATGAGACCACTAGAGAATGAATCTTCCAACTCAAACCTAGACCTTGTCCTAACCAACTTGGTTAAGCCCCTTTTGATATGTTAGTTGCTATGTATGTTTTATACACTTGTATGTTTGTTTGTTAGGATGCTTTTTTATTTGGTTTTGTGTTGTCAATGAATAGATTGTACGGAGGGCAACGATCTTTTGTGAAGAGAGTGTGATATCTTCACCAACTTCAACAAGGCAAGTAACACACCATCAACTACCCATTATTTTCTATATGCATTAGTTGATTTTGAGTAGTATGCATGATAGGAGATTTTTAATAAGTTATATTATGCTATGCTATTATCCTAGTAGTGTGTAGCCATCCTTATACCTTGTTATTTTGATGCCTTGGTACTTATTTAGATGCTTAGCCATGCTACAAAATTTGTTTTACTAGATGTTGAGGAAAAATTCTAAGTATAACTAATGAATGAACCACCTGGGTGGAAGTGGTAAGACTGGTTTATGTTGAGTGTTGCCTCTAAGGGTTATTCCACTTGAGGTTGTCACTTGAGGATGGCCACCCAGGAACAAAGAGATTACTATGTCCCTCTAAATCTAGTAGCTTCCCGTGCAACCTTTTGACAATATGGGCTCTGTCTTGATCAATTAAGTTGTGAGAGTTCAGCCCTGGCTTGACTAGCAGATGTAGCAAAATTATAGGTGGAACGGTCTTGCCGGTGGGTTTGGACTTCTTCTTCTGAAAGATCTCGTCTCAATTCTCTCCTTTCCATGATGCACTCCGGGTGTATAGGATGTTTGGGCTAATTGAAGACAAAGGGTGAAAGTGCACAACCTCTGCAGAGTCAACAAACTAAGATCTTAGCCGTGTCCCCGGTTATGGACAACTATGAGCAGCCGGACAAGGATTGACGGAAGAATCTCATCATCAATTTGAATAAGTAAAATTCTGACCAAGTGAAGAGTATTGTGGTGCTTGGATCTAAATCCAATGTTGCCACCCTTTTGAAAAGAAAAGTTGGTTTTACAAAAGTGATAGGAGAAAACTGGCTTTATGCAAAACTTAGCCAAAACTCCACTCAGCCAAATAAGCATGTATTAGTCTTGCCATTTATATCCACCATAGTGTTACTTGCCAATACATTAAATTGTATTGACTCCCTTGTGGCTGCATATTCCATATTGCAGAGGTTTCTGAAGACGAGTGAGGATTTCGTTTAGGATCTCGAGACTATCGCCAACATGTTTTGCCTGTGGCACATGAAGAAGATGGGCTCAATGTTGTACTATGTTTTCCGCTGTATTTCTTTGTTTTTTTGCTAGTCTTCTAAGACTATGCAAGTTGTAATCCTATTTTGTAAAGACTGGATCATGCGATGTAATAGAATTTGATGCATTTGCATGATATTTCATTTTGTACTGTGGTGCTAGAAATTGATCCAGGGACTAGCACAATAACACAGGTATTCCATCTTTATTAAAAGTTGGGATGCTACAGCGCGGGAAAAAAGCTTTTAAGCCTGGCCGTTGATCCGCAGATCGACGGCCCGCTTTCATCTTCTTCCTCCTTTCTCTGCCTCTCACTGTCCCGATCGGGGAAGACAAAAACGCGGCCGTGGCTCACCTTAGAGGGCTCGGGGGAGCTGCTAGGTGGTGGGGACACCGAGGGGCGGCGACGGCGACGCGCGGCGTGGCCCCACGCGATGGAACGCGGCAGGCGTCCGCGGCGGCGCCCGTGGACGGCGGCGGCGTCTCCGGTGGTTAGGGGGCTCGGGAACGTGTCCGGGAGGCTCAGGGGAACTCGGGGATTTGTTCTAGGGTGGCGGGAGGGGTTGGAAGGGAGTGTATCGGGCAGGGCTTCGCCGTGGCCGTGGTGATCACCCGGCGGCCAGAGCACGGGCTCGGGGTGCTCTAGGGGGTAGGGCTTGGGTCCAAAATGACCAGGGGAGGTAGGAGGGAGGATGAGAGGTGCAAAGGCACAAGGGTGTGGCCTCTGACCATTTATAGGAGAGGGAGTGAGGTTGGGGGCATTTTGGGGAGCTCGGGTGGATGCCATCCAATGGCATTTGTGTGCCCAGGGGGTTTTAGTCTTTTCCACATGAGAGCACTGGTGCCCTAGGTCAAGGCCACGAGTGGGCAAGGTTTATCCAGTCCATAGAGAGCAAGTGGAGCAAGTGGCAAGCCAAAATTGTCAAAGGTATGGGCTCCCACACCTGCCACATCATCACCTCTTCTCTCTCTAATAACTTCAACCCTAAGGCTTCTAGAAGGTATCCAATGCATGCTGGTTTGAGAAGGAATTAATGTCAACACACTAGGCTTGGTCACACTTCCAAAAGATCAAGGAATCATCAAGAAAACAAAGGTGCAAAACTGTATCTCCTACTGTTCACAGAAAAATTCAGAAAATTCAGTCTTAAGACTTAGAATTTTTCTAAGTGTTGAAAACAGATTAAAAGTTGCAAAAGTTGAGTTTGTTTTCAGTGTTCAAATGATTCCCAAAATTGGTTTTCAAAACATGGAATTGTTAACCATGTTATCTACTTTCAGAAACAACTTTTGAAAACAATTTTGAAATAATTTAAGGTCATGAAAACAATGTGGAAAAAGGTATACTTTCTGTTTTTATCTGTTTCTCAAAACTGCCTTTTTCTGCCTTAATTTTATACCACAAAAACAACAAGAAAATATAGTTTTTATTTCTCCAAAAATAAAAGTGATCTTATGGGTTTGTAGTACATATATCAAGGATTAATTAGAAGTCAAGAAACCATAAAATAACAATTTATAGCTTAGTGAAAACAAGGGTAGAAAACAGGTACTTGGATTAATTTTCAGGAATTGTTTTCCATAGAAAACTTAAAAGAAAACTTTCATAACTCATTTTGAAAACTTGTTTTCTTGGACCCAAAAAATTTAAAAGTTTGTTTTAAGATGCAATCAAGAATGATCCAAGTCTTGGAATAAAAAACCACTCAGGTAATAATAGGAAAACCTCAGGGAAAAATAATAGGAATATTTTTCAGAAACATTTGGTGTTGGTTTTATAAAGAAACTAAACTTGTGTTGTAAATATTATTAAGATCATAAACACACGTTAGTTCAAACAATCATGTTGTTAAAAAAAATTGTTAGCCCTAATTTTTGTCTTCTTGAGCACAGTCTAAGAGTCCAAAAACTGGGGTGTGACACAAACTCCTTGAATCTATGATATTTAGCTCGTTCCTCAAAAACATGAATCTTGAATCATCGAGAGGATTCGTGAAGATGTCCGTGAGATTATCCTTGGTTGGGACATATGCTAGCTCAATATCACTTCTTGCCACATGATCCCATATGAAATGACGACGAATCTCAATATGCTTTGTCCTTGTGTGTTGCACGGGGTTGTAGGAGATCTTGATGGAACTCTCATTGTCACACAAGAGTGGCACCTATGCAAATGAACATTCTTTGAGGGTTTGCCTCATCTGTAGCAATTGGGTGCAAGCACTAGCGGCCGCCACATACTCGGCTTCGGCGATGGAGAGAGATGTGCAATTTTGCTTCTTAGAATACCAACTCACCAAAGACCTACCAAGGAATTGGAAAGCCCCGGAAGTCGATTTCTTATCATCTCGATCACCGTCCCAATCCGAGTCTGTGTACCCTTGGAGAGAAAATTGTGCCCCTTTGGGTACCACAAACCAAATCTTGAGGTATGAACCAAATACCGAAAGATTCTATGGACCGCCACCAAGTGACTTTTTTAGGAGCCGCTTGATACCTTGCACACACACCTACACTCGACACAATATCGGTCCTAGATGCACAAAGCTAAAGCAAAGAACCAATCATAGAACGATACAACTTTTGATCCACATCTTTACCATCCAGATTGCGCCCTGTACTGAGTATGAGCTCTACTCGTGTATCCAACTCCCTTAAACCAAGTTTTCCCATTGTATCCACCATACCTACCTACATGTGGTATTTAACTGCCACTCCAAAGTAAATTGCTCATGTGTTACCTTTAAAACCTTTAAAATTACTCCTGCTTTATGTTCCTGTTTTTGCTCATGAGGACATCAATAGAGAATCTATATCTCACTTGTTGATTGGATTTCACACCCTGGACTAGTGGCTTCCTCCGCTTATCCAAATGATAGAAGAGCTGGCAGCGGGGTTCCCAGCCCCAAATTAATACATACAAAATCTCTTCACTATTTTTGCCCCTGATTTATCAGTCAAAGCATAATTGTGTAAACAAAAGAGAAAGAGGGATGACCTTCTACCCAAATGCGTCCTTCACATGTGAGCTGCTCTTGTGAATCCAGTTTGCTTGTGACGTACTGTATTTTCTGTTTACCATTCGTTGACATTAGCATACATCTCTCAATATATAGACACTCCTCCATGGTATGTGATTGTTGGCAGGCACCCGAGGATTCGGTTAGCCATGGTTTGTGAAAGATGGATGGGAGGAGTGTCAAACTTTTAATACCTCTGTTTAATAAAATAAAAAGCTCTAGCACATGAGTGATCCCTGCTTCCCTCCGCGAAGGACCTTTCTTTTACTTTTATGTTGAGTCTCCATCTTCTAACATTATGCACATTTGAGAGAGAATTTTTGCCATTATTAGTTCTATGTGCACTGTCCCATAAACATCAATAATTACTTCATGATGTGATATCATTTGTTCTAAAATTATTTTCTCTAGTCTTCCTCATGAACTTTGAAGGTGTCCTGGCATTTATGATTTGCCCCACTCTTAAGGACTAGCGAAATATCACTTTGCCATGCTTTCTCTATACCTGAAACAGACGTTTATGTTTCTTTGCATTATTTCTCATGATCCTTTATTTGAGATACTCTTCATGATGAAGTGATTGCTTTGCTTTATTATTAAAGTTCTATTTATCATGTATGTGTTTGAAGTTCTATGATCTCAGCTTGCATATGCCTTTACATTTTTATGATCAAGATTATGTTAGTAGCATGTCACCTTAGAAATTATTGTTTTATCGTTTACCTACTCTAGGACGAGTAGGAACTAAGCTTGGGGATGCCTGATACGTCTCCAACGTATCTATAATTTCTGATACTCCATGATGATATTATGCCAATTTCTACTTGTTTTCTACCTTCTTTATGTCATTTTTACACGTTTTTCGGGACTAACCTATTAACAAGATGCCAAGTGCCATTTCACTGTTTTCTGCTATTTTTTATTTCAGAAAAGTTGTTCTCGAAATATTCTCGGAATTGGACCCCAAAGAGCCCGAAGTGCCTATTTTCCCCGGAAGCATCCAGAAGACCGAAGAGGAGACGAAGAGGGGCATCAGGAGGCCCACACCATGGGGTGGTGCGCCCCCCTTGGCCGCGCCAGGGGGTGGTGTGGGGCCCCCAGGGCTCCACCGCCTCTGCCCTTTCGCCTATTTATTCCTCCCGGATGGAAAACCCTAGAGACCTGATAAAATATCGCCGAAAAGTTCTGTAGCCGCCGTCACCGTCAACCCTAGATCAGGGGGGTTCTCAAGGTGTCTCTGGCACCCTGCCGGAGAGGAAATCATCACCGGAGGCCTCTTCATCACCATGCCTGCCTCGAGAGTGATGCGCAACTAGTTCATCCTTGTACTATGGGTCCATCGCAGTAGCTAGATGGTTGTCTCCTCCTCATATGCCTCCATGTTTAGATCTCATGAGCTGCCTAACATCGAGATTGATCTTATGTAACTCTATGTGCTGTGTTTGTTGGGATCCGATGAATATTGAACTTATGCCAAGTTGATTATAGTCTTTATTGCATATGTTATTTGTGATCTTGCATGCTTTCGTTGCTAGTGGTTTCTCTTGCCAAGTAGTTGCTAGTGACTCCAAGAGGGAGTATTTATGCTCGATAGTGGGTTCATGCCTCCTTTTCGCCTGTGCTCGAGTGACAAAAATGTGACGGGGGAGGATGTGCTGTTGCCACTAGGGAGAAAACAGCGGTGAGAGTGCCCGCGTGTACAATCAGTGCTTACATTACACACATTGTTTAATGTAGTTATCTGTTTCTTGCAACTTAATACCTAAGGGGGTTTGGATGATAACCTGAGGGTGGATTATTAGTCATAGATGCGGTTGGATTACGCTCTATGTATATTGTTGTAATGCCCACACTAAGTATCATAGTAGTCATCATGTCATGAATGTGCACTATGGTGCAACCTTTATTTGTCAATTGCCCAACTGTAACTTGTTCACCCATCATGTTATCTTTTATGGAGAGACACCACTAGTGAACCTATGAACCCCGATCCATTTTCTTACACTGTTAAACAAACCTCTACAACTTCCTGCTTTCTTTACTTACTTCAATCATACACCATTTTCCACACTATACATCTAATCTTTGTTTTCAGCAAGACCGGTGAGATTGACAACCTCACTGTACCGTTGGGACAAAGTGTTTTGGTTGTGTTGTGTGCAGGTTCCACATTGTTGCTGACACTGGTGAGCCATCACCACCGTCAGTGGCATCAACCTTTCGAAGGTCCTCTTTCTCCTACTGGATTGATAACCTTGGTTCTTAACTAAGGGGAAAAGTCCTACCGCTGTGCTCATCACACTCTCCTCTTGGGGTATCCCAACGAGTGCAAGATCTGCACCATCAGCAACGTCTAGAGTCTTGCTCCACAAAAGGACCACAATGTCAGGTTCAAAGATGACGGAAAACCCATCTTCCTAAAGAACGAACTAAAAGCAAATTGAAACCAAGGGATTCGACAAGCATGACATCAACAATAGTGACATCCGGAGCAATCACAACCTTGCCGAACCCCATTACCTTAGACTTGGACTTATCGCCATAAGTGACGGTTGCATCATTTGTATTTGGTCGCAACTCCGTCACAAGTTCTTTGCTTCCGTTCATATGGCTAGTGCACCCAGTATCAAGTATCCATTTAGACCCACCAGAAGAATAGTCCTACAAGAAATCATTGACTAGAGTTAGGACCCGAGAGGGTTCCCTCATGTTAGAAACAAGGGTCTTTGGAACACAAGTTGTGTAGTCAATGTAACCTTCAATAGGGCCAACATATTTAGCTTGCACTAGCAAAAATAAAAATCAACATATAAGAACTGGTGAGGATTGTTAGTTCCCGCGGGGTTGCTACGAGTAGTGTCGTCCCTAATGACAATACCACTCGCACCAACATTCTTCTTTGCTTGTGCATACTTGGCCTTGTTCTTGTTCTTGTCTTCTTGTTATTGTTCTTGGCAACATAGCCAAGACCTTGCTTGCCCACTTGTGGTTTAGGAGCAACCATTTGTGGCTTCGGAGCCACTTGTGGCTTAGGAGCCACAACCTTCTCAACTCTAGGGCCCTTGCCCTTGATTCTTGCTAGCTCTTCTTTCAACCTAGCATTCTCCTCAATAATATTTGCATGATCACAAGAAGAAGTATAGGAACTAGGCACATTGAATTGATTGAGTTGAGTTTGAAGTTGTTCATGTGACTCTTTGAGGGTAGATTGTTCACTCTCCAAGGCCTTGTGAGCCTTGGTGAGCTTCTCTAGTTCCTCGGTTAGTTTATCATGACCAGCCCCAAACTCAACCTTAGCCTTTTTATACTTAGCAATAGCAAGGTCATGTTCTTTAGTGATGTTGGCAATTAATTCATTATGTGACTCTGAAAGTGCATTTCGTTTTCCCGATGTTTTGTGTGTTAGTTAACAATACTAAGTACACTATTTATCGAGGTGCTTGAGCGTGCAGGTGTTATACTTATCATCGGCATCGATCACTGAAAAGTCGGTGAAGTTTGGCCTGAGAGATTTGGGATAGAACCCAACCGGATTATTTGGAACCGGATTATTCGGAGGAGCCAGATATTCCGGTCTGGAAAATTCTGGACCAGTTTGCTCACAGAGATGAGCCGGATTATTCGGAGGAGCCGGATATTCCGGTCTGGGAAATTCTGGGCCATTTTCCGGATAGAGATGAGCCGGATTATTTGATCCGGATTATTCATCTCGGACCGGATATTCCGGTTGTTGGTGATGATGTTCGAAAATGGCTAAGGGCTGGAAGATTTGCTCACAGCAGTGAGCCGGATTATTCGTACCGGATTATTCCGGAGGAGCCGGAATATCCGGTACATTGCCTGCGCCTCACAGCAACGAGCCGGATTATTTGAACCGGATTATTTTGGAGCAACCGGATAATCCAGTTCAAGTCAACAGGATTTCGCGAAGAGAAGCTGACCGGATATTCCGGTCCAAACTTGGACCGGATATTCCGGTCCCAAAATCCTGCACAACGACTAGTTGTGAGGAGGGGCTATAAATACCCCTCCTCTTCTTCCCCAAGATCTAGTTCTTCCCCTTAGTATTTATGAGCATTTAAGAACTCACCAAATCCCTCATAACTCCCAATCCCTCCACCCAATCTTGAAGATCTTTGGAGGATTGAAGGAGAAGGCCCCGATCTACATCTTCACCGAGCCGTTCTTCATTTCCCCCTCTCTAGCTTGAGGGATCTAGCCTAGGGTTTCCTCTTGTGGAGAACCTAGGAATCTTGTTACTAGTTGGTGATTCAAGAAGATTTGGGAGCCCCCAATTAAGTTGTGGGTGTGTGCCCCAAGTGTTTGTAAAGGAGTCGATCCCCGCCTCAAAGGGGTTCAATAGTGAGAGGTGAACTAGGCCTTCGTGGCGCAAGTTCATCGGAGAATAGGGTGAGGCCTTTGTGGAGTTGAGTAGGCCTTCGTGGCGAGCTCACACCCCTCCAACGAGACATACTCCCTTAACAAGGAGGAACTCGGAAATACATCGTGTCTCCGTGTGCTCCACTTTGGTTATCTCGTTCCCTCACTCTCTTTACTTATCGCTTGCATTGTGTTTATCATTATCCTTGTCATATAGGTAAATTCACCATAGCCGCACTATCTAGAGAATTTACCTTTCTTTTCAAGCCAAATTGTAAGAGAAAAATTAAAATTGGTCGTAGCACCTATTCACCCCCCTCTAGGTGCCCATACTTTACTTTCAATTGGTATCAGAGCCTCGGCTCTTCTATCGGGCTTAACCGCCTAAGAGTTTTAGTATGGGAGACAATTTGGATGCCGCCTCGTCCGGTGGCAAGGTGACCATGGATGATCTCAATGCCTTGAGAAATTCATTGACCTCATCCATAGACACCAAATTTGATGAGTTGCGTCAACTCATGGCACAACTCCTCAAAGCCAAAGGACCGGAGGTAGTCGAATCTTCTCTTCCGGAAGTTAATCCGGAGGGTGCCAAGAATGGGGTAGAGGGTGATCTACCTAAAAATGCTTCCGCCGAACAATCCGCTAAGTCGGGTACGGAAGGAGGTGGAGGATTTCATGTCGTTCCCGGAAGTTATTCTCCCGATCCTCCCGTTCCTCATCCCCATATAATCCCTAGAGGAGACCCACCTAAAATTGATGCTTTTTCTTTCCGTGAATGGCAATATTTCATGGAGACTCACTTGAACTCTTCTTGTATAGATCTTTGGAGGATCAGTCGTGACGGGTACAAGCCATTTGATCCCAAGAATCTCACAAGAAGAGAAGCCGTAGATTGCCAACTCAACTACACTGCCTTGTCCATTCTTCAACAAGCCGTGGGTCCTAACCACATGCCGCATCTTCAACAATATTCCACCGCCAAGGAAACATGGGACGCTCTTGTCGTCATGTTTTTGGGCAATGAAAGCATGCAAAGAAATAGATATGATGCCTTGACCAATGAGGCCAAAGGGTTCTATATGCATGATGGAGAGGATCATGTGGACATGTCCCAGAGACTCAAGACTCTTGCCACCGCCTTCTCAAATGTTGGTGCCAAGTATATTGATGATGCTTGGATCAAGAGGAAGTACATGATTTCCATTATGCCATTTGAGGGCACAGACATGAAGAGCATTCAAGGGAGACATGATTTCTCCTCCATGACCTCAACTCAAGTGATGCAAGAGATGTGCTCCTTGTCGCACCCTGATTTCTAGGGGATACTCACCGTACGAACTGGATAGCAGATGCTTGGATTATGGGGCATAACTGATCCCACGTCCCAGCTTCCTGGTAGGCCTGCGCTTATGCGCGACAACACAAGCCCTGCTATTCTATCGTCGATGTAAACTATCCACTAGAGATCAAAGGCACTTCCGTCGACGTACTTCAAAGCATACACACATGGTACGTCAACGGCGTTTAACAAGTGATATCACAACAGATCTCTACGACACAAAAGATTGAAATAAGTTGCAAATGGCTCTCATTAGAGCAGAGATAGCAAATACAATCATTCAGAGGGCACATGCCCCAACAATACATCATTACAATACAGCGGAAGCATTCAACATGTCTGAGTACAGACAAGAACCAAATAGGCCTAAGAGGCCGGAAACAAACAGACGGAGCCCATCCACGAAGTCTCGGATCCTGCCCGGGTCCGCTATCTACTCGTCAGCAGTCTCGTCATACTCCATGTAGTAGCCTCCATGTAGATCCTCGGAAACGTCGTCTGCGTAAACCACAGCCCCAAAGGGGTCAGTACATAAATGTACTGGCAAGCAAGACTCACAGTTCACCAAAGTGTAACCCGTCAACACAAGCACAGATGACTTGGGTTCAACGGAAAGAAGGGGGTATAAAAGATGCTGCAACTGGCCGCGCTAACCAACTACAGAGTTTCTAACATGTCCAACTTATCAGAAAGGGGATAAGATCGAGGGTTGTAACCAACTGGAAGATAACTTCAAACAAACCCATCCTGGATCTCGCCCCTTATCCAAAGAAGCAATCCGAGGATAACTCACACAGTTGGATTAAGATGAATCAAGTTATTTGTGTGAATAAACTATTACTAGTCAAGTTATTAATCATTGGGTGAAACATGATTGATCATTATGTTGAAGTTGTCCTGAGTACTTGTTAGCCAGTACTTTCACCAAGTAATCCATAACCGCGGAAAACACGGCTTCTCGAGAAGATTATCCCTGCAGGGTTGCACCAATTTGGCCGTACACGCAAGAATAACCTGCCAGATGGGAAGCTAAGCCACCAAGCGGGGTACTCTACACAACCAACCATTCTTCGCATCAAGCCCAAAGAACCTTGGGCGCACGGCTAATCGAGCCCAGAAGAAAATGGACCCTCATAGCACTCTAAGAACGTGTCCCCCTATATGCCGACTACAAAAGTTCCACCCTGCGCTGGGCTTGCAAAAACATGCATGCGGCAAATGGAAAACACGAACTAAATGAGGCGATTTGGACGAGATGCGAATCAGGTCAAGTTGAGGGGGGCGCCCATACTCGCTTCCCACATGCGGTTAGTGCGCTCATCATGGATCAGTAGACAAGACCCTTTTCCTATTAGGGTCGACACTAGTAGGCTTCAAAACCTCTCATGGGCCTCCTGCCGGTGCCTTATCATCAAATTATTATTTAGCAATATCATTAGCATGATTGATTGATTAACATCGAGCCCCCAGAACATAATGAAATAGTAACTGAAAGTAACGGTAACAGACTCGAGCAAAACAACCTAAGCATGCTAGTAAGACACGGGCTCAAACAATGGTTATAGGTATGGAGGTGAGGCAATATCAGGGTTCAGGGTATCATGGGATAGGTTCGCAACAGAAACAACTACTACTAAGGCTAGCAGAAATAGACAACGGAAAGTATCGGTAACCAATGTTGAAAGGAACACAGTGGTTCATGTGAGTGATAACTTGCCTGCAAACCCAGTAGCCTGGTACTGAGCTAACTCCTTAGACGGGGGTGTCGTAAGTATCGTCGGTCTCAACGTCGTCGTGTATCCGAGAAGAAGCAAACAAACAATGCAGAAAGATAAACAATCAATATCATGGCTTTGTGCACAATCAAAGATGATGCATGACAGTTTAATGGATGCATCAAAATAAACTAGTTGACATGGTAACAACATGATTAAATGGACCCATATGCAATTGGATTGCATATGGAAACCCCATGAATTATGGTTGAATTAATTGTTTTACAACTAATCATTATATGAAAGTGGATTAGCATGATGCATGGATGAGGAAAACAGCAAAATAACAACAATAGAACCAAATGGAAATAAGGCTTAACAAGTTTAGAAATTCATTTATTAAGTGTTGGAATTTTGGTTACTTAAAGGTGTCACACAAGCATTTGTTGTTTTCATCAAGTTAAATTGTTCAAAATAGATAACAAAGTTTATATTTGAAAAGAAAACAAGATTGTAGTTGGAATACATGTTTCACTTGTTGAAAAAGGATTTCAAATAAATTGTTTATGAATTAAACAAGTTTAGGCAAGAATTAAATGAATTTAATTCAAACATGAACTTATTTGAATTTTTATTTGTTCAAAACATTGAGTGAAGTTCATATTTGAAAATGTTATGCTTTTATGGTTTGAAAACATATTTTATATGTCCCAAAAGAATTTGTTTTGATCAAGTTATAAATTTAACAATATTAAATGAATTAAACAAGGTTTAAATTATTTAACCAATTTTAATTATTCAAAACAGAAAACAAAGTTTATATTTGGAAAGAGGGTTTAATTTTGCATGGAAAACATATTTCATTTGTGGAAATTGGATTTAAAATGAGCAAGTTATTATTTTGGCAATTTTAAATGCAATAAACAAGAAACAGTTGTTTTCAGCAATTTAAATTATTCAAAACAGCAAACAAAATTGATATTTGGAAAGTACATGAAAAATTGATTGGAAAACATATTTGTTTTGTGAAATTTGGAATTTTTGTGAACAAGTTATGAATTTTGCAAGTTTAAGTGAATTTGACAAGTTTTCAAATATTTCAACAATTTAAAATATTCAAAACAGTAAACAAATTTTATATTTGGATAGAGCAATTAATTTGGGACAGAAAACATACTAAAATTGTTGAATTTGGGGTTGGGATGAATTAATTATGCATTTTTCCAATTTGGGGTGCAAATCTGCCATTTTATCTACTATCCAGGGACTTAGAAATATTAACAGGGGCCTAGAAGGAAACTAGCAGGGACCTATGTGTGATTAGCGGTTTATTTGAGTTGTGAAAAATTAAAAGAAAAAATGGGGTGTAATCCGCAGGGGGTGGGATTCGAACCCACCCCCTCTGCTGCGCGCGCAACACCAGTGACCAGATGGGCTGATGGCTTCTTTGTTGAAGGGAAGGGGTTCTAGGGGGGTAAGTGCTGTGATTTTGCGGGAGGTATCTGAATCTCAACTGAACCCGATCGGTTCCTTCGTTCTGTTAGCGTTCGATACAGAGAGAAAATAAAGCAGCGACGGCAGGTGCTCGCCGGTGGTGGCCGCGATTGCTGCGGTGGCGAGGCGGCCTAGGGCGGCGGGTGATGCAGTGCTTGGTGGGCGCAGGGCCCCGAGGGCATAGAGGGAAGGTCGAGGGGCGGTGCTCACCTTGGCTGAAGGATGGGCACCTCGGGGAGGAGCAGGTGGCCGGCGGCACCTGGACGAGGACGGCGGCGTCGGTACAGACCCTCCCCGTCGCCGCTGGGATGTCGAGGAGGACGGCGGAGGGGAGGGGAATCCATTCCCATCGTTAGTCCGGCCCGGCGGCGACCATGGCGTCGAGTAGCGCCGAAGTTTCAGGAGGTGATGGCTCGGTGGCGGTTTGGGGTTTCAGGTTCAGCGAAGGGAACCTGCAGAGAGGAGGGAGATGGCATCGCGGCGCTAGGGTTAGGGAGAGGGGTAGACTCTAGGGTTAGGGGAGGGGGAAGGTGAGCTATATGGAGGGAGCTGGGGCTGTACGGCAGCGCATCCAGAGGGGGGAGGAGGATCAAGCGGAGGGGGAGCGATCGTATAGAACGTGACATCACCTGCGAGGAAGACGATAAGAGGGAGGAAAGGGTACTGGGCCAAGTGGTGGGCTTGGGCTGGCTGGCTTTCTCCCTCTCTCTTTTCTATTTCCTGATTTCTGTTTTTATTATTTTTTTTTGCTGAAAACCAATTGGAAGAAAAAAAGGATGCTTTGTGGTTTAGTAAAATTTTTAGAAAAATTAAATTAAGCTTATTAGGTGAGTAGCAAACAAATGCTAACTCTGGTTTTTACAAAGTGTTCAAAATTATTGCTGTTTGGAATTAAACCAAAATTAGATTATTTTGAAGATTTGAAATGATTAATGAAATCAACCTTTTAATAAAGTGACCCAAAAGAATCAATTGGAAAACAAGGGATGAGAGAAAGTTTTGGTTATTATTTTTATAATTTCAAATTGGTTTTGTTTGAAAATATTTGATTTGAATTGGAATATTTTGTTAATTAATATAGAAACAACAATTTAATAGGGTGAACCCTATTACTAGTTGGAATAGAATTATTGGAAATGGCTTCATATTTTATTATTTCCAAAGGAGGTGTTGTTGATGGTTTGCTTTGAATTTGAAACCAAATTAGAATTGATTAATTGAAATAGAACCACCATTTTATTAGTTGATCAAACATGGAATAGATGGAAACAAAAGATTAGATTGTTTTGGTGATTTTCATATTTTCAACTTGGGTGCTGTTTGTAAAATGTATTTGAATTGTTGAATGTGATTTGGAAACAATTGATTGATTAACCCCATCAATTTAATAGTTGAGCACTATGGAATAAAAGAAAACAATTTGGTTGTTTTTATTTGAACTCTCACTTTGAAAATTGTAACATCACAAGGATGAAACAAAGGGTTTGAAATTTGAGTTGAAATTCAAACAGGAAACAAAGGAAAACAAATAAAAACAGTGGAAAACAAATGGAAAACAAACAAAACAAATGCAATCAACATGATGCCATGATGCAAAACATAAAATAACAGAGATCAAACATTCTAAAGGCTATTTTCAGACTTGGGATGTTACACTCCTACAAAGTGCAAACCAAGAATGCGCTTGACAACCGTGCTAGGGCCATTGGAATGCACCAAGGAGCATCCGTTGCTTTGAAGGCCAAGGTGTTGTCAAGAGAGGGTGAGAATGAAGAAGAAGGAGAAGAGGCGTTGCCTCCTTTGAAGGAACAAGACTATGATCCCGTTCTAAAGGATCTCATTGCTCTCACCGTGCAAAAGTTTTGGAGCAATCCTCCCAAGGGCAAGAGATTTGTTGAGGAGAAGACAAGGTATCGCTATGGAAATGATGGGGCTCAAAAAGTGAGGTCTTGCTTCAATTGTCAAGATAAGCATCACTTCATTGCGGAGTGCCCTTGTGAGAATAGAGAGCTCCATAGTGGCAAGCTCATTCGCAAGGACAAGTCCAAGGTTGAGTACAAGAAACCTCACTTCAAGAAGAAGCCTTTCAACAAGAAGTCTCCCACCAAGTTTGTGCTCTTGACTCAAGAGGAGTATGATTCCGAGAGTGATGAAGAAGAAGAAACCACAAGTGAAGTGGCCACTCTAGCTATTGCTTCTACTCCATCATCTTCATCCTTCTTTGGATCCCCCAATGACGATCTTCCTCAACATAATGCCAAGTGCTTCATGGCTAAGGCCACGGAGGTATCACCTTCCCCCAATTCTAAGACCCCTAGTGAACTTGAACATCTTGCTAGTCTTAGAGAAGAAGAAGAAAGGGTCTCCTTGGACCGTTTTATGTCTAACATGCAAGGGGAGACCAAGAAGTACATTGAGTATCTCATGAGGCAATTGGGAGAGGCCCAAGATGCTCTTGAGAAGAAAGGTGAGATTGAGAGAAGGGATGCGAATGAAATTGCTTCTCTCTCGATGACTCTTGAGGAAGAGCATGATGGTAGAGTTTCTCTAGAGGATGAACTTGAATCTATGATTTAACTCATAATGAACTTGTCTCAAACATCACTAAGGAACGTGATCTTGCTATTGCTAAATATAAAAAGGCTAAAAAGGATAAGGTCGAGTTTGGGGTTGGTCATGGTAAACTAACCGAGGAGTTTGAAAAGCTAACCAAGGCTCACAAGGCTTTGGAAATCCAACACTCATCCCTCAAAGAGTTGCATGAACAACTTCAAACTCCACTTAATCAAACTAACAATGCTAGCACCTCTACTTCTTCTTGTGATCATGCAAATATTTTTGAGGAAAATGCTAGGTTGAAGGATGAGCTAGCAAGGCTCAAGGGTAAAGGCCCTCAAGGTGTGAAGTTTGTGACCCCTTCCCCACAAGTTGTTGCCCCTAACTCTAATGCGGTCATTGCTAGACCACAATTGAGTGCACCAAGGCAACAAATGGGCAAGCAAGGTCTAGGCTATGTAGCCAAGAAGAAGAACAAGAAGAAGACCAACAATGGTGCTTCGAGTGGTGTTGTCATTAGGGACAACACTACTCCTAGTACACCCGCTCAAGCGAACAACATTGCCTCGAGTAGTAGTGTCATGAGGGCCAACACTACTCGTAGCACTTCCGCGGGAACTAACAATCCACACCATTTCTTATATGTTGATTATTATGGTGTTGTGCAAGCTAAATATGTTGGTCCTATTGAGGGTTTCATTGACTATACTATTTGGGTTCCAAAGACCCTTGTTGCTAATATGAAGGGACCCATCTCGGGTCCTAAACTCTAGTCAATGATCTCTTGCAGGGCTATGCTTCTTCCGGTGGGACTAAATGGATTCTCGATAGTGGATGCACTAATCATATGACCGGAAGCAAAGAGCTTGTGCCGGAGTTGCGACCAAATGACATCCAAGCAACCGTCACTAATGGAGACTTGTCCAAGTCTAAGGTATCCGGGTTCGGCAAGGTTGTGGTGGCTCCCGATATAACTACCGTGAACGTCATGCTTGTCGAATCCCTTGGTTACAATTTACTTTCCGTCCGCTCTCTTGGAAATATGGGTTTTTCTGTCTTTTTTGATGGTGATATTGTGGTCCTTTTGAGGAGCAAGACTCTTGACGTCGCTCATGTGGGACATGTTGAAAATGAGTTGTTCGTGGTGGACTTTTCGAAGTCAACCAACTCTCAAGCAACGTGTCTTTTCGGGAAGGCGGACTTGGGATGGTTGTGGCATCGCCGCCTATCCCATGTCAACATGAGAACTTTGCAAAGTCTTCACAAAGGTGGCCTTATTGTCGGACTAAAACAAAATGTTTCCTTTGCAAAGGATCGCGTGTGTAGGTCGTTTGTTGAAGGGAAGATGCATGACACCGTGCACAAGGCCAAGACTATTATCTCATCAAAGAGGATCTTGGAGCTTCTCCATGTTGATCTCTTTGGTGCCGTGCCCGAGGAAAGTCTTGGTGGCAAGAAGTATTGCTTGGTGATTGTCGATGATTATTCAAGATACACTTGGGTTTATTTCTTCAAGTGCGAGAGTGAAACTCAACAAACCATCATCGACTTCTCCAACGAAGTGCAACGTCAACACAATGTGCAAATCATGTCTATTAGGAGTGAAAATGGCCCGGAGTTCAAGAACTATACATTGAATGAATTTCTTAGTGAAGAAGGCATTCGTCATCAATACTCCGCCACTTACACTCCTCAACAAAACGGTGTTGCCGAAAGGAAGAATCGCACCCTCTTGGATATGGCAAGGACCATGTTGGCGGAGTACTCTTCTCCCCAATATTTATGGGCCGAGGCCATATCCACCGCATGCCACTCCTCCAACCGCCTCTACATCCGCAAAGGCTTGGAGAAGACCCCATATGAGATCCTCACCGGCAACAAGCCCAACGTCTCCTACTTCCGTGTATTAGGTTGTAAGTGCTTCTATTTGATCAAGGGTGTTAGGTTGTCTAAATTTAAATCCAAAACTATTGAGGGTATCTTTGTTGGTTACGGTGCCGAATCCCACACTTATAGAGTCTATGACAAAGCCTCACGGATTGTCATAGAATCTTGTAGTGTGGTTTTCGAGGAAAATGATGGCTCCCAAGTGGCGCAATTCCATGTTTCTAATGTAGATGTTGAAATACCTCAAGAATCCATAGGAAGGATGGGTGTGGGATTTTTCCGCCCCATTGAGGGACACCTTATGGCGACTCGAGAAGGACTATGCTCTACTCAAGTGGATACCTCCTATACAATAGAAGATCAAGCCAAGGAGCCAAATGTTACACCTAACCAAGAACATGTTCAAGACCCTCCTCTCATTGACCAAGTGACTCCGCAAGTCGTACCCACTCCTCTCATTAATGCGAGTAAAGGTCAAGGCCAAGATCAACCATCCTCTTCATCCTCTCCTCAAGTTGAAGCAAGTGTTGAAGATATTGTTGGTGATCATGATGATGATGATCAAGGCCAAGATGGTCAAGATGGGGACCCAAATGATCAAGATGATCAAGTGATCCCTCCTCGCAATAATGAGGAGATCGAAGCCCGTCGTGTCAAAAGGATAAGAAGAGCTTTGAAGCAAATTGATGCCCAAGACAACAAGGTCTTGGAAGATGTTCAAACTCGAAGATCCACAAGAAGGCAATTGGCACATTTTTGTGAGCATCAAGCTCATATCTCTATGGTGGAGCCTAAGAAAGTGTATGAAGCTCTTGAGGACTCCGATTGGGTTGAAGCTATGCATGATGAGCTCAATAACTTTGAGCGCAACAAAGTTTGGAGATTGGTTGAGAATCCCAAAGATTGCCACAATGTTATTGGCACTAAGTGGATTTTCAAGAACAAGCAAGATGAGCATGGCATTGTCATTAGGAACAAGGCAAGATTGGTTGCTCAAGGTTACACTCAAGTTGAAGGCATTGACTTTGATGAAACCTACGCACCCGTGGCTCGCCTTGAGTCCATCTGTATCCTCCTTGCTTATGCATCCTCTCATAATTTCAAATTGCAACAAATGGATGTGAAAAGTGCTTTCTTGAATGGTCCACTAAAAGAGGAGGTATATGTTAAGCAACCTCCGGGGTTCGAGAATCTCAACTTTCCTAACCACGTTTACAAACTTGACAAGGCTCTCTATGGTCTCAAACAAGCACCTAGTGCTTGGTATGAGCACCTTAGGGAGTTGTTAGATGATCGTGGTTTCTAAGTTGGGAAGATTGACCCCACTGTCTTCACCAAGAGAGTAAATGGAGAGCTTTTCATATGCCAACTCTATGTGGACGATATCATCTTTGGCTGAACTAACCAAGCTTTCAATAATGAGTTCTCTAAGCTTATGACTGACAGGTTCGAGATGTCTATGATGGGAGAGCTTAAATTCTTCCTTGGCTTTGAGATCAAGCAACTAGCCCGTGGGAATTTCATTTCTCAAGCCAAGTATACCCAAGACATGATCAAGAGGTTTAACTTCCAAGATGCAAAGATCAAGACCTCTCCTATGCAAGTCAAGTGCCACTTATCACGTAATCCAAAGAGGAGTAAGGATGTGGATCAAAAGCTTTATCGTTCTATGATTGGTTCTTTGCTCTATCTTTGTGCATCTAGGCCCGATATCGTTTTGAGTGTAGGTGTGTGTGCAAGGTATCAAGCGGCTCCTAAGGATAGCCATTTGATGGCGGTCCATAGGATCTTTCGTTATTTGGTTCATACCCCTAGATTTGGTTTGTGGTACCTAGAGGGGGCACAATTTTCTCTCAATGGATATACGGATTCCGATTGGGCGGGTGATCAAGATGATAGGAAGTCTACTTCCGGGGCTTGCCAATTTCTTGGTAGGTCCCTAGTGAGTTGGTCCTCCAAGAAGAAAAATTGCATATCTCTCTCCACCGCCGAAGCCGAGTATGTTGCCTCGGCAAGTGCATGCACTCAATTGTTATGGATGAGGCAAACTCTCAAGGAATATGGAGTTCATTTGGATAAGGTGCCTCTTTTGTGTGACAATGAAAGTGCCATCAAAATTGCATACAATCCGGTGCAACATACAAGGACCAAACACATTGAGATCCGCCACCACTTCATCCGTGACCATGTGGCAAGAGGAGACATTGCACTATCTTATGTGCCCAGCAAGGACAATCTTGCAGATATTTTCACGAAGCCACTTGATGATGCAAGATTCTTGTTCTTGAGGAATGAACTAAATGTGATTGATTCTAGGAGTTTGACTTGAAGATCTTGCACACACCCCTATAGATGAAACGTGTTTGAGCTTAGATGTAGGCATGGACATAGGGGGAGTGTTATCCTAACACATTGGGTTCTCCCTCCCCCCATCATGCCCATAGCAAATATTCATTGCAATCTCTCTTTTTCTAATGTTGAATTGTGAGCTTCAATGTTGAGTAATGGCAATGCACCCAAGATACATCTTCGCGGTGGCATACCATGAACTCTTACATGGTGGCTTAGGCCACCAACCTCTTCCTATTCGAAGAGTTGGATCTTAGTTGGGTTTTATTTGATATTTCATTGCATTTCTTGTTTTTCCCTCTAAGTGTTCTTTCGTAGGAAAATCCCACTCAATTGGTCTTATGTTTGTTTGGTTCTTACTTTTTGAGAGGGATAAGTACTACTATCAGTTCGGTGTTTCTAAACCTAAGACATTCTATCACAAAGCCATCTTCTTCTAGCACTTGTGTCGTCCGTTGAAACGAGGAAATTTCGAATCAGTAGGCAGCCGGAATTTCCGGTCCAGTTTTGGACCGGAATATCCGGTTGTACCGGAATATCCGGTTCAAACTTGAACCGTAATATCCGGTTCGCCGAAAGTGACTTATCCAGGAGACGAATGGGGAAGAGGTAGTTCGTGCCTTTTCTTCCCCAGCTCCTCTCCTCCACCCCCAAACGCCGCCGCACCGATTCTTGGCCTCCCGGACCGATTCCTCCGCGGGATCTTCAAGCTTTGGATCAGATCTGCTTCTCCTCGTCCTTGGGAGCGTTTCCATCCAAGCATCGTTTTCCATGGATACCGGTAAAGTTCAATCTCGTTGAATCTTTGTGCTATAACCATACCACTCCATGGATCTGAGTTTTTGTTGTCAATGCTTGGTAGAAATTGTTCCCTAGGGTACCCATTGCATGCTAGTTACAATAGATTAGATTCACTTGTCACCGATCTACTTTTGAACTCTAGATTTAGATTGTTTGTGTGATTTTTTCGCAGTACCGGAATATCCGGTCCACAATTGAACCAAAATATCCGGTTGTACCGAAATATCCAGTTCAGTTCTGAACCGGAATATCCGGCTGTTTCCTGTAACTTTCGAGAACAGCTCACAAATAATCCTTGCTAGATTTCAACCAAAATTACTACCTGGAATCTTCTCTATTGTTTGAATGCTTGCTTTTCATCCGTTGCTTAACATAAGTGCACTCATCCCTATTGCTATCCTTCTATTGTCTTGTTTCACAGGTGGTGGTTCTGACAAGCGTGCTAGCAAGTGCCCCAAGCAGGTTTCTGTTAAACCCAAGAGGAAGGCTCGGCCCAACTATAAGACCGACATCTCTGTGCTCAGGCAGAAGGATGTCTACCTCGCTCCTCGTGTTGCTAATTGTGATCCTCGGTTCTGGAACTTGGAGCAGTCATACATTTATGCTGATATCTACTGTGACTTCCGTTTCCCTATCCGAGAGATGCACCCCTTTGACTTTGCTGCTATCAAGGACAAGGAGTTTGTTGATGCCGCTAGTATTGTTGAGAGGTTCGGGCTTGTGAAGCTCATGGAGACCAAGTGCAACTACAACACCCAGCTCATCATGCAGTTCATGTCTACTTTGGTGTTCAGTGATGATCAGGTGTGCTGTCTCAAGTGGATGACTGAGTCCACTCCTTGTGAGGTTTCCTTTACCAGATTTGCTCGTCTTCTTTGGTACTCTTACAGCTCTCACCCTCCTGTTGGTCGCCGTGTGCATGAGGTGGATAGACCTCGGAGGGAGAGGTACATGGCTGAGTTATATGCTCCTGGATTCACTGTTGGGGGGCAATGAGGGACTTCTTCCCCTCTATGATCAGCTGGTGCGTATCTTCAGATCTTTCCTGGTGCCAAGTGGAGGTAATAATGATGCTCTCACCACTTCTATATGCAACGTTCTGATTCTGGCTAAGGAGTGCATGGATGATGAGGACCCGACTGCTTCATACTCTGTGGATGTTATGGACATCATATTTCACGAGTTGTACACTGCTATGATTGGTGGAAACACCATCCCCCATGGTCCTTATATCATGATGCTCATCAAGCATAAGATGCAGAGGGAGTTTGAGGAGCTACCTATGGTTGAGCACAAGGTCAAGAAGTTGTACATCAAGAGGAAGAAGAAGACCACTCCTGCTGCCCAAGATGCTCCTTTTGAGGGTGGTTCCTCTATGGGAGGTCCCTCCGCTAGTACTCAGCCTGCGTCCACTCCTGGTTCTAGCACTTTGCGCCATGTCAGGAAGCTTTCCTGGTTTCAGCGCAATGTTCTCTGCATGAAGGTGGACATCCACAAGGAGCAGTATACAACCTATTGCAGAGACACAGCCATGGCTAGCCCCCAGAGTCAGATTCTTCACCACGTGAGTGGTGCTACTGGTGATCTGCCTACTCCTCGTGTTCCTCAGTCCTTCACTGCTTGGTCTGCTGAGTATAGCACTCCTTGGGAGCGCATTGAGGAGGCTCTCCGGGTCACTCAGGCTTCTACCTCCGGGGCTGCTTATGATGAGGAGGAGGATGATGACAAGGCCACTGATGATGATCATGAGGCACAGGGAGAGTCCGAGACGTCTGCTGGCGAGTCTTCTGAGCACTCTGATGCTTAGACCGTGTTTGGGACGTTAGTTTAGTTATTTCTCTCCTTTTTGGTGTCTCGATGCCAAAGGGGGAGAAGTAGCTACTAGACTACGGGATTTGCATGGGTTCGGGCACAAGCGTTTGCTTTTATCATTTCTTGAGAGCTTGTGTCCATTTAGTTTCTTCGTTTTCGTAAACCTTATTGTCTCGTTTAAAACTATGTGTGTTATTGTGTGTGAGACTTTGTTGGTTATGTTGGATATTATCATGGATTATCTATGTTAGTGGATATATGGTTATCTATCTTATATAATGAGGATATTATCTATTGTTGTGCTTGGTTATTCTTGGTTATCTTATCTTCGCACAAGGTATATACTTCTATCTTATCCTCATCATATTTGTGATATTGTTACTTTGGCATGTTTGTTACTTGTTGGAAATTACTCCCCGTATATTATTGCATCTATTTGCATTTGAGGCAAACAAAAGATATGCATAGAGATAGGGGGAGACATTTCCATTTTGTTTCAAACATGTTCTTGTCAAGGTTTTATTGCAAATCTTAGTATTGTCATCTAACACCAAAAAGGGGGAGATTGAAAGTGCATTTCGTTTTCCCGATGTTTTGTGTGTTAGTTAACAATACTAAGTACACTATTTATCGAGGTGTTCGAGCGTGCATGTGTTATACTTATCATCGGCATCGATCCCCGAAAAGTCGGTGAATTTTGGCCTGAGAGATTTAGGACAGAACCCAACCGGATTATTTGGAACCGATTATTCGGAGGAGCCAGATATTCCGGTCTGGAAAATTCTGGACTAGTTTGCTCACAGAGATAAGCCGAATTATTGGAACCGGATTATTCGGAGGAGCCGTATATTCCGGTCTGGGAAATTCTGGGCCATTTTCCGGACAGAGATGAGCCGGATTATTTGATCCGGATTATTCATCTCGGACCGGATATTCCGGTTGTTGGTGACGATGTTCGAAAATGGCTAAGGACTGGAAGATTTTCTCACAGCAGTGAGCCGGATTATTCGTACCGGATTGTTCCGGAGGAGCCGGAATATCCGGTACAATTGCCTGCGCCTCACAACAACGAGCTGGATTATTTGAACCGGATTATTCTGGAGCAACTGGATAATCGGGTTCAAGTCAACAGGATTTCACGAAGAGAAGCTGACCGGATATTCCGGTCCAAACTTGGACCGGATATTCCGGTCCCAAAATCCTGTACAACGACTAGTTGTGAGGAGGGGCTATAAATACCCCTCCTCTTCTTCCCCAAGATCTAGTTCTTCCCCTTAGCATTTATGAGCATTTAAGAACTCACCAAATCCCTCATAACTCCCAATCCCTCCACCCAATCTTGAAAATCTTTGGAGGATTGAAGGAGAAGGCCCCGATCTACATCTTCACCGAGCCGTTCTTCATTTCCCCCTCTCTAGCTTGAGGGATCTAGCCTAGGGTTTCCTCTTGTGGAGAACCTAGGAATCTTGTTACTAGTTGGTGATTCAAGAAGATTTGGGAGCCCCCAATTAAGTTGTGGGTGTGTGCCCCAAGTGTTTGTAAAGGATTTGATCCCCGCCTCAAAGGGGTTCAATAGTGAGAGGTGAACTAGGCCTTCGTGGCGCAAGTTCATCGGAGAATAGGGTGAGGCCTTTGTGGCGTTGAGTAGGCCTTCGTGGCGAGCTCACACCCCTCCAACGAGACGTACTCCCTTAACAAGGAGGAACTCGGAAATACATCGTGTCTCCATGTGCTCCACTTTGGTTATCTCGTTCCCTCACTCTCTTTACTTATCGCTTGCATTGTGTTTATCATTATCCTTGTCATATAGGTAAATTCACCATAGCCGCACTATCTAGAGAATTTACCTTTCTTGTCAAGCCAAATTGTAAGAGAAAAATTAAAATTGGTCGTAGCACCTATTCACCCCCCCTCTAGGTGCCCATACTTTACTTTCAGACTCTTCAATAGATTCAAGTTCCTCTTCAAGGGAGACTCGACCCTCATGCTCTTCCTCAAGAGTCATAGAGAGAGATGACTTTTCATCGGCATTCCTCCTTTAAATCTCACCTTTCTTCTCAAGAGCCTCATGGGCCTCTCCCAATTGGCTCATGAGGATGTCAAATACCTCTTGGTCCCACCTTGCACGTTAGACATAAAATGTTTCAAAGAAGAAATTTCGTCTTCTACACTAAGACTAGTAATGTTATTCATTTCATTTGGAGTCTTAGAGATGATAGAAGATGATACCTCCGAGGCCTTAGCCATGAAGCACTTGACAGAAGGTTGAGGAAGATTCTCATTGGTAGATTCAAAGAGAGAAGAACATGATGATGTTTATGCAATAGTGATACGTCATAAATGTATCCTTAATTTCTGATGTTCCATGTTGTTTTAATGCCATATGCTACATGTTTTCCTTACACTTTATGTCATTTTTATCGATTTCCTGGGACTAACCTATTGACTAGATGCCACAAAGCCAGTTCCTGTTTTCTGCTATTTTTAATTTCACAAAAGTTGTTCTGGAAATATTCTCGGAATTGGAAAATCCGAAGCCCGAAAGTCTTAGAATTCACGAAGGTTCCACAAAATCCTAAAGAGGCCCAGAGGGGGGCCACACCATGAGGCAGCGCCCCCCACCCGCGCCATGGGGTGCTGTGGTCCCCTCGGGCTCCCACCGCCATCGCCCTTTCGCCTATTTATTCCCCTCGATGCGTGAACCCTAGAAATATACCACTTTTCCACGAAAAACACCTGAGGCCGCCGTAATCGTCAACCCGAGATCGGAGGGTTCTAAAGTTCTCCCCGGCACCCTACCGGGAGGGGAAATCATCACCGGAGGGCTCTACACAACCATGCCCGCCTCCGGAGTGATGCGTGAGTAGTTCATCTTTGGACTACGGGTCCATAGCAGTAGCTAGATGGTTGTTCTCTCCTCTTTATGCCTCATGTTTAGATCTCGTGAGCTGCCCTACATGATCGAGATCATCTTATTGTAATGCTAGATGTTGTGTTTGATGGAGTGTAGACACACGCTCGTTGGGAGATCCCAAGCGCAAGGTGTGAAGTGTGCAGCAACAAGTTTTCCCTCAGAAAAGAAACCAAAGTTGAATCGATCAGTAGGAGGAAGAAGCACTTCCGAAGGTTGATGCCGCTGAGATGGCAGGGCGCACTACCGGTTCAGCATCAACGTGGAACCTACACAACACAATCAAATCACTTTACCCCAACGAAGCAGTGAGGTTGTCAATCTCACCGATTTTGCTGAACACAAAGAGGTAACGCATGGTGTGGAAAATAGTAGGAACAATATGAGAGCAGTATGAAAGCAGTAGGTGTTTTATCAGTATGAGGAAAAAGGACTAGGGTCCGCAGTTCACTAGTGGTGTCTTTCCGTGAAAGATAAATAACATGTGTGGTGAACAAATTACAATTGGGCAATTGACACAAATGAAGGTTTCACCGTAGTGCATATGCAAGAAATAAAGATTACTATGTGATTCATGCGGGCATTACAACAAGATACATAGATCGTTATCCAACTGTATCTATGACTAAAAATCCACCCTTCGAATATCATTCAAACAAACGTTGGGTATTAAGTTGAAAGAAATAGATAATCGCAGTAAGCAAAGTGTGTAATGTGAACAATAACATCATCCTTAGACAAAGAATTGTTGTTTTCTCCCTAATGGAAACAACACATCCTCCAGCCGTCACGTTTCTATCACTCGAGCAAAAATGCAAAGGAGGCATGAACCCACTATCGAGCATAAATACTCCCTCTTGGAGTTACTAGCATCTACTTAGCCAGAGCATCTACTAATAACGGAGAGCATGCAAGATCATAAATAACATTTGCATGAAGATAACATGATAGATTGATAATCAGAAGACATAGCATTCAACATTCATCAGATCCCAGCAAACACAACATGTAGCATTACATAAAGATGATCTTGATCATGATAGGCAGCTCACAAGATCTAAACATGAGGTACAAAGTGGAGAAGACAACCATCTAGCTACTGCTATGGACCCGTAGTCCAGGGATGAACTACTCACGCATCACTTCAGAGGAGGGCATGGTGGTGTAGACCCCTCCGGTGATGATTTCCCCCTCCGGCAGGGTGCCGGGGAGAGCTCCAGAACCCTCCTGATCTCAAGATGACGGTGACGGCGGCCTCCGGTGTTTCTCGGGTAAAAGTGGTATCCTCCTAGGGTTTTTGTCTCGGAGGGATTAAATAGGCAAAAGGGCAGAGGCGGTGGAGTCCTGGGGCCCACACCACCCCCGGCGCGGCCAAGGGGGGCGCGCCGCCCTATGGCGTGGCCCCCCTCCGGGTCTCTTCGGGACTCCGTGGAACCTTCGGGAATTCTAAGACTTTCGGGCTTCGAATTTTCCAATTCCGAGGATATTTCAAGAACAACTTTTCTGAAACTAAAAACAGCAGAAAACATGGAGCTGGCTCCGTGGCATCTTGTCAACAGGTTAGTCTGGAAAATCGATAAAAATGACATAAAGTGTATAGCAAACATGTGGGAAACAATAAGAAAACAACATGGAACATCAGAAATTAAGGATACATTTATGGCGTATCAACATCCCCAAGCTTAGTTCCTACTCGTCCTCAAGTAGGTAAACGATAAAAACACATAATTTCTGAGGTGACATGCTACCAACATAAACTTGATCATCAATAATGTAAAAGCATACGTAAGCTGAGATCATAGAACTTTCACAAAAGCATGATAAATAGAACTTTAATAATAAAGCATAGCAATCACTTTGCATCATGAGAAGTAACTCAAATAAAAGATCATGAATAACAATGCAAAGAAAGATATACGTTTGTTTCAAGTATAGAGAGAACATGTCAAAGTGATATTTCGCTAGTCCTTAAGAGTGGGGCAAAACATAAATGCCAGGACACCTTTAAAGTTCATGAGGAAGACTAGAACAAATAATTAGAGAACAAACAATAACACCTCATGAATCAATTAATAATGTTTTTGGGAAAAAATGCACATAAAACTCAGAATGGCAAAAATACTCTCTCAACTGTGCATAAAGTTAGAAGATGGAGACTCAACATAAAAGTAAAAGAAAGGCCCTTCGCAGAGGGAAGCATGGATCACTCATGTGCTAGAGCTTTTATTTTATTAAACAGAGGTATTGAAAACTTGAAACTCCTCCCAACCATCTTACACAAACCATGGCTAACCGAATCCTCGGGTGCCTGCCAACAATCACATACCATGGAGGAGTGTCTATATTTTAAGAGAGGTGTATGCTTATGTCAACGAATGGTAAACAGAAAATACAGTACGTCACAAGCCAACTAGACTTCACAAGAGAGGCTCACATCTGGTTAGAAGGTCATCCCTCTTTATCTTTTGTTTACACAATTATGCTTTGACTGATAAATCAGGGGCAAAAATAGTGAAGAGGATTTGTGTTATTAATTTGGGGCTGGGCACCCCGCTGCCAGCTCTTCTATCATTGGATAAGCGGATGAAGACACTAGTCCAGGGTGTGAAAGTCCAATCAACAAGTGAGATAAAGATTCTCTATTTACGTCTTCATGAGCTAAAACATGAACACAAAACAGGAGTAATTTTGAAAGTTTTAAAGGTAACACATGAGCAATTTACTTTGGAGTGGTGGTTAAATACCACATGTAGGTAGGTATGGTGTACACAATGGGAAATCTTTGGTTTTTGGGAGTTGGATGGACAAGTAGAGCTCATACTCAGTACAGGTGGAGGCAAGCAAAAGACTGGGAGCGACAAATCAAGAGAACATAAGAGCCATAATCATGCATAGCGACATAAACATCATTAATCAAAGCATAAGTGGTACCACAAGTTCAAAAAATAAATGATCATGGAGGCTATTCGTGACTGGTTGATAGTCATAAACATGGTGTGAGCATGCGCCAAGTCAACCAAATAAAACATTCAAAGGAGAACACCACAAATTTATGCTTCAATATGACAAGAACAACTCATGATTCTTTCAATGGCACATCAAACACTATCAGCTATTTAAGGGTAATCATGCTACTCAATAACCAAAAAGCTTTAAAACTAAAATAAAATCTAGCATGATATGAAAAAGTTCTAGCCACAGTCTATACAAGCTTCTACTTGCACCGTTAAAAATTCTACCTAAAGCAATAGTTTCTTTTCCCAACAAGCACCATACAAAACATGCTTTACCAAAAACTCTCTAAATGATACAGAAATAAAACATGAGAGGACTCACATTACTCTACTAAAACTAACAACTCTGAATAAGAGGTGCAATGAAAACAAGAGCTAAACAAGAATTTTGTAGCAACTGGAAGAAAAAAACTAAAAATACTAGCATAGCAAGTATTCAAACAAAAAAGCGGAGCGTGTCTCTCTCCCAAACAAAGAATTCTATGATCCAACTATATTATTGCATCAAGTAAAACAAAAGAAAACAAAAGAAAACAAAAGAAAAACAAACAGACGCTGCAAGTAAACTTCATATGATGTGACCGAATAAAAATATAGTTTCACGAGAAGTGACTTGATAGATAGTTGATGAAGAAGGGGATGCCTTGGGCATCCCTAAGATTAGATTCTTGAGTATTCTCAAAGTACGATTGGATGAACCACGGGGGCATCCCCAAGCTTTCACCTTGAACTCTTCTTGATCACATATATCACCTCTTCTCTTGACCCTTGAAAACTTCCTTCACACCACACTCAAACATTAATTCGCATTAGAGGGTTAGTGCAACAAATAAAAATCCATTGGTTCTGTATGGAACAAGTGCTATTAATATTTTTAAACATTAGATACAGACACTGATGTTTCGTGAAGAAACTAAATCCACTTGACATCGCAAAAGAGCAAATGCAAGAAAAATGGCAGAATCTGTCAAAACCAGAACAGTATGTAAAGACGAATTTTTTTGAGCCACTTACGTTTCTCATATTGAAAAACTTAAAGAACAAAAATGTTGAGGAATTAGATGTGGAATGAGCACAAAACAATTCAGATCATTATGATCTTCCAGGATTTTATACGATTTTTGACGGTGGACAGCAGAAATCTGTTTCCTGCGCAGAAATCCAAAAACCAACTTCATCTCTCGTCAGAAACCTGGCTTGGCACTACTAAAAGATGAAAATAAAAACACAAAGGAGTTGCTAAAGAATTATAAAACCCCTTGACTCAAATAAAACATACAAAAACAAAGCAAAAATAAAACCATGGGTTATCTCCCAATAAGTGCTTTTCTTTAACGCCTTTTAGCTAGGTCCAGAAAAGTGGAATCAAGTGTTTTCAAGTGAAGAAGATGCTCACATAAAAATTATGAATTAAGAAAAAGAGAGAATCAAGAAGAAAGTATAAAACAAATTTAAGTCTAACCCACTTCCTATGCATAAGAATCTTGTAAAGGAATAAATTAAAGAAGCTCAAACTAGAAATCATGGGAAGGTAGAACAAGAGCAATTTCAAAACTTTGAGCAAAAAGAGAGGTGTTTTAGTAACATGAATATTCCTACAACCATATTTTCCACTCTCATAATAATTTTCAGTAGCATCATGAACAAACTAAACAACATAATTATCACATAAAGCATGTTTGTCATGGTCTAAAAGCACAGAATTTACATCAAGCTCAAAAATAGTGGGATCAAAATATAAAATTAGCTCCTCTTCTTTCCCACTTTTAGCAAAACAAGAGAATTGATCACTCATAAAAGGTATAGGACACATTATAGCAATCCTATTTTCAGTAGAATTATGATTATAACATCAAGTAACATAGGACCATCATCAAGATCATTATCATAAGATTTATCCAAGTAGCATGGATTATCATAAATAATAGTAGCAATATCATTCTCACAAGTTTCATTCATAGTAGTATCAAGGTCACAAGTATAGCAAGTATCAATTTCATAAAATAATGTATGAGTTAAAGAGTTACTATCATTGGGAGGTAGACATGGGTAGCTCCATTCTTCCTCCTCTTGATCATCACTCTCCTCCTCCTTTTCATCCAATGAGCTTCCAGATTCAGCAGTTTCTTCTTCCATAGGTTCCTGCAAGGCATTAGTCTCTTCCTTAGGTTGAGAGAATTTATTAAGATATTCAATTATGTAGTAATTACAATCATTGTAATTATCAAAGCAATATTCAAGTATAGCATAAATCTCGTATTTATAAGGTGCATCATCAATACTTTCATGCAAATAAGTAATTTTGAATGCACCCTTCCAAGCAATAAATTCTTCAATTTGTTCCACATGATATAATTCAAAATTTACCTTAACATAAGAAGATATGTAACATCATCATTATACTCACATTGAAAAGGGAGGTGTTTATACCTCCTACGGCAGCAAGATTTATCAAAGCAATAAGTAACATTATAAGTAGATCACAAGTTTTTAGCATAGTCATGCAATTTATTAATTTGCTCCCATAAATGTATCCCTTTTTGTGACAAGCGGTGTTCCTTATAATATTTTTTTTGTTCATCCGTGAACCCACCTTGCCTAAAAGATCTAATTTCAAAGACATAAAACATTGATAGCAAGCATAATAAAGCAAGTATCAGGCAAAACAATAACAAAGTAAAAAGATTGGAAGTGAGAGACTCCCCTTGCAAAAATTCTCTTCCTCCCCAGCAACGACGCCAGAAAAGCTTGATGAAGTGTAGACACACGCTCGTTGGGAGACCCTAAGCGCAAGGTGTGAAGTGTGCAACAACAAGTTTTCCCTCAGAAAAGAAACCAAGGTTGAATAGACCAGTAGGAGGAAGAAGCACTTATGAAGGCTGATGCAGCTGAGATGGCAGGGTGCACTACCGATTCAGCAGCAACGTGGAACCTACACAACACAATCAAATCACTTTGCCACAACGAAGAAGTGAGGTTGTCAATCTTACCGGTTTTGCTAAACACAAAGAGGTTAAATGTATGGTGTGGGAAACAGTAGGAACAGTATGAGAGCAATATGAAAGCAGTAGGTGTTTTATCAGTATGAGGAAAAAGGATGGGGGTCCACAGTTCACTAGTGGTGTATCTCCGTGAAAGATAAATAACATGTGTGGTGAACAAATTACAGCCGGGCAATTGACAAAAATGAAGGCTGCACCGTAGTGCATATGCAAGACATAAAAATTACTATGTGATTCATGTGGTCATTACAACAAGATAAATAGACCGTTATCCAACTGCATCTATGACTAACCACCCTCCGAATATCATCCGAACAAACGTTGGTTATTAATTTGCAAGCAACAGATAATCGCAGTAAGCAAAGTGTGTAGTGTAAACAATAACATCATCCTTAGACAAAGCATTGTTGTTTTCTCCCTAATGGAAACAACACATCCTCCAGCCGTCACGTTTCTGTCACTCGAGCATAGATGCAAAGGAGGCATGAACCCACTATCAAGCATAAATACTCCCTCTTGGAGTTACTAGCATCTACTTGGCCAGAGCATCTACTAATAACGGAGAGCATGCAAGATCATAAATAACATATGCATGAAGATAACATGATAGATTGATAATCAGAAGACATAGCATTCAACATTCATCAGATCCCAACAAACACAACATGCATCATTACATAAAGATGATCTTGATCATGATAGGCATCTCACAAGATCTAAACATGAGGTACAAAGTGGAGAAGACAACCATCTAGCTACTGCTATGGACCCATAGTCCAGGGATGAACTACTCACGCATCACTTCGGAGGAGGGCATGGTGGTGTAGACCCCTCCGGTGATGATTTCCCCCTCCGGAAGGATGCCGGGGAGAGCTCCAGAACCCTCCCGATCTCGGTATAACGGTGACGGCGGCCTCGAGTGTTTCTCGGAGAAAAGTGGTATCCTCCTAAGGTTTTTGTCTCTGGGGGATTAAATAGGCGAAATGGCAGAGGCGATGGAGGCCTGGGGGCCCCACACCACCCCCCGACATGGCCAGGGGGCGCGCCGCCCTATGGTGTGGGCCCCCTGAGGCCCTCCTCCGGGTCTCTTTGGGACTCTGTGGAACCTTCGGGAATTCTAAGACTTCCGGGCTTCGAATTTTCCAATTCCGAGAATGTTTCCTAAACAACTTTTCTGAAACTAAAAACAGCAGAAAACAGGGAACTGGCTTTGTGGCATCTTGTCAATATGTTAGTCCGGAAAATCGATAAAAATGACATAAAGTGTATAGCAAACATGTGGGAAACAATAAGAAAACAACATGGAACATCAGAAATTAAGGATACGTTTATGATTTATCAGTGTTTGCTGGAATCCGATGATTATTGAATGCTATGTCTCTTGATTATCAATCTAGCATGTTGTCTTCATGTGTATGTTATTTATGATCTTGCATGCTCTCCGTTGTTAGTAGACGCTCTGGCCAAGTAGATACTAGTGACTCCAAGAGGGAGTATTTATGCTCGATAGTGGGTTCATGCCTCCTTTGCATCTGTGATCGAGTTACAGAAACGTGAGAAATGGAGGATGTGTTGTTTGCCATTAGGGAGAAAACAACGATGCTTTACATTACACACTTTGCTTAGTGAGATTATCAGTTGCTTGCAACTTAATACTCAAAGTTTCTTTGGATGATATTCGGAGGGTGGATTATTAGTCATAGATGCAATTGGATAACGGTCTACAAGTCTTGTTGTAATGCTCGCATGAATCACTTAGTAATCATCATGTCATGCATGTTTCATTATCTATCAATTTCCCAACTATAATTTGTTCACCACACATGTTATCTATCTTTTAAGGAGGGTACTTAGGGTTTTCCCAAGGAAGGCAGTATATAGGTGGAAGGGCGATGTCGATGGGTGAGGAACCACAAGTATAGGGGGTGTATCGTAGTACTTTCGATAAATAAGAGTGTTAAACCCAACAAGGAGAAGAAGGTGTTGACAAGCAGGTTGGATAGAGGATTCACTGTAAACACTAGAAAACGAGTTTTTGGTTGTTTTGGATATAGAAGATAAATAAAGTGCAGTAAATAATATTACAGCGAGTGGCCTGATGACCCACAAGTATAGGGGGTGTATCGTAGTACTTTTGATAAATAAGAGTGTCGAACCCAACGAGGAGCAGAAGGTGTTGACAAGCATGTTGGATAGAGTATTCACTTTAAACACTAGCAAACGGGTTTTTGGAGGTTTTTGATATAGCAGATAAATAAAGTGCGGTAAATAATATTGCAGCGAGTGGCCCAATTCTTTTGAGAGCAAAGGAAAAGCCGGTTGTATTACTTATGACTACCAACCGTTCTTGAGGACACATGGGAATTTCGTCAAGTGCTTTCGCTTCGTTACGGTTGATTAATATCCATTGGTTCATGAAGTGTTGTGTGTGTCAACCTATGCTAATGCACCGCCCAACTAGGACTAATACATACTTGTGATTATACCCCTCGTAAGCATCCGCAAATACAAGAAAGTAATTAAGATAAAACTAACCACAACCTTAAACTCCGGGATTCTATGCTCCCTCGCACATTGGTTTCCTAACGGGGGTTTAGATTTCTGTCACTCCGGCAACCCCACAATTAGTAGCCAAATACAAAATGCATCCTCCTAGGCCCATAAAGGTGAAGTATCATGTAGTCAACGTTCACATGACACCACTAGAAGAACATCACCACAACTTAAATACTGAACCACGAGATATTACTTCAACATAACTTCACTACTAAGATCATGACTTCTCCCATGTCCTCAAGAACTAAACGAACTACTCACAAGACATCATATGGATCATAATCAGAGATGATATAATGGATAATAACAATTTGTTTATAAAGTGATAACACCGATAAATCTCACAAGCATCAACTACTAACAAGTAATCCACACTGGGAGAGAGTCTAATGTAAAACAACGATAGAGGCCCCTAATTGTTACAGCGGGTTACGGTGGATGATGGTGGTTATGGTGCTGATGATGATGACGATGACGATCTTGATGATGCCCGGAGTGATGACGGTGATGATGGCGATGATTTCCCCTCTCCGGTGAGGAATTTCCCTGGCAGATTTCTCCCTACGAGAGAGATTTTCTCTCTCGGGTGTTTTCGGCCCCGAGGCGGCGGCGGAATAATTCTTCGATGATGGTCTAGAGCCTAGGGTTCCCTGGGGGTCAAGTACGCGAAAAATATCGACCAAAGGTGCGCCAGGGTGGCCACAGCACGTGGCGGTGCGACCAAGGGGGGAGGGGGCGCCACCCCATGGTGTGGGCCCCTGGTGGCCCCCTTCGGCTCTTCTCGTGGCTGGCTCCCTCTTCTGGACTTCTTAGACACCTCCGGTGTCCCCCCTCTACTTTTGATCTTCTGAAATAGGGTATCTCGATGGTGCTTTTTCCATCAGATTTCTGGTCCCAGTGTTTATTCTTCAAAAATTATGAAACATGCAAAATCTTTATCTAATAATAAAGGGAGTAGTGTTTCTCCCTTCGTCCGTCACGTTTCTTGTCGTCCGTCCTCAGTTTTTGGGTTTGGTACATTGCCAGATTTGTTTTGTCGTGCGTCGCCCAGCAAAAGTCTTTCCTCCTCCCAGAACGACTTCGGAACTAACTCAGAATCCTCCCGAATCGATTCCCGCTGATAGCTCCTTTTAATTTCTTGCCTACATACCCACAAAAAGCAATCCGCATATGCCCTATCTTCCTCTCGTGATTCCAACAGAAATAGATTGCATGAACTCGCTCGGAGATCGCAATGAAGCTCTAAACTGAGCCTTCCGTCGGCAATGGTGAAGTTCCTCGTTGGCGGATCATCTCTAAGCTTGCTACACATAATCAGAAGCCCATACGCACAAGCCGTAGAGCCGAGTAGAGAGGCTCGACTCACCGCTCGCCACATTTTCCTCCTCGCCGTAGTGGACGTCTGCCAAAGTCCAGGTCACACTCGATTTGTAGCGCCCTTGGTTGTGCCTCGCTCTGGTAGCTGACGGGGACAGTTGCCATCGTAGGAAGACATTCAGGTCCAGTCCAAGGTCGTCCACGGCTATGCCACCCCGAACTCCCAATGGAAAGATGCGCACGACGTGGGAGGCAGTGGCATGCATAGCACCATGGAGACTAAGATCGATATAAAGAAAGAGCGGGCAGCTGGCCAGAATCATCCGTGTTTTCTCTTTCTCTAAAGCAAAGCGGACGATCGAGGCAATCCTGGGTTCGCCGGAGCATGCACGTGGGCTGATTGATTTAGCAACATCCATCTCGTGACCACACAGGTAGAAACAGGGCCGGCCGAAAAACCAATACGTTGTTATGCCATGCATATGATGTGGTCCACGTCAGCTGGTGTGTGGATTGAATCAAGAAGAATTCGATCCGTGCAATATACTGATCGGTTAATAGGGCATCTAGGATGGATTGATTGATTACAGAGTAGAATGTGTTGTTGCATGCCGCTGCTTTTTGTTGATGCCTCAAAGACGAGCAAAGATGGGGAAAAGGTGGCGGTGAAGAGAAATTAGTTGAGAGCAAGACGGCGAATAAAAACACCAAGAACATACATGCTTCATTTGGGAATTCATGCAGCAAAAGTATCATGAAATATGATTAATGGGTGTTTCTATAAATCTATAAGGCAGGATTGCTATTGGTCATTCATTTTGTTATTTGCAAAGGAGAAGAACTCCTGAACTTTTGATTTGGGTCCACAGCCACTAAACCCATGGGTTTTTGCAAGTCAGCTGGTCGAATCCGGGATTACTTCTCACAGTCATGGCGAATTCCTCCTACAATTCTCAAGGTGTGTCTGGCTTGACCATAGCACGAGGTAACATCGTCATCTTGATATATATAATTTTCCTTATTTCTGTGATCTGGCCAAGCGAGATTCTGTATGATGCGATGACTAAGGAGTGTTATGGCTAGATGAAGTTGGAAATCAGAACATACGTGCACGATTATGGACGTTTTTTACTTGCAGACTTCCGCTCGGATAGTTTTGGTAACAATATTGTTGAGAAATCCGGTTGTATTATGTGATAGGCAATGGAAGCCATGCATTGTACCTGTACAATTTATTTTCAAATATTTCCTAGTTTGCATGGCTAATAATCTTCTCGTTGATAGATGAGATCAAGATTCATGCTATGGACTGCTTGTTAATTAGTTGTCAATGGCGGAGTTGAACAATTGTTTTCTTCTTTAACAAAGCATTGATATCTCCATGTTTAGGGTTTTAACCGCTATGCCAACATAAAATTAGATGTTTTGCAAATAATCGTCTTGAAAATATAGTAAACCATAAGCGGTAAAGCTACTGGCTATCTTCTGAATGTAATAGCATATTTAGCTCTTATGTTCCCCACAGAATAACTATCCAACGAATAGGAGATGCATAAGAATACTTCAATACATTAGCTTCATAGTATAACCTCTCCTCTAACGATGGTATACCACATAACACATGCGAAGGGTGAAGCACGAGTTAATCTAAGATAAATTGACAATTTATAATTTTGCCCAACATCATCTAACCTAGCATCGCCATGCCAACATGATTTTTCTATATTTGTCTCCGCGACGTCAATTTTCTTTCCCGGTGCAACGCGCGGGCATGTTTCCTAGTAAGATAAAATAACATAAGGGATGCATCATAAAATGAAATATATCGATCAATAACAGAAAATAACAACATAAAACGGTGATGCAAAATGGACGTATCATGCCCCAATCCTTTTGAGAGCAAAGGACAAGCCGCTTGTATTACTTATGACTACCAAACGTTCTTGAGGACACCTGAGAATTTCATCAAGTGCTTTCGCTTTGTTACGGTTGATTAATATCTATTGGTTCATGAAGTGTTGTGTGGGTGAACCTATGCTAATGCACCGCCCAACTAGGACTAGTACATACTTGTGTTTATGTCACGACCCCGGACCCAGAGGTATACATATTGTTATGCGCTCCTAGTCATGGACCCCTAAGGGCTTCAGGGTTACCAGCGCCGGCTGCAACAAACAACAGCAGGTAGACCGAATTCATTGACACACAGGCCGGATAACTTCAGTACTACTACTCCTTGTGTCCATGCTAGTCATAACCAACTATGCATATCAAAGCGTTCACGAATCATATGAAACCGAGGAACGGGACCAAAGCTATACATAGATGCTATGTGTCCAGAAAGTGCAACAACAATCGAGGGTTACTGGGGCAGGCGTGCTCGGAAATGGATCATCGTCTCCACAACCCCTCGACTGCGACAACTATGCAGGCATAGACAAAACTGTATAACAATAAGCTCGAAACCAACAACCAATCAAAGCCGCACTCTAGAAATGGAAACTGTATAAAGCAGGTATTACTAGAGTAGCTGTACAAACAGAGGTCACACGACCCAACATTACATCAGAAAACGGAAGGCAAGTTATGTTGCTAATCAACAAGAACCAAAAAGGCCTAAGAGGCCACAACATAAGACGACGTCCCAACCCATAGATTCCAGGCTGCTACCTAGGAACACCAAACTACTCGTCGATGTCCACGTCGGAAACACCACCACCGGAGTGGGAACTTCACCTGAACCAAAATTAAGCAAAACTGAGTACGGGAGGTACTCAACAAGAATTACTTAACCTATTATATATCTGTTATTTCCAGAAAGGGTTTTATGAAGGTTGATTTGCGTAAAGCAAAGTTTGTTTTCCAAATCGAGGAAGAATAGCACGTTTCATGGAGTGTTTTCAAAACAGATGAGAAATCTACTCAACTAAGGATATCATCATCTTTTCAATCCACCAACATCATTTCCCAAAAACTCACATGTTACAAGGATCACCTCTCTCGGCATCTCCGAGGAGGCACTCTTCAATCAGTGTCAACATATTTTACGCCACGTTCAAGTTATCTATGACCTCGTGTCTTCCACCAAGTCGTTGATACGTCATAAACGTATCCCTAATTTCTGATGATCCATGATCATATTATGTCAATTGCTACATGTTTTCTCCCTTATTTATGTCATTTTTATCGATTTTCCAGACTAACCTATTAACAAGATGTCACAGATCCAGTTCCCTGTTTTCTTCTGTTTTTAGTTTCGGAAAAGTTGTTCTAGAAATATTCTCGAAATTGGAAAGTTCGAAGCCCGGAAGTCCTATTTTCCCCGGAAGCATCCAGAAGACCGAAGAGGAGTCGAAGAGGGGCAACAAAGGGGGCACACCATAGGGTGGCGCGCCCCCTGGCCGCGCCACCTATGGGTGTGGGGCCCCTGGAGCTCCACCGCCTTTGCCCTTTCACCTATTTAAGCCCCACCAGATGGAAAACCCTAGGCACCTGATCAAAATCCCCGAAAAAGTTCCGCAACCGCCGTCACCGTCAACCCCAGACAAGGGGGGTTTTGAAGCTGTTTCCGGCACCCTGCCGGAGAGGAGATCATCACCGGAGGCTTCTACATCACCATGCCTGCCTCCGGAGTGATACGTGAGAAGTTCATCCTTGGACTAAGGGTTTGTAGCTGTACCTAGATGGTTGTCTTCTCCTCATATGCTTCCATGTTTAGAACTCGTGAGCTGCCTATCATGATCGAGATTGATCTTATGTAATTCTATATGTTGTGTTTGCTGGGATCCGATGAATATTGACCTTATGCCAAGTTGATTATAGTCTTTATTTGCATATGCTATTTGTGATCTTGCATGCTCTCCGTTGCTAGTGGTTATTCCGGCCAAGTAGTTGCTAGTGACTCCAAAAGGGAGTATTTATGCTTGATAGTGGGTTCATGCCTCCTTGTTGCCTTGCTCGAGTGACAGAAACGTGAAGGGGGACAATGTGTTGTTGCCATTAGGGAGAAAACAGCGGTGAGAGTGCCCGCCTGCATAATCATTGCTTACATTACACACTTTGTTTAATGCAATTATCTGTTGCTTGCAACTTTATACCTAAGGGGGTTCGGATGATAACCTGAGGGTGGATTATTAGTCATAGATGCAGATGGATGTCGGTCTACGTATCTTGTTGTAATTCCCGCACTAAATATCATAGTAATCTTTATGTCATATTGTGCACTATGGTGCAACCTCTATTTGTCAATTGCCCAGCTGTAATTTGTTCACCCAACATGCTATCTTTTATGGAGAGACACCGCTAGTGAACCTATGAACCCCGGTCCATTTTCCACACTGTTAAAACAAACCACAACAATTTCCTGCTTTCTTTACTTACTGCAAGCATACACTGTTTTTCCACACTATACGTCTAATCTTTGTTTTCAGCAATACCAATGAGATTGACAACCTCACTGTACCGTTGGGGCAAAGTATTTTGGTTGTGTTGTGTGCAGGTTCCACATTGTTGCTGACACCGGTGAAGCGCCAGCACCACCGTCAGTGGCATCAACCTTCCGAAGGTCCTACTTCTCCTACTGGATTTATAACCTTGGTTCTTAACTAAGGGGAAACTCCTACCGCTGTGATCATCACACCCTCCTCTTGGGGTATCCCAATGAGTGCAAGATCTGCACCATCAAGGACTTTTTCTGGTGCCGTTGCCGGGGAGAAGGAAGTCTTCTAGCAACCGGAGTCTCTCACTCTCAACCTCTTTATTTTGTTTATTGTCTTGTTTTTATTTTTGTCTTGTTTTGCTTCTCTTTATTGAAAACACAAAAAAATTAGTTTACTTCATAGCTGTTATTTATTGCTTGCTTTTATTTTGCTAAAATGAGTATTCCTGAAGTAGAGGTTCATTCTTTTAGGCAAAGGGGGAGAAAGTTTAAAAGATGCTTGGTATTGAATAAATAATGCTCATAAGAGGTGCGCAAAAAAATATTCTACCTTGATACTCCTGATAAATTTTTATGTTGGTATTTCTGGCTGGTATAGGCATGTGTTAGATACTCTTACGGGTGGAAATTTTCTAGGAACTCCTGCTTTGGAAGCCTGCAATTTGATTGAAAGTTTAGAGGAGCACCCACCATTACAACTGTTAAAACTGAGATCACTTTGGAGTATGTTATTGATAAACTAAACTCTTTGGAAATGAACTTATCAGTCTTCCTTGATAATGCTAGCAAAGTTAATGAATTACTAGTTACTATTGATAAAAGAATCACCCCTCTAGAAGCTAGCAACACTCATGATAATCAAAGTTTTAGGATTGGTAATCTAGAGGATGCCATGGGAACTTTAAGCTCAACCTTTTCATCTGTTAAATTCAAAAAGGAGAAAGACTTTGTGGGAAAGGAGCAAAGATTTATGTATGCTCCTAAGATGGCTAAACCCAAATCTCAATATGTGCTGAAAATTGCTAAAACAATTAATGAGACTAAGAGTGACCTTCATGTTGAATCTTCAAAAACATCTAAAGTTCCTATTGCTACAAATAATGGTTTAGAGGAAGGTATAGATGATGCTTCTTCACTTGAAATTACTTGAGTTTCCCTTTTTTATGCCTAGCTGAAAGGCGTTAAAGAAAAGCGCTACAGGGAGACAACCCATATTATTTCTCTGTTTTCATTCAGTTTTCCTTCGTTTTCTTTGGTGTGCTTTGCACCTGGATGTTTTCTATTTTCTTAGCAACCCATCTGTATCTTTTCTTTTGAGTTTTTGTTGAGCCAAGTAAAGCCTCTAGTGGAAAGTTGAGCCTATATTTCGGATTTCTGCGCAGGAAACAGATTTCTGCTATCCACTGTTAATTCCGTTACAAATCACAGAAAATTCAAAATGACCTGAGTGTTTTTGTGCTTAATACTGAGTTATATACACAACTTTTATTAGAAGACAAATTTTTGATTTGAGCAACAGAAGATTTTTAAAAAATCGATCTTTACCTGCTACTCTGTTTTGACAGATTTCTGCCATTTATCGCATTTGCATCTTAATCTCTTTATTTTGGTGTTTGTTTGAGAAAAAGAGTTTTGAAAGAAGTTGTGACAGTATCTAGTGTGTTTTTGAGTGTTATACTTGTGTTGAAACTAAACCATGTGAATTTATTATTTCAATTGCACTAACGCTGCTAATGAAGATTGTGAGAATTTTGATGTGAAGGAAGTTTTCAAGGGTCAAGAGAAGAGGATGATATGATGTGATCAAGAAGAGTGAAAAGGCTAAGCTTGGGGATGCCCCGGTGGTATATCCAAGCAAATTCCAAGAAGACTCAAGCGTCTAAGCTTGGGGATGCCCAAGGCATACCCTTCTTCATCAACAAATTATCAGGTCACTTCTAGCGAAACTATATTTTTATTCGGTCGCATCTTATGTGCTTTACTTGGAGCGTCTTTTATTTTTGTTTTCAGTTTGCTTTTGCTTTAAGTTTGTTTTTACTTTCATAATAAGCTTGGTTGGAACCCATCATTCTTTTATTGGAGAATGACACGCTCCACTTTTTTATGAGAATACGTTGTATTCTTAGTCTCTGTTTGGCTGCTGCATTTATTCAGCTCCTGTTTTGCATGCATCTCTTATTAGAGCTATTAGTTTTAGTAGTGTTATTTGAGTACTCTCATGTTTGCTTTCTGTATCATAAATAGTATTTTTGTTAAAGCATGTTTTGTATGGTGCTTGTTGGGAGAAAGAAAACTGCTTCTTGAATTAGAATTTATAACAGTACTAATAGAAGCTTGTATAGACTGTGACTAGAACTTTTTCATGCCATGCTAAATGTTATTTTAGTTGTAAAGCCTTGTGGTTATTGAGTATCATGATTAGCCTCAAATATCTGAGAGTGTTTAATATGTATTGAAAGATTCATGAGTTGTTCTTGTCATAGTAAAGCATCAATATATGGTATTCTCTTTCGAATGTTTTATTTGCTTGACTTGGAGCATGCTCACACCATGTTTATGACTACAAACCAGTCACGAATAGCCTCCATGACCACTTAGTTTTTGAACTTGTGATACTTCTTATGTTTTAATTAATCATGCTTATGTCGCTATGCATGATTATGGCTCTTATGCTCTCTTGATTTGTCGCTCCCAGTGTTTTGCTAGCCTCCACCTGTACTGAGTATGAGCTCTACTCGTGCATCCAAACTCTCTTAAACCAAAGTTTTGCCCAATGTGTCCACCATACCTACCTACATGTGGTATTTAACTTCCATTCCAAAGTAAATTGCTCATGTGTTACCTTTAAAACCTTCAAAATTACTCTTGCTTTATGTTCCTGTTTTTGCTCATGAGGACGTAAATAGAGAATCTTTATCTCACTTGTTGATTGGATTTCACACCCTGGACTAGTGGCTTCATCCGCTTATCCAAATGATAGAAGAGCTGGCAGCGGGGTGCCCAGCCCCAAATTAATACAAACAAATTCTCTTCACTATTTTTGCCCCTGATTTATCAGTGAAAGCATAATTGTGTAAACAAAATAGAAAGAGGGATGACCTTCTACACCAGTTGCGTCCTTCACCATGGGAGCCGCTCTTGTGAATCCAGTTGGCTTGTGACGTACTGTATTTTCTGTTTACCATTCACATTAGCATACATCTCCCAAAATATAGACACTCCTCCACTGTATGTGATTGTTGGCAGGCACCCGAGGATTCAGTTAGCCATGGTTTGTGAAAGATGGATAGGAGGAGTGTCAAACTTTTAATACCTCTGTTTAATAAATTAAAAGCTCTAGCACATGAGTGATCCCTGCTTCCCTCTGCGAAGGGCCTTTCTTTTATTTTTATGTTGAGTCTCCTTCCTCTAACCTTATGCACAGTTGAGAGAGCATTTTTGCCATTCTGAGTTCTATGTGCATTTGTCCCATAAGCATCAATAATTACTTCATAATGTGATATCATTTGTTCTTAAATTATTTTTTCTAGTCTTCCTCATGAACTTTGAAGGTGTCCTGGCATTTATGTTTTGCCCACTCTTAAGGACTATCAAAATATCACTTTGCCATGCTTTCTCTATACCTGAAACAAACGTTTACCTTTCTTTGCATTATTATTCATGATCCCTTATTTGAGTTACTCTTCCTGATGCAAAGTAATTTCTATGCTTTATTATTAAAGTTTTGTTTATCATGCATGTGTTTAAAGTTGTATGATCTCAACGTGCATATGCTTTTACATTAGATTGATCAAGTTTATGTTAGTAGCATGTCACCTTAGAAATTATTGTTTTATTGTTACCTACTCGAGGACGAGTAGGAACTAAGCTTGGGGATTCTTGATACGTCATAAACGTATCCCTAATTTCTGATGCTCCATGATCATATTATGTCAATTGCTACATGTTTTCTCCCTTCTTCATGTCATTTTTATTGATTTTCTGGACTAACCTATTAACAGGATGCCACAGAGCCAGTTCCCTGTTTTCTGCTGTTTTAGTTTCAGAAAAGTTGTTCTGGAAATATTCTCGGATTTGGAAAGTTCGAAGCTCGGAAGTCCTATTTCCCCGGAAGCATCTAGAAGACCGAAGAGGAGTCGAAGAGGGGCAACAGGGGGCCATACCATAGGGTGGCGCGCCCCCTGGCCACGCCACCTATGGGTGTGGGGCCCCTGGAGCTCCACCGCCTTTGCCCTTTCGCCATTTAAGCCACTCGGATGGAAAACACTAGGAACCTGATCAAAATCCCCAAAAAAGTTCCGCATCCGCCGTCACCGTCAACCCCAGATCAAGGGAGTTTTGAAGCTGCTTCCGGCACCCTGCCGGAGAGGAGATCATCACCGTAGGCTTCTACATCGCCATGCCTGCCTCCGGAGTGATGCGTGAGTAGTTCATCCTTGGACTACGGGTTTGTAGCTGTAGCTAGATGGTTGTCCTCTCCTCATATTCCTCCATGTTTAGATCTCGTGAGCTGCCTATCATGATCGAGATTGATCTTATTTAATTCTATGCGCTGTGTTTGCTGGGATCCGATGAATATTGACCTTATGCCAAGTTGATTATAGTCTTTATTTGCATATGCTATTTGTGATCTTGCATGCTCTCCGTTGCTAGTGGTTATTCTGACCAAGTAGTTGCTAGTGACTGCAAGAGGGAGTATTGATGCTTGATAGTGGGTTCATGCCTCCTTGTTGCCTTGTTCGAGTGACAGAAACATGAAGGGGGAGGATGTGTTGTTGCCATTAGGGAGAAAACAGCGGTGAGAGTGCCCGCGTGCATAATCATTGCTTACATTACACACTTTGTTTAATGCAATTATCTGTTGCTTGCAACTTAATACCTAAGGGGGTTCGGATGATAACATGAGGGTGGATTATTAGTCATAGATGCAGATGGATGTCGGTCTATGTATCTTGTTGTAATGCCCGCACTAAATATCATAGTAATCTTCATGTCATATTGTGCACTACGGTGCAACCTCTATTTGTCAATTGCCCAGCTGTAATTTGTTCACCCAACATGCTATCTTTTATGGAGAGACACCACTAGTGAACCTATGAACCCCGGTCCATTTTCCACACTGTTAAAACAAACCACAATAATTTCCTGTTTTCTTTACTTACTGCAATCATACACTGTTTTTCCACACTATACGTCTAATCTTTGTTTTCAGCAAGACCGGTGAGATTGAAAACCTCACTGTACCGTTGCGGCAAAGTATTTTTGTTGTGTTGTGTGAAGGTTCCACGTTGTTGCTGACACCGGTGAAGCGCCAGCACCACCGTCAGTGGCATCAACCTTCCGAAGGTCCTCCTTCTCCTACTGGATTGATAACCTTGGTTCTTAACTAAGGGGAAAACTCCTACCGCTGTGCTCATCACACCCTCCTCTTGGGGTATCCCAATGAGTGCAAGATCTGCACCATCAGTCGTCCTGAACCGTGGGCACGGCTTTCCGAAAGATTTATCCCTGCAGGGTTTACACTTTACCCACACGTACCCTCCGACTCTTAGCGCCACATGTACGCTCTTTTATGGAGCACGACAAAGGGTGGCTGGCTCCAACCTTTACCTCGCTCGACCATATCCATGAGTCAACCCAAACAGGGCTACCCCGTCAACAGGGAGTTTGCCACATCCTGACGGCACCTGTTCTGTGAGTCGGGATCAAGATCCATGTGCGTCCATCACTTGTCCCGGTTACACCCTATATTTTCTCCAAATTGTTTTCTGACTCACACGCAGATGGAAATAGCAAACTACATGACTCATGGATGTGGACAAACAAATTAGTTAGTCGAGCGAGGTTCATTGGTTCGCGCGTGTGGTTGCACGCTCAGTCTTGGTTTCCGCGACGAGACCTTAACCCTAGGGTTGGCAAGTATAGGACAAACAACCACTTCCCAAGTGGCCTCCTATCCAAGCCTTAGTCAAATTAACCACACAATGCTCATCTTACCACTCCATCATATCATACTAGGTTCTCGTAGCTCTGATTCATCAACCGGATGGAGCAAGGTAAACAAACATATATGGCTAAGAAAAGCATATATGAGGCTCTGGCGATGAGCACAAGCAAATCTATGGCGGCAAGGAGCAGTGGATCGGGATATTGAGTCAATGCAGTATATAGGTGAACTATATCTACTGACGTCAAATACTTTGGAATCGAAATGGAAAGTACGAGAATCAAATGACGTTGGAAAACATATATGAGCAGATAAGAGGTTATGCTTTCCTTGGTTATAAGAAAACCAGATAAAGGCTTCAGGAATAAGTGCTTTACTTGTCGGTTAAGATCAAGTATTCGTCAATGGAGTTGTTGGCCTTCACTTCGGAGTCGGATTCTACCGAGGGGGAACAACACCGAAAAGAAGAACAAAAATCAACACATGACATCGATGCAATGCGCAATATGTATGCATGACAAGTTAATGCACTGAAGTAGAGCCCTAAGCATGTTCGATGGTTTGCTAGGGTTCATATGACAATTATGCATTTTTACTCAAATTCTCCCGAAATAGACCCTGGAGGGGCACTTCGGGCAATTCTAAAAGTGAGTACAATTTTAATTGCTCAAATGTGTTTGAAAACATCATAACTAGATTGCATTTGTTATTTTGAGCAATTTGGTATATAACTTGTAATTTTCTGATTTTATTGAATATAACTTATTTTCTCCATTTTAAATGAATTTAAACAACATTTAAAATAATGCCTAAAATTAAAGTTTGTCAAACATGTATGAAAGTGACATATTTGGGTTGGAAATAATTTTCTGAACATTTCCATATTTTTATTTTATTTTTCTGATTAACAGAAATGAAGATATTAATTTTACAAGTTTTTATTATTTTCTGGAATTATTACATAGTGGGGCCCACGTATCAGTGTAATTCCTTTTATTAAAACATTTCATTGAAGACGATTTAAACTGACAGCCGGGCCCCACGATGACGTCAGCTGCTGGCCGGAGAGCCACAGATGTGGTCGCTGGCGGCGACTAGGTGCACGCGGGGAAGCGCAGGTGGTCGCGTTCGAACGAGGGCGACGCGGCTACCTCCCTGTGGTGGCGCCGTCCCGATATGGTCACTGGAGCGATGACGCCGTGCATGAACTGCGGCGGCTGGCGGTGTTCAACGACGCAAACGACATTACAGAGGGGATGGAGGGGGTTGAGACCACCCTGAGAAGCACATACTCACCGTGAGCTCGATGGAAGTGTCGAGGAGGTGAACGGAGGCCTGACAACGACGAATCGCGTGGCGGCGGCGCTCGGCCGGAGATGGAAACGACGACGCGATTGGGAACCTCCAGGGCGTCCCGGCTTGCGCGCGAACTCGAGGTGAAAGAGGAGCTCAAGGGGGATCTCATGGTCTTTTCGGAACGGTGAGGGAGGCGACATAGAGGCGGGGAGAGGAGATCGCCGGCGAGATAGGTTTCGGGCTAGGGTTTGCTTTCGGCAGGAGAGTGACAGAGAGTGAGGGCGCGCGAGGGCCGAGTGAGCAGAGGAGGGTCGAGGACAACTCCTCGTACTCCTTATCCTCACGGGGGAAGCAGGACGTGGAGCGGGGCGCCGTCGGCGTTCTTCCATCCTTCTGGCTGAAGGTGGAAGACGATAAAAGAGGCTTTTTATGAAAACCCCCCTAGAGTTTTTGGTAACTACGAAAATGTCCTTTTCTATTTTAAAACATGACAAAAAGGATTGTTTTGAGGGCCTTTTTGTAAACAGAAAAATTGGCAAAAATACTTTTTGGAAACCTCACAAGATTTCCAACCTCACCATGTTTTGCTTTGGTGAAATTGAAATATTTTTCAGTTCAAAATTTTGAAACCCACATTAAGTAGTATTGTGGTATTTTCTCAATTCCATTTAAATTCGCAATTTAAATTGGTTCAAACATGATTAAATTTTTGTTTCATGCATGTATGAGATGAGCACAACACCCCAACACTTTGTTAGCAAAAGAGGGATGTTACAGTTTATACCCCTCGTAAACATCCGCAAATACAAGAAAGTAATTAAGGTAAATATAACCACGACCTTAAAACTCCGGGATTCTACGCTCTTTCGTGCATTGGTTTCCTAACGGGGGTCTATGTTTCTGTCACTCCGGCAACCCCACAATTAGTAGCCAAATACACAATGCATCCTCCTAGGCCCATAAAGGTGAAGTATCATGTAGTCGACGTTCACATGACACCATGATGTATACGCACACTTCTATTCTTGTAGACAGTGTTGGGCCTCCAAGTGCAGAGGTTTGTAGAACAACAACAAGTTTCCCTTAAGTGGATTACCCAAGGTTTATCGAACTCAGGGAGATAGAGGTCAAAGATATCCCTCTCAAGCAACCCCGCAATTACGATACAAGAAGTCTCTTGTGTCCCCAACACACCTAATAAAATTGTCAGTTGTATAGGTGCACTAGTTCGACGAAGAGAGAGTAAAATACAAGTAATATGGATGATTATAATTGATAATAACAATCTGAAATAAAAATGGCAGAAAGCAAACATGTAGTAGAACTGATAGTAAATGGTGTTTTAATGCTTAGAAACAAGGCCTAAGGATCATACTCTCACTAGTGAACACTCTCAACAATGATAACATAATTGAATGCATAAATATCTCTCTTCACTACACTACTCCGAACCACTCTCCGGTTGAATAACAAACACCAATTCATTGCGTAGGGCTCAAAAAAGCACTCCTCAAAGTCGCATTCCCATGTCTAGTTAACCCCACGTTGTCACTATGAGCGCCCTAGAAGGTACTAGACAAACACCACAATTTCATAGGTTCATCTCCAACACAAGATATAAATATCATGCTAAACCACACGGTGCACTGATACGTCTCCAACGTATCTATAATTTCTGATGCTCCATTTTCATATTTTGCCAATTGCTACTTGTTTTCTCCCTTATTTATAGAATTTTATACGTTTTCCGGGACTAACCTATTAACAAGATGCCAAGTGCCAGTTCCCTGGTTTCTGCTATTTTTGGTTTCATAAAAGTTGTTCTGCAAACATTCTCGGAATTGGACCCCACAAAGCCCGAAGTTCCTATTTTCCCCGGAAGCATCCAGAACACCGAAGAGGATTCGAAGACGGGCAGAAGGGGGGGCACACCATAGGCTGGCGCGGTCTGTGGGTATGGGGCCCCTGGAGCTCCACCGCCTTTGCCCTTTCGCCTATTTAAGCCCCCCGGATGAAAACCCTAAACACCTGATAAAAAATTCCCGAAAAGTTCCGCAGCCGCTATCACCGTCAACCCTAGATCAGGGGGTTCTCAAGCTGTTTCCGGCACCCTGCCGGAGAGGAGATAATCACCCGGAGGCTTCTACATCACCATGCCTGCCTCCGGAGTGATGCGTGAGTAGTTCATCCTTGGACTACGGGTTCGTAGCTGTAGCTAGATGGTTGTATTCTCCTCATATGCCTCCATGTTTAGATCTCGTGAGCTGCCTATCATGATAGAGATTGATCTTATGTAATTCTATGTAATGTGTTTGCTGGGATCCGATGAATATTGAACTTATGCCAAGTTGATTATAGTCTTTATTTGCATATGCTATTTGTGATCTTGCATGCTTTCCGTTGCTAGTGGTTGCTCTGGCCAAGTAGTTGCTAGTGACTCCAAGAGGGACTATTTATGCTCGATAGTGGGTTCATGCCTCCTCGCCGCCTTTCTCGAGTGACGGAAACGTGAAGGGGGAGGATGTGATGTTGACATTAGGGAGAAAACTGCGGTGAGAGTGCCCGCGTGCATAATCATTGCTTACATTACACACTTTTTTTAATGAAATTATCTGTTGCTTGCAACTTAATACCTAAGGTTGTTTGGATGATAACCTGAGGGTGCATTATTAGTCATAGATGCAAATGGATGTCGGTCTGTGTATCTTGTTGTAATGCCCGCACTAAATATCATAGTAATCTTCATGTCATATTGTGCACTACGGTGGAACCTCTATTTGTCAATTGCCCAACTGTAATTTGTTCACCCAACATGCTATCTTTTATGGAGAGACACCACTAGTGAAACTATGAACCCCGGTCCATTTTCCTCACTGTTAAACAAACCACAACAATTTCCTGCTTTCTTTACTTACTGCAAGCATATAGTGTTTTCCACACTATACGTCTAATATTTGTTTTCAGCAAGACCGGTGAGATTGATAACCTCACTGTACCGTTGGGGCAAAGTATTTTTGTTGTGTTGTGTGCAGGTTCCACGTTGTAGCTGACACCAGTGAAGCGCCATCACCACCGTTAGTGGCATCAACCTTCCGAAGGTCCTCTTTCTCCTACTGGATAGATAACCCTAGTTCTTAACTAAGGGGAAAACTCCTACCGTTGTGCTCATCATACCCTCCTCTTGGGGTTCCCAAAAAAGTGCATCAAGGATTTTTCTGGCGCCGTTGCCGGGGAGAAGGAAGTCTTCTGGCAAGGGGAGTCTCTCACTCTCAACCTCTTTATTTTGTTTATTGTCTTGTTTTTATTTTTGTCTTGTTTTGCTTCTCTTTATTAAAAACACAAAAAAATAGTTTACTTCAGAGTTGTTATTTATTTGCTTGCTTTTATTCTGCTAAAATGAGTTCCTCCGAGAATACCAAGTTGTGTGACTTCACTAGCACAAACAACAATGATTTTATTTGCACACCTATTGCTCCACCTGCTCCTACTGCTGCTTTCTATGAGATTAAACCTGCTTTATAAAATCTTTTGATGAAAGAACAATTTTCTGGTATTGGTACTGATGCTGCTGCTGTCCACCTTAATAATTTTGTTAAACCATGTGAGATGCAAAAATATAAAGATGTGGATGGAGATATTATTAAACTGAAATTATTTCCTTTCTCTTTGAGAGGAAGAGCTAAAGAATGGTTGCTATCTTTGCCTAGAAATAGTATTGATTCATGGACTAAGTGTAAAAATGCTTTCATTAGAAAATATTGTCCTCCTGCTAAGATTTTATCCCTGAGAAGTGACATAATGAATTTTAAACAATTTGATAATGAACATGTTGCTAAAGCTTGGGAAAGAATGAAAACTATGGTGAAGAATTTTCCTACTCATGGACTGACTACTTGGATGATTATACAAACCTTTTATGCAGGACTGAATTTCTCCTCAAGGAACCTATTGGATTTAGCTGCTGGAGGTACCTTTATGTCCATCACTCTGGGAAATGCAACAAAGCTTCTTGATGATATGATGATAAAATTATTCAGAGTGGCACACTGAGAGAGCTCCACAAGGTAAGAAGGTAAATTCTGTTGAGGAAACCTCCTGACGAATATATGGATCCTGGACCCTGCGAATAAGGACACCCCCTCTCAGGCCCAAGGTTGAAGGCCCAAGAAGAGGAGCCCTTGGAATACTCCAGAAGGCCCACGTGAAGCCCACCTGCACTAACTTGTGGGTTAAGATAGGAAACATGTAACCGACCTAGTTAGAGTTCGAGTCCTCTCCGGGTAGGATTCGAGACCTGGCCACCTATATAAGGCCAGGAGAGCCCCCCGGGAGAGGACCAAGCAACACAACACCATCGAAGCCTTGAACTCGAGATCTTACTCTCGATTCGAGCATCATCATTGTAACCGATCTTTCCGTCAATACAGATCGACAAGAGACAGGAGTAAGGGTTTTACCTCTACGAGGGCCCCGAACCTGGGTAAAGCTCGCCTCCTGTCTAGCCGACGATTCCACCAGCGCTCATGACTTCTCCTAGTCGAAACCCGATAGGGTCACCTAAGGGATTTGTAGAGTCAGAGATTCAACAATTGGCGCCGACCGTGGGGAGGACGGGCGCTGGATCACCGGCATCTTCGGCTTCATAGACAACGCACTCTCGTTGGAAACCATCGACTATGGCTCCGAACAATCCTATACGGATCGGATCTGTCGTGGTCACACCTCACTCGCCGGAATTGCGCCCGGTATTCGAGGATCTGGAGAAAAGCGTCACCTTGACGTTCGGGAGCCTAAAATTCGTGACTAACCGGGACGGAATCCTCCACTTCTCGGATGAATCGGAAACCGAATCTGGAGCTGTCGACTCACGCCGACATCTGGAGAAAAGCGGCGAGTCCATCCGCTTCAACGCCAACGACTACCATACCCTCTCGACAGAGGAACCATCAAGAATTCGAAGAAACTTTCGACCTACGCCTAGGACGCAGGAGCCTCGACTGGCTCAAGTCTGCATGGCAGGATCGGAACAAGCCTCGGAAACAGAACACAGCGCGACCGAGCGCAACATAATCGGCGTCTCACGGGAATCCTGGAACCGAGCAAAGGAAGCTATGCGAACGAGCAAGCCACCCGCATCCGGGGCCTCACACGAAGACATGGTTTCCTACCACTATCACCTAGTGAGAGTAGCCACGACTATCAAGGACGCTCGGATAGATCTGGCCCGCCGAAGAAGAGCGGCGGACGAGTCAAGCCAAAGGCGAGCCGGGCTATCCATAACACCCTCGGTTGGAACCCGACCCGCGAGAAAGGGACACGCATCCACATCCAGGAACAATGAGTCCCTAGCCGGAACCAGCAGATCAGTCACCCCTTCTCTCATGCGAGTCGACGGGGATGGCAATGTCTACCCGCAAACTCCTGCTGCCGCGGTCCTAGCCGCAACAACTTACATGTAGATGAACCAACCGACGGAAAGTGATCCTCGGGCGGAACAGTATAAACAAGTACGCAAGGGATTAGGGCTGGCGGCCGCAAGGCTCGCCGCTTATGATCGAAAGAAGGCCGCAGAGCAGCTGGAGAAGGAACAGGAGAAGGAGAAAGACAAGGATAGGGAAGCATCCCGTAAACGCAAGAGTTCTTCACCAAGAAGGGACAGGTCACCACATCGTGGTCGAGGAAAAGAAGCACGGCGCCGTGATGACAGTCGAAGTAGCAGCAAAGGCAGTCCGAGAGACAAGAGCTCGCGGCATCATAGCAGCCGCTCGCGAAAGCAAAGCAAGGAGCCAAGGAAGGATACTGACCGCGACCGGCCAGAGTACGACGCGCGATCAGATCTCGCACAAAAAAGGGTGGATAAGGCGAGGGCTTCGCGATATCGCGAGCGCTCCTCGTCTGGCTCCTCGGATGACGAAACCTGCGGCGCTCTCTGCTTTGCCCGCAGTATCCGCGAGGCGCCCCTACCCAAAAGATTCAAACTTAGCACAGAAGTAACAAAGTACGACGGATCACTCGAGCCCTCCCAATGGCTAAGCGATTACCTCACGGCAGTAAAATGCCAACGTGGGAATAAAAACACGGCTATGCAATACCTCAATTTGCATCTCGCCGGCGCGGCTCGCAGTTGGCTGGAGAGACGACCAAAATCTTGCTATGCATCGTGGGATGATCTGCACCGCGATTTCTGCAAAATTTTTCAGTCGACTTACAAGAGGCCAGCCACCATTGAAGAGCTGCGAGCATGCAAGCAGAAAAGTAGCGAATCCACCCGCGAGTACATCCAGCGATGGACTACGCTCAGGAATACCGTAGGAACCATTTCAGAAGAAGTAGCGATTGAAGCCTTCGCAAAAGGCGCCCGAAGAACGGCTTTCAGAGAAGAACTGGGAAGAGCCGCACCCAAAACTATTGGGGAGCTGATGAACATAGCCGAAAAATGGGCTAACGGAGAAGATGCGGTGCGCAATGAGAGGGCATCATCACCTGCACATGATGAAGATCGTCATAGTCGAAGGAAGAGGAGAAAATACTACGATCACGAAGACAGAGAGGAGTTGGTCGCAGCGGAATTCACGCGAGGCCGCGACTCCGGTCGCCGTGGGAATCGCGAGTGGAGACCAAAAGCTGAAGAAAAATCACCTGACGAAGACCTCGATGGATACTGCTCGCTACATCTATTTACAGATAAACGCACGGGCAAAACTAAGGCAACACACCTTCTTATGGATTGCCGAAAGTTTATCGATATCTCAGAAGCACTCGCAAGGAAAAGAGCTGCACACGCGCAAAATTACCCACCGCTTCCAGGAGGAGGCCACCAAGGGTTCCAGCCGCCACAACCCCCACCTCCACCAGCAAATCCAAACATGGCATTAGCCGCGCTACCTGCACCGCCAGCTCAAAACTCCGGGGCCAACGCGTACCCGAATCCAACAGGGCAACTCGCGATGATCCAGAAGGTATGTCCATCCCGCAGAGCTCAAAAGACTAACACAAGGCAATTGTGCATGGCCGTGCAGACACCGCCAACAAAAACAGAATACTTGAAGATGGCGGACCAGTCAATAACATTCTCGATGAAGGACCACCTGCCACGAGTCTATCGACGAGGACACGCCTCCCTTGTCATCCAAGCACAAATTGGCAACTACGACTTGGCCCGCGTATTCATGGATGGTGGCAGTGGCATCAACATTATCTACGCGGATACACTCCGTCGGATGAACAGAAACTTGGACGGCCTCTAGGAATCAGAAACATCCTTCCACGGGATAGTTCCAGGAAAAGCAATCCGTCCACTCGGAACAATTAACCTAGAAGTTGTGCTGGGCACTAAGAGCAACTACAGAAGAGAATTCCTCGACTTCGAAGTTGTCGACTGGCCTTCGCAGTACCACGCCATTCTTGGTCGAACAACGTTCGCCAGATTCATGGCAGTACCGCATTACGCCTACCTGAAGCTCAAATTACCTGGAGAACATGGCGTAATCACCATCGACGGCGATTTTCAGAAATCCAACAAATGCGACATTGAATTTAATGAGATCGCAAAATCTTTTGGGATGCAAAAAGAACTTCAAGAGCTGGCAAAAACCACGGATCACTCCGTGATGCCCCACACGAAGAAAAACGCGCCTGAACTAGAGTTCAGCGCTAACAGCGACACTCGAAAGCATCAAGTGCACCTGACAGATTCTGCAAAGACAGCGCTGGTTTCCACCACCCTTCCGCAAGCATAGGAAAGCGCGCTCGTCGAACTCCTCCGTGAGTACTGGGAAATTTTCGCTTGGCAGCCATCAGATATGCCAGGAATACCCAGGGAGTTTGCCGAGAACTCACTCGAAGTCTTTCCAGATGCCAAACCAATCAAACAAACTACTCGACGATTTTCAGAACCCAAGCAGAAGGCGCTTGGAGAAGAAGTAAACAGATTGCTAGCAGCAAAATTCATCAGGGAGATCAAGATATCCACTTGGTTAGCAAACCCGGTACTGGTCCCCAAAAAGAACACGGACATCCTTAGGGTATGCATCGACTACACGTCGTTAAACAAGCACTGCCCCAAGGACAACTTTCCCCTCCCGCGAATCGACCAGATCGTGGACTCTACGGCAGGCTGCCAACGCCTCTCTTTCCTGGATGCCTATTCGGGATATAATCAGATCCGGATGAAAAGAGAAGACGAAGAAAAGACAACATTCATCACACCTCACGGTGTCTACTGCTACACGACAATGCCTTTCGGGCTCAAGAACGCAGACGCAACATACCAGTGCTGCATGCAAAAATGCCTCGCCAAGCTCATTGGCAAGAACGTACAAGTGTACGTTGACGACATAGTCATCAAGACTCGAGTTGAGAGCACACTCCTCGAGGATATTAGAGAAACATTCGATGCCCTCAACGCATATAGGATCAAGCTCAATCCGACAAAATGCGTTTTCGGCGTTCCAGCAGGGAAACTTCTCGGGTACCTGGTATCCGCCAGAGGCATCGAAGCCAACCCAGAGAAAATACAAGCAATCTTGACAATGAAGGAGCCAACTAATCTACACGGAGTCCAACAGCTTGCAGGGCGACTGGCCGCCCTGAGCAGGTTCATCGCACGATTGGGAGAGCAAGCGTTACCCTTCTACAAGCTGCTGAAGAAGACGGACAAATTCGAGTGGACACCGGAAGCTAAGCAAGCATTCGCGGACTTAAAGCGATCATTGCAAAGTAGGCGAGTCCTTGCAACACCACAAGAAAGGGAGCCACTCTACTTATACCTAGCCGCCACAAACCAGGTCATCAGCACAGCAATTGTAGTCGAACGACCTGAGGAAGGCAAAGCGTACGGAGTTCAGCGTCCAATCTATTACATCAGCGAAGTACTTTCGCCATGCAAACAACGATATCCTCATTACCAGAAGCTCGCATACGGGGTGGTCCTTACAGCCCGAAAGCTCAAGCACTACTTCCAGGAACACGCCATCACAGTAGTTAATGATGCATCACTCGGGACAATCATGAACAACCCCATGGCATCCGGAAGAATAGCCAAATGGAGCGTCGAGTTGGGCGCCTGGGACATCACTTACGCAGGGCGCAACGCAGTCAAATCCAGGTGCTCGTGGAATTCCTAAGCGAATGGACAGAACTACAAACGCCCGGGCCACCTAAGTACACGAGCAATTGGATAATGTATTTTGACGGGTCCAAAAGAAACGAAGGAGCAGGAGCTGGAATTGTCCTCATATCGCCACAGGGAGACAAACTGCAATACGTCCTGCGATTGGACTTTCCACCAGATGATCCAGCATCGAATAACGACGCAGAATATGAAACCCTGTTGCATGGGATGAAGATGGCAGTCGCCTGCGGAGCTACTCGATTAATGATTTACGGCGACTCCAATGTCATTGTGCAGCAGACAATGAAAGAATGTGATGCAATTACTGAAAACATGGTCGCGTATCGCGACATGTACAATCTACTCGAAGGAAGTTTCAAAGGATGCGAGTTGAAGCACATTGCAAGATCAAGCAATGAAGAAGTAGATAGGCTGGCAAACATGGGTTCCACAAATACACCCATACCACAAGGAATATATTTCGAACGGATGATCAAGCGATCGGTCAAAGTCAAGAAAGCTACAGGAACACCCGCAGCGTCAGAAACAGAGGTCAGCCCGCAAATCGCCATTATCGAGCTTACCCATAATATCACGACAGGTTTTTCTGGTCGAGACAGTCTGGACGCAGAAATATCTCGACTACCTGATCAACAGACAACTCCCGGCCGATCCACGCGAGGCTCGACAAATAGTGAGACGCAGCAAATCCTTTCGGGTAGTTAACGGAGAATTATACAAGCAAAGCATCTCGGGTATACTTCAGCGCTGCATCACACCCGAAGACGGCAAAGAATTACTCCAGGACATCCACCAAGGAGACTGCGGATATCATGCTAGCTGGAAAACTATCATGGGAAAGGCTTTCCGAGCGGGATTCTACTGGCTAACAACAGCTACCGATGCAAAGAACCTGGTCGAGCGATGCGATGCTTGCCAGCGATTCGCACCAAAACCACATACACCTGCTACGGAATTGCACATGATACCCATTGCCTGGCCCTTCACACAATGGGGGCTGGACATGGTTGGACCACTACGCAAGTCCACACCTTGCGGATATACGCACTTGTTGGTTGCAGTTGACAAGTTCACCAAATGGATCGAGGCCATGCCAGTAACTTCGGCTAGCGCCTAATGCGCCGTCAAATTCCTCGACTCCATTGTATGCAGATTTGGCGTGCCACACGACATCATTACAGACAATGGTACAAACTTCACAGCAAAGGAAACGCAACATTTTTGCTAGGAAAAGGGCATCAACTTCAAGTTTGCTTCAGTTGCCCACCCGCAAACGAACGGTCAAGTCGAAAGATCCAACGGCTTAGTTTCGGCTGGCATCAAGAAACGTCTACTCGATCGTCTACACCCCGCCGCAGGACATTGGGCAGAAGAGCTACCCTCCGTACTATGGAGCCTCCGCACAACTCCAAACCGATCCACAAAATACACACCATTTTTCATGGTATACGGGGCAGAAGCAGTCCTACCCGAGGATGTTAGATTCAGCGCCCCACGAGTCGTGGCCTACAGCGAAGAAACCTCCAACAAGGCACCCGCGGAAGATATAAATGCACTCGACGAGATGCGGGACATCGCGCTCGCAAGATCCGCAGTATATCAGCAATCACTGCGAAACTATCACAGTCGCCGCATACGCCACAGAGCATTCGCGGTTGGAGATCTAGTGCTGCGGCTCAAGCAGAAGGAAGGACACAAGCTCGAGCCACCCTGGGAAGGACCCTTCCTCATACACGAAGTCACGCCAGGCGGAGCCTACAGGCTGAAGAATCCGTCGACTGGAGGAATCTATTCCAATCCTTGGAATATCGCACACCTCCGCAAATTTTATCCCTAGGATTACTTATTATCACAACAAATGTCGCACCCGGACTTCTAGAGGATACTCGCAGTTCCGTTGAACATTAGTTGATTGGATTACGGGGCTTACCGGCACCCGCATCTCTTACGAATAGGCCAACACACGTATGTGTGACAACCAACCCCTACTGTTCATCGTCTACGTAAACCATCCCATAGAAATCAGGATACTACCACTGACGTACTTCACACCATACACACATGGTACGTCAACGGCGTTTAACAGAATGATAGCACAACATATCTCTAAGACACAAATAAATAGAAATAAGTGCAAATAGCTCTCACTAGAGCAGAGATAGCAAATACAATCATCCAGAGGACACATGTCCCAACATATCATCATTACAACACAGCGGAAGCATCCAAAATGTCTGAGTACAGACAAGATCCAAATAGGCTTAAGAAGCCGGAAACGAAAAGACGGAGCCCATCCACGATGTCTCGGATCCTGCCCAGGTCCGCTATCTACTCGTCAGCAGCCTCGTCAAACTCCACGTAGTAGCCATCACGGGGATCCTCGTAAGCGTAGTCTGCGGAAACCACAGCCCCAAAGGGGTCAGTACATAAACGTACTGGCAAGCAAGACTCACAGTTCACCAAAGTGTAACCCGTCAACATCAAGCACAGATGCTTTGGGTTCAACGGAAGAAAAGGGTGATACAAAAGATGCGGCAGCTGGCTGCACTAACCAACTATAGAACATACTACAACTTCCGGCTAACAGAAAAGAGATAAGATAGCGTATCGTAACCAACTATAACTAACCCCAAACAAACCCATCCTGGATCTCGCCCCTTATCCAAAGAAGCAATCCGAGGATAACTCACACAGTTGGATTAATGATGGGTCAAGTTATTGTGTCAATAAGTCTATTACTAGTCAAGTTATCATTAGTTAGGTGTAAGTTGTTCTGAGTACTTGTTAGCCAGTACTTTCACCAAGTTAACCATAACCGCGGAAAACACGGCTTCTCGAGAAGATTTATCCCTGCAGGGGTGCACCAATTTGGCCGTACACGTAAGAATAACCCGCCAGATGGAATGCCTCCCACCAAGCGGGGCACTCAACACAACTCAACTCTTCTTCGCATCAAGCCCAAAGAACCCCGTGAAATTGAGCGCACGGCTAATCAAGCCCCACGAAGAAAAGGGGACCCTCATAGCACTCTAAGAACGTGTCTCCCTAAATGCCGACTACAAAAGTTCCACCCTGGTACCAAGGGTTCGCACCTGCATAAGCATGCGGCAAATGGAAAACCCGAACTAAATGAGGCGATTTGGACAAGATGCGAATCGAATCAAATTGAGGGGGGCGCCCATACACGCTTCCCACATGCGGATAGTGCGCTCATCATGGATCAGTAGACAAGACCCTTTTCCTAATTAGGGTCGACACTAGCAGGCCTCAAAACCACGCCGGGCCTCCTGCCGGTGCCTTATCAGCAAATTATTATTACCTCAAAATTAACAAGTTGTTGTTTAACATCGAGCCCCAGAACATAATAGAAATATAGTAACAGAAAGTAACGGGTAACAGACTCGAGCAGAAACAACCCTAAGCATGCTAGTAAGACACGGGCAACAAGCAATGGGGTTGTAGGTGTGGGGGTGAGGCCATATCAGGGTTAAAGGATAACATGTGATAGGTTCGTAACAGAAGAAACTATTCATAGGGCTAGCAGAATAGACAACGGAAAGTATCGGTATCCAATGTTGAAAGGAACACAATGGTTCATGTGAGTGAATACTTGCCTGCAAACTCAGCAGCCTGGTACTGAGCTAGATCCTCAGAAGGGGTGTCGTAAACCTCGTCTGTCTCAACGTCGTCGTCTATTCGAGAAGAAGCAAACAAACAACGCAAAGAGACAAGCAATCAATAACATGGCATAATGCACAAACATGGGATGATGCATGACCATTTAATTGATGCATAAAAATACACTATTTGACATGGTAACATAATATAATTAAATGGATCCACATGCAATTTGAGTTTGCATATGAAAAGCCCATGAATTAAGGTTGGAATAAATGTTTTACAACTAATCAACAGGTGAAAGTGGATTAGTATGATGCATGGATGAGGAAAACAAAAAAATAACAACAATAGAAACAATTTTGAAATAAGGTTTACCAAGTTTGGAATTTTATTTATTAAGTTAAGGAATTTTTGGTTCCTTAAAGGTGTTACACAAGCATTTGTTGTTTTCATCAATTTTAATTGTTCAAAAAAAATAACAAAATTCATATTTGGAAAGTACACAAAATTTTAGGTGGAATACATGTTTCAATTATTGAAAAAGGAATTAGGATGAATTATTTATGAATTAAACAAGTCAAACAAGATTTAAATGAATTAAATTCAAGTATGAATTTATTTGAATTTTTATTTGTTCAAAACATTAAACAAATTCATATTTGAAAGGTTTATACTTTTCTAGTTTGAAAACATATTTTATAAGTTCAAAAATAATTTAATTTGAGCAAGTTATGAATTTAGCAAATTTTAAATGATTTAAACAAGGTTTAAATTATTTAACCAATTTAAATTATTCAAAACATGAAACAAAATTTATATTTGGAAAGTACATGAAAAATGGGATGGAAAACATATTTTATTTGTTGAGTTTGGAATTTTTATACTCAAGTTATGAATTTTGCAAATTTAAATGAATTCAACAAGGATTCAAATATTTCACCAATTTAAAATATTCAAAACAGTAAACAAATTTTATATTTGGGTAGAGAATTTAAAATGGAGTGGTTTACATGTTTAAAGTTTTGCAATTGGAGTTTCCAAACAAAAGTTATTAAATTACCAAGTTTAAGCATTTTTTATGGTTTATAGAAATAACCATGGACCTAGAAAAGCTACAGGGACTTGGAAAGAAATTAACAGGGACCTAGATAAATGCTAGCAGGGACTTGGGTGCAAAATGGAGTGGATCTGGATCTAGGAAAAGAATGAAAAAGGTGGGTTTTTAAGATGCAGGGGTGGGATTCGAACCCCTGATCTCTGCTTGCGCGCAGTGGACAGCAACCACTGCGGTGGTGTTCTGTTTGGTGACAGAAAGGGGCATCGGGGGGGGGGGGGGGTTAAGGTTCATGAATCATCTACTGAAACAAATCGAAAAAAGGAGCAGAAAAGGTGGGGGGCTGGGATTCGATCCCCTGCGCTGCTGGGGCGCGCGCAGCGAACGCAGCCAGCAGGCTGCTGTGGCTGTTGCGATGGATAGGGGGTCGGTTTGGTTTTGAACATAACCACTAGGCGTTAACTGAACTGCAATCGAAAACATCCAGGCGCTATTCTCTGTCGACGAACAGAGCATCGACCAGGCAGCGACGGACACAAACGGCCGGAAAATCGCGGCACCTACGGCACGGAAACAAGAGGGGAAGATAGCAGAATGGAAAGAGGGGCTCACCCTCTTCGCAGGGGTGGCCTCAGCGCGGCCGGAGGGTGACGGGGGCGACGGCGGCGAGGTCCGGCGAGCGGCGGCCGTGGCAGAAGGAAAACGGCGGCGCCCTCCTCTCGATGGCGGCGGAGATGGGAGAGAGGAGGGAGAGGGGTGCGGCTAGGGTTAGGGTTAGGGTTTTCGCACCGGGGTGAGGTGTAGATAAGAAGGGGGGTGGGTGGAGCAGTGGGGGCAGCGCACGTCGCTGTCTCCATTGCTGACGTAGCTGTACGGAGGTTGGGGGAGAAGGGGTAGCGGGCTGCAGCCTGGGTGGGCTGGGCCTGCGTGGGGGGGGGGGCACAGCCCACTGCCCCTCTCTCTCTGTGCGTTTTTTTCCCTTTTATTATTTTGTTTTGTTACTTTTTTTTTTGCTGAAATAGAAATAGGAAGAAAAGGGCTAGGTTTGGATGTTAGAAAAATTTAGAAAAATTTGATATTGCTTAACTATGTAACAGCAACAACTTGCCAAGTTTTGTTTTACAAAAAGTTCAAAATAAAATGTTGTTTGTAATTTGATGGAAATTGAATGGATTTTGAGATTAAGTGATTTATTAAAAACAAACATTTCAAATAGATTGAACCCTCAATTTTATTTGCAACAAATTGCTTAGAATTGTTTGTAAATTTCATTAATTCCAAAGGGGTTGCTGTTTGGAATTTTATTTGAATAACATTTGAATTAAGTTTGGATTAAGTGAATTATTAAAAGCCATAATTTTAATGGTTTGAACCTTATGGTTTAATGGAAACAATTGATGTTTTATTTGAACTTTTTATTTGGAAAATTGTAACATAACAAGTATGAACAATTTGACTTGGAAATTGGTTTGAATTTGAAATAGAAAACAATTGAAAACAGATGCAAACAAATGGAAAACAATTGGAAAACAAATGCAATGATTAAGATGCCATGATGCAAAACAATAATAAAGCAAGAAACAAACATTCTAAAGGTGATTTTCATACTTGGGATGTTACAAAACACCCCCCCCCTTGAAGGAATCGCGCCCCGAGATTCCTACTGAGAAGGGAAAAGCTCCGGATACTTCTTGCAAAGATCCTCTTCGGTCTCCCACGTTGCCTCTTTATCGGAATGATGGGACCACTGCACTTTCAAGAACTTGGTGCTCTTGTTGCGAGTCTTACGCTCGGTCTCATCGAGAATTCGAATAGGGTGCTCCTCATAAGATAGATCATCTTGCAGTTCAATTGAATCATGATCAACTGCACGATCTGGATCTTTGAAACACCTCTTGAGCTGTGACACGTGAAACACATCGTGCACCTTGGATAGTTTTTCTGGAAGTTCAAGACGATAAGCATTTTCTGCACGCCTTGAGAGAATGTTGAAAGGACCAATGTATCTTGGTGCAAGTTTTCCTTTCACACCAAAACGATGAGTGCCTCTGAGGGGAGTTACACGGAGATATGCTTTGTCACCAGGTGCATAGATCATATCCCTGTGCTTGCTGTCATAGTAGCTTTTCTGACGAGACTGAGCAATCTTGAGATTGTCACGGATGATGCGAACTTTCTCTTCGGCTTCCTTAACAATGTCAGGGCCTAAGAGTGAACGTTCACCAGCTCCAGACCAATTGATTGGACTCCTGCATCTGCGGCCATATAGAGCTTCAAATGGTGCCATGCCTAGGCTTGCCTTGAAGCTGTTGTTGTAGGAGAATTCAGCATATGGAAGACATTCCTCCCATTTCATGCCAAAAGAGATACCACATGCTCTGAGCATATCCTCGAGAATCTGATTGACTCTTTCAACTTGCCCTTGAGACTGAGGGTGATAAGTTGTGCTGAACAGAAGTTTGGTGCCCAAAGCTTCTTGAAAGCTTTTCCAGAAATGAGAAGTGAATATGCTTCCATGGTCTGAGCTTATTTTCAATGGAACACCATGAAGAGGAACAATCTTTGCTGTGAAGAGCTCTGCTAACTGACTAGCTGAGATTGTTTCTTTGACAGCAAAGAAGTGAGCTACTTTAGTGAGACGATCAATGACAACGAAGATTGCATCGTTGCCCTTCTTGGACTTTGGAAAACCAGTGACGAAGTCCATTTCAATCATGTCCCACTTCCACTCAGGAATTTTCAGAGGTTGGAGAAGACCGGCTGTTTTCTGATGAACTGCCTTAACACGTTGACAAACGTCGCATTCAGAAACGTATTGAGCAATTTCACGTTTCATGCCAGGCCACCAATACAGTGTTTTGAGATCCTGGTACATCTTTGTACTTCCAGGGTGTATGGAGAGAGGAGTTTCATGAGCCTCCTTGAGGATGATATCTTTGAGACTTTGAATTTGAGGAACTGCAATGCGTCCTTCGAAGAACACAGTTCCCTTGTCATCGACTGAGAAGGACTTAAATTTCTCCTTGCCTTCTTTGATGTGTTCTACCATCTTCTTGATTTCAGCATCACGAAGTTGTTCAGAACGAATCTTGTCCTCGAGAGTTGGACTGGCTGTCAAGCTCGCAAGATAACCTTGAGGAACAAGACCAAGGTTGAGCTTCTGAAATTCTTCATGAAGTGGAGGTTGGCTTTCCATGATCATGAGATTATTGCAATACGACTTGCGACTGAGAGCATCAGCCATAATATTAGCCTTGCCTGGAGTGTAAGAAATGGTGAGATCAAAGTCTTTAATCTTTTCAATCCATCTCCTTTGCCTGAGGTTTAGATCTGGTTGAGTGAAGATGTATTTCAGACTCTTATGATCAGAAAAGATTTCAGTGCGATTACCCAACAAGTATTGCCTCCATTTCTTGAGGGCAAACACAACCGCTGCAAGTTCAAGGTCATGTGTGGGATAATTTTGCTCATGTGCGTTCAACTGACGTGAAGCATAAGCCACAACTTGACGTTCTTGCATAAGAACTGCTCCTAGACCTTGGAGAGATGCATCGAAGAATATTTGGAAAGGTTTGGTAGTATCCGGGCCAACCAGAACTGGTGTAGAAGTGAGTTTAGTCTTCAGGAGATTGAAACTTTCATCACATTGTGGAGACCAAACGAACTTCTTTTCCTTCTTTGTGAGATCAGTGAGAGGTTTGGCAATCTTGGAGAAGTTTTGGACGAAACGACGGCAATAGCTAGCCAAGCCAAGAAAACTTCTTACTTGCTTCACCTTCTTAGGAGGTTTCCAATCAACAATTGCCTTAACCTTTTCTGGATCAATAGCTATGCCCTTGGCTGAGATGACATGACCAAGGTAAGCAACTTCTGGAATCCAGAACTCACATTTGGAGAACTTGGCATATAGACGATGCTCGCGAAGTTTCATGAGAGTGAGACGAAGATGTTCTTCATGCTCTTCCTCGGATTTTGAGTAGACCAGAATGTCATCAAGATATACCACAACGAACTTGTCGAGGTATTCATGGAAGACAGAATTCATGAGTCGAGAGAATGTCGCCGGTGCATTGGTGAGACCAAAGGACATGACGATGTATTCATATAGACCGTACCGAGTGGTGAAAGCTGTTTTTGGAATATCTTCCTTTCTGATCTTTATTTGATGGTAACCCATTCTCAAGTCCAACTTGGAGAATATTGAGGCTCCAGCAAGTTGATCAAAAAGATCATCGATACGAGGAATTGGATACTTGTTTTTGATGGTTTTCTCGTTAAGAGGACGATAGTCAACAACGAGTCTCTTTGTTTGGTCCTTCTTCGCAACGAACAGAGTTGGGCAACCCCAAGCCGAGGAACTAGGTTGAATGTAACCTTTTTCCATGTACATATCGATTTGCTCCTTTAACAGTTTCAGTTCAGGAGGAGCTATCTTGTATGGATGCTTAGAGATTGGAGCAGTACCTGGTTCAAGCTCGATCACGAACTCAACTGCTCTGTCCGGAGGCATCCCTGGCAACTCTTCTGGAAAGACGTCAGGGAATTCACAAACCACCGGAACATTTTCAAGTAGAGGTAGAGGTTTTGCATCGAGGGTGTACAGCTGAACAGAACTTGATTCATTTGGAGAATAGACTATCTGGCCAGAGGGGTGGAACAGAGTTATTGACTTCTGAGCACAGTCAATCCTTGCCTTATTAGCTTTCAGCCAATCCATACCAAGAATGACATCAATGTCAGAATTTCCCAGCAACATGAGATAAGCAAGGAATATGTGGCCTCCAATTAGGATTTGATTATCCTTACTTATCTTGGAAGTCAACATTTGAGATCCCGGAGAGTGAACAGTGATTTGATTGCTTAGTGGAACCACCCTTAAGTTGTTTGTTGTGGCAAAAATCTTTGACACAAAAGAATGCGATGCTCCGGTATCAAACAACACTTTAGCTGGAAAAGAGTTTACGGGTAATATACCGAGAACGACGTCAGGAGCTTCCTCAGCTTTGTCGATCTTGACATGATTCACCCTTGCGGTCCTCCCGACAGGCCTGTTGTTGGAGTTGAAGGCTTTAGCCGGGGGAGCACGCACCATTGCCTGGTTTGTGTTGGGACGAGGTGGTGGTGGAGGTAGCTGCCTCTGCGTGCACTTGTCAGCGTAGTGCCCCGTCTGCTTGCATTTGTAGCAAGTGACGACACGAGGAGGCCCTGGCCTTGGCTGCCCCATCGAAGCCCTCTGATCATGCATCTGAGCTGGGTTGGGTGGTCGGGGAGCGAAGCCTGGAGAAGCTTGGGCATATGGAGCCCGAGTGACAGCACCATTTGGCACCCAGATGCGGCGCTTCTGCGGAGGGGTGGTCATGTTGGAGGAGGAACCACCCTCACGCGAGTGCTTACGAGACTCCTCGAACGCCTTGCGCCCATTTTCTTCATTGAGCGCGGTGTTAACGAGCTCCTCGAAGTTGTTGGCCTTGATGTTGGTGAGGGCGTACTTGCGTTCCGGGTTAAAACCTCTGCGGAACCTTGCTATCTTCTTAGCCTCAGTGGACACCTCATCACCAGCGTAACGAGCGAGGCGATTGAACTCACTCTGATAGCCAATGACGTCCAGCTTGCCCTGCTTGAGAGAGCAAAACTCTTCACGCATCCTTTCCATGAGACCATCTGGAATGTGGTGCTTCAGGAAGGCTTCCTTGAAGCAACCCCAGGTGATTGGGTAGCCAGCTCTCATGGTCTGGTAGTTTTCCCACCAAGTAGCTGCCTGACCCTTCAGCAGATAGGATGCATACTTGACCTTGTCTTCCTTAGCAACGTGAGCAATCTCCAGAGCCTTAGCTATCTCACGGATCCAGTCATCAGCATCCAGAGGCTCGCGTGTTGCCACGAAAGCTCTTGGGCCCAGACTGAGAAACTCCTTGATACTGACTCGTGGAGAATTCTGGTTGTTGTGCTGGTTAGTCTGAAACTGGGCCATCTGTGCCATGACTTGGGTCATCTGAGTCAACAGCTCCGTGATTGGCGGTGGCTCAGGCGGGGTGTTCCTTGTTGGCGGCATCCTGAATAGACATGCATTTTAGCACAACAACAGAAAATGATAGACTTGGAAACCGAAAGAGAGATTATTCCGACGCATGAATAGATAACCAACAGGTACATCATCACATGTTCAAATACATCAGAATATCCAACACACCACAAATGGTTCGAAAGCCAAAGGATAACTAAACATAGCTAAGAATGGATACATCGGTACTCCCATGCTCATCACGCAGGACGACGACTAGGAGTACGGCGAGAGGTACGGTGAGGAGCACGCCCACGAAAGTAGGTAGAACGACGATCCACATAGATCTGACGTGGTCTGAGAGCGACTCTAGGTGTAGTGAAGTACATAGCGTTGACTCCCTGTGCTCCAAAGCGTGGAATCCCAGTGTAACCAGCACCGAGGTTGAGGAGTCGACCTCTGATCGGCTCGTAACCTCCAGCATCTGGCAGACGACGACCAACTGGCTGATCGAAACGTGCAAAGTGCTCATCTCCAACAAAGTCTGTGGTGTAAGTCGCCAGACTAGTCAAAGCAAGGTAGAGCTGCTCTCTGACTGAAGCCAACTCCTGAGATAGTGTGCTGGCAAGTGCGTCACTGTGCCTCACAAACTGAGCGGTGGTGTGCAGCCTAGAGTTATCATGCTCGTAGACATCCAAGTTGTCGTAGAGAGTGAAGTGAGCTCCCTCCGAGGTGATGTAACCACGGGGGATGTGGCGATAGATAGAATCGTCAAATCCCTAGTAGTCAGCACGAAGGACGGTGAGACTCACATAAGCTGCCTGCTGCACGGCCATATCCACTGTGGAACCCACTGCCTCGTAGCGGTGGACTACGCTCATGCCATCATCTGACAGAATGTAGACGATAGCCTGGTAGTAGGTATGGTCAAACTCTCGCTGCTGCTCGTAGACCTGGTACTCTGGTGCCCAACGGAATCCCAGATAAGTGACCATGTCTCTCAGCATCTCCGGATAACCGGCAGTGCTCTCGCAACGAGTCATCCGAACCACCTGCGGGTAGAACCTGAGATCCATCTGCAGATGATCGGGGAAGTTTTGATTAGACGCCGGTAGAGAACTGAAGTGGAAAGCAACAACAAGGTTTCAACGGATGAAAAGGATGTTGAGAAGAACAGGATATCGAAGCAACATTCGGGAAACACGAGACCAAAAACTCCTGAGGTACTACGGAAAAACCCATCCGGGCTTCTAAAGGATAAATATCTACTGCTTAAGGAATAGAGGATCTGCTTCCGGGGCTTACACGCCTCCGTTCTCAATCGTGAGTAGGCAACATGATAAATCATGTCACAACCACCTCCATTCCTATGGTCTAGTAGATATAACTATCCTAGAGAAACCAGGATACGTGAAAACCTAACTTGAAAGTTTAGATGAGAAGAGAAAAACAACGTTGCACTTCCTTACCAGAAAAGGGAGGGTGGGTGGGGAAAGAAATAAAATGGCAGAATTCCTACTCTCACGTTTCATTTTTCCTATATAGCTACAAAATAGTTTCTCGACTCAACTGGGACCAGTAAAAGGGATCCTACAGGCAGACATGCTCTGATACCATTTGTCGCACCCGGACTTCTAGAGGATACTCGCAGTTCCGTTGAACAGTAGTTGATTGGATTACGGGGCTTACCGGCACCCGCATCTCTTACGAGTAGGCCAACACACGTATGTGTGACAACCAACCCCTACTGTTCATCGTCTACGTAAACCATCCCATAGAAATCAGGATACTACCATTGACGTACTTCATACCATACACACATGGTACGTCAACGGCGTTTAACAGAATGATAGCACAACATATCTCTAAGACACAAATAAATAGAAATAAGTGCAAATAGCTCTCACTAGAGCAGAGATAGCAAATACAATCATCCAGAGGACACATGTCCCAACATATCATCATTACAACACAGCGGAAGCATCCAAAATGTCTGAGTACAGACAAGATCCAAATAGGCTTAAGAAGCCAGAAACAAAAAGACGGAGCCCATCCACGATGTCTCGGATCCTGCCCAGGTCCGCTATCTACTCGTCAGCAGCCTCGTCAAACTCCACGTAGTAGCCATCACGGGGATCCTCGTAAGCGTAGTCTGCGGAAACCACAGCCCCAAAGGGGTCAGTACATAAACGTACTGGCAAGCAAGACTCACAGTTCACCAAAGTGTAACCCGCCAACATCAAGCACAGATGCTTTGGGTTCAACGGAAGAAAAGGGTGATACAAAAGATGCGGCAGCTGGCTGCACTAACCAACTACAGAACATACTACAACTTCCGGCTAACAGAAAGGAGATAAGATAGCGTATCGTAACCAACTATAACTAACCCCAAACAAACCCATCCTGGATCTCGCCCCTTATCCAAAGAAGCAATCCGAGGATAACTCACACAGTTGGATTAATGATGGGTCAAGTTATTGTGTCAATAAGTCTATTACTAGTCAAGTTATCATTAGTTAGGTGTAAGTTGTTCTGAGTACTTGTTAGCCAGTACTTTCACCAAGTTAACCATAACCGCGGAAAACACGGCTTCTCGAGAAGATTTATCCCTGCAGGGGTGCACCAATTTGGCCGTACACGTAAGAATAACCCGCCAGATGGAATGCCTCCCACCAAGCGGGGCACTCAACACAACTCAACTCTTCTTCGCATCAAGCCCAAAGAACCCCGTGCAATTGAGCGCACGGCTAATCAAGCCCCACGAAGAAAAGGGGACCCTCATAGCACTCTAAGAACGTGTCTCCCTAAATGCCGACTACAAAAGTTCCACCCTGGTACCAAGGGTTCGCACCTGCATATGCATGCGGCAAATGGAAAACCCGAACTAAATGAGGCGATTTGGACGAGATGCGAATCAAATCAAATTGAGGGGGGCGCCCATACACGCTTCCCACATGCGGATAGTGCGCTCATCATGGATCAGTAGACAAGACCCTTTTCCTAATTAGGGTCGACACTAGCAGGCCTCAAAACCACGCCGGGCCTCCTGCCGGTGCCTTATCAGCAAATTATTATTACCTCAAAATTAACAGGTTGTTGTTTAACATCGAGCCCCAGAACATAATAGAAATATAGTAACAGAAAGTAACGGGTAACAGACTCGAGCAGAAACAACCCTAAGCATGCTAGTAAGACACGGGCAACAAGCAATGGGGTTGTAGGTGTGGGGGTGAGGCCATATCAGGGTTAAAGGATAACATGTGATAGGTTCGTAACAGAAGCAACTATTCATAGGGCTAGCAGAATAGACAACGGAAAGTATCGGTATCCAATGTTGAAAGGAACACAATGGTTCATGTGAGTGAATACTTGCCTGCAAACTCATCAGCCTGGTACTGAGCTAGATCCTCAGAAGGGGTGTCGTAAACCTCGTCTGTCTCAACGTCGTCGTCTATTCGAGAAGAAGCAAACAAACAACGCAAAGAGACAAGCAATCAATAACATGGCATAATGCACAAACATGGGATGATGCATGACCATTTAATTGATGCATAAAAATACACTATTTGACATGGTAACATAATATAATTAAATGGATCCACGTGCAATTTGAGTTTGCATATGAAAAGCCCATGAATTAAGGTTGGAATAAATGTTTTACAACTAATCAACAGGTGAAAGTGGATTAGTATGATGCATGGATGAGGAAAACAGAAAAATAACAACAATAGAAACAATTTTGAAATAAGGTTTACCAAGTTTGGAATTTTATTTATTAAGTTAAGGAATTTTTGGTTCCTTAAAGGTGTTACACAAGCATTTGTTGTTTTCATCAATTTTAATTGTTCAAAACAAATAACAAAATTCATATTTGGAAAGTACACAAAATTTTAGGTGGAATACATGTTTCAATTATTGAAAAAGGAATTAGGATGAATTATTTATGAATTAAACAAGTCAAACAAGATTTAAATGAATTAAATTCAAGTATGAATTTATTTGAATTTTTATTTGTTCAAAACATTAAACAAATTCATATTTGAAAGGTTTATACTTTTCTAGTTTGAAAACATATTTTATAAGTTCAAAAATAATTTAATTTGAGCAAGTTATGAATTTAGCAAATTTTAAATGATTTAAACAAGGTTTAAATTATTTAACCAATTTAAATTATTCAAAACATGAAACAAAATTTATATTTGGAAAGTACATGAAAAATGGGATGGAAAACATATTTTATTTGTTGAGTTTGGAATTTTTATGCTCAAGTTATGAATTTTGCAAATTTAAATGAATTCAACAAGGATTCAAATATTTCACCAATTTGAAATATTCAAAACAGTAAACAAATTTTATTTTTGGGTAGAGAATTTAAAATGGAGTGGTTTACATGTTTAAAGTTTTGCAATTGGAGTTTCCAAACAAAAGTTATTAAATTACCAAGTTTAAGCATTTTTTATGGTTTATAGAGATAACCATGGACCTAGAAAAGCTACAGGGACTTGGAAAGAAATTAACAGGGACCTAGATAAATGCTAGCAGGGACTTGGGTGCAAAATGGAGTGGATCTGGATCTAGGAAAAGAATGAAAAAAAGGTGGGTTTTTAAGATGCAGGGGTGGGATTCGAACCCCTGATCTCTGCTTGCGCGCAGTGGGCAGCAACCACTGCGGTGGTGTTCGGTTTGGTGACAGAAAGGGGCATAGGGGGGGGGGTTAAGATTCAGGAATCGTCTACTGAAACAAATCGAAAAAAGGAGCAGAAAAGGTGGGGGGCTGGGATTCGATCCCCTGCGCTGCTGGGGCGCGCGCAGCGAACGCAGCCAGCAGGCTGCTGCGGCTGTTGCGATGGATAGGGGGTCGGTTTGGTTTTGAACATAACCACTAGGCGTTAACTGAACTGCAATTGAAAACATCCAGGCGCTATTCTCTGTCGACGAACAGAGCATCGACCAGGCAGCGACGGACACAAACGGCCGGAAAATCGCGGCACCTACGGCACGGAAACAAGAGGGGAAGATAGCAGAATGGAAAGAGGGGCTCACCCTCTTCGCAGGGGTGGCCTCAGCGCGGCCGGAGGGTGACGGGGGCGACGGCGGCGAGGTCCGGCGAGCGGTGGCCGTGGCAGAAGGAAAACGGCGGCGCCCTCCTCTCGATGGCGGCGGAGATGGGAGAGAGGAGGGAGAGGGGTGCGGCTAGGGTTAGGGTTAGGGTTTTCGCACCGGGGTGAGGTGTAGATAAGAAGGGGGGTGGGGTGGAGCAATGGGGGCAGCGCACGTCGCTGTCTCCATTGCTGACGTAGCTGTACGGAGGTTGGGGGAGAAGGGGTAGCGGGCTGCAGCCTGGGTGGGCTGGGCCTGCGTGGGGGGGCACAGCCCACTGCCCCTCTCTCTCTGTGCGTTTTTTTTCCTTTTATTATTTTGTTCTGTTACTTTTTTTTTGCTGAAATAGAAATAGGAAGAAAAGGGCTAGGTTTGGATGTTAGAAAAATTTAGAAAAATTTGATATTGCTTAACTATGTAACAGCAACAACTTGCCAAGTTTTGTTTTACAAAAAGTTCAAAATAAAATGCTGTTTGTAATTTGATGGAAATTGAATGGATTTTGAGATTAAGTGATTTATTAAAAACAAACATTTCAAATAGATTGAACCCTCAATTTTATTTGCAACAAATTGCTTAGAATTGTTTGTAAATTTCATTAATTCCAAAGGGGTTGCTGTTTGGAATTTTATTTGAATAATATTTGAATTAAGTTTGGATTAAGTGAATTATTAAAAGCCATAATTTTAATGGTTTGAACCTTATGGTTTAATGGAAACAATTGATGTTTTATTTGAACTTTTTATTTGGAGAATTGTAACATAACAAGTATGAACAATTTGACTTGGAAATTGGTTTGAATTTGAAATAGAAAACAATTGAAAACAGATGCAAACAAATGGAAAACAATTGGAAAACAAATGCAATGATTAAGATGCCATGATGCAAAACAATAATAAAGCAAGAAACAAACATTCTAAAGGTGATTTTCATACTTGGGATGCTACAACAAATAAGGCTATACTAGCCACTCTTGTAGCTCGAATACATGACTTCTCAGTCATAGCAATAAAATACATGGTTTCTCAACCATATTTACTCGAAGATTATCTATTCTTACATGCTAAATAGTTACAGGTACACACCCCATAAACACACGGGGGCTAAGCCTACAACTAAGCATCACAAGAAAATTCATACACACAAGGTTACACACCTTATAAACAGTTTTTACAAGCTATACAACATGATATAATATACACATTCAACAAATCAGTCATGGCGATAAGCATTCTCAGTCGCCAACACTCTCTCTATTTCTTCAGAGGTCAATCGAATGATCTTCTCCGCTGCAGGACGAACAGCATCGTAATGCGGAGAAATATCATCGATTGGTCCATCTGGGAGGTTAGCTACGGAGTTAAAATCTACTTCAGGATGCCGTATTCGGACAAAGGAGAGAGCCACCACCGCGCCGCAAATCATCTGGTTGCGCACGCACTCGCGAATTTCTCCCTCCTGCCCGAAGAGCCCAAGGAGATACCTCCAATCTTCAGGACCCCTCTCAAGCGGGTAAAATGCAGCGTTTATCGCGATCAAGACCTCGTGAAAAGAACTCACGAGAATTTTTATCTGGGAGACACGGAACTTCAAAGTAGCTAACACAAAACCTCGGCTGCGATCAGACCAAAATTGTTCGCATGAGGCCTTGAGCTGCCAGCTTCTTGAAGAATGTGGTTTTCCACCCACTGTTTGTCCTCCCTATCATCCGGTTTAACAACTGCAGAAAAGAGTACGTAATCAGATAAGGAAGCAAGACAAAGAAGACTTGGGGGCTGTATTACTTACACAACAGTTCCCTAGCAAGGGAAGCCAGCTCGTCCATCACAAACTGTTCGTGTTCAGTCGCCAATTTTTGCTTGGACTTCGCCACATCGGCTACCCCACGCAACACTTTAAATTTGCGCTCGCCATCAGCTACACGATCACGAAGACCCGCCAAAGACCCAACAGCTGCAACAAGTGGGTCAGCTCGGGCAGCAAGTCCACCTGAGGATTCTGCGACAAATCCAGTAGCCTGGAAGAGTACAAGGAAAGAAGTAAGACGCCCTATTCGAAGTATTTCTAGTCGCACATTTGACGAATGCTCGGGGGCTACTCCCATCGGGAGAGAATACACAAACTACCAGAAGCAATTTCCAGGCAAACATTTCGATTAAAGATAATACGGGAATACATCCCAAGGTTCATTACATTCAAAACGGAAAAGGAATACAAAACTACGAAGCTACAGTGGTACTCCCGCTAGCGGCAGTCGCCCCTCCTGTGAGCCGAGCAAATAGCTCAGACAGCTTCCGAGCAAGGATGGCGGCTTGCTCGCCAAAACGAGAGAGCCGTACCTTTTTGCCCGTGGAGGGGTCGACTGGAAGAGCCGAGTAGGCTTCCTCCAAACCAGTGACTCCATGCGCCAGTGCGAACTGGATCGCAGTCTTTGCGCCAGACTCCGACTGGGCGACCGCGTAGGCATCCAAGAGACTGCTCTTCGAAAAGATCTTCAGCAAGTCATCTAGCGCAGACGGAGGTGCAGCGTTGGCGAGGAAGCGACCGTGCAGTTGCGTCAACACATGAGTGGCATCACCAATCAAGGAGCAAACTCCTTCGGCGTGCCTCTTGAGTTGAGCAAGAGTGTCGGTTAGCACGTCTACCCGTTGGATCCCAGGGATCTCCAGAGGAACATCCAGAAGACCTGCAAAAGAAAAGAATATCAAGACCTGGCAAGTTCAGCAGGATAAAAGATGAACTCGCGAGAGCTTAAATTGCTTACCCGTGAGACGCTCAGCAAGGGGACGGAGGAACGTGACAAGGTCAGAATCGACCTTATTTCCAGCATCCTCTTGATCCTTTAGAGACTTCCGCGCATCCGCAAGTTGCCTTTCAAGATCCTCCGATCGCATGCGGGAGGTCTCCAATTCTTGTCGGATGGCCGCTAGATCAGCCCCCTGAGTGGTTACCCGCTCAGAGAGACTGCCCTTCTCGGATTCCGCGAATTCGAGTCGGGCTGCATAGAAACACTTGTCAGAAATCAAGAATTGAAGAAAAAATAGGAAGAAAAGATGATAAGACTTACTCTTAAGGAGCTCGTTCTCAGACGAGAGTCGACTGCGGTCTGATCGAAGCGACTCACATTCTGACTCGGCAAGAATAACTCGGCGACCAATCGCCGCAAGAGAGTCAACAAGCGACTACAAAAATACAGAGATAGAAGAATTAGAAGATATAAACTGGAGCCTGTACCCGATTAAATTCAATCGACTACAGCCTCGGGGGCTACTCCCATCGGGAGCACTGCTGTGCACCCGATAAAATCAAGAAGAAGAAAAAGACAAAGCTTTGAGCCTGTAGCCGACCGCACGCGAACGACTACAGCCTCGGGGGCTACTCCCATCGGGAGCACTATCGTGCACCCGATAAAAAATTTATGACAAATGACAAAGTTTACCTGGCCCGTGGCGCGGGAGAGGGGATCCACGGAGCTGTCCGTCACTTCTTTCGAAGCTGAAGTCCTGGCGGCAAAGCTGGGCGTCTCACGTTCCACAGTCGCCGCATGGGGGGCTGCGCTGGGAGAATTCTGGACAGTGCCAGCAGTGGGAGTCTCACCCGCAGCTCCTGCTCTATTCATCTTTTCGGGAGGAACAGAAGAAGCATACCTGCGAGGACTGATGGTTTGCAAACTGCAACAGATAAACATCAACATAGGTGCAAAGGAAAAAGTTCGACTAAAGGACAAGAAGAAGAACTTACTCATCATCTTCATCTTCATCCAGCAAATCCGCGTTCCAAGCGGGCGCGATCACTGGGAATGAAGGGGAAGGGGCGAGTGAGCGAAGTGGAGTCGCGGAGATAGGAGCCTTCCCAGGCGATTCTTCCAAGGAGTTATCCTTGGAAGTAGCCTCGTTATCATCCACTCGACGACGCTTGTGGTGATGAAGGCCGCCATTCGAGCCCTCCGCATCATCCGAAGAATCTTCCTCGGAGCTCGAAGAAGCATCGGCTACACTGGTATCGGCTAAGTCGTCCAGGTGACTCGCCAATAACTCCGAGGCGTCCTCTCCCGCAACTGGCGGGTAGCAGTTCGCCACTGCTAAGCTCTACAAAGAAGGCAGAAGAAGGAAAGAAAAAATTCAGTCGACTAAAGCTCAAAGCAAATAAGAAAATAATAGAAGACAGGAAGGGTAAACTAACCGCGGCTGGTGGAGGTTTCGAAGCGTCGAAGGCTTCGACTGTGCAGTCGGGGAACTTCTCCCCCACCTTCAAGCTAGTGATAGCCGCGATTTTCTTCTCGAACTCAACGTTCGAAAGCTCCTCGCGGCTCACTCGGCTAGGATCCTCAGCGCCTTGGTATTCCCACATGGTGGAAGGCCTTTGCTGCAGCGGTTGGATCCTGCGCTTCAGAAAAATACTCGCCAGGTGCAGCCCGTTGAGTACCACTCCAGCAGTTTGATCCCGGAGAGCGGACACCCTTGCGAGTAGGGGCGTGACAACCTGGGTTTCTTCGGCTGACAGCTTGTGCGCCCAGGACTTCCGCCTCTTCAGAACAGCGAACGGGTGGAATTCTACAATCCCACCCGAGCTGTTGTCGATGACGTAAAACCACTTTTTCCGCCAGCCTTGGGCGGAGTCGACGAAGTGCATGTTGAAGTAGTTGCTCTCCAGTCGCGCCTAGATCCCGAAGCCACCTGTGCGTAGCGGCTCGCCAGGCTCAGAGTCCACCCGCGATTTCTCGCGGAAGATGCGAACTTTGAAGAGGGCCTTCCAAAGCGCCCAATGAGGGTGAATGCCAAGGAAGCATTCGCAGAACACGATGAAGCACGATATGTGCTGCACCGCGTTCGGAGGAAGATCGTGAAGCTGTATGCCATAGACATACAGCAACCCGAGGAGGAAAGGATGGAGAGGAAAGGAAAGACCCCGAGACACGTGGTCCGCGAAGACCACGCGCTTGTTCGACTGCGGGTTTGGTACCTCTTGTTTCTTCCCGAGGCGCACCCGCTTCTCAGATTCAGCCGGCAGCAGCCCCTCCCGCTGCATCTCTTTGATGCTCTTCGCGGTGGTGTTGGGCGAACGCCAGTCGCCAGCTCGAGGCGCAGGTTGTGCGGAAACTTCTCCGGTTGCAGAGGTGGCAGCGCCACGTCTTTTGCCTCCAGCCATGGTTGACAGCACGAGCTTGAGCGCGAGGAAGAAGATGGGCGCGAGGAAGGAGATGGATTGAAGACGAAGGCTGGGAAGTTTTTACCGCAGCGCTAAGTCCCGTATTTATACACGGAGCGAATCAGCCCCAGCCATTCGATGCGCTACGTGGTGCCTATCGCAGCCACCACGTGTGAAGATGAAACGAGGAGACGGTGAAACGCTGTTCCGTGCCACGATCTTAACAGAAGATCGTGCGCATTTACTGCACCGTTCACGTAAAAACCGGGAGCGGCGTCTCGTTTCCCGGTCAAAAAGCTGACTAGGTGGGCCAGCCCATCTGTTACCACTCCGTCACGTCCCATCGGGAGGAGAAAAGTGCGCCATGACGTCATGGCACGCATCATCAAATTCAAGAACCTTCGAATGGAAAATTCAAACACGAAAACAGCTTCGTATGAAATTCCTTCGATTAAAGGCAATTCCTTTGCGAACAAATCATGGAGCAAGACCTCTTTAAAACAAGAGAACTACCCTATACACGAAAAATCTTTCGTACGGGCACAACAGTCCAAACATGAAAACTCTTTCATATGGGAATGACTCTCTTCACTACGAAAATTCCTTCGATTGAATCTTAAACAATCACTCGGGTAGAAAGAACCTACCTCCATTCACACATGATATTTTTACATCATAAAGACCTGGATTGTTCAGCCGACTAGGCACATCCGGATGCCATATTCTTCGAGTATGAAGGTAAGACCCAAAAAGATCTTTCTTAAGGGCCTGGAATCGCACTCGAAAGCTGCATCCTCCGGTATGATTCCGTGTCAACAACACGAAGAAAAATCCTAGCGGACGCGCCGGGTACCCCTATAGGTTAAGTTCGACTCGATAAGTCCACAACGGCTCAGTCGCAACAATCACCTTATCGGGTTCGAGTCGGAGGTCTCGAATCTGTGTAGGCCAGGAATGTTTTTGCCCTAGTCGCAATTAATTGGCCCTGATCTCTCGGGAGAGCCAAGCTACTGTGCCGCATCCTTCTGCGATAAAAGCCGCAAAAACAGGCACCTATGCTGCTCGACACTCGAGCATGAAGACTCGTTGCACAGAGAACACACCCTTTAAAACAGAAAACAACCAAGCTGGTTATCCATAAGAAAGGCAGACCAAGAAAGGCTTGACCGTCTACTCGACTGGAAAAATCCCACTCGAGCAAACGCTCGGGGGCTACTGACGAATATATGGATCCTGGACCCTGCGAATAAGGACACCCCCTCTCAGGCCCAAGGTTGAAGGCCCAAGAAGAGAAGCCCTTGGAATACTCCAGAAGGCGCACGTGAAGCCCACCTGCACTAACTTGCGGGTTAAGATAGGAAACATGTAACCGACCTAGTTAGAGTTCGAGTCCTCTCCGGGTAGGATTCGAGACCTGGCCACCTATATAAGGCCAGGAGAGCCCCCCCGGAAGAGGACCAAGCAACACAACACCATCGAAGCCTTGAACTCGAGATCTTATTCTCGATTCGAGCATCATCATTGTAACCGATCTTTCCGTCAATACAGATCGACAAGAGGCAGGAGTAAGGGTTTTACCTCTACGAGGGCCCCGAACCTGGGTAAATCTCGCCCCCTGTCTAGCCGACGATTCCACCAGCGCTCATGACTTCTCCTAGTCGAAACCCGATAGGGTCACCTAAGGGATTTGTAGAGTCAGAGATTCGACACCTCCTCTTTAAGTGAAAGGCTTGAGGTTATTATGTCTATGCTTGTTAATGGTAAAGCTCAAGTTGATCCTAATAATGTTCCTTTAGCCTCTTTGGTCGCTCAAGAAGAGCATGTTGATGTGAACTTTATTAGAAATAATAATTTTAACAACAATGCTTATAGAAATAATCTTGGTGGAAACAATTATAAACCATATCCTCCTAATAGTGGTAGTGGTTATTCTTATGGTAGATCTGGAATGACTAGTGAGGAAAGGATTGTAGAAGTTGAAAAAGCAACTAAGAACTTTATGCAAATGCAATATGAACAAAATAAGTTGTTTACTAAAACTATGGAAGAACAATCTGCTATGTTGAGAACTATTAGCCAACAAATTGGAAATTTGAATAGATAAATCTCTGGTTTGCAAGGTAAAATTTCTAGTGCCAAGGTTAGTATTTCGGCCCTGTCAGAGGCACAATTTTCTTTGATAAATAAAATGTCTGCTAAAACTGAAACTATTGAAGATAATCCTTTTGCTGCAACCAATGCCATCCAAGTTCAAATTGATAATAATGTTAGGTTGATGGCTGAATTACGTGCTAGGTGGGAAAGAGAAGATGAATTGGCTAAACAGAATAATATTGCTAGAGTTTGCACTGTCACAACCACTAGTAAAACTGAAGCTCCAAGTGCTAGTAAACCTCCTACTATCAATGGTAAAGTAGCTGGTGTTAAGAAAGTCCCTACTCCTTTTGTGAAACGTGCTAAATTGCCTCAACTGCTGAAATTGCTTCTGATAAAAGTGCTGAAATTTTTAGAGATATGGGAGATAATGGTTCCATTACTTTTGATGATAATAATATTGATTTTGATGATTGCAATATCTCTGAAGTTATTATGTTTCTACAAAAGCTTGCTAGAAGTCCCAATGCTAGTGCCATGAATATGACATTTACTAAACATATTACCAATGCTCTCATGAAAGTTAGGGAAGAAAAGTTAAAACTTGAGACATCTATACCTAGAAAATTAGATGATGGTTGGGATCCTATCATTAAGATAAAAGTAAATGATTTTGATTGCAATGCTTTGTGTAATCTTGGTGCTAGTATCTCTGTTATGCCTCAAAAACTTTATAATATGCTTGATTTTCCACCGTTGGAACACTGTTATTTGGATGTTCATCTTGCTGATAATGCTAAGAAGAAACCCATTGGTAGAATTGATGATTTTCTTATTATGGTTAATAATAACCTTGCCCCTGTTGATTTTTTTGATATGAAAATTGAATGCAATGCTTCTTGTCCTATTGTTTTGGAAAGGCTTTTTTCTTAGAACTATTGGTGCTACCACTAGTGAACTGTGGACCCCGGTACATTTTCTCATACTGATAATACACACACAGTTTCCACTGTTTTCATACTGTTGCTACTGTTTTCATACTGTTCGCATACTGTTTTCCACACCATACGTTTAACTTCTTTGTGTTCAGCAAAACGAGTGAGATTGACAACCTCACTTCTTTGTTGGGTCAAAGTGATTTGATTGTGTTGTGTAGGTTCCACGTTGCTGCTGAATCGGTAGTGCGCCCTGCCATCTCAGCTGCATCAAGCTTCTGAAGTTACTCCTTCCTCCTACTGGTCGATTCAACCTTAGTTTCTTTCTGAGGAAAACTTGCTACTGTGCTCTTCATACCTTCCTCTTGGGGTCTCCCAACGAACATGGGTTACACGCGCATCATACACAAGCATTACCAATACTTTCTAAACATTAGCTACAACCAATGATGTTTTGTGGAGCAAAGAAATCCACTCAACATAGTAAAAGAGAGAATGCAAAATAAAAGGCAAAATCTGTCAAAACCAGAACAGTCTCTAAAGACGAATCTTTTTGAGGCACTTAAGTTTCTCATATCATAAAACCCATAACTAATAAAAGTTGCGTTCATATCTAAGAATCGCGCACAAAAAATTTCAGGATATTTCGATTTTTCTGAAATTTATTATGAATTAAACGATGGACATCAAAAATTTGTTCCTGCGCAGAAATCCAAATCTAGCATGAACTTTCCACTAGAGACTTTACTTGACACAATAATTCGAAAATGTAAAGATACAAATGAGTTGTTATAGAAGCAAACAACACCTTGACTCAAAGAAAATAAAAGAAATAAAACATGGGTTATCTCCCAAGAGTGCTTTTCTTTAACGCCTTTCAGCTAGGCACATAAAGCAAGAATCAAGTATTTTCAAGTGAAGAAGCATCCAAATCAATAATTTCCTCTAAAACACAGACTTGTAACAATTGGTACTTTAGGTACCCCTGAAGATGATTCAACATGTAAATCACTCTTAATTTCACTAAAAAACATTATCAATTTTAAGCACATTATGGGGTTTCAGTTTAGACACCTTAGGAACATACATGAACGTTTGCTCTTTTCCCACAAAATCCTCTCCCTCTTAAATTTAAGAGAAGAAAAAGTTGAACTTAAAGTTTCCATAGCCTCCTCTAGTTTACCAACCCTAAGGTTTTGATTATCATGGGTATTGCTAGCCTCTAAAATAGTGTTTCTTTTATTGATACTTACTATTAATTCATTAACTTTGCTAGCATTATCAAGGAAATTTGGCAAATTTTCTCCAGAGAGTTCAGCTTTTCTATAAAATTTTCTAAAGTGATCTCAGTTTTAACAACTTTAGTAGCTGGTATTCCTACTAATCTTTCAATTAAATTACAGACTTCCAAAGCAGGAGTTCCCAGAAAATTACCACCTGTAAGAGTATCTAGAACATATCTATACCAGCTAGTAATACCAACATAAAAATTCCTAAGAAGGATCATGGTAGAATATTTTTTAGTACATCTATGATGAGCATCAGTTATTCTGTACCAAGCATTTTTCAAACTTTCTCCCCCTTGCTGCCTAAAAGGACGAACCTCAACTTCAGGAATACTCATTTTAGCAAGATTAAAACAACATAACAAAAATAAAAACTATAATAGCAACTATTTTTTTGGTGTTTTTGATATAAATAAGCAAACAAGACAAAATAAACTAAACTAAGCAAAACAATAACAAAGTAAAAATATCAGAGGTAAGTGACTCCCCTTGCAGAAATCCTCTTCCTCCCCGGCAACGGCGCCAGAAAAGATCTTGATGGCGTGTGACCACATGTTCCTTGGGAGACCCTAAGAGGAAGGTATGATGAGTACAGTAGCAAGTTTTTTCCCTCAGTAAGAAACCAAGTTTAATCGGACCAGTAGGAGAAAGTAATCACTTCTGAAGGTTGTTGATAACTGATGTTGGCAGGGCGCACTACCATGCTCAGCAGCAACGTGGAATCTGCACACAACACAACCAAGCTACTTTGCCCAACGAAACCGTGAGGTTGTCAATCTCACCGGTGTTGCTGAAAAGAAAGGATTAGACGTATAGTATGGAAAATCATGTTTGTTTGTAGTGAATGAAATGAGAACAATGTTTGTGGTGAAAAAGAACAGTGTTTGCAGTAGGTTATATTATCAGTTTAAAAGAATGGACCGGGTTCCATAGTTCACTAGTGGCGTCTCTCCATAACAGATAAATAACATGTTGGGTGAACAAATTACAGCTGGGCAATCGACAAACAGAGAATGCACCGTAATGCATATACAAGACATGAGGACTACTATGATATTCATTTGGGCATTACAGCATGATACATGGACCGTTATCCAACTGCATCTATGACTAACAATCCACCATCAGGACGTCATCCGAGCAAACTTTGGGTATTAAGTTTCAAGCAACATATTATTGCATTAAGTAAGTGCGTAATGTAAACAACACAATTATCATTAGACAAAGCATTGCTGTTTTACCCCTAGTGACAGCAACACATCCACAATCTTAGAAGTTACTGTCACTGTCCCAGATTACTGGAGGCATGAACCCACTATCTAGCATAAATACTCCCTCTTGGAGTCACAAGCATCTACTTGGCCAGAACATCTACTAGCAACAGAGAGCATGCAAGATCAAAATAACATATATGATAGATCTATAATCAACTTGACATAGTATTCAATATTCATCGGATCCCAGCAAACACAACATGTAGCATTACAATAAGATGATCTGGATCATGTTAGGCAGCTCACAAGATCTAAACATGATGTCACGAAATTGGAGAAGACAACCATCTAGCTACTTCTATGGACCCGTAGTCCAAGGATGAACTACTCACGCATCACTCCGGAGGCAGGCATGGTGATGAAGAGCCCTCCGGTGATGATTCCCCTCTCCGGCAGGGTGCCGAGAAGAGCTTCAGAACCCTCCCGAACTAGGGTTGACGACGGCGGCTACAGAAATTTTCGTGAATGGAGGCTCGGGTACTTAGGGTTTTCCCAAGGAAGACAATATATAGGCGGAAGGGTGATGTCAGTGGGTGACCAGGGGGCCCATACCACGTGTTCGCGCGACAGGGGGGGGGCACCTGGTGTGCATGCCTCCCAGGCCTCCTTCGAGTCTCCTTCGGACTCCTGGACGTGATAGAAAAATAGGGACTTCGGCTTTTGTTTCGTTCCATTCCGAGAATATTTCCAGAATAACTTTTCTGACATACAAAAATAGCAGAAAACAAGAACTGGTACTGTGGCATCTTGTCAATAGGTTAGTCCCAGAAAATGCATAAAAATGCTATGAAGTGTATAGAAAACATTTAGCAATTGGCATAATATCAACATGGAACATCAGAAATAATAGATAAGTTGGAGACGTATCATGCCTTTGTCTTCACATAAAAACGAGTATAAAAATAGTCCCCCGACGGCTTTCGGAAGAGAGCGTCGCAGAAAGATAAAACCACGAAACAGAGACCTAGAGCTGCAGATTGGAGGGGGAAACTCCGGCAGGGCGCTGACGGCGTGGTCTCCATCTTCTCCAACAACTTCTCCATCGTTTCCATGATGAAGAAGGAGTAGTCCACCCCTGGACTATGGGTTTGTGGAAGTACCTTATGTATCTCTCCTCTCTTTGAGCGTCACTAATTAACACCGTATGAGCTGCTGAACATGATTACGGTCATCTATGTAATACCTTTGTGGTGGATCTTTTATGAGCTAATATATGTTTGAGATTGCAATAGTTTTATTTCAGTTATGAAAGTAGATGCATATTATGTACCATGTTCTTTTTTACTTTTTTTATCAGACTTGTGTATGAGAGTGTGTGAGGGGGAACGTGTGCATTAGATGGAGTAACGGGGGATGGCTAGTGCGGTGAAATTGACAAAAGTTCCGCGATCCACTTGGGTACTTTACCTCACTTTGTTGCCTCACTAGGGATAAAGAAAAATACCTTGCTACCGGAGATGTGGGGGTGACCTTGCCACTTCTCCATGAGTAGATCTAGCATGTTCTTACTTTAACTTCATGTCATAGAACTTAATGCTATACTCTGATTTATCTTAATACTAGGATGACTAGATTTAATTCACATCCTAGTGGATTATAACAGAGATTAATAAACAAAAGATCTCTATGTTAGGACGTGATGCCCATATAATTAGTAACTTGTCATGAAACCTTTTTGTTCCAATCTAATATGTCAATTCTAGTGTTCCATTATCTACCGCTTTATGAAAGAGAGAGTGTATTTGTGAAACCATGAACCCCGGTCCATTTTTAATCATAAGAAACACATTTCCAACAACTTTTAAGCATTTTCTATTTTCTACCATTTAAAAATCCGAAAATACAAAAACACTTTTACATCTTGCATTCGCAATACAAAACCCAAAAATATCATCCATCATTGTTTCCACCATCCTTGCATATTATTTATCATGATTGCATATTATTATTGTTTGGATTTATTATCTTTTCATATCATACTCACACCTTGTGCTTGACAACCACTTGGTGATGTTGAGGGAATAAAACAATTTACTTTGTTTTGTAGGTTTTCAAGAGAATGATAAGAAGATAAATCTTTCACTACTGGTTCCCCGAGAGTTCGATATAAACCCTCGAGTCATCCCTCATGGGGAAAACAGTATTTCCTATACTATACACTATGCACTTGGAGTCTCAACCTAAACCATATTCTTTTGACACACGTAGCTACGTCATCGGGTATCAAGACGTTTTCTGGCGCCGCTGCCATGGAATCATTGCTGTAAAGATTTGTCCAACTAGTTTCAAGCCACGCACCACACTTTCTGGTTCCATTGCCTAAGGACTAGTAGAAGAGTATCTCACAACAAAGTCATCTTCATCACCAACTTGTGCAAACACCTAAGCTTGGGGAGGTTGCATCTACGTGAGCATCATCTTATCCATCTTTAGCTTCAAATTATTTTGTTTTGTTATTGTCTTGCATATTTCGGTTTGCATTGTTTAGTATCATTTTATTTTTCATTTTTGCATTAAAAAAATTAAAACACACAAAAACTCGCAATCATGATTCCTAGAAACAAACAAGAAGTGAGTCCTCCACTAAGTTCCACTTCTAATTTTAAGCAACATCCTGGAGAAACATTAAAAGATGCTTGGGTAAGAATTAATAGGATACATTATGAAGATCCTACACCTTGTGAATATGAAAAGCTAGATCTTTATTTTTATTATGGAATAGATCCTTGGTATCAAAATGCTTTAGATGGGGCTACATGTGAAGTTTTGTATTGACAACACCACCTTGTGTAGCCATGACAATTAGAATTTTTTTGGTAGCTTTGTGGGTAGTAAGAAAAAGGTGGAGGATACCACAGTAGCACTTGCATTATCTAAAGATAATTTTGAAGCCAAATTAGATAAACTACCAAATAAAGAGGATTTTGAACAACTAGCATATTATTCTGAAAACATTATTCCCAGGATAGACAATGAATTAGTTAATGTTATGCATAAACTAAGATTATGTGAGAGATAATTTCTTGAAAAAGATGTTTACCTCAACAGAATTGAGGAAAAGTTGGTTTTAGTTAGTGATTCATTAAGGAAAGACCCATCATTTAAACATTTGAAGGAAGTTCCTGTTAATAAACAAGTTTGGGTTAAAAAAGAACGAACAGTTGAGGAAGTTAAAATGCTTAGTGAAGTCAAGTGACCATTACTTGACTTAGAGAATTGTATCTTGCATGAATTAATATCTATCTTACAAAAATTTGCAAGTGATCCTTCCATTAATGTTAACCAAGAAGGTGTTGGTTCTTATATTGCTAATCATGTTTTAGAAGAAAAGATTGCTAGTTACAACCAGAAGCTATGATATCACCTAAGCTTGTGGATATATGGATTCCCAAAGTACTACTCCCTCCGATCCTATATAAGTGTCGGAGGGTTAGACCAAGTTTTGTTTAGGTGTAGTGTAAAGATCTGACACTTATATCGGATCAGAGGTAGTAATAACCATTAGAAAAGAGACACACCATGCTATATTAGATCTAGGATCTAGTGTCTGTATTTTATCTAAAGAATTATACGAAGTTCTTGAATTAAAGAATCTTGAAAAATGCTCTATTGAACTTGCGCTTGATGATGATTCCATTAAACATGCTTTAGGAAAAGTAAGTGATGTTATGGTAGAGTTGCATATGACATTTGTACCTGTTGATTTTCTAATTATGGATATGGGGAATAAAATCTCTAGTCCAATTATTCTTGGAAGACCTTTTCTTCTTACCACGGGTGCTATCATTGATTCAAAAGAAAGGAATGTGAAGTTTCAGTTTCCACACAAAAAGTGCATGGAACACTTCCCAAGGAAGAGGGACACATCAAATTTCAAGCTCCCTCATGAGGTTCGTCCATCATAAATATCAAGTAAGAAGCCTAGCTACATGGCTATAAGAAAACTGCTTTACGGGAGACAACCCGGTTGTTTTTATTTTTTTATTTTATTGTGTCATCTTGCTGTAACAAGAGACTTAGTTTTTCGTTTTGTTTCTGGAATTTTTAATAAAGTGCCAAGTTTTACCCGTTTTGGTTTGAAAAAGTTGCTATTCGTATTTGGAGATTTTATTCCAGCACGAATCTGTGCACGGTATGATTTTTCATTTCTATTCTGTAACTCTGAATGAGCTGAAATTTTAACTTTAGTTGCAACTTTTCATACTTTGTAAGAGAGAAGTTTTTCAGATTTTTTTGACATATTTAAGTGGGGTAAAAAAATGCATTTTTCTACTGCTATTTTTCTAGACAGATTCCGTCCTATTTTGTTTTATGCATTCTTTGAACTTTTAAGTTGAATATTTTTTTATCCAGTTGAGTTTATGAGAAGGAATACAACATTATATACTTTCTGGACATGTTTCACACTTTTGTTTAAGGATTTCAAGCAACAATAAATTCAATTGTTTTGTGCCTACTAATGTCACCCCACAGAAAAGAGATGGGAGAAACAGTGTTTTGAAGTTTTTTCCGGAGGGATTAGAGGAGATGCGCCAAGAGCTATCCAAGGATGGCAAAGACCATAAGCTTGGGTATGTAAACACAACCCCATTGTACCAACACACTCTCTGTTTGCACACGTCTAACTTCTATTTTTCGATCAATGCACTTTATCGCATAAACTTGGAGTGTCTTTTATTTTTGTTATTTCGGTTTGGTTTTTATTTGTGAGACCACCACTTTTCATTTATGTTATGAGAGAGCTACTGGAAATTTGGGTTTAATTAAGTTGGATTCTATTAAAAAGATTGGGAAAGGGATGTTTGAGTTGATTCAAAAAGATACATATAGTTGCATGATTCTTGTGCTTTTTAATGAGTATTAATTTGCAAGTGTTTTATCAAGAGCTGTCTTTTATTCATGTTTTGATGCTGAATGTTACTTTAATTTGTTTAACATGGATTGATTAGTTCTATGGACACTTATGCATGCATTTAGACGGTCAACTTTCTCCCTCTTGCTAGCCCAAAAATTCCAACAAGTAAAAACTTGTTTTCCAACACCTTCAACCAAAGTTTTTCCAGTAAGTCCACCATATCTATCTATTAGCTTTATGCTATTCCGATTATGTTTATCATGTTATATTGTATTATCTATGTTTCCAAATGAAAATGCTTATGTTATTGATTGTTATGGGAAAAGTTGGTTACAAAGCTCTCACGAACTTGATGCACACTTTACTTTTATTGCACTTAATAAACATGAACCATTGTGATTAAAATTATGAAGTTGTGTGCTTGACAAGAGTCTTGGTTGGGAGTTAGCTCATATGTGTTGTCACATGAAAGCTTTTGACGGTGATCTTAATTATATTTAGTTGATATCATGTACTTTTGTTTATGGATGCCTAACATTGAGTGAAATAATTGTGGGAACTTTGTAAGTTTGAGGAGTTAGTATAAATGGCTCGAGAGACGCCTGGGCCGCTAACCCAAGCCATGTGATACATGGTGGAAATTTACTTACATGCTATAGTGAACCTTCAGTGATGCACCTCACAATAAAAGCTATACGAATGGCTAATAAAAAAGGTGTTGAGATTGTTCATTTTGTCTGTTTGTCTTGTCATTTTGACATGGGCTTGTTCCATGTCCTGGGACAAGAGGTACCCCAGTTGACGCTCTTTATGACACTATTATTACTTGCAATGACTTTAAATTGAACTTGCTTTCTAGCCCAAGTTGAGTAGCCAGTTGGAGAGGTACTTGTATTCACAGGGCATGAGGCCTTCAACCCATACTTTGTCACGCACACTACTCATATTTGTTTTCACTCTCAACTTAACCATTAGAGATGCTATGATAGGGGTAATCAGAGCTCCACAACAATGGATACCAGATTGCAAACATTAACTTAAGTAGGATCATTTGGAAGCTAGATGAAACTTATTCATGTTTTACCTCTACTAATTTATCTATCTTTCCAAAGTGTCCACCTTCTATATTCAGATTTACAAGAATACTCTATGACCATTATAGGATGTTTTTACTTTTCATAATGCATACATTTGGTCCATGGTACTTTCTTCTATGTTACACTTTGTGAATTATCATTGAACATCCTTACATTCAATATTTGACATCCCTTCATAATCTATCTTGTATATTGCTACTCCTTTGAGAATGAATCATTTGACTCTATGTAGCAATAGCATTCATCTTTGATATCCATTGATAGTATTAAATAATAAAATTTATGTTAGTTTTATCACCTTCATACTCGAGCACGAGTATAAGTTAAGCTTGGGGATGTTGATGCATGTAAAATGCATAATGAACTTTGCATTTTATTACTTATATTTCAATCATATTTGCATCATATAAGGGTTATATCATTGCTTTATATTGATTTTGGGAATATTTCATAGTTTCCCTATTTTTCTGGAATTAACCCTGCATTGGCAGAAAATCCTATTTTCCATATTTTGATGTTTCAGGGACCCAAACGACGTCCAACTGACTTAATATTTTGCGGCGATCATTTTTTGGAAGGAACAAAGCGTAGGAGTTAAGGAAGCGCACGAAAGAATGTCCGAGGAGGATTTTGGGGGGTCCCACGCGGACAGATTCCCTGGCCGCGTGAGAGCACCTCTCTCCCCCTCGTTTCTCCGATGTCGTCCGTTTTCATCTCCGTGCATTCGTCTTGACCTAAAAACGACTATAAAATAGTCCCCGTCGGCTGTCGGAAGAGAGCACCGCAGAAACACAAAACCGCGAAACAGAGACCTGATGCTGCAGATTAGAGGGGAAACTCCGGCAGGGCGCTGCCGGCGTGGTCTCCATCTTCATGGTGTTAAATTGAAGATTTATGGTGTAATAATATAGGTGCAACATATCTGTCTGCTAAACCTATTTTCATGCATGTATGAAGCATTTAGAGATTGCTTTTTCATTTTGTGAGAGCTGGATATCCGTTTTGTCTTTAATGGAGATCAAGTTGCTGATGGCTTCACCAAAACTCTTCCTATAAAAGCCTAATGAGTTTAAGCACGAGAAAATTGCACCGAACACCACTCTTTGTGGCACTTGTTGCATAAAACCCAGAAACAAAACATTTTTTTGCAGCAAACCACATATTTTCGTCTAATTTGTTGCACCTAGCCCAAATGAATAGGTTAGTGTTGATTTGCTTACTTACTAGTTACAACTAGCACATGGTTTTATGGCGGTGGTTACAGCAAACATAAAAAGGAAACTTTTTTGCCGCTGATAATAGAGTTTTGTCTGATTAGTTAGCTTAATTAAACTTGTTTGCACCGTCGAGAAGAGCGACGGATTCCGTTGGCATTAGAAAAGGATCCCACGAGATAATTCTGATATAAACAGTTTTTTTGTTGCAAAAATTGTTAATAGCCCATGTGTCTTCCAGCCAAGCAAATGATGCATCATTGGTTGATTTTACCACAATAGGACAATAGAAATGACCAGAGCTAGTATAAGAGCATCTCCAGCGGAGGCGCGATCGCTGCGCGCTGGAAACCCGAGTTTAGCGTGCGGTGTAAAATTTTCATGCCCGCGCGCCGTTTTACCGCGTCTGCTGGAGTTTCCCGCGCGCGCGAATGCGGCTGTTTTTCGCGCGGACGCGCGCGATGGTGCGACTGCTGGAGTTGCTGTAACTACCACACAAAGTTTAGTGTTATCTGCAAATAAATGACCCCAAGTAAGATTAAGTAGTTTATTTGGGCTGGATGCAACAATTATACCAAAATATGTGGTTTGCCGCAAAACATATTTTGTTTCTGTGTTTTGTGCAACAAGTATCACAAAGTGCGGTGTTCGCTGCAATTTCTACTTAAGCACGCAATTATGTATTTGTACCCTACATATATATAGGTATAGTTTAGTACACCAACCAATACGGGCCCACGCCTGTACGACCACAGTAAAGGCTGTTTCTACCTCATATAAGAGCAAGTACAATAAGGCCATGTAAGCGGGCTATAAGCAATTAAATAGTATATTTGTGCTTAGTTGGATGAGAGAGAAGAGCAGAGAGAAGATAAGCGGGCTACAAGATAGTAGCCGGCTCTTGCACGTGTCCATAAGCACTTTGTGAGAGTGTAAGGTGGGCCATATGTTGACAAAATAGTGCACACACATAGTCTATTATTATACATGTTGGCTATAAGCTGACTATATATGACGTGGCAAGGCCTTATAGCCAGCAGCCGGCTCTATTATTAACCATGCTCTAAACACGTACCCGAGGTCCCAGAAGGGATCTAATTACCGCATTCTATTCCGGTGATTTAACATTCAATAGAAGAGGGGCCCTATGGCATGGTTTACATGCATTTCGGCCTGGAATCTCCGATCGTCATGTCAGAAGATGTGGTTGACATTGCTGCCCAGAAGTGCTGTGAATTACTGGACCTGTACGACGAGAGTATTCGGAGGTCGGCTTGGTAGCCAAGTCTCGTTTTCCTCCCTATATAAGATTCCCATAATTTTTTTTACTTGGTCCAACCTCTTGTAATTGATCTTATTTGAGTTTGTTGTGTATCATTAGGTTCGTCATTAGAGTGGGGTTCTCGTCATAAAGCAATCACTCCGATTATAGATCTTCTACTCTACTTTTAAGCCCCAGCTTTGTTCGTAGTATCTGAAGAAAATGGATGCAGATGCAGAGAATTTCGTAGTGTATCAGGTTGAAATTCTGACATATCCGCGGGAACCCGCATTAACATGGAAAGCGTGGTTGTTGGTATATATCCCGGGTGCGTACATGTTCAGGACAAGTGGATGTAGCTCTTGGTCGTTCAGAACTTGGCGATGAAGTCGTAGATGTGGTCGCTGACCTCCTGCGCCTTCTCCTGCTGGATGAAGTGGCCGGCGCCGGGGATGACCACCACCTCTTCCAGCAGCGGCACGTCCTTCTTGAACCCTCCCCCGTGGATGTACTCCTTCACCCCCTCGAAGTGGTACGTGATTTCACCCTCCCCCACCACGTACTTGGTCGGCACCTGCACCTTGGCGTCCCCCCACGCCGCCGCCAGCTCGCAGTTCCTGTCCATGTTGCGGTAGTAGTTGATGCCGCCGGCGAATCCGGTCCTCTCGAACTCGGCGCCTAAGTAGTCGACGTCGGCCTCGGTGAGCCAGGGAGGGAGCGTCGACGTCGGGTACTTGTCTTCATCCATCTCCTCGTCGCAGGCCACGCCGTGGCTGAAGCAGTGGCACAGGATCTGACGCAGGAGGCGCCTGGCGTTCGCCGGCGCGAACTGCGCCGCCTCCGCCACCCCGGGCTCCTGGAAGCGGCACATGTAGTAGGAGGGGCCGTAGGTGCGGTTGAAGTACTCGATGGGCTTCACGAAGCCGGGGCCGGTGCGCGCGATGATGCTGCGGATGAAGGCGAGGCTGGTGTTGACGAGCGCCGTCACGCGATCCGGCCGCAACAGGCACACGTACCACGCGATCAGCGCGCCCCAGTCGTGCCCCACCAAGAACACCTGCAGCGATAACAATTTCTCGCCGAATAAGATAGCGACAGTAGCTGATGAAGGGACGATATGGAAGAGCCAGCCAACGAAATCGCACCTTTGAGATCTCAAGGGTATTGAGAAGAGCTACGATGTCACCGACGACATGGAAGGCGGTGTAAGATTCTACGTCGGACGGGGCGGTGGTGCCGCCATAGCCGCGGAGGTCCGGTGCAACACAGTGGTAGCCCCGCGCCGCCAGATGCTCCATCTGGTGACGCCACGAGTACCATAGCTCCGGGAAGCCGTGCAGGAACAACACTGTCCCCTTGGAGCTCCCCTCAGGACCGGCCTCCGCCACATGCATCGAGATGTCATTCACCTGCACGGTCCGGTGCCTGATCAACACGCTCTCCATATCTCTGTGTGTGTGTGTGTGCTGTGTGTGTTTGTGTGCGCGCCTTTGCAGTTGTATGAGCTACTTAAAGACAAGATAAATTATATATCTATTCTTGCATAGTTTGGATCGATGTTTGAGATCTGTCGTGCCATGGAGTTACAAATACAATATAGAGTGGTGTTCGCATAATGGAGCATAATCATATTTAGATATATTGTATTTTATATGGACCTAATGGCTAAGACTTGGTGATTGTTGCAAATTGTTTGAGGTCTGAGGTTGCTTCTTGTTATTTTTATTTATTAATTTTATGCGAGGGCCTTAGTTAGTGGTGGTTTGAATATCTGTGTATTCAGTGCATCTAGACTAATAATGCAATGTCGTCGCTTCACATTGGAATGATGTGTTTAGGTTATTCTCCTAGACATATATAAACTAGAAAAACAATCTAGCAATACGTTGTCGAACAGAAATAAGGCAACGGAAAAGATTGATCTCCTTACCTGTACGCTCTAGGAAAAAAGGCGATTAGGGCTCGCCTCCTGCCGGCGGCGGCCGCCGATCTGCCTAGTCTCCTGTGGCCTCACGGCCATGGAAACTAGGTGGATCGCGGTACTTGCTGGCGGGAGGGCTCCGTTTTTATGTGTTTTCTTGTGTTTTTTTAGGGTTTGTCTTCTACTCAGGATTGCGATGCGGCAGCTTCCTGGAGTTGAAATAAGGATCTCCCGGCCTAGCCCCCGTTTTGATGGTGCGTCTAGCGTTATCGGAGGGCGTGTGGAGGTGTGTCTCCGGCGGATCTCGTGGGATCCGGTCGGCGTTTGTCTTTGCTGGATCCATTTGGATCTAGTCTTCGTTCGTCTGTGTTCGTGTGTCTACAGTTTGGATCCTTCCGATCTACGCTTCTCTTCATCAGCGATGGTTGCTAGTCTGGTGCGCTGGTCCTATGTGGCCGTAGCACGACGACTTCCCGACTGTCTACTTCAACAAGGTTTGCCCGGCTCCGGCAACGGAGGGGCGATGACAGCGGCGCGCCTTCGGCTCGCTCCAGTGATTGTAGTCGTCGCTAGGTGGTCTACGGACCTAGATGTAATTTATATTATTTCTGGTGTTCCTTGTACTGCCTTGACAGTTGATGAATAGATTGGAAGGTTTTATCGCAAAAAAAATATATAAACTAGAAAAGACCAACAAATGCTAAGTCTTCTACAAAAACAAAATGAGAACATACACCCCAAGTCTTTCTAGAAATGAGGCCACCCTATTGTTTCTCTGTTTTATACAAATCATATTGTTTTGTGGTGTAAGAATTTTTTGCAGGACAAATGTACACAATAGTTTCATACTTGTCTATGTTTCTACGACAAAAGGTAGAGAAGCTAATAACAGAGGTGCTTGTACATAGTTTCTACGACTAAAGGACGAGAAGCTAATAATAACTTGGTAATTGATGATCAGTAGGTCATCCCTTTACTAGGTTTTACCTCGATATTTGATACGTCTTAAACGTATCCTTAATTTCTGATGTTCCATGTTGTTTCCTACATTTTTGCTATACGCTTTATGTTATTTTTATCGATTTTCCGGACTAACCTATTGACAAGATGTCATAGAGTCAGTTCCTTGTTTTCTGTTGTTTTTAGTTTCAGAAAAGTTGTTCTGAAAATATTCTCGAAATTGGAAAATTCGAAGCCCGAAAGTCTTAGTATTCCTGAAGATTCCACGGAGTCCCGAAGAGGCCCGGAGGGGGGCCACACCATAGGGCGGCGCCCCCCGGCTGCGGCTGGGGGTGGTGTGGGCCCCTCTGCGTCCACCGCCATCGCCCTTTCGCCTATATAATCCCCCGATACGTGAACCGTACAAATATACCACTTTTTTTCCCTAGAAACACCTCACGGCACCGTTATCGTCATCCCGAGATCGGGAGGGTTCTCGAGCTCTCCCAGGCACCCTGCCGGGAGAGGAATTCATCACCGGACGGGTCTACGCCACCATGCCCTCCTCCGAAGTTATACGTGAGTAGTTCATCCATGGACTACGGGTCCATAGCAGTAGCTAGATGGTTGTCTTCTCCACTTTGTACCTCATGTTTATATCTCGTGTTGCCCTACATGATCGAGATCATCTTTATGTAATGCTACATGTTGTGTTTGCTGGGATCCGATGAATGTTGAATGCTATGTCTTCTGATTATCAATCTATCATGTTATCTTCATGCATATGTTATTTATAATCTTGCGTGCTCTCCGTTATTAGTAGATGCTCTGGCCAAGTAGATGCTAGTAACTCCAAGAGGGAATATTTATGCTCGATAGTGGGTTCATGCCTCCTTTGCATCTCTACTCGAGTGACAAAAATGTGACGGATGGAGGATGTGTTGTTTCCATTAGGTGTTTACTTAGTTTACATTGTTTACATTACACACTTTGCTTACTGCGATAATCTGTTGCTTGTAACTTAATACCCAACGTTTGTTCGGATGATATTCGGAGGGTGGATTAATAGTCATAGATGCAGTTGGATGACGGTCTATGTATTTTATTGTAATGCCCGCATGAATCACATAGTAATCTTTATGTCTTGCATATGCACTACGATGCAGCTTTCATTTCTGTCAATTGCCTAGCTGCAATTTGTTCACCACACATGTTATTTATCTTTCATGGAGAGACACATCTAGTGAACTGTGGACCCTAGTCCATTTTCTCATTATGATAATACACACAGTTCCACTGTTTTCACACTGTTGCTCCTGTTTTCATAATGTTCTCATACTGTTTTCCACACCATACATTTAGCCTCTTTGTTATCAGCAAAACCGGTGAGATTGACAACCTCACTTCTTCGTTGGGGCAAAGTGAATTGTTTGTGTTGTGTAGGTTCCACGTTGCTGCTGAACCGGTAGTGCGCCTTGCCATCTCAGCTGCATCAAGCTTCTCAAGTTACTCCTTCCTTCTACTGGTCGATTAAACCTTGGTTTCTTTCTGAGGAAAAATTGCTGCTGTGCTCATCATATCTTCCTCTTGGGGTTTCCCAGCGAGTGCAAGACCAGCACCATCAAGATATTTTCTAGCGCCGTTGCTGGGGAGGAAGAGAATTTCTGCAAGGGGAGTATCTCACTTCGAATCTCTTTACTTTGTATTAGTTTTGCTAAGTTTATTTTATTTTGTCTTGTTTGCTTCTCTTTATCAAAAACACAAAAAAATAGTTCTTTTTTTGTTGTTACCTTTGTTAACTCGTTGTTATTTTTCATGTTGTTCCCTAAGTTTACCCGGAAAGACCTTCCAGTTGGTAGTGGTTCTATACTTGGAAAGAATACCGTTGAAGAATTCTTTAACCATGTTAGTAAGCATGAGAATTTTGAGGAAAAATCCATAGTAGAACTTGCTCCAAATTATGAAACTGCTGCAACTTCTTTAATTCACATGTCAGAAGCTAGGTTTGCTAACCTTCATCGCATACTGCAGCATATGTTCCTCAACTTGAATAACATTGAAGATATTGAGAAAAGGAATTTTATCTTAGAAACCATGCTTGAAGAATTTGGAGATGTTGCTATAGAAGCTAGAAAAGTCTTTGATCGTTTCAATATTCTAGGCTCATGTGTAGATATTGTTGGTGCTCTTGAAAAAATTGAATCTAAAAATTAAAAGGAGGAGAAAATACCAATCCCCTTTAATTTGGTAGCACTGCATGAAGCCCAAGAAAAGAATTTTGATTGGATTGTTCCTAAAAACTTATTTGATGAGAATAGTAAACCTAAAAGCTCTAAGAGAGGAACCTCTGAAACTCACTTAGATAAAATATAATGCATTATTAAGGAATTGCCAAATCTTGATTTATATGCTTCTTCATTTGAAAACACTTGATTCCACTTTTCTGGGCCTAGCTAAAAGGCGTTAAAGAAAAGTACTTCTTGGGAGATAACCCATGGTTTTATTTTTGCTTTGTTTTCTCTGTTTTATTTGAGTCAAGGGGTTGTATACTTCTGTAGAAACTCCTTTGTATCCTTATTTTCATGTTTTAGTTGTGCCAAGTAAAGTTTCTGATGAGAGTTGGAGTTGGTTTTAAATTTCTGCGGAGGAAACACATTTCTGTTGTCCACTGTAAAAAATCGTATAATTCACAGGAAAATCAGAATGACCTGAACTGTTTTGTGCTTATTCCTCAGATAATTCCGCAACATTTTCGTTCCTTAAGTTTTTCGATCTAGGCAACGTAAGTTCCCTGAAAAAATTCGTCTTTACAGACTGTTCTGGTTTTGGGAGATTCTGCCATTTTTCTTGCATTTGCTCTTTTACGATGTCAAGTGGATTTCTTTGCTTCACGAAACATCACTGTCTGTAGCTAATGTTTAAAATTATCAATAGCACTTGTTCCCATACAGAATCCATGGATTTTTTTTATTGTTTCACTAACCCTCTAATGCAAATTACTCTTTGAGTGTGGTGTGAAGAAAGTTTTCAAGGGTCAAGAGAAGAGGGTGATATATGTGATCAAGAAGAATGCAAGGTCAAAGCTTGGGGATGCCCCCATGGTTCATCCCAGAAAATTCTAAGAATACTCAAGCATCTAATCTTGGGGATGCCCAAGACATCCCCTTCTTCATCAACAATCTATCAGGTCACTTCTAGTGAAACTATATTTTTATTCGGTCACATCATATGAAATTTACTTGGAGCGTCTGTTTGCTTTTCTTTTGTTTTATCTTGTTTTATTTTGTTTTCCTTGCTGCAATAATGTAGTTGGACCCTAGTATTCCTTGTTTGGGAGAGAGACACGCTCCACTTTTTCATTTGAATACTTGTTATGCTTGTATTCTTAGTTTTCTTCTAGCTGCTGCAAAATTTCTGTTTAGCTCTTGTTTTCTTTGCATCTCTTATTCAGAGCTGTTAGTTTTAGTAGTGTTGTGTGAGTACTCTCGTGTTTGCTTTCTATATCATTTAGAGAGTTTTTGTTAAAACATACTTTGTATGGTGCTTGTTGGGAAAAGAAATTGCTGCTTGAAGTAGAATTTATAACGGTGCAAGCAGAAGCTTGTATAGACCGTGGCTAGACTTTTTTATATCATGCTAGATGTTATTTTAATTCTAAAGCCCAGTGGTTATTTAGTATCATGATTAGTCTCAAATAGCTAAGAGTGGTTAATGTTCCATTGAAAGAATCATGAGTTGATCTTGTTATATTGAAGCATAAATTTGTGGTGTTCTCCTTTGAATGTTTTATTTGGTTGACTTGGTGCATGCTCACACCATGTTTATGACTTTGAACCAGTCACTTATAGCCTCTATGATCATTTAGTTTTTGAACTTGTGGTACCACTTATACTTTGGTTAATGATGTTTATGTCGCTATGCATGATTATGGCTCTTATGCTCTCTTGATTTGTCGCTCCCAGTCTTTTGCTAGCCTCCACCTGTACTGAGTATGAGCTCTACTCGTACATCCAACTCCCACAAACCAAAGTTTTCCCAATGTGTCCACCATACCTACCTACATGTGGTATTTAACCGCCACTCCAAAGTAAATTGCTCATGTGTTACCTTTAAAACTTTCAAAATTACTCTTGTTTTGTGCTCATGTTTTAGTTCACGAGGACGTAAATAGAGAATCTTTATCTCACTTGTTGATTGGACTTTCACACCCTGGACTAGTATCTTCATCCTCTTATCCAATTGATAGAAGAGTTGGCAGCGGGGTACCCAGCCCCAAATTAATAACAACAAATTCTCTTCACTATGTTTGCCCCTGATTTATCAGTCAAAGCATGATTGTGTAAACGAAAGAGAAAGAGGGATGACCTTCTACCCAGATGTGTCCTTCTATGGGATACGCTCTTGTGAAGTCTAGTTGCCTTGTGACGTACTGTATTTTCTTTTTACCATTCGTTGACATCAGCATACACCTCTCTAAAAAAATAGACACTCCTCCACGGTATGTGATTGTTGGCAGGCACCCGAGGATTCGGAAGCCATGGTTTGTGTAAGATGGATGGGAGGAGTGTCGAACATTTTATACATCCATTTAATAAAATAAAAGATCTAGCACATGAGTGATCCATGCTTCCCTCTACCAAGGGCCTTTCTTTTACTTTTATGTTGAGTCTCCATCTTCTAACTTTATGCACAGTTGAGAGAGCATAGTTTCCATTGTGAGTTTAATGTGCATTTGTCCCAGAAACATTATTACTTTATTCATGATGTGTTATTGTTTGTTCTTTAATTATTTGTTCTATTCTTCCTCACAAACTTTGAAGGTGTCCTCGCATTTATGTTTTGCCCCACTCTTAAGGACAAGCGAAATATCACTTTGCTATGTTATCTTTATGCTTGAAACAAATGTATAACTTTCGATGCATTGTTATTCATGATCTTTTATTTTTGTTATTTCTTATGATGCAAGGTGATTGCTATCATTTATTGTTAAAATTTTATTTATCATGCTTGTGTTTAAGTTCTATGATCTCAGCTTACATATGCTTTTACATTATTGATGATCAAGTTTATGTTCGTAGCATGTCACCTTAGAAATTATGTGTTTTTATCGTTTACCTACTCGAGTACGAGTAGGAACTAAGCTTGGGGATGTTGACACGTCATAAACGTATCCTTAATTTCTGATGTTCCATATTTTTTTCATGTTGTTTCCTACATTTTTACTATACACTTTATGTTATTTTTATCGATTTTCCGGACTAACCTATTGACAAGATGCCACAGAGCCAGTTCCCTGTTTTATGCTTTTTTTGTTTCAGAAAAGTTATTCTGGAAATATTCTCGGAATTGGAAAATTCGAAACCCGAAAGTATTAGAATTCCCGAAGGTTCCACGGAGTTCCGAAAAGGCCTGGAGGGGGGCCATAGGGGGCACACCATAGGGCGGCGCTCCCCGGGCCGTGCCTAGGGGTGGTGTGAGCCCCTCGGGCATCCACCGCCATCGCCCTTTCGCCTATATAATCCCCCGGATACGTGAACCCTAAAAATATACCACTTTTTTCGAGAAACACCCAAGGTCGCCTTCATCGTCATCCCGAGATCGGGAGGATTCTGGAGCTCTCCCCCGACCCTGTCGGGAGAGGAATTCATCACCGGAGGGGTCTACACCACCATGCCCTCCTCCGAAGTGATGCGTGAGTAGTTCATCCCTGGACTAAGGGTCCATAGCATTTTATACATGGTTGTGTTCTCCACTTTGTACCTCATATTTAGATCTCGTGAGCTGCCCTACATGATCAAGATCATCTTTATGTAATGCTACATGTTGTGTTTGCTGGGATCCGATGAATGTTGAATGCTATGTCTTCCGATTATCAATCTATCATGTTATCTTCATGCATATGTTATTTATTATCTTGCATGCTCTCCGTTATTAGTAGATGCTCTGGCCAAGTAGATGCTAGTAACTCCAAGAGTGAGTATTTATGCTTGATAGTGGGTTCATGCCTCCTTTGCATCTCTGCTCGAGTGACAAAACATGAAGGATGGAGGATGTGTTGTTACCTTTAGGGAGAAAACAACGGTGTTTACTTAGTTTACATTGTTTACATTACACACTTTGCTTACTGCGATAATCTGTTGCTTGCAACTTAATGCCCAACATTTGTTCGGATGATATTCGGAGGGTGGATTATTAGTCATAGATGCAGTTGATGACGGTCTATGTATTTTGTTGTAATGCCCGCATGAATCACATAGTAATCTTTATGTCTTGCATATGCACTACGGTGCAACCTTCATTTCTTTCAGTTGCCCAGCTGTAATTTGTTCACCACATATGTTATTTATCTTTCATGAGAGACACCTCTAGTGAACTGTCGACCTCGGTCCATTTTCTCATTCTGATAATACACACACTGCTTAGACTGCTTTCACACTGTTGCTCATGTTTTCATACTGTTTTCCACACCATGCATTTAACCTCTTTGTTATCAGCAAAACCGGTGAGATTGACGACCTCACTGCTTCGTTGGGGCAAAGTGAATTGTGTGTGTTGTGTAGGTTCCACGTTGCTGCTGAACCGGTAGTGCGCTCTGCCATCTCAGCTGCATCAACCTTCTGAAGTTACTCCTTCCTCCTACTGGTCGATTAATCCTTGGTTTCTCTCTTAGGGAAAATTGTTGTTGTGCTCATTATACCTTCATCTTGGGGTTTCCCAACAAGTGCAAGACCTGCACCATCAATATTCTCTTACATAGTTTGTATGGTTATCATCTATTATTAATTTTACAAAAATGTGTGGGGCACTGGATTTGAACCTTGGCCGGATGGAGAAAACCACCGCCTTCCAACCACTGGAACAAGAGCCCATCCGCTGTGTATTATATTTGTATGGACCTATTGGCCAATAATTGTGAGTTCTTATAGTTTATTTCAGTTGTAAACTTTCTTGTTATTACAGGCTTAGTGGTGGTTTGAATAAGTGTATCTGTTGCATATACACTAACAATGCAACTTCGCAGCGTCACATTGGAATAATGTGTTCATATTTTTCTACTACATATACATCAACTGAGAAGTACTAGATAGTACTAAGCCTTCTTTGAAAAATGAGATTACATATATCCAGGTCACGAGGCCGCCATATGGTTACCATGATTTTGTTCAAGTGATGTCTCACGAAAAATTGGTGCTGGCAAACTCAGGTACACATCAGTTTTGTACCTTTTCTATGCTTCTATGTCTAGAGGACGGCAAACTCGTGATGATTGTAGATAGACCTCATGATGGATGATGACTGTATTGTTACACTCATCCTTTACTAAGTTCTACATTGATATTCTTAGACATAGTTTTGATGGTTGTGATCTATAATGCCACGGAGTTACAAATACAATATAGTTTTATGGTATAAGGGACTCTTCTTTCGAAAATATGTGTTTGTTTCAACCAGAATGGCTCATTTTCTGTAGTACTCGTCTCAGAATGGCAAATGAAAAATAAAATTGTGATCTCGCTCCCGTGCGCCTCCGGCTGGCAACCCTTGACCTCTCCTGCCTCGTACCTCACCTTGTTGTCGCCGGAGGGTGCAGCCAGGCAAAGCATGGTCGGCACCGACGGCAACACGATCTTCTCACCCCCTCGCATGTGGAATCTCGGCGTGGTACGGGACTCCCGGGCTAGGGCGTGGCGTAGTTGTCGGGCGCCACGACATGGCGACACTTCTTACAATGGCGACGTAGCAAACTGCATGGTGGTGGTGATGGCATTGGTGGGCCATCACAAAAACTCTAGTTTAAAACTCAGATCATTTCGAGACCGAGCGATGCTGGTTCTTGTGTGTCGTATTTCCTCTCAGGGTATCATTTTTGGATTTTACAACAGTTGGAGTGACCAGCGGTGGTGATGCTGATGTCATGGCAGCCTCGTCTCTTTGTTTTGTCGGCCCTATATAGCGGATCTGCAGTAGTTTACGGCAGGAAGGGGGTGGTTGCGAGCGGTGGTTGTTCCGTGGCAGCATGGTAAAATCCTGCATGCGGCGGGGGTGGTTGATCGATTTGTTTCCTTTCTTCTAGAAAACTGTTTTTTTAATGTGGTGAATCCCTAGCTTTTGCGTAGATCGATGCACATGACTTTTATTGCAAAGTTTAAATATTTATCATCTTACAATCACTGATCGCATAAGGTTGAGACATGAATCAACCATCTAAAACAAGGCACACGAAAAGGACTAAACATCTCCAAGCCAATTAACGTGTTGCCACAAAGCCCGACTAAAAAAATCCTGAGCGACCATCAGTAGTCAGGAACATTCAGTAACCATAACCTCTTGCTGATCCACATGAAGAAGGAGATCCCAAAGCTGGATGAAATGTGCCGCCAGAGATAACCTGCAAAATATGGAATGATTTCGATCAATTAAAGACAATGTTGTTTCGACAATGCCATATTGACCAACAAATAGCTAAAAGTCCTATCCGAATTTTAGATTTGGTCTTTTTTACCAATTCCATTGAACCAATTTCCAAACATATTTGTTATATTGGTCAGAGGTGGGATGTTATACGCCATAAACACCACACTCCATACTAATTTAGCAAAAGGACATGAGATAAACAAATGCTCAATGGTCTCCTCCGAGTCACAAAAGAACAATTCGTATACCCCCGCCATTTTCTTTTAACCAGGTTATCTTTAGTGAGCAAGACTTTTTATTTAGGAACCACATAAACACTTTAATTTTCAAAGGTATTTTTAGCTTCCAAAGAGAAGTATGCAAAAATCTTGTATGCCCATTCATCAAATCTTCATACATAGAGTTAACTGTAAACACCCCATTGGGTGTTAATTTCCACACAAAGGAATCGGTTTCATGAGTCAAAATGACCTCCATTCGTGGGTGACATAAATGATACCATGAATCCCATAAATCACCAATTAGTATCCTCCGAAAACTCATATTTATCGGAGGTGAACTAGAAAGAACATCATGCACATAAATATTTTTCCAGCGAGTGATGGGATATAAAGATGGATATTGAGTTTTTAAAAGTGTATTGCCCAGACGTGTACCTTCCCAGAACCTAGTGGTAAACCTGTCTCAAATACTAAAAAAACCACGATTGAAGAAGTTATATTTGACTCGCATAAATCCTTTCCACCATGGAGAATGTGTTGGTTTGGCCTCAACCAAGCCAGCGTCTTACGATTGAGGTACTTATTGTAAAGTAATTATTTTCATACCCTTTCCCCGTTTAATAGTTTAAGCAACCATTTGTTAAGGAGGCATGCATTTTTTTAACTCAAGTAACTCAATAAACCTCCTTGATCTTTGGGTCTACAAATAATATTACATTTAGTCAGCCTATATTTTCGCGTATTCTCAGCGCTTTGCCCGAAGAAGCACCCCTTTAGGTATTTCGAGATATGACAACATACTAATAGTTAGACTTGTTAACACTGAATTTACTAAGACAAAACGATCCATATAGGATAACGTCTTGCCTTTCCGAGTTCTATGATGGATCGGTACCCAAGGAAATTAAATGGTAATGAGCCAGCCTCACAACCGAAAATGTGTTTATCACGGTCCTCATCATCCTTTTCCTTTTCAAAACAGAAGATCTCACTCTTATGTTTTTTAATCCCGACAGTTGCTCGAATATGCATAAAATTAGCTTCATATTCACTACTTTAACTAAATCGTGCTCCAAAATATGATCATATCATCAGCATACTACAGGATGTACAACCCCCCCCCCCCCGCCCTCCCTTCAACTAGGTGAGCGATAAGTCCTCCAACCTGACCATCTTCCTTCGCACGAGCGAAAAAAATATGACAAACATATCAACGACGATATTAAACAAAATAGGAGATAAAGGGTCCCCTTGTCGGAGTCCTTTTCTAGTTTAAAAATAATGACCAATACCATTATTTACTCTAATTCCAACGCTTCCACCTTGAATGAATTGCATAATCCACTCACACTAGAGTGGGAGAAAGCCTTTCATACACATTATTTTTTAGAGGAAATCCCACTCGAGTTTATCATAGGCCTTCTAAAAATCAATACAGAAAACTGGTTGCTCGATAAATTAGGTCGTGGTCCTATTTTTTTTCCTAAATCTTCCGACGCACTGGGCTGCTAGGCCTATTCTTGCCGCTTCATCTCAGCCGTCCATATGAATTCATATGGGTGCCCTTTGGTGACTAGCGAAACTACCATAAAACTCAACGTCGAAATTGAAGAAAATGGTACTCCCTCCGTCCCAAATTAATTGTCTCAAATTTGGACAAAACTAGATGTATCTAACACTACAATATGTCTAGATACACTCACTTTTATCCAATTTTGAGTCAATTAATTTGGGACGGAGGGAGTACAACAGAAGCGATTCAGTAAATCTTTTGTCCAAGTATTCTCCTGCTGCAAAGCTAGTTGGAGATTGTATATTGTGAAGCGGATTGATTGATTAAGCCACCTCTTCGTCGTTACTCTTATCCTCTCATCACCGAAATAGAATGAAAAAAACGCAAGTTGAATAATATTGTTAATTAAGTCACAGGCCGTACTGTCGTAGTGAAGTCTTTGTCGAGGTCGTCTTGCTGCTCAGCTGGTGGTGAGACGTAGCCTTCCAAACTTTAATCATGACCTCCTGTTATGGTTAGACTAAGCTGCTGCTAGACTGATGGTTCGTAATTAAATCAAGCTGGTTGTATGTCCCTCACCAAAGCTAGTTGGAGCAAATACGAATGATACTGCTAAAGGTAATTAGTACAGTATACGTCAGCAAAGATGAAGCCGTGCTGATAGCTTCGTCGAAATTCAACAAAATCAGTCTACCGAGTGCTTTTGTCAAGTTCGCGAGCCGCCTTCACCAGTCCTTCAAACTCATCAGAGTTCAGTAATACTCTACTAGTCTTGTCGCGCGCGCTCATCTAGATCGATCATGGAGGTAGTGAGTACGATTCTCAAGTTAGCGCAGCAGATCGCCAAAGCGGCCGATACGGCCCGCCGGAACAGGACCAAGTGCCGGGACCTCGCCGACCGTGCGCTCACCATCGGCGACAACCTCCGCGACTTCAAGGACGCAGCGGGCAGCGGCGACGTGGCCTCGAGGAGGAGCGCGCTGGGCAGGCTCAAGGCCGCCCTCGACGACGCGCTCAGGCTCGTCGAGTCCCGCCGCCGGCAGAGCCTCTGGCTCGCCTGGATCACCAGCGGCCGGACTGCCGCCAGGTTCCAGGACGTCGAAGGGAGAATAACCGCCTGCGTCGTTGACCTTGGCCTCGAGAAGCTGCTCATCGCTGGCGCTCACGGTCTTCCCCGCCGCGGCAACGCAAGAGACGGCTCGGTACCTTACCTTACTAGTCCCGTATACGTATACTATTATCATGGAAAATATGGATTGCTGTATGTCTTCTCGTTAATCTGTTTCGAAGTGGAGGAAGAAGGAGACGGACCGCAGCGGGAAGAAGAAGAAAGACGGTGCCAGGAATGGCAACAAGAGTGGCGGCGCGGGGGACAGCAACAGCAACAAAGGTAAGAAGAAAGACATCGGCGCCAAGAACCGCAACAAGAGTGCCGGCGCTGCAGCGGCAGCTAGCAACCCGAAGAAGAAGGGCGGTGGGCAGCAAGGCCGGAACGGCGGCAGGCATGGGAAAGGGAAGCCTGAGGCCGCGCCGGCGCCGCGGCGCTACCCCGTGCACTCCATGGAGGACGACCCCGGGTCCTGCTCCGTAATGTGATCAACCCGGTTCGGTCAGTTCGTGCCTGATCGATCCATAAGCTCTTGGCGGCGGCGCGCGGGGCGACATGGAGGCTGAATCGTCCTGGCCGGCGGACATGGACCCGGGGGCATGGTTTGTCCTGCAAATGATTCCCTACAAAACATGTCTCTCTTCGCTGACTATGGTTGCGAGTTTTTTTTTTTTTTTTTTTTTTTTTTTTTTTTTTTACGGAAATGTGCATGTGGTCACCCGCTACGTACGACTGGGCCGTATAATTAGGCGTATGGAGGGATTTTAAGTTATCGTTCGGCTAGGCCTGGCTTGAGCTATTTTAAATTTGTGACCTTTGAGAAGTCCTGCTCGCACATTCTTATAAGTGGCATATTATTCCTCCCGCACTTTTTCTAATCATCATGTGTGCCAGTGTGGATATTTTAGTTTTTCCTTCTATTTTCAAATCGATTTTTAAAACAAAATATTTTTAGTATCGTTTATCTAAATTATAAATTATTTTTAATTTTTAGCTACTCGCGTCGAAATCTTTAAAACTATATCCCATATTGATAGGATTTGACGATTTTTGAAAAATGATGACATGTAACAGTCTTCGAGCAAAAAAAAAAAAAAATTAACCCAAATTTATTGGTTCGACGTAACGAGAGTCAAAAGAAAATATATAAACCTTAGCAATTGAGTTGCCCATTAAGCCACAACTTGATAAGTACTTGACTCACACAAATTATTAGTAGCAATAGTGATATGATATCAGCAGTGGTTTAATAGCAACAATAGCAGGGGGTTCAAGACAGAAGGTAGTTGCGAGAATGTTTCCGATGGAGAGTGGCGACCGTCGGGGCGACACCGCCGTTGCTGGCAAGGGTGAAACCCAGATCTCGCCACGGTTTGCGAGGGGTAGGTTCTGGGCTTTGGCCTCCGATGATGAAGAGGATGCACCGGTCTCCGATCTGGGCTCGACGGCGCGGTGTAAAACTTCGTACTTGGAGACATGCAAGACTCCGGCATCTGAAGAGGACCGATCTCTGTGCTCGACGTCGTCGAGGATGGAGAAACGAATTCAAAAACATGAAGCGTGCCACACCCCAGTTTTTGGATTCTTATACTGTGGTTCAAGAAGACAAAAATTAGGGCCAACAATTTTTTTCCTAACAACATGATTGTTTGAACCAACATGTCTGACGATATTAATCATATATGCAATGCAAGTTTTATTCCATTTGGAGAACCATCACAAACTTTTTCCTGAAAACAATTCTATTGCTTTTCCTGATGTTTTCCCCGATGTTACTGGAGTGATTCTTATTCCAAGATTTGGATCATTCTTGATTTCATCTTTAGATAAACTTTTAGCTTTGTTGGATCCAACAAAATAAAATTTCAAAATGATTTATGGAAGTTTTCTATAGAAAATAATCCCTGAAAATATAGCCAAGTACTTGTTTTCCAAACTTGTTTTCACTAGGCTATCATATTACATTTTGTGTTTTCTTGACTTGTATTTGTTCCTTGTTATATGGACTACAAATCCATAAGCTTGGTTTGATTTTTGGATTATTAAAAATGATCTTTTGCTTGTTGTTTTTGTGGAAGAAAAATAAGGCAGAAAGTTGCATTTTTAGAAAACAGAGAAAAACAGAAAGTACACCTTTTTACACTATATTTTCATAACCTTACACTATTCCAAAAGATGTTTATGAAAGTTTAAAGCATGTTTAACAAACTCCAACTTGGAAAACAAAAATTGAAATCCATTTACTCTCTGAAAAAATATCTAAGTGTTAACTGAATTTTTGCAACAGTGGTAGATACAATTTTGGACATAAGTTTTCAATGCCTTTTCTTGCAAATTTGGAAGTGAGACTTTGTCACAAGTGTTGCCCATAGTTCATACTCCACCTAGGATCCTTTTCTTTGTTTCTAGAAGACTTGGTGAGAAAGATAGCAAGTGAGAAAGAAGAGGGGACATGGCTGATGTGGCAAGGTATGGGCACCCATGCCTTGACCCCTTTGGCCACACCTTGCCCTCTCCCCCACCCCTAAGGCCATTTTTGACTTGCCCCTTGGCTCTCCATTCCCCTTGACCTCAATTCATGACCTTGCCAACCTTGGACCTGCCTCTGGGCGCCCCAATGCCACTCAATGGCATCAACCTGAGGGCACCCTAGCCATTTGGCTCATACCCGTGGCTATAAGCCACCCCACCTGTGTCCCTCTCGCCACAGTGCTCTCCTATACCCCTACTCACTCCCCAAGCCAAAGAAAACGAGTCCCTTATCCTCTATGAGCTCCTCGAGCCAAGAATCCACCGCCGGCCACCGAGTGCACCTAGAGGTGACACCGCTCGAACCCGAGGCCCTCACCCCTCTTGATCGCCTCGGTTGAGTTCCCTCTGGCTCACTGACCCGCCCTGACCCTCCCTCTTGCCCTCTTGCTTGCAGGAGGCCTCGCCGCCGTCGTGGACGCCGCCACGGGCACCTTCCGTGCGCCACCGCCTGGGCCCGCGCCCGCGCTCGAACTCGACGCCCCTTGACTCCCCTGCATCCCTGCTACCTCCCCGAGAGCATGCCACCCTCCCTCGAGCCCAACGGTGAGCTCACGAGACGATTCCCGTCGCCGGCGCGTTCCCGAGAGAGAGAGGGTAGAGGTAGGAGACGAACGCGAGGCGTTGATCCTGAGATCAACGACCGCGCTTAAACGCGCCGTTTTCCCGAGCCTTGACTGCGTGTGCGCGCTAAGCTGGGCCGCGCCTTGCGCTAGTTGGGCCGCGCCTGAGAAAAGCCCCAGCCCGCTGTGTGTTTTCTTTTTCTTTTTAAATCTGTGCAGAAAGTAGTTGATTGCTTTGGCCCTGTTAAAAATAGTGTTATTGCTAGTTTTTTCGACAAATTTTGAGGCAGTAGATCTACTAATTCTTGAAAACACCCAAGTGGTAGATCCAAGTTTCCTTGTTTATTTTTGCCTTAGTAATTGTTTTGCCACAGAGTATATGTGAAAGAATTTTTGGCACAAATTTTTGGATCTGTATCCAAATTGGTCAAACCAAAATGTTTTGAGTAGCTAGTGAGTAGATCTATCATTGGGACTTGGCCTCACATCAAGGTGAGTTACCAAATGGAAATGCATCCATTTTGGTAAATGACCAATAGGCTTTTCTAGAATTTTTAGAAGGAATTTAAAAATGATTTTTGAGGTGAATCCAATTGGATGAGTTTGTGTGTGAATAGTTCTATCTAATCCTAGCTTAGATTAATTTTTGGAGCCCTAGATTACTTTTGGTGATCCTTTTTAGATACAACAACTTTTCTATTTTCTTTGTTATGTGTGTATTTGTTTGTAAACAAATGTTTTTGTTGTTTGAGACTTTGTTCCTAGCATGGATAGATGTGTTACCACTTGTTATTATGTTGTTTGCTTGCAGTACATATACCTTAGGAAGTGTGTGCATGATTGGAAATCATTTGGATATAGAAATAGCATTTGTTTGTTTTCTAGTATTTATTTTTTGACTAGGTTGTGTGAGCAAATCTTTGTGTGATTGTGCACCTAAGTTTTTTATGTGGTTGAGTTGAGTCCAGTACCATTTTGGTACTGATATTAGGATGGTAGTATCTATGTTAGCTTGCTTTTTATTTTATAGAAAAGCATGTGTTGCATTTTTTGTTTGTTTTCACTAGTATTGTTTTCACTAGCATGAATAGCATGTATTGTGTGCTTGGTTAAATTATTTTGTCAAGTGTAACCAGAGGCTTTGTGACCTGTAAATGCCTTGGTATTAGTGTTCCCACAACCCACTGGTCCCATTGCATTTTGGTTAGGTATGCAAATCCCCTACCATACACTTGTGTGAGTAGCATGTATTACTATATGTGTGCTTATTATTTTCCACCAAGGAAAATGGTTATTTGTTTTACTTGTTTGATTGAAGTGTTTATTATGCTTTGTGACTCCTAGTATGTTTAGTTGTGCTACATTTGTTAACATAATGTTCCCCTAGGGATATCATGACAAGAAGTGTTTCACTATTGTTTGGTTTAAATTGAATATTGTTTGCAAATAGAATGTTTTCCTTGTGATTGATAAATTATGTGTGGATAGATTTCATTGAGTGTTTGGATTTTTGAACTGTTTAGTTGAGCTTGCATTGAGTGCATAGCTACTGGTTGTATAGCATGTCATTTGATTGCTTGTTATTTGATTGATTAGAAAAAGCATGTATTATTAGAATTGGTTTATTCTTGCTAGTAGTTGTTTTCCATAGGATTATTTTGGTGTTTTTGCTTACTAGCATGTGTAAGGTGTTGTGTGCTGTTAGTAGGTTTTTACCTTCATACATTGCTTGTTTAGAGTTATGCATCCTTGTAGTGTTGTTTGCATCTCTAGTGATGAACTAGTGTCACCACTAGATATTATGAGTTGATCTAGTTTTGTTGTCTTCTTATTTTATGAGTGTATGATTATTCTAGCATGTTTAGGATGTTGTTACTTCTCTTATTATGACATGAATTGTGTAGTTGCCTGTTGGTATTAGTTGTAGAACACAAGTATTCCTTATAGCATGCCTGTGTAGAATTTTTCATACTAGTATGCTATTAGTGGACTCCCGTTGTTATGTATGTCCTAGCTTTATTATCCCTTGTGATGATCATGTTTTAGAGTGCATCTCGTGACTTTTTACCATTGGTTGAGCTACTTATTTGTTTAGTTATTTTCATGATTGATGGATTCCTTAGTTTTGGAGGTGGACTTAAGCATAGTCAGTAACTAGCTTATTCATCTGTGGTATGTTTGTTTGCTATTTGAAGATTGTCTAAGTGTTTACCTTAGCCTGAGTATTGTACTAATGTTATTTTTGTACTTATGCTATTGTTGTGCTTAGTAGTATCTTGTTATCTATGCATTAGTTTAGTAGTGAACTTGTTTGGTAATGTTTGCCTGTGTGTTGTTAATACCCACTGCCATGGGTATTGTTTTGATTGATTGTTAGTATTGTAGTAGCCTCACTTTTGTGCCCACAAGCTATATTTTTAGCTTCTTGAATATATTGTTATGAGAGTGGTACACCCACTCCATATATGGTATGTAAGATGTGGGATATGGTTTCTCAACCATATGTTTGTTTGACGATAGTTTAGTACCATGAGAGTTTGTGAGAAAGTTTTCTCGATAACTTTTCGAGCGTTTGCGCTAGTATAAAGTTTGCTTACTGTATGTATTGCTTTGTGCTATTGTTTCCTTTTGGTTATATGTGTGATAAGGGGTTGCCCGATCTTCTCGATGAACTCACACGATAACAAGGATCTGATAACTTGTGTCTCTCCGCGAACTCTCCGGCTAATTCCTGATGCCAATTGCAGCAGCAACCAATCCCTTGGATATTCGTAGATCCACACACTTGCACGAGCAGCCACTGACTACTAGTGGTCCTGTATCAACTAATTCCCAGTGGAATAGTGGATAACACGCAAAACTTGCAATATGATTTCCTGATGAATGCTACAAGCAATCAACAATGGAGTTTCTAGGGTTTTATGAATAAAGGTAGTCTAACCTTTCACACGCAGGTGAAGAGGTATATAAGAGGGGCTAGGGGGTGCGGCCACACCTTTGGATGCGCAAGCACAGACCTAGACCCACTAGGACTCGAACCAGACTAGGTTTGGACTCGGACTAAGGGATACAAACCGACCCACAAGGGGGTGCGGCCAAACCAGCCACTCAGGGCCTTTATTGGACTCGTGGGGGGACTCTCTCCCAACCATAGACAGCCTCTTATGTTTGGAGAGAAATATCCTTAGGCGCAGGAGGCTTCTCTCCTAACCATAGACAGTCTCTTATGTTTGGAGAGAACATAAACAGACCAAAATCTTCATTCTTCCTCCTCCTTCTCCCTTGGGCTTGCATGATCATCTTCCTCCATGAGTGCTCCAATGTTTTGCTCCATGACTCCATGCTCCTTGCCTCCCATAATGTTTGTGTTATCAATAACCTGAATCATACATAAGTGTAGGGATTTAGGTAGTATAAAATTCTCATAAGAACAAACATCATAATTTAAAAGGAGTGAGTTCACCTGCTGTTCTAATAGTTTAGTTCTTGATCTTGTCATTGGACCAATTCTAACTTCATCATGCTTCTCTTGAACATCAACATCATCATCAATAGGAGGAATAACAAATGTGTTAGGGATGTCCTCATCATCCTCCCCCCCTTGAAAAGGCGTCGACCTCGACGCATCAAGGTCATCTCCATGGTATGGTGAAAGATCAGCAACATTGAATGAATGACTCACACCAAACTCATCACCAGGAAGATCAATTGTGTATGCATTATCATTAATCTTGTGAAGCACTTTATAAGGACCAGCACCACGGGGCATCAACTTGGACTTGCGCAATTGGGGAAACCTATCCTTGCGAAAATGAACCCACACCAAATCCCCGGGCTGAAAAAGTACCTCCTTCCTCTTCTTGTTTCTCCTCTCAGCCACATGTCTTCCTGTTTTCTCAATTGCTTCCTTGGTCTTCTCATGGATCTTCTTAACATAATCAGCTCGTTTTGAAGCCTCCATATTAACTCTCTCATCCACAGGAAGTGGCAATAAATCAAGTGGTGTTATGGGTTTGAAACCATAGACCACTTCAAACGGGCATAGCTGAGTGGTAGAATGCACAGCCCTGTTGTATGCAAACTCAACATGAGGCAAACACTCCTCCCACTCCAGCAGGTTCTTTTTAATCATGGCTCGCAGCAATGTGGATAATGTGCGATTCACCACCTCCGTTTGTCCATCAGTTTGGGGGTGACAAGTAGTGGAAAACAGCAGTTTTGTTCCCAGCTTCCCCCAAAGTGTCTTCCAGAAATAGCTCATGAACTTGACATCACGATCAGAAACAATAGTCTTGGGTACTCCATGTAATCTCACTATGTCCCTGAAAAACAGATTAGCAACATGCGACGCATCGTCGCTCTTGTGGCATGCAATAAAATGTGACATTTTAGAGAATCTATCAACTACCACAAATATTGAATCATGTCCTCTTTTAGTCCTAGGCAAGCCTAACACAAAATCCATACTAATGTCTTGCCAAGGTGTAGTAGGTGCAGGAAGAGGAGTATATAAACCATGAGGTTTCAGTTTTGACTTAGCCTTGTTGCAAGTGATGCAACGTCTCACAAACCTCTCAACATCTCTTCTCATACGTGGCCAATAGAAGTGATCAGCCAACATCATCAATGTTTTCTCCCTCCCAAAGTGTCCCATTAAACCACCACTGTGTGATTCCTGCAATAAGAACAAACGCAAGGACGACTCGGGCACACATAATTTGTTAGCTCTAAACAAATATCCATCATGCAAATGAAATTTATCCCATGCTTTCACAGTAGTACAATGTGCATATGCATGTTTAAAATCATTATCTTGAGCATACAAATCTTTAACACTCTCCAAACCAGGAACTTTCACATCCAATTGAGTTAATAGCATACTTTTCCTAGAGAGAGCATCAGCAACAACATTATCTTTGCCTTTCCTATATTTAATTATGTATGGGAATGACTCAATGAATTCAACCCACTTAGCATGTCTTTTATTAAGGCTAGATTGGCTCTTTAAAAATCTCAATGCTTCATGATCAGAATGTATGATAAATTCTTTTGGCCACAAATAATGTTTCCAAACCTCAAGAACTCTAACAAGTGCATACAATTCTTTATCATAAACAGAATAGTTCAATTGGGCACCATGCAATTTCTCAGAAAAATAAGCAACATGTTTATTTTCTTGCATAAGCACACCACCAATACCAATACCACTTGCATCACACTCAATTTCGAATTGTTTGTTGAAATTAGGCAATATTAACAATGGGGCCGAAATCAATTTGTTCTTAATCTCATCAAAAGCAATATCTTGTTCTACCCCCCATGTAAAATCAACACCCTTCTTAGTTAAATCATTCAAAGGTGCAGCAAGAGTACTAAAATCCTTGACAAATCTTCTATAGAAACCAGCCAATCCATTAAAACTTCTCACTTGACTAACATTAGTTGGAATAGGCCAATTCTTAATAGCTTCAATTTTAGATTCATCAACTTCAATGCCATGTTTAGATACAACATATCCCAGAAAAATGACCTTGTCTTTGCAAAAAGAACATTTAGCAAGATTACCATATAATTGATTTGCTCTTAAAACATGCAAGACTTGTCTAATGTGATCAACATGCTCAGTTTCATTGTGGCTATATATGAGAATATCATCAAAATAAACCACCACAAATTTTCCAATGAACTCTCTCAAAACATGGTTCATAAGTCTCATGAAAGTACTAGGTGCATTAGTTAAACCAAAAGGCATCACTAACCATTCATATAAACCAAATTTAGTTTTGAAAGCAGTTTTCCATTCATCCCCTTCTTTCATTCTAATTTGATGGTAACCACTACGCAAATCAATTTTAGAGAACACAGCAGCACCACTTAATTCATCTAACATGTCCTCCAAACGAGGTATAGGATGACGATAACGAATAGTGATGTTGTTAATGGCTCTACAATCAACACACATGCGCCAAGTACCATCTTTCTTAGGCACTAAAATAACAGGAACAGCACATGGAGATAAGCTAATACGAATATAACCTTTGTCGAGTAGCTCCTGCACTTGTTTCTGAATTTCCTTGGTTTCTTGGGGATTAGTCCTGTAAGGGGCTCGGTTTGGCAATGTTGCTCCAGGGATTAAATCAATCTGATGCTCAATGCCACGCAATGGTGGCAGTCCTGCTGGTACCTCTTCTGGAAAAACATCATCAAAATCCTGCAACACATGAGAGACACCAAGAGGAATAGGGGTCATGTCAGAAGAAACCAAAATTTCTCCCTTGTGCATGAGCACTATAGGAAGCATAGTAGGGTCCTCTCCAAACTCTCTCAAATCCTCTTTGGTGGCTAGTATACATAATAGGTTCACTCCCTCACTTTTAATTTGACCACTCAGCTTATTTTTTTCACTCATAGAAGGAGTACTCTCTTGTTTTTCTCTCTCACTCTCAGTTTCTAAATTCACTTCAGTTTTTTGACGAGACTCATTTACAATTTGCTGTGGTGTCATAGGTCTCAAAATAATATCCTTCCCATGCCAATTCAACTGGTAGGTGTTTGCTCTCCCATTATGTGTAACATTCCTGTCAAACTGCCATGGTCTTCCAAGCAACATGTGACAAACAGACATAGGCACAACATCACATTCAATGGTGTCAGTATAGGGCCCAATCTGAAACTCAACTCTCACCATGTAGCTCACCTTCATCTCTCCTTTATCACTCAGCCACTGTATATAATAAGGATGAGGGTGTGGAATATATTTCAATTTCAGCTTTGCACATAGGTCTTTACTAGCAAGATTTCTGCAACTCCCTCCATCAATAATAACTTTGCAAGCCATTTTAGGACCTACAATTGCCTTGGTTTGGAAAAGATTACACCTCTGATTTTCTGGAGAAGGAATAACACTCAAAGCAGCAGCTTTTTGGGAGCAAACAATAGTTGGGTAATGTGTAGCATAAGCATCCAATGGACCTCCTTGCTCATCACAATCATCCTCCTCATTAGGATCAGCATCATCTCCAGTTTCATACTCATTTTCTTCATTAACAAGCATGATCTTTTTATTTGGGCATTCCCTCTTAAAGTGGCCTTTTCCACCACAAGTATGACAAGACATATCTCTATTTCGAGCTGTGGAAGAAGTGGATCCACTAGCACTTGCTGCTGGTTGCACTCGCCTCCTAGAGGTGGAGGGTGTGCTCTCGGCCTTGGGTGTAGAAACCCCACGGCTAGGTGCTGGCTGTGATGATGGAGAAGAAAAATTACTATTTCGAGGTGAAAACAGCCTTCTAGCACTCAATTTTGCCTCTTCAGCTAGCTGTGATTCTGCCTCCTTAGCATGATCAAGCAATTCATTCATATCATTATATTGGAGGTGCCTCACTATGCTTCTGATTTTAAATTGCAAACCTGAGAGAAAACGTTGCATAGTATGTTCTGGTTCCTCTCTCACTTTAGCCCTCTGAAGAATCAACTCCATCTCTCTATAATAAGCATCAACAGATAATGTACCTTGCTTCAATTGCTGCAATTTATCATATAATGATCTCACATAATTCTTTGGCACAAATCTGTTCCTCATGAGTTGCTTAATAGTAGCCCAAGTAAGCACTTCAGGATCACCATTTTCTGCCCTCAGTTTGGTAATATTATCCCACCACAATAGAGCATAACCATCAAAACTAGCAGAAGCCAATTTAATCTTCCTATCCTCAGTGTACTCATGCAATCTCCATAGCTTCTCAATTTTCAGCTCCCACATCAAATATTCCTCAACATCATCATGATCAAAAGAGAAAGGAGGAATAGAAAATTTTGGCTTGCCCAAACCATCATCTTCTCTAGTATTATGTGGAGCTTGTACTCTTCTAGCATGAAAATCACCACGGCCATGATAAGCTTGCACTCGGCCTGGTTCCCAATCATCATGATCTCTGTGCTCTAATTGAGTAGTCAATTGTGTGATTTGCCTAGTCAAATTGATGAGAGATTCTTGCATAATATCAACAGATTCTTGAGAAGCAGCTTTCTCAATTTTAATATCCATTTGCTGTAAATCCCTCCTCAAATTCTCATCATAGGCATCAAGCTTTTTATCCATTCGGGTGGCTACCACTTCATCATATTCATCAAGTTTTGTATCAATTCTTGAGCTGATCATATCTCTAAATTTGGAGAGATCTCCCCAAGTAAGAGGATCATCCAAAGTCTTCTTAGCAGCAGCCTCAGTAGGTTTCCCAGCATTCTTGTCCACCTGCACATTACTAGCCAAAGAGGAACTGTCCATGGATTAATGTGTTAGTGAAAACAAAAATATAGGATGTGGTGCTCTCTCACAACTCACTCAAAACAGCAAAGCAATGAGGTTAACTTACTGTTCCAAAGTGAATAGCAATACTTACCACAAGCAAACAGTAGTACTATGGCTTGGTGTGAATAAAAGAATACCCAGGGATTTTAGCTAACACAAGGCAAAGCAGGATATATAGTGGGGCTTGGTATGGAGACCTAACAACACCAATAACAAGTCCTATTTGCTGTTTGTGATGACTGAAAAATAGCACCTAGGAGACACACACCAAAGTGGAGACAATTGTGGCAAAGCAATTATATGTATGGAAATATTGCAATGCTCTGGAAAGACAATAGCTAGGCTCCAAATTATCACAGGCACAAGATTGCTCAATGGACAGTGTCAAAATAGTAGTGTGAAAACAGCTCCAAGAACAATATAGCAATAGATCACAAGGCCTTTTTCTCTTTTCTCAATTCTGTTATTCTCTTTTCTATTTTCTGATTTTCTCTCTTTTTTTTTTATAAATGGCCAAAACTAGCTAGGAGCAAAGATAAACACAATGGTAACAATGTGACACAATTGATATGGAATTGAGCAGCCTGGAGGGAGCAAAAAGTAGCTATTCTTTTGGGAAAGGTACCTAAAATTTGCTTTAGACAGGCCGTAGCTATAGCTCACAAAGTTTGGAAACGAACACCTAAAGAAATTGCAAAAGAAAACTAAAACCGAAAAGAAAACTAGAGGGGACAGAACTCACGGCAGAGAAAAGCTGAGAAAAATGCTCACAGCAGCCTGCCGTGGCACCAAAACGGCTAAAATCTCTGCCGTACGACAGCACTTGCGCGTGGCGCAGCTAGCGGGCGCGCGGCAGAGAAACGCGTGGTTTCTGTGCCGCGGCAGCGCGCGGGGTGCCCAAAAGATAAGCGCGTTACGGCGCTGCGGGGGCGTTTGGTAAGCGCGCGACGGGGCCGATTCCGACTGCGGGTAGGAGTCCGGCGGCGGCAGGGAATTGGAGCTTTTTCTGCCGCGGCAGAGATGCGAATCCAACTCGGATTGAACCCCTAGCACCACTCGATTGGGAATTGGAGGGGGAATTTCGGTGGACTCAAAGGAAGAACACGAAGAACCAAGAACCCTAAACCTAGACCGAAAGAAAAGAGAAAAGAAACGCAAAAATCAAACACAAAACAGCAACTAAAACTTGAGAGAGGTGATGATCTAGGGCTATGGCTCGAACTAATCCTATTTTTTGTGGCTTTTTCGGTGGGTAGGTAATGAAAACAAGAACTAATCTATAAGATCACGATAGCTCACCGAGTTAACCTGTAACTCTGATACCAAGATGATAAGGGGTTGCCCAATCTTCTCGATGAACTCACACGATAACAAGGATCTGATAACTTGTGTCTCTCCGCGAACTCTCCGGCTAATTCCTGATGCCAATTGCAGCAGCAACCAATCCCTTGGATATTCGTAGATCCACACACTTGCACGAGCAGCCACTGACTACTAGTGGTCCTGTATCAACTAATTCCCAGTGGAATAGTGGATAACACACAAAACTTGCAATATGATTTCCTGATGAATGCTACAAGCAATCAACAATGGAGTTTCTAGGGTTTTATGAATAAAGGTAGTCTAACCTTTCACACGCAGGTGAAGAGGTATATAAGAGGGGCTAGGGGGTGCGGCCACACCTTTGGATGCGCAAGCACAGACCTAGACCCACTAGGACTCGAACCAGACTAGGTTTGGACTCGGACTAAGGGATACAAACCGACCCACAAGGGGGTGCGGCCAAACCAGCCACTCAGGGCCTTTATTGGACTCGTGGGGGGACTCTCTCCCAACCATAGACAACCTCTTATGTTTGGAGAGAAATATCCTTAGGCGCAGGAGGCTTCTCTCCTAACCATAGACAGTCTCTTATGTTTGGAGAGAACATAAACAGACCAAAATCTTCATTCTTCCTCCTCCTTCTCCCTTGGGCTTGCATGATCATCTTCCTCCATGAGTGCTCCAATGTTTTGCTCCACGACTCCATGCTCCTTGCCTCCCATAATGTTTGTGTTATCAATAACCTGAATCATACATAAGTGTAGGGATTTAGGTAGTATAAAATTCTCATAAGAACAAACATCATAATTTAAAAGGAGTGAGTTCACCTGCTGTTCTAATAGTTTAGTTCTTGATCTTGTCATTGGACCAATTCTAACTTCATCATGCTTCTCTTGAACAGCAACATCATCATCAATAGGAGGAATAACAAATGTGTTAGGGATGTCCTCATCAATGTGTGTGTCTTTTATTTCTTTTAAGACGTTAGACAACAAAGAAGAGGAAGCAGGAGTTGTAGAGTTGTGCGTCAAGTTCAAGCTACTTCAAGGCTAGGGACACTAAGAGACTTAAGGCAAGCCATCCTGATTCTTCCTGTTACTACACTTATCATTATCTATCATGCATGTTTTACTTCTGAAAAGTTTTACCAAGAACTTTGATTGCCAAAAACTATTTTTGAGTGACTACTACTATTATTATATATACTATTACTATGCCAGTAGTTGATACTTGGTGTTACCAAGCCCATAGCCACCATATGCTATTTATTACCATCCAAAAGTATAAGTCCTTAAGTGGACGCCCTAAAAATATGGTTTTGCAAAACAAAGGCTTTATGGAAAACCCGGTGGAAAGGCTGAGCTTTATCCACCGGAGGAATATTAAAGTGGTCATTTTTGAGAAAAAGGTGTTTTACAAAAATGACACATAACCTAGTCTTCGCCGGACAACCTTTACCGTACTGCCACCCTACCTCAACATGGGCACGAGGCTTAACTTGAAGTTTGTTTTTGTTAGTGTGTGTTCTATCTCAATTTTCTATAAGGGGACGTACTCCATCGAATCGAATGTCGCCAAGTTATGAAACGTGTGACATATAAAGTGTGGAATTAATTTTTCCTCCGGACGCAACAGTTGGGGCTCCTGTCTTGGCGGGGTTAGACCTGGTGCCCGGGAGCGTACACTCGACTGAAGAGATAGTCATATTCTAGGTTGGACATAGTGGATGATTAGGATCAGTTATCTCATCTTCACATATTGTTGTTACAGTCCGTGGTTGTTCACGGCGGATGTATTGAATCTGGTGGATTGTGTACACCTCTGCAGAGTAAAACTATTCGGAATAGCCGCGTCCTCAGATATGGACAGTTGAATGACCATGTAGCTAGCATTGTGTCAATGTTTTCAAGAAGGAGTTTTCCAAACGAAGTTGGACTCGTGAAGTGTTGGAAAGGAGGAACTCTTTACCTTTGAGGTATTTATGAAGAAAAGCCGGAAGTTGTTTTACAAGAAGTTTTGCAAAGAGAAAACTTTCTTTTCACAAAGTTTTACAAAACCTCTTGTACATGTGATATCTACAAGAGAAAGAAAACTATATTATTTCCTTTTGAAGTATCTTCTTCAACAAAGATACAGAGATTTTCAAAATCAACTATGATATATCTTTCATATATCATGGATAGTGAACCCTATGTATAGCCTACCTATTACACCATATAAGCATACTTGCATTTAAGTTACATGATGGGTGTCTTGTTGAGTACATTCAAATGTACTCATATTGGTTTCATCCCTAGTATTTACTTGCCAGACTTCGAGAAGGAGTCTCAGGAGGAGATCTACGAGGAGGAGTACTGCGCTGATGGACTTGCGAACTAGGATCGTCTCCCAGTCAGCAGCCTGTAGGTTAAGGCGTGACTTGGGATCTACTACGTTTGTGTGTTTTAGTCTTCTGTTGTGTGTGTGTTTTGTGTTTGGCCTGCGTGGCTGTGGTGTGGACTTGGTCATGTGACCATGTTCCTTTGTAAGTGTTTTATGTAATCGTGTATTGGATATTGTATCTGTGTACCAACTTGATAAGTTGTTCACGACTGGTGTGATCTGGGATCGTGAATGTATGCATATCGGAGGTGTCCTTGAACGCGGGGCTCCGTCTGGGTTACATACGTATCGAGTTTGTCTCGAACGCACCCGAGTCCCAAAAGGCTGCGGACCCATAAAGCTCTTAGGGTTTACATGGAACCGTGCTGCCGGCGGCTCGAGGAGATCGGACAGCACCGGTGTCTCCATGGCCAACCGTGGTGGCAATCAAGGTGCATACCAACGGGGAGGTGGTTCTGGACAAGGCCGCGGGTCATGGTTTCGTCCAGAACTTCGTCCAGGGCGGCCCAAGTGGCACTGCCGGTGTGTCTGCCGGAGCGGAGGCGAACGACGGTCAGAATAGGATGGAATTTCATGCGGTGGCTGGGTTCGATCAGAACAGGAACCAAGTACAGGGGTTTCGAGGATGCCAGCGTTACGACAATGCTCGTGGCAATTACGGAAGAGGGCGAGGGTGCTATGGCCATCAGGGTTACCGTCCGTACTGGTATAGACATGGCACGGGACGTGCAAGGATTGCCCCGGTCGCCCAAGGTGTGACTGCGGGGATGGGCAATGGAGGAGCTAATCGTACTGTGGCTCCTTCGATGAATGCTCCGGTTGTGCTAGCACCTGCTGTTGGTCAGATTCAGAGTGGTACGGTGAGTACATAACAACAACAACCCCCTGTCAGTTTGACACCTGTGTAGAACTTGGTCCCTATACCGACTGTACCTACTGGGCAAGGCGAAAAAGGGTTTCGGCAGATTTCTTGGCTGCGGATGTGGCTGGCGTGATTCAATAGCAGGGGAAGAAGGTTAAGAAGAACAAATGTTTCCGATATGGGGATGCGAATCATTTTGTGGCAGAATGTCCCGCTCCTACTTGCGAGTTCTGTCAGGGTTCGGTTCATAAGGTTGGACCTTGTCCTCTCTTGGCGGCTCGCAAGCCACATCCCATCATGTATGGCTATGCTCACGATGAGTTGATGATCTTCGGTATTCCACTCAGTGAGAACTTTTGACCGAAGGTGGTGAATGCACGGTGGGCTTCTATTGTTGTTTCAAAAGGGAATATGTCTATCCCTCAGGTTATTTCTCAGTTGCAGAGACTGGTTCCTACTGAGGGTTATGTTTGGTATGTCACTCAGGTGGGTCATAATGTGTTCAAAGCTCTTTTTCCTTCTCAGCTTGAGCTTGATCGATTGAAGATTTTTGGGACTTGCCAGTTCCAAATAGCTCCTGTGAGATGATAGTGGATTTTTGGGGGCATAAAATTGAGAAACTTGATACTCTACCGGACTTCTGGGTCTGTGTTTCTGGCATTCCGGAGGAACACACCGGGGATTTCCTTGCCATGTGGATTGTGGGGTATATGCTTGGTGTTACTAGAAAAATTGATATGATTTATACTCGCCAGAATGGGGTGCTGCGGATTTTAGTTGGTTGTCTCAATTATACAAAAATCCCAAAATCTCTTCCGATGCTCATAAAGGAGGAATTTTATGAGTTATCCTTCTATGTGGAGGGTGAGGAGAAGTATGACAATAGTGATGATATGTCTGTGGACAAAGATAAAGAGGATTTTGATGATGATGATTTGGTGGATGATTTCCGTGATGCTTTAGCTAAAACCTCGTTAGAGGATGTGCCGGCTCGAGGAAGCTGTGGGCATGAAGCTGATAAAACGTCAATCGTTGATCAACAAGGGGGGTCGGGTTTTGGTGGATCTTCGGTGATGCAACGGAAGGCTACAGGGGTGGTGTTTTCATCTTCTTTACAAAAACAATTCAGCAAAGTAAATATGGGTTTGGGATTTGTTGGCTCGGTTTCTTCTGCTTCTGATCTCGGTCATGTTACATGCAATACAGATTGTGGTGTTCCTAAATCGACCAAGGTGGAGGCTGAGGGGGCTGGGGAACCTATGCAAACCGGAGATTGCTGCGTTGACAAAGGCATGGTCTCGGCCACGGGTTTTTTGCCTGTCGGTCGTTCTCTGGTTAATGTGTTTGAGGCTGAGCATCATTATCCGTCAGTGGAGGCAACGGCTCATGAGTGGTCTTGCCCGCTATCTCGGTCTGAAAATTTCATGGTGCAACAAGGCTTTGACAAGATACATTCACTCCCAATGATTTCGCGTGATGATGGTCACTCGGATGTAATACATTCATCGGAGGCGGTGGATGCGAGGGGTTCTGTGGTCGGTGATGTTCGGTCTGATGCTTTACACAGTCGATTATGCACTTTGTCAGAGGAGACAGTGGGTCTCAAGGAGGGTCTGATGATGGCGCAGCGCAGCTCTTCTTCTCCAAGCTCTATGGTGATGAGGGCTGCAGGCGTAGTGTACTCCCCCTCGCTGTGGCGGCAGTTTGATGCGGTGGATACACTAGTCGAGGTGAAGGACCACGGTCTGGATTTTGCCGGGCTCGGAAAGGTGCCAATTACACTGTCGGGCAATGATTTTGGGCTGAAAACGATGAGATTGCTTCCGCGGAATGCTGTGATGGACGGTTAGCCGTTGCTGCGCAATCTCACAGGGGTTCTGTCTCACGTGTTGGGGGCAGCTTGCTGGGAGGTACCCCGGTTCCCTCTGTGGCAACACTTCCGATTGTCAATCGGTTCGAGTCGGCGTCGCGGTCGACCGAGGTGATACTTGCACTGATCATGACAATGCTAGTGGGGCGGAGGTCCTAGCTGCGTCACCTGTTGTTCTAACCAAGGATGGTCAGCCACTGTCGCCTCGGACACCGGCGAATCCCATGTCATTGATAGGAGGACACAATGGAGTCCGTGCTGTTGCAGATGATGAGTGTGTGACGAAGGAGGTTCAGCCGACTGCTGCTGGATCGGCATAGGGGGAGACTTCGTTGATGCGTGATGTTGTTATCACGTATGGAGGTATTTTGGAGCCCGATGCTTCTGGACAACGTTCGAGTGCGCGGATTAGGGAGCATCCATCGGCGGATGTGCCTATCACGGAGCGGGCGTCGCTGCTGGGTGCGCATAAGGATGCTCAGCTTACAGGTATGTCGCCCAATAATGTTAAGTCATTTGTTAATTTTTCAAATGAAGTTATTGTTCATAGAGCTGCTAGGTTGGGTGTTTCTCTGGGTGATTCGCCTTCTAGCGTTGATAGGGCTGCATCTTTTCTTAAAGCAACAGAACACTCTCGTCTGTTAGTTACTTTACATAATAATTTAGTTCTGCTGGGGATGATACTGATCATAGCCTAGTGGTTAATAAGGCGTCAAACTTGTGTGAGGATTTCAAGGATGATGTTGAAGAGGGCCTGGACGATCAAGTGAATCGATTTTTCCAGGGTGTCAAGGTGACACGGTCTCGTAAAGCTCATAATGCGAGTTGATTCTCGAAACCTAGGAGAAGTGTCAGGATTAAAAAATTAAATATTAAGTAGAGATGAAAGGTTTATTTTGGAATAGTGATGGGTTTGGGGATTCTGCTAAGCATTGGACGGTTAAAGAGGTGATAGTTGAGTTGAAATTGGATTTCATTGCTATCTGTGAAACTGGGAGAGGGAGCTTTTCAACGCCGTTTTTGAATAACTTGGCTGGTGGTCTGGATTTCAGTTGGTATTGTCTACCACCTCATGGGAGGTCTGGAGGCAGCTTAGTAGGTTTTCACAATTCCACTATAGCGGTACAGACTGTTATAGCTGGAGATTTTTCTGTTAAAATTCACGTGCGGTCAAAGGAGGATGGCTTCCTTTGGGCACTAGTTGTCGTCTATGGGGCTTCCCAGAACGATAAGAAACCGGAATTTTTATCTGAGTTGGTTCGTATCTGTGAACGAGAAACACGTCCCATGTTGGTGGGAGGTGATTTTAATATCATTCGCAGACATACTGAGAAGAATAATGATAACTTTAATCCACGCTGGCCGGTTATTTTTAACGCTATGATTGAAAGTTTAGATTTAAAGGAGTTAGAAATGTCAGGGAGACAGTACACTTGGACTAGTAGACGAGATGTGCCAACTTTGGAGAAGTTGGATCGAGTTCTTGCTAGTATTGATTGGGAGCAGAAATTCCCGTTGGTGTCTGTTCAGGCTTTGGACAGAATGGGATCCGACCATTGGTCCTTGCTCGTTGATTCGGGATCGTCGGCTCACGTTGGGAATAAATCGTTATTCTCTTTTGAGCTCTCTTGGTTCAGGCATGCTGGATTTTTTTGACTTAGTTAAGAAGGAATGGGAGGCCATTTCGACTAGGTCAAGTCCAATAGAGAGGTGGCAAAATAAGATTAGACATCTTAGGAGTTTCCTCAGAGGATGGGCAAAGAATCAGGCAGGGGAGTATAAGGTTTTGAGATATAAATTATTTCTTATCATTAATGAGTTAGATTTGAAAGCTGAATCTAGTCCGTTGTCGGAGTCCAAGAGAGCTGCGAAGTCGGAGGCGGAATCGTATCTTGACAACCTTCGCGCGATGAGGAGTCCAAGTGGGCTCAACGGGTGAAGGTTCGGCATATTCAGGAAGGGGGTAACAACGCTCGTTACTTTCATTTAGTGGCTAATTGTAGACACCGTAAGAAACGGATCTTCCAGTTAGAACATGATGAAGGGACTATTGCTGGGTAGCAGAATGTAAAAGTCTTTATTTCTGAGTATTATAAGAAATTGTTCGGGCCATCACTACCATCTACCTTCTCGATGGAGGAGTCTATGATAGATGATGTTACTCATGTTTCCATGGAAGAGAATGCTCTTTTGACACAACCTTTTTTGGAGGAAGAAGTGTGGGAGGCGGTTTCTCAAATGGAACTCAATAAATCTCCGGTTCCGGATGGATTTCCGGCAGAGTTTTATAAGAGGTTTTGGGGGGTCATTAAAGCAGATTTGATGGACATGTTCAATCAACTACATGGTGGTTCTCTTGATCTGTTCAAATTGAACTTTGGTGTTATTACCCTACTTCCTAAGAAGGAAGATGCTTGTAGGATTGAGCAGTATAGACCTATTTGTCTGTTAAATGTGAGTTTCAAGATTTTCACTAAGGTTGGAACGATTAGAGTGACATCGATAGCTCAAAGAGTAATCCGTCCTTCTCAATCAGCGTTTCTTCCTGGGAGAAACATTTTGGAAGGAGTTGTGCTTCTCCATGAAACTATTCATGAATTAAAGCGGAAAAAATTAGATGGTGTTTTGCTCAAAATTGATTTTGAGAAAGCTTATGATAATGTTAACTGGAATTTTCTCCAACAGACTTTGCGCATGAAAGGATTCAATCCACAATGGTGCGATTGGGTAGCGAGGTTCGTGCAAGGAGGAAGTGTGGGGATTAGAGTGAATGATGACATTGGTCATTATTTTCAAACTCTAAAGGGTTTGAGGCATGGCGACCCATTATTGCCCATTCTATTTAACCTGGTTGCTGATATGTTGGCACTCCTTATTTCAAGGGCAAAATAGGATGGTCAAGTTGGAGGGTTGATACCACACCTTGTTGAAGGTGGCGTTTCTATTTTCCAATACGCGGATGACGCCATTTTATTTTTAGAACATGATTTCAAAAAAGCAGTAAATATGAAGCCCATTTTATCCATTTTCGAGCAGTTGTCGGGGTTGAAAATTAATTTTCATAAGAGCGAGTTTTTTTTTTGTTTCGGTCAGGCTATTGATTGTCAACATGACTATAAAAATATTTTTGGGTGTGAGCTTGGTGCTTTGCCTTTTAAATATTTAGGGAGCCCAATTCATTTCCGTAAGCTTCTTAATAGGGAATGGAAACCGGTCGAGGACCGGTTTGAACATAAACTAAGTTCTTGGGTAGGAAAATTGATTTCCTATGGTGATCGTTTAGTTCTTATTAATTATGTTCTTTCCAGTTTACCTATGTTTCTTATCTCTTTTTTCGAGATTCCCGTTGGGGTTAAAAAGAGACTAGATTTCTATCGGTCCCGCTTCTTCTGGCAAAGTGATCAATTTAAAGAGAAATATAGACTGACTAAATGGAATATTTTTTGTTGCTCCAAAGATCAGGGTGGTCTGGGGATTGAATGCTTACAGGTTAAAAATAAGTGCCTACTCAGGAAGTGGCTGTTTAAATTGCTCTCGCAGGAGGGTATGTGGCATGAATTGTTGCACAATAAATATGTCAAAGGCAAGCCGCTCACACAGGTGATCGCAAAGCCTAATGACTCGCCTTTTTGGAAGGGTATTATGTGAGTTAAAAATGATTTCTTCAGACATATTTCCTGTACACTAGGCAATGGGCAAAGTGTCAGATTCTGGGAAGACCTGTGGTTGGATGGAACACCATTAGCTACACAGTATCCTTCCCTCTTTAATATTGTGCGTCATAAGAATGTGTTGGTAGCCAATGTTCTTGCACGTGTGCCTCTAAATATTGAGTTTAGACGTGCTCTGTGTGGTGATAAGTGGGAGGCCTGGCTAATTTTGGTAGAGAGATTGATGACAATTTCATTATCAACTGAGCAAGATGTTTTTAGTTGGAAATTAACGGGCTCGGGGACTTTTACTGTTAAATCCTTTTATGAGGAGCTTATGAATGGGAATACGAGATTCTTACATAAGTATTTGTGGAAACTAAAAGTCCCACTTAAGATTAAGATTTTCATGTGGTTTCTTTATCGTATGGAAATTCTTACCAAGGACAATCTGGCTAAAAGAAGATGGACATGTTGTAAAAAAAAATGTGTGTTTTGTGATTGTCACGAATCGGTGAACCATATTTTCATTCATTGCGAGTTTGCTAAAAAAAATTGGAGATTGATCCATTTTACTTTCAGCATAACTCCTCCAACTAGTGTATTTAATATGTTTGGATCTTGGTTGGATGGGATAGATAAGTCCACGAAAGCTAGTATACGCATTGGTGTATGTGCTTTCCTTTGAGCAATTTAGAATTGTCGTAATGATGTTATTTTTAAGAATATTGTGGTTGGTCATTTTATGCAGGTGGTTCACAGGGCTACGCATTGGATCCACATGTGGTCTCTCCTGCTGTCGAAAGACCAGCGTGGACGTTTGGATGCCGGCTGTTTACGACTGATGGCGGTCGTTCGGGCTATCTTCAGCACGGGTGGATAGCTGCACACTAGGCGACTACAATGGAGTGTAGTTTAATATTGCTGGTTTTTAGTTGGTTGATCTTTGTAGCCACGTTGGCTGATCGTTGAGACTACTTTTTTGTAAACTTATACTGGCTTTCGGATTTGGTTTTTAATATAAAATCCGTGTGCATCAATCTGATGCAGAGGCTGGGTTTACCTTTTAAAAAAAAGTAACATCAGCAATAGTAACAATAGCAGCAATAATAATTAAAGATGGAACAGGGTTTATAGTTTCACCAAAGGTATCTCTCCAAGCACACACAAAAAACACGTGCTGGGTGTACAAATTAGTTGAGTAATTGACAAAAATAAAGTAGTCTCATTAATCATACGTACGCATGTATTTCATATATATTTGTACGTGTTTGCTTGCACAATATTTTTTTCCTACCATCTCGTTTCAACCAAATAAATGAACTTTGGATAATTAAATTACTCATTTTACAAATCACCTGAATAAAGCATTATTATTCAATTAACACATGTAATTCTCAAGTTAAAGTCTCCCACTTCAATATCTCAACCTGTTACATTGGGTCGCCGGTTTTGGACAATTAACAAATGCATACAACTTGCATATAAGATTAAAAATAATATTAGTGTTGTTTGTGGTCTTGATTCTAAAATCTTTGCAAATTATCTTAAAGCCTTTGCCTTCTATCTTGATATTCCTAAAAAGGAGTTGAGAAAGTACCATGCACCTTATATGCTGTTAATCCTGCTGTGCCTGAGCCTTATATTGGGAAAATGCCTTTCCCTGCTAAGGTAAAAGAACACTCTATTATAGCTAGTGTGGTTAACAAGAGCATAAAGAAATCTATTGAACCTGATGAACAAATAATTGCTGAACCTGTAGTAGCAATAGTGAAAGACATTGTTTGTGGAAATGTAGAGGATGAACATATTGTCTTTTGTGAGGATGCTTCTAATATTGTCTCACATCCAAATAGACCTAAGAAACTAGTGTTCGTGTGATTTCTGCTAAGATTGGTGATCATTGCTATTATGGTTTGTGTGATATTGGTGTAAGTTCTAGTGATATTCCTTATGAGCTTTATAGAGAAATTATGCATGAAATTGGTTCTTGTGAGCTTGAAGATATTGATGTGGTTATTCAGCTTGCTAGTAGAGAAACTATCTTTCCGATTGGTATTGTTAGAGATGTGGAAGTTATATATGTGGTAAACCTAAATATTCTACTGATTTTATAGTGTTGGGCAAGCCTGATAGTAAAACTTTTCCTATTATTTTCGGTAGACCTTTCTTGAACACTTGTGGTGCTATTATAGATTATAAGAAGGATAAAATATTGACTAGATTTGATGAAAAGTATTATGAGTTTAATTTCTCCAAATTTGCTAGAGCTCCTTATGAATCTGAATTGCCTAATGAGAATTTTAGAGTTGAACAGCTTGCCTCTATTGCTCTTGCTCCTAAGAATGATTTGCAGCAATATATGGAGGACCATGAAAGTGAGGTCTTTATGGAAGAGAGAAATGAGATTGACGATATTCTTCTTTGTCAACCGGTGATACTGAAACATAATTTACCCGTGGAAGACTTGGGTACCACATTACCACCCAAGGAGGATCCTGTTTTTGATTTAAAACATTTACTTGATGATCTTAAATATGCTTATATTGATGATAATAAAATATATCTTGTTATTATTAGTTCTAAACTTTTAGGTGAAGAAGAGGAAAGATTATTGTGAATATTGAAGAAGCACCATGGAACTATTGAATATACTCTTGATGATTCGAAAGGGATTTCTCCCTCTATATGTCAGCATGTTATTAATATTGAACCTGAAGCAAAGCCACTAATTGAACATCAACGCTGTTTAATTTCTAAGATGAAGGAAGTGGTAAGGAATGAGGTATTAAAACTCCTTGATGCTGGTATTATTTTTCATATTGCTGATAGTAGATGGTAATCCCTGTGCATTGTGTTCCTAAGAAGGAATGAATGACTATTGTGCCTAATGAAAATAATGAGCTTATTCCTCAAAGAGTAGTAGTTGGTTATAGAATGTGCATTGATTTTAGGAAATTTAACAAGGTTACTAAGAAAGATCATTATCCTTTGCCTTTTGTTGATCAAATGCTAGAGAGGTTGTCTAAGAAAACTCATTTTAGCTTTCTTGATGGTTATTCTGGGTTTGCTCAAATTTCTATTAGGAAGAAAGATCAAGAGAAAACAACCTTTACTTGTCCTTATGGTACTTATGCATATAGAAGTATGCCTTTTGGTTTGTGGAATGCTCCTGCTACGTTTCAAAGATGCATGTCTGCTATTTTTCATGGTTTTTGCGAAGAGATTGTGGAAGTATTCATGGACGATTTCTCCGTCTATGGAACTTATTTTCATAACTACTTGCACAACCTTGATAAAGTTTTGAAGAGATGTGAGGAAACTAATCTTGTTCTTAATTGGGAGAAATGCCACTTTATGGTGAATGAAGGAATTGTTCTTGGACATAAAATATCTGAAAGAGGTATTGAAGTTGACAGAGCTAAAGTGGAAGCAATAGAGAAAATGCCCTGTCCCAGGGATATTAAAGGTATTTGTAGTGTTCTTGGTCATGCTGGTTTTCATAGGAGGTTTATTAAAGATTTCTCTAAAATATCAAAGCCTCTTACTAATCTTCTTCAAAAAGACGTATCTTTTGTTTTTGATGATGATTGTAAGGAAGCTTTTGAAACTTTAAAGAAGGCTTTAACTACTACTCCTATTGTTCAACCACCTCACTAGAATTTACATTTTGAAATTATGTGTGATGCTAGTGATTTTGATGTAGGTGTTGTTCTTGGACAACGAGTAGATAAGAAATTGAATGTTATTCATTATGCTAGTAAGACTCTTGATGTTGCTCAAAAGAAGTATGCTACTACTGAAAAAGAGTTCTTAGCTGTAGTTTTTGCATGTGCTAAGTTTAGACCTTATATTGTCGATTCAAAAGTTACTATCCATATTGATCATGCTGCTATTAGATACCTTATGGAAAAGAAAGATGCTAAGCCTAGGCTTATTAGATGGATGCTGCTTTTACAAGAGTTTGATTTGCATATTGCGGATAGGAAGTGTGCTGAAAATCCTTTTGCTGATAACTTGTCTAGATTGGAAAACATTTCTTATGACCCTATTCCTGTTAATGATATTTTTCCAAATGAAAAATTGGCTGCAATAAAGGTAAACTACCAAGATAGTCCATGGTATGCTGATTATGCCAAGTTTATTGTTTCCAAGTATTTGCCTCCAACATTTACAACTCAACAAAGAAGAAAATTCTTTTATGATTTGAGGCATTATTTTTGGGATGACCCACACTTATATAAAGAAGGAGTAGATGGTATTATGAGAAGATGTGTTCCAGATCATGAACAACGTGAAATATTGAGAAAGTGCCATGGTAGTGCTTATGGAGGACATCACACTGGAGATAGAACCACACATAAGGTTTTACAATCAGGATTCTATTGGCCTACCCTCTTTAAAGATGCACGCAAATTTGTTTTATCTTGTGATGAATGTCAAAGAGTTGGTAATATTTCTAGACGTAATGAAATGCATATGAGTTATTCTCTTGATATTGAACCTTTTGATTGTTGGGGATTTGACTTTATGGGTTTGTTTCCTCCTTTGAATGGTTACACTCACATTCTTGTTGCCGTTGATTCTGTTACTAAATGGGTAGAAGTTATACCTACAAAAAGTGTTGATGGTGACACCTCTTTTAAAATGCTTAAAGATGTTATTTTCCCTAGGTTTGGTGTGCCTAGATATCTTATGACTGATGGAGGTTCTCACTTTATTCATGGTGGATTTAGAAAAACCCTTGCTAAATATGATAATCATAGAATTGCCTCAACTTATCATCCTCAAACCAGTGGGAAAGTAGAATTATCAAATAGGTAAATTAAATCTATATTGCAAAAGACTGTTAATAAATCTAGGAAAAAATGGTCTGATAAGTTGAATGATGCTTTATGAGCTTATAGAACTACTTATAAAAATCCTATGGGTATGTCTCCTTATAAAATGGTTTATGGAAAAGCTTGTCACTTGCCTTTAGAATTAGAACACAAAGCTTATTGGGCAGTGAAAGAACTTAACAAAGATTTTAAACTTGCTGGTAAGAAAATAATGCTTGATTTGAGTTCTCTAGATGAATGGAGATGTGAAGCTTATGAAAATGCTAGGCTATTTAAAGAGAAAGTTAACCAATGGCATGATAGGAGAATTCTTAAAAGAGAGTTTCATGTTGGTGAGAAAGTTCTATTGTATAGGTCTTGTCTCAGATTTTTTGCAGGAAAATTACTCTCGAGATGGGAAGGACCTTATGTTATTGAAGAAGTGTATCGTTCGGGTGCAACCAAAATTGCTTCCCTCAAAGATAACACTACACAAGTGGTAAATGGGCAAAGAATCAAACATTATATTTCCCGGGATTCTTATGATGAAGATGTTGATATTATTCAAGTAATGACTCTGGAGAAGTTTATTAGAGGGAGATTCTAGAATCTGCAGAGTCCGTTTTTGAATAGGTAACAGTTCTGTTAAGAAAAAGTTTTCGGGTTACTTTCCAAGTTATAAATTATTCATATATGGAAAATAAATAAAAAATATCGAGCCGAAGAAGGGTAGGATATGGTGCCCGAGGGCACCACACCAACTAGTGGCGTAGGCCCACCCCTGGCCGCGCCACCCTACGGTGTGGGCACCCTGGAGCCCTTCTCCGACCCGTTTTCGACTTGCACTTTCCTTTCGTTACGTATGTTTATGCTATATAACGCCCCGGACCCCCCGAGGTTCTTATATCGTTTTCTCGTCGTGTTTCTGTTTCGACCTATTTTTGCCAGGATCTGTTTTCATTTTTAGAAACACCATGGTCTCCGCCAACAACAACAAGGGCAAGGGAGCGATGAAAGATGATCTCCAAGACGAAAAGCCAGAGGAGGAGATCGAGAGTGGATCTAAAGGAGATGTAGAAGAAAACCACGAGTGCATCCACGCACCACCGTCGCAAGCATTGGAGTGGTTGCAAAACCTTCCAAGCAAACGACAAGGATGAGTACTAGAGGAAAGTCCCCACGTCACTGCTTAGGTTCAAGGACACCACTTTTAGGCATTAAGAAACCTTTGTACCTTAATTCATAAGTATCAATCTAGGAGGGTACCCGAGGACAAGTTGGCTTCTTGTTCGGATATGGATCGTTCTAACCGTGCAGATGAAGAAAGCTCTCGATCTGGGGAAGTGTGGGAGAAAAATCTTGATGGCTGGGATTCACCATCGGACAAGCACGCGAATCGTATTGAGCACAATACAGAGATGATGCGTATGCTCATGTACGCAACTGAAGATTTGAATAAATAAGTTGATAAGCTTATTGAGAAGGATTCACCACCACCACCAAAGAATTAATTCATCATTGGTATTGGCATCCCCTTGGCTTGTTCCAAGCTTGGGGGAGTGAAGGTATCACACCTTTATCTTTCACCTTTTTACCTTTTAGTAGAGTTGTATCATGAGTAGAGAAAATATCATATAGGATGGTTTGTAGTATGGAAGTATCACTCTTTAGTTGGTTATCGTTGTATCCCTTGGTTTGAGTTGACGTAATGGAATATTAACGAGGAGTTTCATCATTTACTTTCTACACTTTATTTTAGTTTGCAATTTTTGTTATATGATTTATCTTTTTATTAGTATTGGTAGCAATATTGGAGCATCAAGTTAATATAGTTGGTTTTGGCAAACTTAGCATTGGCAGTAGCAACAATACGTTGAGACCTAAGTAGAAAAGAGGGAGTTGCATGTAGATATATTATTCCACGATATTTCTTTCTTGTTAGCTCATAAGCTTAGTATTATCATGTAAGATTGTTTGTACCTACAAGGAAGATTGCATGATTGGTTTTATCATATGTATATTTGTTTGTTTTCCCTCAACTCTTTTGCTTGCTACCCAACCTTGCTAGCCAAAAACCTGTACTAAGAGGGAATGCTTCTCGTGCATCCAAACCTTGAGCCCCAAAACCATGCCATTTGTGTCCACCATACATACCTATATGTGGTATTTAACTACCACTCCAAGTAAATTGCTTGTGTGCTACCTATAAAACCTTCAAAATTACACCTGTTTTGTGCCCCTATTTTAGCTCATGAGACGCAAATACAGAATCTTTATCTCACTTGTTGATTGGACTATACACACCTGGACTAGTGGCTTCATCCGCTTATCCAAATGATAGAAGAGTTGGCAGCAGGGTGCCTAGCCCCAAACTTAATAATACAAATTCGCTTCACTATTTTCCCCCTGATTTATCAATCAAAGCATAATTGTGTAAACAAAAGAGAAAGAGGGATGACATTCTATACCAGTTGCGTCCTTCAATGGGAGCCGCTCTTGTGAAGTCTAGTTGGCTTGTGACGTACTATATTTTCTGTTTTCCATTCATTGACATAAACATACACCACTCTCAAAATTGTTTTCAATACTTTTGTTTATCAAATGAAAAGCTCTAGCACATGAGTTAATCCCTGCTTCGCTCTGCGAAGGGCCTATCTTTTACCTTTATGTTGAGTCAGTAAACCTACTCCTTTCTGTCTTAAGAAAGCATTTGAGTTGTTGTGGTCCATCCATCTATATGTTGATTTACTCAATCATGTCCTTTATTCTTCCTCGTTTAGTACAAATGCTTTTATCTGATTAAATACCACTTAGAAAGTTACCAATGACAGCAAAGAGATTGTTATGATTGAGCATGATAAACTCTGCAATATAAGCTCTAGTAGAAAGACTCTGATCGAAAGATAAGTACACTGTTAATTGTTCTTTGACCAAGAATGATGTTTGCCGTCACCAATTATGATTTTCTTTTGCACCTTCATTGTGATTTCCTCTACTTGACTCAAGTTTAATTATATGGGAGGAAGTTGCTGTCTAAAATGACTTGTGCTTTGATAGATGTGATGCTTCTTGTCCGCATTTTATTTATCGACACCTCACTCCATAAACCTGTGGTCATGTTTACTGAGTTCAGTTTCTCTTGGGGACAAGCAAGGACTAAGCTTGGGGGCGTTGATACGTCCATTTTGCATCACTAGTATATATTTTTATTTTCCGTTATTCATCGATATATTTCATGTTATGATGTATTACTTATGTTATTTCATCTTATTTTGCATGTTTCGTAATTTTTGGAGAATAAACACCGGGACCAAAAATCTTATGGAAAAAAGCATCGTCAGGATACCCTATTTAAGAAGATCAGAAGAAGAAGGGGGACATCGGGGATGTCTTAGAAGTCCATAAGAGGGAGCTAGCCACAAGGAGACCCGGAGGGGGGCCACAGGGGGCCCGCACCATGGGGTGGCGTGCCCCTGGCCGCTCCACCAGGTGGTGTGGCCACCCTGGCCCACCTCTGGTCGCCCCTTTCATGTACTTGACCTCCAGGGAACCCTAAGCCCCAGAACATCATCGAAGAAATATTCCGCCGCCGCCTCGGGGTGGAAAACAATAGAGAGAGAAAAGTTCTCCGGCAGGGAGCCGGGGAAATTCCTCCCCAGAGAGGGGAATCAGCGCCATCGTCACCGTCATTGCTCTGGGCATCATCAAAATCATCATCGTCGTCATCATCATCACCAGCACCATCACCCTCACCATCCATCTCCATCCCGCTTTAACAATTAGGGTTCTATACCGTTGTTCTTCACTAGATCTCTCTCCCGGTGTGGATTACTTGTTAGTAGTTGATGCTTGTGAGATTTACCGGTGTTTACATTTTATGACCAGATTGTTATTCATCATTATATCACCTCTGATTATGATCCATTTGATGTCTTGTGAGTAGTTCGTTTAGTTCTTGAGGACATGGGAGAAGTCAAGATGTTAGTAGTGTAATTATGTTGAAGTAATATCTAGTGGTTTGATATTTAAGTTGTGGTGTTATTCTTTTAGTGGTGTCATGTGAACATCGACTACATGACAATTCACCTTTATGGGCCTAGGAGGATGCATTGTGTATTTGTCTACTAATTGTGGGGTTGCCGGAGTGACAGAAACCTAAACCCCCGTTAGGAAACCAATGCACGACGGAGTGTAGGATCCTAGAGTTTTAAGGCTGTGGTTAGATTTATCTTAATTACTTTCTTGTATTTGCGGATGCTTGCAAGGGGTTTAATCACAAGTATGTATTAGTCCTAGTTGGTCAGTGCATTAGCATAGGTTCACCCACACAACACCTATCAAAACAATAAATATTACTCAACTATATGAAATGAAAGCGCTTGACGAAATTCCCATGTGTCCTCGAGAACGTTTGGTAATCATAAGTAGAACAACCGGCTTGTCCTTTACTCTCAAAAGGATTGGGCCACTCGCTGCAATTATATTTTCTGTCTTTTATTTACTAGCACTTTATTTATCTGCTATATCAAAACCACCAAAAACCTGTTTGCTAGTGTTTACTGTGAATCCTCTATCCAACCTGCTTGTCAACACCTTCTGCTCCTCGTTGGGTTCGACACTTATTTATCAAAACTCGCGAAGAAGAACATCAAAGATGGGCTGAGAAAAGAGATCGAGAAATTCGCGAAGAAGAACAGCAAGAGCTCGGGTCTCAGGAATGTTTTCGAGTTTGGGAGATAGAATGGAGTGTTTGGCAGGGAGGAGAGCTGGTGGAGGGCCATGGGGCCCACACCATGTGCAGGTGCCACCAGGGCCAGGACGCTCCAAGGCATGGTATGCCTGCATGGTGGGTCCCCCTAGGGTATACCAGGTGCCTCTCTGCCTCATTTTTGACGTAGAAATTTAATATAAATTTTCTAGAACTTTTAGAGGATTTTCATTTTCGAGCAATTTCCAGAATTTAATAAATAATTAAAACCCAGAAAAAATTATGGAAAGGTGGAAAACAAAACCAAAACTAGAACTATAGAGGTTCTAAGACACTCCAATGTGTGAATACCCAGTGAAAACAAAGGTGGAAGTAGTGAAAACAAAAATATGGGTGGTAAAAACATGCATAACCACATTAATCAAGATGAAAACATGACTATGGATGGTGGAAAACATAATTATACTAAGGTAGCATGGTGAAAACATAATGGGGAAGGTCAAAACATAGTGAAAACATTGTCCTCTTCATTCAAAATCACTTTGTTAACAATGTTGATCAAGTCTTGTTACCAAAACAATTTATATATGAAGCAAACATTTGCTTTTCACTAAATGATTATGTTACCTCAAACTTGATATACATAGTCCCAATCATAATAATTTCATATTCTTTTGGTGGCATTGTAATGGGACAATAAAATTCTCCAATCTTGATGGTCTCAATATTTTCAATTGAATTTAGACCAAATCTCCTATCAATCCTCTTGGGAAAATAAACTATGTGCTCTTTATCATTAACATTAAAAGTTACTTTTCCTTTATTACAATCAATAACAGCCCCTGCAGTGTTAAGAAAAGGTCTCCCAAGAATAATAGACATGTTATAATCTTCGGGCATTTCCAACACAACAAAGTCAGTTAATATCAAACAATTAGTAGTCACTTGAACAGGAATATTCTCACATATACCAACATGAATAGCAGTAGATTTATGAACCATTTGCAAAGATATATCAGTGTGTATCAATTTTTCCAGAGAGAGTCTCTTATAGAGAGAAAAAGGCATAACACTAACTCCTGCTCCCAAGTCACATAAAGCAGTTCTAACATAATTATTTTTAATAGAACAAGGGATAGTAGGAATACCAGGATCTCCAAGATTTTTTGGAACCTTGCCATTGAAAGAGTAATTAGCAAGCATAGTGGAAATTTCCTCATTAGTTATCTTCCTTTTGTTAGAGACAATATCTTTCATATATTTAGAATAAGGAGACAGTTTAATAGCATTAGTCAAAGGAATTTGCGAAAACAAAGGTTTCATCCATTCATAGAATTTATTATATTGTTCTTCCTCCTTTGATTGGGTGTTTATTATTAGGAAAAGACATTGCTTTTTGTACCCAAGGTTCTCTTTCTTTACCATGTTTATAAGCAATGAAATCCTCCTTAGTATACTTCACAGTTTTAGTTTGCTTTTCAGGTTCAACTTCAGTTTTTTCTTTATCAAAAGCATCGCTTTTATCATTACCACTTTCAGTTTCAGCATCAGAAATAGATATACTATAAGCATCTTTAGCAGGTTCCGGAGATTCTACAATAGTTTTATGTCTCTTCTTCTTTTTCTTAGAAGGAGAACTATTGTTTTTTAGGTTTTTCAGAATCTTGTTCAATTCTTTTAGGATGTCCCTCGGGATACAAGCGACCCTAAGTAGAAACACCACTTCTAGTAATTATTTCACAAACATGTTTTTCTCTAGAAGAATTAGCTAGCAAATCTTTTTGGACTTTAGTGAGTTGATCAATTTGAGTTTGAACCATGTGAAAATGTAGAACAAGCATTTTAACATCATTAGAGGTTCTCTCAATAATACCATGCAAATTAGCAATAGCTCTATAGTTTTCCATTAGATGATCTTGCATTCTCATATAAAGTTTTCTTTCTTAACAGCATAATTCTCAAATTCATCTAAGCATTGATTAGGTGGTTTAGAGTAGGGAATATCTCTATTATCAAAATAATGGAGAGAGTGTACCTCAACTGTTGATGGATGAGGAATTGGCTTACATAATTCTTCTATAGGTGGTAGATTCTTCACATCTTCAGATTTAATACCCCTTTATCTAAAAGATTTCTTGGCTTCCCTGATCACTTCATTATTTAATTCAATCATTCCCCTCTTCTTGGGTGTTGGTATTGGTGGTGGATCTTTTCTTGGTGTAGTCTTAGGTATAGTCCAATCATCATGATTTTTGCTATTTTAGCCAATAATTCCTCAACTTAGTCTGGAGTTCTTTTCCTGAAAACACAACCAGCACAACTATCCAGGTATGTCCTAAATTCAACAGTTAGTCTGTTATAAAATATATCTAGGAGCTCATTCTTAGGTAATGGATTTGCAGGGCTAACTCTTATTAAAGAACACAACCTTGACCAAGATTCAGACATTTTCTCCAAATCAGCATGTTGAGCACTAGCAGGAAAAATATTTTTGAAAGAAAGCATTAACCAAACCCATAGGACTATCAATAGATCGAGATGACAAATTGTTAAACCAAATTTTAGCTTCATCTTTCAAAGAGAAAGGGAAGATCTTGGTAACAAAGTAAGTGTGTATCTTAATATCATTAGAAAATAAACTGCTCAAAGATGAAAGCTCATTCATATATTCCATAGCACTTTTACTTTCAGTACCACAAAAAGGTTCTTCCTCAACAATAGATATATAAGATAAATCTAGAGATAAATCATAATCCTTATCTTTAATGTATATGGGAGATGTAGCAAACTTAGCATCAGGAGAAGATTTATATTTAATAGCATGTCTTGCAAAAAGACTCTTAAGAGCACTTGCACTAGTAGTAGCTTGAACTTCCTCAATAAAGTCATCATTAAGTTCAATGTAGGTTTCCTCAAGATCATCACTAGGAATTTCTCTAGACCCAGGTGAATTAACAGGTGTACCAACATGAATTTTAGTGTTTTCAATTTTTTTTAGCTCTAGCAATTGTAGCATCTAGGAAAGGTGTAGCGTTCTCACATTTAAGTAATGTAAGGACAACTGTGTTATTGTGCTAGTCCCTGGATCAAATGCTAGCACCACAATACAAAATGAAATATCATGCAAATGCATCAAATTCTATTACACGCATGATCCAGTCTTTACAAAATAGTATTACAACTTGCATAGTCTTAGAAGACTAGCAGAAAACAAAACTACAGCGGAAAACATAGTACAACATTGAGCCCATCTTCTTCATGTGCCACAGTGTAGCTCCCTACCTTTGGATAAAGATAGAACACCTGTGTAACCTGCTATTCCCGGGATCTCTGATAGCATACACATGACAAAATGAAATATTCATTGCAATAGCATCATTTTACATCGTTGATCCAGTGGATAAGAAATAAAATAGTCTTACAAATGGCATAGTCAACATGGACTAGCCCCATTTAACAAGGTTTCAAAGTAAACACAGCGGAAACAAATCATCAATGAGCCTTCTTCATCTTCATGCGCCACAGGCAGAACATGTTGGCGATAGACTCGAGATCCTAAACGAATTCCTCACTCGTCTTCAGATTCATCTGCACGTTGGAATATGCAGCCCCCACAGGGGAGGAAGTCAGTACAAACAATGTACTGGCAAGTGACACTTGTATGGTGGCAATTTTGAGGAATGACTAGCTACATGATATTTGGCTGGTGGAGTCTGGCCTATTTGCATAAAGCCAATTTTGTCCTATATTTGATAAATCATTTTAATAAAAAAGAGAACTTCTGTACAACCATCATGGCTAAATCCACCATGAAGGTTGACAGTTCATCATGGCTAAATCCACCATGAAGTTTGATAAATCATCATGGCTAAATCCACCATGAAGTTTGAAAATCATCATGGCTAAATCAACCATGAAGTTTGGTAAATCATCATGGCTAAATCCACCATGAGGTTTCATTGTGGCATCATGGCTAAATCCACCATGTTCCCTAAAAGGGTTTCTACCATGTTTTATTTCATTCAGAAAAGATGAGGAGATCCTTCGGTACCAACTCTGTCTAGCTGCTCAACTGGCCCATAACCGGGGACACGGCTAAGATCTTAGTTTTTAAACTCTGCAGAGGTTGTGCACTTTCACCTTGAGACTCATTTTCCCCGAGAGAAAAATGAGACAAGATCTTTGGGAAGAGGGATTCAACCATACCAGTATTGACTCTTTGCTCCTAAAATTCTACCACCCCTTGTCAATACAACAGGAGGAACCCCCACAACTTACTTAATCTTGGCAGAGCCCATATTACCTCAAGGCTGCACTGGAAGCTAACTAAACAGTGAAGACCTACAAATCTCTTTAATCCTGGGTGACAATCCACAAGTGTACCCTCAGGTGATAACCACCACATCCATGGCTAAATCCACCATGAACAAGGCCCTGGGTAGCCACTCAACATAATCCATTCATACCAATCCACCCAGGTGTTTCATTGGGTTGTTAATTTTCAATTTTCAAAACATCACAACCCAACAGGTATCATCAATAGTTGTGATAATATTCTAGCATAGCTAAACTAGTATCTAGTAGAGGTTTCAGGTTGGCTACACACTACTAGGTATTTCTAAGCATAGCACGGACTTTGGAAAATAAATAAAATCACCTATGATGCATACTACTGAAAACTCTAATGCAATATAAAAGGTGCGACATGAGCATCACTTGCCTTTTGAAAGTTGGTATAGAGACACTCTCTTCACAAATAGAACGTTGCTCTCCGTACAATCTAAAAAAATACAAATAAATAACAATAAACAAGCAATTCACCAACATACAAACAAGTACAACGAAACATACAATACAGAATCATAACAAGTTATTCAGCTTGATTGGTGTTAACATGGGCAAGGTTTTGACACATAATTCAATATGCAAAAAGAACTAAGTGTTTGGTCATGGGGTTTTCCATTGGTGGTTAAGGGTTGTCAAGGAATATCACTTCACTCAATATACAAAAGAAGTGGATGTGATATGGTTTAGGGTTTTAAAAACGAATCCATGATCAACATGATTCATTTCATGGCTTTGGTTTAGTATGGTTGTAGAAATTTACAATATGGCTTCCAAATTTACAAAAGGTATTGGGATATTGGTTTCTGGTCAAAAGCTACTTTCCATGTGGTTAACATGAAATGGTTGTTGGTTTTGATCAAAATGATCATACCACAATTTTCCTAAAGGAGGTTTCATCAAACAATAATTAAGGTATAATGATTGACTATTGTGAGTGGTATATATGAAAAAGATTACATGGAATGGGTTCTCTAGTCACAATTAATTTGGGTACTGGTTTCTCTGGTTTAAGGTTACTAAATGGAACAATTTTCCAGAAGAAAACTAATTAAAATTATTTATAGAATTAAAATTAGGTGCAAAACACTCAAATGGTTATTTAAATTCTAAAATCCATTTTAATTGGTCCAATTATTATTTTGGGACAGAGGGTATGAAAGTACACATCCTAAGGATTCCAAAAATATTTTATTTGCAATTTTTGGGTTTGTGGAATTTGAATTATGCCAGAATTCATCAAATAAGCCAATTTGAACTTGAGCAAACTTTAAATGGTCAAATTTGAATTTGGACAGTGCCAAAAGTTTCTACATGTTCAGGGGATTTTCAAAAGTCTAAGTTTGCTAAATTTGGCTAAGTGGTTAAAAAGTTATCAACATTCTAAATTTCCGGGGCTTTTCTGCAAAATTGTTTTTGTATTTTTATTCGGAAAACAAAATCACAGACGGGCTGAATTCAGTTTGCCTATCTGTCGCGCGGTGCGACGTGCAGGGGGTGGGCTTGGGCCAAGCTAGGTGTCACGCGGGCGGCGGATAGTTAAAGGGCAACAGGCTGACGTGGCGCTACCCTACTGGCTGGTACCTCTTCACTTAAGTGATCTATCAGGGCCACTGGATCGAGATCCTACGGCCAAGATGGCTATGTTTCGAGTCTCACCGGAGGGGGAGAATGGCCGGCGGCGGCGCGACTGCTCGGAAAAATGACGCCGGCGCGCTTCGGTGGTCACCAACCTCAGCGGAGTGGTCCACGACGCTCAGTGCAAGAATATGGTGGCATCTGTGACTACGTTCTCTTCCTGGAACAATGAGGCGAGCTGACCGGGGATGCACAGACATCAGTGACCATCGGGAGTGGACGACGGCGTCAAATCGCTGCGCCAAAACCAAGTACAAAAGTTTCATGAGAAGCACCGGGGCGAGGGGACTCGAATGGACCAGAAAAGGGCGTCGTGTAGGGCCTACCTTGGTCGGAAACCACTTCGCACGACGGCGGAATGGAGGAAGTCCGGCAAGCCATTTTCGCCCAGAGGGGGCACAGTTTCGAGGGGAGAGGGGGGAAAAGAGAGAGGGTGTGCGGGGGCACGTATGGAGGGGTTCGGGAGGCCAGGGAACGGGCTGGGCGTGGAGATCGTGCGCAACAATTTGGGCAGATCGTGGGGGCGGTTGGAGGTTGAAGACGTGGTGACGTCAGCATGACGTCTGCACTTTTTTTTCTTTTTGTTTTCCTCATTTCTTTAATAACTTCTGTTTTGATAACCCAATTGACCTCATTTAAATTTCTAAAATCTTGATATGAAAATATCTATCAATTAGAAACCTCATTTTGTTGTTTCCAACACATTTAAATTTTTATATTTTGAAAATACAATTAATCCGCTAATAGTACTTAAAACCATTTTTAAATAGAAAAATATAAATAATTAGAAATGGGGTTTCATAAAATTACAGAAACATTCCAATAGTCAATTACTATTTTTGAGATCCATTTCAACTCATTTTCTTGTTTTTATATTTTTAGAAAAAGAGGGATTTACAAATAGAAACTTATTGTTAGAGAATAAATAGTTGAAAATATGCTCAATTAGAAATTAGAAACAGAAGACTTTTGAGAATATGTTTCTCTAAGTCCTTTTCACAAATCAAATTGATGGAAAACATTTTGCTACTTAATACTAGACATAGTAGTTGAAAGGTGATATGGTTATTTTGGGCTTTGGAAATATTTTCAAAATAATAGTTAGATAGAAGACAATGGCTTAAATAAGGTTTGCTATAGAGAAGCAACCATTTTGAAATAAGAAAACTTATTTGAAAAGGTTTAGGCTTTATGGAAAACAAAGGCGCTGGGATTTTATTTCCAATAACGTTGAAATATGTATGGTTTTCTTTTGTTTCTTGCATTTCATTTGGTTTTTTGTCACTTGTTTATCATGAAAACAAAGAGTTTCAAAATTTTGTGATTTTTTTGCACTTTCCAAAAATCAGGGATGTTACAGACTACCACCCTTAAAAATAATCTCGTCCCGAGAATTGGGAAGGCTAGAAGAAAAGATAGGTTTGGGTACCTGGGCTTAAAACAATTGGGTGGGCTACCACCCTTAAAAGAAATTTTTGTGGGCAGTCTAAATTATCTTGTCCTCAGGTTGCTGAGTATATTCTCTTCATCAGCCATAATATCCTTGTATAATATGCATCAACTCCTTGTGGGTATTTGGAATATTGAATCCATGTTTCCATCATGTAGGGATCTATGTGTCCATATTCATTTCCAATAGGATGAGTCTATTCACATAGATTGGAATGTGGTTTTACTCAAGATGACTTGAGTAGAACTTTTCCTTGCATTAGAGCTCTAGATCAACATAAGTCTGTTGAACTACTTTGGACTCTGAGGGGTCACTCTTTGGGTCAACCAAAAATCCTTGGGAAATCTAACCTTCACTTCAGCTTCTTGGATGATGTCAGGACCAAAGAATTTTCTTTCTCCTAGACCACTCCATAGCAAAGGTGTGGTGCATTTCTTTCCATACAGAGCTTCAAATGGTGCCCTTTCAATACTAGCTTGATGATTTTTGTTGTGGGATAATCATGCATATGGCAGGCTGTCATCCCAACTAGATCCATAGTCTAAGACAGAGGCTCTCAACATATCCTATAGGATCTGATTCACTCTCTCAGTTTGGCCATCTGTTTGAGAATGAAACATTGTGCTCAACTCTAGTGTGATCTATAAGGACTCATGTAGTTTCTTACAAAAGTGTGAGGTAAACTGGGTACCTCTATCAGACAAAATACTCTTGGGTACACCATGAAGACAGACAATCTTCTTCATATAAATATCAGCCAACTTAGCACTGGTGTATGTGGTCTTTAGTGGCACAAAGTGTGATATCTTTGTCACACGATCAACCACTTCCCATTTAGAATCATACCCTGATTTGGTTCGAGGTAATCCAGGGATAAAGTCCATACCAATTTGTTCCCATTTCCTTGGCGATCTCTCATCATGTTGTTGTATACCTTGAATTCAAACACCATGTTATTTCTAACGAAACTCTCATGGTAGGAAATATCTTCAATTATATGATTCCTCCAAGATTGCCTTTGTCCTCATCGAAGTTTAGTACGTTTCGGCAACACTTGCCTAACAAAGGGTTATAATAATATTCTACCATTCTATGGTTCAAGCTTATTAACGTTGTCTCTCTAATATGTATGTCACTGTAGATTTATCATCCCTCATAACAAAGTGAATGAAATGAGTAGTCGTCATGGTAGCTACTTCACGTCGCACCCAAATCATTACTTTGTACTTGGTCTGGTGAATCTCGTATGATAACACTAGGTCACCTTACTTGTCTAACAGATAGTTTCCCACCCGTAAGACAAACCTGAACTAAATTATCGTTCCTCCAACTAGTGGGGTTACGTAAACTCTTTGTACCTCCAGTTGAATTGTTGCATCTTCTTCATATGTCCTTCTCATAGAGTAGGTAGCTCTCTATGATGTCTTAGTTTATGTGATTCTGCTCCACATGTCTATCATCTCTTGTTGATGGACTTGTAGCTCCTTAGGATAGAGGTGGCTTGATCATGGATGTGATTGTTCCTTCACACAGATGAACATAATCCTGAGATCTTTGGTACTCCTCAAATGGATGGTTGTCTCAAAGTGTGCTCTTGGGTGTCAAGTCAGTTGTTGCACGCCAATTTTGACACTCACTATGGTTGGTAAATGGGTATAGTGTTGGGTTTGGTTTAGCATGGATGAGTAGAGATTTAGAAAGAGACTAAATAAGGTTCCTACCCAAACAAAGCAGAGCAAGGAAATTCATCAGACAAACAACATTTAGCCACTCATAACAAACATTCATCACTCCAATCAACAAGGTTGAACAAACAACCTAGTATTGTCATACCACACACAATTGTATGATCAATACACTAACACGTTAACACAATTCTAACAAAGTAACTAGATTGGTGGTATCATCTATATCTTCTTGAGTTTACTTCAAATCCTCCTCTCAATGTCTTGAGGTGTTGGTCTTCATGTTGAAACGAAAGGTCATTTGAAAACTATTCCTTTTACTCCACGAATTTCACCAACCATGTCTTGATAGAAAACAAGAGGGGGTCATCTATAACAAGAGAAGAATATTTTGAAGGTGAATAATAGATGAGAGGATATGAGAAAGGTTAAGGTGTGATGTTATGTTTCTATAGGTTTGAAGAAAGTATATTTTCAATCCTAGGGTCTTTCCTAGTTTTAATCCATACTTAGGGTCTCGATCCTACAGGCAACACTATGCTCTGATACCATTTTGTAGCGTGCTACCTTTTTATAAAGGTAGAACACCTGTGTACCTTCTATTCCCAGGACCACTGATAGCATACACATGACAAAATGAAATATTCATTGCTATAGCATCATTCTACAACGTATGATCCATTGGATACGAAATAGAATGGTCTTACAAATGGCATAGTCAAGATGGACTAGCCCAAATAACAGAGTTCAAAGCAAATACAACGGAAACAAATCTTCAATGAGCCTCCTTCTCTTCATGTGCCACAGGCAGACATGTTGGGATGTAGACTCGAGATCCTAAACAGTTACTCATCATCTGAATGACCTGCACGTTGGAATATGCAGCCCCCACACGGGAGGAAGTCAGTACAAACAATGTACTGGCAAGTGACACTTGTATGGTGGCAGTTTTGAGGAATAACTATCTACATGATATTTGGCTGGTGGAGTCTGGGCTATTTGCATAAAGCCAATTTTGTCCTATATTTGACAATTTCCTTTTAAACAAAAGAAATCATTTGTACAATCCTTCATGGTTAAACCACCATAAAGGTGAACAAATCATCATGGCTAAACCACCATGAATTTTGAAAGTCATCATGGTTAAACCACCATGAAGTTTGGTTGTGGCACCATGGTTAAACCACCATGTGCCCTATAAAGGGTTTCTACCATATTTTACTTTGTTCAGAAAAGATGAGGAGACCCTTCGGCACCAACTATGTCTAGCTGCTCAACTGGTCCATAACCGGGGACACGGCTAAGATCTTAGTTTTTAACTCTGCAGAGGTTGTGCACTTTCACCTTGAGACTCATTTTCCCAGAGAGAAGAATGAGACAAGATCTTTGGGAAGAGGGATTCACCCATACCAGCATGACTCGTCGCTCCTAAAATTCTACCACCCAATGTCATACAACAGGATGAACCCCCACAACTTACTTAATATTGGCAGAGCCCATATTACCACAAGGCTGCACTAGAAGCTAACTAAACAGTGAAGACCAACAAATCTCTTTAATCCTGGGTGGCGGTCCACAAGTGTACTCTCAGGTGATAACCCCCACATCCATGGTTAAACCACCATGAACATGGTCCTGAGTAGCCACTCAACATAATCCAAGCAAGGTTCAGTCCACCAAGGTGTTTCATTGGGTTGTTAATTTTCATTTTTCAAAACATCACAACCCAACATGTATCATCAATAGTTGTGATAATAATATGGCATGCTAGTATCTAGTAGAGGTTTCAGGTTGGCTACACACTACTAGGTATTTCTAAGCATAGCATATACTTTGGGAAAATAAATAAAATCACCTATGATGCATACTACTAAAAACTCTAATGCAATAAAAGTGGGACATGAGCATCACTTGCCTTGTGGGAGTTGGTATAGAGGCACTCTCTTTACAAATAGAACGTTGCTCTCCGTACAATCTAAACAATATAAATAAATAACAATAAACAAGCAATTCACCAACAAACAAACAAATACAACAAATATACCATACATAAGCATAACAAATTATTCAACTTGATGGGTGTTAACATGGACAAGGTTTTGACACATAATTCAATATGCAAAAAGAACTAAGTGTTTGGTCATGGGGTTTGCCATTGGTAATTAAGGGTTGTCAAGGAATATCACTTCACTCAATATACAAATGAAGTGGATGTGATATGGTTTAGGGTTTTAGAAAACGAATCCATGATCAACATGATTCATTTCATGGCTTTGGTTTAGTAGGGTTGTAGAAATTTACAATATGGCTTGCAAATTTACAAAATGTATTGGAATATTGGTTTCTGGTCCAAAAGCTACTTTCCATGTGGTTAACATGAAATGATTGTTGGTTTTGATCAAAATGATCATACCACAATTTTCCTAACGAAGGGGTTTCCTCAATCAACAGTTAGAGTATAATGGCTTATTACTATGGATGGTTTATAAGGCAATTATTACATGGAATGGGTTTTATGGTCACAATTGGTTTTGGTACTGGTTTCTCTGGTCTAAGGTTACTTAATGGACAAATTTACCAGAAGAAAACCAATTCAAATTATTTATAGAATTAAAACTAGGTGCAAAATACTCAAATGGTTATTTAAATTCTAAACTTCATTTTAATTGGTTCAATTATTATTTTGGGACAGGGGGTATGAAATTACACATCCTAAGGATTCCAAAAATATTTTATTTGCAATTTGTGGGTTTGTGGAATTTGAATTATGCCAGAACTCATTAAACAAGCCAATTTGAATTTGAACAAATTTTAAATGGTCAAATTTGAATTTGGGCAGTGCCAAAAGTTTCTACATGTTCAGGGGATTTAAAAAAGTCTAAGTTTGCTAAATTTGGCTAAGTGGTTAAAAAGTTATCAACATTCTAAATTTCAGGGGCTTTTCTGCAAAATTGTTTTTGTATTTTTATTCGGAAACAAAATCACAGACAGGCTGAATTCAGTTTGCCTATCTGTCGCGCGGTGCGACGTGCAGGGGGTGGGCTTGGGCCAAGCTAGGTGTCGCGCGGGCGACGGATAGTTAAAGGGCACCAGGCTGACGTGGCGCTACCCTACTGGCTGGTACCTCTTCACTTAAGTGATCTATTAGGGCCACTGGATCAAGATCCTACGGCCAAGATGGATATGTTTCGAGTCTCACCGGAGGGGGTGGCCGGAGAATGGCCGGCGGCGGCGCGACTGATCGAAAAAATGACGCCGGCGCGCTTCGATGGTCACCAACCTCAGCGGAGTGGTCCACGACGCTCAGTGCAACCCCGTGGAGAATATGGTGGCATCGGTGACTAAGTTCTCTTCCTGGAACAGTGAGGCGAGGTGACCGGGGATGCACATACATAAGTGACCATCGGGAGTGGACGGCGGCGTCAAATCGCTGCGCCAAAACCAAGTACAAAAGTTGCATGAGAAGCACCGGGGCGAGGGGACTCGAATGGACCAGAAAAGGGCGTCGTGTAGGGCCTACCTTGGTCGGAAACCACCTCGCACGACGGCGGAATGGAGGAAGTCCGGCAAGCCATTTTCGCCCAGAGGGGGCACAATTTCGAGGGGAGGGGGGGGGGGGGGGGAAAGAGAGAGGGTGTGCGGGGGCACGTATGGAGGGGTTCGGGAGGCCAGGGAACGGGCTGGCCGTGGAGATCGTGCGCAGCAATTTGGGCAGACAGTGGGGGCGGTTGGAGGTTGAAGACGTGGTGACGTCAGCATGACGTCTGCACTTTTTTTTCTTTTTCTTTTTGTTTTCCTCATTTCTTAATAACTTCTGTTTTGATAACCCAATTGACCTCATTTAAATTTCTAAAATCTTGATATGAAAATATCTATCAATTAGAAACCTCATTTTGTTGTTTCCAACACATTTAAATTTTTATATTTTGAAAATACAATTAATCCGCTAATAGTACTTAAAACCATTTTAAATAGAAAATATAAATAATTAGAAATGGGGTTTTATAAAATTACAGAAACATTCCAATAGTAAATTACTATTTTTGAAACCCATTTCAACTCATTTTCTTATTTTTATATTTTTAGAAAAAGAGGGATTTACAAATAGCAACTTATTATCATTTCCACATAGATAATAATTAATTGAAAATATGTTCAAATATAAATTAGGAACACAGAACCTTTGAGTATATTTTTCTCTAAGTCCTTTTCACAAAACAAATCGGTGGAAAACATTTTGGTACTTAATACTAGACATAGTAGTTGAAAAGTGATATGGTTATTTTGGGCTTAGGAAATATTTTCAAAATAATAGTTAGATAGAAGACAATGACTTAAATAAGGTTTGCTATAAAGAAGCAACCATTTTGAAATAAGAAAACTTATTTGAAAAGGTTTAGGCTTTATGGAAAACAGAGGCACTTGGATTTTATTTCCAATAACATTGAAATATGTATGGTTTTCTTTTGTTTCTTGCATTTCATTTGGTTTTTGGTCACTTGTTTATCATGAAAACAAAGAGTTTCAAATTTTTGTGATTTTTGCACCTTCCAAAAATCAGTGATGTTACACACAGGCAAAAACATGTTGGCGATAGACTCGAGATCCTGAACGAAACCTCACTCGTCTTCAAATTCATCTGCAATATGGAATATGCAGCCACAAGGGAGTCAATACAATTTAATGTATTGGCAAGTAACACTATGGTGGATGTAAAATGGCAAGTCTAAACTACATGCGTATCTGGCTTGGTGGAGTTTAGGCTAATTTTGCATAAAGCCAGTTTTGTCCTATATTTAATAAACCTTTATAAAACTCTGAAAATCAACATGGGTAGACACACCATGTAGTCTGATAAAGGCATCATGGGTAGACACACCATGAAGTTTGATAAAGTCATCATGGGTAGACACACCATGAGTTTGAAAAGGTAGCACAGAGGAGTAGACACACCATGTGCTCTAGGAAAAGGTTTCTACCATGTTTTAATTCATTCATAAAAGATGAGGAGATCCTTCTATCCATCCTTGTCCAGCTGCTCGAAGTCGTTCATTACCGGGAACACGGCTATGATCATAGTTTCTAACTCTGCAGAGGTTGTGCACTTTCACCCTTTGTCTTCAATTAGCCCAAACATCCTATACACGCGGAGTGCATCATGGAAAGGAGAGAATTGAGACGAGATCTTTCAGAAGCAAGAATCCAACCCAACTAGCAAGACCCGCTCCACCTATAATTATGCTACATCTTCATGTCAAGCATGGGCTGAACTCTCACAACTTAGTTGATCAAGACAGAGCCCATATGTCAAAGGGCTGCACGGGAAGCTACTAAACTTAGAGGGACTTAGGAATCTGTTTGTTCCTGGGTGGCAAACCACAAGTGCACTCCTTAGGTGAAAAACACCATAGACATGGCCCCAAGGAGCCACTCAACATAAACCTTGCAATCACCAATTCCACCCAGGTGTTTCATTGAATGTTATACTTAGAATTTTTCCACAACATTGAGTAAAACAAATTTGTAGCAAGGCTAAGCATCTACTAAGTACTAAGTCTCCATAATAAAAGTCTAAGGGATTGCTACACACTACTTGGGATTTTGCATAGCATAATAATAACTTAGTAAAAATTCCCTATCATGCATACTACTCAAAAACACTAGTGCATAGTAAAAATATGGGGGATTTGATGGTGTGTTACTTGCCTTTGAAGTTGGTGAAGAAGTTAAAATCTCTCTTCACAAAATGGAACGTTCTCTCCGTACAATCTAAACAACACAAGTAAACAACAATAAACAAACAATCACAAGCAAAATAATAAAGTATAACAACCAACAAACTTAACACAACAATTTATTCTACAAAGGAATTATTTTATTTGGGTTTTAGTGTATGGTAAATGGCTAAGGATTGTGTATTGAGGATTCCAAATTTATTGAACAAAATTTTCACTAAGGATTATCACCTTTACTCTAATATGCAAAAGGAAAACTTGTTATTTCAATACATAAAGAGAACAAAGAAATTTTTGTTAGTGTTTTTCCATTTGTGAAAAAGGTTTGGTCTTTGATCAATAAGATCACACAAAGGTGTTGGGCTACTATATATTTCTGTCTTGAGTTTCTTCAAGCTATTGTTTTGCCTCCTTGAGTTTCTTCTGAAGTCTAAGTCCTTTTGCATTTACTTTGAAGGCCTTTCTTGTAGTCTTCCTTGTTGAGTAGAATAAATCATGTGAAGCACCTATCTATGACTTAGAGACTTAGTAATATCGAATAAAATAGGTAGTAGGTATTGTTAGAGTTACTTAAGAAAGGACTTGTAAAATTCTTCTCTTCTTCTTCATTTTTTTGGGAGATTATTCTTTTGGAGTTGGCTCCTTGTTGAAATTGTTCTTCTTGATGAAAGTCTTCTTGTTGATGTCTTGGTCAAAATCTCTCATCACTTGGAAAGCAAATTCTAAGTCTTGGTAGAAACAAACTTGACACTGATCATCTTAAATTCTAAGTCTTCGAAAACAAACCCTAGAAAGATCTTCATGCTCCTTTATAGTCTCCTCCTTGGTGTGGTGTCTTCATTGAATCTTCTAAGACTTTGTGATTTGATACAAACTAGGGCTGGTCTTTATCTAGCTTAGCATAGCATAAGTTCTAAGGGAACAGAAAAGAAAAAGGGAAAAAGACTTAGAGGAAAAGAGAGATGTGAGGAGAAAAGACTTAGAGGAAAAGAGAGATGTGAGGTCTTCTTGTCTTCTTAAGTTCCTCGTGTTTTCTTCTAAGTGCTTCCACTTCTTGGAGATGATTTTGAAGTTGTTTTTCTTGGCTAAGTCCTTCATTTGTCTTCTAGCTTCATGTTGAAAATCTTCAAGTTGAAAACAGTAGCATACTCTCCATGGCTTTTCACTAATCCATACTTAGTGGTTTTCAACTAGGAGGGTCAACTAGGAAATATAACTTAGAAATATTCTAAGGGCTTTGGTTTTGGTCTCTCTGGTCTAAGGTTAGTCCTTAACACAATTTTGCTAGAGAAAACATATTGAAAATAATTACAGAAAATAAACTAAGTCGGAAATAGTCAGATGGGCATATAACAACCAAAACCATTTTAACTTAGCCAAAATTTATCTTGGGCGCAAGGGACTGTTAGTACACATCCTAAGGTCTCCAAAAATATTTTATTTGCAATTTTTAGATTTGTAGAATTTAAACTATGACAAAAATTATCAAACAAGTATATTTAAATTTGAACCAATTTTTAATAGCCAATTTTAATTTTGGCCAGTACTAACAGAGTCTACATGATCAGGGCTTTTCAAAAAGTCCAAGTTTGTCGAATTTGGAGTCATACATCAAAAGTTATCAACAAAACAAGATTTACAAAGATTCAACAATAGAAAGTGCATGCACGTATCAAAATTCATTTTTCATAATTTTAATAAATTCTACACATTGTGCTGATTTCAAAAAGTACAAAATCATCGAAATTGGACTTACAGAAGTAAAGTTATGAATTTTTGAAGTTTGCAACCTTTTTTGGAATTTTAATTCTATTTAAAAACGATTTTGACTGGTTTTGACTGGGCTGGCTGACTGGACGCCACGTGGCTGGCTCTGAGTGGTGCGGGGCTGGTGCGACGGCGGACGAGGCGCTGACTGGGCTGCTGACTACTGATTTTGACCAAAAATAATGTTGTTCGGATGAGAAAACAATCTAAACGAAAGTTGTAGAGAATTATGTGCTCTTTCTAACTATCAGAAATATAACATCAGTGGATGAATAGATTAGTGACAAACCATAATTTACCTTTCTGGTCCGAAACTTTGACCGTGAATAACTCCTATCTCGCTCGACCAAAAGAGGTGAGTTTTGGGGCAAAAGAAAGGTCTTGATCAGGAGAACAACTTTGGTTATCAAGCCCCGAATATTTGAGATGGTTTTCTTCTCCGAAAAACGTCAAACGCAAACTGTATTGTACAGACAATTCCGTACGTCAAAACAAAAAGTGTTCAAAAACAAAATTGTAGATAAGAGTTCAATCTAACTTCTCACCAAAGGAATTTTGATTTGAAGATCCGAGCACGAAGAGATCTGGGAATTACGAATTCAGATCTAAAAGATGGCGATTTGAAATTCTTCCTCCACGGTTGATGAAAAGAGTTGAGACCTCTCGGGATGATAATGGAGATAGATTCAATATTGCTTTAGGCTCCGGTGCGATTCGAGATCGTTTTGATGGGTAGATAAATGAAATATGATTTTGCTGATTAGGGTTTCGGTGGGACAGAAAGGGGGAAAGAAATGCTGGCGTCTACAGATGTTTATATGGGCTAATGGTCGGTGGAATAGCTTGGGCTCGAAGTTATGAACGTGTAGGAACAAGAGGATCCGGATTTGGAGTCATATTTGTTGAGATATTCATGTTTAACCGAAAGGAGTTTAGAAAAGCACGTTTTCTGCAATTCGGTGGCTTTTTTCTTTAAACAGTGCGGGGCCGAACTGGGCTGAGCTTCGGCCCAGTTCGGCTGAACCTTTTTTTTTAACGTTTTTCTTTTATATTTTTCACTGTTTTCTTTATAACTTTTGATTTATAGATCCAAATGATCTCAAACCAATTTCCATAGTTTTGTAAAAATAAAACCTTTCACATGAAACATTTAGGTGTTGTTTTAACACACTTAAAATAATTATATTTTCAAAATATGATTAAATAACTATGGCTACTTAATATCATTTTAATTGGAAATATGACAAATCATTTTAAAGGAGGTTTTATAAAATCCAAAAACATTCTATAAGTCAAATATTATTTTCCATAAGTCATTTAACTTATTTTCATATTCATATTTTAAAACATGAGTAAACTCTAATAGCAACTTAATGTTATTTCAAAATAACAAATAGATACTTTGAATTATAAAACTTATTTTGAATGATTTCTTTTAAGGGTTATATGACATGTTTGGATTATTATTTCCAATAGCATTGGAATAACATATAGTACTTCCTTTGTGTTTGAGTTTTATTTGTTTTTGGTGGCTTGGTTTAACCAGAAAACAAAAGTTTTCAATTTTTGTGATTTTTGAATGTTTCCAAAAATCAGGGATGTTACAAAAGGACCTAGTGAAGCAGTATCATCAACCACAGTAGAAGCATCATCAAAAGTATCAGAAGCATTTTCAGACTAAGCAGAAGTAGCAGTGTGTGTAGCATGTGGTGGTGTAAGAAGCTTACTCGTTACAGACGGTGAATCAAGAGAAAAAGAGGTATCCTGAGTTGTACCTCTCCTTGTAGTGGATGGTAATATAGAGACTTTTCCATCACGAGTTTTACCCATGATGAAAGGCTTGCAGCAAACAATATCACGTTCAAGTGAGCAAATAAATAAAGCTATGCTCCTGGCAACGGCGCCAGAAAATGGTCTTGATGACCCACAAGTATAGGGGATCGCAACAGTCTTCGAGGGAAGTAAAACCCAAATTTATTGATTCGACACAAGGGGAGCCAAAGAATATTTATAAGCCTTAACAGATGAGTTGACAATTCAGCTGCTCCTGAAAGTAGACTTGCTCGCAACGAGAAACTTTCACAACATCTTTTGTCCTACCAACCTGTTTGCAGCGGGCCCTTGATGGCTAGGTTGAGACTCCAAGTGCAGAGTGTGTAGCTAGTGGCAAGCCTTCTTCCCCACGAGGGTGACTCGAGGGTTTATATCGAACTCTTGGGGAGCCAGTATTTCAGCAGTTGTCTTCCAAGCTTCCTCCAGGATCCTGCAAACAAGTAGAGAATTTTGTGCCCTCAACCTCACCAAGTGGTTGTCAAGCACAAGGTGTGAGACTTCTAAATTGCAATGCAAAAATGAAAGTAAATGTGCAATAATTAAATCTACTACTAAATGCAAATGAGAAAATAAATATGCAATGGATGTTTTTTGTATTTTTGTGATGCAAGTGGTGATGGAGATAATGTAAATTCGAATTGGAGATGCAAGTAAAGTAAAGTGCAAGTAAAGTAAATTGCAGCAAAGTAACTAGAGTATTTTCTTATATTTAAAATATGACCGGGGTTCATGGTTTCACACTTGCATTCTCTCAAATAAAGTAGACGGTGGACATAAAGAATTACATGTGAGATTACAATAACATGTTTAACATTGAGTACTTTCATATGGGCATCACGTCCTAGCATAGAGATCTCTACGGTCATGATGATCCCTCTTATACTCCACCAAGATGCGAAATAAATCATAACACCTCGATAATTAAGGAAAAAAGAGAGTATAACTTTAAGCAATGTGACATGAAGTTGAAGTAAGAACTTGCTAGATCTAGTCATGGAGATTGATTAGTGTCACTTCAAATCCCCGGTAACAAGGTACTCCTTTTAATCCCTAGTGAGGTAACTAAGAAAGGTTTAACAAAACCTAAGTGGATCGCTGAACTTCTGTCACTTTCACAACACTAGCCACCCCTCGTTACTCCAACTAATGCACCCATCACCCCACACACGCTCTCAAGAACTAGATTGATCAAAGCTAGCAAATAAGAACGGGGTACATAAGATACATCTACTCAAATAACTCAAGAGAAACAATTGCAATCTCAGATTCAATAACTCATAGAAAATATCCACCACATAGGAATTACAACGGTGCCCGTAATCATGTGAGGCAGCTCATACGGATCTAATTAGTGAAGCACATAGAGAGAGAGATACAAGTGCTACTTCCACAAACCCATAGCCCTGGGGTGGACTAATCCCTCTTCATGGAGATGTCGATGGAGATGACGTTGGAGGGGTAGGAGATCACACCGGCGGCGCCCCGCAAGAGTTTTCCCCCTCCAATCTGGAACTTTTGGTCTCTGTTTTGGTGTTTCGGTGTTTCGGCGGCGCTCTTCTCCGTAAGGGTACGGGGACCCTTTTTATAGTCGGTTTTAGGTCAAGACGGAGTCGGTAAGTCGAAGATGGAAGGAATTGGGGCCAGAGGGGCCAAAAGGGGGCCTCCTCACGCGGCCAAGGAATCTGGCCGCGTGGAGGGTCCTCTTTTGGGCCTCCTTGCCCAATTCTCGTGGATCCTTCGTCCGCAAGTCTTCTCCTTCCAAGAAAATGACCCCCGTAGATTTTCAGGTGATTTCGCGGAAGTTTGCCCCCTGAAACGTCAAAAATATAGAAAACGGGGTTTCTGACAGGCAGGGTTAATTCCATAAAAGTTGGGTGACTTTGTAATTTAACCCCAAAATACTATAAAACATTTAATTATACCCTTATATGATGCAATATGTAATAGAAAACCATGTGAAAATATGCAAAATTCATCTATGCATTTTACATGCATCAGGCCTCAAGGGAAACTACTAGTAATTAAGGTGCTCCTTTTAATAAAGCTCCGGAGCAAAGCATTAACACTCCGTGAACACACGTGATCCTCACATCACAGCCATCCGCTCCGGTTGTCCCAATTTCTGTCACTTTGGGGCCTCGGGTTCCAGACAACAATGTGCGTAAACAACTTGCAGATATGATCAAGAAACATAATTATACTCATGAAACAGTAACATGTTCAGACCTGAGATCATGGCACTCGGGCCCTAGTGACAAGCATTAAGCATAACAAGTTGCAACAACGATAGAAAACAATAACAACGGATACTAGGCATTATGCCCAGACAATCTGGCATTATTACATGAACGATATCATCCAATCCCTTCCACCCCTCTCAGCCTACATCGAGGATTACTCACACATGGATGGGGAATCATGGATGGTTGATGGAGAAGTGGTGGTGGTGACGATGGCGATGATCTCCTCCGAATCCCCGTACCGGCAGGGCGCCAGAAAAGGAACTTTTTATCCCCGAATTGAGTTTCGAGGTGGCGGCGACGCTTTGATGTGTTTCTTTGGAATATGACGAACCCCGCTCGGTTTTAGGTTTACGGGGCATAAGTAGTCGAAAGGGGAGCCCGAGGGGGTGCCTGTGGCTACCACACCACCTGTAGGCGTGGCCTAGGGGGTAGGCATGGTGTGGGGCCCTCCTTGCCCCTCTAGCTCTTCTTCTGGCTCCGAGGGTCTTCGGGTAAAATAAGGACTTCGGGATCTTTTCCGGGCAATTTCCTGAAAGTTGATTTTCTGCACAAAACGAGACACCAAGGCAATTCTGCTGAAAACATCGTTAGTCCGTGTTAGTTGTATCCAAAACTCACAAGTTTAGAGGCAAACAATAGCAAAAGTGTTCGGAAAAGGAGATACATTTTGGATGTATCATTGGTTCAATGTTGGTATGTTTGTGCAATACATGATCGTACTCTTATATTCTAATATCTTGCAAGGTTTATAAAATCTAGGGGGGAGGGGGGGTTGAACATAGATAATGTGCATTTCAGCATTCAAAGGCTAATCAAATGATGCACATGTCTAGGGGGAGCTCCGTCTATATTTTGTAGACATAATGTGTTGCTAATAGTTGTTTTGTCAACAAACAACATAAATAGGGAGACTGAAAGTGCATCTTGTTCCCTAAGTGGTTATGGTGTTAATGAAAACGAAATTAGCAAATCTAACTAGTTTATCAGGTTTTATAAAGCAACCTCGCTGACGGTGTCCTTAATCAAAGATGATCAAAGTTGAAAGCATTTCGAAGTTTGTCGTGGAGAGATCAACCAAAAGAATATATGCTATTGTCCGCCCTTCAGTCAGCACCCTACTAAAGCAGCCGTGCCGCTTGGACAATGACATTACCGCTTGGTTTCCTAGCGTTGTGCTACCAGCGGCAGTATCGCCCTTGGTACCTCTTATTACCTCTTATGTTAGGGCACGGTAGTACCAACTGCGGCACCACCGACGATAGTACCTCTCCTAGGAATTGGTGGTCCTTCACCTATCCAGGCAGCGGTAGTACCTGCACCCGCTGCCGCTTATTTCCCTCTCGGTTACTATGCAACAACACCACCAGCGGTAATACCGCTCCTACTAGCGGCAGTACCGCCGAGGCGGGACATGTTGGCAGTGCCAAAAAGCCGCTCAACTGCTTTGCGCCATTATCCTAGCAGTAGTACTACCACTATGAGAAATGGTGCCCACTGACCAGATTGGGGAGCATCTATTTAATGCAACCCTTCTTCTCCAAAGAGGGCTAAGCTTCTACAATCTATCCGCCATTAATGCAGAGATTCAAACTCCTAGATCTCGCACTCCATCCACCCAAACACCTTGATACTTTGCGGAGTGTTTGATGAGGCCTAGATCCGTGATTCCAGCAAATGAATTACAAACCCCCCACCAAATCATAGCGGATCTTGTAATCTCTTGGTTGCCTTGAAACCGTATAGAAGCCTAGTGCTTGGAGTTTCCACCTTGTTGGAAGAAGTTTTAGATCTTGTCGAGAGCCTCCAATTGAGCTGTCGAGTCGTCTCAACCTTTTGTAAAGGTTTGATCTACGCCTTCAAGTCGACCTCATAGTGGAAACTTGTATCTCCCTCATCGGAGAATAGGATATGCACATCCGTGCTATTGGAGCACCTATGTGTCTCCTCACCCCTCCAACATAGACGTACTCCCCTTGGAAAGGAACTGGGGGAAACATATACTTATCTCCATGCTTTTAATTTGTTGTTTATCGTGTGTCTTTACTTATTGCTTCTGTTGTGTACTTTTTACCGTATCACATAGGTTATTCACCTAGTTGCACATCTAGATAACCATTTGTTTTAATTGTTTAGCCCAAACTAAAAAAAGAGTAAAAATTATGAGTCGCCTATTCACCCCCTCTAGTTGACCAGAGCGTACTTTCACCTAGCGTGTAAAGTGAATAATGTCTATGGGCACCGATCTTCGATCTTTTATCCTTTTCGAGGGGTCAACCACCGTCTTGTGCATTTCACCGTGTAATCTTTCATAGTACTTGAAATACTTAGAACACACTTAATCATCACTTATGAAACATAATTAGGCATGAGCCGTGGAACTCACCGGAGTCCGGCCAACTTCCGACACACTATCCCAAATTCCAATATCAAACTTTGACTCGTGACATCCGCTTCGAAATTGCATTCTATTATGGGATTTCCACTCCTGCCGCGGTGTCATCCGCTCTCCCCGTCGACACTGAGCTCGTGAGCCACCAGCTCCCCGTGGCTAAGATGCCGGAGCACGACCTACAGCTCCCATTGCGAGATCTCCACACAACCGCTAGAGGTCCCCTGCTCAGGGCCGGGGTTGGGGCGGCCAAGCTCTTTTTAGTCAGGGATGTAGTTTGAGCGGCCGAGCTCTCCCAAATCAGAGACGAGCGCTGACAATTTTAATTTTTACCTAGACTGAATTCGTGGGGAAGAAGATGGGTAGAGAGAAAAAATGATATTGGGGCCACGTTTAGGTATTTGTTATGTCAGGACAAATTTCATACCGCTGGTTTTCGGTGCTCCTAAACGAGTTTTGCAGGTTCAGATTATTGGGATGTGGTAGAGATGCTCTTATAACAACATCAAAGCCCCCGCAGTATTAGAGCATCTCTAGCAGACCCCGTAAAACGTCGGGACCTGAAAAAGGCCAACGGGTTTACGGGCTAGGTCCGCTTTTTCGGCCGTAGCAGAGCCCGTATAACGCAACCAGCCCCGTAAACCATTTTTGGTTGCCTGGGAATCCGAGGCGCGGATCCCTTTAAATAGTGGCCGCGCGTCCATTTTCAGGTCACATCCCCCATCCCTCCGCCGCCACCGACGAGCAATCCATCCGCGTCGCCACCCACCTCCGACGAGAAATTAATCGTGCCTCCCCCCAGATCCAGCTCCGCCACGCCGCCATGCCGCCGAAGCTGAGGACCCCGAAGAGCGAGCCCGCCTCCCACCCCGCGTTCGACCCGTCATATCTGTCTGACGAGGCGCAGAGGAGGGTGATGCGGTCCGACGCCGCGAGGAAGAGGGCGAACATGCCTTTTTCAGCAACCACCATCTCCCCGTGCCGGAGTCCTTGGCATACCGCGCCCTCCCAGAATTTGACCGCCTCTGCGAAGCCGCGAGGTGCGGCGAGGGCAGCTCGAGCGACGCGGCGAGCTCCTCCGGCGCGGGTAGCTCCTCCCGCGCCCTTGTGAGGATGGAGCCGCGCGAGGTGAACCGCTGCCGGAGTACGACCCGGCGGCATTTGGGTCCTCCTTTTCCGATCTCGACTTCGTCCGCGACGATGCGGTGGACGCCGTCGTGGCGACCCTCTGCCAACGCCCTACAACAGAGGAGGAGGAGCTCCAGGCGCAGCGCCGTCAACAGCTCGAGGTGAACGCGGTGCTCCTCGAGAAGGGCATCGTTGCGTAGCTCGAGGAGCCACTCTACATCGGCTCTTCCGACGAGGAGTGAGCGGCGTCGCCGTTCTTTACCCGCGCCGCCGCGACATATAGGTCAAGGCGCCGCCTCAGGTACGATAGGGCTAGGGCTAGTGTTAGTCCGGTGATCACCGCCAACGATAATCGTTGTAGTCGGTCGGGTTATGTTTACGGACACTGACCGATTACTCGAAACCGAAAAAAATCTAGAACGCGAATTGAAAAACGTGTTTTCAGTTTCGCGTTCCAGGGTTATGGCGTTCTGCTAGAGATGCTCTTACACGGCCATAGTCAACGCTCAACACTATCCAGCGCAACAGTTGGATTACTCAATTCCCGCAATTGACTCCTTCACTTTAGGCTTCCCGGGCTTATAGTAAAATTGCTCATGGATGGTGCCCCCGAAGAGAGCAGTTCCTGACAGTTGCCCGAATATATTTTTTTCTCCCTACCCATCGATGGCGCTCCTGAAGAGAGCGGTGTCTGAGAGTGAGAAAAAAAGTGTGACAGGGTGAGTGCTCTGGCCGGTGGCTTGGCACATGTAGGTTAGTACTTGTATAGGCGGAGTGTGGTGTCCGGTCCTCCGGCACAGGCGCACAGCGCAGGGATTTGCATATGTGGTGTAGTCTCCTCCTCTCTGGCGCAGCCACATGTGTTTGTGGAAATGCCACACAAGGTGTTGCGTCCTCCAATGGTGCCAGGAGTCCCTTTCTGATGTGCTTGCTGAAAAGTCAGGACCTGCGTGAGTAGCCAGGCAGGAAGAATTTCTGCGTGGTAGGTGGCTACTTTAGCTGTGGTTCAGCTCCTATTTTCAGGGTCAACAATTTAGGGTGGCCATCCTATGACAGCAGCTTTCGTGTATAACTCCCCAACTCCGTGTTCAAACGCTTGAGGAATTGAGAACAAAAGGTCTTGCTCATGTAGGGACCTTAGATTGCGACTCACCGGTTTTTCACGTCCTATGGTATATACTAGCAGCAGCGTACTGGGTGCTTCTTTACTTGTTCTTCTTTGCTCTCCACGGTAGGCCTTGCACTGGCAGCAAACTAGCTAAGCTGAGAGAAGATGTCGCTATGGAGTGGCGTGGGTCAGGTGGCGACCATGGCGCAGCTTGCCGGGGTGGATGCGTATGGGCTGATCACCATGATTGTGGAGGCTGTGCAGACTGTTAAAAGGAACCGGGAGACCTGCCAGCTGCTAGCGCAGCGCGTGAAGATGATTGGGGACCTTCTGCAGCGGCTCGAAAGCACGCAGCTGATGCAGCACCACGAGACGAGGAACCCTGTTGAACAGTTGGAGGAGACCCTCCGGCATACATACATGCTCATCACATCCTGTCAGGACGGCAGCTACCTACGCAGTTGCTTCATGGGTAGAAAGCGGGCTGACCAGCTCCGTGAGGTGCAGAATGATATCGCCTTCTACCTCCAGCTCTTCCCCCTTGTGAGCTTCGTCGACACAAGCCGTACCTGGGAGCAGCTTCTGAACAGAGCTCGCCCTTTCAGCACACAGGTACAATTATCTAATATTGCTGTTTCTAGAGGTAAATGCATGGTACAACTACATGATCATGAGCTTTCCAGTTACAGATTTGGCTATTTAACTTTGTTCCTTTTAGTTTTCTCGGCTACCTGGTCAGTAAATAAGAAAGTGTAATTTCAATTTTATTTAATCGTGGGAATCATGAAAGACTAGCCTAACACGAACACGCTCAGAACAACTATAATATTCTTATGCAACTCGGGTTCAAGACCATGTAACTGCTTAAGTCTTAGAGAATGGTAACAAAAATACTGTTGAAAGTAACTTAAATATAAAGAGCAGTGTGATGTACCTTTGTCCATGGAAACTTCTGCAGAAATCTTCTTCAATTTTCGCTTATCGTATGGCAGCAGCTAGGCTTTGCAATCATGGAGGAATGCAATCAGTGGCGAGCCAATACAGAGAGTGAAAGAACATTTCTTAATCCCTCATTGGTTTTGTGTGTTAGGCAACAACACTAGTGACAAACTTAAGCAGGTGCTAAGTGATGTAGGTTTAAACTATCCATAACATGTCAATATCAAGCGCCAAAGATTGAAGTGAAAAGAGGCTTCCGGCCTCCTGGAATTTCGGCTAAGGAAAAGAAGCGTGTCACGTAGAAGTAGGCCGGATTATTGGCCGGATATTTTGTCTCAGAAAACCTGAATAATCCGGCCGAGGAAAAATTTGCTGAGGAAAAGAGGTGCGGCACGCAGATGTTCCCCGGACTTTTGGCCGGAGATTTTGGTACAGAAACCAGAAATTTCACAGCCCGGATAATCCGCCGCCCACCTAAACCAGATTATCCGGCCTAAGTTTTCCTGCAACGGTCAGATTTTGTCTTCAACAGGCAGATTTGGAGGCTGGTATAAATACCCTTCCCCTACCTTGGGAAAGGGTACAACGACCAGAAATACTTCTCCACCATTGTTCAAGAGATTAAACTTCGGGATAAATCTCTACGTCATTGTGGTCGGTGACCTTTACTTATTGTTGCTAGCTTACTTGCTTATCTATCTAGTGCTAGTAGTCTTTTGCTCATCATATACGATTGTCCACCTAGTTGCATCACATAGAGTTTGGACTTTGTTGTTGGCTTGTTGTACTTTGTTGTTGGCAGAGATCGTTTAGGCCAATGTAGTTTGTGTTACTATTCGCGGATGCTCACGCATTTTCTTGCACCCACCATGCCTTTTATTAGAATTGAAGATTTTTTCAATAATAACGGTTCTGCTTCGGTACACCCCCCCCCCCACCAAACTCAGACATAATAACGGCTAAGATGCTACTGTACCCCTTCGTAACAAAGGGCACGATGGTCAATAACGAATTATCAAGTCACATAAGTATAGCCCATACGGCCCGTTTGGATATTACAATCCCTACGTATAATCTCTCTGTACGTATGTACGTGTACAAAATCTGTAAGTTGTCGCTGACTTTCATGCATGAAACGTGCTCAGGATTCAACTAGCTGTGATGCAGACTCTCTGTAACTAGCTCAGGATTCGACTAGCTTGATCAGACCTGCGCGACCTGAGGCGCGCCTCCCTCAAGCTGCACACCCTGGCGTCGATCGGCACGAACCCGCGCGAGGCATAGACGGTGTGGGACAGGCTGTTGCGCCGGGCCTCTCGCACATGAGGGCGTGACACGCGACTGGAAGTCGGCGGCAGCGAGATCGGAGTCGGACGCGACGATGAAGAACATCGAGAAGATATTCCTCGACGTGCTTGACGTCGTCACACGAGCGCTAGCGTGCTAATACAAGGTGTGGTTGCTGGCCGCACCGACTCTATGGCTCTCACGTCCATTACCGCGTGTCCGAGGTCTACAGCTGATTTCAATGGATACCGGTTCGTATGTGCCGTTTAGCTCCGAGAGTATGGGCTTCAACGGGCCAATCTACTAAGCCCTTTAATTAATTAATTAATTAATTAGGTGTAAAAGACCATCTCACCCTTTTAAGTTTGGGGAGGGGGGTTGTACCGAAGCACTGCCCCAATAATAAACAGTGAATAGAGTTTGTTTGCTGGATTATCTGTTAATCATGTCCCTGATATTTACTCGAGAGAAAAGTATGTTCTTATTTTCCATCTTTTTTGAATCTCAAGGACAATATGGATGAGTTACATGGAGTATATCGTCCAGAACACGAACATAGGTATGTTATATGAATGGTATTATCTTTTTATGTAACATTCATGTCACGTTTGTGGATTCCCCTGAACCCGCTTCATTTTCTAGCCATTTCTTCTGAGGGGTGTAGAGTGAATGGTGCACACATATATCTTCTTATCACACCATGAAATAGAACGTGTTGAGCAACACACAATATTCAAATTATAACCAAGATTGGAATTGTGATCGTTCTGTATCAAATTAATCCGCTATCTCTGCATAATTTGGTGCAGTGTACAATTTTAGTGCAGATGAATATATCATCCAAACACCACCTATATCGCTGTCACCATGTTTCTGGATAGTTGTGTACCCCTTTGAAGGATAAAATCATCACCTTGTCCATCCTACTCACAAATATAGATGATAATATTCTTACATTTCAACAGCATATCTCAATTTCTTTCTACAATAAATCTTATTGATGTATTCGCTACAGGATCAGAATGGAGGCCCTCCAGGCAACTGAATTAGAAGATCCGGCAACTCATGCTCCTTCAGTATTTGAGGAAGATCCGGCAACAAGTATGTTCATGGACTTAATCCACGATTTCTTCAAACTTCTAACTAGGTGCCATAAATCACACTAAGATAATTATTTAAATATCTATTTCTGGCGTAATATGTATGCAGATTGCAGACTTGCAGCATCCTTTGGGCTGATGAAAACTCATGTGGTCAAAAGAACTGTAACGAACTTATGATTTAGTGCCCAAAAGATATCTTAAAAGGAAAATTGGCTTGGTATCGTAAAATGACTAGGTTCCTACAATAATTTGTCACTTTGATAGTTCCATTTAAGAATTGAATATAACTAGGATGACCTGACGGAGTATTCCATTTTAACTCTATTGAAAGTGCACATTTCTTTTTGGACAAGATAGGGAAACTTTGGTTATTGCTCTAGTTCAGTTATGCTTTACCCTGTAATCCTGACTATGTGGATGCTAGCAACGAAGCTATCCTGTAGAAATAGTACGCAGAGTCTTTACTTTAAGTCTGCAATCGAATACTCGCTGCCAATATGAGGTTTTCCCTATGAACCAGGCCAAGTTAAGAATATGGAAGAACTGGCAAATCTCTTTGGTGTTGAAAAAGGAGTGGGGCTGTCATATTTTAGTTTCCCTCAGATACTGGCTGCTACTGACAATTTATCATGGCGAAACATGGTTGGACATGGTGGATTCGGCTATATTTACAAGGTAAAACCTTTCTTGAGGCAAACAGTACATGAGAAAAAGTCTTGAACTGCTTAAGAGCCTGCGATGCTAAAAGTCTAAACACTTAGAGAATGAAAATTTAGCTTCCCACCATAGGGATAAAACATATGGGAAAACATTGTCTTGTACACCGGATGTTGACTAAAATGTGAAGTTCGCCTTCATATCTAACTTTCCGAATACTTTGTGTCTGAATAACAGTGCTTCAACCTTGATGACAGGGTATTTTGAAGTATATCAGCTCCTTCCAATAGATGAACCCGCTTTTAAAGTAGATTTATGTAGTATCCAATGGGAGAGACAGACTAACATGCCCGTGGGTCATTCATATTCATATACCGAGTGGGGTTAGATTATTGAAGAATGCAGCAGACAACTGCAACCAACTAATTCCTTGGTCATTCGACTCCTTAACTGTCCGTAGGTTTTGTAGAAATAGTATGGTTTTTCTTGTACTCCCTCCGTCCCATATTACTTGTCGCTAAAATGGATGTACCTAACACTAAAATATGTCTAGATACTCCGTTTTAGTGACAATAAAGTGGGACGGAGGGAGTATGTTTTTCCACCACCGCTAGTTTAAGCATGACTGAATTTCAGTGGGACAAAACTCGTATACTACTATATTTTAATACTGGTGATGAACTTAAATTGGATTTGATCATCAATTCCCCTATCTGCTTAGAACTTAAATTAGGTTTGGTTTTTTATTCAGTGCAGATACAAGATGGTACGCTATTCTAAATTATATCAATCGTCAATTTATTATTTGACATTATGGAGAAATTTGTGTTTCTTAAGATGGAAGAGAACAATGCTCAGTATATAGTCTCATCTACAAATGAAATTTCGATTGAATGCTTGCACACAATAGTAACACCACTAATGGTGGGCATTTTTTCTCCTGAGACACCACGACCAGCAAGGGACACCAACATTAGATGTCACTATGCACCAGAAGCATTGTTCTAGTCCCTTCATTATATGTTTAGATAAAGTTTTTAATGTTGTTATTTATTCTTTTCAGGGCAAACTTCCTAATGGTCTTGATATTGCCGTCAAAAGACATGAGATATCTTCACATCAAGGTCCAGCAGAATTCAGAGCTGAGATTGAACTCATTCAAAATCTTCGACATAAAAACATAATCAAGCTACTTGGGTGTTGTGTTCAAGAAGAAGAAAAGATACTTGTCTATGAATATATGCAAAATAAAAGCTTGGCATGCATCATTTCTGGCAAGTTTTTACTTAGACCATGGCCTCTTTCATTAAAAAGAATTCTGGTAATTTTCAGCAAGTACCTATCTCTAACATTGCATTGATGTTTTTTTAGATGAATCAAGAAGGAAATTTTTTAGTTGGTCTAAACGTCTTAAAATAATAAAAGGGATAGCGGATGGTCTTCTTTATCTGCATGTGCATTCTCAGATGTGCATTGTTCACAAGGATATAAAAGCAAGTAATATCCTGTTGGACCATGAAATGAATGCTAAAATATCTGATTTTGGTCTGGCTAGAAAACTAGCTCCAAATGTGACTGCGCAAGTGCTCGTCCGTGGCACATAGTAAGTTGTCATCTGATTCAACATTCCAGTTAGAGGTGCAACCCTCTTATTCTCATTCGAAACTCTGTTCATGTGCAAAGTCATAATGATCTCATCTTCACCTGCTAGTGGCTATGCAGATCCTGAATATGTTGCTACTGGAATGATATCGGAGAAAACAGATGTATATAGCTTCGGCATTGTACTTCTCGAGATTATAGCTGGAAAGTTGTCTCGGTTTTATATACGGAGTGCATCTCTCGGATCTCTTCCTGATTATGTAAGTATTTTAAAACAAGTATGCCATGAAGTATTTAATCATGGGACTGAATTTATTTTAGCATAGGTAATTGCTAGACACTGATTCCTTTTCATGAATGGAAGGTGTGCCACTGCACTGGTGCAGAACAGTTTGCAGCTCATAGTTTCTTAAGTTCCTTGCTTCGGAATATTTTCCTGTTCTTAGAAGTTTACAATTGCACAATTTTTTATGTTTTATTATTGATCACTGCCAGAAAAATTGTTTGTGTGCGAGAACATGCAATAGCTGGTAGCACTACCTGTATCCTCCTCATTCCTCCGTCCCTGAGAGAACTTTGGCTTTCAATAAATCAAGGTGCTGAATGGTTTGCAAAATTATTTCAGGCACGCACGCATCGAAAGAAGTTGCGCAAGCTTATGGATCCATTATTAGGTGTCAAGAAGAATGACAGAGCTCAGATTATGCAATGTGTTAAGGTAGCGCTGATGTGCGTTCACCATCCTGTCGAAGATCGGCCCACCATGTCGGAAGTTGTTGCGATGCTATGCAGCATCAAGTGTGCAAGATGAACCACCAGTCTGCTGCCACATAGTAATAAGGTATTCTAGCTGATCGGAAACAGGCAAAGAGTACAAACATCATGGGGACAACTCATACAGTCATACTCGCCAGATGAACACTTAAAAAGTCTGAATTAAATTTTGTTTTTACAAGACAGGAGTTGGGTCTACATTGTCACGAAACTTCAATTTCAAACCGGACCCACGCATCGAGCTGCAAAATATTATTTCTGCTGTTGATCAAATTTGAATTTAATTTTTTAGTGGCACACTAGATGCATTTGTATTTTTTTTTAACTTCTTGGCATCATCCCGATAGATTGCACACATCGCACCTGAAGTGCAAATTTTATATATGGGCGTTTATATATACAGGTACCCTTGGGCGTGGTGACCATAAAAAATATGGTTCCAACATATTTTTGAAGATATATGTTAAACAAATCTGGAAAAACTCACACATGTGCACTCCGTATATATCAGTATTCTGCAATAATTTGTGGGGAGGTATACAATTTTGCCACTAATACTACATCTCTTGTTACATCGATGCACATGCATGCCTTCCTTTTCTCTTGCTGAAGTAGGGGAACTATATGGCACCGCAGATGAGTAGGTACTACATATATGTTGATTTGCTCATTCTTGATTTATAGGAGACCTTCAGCCTCAGAGTAAGTAATCTGAGGCCGGGCATCACCAGAAACTGCTGAAAACAAAATTTCAAAAAAAAAAAAAAAACTGCTGAAAACAAAGCACTGTTCATTTCTTCAGAAACCATATACAGTACATGCAAACATCAAACTCAGATTTGACGATGCTGAAACTCCGTGGTACGTCAATGGCCATGCGCAATACAAGCCAAGGCAGACAATTACATCAAATAATATGTGAGAACCACACTAGTATTATCTCTGCACTTCCTGTAAATTCTGGTGGCGAGCACTGCAAAATGGTTTATTTTTTTGGATCAAAAGAAAAATGGTTTCTTTTTTGGATCAAAAGAACTTCGATAAGGAGGCAAGTTTCGCTGGAACTAAGGTTCAGCGTTTCTCTTGGTTCGCTTATCTAACTTTCTTTCAGCTCTTTAAGCCTGGATCATTTGCACAGCGGCACTAGAGTTGAGACTATTGCTGCTTCGGAGCTCCCATTCTATTCTTGAGAAAGCTGAGGATAATAAAGCGGGTGAATAATTACAAGTCAAGATGAGATGAGATGTAAATGGCAACACCTATTATTGCTCTCTATGATGATTTTATTTCCAAATTGGGTGTAGTAAAGCTACCTTTGTTTATGTAGATGAGAGAGGGCCTTCAAGCGAAGTCATGTGTGATGCAATGTGAAGGACCAGCAGCTCCTGGAACCTGGAGGGCTGCGCCATGTGAAGGACCAGCAGCTGTGCATGCGAACCTGGAACTTTGTGATCCAACGGCGCCTCCGAACCTGGAACTTTGTGATCCTGATGGATCAGAATGTAAGCTTTCGGATGCAAAGTAAACGCCCGAAATTCGAGCGACAACAAACAATAATATCCAAGATTCTCATAGTCAGTTCTCAACTATGATCTCTGGAAGGAAAAGTAAATACCAACATACCTATTTTGCACGCACACGAAAGATCGACTTACAATTGTGGTTTCGATTGGGTGAAATTTCTATGTGAGATTCTCCAGAGAAAAAACACTAACGCAATACATGAGAAGCACAGCGGTGTACTAGCTAGCACTTTCAGGAACAGCGTGCTAACTAGTAAATGATTTTCAATCCTTTGAATGAAGTGATAAGAAAAGAAAAAGAATAGTCAGTTGCAGAACAATTTTAAATCCTGCAGATACATGCCAAAATTTCGCAGATGGATTAGTGGATATTACAACTTTGAAAGAAAAGTATGATGTAAATCGTGTGTATGCTGTGCCAAAGTATACTTCCTGAATAACTACCAAGCACCAGTCATCCGTCGAGACGAACAGAAATGGCACAAAATATGGTCTTACCACAGGTGCCTGTAGAAAGAATAAAAGCACAAGTTCCCCATTAATAAACATTATGACAAGGCAGAACAGCAAACTTCAGAACTAGCTGAATTATCAGAAGCAATTATAACTGGCTTTGAACTAGCTGTACCTCTCTGCATGATGGTTCAGGACCTGCTTTGTTCAGGAGCGTGTCGACGTAGCTGACGAGAGGGAAAAGCTGGAGGTAGAAGGTGATCTCACCCTGCATCTCACGGAGCTCGTCGGCATGCGGTGCCCCCATGAAGCACCGGTACAGGTATCCGCGGCCCTGGCAGGACCTGACGAGCAGCAGCGCTTGCCGGAGCGTCTCCTCCAGCTGCTCCATTGGGTTCCTCGTCTCAGGCTGCTGCATCAACTGCGCCGAGTGGAGCTGATGCAGCAGATCGCCGATCATCTGGGCGCGGCGAGCGAGCTGCAGGCAGGTGGCTCTGTTCCTACGGACCGTCTGCGCGGCATCAGCGATCATCTTGATGAGCCCGTAGGCGTCCACTCCTGCAAACTGCGCAACCATGGCAGCCTGACCAACGAGAGCCATCTCTTATCTTCCTTTGGTTCAGGATCTTAAATTGATCCAGTGTCCCAAGAGAGGAATGAATGAAGATGGATGTTCACTCAGGAAGAGAAATGTCCAACTAGCTGCTCATATAAAGGCCTTGGTTTGGTACAAGCGAAGACAGTGACTTTGACTAGTGCGGGCAATGGACACCATATTCTCCAGAGTCCAAATACTCGTACTGTTCAATGATTGAATTTTTCAATCACACCTCATCCATTGACATTTGAACAGATCTAGCTTAAGATGGGTCCAAAGTTGGGCAGGTTCCTGGAAACTTCAAGCTTGCATGTATGAATGATTTTCAGAAATGAGACGAACCACGTGGAAGGGCGGCCGGTCCTACCTACGTCATACGACCAATAATTACAGGGTTTGAATCTTTCTCTTGACAACTAGACTAAACAAACCATATGTCCGTGGACTATATGAGCAGCATTTAGAGATTGAAGTGAAGTGATACTTGAACGAAATATCAAGCACACATGGTAGAACTTTTTGAGAAGGTTCCCATCTTCCATGACCTCCATATTCATCTCCACTGGAACCAGAGCCCATGAAAGAGACCTCTGACCAGCTCAGTTGGACTCATCACAGAGTACACATAATCTTGGTCACTGAGGTACCTGTATTTTCTTCCTTTATAAAGGTGGACTCACTGTCAGACATGCTATCTGAATGCACAAATTCAGTACAATAATGCACTGGATGTCTTATTATTAATTTTTCTAAAAACCTGGTTTGAGAACTTACAATCGAATACAAACAAACCAGAATAACTGCAATAACCGTTGATGCTATATTAAACCAAAAGCAAATAAACTGAAGGAGCAAAAATGAGAGTGATCATTGTATCCATGTTGTGATTGGATAGAAATATTTGATTGTGGCACAACACTTCAAATTCTGTCACCAGCAGCGCCAATCTTCTCATTGTAATCCAGTACTTCTTATCAATGTAGGTATTGATCTGGCATCACCTGAAAATAGCAGACAGAGCCAACGTCAGTAAATTATTTTTTTCGCGAAAGCTTGCGTTTCGATGCATTGATAGAAAAGAGAGTTTGTGTACAAGCCTTGGAAGCAGGCAACCCCACCGCATACAACTCAACCCACTAGCTAAGGGAGAAGCACTGCGAGGCCGCTAGCCCCCGCGCTCACCCAAGAACGAGCCTCAGTCCTGATGCATTCCATTAGAGCGCCAACCGAGGGTCTTGCGTTGTCGAAGACGGTCGCGTTCCGGTGCTTCCAGATCCACCATGCCGTGAGCATCAAGAGCGAGGAGGACCCCTTGCGCAGCAGACGGGGGGTGGCCTGTAGCGTCCGTGTCCACCAATCCACGAAATCATCTTCCACCGGAGGTGTAGCCGTTGATCGGATCATGACAGCACCTCATGCCATATCGTACGAGAGAAGAGGCATCCGGTGAGAATGTGCTGCATCGATTCTTTCTCCTGGTCGCAGAGCACACATGAGTCCTGGTGGGGTAGGCCTCGGCGGGCCAGCCTCTCTCCCGTCCAGCATCGGTCCATGCAAGCTAACCAGATGAAGAACTTCACCCTTGGCGGCGTCCAAGATTTCCAGTTTACTTTCCAAGATCTCGAGATGGTTGCCCCCTCGAATAGAGCAGCATAGCAGGATTTGGCGGAATATTGTTCGTCCGGAGTCCATCGCCAGATAAGGGTATCCGGTGCTGGAGAAAGTTGTATCCCTTGGACCAAAGTCCACACCCTGACATATTGCATGAGCGCAATCGGGCTCAAGGCCCCTGCAATGTCCCCGATCCACCGGCGCTCTGACAGCGCCTCGCGGACGGTCCTGCGCTTCCTCGTACGCTTGGGGATGATCGCCACCAAGGCCGGCGCCACATCCCCCAGCGAACTACCTTCTAACCACTTATCTTGCCAGAATAGAGCCATAGACTCGTCCCCCAAGCGCATCTCCGTGGAGACTTCAAAGATTTTGCGCTCTACCTTCGGGAATTGCATGTCTAGTCCCCGCCAAGGGCGTGTTTGATCTGTATGCATCCTCCACAACCACCGCACCCTGAGGCTCACAGACGTGCGTACTAGATCCGGAATCCCCAGTCCTCCCAGCCGCAATGGTCGGCACACCCTAGCCCAGTTAACATGACAGTGCCCCCCTGGGCTGCCGCGCGTAACGTCATGTAATCTTAGGATTTGTGCTGGGGTATGGTTAAATGGCAAGCATACGGAGTAGGTGGAAGGGAAGTCTACAGGCTGAAGCACACCAAATTGTAAGCGATGGAAAATCTAATATGCAGTTCATAATCACACCAACCCAATATGCATTTCAAACATGGATAAAATAACCTAAGCACAGAATCAAATGCACAGTGGTGCATACAGACACAAAGCACAAGACGAATGGAATCAATCCATCAACATTTCATCCAAACTTATAAATTTGGATGCAGTAATCTGTAACCTGATTGTAGAGACAGTCACACAACAGATAGCTGATGGTCCTGTTCTGCACTTCTTTTACAATGAAGGGGCAACCCTGTTCTGAGGAAGAACAGATGAAGCGTACTAGCGCACACCTAACTACCGAAGTGTTCACATAAAAACAGATCAACAACAGCTCAGCTTCTAATCTTTACCATTGCATCACAAAGTGCATAGAGAAATCAACTAACAAGAACTGAAATTGATGATGCGCATAAGAAAAGATATTGTAGAACTATCTCCAAGAGAAATAAATGTGTTTCGTGCATCCAAAGAAAAACAATTTGGTGTGCATCTCCAAACAAAATATACCCAGCATGTACCAATTCTTGTCGACATGAGTACTAGACATGAGTACTAGCATATCGAAAATAGGTCTCAGCAAGTACACTAAAGGATTCTTATTTAACAAGAATTATAACTCTTCTTCCATACAAGGAATTACAATTCTAAATGACTTTGATTGAACGGTACATCATAATAACAGATCAGCAACAGTTCAGCCTCTATATTTTAGCTTGGCATTACAAAGTGCATAGAGAAATCAACTAACAAGACCTGAAATTCATGATGCACAAAAAAAGATATTGTAGAACTATCTCCAAGAAAAATAATTGTGTTTCATGCATCCGTAAAAAATATTGGTGTGCATCCTAAACAAAATATACCCAGCATGTAACATTTCTTGCCAACATGAGTACTATATCGAAAATAAGTTTTAGAAAATACACTAAAGTATCCATATTAACAATATTTAAAAATATTCTTCCATACAGGGAATTATAGTTCTAACTGGCTTTTGTTTAAGGGTACATCAAAGTGTTTTATTTTTCTGGAACATGCATAAAAATGGGTGTTTTATCTAATGAAATCCACATAAAAATGGCTTTTGGTTTAACGTATCAATTACCAGTATGTTGAGGAACTCAGAGCCTTCGGAAAAAATGTGGCTGTGTAACACAGTCACCACTTTTCGTCTAGGGAAGAAGGCATGGTTGACAAGGCTTTGTTTAAACCAATGTCCAGTGATGCTGGAACGCCATGGCCCCCAACTGAATTCCTCTAGCAATTTTCCGTTGCTATCACAGTGGAACATGTAACCGTAATGGTCAGAGTAATAGCAGACCAGCATGGTTCCATGGGGAAACAAGACCTCGTGTTTGTTAGACTCTAAGATCTATCTAGTCTAGGTGTTCATCGGTAGATGTAAGAACCTATGCCTCTGTGATAAAGAATCGAGAAGGAAACCGAGATGGAGAGAGGGCAGTGAGAGAGAGAGAGAGAGAGAGAGAGAGAGAGGAGATACCAGCTTCGGAACCTTTGGACGACGATGGAGTGGAGGAGGACATGGTGTCAGTGGTGGAGCTTCCCGTGAGCCTTGCGTGAACCCTAGATCGGAAGGGGATATGGGTGGGGAGTCTGGCGGCGCGATGAACTACGTACTGCGTGCTCCGACCCCCACCACCTTTTATATGCGTAGGTCACATGGGCCCGCCAACCATATTAGGGTTGCGCACCCGATCAGGGCGCGTAGATCACAGGGACTGGCAGGCCGTTAGGCTTGACAGAGGAGATCAAACTAACATTCTCCCCCTTGATCTCAACTTTTACTTTTAACTTTTATAACTTTTACTTTTACTCGTTTCATCACATATTGGTACATAGAGCATGTTTCATCTTCATAGCTCAATTGCCGATAGAATCAGATAGCTACAATATACCTTTCTGTTTTAAAACTAAACTATTCCTTTCCAGGTCTCTCTTGATCCAGGAATCATCGGCTTTCCCTTAAACCCATGTCGGCTAAGTGTTCCTTGAACACATTGGGTGGTAACCCTTTCGTTAGCGGATCCGCAAGCATATCCTTTGTCCTTATATGCTCGATACTTATAGTTTGATCCTGGATTTTATCCTTCACAACATAATACTTTATTTCTATTGGTTTTTAGCATTACTCGACTTGTTGTTGTGAGCATAAAATACTGCGGGCTGGTTGTCACAGTACATCTTTAGTGGTTTGTTAATTCAATCTACCACTTTCAAGTCGGGTATAAATTTCTTTAACCATATCGCCTGCCCCGTGGCCTCATAACATGCTATAAATTCTGCATATATCGTGGATGATGCAACTATTGACTGCTTGGAGCTTCTCCATGAAATAGCTCCTCATGCGAGAGTAAACACATATTCTGACGTGGATTTTCTATTATCTTTGTCTCCCGCAAAATCTGCATCAGAATACCCTCTTATCTCTAGGGAGTCAGATCTTCTGTATGTTAGCATGCGGTCCTTAGTGCCTTGCGCATAATACAATGCTTTCTTTATCATTTTCAGTGCTCTGTGTCTAGGTTCTCTTGATATCTACCGAGTACCCCAGTGATAAAAGCTAAGTCAGGACGAGTGCACACTTGTGCATACTGTAAGTTTCCAACCGCAGAAGCATATGGTACTGCTTTCATTTGATCGATCTCGTACTGGTTCTTGGGACATTGGAATTTCCCAAAATCGTCGCCCTTGACAATAGGAGCAGGTGTTGCAGAACTCGCATGCATATTATACTTTTTGAGAACCTTGTCAAAATATGTCTTCTGCGATAGTCCTAAGATTCTATTTCTTCTATCTTGGTGAATCTCTATGCCCAAAACATATGAGGCTTCACCAAGATCCTTCATATTAAAGTTCGAGGATAAGAACTTCTTTGTTTCTCGTAGAAGACTGACATCACTGCTAGCAAGCCAGATATCATCCATATACAAGATTAGGAAAATGTATTTCCCACTTTTGAACTTTGCATAAATGCATTTATCCTCAACATTCTCTTTATATCCAAAACTCTTTATTGTATCATTAAATTTCAGATACCACTGTCTAGAAGCTTGCTTTAATCCATAAATAGATTTCTTCAGACGACATCCCATATCTTCCTTGCTTTCTATGATAAACCCCTTGGGTTGTATCATGTAAACCTTTTTTTAGATCTCCAATAAAAATGTCGTCTTTACATCCATTTGATGAGTGACGACTTCTCATGGCTTCTTCATATGAGGTGGGATCACCTTCCTTATGAGCCATTTCTATGTTATAAACTTTATAATCACTAGAAATAGCTGAATTTTTACGTCTTGTAGACCTTCTAAGGCCTTTATTCTCTTGCTCATGTCGTGCCTCAACTTCTGGCACATCCTCTACAAAAGGCTGCCGCACCTCCCTTTCAAGGTCAACTTCGGGTTCAGTCGGCTCCTAATGGGCAGGTTCCGGGTCTTCACATCTAGTTGTCATGGTTGGAGTTACAACGGATGCTTGCACCGCAATCTCAGGGGTTGACGATGCAGGTACAATAGGTAGTGAAAAAAACGGCTCTTGAATCTTCGGATTAGGTGCACACACCCTCTTCTCCTCAAGATCAATTTTCCGAGCTACCATGCTCCCCCTCATCATTTCGTCTCTAAGAAGACCGCATGTCTCGTCTCTATAATACCAATGGAAAAATGGAATAACTCATCATACTACGCACCATATCCATAAGAGTACGGTTACGTCTTTTAGCTACTCCATTTTGCTGAGGCTCACCCAACATTGAATACTTGGCTACTATGCCATTTTCCTATAAGAACCTTGCAAAAGGTCCAGGGACTTGGCCATATGGGGTGTGTCTTCCGTAGTACTCCCACAGTCAGATCTCACTATCTTTATTCTTTTATCATGTTGATTTTCAACTTCAGCTTTGAATATGTTAAATTTATCCAACACTTTAGATCTTTCTTTAATTGGATAGATGTATCCATATCGGGAGTAATCATCTGTGAACGTTATGAACGAGTCATAACCATCCACACTTTTCATAGGAAATGGTCCACAAATATCAGTTTGAATGATTTCTAGTGTTGTTGTACTTCGGTTTGCACTTTTTTGATTTGCTTTACATACTTTCCTTTAATGTAATCTATGCATTTCTCTATGTCTGAGAACTCTAGTGGAGGAAGAATATCATTTTTTATTAGTCTCTCTATTCTCCCCCTCGAAATCTGGCCTAAACGACAGTGCCATAATTTCGATGAGTCGTGAGTTCTCTTTCTTTTCTTTTGCTCTTTATTCGACTGAGAAACATGTTCATTCACTTTGCACACAGACTAAACTTTTTCATGCAAAGATATAAATAAAGCTCATTATGGAGGAAAGCTACCCCCACATGAGTATTATTACACCAAATGACACACTTGCCATGTCCAAAATAACACTCATAATTGTCTTTGTCTAAGCGTGATACACTAATCAAGTTCATGTGAAGTGAAGGAACATATAATACATCTCTGATAAAAATCGTGAAACCATCAGCTAACTCCAGGGAGATATTCCAACAGCTTCAACTTCTGCTTGAACTCCATTAGCGATCTCAATGCATCTTTCGCTTCTTTGCATAGTCCGGGTCAAACTGAATCCCTGTAAAGAATTTGCAACATGAACATTTGCACCTGATTCAATCCACCAAGTAAATTTTGATAACTGTGTATACAGGGATTCATTTACAAAGGAAACAACATTGTTACCTTTCTTTGCCATTATGTATTTTATCCAATCTGGGCAATCTTGCTTGTAATGCCCAGTCTTCTTGCAGTGGAGACAAGTGTCTTTGTCCACCGGAAGAGACCTCTGCTGATGTTGATGCTAATACTGCGAGGGAGCTTTCCCATGTGCTTTTGAAGGAGAACCAGACTGACTTTGATTATAGTTTTTTTTCTTGTTATCCTTCACATAGTTCACAAAACCACCATGTGAGGCTTTAAGTCTGTTCTCCTCTTGCACGCACATAGCTATAGTCTTTTCAACATCCCATTTTTCAGGGGCCATGTTGTAGTTTATCACAAAGTTGTCAAAACTGATTTGGCAGTGAAGCCGTGATTAGATGAACAAGAAGTGTTGGCTTGAGCTCCAGATCAGTATCCATGGGCGTAAGTTTAGCTGCCATGTTGCTCATCCTTAGAATGTGCTCTGTATGCCATGTGTACCTCCTGTGTACTTTTCTGTTACCAGCTATTTAATCATCTAGGTGGCATATACCTTTGAAGAGCTAGTGAACTGGCTCTTTATCTTTTCTAAGTACTCTGTTACGGAAGCACACTCTGCAATTGAGCCCACGATTGCATTCTCAATTATATTCTTTATAAATGTCATACACTTTTTGTTGGCCGTTAGCCACTTTCCGTTTTCAATGGAATATGACAACTCCAAAGGAGCATAGTCCCTTTTATTTTTCTCCCATGTAGCATCATCATCATCTGCCTCTTTAACTGGCTATGTTGGCTTGACTGGCTGTGGACTGTTCACAACCCAGTCAACCTCAGCACATGCGAAGGCTAAATCCACCTTCTTCCTCCATTCACTGTAGTTGTCTCCTCTGAGGGTTGGAACGTCCTTGATGCATCTCATCAAGTAGTACCCTCCTGAAAACCACAATGAAATGAGAAAATAACAACAATTTCATGTAATAATCCAACGTTGGTCAAAATTAGAACACACAACTGTTTATGCAATTAAAACTATATCACCGTTGGGTAGAAAATAGCAATAAAAACATATATGAGACTATAACAATAAATCATGATCATGCTATTAACAACATTGGTTATATAATAACATAAATCACAATTATTACTTTAACATGCTCTTAAAAAATTTAATTCTCAATTTACCCTATTTTGCTTTAATAGGGCACTTTTAATTAATTTTGCAGCGGAAAACATGAATAAAAAACTCATAAGCTTTATACTTTATACGATTATTTCTTTTTTACTTTTGTACTCCCTAACCAAAATTTTCGTTGGAAAAAATTGAATAGGAAATACTAGATCAAATTTGCCCAAAATTGGACAAAAACTGTTAATTCTGCTTCTCTGGCGAAAGAACAAAAAATCAAACCCAGCCTTTTTGTTTAGCCCGACCCATAGTCTGGCTTTCACTGTCGCGCCCGTGCAACCCTTTCTTTATTTGGCGCCCAACGCACAAGGCAAAAAGGCCCCTTGTTGGGCGACGCGGCGTTAAATTTCGCTCGCTCGCGCCTTGCCCTTCCTCTCTCTGGACAAAAGACCGCCCAGGCCCAGCCCACGTGGGGCCTCTCTATCTCTCGGCCCACAGCCTGCCAGCGGCCAGGGATTTGATACCGTCCGTTCATTTCGATCGGGCGGGCCACCGTGCGAGTCGGCGGAAGAAAACGAGCAGCATACTAGCTCCCGGTCGAATCCCAGCTCATTCTTCCCCCCGCGCCTCTATTTCTTTCCCCTTTCTCCCCAGCGGCGGAAAAATCGGGACGATCGCTGGCCTCCACTTTTCCGTGCGCGCTCCGTGCGTGCGCCGCCGGCGCGGTCTTTCTCTTGCCCTCCCCTTTCTCCACTCCTTTGTAACTGCGTGAGAGAGAGAGAGAGAGAGACATGGCTCTTGGGCTTCAACCCCGCGTCCGACGGCGACCCGTGGCGCGTTCCCTCGTGGTGAGCGCGTCGTCATCGAACGGAGAGGTTTCGGTGCTCCTTTCCTCCCCGGCGGCACTTCTTCCCGTGCCTCCGAGGATGCACATGAGAAAGAGAGGAGTGGCGCAGCCGTGGTGGCGGCGCACTATTGCCGGTGAGCAATCCTCTTCCCCTCCCCTCTAATCCCTGTTAGGGTTAGGGTTGCTTTTGGGGAAAATTCTTTTTTCTGTTTCTTTTCTTTCACCAAGAACAACTAGAGCCTAGTGAACCCGCTCTGATACCATTGTTAGACTCTATGATCTATCTAGTCTAGATGTTCATCGGTAGATGTAAGAACCTATGCCTTTGTGATAAAGAATCGAGAAGGAAACCGAGATGGAGAGAGGGCGGAGAGAGAGGAGATACCACCTTCCGAACCTTTGAACGACGATGGAGTGGAGGAGGACATGGTGTCGGTTCTGGAGCTTCCCGTGAGCCTTGCGTGAACCCTAGATCGGAAGGGGATATCGGTGGGGAGTCCGGAGGCGCGGTGAACTACGTACTGCGTGCCCCGGCCCCCACCACCTTTATATGCGTAGGTCACAAGGGCCCACCAACCATATTAGGGTTGGGCGCCCCCCAATCAGGGCGCGTAGATCACAGGGCCTGGCAGGACGTTGGGCTTGACAGAGTAGATCAAACTAACAGTGTTGTGTCTCTACGATGCTAGGAATCCTCCTTAGTGGGAGTTCAATCTGGTATTTTAATGATCAAACCCCGCTTTCATGTCAAAAAAATCCAGCACTCCCGTTCCAGCAACTCCTTTCTTTTTCCAAATATAAAATAAAATAAAGGTCATTCTTTTTTTATTGCTAGAATGTACTCCACACTCCGGCCACTCTTGGCCTGCGCTACAGGGTCGGAGCCAGAAATTTTGAGGTTGTTGCTCGAGATTTAGTCACGAACTAAATATTGTACTAGTTAAACGCACGTGCGCTGCTACGGATTATCAAGTTCCTTTCTCCATCACATGTATGAACAATGCATGTGAATATTTCGACAATAGCACGATAGTGTTGGGAATATGCCCTAGAGGCAATCATGTATGATGTAGTTCCCAATGTATTCATAAAGTTATTCTGTTGTCTTTGTTTTGAACATTTGATATATGTCATTGAATATGTGATTAGATTGTGGAACTATGTATTCATGTTGTTCATGCTAAATTGTCCTTGGTCATTAAGGTTGTGCTGGACACACAATCTAGACTAATGTGAGTGTTGGCTGATGACTCAGTTCCACTTGTCATGGGCATGGTGATGCCATTCCAACTTTCACAGACTCGGCTAAAGAGTTTAGCAAGTCGGACTGACGCATATTGAGATGCAACGAATAAGTCGTCATTTGCATGTCTCAGTCAATGTAATCCTTAGACCCGAGGTTGTTGCACAATCCGAGTTGTGGATCACCGACTTAGATTCTGTTAAACATTGTTCCGTGACAAGGCAGAGTTCGGGTCGAATGAGAAGCAATCTGCGCGATATGAATAATCAAGATGGGATTTTGCCCCTCCGACTGGAGATATTTTCTCTGGTCCCTCTCGAGTGTTATGATTCCGGAAGCATGGCCATGCGCGATTCGGTTAAGTGTTAACCATGTCTATTGACTAAGAGTTTGTCAGATGAATCATATATCACAGACCGGGAAGAGAGTTGAGCTATTTAAGGGATGACGATAATTCGCCTATAGTTCAACAAGATATATCGTGAGGCAAATGGGACTCAGATGAAAGTCATATTGGAAGGTATGTCATCATGACTCTATGGCACTTGGGAGTCGGCACGTTCTGCTAGAAGCTGCTACCGGTTGATCGATTGGGAGTCAGACTCCAATCATGTCTAAGTCGCCATGAGCCTGCAGGGCCACACACTTAATAGCAAGAGCAAGTATATTGGTCGGGTTGGACCCGAACCAGAAATGGACTAAATTAGTGAGTTGGACTCACGGAGAGAATGAGCCACAAGCATTGTGGAGCCCACTCCCACTCTATATAAAGAGGGGCACAAGTTGACCAACTGGCACAAGTTTTCCACTCCCATGCGTTGGGAACCCTAGCCCCACTCAGTCCAGCCGCCGCACTGGACCTAGCAGTCCAACGTCGGAGCTCCTCCTCATGGGACTACACTGCATCGACGTGCTTCTTCAATAATCCGCACCTGCGCGTCTAGTGGTAATCCTCGTGTCCTTCTATCTCGGCTAGATCTTGGGAGTACTGCGTAGATTTTGTTTTGTTTATGTCTACACGTTCCAGCAGATAGAGCTAAGGAAAAGAGAATACGGGAGCACACAAAACATTAAGTGACGTTTCATCGAAGGTTGTCTATTTCAAAATATAAGCGGATCTTTTTTGGAGAAAAGCCACTATATATAAGACCATTATTCTCTTCTTCTACCATGGCGTCTCTTTCTGTAATTCATCGATTCCACTCGGTTCGTCGGGTCACCTTCTCTATGTTACATGCATTGACTTGTCAGCACCATATATCTTTTCGTCCAAATGCTTGCTCATTCTCGCACACCCAATTGTCACATCCTCTTCATCCCGCATGGTTTCATTGTGGATTGTAATCCCCAACGTCCTCCCTAGAGGGGGGGGGGTGCATATACGGCTCATGTGGTGTCGTTGACGTCGACTGCCGCGGAAACAAGAACTCTTTTCTTGGATAGGAAAGACAACAAAGAATAGTTGGTCACCAAGGGCGGAGAGTGGGGTCTCCATGGTGTTGGGTCTACCTTTTCTATAATCCTAGATGGTTTAGAGGCACGGTCCGTGATAAATGTGTTTTTGCGGTAGTGTTGGGTATTACTGATCCTCGCTGGACTAAGAATTTCTCAAGTCTCGGTCTACACCGAGAACAGTTGATCCAATGTTAAGATCGTGCAAGAATTTACAATTTGTTGTAGTCTACACGTTTTTTACATTATGTGAACAAATTGTGTTATCATCGTCAATGTTTTTCATACATCACATCTACGGGACACTGATGCGCGTGTAACACACGTTCGTTGGGAGACCCCAAGAGGAATGTATGAAGAGCACAGTAGTAAGTTTCCCTCAGAAAGAAACCAAGGTTGAATCAACCAGTAGGAGAAAGAAATCACTTCCAAAGGTTGATGCAGCTGAGGTGGCAGGACGCACTACCGGTTCAGAAGTAACATGAAACCTACACAACACAATTAAATTTCTTTGCCCGAACGAAGCGGTGAGGTTGTCAATCTCACCGGTTTTGCTGAACACAAAGAGGTTAAACGTACCGCGTGGAAAATAATATGTGTTTGCAGTAGATGAAAGAGAACAGTGATGTCAGTAGTAAAACAGTAGCAGCAGTACGAAAACGGAGATTGTAGTGGTTGTATTATCAGTATGAGGAAAATGGACCGGGGTCGACAGTTCACTAGATGCGTCTCTCCCAAGATAGATAGATAGATAGATAGATAGCATTTTATGAATGGTATGGCTTATGTGCATGTGAAGTGTGTAATCCATACATGATCTGTGTATCATGTTTTTTGTCAGCCGGCTGGATCCTAGGTGATGTCATTTTATTATATAACGACCTGTGTGTCGGATTTCTATGTAATTTTTCATTTACTAGCTAGTGTAGCTTTTTGGAGAACCTGAATGACATGCAAGTCGATGTACAAGTCGGCTACATGGAGTAAGATGGCACGTGACAAGAGTTGGCACGAGTCGATTTACAAGCTTTGTGGAGATGGAGATCACCATGAAGAGAGCCATACCATTTCACATTATAATTGATTTATTTGTGTTATTGTTATGTCTCTTTTTACCTCTATTTAGATAGTTGGTAGATTTTAAGCCCTCAAAAAATATCTAGTCGGTCGCCCCGCCAGTGCTGCACCATCACAAGTTGGACATTCTTGGTAGTGGGCTCATAAAATTGAGGTGCTACCAATTTTTTCCGATTAGGTGAGGTTGAGTCGGACTCTTACATTGGAAGCACTTGGTAAGCTAGACGATTCTATCACAACAGTTGTGGGTCTCGGGGCGAGATAGGTTGGAGTCGGGGCATGTGATGCCACCCGACTAACAGGAGTCGTATTGGATACGATTGGCAAGGTGTTGCCTAACTAGATCACTAGACGGCTAGCGGTGATGCTAAAACTCACTAGTCGGCTTGCTTATTTAGGACCTTGAATCACTTAGCAACCATCGGAGGAGTGTTGGTGTAACATCCCAAGTATGAAAACTCCCCTTAGAATGTTTGTTTCATGTTTATTAAAGTATTGCATCATGTCATCATGTTGTTTCCATTTGTTTTCATTTAGTTTGCATCTGTTTTTCCCTGTTTTCACAATTCAAATTTAAACTTTATTCAAACAATTATTTCATACTTGCTCTGTTACAACCTTTTAAGTAAAAATCTCAAATAAAAACAACCAATTTGTTTTCATTTTATTCCTTAGTGCTCAACTATTAAAATGAGGGGTTAAATCAATCAATTAAATTCCAATCCTTATTCAAAATTCAAATACATTTTACAGACAGCACCCAAGTTGAAACTATAAAAATTACCAAACACTTATAAGCATTTGTTCTAAATTAACATAGGGTTCACCCTATTTAAAAAGTTTGTTTTTATTAATGATCACTTAATATAAAAATCATCCAAATTTGAATTAAATACCAACAGTATTTAAAATTTGAACTTTTTGGAAAATAAAAGTTAGCTTTCAGTTGCTATGATGAAAACTAGCCTAACCATAATTTTTACCAATTTTTCCTAGCCCTAAAAGCCATCTTTTTCTTCCTATTCTATTTTCAGCAAAAAAAAAACAGGAGGAAGAAATTTTAAAAAGAAATTTTGGCGCCAAAGGGGAGTGGGCTGCGCCCAGCCCACCTCTTTTTCTTCCGCGCGCAGCCCAGCCCATCACTTAACAGCGTACCGTTTCGTTTTTTTCTTTCTTTCTAATCCTTCGTCGCCTCCGTGTACGGCGGCAATCTCAGCCGTGCCACGTCGCCGCCGCGCTCCCCGACGGCCAGGAGAGCCCCTGGAGCTCTATAAAGCCGCCCTAGGGCCGCGCGCCGTGCCCTAGCTAACCCTAGACCCTATTCCCCTCGAGCTCCGCCGCCGCTCCCTTTCTCTCTGCCCGTTCCCCACCACTGCCACCCCTCACCGGAGTTCCTTCTCTGAACTTCCGATGTCCGCCGCCGCTCCCGTTCGCCACCTACCCACCTAATCGCGGGAACCGCACCGTCGCCTCCTCCTCGAGCTGTTGAACACCGCAGCCGCTGCAGAGATCCGCCACACCGTCGCCGCCGTCCACGACAAGGTTACTATCGCCGTCGAGCTCGTCTCCACCGGGCCTCCGCAACGACGACCACGCCGGTGAGCTCACCGTGGCAGCCATCCCCTCTCTCCCTCTGCTTGCGCAAGCACCCGTGCACACCGCACTGCACACGCACCACCAGATCACTGCATCATCGCGCACAGCAGCACCACCGCTCGCCGCCGGCGTCATCGTCTCTGTCAGGGTTCAGTCGAGTGCGCGCGGAAAAAATTCAGTTAACGCGCTGTGGAAATACAACCTCACAGCGTCGCGGTATCTGTCGAAACTGACGAAACCACCGCAGTGGTAGCACTGCATCTCGCGCACGGGCTGGTCGCTGGTTCGATCCCTCGCGGCCGCGGGATAAAAACCCAATTTTTGCGCGCACGGCTGACGGGCAGGCCCCACCTGCCTGTGACCCATGTGGCCACGCCGGCACGCCACGCTGGCCCCAGGCCCACGGGCAGTGGCTGTGGTTAGATTACTGCGCGGTAACAAATAAATTTCCAGCACGTTTCTTTTAAATCTAAGTCCCTTAATTTTACAGATTGGTCCTCTGTTTTAAATTGTTAATAACTTTTAAAATATAACTCCAAATAATAAAAGTAAAATATGTTTGTTGTTCTAAATTAAATTGTCTATCCATTTAAACCAATTGTGTACTGTTTTGAATTTTCCAAATGCATTTCAAATTTGAATTCAAATAATTCAATTGTAATTTGCTAAATTGCATAACTAAATCATAATAAATCCAAATCATGCAAATAAAATATGTTTTCCATACCATTTTGAACCACCAATTCAAATATAAATTTTGCTTCATGTGTTGAATAATTAAAATTGCTTAAATAATTTAAACCTTATTTAAATCATTTAAATTTGCTAAATCCATAACTTAATCAAATTAAATTATTTTTGAACATGCAAAATATGTTTTCAAACTAGAAAAGTATAAACTTTTCAAATATGAATTTGAATTTATGTTTTGAACAAATAAAATTCAAATAATATTCAAACTTGTTTTAAACTCATTTAAAACTTGTTTAATTTCGTTTAAGTCATAATAAATTCATCCTAATACCTTTTTCAATATTTGAAACATGTAATCCACCCAAAATTTTATGATCTTTTCAAATATGAATTTTGTTATTTGTTTTGAACAATTTAAATGGCTGAAAACAACCAATACTTGTGTGTCACCTTTAAGGAACCAAAAAATTCCCTAAATTAATAAATAAATTTCTAAATTGGTAAACCTTATTTCCAATTGGTTCTAATGTTGTTATTTTGTTGTTTTCCTCATCCATGCATCATACTAATCCTCTTTCACCTGTTGGTTAATTGGAAAACAATTGTTTCAACCAAAATTCATGGGCTTTTCATATGCAACTCAAAACTGCATATGTGTCCATTTAAATTGTGTTACCAAGTCCACTAGTTTATTTTGATGCATAACTTTAAATTGACATGCATCATCCCCTGATTGTGCACTATGCCATGATATTGATTGTTTATCTTCCTGTATTGTTTGTTTGATTCTTCTCGGATAGACGACGACGTTGAGACCGACGATCTTTACGACACCCCTTCTGAGGATCTAGCCCAGTACCAGGCTACTGAGTTTGCAGGCAAGTTATCACTCACATGAACCATTGTGTTCCTTTCAACATTGGTTACCGATACTTTCCGTTGTCTATTTCTGCTAGCCATATGTATCGTTGCTTCTGTTACGAACCTATCACATGATACCCTGAACCCTGATATGCCTCACCTCCAGTCCTATAACCCCGTTGCTTGGGCCCGTGTCTTACTAGCATGCTTAGGGTTGTTTTGCTCGAGTCTGTTATCAGTTACTTTCTGTTATTATATTCTGTTATATTCTGGGGCTCGATGTTAAACAACCACCTGTTAATTTGAGGTATTAATAAATTGCTATTAAGGCACCGGCAGGAGGCCCGGCGTGGTTTTGAGGCCTGCTAGTGTCGACCCTAATAGGAAAAGGGTCTTGTCTACTGATCCATGATGAGCACACTATCCGCATGTGGGAAGCGTGTATGGGCGCCCCCCTCAATTTGATTCGATTCGCATCTCGTCCAAATCACCACACTTAGTTCGGGCTTTCCATTTGATGCACGCATATGCAGGTACGAACCCGAGGCCAGGGTGGAACTTTTGTAGTCGGCATTTAGGGCGGCGTGGTCTTCCAGTGCTACGAGGGTCCCCTTTTCTTCGTGGGGCTTGATTAGCCGCGCACGCACAGCACGTGGTGCTTTGGGCTTGATGCGAAGAAGAGTTGAGTTGTGTTGAGTGCCCCGCTTGGTGGGAAAGGCCTTCCCATCTGGCGGGTTATTCTTACGTGTACAGCCAAATTGGTGCACCCCTGCAGGGATAAATCTTCTCGAGAAGCCGTGTTTTCCGTGGTTATGGTTGACTTGGTAAAAGTACTGGCTAACAAGTACTCAGAACAACTTACACCTAACTAATGATAACTTGACTAGTAATAGGCTTATTGACACAACAATCTGAACCATCACTAATCCAACTATGTTAGTTATCCTCGGATTGCTTCTTTGGATAAGGGGCGAGATCCAGGATGGGTTTGTTTGGTGGTTAGTTATAGTTGGTTACGATACGCTATCTTATCCCCTTCCTGATAGCCGGAAGTTGTAGTATGTTCTGTAGTTGGTTAGTGCAGCCAGTTGCAGCATCTTTTATATCCCTTTCTTCCGTTGAACCCAAGGCATCCGTGCTTGGTGTTGACGGGCTACACTTTGGTGAACTGTGAGTCTTGCTTGCCAGTACGTTTATGTACTGACCCCTTTGGGGCTGTGGTTTCCGCAGACTACGCTTACGAGGATCCCCGTGACGGCTACTACGTGGAGTTTGACGAGGCTGCTGACGAGTAGGTAGCGGACCCGGGCAGGATCCGAGACATCGTGGATGGGCTCCGTCTTCTTTTCATTCCCGGCTTCTTAAGCCTTTTTGGATTTGTCTGTACTCAGACCCTTTGAATGCTTCCGCTGAGTTGTAATGATGTTATGTTGGGACATGTGTCCTCTGGATGATTGTATTTTCTATCTCTGCTCTAGTGAGAGCTATTTGCAACTTATTTCAATCTTTTGTGTCTTAGAGATATGTTATGTTATCATCTTGTTCACAGCCTGTTGACGTACCATGTGTGTATGGTATGAAGTACGTCAATGGTAGTGTCCTGATTTCTACGGGATAGTTTACATCGACGGTGAATAGTAAAGATTGGTTGTCACACATAAGTGTTGGCCTACTCGTAAGAGATGCGGGTGCCGGTAAGCCCCGTAATCCAATCAAAATACTGTTCAGTTCGTACGGTGAGTATCCTCTAGAAGTCCGGGTGCGACAGTTGGTTCTAGTGGGAGCATAAGAATTAAAGCATTTAATGTGCCTGCTCTTTTATGAATACATGTTTTAAGTGTTTTGCATATTTTCTGTTGTAGATCAATGGCACCTAGCAACCTTCCTCAGCTGTCCACTTTTGCATTGAGGTGAATTCTAAAGAAAGATAGGCTTAATGGAACTAATTTCACCAACTGGTACCGTAATCTGACGATAGTTCTCAAGCATAACAAGAAATACTATTTTCTAGACACTCCACTTCCAGATGAGCCTGATGATGATGCGACACTCGCTGTCATGAATGCCTACCGTAATACTAGAGATGAGTCTATGGAAATTAGTTGTCTTATGCTTGCACACATGGAACCGGACTTGCAGCAGAAGTTCGAGAATGTTGAGGCCTACGATATGACCAAAACCCTCAAAAGTACGTCCCAGACTCAGGCAAAATACCGAGAGGTATAAAGTCTCTCAATCTTTGTTGGGATGTAAGCTCAAAGACGGCGATCCACTGAGTCCGCATGTAATCAAGATGACTGGTTACATGCATACTCTAGATAGGCTGGTCTTCCCAATTAACGAAGAGTTCACTACCGATATAATTTTGAATTCTCTTCCTTGTGCGTTTGGTCCGTTCATTTCAAACTACCACATGCATGGTATGGATAAGAAGCTCACAGAATTACATGGGATGCTCAAGATGGTAGAGGCTGATCTCAAGAAAGGCACCAGTCAAGTGTTTATGGTTCAGAATAAGGCTAAGTTCAAGAAGAGTTCTTGGACCAAGAAGAAGAAGGATAAGTCAGGAGGCAACGCCCATGGCCCAGTCCAGAGCGCTTCCTCAAGGACTAAACCAACTCCTACAGCCGGATCCAATTGCCTCTATTGCAAGCAGGATGGCCACTGGAAAAGGAACTGCACCAAGTATTTGGCCGACAAAGCCAAGAGTAGAGGTGTGACTTCCAACTCAGGTACGCTTGTATGCAATGTTATATACATTTATCTTGCTGGTGCACCTAACAATTCATGGGTATATGATACCGGATCAGTAATTCACATGTGTAACTCATTGCAGGGACTAGTAAGAACTAGGAGCGTGGCGAGAGGAGAGGTTGATATTCGGGTCGGCAACAAGGCGAGAGTCGCTGCGTTTGAAGTTGTCATGATGCAACTTCATTTACCTTCAGGATTCTTAATGGAGCTGAATAATTGTTATTATGTTCAGTTCTTATTTGAAACGTTATTTCCGCCTCATATTTGATGAGACAAGGTTATGAGTCGAATATTAAGAATAATGATTGTTCTTTATATTTGAAAGATATGTTTCATGCTTTGCACCTGTTCAGGATGAGTTATTTATGTAAGGTCCCCTAGAACCACTGTTCAAGGACACCTCCGATATGCATACATTCACGATCCCAGATCACACCAGTCGTGAACAACATATCAAGTTGGTACACATATACAATATCCATTACACGATTGCATAAAAACACTTACAAAGAGACATGGTCACATGACCAAGTCTAACACAACTGCCACGCAGGGCAAACACACAACACACACAGCGGAAGACTAAACACACACAAACGTAGTAGAGCCCAAGTCACGCCTTAACCTACAGGCTGCTGACCAGGAGACGATCCTAGTTCGCAAAGCCATCAGCTCCATACTCCTCCTCGTAGATATCCTTCTGAGACTCCTTCTCGATGTCTGGCAAGTAGATACCGTTGGAACGCATAGAGATAAACAAAAACTTTTCCTACGCGATGCTTCCAAGATCTAGCCGAGGTAGAAGGCCACGATGATTACCACTAGACGCGCGGTTGCGGATTATCGATGAAGCGCGTCGGGGCAGTGCAGTCCCACGATCCAGTCCGGCCGATCCGATCCCTCGAACGTCGAAGTGCTGAATGTACAACACCTCTGCCGGTATCCACACGTACAAGGAGGAGCTCCGACGGCGGACTGCTAGGTCCAGTGCGGCGGCTGGACTGAGTGGGGCTAGGGTTCCCAACGCATGGGAGAGTGGACTAACTTGCCCGCTGGGCAACCTGCGCCCCTCTTTATATAGCGAATGGTAGTGGGCTTCACAACACTTGTGGCCCATTCCCTCTGTGAGTCCGACTCACAAAATCAGTCCATTTCCGATTCGGGTCCAACCCAACCAATACTTGCTCCCGCTGTTAAGTGTGCGACCCTGCAGGCTCATGGCGACTTGGACACGATTGGAGTCCGACTCTCAATCGATCAATCGGTAGCGGCTCCTAGCAGAACGTGCCGACTCCCAAGTACCATTGAGTCATGACGACATACCTTTCAATGTGATATTCATCTTAGTCTCTTTTGCCTCACGATATACCTTGTCGAACTATAGGCGATTTATCGTCATCCCTTAAATAGTTCAGCTCTCTTCTCGATCTGTGATATGTGATTCATCTGACTAACTCTTAGTCAATAGACACAGTTAACACTTAACTGAGTCGTGCATGGCCATGCTTCCTAAATCATATCACTCGAGAGGGCCCAGAGAATATCTCTCCATTCGGAGGGGCAAAATCCCATCTTGATTATGCACATCACACACCTTGCTTCTCATTCGACCCGAACTCTGCCTTTATAGTTGCCTTGTCACAGAACAACGTTTGACAGAACCTAAGTCGGTGATCCACAACTCGGATTGTGCGACAAACTCAGGTCTAAGGATTACATTGATTGAGACATGCAAATGACGACTTGATCGTTGCATCTCAATGTGGGTCAGTCCGACTTGCTAAACTCTTTAGCCAAGTCCGTGAACGTTGGAATGGCATCACCATGCCCATGACAAGTGGAACCGTGTCATCAGCCAACACTCACATTAGTGTAGGGTGTGTGTCCAGCACAACCTAAATGACCAAGGACAATCTAGTATGAACAACATGAATATATAGTTCCACAATCGAATCACATATTCAATGACATATATCAGATGTTCAAAACAAGGACAACTTAATAACTTTATGAATACAGTGGGAATTACATCATACATGATTGCCTCTAGGGCATATTCCCAACAGATACCAGGGACGAAACCAATATGAGTACATTTGAATGTACTCAGCAAGACACCCATCATGTAGCCTACCAAAATGCAAGTATGCTTATATGGTGCAATAGGTAGGCTATACATAGGGTTCACTATCAATGATATATGAAAGATATATCATAGTTGATTTTGAAAATCTCTGTATCTTTATTGAAGAAGATACTTCAAAAGAAAATAATATAGTTTTGTTTCTCTTGTAGATATCACAGTAAAACTTTGTTAAAAAAAGTTTTCTCTTGGCAAAACTTCTTGGAATCAACTTCCAGGTTTTGTTTAGAAAAGAAAGGTTTTCTTTGCAAAACTTCTTGTAAAACAACTTCTGGCTTTTCATCAACGGTACCTCCACGGTACAAGATTTCCTCCTTTCAGTCATTCACAAGTCCAACACCTTTTTGAAAATATTGACACAATGCTAGGTACATGGCCATTCAACTGTCCCTATCCGAGGACATGGCTATTCCGAAACTTTGACTCTGCAGAGGTGTACACAATCCACTAGATCCAGTACATCTACCGTGAACAACCACGGACTATAACAATAGTATGTAAACATCAGATAACCGATCCTAACCATCCACTATGTTCAAGCTAGAATAAGCCTATCTCTTCAGTTGAGTGTAATCTCCCCGGCACCAGGTCCCACCCCGCCACGGCAGGAGACTCAATTATCGCACCCGGGGGGTAACTTAATCCCTCACTGTGTATGCCTATTTGAATTCATGACTGGCGGCATTTCGGTTCGAGGGACATCACGCCCTTATAGCAAATTGAGATAGAACACACACTAACAAGAACAAACTTCAATTAGGCCTCGTTCCCATGTTCAGGTAGGGTGGGAGTACGGTAAAGGTTGTCTGGCGAAGACTAGGTTATGTGTCATTTTTTGTAAAACACCATTTTCCAAAAATGACCACTTCAACATTTCCTCCGGTGAGTAAGGCTTCGCCTTTCCACCGGGTTTTCCTTAAATCCTTTGTTTTGCAAAAACATATTTTAGGGTGTCCACTTAGGGACTTATACTTTTGGTGGTAATAAATACCATATGGTGGCTATGGGCTTGGTAACACCAAGTATCAACTACTGGCATAATAATGGTATATATAATAGTAGTCACCCAAAAATAGTTTTTGGTAATCAGTTTTTGTAAAACTTTTCAGATGTAAAACATGCATGATAGATAATGATAAGTTTAGTAACAGCAAGCATCAGGATGGCTTCCCTTAAAGCTCTTAGTGTCCCTGGCCATGAAGTAGTTTGAACTTGACGCACAACTCCACAACTGCTTCTTCTTCTTCTTCGTTTTCTAGCGTCGTAAAATAATAAAAGGCACACACTCAGAACTAAAGGCCAAACAACTAAACACAACAACACATACATCAAGCAACCTTATACTAGCGCAATCACTCAAACGTTATCGAGAAAACTATCTCACATAACTCTCAGGGTATAAAACTGTCATCAAACAACCATATGGTTGAGAAACCATATCCCACATCTTACATACCATATATGGAGTGGGTGTACCACTCTCATAATAAGATATCCCAGAAGCTAAAAAACATAGCTTTTGGGCACAAAAGGTGGGGCTATTAAAACAATAACAATCAATCAGAGTAATACCCATGGCAGTGGATATTAACAACGCACAAGCAATCATCACCAAACAAATTCATGATTAACTAATGCATAGATAACAAGATACTAATAAACACAACAACAATACTAGAACAACAATAACATAAGTACAATACTCATGCTAAGGCAACCACTCAGACAAATTCCAAACAGCAAACAACACACCACAGATGAATAGGCTAGTTTCTGACTATACTTATGCCTACTCAAAGTTAAGGAATCCATCAATCATGAAAATAAACAAAACAAACCAATAGCTCTACCAATGGTAACAATTCATGATTCATAATCTAAAACACAATCATCATAAAAGGTAATGCTCCTAACAAATAACATAAAAACAGGAGTGCACTAATATTATACTAGTATGGAATTCTACACAAACATGCTATAAGAAATAATTGTACTCTACAACTAATAGCAACAAGCAACTCAATAAGTCATGGAATAATAACATAGGTAATAACTTCCTAAACATTCTATAATAAATCTTACACTCATAAAATAAAAGACAGCAATACTAGAGCAACTCATAATCTCTAGTGGCGACACTAGTTCAACACTAGAGAAGCAAACACCACTATAAGGATGTATAACTCTAAACAAGAAAGTCATAAATGTAAATAACTACTAACAGCACATACACCTTACACATGCTAGTAAGCATAAACACTAAAATAATTCTGTGAAAACATCTACTAAGCAAGCATAAACCAATCCTACTAATACATGCTTTTCTACTCAATTAAATAGCAAGAAATCAAAGTATGAACTACATAACCAGTAGCTATTCTCTTAACAAAAGTTTTACTAAACACTTTCAAAAATCCAAACACTCAATAAAAATCATTCACAAATAATCTATCAATCACAAGGAATTTTTCTATTAGAAAACAATTCAATTCTAGCAAACAATGGTGAAGTATTTCTTAACATGATACTCCTAAGGAATATTATGCTAACAAATGAGTCACTCCCAACATACTAGTATTCACAAAGAAATACTAAACTCTTCACTTACATAAGTGAAACAAACAATCTATTTTCCTTGGTCGAAAATAATAATCAAACATATAATAGGACATGCTATTTTCACCCAAATGTATGGTTGGGGATTTTCATCCTTAACGAAGATGCAATGGGACCAGTGGGTTATGGGACCACTAATACCAAGGTAAAAAGAGGTAACAAGGCCTCTGGTCACACATGAAAAAATTTATATAACAAAACAATCAATACTAGACTATTTATACTAGTGAAAACAAATAACAAAACTTACACATGCTTTGCTATAAAATAAGATGCAAGATAACAGATATGATAACATCAAAATAACAGTACCAAAATGGTAGTGGACTTAACTCTAGCATAGCAAAAACTTAGGTAACAAGCACACAAAGATTTGGTGCACACAATAATCAGAAATAATAAAACTGGAAAATAACAAATGCTATTCCTACCTTTATTTGACTTTATAAACATGCACACACTTTCTAAGGTAGATGTACTGAAATAAAACAACTTAATAAAAAGTGGTAACAACTCTATACATGCTACGAAACAAGTTTCAAACAATCACACATTTTCATTCAAACAAGTACACAAATAATAATGAAAACAGAATAGTGCAGTTTCTAGATTTGCACACCATAATTAATCTATGGCTCCAAAAAATAATCTAAGATAGTACTATATATATCTAGTCAAAAGAAAACTCATCCAATTGGATTCACCTAAAAAATCAATTTTAATCTCATTCTAAAAATCCAAGAAACGCCTACTGGCCTTTTACCAAAATGGATGGCATTTCCATTTGGTAGATCACCTTGATGTGAGGAAAAGTCCTAGTGATAGACCTGGTCCTAAGCTATCCAAAACAATTTTGTTTGGCCAAATTGGTTACAGATCCAAAAAGTTATGCCAAAAGCATTATTTTAGACACCCGGTGGCAAAACAGGTCTTGTAATAAAAATACAAGTCAAATCTTAGATCTACAAATTTTAGATGGTTAAGAAAACATCATACTAGGTTCAAGATTTTTGTTGAATTTATTTTGCATTCTAAGAATTTTTTCACAGAGCCAAAGCAAACAACACAAAACTGCACAGAGTTAAAAAGAAAAGGAAATCACAGGATGTGCTGGGGTTTTGTGCGGGCGCGACCCAGCTAGACAGCGGCGCGGCCCAAACGCGCAGTGCGCGCGGCTAGTTCGGGAACAGCGCGGTTCAAGCGCGGCCGTCGATCTTAGATCGGGCGGCCCTCTCTCTCTCTTCCTCCTCTCCACTCTCCTCTCTCTCTCTCGACGGGGCCGGTGGCGGATCCGCACGGTGGCTCACCTAGGGGGCTCGGGGAGCAGTGGGGCGGGCTCGGGGATGGTCCAGGTGTCGACGGGCGTCGAGGGGCGCAGGTGGCAGAGGCCGGCGTGGCTCCAGGCGGTGGCGCGGGCACCGATCGCCCACGGCGGCGAGGTCGACGGCGGCGGCGTATCTGCAAGCGAGGCGTCGAGGGAAGATGTCAGGGAGGTTCAGGGGCCTACGAGGAGCCCATCCAGGGCGATGGCGGGGAAAGGGAAGGCACAGGGGGAGGGGGATGCTACCTCGAGCTCCCGGCGGTGATCGTCGGGGTCACGGGCATGGGCACGCTCCAAGGGGACAGGTCAGGGCTTGATTCGACTTGGGGGAGGTCTGTGAGTGTGGAGGAGTGTAGTGGCGCAGAGGATGGGGCTGGGGTGGCTTGTACCCGTGGTGAAAAGGGAAAGGGAAAGGAGGTGGCTCGGGTAGATGCCAAGTAATGGCATGGGGGCGTTCTAGGGGCCTTATGGTCACTTCCCACTCATGGCCAGCAGTCCAAGGGCAAGACCACGAAGGGGCAGGTCAATGGCCGGCCTTTGGGAGCTAGGGAAGTCAAGTCAAGAGGGAAAGAGGCAAGGTATGGAGGCCCATACCCATGCCACATCACCACTCTCTCTCTCTCTCTTGATTTCTTCACTCTCATGCCTTCTAGAAGCAAAAGAGCACATCCTGGTTCGAGTCAATAAGTTAGTCAACACATTAGACATCATCTCTCATCAATGCTTGCAATGAAAAGCAAAGAAAACATCAGCCCAAAATCGTACCAGCCACTGTTCCAAAAAAAATCAGAAAAATCAGTTAAGGAATTTGTGAAAAAATCTAAGTGTTGAAAACAGGTGAAATGAGCAAAAAGTTGGGTTTGTTTTCAAGGACCATTGGTTTCCAAAATTTGTTTTCCAAGTTGGAGTTTGTTAAGCATGTTATAACTTTCAGAAACATCTTTTGAAACCAAATTTGAAATAGTTTAAGGCTATGAAAACAATGTGGGAAAAGGTGTACTTTCTGTTTTTCTCTGTTTTCCAAAAATGCCTTTTTCTGCTTATTTTTATACCACAAAGACAACAAAAAAAGATCATTTTTATTAATCCAAAAATAAAACCAAGCTTATGGATTTGTAGTACATATAACAAGGAACAAATAAAAGTCAAGAAAACATAAAATAACATTTTATAGCCTAGTGAAAACAAAGGTAGAAAACAGGTACTTGGCTATATTTTCAGGGATTGTTTTCTATAGAAAACTTAAAAGAAAACTTTCATAAATCATTTTGAAATTTTGTTTTCTTGGATCCAACAAAGTTAAATGTTTGTTTTAAGATGCAAACAAGAATTATCCAAGTCTTGGGATAAAATTCTCTCAAGTAATCCACATAGATAACAACAGGGAAATTTAAAGAATTGTTTTCAGAAAAATTTGATAATGGTTTTACCAAGAAACAAAACTTGTATTGCAAATATGATTAAGATCATAAACACATGTTAGTTCAAACAATCATGTTGTTAGAAAAAAAATTGTTGGCCCTAATTTTTGTCTTCTTGAACACAGTACAAGATTCCAAAAACTGAGGTGTGACAATTTATTTTGAATCTTGATAGTGAATCGGTCTATAACATAAATGTGAAAAGGTTGAAACCAAATGATCTAAATATGACTTACTTTTGGCACTATCGGCTTGGTCATATAAGTTGGAAGCGCATGAAGAAGGTCCATGATGATGGAATTCTAACTTCGTTCGACTTAGAGTCGTTCGAGGCATGTGAGTCATGCCTACTTGGAAAAATGACCAAGATACCTTTTGCAAGGAGTTGTGAAAGGGCATCCAACTTGTTGGAGCTAATACATAGTGATGTATTTGGTCCAATATTGAGCACGACAGCCAGAGGTGGTTATGAGTACTTCATTACCTTCACTGATGATTTGAGTATGTATGGATATATCTATTTAATGGAACACAAGTCGGAAGCCTTTGAAAAATTCAAGTAATTCCAAAGTGAGGTACAAAATCAACTCGGTAAGAAAATAAAGTTTCTACGGCTGGACCGTGCAGGAGAGTACATGAGTCATGAGTTTGATGACCATCTAAAGAGTTGTGGAATAGTTTCTCAACTCACTCCGCCGGGTACGCCGCAGAGGAACAGTGTATCAGAACGGAGAAATTAGACCTTGTTGGACATGGTACGACCAATAATGAGTCGCAGAGATCTACCTTTATCATATTGGGGTTATTGTCTAGAAACTGCAGCGTTCACACTAAAAAGAGTACCATCAAAGTCAGTGGAGAAGACACCACATGAGATGTGGACTGGCAAAAGGCCAAGTTTGTCTTTTCTTAAGATTTGGGGTTGTGAACCATTTGTAAAGCGACTTCAGTTGGACAAACCCACGCCCAACTCGGATAAGTGTATTTTCGTGGGATATCCGAGGCAAACCTTGGGGTACTACTTATACAACCGAGAAGAGGGCAAAGTGTTTGTCTCTCGGAACGGTGTCTTCCTTGAGAAAGAGTTTCTCGGTCGGGGAGTCAGTGGGAGCACAGTTGTAACATCCCTGTTTTGCTAAACTAGGGTGTGTGGTGTTGTGTTCATATCATACATGCATGAGAACAAAAACATAAATCATGTTTGAAACCAATTTAAATTATGAATTTAAATGTTTTGAGAAAATACCACAAATAGTACCTAATCTGGGTTTCAGAATTTTGTACTGAAAAGTAATTCAATTTCACCAAACAAATACATGGTTTTGTTGGAAATTTCATAAGGTTTTCAAAAACTATTTTTGCCAAATTTTATCCTTTCAAAAAGGCCCTCAAAACAGTGATTTCTGTTCTGTTTTTAAATAGAAAGGGGTTCTTTTGTAATTTCTCCAAAGTCCAGGGGGTTTTCCAAAAGTTGGTTCTTGTCTTCTTCCTCTGGACATGGCCAGTAGACGAGCAGGTTCTCCACGACGCCTTTCCCCGCCACCTCCTGCTTCCCCCTCGAGGATAAGGGCGAGGATAAGCCTCCCCGTACGCCTCCACCTCCTCAATCGACCTCGTCTTCTCCTCTCTATTCCTCTGTGCGTGCAGGAACAGAAACCGAACCCAAACCCTACCGCCGGCCATCTGCGCTCGTCGCCGGCAGCACGGCCTCCCTCGCGCCCCTCCAAGCTCCCCGCCGGCTTCGCCACCCCTGCCTCCCCCTCCTCGAGCTCTTTCAGCCCCCGAGGAGCCCCGTGCGGCCCCCAATTTTGCGCCGGAGGAGCGCACGGCCGCCGCCGATTTCTGCCCGCCGCCGGCGATTGCCGGCCTTCCTCGCCGCCCCGACCCCGGCATCACGTTCTCTGTGAGCTCCCGAACCCCCTGGTGCCCTCCTCTTCCTCCCTCCCCCTCCGGTTCTCTCCCTCGCCGCCGTTGCCGCCATCCGCCGCCGTGACGAGCTCGCCGGCGAGCTTCCCGGCCATCTTCCGGCGAGCCGCGCCCACCCCTAGCTTGCCCTCGCTCCCCTCTAACTCGTGGTGGGCTTCAATCGTTGAAATCCCGCGCCAATTCTTCAATTGCATCGTAGCAGAGAGATTTTGGGCACGGGTGACGTCACCACGACGTCATGCATGCGTCATAAGGCCCTGTTTCTGTTTAAATTCATTTAACTGAAATGGTACTGACACATGGGCCCCACCTCATTTAAATTACAGAAAAATAATGTTTTTTATAAATGCAATATCTTTTAATTGCTTAATCAGAAAAATGTGTTCAATATACCAAAATGTTCAGAAAAATGTAATCTACATGTTCATATCATTTGCACACATTTTTTTGACAAAGTTGAATTTTGAGTATTATTTAAATCATTTAAAATAAAGAAAATAAGTTTTTATTCAAGAAAATTAGAAAATTAAAAGTTATATACCAAATTGCTCAAAATGACAAATGCAACCTATTTATGATATTTTCAAACCAATTTGAGCAACTAAAATGGTACTCACCTTCATAATCGGCCGAAACCCCCTCCGGGGTCTATTTCGGACTAATTCAGTAAAAATGCTTAACTGTCATACGAACCCTAGCAACCCAACAAACATGTTTAGGTCTTTATTCAGTGCATTAATTTTCTCATGCATACATATTGCGCATTACATCGATGCCATGTGTTGATTGTTATTTCTCTTTCGGTGTTGTTTCCCCCTCGGTAGAACGTGACTCCGAAGAGAAGGCCAACAACTCCATGACGAATACTTGATCTTAACCGCTAAGTCAAGCACTTATTCCTGAAGACTTTATCTGGTTTTCTTAACCAAGGCAAGCATAACCTCTTATCTGCTCATATACGTTTTCCAACAATATTTGATCTCGTACTTTGCATTCGATTCCAAAGTATTTGATGCTAGTAGACATAGTTCACCTATATGTTGCATTGCCTTAATATCCTGATCCACTGCTCCTAGCCGCCATAGAATTGCTTGTGCGCATCGCCAGAACCACATATCTGCTTCGCTTAGTCATACATGTTTGTTTACCTCTGCTCCATCCGGTTGATGAATCAGAGCTTCGATAACCTAGTATGATATGATGATGTGGTGAGATGAGAATTGTGTGGTTAACCTGACTAAGGCGAGGACGGGAGGCCGCTTGGGAAGTGGTTCTTTGTCCTGTACTTGCCAACCCTAGGAGTAAGGTCTCGCTGCGGAAACCAAGACTGAGCGTGCAACCACACGCGCGAGCCAATGAACCTCGCTCGACTAACTAACTTGTTTGGCCACATCCATGGGTCACGTAGTTTGCTATTTCCATCTGCGTGTGAGTCAGAAAACGATTTGGAGAAAAACTAGGGCGTGACCGGGACAAGTGATAGACGTACACGGATCTTGATCCCGACTCACAGAACAGGTGCCGTCAGGAGGTGGCCAACTCCCTGTTGACGGGGTGGCCCTGTTTGGGTTGACTCATGGATAGGGTCGAGCAAGGTAAAGGTCGGATCCAACCACACTCTGCCGGCACATCGTCGGAATTGTGCCAATAGCTTGGCATTAAGAGTCGGATGGTACGTGTGGGTAAAGTGTACCACCCTGCAGGGATAAATCTTTCGGAAAGCCATGTCCACGGTTATGGACGACTTGGTGAAAGTCACGAGGTCATAGATAACTTGAACGTGACGTAAAAGATGTTGACAAGGCATGGAGGCAATAGATGAAGGGTGCCTCCCCGGAGATGCCGGGAGGGGTGATCCTTGTAGCATGTGAGGTGCTGGGAAATGATGTTGGTGGATGAAAAGATGATGATTTCAGTAGTTGATTAGTCCCCTCATCTGTTTTAAAAACTCCATGAGACGTGCTATTCTTCCTCGTTTTGGAAAACAAAGATTGCTTTACGCAAAACAGCCGTCATAAAACCTTTCTGAAAATAAGCAGATATATAATAGGTTAACTAAGTCTTGTTGAGTACCTCCCGTACTCAGGTTTGCTTAATTTGGTTCAGGTGGAGTTCCTCACTTCAGTGGTGAATCAATGTGGACATCGACGAGTAGTTTGGGGTTCCCAGGTAGCAGCCTGGAATCTATGGGCTGGGACGTCGCCTTATGTTGCGGCCTCTTAGGCCTTTTTGGTTTTTGTTGGTTAGCAACATAATTCTCCTTCCATTGTCTGATGTAATGTTGGGTCGTGTGACCTCTGTTTGTAAGCTATACTCTAGTAACACATGTTTAATAAAGCTTCATGTTTAGAGTACTGCTTTGATCGGTTGTGGGTTTCGAGCTCATTGTTATACAGTTTTTGCTATGCCTGCATAGTTGTCGCAGTCGAGGGGTTGTGGAGCCGATGATCCATGTCCGAGCCCGCCTGTCGATGTGATCGGCCTGGGGCGAGGTAACCCCAGTAACCCTCGATTGTTGTTGCTCTTTCTGGACACATAGCATCTCTGTATAGCTTTGGTCCCGTTTCCTTCAGTTTCATCCGACTCGTGGACGCTTGGGTATGCATAGGTGGTTATGACTAGCATGGATACAAGGAGTAGTAGAGCGGGGATCCGGACTACGTGCCGATGAATCCGGTCTGCCTGCCGTTGTTTGTTGCGGCCGGGGCTGGTAACCCTGAAGGCCTTGTGAGTCCATAGCTAGGAGCACATAACAGTATGTATATCTCTGAGTCCGGGGTCGTGACAACAGTGCAACTCGAAGAAATTTGAGAGAAACCGCATAGAGGCGAGTCGGCGAGGGCCTTGGAGGCTGAGCCGGTCGTGGTACCTACGCCGGTAACAGCACGTGAACCACAGAGATCTCCCAGATTACAAAATGATCGTGATGTTTTACTTTTAGACAATAATGAGCCGGCAAATTATTTGGAAGCGATGATGGGATCTGATTCCGAGTCATGGCTTGGAGCCATGAGATCCGAGTTAAAGTCCATGGATGAAAATTAAGTTTGGAATGTGGTTGATCGCGTGACGGTGCAAGACTCGTCGAGTGCATATGGGTATTTAAGAAGAAAACTGATATGGATGGAAATGTTTCCGTCTATAAAGAACGACTTGTCGTGAAGGGGTTCCGACAGGTTCAAGGAGTTGACTATGACGAGACCTTCTCGCCCGTAGCGATGCTTAAGTCAGTTCGGATAATGTTAGCCATAGCAGCCTATTTCGACTATGAGATATGGCAGATGGATGTCAAGACGGCTTTCCTTAATGGAAATTTAGCTGAGTACATGTATATGATACAACCCGAAGGTTTTGGTGATCCAGCTAACGCTGACAAGGTATGCAAATTTCAGAAATCCATTTATGGGTTGAAACAAGCATCTCAGAGTTGGAACATTCGCTATGAGGTAGTCAAATCGTTTGGCTTCATCAAGAGCGACCATGATTCTTTTTTATACAAGAAGTTTAGTGGGAGCAAAGTAAATTTTCTAATCTTATATGTGGATGGCATATTGCTGATGGGAAATGATGTCATGATGTTGCAAGAAACCAAAGAATCATTAGAAAGGAGTTTCTCAATGAAGGATTTGGGTGAGGCGACTTACATACTAGAAATCAGGATCTATAGAGATAGATCAAGGAGCCTCATTGGATTGAGTCAGAGTACATATGTGGACAAAGTATTGAAGAAATTCAAAATGGAAGAGTTAAGATGGGGTTCTTACTGATGTCCCATGGTGTAAAACTTAGCAAGACTCAGTGTCCTTCGACGACTGATGAGCGAAGTCGGATGAGTGTGATCTCGTATGCTTCGGCAGTCGGATCCATCATGTATGCCATGATTTGTACTAGGACGGATGTTTCCTATGCTATAAGGGTAACGAGAAGATACCAGCTGACCCTGGAGACCCACTGGGCAGCGGTTAAAACCATCCTTAAGTACTTGAGAAGGACTAAGGGCATGTTCCTAGTTTATGGAGGTGATGAGGAATTCAGTGTAAAGGGTTACACGGATGCGAGTTATCTCACCGACTTAGATGATTCTCGTTCGCAATCTGGATACGTGTTCGTCATGAACGGAGGGGCTGTGAGCTGGAAGAGTTCCAAGCAAGGTACCATGTCTGCATCTACGACAGAGGATGAGTATATTGCTGCCTCGGAGGCCGCAAAGGAAGCCGTTTGGATCAAGAACTTCCTGATGGATCTTGGTGTGGTTCAAGGCGCGTCCAATCCATTGGACGTATATTGTGACAACAATGGTGCTATCGCACAAGCCAAGGAACCTAGACAACACCAGAAGAACAAACATATACTCATGCATTACCACCTCATTCGTCAGTTTGTAGAACAAGGTGATATCAAGTTATGCAAAGTACACACAAACACAAAAATTTCAGATCCGTTGACCAAAGCACTACCACAGCCAAAGCATGAGGCTCACATGAGAGGTATGGGCATTCGATGCCTAGGCATATGATGTAGAGATGATTGACTCTACTGCAAGTGGGAGACTATTGGGAATATTCCCTAGAGGCAACCATGTATGATGTAGTTCCCAATGTATTCATAAAGTTATTAAGTTGTCATTGTTTTGAACATCTGATATATATCATTGAATATGTGATTAGATTGTGGCACTATGTATTCATGTTGTTCATACTAAATTGTCATTGGTCATTAAGGTTGTGTTGAACACACAGTCTAGACTAATGTGAGTGTTGGCTGATGACTCGGTTCCACTTGTCATGGGCATGGTGATGCCATTCCAACTTTCACAGACTCGGCTAAAGAGTTTAGCAAGTTGGACTGGCCCATATTGAGATGCAACGAGCAAGTCGTCGTTTTCATATCTCAGTCAATGTGATCCTTAGACCCAAGGTTGTCGCATAACCCGAGCTGTGGATCACCGACTTAGATTCTGTCAAACGTTGTTCTGTGACAAGTAAATTATAAAGCGAAAGTTTGGGTCAAATGAGAAGAAAGCTGCGCGATGTGGATAATCAAGATGGGATTTTGCCCCTCCGACTGGAGAGATATTCTATGGGACCTCTGAGTGATATGATTCCGGAAGCATGGGCATGCGATTCGGTTAAGTGTTAACCGGGTCTATTGACAAAGAATTAGTCAGATGAATCATATATCACAGAACGAGAAGATAGTTGAGCTATTTAAGGGATGACGATAATTCTCCTATAGTTCGAAAAGGTATACCGTGAGGCAAAAGGGACTCAGATGAAAGTCACATTGGAAGGTATGTCGTCATGACTCTATGGCACTTGGGAGTCGGCACATTCTACTAGGAGCCGCTATCGATTGATCGATTGGGAGTCAGACTCCAATCGTGTCCAAGTGGCCATTGAAAGTGCAAACGCGCTTAAATCATCTTGTTTTGGTGTTTGTTAACAACACATGTAATCTAATAGGTGTTGATGTATTTCAGGGGTTTACTTCAACGTATTATCATGTGTGGTGATGAGGTACAAAAAGGAGCTGGTGTCCAAAATCTCTGTTCTCTGGAGTTTTCTCCAGGCCGGAGTCTCCGGTCTACCAGACCGGAGTCTCCGGTGTGGATATTTGCTCCAGGGAATTCGCTAAGGAATTTTGGTGTCGCGCACTGTACCCACACCGGAGAGTGTCCGGAGACTGTCCGGAGTCTCCGGTGTGGGATCTTCTTCCAAGAATTTCGCTAAGGACTGGATGGTGTCGCGTACTGTACCCACACCGGAGACTTGCCGGATACTTACCGGAGTCTCCGGTGTGAGTACAATTCCTCTTCGTTCGCAACACCACAGACACCCTCTGCGCCTATTCGAAGCACCAAGACCGGAGTCTCCGGTCTACCAGACCGGAGTCTCCGGAGTGAATTTTCGCTGAAGAATTGGGACACCGGAATCTGTCCGGAGTCTCCGGCCCAGACCGGAGTCTCCGGTCTTTACACCGGAGTCTCCGGTGTGTTTTTCGCCAGAAAATCTCCAACGGCTCTTTGCATTTATGGGGGGTATAAATACCCCCTCCCCTCCACCAACCTTAAGGTAGCTCGACCAGACTTAAAGACACCATTGTTGGAGCTCAACCACCTTGCTAGATCTCCCAATCCAACCACCCAAAAGCCTAGATCTTTGGTGGATTGAAGGAGAAGGCCCCGATCTACGTCTTCACCAACCGGATTTTATTTCCCCTCTCCTTTGCTTGAGGAATCTTGGCCTAGGGTTTCCTCATGTGGAGAACCTAGGCTTCTTGCTACTCTTGGTGATTTGTGAGTGTTGGGAGCCCCCAATTAAGTTGTGGGTGTGTGCCCCAAACTTGTTTGTAAAGGATTCGATCCCCGCCTCAAAGGGGTTCTATAGTGGAAGGTGAACTAGGCCTTTGTGGCGGAGTTCATCGGAGAATAGGGTGAGGCCTTTGTGGCGTTGAGTAGGCCTTCGTGGCGAGCTCACACCCCTCCAACGAGACGTACTCCCTTAACAAGGAGGAACTCGGGAATACATCGTGTCTCCGTGTGCTTCCATCGGTTATCTCGTTCCTCCCTATTTACTTCTAGTACTTGTTACATTTATTGTTGTACTAGTTGCATTAAGTGTTGTTCTAGTTGCCTTAATTGCTTGCCTTGTCATATAGGTAAATTCACCCCTAGTTGCATAATCTAGAGAATTTACCTTCTTGTCAAGCCTAAATCTTAAGAAAAATTAAAATTGGTCGTAGCACCTATTCACCCCCCCTCTAGGTGCCTATACTTTACTTTCAATTGGTATCAGAGCCTCGGCTCTTCTATCGGGCTTAACCGCCTAAGAGTTTAAGTATGGGTGATGAGGATGACGCTCCGTCCGAAGGAAATGTGACCATGGATGATCTCAATGCTTTGAGAGAATCATTGACCTCATCCATAGACACTAAATTTGAGGAGTTGCGTCTACTCATGACAACACTCCTCAAAGCCAAGGAACCGGAGGTGGTCGACTCGTCCCCTCCGGAAACGGAGGGTGCCAAGATTGGGGTTGATGGTGAACCACCTAAAACTGCTTCCGCCGAACAATCCTCTAAGAAGGGTGTGAATGGAAAGGAAGGATATCATGCCGTTGAAGGCCAATATTCTCCCGATCCTCCCATCCCTTTTCCTCATATAATTCCTAGGGGAGATCCACCTAAAATTGATGCATATTCTTTTCGTGAATGGCAATACTACATGGAGACTCACTTGAACTCTTCTTGTATAGATCTTTGGAGAATCACTCGTGATGGATACAAGCCATATGATCCCAAGAATCTCACAAGAAGAGAGGTTGTAGATTGCCAACTCAATTACACCGCTTTATCCATCCTTCATCAAGCCGTGGGCCCCAATCACATGCCGCATCTTCAACACTTCTCCACCGCCAAAGAAACATGGGATGCACTTGTCATCATGTTTGTTGGGAATGAAAGCATGCAAAGAAATCGCTATGACACCTTGACCAATGAGGCCGAAGGATTTTTCATGCGTGATGGAGAAGATCACGTTGACATGTATCGGAGGCTCAAATCTCTTGCCACCGCTTTCTCTAATGCGGGTGCAACACATATTGATGATGCTTGGATCAAGAGGAAGTTCATAATTGCCGTGATGCCTTTTGAGGGCACGGATATGAAGAGCATTCAAGGGAGACATGATTTCTCCATCATGACCTCTACCAAAGTCATGCAAGAATTGAGCTCCTACAAAGTGCAAACCAAGAATGCTCTTGACAACCGTGCTAGGGCCATTGGGATGCATCAAGGAGCTTCCGTTGCTTTGAAGGCCAAGGTGTTGGCAAGAGAAGTTGAGAATGATGAAGATGGTGAAGAAGCATTGCCTCCTTTGAAGGAACAAGAATATGATCCCGTTCTAAAGGATCTAATAGCTCTCACTGTGCAAAAGTTTTGGAACAATCCCCCAAAAGGCAAGAAATTTGTTGAGGAAAAGACCAAGTCTCGTTATGGTAATGATGGAGCTCAAAGAGTGAGATCTTGCTTCAATTGCCAAGACAAGTACCATTTCATTGCGGAGTGCCCCTATGAGAATAGAGAGAACCATAGCGGGAAGCTCATCCGCAAGGACAAGTCCAAGGTTGAATACAAGAAACCTCACTTCAAGAAGAAACCTTTCAACAAGAAGACCCCCACCAAGTTTGTGCTCTTGACTCAAGAGGAGTATGATTCCGGGAGTGATGAAGAAGAAGAAACCACAAGTGAAGTGGCCGCTCTAGCTATTGCTTCCACTCCATCTTCGTCATCTCTCTTTGAATCCCCCAATGAAAATCTTCCTCAACGCAATGCCAAGTGCTTCATGGCTAAGACCACGGAGGTATCATCTTCTCCTAACTCTAAGACCCCTAGTGAACTAGAACATATTGCTAGTCTTAGAGAAGAAGAGGAAAGGGCCTCTTTGGACCGATTTATGTCTAACATGCAAGGGGAGACCAAGAAGTACTTTGAGCATCTCATGAGGCAATTGGGAGAGGCCCAAGAGTCTCTTGAGAAGAAAGGTGAGATTGAGAGAAGGGATGCGGATGAAATTGCATCCCTCTCAATGACTCTTGAAGAAGAGCATGATGGTAGAGTTTCTCTAGAAGATGAACTTGAAACTATTGAAACTACCCATAATGAACTTGTCTCTAAAATCATTAAGGAACGTGATCTTGCTATTGCTAAATATAAAAAGGCTAAAAAGGATAAAGTAGAGTTTGGGGTTGGTCATGGTAAACTGACCGAGGAGTTTGAAAAGCTAACCATTGCTCACAAAGCTTTGGAAAGCGAACACTCATCCCTCAAAGAGTTGCATGAACAACTTCAAACTCAACTTACTCAATCTAACCATCCTAGCACTTCTACTTCTTCTTGTGATCATGCAAATATCATTGAAGAAAATGCTAGGTTGAAGGATGAGCTAGCAAGGCTCAAGGGCAAAAGCACTCAAGTTGAAAAGATGGTGCTTACCACCCCACAAGTGGTTGCCCCAAGCTCTAATGTGGTCATTTCTAGATCACAATTGAGTGCTCCAAGGCAACAAGTGGGCAAGCAAGTTCTTGGCTATGTTGCCAAGAAAAAGAACAAGAAGAAGAAGAACAAGAAGAAGAACAAGAATGGTGCTTCGGGTGGTATTGTGATTAGGGACAATCCTACTCGTAGCACACCCGCACAAGCAAGCAATGGTGCCTCAAGTAGTAATGTCATGAGGGACAACACTACTCGTAGCACCTCCGCGGGGACTAACAACCCACACCATTTCTTATATGTTGATTATTATGGTGTTGTGCAAGCTAAATATGTTGGTCCCATTGAGGGTTTTATTGACTACACTATATGGGTTCCAAAGACCCTTGTTGCTAACATGAAGGGACCCAACTTGGGTCCTAACTCTAGTCAATGATCTCTTGCAGGACTATGCTTCCGGTGGGACTAAATGGATTCTTGATAGTGGATGCACTAATCATATGACCGGAAGCAAAGAACTTGTGACGGAGTTGCAACCAAATGACATCCAAGCAACCGTCACCTATGGGGACTCGTCCAAGTCTAAGGTATCCGGATTTGGCAAGGTTGTGGTGGCTCCCGATATCACTATCGTGAACGTCATGCTTGTCGAATCCCTTGGTTACAATTTACTCTCCGTCCGTTCTCTTAGTAAGATGGGTCTTTCCGTCTTCTTTGATGGTGATATTGTGGTCCTTTTGAGAAGCAAGACTCTTGACGTCGTTCACGTGGGACATGTTGAAAATGAGTTGTATGTGGTGGACTTTTCGAAGTCAACCAACACTCAAGCAATGTTTCTTTTCGGGAAGGCGGACTTGGGATGGTTGTGGCATCGCCGCCTATCCCATGTCAACATGAGAACTTTGCAAAGTCTTCACAAAAGTGGCCTTATTGTTGGACTAAAAGAAAATGTTTCCTTTGCAAAGGATCGTGTTTGTAGGTCGTGTGTTGAAGGGAAGATGCATGACATTGTGCACAAGGCCAAGACTATTATTTCATCAAAGAGAATCTTGGAGCTTCTCCATGTTGATCTCTTTGGTGCCGTGCCCGAGGCAAGTCTTGGCGGCAAGAAGTATTGCTTGGTGATTGTCGATGATTACTCAAGATACACTTGGGTTTATTTCTTCAAGTGCAAGAGTGAGACCCAACAAACCATCATCGACTTCTCCAACGAAGTGCAACGTCAACACAATGTGCAAATCATGGCTATTAGAGTGATAATGGTTCGGAGTTCAAGAACTATACATTGAATGAATTTCTTAGTGAAGAAGGCATTCGCCACCAATACTCCGCCACTTACACTCCTCAACAAAATGGTGTTGCCGAAAGGAAGAATCGCACTCTCTTGGATATGGCAAGGACCATGTTGGCGGAGTACTCTTCTCCCCAATATTTATGGGCCGAGGCCATATCCACCGCATGCCACTCCTCCAACCGCCTCTACATCCGCAAAGGCTTGTGCAAGACCCCATATGAGATCCTCACCGGCAACAAGCCCAACGTATCCTACTTCCGGGTATTCGGTTGTAAGTGCTTTTATTTGATCAAGGGTATTAGGTTGTCGAAATTTCAATCCAAAACTATTGAGGGTATTTTTGTTGGTTACGGTGCCGAATCCCACACTTATAGAGTCTATGACAACCTAATACCCTTGATCAAATAAAAGCACTTACAACCGAATACCCGGAAGTAGGATACGTTGGTTACGGTGCCGAATCCCACACTTATAGAGTCTATGACAAAGCCTCACGGATTGTCATAGAATCTTGTAGTGTGGTTTTCGAGGAAAATGACGGCTCCCAAGTGGCGCAATTTCATGTTTCAAATGTAGATGTTGAAATGCCTCAAGAAGCCATAGGAAGGATGGGTGTGGGATTCTTCCGCCCCATCGAGGGACACCTTATGGCGACTCGAGAAGGACTATGCTCTACCCAAGTGGAGCCCTCCTCTACATTTGAAGATCAAGCCAAGGAGCCAACCACTACACCTAACCGAGAACATATTCAAGACCCTCCTCTCATTGATCAAGTGACTCCGCAAGTCGTACCCACTCCTCTCACTAATGCGAGTCAAGATCAAGGCCAAGATCATTCATCCTCGTCATCCTCTTCTCAAAATGAAGCTAGTGTTGAAGATATTGTTGTTGACAATGTTGATGATCAAGGCCATGATGGTCAAGATGGGGACCCAAATGATCAAGATGATCAAGTATCTCCTCCTCGCAATAATGAGGAGATCGAAGCCCGTCGCATCAAAAGGATAAGAAGAGCTTTGAAGCTAATTGATGCCCAAGATGACAAGGTCTTGGAGGATGTTCAAACTAGAAGATCCACTAGAAGGCAATTGGCTCATTTTTGTGAGCATCAAGCTCATATCTCTATGGTGGAGCCTAAGAAAGTGTTTGAAGCTCTTGAGGACTCCGATTGGGTTGAAGCTATGCATGATGAGCTCAATAACTTTGAGCGCAACAAGGTTTGGAGATTGGTTGAGAAACCCAAGGATTGCCACAATGTTATTGGCACCAAGTGGATATTCAAGAATAAGCAAGATGAGAATGGCATTGTCATTAGGAACAAGGCAAGATTGGTCGCTCAAGGTTACACCCAAGTTGAAGGCATTGACTTTGATGAAACCTACGCGCCCGTGGCTCGCCTTGAGTCCATCCGTATCCTCCTTGCTTATGCATCCTCACATAATTTCAAATTGCAACAAATGGATGTGAAAAGTGCTTTCTTGAATGGTCCTCTAAAAGAGGAGGTATATGTCAAGCAACCTCCGGGGTTTGAGAATCTCAACTTTCCTAACCACGTTTACAAACTTGACAAGGCTCTCTATGGTCTCAAACAAGCACCTCGTGCTTGGTATGAGCACCTTAGGGAGTTGTTAGATGATCGTGGTTTCGAAGTTGGGAAGATTGACCCCACTCTCTTCACCAAGAGAGTAAAAGGAGAGCTTTTTATATGCCAACTCTATGTGGACGATATCATCTTTGGCTCAACTAACCAAGCTTTCAATAATGAGTTCTCTAAGCTTATGACTGACAGGTTCGAGATGTCTATGATGGGTGAGCTTAAATTCTTCCTTGGCTTTGAGATCAAGCAATTGGCCCGTGGTACCTTCATTTCTCAAGCCAAGTATACTCAAGACATGCTCAAGAGGTTTAACTTCCAAGAGGCAAAGATCAAAACCACTCCTATGCAAGTCAAGTGTCATCTTTCACGCAATCCAAAAGGGAGTAAGGATGTGGATCAAAAACTTTATCGTTCTATGATTGGTTCTTTGCTCTATCTTTGTGCATCTAGACCCGATATCGTTTTGAGTGTAGGTGTGTGTGCAAGGTATCAAGCGGCTCCTAAGGATTGCCACTTAGTGGCGGTTCATAGGATCTTTCGTTATTTGGTTCATACCCCCAAGATTTGGTTTGTGGTACCCAAAGGGGGCACAATTCTCTCTCAATGGTTATACGGATTCCGATTGGGCGGGTGATCAAGATGATAGGAAGTCAACTTCCGGGGCTTGCCAATTTCTTGGTAGGTCCCTTGTAAGTTGGTCCTCGAAGAAACAAATTGCATTTCACTCTCCACCGCCGAAGCCGAGTATGTTGCCGCCGCTAGTGCATGCACCCAATTGTTATGGATGAGGCAAACTCTTAAGGAATATGGTGTCCATTTGGACAAAGTGCCTCTTTTATGTGACAATGAAAGTGCCATCAAGATTGCTTACAACCCGGTGCAACACACAAGGACGAAGCACATTGAAATTCGCCACCACTTCATCCGTGATCACGTGGCAAGAGGAGACATTGCACTAAGTTATGTGCCCACCAAGGACAATCTTGCGGATATTTTTCACGAAGCCACTTGATGATGCAAGATTCTTGTTCTTGAGGAATGAGCTAAATGTGATTGATTCAAGGATCTTGACTTGACTATCTTGCACACACCCCTATAGATGAAACGATTTGAGTCTAGGTGTAGGCATGGACATAGGGGGAGTGTTATCCTAACACATTGGGTTCTCCCTCCCCCCATTATGCCCAAAGCAAAAATTCATTGTAATCTCTCTTTTTCTAATGTTGAATTGTGAGCTTTCAATGTTGAGTAATGGCAATGCCCCCAAGATATATCTTCGCGGTTGCATACCATAAACTCTTACATGGTGGTCTAGGCCACCAACCTCTTCCGTCAAGCGTTGGTTCTTATTTGCGAGTTTTTGGCATTTTTTGTTAAGGGATGTACTCACCATTTGATGTTCTTCATTTCCTTCTCGTTGTTTTTTGAGTACATTTTTCCCTCCTTGTGTTGCTTCTGTGTTTCGTGCCAAAAAAAACTCATATTGGTGTTTTCAAGCATTACATGTTCTTTTGGGTCGTGTTTCTGGTGAAAGACCGGAGACTCCGGTGTAACCATACCGGAGACTCCGGCCAGGCCGGAGACTCGGTGTTAACACCGGAGACTCCGGTGTGCTATTTAATCTGGGGGCTGAGGGAAGTTGGGTTTCATTCCCCACTTCCCCACGCCCCCCCAAAGCACTGTTGCGCCGCCCGCCCTTCGCCAGGAGCCGTCCCGGGGCGATTTCTCTCCGCCCCACACCTCCCCCTTGCCTCTCCATCCGTGGAGGGACAATGACAGGCCAAGGAAGCAAGGGTACATCCTCTCCCCCTCGTGTGTTCTCTGTTTTTCATCTAGATCTGAAACCTAGGTGACCTCTCTTGAGGGATGATGCACTTTCTGTTGGTAGAACTTCCTATGGCTAGTTTTTTGTGTGCAGAAATTGCTTCGACTTCACCAGTAGAACCCTCTGTTAAGAACCCTGCACTTTACTGTTTATCAGACCGGAGACTCCCGGTGTCTCAGACCGGAGACTCGGTGTCTCAGACCGAAGACTCCGGTGTGTTCTTTCAGATGCGTCTGTGGTGCATCTGTAGTGTTTTCTGCACCTCGTTGGACATGTATGCTCATTTTCTTTGTTTTCTCTGTTGTTGTTCTGTTTGTGTTGGATTTCAGGAAAAAAGCTGAAGGCCGTGGTCAAGCGTAAGTCTCGTCCCCCACTCCCGCAACTATATGGTTGTTGATGAAGCCACCGGTCTTTATGGTCAGAGGGTTCCTTTGAGAGTGAGAGGGTCAGAAAAACAAGCACGAAAGCAGAATGAATGCTGAAATTGCAAAGAAGGCAAGATATGATTCTTTATCCTCAGTGGCTTCCTTGAGCAAGAAGGAGTACAGGCTTATGAGGGACGTCCTTTCTTCGAGATGCCCCGCACTGCTCATACAGCCCACTATTGGAGGAGGGAGTCCGAGGTTGATCATGGAGGAGATCTATTCTCAGTTCAGGCAGCCCGTGCTGTCCACAGAAAGTCCTGACTTAGAGGCACCTTGGCAGATCTGAGTACTTTGAGGAGGCAGTCTGGATCACTAGGAAGCTGGGTCTCGAGCAGCTTGTGGGCATTCAGCAGAACTACAACCCTCCTATTATCCAGCAGTTCTTTGCCACTGTCACTCTTGCTGAAGATGAGAAGGTCACTATGAAGTGGATGTCTGGGACAGTGGAGTGCGAGTCGTCCATGGAACGTTTTGCTGAGCTTCTTGGTTACCCTTGGGGAGAAGGGAATGGTGAGCGTATGCACGTTCATGGAGTTGCTTATGATAAAAAGCGCATGGCTCCTATGTATGACAAGCTCTCCAGCTGCGGCACTGCCAAGAATCTGAAGAGGGTCTACAACATTTGCCTTCGTCTCTTTCGCTGCAACATTGCTCCCAAGGTGGGGAATGTTGATGCTATTCGTGGTGGCCTAGTGAACCTCCTTTATCGGGCTTTCCAGTGTCACCTTGCCGGCCCTGATGGAGAGGGGTTTGAGATTGACGTGATGCACTTTATTAAGGAGGAGATTTACTGTGCTATGATTGAGATCAAGAAGGTGCCTGTCTATGCTCCATATGTGATGAGGCTCATTCTTGACCAGCTGCCTGGCTTAGCCCACGATACTGTACACCCTGTTGGCTCCCTCCAGATTCTGACCGGCCGCTCTCGTGATGATGATGACACTCCCATGGGGGATGTTGAGGCACCTTCTGGCTCTAGGAGGAAGAATGCCGATCCTCCCTCTCGCCGCTCTAGCAGGGAGGAGACTCAGGATGAGATGAAGAAGCTCACGTGGTTCCAGCGTAACATTCTTTGCATGACTGTGGCTGTGCACAAGGAGAACCATGTTGCTTATAAGGAGAGACGCGAGCTGAAGAAGATGATCACCAAGCTGCATGACCATGCGGGCCTTGGCGCTACACCTCCTATGGGCACTCCTCCCACTACTCCACCCACCCCTCCCACCGCTTCTGTGACTATGTCCTATGAGGGGTGGAACATTGATCAGTTTCCTTGGGGTGACTTTGAGGATGTCACCTCGGCTCCTTCTACCTCGACTCACCGTGCTAGGACCCCGGAGATTGAGGAGGACTTTGTTGATGATCAGCCTGAGGATGATCCAGAGGATGAGGACCTTGGTGACTTTGCCTCCGGTGATGATGATGATGATGCTGGGAGTGGAGCTGATGATGATGATGGTGACACAGAACCCGGGGAGGATGATGATGAGGACTACGAGGATGAGGACTGAGCTTGTTGGACCACGGTGTTCTCTTCGCCCCTTTTTGGTGTCTCGATGCCAAAGGGGGAGAAGTAGCTTTGGCTTGGCTTCTCCTTTTTGCTTTATTTGCTTCGGAACACAAGTCGTTGAACTTGATTTGCCTCTTATGGCTTGTGTTCCCACTATCCTAGTTGATTTCGATTTTACGTGTTTAGTGAACTATGGTTGTTATGTGTGAGAGACCTTGTGGTGGAGCTATCTTATATTTATCATATCCTTGTCTCTACTACTTGTAATTGTTCACTAATGTTTGTTCAAGTGGGGCCTTGTTTGTGAAAAATAGGGGGAGCTCACTTTGTGAGTGCTCTATCTTTTACAAACTTGGCCTAGCTATGTTTTAATGGCCAATTTATGTGTGTTGTCATCAAACACCAAAAAGGGGGAGATTGAAAGTGCAAACGCGCTTAAATCATCTTGTTTTGGTGTTTGTTAACAACACATGTAATCTAATAGGTGTTGATGTATTTTAGGGGTTTACTTCAACGTATTATCATGTGTGGTGATGAGGTACAAAAAGGAGCTGGTGTCCAAAATCTCTGTTCTCTGGAGTTTTCTCCAGGCCGGAGTCTCCGGTCTACCAGACCGGAGTCTCCGGTGTGGATATTTGCTCCAGGGAATTCGCTAAGGAATTTTGGTGTCGCGCACTGTACCCACACCGGAGAGTGTCCGGAGACTGTCCGGAGTCTCCGGTGTGGGATCTTCTTCCAAGAATTTCGCTAAGGACTGGATGGTGTCGCGTACTGTACCCACACCGGAGACTTGCCGGATACTTACCGGAGTCTCCGGTGTGAGTACAATTCCTCTTCATTCGCAAGACCACAGACACCCTCTGCGCCTATTCGAAGCACCAAGACCGGAGTCTCCGGTCTACCAGACCGGAGTCTCCGGAGTGAATTTTCGCTGAAGAATTGGGACACCGGAATCTGTCCGGAGTCTCCGGCCCAGACCGGAGTCTCCGGTCTTTACACCGGAGTCTCCGGTGTGTTTTTCGCCAGAAAAGCTCCAACGGCTCTTTGCATTTATGGGGGGTATAAATACCCCCTCCCCTCCACCAACCTTAAGGTAGCTCGACCAGACTTAAAGACACCATTGTTGGAGCTCAACCACCTTGCTAGATCTCCCAATCCAACCACCCAAAAGCCTAGATCTTTGGTGGATTGAAGGAGAAGGCCCCGATCTACGTCTTCACCAACCGGATTTCATTTCCCCTCTCCTTTGCTTGAGGAATCTTGGCCTAGGGTTTCCTCATGTGGAGAACCTAGGCTTCTTGCTACTCTTGGTGATTTGTGAGTGTTGGGAGCCCCTGTAACATCCCAATTTTTGCTACCGAAGTGTTGTGGTGTTGAGTTCATATCATTCATGCATGAAACCAAAATTTTAAATCATGTTTTAACCAATTTAAATTTGGAATTTAAATGGTTGAGAAAACTCCAGCAACAAGTACTTAAAATAGTTTCCAAAATTTTGTTCTGGAAAATAATTCAATTACACCAAAGTAACACATGGTGTTGTTGGAAATTTCATGAGCTTTCCAAAAGTCATTTTTGCCAAATTTTAATCTTTCAAAAAGGCCCTCAAAAGTTGTTTCCAGTTCTGTTTTTAAAAGAGAGAAGGGCCTCTTTGTGGTTTCTGAAACTTTCCAAGGGGGTTTCCTGAAAATTGTTTTTATTCTTTCTTCTTCCTCCTCTGGACAGAAGGCACCACCTGCGTGTCGACGCCGCTGCCCCCCACTGCCACCTCCTGGTTGGCCTTCCTCTACGGATATGACTCGAGAGAACCGTGGTCCTCTTCCTCTCTTCCAATCGCAGCACCTCGCTCTCTGTTTCTTCCGCGAAAACGAACCAAACCCTAGCTTGCCGGGCCGCCGTCGATTGTCGTCTCTCCGGCCGCCCTTGGACGAACTGACGATGCATGGAGGTCCGCCTCGAGCCCCTGTACATCCTCACCAAACCTCGCTTGCAGGGACGCACCGGGGGAGAAGAATCGCGCCGTCTTCCTCGCTGACCTCCGCCACGGCCGCCGCCGTCTTCCTCTCGCCGCCGGCGATTCCGCCCTCGCCTCGCCGCCTCGACCTCACCAACGTGCTCAGGGTGAGCTGCTGCACCCGAGGGTGTCTCCCTTTTCCTCCCTCCCCCTCCGGTTTGTCTTGTCGCCGTCGGCCACCGTCCGCCGCCGCGCAACCGCTCACCGGCAGCAAGTCCGGCGACCATTCGGTCCGCCGAGGCCCTCCCTAGACTCCCCATGTTCTCCTCTCTCTAATGGTACAGTTTATTCCCTCAATTTCGCGCTAATTTCGTCAAATTTGAAGATCATCCGTGAGTACAGAGCACAATGACATCGCAATGACATCACAGTGACGTCATAATCCCTGTGTTTACTATTCCAGAAAAATGATTAAATGTGTTTAATTAATAACAATTCTTTTATACCTCAGAAAAATAAAAATGAGGTACCAATATGCTCAGAAAAATAAACTCTACAAGAATATGTTATTTTCACACATTTTTGAGAAAGTTGAAAAATGACCTTTATTTAATATTATTTAATCATTTAAAATAGAAAAATAAGTTTTTATTCACCAAAATTAGAAAATTAAAAGTTATATGCCAAATTGCTCAAAATGACAATTGCAACCTGTTTATGATGTTTTCAACCTCATTTGAGCTTTTAAAATGGTACTCACTTCCTTAATCACCCGAAACCCCCTCCGGGGTCTATTTCGGGACTTTTTCAGTAAAACTGCATATTTGACATACGAACCCTAGCAACCCTATCTACATGCTTAGGGCTTTATTTCAGTGCATTAACTTGCTCATGCATACATGTTGTGCATTGCATCGATGCCGTGGTTGATTGTTATTTCTCTTTCGGTGTTATTTCCCCCTCGGTAGAACGTGACTCCGAAGAGAAGGCCAGCAATCCAATGACGAATACTTGATCTTAACCGACAAGTCAAGCACTTATTCCTGAAGACTTTATCTGGTTTTCTTATAACCAAGGCAAGCATAACCTCTTATCTGCTCATATATGCTTTCGAACAACCTTTGATCTCGTACTTTGCATCCGATTCCAATCTATTTGATGCTAGTAGACATAGTTCTCCTATATACTGCATTGCCTCAATATCCTGATCCACTGCTCCTAGCCGCCATAGATTTGCTTGTGCGCAACGCCAGAGCCTCATATCTGCTTTGCTTAGCTTCACATGTTTGTTTACCTCTGCTTCATCCGCTTGATGAATCAGAGCTGCGATAACCTAGTATGATATGATGACGTGGTGAGATGAGCATTGTGTGGTTAACCTGACTAAGGCGAGGACGGGAGGCCACTTGGGAAGTGGTTCTTCGTCCTGTACTTGCCAACCCTAGGAGTAAGGTCTCGCCGCGGAAACCAAGACTGAGCGTGCAACCACACGCGCGAGCCAATGAACCTCGCTCGACTAACTAACTTGTTTGGCCACATCCATGAGTCACGTAGTTTGCTATTTCCATCTGCGTGTGAGTCAGAAAACGATTTGGAGAAAACCTAGGGCGTGACCGGGACAAGTGATGGACGTACACGGATCTTGATCCCGACTCACAGAACAGGTGCCGTCAGGAGGTGGCCAACTCCCTGTTGACGGGGTGGCCCTGTTTGGGTTGACTCATGGATAGGGTCGAGCAAGGTAAAGGTCGGAGCCAGCCACCCTCTGCCGCGCTCCATGGAAGAGCGTACATGTGGCGCTAAGAGTCGGAGGGTACGTGTGGGTAAAGTGTACCACCCTGCAGGGATAAATCTTTCGGAAAGCCGTGTCCACGGTTATGGACGACTTGGTGAAAGTCACGGGGTCATAGATAACTTGAAAGTGGCGTAAAAGATGTTGGCAGTGAATGAAGGGTGCCTCCCCGGAGATGCCGGGAGGGGTGATCCTTGTAGTATGTGAGATGCCGGAAAATGATGTTGGTGGAATCAAAGGATGATGATTACAGAAGCAAGTTTCTCATCTGTTTTGAAAACCTTCTATGAGACGTGCTATTCTTCCTCAATTTGGAAAACAAATATTGCTTTACGCAAATCAGCCTTCATGAAACCCTGTTCGAAATAGCAGATATATAATAGGTTAATTAAGTCTTGTTGAGTACCTCCCGTACTCAGGTTTGCTTAATTTTGGTTCAGGAGAAGAACTCCATCGGTGGTGTTTCAACGTGGACATCGACGAGTAGTTTGGGGTTCCCAGGTAGCAGCCTGGAATCTATGGGCTGGGACGTCACCTTATGTTGCGGCCTCTTAGGCCTTTTTGGTTCTTGTTGATTAGCAACATAATTTGCCTTCCGTTGTCTGATGTAATGTTGGGTCATGTGACCTCTGTTTGTAAGCTATACTCTAGTAACATCTGTTTAATACAAGTTTCATGTCTAGAGTGTTGCTTTGATCGGTTGCTGGTTTCGAGCTCATTGTTATACAGTTTTGGCTATGCCTGCATAGTTGTCGCAGTCGAGGGGTTGTGGAGCCGATGATCCATGTCCGAGCCCGCCTGTCGATGTGATCGGCCTGGGGCGAGGTAACCCCAGTAACCCTCGATTGTTTTTGCACTTTCTGGACACATAGCATCTCTGTATAGCTTTGGTCCCGTTTCCTTCAGTTTCTTTCGATTCGTGGACGCTTTGATATGCATAGTTGGTTATGACTAGCATGGATACAAGGAGTAGTAGACTGGGGATCCGGACTACGTGCCGATGAATCCAGTCTGCCTGCCGTTGTTTGTTGCGGCCGGGGCTGGTAATCCTGAAGCCCTTGTGAGTCCATGGCTAGGAGCACATAACAGTATGTATATCTCTGGGTCCGGGGTCGTGACAAGTCTTTGGCCACCGTCCGCCGCCGCGCAACCGCTCACCGGCAGCAAGTCCGGCGACCATTCGGTCCGCCGAGGCCCTCCCTAGACTCCCCATGTTCTCCTCTCTCTAATGGTACAGTTTATTCCCTCAATTTCGCGCTAATTTCGTCAAATTTGAAGATCATCCGTGAGTACAGAGCACAATGACATCACAGTGACGTCATAATCCCTGTGTTTACTATTCCAGAAAAATGATTAAATGTGTTTAATTAATAACAATTCTTTTATACCTCAGAAAAATAAAAATGAGGTACCAATATGCTCAGAAAAATAAACTCTACAAGAATATGTTATTTTCACACATTTTTGAGAAAGTTGAAAAATGACCTTTATTTAATATTATTTAATCATTTAAAATAGAAAAATAAGTTTTTATTCACCAAAATTAGAAAATTAAAAGTTATATGCCAAATTGCTCAAAATGACAATTGTAACCTGTTTATGATGTTTTCAACCTCATTTGAGCTTTTAAAATGGTACTCACTTCCTTAATCACCCGAAACCCCCTCCGGGGTCTATTTCGGGACTTTTTCAGTAAAACTGCATATTTGACATACGAACCCTAGCAACCCTATCTACATGCTTAGGGCTTTATTTCAGTGCATTAACTTGCTCATGCATACATGTTGTGCATTGCATCGATGCCGTGGTTGATTGTTATTTCTCTTTCGGTGTTATTTCCCCCTCGGTAGAACGTGACTCCGAAGAGAAGGCCAGCAATCCAATGACGAATACTTGATCTTAACCGACAAGTCAAGCACTTATTCCTGAAGACTTTATCTGGTTTTCTTATAACCAAGGCAAGCATAACCTCTTATCTGCTCATATATGCTTTCGAACAACCTTTGATCTCGTACTTTGCATCCGATTCCAATCTATTTGATGCTAGTAGACATAGTTCTCCTATATACTGCATTGCCTCAATATCCTGATCCACTGCTCCTAGCCGCCATAGATTTGCTTGTGCGCAACGCCAGAGCCTCATATCTGCTTTGCTTAGCTTCACATGTTTGTTTACCTCTGCTTCATCCGCTTGATGAATCAGAGCTGCGATAACCTAGTATGATATGATGACGTGGTGAGATGAGCATTGTGTGGTTAACCTGACTAAGGCGAGGACGGGAGGCCACTTGGGAAGTGGTTCTTCGTCCTGTACTTGCCAACCCTAGGAGTAAGGTCTCGCCGCGGAAACCAAGACTGAGCGTGCAACCACACGCGCGAGCCAATGAACCTCGCTCGACTAACTAACTTGTTTGGCCACATCCATGAGTCACGTAGTTTGCTATTTCCATCTGCGTGTGAGTCAGAAAACGATTTGGAGAAAACCTAGGGCGTGACCGGGACAAGTGATGGACGTACACGGATCTTGATCCCGACTCACAGAACAGGTGCCGTCAGGAGGTGGCCAACTCCCTGTTGACGGGGTGGCCCTGTTTGGGTTGACTCATGGATAGGGTCGAGCAAGGTAAAGGTCGGAGCCAGCCACCCTCTGCCGCGCTCCATGGAAGAGCGTACATGTGGCGCTAAGAGTCGGAGGGTACGTGTGGGTAAAGTGTACCACCCTGCAGGGATAAATCTTTCGGAAAGCCGTGTCCACGGTTATGGACGACTTGGTGAAAGTCACGGGGTCATAGATAACTTGAAAGTGGCGTAAAAGATGTTGGCAATGAATGAAGGGTGCCTCCCCGGAGATGCCGGGAGGGGTGATCCTTGTAGTATGTGAGATGCCGGAAAATGATGTTGGTGGAATCAAAGGATGATGATTACAGAAGCAAGTTTCTCATCTGTTTTGAAAACCTTCTATGAGACGTGCTATTCTTCCTCAATTTGGAAAACAAATATTGCTTTACGCAAATCAGCCTTCATGAAACCCTGTTCGAAATAGCAGATATATAATAGGTTAATTAAGTCTTGTTGAGTACCTCCCGTACTCAGGTTTGCTTAATTTTGGTTCAGGAGAAGAACTCCATCGGTGGTGTTTCAACGTGGACATCGACGAGTAGTTTGGGGTTCCCAGGTAGCAGCCTGGAATCTATGGGCTGGGACGTCGCCTTATGTTGCGGCCTCTTAGGCCTTTTTGGTTCTTGTTGATTAGCAACATAATTTGCCTTCCGTTGTCTGATGTAATGTTGGGTCATGTGACCTCTGTTTGTAAGCTATACTCTAGTAACATCTGTTTAATACAAGTTTCATGTCTAGAGTGTTGCTTTGATCGGTTGCTGGTTTCGAGCTCATTGTTATACAGTTTTGGCTATGCCTGCATAGTTGTCGCAGTCGAGGGGTTGTGGAGCCGATGATCCATGTCCGAGCCCGCCTGTCGATGTGATCGGCCTGGGGCGAGGTAACCCCAGTAACCCTCGATTGTTGTTGCACTTTCTGGACACATAGCATCTCTGTATAGCTTTGGTCCCGTTTCCTTCAGTTTCATTCGATTCGTGGACGCTTTGATATGCATAGTTGGTTATGACTAGCATGGATACAAGGAGTAGTAGACTGGGGATCCGGACTACGTGCCGATGAATCCAGTCTGCCTGCCGTTGTTTGTTGCTGCCGGGGCTGGTAATCCTGAAGCCCTTGTGAGTCCATGGCTAGGAGCACATAACAGTATGTATATCTCTGGGTCCGGGGTCGTGACAAGTCTTGGTATCAGAGCAGGACTGCCTGTAGGAAAACCTTACTGCTTGGTCGATGTTGAGTCTAGTGTTTGTGAAAACTACTTTGAAACTCAAAATGAATTGTAAAAACCTTCTTAGGATTCTTTTTACTCCGTATCTGGTATCGCTCTAAACTCTGGGTCTTCTTACCTATTTTGATTTGAAAAGGTTCTGATTACTCAAAACCTAGGTGCCTTCTTCGGCAAGGACGTTGTTACCCAAGTTGACCTAGTGTTAAGTTCTAGAGTCGTGTGTCTTCCGTGTTCCGTTATCTCTTGTTTAAACTGGGAGATTTCCTTTCCATTCTAATCTCTCAGGGTTGTGTGGATTCCACCTTCTTACATGTTCTAAAGTCCCAAAATTCTGAACCTCGAGATCTGCTTTTCATCTCGAATGTATCCTCTATCCTATGCTCAAATACTTCCGGAGCTAAGTTTGTCCTCTTGGAAAGATACTCCGTGATTGCTATTCATATCGTTCCTTAAGGCACTAAGATAGTAGTTACTCCTTTCTCGGTGTTTTCTACCTTGGACTTGAACCGAAGGTCCCGGAATGTGCTGAATTGCGGTGAGTTGAGTCATGTGGTTTCATAACCAGGTGATGCTCATGCCATCAGTACAGGATGCTGACCTTTAACCCAAGTCCTGTTCTTTTGGATCCTGAGAAATCTGTTCTACCTCAGGATGGCTAGGCAATTCCAACTCTCATAGCCATAGGTTTTTTCTTGGAGTCAAAAGGATCCCGCCAAGAGTGTTCTTTAAGATTCTCATATCTTTCTTCTTAGTCCAGCTATACCAACCTTTTGGCATGGGTTCTACACATGAGTACTACCCTGTGCAATCAACGTGATCTCTGGATTCTCCGGAGCATGTTCCTATCTTCCAGTTGCTCTCAAATCTCCACTCGTTGTTTGGAATACAAGTTGCATATGTGTGTTGGATTCTTCTAGTGCATTTGCTCTTGTTTTCCGTCAGAACGTTCCACCTTGGAATGTTAGGAGAAACAAACTCCAGTACCTCGTTCATCTCTAGAATCAGGTCAAAGTTTTGTAATCCGCAGATTAAAGAAGTTTCATTAGCTTCTGTTCTGTTCTACTTTTGGGTATCACACTCTTACATATCAAGAGGTCGTGTTAAGTTTCATGGCCTTAATGATGAAGTGATGCTCTCTCACATATTCACCCCCTTCCTCCAAGCTTGAATGCTTGAGAATGATGGGACTGTTCATCGACATGTGTATCAGTTATTCCTAGAAATTCTTTTTGCTTTGAAAAATCTAAGGAAACATCTGTATCCTTCTTAGCACTATTGGTCACCCGGTCTCTGTTTGAAGTTGACTTTGTTACCAAATCTGTTCATTCCGGTGCATATCCTCGGTCAGAGAGTTAGGTTCATGCCAAGCTCTCATGTTCATATCAGTTGCTTTGAAAAGCAAGCCTCCTTTCAAATTCCTAGACCTAACGGTAGGTTGTGATATTCTGGTTGTCTTTCTAGAAGTATCACAAGGTTTTACCTGACCGTGATGTCTAAACAAGGGGTACTTTGAATTAGCCCTTTCTCCAAGGAACTCTGCTGGATATTCTGGACTAGTTGGTTGAGCCTAAACAACAACTTGGAGAGTTGAAAGGCAAAATCTCTGCCTAACTTGATCCTCTGTTAAGGGATGTCTAGTTTCCTTTGTGTTGAAGCAGGATAGTATCTCCTTAGTGGACATGCTATCATTCTACCTTGATTTGGTTTGGGCTATCGTCAGATCAAGTCCAGATTCAAGGACTATCTTGATGGTGTTTTCACTCATGGTGTTTGGCTCGAGTATACCTCATGTCCTTTGGTCTGACCAATATTCTGCCTTGTTCATATCGCATATGAATCCCTCTTCTTGGAGTGTTCTGATAAGTGTGTTTTCGAGCCCTTCGATGACATTCCTATTTACCCAAGTCGCAAGAGGTTCATGTTGAACACTTGGCATTAATTTTGGAAACTCTCGAGAACCATCTTTGTTTCATTACGAAGATTGTGTTCTGGATGTTTGAAGTGACTTTCTCAGGTTCATGTGCATATGGTGAAAGTTGTCGCCATGGATCCGAGTAAAGTTTTCTTGTTCCTTCGGGAATAATCCTAAGTCGGTCATGCATGTGTGGACTATTCTTGATATGGTGGATTGTTACCTCCATCTACTTGAAGAAGTTTGCACCCACACCAAGCCACTGATTGACTACCCGTGAAAGAGAAGAAGTTTAAGAACTTCGTTATCTTTGTATCGTCTCCCCAACAAGGACTCTGATGTGTTCTTTTGCAAGTAGTTCATGTAGGTGCAACCGTCTTTCGCAAGTTGCTAATACATGAGTTCCATAATCCTGCTCATCTTCTCGAGCTTGACATCATAGTCCATATCTTGAGAATCCAGCATATTTATCTCAATTGTAACCGGTGCAACCCCTTTGGACAAACATGTTGAGTCTCAGTTATCCATCCACTAACCAGAGCTGAATCTCAAGCAGCAACGATGGGTGGTGTTCTCTTAAGGATATTGATCTAGGTCCATTTGAAAATCCGGCATGGTTGATGTGGTGGTTGACACAATTAGCCGGAAGGCCTAATGTCATATCTCTTTGAATCCGTAAGAACAACCACTCTCCGTGAGAATTCTTGTCCGGTTTATTCTAACAAGTTTCCTCCCCGTTCTTCCAAACCGGAGTTTTACATTGACGTGATGACCTACAGAAGGCTTGCCGTGAGCCTGCTCTTCCAATGTCTCTTCGTTGAACCTCCAAAACCATTGTTTCAGTGGAAACAAGTTCATCAGGAGAACATCTCTTGGTGTTTCGTAACCGCCGTTGATCAGTTCCCTTTTTCAAGTTGTTTGTACCTGAAGTTCCGTTCATCTCACACATTGTGTGAATTTGCCAGTCACTTCATCCATGGGATCTTAACCATGTGGTAAACGTATTGCTACGGATGGACCACAATAGGAAAGAGATTCCCTGTTTTCTTCCGGTGTTCCAACCCTCAATGGTTACCCATATATGGTGTGACCAGGAGTTCCTCCTTCATTATGGTATTCCAACATCCTGTGTTTATCATTTTCCGTCATGAAGTAACATTCCGATCTTTGACAAAGATCTCTACCAACTTTGACGGAATGAAAGTTCCTTCATCTTTCGTGTCCACTCCGAAGAGTGAACATGATCCTGTATCAACTTCTCTCCGACGCACGATTACAGTGTTTTCTCGTGTTTCTCCTTCGTCTACGGATATTGCATTGTGATATCCCAGACAATTCTTTCCATCTTGGTCATCTGTTTGAAGAAAACCTCGGTTTCACAAGTTGTTCAACCTTTCTTTCCCAAAAGGATTTAAAGTCTTGTGCAAAGCTCATATTCTAAATCCTTTCAAGAACTATCGTCCGTAAACTTGAAACCATCTTATATCCACTCCGTTATCTTGATGTGTTTCATGCCTGTTAACTCAAAAGTTCGTTATGAACGTTCCTGTCGTGAGTTAGCCATGAGATACTCGATCTTCGTGAAGATCAGTTCCTAAGAGTTTTCCCTCTCACCTAAGGTGTAGCCGCTGAAGAATCTTCACAAGTGCTATGGATCAGCCTCTTCAGGAAGAGAACCGTAAGGTTCGAGAAGATCGTTCAAAACCGGTGTTCCTTCTTTCTTCTCCTTCGGGAATCTCGAGACGAGATTCTTGTAAGGGGGGTAGATTTGTAACATCCCAATTTTTGCTACCGAAGTGTTGTGGTGTTGAGTTCATATCATTCATGCATGAAACCAAAATTTTAAATCATGTTTTAACCAATTTAAATTTGGAATTTAAATGGTTGAGAAAACTCCAGCAACAAGTACTTAAAATAGTTTCCAAAATTTTGTTCTGGAAAATAATTCAATTACACCAAAGTAACACATGGTGTTGTTGGAAATTTCATGAGCTTTCCAAAAGTCATTTTTGCCAAATTTTAATCTTTCAAAAAGGCCCTCAAAAGTTGTTTCCAGTTCTGTTTTTAAAAGAGAGAAGGGCCTCTTTGTGGTTTCTGAAACTTTCCAAGGGGGTTTCCTGAAAATTGTTTTTATTCTTTCTTCTTCCTCCTCTGGACAGAAGGCACCACCTGCGTGTCGACGCCGCTGCCCCCCACTGCCACCTCCTGGTTGGCCTTCCTCTACGGATATGACTCGAGAGAACCGTGGTCCTCTTCCTCTCTTCCAATCGCAGCACCTCGCTCTCTGTTTCTTCCGCGAAAACGAACCAAACCCTAGCTTGCCGGGCCGCCGTCGATTGTCGTCTCTCCGGCCGCCCTTGGACGAACTGACGATGCATGGAGGTCCGCCTCGAGCCCCTGTACATCCTCACCAAACCTCGCTTGCAGGGACGCACCGGGGGAGAAGAATCGCGCCGTCTTCCTCGCTGACCTCCGCCACGGCCGCCGCCGTCTTCCTCTCGCCGCCGGCGATTCCGCCCTCGCCCCCGCCGCCTCGACCTCACCAACGTGCTCAGGGTGAGCTGCTGCACCCGAGGGTGTCTCCCTTTTCCTCCCTCCCCCTCTGGTTTGTCTTGTCGCCGTCGGCCACCGTCCGCCGTCGCGCAACCGCTCACCGGCAGCAAGTCCGGCGACCATTCGGTCCGCCGAGGCCCTCCCTAGACTCCCCATGTTCTCCTCTCTCTAATGGTACAGTTTATTCCCTCAATTTCGCGCTAATTTCGTCAAATTTGAAGATCATCCGTGAGTACAGAGCACAATGACATCGCAATGACATCACAGTGACGTCATAATCCCTGTGTTTACTATTCCAGAAAAATGATTAAATGTGTTTAATTAATAACAATTCTTTTATACCTCAGAAAAATAAAAATGAGGTACCAATATGCTCAGAAAAATAAACTCTACAAGAATATGTTATTTTCACACATTTTTGAGAAAGTTGAAAAATGACCTTTATTTAATATTATTTAATCATTTAAAATAGAAAAATAAGTTTTTATTCACCAAAATTAGAAAATTAAAAGTTATATGCCAAATTGCTCAAAATGACAATTGCAACCTGTTTATGATGTTTTCAACCTCATTTGAGCTTTTAAAATGGTACTCACTTCCTTAATCACCCGAAACCCCCTCCGGGGTCTATTTCGGGACTTTTTCAGTAAAACTGCATATTTGACATACGAACCCTAGCAACCCTATCTACATGCTTAGGGCTTTATTTCAGTGCATTAACTTGCTCATGCATACATGTTGTGCATTGCATCGATGCCGTGGTTGATTGTTATTTCTCTTTCGGTGTTATTTCCCCCTCGGTAGAACGTGACTCCGAAGAGAAGGCCAGCAATCCAATGACGAATACTTGATCTTAACCGACAAGTCAAGCACTTATTCCTGAAGACTTTATCTGGTTTTCTTATAACCAAGGCAAGCATAACCTCTTATCTGCTCATATATGCTTTCGAACAACCTTTGATCTCGTACTTTGCATCCGATTCCAATCTATTTGATGCTAGTAGACATAGTTCTCCTATATACTGCATTGCCTCAATATCCTGATCCACTGCTCCTAGCCGCCATAGATTTGCTTGTGCGCAACGCCAGAGCCTCATATCTGCTTTGCTTAGCTTCACATGTTTGTTTACCTCTGCTTCATCCGCTTGATGAATCAGAGCTGCGATAACCTAGTATGATATGATGACGTGGTGAGATGAGCATTGTGTGGTTAACCTGACTAAGGCGAGGACGGGAGGCCACTTGGGAAGTGGTTCTTCGTCCTGTACTTGCCAACCCTAGGAGTAAGGTCTCGCCGCGGAAACCAAGACTGAGCGTGCAACCACACGCGCGAGCCAATGAACCTCGCTCGACTAACTAACTTGTTTGGCCACATCCATGAGTCACGTAGTTTGCTATTTCCATCTGCGTGTGAGTCAGAAAACGATTTGGAGAAAACCTAGGGCGTGACCGGGACAAGTGATGGACGTACACGGATCTTGATCCCGACTCACAGAACAGGTGCCGTCAGGAGGTGGCCAACTCCCTGTTGACGGGGTGGCCCTGTTTGGGTTGACTCATGGATAGGGTCGAGCAAGGTAAAGGTCGGAGCCAGCCACCCTCTGCCGCGCTCCATGGAAGAGCGTACATGTGGCGCTAAGAGTCGGAGGGTACGTGTGGGTAAAGTGTACCACCCTGCAGGGATAAATCTTTCGGAAAGCCGTGTCCACGGTTATGGACGACTTGGTGAAAGTCACGGGGTCATAGATAACTTGAAAGTGGCGTAAAAGATGTTGGCAATGAATGAAGGGTGCCTCCCCGGAGATGCCGGGAGGGGTGATCCTTGTAGTATGTGAGATGCCGGAAAATGATGTTGGTGGAATCAAAGGATGATGATTACAGAAGCAAGTTTCTCATCTGTTTTGAAAACCTTCTATGAGACGTGCTATTCTTCCTCAATTTGGAAAACAAATATTGCTTTACACAAATCAGCCTTCATGAAACCCTGTTCGAAATAGCAGATATATAATAGGTTAATTAAGTCTTGTTGAGTACCTCCCGTACTCAGGTTTGCTTAATTTTGGTTCAGGAGAAGAACTCCATCGGTGGTGTTTCAACGTGGACATCGACGAGTAGTTTGGGGTTCCCAGGTAGCAGCCTGGAATCTATGGGCTGGGACGTCGCCTTATGTTGCGGCCTCTTAGGCCTTTTTGGTTCTTGTTGATTAGCAACATAATTTGCCTTCCGTTGTCTGATGTAATGTTGGGTCATGTGACCTCTGTTTGTAAGCTATACTCTAGTAACATCTGTTTAATACAAGTTTCATGTCTAGAGTGTTGCTTTGATCGGTTGCTGGTTTCGAGCTCATTGTTATACAGTTTTGGCTATGCCTGCATAGTTGTCGCAGTCGAGGGGTTGTGGAGCCGATGATCCATGTCCGAGCCCGCCTGTCGATGTGATCGGCCTGGGGCGAGGTAACCCCAGTAACCCTCGATTGTTGTTGCACTTTCTGGACACATAGCATCTCTGTATAGCTTTGGTCCCGTTTCCTTCAGTTTCATTCGATTCGTGGACGCTTTGATATGCATAGTTGGTTATGACTAGCATGGATACAAGGAGTAGTAGACTGGGGATCCGGACTACGTGCCGATGAATCCAGTCTGCCTGCCGTTGTTTGTTGCGGCCGGGGCTGGTAATCCTGAAGCCCTTGTGAGTCCATGGCTAGGAGCACATAACAGTATGTATATCTCTGGGTCCGGGGTCGTGACAGCCCCCAATTAAGTTGTGGGTGTGTGCCCCAAACTTGTTTGTAAAGGATTCGATCCCCGCCTCAAAGGGGTTCTATAGTGGAAGGTGAACTAGGCCTTTGTGGCGGAGTTCATCGGAGAATAGGGTGAGGCCTTTGTGGCGTTGAGTAGGCCTTCGTGGCGAGCTCACACCCCTCCAACGAGACGTACTCCCTTAACAAGGAGGAACTCGGGAATACATCGTGTCTCCGTGTGCTTCCATCGGTTATCTCGTTCCTCCCTATTTACTTCTAGTACTTGTTACATTTATTGTTGTACTAGTTGCATTAAGTGTTGTTCTAGTTGCCTTAATTGCTTGCCTTGTCATATAGGTAAATTCACCCCTAGTTGCATAATCTAGAGAATTTACCTTCTTGTCAAGCCTAAATCTTAAGAAAAATTAAAATTGGTCGTAGCACCTATTCACCCCCCCTCTAGGTGCCTATACTTTACTTTCAGCCATGAGCCTGCAGGGTCACACACTTAAGAGCGGGAGCAAGTATGTTGGTCGGGTTGGATCCGAACCGGAAATGGACTTAATTAGTGAGTTGGAATCATGGAGGGAAAGGGCCACAAGCATTATGGAGCCCACTCCCACTCGCTATATAAAGAGGGGCACAAGTTGCCCAGCGGGCACAAGTTTTCCACTCCCATTCATTGCGGACCCTAGCCCAACTCAGTTCAGCCGCCGCACCGGACCTAGTAGTCCGCCGTCGAAGCTCATCCTCGTATGTGTGGATACCGGCATAGGTGCTGTACGTTCAGCACTTCGACGATCGCGGGATTGGATTGGCTGGATCGGATTGTGGGACTACACTGCATCGACGTGCTTCTTCGATAATCCACACCTGGGCATTTAGTGGTAATCCTCATGGCCTTCTACCTCAGCTAGATCTTGGTAGTACCGCGTAGAAATGTTTTTATATCTCTACGCGTTCCAACAGATAGAGCTAAGGAAAAGAGCATACGGGAGCACACAAAACATTATGTGGCATTTCATCCAAGGTTGTCTATTTCAAAAATATAAGTGGATTTGTTTTTGGAGAAAATCCACTATATATAAGACCATTATGCTCTTCTTCTACCATGGTGTCTCTTTCTGTAATTAATCGATTCCACTCGGTTCGTCGGGTCACCTTTTCTATGTTACATGCATTGACTTGTCAGCACCATATATCGACTCTTCCAAATGCTTTCTCGTTCTCGCACACCCAATTTTCACATCCTCTTCATACTGCATGGTTTCATAGTGTAATCCCCAACATCCTCCCTAGAGGGGGTGCATATACGGCTCATGTGGTGTCATTGACGTCGACTGCCACGGAAACAAGAACTATTTTCTTGGAATAGGAAAGACAACAAAGCATAGTTGGTCTCCAAGGGTGGAGAGTGGGGTCGTCATGGTGTTGGGTCTACCTTTTCTATAATCCTAGATTGTTTAGAGGCACGGTCCATGCTAAATGTGTTTGTGCGGTAGTGTTGGGTATTACCGATCCTCGCCCGACTAAGAATTTCTCAAGTCTCGGTCTACACTATGAACGGTTGATCCAATGTTAAGATCGTGCAAGAATTTACAATTTGTTGTAGTCTACACGTTTTTTTTACTTTATGTGAACAAATTATGTTATCATCGTCAATTTTTTTCATACATCACATCTACAAGACATTGATGCGCGTGTAACAGAGGTTCGTTGAGAGACCCCAAGAGGAAGGTATGAAGAGCACAACCGTAAGTTTCCCTCAAAATGAAACCAAGGTTGAATCGACCAGTAGGAAAAATAAATCACTTCCGAAGGTTGATGCAGCTGCGGTGGGAGGGTGCACTACCGGTTCAGAAGCAACATGGAACCTACACAACAAAATAAAATCGCTTTGCCCCAACGAAGCACTGAGGTTGTCAGTCTCACCGGTTTTGCTGAACACAAAGTGGTTAAACGTACCGTGTGGAAAATAGTATTTGTTTGTAATAGATGAAAGAGAACAGTGATGGCATTAGTAAAACAGTAGCAGCAATACGAAAACAGAGATTGCAGTGGTTGTATTATCAGTATGAGGAAAGTGGACCAGGGTCCACATTTCACTAGAGATGTCTCTCCCAAGACAGATAGATAGCATGTGTGGTAAACAAATTATAGCTGGGCAATTGACAGATATAAAGGATGCACCGTAGTGTATATGCATGACATGATGATTACTATGTGATTCATGCGGGTATTACAACAAGATACATAGACCGTCATCCAACTGCATCTATGACTAATAATCCACCCTCAGAATGTCATACGAGCAAACCTTGGGTATTAAGTTGCAAGCAACAGATAATCGCAGTAAGAAAAGTGTGTAATGTAAACAATGTAAACATCGTTGTTTTCTCCCTAGTAGCAACAACACATCCTCCATCTGTCATGTTTCTGTCACTCGAGCACAGATGCAAAGGAGGCATCAACCCACTATCGAGCATAAATACTCCCTCTTGGAGTCACTAGCATCTACTTGGCTAGAGCATGTACTAACAACGGACATCATGCAAGATCATGAATAACATACACATGAAAATAACATGACAGATTGATAATAAAGAGACATAGAATTCTATATTCATCGGATCCCAGCAAACACAACATGAGGCATTACAATAAGATGGTCTTGATCATGTAGGGTGGCTCACAAAATCTAAAAATGAGGCATAAAGAGGAGAGAACAACCATCTAGCTACTTCTATGGACCCATAGTCCAAGGGTGAACTACTCACGCATCATTCCGGAGGCGGGCATGGTGGTGTAGACCCCATCCGGTGATGATTCCCCCTCCCGGCAGGGTGCCGGGGAGAGCCCCGGAACCCTCCCAAACTAGGGTTGAGGATGACGACGGCTGCCGATGTTTTTCGTGGAAAAGGCTCAGGTGTTTAAGGTTAACCCTTCGAGGATACTAAATAGGCGAGAGGACAACGTCGGTGGGCGAGCAGGGGGGCACACCACCCCCTTAAGAGTAGGAAAAAACATAAATGCCAGGACACCTTCAAAGTTCAAGTGGATAACTAGAACAAATAATTTGAGAGCAAATAATAACACATCATGAATCAATTAATAATGTTTCTGGGACAAATGCACATTAAACTCAGAATGGAAACTATGCTCTCTCAACTATGCATAAAGTTAGAAGATGGAGACTCAACATAAAATTAAAAGAAAGGCCCTTCGTAGAGGGAAGCAGGGATTAACTCATGTGCTCGAGATTTTTATTTTATTAAACAGAGGTATTGAAAACATTTTTTTAGAGAGGTGTATGCTTATGTCAACGAATGGTAAACAGACAATATAGTACGTCACAAGGAAAATAGACTTCACAAGAGCGGCTCCCATTGAAGGATTCATCTAGTATAGAAGGGCATCCCTCTTGTCGGATATATACCGATTAGGGGTATATCAGATAGTGTCCTAAAGAGCCGGATTACCAGGGTGGCATGAATGGTAATGGATCACGGTCCATTAGGCGGCCCAGTAAGCTGACATGCAGAAGCCGGATTCTAGAAGAACCCGGACCACGGCCCACGTGGTACGGCTTGGAGTAGAAGGCGGATTCTTTCCTTCCAAGTTAGAACTTACCGTAGTCTTCTAGGTTTCCCTTTCTGTAAGCCCTAACCTGGCTATTATATAAACTGGACGGGAGAGAAGAAACACAGAGGCAATTAGCTACAAGCCAACTCACTGAGAATTTGATCCTCGTTGAGTAGCTAAACCAACTCACATTGTACTTTGTATACTTCAGGCTTCAGCCCTGATTTAGTGAGATTGCAGGAGTAGGAACGCCGTCTAGTTGCGACGTACCGAACCTGCGTAACCTTTGGTGTCCTTGATCGTCATACTACCACGTCCCCCCCCCCCATGTCTCTATCAGTGGTCTCATGGTACCCCCGTCTATGAACTCTACTACGATGTCTCCACAATTGGCGCCCACCGTGGGGCCAGCGACGTCAGGCGTTATGTTTCGATCGGGGATACTCGGCGGAATTGGCAGTACCATAACTGTCGGAAGCTTGGAATTCAACAACGACATCGGGCGCTTCCTCGACAACGGATCGTACATGCCAGCACGGAATCATCTGGTAAGTGCCTGCGTTTTACCGATTGGATCTGCAAACATCTTTATCGGATTAACTGCAGAAGCAATGGAGATTCTGTGGTGGAAGCAAATTTAGCCCACCCGCCCTATACCCAGTCAAAGAAGACTACGATGCCGGATTTTGCTCAGATCGCTGATATTCTACTGAATTCGCCGCCTCTTTGGAGACGCCCATAATGCGATCGCACTTTATTGGTATGGTGCAATCCGAGATTGCCGAAAACACGGATGAGAGCAATCCCGTGGAAGAGGCAGAGGAAAACAATCCCACAATAGAGGTGGATGATCCGACATCCGTCAATATGACGACGAACTCGGTAGCTGATTCCGTACTAGCCGCCATTGAGGCGAGATTGGAATCAGAACCCAGATCAGATGAACTCGATTCCGAAGATGAAGACAAAGATGCTTTCGAAAGAAAGGTCAAATCTCTTTAAGAGGGATTCCATGAAGTACTTATGGCAAAACTGGCTGAAAACACGGATGCCGAAAGTCAGGAAAGCCTTCAAACACCTCCGCCAGATGAGGAAAGAGAGGATGGTGAAACCACTCCAACATACCCTGATGTCAAGGAATTGACAGAAGATGAACCTGGTAAAAAACCTCCCTCTTTCAAGAAGAAAAACAAGGCTTCCAAGAAACTCCAATACAAACTCCGGAAGAAAAAACTGGCAGATCCAGCCAACGAAAACCTGGAAGCAGGAGGTGGAAGGGAGTTAAGCCTGCGGAAAATAAAACAAAGGAAATCTCTGTTCCACCAATGTCAAAACAGGATGAACAGGATTTACTTCAAACACCAGTGGGACTCCACGAGCCCCCTAAAGTGTTGGAAGCCAGGAGACAAGCTCTCCAAAGGCAACAGCAAGATCTATTCAGAACTCGAGAAAACCTCCAAAAAACCTAGGCTGACATTAAGTTGCAGCAGGAAGAAATCGAGGAGTACGAGAGAAGGAATAGATCTGGCATAAAACCTACACGGTTATCCGGAATCGCAAGACCGGAAGTACTGCCGCCAAAGGAACGGTTCCAAAACTCTGCCTGGCAAAAGCAAGTAAACGACACTAATGCCAGGGGCGAACCTATATACAAAACCGCAGGAGAAAACGCGGAAGCTGGATTCGCCATCCTCAACAATGATATGTACTCCAATGGAGAAAAGCTTCAAGGGGTGTATGCTTTCTTAGTAAAGGCATTGCAACAGCAGCAGCGAGAGCAGGCAAGATCAGGGAAGTTGCATGATGACTCGGCCCTATGCAAAACAGCCACATGCACCGCTAGAGCACCTGGACCTGAAGAACCTGGAGATTCAAACAACTCATAAGAGAAGAAAGGATATCCGAGAAAGGACAAGAAAAATCCAGATAACAAGGATGCAGCGTCCAGAACCGGACCCCATCTTCCGAAAGGTGGAATCAAACCCCGAGATCGGGAATAACAAAACCGGAAAGACGGAAAAGCAATGCCACTTCCGAGACGCCCCGCTGAAAAAGCCGGAATACATGACATTCCTCATAGACGTGAGAGATCCCGTACTCCTCCTAGGAATAAGGAAAGACACAGGAGTAGAACTCCACCTTATTCAAAAGGACACGATAACAGAGGAAACAGAGATAACCCCAGAAAAGCGCGTTCGCGCAACAATGGAAAAGAAAGCAGCATATCCCCTTCTATTCATTCAGCCGGTAGATACTCTGCACATGCCGATAGAGCGGAAAGAGATGATCTATACTTTGGACCTAAGTGCTTCACCGACAGGATCCGAAGAATAACTCTACATTCTGGCTTCGCCAAAGTTGGTCCAACATATAAAAAATATACCGGCAGTAAAAACCCGGATACCTGGCTCTGAGACTATTACACAGCCGTTCAGATTAACAATGGGACAGAACTTGAGGCAGTAAAATTCCTCCCCCTAATGTTACTAGATGGAGCCAGAGTGGATTAACGGACTTCCATCAAGGACCGTAGACAACTGGGATTATATGGCTAGAGTTGTTACTCAGCATTTTCGGGGAACTTAAAAACGCCCCAATAGCATCAACCAGCTAAACCGTTGCACCCAGTTTGAAGATGAGCCATACGTGGACTTTATCTCAAGATCGACTGCAATGAAGAACAGCTGCTCTGGAGTAACTGACGTACAAGCAATGCATGCTTTCGTCAATGGCTTAAAACCCGGCCTCGTACCGTTCATGATCGGTTCAAGAAAGCACAAAGATCTTGGATCCATGCTTACAACCGCAAATGAGCACGCAGCGGCTGAAGATGATATGAGAGCAAGAGGTGGAAATATAGATGCTTTGATTCAAGCCAAAAAGACCCCTCCATCTGAGAAAAAAGCCACTCCAGAGGCACAACAAAACCCCAAAGAGGTCAACATAGCCTTTGGAAAGGAGAATGGGATCAAATGGAAAGGAAGAAGCACATAACCTATCTCCTACACAAAAGAAGAGTGGGAAAGAATTAAGTCGGAAAACTGTGTCCACCATTCGCAATTTGGGAAACCCACCCATACTAATGCGCAAGGACGGCTCAATAGGCATATGAAAGGCAGTGCAGGATCCGGAAGCAAGGGGAAGAGTTCCAAGAGAAAATTCTCCAAGCAAAAGCCAGAAGCTGAAAAAGAAGACAGTGAATCAGACACTGATGAAAAAATCCAGGAACAACAGCGAAAAGGCGAGCCTAAGTTTCCGAGAGTTGACGGAGAATGCAATCTAACTTTCCTAGCAACTCCCTCAGCAAAGGTGGCAAAGAGGACACTTTGAGAAATAAATGCGGTTGTCCCACCAACCCCCAAATTCTTGAAGTACTCGAATAAACCAATTACCTGGGATCAGTCTGGTCATCCCGGAAATATCCTAGAACCCGGCACACAAGCGCTAGTTGTAAGTCCTATTGTTCAAAACACTAGGCTAAAAAGAGTGCTGATGGATGGAGGATCCACCATCAACATAATGTACCTGGATACACTGAAGCATCTGTGAATCTCCGAGACCCAGCTCAATCATAGCAACATACGTTTTCACGGCATTGTTACTGGCAGGCAAGCACGATCCCTAGGTGAAATTTCCCTAGACGTAACCTTTGGAGAGAAAGAACATTTCCGACAGGAAAAATTTCTTTCGAGGTTGTGCCGTTCGAAAGTGTGTATCACGCAATACTCAGACGTCCAGATTTCGCCAAATTCATGGCAAGATCATGTCATATCTATAACAAGCTGAAGATGCCAGGACCAAAAGGAGGAGTAATCACCATAAAGGGAGACTTCAAATTGGCAAACGAGCTGGAAAAGGAAAACGCCCTTTGCGCAGAAAAAGTGATAGCAAAGGAGGAACTGAAGGAGCTGGCAAAGGAAGTATCATCGAAAGAAATGCCGGCAGGAAATGAAAGACGGAAGCCGGCAAATAGTTTCAAAGCTTCCGAGAATACAAGACAGGTTATCTTAGATCCCAAAGATCCAACAAAGTTTGTCGTAGTGGTAACTGGGATGACCAACAAATAGGAAAGCGAGCTCATCAAGTTCCTCCGTGAGAACTGGGATATTTTTGCATGGTGTCCTGCGGACATGCCAGGCGTACCCAGGGAACTTTCTGAGCACCAACTCAAGGTAGTTCCAGGATCTAAACCCGTCAAACAAGGTCTCCGTCGATTTGACGGAGGAAGGCGGAAGGCTATTGGCAAGGAGACATCCGGCTATTAGCAGCTGATTTTATCCGGGAAGTTATACATACTGAATGGTTTGCAAACCCAGTATTAGTCCCAAAGAAAGATATTATTGTTCTTAGGATGTGTATATATTACACCGGCTTGAACAAATTGTGTCCAAAATATAGATTTGCGTTACCGCAAATCGATCAAATAATAGATGCCATTGCTAGCTCTGAACTTTATTTTTTTGGATGCTTATTCCGGGTACCATCAAATACGTATGAAGGAAGAAGACCAAATCAAAACCTCCTTCATAACCCCGTATGGAACATACTATTACATAACCAGGCCTTTTGGCCTGAAGAACGCAGGTGCAACCTACCAGCATAGCATGCAACGATGCTTGCATAGTCACATTGGCAAAAATGTTCACGTTTACGTGGACGACATTGCCGTCGTTTCCAAGGAAAAAGACACACTCCTTGAGAATTTGTGAGAAACCTTCGAAAATTTGTGCACTTACAAAATGAAGTTGAATCCATTAAAGTGAGTATTCGGGATTCCCTCAGGAAAACTTCTGGGTTTCATCGTTTCTCACAGAGGAATAGAAGTAAACCCGGAAAAGATCAAGGCAATCCTAAACATCTCAATGCCTACGTACTTAAAAGATGTATAAAGATTGACGGGTTCTGCAGCTGCCGTCAACAGGTTTATAAGCCGGCTAGGAAATAAAGCTCTGCCATTATACAAATTGTTGAAGAAATCCGGCAAATATGTATGGACAGAAGAGGCAGACTTGGCATTAACCCAGTTAAAGGAAACCTTGATGAAAGCTCTGATTTTGGCATCACCAAAAGACGAAGAACCCATGTTACTGTATCTTACAGCAACAAACAGGGTTATTAGCGCAGTGATAGTTGTGGAAAGGCGGAAAGACGAGAAAAGCATACCAGATCAACATCCGGTGTATTATGTCAGTGAAGTCTTTCCGAGTCCAAGCAAAGGTACCCACACTATCAAAAACTGGCATATGGCGTATTTCTCGCATCTCGAAAAATCCATCATTATTTCCATGGACATTCCATAACAGTGGTATGTAAAGCACCACTAGGGAATATAATCAACAATGCGGACGCAACCGGCCGAGTAGCCAAATGGGGCATCGAGTTGGCTGCGTTCAACATTAAGTACCAATCCCGAACGGCAATAAAATCCAGGCGTTGGCATATTTCGTCGCTGATTGGACAGAAGCAATGGAAAACATACCAATGCCGGAGTCAGAATACTGGGTTATGCACTTTGATGGAACCGAGATGAAGGAAGGAGCTGGTGTAGTCCTAAAATCCCCAAAGGGAGATACTATGGAGTATGTATTACAAATACACTTCAACGTCGGCAATAATATGGCAAAATACCATGCTCTACTTCATGGCTTGCATATTGCAAAAGAAACAGGTGTCAAGTGCATCCTATGCTATGGTGACTCAGACTTACAGCATCAGCTCAACCAAACATGGGACGCCAAAAGCCCGATCATGGCCGAATATCGGAGAACGGTGGACGAGTTTGCTATTTACTTCCTGGGATTTGAAGTACTTCACATCAAAAGGGAAGAAAATTGGAACGCGGATGCATTAGCCCGCATGGGTTCGGAAAGAGTGAAAACCCTACCACCAGGTGTGTTTGTCCAACATTTGCATGAACCATCGATAAAAGGTGGAGATGTCGACTATCCTCTTGTTTCCGAGTCAATTGAAGTCCTGCTCGTTAACCCGGATTGGGAAATTCCATATTTAAACTTCTTAGTGGATCAGAAGTACCCGGATGGAGCAGACGAGGTCTGGCAAAGACAAATAAAATGTCGATGCAAAGGATACACGGTAATCAACGGTTGCCTGTATAAACGCAGCACTACCAGAATTTTTCTGAGATGTATTTCGTCAGAAGAAGGCAGAGAAATATTGCAAGAAATCCATGCAGGAGATTGCGGACATCATGCTCAATCAAAAAGCATAGTTAAAAAAGCATTCCGTGCGGGGTTTTTCTGGCTAACAGCCAAGACAGATGCCGAACACATAGTCAATACATGTGCCGGATGTCAGTATTATGCCAAGCAGACAAATATGCCAGCCCAAGCACTCAAAACTATCCCTATTACATGGCCATTTGCGGTCTAGGGGCTAGATATGATGGGACCATTCAAAACTGCAAGAGGTGGACTTACACATCTGCTCGTTGCAGTAGATAAGTATACCAAGTGGGTGGAGACAAAACCCATCAAAAAGCTTGACGGTGTAACTGCTAGGAATTTTATCATTGACGTAGTCATGAGATACGGCGTTCCACACAACATAATTACGAACAAACGGGAATACGCCTAGATCTTGCATCTGTGGCACACCGGCAATCCAACGGACATGTTGAAAGAATGAATAGCTCAATCCTGCAGGGAATACGCCCAAGACTCGAATCTCCTCTTCATAGAGCAGCTGGAGCATGGGTGGAAGAGTTACCTTATGTGCTTTGGAGTATTCGAACGACGCCAAAAAGGTCAACAGGGCAAACCCCGTTTTTCCTGGTTTATGGCGCAGAAGCAGTGCTTCCAACGGACATGATCCATGATAGCCCAAGAGTGCAAGCTTTCGATGACTCGGATGCCAAAAGTGCACGACAGGATGCCATCGATCTCCTAGAAGAATAACGAGAACTTGTGCTTCAAAGATCCGCCATTTATCAGCAAGGATTACGACGTTACCATAGTCGGAAAATCAGGCATCGTTCTTTCAAAGAAGGTGACTTAGTGCTAAGATTGGTGCAAGTAAGAAAGCACAAGTTAGCTCCAGTTTGGGAAGGACCATTTGTCATTAGCAAAGCTATAAAAAATGGATCATACTATCTTGTAGATATTCGGGACACGGAAGATGATCCCAAAAGACCGAATCGCAAAGAAAGAGAAATATAGAAGACGAACTAGGGGAGACCAAAAGACCCTAGAGCATCCAGCAGTTACGTCCCTTCTACACTTAGTTCAATTTCTATGTAAACATCTTTGAGATCATGAAATAAAGTTGTCGGAATTCATACATATATGTTTTTACATGTTTATTATAGTACAAAACATAAATCCTTCTTATCTATTTCCCAATTATCTTTCAAAATACTCAATGTTAACTCGAGTTGTGCGTACATGCTAGGTGTTAAAAAAACTGAATGATTTTCTGCCTAAAAAGGCTTAAGGAAACCGAGATTGTGCCTGCGTGCCTGAGTTTCATTTAAAATTCCGTGTTTGTTCTCTAAGTATTATCTGATTCTTTTTATGTTGGGTCACTGGAGCTAGTAAATATAAATGCCTTTAGTATGATCCATGTTTCCGAGTATCGACTGATTGGTTATACCCAGTCACTTGGCATGAAGATTAAATAATATTGAGCCATTTCAAACACTAAGGACAGTTAAGACATATAAACCAGAGAACTTAGAAGATAAAGGAATAAAAACCCGGAAAACTTGCAAAGAGTTAATAATATAACTGCAAAAGCGGAGTACTTGTTTATACAAAAGAATAGAAAGCATTACAATAAGTTTACATTGTAAGAACAATAATGCTTCTATTTTCCTATCTCTACCCAGGACCAGGCAGCTCCTTGAGGTATCCGACTCATCGTCTTCGCTGCTGGATTTCTCGAGAGTTTCCGGAATAGCTTCCTCCGGGTAGAAGGTGGAGATGTTCACCATGTTGGCAATCTTGGTGGCGTGACCTTTGATTTCATCAAAGATGCTGCCCCTCTGCGCCTACGTGTATCCCTGAGGGATGCCGGACGCCACACGCCAAGATTTGGTAGTTGGGTAGTGCATGCGCATGAGCCCAAGAGACATGCGTGCACCACCACGAGCCGCGGAACGGAGAAGGGACTCCCTTGATTCCGCCACCTCCATGATAGCTTCCGAAAGTTTTTCAACTTCCGAGAACTCCCCAGACCTGGAAGGAAGGCATTTGTTGGCAAGCAACATTCCCAGAGCCTTGATCGCGGTGAATACCTTCCCGAAAGCCCGGAGTTTTTCAATCCGGGTAAGGGGGCTATCTCATGTTTCAGTAAAACACATAAGTGTTAGAAAGAACAGAAGAAAGATGAAACATGGAAAATCTGGTAAATGACAAAATACTTACCGAGAATCCGGTCCATCTCGGTACCTTCCTCCAGGCGCTGGTTCAAGGCATTCTCCAGATCCCGGATGGTGGCCTTGTTATTTGCAGCTTGGTTGTAAGCCATAGACTCGGCAATGCCAAGAGCCAGTTGGCTGGCCTCCAGGTCCTGTTGTATCTTCACATTGAGCTTGTGAAGATCCAGGTTTTCATGGTGGAGATTTTCGGTGTTGCCGGCATCTTTAGCAACTTGTTTGGCTTTCGCCAAAGAAGATGAAAAGCAAGTAAAAAAGAAGAGTTAGAAACTCGTAAAAATACTTAGAAAAAATTACAAATGAAAAGCAGAGGAAAATTTCATACTTGCTAGTTCACTCAGCTGCTGCTGAGTAGATGCCAGTTCTGCATCCTTATTTTCAAGAGTTTTGAGAAGGGTTTTAACCTCCTTATTCTTGATGGTAAGTTTGTAAAAAACCTCCATGTTGATATTTTCAGTAGTTTGCTGAAACACGGGAAAGAAAGGAAAGAATGCTTTAGTTCAAAACAAGCATAACAATGAAAAAGTATTAAGTCGAAAGTATACATTCAACTTATTATTTGGGGGCTGGAGATATTACCTGGCTCATCCTGGTCAAGTTCGTCAGGTTTTCGTGGAATTCTTTTGCATAGTCTGCAAAAAGAATCCCGACGTTGCAGAGGCCGTCCTGGATGACCTGCCGAGGTGAAAATACGAAGGTATTCCTTACAATTAGTCCGCCTTGCGGCCAAGGACGAATTAGAGGCGCTGGTGCGAAGAACTTGGTAGCCCACGGCCAAATGTATCCGAGTTCATCAAACGATTCTTCTTTTACCTTGAAATCCTTTTCAAAAGTCGGAATGGGCTCCTCCTCAGTTGTACGAGAAGGGCCACCCATATCCGGCACCCCCTTTCCCTCGCGTCCATCTCGGACGCAACGGGCTGGCTGTGATGGGGGAGTAGTAACCCGGTATGCCAGCTCCCAGGTGTGATCCGGCCCAGACGGTGGCTGGACCAAATCCGGCTAAGGACAAAGAAACTCCTGGAAGGCCCAGGGCGTGTAAGGTTCGTAACCCGGATTGTGGGTTATGGTAAGAAAAGTTAGGGTTCGTATGTAGAGTTCAAATAGGACTCGAGGAGCGCTTTGTAGGGCAAGCCCAGAGGGGTATGAGTACTATATAAACCAACCCCTGGGCTTCGCCTAAGAGAGATTCAAGTCATAGTTGTAACACCTGTTATCGAGTATCCAGTATAACAATATCGAGAGCCGGCGAGTTGTTTTCCGGTTCTTAGATTGCTTTTCGCCATGTTTTCCTTCGAGCTAAACCCTCTCCCAAATACCTGTGTCGACTTGCCCCAAGATCAGTTACCCCAGGTAACATCTGCCGTGATTATCCCACGACAGTTGGCGCCCACCGTGGGGCCTGCGTCCAAAGGTGTTTACATCACGGGAGAAGCTCGGAAGAGCATGGAGAACTTCGTCGTCGGCGAGATCTACTCCAATGGCGAAGGAGAAAGAATAGTGGACAATTCCGGATGGGAGTTGGAGCCGGATTACTTCGAATCCGGATCCATGGTGTCAATCGGCCAAATCAGTATCTTCATCGGCATGGTACGTACACTCAATTTGAAAGGACAATATCATGTGCACGTTACAGGAACTTCCAGCAGGGACAAAAGGGCGTTAAAACAAACAGCGAATCTGTCCTCCTCGGCCACTCCGGGATACTTGAGGTGGGCAGAGCAAGAGGTAACGTGGAGCAGGAGAGATCATCCAGAAGGAATAGAGCGCCCCGGGACCTTGGCGTTAGTAGTTTCGCCACAGGTCAATGGTTACGAATTGAAAAAGGTGTTGATGGACGGAGGAAGCAGCATCAACATCCTATATTGGGAAACTTTCTTGCGCATGAACCTCAAGGAGTCCCAGCTACAAAAAAGTTCGACGGTGTTCCACGGGATCGTGCCGGGTCATTCGGCACACCCCGAAGGGAAAATTGCATTGGAAGTAGCCTTTGGAGAATCGGTAGATAACTATCGGGTGGAGTGGCTCACGTTTGAAGTAGTCAAGCTGCATAGCCCCTACCACGCTCTGTTCGGAAGGCCGGCTTACGCTAAATTCATGGCTAGGCCATGTTACGTATATTTGCAGTTAAAAATTCCAGGCCCCAAGCGGACCATCACTATCCATGGGAACCGGGATATAGCAGCAGAGTGTGATGAGGGAGATTCGGTGATGGCCGAGCAAGCCTGCAGAAAGGAAGAGCTTAAATATTACCGGTCTCAGGTGGACCCGGAAGATGGCACGGCACTGAGAAGACCAGATTCTGAAGACGAAAGAGTGAAATTTAAGGCTGCTCAAGACACCAAGAAAGTAGATTTTGTGGAAGGAGACCCCACCAAGCAGTTCACTATAGGGTCCAATTTGGAAGACGCGCAAGAAAAGGCCCTAGTGGAATTTATACGCTCAAATGCGGATGTGTTCGCCTGGACACCCAGCGACATGCCGGGTATCCCTACCGAGTTGGCAGAGCACAGTTTGCATGTAGATCCCAGGGCCAGGCCTGTGAAGCAAGGTTTGAGAAAAATGAACGAGGAAAGGAGAAGAGCTATAGGTGAGGAAATCGCACGGCTATTAACCGCAGGCTTTATCATGGAAGTATTTCACCCGGACTGGTTAGCGAATCCGGTTCTAGTGATGAAAAAGACAAATGAATGGAGGATGTGCATCGATTTCACGAGCCTCAACAAGCATTGCCCAAAGGATCCGTTCGCGCTGCCAAGGATAGACCAAATCATAGACGCGGTAGCCGGAAGCGACTTGCTATGTTTCTTGGACGCATATTCAGGATACCATCAGATTAAACTCAAAAGGGAGGATTGGGAAAAAACCTCATTTATAACCCCTTTTGGGGCCTTCTGCTACAAGACCATGACCTTTGGATTGAAAAATGCGGGCGCAACTTATCAGCGGTGTATCCAGAAATGCTTCGAGGATCAAATCGGGCGTAACGTGCACGCATATGTGGATGATGTGGTTATTAAGACCCGGAAGGCAGAAACGTTTATTGATGATTTAAAGGAAACGTTTAAAAACTTGAGGAGGTATCAGATGAAGCTCAACCCAACGAAGTGTGTGTTCGGAGTCCCGGCCGGGAAGTTGCTTGGCTTTATAGTCTCCGAGAGAGGAATTGAGGCAAACCCGGATAAAATCAAGGCCATACAGAATTTGAAGAAACCGGAAAATCTGAAGCACGTTCAAAAACTCACGGGCTGCGTGGCAGCCCTGAGCCGGTTCATATCCAGGCTTGGAGAAAAGGCAATACCCTTGTACCGGCTTTTGCGGAAATCAGATAAGTTCGTATGGGACCAGGAGGCAGATGAGGCGTTTGAAGCACTAAAGAAGCAGTTATCTGAAGCGCCAGTACTAGCGGCGCCGGGTCCTAAAGAGCCTATGTTATTGTATGTGGCAGCCGGTCCCCGAGCAGTTAGCGCAGTGGTTGTCGTGGAACGCAAAGAAGACGGGAAAGGCTACCCGGTCCAGAGGCCAGTTTACTATGTCAGTGAAGTGTTATCAGAAGCGAAGCAGCGTTACCCGCATTGGCAAAAATTGGTGTTTGGGGTCTTTATGGCCAGCCGGAAGTTGAAGCCATATTTCCAAGAACATCCCATAACAGTGGTTAGTTCAATACCAATGTCGGATATCATCAGAAACTCGGATGCAACGGGCAGAATAGCCAAATGGGCAATAGAGATGGGAGATTATCATATCAGCTACGAGCCTAGATCGGCAATCAAGTCCCAGGCCTTGGTTGATTTCGTTAACGACTGGACGCACACTGGGGTGGTTACCGCAGTTCCAAGTTCCGAGTCATGGACCATGCACTTCGATGGATCAAAGCAGTACGAGGGGTCAGGAGCTGGAGTGGTGCTGACATCGCCAAAAGGGGATAAACTAAGTTACGTACTACAGATTCATTTTGATTGCTCAAACAACGTGGCCGAGTATGAGGCTCTGTTGCATGGCTTGAAGGTAGCCAAGGAGATGAACATTAGAAGGATACGATGCTTTGGAGACTCGGATCTCGTGGTGCAGCAGGTGTCAGGGACCTGGGACAGGAAGGACGCCACTATGGCAGCGTATCGCAGGGAGGTTGATAGGGTTGCCGGGTGTTTCTCCGGGTATGAAGTGGAGCACATAGACAGAAGAAAGAACGAGGCGGCGGACGCACTCGCCAGACTCGGCTCGCGCAGGGAGCCGGTTCCACCTAATGTTTTCGTGGACGAGCTATGGCGGCCGTCAGTTAAATCCGAGTCTGAAGAAGAATTAGCAAATCGAGACCCGGACGTGGAGCTCGTGGCTACGATACGCGGCGTCCCCGAATGACGGAGCCATATCTGGCATACTTATCACGGGGCGAACTACCAGAACAGGAGGTGCTAGCAAGACAAATCGTAAGGCGGGCAAAAGGATACGTTATTATCAATGGAGAGTTGTATAAGAGAAGTGCGGCAGGAGTCTTTTTGCGCTGTGTGACACCAGAGGAAGGCCGACAGATTCTTAAGGAGATCCATGAAGGTGATTGCGGGCATCATGCGTCCACAAGGTCTCTTGTGGCCAAGGCCTATCGACATGGGTTCTTCTGGCTCACAGCTCTAGCAGACGCGGAACGGATAGTGGCAAGGTGCGACGGATGTCAAAGGTACGCTCGTCAAACTCATGTGCCGGCTATGGAGTTACGGACCATTCCATTAACTTGGCCATTCGCTGTTTGGGGTATGGACATGGTTGGCCCCTTCCATATGTCACCTTGCAAGAAGACGCACCTTTTAGTTGCTGTTGATAAGTTTACCAAATGGGTGGAGGTTATGCCGGTCACCAATTGCGGAGCGGCCACAGCAGTCAAATTCCTGAAAAGAATTATATACCGGTTCGGGTACCCCCACAGCATAATTACCGACAATGGAACCAACATGTCCCTTGGGGAGATGGAAAAATTTTGTGGCAGCAATGGAATCAGGCTTGATGTAGCATCAGTAGCACATCCGCAAGCCAACGGGCAAGTGGAGAGGGCGAACCAAGAACTACTTCGTGGATTGAAGCCAAGACTGAGGGTTCCCTGTATCAGGGCTGCTGGGGCATGGGTTGAAGAGCTTCCTTCCGTGGTCTGGGGTATTAACACTACACCCAACCGATCCACCCAGATGACACCTTTCTTCATGGTCTACGGTGCAGAAGCGGTATTACCAAGCGACATCATTCATGATTCACCAAGAGTGACAGCTTATGTGGAAGTAGAGAACGAGAAAACCCGGCAAGACGCCGTGGATATGTTAGAAGAACAAAGGGAGCAAGCCTTGGAAAGATCAGCCATATATCAGCAGGACTTGCGAAGATATCATAGTCGGCGGGTGAAAAGCCGGGTCTTTCAGGAGGGAGACTTGGTCTTGCGCTTGGTTCAGACAAACGAGGGAAGGCACAAACTATCGCCACCATGGGAAGGACCCTTCATCGTAAGCCGGAGCCTGCATAATGGGTCATATTACTTGATAGATGCAAGAGAAGAATCGACCACACTCAACGATACTGCTCACACAACTGCACCTATGCAAGAAAGAGATAGACCGTGGAACGTGGCTCAGCTACGTCCGTACTATACTTAGCAGAAAAAGATGTAACAGGTAGCAGGTTTCAGACGCACTCTTTTCCTGTCCAGGGCACCCTTGGGGACTGGATGGGTTTTTAATGAGGCGGCTTGCTGGCCTAATTTTTTCATATCAAATAAAAAGGGATTATCAAGAAAAGAAGCAAGTGTTATTTATACGATGTGAACATTCAGGTCTTGAGGGCTGGTTGCTCATACAAGCACAGCTGTAAACTCAAAAAAGACCCGGCCTTGATGCCAATGAGTTATAGGGGCCGTCACTCGAAAAAACGAGTGCGGCTACAATCTTATAACCGGACAAAGAAGTCCAAATTTCTCGGCTATTCTTACTTAAGCTCGATGTGACTCGCAACGAAGTGGCATGATTCGTTCGCTTACGATTAATGTCGGTCATGAGACCCAAACGGGACTTGCTTGACCCCGTTTTCGTATTGATGTAACAACATGGTATCCACGCGAAAGCCGGCTTATAGTACAAGATAGTCGAAAGGGTCATCTAAACCACAAGTTATGCAGAGTATAAGGCTGATAGCCGGAAACTCAACGATTATCAAGCATAACTTCAAACCTCATAAAAAGCTGTCCTGAAGTCTTGGGCATTCAGCAACAGGCGATTCGTTTCCTTGAAAGAAAAACAATCATGTGTCCTAGACGCGGAAACCCGGACTGGGGACTTATGAGCTCTAAGGAAGAAACAGCATCATCCAGCCGTTAAAATTAAAACGAGCCACGCATCCGGGTCTCAGGAGCTTAGGGATTCAGGTGTAAAACCGATCCCTAGACGCCAACGACAGCCGGAGGACGGGTCTTGCTAAGGAAAGTATAAAAAAAAAGTATAAGGTATCGAGAATAAAGCAAGTGGATATCAAGAACAAGCAAATGCAAAGACACATTCATCAAAAGCCCAAAGGGGCGCAAAGTGCATCGGGAGTTTAAATAAAAGTGTTACAAAAACCATAAAGTATCAAAAGAGCACAGGCGCTCTGCTTAAATGAATAGTAAAGCTGTTTTAACGATGCTTTGCCGGCTGACGTATGTGGAATGATAGGCATTACTTCAAGCTGCAGGGTCCATCTTGGCCTTGCCCTTGTCGCCACCTGTAGTTGCGGCGCCACTCGGGTCAGCAGCAGTTCCGGGTTGTGCAGCAGAAGTTGCAGGAGCAGAGTCGGCCTCGGTCTTCCTGGCGGTTTCTTCCTTCATCTTGATCGCCTGCTCCTTCCAACGGGCAAGCATATCGAACGGCTGGGGGCGGTTCGCCTTGACAACCTTGTCATTAGCATCATAAGCAGGGAGAATCTCATCAATCTCTAAGCTGTCAGCAATAACGCTAGCCGGATGGCGGACTTCTTTCTGAATAGCCTTGAAGTCCTTTGGCAAAAACTTGGACCCATCCAAGTTGAACTCTGGAAATCCACTCATAAGTTTGGCAAGTTGTAGCTTGGGGGCGTAGGCTTTAGCCAGTGCGAGCCCCCGGGTTACCCCAAATCGGCAGGAGGACCGTTTCCAGTGCCAAATCCACTAGGGGATCGTGGAGCAGAATTCCAGTAATCTCTTCATATTATCTGGCTTGACATCCGGCAGTCGCAACTCATCAAGTATCCAGCTAACTCCGCCGCAAAGTTGGCGAAGAGTATTCTTGATGGTTTTAAGTTTGGCAGCATCATCTTCTTCGGGGGCAGCATCACGTGGGCCTGCTAAAGAAAGGCAAAAGGAGCAAAGATAGTAGGCAAGCAAGCGCGGTTGTTCAAATCAAAGCAATCCGAGTCATAAAAAGGTGAAATTCAAAAATCTTACCAGTCGCAGTACGGTGAACATCAGCAATTTGAGCAGAAAGAGTTGTAAGTTTTTCCTTAGCCCTGTGAGCTCTCTTCCTGTATTTTTTCGTCATCTTTTGGCACCTGCGAGCCTCAGTCTCAGCAGCTTCACGAAGGGCCGTTTCTTTTCCAATACGCTTGGTGGACTTGGCCAGCTTCTTCTCCAACTGTGAAACATAGTCCTGTAAAGAAGCATGAAGAGGGATCAGCCGGAAACATTATGCAAAGTTCCAAGCAAGTTACCTAGTAATTTACTCGGAACTTGGGGACTAGGCATGGAAACAATTGATGATTAGTCGGGATTACCTCGTGCTTGGTTATTAAGGCATCTAGTATGTTTTCTTCATCGCCCTTCAAGGTATGGAGGGCATCTAGCATCTGAGCAAAGGTCATGTCTTCAGGGCGAAGTTGAGAAGGGCCGGAGGATTGGCCCTCTTGTGGAGGAGTTGTTCCGTGTTTGGGGGTCGAAACCCGGATTGTTTGAACGTCCGGGTTAGGAGAGTCCGGCTTGGTCTCCAAAATGATGTCTTCGTCCACTTCTTCAGAGGGCTGGGGTGATGCAGTCTTTGGTGGAATTGGGTCCTTAAAAGGATCTTCTCCATTTCCGTCCTCGGCCTCGTCCTCAACCTCAACGTCCATGTCATCACTCGGCTTCTCTTCTCCCTGCTCTTCTGATTCAGGGATATCCGGGTCGCTTAGCGTAACTGTGGCGCTGAAGAAAAGAAGGGAGACATTGATCAATGGAATGTACGGAAAAAAGAAAGGTAACCAGTACGAGAAAATGTAAGTAAAGGTAGTTTACCCGGTGTTCACGGCATAGTCCGGGGGAAGCTCGCCGCTGGAGGCGGATGACGTCGGCAAGAGCACTGGCTGCGGCACGCGAAATTGCCCGGCAAGTGGATGATTAGGAGACGGATGACGCTGAGGAGATTGGGAAGGTTGAGCTGGAGGGGTACTGGCTCGATGAGTGGGTGAAGTGGAGATACCCGGGTTAAGGGGATCATCCCCCGGAGAATTCCGGGTCACCCTGCGTTTAGTCGGGAGAGGGTCCTTCAAGAAGGATGAATGTGATAACCGCTCGTTAAGTTCATGCATAGCAGCAAAGGAGTAAGGCGCACGAGACATAGAAGAGAAGGGAACCTTTTCAACTACCCCTCTAGCCTTCCTTTTGTTCCCAACTGGGGGCTCCTGGTCAGACTCGGTGGCTTCCGGGTCATTTTCTTCTTCCTCCTCTTCATCCCCCGACCCTGAAAGCCGAGTAAGTATCAGATAAGAGAAATAACACAGATGAAGGGCAGGTGTAAAGGGTATGGGAGAGTACCCTCATCATCATCAACAGACTCGTTTTCCTCTTCAGGGTCTTGAGAAGGGGGAGGGTTTTCAACTTTCCAGAAGGGATCGTCATCCTGTGAACAAATAAACACAAGTGGTAGTTAGAGACTATAACGGATGAAAGTACTGAAATGAGAAAAAGGAGCCAGGTCTTACCGCTGGGGCGGGGTTTTCCCGAGTAAACGGGGGTAACCCGGCAGTGTTCTTTATAACATCTAGTCTCTCCATCAGGAAGCCCTTAATGGTCTTGTTGGTGTTACCGGCAGGGAAGTTTTTGGTGGAATAGCGGAGGGAATCTGTGATGTGACCCGAGTATTCGTGCAGCGACTTTGAGCGAAGGGAGTTGGGCTGAACCCGGAACTCCACCCAAGTCCTTACCAAGTTAAGCCCGAGAAGGCCATGGGCTGAGAGGGCCGCTAGTTTGGCCAAAAGGGGCTGAATCGCTTCCCTATCAGGGTCAGGTGCAAAAGCACTGAAAGACTCGGAGGGCTCGAGAAGGCTCTCCGAATAACCCGGTAGCTTCCTCTCACCATCCGGAGAAGTGTCGTGGCAATAAAAGAAGGATAATTGCCAGTTTTTGGCGTTGGAGTTCAGGTTGAGAGGTGGCATCAGTGAGTGTTTGCGGCGCTGGATGGATACCCCGCCGCAGGTAAGAAGCGTTCCGTCACCGCTCTCGCGGCATGGCTCGCATTGGAATAATTCGGTAAAAAGAGCGAGGTTTGGTGGAGTGCATAAGTACGACTCGGACAAAACTATGAAGTGGGTGATGTTCAGCATAGAGTTAGGCCCTATGTCGAACACCCGGAGGCCGTAGTGGCTCAAGACTTCCCGGAAAAAAGAGTGACCCGGAGGACGGAATCCCCGGGTCACATGCTCGGTAAAACAAATTACCTCGTTCCCGATAGGAGTGGGACGGGTCTCATCGCCAGGAGCCCTCCAGTGTATTTCCTTTTGAGAAGGAAGGATTCCTAGCTCGGCCATCCCATCCAGTTTGGCCTTCGTCGTTGAAGACCGGCCCCAGTCGGCAGAAGTGGTTTGGGAGGTCTTTGCAGGAGCCGGGTGTTTTCCCTGTCTTTTAGGGGCCATGGAGTTGACCTGCAAGGGACAAGGAATATATGGAGTAAGATTCGGAACATCAGATCATTCAAATCTGGAGACATTAAGGCGCTAAGGCTAAAATAAGACCCGGATAATGCGCTACGATGCTAAATGCTGAAGATTTACCGGGTATCAGATGAAGTTGAGTAAATTGTTAATTACTTACGTATTGAGGTGGGTTGGGTGAACATGGATGGTTGCCCATACCTTTATTGTGGAGGAATTAACTGGAAAAGGAGGATTATCCGGGTGTTAATGCGACAGGCGGAAAAAGCAAGGCGGAACGGATCTAGATCGAAGAACTTGCAAGTAATCTTATATGAAGTTTGATGGTTAATAAGGGTGCGGGGGTGAATTGCGACTGCGCGTCAGGTGCTTGAAGGAGCTAAGGACTATCGAAGCGGATTAATTTGATGATACCCGAAAGTAATTTACGGGTTGACTCAGATCCAATCCTGGTCAAATTGAGGAAATTGCGAGTTTCAGTTGGATGATTGAGAGAGGCTTACCAAAGAAACTAGGGTCCAAAATGAGGCTGGTGCACGGCGCGGCTTGAGTGTCTCACCACGGCCCTTGATGAGAGAAATGAAGGCGTGACGGCGATGCTCGATGGCGGCGTTGGGAAGCTCGGGGTCGATTGCGGCCGGAGATGGCCTTATCTTTCGCAGTGCGCGCGAGCCTGGAGGCAGGGACTGCGAGGGAGCGAGGAGAGAAAGGATGTTGGGGCAAAGTGGAAGGATTAGGGTTACTTTCGGTCGATATTTATAAGGGAAGTGGTGAGCTCACCCGCGGCTGGAAAGCCGGAAGTTACGGAGCAATAATTATCCGCACAGGTTTGGCGTTGCGGGCGTTCGGAGCGAGGTGAGATGTTCCGTTGACAGGGGGAACGCAATTTATCCCGAGATATCAGGGATCCTTATCGAGAGTAGGGCCTTAATATCTTAGGGTTCAAATCTGGAAAGGTCCGTTAAGCACTCGAGGAAGGATCGAGTTGTCGAATGACCGTCACGGAGCTGTGTCTAGTCATTTGTTAAAGTAACTTGACCCGTTCATGTAAGCTTGGGCGTTTCATATCTTTTTTTAGGGAATAGCGAGCGCTTCAAGAATGAATCTGTGAAGCCCGCGCTATCCTGGGGACTACTGATGGGGGAGTAGTAACCCGGTATGCCAGCTCCCAGGTGTGATCCGGCCCAGACGGTGGCTGGACCAAATCCGGCTAAGGACAAAGAAACTCCTGGAAGGCCCAGGGCGTGTAAGGTTCGTAACCCGGATTGTGGGTTATGGTAAGAAAAGTTAGGGTTCGTATGTAGAGTTCAAATAGGACTCGAGGAGCGCTTTGTAGGGCAAGCCCAGAGGGGTATGAGTACTATATAAACCAACCCCTGGGCTTCGCCTAAGAGAGATTCAAGTCATAGTTGTAACACCTGTTATCGAGTATCCAGTATAACAATATCGAGAGCCGGCGAGTTGTTTTCCGGTTCTTAGATTGCTTTTCGCCATGTTTTCCTTCGAGCTAAACCCTCTCCCAAATACCTGTGTCGACTTGCCCCAAGATCAGTTACCCCAGGTAACATCTGCCGTGATTATCCCACGACAGGCTGGTCGGCAGTGGGTATTCTTCCACCTTTGCAGACTGATCTTCTCCCCCTAGAGCAGCTGGGGTAGAGGGAGCTGCAGCAGAAGATGGATGCACACTCTTGCTGGCAGCAGCCTTATGCTTTTTCAGCTTCTTTGATTTCAAAGAAATTGGTGCAAGGATGAAAAGGAAAAGAGGCAAAAGAAAATCCGAGAAATCAGTATTCCGAAAAATTAAAACAGCTCCTGTAACAAATAGCAGAGACAAATGTAAACCCAGGGAATTACCTGGAAGTAGCGACGGGAACTCCGTCAAGTTCCACCACCTCTTCAGTAGTTGATGGCCTCTTGCGCTTCCGACCACCATAAAACTTGGCATGCAGTTCGTCAAGCTCGGCGTCAGTTGCAAGATATTTGTCGGTAAGGTCATCAAACTATGGAAGAAGCACAATATACGACTAAGTCAGGAAATCGGAGAAAGACAAAATCCGAGAAATTTTCCAAAGAGAAAAGAACATTACCTTTGGAACCTTGTTTCCTTCATGGTACATCTCTCGGATTTCTTCATATTGGTCGCGTGTGGCGACCAAATGATTGACCTGCTTCTTGAAGTCCCTCTTCGTGAACGCCTTGTCTGTTCCCGTCATTGTATCTTCCGGACCTTTGTATTCACACAAAAGCCGGGTTCGATGCGCCAAAGGCTGGATCCGTCTTCCGAACCAGCATAGAACATTGTCGGATCCAGTGAGAGGAGGTTTGGAAGAGGTGAGTTTGGCGATGCGCCGTTTGATTTTCATCAAATCATCTGGCAGAGTTTGAACTGCCTCCACAGCCTAGTTTTCCTGGGGAGTGGCGGCAGCATTGACGAAAAGTGAAACCCCCGTTTCCTTTCCAGGAAACGGGATGTCTTGGTGATAGAAGAAGGAACCCGTCCAAAACTTGACGGATTATGACATTTTGATCTTGGGGGACCAATCTTCCCTAAATCAACGCAGGGTAAAAGATATGGCCCCGCAAGTCGGGAGTGCGCCCTCTGAGGGGTTTCGCTTAACCCCGAAACAATATAACCATAAATCTATCCTAGGCTCTATTCCTAGATAACCTTCAAAGAGGGCCTGGAACCCGGCTAAATAAATAAAAGAGTTTGGTGGCAGGTTGCGGGGTTGGATGTTGTAATGGTTGAGGACTTGAAGAAAGAAGCTCGAAGGTGGAATTCCCATACCTCGAGAAATGTGCGGGGTTAGGAGAACCCGTTCCCTGGCATTGGGCAAGGGCTCCGATTCGTATTCTTCATGCCGCCATTTCCCTTTCACAATCAGACCCTCCTTCTTCATTGTCGGAAGAAGAGAAGGGGCCAAGTTGCATCGGCTCTAGTTGCCGGAAAGCTCACCCTCGTCTTCGGTTCCGGTGGCGGCGGCCGCTGCGGCGTGCTCCTCCCCGACAAGGAGGATTTTTTCCTCTGCCATTTCAGGGACGAGTGGCGGAGGCGGCGCAAAGGAAGAGGCGGCCAGGGTCTCGGACGAGAGAGGAGTTTCCTCGTGGGCCTGGTCGCCGGGGGTTTTTCTCCGGTGCGCTGGCGGTGGCGCGGCTCGCGGAATCGAGCTGTGGGTCCATGGCGTTGATAATCTCGTCGATTTCGACGGAGACCGAGAGCTTCTCTGCGGGCGGCGCGGTGAGTCCCTGGAGTCCATTCGCGGGCGGCGCGGTGAAGTTCTTGAGCTCCTGATGGAGGAATCCGGGAATGGCGCGGGACGTGCGTAAGCGCTGCTCGCTCTAATGGAACTTGGGCTCGGGTGCAGTGGCGCTTGGGGGCTGGGAGGCGGAGTGAGAGCAGAAGAACTGCCGGAGGGCTCGAGGTAGGCTATTTATAGCTGGAAAACCTTTGAGATACGTTGCAACGGCTCTTTGGACCGCTAGATCTTCAACGCGTGTCACTCGCCGGAAAATCCGGGAAATGAGGCGACAGGTGATTATTTCTATCTCCTTGTTTCCCGCGAGAATCTGTCAGAGATACGTTTCAGGGTTTCACACTCGAAACCTAAACGCCCCGGACGTCAGCATGATTTTATCGCTGGCGTAGGAAGTTCCTTCTCCACGAAGGCTCGTGGAAGAAAAAGCCGGATTTCCCCAAAATCCGAGTTTCGCGTTAAAGCATGATTTGAAGAAAAGAAGAATCGAGACGAAGAGCCGACATTTCTCGGAAAGAATGCAAAATTCATGAAAGACGGCGAATTGGAGTCTCAATCCTTCTTGGGGGCTACTGTCGGATATATACCGATTAGGGGTATATCAGATAGTGTCCTAAAGAGCCGGATTACCAGGGTGGCCTGAATGGTAATGGATCACGGTCCATTAGGCGGCCCAGCAAGCTAACGCGCAGAAGCCGGATTCTAGAAGAACCCGGACCACGGCCCACGTGGTACGGCTTGGAGTAGAAGGCGGATTGTTGCCTTCCAAGTTAGAACTTACCGTAGTCTTCTAGGTTTCCCTTTCTGTAAGCCCTAACCCGGCTATTATATAAAGCCGGACGGGAGAGAAGAAACATAGAGGCAATTAGCTAGAAGCCAACTTGCTGAGAACTTGATCCTTGTCGAGTAGCTAAACCAACGGAAATTGTACTTTGTATACTTCAGGCTTCATCCCTGATTTAGTGAGATTGCAGGAGTAGGAATGCCGCCTAGTTGCGACGTACCGAACCTGGGTAAACTTTGGTGTCCTTCATCGTCATAGTACCACCTTCCCCCCACGTCTCTATCAGTAGTCTCATGGTACCCCCGTCTATGAACTCTACTACGATGTCTCGATACCTCTTTCTCTTTTGTTTACACAATTATGTTTTGACTGATAAATTGGGGGCATAAATAGTGAAGATAATTTAATAGTAACCAATTTTGGGGCTGGGCACCCCGCTGCCAGCTCTTCTATCATTTGGATGAGCGGATGAAGCCACTAGTCCAGGTGTGTTAAGTACAATCAACAAAGTGAGATACGGATTCTCTATTTACGTCCTCATAAGCTAAAACAGGAGCACAAAACATGAATAAAATTTGAAAGTTTTAAAGGTAGACCATGATAAATTTACTTGGAGTGGCGGTTAAATACCACATATAGGTAGGTATGGTGGACACAGTTGGCAAATTTTGGTTTTTGGGAGTTGGATGCACGAGTAGAGCTCATACTCAGTACAAGTTGAGGCTAGCAAAAGACATGGAGCGACAAATCAAGAGAGCAATAATGGCCATAATCATGCATAGCGACAAAAACATTATTAATCAAAGCATAATGGGTATTACAAGTTCAAAAATTAAATGATCATAGAGCCTATAAGTGACTGGTTTGTAGTCATAAACATGGTGTAAGCATGTGCCAAGTCAACCAAATAAAGCATTCGAAGGAGAATACCACAAAATCATGCTTCAGTATGAAAAAACACAACTCATGATTCTTTCAATGGCACATGAAGAAATATCAACTATTTGAGACAGGTCATGCTACAATAAAAACTACTAAGCATAGAATTAAAATAACATCTAGCATGACATGAAAAATTCTAGCCACAATCTATACAAGCTTCTATTTGCATCGTTATAAGCACGAAAACTGTACTACTGCTTTCGAACACCAAACATTTTATATTAAACAAAAAATCTCCAAGAGATATAGCAATGAAACAAGAGAGTACTAACACAACTCTACTAAAACTAACAACTCTGAATAAGAGATGCATGAAAAACATGAGCTAAAAGGGAATTTTGCAGCAACTTGAAGAAAAACTAAGATACGAGCATAACGAGTATGCATATGAAAAATCGGAGCGTGTCTCTCTCCCACACAAAGAATGCTAGGTTCCAACGATATTATTGCAGCAAGGAAAACAGAAGAAAACAAAAGAAAAACAAACATACGCTTAGGGTAAAATTCATATGATGTGACCGAAAAAATATAGTTTCACTAGAAGTGACTTGATAAATGGTTGATGAATAAGGGAATGCCTTGGGAATCCCCAAGCTTAGACGCTTGAGTCTTCTTGAACTTGTTGGGATGAACCACAGGGGCATCCCCAAGCTTTGACCTTGCACTCTTCTTGATCACATTATATCACCCTCTTCTCTTGACCCTTGAAAACTTCCCTCACCGCACACTAAATGTAATTCGCATTAGAGAGTTAGTGCACAATTAAAAACTCACATGTTCTGCAAGGACACAAAAAATATTGATACTTTTAAACATTAGATACAGCCACTGATGTTTTGTGGAGCAAATAAATCTAATCGACATAGTAAAAGAGAGAATTCAAGCAAAAAGGCAGAATCTGTCAAAACTAGAACAGTCTGTAAGACGAATTTGTTCGGGGCACTTAAGTTGCTCAAATCGAAAAACGTAAAGAACAATTTTTTTTGGAATTAGCTGATAAATAAGCGGAAAAAATTCAGGTCATTTTTATCTTTCCGTGAATTATGTAATGTTTTACGGTGGACAGCAGAAATTTGTTTCTTGCGCAGAAATCCAAAACCAACTCCAACTTTCACTAGAAACTTTACTTGGCACAACTAATACATGAAAATAAAGATAAAAATGAGTTTCTATAGAAGTATACAAACCCTTGACTCAAACAAAATAGAGAAAACAAATCAAAAATAAAACCATGGGTTATCTCCCACGAAGTGCTTTTCTTTAACGCCTTTTATCTAGGCCCGGAAAATAGAATCAAGTGATTTCGAAAGAAGAGGAATTCAAATCATGATAAGGAAATTCCTCAATAATGCATTGTATAAATGAGTTTCAGATGTTCCTTTCTTAGAACTTTTAGGTTTACTACTCTCATCAAATAAATTTTCAGGAACAATCCAATCAAAATTCTTTTCTTGGGCTTCATGCAGTGCTACTAATTTAAAGGGGATTGGTATTTTCTTCTCCTTTTCACTTTTAGGTTCAGCTTTTTCAAGAGCACCAACAACATTTACACATGATCCTAGCATATTAAAATGATCAAAAACTTTTCTAACTTCTATATCAACATCTCAAAATTCTTTAAGCATGGTTTCTAAGATAGAATTTCTGTTTTCAATATCTTCCGTATTATTCAAGTTGAGGAATATTTGCTGCAGTATGAGCTGAAGGGTAACAAACCTAGCTTCTAACATGTGAATTAAAGAAGCTGCGTTAGTTTCATAATTTGGAGAAAGTTCTACTATGGATTTTTCCTCAAAATTTTCATGCTTACTAACATGATCAAAGGATTCTTTAATGGTATCCTTTCCAAGTATAGAACCACTACCCACTGGTAGGTCTTTCAGGGTGATCTTAGGGAGCAACATGATGAAGAATAACAACGATGTAAGAAAAATAACAATTAGAATAAGAACTATTTTTTGTGCTTTTGATAAAGAGAAGCAAACAAGACAAAATAAAATAAACTAAGCAAAACAAAAACAAAGTAAAGAGATTGGAAGTGAGAGACCTCCCTTGGAGAAATCCTCTTCCTCCCCGGCAACGGCACCAGAAAAATAGCTTGATGCGCGTGTAACCCACGTTCGTTAGGATACCCCAAGAGGAAGGTATGAAAAGAACAGAAGTAAGTTTCCCTCAGAAAGACACCAAGGTTGAATCGACCAGTAGGAGAAAGAAATCACTTCCAAAGGTTGATGCAGCTGAGGTGGCACGGCGCACTATCGGTTCAGAAGCAACGTGGAACCTACACAACACAATCAAATCGCTTTGCCCCAACGAAGCAGTGAGGTTGTCAATCTCACCGGTTTTGCTGAACACAAATATGTTAAATGTATAGTGTGGAAAATAATATTTGTTCGCAATAGATGACAGACAACAGTGATGGCAGTAGTAAAACAATAGCAACAGTATGAAAACCGAGATTGCAGTGGTTGTATTATCAGTATGAGGAAAATGAAACGGGGTCCACAGTTCACTAGAGGTGTCTCTCCCAAGGCAGATAGATAGCATGTGTGGTAAACAAATTACAGCTGGGCAATTGACATATATAAAGGATGCACCGTAGTGCATATGCATGACATGATGATTACTATGTGATTAATGTGGGCATTACAACAAGATACATAGACCGTCATCCAAGTTCATCTATGACTAATAATCTACCCTCAGAATGTCATCCGAGCAAACCTTGGGTATTAAGTTGAAAGCAACAGATAATAGCAGTAAGCAAAGTGTGTAATGTAAACAATGTAAACATCGTTGTTTTCTCCCTAATGGCAACAACACATCCTCCATCCGTCATGTTTCTGTCACTCGAGCACACATGCAAAGGATGCGTGAACCCACTATCGAGCATAAATACTCCCTCTTGGAGTCACTAGCATCTACTTGGCCAGAGCATCTACTAACAACGGAGAGCATGCAAGATCATAAAATAACATACAGATGAAAATAAGATGATAGATTGATAATCAAGAGACATAGCATTCAATATTCATCGTATCCCAGCAAACACAACATGAGGCATTACAATAAGATGATCTTGATCATGTAAGGGAGCTCGCAAGATCTAAACATGAGGCATAAAGAGGAGAGAACAACCATCTAGCTACTGCTATGGACCCGTAGTCCAAGGATGCACTACTCACACATCATTCCCGAGGCGGGCATGGTGGTGTAGATCCCTCCGGTGATGATTCCCCCTCCCGGCAGGGTGCCAGAGAGAGCTCCAAAACCCTCCCGGACTAGGGTTGACGATGACGGCGGCTGCAGATATTTTTCTTGGAAAATGCTCGGGTGTTTAGGGTTAACCCTTTGAGGATACTAAATAGGCGAGAGGGCAACGTCGGTGGGAAAGAAAGGGGCCACACCACCACTAGGCGCGGCCAGGGGCGCCACCCTATGGTGTGGGGCCCTGTGCCCCCCTGATGGTGCAGATCGTGCACTCATTGGGAGACCCCAAGAGGAGGGTGTGATGAGCACAACGGTAGGAGTTTTCCTCTTAGTTAAGAACCAAGGTTATCAATCCAGTAGGAGAAAGATGACCTTCGAAAGGTTGATGCCACTGATGGTGGTGAGGGCGCTTCACCAGTGTCAGCAACAACATGGAACCTGCACACAACACAACCAAAATACTTTGCCCCAACGGTACATTGAGGTTGTCCATCTCACCGGTCTTGCTGAAAACAAGGATTAAACGTATAGTGTGGAAAATGGTGTATGCTTGTAGTAAGTAAAGAAAGCAGGAAATCGTTGTGGTTTGTTTAACAGTGTGGAAAATAGACCGGGGTTCATATGTTCACTAGTGGTGTCTCTCCAGAAAGATAACATGTTGGGTGAACAAATTACAGCTGGGCAATTGACAAATAGAGGTTGCACCGTAGTGCACATTATAACATGATGACTACTATGATATTTAGTGCGGTCATTACAACAAAATACATAGACCGAAATCCATCTGCCTCTATGACTAATAATCCACCCTCAGGTTATCATCCGAATCCCCTTAGGTATTAAGTTGCAAGCAACAGATAACTGCATTAAACAATGTGTGTAATGTAAGCAATTCTTGTACACACGGGCACTCACACCGCTGTTTTCTCCCTAGTGGCAACATCACATCCTCCCCCGTCACGTTTCTGTCACTCGAGCATAGGCAAAAAGGAGGCATGAACCCACTATCTAGCTTAAATACTCCCTCTTGCATTCACTAGCAACTACTTGGCTAGAGCAACCACTAACAACGGAAAGCATGCAAGATCACAAATAACATATGCAAAAGACTATAATAAACTTAGCATAAGTTCAATATTCATCGGATCCTAGCAAACAAGCATATAGAATTACATAAGATCAATCTCGATCATGATGGGTAGCTCACGAGATCTAAAAATGGAGGCATATGAGGAGGAGACAACCATCTAGCTACTACTATGGACCCGTAGTCCAAGGATGAACTACTCACGCATCACTCCGGAGGCAGGCATGATGATGAAGAAGCCTCCGGTGATGATTTCCTCTCCGACAGGGTGCCGGGAGACAGCTCCAGAAACCCCTGATCTAGGGTTGACGACGGCGGCGGCTGTGGAACTTTTCAGGGATTTTTTATCATGTGCCTAGGGTTTTCCATCTGGGCGGAATAAATAGGCGAAACGGCAAAGGCGGTGGAGGCATGGGGGCCCCACACCCATAGCTAGCGCGGGTATGGAGGAGGCCACACCACCCTCTGGAGTGGCCCCCTGGTGCCTGTCTTCGACTCTCCTTCGGTGTTCTAGATGCTTCCGAGAAAATAGGCACTTCGGGCTTTGTGGGGTCCAATTCCGAGAATGTTTCTAGAACAAATTTTCTGAAACTAAAAACAGCAGAAAACAGGGAACTGGCACTTGGCATCTTGTTAATAGGTTAGTCCCGGAAAACGTATAAAAATGCTATAAATAAGGGAGAACACATGTAGCAAATTGCATGATATGATCATGGAGCATCAGAAATTATAGATACGTTGGAGGCGTATCAAGCATCCCCAAGCTTAGTTCCTACTCGTCCTCGAGTAGGTAAACGATAAAACAATAATTTTTGAGGTGACATGCTACTATCATAAACTTGATCATTATAATGTAAAAGCATATGTATGCTAAGATCATAGAACTTCAAACACAAACATGATAAATAGAACTTTAATAATAAAGCATAGCAATCACTTTGCATCATGAAGAGTATCTTAAATAAAGGATCATGGATAATAATGCAAAGAAAGATAAACGTTTGTTTCAGGAATAGAGAAAGCATAACAAAGTGGTATTTCGCTAGTCCTTAAGAGTGGGAAAAACATAAATGCCAGGACACTTTCAAAGTTCATGAGGATGACTAGAACAAATAATTTAAGAACAAATAATATCACATTATGAAGTAATTATTGATGTTTATGGGACAAATGCACATAGAATTCAGAATGGAAAAAATGTTGTCTCAACTGTGCATAAAGTTAGAAGATGGAGACTCAACATAAAAGTAAAAGAAAGGCCCTTCGCAGAGGGAAGCAGGGATCACTCATGTGCTAGAGCTTTTTATTTTATTAAACAAAGGTATTAAAAGTTTGACACCGTGGAGGAGTGTCTTTTTTAGGAGAGGTGTATGCTTATTTCAACGAATGGTAAACAAACAATACAGTACGTCACAAGCCAACTGGATTCACAAGAGCGGCTCCCATGGTGAAGGACGCAACTAGTGTAGAAGGTCATCCCTCTTTCTCTTTTGTTTACACAATTATGATTTTACTGATAAATCAGGGGCAAAAATAGTGAAGAAAATTTGTTTGTATTAATTTGGGGCTGGGCACCCCGCTGCCAGCTCTTCTATCATTTGGATAAGTGTATGAAGCCACTAGTACAGGGTGTGAAATCCAATCAACAAGTGAGATAAGGATTCTCTATTGACGTCCTCGTGAGCAAAAACAAGAACACAAAACAGGAATAATTTTGAAGGTTTTAAAGGTAACACATGAGCAATTTACTTGGAGTGGCAGTCAAATACCACATGTAGGTAGGTATGGTGTAAACAATGGGAAAACTTTGGTTTAAGGAGTTTAGATGCACGAGTAGAATTCCATACTCAATATAGGTGGAGGCTAGCAAAAGACTGAGAGCGACAAATCAAGAGAGCATAAGAGCCATAATCATGCACAACGACATAAGCATCATTAATTAAAGCATAATCGGTATCACAAGTTCAAAAACTAAGTGGTCATGGAGGATATTGGTGATTGGTTTGTAGTCATAAACATGGTTTGAGCATGCGCCAAGTCAACCAAATAAAACATTCGAAAGAGAATACATATATTGATGCTTTACTATGACAAGAACAATTCATGAATCTTTCAAGACATATTAAACACTTTAAGATATTTAAGGCTATTCATGCTACTCAATAACCACAAGGCTTTAAAACTAAAATAACATTTGGCATGGCATAAAAACGTTCTAGCCACAGTCTATACAACCTTCTACTAGCACTGTTATAAATTCTACATCAAGCAACAATTTTATTTTCCCAACAAGCACAATACAAGATATGTTTTAACAAAAATACTATTTATGATACAGCAAGCAAACATGAGAGTACTCATATAATACTACTAAAACTAACAACTCTCATAAGAGATGCATGCAAAACATGAGCTAAATAAATGTAGCAGCCAGACAAAGATTAAGAATACAACTTATTCTCATGAAAAGGCGGAGCGTGTCACTCTCCAATAAAAGAATGCTGGGGTCAAACCAAGCTTATTGCAAAAACAAACAAAAAATGAAAGCAAAATTAAAAGATGCTCCAAGTAAGGCACATAAGGTGTGACCGAATAAAAATATAGTTTCACTAGAAGTGACATGATAATTTGTTGATGAAGAAGGGGATGCCTTGGGCACCCCCCAGCTTAGAATCTTGAGTCTTCTTGTAATTTGCTGGGATGTAACACCGTGGCATCCCCAAGCTTAGGCTTTTCACTCTTCTTGATCACATCATATCATCCTCTTCTCTTGACCCTTGAAAACTTCATTCACACCAAAATTCTCACAATCTTCATTAGCAACGTTAGTGCAATCAAAATAATAAATTCACATGGTTCGGTTTCAACACAAGCCTAGCACTCAAAAACACATTAGCTACTTTCACAAATTATTTTAAAACTCTTTTTTCTCAAAAGAACACCAAAAGAAAGAGATTAAGATGCAAATGCAATAATTGGCAGAAATCTGTCAAAACAGAACAGCAGGAAGAGATCTATTTTTTTAGAAAATCTTCTGTTGCTCAAATCAAAAAGTGGTAAACTAATAAAAGTTGCGAATGTAGCCCAGTATTAAGCACAAAAAAGCTCAGGTCATTTTGAATTTTATGTGATTTTATACATAATTAACAGTGGACAGCAGAAATCTGTTTCCTGCTCAGAAATCCACAATATAGTCTCAACTTTCCACTAGGGGCTTTACTTGGCTCAACAAAAACACAAAAGAAAAGATACAGCGGGGTTGCTAAGGAAATAGACAATACGCAGGTGCAAAGCACACAAAAGAAAACAAAGGAAAACTGAATGAAAACGGAGAAATAAAACGGGTTGTCTCCCGGTAGCACTTTTCTTTAACGCCTTTCAGCTAGGCATAAAAAGCAACTCAAGTATTTTCAAGTGAATAAGCATACTCTATAACATGGAGGTCACTCTTAGTTTAATTAATTGTTTTAGATATTTTCAGCACAAATTGAGATTTGTGTTTAGTTATCTTGGGAACATACATGAATCTTTGCTCCTTTCACACAAAGGCTTTCTCCTTTTTGAATTTAAGAGAGGAAAAGGTTGAGCTTAAAGTTCCCACATCATCCTCTAGTTTACCAATCCTAAAATTTTGATTGTCATGAGTGTTGCTAGTTTCTAGAGCAGTGATTCTTTTATAAATATTAATTATTGATTCATTAATTTTGCTAGCATTATCAAGGAAAATTGGTAAGTTCATTTCCGAAGAGTTTAGTTTATTAATAACATCCTCCAAAGTGATCTCAGTTTTAACAGTTGTAGTGGGGGTGGGGTGCTCCTACTAAACTTTCAATCAAATTGCAAACTTCCAAGGCAGGAGTTCCTAGAAAATTACCACCCGTAAGAGTATCTAACACATGCCTATACCAACCAGAAATACCAACATAAAAGTTTCTCAGGAGTATCAAGGTAGAATATTTTTTTGTACATTTATTATGAGCATCATTTATTCTATACCAAGCATCTTTTAAACTCTCTCCCCCTTGTTGCCTAAAAGAACGAACCTCAACTTCAGGGATACTCATTCTAGTGAAATAAAAGCAATCAAATAAATAGCAGCTATAAAGTAAACTATTTTTTGTTTTTAATATATAGAATAAAAACAAGACAAAAATAAAAACAAGACAATAAACAAAATAAATAGGTTGAGAGTGAGAGACTCCCCTTGCCAGAAGACTTCCTTCTCCCCGGCAACGGCGCCAGAAAAAGTCCTTGATGGTGCAGATCGTGCACTCGTTGGGAGACCCCAAAAGGAGGGTGTGATGAGCACAGCAGTAGGAGTTTTCCCCTTTGTTAAGAACCAAGGTTATCAATCCAGTAGGAGAAATAGGACCTTTGGAAGGTTGATGCCACTGTTGGTGGTGATGACGCTTCACCGGTGTCAGCAACAACGTGGAACCTGCACACAACACAACCAAAATACTTTGCCCCAACGGTACAGTGAGGTTGTCAATCTCACTGGTCTTGTTGAAAACAAAGATGAAACTTATAGTGTGGAAAATGGTGTATGCTTGCAGTAAGTAACGAAAGAAGGAAATTGTTGTGGTTTGTTTAATAGTGTGGAAAATGGACCGGGGTTCATAGGTTCACTAGTGGTGTTTTTCCATAAAGATAACATGTTGGGTGAACAAATTACAGCTGGGCAATTGACAAATAGAGGTTGCAACGTAGTGCACATTATAACATGATGACTACCATGATATTTAGTGCGGGCATTACAACAAAACACATAGACCAAAATCCATCTGCATCTATGACTAATAATCCACCCTCAGGTTATCATCCAAACCCCTTTAGGTATTAAGTTGCAAGCAACAGATAACTGCATCAAACAGTGTGTGTAATGTAAGCAATGCTTGTACAAGCGGTCACTCACACCGCTGTTTTCTCCCTAGTGGAAACAACACATCATCCCCCGTCACGTTTCTGTCACTCGAGCACAGGCGAAAAGGAGGCATGAACCCACTATCTAGCATAAATACTCCCTCTTGGAGTCACTAGCAACTACTTGGCCAGAGCAACCACTAGCAGCGGAAAGCATTCAAGATCACACATAACATATGCAATAAAGACTATAATTAACTTGGCATAAGTTCAATATTCATCGGATCCCAGCAAACATGACATATAGAATTACATAAGATCAATATCGATCATGATAGGCAGCTCACGAGATCTAAACATGGAGGCATATGAGGAGGAGAAAACCATCTAGCTACTACTATGGACCCGTAGTCCAAGGATGAAGTACTCATGCATCACTCCGGAGGCAGGCATGGTGATGTAGAAGCCTTCGGTGATGATTTCCTCTCTGGTAGGGTGTCGGGAGACAGCTCCAGAACCCCCTGATCTAGGGTTGACAACGACGACGGCTACAAAACTTTTTGGGGACTTTTTATCAGGTGCCTAGGGTTTTCCATCCGGGGGGAATAAATAGGTGAAAGGGCAAAGGCGGTGGAGGCCTGGGGGCCCCACACCCATAGCTGGCGCGGCTAGGGGGAGGCCGCACCACCCTATGGTGTGGCCCCCCTGGTGCCCGTCTTCGACTCTCCTTCGGTGTTCTGGATGCTTCCGGGGAAGATAGGCACTTCGGGCTTTGTGGGGTCCAATTCCGAGAATGTTTCCAGAACAACTTTTCTGAAACCAAAAACAGAAGAAAACAGGGAACTGGCACTTGACATCTTGTTAATAGGTTAGTCCCAGAAAACGTATAAAAATTCTATAAATAAGGGAGAAAACATGTAGCAATTGGCATGATATGATCATGGAGCATCAGAAATTATAGATACGTTGGCGTACCCTACTGGCACGAGTGTGCAAGGGCCACATTCTCTCCGCCACACCGATCGAGGCCCTCCTCCTCGAGCATGTGAAGGCGACGACGGGCATTCACTCCTCGTCGTTAGCTTTGAGTTGGAGGCACCGGTGCCGCCACCAGAGCATATGAAGTCCGCTACGCTGCATAAGAGGTTCATCTCGAACTCCTGGTCTTCAGTGTGCATGGTATGGTATCTTTACTACTTGGGCCCGATCCCCCGACCATGAACCCCTCCTCCGGTGACATGTTCTTGATGCTCACCTGCTCGACTGTACATGACCACGCACTTGTGAATGTCTAGTAACAGTGTCTCCCAATTTCATAGAGATTCAGAAGGAAACGATGACAAAAATGTGAAATACCTAATGTAAAGCATGTATATTAGTGACAAAATGGGAGAAGATCGTGGGGATGCCGCTGTACAACTCTATTTGTATGATTCCGATACTACAGAAACATACACGAGTGACGCCAAGGTTCGGGCTGAGGCTGAGGAGCCAATTGATGGAGACCTTCTTCAGGATATCAAACTCATACTTCTTGATGGATGAAGGAAGTTAGGACAATTAGGGCACAGGCTCCTATGAACTAGAGTAGAGGGCCTCAATGGTGCTGAAGAACACGATGAACCCGATGGCGAGGGATATGCTTTTGTGTCAACACATGACTATCATCAAAGACATCATACATGTTGTGGCCAGCATGGCGCTTATGATATCTAGTCATGTTTAAAGAACAACCACTTCATATCAGATGAATTCTACTTGCTACATAACTTAAGGCATTCAAATATAATGTAATAAGGTGGGTTAAGGTGTTCTTTTTAAATGGTATACCTGATGCATTGCCCAAGTTTTTCTTGTCTCTAAAACCAATGGTTACGGCTAAGCAAAGTATCATCACGATCCAATTGATCTACGAAATGTATATCTGCCCACCTACTTTGGAAGGTTTGTACATGATCTTCACATATGGAAATCTGTTTATAAGTGCAGCAAGAATGGAAATTGCTAGAACATGCCATCTAATTAATCATCTCTGAAAACAACATAATTAGAAACATAAATAATACATCACATGGAGAACAATATAATAGTATTCTCGCTTCTAACGAAAGATCTGAAGAACATGACTTCTCAGGCACAGACACGTAGAATCCGATCCTGTAGCCACCTTCTAGAATATGATGCTTAAACATATTAGTTGCTTGGACCATGTATGCAAGGATCAGTGATGGGTAAACCATGCAATTGAAAGCAATATAAATCCAAAAAAGAGTTGTCAATTACAATAATTCACTGGCATGTCTTCTAGAATGAAACACTTGAGCTAGAAAATTGAGCATACATCAGCCTTTTCTTCACTTATATCGTGAACTGATTTCAATGCCCCACATATTCGTACAATGATTCATATCCTGAAATAGCAAAGCACTCATATTAGAATGCATCATTTATAGAGAAAAGGCACTAGAAAATGGTTGCAGAGCATAATCGGGGACATCCAACCTCCTTACCATGTTTCCTTCAAGAACTTTTACATGTAATAAGTAGATAATGCTTGATATACATGAGGTTTCCATTTCACAATAGCCATATAATTTTAATAAATAGATACTATGTAAAACAAACCAACAATATTTAACAACATCTGGTACCCCAAAATAATTAGACCTGTTCAACATATTTTAGGAATATTTGAAGCACAGTGACAATCATTGTAGTTTTGTCTTGGCGCCAGCCAGCTGGCACCTCAAAAGTAAGGGCAATGTGTGTATTTCATCACATGAAGGTTAACATCAAGCATAAGAGAAGTAAAACACACATACATCATCAAGAATAACGATGCAGAAGAGTAGATGACTCGTTGGAGAATCTTCTTGGCAATGATAATCACCTCCCACATACACTGATTTTGATTCTTCATGAGCTTCTCGGCGAAAAGATCTAATAGGGGTGGCCCCGTAATTGAAACCAAGTCATCATGCTCAACTCCTAATGTTACAAGAATCATCCTAGGAGCAGTATGATTTCCTACAAAAAATAACACGGGTAAAACCGTCGAAGGGATCAGAGGTTTTGCTCGTGCCCCAGAATATCCATTTGAATTAAGTGCGCCCAAAAGTAGACCTTGTGGATTTTTTTTCTTTGGATATTTATCTTTTTGGATCTGTAGAAGAAAAAAGCACACAATTAGTAAAATGTAGGGAGAACTCTGTATGTTTTTCTGAAAGTAACAAAAAACCTGCTCTTTGACCTTCCATTATAAAAATGTTTGATGATGTCTACTACGTACTTATATTATTGTAGACTATATTGAACCTCTAAGCGCAGAGGTTTGTAGGGTAGCAAGGTTTAGGTTGAGTGTAGCCCAAGCTTTATCGAACTCAACAAGGTGTAGGTTGAGTGTAGCCCTCTCAAGCAAACCTATAATTGAGATACAAGAAGTCTCATGTATCCCCAACATACCTAATACAATTGTCACTTGTATAGGTGCACTAGTTCGGTGAAGAGATGATAAAATACGAGTAATATGGATGGTAAAGCAAAGTATTGTAAATCTGTAATAAAAATGGCAGCAAGGCCACAAGTAGCAAAACTAAGAGCAAATGATGTATCAATGGTTAGAAACAAGGCCTACGTATCATACTTTCACCAGTGACAACTCTCAACAATGTTAACATCTTTAAACACATGATATTTCATCTAACACTTGTTGGAGGTATGCCCTAGAGACAATAATATTCAGTTATTATTCTATCTCCAAGTTTAGAATTAATTTTGTGTCATCATGCTACAACCGCTATAGCACTTAAAAAGTGAGTTTTCAAAGAAAAATCTCTGGGCGGGTGTGAAGACGTAAATAAACAAATTTCCTAATATTGTCTCTAGGATTAGCTTATAGTTTGTGAGATGATCATATTTTTTCTGGTCATATACTTGGTTAAAAGTCTAACAAAACATAAAAGTTTATTGTTAGAGTAACAGCAGTACTAAACCGACCCAAGTGTATGTTGTTGCTAAAAGAGACTAAACAATCATGATGTATTTAAGCAAATACATATGAAGTTATCACTGAATATACTTCTTATACTATGAGAATATCTAGTGACCTCACGATCGAAAGTTATACTTTGGATATCATCAACCGTCTTGCCGTAACTGGGGATCATAATGGTCATATCTGGGTATAACCTAGAAAGTGTAATGGAAATGAGAGCGTTCAAGACTAGTACTAAACTCCTCTAGACGATAGAGACATACTTTCTCTAGGCCCTCTAAGCATCACTGATGATAGATCGTATGGCTAGACACAGTGTGATTTATCACAATGGCATTGGGGATATGGATTAGAAAAGAGAACGATATAGATAAACGAGTTTTTATGTGTTATAATCAAAGAGTTTGATCGGACCAGATCACATAGTCTCACCTTGTGATATTTTTGGTATCATGTAGTTAATGGAATAAGTGCAATGAGTAACTTATAAGGTTCCCTCGTTCTTCGGGAACACACACATGAGCCATCATGGACGTCCACGGTCCCGCTGTTGGTTATTATTCGATAAGTTTCCAAACATGTCTATGTGTTATCGAGGCTTTATGGGTCACACACTTAAGATGTGCCAACCTTTAGTTGAGAATTAATATGTTGTTATTGGTTTTATGAATGTTCGATGTTGTTATGATGCCACAGATACAAGTCTGGTGTCAATCAGAGTTGTTTCGGAAAAGTTACTATAAGAGAGAAATTATGGCAGTGTTAGGCAGTATTTATATGAGAGGTAATGAAAGAGATGATATGTCATGGGGTGTCTTTCTAACATCGTTAGATAATATTGATGATTTTATCTATAGGGGTCAAGTGGTTTCCAGAGGAGTTTCGGGGACTTTCCATATAAGGAAGAAGTGCCGAGAGGGGGAAAATTTCCCCTCGTGGTCGAATCCTATTTTAGGGGGGTGATAGGTGGGCCCTAGTGGCTCCACAATTTGGTACTCATCGTCCCGATATTTTTCCTGATTTTATTGGAGAGAAAAATAGAAAAAGAAAAGGGGGAAAATAAAATAGAAGGGAGAGGGAGGTGGAGTTGGACTCCACCCCCAATCCGAGTTGGGCTACAGGAGGTGGTGCGGCCACCCTCCTCCTAGCTCAACTAGGACTCCTCGCTCCCTATGGCAAGTCTTCTTCTCCCTCCCACTATATAATGCACCCCAAGGCTCAAAGGAAAACACACAATTGGCTCTTAAGCCCCCCCACCTCTCTCTCTCTCTGGTAGAATTAGAGGGTGTAATTAGAGCTCTGTTACTGCTATAAATTATGGAATCAATGGAGAGGAGAGTAAGGACGATTCAGACACTTCTGAGGCCTCAGAGAGTGAAGACCCATGATCTCAAGCTATGAGTAGTATTGTTTCTATTTTGATTCTTAATAATTGGGAACATTTGGTATCGGTAAAAGCCGAATGTTATATTTGTGAGAAAGTTGAACAATATTGTGTAGACGTATTACTTAATTATGTGTTCTGATTTGCATATTATTAATTACTATTTCAGCTATATAATATGACCAGACCGTACGACGCTGGAAGCTTTGGAAATGGAGCTGGCCATGAATTACAACCGATTTTTTTGCAGCATAATTAGAGACGGCCATTTTTATGCCCGCCTCTGCAAATATATTTCCCAAAACGGGTTTAATTCACAGCCATGTGAGGGATTGGGTAATCACATACGGTTTTTTAACCGGCTCCTTCCTATGGTACATTAGAGACCATCGCTTAGAGCCGGATTGAGAAACCGGTTGCGGATTCTGTACCTGGGGAGTCTCTAAAGCTCGGTTCGGTACTAGTGGTTCCATGATTATGAGCGTCATACTGGTAAAACAAGGAGGCTCTCATTACGCTATCTACCCCCTAACCAGAGCTTTCACCGAGCTAAAGTGTACTGAAATTTTAAAAATGGCTGCACAAAACATCGTCGATACTTCATGTGCTGCAACCCACCAATTAGACGACCACATGGAGCCACCTCCCGAAGTGCATGAAGCCACACCCCAAGAGACTTATAACAACCTACTAAGTCACTGACTTTCGGCAGTCAATGTCCTAGGATAGACCTTCAGGGCATCTCCAATAGTTGTAAGATAGATATTGGTAGATTTTGCCACATAGGATTTTTAATGATGTGGCATAAAATAAATGAGGTGAGAGAGTGAGGTTGTATGTAGATTAACCAACAACCCTTGCACAAGCTCCGAGGTAGAATAGAGAGAGGTATTGCACATTCTCTCACCCCCTATTGGTCAAACTACATACAACCATTGGAGTGGTTGTAAGATGTGTTGTTGGTTGATGACATGTCCAATTTTACCAATAAGTTAACCAACAAAGTGTTAAAGATGCCCTCATCTAGGTACCATTACCACCTACCAGCTCATTTGAACCTACAAGCTAGTGAAAACCAAATGAAAGTAATCTGAATGCTCCTAGTGAAGTTAATGCTTTGTTTTCATCCAAGAATATTTCATCTCTGGTGTGACCATGCATTGTCCATGGAAGACACCTCTGGCCAGCTCAGTCGGACTCATCATAAAGACTGTAGCAACTTAACTCAAGGGGCACACATGAGAGTTGAGAATTGTATTGTATCTATATCACGATTATTATATTAAAAAGCACAATTAAGAACAAAATTATTTCAAATTATCACTAGCGACACTTAAATTTGATCCCACTATAGCCCAGTACTTTACGAAGATAGAAATTGATCTTCCATCGCCTGAAACAGGGAGAGTCAGTGTTAGTTAATAACAAAAGGGATTTTCCACATGTAAGTTGGCCCCCGGCACTATCAGAGCCGTCGGTTGGTTTCAAATCGAACGGTGAGGAAACTTTTTCATTTTAGCCCCTCTGAAACGTCTAAATGAACCCGCGATCCAGGCCCAAATGGATAACCACCCTGACGCCACAGCCACACCCCACCGTCAAACCCTAAAATCCTATTCCATCCTCCCCACGCCCTCTTCTCCCCAACCGCGCCGCTGGCCCGATCGGCCTCCCTCCGCCTCTGTTTAGCCGCACCCGTAGCTCACCACCTCCACCACCTACCTCCAGCCATCGGCCATGGCCGTGCACTCGCCCCCACAAACTCTGGCCACAGTCTAGCCTCGTCTTGGGCCACCACAAAGCCCCGTCCACTGCCCCCGTCCTCCTCTTGCCATGAACGACCAGGAGTAGGGCGGATCCTCTGCAGCTCGGCCGTGGTCCACCTCCGCCGTCCGAGCTCCTCCACGGGATGCTGCTCCCAGTTTCCCTGCCCTGCGAGCGCCCTGCTCCAGCGCCACCGCGGTTGACGGCGAGGAGGGCACCGGCTGGTTAGGAGGGGCACCGGCTGGTTAGGAGCACCCCCGGCCGGATCTAAGCTTTTTTAAAAGTTTCCCTTTTTCTCTCAATTTTGGATCTGGATATATTGGATCTGAGATATTTCTGAGAAGGTTCATTCTTGTGTGCCTTTTTCCCTCTAAGATGAAGCCCAGATATGATTTGGTACAGAGCTAGGATTTTTTTTTAGGGTTCTTGGGAGATAATTTGATTTTTCTGTTTTGAATCTTGTGTTCTCTCGATGGGAGGACAATATTTGTGTAGATACAAATTGGATTCGGGTGGATCTTGTATGAAAGTGTGTGAAATGTGCATTTTTCTGTCAAGATCCGTTACAATAAATGTCAAACCCTGCTATGTGAAATAATTCGCTGCAGTTTCTTGGACGGAAACATACTGATTCATTTTTCACAGTATTGTCTTAACCGGCAATTATCAACTTTCGAATAAAAATTCATGAATCTGCAATGTAAGTATACTGAATCATGGAGACCAAAAATGTATGAATCTGTGAGAAATAAAAATAAAAATGATGAACTATCTATTTATGATTATAATGCGAATTTTTATAAGTGTAACAAAATGTTTGTTCTATCTAGATTCGAAAACTTGTTATAAACAAGTTGAAATAGAAAAGTGGAAATGGGAGAATTATTTTTAAAACTTGTAGATCTTATATTTTTAATCGAAGTGTGAAAAAAATGTTTGTATGGTGGACAGAGAACGGGAAGGGACTAAAATTATAAAAAGATGGAAAGCTAAGGGGTGTTGTGCAAATTTGAAATGGACATAAGAATAAGTTTGGACTGAGGTGGGAGGGCCATATCTTGCAATGTTTCCAGCACGAATCTCCAACAAACGGACAATAGAGATAGTGCCGGGGGCCCAACTTACATTTGGAATTGCATTTCCCAGTTAATAATAATGAGATGGTTCGTAAATTATAAAATATATTAAGGTTCTGTGGAAGCTTGGAGTTTATGCTTGGATAAGCTTAAACTGACATATATCTAGAGATTATACATGGAGGGAAAATTCAGAGCCTGCACAAACTTTAACCAACGACAATAATTACATTCGGTGAATAACCACAACATACAACATGCGTTCCAAATATCGACGTGATAACTGAAGTCCATGAGATATCAAATGCACAGTGGCCTACGGCTTCAGAGTAGAGGGTTAACTAAGCCCTGAAATTCCGGATTTGCGCACATACTCCATATTTTTATCATTGAAACGTACAATATTATTCTTTTCTATGTTCATGTGGCATGAAATCTAATGGGATTTACATGGATCAGACTTCAAGCAGCTTGACTACTCCCCGCAAAAAAAAAAAAAAAAAAAAAAAAAAAACAGCTTGACTACTTAATACGTCAAGGGGCCTCAAATAATTGGGGAGTTGTTATATACGTATATTTCCCAAATGTCTATCCATGGGGGCATATATTAACTAATACTCATGTGACACTGGCATTCTAGCATCAAAACTGTGACAAAAGTTACGAGTGAATACTTTCCCATGCAACCCCTATTCTGGTCTAGTGTTCAGAAAATTGGCCAATTCAGTGATTAATTCAGAACTCTGTCAATTAAACGCCCACATGTGGTCACCGATTAGCTTTTTAATTGATTATAATCGGCCATTTGATTGAACGAGTCTCCTATAAATCACAAATCGCAAGAGCAGTTATCAATAAACGATTTCCTAAGAACTGAGTGCTAGCTCAGTGGCTAGAGTCTGCGCGTGCGCGCCAAGCCGCCCGGGTTCGAGTCCCAGCTTCGGCTGCGTGCACTCGAATAAACCGGGAGTCTCATCTACCTAACAACGTAAAACCAAGAGAGGGATCATTCCCCTGTTGGCCATGTTTTATAAACGATTTCCTAAACATTGATTTAGGAAATACTCTCTCCGTTCCATAACATAAGCCTGTGTTAAAGGTAAAATCTAAATTGTGTGGCAGATATCTTGTCTAGAAGCGATAATTGGCTCCTTCATCTACTCAGTATAGTAAAAAAAAACTCACGAAAGACGAGAAATACATAGATCAGTGGAATAACCACTATGTTATGGTACCTTAGAGCCTACGAAAAAGATTTGGTTGTCCAGCACTGGCACGGGCAGAGCCACGCGTAGGGAAGAAGTCATACTGGATAAGACTTTCTTTGAAGCAATGACCAATCATAGTCGAACGCGGTGATTCCCATTGGAATTCCTCCATCAACTTGCCGGTGCTGTCACAGTGGAACATGTAAAGCTCGGAGTCTCTATAGACGAGCATATGTCCCTCGGGGGACAAAGCCAAATGCCGTGTATCAGGAAAATTAGAGAAGATCTCCACTGGAAATTTAACCTGGTACTTGAATTCCCATATCTCCCTCTCATAGTCCTCCAACACCCATATTTTTGCGATTGAGAGGCCATCGTCGAAACAGCTGAAGCCAATCAAACCTTCCATGTCGCACAAACAGAAGCTAGCAGCAGCAGTAGTGGGGCGGCGCATGAACCTGAATGACTCGGCCACCGTGTCAAAAACGACTATGCCGGCGTCGTTCTGAATCCAGCCGGGGTCCCAGTGAAGGCAGTTGTGGGACACGACGGGTGGGGCCAAATCATATGGTCTCCATCTGTGCCATGCAATCATAACTTTGTCCATGTCAGGGGAGCCTGAAGGAACTCCGATGCACCTCGGCGAGCCGCCCAACGGCACTGTAACTGTAAGGATGTAGTAGGCAACATCAAGGTGCTGGTTCGTTCCCCTCCTCTCCCAGTACAGGACGCGGTACTCCCCAGACGGATGGTGCAGGTACATCGCCTCAATGTGGCCGTCGTCAGTGAGGCCTGAGATTGGAGCGCACTGACGTGTGGCCGGGTTGCAGATGTTGAAGCTGCCGTCGGAAAGGGAGAGGAGGACGAGGCCGTCGCAGGAGGCGTGGAGCTCAAAGCCGTCGTAGTCGTAGAACCCTATGATGGGGCGGCCGCGCTCTAAGATTGGCAAGCTGTCCTTGGTACCGCGGAGCGTGAGCAGGGGGCGCGAGGGTTGGCGCCGGTGGTGTCTCAGGAGAAAATCGGCGGAGGAGGTGAGGCCATGCCAGGAGCTGCAGACCGCGCGGCAGCGAATGATGTCCTGGGCTGGAAGGCGGACAAAGATCTCCCACACAAGGATCTCCTCGGGAAGATCGAGGCCGGCGGCGGCTACGGCCATGCGGCGGCTGCGCGCCCTGGTGGTTACTCCTGGCGTGTCGTAGGTGGCTCGCCGCTGGTCGGCGGCGGATGTAGGGTTTTTGGTTAAGAGAGACACGACAAGGAATCGCGACCGCCGTGGTACTGGATTCGGTGCCGGCCGCGGCGGGTTGCACATCAACCACCGCATCGTAATTGGTAATGTCTTGCCGATGCCAACCACCGCCAACGACAGCAGCCTGAGTCACGCCCGGAACTATGGCCTTGGAGTAGTATCAAGGATGCCCAAATTGTGAGATACTTATATCAATGCTTAGGTTAGGGTTCGTGCGATCAGAGACGCCGGCCCAATGGCAAGGATGCGCGCGGTCCTGGCTTTGTGGCCCAGCACAAGCTGCGCGGGTGGTATGTGCCGAGACGTACGGGTGTACGATTTGGTAGTAACTAATTTTTTCCCTCGTCCGGTAGTTCAGTTGATCAGTTTGTAGTCCTCCTTCATCGCTGATGAATCTTTGGCCACCATGTCTCTCTGACTGTCTCCTTTAGCTCCGTCGCAACGTCTCTCCAGCTTCTCCGGCCCGCACCCTCGCCAACGGGAACTGTAAGACTGCTATTCCCTCCGATCCTAAAAAAGTGTTCGGAACCTATATCTGTAAGTTGTATAGGATTAGCTCATTTCACTACGGGAAACTCCATAAACGCCGACGGCCAAAGGTCGGCCCCCTCGGCGTAGGGTGGTCGGTAGGATTGGTAGACCACGTGCCCGTCGGCGTCTATTACCCCCTCAGCGTATGGAAATTTCCCCGAGGGCCACCGTCGGCGTAGACAACCCCGTCGGCGTGGGTGCTGCCCAGAACGGGATTCGAACGCGCCCCGTTACGCCATAGGCTACGCCGAGGGGGGGCTGTCGGCGTAGGCCTAGGCTGCAATTTTTTCCCACTCGTGTCGAACAAATTTGTCTAAATTTAATATAGTTTTATTTGTTTTCCTATATGATTTTAATATATTTATAATTTCTAAGTTAATAAGAGTGGTTGTATGCCTCCAAATGTGAGTATGCCGCCACCCCCGCTCATGAAATAACACGGTGAAATCTCCCAGAGCCGACCCTACGTACAACACATTAATCTAAAATAAACAAATAACATACTTATTATATGATATACCTAAACATTAATATTAAAAACATAAATGAATTTGTAAGGATCCAGAGGCCCCGCGTGCGTCCCTCTTTTGGGAAACCCTGGAACTTGCGACTGCGTCGTGTACCCCCATAGACGGGCATCGAAGGGCGGTAGAATAGTAGAACATTCAGTTTTTATGCATGGTTAGGTTATAGAAACATGTAAGACAAGTGTGGCCCCAGAATTCAAGAAGATTCATTTGGGGTAGATCCGTAGCGGAAGTTTCGCGGTTTCTTGTTCTCACAACACGCCTAGAAATTCCCGTAGCGGTCAAATGGGAGGGAATCTTCCGTAGAGGTTATTTGTGCATATAACATGGTCTAGTATTTTCAAAAATTATAGCTCTCAAATTTTGCAACATATTTGTGGTAGATCCTTCACAAAAAACCCCATTTTTCACACTCGAGAAATGGAAAATGATTTTTTTCTTCAATGAAAAGGAAAACTTCCTCCGTCAACATTGTCCGTGCTTCCAAGATGCATGTTTGTGTGGAATATGAGAACATTTGAACAAACTTTGCCATGGATATGACCATAACACCCGTCATTTGGCCCGAAACCCAGGAATGTTCGGAGGAGATAGCTTATTTTTGTGAACACATTTTTAACACAACTATCATAGACCAAGTTTATTATTTTTTGTGTATACTAATACCTATATAATGACACCACGCGAAGGCCTTGCATCATTCTGGGTTGTTTTGAATTTTTTTGAATTTTCTAAGTCGGTTTAAGGAAAAAGTCAAGGCGGGGGGCATTACTGTTCGTAGCTAGGGGTTGAATATTGAGAAAATCTTGGCGTATCTATGATGAAATAGGTATTTGTGAAGCTAAAAATGATTTTTTACAAAAATCATGAGCAAACTATGAGGTACCTGTAGTTCAAATTTGACCAGTTTCCAGCGAAATCGGCAGAAATTTGTGTTTTTCAAAAGAGGTGGATGGAAACCTTTTCATATGAAACAAATTGGTTATTTGTGCATATAACGTGGTCTAGTATTTTCAAAAATTATATCTCTCAAGTTTTGCAACATGTTTGTGGTAGGTCCTTCACAAAAAACCCCATTTTTTACACTCGGGAAATGGAAAATGGTTTTTTCTTCAATGAAAAGGAATACTTTCTCCTTAAATATTGTCCGTGCTTCCAATATGCATGTTCGTGTGGAATATGGGAACATTTTAACAATCTATGCCATGGATATGACCATAACACCCGTCATTTGGCCCGAAACCCAGGAATGTTCGGAGGAGATAGCTTATTTTTGTGAACACATTTTCAACACAGCTGTCGTATTCCAAGTTTATTATTTTTGGTGTATACTAGTACCTATATAATTACACCACGCGAAGGCCTTGCATCATTATTAGTTGTTTTGAATTTTTTGGAATTTTCTAAGCCGGTTTAAGGAAAAAGTCAAGGCGGGGGGCATGAACGTTCGTAGCTAGGGGTTGAATATTGAGAAAATCTTGTTGTATCTATGATGAAATAGGTATTTTTGTAGCTAAAAATGATTTTTCCAAAAATCATGAGCAAACTATGAGGTACCTATAGTTCAAATTTGACCAGTTTCCCGCGGAATCTGCAGAAACTTGTGTTTTTCAAAAGAGGTGGATGGAAACCTTTTCATATGAAACAAATTGGTTATTTGTGCATATAACATTGTTTAGTATTTTCAAAAATTATAGCTATCAATTTTTGCAACATGTTTGTGGTAGGTCCTTCACAAAAAACCCCTTTTTTCAGTTGGGAAATAAAAAATGGTTTTTTTCTTCAATGAAAAGGAAAACTTTCTCCTTCAACGTTGTTTGTGCTTCCAAGATGCATGTTTGTGTTGAATATGGGAATATTTGAACAAACTATGCCATGGATATGACCATAACACCCGTCATTTGACCCGAAACCCAGGAATGTTCGGAGGAGATAGCTTATTTTTGTGAACACATTTTCAACACAACTGTTGTATTCCAAGTTTATTATTTTTGGTGTATACTAGTACCTATATAATGACACCACACGAAGGCCTTGCATCATTTTAGGTTGTTTTGAATATTCAGGAATTTTCTAAGCCGGTTTAAGGAAAAAGTCAAGGCCTTGCATGACCGTTCGTAGCTAGGGGTTGAATATTGAGAAACTCTTGTTGTATCTATGATGAAATAGGTATTTGTGTAGCTAAAAATGATTTTTGCCAAAAATCATGAGCAAACTATGAGGTACATGTAGTTCAAATTTGACCAGGTTCCGGCGGAATCGGCATAAACTTGTGTTTTTCAAAAGAGGTGGATGGAAACCTTTTCATATGAAACAAATTGGTTATTTGTGCATATAACATGGTATAGTATTTTCAAAAATTATATCTCTCAAGTTTTGCAACATGTTTGTGGTAGGTCCTTCACAAAAAACCCCATTTTTTCACTCGGGAAATGGAAAATGGTTTTTTCTTCAATGAAAAGGAAAACTTTCTCCTTAAAGATTGTTTTTTCTTCCAATATGCATGTTTGTGTGGAATATGGGAACATTTTATCAAACTATGCCATGGATATGACCATAACACCCGTCAATTGGCTCGAAACCCAGGAATGTTCGGAGGAGATAGCTTATTTTTGTGAACACATTTTCGACACAGCTGTCATATTCCAAGTTTATTATTTTTGTTGTAAACTAGTACCTATATAATGACACCACGCGAAGGACTTGCATCATTTTGGGGTGTTTTGAATTTTTTGGAATTTTCTAAGCCGGTTTAAGGAAAAAGTCAAGGCGGGGGGCATGACCTTTCGTAGCTAGGGGTTGAATACTGAGAAACTCTTGTTTTATCTATGATGAAGTAGGTATTTGTGTAGCAAAAAATGAATTTTTCCAAAAATCATGAGCAAACTATGAGGTACGTGTAGTTCAAATTTGACCAGTTTCCGCTGGAATCGGCAGAAACTTGTGTTTTTCAAAAGAGGTGGATGGAAACCTTTTCATATGAAACAAATTGGTTATTTTTGCATAAAACATGGTCTAGTATTTTCAAAAATTATCTCTCTCAAGTTTTGCAACATGTTTGTGGTAGGTCCTTCACAAAAAACCCCATTTTTTACACTCGGGAAATGGAAAATGATTTTTTTCTTCAATGAAAAGGAAAACTTTCTCCTTAAACATTGTTCGTGCTTCCAAGATGCATGTTTGTGTGAAATATGCGAACATTTTAACAAACTATGCCATGGATATGACCATAACACCCGTCATTTGGCCCGAAACCAGGAATGTTCAGAGGAGATAGCTTATTTTTGTGAACACATTTTCAACACAACTATCATATTCCAAGTTTATTATTTTTGGTGTATACTAGTACCTATAGAATGACACCACGCGAACACCTTGCATCATTTTGGGTTGTTTAGATTTTTTTTGGAATTTTGTATGCCGGTTTAAGGAAAAAGTCAAGGCGGGGGGGGGGGGCATGATCGTTCGTAGCTAGTGGTTGAATATTGAGAAACTCTTGTTCTATATATGATGAAATAGGTATTTGTGTAGCTAAAAATTATTTTTTCCAAAAATCATGAGCAAACTATGAGGTACATGTAGTTCAAATTTGACCGGTTCCCGGCGGAATCGGCAGAATCTTGTGTTTTTCAAAAGAGGTGGATGGAAACCTTTTCATATGAAACAAATTGGTTATTTTTGCATATAACATGGTCTAGTATTTAAAAAAATTATAGCTATCAAGTTTTGCAACATGTTTGTGGTAGGTCCTTCACAAAAAAACCCTTTTTTACACTCGGGAAATGAAAAATGGTTTTTTTCTTCAATGAAAAGGAAACTTTCTCCTTCAACATTGTGGGTGCTTCCAAGATGCATGTTTTTGTGGAATATGAGAACATTTGAACAAACTATTCCATGGATATGACCATAACACCCGTCATTTGGCCCGAAACCCAGGAATGTTCGGAGGAGATAGCTTATTTTTGTGAGCACAATTTCAACACAACTGTCGTATTCCAAGTTTATTATTTTTTGTGTATACTAGTACCTATATAATGACACCACGCGAAGGCCTTGCATCATTTTGGGTTGTTTTGAATTTTTTGAATTTTCTAAGCCGGTTTAAGGAAAAAGTCAAGGAGGGGGGCGTGACCGTTCGTAGCTAGGGGTTGAATATTGAGAAACTCTTGTTGTATCTATGATGAAATAGGTATTTGTGTAGCTAAAAATGATTTTTTACAATATCATGAGCAAACTATGAGGTACATGTAGTTCAAATTTGACCAGTTTCCAGCAGAATTGGCAGAAACTTGTGTTTTTCAAAAGAGGTGGATGGAAAATTTTCATATGAAACAATTTGGTTATTTGTGCATATAACATGGTCTAGTATTTTCAAAAATTATAGCTATCAAGTTTTGCAACATGTTTGTGGTAGGTCCTTCACAAAAAACCCCATTTTTGCACTCGGGAAATGAAAATAGTTTTTTTCTTCAATGAAAAGGAACTTTCTCCTTCAACATTGTCCGTGCTTCCAAGATGCATGTTTGTGTGGAATATGGGAACATTTGAACAAACTATGCCATGGATATGACCATAACACCCGTCATTTGGCCCGAAACCCAGGAATGACTATAATATGGTCTAGTATTTTCAAAAATTGTAGATCTCAAGTTTTCCAACATATTTGTGGTAGGTCCTTCACAAAAAAACCCATTTTTTACACTCGGAAAATGGAAAATGGTTTTTTTACAATGAAAAGAAAAACAAAGTCTTATATATGATGGAAAATATTATATGGATGTCATATTTGAATTTCTCTCATTTTTCTAATCGATATAGACATATTATTTGTCAAATTTTGATTTACGGATTTATAGATATGAATTTTTCAATATTAAATAGAAAAGGCAAAAATGTTAATTATTATTTAAATTAAAGATTATTTGAATTCAAATTTATTACTAGTTCTTATTTTTTACTTAAATAATTGTTTGAATTCACAAAATAAAAGAGTGTGACATTGATGGTCCAAGGGTTAAGTTAACATGATAGATTGGATAATATTGTCAACAACATATCTGTTGTTTCTAGGTAGCTCACAAGGAAGGAACTACGAAGTTAAGCGTGCTGGGGCATGAGCAATCTCATGATGGGTGACCGATCGGTAAGTGTTAGTAGAAACGAGTAATTTAGATTAAAAATAAAAATAGTTAAAGATAAATATAAATGTGACTATAGTGTGATTAAGTGGTTAAATAAGTGAAATAAAAAAAACACAGAAAAAAATTAAAATGTTGTGCCTAGCCGAGGGGGGGGGCGTCGGCGTAGCCTTTAGCCAGGCCCGCGGGGGCCTCCACGTGGACCTTCATACGCCGAGGGGGACGAGTATGGCCGTCGGCGTATGAGTCCGTCGAACGGACTCCGTTCTGACAGCTGGTGGGTCCTACTACATATATACGCCGACGGGAAACGATACGCCGACGGGGCTACGCCGAGGGGGGCCGTCAGCGTAGACCTACGCCGAGGGGGAAAGGGCCTACCCCGAGGGCCGCCGGCCGTCGGCGTATGTCCCGAGTCCCGTAGTGTTTGTGGCGATACTTTTTCAGAATCGGAGGGAGTAGCTATTGTCGAGAACATGCAGACAAGAGACGAATTGTGAGCTCCACCGCATCGACATCTACATGTACACTAATAATATAAAATGGCCCCGTGGGTCAGATCCAAGAAATCTTAACCGTCAAATCAGGACAGACAACTCCCCGCAACCACTTCCCGAAACAACGCCACCGTGGGGTACTAAAAAACCCGCCATCGTCCGTTCTCACTGTTACACAACCTCTGCCGGCTGGCCGGTCCCGAGGGTGTGTGACGGCGACAGCGTAGATGAACAACACACGAACAAGGAAGAAAATGGGCACAGGGTGTGGGCACAACAAAATCTTTATTGCTTTCTCTGTTCTGTTCCTATACTACGTACAGTGCCTCAATATATAACAGGAGGGTGAGACCCAAACGAACGTACAAAGTGGGGGAAACCCTAAGGCCTAGTTGGACTGGGCAAAGCCCACCGAGTGGGCTGCCACCTCCTGGCCCAAGTTTCCCAACACTCCCCCTTGGGTATCATCCGTATAGCCATGCCTCAAAACTCCGAAAAACCCAGTGGGAAAAATATGGAGAAAAAGCACATGGTATACTATTGCTATGTTGCACGAATTGCCTCATTAAAAACCTCGTGTGAGAAACTTCATAAAAACTCACTTAAGGGAAAAAGAGTACAACTCACTTAACCATTAAGTTAAGTACTCAATCATCGGGATCGAGATTTTAGCGATGAGTTTGTGAAGATTCTCCCCCTGAACCTTACATCTCCCTAAGTCTCATCATACCAATTCCACGAACACATCTCTCGAAAGAAGATGCAGGTAATGATTTAGTGAACAAATCAGCAAGATTTTCACACGACTTAGTATGTAGGATTTTTACTTCATTCAACTTCTGCAACTCATGTGCGTAGAAGAATTTGGGGTTGATATGCTTCGTGAGATTGCTCTTCACATAACCCGTCTGGACTTGTGCAACACAAGCGGCATTATCTTCATAGATAATAGTGGGGGTTTGGACGGTGTTCAGCCCACATGACAGCTGGATGTGGCCGATCACCCGTCGAAGCCATACACACTCACGTGATGCTTCATATAGTGCTATGATTTCCGAGTGGTTCGTCGAAGTTGACACTAGGCTTTGCTTAGACGATTTCCAGGAAATAGCGGTTCCTCCACAAAGGAAAACATATCCAGTTTGAGACTTGGATGTGTGCGGATCCGAAAGGTACCCAGCATCAGCATAGCCTACAACCGTGAGGTCTTGATTCCTCCGGTAAAACAAGCCAATATCTTTGGTCCCTTGCAGGTATCGGAAGATGTCCTTAACGCCTTTCCAATGCCTCTTGGTAGGCTCAGAACTATACCTAGCAAGCAAATTGACAGCGAACGCAATGTCCGGCCGTGTGCAATTCGCGAGGTACATGAGTGCGCCAACTGCACTCAAGTAGGGGAATTCTGGTCCCAGAATTTCCTCCCCCTCTTCCTTAGGCCTGAACGGGTCCTTATCCTGCTGTAAAGATCTCCCGATCATCGGGGTCTTAGAAGGATATGCCTTGTCAAATCCAAATCTTTCCAACACCTTCTGGGTGTAGGCAGACTGGTGCACTAAGATCCCAGCAGGGGAATGTTCAAGTTGCAAACCTAGGCAGAACTTAGTTTTGCCTAAGTCTTTCATTTCGAATTCCGACATCAGGTAGGAACTCGCTTCCTCAATATCCTCAGGTGTACCGATTATATTCAAATCGTCCACGTACACCGAGATAATACAGAAACCATCTTGTGACTCCGTATAAAAACACATGGGCAATCTTCATTGCTCGTGTAGCCCTTCTGATGAAGGAAATCGCTTAAACGATTATACCACATCCTACGTGACTGTTTAAGTCCATACAGTGACTTCTTAAGCTGAACACTGTATAAACCTCTGTTAGCTCTATCTTGGTTCGGGACAGGGATACCTTCGGGTACCTTCATGTATATGTCCGAATCCAAATTACCATAAAGGTAAGCGGTGACAACATCCATAAGTTTCATTGTCAAGTCCAAGTTTACTGCCATTGAGATCAAGTATCTAAAGGTAATTCCATCAATGACTGGGGAGTAAGTTTCCTCGAAGTCGACACCTGGTCGCTGGGAGAAACCTTGAGCAACGAGCCTTGCTTTGTACCTTACTACTTCGTTATTCTCGTTCCTCTTTCGAACAAATACCCATTTGTGGCCAACGAGGCGCACATGGGGAGGAGTTAAACAAACAGGTCCAAACACCTCTCTTTTGTTGAGAGAAAATAACTCAGCAGTTATTGCCTTCTTCCAATCTTTCCAATCCGACCTTTGCTTACAATCAGCGAGAGTGTTAGGCTCTGGGTCAAGATCTATGATTGAGGCAATTTTCTTGGCAAAATAAATGTCGACATTTGCCATAGCTCGATTAATTGACTCACCCGAATTAATATAATTAATGGCCATTTCGTCATGGAGTGCATCAGGCACATTCCCTTCCTCCACTGGATTTCCCATTCCGGGAGCAAGGTCCTTTAGCTTTCCCGCTCCAATGTGTGCGCACACATCTTCGCTGGGTATTTCCGTAGTAGGAAAATTCAAGTCCGGAATTTCGTGCACAGAAACGTCCGTACTTGTGCCAGGTCTCAACTGGCTCCCCTTTGCAGGGGTAGGCTGCGATAAATCTCTCTTATCCTTTTTCTTCGGGCGTCCCCGGGTACTTGGGATTTGAGAAACCGGATTCCTCGTCCTCTTAGGCCTAAGAACGGGAGCGGGTATACCGTGATTTCTCTTTGGTATTTCAACCCTTTCCGGTGCATTGCGCAGGCACATGCGACTTTGTCACAGTCTTTAAGTCACTAAAGTGATCAGGCAGTTGATTCGCCAACGAGTGCAAATCTATTATCTTTTGAACTTCTCTATTAGACTCAGCAGTGCGCGGGTCATGAGCGTGGATCCCCGTGGCTTGCCACGTAAGTTCTCGACTTTTATCATCAAGGGGTTGATTATCTCCCCCTAAAGTTGGGAAAAGATCCTCGTCAAAAATGCAATCAGCGAAACGGGCCGTATGACAGTCACCTGTCGCGGGGTCCAGAAACCTGATTATGGACACAGTCTCATAACCAACGTATATCCCCGACTTACGGAGCGGTCCCATTGCTGATCGCTGAGGGGGTGGTATTGGTACATATACCTGGCAACCGAACCTACGAAGGTGGGAAATTTTCGGTGCCGACCCTTGTGCAAGCTGCATAGGAGAATGGATGTTGTAGGCCGATGGTCGAAAATTGATGAGATCGGCAGCGTGTAACACCGCGTGACCCCAACATGTTGTTGGTAAATTACAACCCTGAAGGAGCGGTCTGGCTATGAATTTAATTCTTTTAATCAATGCCTCCGCAAGTCCATTTTGTGTGTGGACGTGCGGTACAGAGTGCTCAAGTTTGATTCCTGTTGCCATGCAATAATCATCGAACGCCTTTGAAGTAAATTCACCGGCGTTGTCCATTCGAATAGACTTAATACGATGATCAGGGAATTTATTCCTCATTTGTATGATCTGAGAGATCAATTTTGCAAAAGCATGGTTCCTTGTTGACAGCAGGCTAACATTGGACCATTTAGAGGAAGCATCAATGAGCACCATGAAGTACCTAAACGGGGCCCGACAGGGGCTGAATAGGACCGCATATGTCCCCTTGGATACGTTCCAAGAACGCGGGGATTTCATCCTTCACCTTTAGGGGTGATGGTCTAATGATTAATTTCCCCTTAGCGCATGCGGAGCACACGAAATCATCAGGATTCGGGAAATTTTTCACATTAACATTGTGACCATTCGAGTTGTTAATTATATTTCTCATCATCGTAAGACCGGGATGGCCTAACCTATCGTGCCAAAGGCAGAATAGTTCAGAGCTTCTAAAAACAGTTTTAAGGGTAGTGTACATGGGTAGTGCTACTATCTTAGTGTAGTACAACCCTGTAGCGAACGAAGGAAGCCTTTCGACAACATGTTTACCATTTTCATCGCGTTTCGTGATGAGTAGGTACTCCTTACCGGTGTCATCATCATGGGTTTCAATGTGGAACCCATTAACACGAATGTCTTTAAAACTCAAGAGAGTACGAGTCGCTTCGGGGTACAACAATGCATCATTAATGATCAAAGTTGTTCCCATGGGGAGTGTTATAGTGGCTCGTCCGGAGCCAACTATATGAGGACCACAGCCGGCGATCGTCGTAATGCTCCCTGGAATTTTCTTGATGGACTCAAAGTACTTTGTATCTCTCAAGATGGTATTGGTGGTACCGCTATCGGCAAGGCACGTTTCCTCCATTCGGGCGCCACACGTGTTCTAAAATATAGTGTCTAATTATTAAACGAGAGCGAGGAAGATGCTAAAGTAATAATAATTAAACAAGCAAATATTTCAGAACATAACATAAGTATCTCTATTTAAAAGAATGGAATAAATGAATGATGACCAAGTCATCCAAGCGCCGATAGATGTTTAATGAAACAAATAATGTTGCTCTCGTAGAGCTTACAACCAAATCGAATAAATTGTATCAAATTATTTCCATAGGATCATGAATAAATGGGCGGAGTTCAGATGGAGTCCACAAAGTAACCCTCCAGCTCAGCCGAGATCTCGATCTCGCTAAGCTTCTCCTCAGTGGCTATCACGGAGGCGGCAGCGTCGATGTCCAGCTGTGGCGTTGGAGGGGACACGGTGTGCTCAACCTCCATGGACACGGTGGCGTTCGTAGGAACCGCCACATGTGCCTCCACAGGTGCCCCAGTGTGCGCCACGACGGGCGCAGCGGGGGGCGTGGGGATCATCACGGGTGCCGCAGCGGGCGCCGGTGGTGCCTCCATCTGGACAAGGTGCGCCTCATGCGCTCTCTTGGCCTTGAAGGCGTCCACGACGTGCTTGGGAGCACGACACTGCCTGGAGAAGTGAAGCTTCGACCCGCAGCGGAAGCAGTCTTGGGGCCTCACCTCCCCCTTACCCGCCTTTTGCTCCTTGGCTGGGTGGGGGTGGTTAGGTCCCTTCTTGCCTTTGCCTTTCCTGCCGCGCTGCTTGAACTTTGGCTGGCGCACTTTGTAGGCGCCGGCATAACCTTCCTGGCTTGGGCCCCCTCCGAAAGGCTGCGAGTTGAAGTTCTTTTTCAGAACCTCATCCTGCGCCTCAGCCACCTGGAGGGCATCAATGAGCGCCGAGTACTGCGTGAAGTTCTCCAGGCGGTAGTTCCGCGCATTCTGGAGGTTACTTGGATGGAAGGTGGAGAGAGTTTTCTCTATCTTCTCCTCGTCCGTGATTTTCGTACCACACATCTCCAGATTCGCACAAATCACGTGTAACACGGAATTGAACGACTGTACCGATTTGTGGTCCGCAAACCTTAGACGCAACCAATCCGCCTCCGCCTTTGGCTTGACGTGGTACTTCAACCTAGCGAACCTCTCTTTAAGAGCGGCCCACAGGGCTGAAGCACTCCGTTCAGCCATGTACTCGTTTTTCAACGTAGCACTCATATGGTGGCGGAGGAAATGCAGTGCCTGCGCATTTTCTGCAGCAGTCGTGGTGCTGGGGGCCTCCTTGGTCCCCGCATCCAGCGCTCCTTTGATCTTTCGGCCCTCGAGGACGATCTCCACGTCCGAGGCCCAAGCAAGGTAGTTCAGCACAGTCTGGGACAACTCCTCGAATTCGCGGTTCATGATTCCGGCCATCTGCGATTTATGCAAACATGTATCAGATTACAGCAGGTAATCGATTGCATAAAGCGATGTTGATACAAAAATTCAATATGACGGCGTTCCAAAATTTTAAATGACATGCTAACAGTGTTCTACTATGAATTAAACAATTAATTACGATAGTAAAACATGATATAAAAACATGTATAAAGAGATATTATGCTAAGCGTGTTCGAAATGTGAAAATTAGCCCTAAAAATGACTTTCCGAATTTATTTTATGTCCAAATTTACAATTTCAGCAAAAACAGACAGTTCCAGGGACTTATATACATTTTATTCAGCAGGAATAAAAATATACAGAATTATGGAGAAAACTGTGTGCTAAAACGTAAAAATTCAGCCCGTACACGCTCTGGGTCCGGCCCGTATCGGCAGCAGGCCAAAAACGGGCCAAAAACCAGGCCAAAAGCCCACCGCAGCCTCCTCTATCCCGCGCAGCCTCTTTTTTTTTTCACGCGGACAGAAGAAAAAAAAAACTGGGATGGCCGAGCGCGGCCCACCGGGCGCGGCCCATCGGGGACGGCCCGCGGAAGGCCATCGGGCGCGGCCTCCGTTCGTCCTCGCTGTGTTCCCGTCGGCCACCAGCGGCGGCGGCGGCCGGTGCCGCGGCGGCACATGGCGGCGCCCGGCGGCGGCCAGCCGGGCCAGCCGGCTAGGGGGCGGGGCGGGCCACGAGGCGGCCGGGCCTAGCGCGAGGCGGCGGCGCGCACGCGCGCGCGTGACCGAGCGGGCGCTCAAGGTCGCGGCGGCGGCGGCGGCCGGCCGGCCTCGAGCGCAGGCGGCCAGGGGCGGCGCAGGCGAGGTTCGCCGTTCACGTGGCGAGGTGGGGAGGCGGCGGGGCCAGCCGGGCAGGGCGGCGGCGCGCGCGCGCGACCGAGCCGTGGCTCGAGGTCGCGGCGGCGGCCGGCCAGCTGCTAGCTCCAGGCGGCGGGGCGGGAGGTCGGCGCACGGCGGCGCACGGCCGGGGCCAGCAGGGCCGGGGCCGCGGCGGCCAGCTCGCGGCGGCCGGCACGCGGCGGCGCGCGGCGGCCAGCACGCGGCGGCTCGCTCGCGGCGGCCTGCTCGCGGCGGCCAGCACGCGGCGGCTCGCTCGCGGCGGCACGCGGCGGCCAGCTCACGGCGGCCAGCACGCGGCGGCTCGCTCGCGGCGGCACGCGGCGGCCAGCTCGCGGCGGCGCGCGGCCTATGCGGCCTCTGCCATTGATGCGTGATGCATGGACAAGAACAAAAAAATAATAATTGGAAAAACATCGCCACGTTTCATCTGGAGTATTGGCGGCACGAGCGCACAGCGGGTGCGTCGCGGCGGTACTGTGATCAGTGGGATCACGTGGCGTACCGTCTCTCTACGGTGCAGTCAACAAATCTCTCGTGATCCGGGGATATCGACATTGGCCGGCGACAGCGTGTCAGCTCGATCCCCGGGAGAGAAATCCGCACGGCAGATCTGATCGAAAAATTACGCAAAGCGGAAAAATGGAAAGAAAATTTCGTCACGGTTCCATTTTTGCGATCAGATCGGAGTTATTCCTTCGCGATTTTTGTAGAAAGCCTGCTCGGTGCAGACTCGGCGCAGACTCGGTGGAGAGGCGCGTGCTGATAACGTGTTACACAACCTCTGCCGGCTGGCCGGTCCCGAGGGTGTGTGACGGCGACGGCGTAGATGAACAACACACGAACAAGGAAGAAAAGGGACACGGGGTGTGGGCACAACAAAATCTTTATTGCTTTCTCTGTTCTGTTCCTAGACTACGTACAGTGCCTCAATATATAACAGGAAGGTGAGACCCAAACAAACGTACAAAGTGGGGGAAACCCTAAGGCCTAGTTGGACTGGGCAAAGCCCACCGAGTGGGCTGCCACCTCCTGGGCCAAGTTTCCCAACACTCACAACGCGCCCACCGCCAGTCCCGCGCAAGTATAGCTGGACATTTGGCCCGAGCTTTTGGGCTTGGCCCGAGCCAGGCAAGGCTCGGCCCGAGTTCAGCTCGGCCCGAAGGAAAAGGAGACCGAGCCAAGCCTCTATTTTGGGCTCGTAAAGGCCTCGGGCCGAGCCTGGGCTCGGCTCGGTCCGCTCGATTGGCTCGCTAAGTTACACAGGAAGCAGCCCAGCTATACTACTGCAGCCTGTTAGTGCTTCGTTCCAGCTATACTGCAGCTGTTTAGTGCTTCCTTTCTACCCTGTCGATAGTTTAGGTCTTCCTCACGCCTCCGCCGTCACAAGATGCAGCACTGTGCTCGTCGCGCCGCCCACTGCCGGCCGTTACAATTCCGCCCACATCACGCCGGCGTCGAGCTAATCCACCTCCGCCAACCACGCTGACACGACCTCATCATCGAAATCATCAGATGCGTGCTCCACCCAGCCATAACTCCGGCAAGCAACGTCGCGCCGCCGCGCCATTGCTGATGCTGCCTCCGCCGATGTCGGGGAAGCGCACCCACCGTCGAGCCTCCACGCCGCCGCTCCGCGCAAGCCTGCACGCCAGGTTTGCGTCCCCGATGAGGCGCCGCCTGTACACTCTGCCACCGCTGCTTCCCCCGCACTCCGTCTCCTCAGGCGACGCTTCTCCTCAACTTCGTCCACGTGTGTGCGACATCAGCTCAATCCGTTCACTCTGTCGGCGCCCCACGCGACGCGTGGCCGACGTCCCTAAAATCTGACCCGGCTCCTCGCGCGCCGCACCATACAGTTCAGCACCTGGAGTACGCCATGCACGTGAGGGCTGAAGACATGCCCTGGTTGGGCCTGGTGAGGACGCTGGCCCAGTCCTCCGCTACGTGCACACTGCCGCTTTGGACCTGATGGTTTTAGTTTGGCTTTTGTCTGGACTTTTTTTTTTGAATTTTGTGTTTTAAATTAATAGATGAAAGAGTTATGATTACAATCGATCAAGGCCAGTTCCAGCACGCAGGGAGGAGCTGAACCTTGCAACACACCATTACTACACTCCACACGACTAATCCTAGCAAGCTCATGAGCTGGTCTGTTATCTCCTCTATCAATTCTGCGGAACTCATAGTCAGGCAAGAGATTTGTCAAGCGTTGAATATCTGTGATTATACTTGACGTCCGAGAGCGATCCCAATCAGAAGAGTTTGCTTTCTGAATTAGTGCCGCACAGTCACTTTCAATGATCAATCCAGTATCTCCCAAGTACAGAGCTTGTTTTAGCCCCTCCAAACAAGCCAATGCCTCCGCAGTTTCTGCACTGTCACAGCTTGGAAGAACTCCCCAGGCAGACCACAAGATCTCGCCTAGATGATTCCTGGCAAGAGCTCCCCAAGAGGCAAAATTTGTATCATAAATATAGCTAGCATCCACACTTAGACAATGCCAGCCAGCTTTTGGTGGTTTCCAACCGGATCTTGTCTCCAGAATCCTTTTATTCGTCTCAATTTTTTGAATTTCAGAGATCGGTTTCTTTCCTTTCATATCTTCAAACCGATCTCCTTCTCTTATGTTAGTCAAAGTTTGCATATAGTTGTTCAGAAAATCTGTCGATTGTGTTATCCCTGCCTTCCCATCACCAAAAATGATATTGTTCCTGAGGTGCCAAGCCCGCCACCAGAGCATCATCATTTTCTCTCGCATCTCTGGTTTTAGCTTTTGTCTGGACTTAGAACATGATCTCCGCACATCTACATCAGAATAACTCCATTTACATCTTTTTTGTGTAGGTTATTTTTGTTAGATTTGCTGTGCTCAGGAAATTAGTTTGCCAATTTAAATTCGTTTGGCGTGAGCATATGTAGTCAAGAATTCAAACCACAATTCATTTGTATAGGCTACGCTTCAAATGCTACCGTGATTTACAAACAATTCTACAATTATTCATCTGTTTAGAGCAACACATATCAAAACAAGATACACATTGATCTGGGACCTGTTTAATGGTCAGCTGCATTTCCAACCTTTGCAAAATAATCGTAGTGATTAAATCAGGAGGGCTCCATATGCAATCTGAATAATTGTGGCGACCCAAATGTCTTTGAATTCATCTTCTGTTTGATTGTACTGAAACCGGGTACTCATTGCTATTACAAATTTCATTGCCAAGCCACCTACAAAGATTACTCACGGAACTTCTGCCGTGGAGCCCGGATTTCATAAACATGCCTATATGCACGCTGATTTCTTTGAAAATTCTCTGAACATGTTATTGTGGGTCGTGTTGTCAATCTAACTCCGGTAAAACAGGAACAAATGGATGAAGATTACACATGCTAGGTGCAGATTTATTCTATTTACACGTATACAATTCTTCTGGCCTGAAGGGTTTTTTATTTAGATTTTTCTTTGTAAGTAAGGTCTCACAGAAGCTCTATGTTTCCCTGTACTGCAGCAGCCTTTAACGATTGAAAGCCAGGAGAAAGGAAACCTTAATGAAGAGATAATTAAACTCTTACCAAATACTATATGTGTGATTCTTCAGCTTGCTAAGCACTCAACTGCTGCCTTGTTTTTTCAAGAGTCTTGTTGTTTTGTTTTTCTGTTGTATATTGTTCCATCAATGGAATTCTTGTAGAATAGAAATGTTAAATATTGCCGGGGTAAGCTTAAATGGTCATACACAAATTAGAGCCATCGGTTAAAATTGTAACAATGAATAACCACATCACACTAGTGGAAACAGGGGCATTAGTCCCGGTTGGTAAGTCCCATTTGTCCCGGTTGTGCAACCGGGATGGGCCAGCCGGGACAAATGGCCCTCCCCCATTGGTCCCGGTTGTGGCAGGAACCGGGATGGTAGGGATGGCCCACGTGGCGAACCTGGCCAGGGAGTTCGTCCCGGTTCGTGTTAGAAACCGGGATGGATACCTTCTCTGAAAAAGCTATATTGCGACCACTTTTTCTGCCGCGGCAGGGTTTTTTTTCGTTTTTTTTCAATTTTTTCGCTACTGTCTCGCAATCCCCAACCGGGCTCCCCTTCCCCAACCGCGTCCACTGGCCCACGTATTTAATTAAGCCCAGTGGCCACATTTTGGTCAAAGGGCCGATTGGCCCGCGTCTTTTATTAAGCCCACTGGCTACATTCGGTCAAAGGGTTCACTGGCCACGCGGGGGTCAAAGGGGCCACTGGCCGGCGACCTAGTGGCTGGCTCGCCCGGTCCCTTAAAGTAAGACCACGGCCACGCGCGGTCAAAGGGCCCACTGGCCGCCTCGTCTTCCCGCGCCTCCACTTCCCCACGCGCGCGTGGCCACGAACGGCACGCCTCGGATTTCCCGCGCATTCATGGCCGCCTGCAACCGCCGCCACGTTCCGGCCGCCGGTTGGCATGCCAGCCCCGCCCGGGCCCTTTAAAAAGGGCCCCCGCCGCCCGTACACCCCATTCACCCCGGTCGTGCCCCAGACCACCCAACCCTAGCCGTCATGTCGCCCCGCCGCTGGTTCAAGCGCCCGAAGAACGAGCACGAGGCCGGGTCCTCGAGCGGCGCCGGCCAGAGAGGCGCCGGCGTCCCCCGCGCGCCGGCGGAGGCCTTCGGCTTCGGTCCGAGAGGCGTCCGAATTGGGGGGCAGCCGCGCGTCCCCGCTCCACCTCCGGCAGCGCGCCCGCCGCGTCGGGCAAGCGCTTCCGCCGCTACGTGCGGAAGGAGGAGGCCGAGTGGCACTGGGACCACACCACGCCGGTGTTCTGGCCGGACGTCCACCTTCCGGACGGCTGGCACCCGAACCCGCAGCGCATCCCCGTGCTGCCGCCCCCGACCAACGAGGCCGCGCGCGAGGAGATTGAACGCCGGCGCCGTCTCCTGCCGGCCCACCTCCTCAGGGACCGCGCGTACGCGCGCAGCTCCCCCAACTGGGCCATCTGGTTCCAGTAGGAGCACGACCAGCGCCGTCGCTCCTACATCCCCACGGCCCCGGAGAAGAACGCCGCCGACTACCCCGCGCCACCGCCCGGCAGGGAGCCGGAGCTGTGGTTCTTGGAGGACATCGTGGAGGACGAGGCGGACCCCGAACTCCAGGCCGGCCTGGAGGCCGCCTACGAGGCCTCCCGCCGCTCCCTCGTCGAGGACGAGATCAAGCGGTGGGAGCAGGTCCTGGCCGCCGCCGCCGACGCCATGCCGCCCCCTCCAGCGCATGCGCCTTGGTGGCAGGCCATGAACGTCGAGATGGAGGCATCGGAGGACCAGCCGCCGCCACAGCCGCTGCCCCCGGCCTGGAGTACGGGATGGTCTGGGCGTCGACCGGTGGCGAATGGGCTCAGGAGGAGCTGCTGCTGCCGCCGCCGCACGCGCCCCCGATGCCTCCGCAGCCACCGGCGGGCCCGCCCCAGCTGCCTATCCACCTGTGGCAGGCACCTGCCTACCACTTCATCTCCTCCGAGAAACGGCCGGCCGCCTGTGGCCGCCCCGCCGCCCCCTATGTAAGCACGGCCTCCAGGCCTTTTAAATATATATATTTTGTGTCACAAAAACGCGTCCCCTAGTTCAACCCCGCCGGCGGAACCAGCAACGGCGGGATCTTCCTATCCGTTCCCGCCGCCGGCAGGGCTTCGCCAAGACATGTCCGCTGTCCTGGGTGGTGGTTCGGCCTGGAGAGAGGGGCGAGATATTTATACAACTGGGCCTCTAGTCCCGGCCCGTGCCACCAACCGGGACTACAGGCACCCCCCCTTTGGTCCCGGTTGGTACCACGGGCCGGGACGAAAACTTATTTCGAAATTTGGTGGCACCCTGCGCGCCCAAATTTTTTAGCGCCCAAATTTGAAAATTGTTTAAGTTTGCACATTAATAACTTCTATATACTTTCGAATTTGACAAAAATTTCAACATGAAAAGTGCTAGAATTTGTATAACTAATTTAAATCCATTTTTCGTTTAACTAAATAATTATTCTAAATATTGAAACTATTAATTATTTTACTATTTGCATATAATTTGAATATAAAAATCTTACAATTTTTGTTTTCTCTTGTGATCTTCCGAGTGAGTCCAGAGCATACAAGGCATTCTGTGTCTCCAAATGATGATGACCCGATCGAAGGCGTTTCTCCTCATAATCACTGCGATCGCCGCGACGGATGCATGGATAGATGAACCCACTAAGCCGAATTATATTGGCTCTAGGAGCTTATCATATTGGCTCTCCATGAATGCATGAGCTTCAACATTTTCTCCAGCCTTTGCTGCAACTTTATATAAAGTTCGACAAATCGAGTTGTACCTTTTTAACACGGAGAATTTGGGATCTTCGTCTACAACAGAAAAACCATAGTTCTCATTCGAAGGTTCAATCTGAGCATCATTTCGCCATCTTTTCAAAACATAGTGTGGTGGAATTTCTTTAATATTTCTTATCTCAAGAACCTTCAGTACCTGGCAACACGGCAGACCTATATTTTCAAACTTTTTGCAGCTACAAATGTATTCTGATGAGTCGAATCTAACAAAATGACCCCGATGCCTGTTTTGACAGTTATCTCATACTCGGATATGGGTCCAATTTCGCCACAGTTATAGACCACGCAATCCAAGATCAGTTCAAATTCTAATCTGAAAATCTCAAACAGTGCAGGAGTGTATGCATTAGCACCTTGCCAAAGTAACCGCAAAGGTACAACCCTTTGCTTCATTTGAACTCCATGGTAGTCAGCTTGTTGTTCAGCTAGACGTTTCTCCTCCAAAAATTTATCATATCTGTTAAAGCAGTACCGAAGATTTATTTCTGTTTTAAGGAAATCTGTCAGGGATGGTATCCGTACTATCACTTCGAAGTGTGCCTGCAATATCTGCCTACAGTTATCTCATACTCGGATATGGGTCATAGTTGTCAGTGTCGGATATATACTGAATAGGGGTATAGAAGATGGTAGACAAAAGAGCCGGACTACCAGGGTGGCCTACATGGTAATGGGCTTAGGTCCATTGGGCGGCCCAGTAGTCCGACGCGCAGAAGCCGGATTCTAGAAGGACCCGGATCACGGCCCACGTGATCTGGCTTGGAGGAGAAGACGGATTCCTTACTTTCCAAGTTACAAGTTAAACGTAGTCTTCTAGGTTTCTTGTTCTGTAAGCCCTAAATCCGGCTATTATATAAAGCCGGACGGGAGATAGATTAGATAGGTTCTAGGTTCAAGTTTCACGAGCTAAAGCTCTACGCAACTCGCCGAGAAGCTCATCCTCGTCGAGTAGCTAGATCTATTCCCTCACACTGTAACCCTGTTATACGGGCTTTAGTCCCAATTAGTGAGAAGTGCAGGAGTAGGTACGCCGTACTGTCGCGACGTACCGAACCTGGGTAAAATCCCGTGTTCCGTGTTACTACGCTATCCCGTTACCCCACGTCTCTACCGTAGTCTCATGGCACCCCAGTCTATGAAAACTACTACGATGTCTCGACAGTTGGCGCCCACCGTGGGGCAAACGACGTCAGGCGTGAAATTCCGATCTGGGATACTCGGCGGAATTGGAAGATCGATCACTGTCGGAAGCTTGGAATTCGACGACGACGTCGGGCGCTTCCTCGACAACGGATCCTACATACCGGCGCAAAACCACCTGGTAAGTGCCTGCGTGTTACCGATTGGATCTGCTAACATCTTTATCGGACTAACTGCAGAGGCAATGGGGTTTTGCGGTGGAAGCAAATTTATCCCACCCGCCCTATACCCAGTCGAAGACGACTATGATGCCGGATTTTGCTCAGATCGCCGACAAAACAGTGATACGCACTTTATCGGCATGGTGCAATCCGAAATCGCTGAAAACACGGATGACGGAAATCCCGTGCAAGAGGCAGATAACAACCTACCCGTCATAGAGACGGAAGAACCAATACCCGTCACAGAGACGGAAGATCCGACATCCGTCAACCAGACGATGAACTCGGAAGCAGAGTCCGTGCTTGCCGCCATAGAGGCGAGATTAGAGTCGGAAACCGGATCGGATAACTTCGACTCCGAAGACGAAGACGAAGATGCCTTCGTAAGGAAAGTTAAGTCCTTTCAAGAGGGATTCCATGAAGTGCTAATGGCAAAACCAGCTGATACAACGGGTGCCGACAGCCAGGAAAGCCCTAAAACTCCTCCGCCAGTGGAAGAGAGAGAAGACGGAGAAACTTCTCCGATATTCCCTAATGTCAAGGAGATGACAGAAGACGAACCTGTCAAAAAACCTCCTTCTTCCAAGAAAAAGCACCGTGCTTCTAAAAAACTCCAGTACAAACTCCGGAAGAAAAAGTCAGCTGATCTTGCTGATGAAAACCTGGAAGTTGGAGATATTAGTGGCACAAAGCCCGCGGAAAAGAAATCTAAGGAAATCACTGCTCCGCCAATGACAGAACTGGAAGAGCAAGAACTATTACAAACACCAGTGGGACCAGATGAACCCCCTGAGATGCTGGAAGCCAGGAGACAAGCTTTCCAACGGCAACAGCAACATCTGCTTAGATCTCGGCAACATCTCCAACAAACTCATAATGACATCAAAGTCATGAAGGAAGAAATAGAGGAGTACAAGAGAAAGCATAGATCTGCCTTAAAACCTACTAGGTTACCCGGAATCGCAAAACCGGAAGAACTGCCGCCAAAAGAAAGGTTTTACAACCCATCTTGGCAAAAGCAGTTAAACGGCAAAGATGCCAAGGGCGAACCAATATACAAAACCGCAGCGGAAAACGCGGAAGCAGCGTTCGCCATCCTAAACAACGATCTGTACTCCAACGGGGAAAAACTCCAAGGGGTGTATGCTTTCCTAGGAAAAGCATTACAGCAGCAACAGCGAGGCCAAGAGCGATCAGGGAGGCTGCATGATAATTCCTCCCTCTGCAAAACTGTTACTTGCACCGCTGGAGCGCCTGGACCGGAAGAACCCGGAGATTCGGATAAAAAAGAGGATCCGAGAAAAGACAAGAAAAACCCCGACAACCGGGATGCAGCGTCTAGAACCGGACCTCATCTCCCGAAAGACGGATATAAACCACACGATCGGGAAGACAAACACCGGAATGACGGCAAAATAATGACACCTCCGAGAAACCCAGCTGAAAAAGCTGGAAGATACGATGCACCTCACAGACGTGAAAGATCTCGGACACCGCCTAAAGATAAGGAAAGGTACAGGAGCAGGACTCCACCTAATCCCAGGGGGCGTGACAACAGAAGAGATAGAGATAACCTCGGAAAAGCGCGTCCGCGCAACAATGGAAAAGAAAGGAGCAGATCCCCTTCTGTCCATTCAGCCGGGAGATATTCTGCACATATTGATAGAGCAGAAAAGGATGATCTATACTTTGGTCCTAAGTGTTTTACTGACAGGATCCGAAGGATAACCCTGCATTCTGGCTTCGCCAAAGTTGGTCCAACCTACCAAAAATATACCGGCAGTACAAACCCGGATACCTGGCTTTCAGATTATTACACAGCCGTCCAAATCAACAACGGGACAGACCTGAAAGCTGTCAAGTTTCTTCCCCTAATGTTGCTAGACGGAGCCAGAGATTGGATCAATGGTTTACCATCAAGAACTGTCGACAGTTGGGATGATATGGCGAGAGTATTTACTCAGCATTTTCGGGGAACATACAAACGCCCAAATAGCATCAACCAGCTGAACCGTTGCACCCAATTTGAAGACGAACCGTACGTGGATTTCATCTCCAGATGGACTGCAATGAAGAATAGTTGCTCTGGAGTAACTGACGTACAAGCAATGCATGCTTTCGTCAATGGCCTAAAACCCGGACTTGTACCGTTCATGGTTGGTTCTAAAAAGCACAAAGATCTCGGATCTATGCTTACAACCGCTAACGAGCATGCTGCAGCCGAAGATGATATCAGAGCAAGAGGAGGCAATATTGAGTCACTGATACTGGCCAAGAAAACACCTCGTTCTGATAAAAAAGGAACTCCGGAGTCAACAACAAAGCCCAAAGAGGTCAACATAGCCTTTGGAGGAGAAAAGGTGAACAAGTGGAAAGGCCGCAGTCCAGATCCAATCAATTACACTCCCGAAGAATGGGAGAGAATTAAGTCGGAACCCTGCGTCCACCACTCTCAGTTTGGGAAACCAACCCACACAAACGCGCAATGCCGGCTAAACAAGCATATGAAAGGCAATGCAGGATCCGGAAATAAAGGGAAGGGTTCCAAGAGGAAACCTGCCAAACAAAAGCCAGAAGCTGAAAAAGAAGACAGTGAATCAGACACTGATGACAAAATCCAGGAACAACAGCGAAAAGGCGAACCCAAATTTCCGAGAGTTGACGGAGAAGCAATGTTAACTTTCCTAGCAACCCCGTCAGCAAAGGTGGCCAAAAGGACACTTCGAGAAATAAACGCGGTTGTTCCTGCAACCCCAAAATTCTTGAAGTACTCCAACACACCGATAATCTGGGATCAGTCAGATCATCCCGGAAATATCCCTGAACCCGGCACACAAGCTCTTCTTGTAAGCCCTATTGTTCAAAACACTAGGCTAAGAAGAGTGCTGATGGACGGAGGATCCAGCATCAACATAATGTACCTGGATACATTGAAGCACTTGAAGATCTCCGAGTCCCAGCTCAACTACAGCAATATACGCTTCCACGACATTGTTCCTGGCAGGCAAGCACGATCCCTAGGAGAAATTTCCCTAGATGTCACCTTCGGAGATAAAGATCACTTCCGGCAGGAAAAAGTATCCTTCGAAGTAGTGCCGTTCGAAAGCGTGTATCACGCAATACTCGGACGTCCGGCTTTCGCCAAATTTATGGCAAGATCTTGCTATATCTACAACAAGCTGAAGATGCCAGGACCCAAAGGAGGAGTAATCACCATTGCCGGTGATTTCAAGCTGGCAAACGAGTTGGAGAAAGAAAACGCCCTTTGCGCTCAGAGAGTTATAGCAAGGGAGGAACTGAAGGAATTAGCCAAGGAGGTATCGCCGAAAGAAATGCCGGCAGGAAAAGAAACTCGGAAGCCAACAGATAGCTTCAGGGCGTCCGAGAATACAAGACAGGTAATCCTAGATCCCAAAGATCCGACAAAATTTGTCGTCGTAGGGACTGGGATGACCGACAAATAGGAAGGCGAGCTCATCAAGTTCCTCCGTGAGAACTGGGATATTTTCGCCTGGTGTCCAGCTGACATGCCAGGCGTACCCAGGGAACTTGCTGAGCACCAACTCAAGGTTATTCCCGGATCAAAACCCGTCAAACAAGGTCTCCGTCGGTTTGACGGAAGAAGACGGAAGGCTATTGGCAAGGAAATTATCCGGCTTTTAGCAGCGGATTTCATCAAGGAAGTAATCCATACTAATTGGTCCGCAAATCCGGTATTAGTGCCGAAGAAAGACACCACTGCTCTTAGAATGTGTATAGATTACACAGGATTGAACAAGTTGTGTCCGAAAGATAGGTTTGCGTTACCGCGAATCGATCAAATAATAGACGCCACTGCAGGCTCTGAGCTTTTATGCTTTTTGGATGCATACTCCGGGTACCACCAAATACGCATGAAAAAGGAAGATCAAATCAAGACTTCTTTTATAACCCCGTATGGGACGTACTATTACGTAACCATGCCTTTTGGCCTGAAGAACGCAGGTGCAACCTACCAGCGTTGCATGCAACGCTGTTTGCATAGTCAAATTGGCAGAAACGTCCATGTTTACGTGGACGATATCGCTGTCGTAACCAAGGAAAAAGATACACTCCTTGAGGATTTGCGAGAAACCTTCGAAAACTTGCGCACTTACAAGATGAAGTTGAATCCATCTAAGTGCGTATTCGGGGTTCCCTCAGGAAAACTTCTGGGTTTCATCGTTTCTCACAGAGGAATAGAAGTTAACCCGGAAAAGATCAAGGCAATCTTGAATATCTCAAAGCCTACATGTGTAAAAGATGTCCAAAGATTGACGGGTTCTGCCGCAGCCGTCAGCAGGTTTATTAGTCGGCTAGGGGATAAAGCCTTACCACTCTACAAACTATTGAAGAAATCCGACAAGTTCGAATGGACAGAAGAAGCCGATGCAGCGTTGGCTCAGTTGAAGGAAACCTTGATGAACGCTCCCATCTTGGCATCTCCAAAAGATGAAGAACCCATGTTACTATACCTTACGTCTACAAATCGGGTTATTAGTGCGGTAATCGTTGTGGAACGGACAAAGGAAGAGCAAAGCATACCAGATCAACATCCGGTATATTACATAAGCGAAGTTTTCTCCGAATCCAAACAAAGATACCCGCACTACCAGAAACTGGCATATGGCGTATTTTTTGCATCCAGAAAACTGCGCCATTACTTCCAAGGGCATTCCATAACAGTGGTATGTAAAGCGCCACTAGGGGATATTATAAACAATGCGGAGGCAACCGGCCGAGTAGCCAAATGGGGCATCGAGTTGGCAGCCTTCGACATTAAGTACCAGCCAAGGACGGCAATAAAATCCCAAGTTTTGGCAGATTTCGTCGCCGACTGGACAGAGGCAATGGAAAATACACCGATGCCAGAATCCGAGTACTGGATCATGCACTTTGACGGATCCAAGATGAAGGAAGGAGCTGGGGCCGGCGTAGTTCTAAAATCTCCCAAGGGAGACACAATGGAGTATGTATTACAAATACACTTCAACGCCAGTAATAATGTGGCAGAATACGAAGCTCTGCTTCATGGCTTGCATATCGCAAAAGAAATAGGGGTAAAACGCATCTTGTGCTATGGAGACTCGGATTTGGTACAGCATCAGCTCAACCAAACCTGGGACGCGAAAAGCCCTATAATGGCCGAATATCGGAGGACGGTGGATGAGTTCGCCATCTGTTTCTTCGGGTTCGAAGTCCTTCACATAAAAAGGGAGGAAAATTGGAACGCGGATGCGTTAGCCCGCATGGGATCAGAAAGAATAAAAACTTTACCACCAGGAGTGTTCGTCCAGCATTTGCATGAACCATCAATAAAGGGTGGAGACGTTGATTACCCTCTGGCATCTGAAACAATTGAGGTCATGCTCGTTAAACCGGATTGGACAATTCCATATTTAAACTTCTTAGTCAATCAGAAGTACCCGGAAGGAGCAGACGAAGTACTGCAAAGACAAATACAGCGTCGGTGCAAAGGATACGTGGTGATCAATGACCACTTGTATAAACGCAGTACTTCCGGAATATTTCAACGGTGTATTTCACCAGAAGAAGGAAGAGAAATACTGGAAGAAATCCATTCCGGCGATTGCGGACATCATGCTCAATCAAAAAGCATAGTCAAAAAAGCATTCCGGGCGGGGTTTTTCTGGTTAACAGCCAAGACAGACGCCGAGCGCATAGTGAATACATGCGAAGGATGTCAATATTACGCCAAGCAGACCAATTTGCCGGCCCAAGCACTTAAAACTATCCCTATCACATGGCCATTTGCGGTCTGGGGGCTAGATATGATGGGACCGTTCAAAACTGCAAGAGGTGGACTTACGCATCTACTCGTAGCAGTAGATAAGTACACAAAATGGGTGGAGGCTAAACCCATCAAAAAGCTGGATGGCGCAACTTCCAGAAATTTCATTATTGATTTAGTAATGAGGTATGGCGTCCCACACAGCATAATAACTGATAACGGGACAAATTTCTCCATTGGAGAGTTGGCAAAATACTGCCAACAAACGGGAATCCGCTTAGATCTTGCATCTGTGGCGCACCCGCAATCTAATGGACAGGTTGAAAGAATGAACAGTTCAATCCTGCAAGGAATACGCCCAAGACTCGAAACTCCTCTCCATAGAGCAGCTGGAGCGTGGGTAGAAGAGCTACCTTCCGTGTTGTGGAGTATTCGAACGACGCCAAATAGGTCAACCGAGCAAACCCCGTTTTTCCTGGTTTACGGTGCGGAAGCTATTCTTCCAACGGACATGATCCATGATAGCCCGAGAGTGCAGAATTTTGACGACTCGGACGCCGAGGAAACACGACAAGACGCTGTCGATCTCCTAGAAGAGGAACGAGAACTTGTGCTTCAAAGATCCGCCATCTACCAGCAAGGTTTACGACGTTATCACAGTCGGAAAATCAGACATCGTTCTTTTAAAGAAGGTGACTTAGTGCTGAGGTTGGTGCAGCAAAGGAAGCACAAATTGGCCCCTGTATGGGAAGGACCATTTGTCATCAGTAAAGCCATGAAGAATGGATCATACTATCCTGTCGACATTCGAGATACGGAAGACGATCCCGAGAAGCCGAATCACAAAAGAAAGAGAAAAATAGATGATGAACTAGGAGAGACAAAGAGGCCTTGGAGTATCCAGCAATTACGTCCCTTCTATACTTAGTTCAATTTCTATGTAAACATCTTTGAGATCATGAAATAAAGTTGTTGGAATTCATATTCATTATAAGTACAAAATATTTCCGCCTTATCTATTTCCCAATGATCTTACAAATACTCAATGTTGACCCGAATTGTGCCTGCGTGCTCGGTGTTTAAAAGCTGAATGATTTGGCCTGTTAAAGGTTAAAGGAAACTCGGATTGTGCCTGCGTGCCCAAGTTTTAGAGCAGTTCCTTGTTTTCTCTAAGTTTTATTTGATTGTGTATGTGTTGGGTCACTGAAACTAGTCAGTAAAAATGCTTCTAGCATAATCCATGTTTCTGAGTTTTAAAAACTGTTTGGTTCGTCCCCAGTTACTCGACATGACGATACATATTGCTAATTGAGCCATTTTTAAACACTAGAGCAGTTAAAACACAGGTGCCAGATTACTTAGAAGATAAAGGAACAGTCAAACCCGGAAAAACTTTGCAAGAAGCTTGAAATTGCAAAAGGCGGAGTTCTTGTTTCGACAAATGACATAGAAGCATTACAATATGAATTACATTGTAAAAAAGCTCCTATACACATCCATCATTCGGGTTAAGTGTATTCCCTCAAGCATCCGAGTCTTCATCGCTGCTATCATTCTCGGGGGCTGCGGGCACTTCTTCTTCCGGATAAGTAATGGAAATATTAACCATAGAGGCAATCTTGGAAGCATGCCCTTTAACTTCGTCAAAAATTGCATTGCATTGCGCTTCTGTATATCCTTGAGGGACACCGGATGCTACGCGCCAAGATCTAGCATTAGGGTAATGTAGACGCATAAGGCCAAGTGCCATGCGTGCACCACCTCGTGCGGCAGAGCGAAGGATAGATTCTCTCGACTCTGCTACCTCTGTGATGGCACCCGGAAGCCGGTAAACTTCCGAAAATTGTACAGTGCTTGTGGGAAGGAATTTACTAATCAGCTGCATTCCTGCATTCCTGATTGAATTCCACACTTCCCCAAAGGCCCGGATCTTTTCAGTCCGATAAATTCCTGGAAAATTTCCTGCTTTTTTGACAAAATCAAAGGTTACATGAAAAAACATAATAGATAAGACAGGAAGATATTGGTAAAAAGAAATTAACTTACCAAGAACCTTGTCTATTTCGTTGCTTTCTTTCATGCGCGGGAGTAGCATACTTTCCAAATCATTGATAACAGATTTATCTTCCGCTGCTTGTAAAGAAGCCTTGGATTGAGCAATCCCAAGGGCCAGATTACTGGCTTCCAGGTCTTCTTGAACTTTCAGAAGTTCCTTTCGGAGATTCGAGTTTTCCTCACGAAGCCGAGAAACATGGACATTATTTTCTGCTAATTTGTTGGCTTTGTTTAAAGCAGCTGGAGGGCAATAATCAATTTGAGTTTACAAAACAATTCTGCAAGCATTCTCCAGAGAAAACAAATGGTACAAAACAAAATACCGGTGGCTTTTGATAGTTGCCGTTGAGTTGACGCTAGTTCGTTGCTTTTCGTCTCAATAACAGATTGAAGGGTTTTTACTTCTTTGCTCTTGAGACTAAGCTTCTTCAAAACTTCTAAGTTTATGGCGTCTGCGGAATGCTATAACATGGAAATGAAAGCCAGATGCTTAAGTTTGAACAGGCATTTGAAGAAACATTAAGAAGAATTCATATTTCAACTTAATGCTTGGGGGCTAGAAGTATTACCTGGCTCATTTCCCGCAAGTCGGTCAAAACCTCGTGGAATTCTTTGGCATATTCCGCAAATAGAATCCCAACGTGATGAAGGCCATCGTGTATAACTTGACGAGGTGAAAAAGCAATATCATTGCGAATAACTAACCCATTTTGTGGCCAAGGGCGAATTAGAGGCGCAGGAGCAAAGAATTTCTTTGCTTCTGGACGAATATATCCGAGTTCATCGAATGGTTCTTCTTTTATCCGAGTATCGTCCAGAATGGGAATAGATTCCTCTTTAATAGCTGATTGCCTTTTGCGCTTTCGATTGTTGAGAAACTCGGCATGCAATTTGTTGAGCTCAGCATCGGAAGCAAGATCATTTTCTCCAAGTTCATCAAACTAGGAAGGAGTTAATAGTATGTTAAAAAGCAGAGAGAGAAGATAATCTGAGGAAAAACTCGGAAACAAGGAAAGATAAATACCTTAGGGACCGGGTTTTCCACGTGATAGATTGCCAGATTTTCCTCAACCTGACTACTGGCGGCAACCAGTTGGTGAAGTCGTCCTATAAAATCCTTTTTGGTAAAGGCCTTATCTGTTCCTCTCATGCTATCTTCTGGCCCTTGATATTCACAAAGGAGTCGGGAACGAAAAGAGAGAGGTTGGATGCGGCGTCCGAACCAGCACATAACGGTATCCTTCCCAATCAAAGAAGGTTGAGAGGAAGAAAGCTTGGCGATGCGCCGCTTTATCTTCATCAGGTTTTCTGGCAAATTTTCTACTGCTGTGGTTGTCCAACTCTCGCGAGGAATAGCAGCAGAGTTAACAAAGGGAGGAAACCCGGTTGTCTTGCCTGGGAATGGAATATCCTGATGATAAAAGAAAGAACCTAGCCAAGATTGATCTGGTTCCGGCATTTCTATTTTTGGATACCATTCCTCCCTAAATTTTTTAAGGGTAAAAGATATAGTCCCGCAAATAGGCGATATGCCATGCGTGATATTATGCTTTACCTCAAAACAATACTGCCAGAAACTTAGGTCAGGTGTCATCCCGAGATATCCTTCGAAAAGGGCTTGGAAACTGGCTAAGTAGAGGATGGAATTCGGAGAAATATTGTGTGGTTGGACGCCATATAAGTTAAGGATGTCTAGAAAAAAGGCGGAAGGGGGAAAACCCATACCTCTCGTGATGTGAGAAGTAAGGATGACGCATTCTCCGACTTTTGGCTTGGGCTCGGGTTCATCTTTTGAGATCCGCCATTTGCCTTTAACTATGTAACCTTCTTTTGTCATCCGACGAAGAAGAACGAGAGAAGTATTACTCGGATTCCAATTGCCGACAAATTCTGTTCTGCTGTTGGTTCCGGTAGCGAAGCGCTCATCGCCACGGGAAGAGATCTTGACCCTCGCCGTCGTTGGTGCAAACGGTGGGGTTGTCGCGGCGCTCGATCCCGCAATGTCCGCGGCGGTGGAAATGTTTCCTCCACCCGCCGCGGAAGCAGCAGTCTTCTCCGGCTTGCCGCCGGCGTGCTTAGGCGATCCTGGTTGCGGATCCAGGTCGCTGACGAGCTCGTCGATGGCGGCGCGGGTCGGTGACGGCGGCGAAGAGGCCATCTTTTGGTGGTGCTTTGCGTTTCGGTGCGTTCGATGCTAAGCGCGCCTGGGACGAGGACTTGCTCTCGAGCTCGCGTGCGTGGCAATGGCGTAGGCAGTGAGGGAGTGAGGAAAGTTTCGGAGGAGGACGATGATGGCTATTTATAGCCAGATATCCGTTTAGATACGTGCCAACGGCTCTTTTGACCGTTGGATGTTCGACGCGTGTCGCTCGCCGGAAAATCCGGGAAACGAAACGACAGGGGAATGATGGCTATCTCCTCGTTTCTCGTGAGAATCAGTCAGAGATACGCTGCAGGGTTTCCCGCGTGAAACCAAGCGGCGCTTGCGTCAGCATGATTAAGGCGCTGATGTCATAAGTTCCTTTTCCGCGAAGGATCGCGAGAAGAAAAGCCGGATTTTCATAGTTCCGAGTTTTATGTTACCATCTCCTTCAAAAGGAAAGAAGAAAGAATCAAGACTGCTGAATCAAGTTTTCCCGGACAAAATGTATTTGACGAAAGGCGGAGTATCAGAGTTTTGATCCTTCCTGGGGGCTACTGTCGGATATATACTGAATAGGGGTATAGACGATGGTAGACAAAAGAGCCGGACTACCAGGGTGGCCTACATGGTAATGGGCTTAGGTCCATTGGGCGGCCCAGTAGTCCGACGCGCAGAAGCCGGATTCTAGAAGGACCCGGATCACGGCCCACGTGATCTGGCTTGGAGGAGAAGACGGATTCCTTACTTTCCAAGTTACAAGTTAAACGTAGTCTTCTAGGTTTCTTGTTCTGTAAGCCCTAAATCCGGCTATTATATAAAGCCGGACGGGAGATAGATTAGATAGGTTCTAGGTTCAAGTTTCACGAGCTAAAGCTCTACGCAACTCGCCGAGAAGCTCATCCTCGTCGAGTAGCTAGATCTATTCCCTCACACTGTAACCCTGTTATACGGGCTTTAGTCCCAATTAGTGAGAAGTGCAGGAGTAGGTACGCCGTACTGTCGCGACGTACCGAACCTGGGTAAAATCCCGTGTTCCGTGTTACTACGCTATCCCGTTACCCCACGTCTCTACCCTAGTCTCATGGCACCCCAGTCTATGAAAACTACTACGATGTCTCGACAGTCAGCTTTTTACCGGTCAATACAAATTACTGGTCAAACAGAACTATAGGATCATGTATTCCACGCTTATTATTACACATCACCAACAGACGGAGGAGAGAGAAACAACAAAGTGGGTGGGTGTGCCACTGGTTGGGATAATAATGAAATCAAGCTGGTCATAGTTGTCAGCTTTTTACCGGTCAATACAAATTACTGGTCAAACAGAACTATATGATCATGTATTCCACGCTTATTATTACACATCACCAACAGACGGAGGAGAGAGAAACAGCAAAGTGGGTGGTGGGGTCAGCTTTCACTGTAACATCACCAACATCCCTATCTACTCTTCTGAATTCTTCCTTGCTTATGATCGCTTCGGCCGTAACCATGGAGTATCTTCATTATTTAACGGGATGGTGGGGTCAGCTTTCACTGTGAAGGGTGGAATTTCAACAAACTTATTATAATCTTCTGACATGTCTGTCGTGTCCTCGATTCCCACGATGTTTCTTTTCCCTGAGAGAACTATATGACGCTTCGGCTCATCGTATGATGAATTTGTTTGCTTATTTTTTCTTTTTTTTCGGTCTGGAGGACATGTCCTTCACATACAAGACCTGAGCCACATCATTGGTTAGGACGAATGGTTCGTCATTGTAACCAATATTGTTGAGATCCATTGTTGTCATTCCATAAAGCGGGTCTACCTTTACCCCTTCTCCATTCAGGTTGACCCATTTGCACTTGAACAAAGGGACCTTAAAAGAAGGTCCATAGTCAAGTTCCCATATCTCCTCTATGTAACCATAGTATGTGTCATTTTTTCCATTCTCGTTTGTTATATCAAAGCGGACACCACTGTTTTGGTTGGTGCTCTTCTTATCTTGGGAGCTCGTGTAAAATGTATTCCCATTTATCTCGTACCCTTGAAAACTCCCAATAGTCGAAGATGGTGACCCTGCCAACATGTACAGCTGATCTTCAACAGTGGTGTCATTTATAAGATGTGTTTGCAACCAACTTCCTAAAGTCTCCATGTGTTTGCGTTTAATCCATGAGTCATCCTTCCCCGGGTTTGCAGAGCGTACAATATTCTTGTGTTCCTCGAGATACGTAGCCATGAAAATAGAATTTTGTAGAACTATGTAGTGTGCTTTGGTGAAAGAATGTCCGTCCCTGGGTATCATTGTTTTCTTTCCCAGCGTTCCTTTTCCCCTCAGTCTCCCCTCATGCCGCGATTCAGGAACACCAATCGTCTTAAGGTCAGGAATAAAGTCAACACATAACCCAATGACCTCCTCTGTTCCATAGCCCTTCGAGATGCTTCCTTCTGGCCTAGCACGGTTATGAACATATTTCTTCAAGACTCCCATGAACCTCTCAAAGGGGAACATATTGTGTAGAAATACCGAACCGAGAATATGAATCTCTTCACATAGGTGAACCAGGAGATGAGTCATAATGTTGAAGAAGGATGGTGGGAACACCGACTCAAAACTAACAAGACTCTGGACCACATCCCTCTGTAATCATGTCAGAATTTCTGGATCGATTACCTTCTGAGATATTGCGTTCATGAATGCACATAGCTTCACAATGGGTACTCGAACATTTTCCGGTAGAAGCCCCCTCAATGCAATCGAAAGCAACTGCGTCATAATCACGTGGCAGTCATGAGACTTCAGGTTTTGGAATTTTTTCTCTGCCATGTTTATTATCCCCTTTATATTCGACGAGAAGCCAGACGGAACCTTGATACTGTAAAGGACTTCAAAGAATATTTCCTTCTCTGCTTTAGTAAGAGCGTAGCTGCTTAAGTAATGGTGCCATGTATATGTGTGCTTGTTGCTTGGGTCTTTCATACGTTGCTGGTCCTCCCGTGCTTCTAGCGTATCTTTTGACTTCCCATACACGCCCAGGAAGCATAGCAGATTGACACAGAGATTCTTTGTCACGTGCATCACGTCGATCGAAGACCGGACCTCAAACTTTCCAATAGGGTAGCTCCCAAAATATAGATTTCTTCTTCCACATGCGTGCGCGCTTATCAGGGCCGTACGGAACTGGTTGACTGCCAGCAGCCTTACCAAAGATTACTTCTAGGTCCTTGACCATATCGAATATATCATTACCACTACGGAGCTCAGGCTTCTTCTGGTTATCTGCCTCACCTCTGAAATGCTTCACTCCTTTCTTTCTTACGGGATGCTTGATCGGAAGAAATCTACGATGCCCCAGGTATATAACCTTTTTACATTTATCCAAAAAAACACTATCAGTCTTATCTAAACAGTGTGTGCATGCATTGTATCCCTTGTTTGTATGTCCGGAAATGTTACTAAGAGCAGGCCAATCACTGATGGTTACGAAAAGCAACGCCCGTAGGTCAAATGGCTTTTGTTCGTTCTCATCCCACACACGTACACCTGGTTTGCCCCACAATTATAAGAGTTCTTCCACTAATGGGCTTAGATACACATCAATGTCGTTGCCAGGTTGCCTCGGGCCTTGGATGAGAACTGGCATCATAATAAACTTGCGCTTCATGCACAACCAAGGAGGAAGGTTGTACATACATAGAGTTACAGGCCAAGTGCTATGACTGGAGCTCTGCTCCCCAAAAGGATTAAAGCCATCTGTACTTAGACCAAACCATAAGTTTCTCGCCTCTCCTGCAAAGTCTGGGAAGTCTCTCTCGATCTTTCTCCACTGCGATCCATCGGCGGGGTGCCTCAACTTTCCGTCTTTCTTACGGTCTTCTTTGTGCCATCGCAACAACCTAGCATGCTCTTTGTTTCTAAACAGACGTTTCAGCCGTGGTATTATAGGAGCATACCACGTCACCTTAGCAGGAACCCTCTTACGGGGGGGGCTCGCCGTCAACATCACCAGGGTCATCTGCTCTGATCTTATACCGCGGTGCAGTGCATATCGTACATTCATCCAAATTCTCGTACTTCTCACCGCGGAAGAGGATGCAGTCATTAATGCATGCATGTATCTTCTGCACATCTAATCCTAGAGGGCGGAGAGCTTTCTTTGCTTCGTACGTACTCTCAGGCAATTCGTTATCCTTTGGAAGTTTTGGCTTCATTAGTTGAAGTAAACTCTCAAATGCCTTGTCAGTCACACCGTTCTGTGCCTTCCATTTCAGCAACTCCAGTGTGGTACCGAGCTTTGTGCTACCATCTTCGCAATTTGGGTACAACAATTTTTTGTGATCCTGTAACATGTTGTCTAGGTTCAACCTCTCCAATTTATTTTCGCAGTCTTCCCTTGCATCAGCAATAACTCGGCCAAGATCATCATCGGGCTCTTTTGATGCCTGTTCTTGATCACCTCCTTCTTCTGCATTCTCTTCCATTGCAGTATCGTCGTATTCAGGGAACAAAGGATCTTCTTCTTCTTCATCGTCTTCCATCACAACCCCTCTTTCTCCATGCTTGGTCCAGCAATTATAGCTGGGCATGAAACCTCTCCGAAGTAGATGGACGTGAAGGATTCTTTCGGAAGAGTGCTCTCTGACGTTCCGACAATCAACACATGGGCAACACATGAAGCCATTATCTTTGTTCGCCTGAGCTACAGCAAGAAATGCATTCAGGCCTGCCATATACTCGGAAGTGCGTCGGTCACCGTACATCCATCGCTGTCGTGCATCCATCTGCATCGTATAATTAAGTTTATCAAAATACATTACAATAACATATTAATACAGAGATGACCACAGTACATCGACAAATACTACTTTTTTATGTATCAGTTACAGATGAAAAAGATAAGTTTGTTAACCTCGGTCGAAGATACCATTTTTAGTGAGCTTATGTGTGTCTCGGGAATTTCGTCGAACACCTCGTGTGCATAGTAAAATAATACACACTAACACCCACCTCTCTCACACCTCCAAGCAAAAAAAAGATGAAGGGGGGGCTGGGCCAATATATATAGAGGAAGGGGGACATTGGTCCTGGTTCGTGGCCTGAACCGGGACAAATTCTCATGCGCGTGCCACGTGGCATGTGGCTAGGCATTGGTCCCGGTCCGTGGCACGAGCTGGGACCAATATCTCCCCCACGAACCGCGACCAATGCCCCCAGGCGATTCCTGTTGCCCCGGGCACACAAACCGGGGCCAATGTATAGCATTTGTCCCGGATTTGGTTGCAACCGGGACAGCTGCCCCCTGGCCCCCTGGACGAGAGGGGTTGTTTCCACTAGTGTCAACTAAGGGCGTGTTTGGTAGCCCGGCTCCCCCGAGAAATTCTCTTTTGACCCCGCTTTTTTCTGTTTGTTAGCCGGGGTCGTGCCTGTGCGCCCCTGCCCACCTGGCCCCGATACGCCCGTGAGCCCTGCCGAGAAGAGAAGCTCAGATCGAGCTTCTCAACTCAGCCCTGCCCGTTTCATCCGAAAAATCCCGCGCGTGGCCCCACCCGCACCGTCGTCCTCCACCCCGGCCATCATTTCCCCCCGCATCCCCTCCTCTCTCGTTCCCACCTCCCGTTGCCCGGCCAGCAGAGGCTCAGCCACAGAACTCCGCACGTCGCCGTCGCCGTTGCGTTTGACCTCCCGCACGTCGCCGTTGCAGGCCGACTTCTCCTACTCCGGCGTGACGAGACAGGCTGATCCGGTCCTCCTCCGACGCTACGCAGAGCAGCTCCACGTCGATGCGTCCCTGATGCCTAGTGCGCGTCGTGCACATAGCCGTTGCGGCCTACTCCGGCGAGACGAGACAGGACGCCTACAACCAGCCGCTGCGCACATCAGCTCCAAGCCGTTGCGTCCCCGACGCCTACGGCCAGCCTACGCGCCCGACGCCACCGACCATCAACCCCAACGCCATGACGATGCCGGCCATCACCCCCGATGCCACGAAGATGCCGCCCATCACTACCGGAGTTTGAGGAGAGCAACACAGGGACCCGATCGCTTTTTGTTTTTTGGGGCAGGGACCCGATTGCTTTTATTTTTGTGGGGGCATGGCTCTAGTCATACTATGTACCAAACATCATCTCAGCTGAGCTGAGCTAAGCTCATACGATCTACCAAACAGGTCGAGAAAAACAAACTTGTATTAGGTCAACATGGGTGGATTGGGCTTGTATGAGGTGAGATGACACACCCGGGCTACCAAACACACCCTAACAACATGCATCGAAACATTGACCGACATGCCTAGAATACAGGAGGCTGTGAAATCACAGGTCCTACGGCTTCGAAGTAGAAAATTAACTAACAAGATCTAACATTCCCATTATACGCAGATATATTTTTGTCATGTGTAAAGTGTAAAGTATCAAATATTTTCTCTGTTCATGACACATGGAATTTAATCTGACTAAGATTTATCACATTTTTAGCAACTAGAATACTTGGTATGTTAAGAGATGTCATATGATTGTTTTCATTCGGGGCAGTGCTAGGCGTAGGTCGCCCTAGTATTTGCTAATTCTAGGTCCCATCGCGAGCCATCGGATCTGCATCTAATGGCCAAAAATCCGCAAAACGTGTTTTTGCATTTGAGCTCCTCACTTTTTTGGATATAGAACCCGCAGTCCACAACAGCCCCACTTAAGCGAAGGGGTATATTGCGTTGCCCCCCGGTCATCTCGATAATTACAGCGAAACTGCCATTGCAACAAATTCACTGGTATCGCAACAAAAATCATCGTCCATGTGTACAAAAAAAAGTATTACAACAAATTGTTCCGAAACAAAATCGAAAATATAAGTAATGTTACAAAAGAATAGTTAAACAATGTGTTTATTTCGTTGCAACAAAAAAGTTCAAGCAATTCAACAAAAATCACAACCTATTGCAACAAAAAAAAATTGCATCAACTAAAAAGTTGTTAAGCAACAAAATAATTTGTCACCATTCCAGTTGCAACAAAAATTATCCCCCATTTCAAAAAAAGCAAAACGATAGCAACAATAAAATCACATGTTTACAACATGTGAAGGAGCGCATAAAAACATATCATTCCAAATGAATTCTAAACGCATGTATGCATTTAAACGCATGTATGCATTTCTTACAAAATCATCAAGATAAAGTTTACAACATCTCGCTTGTGATTTCTCAACAAAATACATGCAAACTTGTTACAAATTTTTAAGACGTACGCAACATCTATAAAAAATGACGAAACACTTAACGTATACATGGCTACACATAGTGAGCTCTTGAAAATATATTTAACTCGAAAATTGGGCTAAAAAGACAAATTGTTGCGAATTGGGCCTAGAGATCGGCCCAACAAGTCTTCCACGCACGTGAACAGCAAGGGACCTAGAATTAGCTAGTATAGGTCCCCCTAAATGAAGCGTTTTCCTTTCATTTGTGGATATGATAGATACTTCCTCCATTAAGGCTTATAATTTTAGTCAAAAGTGAACGACATGTAAGTTTTACCAATGTTCTAGATAAAAATATTTCCATTTACGATACCAAATTAATATCAATAGATTCTTCGTAAAATATATCATAATGTATTTATAAAATATTGTACATCTTGGTATTTTCTTCTCTATATTTCATCAAACTTAGTAAGGTTTTGACTTGTACTAAATTTGTACGCCTTTTTCATCAGAATGGAGGTACTCCCTCCATTCCAATGAATAACGCACACGCTTTTCGAGATTTGTCTTTGACCAAGAATTAATCTATATATATATATATATAATAGTATTTGGTATAAAATCAATATCATTAGAAAGTGTTTTTCAATACGAATCTAACAATGTCAAATTTGCACTATATAGTCAAGATATGGTTACTCAAATCTTTCGGTCAAATGCGTGTGCGCCTTATTTATAGGAACGGAGGTAGTAGTATTTTTTAAGAGTCTATCCATGTGGCTAAATAGTATTTGTCAAAATGTTACCTAATGCTGGAATGTAATGTTGACACTCTAGCACCAAAACCAAGACAAGAATTATCACTGAATACTTTTTCAAACAATAACTATAGCGAGTTACTGTAAATTATGGATTGTGTGGAACATGTCTTTTATAGGAGGAGAAGCAGCTCCATCCAATCACTACAGTGAAAAAAAAACTCAGTAAATATGGAAAATACACAGATCATCCAGAATAACCAATTTGTTGAGGTATCTTAGAGCCTATGAAAAAGACTTTGTCGTCTAGTACAAACACTGCCTCGCCTAGGGAAGAAGTCGGGCTTGACAAGGTTTTCCCTTAACCGGTGTCCAATAATTTCCAAACTCCTTGGATCACATTGGAATTCCTCTATCAACTTGCCGGTGTTGTCACAGTGGAACATGTAACCTTCAGATTCATTGTAGACCAGCACATCTGCATGGTGAGACAAAACCAAATGCCGTGTATTTTTAAGGGTACACAAGCTCTCCACGGGGAATTTAACACGGTACTTGAATGACCAGACCTCCCTCTCGTAGTCCTCAAGCAACCAGATTTTAGCGACTGTCCTCCCATCGTCAAAGCAACTGAAACCCATGGAGCCGTCCATGTCGCACAAGCGCTTGCAAAATCTAGTAGCACCAACGGGGCCGCCCATGAACCTGAATGATTCAGCCACGGTGTCGAAAACGACTACCCTGCTGGCATCATTGTCAAGGCAGTCGGGAATCCAGTGAAGACAGTTGCCGAACAGGATGGGTGGGGCGCCATCGGTAGAAGGTTTGGTTTCATGGAATTCCAGCATATCTTTCTTGATACCAGGGGAGTCCGAAGGAGCTCCAGTGCACAATCTGGGCGAGCTGCCCCGCTGCACCGCAAGGATGTAGTAGGCAGCATCGTGGTTGATGCATGTCATGTATCTCCCCTCGGAGTAGTACAGGACGCGGTACTCGCCGGATGGGCGGTGCATGTACATCGCCACGACGTTGATGTATACAGTGTCTGGGAGGCCTCGAACCGGAGCGGAGAGACGCGTGGCCGGGTTGCTGATGGTGAAGCCGCCGACGTCAGAGGCAGAGAGCAGGAGCAGACCGTCGCAAGAGGCGTGGATCTTGAAGCGATTGCAGTTGCTGAACCGGATGATGGGGCGGATTGGCAAGCGGCCCACGGTAGTGGCTGTGTCGGGGACCGTGAGGAGGGGAAGCGATGGCTGGCGCAGGTGGTGGGCGAGGAGGAACTCGGTGGTGGAGGTGAGGCGATGCCATGAGCGGCAGACAGCGCGGCAGCGGAGTATATCCTTGGCCGGAAGGCGGACAAAGATCTCCAAAACCAGGATCTCGTCCGGGAGGTCGAGGGCGACCGCGACGGCGATGCGGGGACGGCGTGCCCCCGTCCTTACTCGTGGCGCGGGTTCCGCGGCAGTTTCCTTAGGCTGATCGACCGCAACGCTGTCATGGGTGGCCTCGGCGGCGGACGTAGGGCTTTTGATTAGGAGAGCCGCGACGAGGGTTGGCGGTTGTATCGACGGTGATCGCCAAGTTGCCGGCTTCATCGGGGCGGACATCAACATCCTCATCGTGTTGCCTTGCCAACCACCAGCAGTCGCAGCGCCCGGAACTAGTGTTATGGCCTTGGATTCGATATGGCTCCCTCGCAGTTGGAGAGAGATTGGAGCTCACGGGCGCACACGCACCGCTGCCTATAATGATGCCTCGGTTAGGGTTTACGCGACCAAAGTAAAAAAGTTTTTGTGCGGTCGAGGTGAAACGAGGAACGGCCACAAGGTGTCGTGTATGATCCAGATTCCGGATCACATGCTGGATCCAGATTCCGCCGCACGCTGGCCGATCCTGCGTCGACTTTGGTCTCAGCGATGTTCGCCTTCCTCCCCAGCGACAGCGCGAGAGACGAAGCATGAGCTCCACCGAGAAAGCTCCAAGACCGCTACTGGGACCAAGAACACGCGCGCGCGCTGCACCTTGGCGCCATGGACTCTTCCCTGGGCCCGATCGATGAAGGTGGTCGGTCTCTTCCATATTCGATATGGCTCCCTCGCCATGGACTCTTCCCTGCAGCGCGCTCCTCGACACCATCATCAGTAATCCTGCGACCAGGTTGCGAGGCGACGATGTCGTCTACTTGATTACTGCCTCCAGGACGAGACGACAAGCCATGGGAGCAAAGATTTTGCAAGGAGTGGTTGAGTGCGGTGCCGTGAGATCAATAGGCATAGGTTCTACACACAGTAAGTCATCTGAATATGTCGTCAAGGGCAGTTCTGCTCTGCGCGGGTCAGATTATATAGTAGCAAGACTCTGTGCAATAAGGTGTTGGGTGCCATTGATACAGCGGGTATGAGACGCACACTAAAGTGAGCGTAACGTATGGGAATGATTTGGAAGCTGGGAGACGAAATGGCACAAATACTGGTGGCTGCAACTTTGACAAAAGATGGAAGTGATCAACTAGAGAATATACCGGGTGTGCACTGATATTCTTGACTGCGTCTACAGCATGTCTTCCTCCCACGCACACAAAAAAAAGGTTGCATTCCTAACTAGTTATGTCCGGTCGTGACTAAAGTTGATTATACCATATTAATTCTTCATTCTCTGCCTTGTTTCATTTTGATGAACTCATGTCCACCAAGCATCTTGACTGTCCTTCTCGCCAATATGCACACAAGTAATTATCTTCAAATAAATATACGAATAAATTGCAGATGGAAAGAAAAATATGCACACAAGTAGCTCAGATGGAAGGCGGCTCAAATGGCGATATGGGCGCCCCCACAGTGGTCTCCTCGTCGGAGGGGTTCAACGATGGCAAGTTCTAGGCTCTATCTTCTCTAGACGGAGAATGCGAGGCCCCTGCAGCTCAGCCGTCGCCGTCGGCCGACTCTTCCTTGCGGTGACATTCGCCGTCGTCCGGGGGGGAGTGCTTTCAGAGTGCCAGACGACTCAAGCACGTTGGCGGGCGGCTGCGACGAGGTGGCCGCCATCTCCCAAGGTATGTCCATCCTCCTTTCCTCGGTGGTCATCACCCGTGGTCAAGAGGATGCCGGTGATGTCACCAACGGTGATCACACTTGTAAGTTTGAATCCAGCTGAATGGATCCAAATTGTACAAAGAAAGGGAAAGGCTGATGAAGGCACCTGCCAGGTCTATGGTCCGACGGAGCCGAGCGGCCGCCAATCCGATCGAGTTCAAACTTGTGGGCCTATCGGGCATAAGGCCCTGCCCGGCTCACATCGGGTTTCACTCAATCGTCCCTTGTGACCGAAGCTCCTTTGGCACGCAGGGCTATCAAATCTATGTGTTCGGAGAAATGCAAAACCACTCCTATGTTGGACCACCCCCCCCCTCCCCCCGGTACACTACCAAATCCATTAAAAATTTGGAGATTCATGCAAAAAAAAAACTTACGGAACCCCTCTTCCACCTATGTTTGCAGTCTTCTCAGAAAAAACCCATATCTTTCCAGGTTTACATGTTTTGGTCTCAATTTCTCTCTCCTCACTAACAGAAATTCAATGAATTTTATTTTCAATCAGATTATGACTTCAATAGTTTTCAAAGAATTGTTTCTAGGAATATTCAGCAATAGTTTTTTCTTACAAAAATATTCAACAATGTTTCATTTTTTTTCTCTTCCAAGAATATTGAAGAAAGTTCATGTAAGTTTCATGCATTTTCTAACGGTTTCTTTTCGAAATCACACATGATTCACACAAGAAAAATGGATATTTAACGATTTCATTTCTAAATCACACATGAATTACGGATTTAACAATTTCATCGACAATTAAAAGTAGATCATCCAAGATTAATCCAAAAATTTATAGTTCCGCTAAGATTCATACAAAATTTATACAAAACAGAGGGAGATCTGAATGATCCATACAAGATCCACTCAATATCCATACAGAAATCACACATCCATACACGTTTCAGTACAGAATTGAGTCACAGACTAGTTTCCACACAAGTATCAAAGATTCACACAAGATCCTTGACAGAACAAATATTGACATAAGATTCACGAAATATTCGTAGCTTTTGGAGAATAATTTTTCAAGAAACTATTTGTTACGAAAAACTAGATCGCGTATTAATGAGTACCGATTGGGAAGATAAGTTCCCATTGGTTACGGTACGCGCTCTAGAACGTATTGAGGCTCTGTCGGATCATGCTCCCCTTCTACTCTCATCTGGCACATCAAAACCAAAAGGCCAGACACAGTTCAAGTTTGAACTAGGTTGGTTTTTACGTGACGGTTTTGATGAACTAGTTAAGAAAGTATGGACCAAACCGGTCTTAGGTGATAACCCAATACGGAGATGGAATAATAAAATGCGCAATTTGCGTAAGTATCTCCGTGGATGGGCGAGACATACGACCGGTTTGCTCAAGAAGGAAAAAGAGCGTCTTTGTTCCATTATTGATGAGTTAAATCGTCTCGCAGAAACTAGGCTGTTATCTTTGCAAGAGGTTGAACTTAAAAGTCAATCCAATGCGAAAGTAGCACAAATGTTGCGAGAAGAGGAACTCAAATGGTATCAGAGATCTAAAGCTCAATTCATTCTTGAAGGAGATTCGAATACGCGTTATTTTCATAATGTTGCTAATGGCAGACATAGGAAAAAACGAATTCACTCTCTCCATCAAGATGAAGGTCTCATTGAGGGACAAGAGTATCTCAAGACCTATATCACAAAGTTCTATAAAGATCTGTTTGGACCTCCCGAAGTAGTTAATATAACTATGGACGAGAACCGCACAGATGATATTCCTCAAGTATCCATAGAGGAAAATGCTTTTCTTAATGCTCCCTTCTCAGAAGAGGAGATCAAGAAGGCGATATTCCAAATGGAGCATAACAAGGCACCTGGTCCAGATGGTTGTCCGGCCGAGTTTTATCAGCATTTCTGGGAGATCATTAAACATGATCTCATCGAAATGTTTGATTGCTTGCAGAGTGGACAACTGGAGCTGTATCGCCTTAACTTTGGGGAAATCGTTTGGTTACCTAAGGTTTTGAACGCAGAAAAGATACAACAGTATCGACCAATCTGCCTTCTAAACGTTAGTTTCAAAATCTTTACGAAAGTTGCAACTATTAGGTTGAATTCTGTGGCAGATCATGTGGTAAAACCTACACAGACTGCATTTATGCAGGGTAGGAACATACTTGATGGGGTCGTGACCTTACACGAAACCGTACATGAGCTGCACTCAAAAAAACTTAATGGGGTAATTTTTAAAATAGACTTTGAAAAGGCTTATGATAAAGTGAATTGGGAGTTTCTCCAACAGACACTGAGAATGAAAGGATTCTCAGAAGAGTGGTGCGCTCTAATTCGCAGTTTTGTTGTTGGAGGTAGCGTGGCCATCAAAGTCAATGATGATGTTGGCCGATACTTCCAAACAAAAAAAGGCTTGAGACAAGGTGATCCGCTATCGCCCGTATTGTTTAATATTGTGGCTGATATGTTAGCGATCATGATTGACCGAGCAAAAGAAAATGGCCAAATTGAGGGAGTAATTCCACATCTGGTTGATGGGGGATTGTCTATCCTTCAATATGCAGATGATACAATTCTCTTTATGGAACATGATTTGGAGAAAGCGGCGAAGCTGAAGTTAATTCTTTCGGTGTTCGAGCAACTATCCGGATTAAAAATTAATTTCCACAAGAGTGAATTGTTTTGCTTTGGCGAGGCCCAAGAAGCAGTTGCACAATACACCGAACTATTCGGATGTGAGCAAGGTCAATTTCCTATCAAGTATTTGGGAATACCAATACATTATAGGAGATTGACTAATGCAGAATGGGGCCACGTTGAAGAACGTCTGCAGAAAAGGCTAGCTAGTTGGAAAGGAAAATTGTTGTCGCTTGGTGGTCGATTGGTACTCATTAACTCAGTCCTAACTAATATGGTACTGTATATGATATCATTCTTCCAGTTACCTAAAGGAGTCTTGAAAAGATTGGATTATTTCCGATCAAGATTTTTTTGGCAAGGCGACAACGAGAAAAAGAAATATCGATTGGCCAGATGGGATGTAGTTTGTCGTCCACGGGATCAGGGGGGTTGGGTATTCATGACCTACAAGTCAAGAATTCAGCCCTACTTGGTAAATGGATGTTCAAACTATTAACCGAAGAAGGGGTCTGGCAAACCATCCTTAAACGTAAGTACATAGGCTCGAAAGCAATATCACAGGTTATGTGGAAACCAGGTGATTCACACTTTTGGGCTGGACTTATGGCGAACAAAAATAATTTTTTTCGCTATGGGGTATTTAAAATTAAGGATGGATCGCAGATACGGTTCTGGGAGGACAAATGGTTAGGTAATACCACACTCCGAGAACAGTATCCGGCTTTATACACGATAGCGCGACATAAGGATGATACGCTGGCTACGGTCATGCAGACATCACCTCCTAATGTCACGTTTCGACGAGATTTAATCGGCACTCGACTTGCGTCTTGGCAGGCTTTGGTGAATAGATTAACTATGGTTACTCTTACACCAGGCACAGATGAGTTTCGTTGGAAGATCACTAAGAACGGTTTGTTCTCGGTGGACTCCATGTACAGAGCTATGATCCAATCAGACTTGCCAGTCGATATTTTCAAAAATGTATGGCGTATGAAGGTACCGCTGAAGATTAAGATTTTTGCGTGGTATCTTCGTAAGGGAGTCATACTTACAAAAGATAATCTTGTCAAACGTAATTGGCATGGGAGCTCTAGGTGTGTTTCTTGTACTCACGATGAGACAATTAAACACCTATTCTTTGATTGCACGTTTGCGCGTTCTATATGGTCCGCTATCCAAATGGCTTCGAATCTTTATCAACCTACTTCCGTTGCGAACATATTCGGCAACTGGTTAAATGGGGTAGATAAACGTTTTAAGACTATTATTAGGGTAGGAGCGCTTGTCGTTATTTGGTCGCTCTGGCTATGTAGAAATGACAAGATTTTCAATGATAAAAACTTTTCTCGTATGCAAGTTCTATTCAGAAGCACAGGTATTCTCCGTTCGTGGTCCATATTACAGCGAGGGGAGTTACGAGACCTTTTTACGGAGGCATGTGCACGACTGGAGCAGGTGGCGAGGGATATTTTTATCCCACATGGATGGCCACTTGATCTTCGGATAGCGGCTCCATAGCATCGACAGTCTACAACGGTTGTTTTGTAGTATTGTCGCTCTGTTTATTTTCAGTTTCAGATTTCGGCTGTGTGCATTTTATGATGCAGAGGCCGGGTGTAATGCTTGAACTTTTTGAGTAATAAAGCCCTTTATCACAAAAAAAAAACTATTTGTTTTATATCACAGATTCATTCATGTTCTTAACAAGGTCATCAAAAGAAACTAATATTCATACATGTTTCACACACGGTCCAACACGATACATATGATGAAATTTGCAAAGGAACTAATTTTCACACCTCTGTCATCACATATTTTATCAAGAATCATTAAAAAACAAACTATCATCCATGTTTCTCCCTGTCACCGCAGATCTCAATCAAGATTCATAGATTAACCAGATTTAAAAAAAATTAGGATTACATGTAGAATAAAGTTCCCCGTTCGGTTGTAACAGATTGAAGTGGTCATAAAGAGAAAAGTTCTGGGTGCATGTAAATATTCAAAATATTCATGCTGGAATGATAGCATCACCTAAGAAATGTCAGAAAATTTGGGCCCAATAGACAAATCCTGAAAATCACAAATATCCCATATACAAGCAAGTGGTGGGAGCACGAAATTTAATCCTATATTGGAAGTTGGAGGAGTTGCACACCACCTTATAAAGTGGAGTGTTGTAAGACTTGTATGTGAGTGAGAAGATTAGAGCCTCTCGCGCACTCCTCCTCCCCCGCTCGCTTGTCTCGACTCGACACGACACAACACGTCGCGATCATGAATCGAGCCTCGAGCCGAGACAACATTTGTCTTTATTTTGTTGTTTTGGAAAATTGAGCTCGTAGTCATGATGGATGCGTCACAGCTGAGGCGGTTCAGGTCGCTCATGTATCGTGTGTTGCAACCGACTCGAACATGCGGTGTGGGCTTCTCATGCCCCACCCGTTAGGGTTTTCCTAACCACACTATAAAAGGCACGCGGCGTGGGCGCTGTATACACACGAAAACCAATCTAGATTTTGCCACACCTCATTCCTTGCGCCGCCATCGTAGTCTACCTCATCCCGAGCGCCAACGCCCACGGCAAACGGGAGAGCAAGTCTCTAGAACCAATCGCCTTTGTGATCCTATACGGGAGAGGGCGAATTAGTTTTTTGGGAAGCGTCCGCGCGACTACTTGCTGCTTCCATGACGGCTCGCCTACCTACCAAGTTAGGCGGTGCTACGTACCGCCGCCTCAAGCGTCGTCTACTTCGTCGCGTCATCACCAACGTTGTCATCAACAACGTTACTCCCGCTTGCTCTTCAAACGATCGGTACGGAATGCGTGTCTTGATCCGTCTGTTTAACATGTTTATTGTTTACATGTTTAGAGATATAGTGTTGCTATTATTCATGTTGTCTAATGCATCTAGTATGTCCGAGTTCTACATGTTAATAGATGTGTTTTTTCATGATCTCTATTCTGGAATTAATCATGGAAATTATGCCTAATTATTCAACAATCCAAAAACCTAATTGTAGGCAATTTCCTGAACCGAGTATGGCTAATCTAAGTGATGCAATGAGAACGGAAAGGTTTAATGATACAAGCTTTAAGAGATGGCAATTGCGATGCCAACTGTGGCTCCAGTCCATGAAAGTGTGGTACATAATTAGTAATGGCCTTCCTGAAGGAGCTACTGACGAAGTTCAGAATAAGTTAAGGAAGCCAATACTAATTTCAGATGTTGTATTCTGAATATCCTGGATGGACGTATGTGTGATGTGTATATGGACATCGAAGACGATAAGGAGCTCTCTGATGCACTGAATAGTAAATTTCGTGCGTTTGATGTAGGCAATGAATTGTATATCATGGAGAGATTTAACGATTACAAGATGGTGAATAATCGTTCTGTAGTCGAACTGGCTCATGAGATACAGTGCATTGCGAAAGAGGTTGATCTGCTCAGGTGTGTGATTCCTAATAAATTTGTGGCTGGATGCATTATTGCAAAACTATCTTCTTCACGAGGAGTTTCGCCACATCTCTCAAACATAAGAGATAGAAGATATCGGTTGAAAATTTGATAGCGTCTCTTGATGTTGAGAGAAAGCTCGGGCAAAGGACACAACAGGAGAGGTGGTGATTTGCAGTCTAGCGCCAATATGGTGCCGAAAAATCATCACGTCAAGAACAACAGAAAGAACAAAGGGAATTATAAGCCCCAGTTCAATGGTCTTGTTAATACTACTGCCTTTAAGAATAATAATAAGAAGAAGGTGTTGAACAAAGATGGGCCCGAGTGTTATACATGTGGAGTGCTCGGCCACTTTTCTATTGACTGCCCAGACCGTGCAGAAAAGAAAGGGAAGAAAGGCTTGATGTCTACGCACACTTCTATTCTTGTAGACAATGTTGGGCTTCCAAGTGCAGATTTTGTAGGACATCATCAAGTTTCCCTTAAGTGGATCACCCAAGATTTATCGAACTCGGGGAGGTAGAGGTCAAAGATATCCCTCTCAAACAACACTGCAATTATGATACAAGAAGTCTCTTGTGTCCCCAACACACCTAATGCAATTGTCAGTTGTATAGGTGCACTAGTTCGCGAAGAGATAGTGAAATACAAGTAAATGGATAATTATAAGTGATAATAGCAATCTGAAATAAAAATGGAAGCAAGCAAACATATAAAAAAACTAATTGTAAACGGTGTTTCAATGCTTATAAACAAGGCCTAGGAATCATACTTTCACTGGTGGACACTCTCAACAATAATAACTTTAATTAAATACATAAATATCATCTCTTCACTATGCTACTCCGAACCACTCTCCGGTTGGATAACCAACACCAATCATTGTGTAGGGCTGCAAAAGCATACCTTAGAGTCGCATTCCCCACTAGGTAACCCCACACTATCACCTTAGGCCCTAGATGGTTCCAGACAAATGCCACAATTTCATAGGGTCTCCAACACAAATTATATAAACCATGATAAGCCACACACGGTGCACACACTGTCACATTTACACCGTGGGCAAAGGTGTCTCCGGAGATCTCATTAACAAAACAACTTGAGAAGCTGATGACCCACAAGTATATGGGGTGTATCGTAGTAATTTCGATAAATAAGAGTGTCGAACCCAATGGGAGCAGAAGGTGTTGACAAGAAGGTTGGATAGAGAATACACTGTAAACACTAGCAAACAGGTTTTTGGTGGTTTTTCATATGGCATATAAATAAAGTGCGAGTAAATAAAAGACAGTAAATATAATTGCAGCGAGTGGCCCAATCCTTTTGAGAGCAAAGGACAAGCCGTTTGTTCTACTTATGATTACCAAAAGTTCTCGGGGACACATGGGAATTTCGTCAAGTGCTTTCGCTTCATACGGTTGATTAATATTTACTGGTTCGATAGATGTTGTGTGGGTGAACCTATGCTAATGCACCGCCCAACTAGGACTAATACATACTTGTGATTATACCCCTCGTAAGCATCCGCAAATACAAGAAAGTAATTAAGATAAATCTAACCACAGCCTTAAAACTCTGGATTCTACACTCCCTCGTGCATCGGTTTCCTAACGGGGGTTTAGGTTTCTGTCACTCCGGCAACCCCCAATTAGTAGCCAAATACACAATGCATCCTCCTAGGCCCATAAAGGTGAAGTATTATGTAGTCGATGTTCACATGACACCACTAGAAGAATAGCACCACAACTTAAATACCAAACCACTAGATATTACTTCAACATAATTCCACTACTAACATCATGACTTCTCCCATGTCCTCAAGAACTAAACGAACTACTCACAAGACATTATATGGACCATAATCAGAGGTGATATAATGGATAATAACAATCTGGTCATAAATTGTAAACACCGATAAATCTCACAAACATCAACTACTAACAAGTAATCCACGCCGGGAGAGAGATCTAATGAAGAACAACGATAAAGACCCCTAATTGTTACGGCGGGATGAAGGTGGATGACGAGGGTGATGGTGCTGGTGGTGATGATGATGATGAAGATCTTGATGATGCCCGGAGCGATGATTTTGACGATGGCGATGATTCCCCCTCTCCGGGGAGGAATTTCCCCGGCAGATTTCTCCCTGCCGGAGAGCTTTTCTCTCTCTGTTGTTTTTCGCCCCGAGGCGGCGGAAGAATAATTCTTCGATGATCTTCTGGGTCTTAGGGTTATCTCGGGGTCAAGTACGCGAAAGGAGGCGCCTAGAAGTGGGCCAGGGGGCCAGACCACCCCTAGGTGCGCCTAGAAGGGGGCGCGCCGCCTGGTGGTGTGGGCCCCAGGTAGCCTCCCTCCGGGTGCCCTTCTGGCTGGCTTCCTCCTTAGGACTTCTAAGACTTCTCGTATACCCCCTTCTTCTTCTAATCTTCTGAAATAGGGTATCTCGACGGTGCTTTTTCCATCAGATTTCTGGTCCCGGTGTTTATTCTCCAAAAATTATGAAACATGCAAAATAAGATAAAATAACATAAGTAATGCATCATAACATGAAATATATCGATGAATAACATAAAATAACAATATAAAATAGTGATGCAAAATGGACGTATCAACTCCCCCCAATCTTAGACCTCGCTTGTCCCCAAGCGAAACTGAACTCGGTAAACATGACCTCAGGTTTATGGAGTGAGGTGTTGATATGTCCAAAACGTATGTCCTTTTCCGAACACTTTTCTTATTTTTTGCCTCTAAACTTGTGAGTTTTGGATACCACTAACACGGACTAACGCTATTTTCAGCAGAATTACTTTGGTGTCTCGTTTTTGTGCAGAAAAACAACTTTTGGGAAATTGCCCAGAAAAAACCCCATTGAGCTTATATCACCAGAGGACCCCGGGAGCCAGAAGGACACCTGGACGGGGGCCAGGAGTGGCCTAGACCACCCTTGGGCACCCCCCCAGGCCGTGCCGCCTGGTGGTGTGGGGGCCACCTCCACCTCCTCGGGCTCCCCTTTCGACTACATATGTCCCGTAAACCTAAAACACGAGGGGGTTCGTCATATTCCACATAAACACAATAGAGCACCGCCGCCACCTCGAAACTCAATTCGGGGGACCAGAAGTTCCTGTTCTGGCGCCCTGCCGGGACGGGGATTCGAAGGAGATCATCGCCATCGACACTGCCACCTCTTCTCCATCAACCATCTATGTTTTCCCCGTCCATGTGTGATTAAACACCGCTGTAGGCTGAGAGGGGTGGAAGGGATTGGATGAGATTGATCATGTAATAATGCCAGATTCTTAGGGCATAGTGCCTAGTATCTATTGTTAGTGTTTTCTACCGTTGTTGCAACTTGTTATGCTTAATGCTTGTCACTAGGGCCCGAGTGCTATGATCTCAGATCTGAACATGCTATTGCTTCATGAGTATAATTATGTTTCTTGATCATAAGCAAGTTGTTTACACATGTCATTGTCCGGAACCCGAGGCCCCAAAGTGAAAGAAATTGGGACAACCGGAGGGGATGGTTTTGATGTGAGGATCATGTGTGTTTACGGAGTGTTAATGCTTTGCTCCGGTGCTTTATTAAAAGGAGCACCTTAATAACCAGTAGTTTCCCTCGAGGCCCCATTGCAACGGGCTGGTAGGACAAAAGATGGTGTGCAAGTTTCTCATTGCGAGCACGTATGACTATATTGGAACACATGTTTATGGTTTGCCTAGAACTTGGATGCTTTATTATTATTATCTGCAATGCCCATGTTTAGATTATTACATGACCTATGTTATCAATGCAACATCTGTTCATCCATTCCCTCTATGCCTACGGTACTCCCATCCTGCTTTTTTCCGCGATTGCTACTGTTGTTACTATTTTATTCCTGCTGTTATTTTATTACTACTGCTGCTATAAAACTATTACCACTGATAAATTGTTGCGAGCAAGTCTACTTTCAGGTGCAGCTGAATTGAAAACTCAGTTGTTAAGGCTAATAAATATTCTTTGGCTCCCCTTGTTTCGAATTAATAAGTTTGGGTTTTACTTCCCTCGAAGACTGTTGTGATCCCCTATACTTGTGGGTCATCAAGACTATTTCTTGGCGCCGTTGTCGGGGAGCATAGCTTTATTTATTTGCTCACTTGAACATGATATTGTTTGCTGCAAGCCTTTCATCAAGGGCAAGACTCGTGATGGAAAAGTTCATATATTACCATCCACTACAAGGAGAGGTACAACTCTGAATACCTCTGTTGCTCTTGATTCACCGTCTGTTATGAGTAAGCTGCTTACTCCACCACATGCTACACGTACTGTTACTTCTGCTGAGTCTGAAAATGCCTCTGATACTTATGATGATGCTTCTACTGTGCTTGACGATACTTTTTCACTAGGTCCTTTCCTAGATGCTACAATTGCTAAACCCAAACAAATTGAAAGTGCTGAAGTTCTTGTTGAAAATATTGGTACACGTGTTAATTCACCTGAATCTATTGATGATCTTGATGAAACTTATATTGAACTTAATGATGATTTTATTAAAGAAGCTCAAGCTACTACTGGTGCAAGTGCTCTTAAGAGTCTTCTTGTAAGACATGCTGTTAAATATAAATCTTCTCTTGATTCTAAGTTTGCCACATCTCCCATACACATTAGAGACAAGGATTATGATTTATTTCTAGATTTATCTTACATATCTATTGTTGAGAAGAACCTTTTTTGTGGAACTGAAAGTAAAAGTGCTATGGAACACATGAATGAACTTTCATCTTTGAGTAGTTTATTTTCTGATGATACCAAGCTGCGTACTTATTTTTTTACCAAGATCTTCCCTTTCTAATTGAAAGATGAACCTAAAACTTGGTTTAACAATCTGTCACCTGGATCTATTACTAGTCCTATGTATTTGGTTAATTCTTCCTTTCAAAAATATTTTTCTGCTAGTGCCCAACATGCGGCTGTGCAGGACATCTTTAACTTTGAGCAAATTGAAGGAGAGAAATTGCCTAAATCTTGGACAAGGTTTTGTTCTTTGATAAGAGCTAGCCCTAGCTATCCACTACCTAAAAATGAGCTCCTAGATATATTTTATAATGGACTAACTGTTGAACCTAGGACATACTTGGATAGTTGTGCTCGCTGTGTTTTCAGGAAAATAACTCTAGAAGAAAGTGAGGAATTAATGGCTAAAATAGCCAAAAATAATGATGATTGGAGTATACCTGAGCCTACACCTACACCTTAACCTACACCAATATCAACACCCAAGAAGATAGAGATGATTGAATTAAATGATGAAGTGATGAAGGAAGCCAAGAAATCTCTTAAAGAGAGGGGTATTAAATCTGAAGATGTGAAGAATTTACCTCCTATAGAAGAATTATGTAAGCCTATTCCTCATCCATCAACTGTTGAGTTACACTCTCTCTAATACTTTGATAATAGAGATATTCCCTATTCTAAACCACCTGATCAAGGCTTAGATGAATTTGATAATTATGTTGTTAAGAAAGATAACTTTAATATGAGAGTGCAAAACCATATTATGGAAAACTCTAGAGCTATTGATAATTTGCATGGTATTATTGAGAGAACTTCTAATGATGTGAAAATGCTTGTTAAACATTTTCATATGGTTCAAACTCAAATTCATCAACTCACTAAAGTGCAAAAAGATATGCTAGCTAATGCTTCTAGAGATAAACATGTTTGTGAAATAGTATTTTGGTACTGTAGATGACAACTTATGTGAGTTTGCATGTTTGATTTGAGTGGAAATAATATAGGTTTGATGCATGTTTAGCTCTCCTATAGGTCACTATGGTAGTTTCCACCTTATAGTTTCTTGAAATCAATTTTTGTGATGATTGTTGAAAATTTTCAGAAATGGACAGCCATAACTTTGGAGAAATATTTAGGAGTGATGCTCCTAGAAGAACAAGGCCCTCATGTTCATCCACCTTAGTGAGGCCATCTTATAACGAAGACCTGATTGCACCGAACATCGATGATGTGGGAGGTGATGGAATTTCTAATCCTTCTAGCTTCCCATGTTATACATTTTTTAGAAGTGCAGGTCTAATGGATGACTTCTTGATGCTGATTGAAAGAGTTGATTTAACCAAATACATGGAGGATGAAGGTGTCCAGTATGTTAATCTCACAAAAACTTTTGTTGAGAGCTTTAAATTTCATAACTCACAATATAGCCCCACTGTTATGTTGTAGCTATTCCCAGTAAAGATGATTCCAAAATTAGTTAGACATGAACCAGTAGAAATAATTTGTACTTCTTTGCAATAGAACTTAAGAGTGAAATAAAATATGAGCTATTTGCTAGTCCACATTATGTGGTTTAGATTAACTCTTAAAAACAGTTTGAGTTGTTATTTAAGTATAAGCACACTACATGGCATCTAATGGTACGAAAATCCACTTATCGTATGTCAAGGGATTCTATAGCCCTTCGTTGTTGAACAAGTAAGCATCAGGACTAGTACAAATCATAAATTACAATTGCTATGTTCATATAAGTAAAGCCATTTACCATTGCCAAGCACAACGTATAAATTTCCTCTTTCTTCTTACATATGACAAGATTTTTTCCGACGCAAAACTATATGCAGGGATTGCACATCTGATAAAGATATGACCCTGCTAAGGCTTCATAATTCCTGTAACCATAAAAGAAACAATGAAAAAGATAAGGAAATAGGTTAAGATGGTTCCCAATATATAGCCAATTGTTAAATCCTGACTGAAAAGATAAGATATATCTTAGGGACAGATACATTAGTAAACCTAATGCTAGTTGCAAACAAAGAAATAAGCAACTAACAAATCAATCAAACCTTGACAATAGCCATACTATGTGACTAATTCATCTGCTCCTAGTAGTTTTCAGTGACTTCCTTATAGCTAAATCTTTGCAGAACAATTGTGCAATCTCTGATAACATCAATCATATGTATGAGCATCACAATGAACACTTACGGATCATAACAACTTGTTCCTCGGGGCCGAGAGGACTCGGCGGCGGCCGTACCGGCAGGGTGAAGGGAGGAGTTGGAGGCGGAAGAGGTTGACGCCAACGCGAGCAGAAACGTGCGCCCAAGTCTCAATCCTCTCAGGGTCTTGGCAAGGCGGAGGTGCTGGCCAATAAGAAAAGGCGCCGGCGTCGTGGTCCTGGGCTGCGAGATTCGGCGGCCCAATGACCGGTACGGCCTGATCCAGCGATGCCCGGAAGGACCAGTGTGGCCGGATCCAGTGGTGCCGAAAGGGAGCACGCGCGTCCTGCCCAGAAGCGACCAAAATCGATGGTAACGCGACGAGCTACTCCGCCCGCGACTAGCTTGGGAGAGCTCCATTGGTGGTGGCTGCATGCTGCCAGCAGATCCGCTCGCGGTGAGATGCGGGAGATAGGTGGGGCGAGGGAAAGGCGATGAGGTGCGGGGTAGAGGTGGGGGAGGGGGCGTGTGGCGGCGCATGGTGCGATTGGGAGGTTGGGGAATGGAATAAGGGACACGCTGCACGACCGAACATGAGGAGGTAGGGCAAAGTTTTATTTAGATCAGGTGAATGGATAAGTTTTGTTTAGTTTTTTTTATTTATATGGGAGGCGTCATTTTTTTTAGTTGTACTGCCTAAGCGGGATGTTTTAAAAATCTGAAACTTACGGCGGGGACGCCAAACTTTCTTGATAATTTTGGCGTGAACATAACTATGAGTGTGACATGGATCCGACGATCAAGATAGATTCAAGTAGCGTGTCGGATGGGCTTGAGTGTTACGTGGAAGAGCAATGTAGCACGATGGACTAGCATGCGATGGTGCGATGGCACATGCCCTCGTTTGGCATGCTATAAAAGGATAGCCGGTGTTTTTCTCCTTTTTTGCGGATGGATAGCCAATGGTTAACAATCCCATGGTTATGAAAGGCGTCATCCAAAAAATATCATCAAGCGTAAACGTCACCATCAACATCCTGAGTTATATCCAACGGTGCATAGCCGAGAGTTGCAATAAGACCGTCGGCTATTACATATTACCGTCGGCCATTGCAACGCATAGCCGAGAGTTGCAACAGGACCGTCAGTTATAAAAAGTATTCCCCGCCGTGAAATCAAAACCGTCGGATATTAGTACAGACCGTCGGTCATTTCATTTGATGAATGACAGTTGGTTAAGCCCCGTCGGGTAATTAAATATACTGTCGGTTATTCCCATGCATACTCGAGAGTTACCCGATGACCGTCGGCCATTAAACCTACCGTCGGCTATTATGCTATTAGCCGACGGGCCGTCGGATATTAAATATCACCTTCGGAAATAAGGGGATTTCTAGTAGTGTCTCCAGTATGCTACTCTCACAAAAACTTTTGTTGAGAGTTTTAAATTTCATAACTCACATTATGGCCCCACTGTTACTTTTAAGATATATGGTAGTTCTTTCTCTTTGCCCTTGGAGACTTTTTGTAACATTATAGGTATCAACGCTTCCGGGACAGCGTGCAAGATTCGGGAGAGACCATCTGATCTCATGGAGCTCTATCGAGGACTCACCAATGATGATGGCCGCTCGTCCTAGCGCGGAAGATAAGAAACATCCACCTTCCTGCCACTATTCACTGCCCTAAAGAAGGATGTGTTCATGATAGAGTCCATGGTGAAATGGCCTATACTAGTCAATGTGACATAGTCGATAGGATTTTTGAGCCTAACAGGTTATCACATAAGATTCATCCACCAGTATGGCATAATCTATAAACCATTATTCACTGCCTTGAAGAAGGATGGGTTCATTTGGTCTGAAGAGCAACAACAAGCCTTTGACAAGCTAAAGATCATCATGACAAAGGCATGTGTCCTAGCACTACCAAACTATAAATAACCATGCATATTGGAGGTTGATGCATGTGGTTATGGATTAGGTGTAGTACTCATGCAGAACAATAGGCACATTGCATACATGATCAAGGCCATAGGGCCAAAGGCAGGTGGACTTTCCACCTATGATAAGAAATCCTTGGCCATGATTGAAACCCTAAAAAGTGGAAGCACTATTTGCTAGCTCCACTCTGATAATCAGGATAGACCAACAAATCTTGAGGTATCCTGGGAAAAAAAATGACTGAAGGTGTGCATCATAAACTCCTAGTCAAGCTCTTAAGCTATAACTACAAGATGGAATATAACAAAGGGAGAGAATAAGGCAGCAGATGCCTTATCTAGGATGCCCCCAAATGAAAATGCCAATGACATTACTACTGTCACCCTTCAATGGATTACTGAAGTATAGGATAGCTATGTTGGGGATACCACCTGCCAAGAATTACTGGCCAGGCTTACCATTTATCCAGAGGCAGAACAAGGGTATATCTTAAGAAAAGGTGTCCTCATTTTCCATAATAAGTTGGTTATTGGTGACGGACCAGAACTAAGGGAAAGGATAATTACCACCTTCCACAACTCAGCATTGGGTGGACACTCAGGAGAACAAGCCACATACCTTAGAGTTAAATTGGTTTTCTACTGGAAGGGAATCAAAAAGGATGTTGTGGCATTTGTCAAGAAATGTGATACCTGTCAGAAAAACAAAGTAGAACACACACCATATCCAGTCCTACTAAAGCCACTAAAAGTTCCAGAGCAGACTTGGACTCATATGAGCATGGACTTCATATAAGGCATGCCAAATTCTGAAGGGAACAATGTCATTTTGATAGTAGTGGACGGATTCACTAAATATGCACATTTCACTAGTCTTAGTCATCCCTAAACATTAAAACAGATAGCCAAAGCATGCATTGAAAATGTGCACAAAATGCATGGGCTACCCTCTAAGCTTGTGACTAATAGAGAGAGGATCTTTACTAGTGCATTGTTGCAAGAATTGATCAAGGAAGTGGATATTAAAATGAATATAAGAACAACCTACCATCCCTAGACTGATGGCCAAACAGAAAGAGTCGATCCATGTTTGAGGGGGTATCTAAGATGCATGGCCTCTAAGAGTCCCAAGAAGTGTAGGAAGATGCTTCCATTAGTAGAGTGGTGGTATAACACCATCTACTACACAACCCTGAATATGAACCCCTTTCATACCCTTTATGGATTCCCTCCACCTCAAGTCACAGAAGTGGTACTCCCAGACAATACAAGCGATGAAGTCAAAGGGATGTTACAGAGAAGGCAACAGTAAGTGGAGATAATCAAGAAAAATCTCATGAAGGCCCAAAACAGGACACAAAAATATGCAGATAGGAAGAGGAAGGAGAGAGAATTCTCTATTGGGTACATGGTGTGCCTACAGATTCAACCTTACAGACATACTTCACTCAGCCTGCACAGATCCCTAAAACCTCATTCAAATTATTATGGCCCATATAGAGTCCTGAAGAAGATTGGAGAGGCTGCTGATGCTCTTGATACACACGTTTGTTGGGAGACCCCAAGAGGAGGGTGTGATGAGCACAGCGGTAGGTATTTCCCCTTAGTTATGAACCAAGGTTATCAATCCAGTAGGAGAAAGAGGACCTTCGGAAGGTTCATGCCACTGACGGTGGTGCTGGCGCTTCACCGGTGTCAGCAACAACCTGGAACCTGCACACAACACAACCAAAATACTTTGCCCCAACGGTACAGTGAGGTTGTCAATCTCACCGGTCTTGCTAAAAACAAAGATTAGACGTATAGTGTGGAAAACAGTGTATGACTGCAGTAAGTAAAGAAAGCAGGAAATTGTTGTGGTTTGTTTAACAGTGTGGAAAAATGGACCGGGGTTCATAGTTTCACTAGTGATGTCTCTCCATAAAAGATAGCATGCTGGGTGAACAAATTATAGCTCGGCAATTGACAAATAGAGGTTGCACCGTAGTGCACAATATGACATGAAGATTACTATGATATTTAGTGCAAGCATTACAACAAGATAATAGACCGACATCCATCTGCATCTATGACTAATAATCCACCCTCAGGTTATCATCCGAACCCCCTTAGGTATTAAGTTGCAAGCAACAGATAATTGAATTAAACAAAGTGTGTAATGTAAGCAATGATTATGCACGCAGGCACTCTCACCGCTGTTTTCTCCCTAATGGCAACAACACATCCTCCCCCTTCATGTTTCTGTCACTCGAGCAAGGCAACAAGGAGGCATGAACCCACTATCAAGCATAAATACTCCCTCTTGGAGTCACTAGCAATTACTTGGCTAGAGCAACCACTAGCAACGGAAAGCATGCAAGATCACAAATAACATATACAATAAAGACTATAATGAACTTGGCATAAGGTCAATATTCATCGGATCCCAGCAAACACAACATATAGAATTACATAAGAGCAATCTCGATCATGATAGCCAGCTTACGAGATCTAAACATGGAGGCATATGAGGAGAAGACAACCATCTAGCTAGAGCTACGAACCCGTAGTCCAAGGATGAACTACTCACGCATCACTCCGGAGGCAGGCATGGTGATGTAGAAGCCTCCGGTTGACGGTGACGGAAACAGGAGGAGATTTCCGAAGGTCCACTCACGCATCACGCCCCTGATCTAGGGTTGACGGTGACGGCGGCTACGGAACTTTTTCGGGGATTTTGATCAGGTTCTTAGGGTTTTCCATCCGGGGGGGCTTAAATAGGTGAAAAGGCAAAGGCGGTGGAGCTCCAGGGGCTCCACACCCATAGGTGGCGCGGCCAGGGGGCGCGCCACCCTATGGTGTGGCCCCCCTGTTGCCCCTCTTCGACTCCTCTTCGGTCTTCTAGATGCTTCCGGGGAAAATAGGACTTCCTGGCTTCGAACTTTCCAATTCCGAGAATATTTCCAGAACAACTTTTCTGAAACTAAAAACAGCAGAAAACAGGGAACTAGCTCTGTGGCATCTTGTCAATAGGTTAGTCCAGAAAATCGATAAATATGACATAAAGAAGGGAGAAAACATGTAGCAATTGGCATAATATTATCAACGAGCATCAGAAATTAGGGATACGTTTATGACGTATCAAGCATCCCCAAGCTTAGTTCCTACTCGTCCTCGAGTAGGTAAACGATAAAACAATAATTTCCGAGGTGACATGTGATGCATGTAAAATGCATAGATGAATTTTGCATATTTTCACAAGGTTTTCTATTAGATATTGCATCATATAAGGGTATAATTCAATGTTTTATAGTATTTTGGGGTTAAATTACAAAGTCCCCCAACTTTTATGGAATTAACCATGCCTGTCAGAAACCCCGTTTTCTATATTTTTGACGTTTCAGGGGGTAAACTTCCGCGAAATCACCTGAAAATCTGCGGGGGTCATTTTCTTGGAAGGATAAGACTTCCGGGCGAAGGATCCACGAGAATTGGGCAAGGAGGCCCAAAACAGGATCCTCCACGCGGCCAGATTACTTGGCCGCGTGAGAGGCCCCCTTTTAGCCCCTACGGCCCCAATTCCTTCCATCTTCGACTTACCGACTCCGTCTTGACCTAAAACCGACTATAAAAAGGGTCCCCCGTACCCTTACGGAGAGGAGCGCCGCCGAAACACCGAAATACCGAAACAGAGACCAGAAGTTCCAGATTGGAGGGGGAAAACTCCGGCGGAGCGCCGCCGGTGTGATCTCCTACCCCTCCAACGTCATCTCCATCGACATCTCCATGAAGAGGGAGTAGTCCACCCCAGGGCTATGGGTTTGTGGAAGTAGCACTTGTATCTCTCTCTCTCTATGTGCTTCACTAATTAGATCTGTATGAGCTGCCTCACATGATTACGGGCACCGTTTTAATTCCTATGTGGTGGATCTTTTCTATGAGTTATTGAATCTGAGATTGAAATTGTTTCTCTTGAGTTATTTGAGTAGATGTATCTTATGTACCCCGTTCTTATTTGCTAGGTTTGATCAATCTAGTTCTTGAGAGCGTGTGTGGGGTGATGGGTGTATTAGTTGGAGTAACGGGGGGTGGCTAGTGCTGTGAAAGTGACAGAAGTTCAGCGATCCACTTAGGTTTTGTTAAACCTTTCTTAGTTACCTCACTAGGGATAAAAAGGAGTACCTTGTTACCGGGGATTTGAAGTGACACTAATCAATCTCCATGACTAGATCTAGCAAGTTCTTACTTCAACTTCATGTCACATTGCTTAAAGCTATACTCTGGTTTTTCCTTAATTATCGAGGTGTTATGATTTATTTCGCATCTTGGTGGAGTATAAGAGGGATCAATATGACCGTAGAGATCTCTATGCTAGGACGTGATGCCCATATGAAAGTACTCAATGTTAAACATGTTATTGTAATCTCACATGTAATTCTTTATGTCCACCGTCTACCACTTTATTTGAGAGAATGCAAGTGTGAAACCATGAACCCCGGTCCTATTTTAATTATAAGAAAACACTCTAGTTACTTTGCTGCAATTTACTTTACTTGCACTTTACTTTACTTGCATCTCCAATTCGAATTTACATTATCTCCATCACCACTTGCATCACAAAAATACAAAAACAATCCATTGCATATTTATTTTCTCATTTGCATTTAGTAGTAGATTTAATTATTGCACATTTACTTTCAGTTTTGCATTGCAATTTAGAAGTCTCACACCTTGTGCTTGACAACCACTTGGTGAGGTTGAGGGCATAAAACTCTCTATTTGTTTGCAGGATCCTGGAGGAAGCTTGGAAGACAACTGCTGAAATATTGGCTCCCCAAGAGTTCGATATAAACCCTCAAGTCACCCTCGTGGGGAAGAAGGCTTGCCACTAGCTACACACTCTGCACTTGGAGTCTCAACCTAGCCATCAAGCGTTTTTCTGGCGCCGTTGCCGGGGAGCCATAGGTGAAGGAGTTGTCCAAGGGAGCTCACAAGAAGTCTTCATCACCAACAAGGTGTGCAAACACCTAAGCTTGGGGTGGTTGCACCTACGTGAGTACCGTACTTTCTATCTCCACCTTCTTTCAAGTAGATTGTTTTGTTTCTTGTCATGTTTTTGTTTTTGTTTTGTTTTTATTTTGTCTTGCATATTTTATTTTAGTTTGCATTTTAGTTTTGCATTTAGTTATCTATATTATTTTAGTATTTCGAATTTGCCTAGTTACTTTTCTTTTGTTTTGCATAAAAAATTAAAAACTACATAAAAACTGTTAAAATGGGTGATAGAACTAAATTAAGTGACTACAGAAATACACCCAATGACCAATTCATTGCTAGGCCAATTACTACACCTGAAATACAAGCTGAAAGCTATGAAGTAAGTCCTAGTTTATTGAATTTAATTACTAGAGAGCAATTTGGTGGTAGTGCTATGGAGGATGCCTCTATGCATCTTCATGATTTCATGGAAATATGTGATATGCAAAAATTTAAAAATGTGGAAAGTAGTGTTTTAAAACTAAAATTATTTCCTTTTTCACTTAGAGGAAAGGCTAAATAATGGTTACTTTCACTACCTACAGCTAGTATAAAGTCTTGGGATGATTTAAAAGAAGCTTTCATTAAGAAATATATCCTCCCGTTAAAATTTTGCAAAATAGGAATAATATCCTCTCATTTAGGCAAAATGATAATGAACATGTAGCCATGGCATGGGATAGAATTAAATTAATGCTTAGAACATGCCCATCTCATGGAGTAAATGAATGGACCATACTACACTCTTTTTATAATGGTCTAAACTACATGTCTAGAAATATACTTGATTCTGCTGCTGGAGGTGCCTTTATGAGTAAAACTGTAGGTGAGGCTAAGAGCATATTAGAAAGCATATTGCAAAATTATAGTCAATGGAATACTGAAAGAGCACCCAATCCCACTAAGAAAATAAACTCAACTGAAGAAACCAATGATTTGTCTTCTAAAATGGACACTATTCTTGCCTTTATTAATAAACAAAATATGGAGAATGTGCCTTTGCATGAGCTAGTTGGTAGTAATTCTGAAAGTATGGATGTTAATTTTGTTAGGAATTATGGTAGCAATGGTTTTGGTAATGCTTACAATTCATATAGTAAACCTCCTTATGTTCCAAATAAACCTTTTGTTCCATATCCTAATGCTAATGAAAATAAGTGGAAGCCTTCTAGTGAAATTTCTGAATTTAATAAATTGCTTATGGAACAAGTTGCTAGTCACAATGCTATGATACATGAGTTAAATAAGTCTATTGCATCCATTAGTAGTGATATTAAAGGATTGCAACTTCAATCTTCGAATTTAGATAAAGCATTGTCAAAATTAGCTGATAATCAAGCAACTCTATTAAGCATGTCAGCAGGAAAGCCACAAGCACAACCTAGTGTAGGAATGAATTCTATCACTATTGTTGCTCCTATTATTGAAAATATTGATCATATTGCTGAGAATACAAGTGAGCATGTCCCTACTAGCTTAGAAGAAACTTTGAATGAAATAGTGAAGTACCCTGAATATTTACTTCCATATATGTCTTATCTTGCTAGCAAAGATGAAATTAGTCCTCATGAATCAAGCATGCTAGCTAAATTTGAGAGTAAAGTAGAGTAAATTATGATGCTTACTAAAATTAAGGATCCATTGCTTGATTTAGAAAAAAGTAGCTTGCAAGAACTTATTGCTACTCTACAAAAATTTGCTAGTGATCCCACTATAAATGTTAATCAACCTGGCTTTCGATCTTATATTGCTAATCATGTCTTGCAAGAAAAAATTGCTAGGTACAAGAATGAGGCCATGATACCTCCTAAGCTTGGGGATGCATGGATCCCCAAGGTGCTAGTTTCAATTGGAAAAGAAATTCACCATGCTATGTTAGATCTAGGTTCTAGTGTATCGGTACTCTCTAAAGAATTATATGAATCGCTAAAACTAGAAAATTTAGGAAAGTGCTCAAGTGAATTTGTCCTTGCTGATAACTCTACTAAACATTCTATAGGACAAGTAAAATATGTTATGATTGAATTGCACATGACTTTTGTACCCGTTGATTTCATTATTATGGATATGGGGGATAAATCCCCTAGTCCTTTTATTTTGGGTAGACCTTTTCTTCGTACTACAGGTGCAATCATAGACTCCAAGGAAGGGAATGTCAAGTTTCAGTTTCCTCACAAGAAAAGCATGGAGCACTTCCCAAGGAAGAGGGGCACGCTGAAGAACAAGCTCCCTCATGAGCTTTATCCCTCTTGATTATCAAGTAAGTAAAGCCTAGCTATATGGCTATAAAGAAAGCGCTTTACGGGAGGCAACCCGGCTGTTTTTGTTTGGATTTTCCTAGTGTCCTCTTGCTGTCTCAAGAGATTAGTTTTTTTTGTTTTAATTCTGGAGTTTTCAATAAAGAGTCAAGTCAAACCCATTTGGACTTATAAGTTGCTATCCTAGTGCATGAAATTTCTGTTTCAACACGAGTCTGCTCACCGTATGATTTTATGTTTTTTATTGGTATGTCGGATTGAGCTAATTTATTAGTATGTTCTGCACCTTTTCGTCCTCTGTAAGCACAAAAATTGGCTTAATTTTTTTACGAGTCTATCTTAGGGAAAAACGTTCGTTTTGCTGCTGTTGCTTTTCTGGACAGATTCTGCCTTCTTTTGTTTTATGCACTCTTTGGGCTTGGGAATCGAATTTCCATGATTCTTTCAAGCAAAAGAGTGAACATAAAACATAATGAACCTTATTTTCTATCTACTGGAGCATTTGATTTGGAATTTTGCACAGCAGGCATGTGATTTGTTTGTCCTTGCTAATCTCACCCCACAGAAAAAGAATGGGAGAAACATATTTTGTGAAGTTTTTTCACGGGGAATAGAGGAGCTGCGCCTCAAGACATCCAAGAATGGTGAAAGCCATAAGCTTGGGGATGTGATGAACACCCCACTGGAGCTACACTCTTTTGGTTAGAACACGTCTACTTTCTGTTTTTCTAAGCAAAGCATTTATCGTAGAGACTTGAAGCGTCTAGTTTTTGTTTTTATTTTTGTTTTGATAAGACCACCACCATCATTTTATATGAGATTGAGCTACTGGAGTTTGGGGTTGGAATGTATTGGATGCTAGTATTATGACTTGGAATAGGGATGCCATGGTTGATTTGAAGAGCTACATATGTTTGCATGATTTATAGGCTTTTTATGTGTAGAAATTTGCAATAATGTTGTCTTGAGCTATCTCTTATTCATGTCCTTGATGTTAATTGCTGGTTTATTTAGTTTTTCATGAAATGAGTAGTTCTATGGACATATGCATGCATAGTAGCTGGTCAACTATCTCCCTCTTGCTAGCCCAAAAATTTAAAAAATTCCAACAGGTAAAAACTTGTTTCCAACACTCCTTAGCCAAGTATTTCCAGTGAGTCCACCATATCTTCCCATTAGCTTCATTGCTATTCCGAGTATGTTCACCATGTTATTGTGTTATTTATGTTCTAAATTAAGATATTCACTTTATTAATTGTCATGGGTTGAACTTGGGATAGGACTCTCACGAACTTTTGAGGGCACACTTTACGTTTTATGCATCTAATAAACATGACCCAATAATGGGAGCCACAAGTTTTGTGTTTGACAAGTGTGTGGTTGGGAGCTAGCTATAAACGTGTATCACCGGAAAGCTTTCAACATTGCACAACAAATTTACATTTGGTTGATATCATGTACTTTTGTTTTTGGACTCCTGCCATGCCGAAATGAAATAGAGGAATAGTAAGTTTTGATGAGTAAGTATCTATATGACTAGAGAAACGCATTGGGCCGCTAACCCAAGCCATGCTTTATCATGGTGGAAATTTACTTACAGCTTGAGTGACTCTACAACACATCCTATAATAAAATAAGAAGCTATGCATAATAGTGAATGAAAATAAAAAGGATGATGAGTCTACTCCGTTTGTTCATCTTGTCATTGTAACATGGGCTTGTTTCCATGTCATGGGGCAAGAGGTACCTCTTTGCGATTCTCTATGATGTCATTAATACTTATTATGATTGTACAAAGCTTATTAGGAATCTTAAATTGAGTAATCATGGAGTAGGTTTTCACACTCACGGGGCATGAGGCTTACAACCACCTTGTCATTCTCATTACTTCAATACTCACAATTTTAAGATGCTAGTGATAAAGGGGCAATGAGAGTCCTAGATCAATGGATACCACATTTCAATTAGTAATTTTAGTTGAATAATTTAGAGGCTAAATAAGACTTGATCATGTTTTACCTATACTCAATTTTCTCCAAAGTGTCCACCATATTTTCTATTCTCCATTATGCTATTCTTTGACCAATATAGGATTTTATTTTTCATTTTGTGTATGAATTTGGTCCATAGTGCTTTTATTTCATTATACACTTTGTGAACTTTCATGAAGCATCTTTGCTTGCATATTTGATATTTCTTACAACATGAATTGTATATTGCTACTCATTTCTAGTATTAATCATTTGATTATATGTAGCATGAATAATCCTCCTTGATATCCCATGATTGTTTCAATATGCAAAACCCATCTTAGTTTTATCACCTTCATACTCGAGCACGAGCATGGGTTAAGCTTGGGGATGTTGATGCATGTAAAATGCATAGATGAATTTGGCATATTTTCACATGGTTTTCTATTACATATTGCATCATACAAGGGCATATTTTGGGGTTAAATTACAAAGTCCCCCAACTTTTATGGAATTAACCCTGCCTGTCAGAAACCCCGTTTTCTATATTTTTGACATTTCAGGGGGCAAACTTCCGCGAAATCACCTGAAAATCTGCGGGGGTCATTTTCTTGGAAGGAGAAGACTTGCGGGCGAAGAATCCACGAGAATTGGTAAGGAGGCCCAAAAGAGGACCCTCCACGCGGCCAGATTCCTTGGCCGCGTGAGAGGCCCCCTTTTGGCCCCTGTGGCCCCAATTCCTTCCATCTTCGACTTACCGACTCCGTCTTGACCTAAAACCTACTATAAAAAGGGTCCCCCGTACCCTTACGGAGAGGAGCACCGCCGAAACACCAAAATACCAAAACAGAGACCAGAAGTTCCAGATTGGAGGGGGAAAACTCCGGCGGGGCGCCGCCGGTGTGATCTCCTACCCCTCCAACGTCATCTCCATCGACATCTCCATGAAGAGGGAGTAGTCCACCCCAGGGCTATGGGTTTTTTGAAGTAGCACTTGTATCTCTCTCTCTATGTGCTTCACTAATTAGATCCGTATGAGCTGCCTCACATGATTACGGGCACCGTTGTAATTCCTATGTGGTGGATCTTTTCTATGAGTTATTGAATCTGAGATTGCAATTGTTTCTCTTGAGTTATTTGAGTAGATGTATCTTATGTACCCCGTTCTTATTTGCTAGCTTTGATCAATCTAGTTCTTGAGAGCGTGTGTGGGGTGATAGGTGCATTAGTTGGAGTAACGGGGGGCGGCTAGTGCTGTGAAAGTTACAGAAGTTCAGCGATGCACTTAGGTTTTGTTAAACCTTTCTTAGTTACCTCACTAGGGATAAAAAGAAGTACCTTGTTACCGGGGATTTGAAGTGACACTAGATCAAGCAAGTTCTTACTTCAACTTCATGTCACATTGCTTAAAGCTATACTCTGGTTTTTCCTTAATTATCGAGGTGTTATGATTTATTTCGCATCTTGGTGGAGTATAAGAGGGATCAATATGACCGTAGAGATCTCTATGCTAGGACGTGATGCCCATATGAAAGTACTCAATGTTAAACATGTTATTGTAATCTCACATGTAATTCTTTATGTCCACCGTCTACCACTTAATTTGAGAGAATGCAAGTGTGAAACCATGAACCCCGGTCCTATTTTAATTATAAGAAAACACTCTAGTTAATTTGTTGCAATTTACTTTACTTGCACTTTACTTTACTTGCATCTCCAATTAAAATTTACATTATCTCCATCACCCACTTGCATCACAAAAATACAAAACACAATCCATTGCGTATTTATTTTCTCATTTGCATTTAGTAGTAGATGTAATTATTGCACATTTACTTTCAGTTTTGCTTTGCAATTTAGAAGTCTCACACCTTGTGCTTGACAACCACTTGGTGAGGTTGAGGGCACAAAATCTCTATTTGTTTGCAGGATCCTGGAGGAATCTTGGAAGACAACTGCTGAAATACTGGCTCCCCAAGAGTCAATATAACCCTCGAGTCACCCTCGTGGGGAAGAAGGCTTGCCACTAGCTACACACTCTGCACTTGGAGTCTCAACCTAGCCATCAACATGCCTACTAACATAAACTGATCAATCTAATGTAAAAGCATATGCACGCTGAGATTCATAAAACTTAAACACAGGCATGAATATAAAACTTTAATAATAAAGCTAGCAATTACTTTGCATCGCGAAGAGTAACTCAAATAATGATCATGAATAATAATGCAAAGAAAAGGTAGGACGTTTGTTTCAGGTATAGGAGAAAGCATGGCAAAGTGATATCTCGATAATCCTTAAGAGTGGGGCAAAACATAAATGCTAGGACACTTTCAAAGTTCAAGAGGGAGACTGAACAAATAATTTAAGAACAAATGATATCACATCATGAAGTGATTATTGATGCTTATGGGGACAAATGCGCATAGAACTCAGAATGGCAAAAATGCTCTCTCAACTGTGCATAAAGTTAGAAGATGGAGACTCAACATAAAAGTAAAAAAAAGGCCCTTCGCAGAGGGAAGCAGGGATCACTCATGTGCTAGAGTTTTTATTTTATTATTAAACAGAGGTATTAAAAGTTTGACATTTATGGAGGAATGTCTATATTTTGGGAGATGTATGCTAATGTCAACGAATGGTAAATAGAAAATACAGTACGTCGCAAGCCAACTGGATTCACAAGAGAGGCTCCCATGGTGAAGGACGCAACTGGTGTAGAAGGTCATCTCTCTTTCTCTTTTGTTTACACAATTATGCTTTGACTGATAAATCAGGGGCAAAAATAGTGAAGAGAATTTGTTTGCATTAATTTGGGGCTGGGAACCCCGCTGCCATCTCTTCTATAATTTGGATAAGCGGATGAAGCTACTAGTCCAGGGTGTGAAATCCAATCAACAAGTGATATACATATTCTCTATTTACGTCCTCATGAGCAAAAACAGGAACATAAAGCAGGAGTAATTTTGAAGGTTTTAAAGGTAACACATGAGCAATTTACTTTGGAATGGCAGTTAAATACCATATGTAGGTAGGTATGGTGGACACAATGGGAAAAACTTTGGTTTAAGGGAGTTTGGATGCACGAGCAGAGCTCATACTCAGTACAGGTGGAGACTAGCAAAAGACTGGGAGCGACAAATCAAGAGAGCATAAGAGCCATAATCATGCATAGAGACATAAGCATCATTAATTAAAACATAAGCAGTATCACAAATTCAAAAACTAAGTGGTCATGGAGGCTATTCGTGACTGGTTTGTAGTCATGACATGGTGTGAGCATGCGCCAAGTCAACCAAATAAAACATTCGAAAGAAAATACCATATATTGATGCTTTAATATGACAAGAACAACTCATGAATCTTTCAATACATATTAAACACTCTCAGCCATTTGAGTCTATTCATGCTACTAAATAACCACAAGGCTTTAAAATTAAAATAAGATTTAGCATGGCATGAAAAAGTTCTAGCCACAGTCTATACAAGCTTCTACTAGTACTGTTATAAATTCTACTTCAAGCAGCAGTTTTCTTTCTTCCAACAAGCACCGTACAAAACATGTTTTAACAAAAATACTCTTTATGATACAGCAAGAAAACATGAGATTACTCACACAACACTACTAAAACTAACATCTCTAATAAGAGATGCATGCAAAATAGGAGTTAAATAAATGCAGCAGCTAGACAGAGATTAAGAATACAATATATTCCCATGAAAAACCGGAGTGTGTCACTCTCAAGAATGCTGGGGTCCAACCAAGCCTATTATGAAAGTAAAAACAAACTGAAAGCAAAAGCAAACAAAAATAAAAGATGCTCCAAGCAAAGAACATGAGATGCGACCGAATAAAAATATAGTTTCACTAGAAGTGACCTGATAATTTGTTGATGAAGAAGGGGATGCCTTGGGCATCCCCAAGCTTAGAAGCTTGAGTTTTCTTGAAACTTGCTTAAATGTACCACCGGGGCATCCGCAAGCTTAGGTTTTTCACTCTTCTTGATCACATCATATCATCCTCTTCTCTTGACCCTTGAAAACTTGCTTCACACCAAAATTCTCACAATCTTCATTAGCAACGTTAGTGCAATTGAAATAATAAATTTACATGGTTCCGTTTCAACACAAGTCTAACACTCAAAAACACATTAGCTACTGTCACAACTTCTTTCAAAAAACGTCTCGTACCCGTTAGGGTTCCTTCTCGTGGGGTGACTACCAAGGCGAATTCAGGTCGACCTCGAGTTCACCTCAGATCTGGTTTTCGAAGGTCTTTAAGATCGTACGGGAGTGCTTGTCTATCGCCGGTGCACCTGTTCGAGCGGTAATCATGGCTAGTATAGACTCGGGCACTTCAAGGGTTGATGGCGACGGGGGGAAGACAAATCACAAGCTTGATGGATCAGCCCATACGAGTGGGGCAGAGAGAAACAAGGTAGGAGAAGAGCATGGCAGGACAGAGGATCATAAATCGAAGGGTTTGAATATCAACGAACAGATGAAACATATGAATCTGAGGGAGGACGAAGAGGAAGATGTGAATCTGGAAGAGGACATCGAGGATTTGGAGAAGGATGCAGAATTCATGGCGTTGGCTAGGGTTCATACTACACGAACCTTTAGTCATGCGGCTTTCTTCGGTTAGATGCGAGCTGCATGGAACCTCGCTCAAGAGGTGGAATTTCGAGCCATAGAGGACAATCTGTTCTCGATTCAGATGGGGTGTCTAGCTGATTGGAAGCGCGTGATGGAAGAGGGGCCTTGGATCTTTAGGGACTTCCCGGTGATTATGGCTCGATATGATGGATGGACTAATGTCAATGAAATTGAACTTTTTCAGTTTAAAACATGGGTACGCGTGATGGGACTAAGTGAGAAGATGAGAACTTCAAGTATCACGGGGCAACTCGCCAAGAGAGCGGGGGAAGTGGTACGAGTTGATGAACGCTCTATTAAAGGCCAAGGAGCATCAGGGTACGTTTAACTCTGGATGTTCGCAAACCATTGGCACGATGCTCCAGTACGACGCTGCGGAAGAAAAAAGTCTATTTCGACTTTGAATATGAGAAGATGCGATGTTTTGTGGTGTATGTCGCATGATGGGACATGTGACAAAAGAACATGGTAATGGCAAGCACGAGGCGAAGGATATAATATACCCAGAAACCTTGATTGCTACGGAGTTTTGCAAACAGGAACAATGGCAATCTCAGGGAGGAGGACGTGGTGGTGGACCGATCCGGGGTCGAGGAGGCAGAGGAGTGGGGCGCAGCAGCCTTTTCCGTGAAGAAGAAAACACTGATGAGGATCTATGCAGCATGGCGGATAATCCTATGGCTGATACCCCAAGTCACTCGGGCCTGTTAAAACTCCGGCTGAATTATAATGGGGCAAAAAATAATCAAATGCTCCGGATAACTGATGGAACCACTATAGGTTCGATAGGTACTGATGCGGAGGTGGGACTTAGCGTTGAACATGATAGCATATCACAAGGAAGTAAGAGGCAGAGGGCGAGTGAAGAAACTTCAATGGACTTGGCAAAATCGGCGGGCTCCGATACGGAGCACCGCCGGGCCTAATGGATTCCTTCATATGGAACTGCCGGGGTGGGGGAACCGCCGGACAGTTCGGGAGGTGCAGATTCTGTGCCGACAATATAACCCCGGTCTCGTTTTTTTATGTGAAACGAGGCAAACAGAGGAAAGGATGGCGCTGATGAGAGAAAGACTGGGCCTAAAAGGATATACAGGAGTGGGGAGTGATGGGCGTAGTGGCGGTCTCGCCCTGTTCTGGTATGAATCATTGACTGTAATGGTGTTAAGTAAAGGTTCTAGGTACATTGATGTGTCCGTTAAAGAGGGACCAAATGCAATCGCCTGGCAGGCAACTTTTGTTTATGGCGAGCCGAGAGTGGAAAACCGACACCTCATGTGGGATCTTCTTAGTAATCTTCAGACCACCTCGACGCTACCATGGGTAGTGGCAGGTGATTTTAATGAGGCAATGTGGCAACACGAGCACTGCTCGGAACGCACACGGCCGGAAGGGCAAATGCGTGCCTTTCGTGAGACGCTTGCTGCGTGTGAATTGTCATATATTGGATTCAGAGGATTCCCCTTTACCTTTGACAACCGGCAGCATGGAATACGAAATGTGAAGGTGAGACTGGACCGTGTGTGATGACGGGAAAATGGGGCGATCGAAATAATACAATACGATTCGCATCCACGTCATAGAGACAGATAGAATATAATTCAAATTTAAAAGTGTGCGTACGTAGATGAGACAAATATCAAGTGTTGCGAGTACATATTTCCGGAACTCTTATATTTTTATAAAAGAACCGTTAATTACATCTCCGGAGAGAAAACCCCTGATTAAGAATTCCAACTTTCTAATATAAAGGATTACAACACATGTCACTATTACAAAAAATTGAAATAAACTTGAATAGCCTCCTCGCCGTCTTCAACGCCGTCATGCTTGAGGGAGCATGTAATTCTTCCACTTGCATGTATATATTTTAGCATTCTTTAATGCATTTTCCTAGCATGCTTCATTTATTTGCTACCGATATATACGCGGTGAAAAATGAAGGTTTCAATTGGCTAGGTATGAAATATTTTAATTTCATCCTATGTGTTTTACATAGGACGTATGCATACATGATTATTTTATTATAGAGTCTATATAATATTTGAAGCTTTGATGCTTTTTTTAGAGCATAGTTTATATTTTTGCATTTTTATAGCTCGCGTCATGGAATTCTGATGAGAACCCATGCGTGGAGCACAATATGTGATTTTAGGATTTTCATTGCTCGTATCATGGAATTCACTACAGAACCCATGCGTAGAGTGTTGAATTATAATATTTTTAATATCTTTTATGACTCGTATCACGGAATTCACGATGTAACCCGTGCGTAGCGCATCGAATTATAATTTTAGTATTTTACGGCTCATGTCATGGAATTTTGGTGAGAACCATAAGAAAAGCACAACATGTAATTTTAACATTTTTAAGACTCGTATCATTGAATTCACGATGGTACCCATCCGTGAAGTATGTTTTTGGTTTTATGATTTTTATAGCTCGTATCATGGAATTCCATAGAACCAAACTCAAGAATAGAGTGATATGCACATAGTGCAAATAATATTTGATCCGAACCTTGTTGGCCGAAACGAAAGACGAAATGAACATGTTCCTTGATCCAAATCAAATGGCTGAAACTTAGAACGTATATGACCTTATAAACAAAATATAGTACTCCTTGATTCGAACCGAATGGCCGAAACGTAAGGGCACCAATTTATAAGGAAGATGTAGGTGTTTCTTGATTCGGACCTCATGGCCGAACCGAAACGAATAATGTGATATGTAGTCCTTATTCCGAACCGAATGGCCGAAAAGAAGGCTATGGTCTTATGAACGAAATAAAGATATTCCTTGATCCGAACCAGATGGCCGGAGCGTAGGACATGACCTTATGAAGAAAATATAGAATTCCTTGATTCAAACCGAGTGGCCAAAACGAAGGCTATATAATCTTGTGGAGAAAATGAATCTCTCTTGATCTGAACCACATGGCCAGAACGAAGAACATGATTTAGAGAAGAATATGGGTCTCCTTTGATTCGAACCAGATGGCCGAACCTAAAAGAGAAGTATTTTTTCTATATTCTCACCTTCTTGCAGCAAGGGAGCACAACATCAGCGACGTATCTAGCTGCGGCGTACGGTACTCGTTAGTGTCAAACGGCCGGCCGGCAGACACTGAACAACCAAAGCGTATAATCGCGTGGATGTTGCGTAGCTGACGGCGGGCAACGCTGACGACGAGCGGCCGGAGGTGTGATGACGAACGGCCGGCGATGCGTGTATGTATGGCCTAGCAGGCTTTGTGAGTGGACGATGGAGATGAGCAGCGGTGGAGGCAGATGAAAAATGAGCCAGGGGCTTGTGTTTTCGATGGCCTGGAGTATTTATAGGCGGCAGGGACCGTTCCGATCGATCGAGACACGCGCGTGCATCCTACACATTCTGCCGATCGTGGGAGCGTGGGGCAGTTCTCTTATTCTTTTCTTTTCTAATTTCTTTAATCGTCAAATCCCTTTGAACTGCCGGCTGATATAGATCGTAGCTTCTCGTCCATTTCTTTGTATGGGCTGCTATGACGTGGGCCATGAGATAATTAACTTATCATTATCTGGTAATCCGGCCGCCTAATTCATGCACGTAGGTCTCCATGTATAAATATGGGCCTTCACCATTCGTGTCTATGTTGATTAGGCAACCACGGTGGACTCTTAATATTTTGTGTGCACACGCCTTAAGTGCTAACGCTTTTTCTTACTGATCGTGCAGCATTTAGTTTTACTAGATGACCCGTTGCGCCCGCTTGGCGCAAATATCGGATTTATGATATAATTTTAATCCATAAGAAAAAAGTTATTGACCGTCCCTAAGTTGAGTGCAATTTTGGGTTGGTGTTTTGGATTACAAATCATATTTAACTCTGGAAAAACAATTTATAATTTTTCATCATATTCGTTAGCTTCTTATGAAAATTTGTGGGCTGATTCTTTTGACGGCGACGGCGACGGCGGCGGGCTCGGCTTTACGTCTGTGACATGCATTCGCGCTCCTGGTCGCCTGAAGCGAGGTGCCACTCTTCGGCTCCAACGCCATCCGTCGTGTCCTAGCCAGGGTCTGTGGCTATCGCCACGCAACCACTTCTCGTTGTTCCTCATGCCGAGATCTGGCGTCATCGGCTATTGCTTTTTTAGAAAGACATGAGTGTAATTTAATTTGAATGGAAGATTGATCTGAAAGAAAGAGTTTCTAATTACATTGTTCGTATTTGCAATTTGTGGTGTTCTTGGGTGACCTAATTACTGAATCAAAGCCATGTATGTTCTGACATGTTAGCTAAAAATATGGTTAGAACATATGTAAGTTCACACGCTGAAATCTTGATCGCCATACCAACTGGTAGCTAAACCTTTTCAATTGGAATCTCCTCTCAACTTTGGTGAAGCAAAAAATCGAACAAGAATTCACAACTGTTAAGCCGCCCAATTTCTCATCCTGAACCTCCATCATTGTTTAGCCTGATACTACTAAACAGATCCTTCGCTGATGCTACTTATGATGAAAAACACAGGTAACAAAACATGGTCTTTTTCAAGACTCCCAATTGAGCAGAGACCGTCCCAACGCAATTTTGTTTCTGCCCTTTAGTCCATTCTTAAAAATAATATAGTCTTCTCATGATTCCACATGAGCAAATGGTGATGCACATCACATATGCATCCTTTGCACAGATAGATGCACATCCATTACCGCTTCCATGTATACATAGTACAACACAAACACTGGTACAATTGTCGAACAATGATATATGAAACAATACAACTTTTTGTAGAATGTTGAGGCTGACATTCATCACATGGTGCCCAAAAGCGAAAGCTACCGCTCGGTACCTTTTAAACCTCCACTAATATGATTGTACAGTAGCTAAGTCTCTGAAATTTAGCAAGCGAAAATTGCTTTGGAACATAATAGAAGCAGGTTCACTACAACTTGGACGCTCTGACTTTAGAGCTGAGCTCTCTCCGCAAGATCTTGCCCGCGGATGACTTCGGCACTGTCCACAATGCTAACCCAATTCAGCCTCTTGTAGTAAGCTACCTGATGTAAATTGAATTTTCCAAGTGCATTAGCAATGGGTACTATGCAACAATTTATCATTGCATATCTGTCAACTCAGTTATAGTAAGTTTAGATCAGAACAACTCAAATTGCAAATACAACAAAGCGGGAAATTGTTTCATTCGGATGTTTCCACTCACAACAGTTGCACTCACTTCTACCTGAAAGATCAATAATCTCCAATCCCATTGTACATCCACATTGTAAAGTTTAGATCAGAACAACTCAAATTGCAAATACAACAAAGCGGGAAATTGTTTCATTCGGATGTTTCCACTCACAACAGTTGCACTCACTTCTACCTGAAAGATCAATAATCTCCAATCCCATTGTACATCCACATTGTAAACTCCCAAGCTACACACATACCCAAGAAACAGAAACTGCAACCTTAACGCTATTTTGAGTTCAGTGTACATTTTTTACGCAAAAACTCTTATATAGATGCTACAGTTGTACTAACCATATAATGTACACTTTGTGCGCAAAATCTTGGGTCATATGCTTATAGTATCCTGATGACACTAACCGTACATAATCTGTTACTTTTTGTTAAACTAACATTGCAAGAAAAACTCCGAGTCAATAGGACGAGTCTAGTTTAACAAAAAAATAAAATAAGCATAGATGCAATGTGATGTTAAAAAGTTTTGGCTTCATTCTGTTTTGACCTCTAGAATGATCTGGTGATAAGCATCAGCAAATGGAAATTGTCCATGCCGACATTATTTTCAAAAGACAAATAATTAGTTTGGTAAAACAATAACAATTAGGCAAGCATGATAAATTGTAACCAAATACGCACAAGTACGCATTGGAATCAAATTGTACGATGAACCGCAAAGCCTCCAAACTGACCCATGATGTCTTTCCATAATGCAGTAGCTACATCCCGTTCTCTCTTAATTACTATTCTACATGAAAATAAAAATAGAGAAGCCGAGACAAGGAAGCACAAATTTGAGAAAAACAAGGGGTAACAGTTGCAACAAAGCACAAGCACCTTCTATCCAACATCAGAAAAATGGAAACAGAAAGGAAGTGACCTAAGCTGAAAGTTAAAACCCCATCTCCTTATAAATGATAGCAAAGATTCCCGTGCGTTGCAACGGTTTAAAAAAATTGATATGTGCTCACAAACCTAGAGAAAAATATGATGTAATATCTACCATTCAAAACATCTTATATTTATTTTGGTTTTGGTATGTGCCATTTGAAATATTTTAGGCTTTGCTACGGATTTAGTTCCCTTGTAGCAATTTACACGAATCTTTGAAAAACAGAACCAAAAACTCTGGGCACTTGCCATGGAGATATGGTGTGCTGCACAACTCAAGGTGACCACAACGAGTCTCTCCTGACAACACCTCATTGTGGAATAATAAAAACGTAGACACAAGCTAACCTTACCAAGAAGAAATTAAGCAAGAATATATATCCAGCTGAGCATATGTCAATTGTTGTTGTGTACCGATTGGCTCAAATAGCACACCGTATTCATCTGGCAAATGGCCCAAATAGCAGAAACCATAATAAATATATGTCGTGAAAGAAACCTTAGATCCATGACAATCGAGCATGGGTAGGAACGAATATTAAAAGGATAATGTTTTTAGTATGATAAATCTGTGGAGCAATCTGCAAATTTTATTGAGTCTTATTGTTCTTCTTTCCTTCAGGAGAACTGCACTAATGCCAAGTCTGATTCGAAAGGTAAGAAACATGCGGGGAAAGCTGAGGCTGTGGAGACGCCCAAACACATGGATACTCATGTGTCTTGGCAAAAGCCCGATGAAGGCTGGTACAAACTTAATGTGGATGCCAGTTTTGTTGTGGAAGGCAACAAAGGAGCGTGGGGAGCTATAATGCGTGACTGCTTGGGAAAGATAATCTTCTCAGCACAGGGGACAATTCCACACTGCCACTGAATCTGCGGAAGCTATTGCTATTCTGGAATGGGGTTAAAGCTATGCTCCCCTTTGCGGATAAACATGTCATCATTGAGAGCGACAATGCTACTGTGGTTCATGCTCTCCGCAAAACTGCATGTCCGCAGTTATGGTCATCCTGCTCGAGGCAAAGAGGCCGATGAACAACCTTAAGTTATTCAAGATTAAAAAGGTCTGCAGATATGGAAATACGGCAGCACACAATATTGCGAAGTATAGCTTTAGAGCGTGGTGTGATGGAGTGTTAATCGAAGCTGTGCCCCCCTGCGTGGAGGTTAACGGCCATAGTGTTGGAAGGAAGTCTGTCAACCGCCCTATTATCGAGTAGTAAATATCAGAAAATTTCAAGAAAAAAATTGCCATGCGGAAATAAGTAGCATAAGAATTTACAGAATTATGAAAAGAAGAATCATGAGAAATTAACAACTTATCTCTCCCTTACTCTTTATTTTTTACCAGATCAAGCAGAAATCCTTTATCTGTCCAAGAAGACCGAGAAGAAAAAACTAATAACTTCTTTCTCCCGAGAACCAGGAGAATCAACCTCGTCTCACTCGCTCTCCCTCTCGGCCCATCTCCTCGTTCCAATCTCGTGGAATCAACCTCGTCTCACTCCCTCTCCCTCTCAAACCCTCTCTTTCCAATCTTGCGTATATAGGCAAAAAGGAATGGAGAGCGCAATACCTTGATGGTCCGGAAGATGGGGCGGCGCGAGAGAGCGAGGAGAAGACATCCACCATCGTCGGGCGCCTGTGGCCGGGAAGGAGCATCCTGCCTTGTTCGGGGATGTGTACCTGTGCACCACGCCGCCACTGCGTTCGAGGTCAGGGCAGGGGTGGCCGCCAAAAATGTCTGCCTGAGACAGAAAATAAGGGGTTAATGCATAAATGAACAAATAGACATGAAAAAAAAACATACAGGTTTTGTTTAGTGAAAGACTAAACACCTTTCTGTTGACAGAACATCATTCTGATTAATTAGGATAGGGAAAAAATATGGACTCCGCCTGATTTCCAGCAGAGAAGTAATGTTACTAAAAGGATCCATATGCTTTGACAAGCCACATTCTGGTGAAGGAAGATAACAATTTCATGAACTTGTTCATTGGATACTGATTAGTCCGGATTCAAACAAAGCCCCTCTATTTGATCAACTGCTAATTGTTGCCCTAGAAATGAAAAGATGTAGAAGTTAACTAACAACTAAAAATAGAAGAAACAACCATGAAAAAAAGTTTAGCTTCACAACCATGAAAGTAATACCAATTTTCTCGGCTACTCGTAGTTCAAGGTCAGTCGACAGATTCTCAAGGAGGCCATCGGTAGCAGATATAGGCATTAGAGCCTCACAAAAACAAGTAATGAAGTATGTTTTATCCGGACAATGTCTGAAAATGCCAGATAAAGACCATGTTTCAACTGGAAGTTCTTCACCTCCTTGGCATTCAACAACACTTCATCCAAACAGATTTGGAGCAACAAAATACATCCACCAAGACCACCGTCAACTAACTGAAAAAGTGGAAACATGTACACATTAGAAAACCTCTACCAGAATTAGAATTAAACTGTTACTTACGCTTATACTGAAAATGGTTACAAGAATAAACTTCTCGCGAACTGCGAGGTTGTGCAAATAAATGGCTCCCTGAATTACATAAACCTGTCATAAAAGGGGAGGAGATATACATCATAAACTATTAATGGGAAGTATCAAATAGATTCTTCTATCCACACCGAACAGATATCAAGTTTGTATTCGCTAATGAAGCCAGTAATTTTATTTTTAGAAACGAGTATCAAATAAACTTCCCGCAAAATTCACTTTTTAGCATGTCCTGGTCTCATTCAGAAATCAAAGTATTATGGTAGAGCAGTTACCAAGATACCTTCAATCAGCCTTTGCTCATCTTTCTCATATGGGCACACACGGAATCACTCCATAAGGTTCTTCCCTACACCACTAAATCAATCTGAAACATAAAACATATGCTAAAAAATCCAGAGAAAACGGAAAAACCATATTTAGGACAGAACCAAGCATGTCCATACCTATGTCAGGTCCGCTTGCCGTTAGCCGTTGAAAGGGACCCATGCAGTCCGACGAGGAGAGGCGCGGCGGGCCAGCCGAGCAGACCCGCTCCGGCTGCCGGTCCAGATCGAGGCGGGGGTCGAGACGACGTCGCTGGGAGACGCAGCGGTGACGGCACGGTGCGAACGCCGATGAAAGCTCGATGCAGGACGACTGCGGCGACGGGAGAGGAGAGGAGGGGTGCTCACGGCGGTGCCGAGGCCACGTCCAACAGTCGCGCGAGGCCGTCACCACCTGCACTATGCTCGCAGGCCGAGCACCACTCCATGGAGAGCTGAGTTCCTCCACATCGGACCTGGAGGAGGTGCGGAAGGAGAGGGAAGCCGTAGCATAGGAGGCCGGCAAGGCAGCGGCGCGGGCGCGGGCGCGGGAGTGGAGCGGGAGCGAGGACATGCGGAAGAGACGGCCATAGGCTAGGGTTTCACCGTAGGAGTAATGCGAGCGGGGATTAGGGTGAGCCATTGTTTTGTCTCACGCGAGGCTGATCGATCAACGGCTGGGAGCAGAACGGCGGACGGCCAAAAATGCGCCACGTGGCAGCAAGGGAGAAGCTCGTTCGGACGCAGGAGAAGCCTCGCAATCCTTGAACCTTTATAGAAGTAATGCACACAGCCATGCATGGTTTTGGGCCATAAGCTAGATAATCAAACTATCATTAGTTGGTAATCCGGCCGCCTAATCCATGCATGATACGTCCATGCACAAAGGGCAAATGTGTAGTAGCATGTAGTATTTCTTTTTTTTTTAACGTAGGGTCTGTATATATGATATCATAAGCTACCTAGCTGGTCCAACTTAGCCTCATATATATGTTAATGTATATGGGTAGAAACACTTCATTTATATGTGCATTGTAAAATTTATTTTACAGTGAAATCTTTTGCACGTACTCCGTTTTGAATTTTAATACAATGTGATCGAATTTTATATGGTCGTCAGAACATCGTCGATATTTTTCGTGATCGACTATTTCATAATTTTAATGTCTAACTTCGTTCAATATTAGAACTCAACGTTTATTCTTTTCATTTATCATAACATAAATCCTCTTATTTTTAGATTTATTTAATTATTTAATTATCCTTCTTTTTTATATATATATTTGAAGACAAAATCTATGTCAACAGATGCCCCTCGAGGTCTGGATGCGAATGCTATTATGATTCGGATCTAGAGCTCGAAAATATCAGCACGTGTATTTTTTTTCTTTTAGAACAAACCGATTTTTTTTTATTTAGTCGGAGAGTTATCTAGCTTGTTATTTGAAAATTTGTTAAGACCTGGGAGGATAAGGTGCCGTGGCTTAGCAATTAGTTGCCAACAACGAGATATCTTAGGCGCGTGCTGATCAGTTAGTTTCGCTTCCGTTAGCTAGCACCAAGTCATGCATATATATACCCACCTCTTTCTCCATCCCACGTCTTCTTCGCTTTCCAGCATGAAGCTTCTCCGGCCGAATCTGCCAGCTTTGAGTACGCGTAATTATCCAGCCATCATTAGTACTTGATCCTCGCGTTGCTTTTATACAATGTTGATAATCTATTCCGGTTTCTTCCTCCTCTCGGTAGGCATAAAGCCAACAGTCTCAGAGCGTGGAAGTAAAGATTTGGTTTTATTCTAGATTCCGGTGAGAGCGTGATGCAAACATCCGTCAATCTTGGTGATTTGATCTGCTCTGACCTGACTTTCGATCTCTCGTTTATTTTCAAGCTGATTATAATTTGTTGTAGCAGATCGCTTAGCTATTGTGAATCCGCTAGGTACGGCATGAATCTATTTCCCGAATCTTATGTCAAATTAATTTCAAACATGACATGCATGCGTTTTTTTTTAAAGATATTTGACCTTATGGGTGGCGTTCCGGCAGGTTTCGTACTTGGACGTCGTACACCTATGAGAATAAATGTGCATCTTGATTTGTTTACTACACCAGAAATTTTAATCATGTAATATTATCTTATTTATAAATGTACGCATAGGATGACATTGTCTTTTTTTTTAGACTGTTTCCATATTGTCTTATTTTGGGTGAGACGTACCACATCAGTTTGTAGCAGAACGACTGATACAGGTGGGTTCATCGTTCCTTTTTTCTTTTGTTTATATTTCCATGCGCTCCGGCTATAGTGTATGTGCTAATTTCTCTCTGTTTTGATTGATAGGCTTTTCTCTCACAACGTATCTTTTCTCCGGAAAGGTATAATTGATTAATCTCCCGGTCATGTTTGGTTTCATGGACGAATATACATGTTATTATAGTTTGGCAAATTATGATGAGACGATTTGACTTAAAATATATATGATCCAGTTAATCTGATTTCTAATCATGTCATGTTGTTGACCCCACGGTTGGCGTTTCGGGAAGCTCGATATGGGCTTGGTCCGTCGTACAATCGTGGTGACATATTTTTTTTTATTCATACATATGGGTATACAGAAACTTTGTCACGGTTGGCGTTCCGGGGAGTTCGATATGATCTTGGTCCGTCGTACAACCGTGATGATGACATGGGTATCCCGTCACTTGTTCATGGTTGGCGTTCCGGAGAGCTGATATGAGCTCAGTCCGTCGTACAACCGTGATGATGACATGAGTATACTGCAACTTGTTCATGGTTGGCGTTCCGGGGAGCTGATATGAGCTCAGTCCGTCGTACAACCGTGGATACAATTTTTTGGTAATGTGTTTGTACATATGAGTACGAGGAAACGTGTTCATGGTTGGCGTTACGGGAAGCTTGATATGAGCTTGGTCCGTCGTACAACCGTTGATAATATACAAACAAAATATCTTGTTTTATACTCGAATATTGCATTTCACATTTTATTTGTTATTCTATTTATACTTTTTAGTTCATGCTTCTATCGACACCCTTTTTTTTTACGTATAGATGCCGCAGGAGGAGCTGCATAAGCTGCCTCTTTCTCAGCTAGCCAAGAGGCTTGTTTGAACCAGATACAAGTATCACACATAATCCAGTGATAAGAAGGCGAGAAATTACCCAAGGAAATCCTGAATATTTCCCTCGTGGTTGGAAATCGGGACACCTGTTTATGGCCCAATGTTATCATCCTTTGTCTCCACGTCCTTTGTCCGGTGAAGCTTCTACGTTAGGCACTCGTATGATAGCTTTGGGTCTGGGTTGGGAAACATCATGAAATTGAGCATGTAGCCTCTCCTACTGGGTATGTTGATTGGGAGGCTGAGGTTTTGAGGAGATATTCTTTTCAACTAAAAGGAAATGAAAAGGGAGTGGACTATGTTTACGGAGCCATCTATTGCTCATTGGGTGACTACTCTGTTTCTCCTCCACTTTTGAGATCTTTATTGCAGAAGTGGGATCCTGATACAAACACATTTTTATTTGCATGCGGTGAACGCACAATCACCCTCCTTGATATGAACCGCTTAGCTGGTTTACCTCTAGACGGTGAACCCTATGAGGAATTTGTGCCTCCGTCCCATGAGGTGGAACCTTCATTGTTGCTGTATCCAAACTTCTTATGCCGTCTCTTTAACATTTGGAATCAACTCTCTGAAGCCGGTCATGTTGGCTTTCAAGAGTGGTGTGATTTTTTCCATAATCGTCTTGATAACACCTTTTTTATCAAGAATCTTCAAGATGGACGCCTTTATACTGCTGCCTTCATTGCAATTTGGTTGTGCCTTTTGTTATCCCAGGAGGGGGGCCGTATATCCGCCCTGGAGTGCTAGTTATGGCAGCATGGATCACGCTAGGGCGTCGTATTTCCTTGGCTCCTCCCGCACTTTGCTCGTTATACTACTCGCTTCGTCTAATTAGCACTCACCCCATTGGTCCTTCATTTATTAAAAGACCTTGGCCAGTTCATTATGTTGTCGGCTGGATGGGTACTTATTTAAAAATACCCTTTGGGAATAAATATAGGGCACATCCACTTCCTTGCTATAGGCATTCAGCTAGCAAGCCTGAAATGATGAACATTATGTCAAGGACTTCCGTTCCTTTTGATTCTATGGTAGCCCACAAGTTTCTTCAACATCATAAAAATATCAAATGGCATCCGTATAATATGGACACACTAAAAGAGGATGAGTATCTGCAAAGGATTTTCCAAATTTCTGTACGCCGAGGTATGCTTCCATGGAGGCGTGACAACTTATGCATAGCGGAACCATACCATCCTGATCGGGTAGCCCGCCAATTTAGACTTGATCAACTCATTCCTTATCCACCCTTGGCGAGTTTATATACGAGAGATGAGATTGGTGTTGCTCACGCTTTCTGGACACATCTCTTACGTATAGATGAAGGAGGATTAAACTATTTTTCAGACAATTCACGGGTAGGAGATTCATCCCTATTGTGGGCCAATTGGTTGAAGAAGTTTATGAATCCTGTTACTTGCATTTTGGGAGAGGTTCAGCATGGTATTTTGACCGGGAAAGTACCTTATGATCAAAGGACAAAGAGTAGGTATGCACTCCGAAGACATATCCAGTCGCGCAAGCTTTCAGACAAGGATTTTCATGTGATAAAGAGAGTGGATGTCGGCCGTCGTGAACAATACATTTCGGCCATTGAAATAGAAGAGGCGAGAGTTAGGGATCAATGGCAGACAATCTTGCATAATTATTTAAATGATGCTGCCGCTAATGCCCCTCCCGTACAAGCAAATGAGGTGAGCCAAATATGTTTTGTATTTTATTTTATGCATTTTTCTTTTGTCTATTCATACTTATTCTTTTTTATTCTTTTATGCAGCAAGCCACTCTATTACAGGATGACATTGGAGCCGGTAGTTCTTCTACTCATCCGCTGGCCATAGATAATGAGCCTTCGGACATTGCTCCAACTTCCGGGGGAAAACGATCTAGAGAATCTCTCCCTATTCCTGTTGGTGAAGAAGCGAGGCTGCCATCTAAGCGAAAGCTTGATTTTTTTGCGGAGCCCGTTTCTTTGGAGCTACTTGATAACACGCTGATAGGTTTAGACATTGATGCTCTTATCAGTGATGATGAAGAGGTTAATCGTGAGTTCACGGTTGAGGAAGAGCGTGCCTATAGTGATATTTTCGCCACATGGTTGGGTGGCGACCAGATGAATGGAATGGGCACGTCTCATACATCTATGGGAGTCGAACGTGTGCCCCCAGCCCTTAGTGCTCTTAATTCTTCACCAACTGTGCATGGTAGTTTATGAATGTGTATATATATTTTTTTGTAAAATATATACGCATATTGTTATTTTTTTTCTTATCTATCTTGTCTACATTTTTTTTAGGTGTTGGAGACATCCTTGTTCCTAACGAAGAAGTGTCGAGCCAGACTGTAGCGCCGCTTATGGACATTTCTTCTTCTTTCACGGACGTCTTTGTGAAAGTGACCGCGTCCGCGTTGAAGGCAGCTTTTGAAGGCCTAGATGCCTCTACTATTGTGGAACCTCAACACCAGGAAGCTCTAAGGAAATTAATTTTGATGTTGCCTTCTATACCAGAGGTTGATTGCGTCCGTGACGCTTTGGGAAAGATTGTTTCTATTTTCCACAGAAATACAGGATACCAATGGAGTAATTAATTCTGCATCGCGGAATCGAGCTGAAGCTATCGCCAAAGCAGACAGTATGGCTGCATCACTTGAGAGCGTCTTAAAAGACGCATCTAACGAGTTATTATCTGAGACGGAGCTGCAGGCTGAGAGGAAGAAGCTTATGGATTCCCTCTCGGCTAGGCTGGATGAAGTCACCAGTGCATTTCATGAAGGTGAAGCCAAAATTGCACGTCTAAACTCGCTGCAGTTGGAGAAGCAGTCTGAAGCCAGGAAGCTTCGTGATGATCTGCACGAGACTAACTCCAAGGCTGCTCAAGAAATGGAGGTTCTCAAGCAAAACACAACAACGTTGAGTATTGAGGTTGTCTCGCTCTTCGAAACTTTGAAGAACTGGTCCGCGATGTGAAGCATTCAGCTCGTGCACGATATTTCCGTTTGATCCATCCGATTTGGATACTTAGCCTTTTGATTCCCTTTAAGCAGGCTTTGCTGCTCATGTAATAAATTCTAGACAGTCAATTTGTTTGAACTTGCACGTCTTTTAAATTCCCAAGAATATTTTTGATTTACGACTATATATATCGGCTGCAAACAGAGAGACTCGTGCTGATATTGAAGCTATTTCATTTATGTATGGCTCCAAACGTTATGACTACATTTATATTTTTTTTATAGTTGCACCCGTAAATACAGAGTATGTATCTTCTCTATGCCCCAGATTATGTTCCACGTGAGTATGATGGTTTTTTTTTGTTGGCGAGGATTAGACTCATAGTTTTTTTTTTAGTAATTTACTTGCGAGTTTATTGGACTATTTATTTTGTGCCGCAGTTTAGACTCGCGTAGTATTTATTTTGGCCGCAGTTTAGACTCGTAAGTTTATCGGAGTATTTATTTTGTGGCGCAGTTTAGACTCGTAAGTTTATCGGAATATTTATTTTGTGGCGCAGTTTAGACTCGTAACTTTATCGGATTATTTATTTTGTGGTGCAGTTTAGACTCGTAAGTTTATCGGAGTATTTGTTTTGTGGCGCAGTTTAGACTCGTAAGTTTATCGGAGTATTTATTTATATATTTTATATTCTCGCTTTTTTTTGCACTATTTTTTTTTGCGCCCCAGTTTATACTCATGAAGGTGTGGAGTATTTTTTTTCTTTTCTTTTGATGCTTACGCATAATAACGTTTAAGGAATTTCCCATTCACCGGCGATGGCGAGTATTTACCATCCGGTGATATTATTTTATATGCGTCGTTAGAATAAACTTCTTTTACGACGTACGGGCCCTCCCATTTAGGTTCAAATTTTCCTTTCATCCTCCGAGTAATATTCATAGGGCGGATAACTGCGAGAACTAGGTCTCCTTGTTTAAACGACCTCCGCTTAACACGTTTATCAAAGGCTCGCGACATTCTGGCCTGATATGCCTCAAGATTTTGTAAAGCTTGAAGCCTTTTGCCTTCAAGTCTTTCTAGTTCATCAAGACGTAATTGTGTTGATTTTTCCTCTGATAACTTTTCATGAGTTGCCACCCTTAATAAAGTAATTTGGACTTCCAAAGGTAAAACCGCTTCTCCTCCGAATACGAGGGAATAAGGCGGCATTCCTGTTGGCGTGCGTGTCGTGGTTCTATAAGCCCACAAGGCTTCAAGAAGTTTTGCATGCCACTCGCGCTTATTTTTTGATACAACTTTTTTTAACAATTTACAAAGAGTTTTATTGAAAGCCTCTGCTTGTCCGTTAGCGGCCGGATTATAGGCAGTAGAATAAGAACGAGTTATTTTGAATTTTGAGCATAACTTATCTACCTGCTTGTTTTTAAAAGGGGTTCCATTATCAGACATTATCCGAGCAGGAACATCGAAGCGATATATGAGTTGTGTTCTTATAAAATGTTCGACATTTTCCGGTTTATCCTCCTTTAGTGGTGTAAGTTCAGCCCACTTAGAAAAATAATCGGTTGCGGCTAAAATAAATTTATGACCTTTGGATGATGGTGGGTGAATTGGCCCTACTATATCCATCCCCCACATTTCAAAAGGCCAAGATATATTGGTCGCATGAAGTGGTTCATGCGGCACATGTATAAAATCACCATGCACTTGACATTCATGGCATTTCTTTGAAAACTTAGTGGCATCTTCGAACATAGTGGGCCAATAATAACCCAAGCGCCTTAGTTGATAATGTAATTTAGGGCCCGATTGGTGTGAGCCACATATTCCAGCATGCACCTCCTTTAAGGCTTCCATAGCCTCGTTTCCAGTAAGGCAACGCAATAAAATGCCATCATGAGATCTTCTATAAAGTGTGGAATTTATGCATGTATAATGTATTGATCTCTTGCGGATACGAGATCTTTCACTAGCATCCAATGGTAAATAACCATGAAGTAAATATTCTAGGAATGGTGATCTCCAATCCCCCACCTCAATTTCATATACATCGATAGTCATTGCTCAAAATACTATTGTTTCTTCTTCCTCTTCTTCAGCGAGGATCGGAAGAATTCTCCTTTCCTCAACATGAACATCCATTTCTTGATTAGAGGTTAGTGACATGCTGGCAGCTAAACTAGCTGAAGCGTCTGCCTTGCCATTTTGACTTCTAACAATATGCTGAATGTTTATATCCGCAAATGTAGACATGAGCATTTTTGCTCTTCTAAAATATGGCATTAACTCCTCTTTCTTAACCATATAGATTCCTAATAACTGATTTATTATCAGCTGGGAGTCACCATATACAGTGAGTGAGTCTAACCCCATATTTAGAGCCAACTCAAGCCCGATTATCAAAGCTTCATACTCTGCCGACTTATTTGAAACAACTGATGTTAAGGTAAATGAATATGGGATTATGGCTTCACTTGGTGTAACGAAGACGACTCCGGCACCTGCCCCTGATTCTCGACAGGCACCATCAAAATACATTTCCCATATTGAGCTAACGACGTCCGTGATGAATACTTCTTCATCTGGAAGGTCGTCATCGATTGGGAAATCATCTGGAATTGGATGTGCAGCTAGAAAATTAGCTAAGGCTTGTCCTTTTACAGCCTTTTGTAGCACAAATTTAATATCAAACTGTGATAGGACCATTGCCCATTTGGCCAACCTTCCTAAAAGTACCATTTTATTAAGAATGTACCTAAGAGGGTCAGCTCTTGATACGAGGTGTACGGTATGTTCTAACATGTAGTGGCGTAATTTTTGTGTCGCAAATACTAATGCTAAACATATTTTTTCCATGTCTGGATAATTACACTCAGCCCCTACAAGCGTGCGGCTAAGATAATATAATGCCATTTCTTTCCCCGCGTCATTATTTTGTGCTAATAAGGCACCTAACGATGCAGGCATGGCCGCTGTATATAAGATTAGTGGTCGATCCTTGACTGGTGCACCTAAAACTGGTGGATTTATTAAGTATTTTTAAATTTCCAAGAATGCGTTTTGGCACGATTGATCCCATTCAAAAGGGATACCTTTTTTCATAAGGTGTGAGAAAGGTTTACATCTCCCTGATAAATTAGAGATGAACCTCCTAATATATGCTAAATGCCCTTGGAAGCTTTTCAACTTGTATAGGTTTATGGGGGGTGGCATTTTAACGATCGCTTGTATTTTAGTTGGATCTATTTGAATACCGTTCTTTGTAACCACAAAACCAAGAAATTTTCCGGAGGAAACTCCGAATGCGCATTTCATTGGATTCATTTTTAAATTATGTTGTCTGAGGCGTTCGAAAACAATTTCAAGATGTTTTAAATGATCTTGTTCATGCTTTGACTTTACCACTATGTCATCTATATAACATTCAACAATATCATACAACAATCCGTCTAGGATAATTGTCATGGCTCGCTGGTAGGTTGCCCCAGCATTTTTTAATCCGAAGGGCATAACTTTATAGCAATATATACCCTTAGGTGTGCGGAATGCTGTTAACTCTTCATCTTCTGGCGCCATTTTTATTTGACTGTAACCGGAATAACCATCCATGAAGGAAAATATTTCATGCCCCATAGTGGCATCAACTAATATTTCAGAAATGGGTATTGGGAAATCATCTTTCGGACAAGCTTTATTCAAATCTCAAAAATCAACGCATACACGGGTTTGACCATTTTTCTTTTTAACAGGTACAATGCTAGAGACCCATGTAGGATATTTGACTTCTCTAATAAAACATGCCACTATGAGTTTATCCACCTCAGCTTCTATTTTTGGAAGTACTTCGGGTCGATACTTTCTTTGTGCTTGTTTCACCGGCGCAACGTCATCTTGTACGGCGAGGCGATGGACAACGACTTCTGGATCTAGTCCCGGCATTTCTTCATAAGTCCAAGCAAACACGTCTCTATTTGTAGAGAGAAATTTAGTATACTTCTCTTTATTTTGGTTAGACAAATATTTGCTAATAAAAATTGGACGAGGATCATCAGTCGTACCAATATTTATTTCCTCCAAGTCGTCGATGGTAGGTTGATTACCATCTTCCATTTCCGGTGACGCCTCGGTCATGTCTATTAATTCAGCTGAGGTCATGCAAACCTCATAACCTAGTCCATATCTTTTTTCTATCAAAGTTTGATCTTCATGCAACGCCTTGAGCTGCGCCTGGGATATCGCCCTTTCGAATGGCGCGAGCTCTCCCCGGCCGTCGCATAAAGACGGGCCGGTGAAGATATCATATCTCATTTTCTGCATCATATACAAAACTCTGTTATCATACAAGGAAATAGGCAATGACTTATTGTCTTTATTCGACAAAGTGATTTGTGCCGCATGGCTCCTTTTATTTTTATTTTGGTAGTGTAACTCCTTCTTAGCTTGTTCAATTTTATGTTGAACTAAAGGAGGTAGCGGCGTAGGAAATTTTGTACCTCTTTTAGGAGAAGACTTACTCACGACACGAAATATTGGGTCACCCTTCTTCCTCTGATTACTTGGTATATATTGATAGAATGTCTTGCTCGACGAGGATCTTGCGACATCTTGCGCTGAGCTGTTTGATTCAGGTCTAATGATTGATTTTGGTTTGTGCACCTTTTCGACAGGCTCAAAATAAAACTTTGCGTCAGCATAGAAGGATTCAGCTATGGTGAATGGCCTTTTGTCCGCAAATATTCTTACCGTTTCTCCGGACTGGTCCATGTACTTAATGCATTGATGGAGTGTAGATGGCACGATTTGATTATCATGCAACCATGGTCGACCCAACAAAGCATTATATGAAGTGGCGGCATCAATGACATGGAATATCACATGTGTGCAAAGTGATTCCAAATTCAAAACCAAGGATATAGTGTCCATGGCTTCTTGACCTGATTGGTTAAATCCATGGATAACCACATTAGACCGACTCAAGTCCCCAGTGGAATATCCTATTCTTTTCAGAGTACGTAGTGGTAACAAATTTATGGCAGACCCACCATCGATCATTATGCGATTTGTGGGTGAATCATCAATTTCACCAAACATAAGGAGAGGCCTATTGTGTTTCTTTGAGCCTAGCAGGAGATCCTCGTCGGTGAATGCAATATTCAACACATCATTTAATTCGGTTTCAGTTTGTGAGACTTCCACTCGATAATCTTCCGGGAACGACAGTGCTGTAACTAATGCCTTGCGCAAATCAGAAGAAAGAGACAAAGCATCACACACAGAAAGCATAGCTGGTATTTTCTTCAAGTGCGAAATTACATCATACTTGACCGATACTTTAGCAGTAGGGTCAGTGGTTTCATTAGGAACTACATCTTTGTTCCTAGGCTCCTTTCTAGGTGGAGGATGTAGGTCAGCTAGCTGGCGACCTGATCTAAGATGAACTTGATCAACTTCCGGCACTTCTTCTTCAGGGAAGTGAAGAGACTCGCTATCATCCTCGAAAACACCAATGGTCAGGACATCAAATTTTTGGGGAAGCCCTTTTAAACGCTTCGCCAAGCTCTCTGATATTCCCGGCCTAGAGCACGGAACACTACTTTCTTTTTTCACTTGATGCTGGATGATGAGTCCAGGTTGTCGTCGTCCTCGATCTTGGGATCCTTGGGGCTTGATGGCGTGTAATCCTCCTCTACGGAGGATGTCTCTTCCGAGTTGACATTTACACCGTCCTCCATATCCGAAGTGCGGTTCAACTCCTGACAATATCATAGGATTAAATTCTCCATGTGATATGAGCATATTTCTATCATAAGTTGGTCTCATATTTGAAGAGCCACAACTCACCATGTCATCTTGAAGGGTAGCCACGTTTGCTGTAGCAACCTTCTTTCCTTTCTTTAAGCTTTTAAGGAGGTATGCATCAATTGTTCCCTCATCTATCATTTTCTGAATGATATTCTTGATCACAAAACAATATTTGAGTGTGTGACCCAAAATGCGATGATATTCGCAGAAATTTGGATCATGGAACTTGTTAGCTTCCTCTGGTCGCTTCGAGCTTGGAAGATCAATAAGCTTCAGCTCTAGTAAACCAGCAAACAAATCACCAATCTCGTCCACAGGGAAAGAATATTCCCTGCTCTGACGCTTTGTAAGAGTCGGCCTCCTACGAACTGGTGCACCCGTGTGCTCTGTATCTCTTGCGCCAGATGCCCCGGGCTGGAATTGTGGTTTCATTGCTGTTGTTTCCATGACTTGCGCTGGCTTGGGCTTGGCAGGAAACTTGTCGCGTTGGCCACTCTTCTCCACTGGCTTGTATACTTTCTTTGTCCGACGTGCAACAAGCTGCATAAAATTCTCAATATCTGTGGCTTTGGAGGCCAACTCTTCGAATGTAACGGGCCGCATACCCTGGAGATACACAGCCATATCAGGACGAAGATTATTCATACACATACGCACAGACTCACATTCTGTGATAGGTTGTGGGCAGTGCAGGCTTAGATTTCTCCATCTGTTAATAAAATCTGCAGCCTTCTCATTTATCCCTTGTTCTGTTTGAGTTAACTCTGTGATGCCCACTGTCCTCTGAGTGCTATAGAAGCGCTCAAGAAAAGAATCTTGCATTTGTTCCCAGGTCTTGATGGAACTTGGTGGTAACTTGCTGTACCAAGTAAAAGCAGGACCTGATAATGTTTGCACAAATTGTCGGAGGAGAAGTGCACCATTTTGAGCTGTATCCTGACACGCTGCCAGGAAATGAGCTATGTGTTCATGTGGGGATCCACCACCACTAAACTTGCTGAATTGAGGTTGCCGGTAATTTCTAGGGAATGGAACAAGATCAACATCTGGAGGATACGGCTTAACATATCCCGGCTGCATGGAGTAGTGAGTTTGCATATATTGGGCCTTGACTCCCTCGGCTATCATTTTTTGAATAGCTTCAAGGTTGATTCCTGGCCCTCCTTGATTAGTATTATGACTACCGGAGGCATTCCTCTCGGCTTCACTACTTGTATAATCGGCTAAACGATTGCGTAAAGCAACCAACTCATCCTCTTTCTGCTGGAGTGCAGCTGTGAGTTGTTTTAGTTGTTCCTCCGCTGACCGACTTGTATTTGTCATGAGGACTTGTTCCGCATGGGTTGTATCATCATTATGTTGTTGCTCTTCATGATAACTTAGCTCATTCTCAGACTCTTCTTGAGGATCCTCACACCGAGGATTTTTAGACTCTGCACAACTTGAAGCATGTTCTTCATTACTCGAGTCTATTTGACTACGAGTTACAGGACGATGACCCGGTACAACATTTCTCTTGGCCTTCTTTCTCTTGAAATGTACCGATGTCGATGATGTTTCACTATTGGTGTCTGCTGCTTCCACGATACCGACCGGCAAACAATTAAATACTTCAAACGAGTTGCTTGAAGATCTCTTGCGAGCCGGCCATGGAGTGAGTCTTGGGGTAACCTTTCTTGGTGTATCCAGTGACTTCTTGCTTGCTTGTAAACCACTCCCTTCACTTGACGTTGGAGTATCTCTCCCTTGTATTCTACGGTATCCCGAGTCAGCACGTACTGCCATTTCTCTTCTCTTGAGGGCAGCACGTCTTGCACTTGCACGACCAGCTTGGGTGACATATTCTCTCCGTTTGGGATTTTCTTTTACAAACTCTTCATACTCTGGCCATTTGGCAAGAGTCTGTGCGTCCCGCATGATTGCGCCGCCTTCATCATCTGCTGACATGGAACAACCAGGCAACATGTTTTTCAATGTTTCACATATTTGCTCTGATAATATTTTGTGAAAATCCATGTGACGCCTTGCACGAATTACTGCATTGGTCTTCATATCTTTGTCTATCATGGAACCCATGACTTGCTGCCGTTGATGCCTTGCTCGGTTAGAATCGATTGCTACCGGCATATCAACCCACGCCCGATGAGCTCGCTGCCGTTGGCGACGGTGACGAACAGGGTCATGAGAAGCTTCAAATGATGGCCGTGGCATTGGCACGGATGATGATAGAGGATCTGTGATTGTGGCGGTCGGGTCAACATGACCTGTCCTAATGTCACTCGGAGTGAGATATACTCCCTTCCACATGAGCGAACGTTTGTTATTCGGCTCGGTGTATGTAGGGAAGAACTCGGGTGCATCAACCCGAAGTTGACCATGTGGTTGTGGAGATTCCGTCTCCTCTACCATCACAGTTTTTCCTTTATCCGCCGCGGAAGCCTTACGACTTGCCCCTGGCGTGTTCGAAGTAGGCTTGTGTGAGCCTCCTCCGGTTGCCTCACAGACAACATTTGTCATGTATGACGTCGCTGGTGCACTCACTTTCAGTTTGGAGGGAGTGAGAGGCACGGCGACCTTGGTCGATGTAGACGAAGACACTTGTTCTCGTCTAGTTGGAAGTAACACTTGTATCTCTCTCTCTATGTGCTTCACTAATTAGATCCGTATGAGCTGCCTCACATGATTACGGGCACCGTTGTAATTCCTATGTGGTGGATCTTTTCTATGAGTTATTGAATCTGAGATTGCAATTGTTTCTCTTGATTTATTTGAGTAGATGTATCTTATGTACCCCGTTCTTATTTGCTAGCTTTGATCAATCTAGTTCTTGAGAGCGTGTGTGGGGTGATGGGTGCATTAGTTGGAGTAACGGGGGACGGCTAGTGCTGTGAAAGTGACAGAAGTTCAGCGATGCACTTAGGTTTTGTTAAACGTTTCTTAGTTACCTCACCAGGGATAAAAAGAAGTACCTTGTTACCGGGGATTTGAAGTGACACTAATCAATCTCCATGACTAGATCTAGCAAGTTCTTACTTCAACTTAATGTCACATTGCTTAAAGCTATACTCTAGTTTTTCCTTAATTATCGAGGTGTTATGATTTATTTCGCATCTTGGTGGAGTATAAGAGGGATCAATATGACCGTAGAGATCTCTATGCTAGGACGTGATGCCCATATGAAAGTACTCAATGTTAAACATGTTATTGTAATCTCACATGTAATTCTTTATGTCCACCGTCTACCACTTTATTTGAGAGAATGCAAGTGTGAAACCACGAACCCCGGTCCTATTTTAATTATAAGAAAACACTCTAGTTACTTTGCTGCAATTTACTTTACTTGCACTTTACTTTACTTGCATCTCCAATTCAAATTTACATTATCTCCATCACCACTTGCATCACAAAAATACAAAAACAATCCATTGCGTATTTATTTTCTCATTTGCATTTAGTAGTAGATTTAATTATTGCACATTTACTTTCAGTTTTGCATTGCAATTTAGAAGTCTCACACCTTGTGCTTGACAACCACTTGGTGAGGTTGAGGGCACAAAACTCTCTATTTGTTTGCAGGATTCTGGAGGAAGCTTGGAAGACAACTGCTGAATACTGGTTCCCCAAGAGTTCGATATAAACCCTCGAGTCACCCTCGTGGGGAAGAAGGCTTGCCACTAGCTACACACTCTGCACTTGGAGTCTCAACCTAGCCATCAACATGCTACTAACATAAACTTGATCAATCTAATGTAAAAGCATATGCACGCTGAGATCATAAAACTTTAAACACAGGCATGATAAATAAAACTTTAATAATAAAGCGTAGCAATTACTTTGCATCGCGAAGAGTAACTCAAATAAAGGATCATGAATAATAATGCAAAGAAAGGTAGACGTTTGTTTCAGGTATAGAGAAAGCATGGCAAAGTGATATCTCGATAATCCTTAAGAGTGGGGCAAAACATAAATGCTAGGACACTTTCAAAGTTCAAGAGGAAGACTAGAACAAATAATTTAAGAACAAATGATATCACATCATGAAGTGATTATTGATGCTTATGGGACAAATGCACATAGAACTCAGAATGGCAAAAATGCTCTCTCAACTGTGCATAAAGTTAGAAGATGGAGACTCAACATAAAAGTAAAAAAAAGGCCCTTCGCAGAGGGAAGCAGGGATCACTCATGTGCTAGAGTTTTTATTTTATTATTAAACAGAGGTATTAAAAGTTTGATATTTGTGGAGGAATGTCTATATTTTGGGAGATGTATGCTAATGTCAACGAATGGTAAACAGAAAATACAGTACGTCGCAAGCCAACTGGATTCACAAGAGAGGCTCCCATGGTGAAGTACGCAACTGGTGTAGAAGGTCATCCCTCTTTCTCTTTTGTTTACACAATTATGCTTTAACTGATAAATCAGGGGCAAAAATAGTGAAGATAATTTGTTTGCATTAATTTGGGGCTGGGAACCCCGCTGCCATCTCTTCTATAATTTGGATAAGCGGATGAAGCTACTAGTCCAGGGTGTGAAATCCAATCAACAAGTGATATACATATTCTCTATTTACGTCCTCATGAGCAAAAACAGGAACATAAAGCAGGAGTAATTTTGAAGGTTTTAAAGGTAACACATGAGCAATTTACTTTGGAATGGCAGTTAAATACCATATGTAGGTAGGTATGGTGGACACAATGGGAAAAACTTTGGTTTAAGGGAGTTTGGATGCACGAGCAGAGCTCATACTCAGTACAGGTGGAGACTAGCAAAAGACTGGGAGCGACAAATCAAGAGAGCATAAGAGCCATAATCATGCATAGAGACATAAGCATCATTAATTAAAACATAAGCAGTATCACAAATTCAAAAACTAAGTGGTCATGGAGGCTATTCGTGACTGGTTTGTAGTCATGACATGGTGTGAGCATGCGCCAAGTCAACCAAATAAAACATTCGAAAGAGAATACCATATATTGATGCTTTAATATGACAAGAACAACTCATGAATCTTTCAATACATATTAAACACTCTCAGCCATTTGAGGCTATTCATGCTACTCAATAACCACAAGGCTTTAAAATTAAAATAAGATTTAGCATGGCATGAAAAAGTTCTAGCCACAGTCTATACAACCTTCTACTAGTACTGTTATAAATTCTACTTCAAACAGCAGTTTTGTTTCTTCCAACAAGCACCGTACAAAACATGCTTTAACAAAAATACTCTTTATGATACAGCAAGCAAACATGAGATTACTCACATAACACTACTAAAACTAACATCTCTAATAAGAGATGCATGCAAAATAGGAGTTAAATAAATGCAGCAGCTAGACAGAGATTAAGAATACAATGTATTCCCATGAAAAACCGGAGTGTGTCACTCTCCAATAAAAGAATTCTGGGGTCCAACCAACCCTATTATGAAAGTAAAAACAAACTGAAAGCAAAAGCAAACAAAAATAAAAGATGCTCCAAGCAAAGCACATGAGATGCGACCGAATAAAAATATAGTTTCACTAGAAGTGACCTGATAATTTGTTGATGAAGAAGGGAATGCCTTGGGCATCCCCAAGCTTAGACGCTTGAGTTTTCTTGAAACTTGCTTAAATGTACCACCGGGGCATCCGCAAGCTTAGGCTTTTCACTCTTCTTGATCACATCATATCATCCTCTTCTCTTGACCCTTGAAAACTTCCTTCACACCAAAATCCTCACAATCTTCATTAGCAACGTTAGTGCAATTGAAATAATAAATTTACATGGTTCCGTTTCAACACAAGTCTAACACTCCAAAAAACATTAGCTACTGTCACAACTTCTTGCAAAAAACGTCTCATACCCGTTAGGGTTCCTTCTCGTGGGGCGACTACCAAGGCGAATTCAGGTCGACCTCGAATTCACCTCAGATCTGGTTTTCGAAGGTCTTTAAGATCGTACGGGAGTGCTTGTCTATCGCCGGTGCACCTGTTCGAGTGGTAATCATGGCTAGTATAGACTCGGGCACTTCAAGGGTTGATGGAGACGGGGGGAAGACAAATCACAAGCTTGATGGATCAGCCCATACGAGTGGGGCAGAGAGAAACAATGTAGGAGAAGAGCATGGCAGGACAGAGGATCATAAATCGAAGGGTTTGAATATCAACGAACAGATGAAACATATGAATCTGAGGGAGGACGAAGAGGAAGATGTGATTCTGGAAGAGGACATCGAGGATTTGGAGAAGGATGCAGAATTCATGGCGTTGGCTAGGGTTCATACTACACGAACCTTTAGTCATGCGGCTTTCTTCGGTTAGATGCGAGCTGCATGGAACCTCGCTCAAGAGGTGGAATTTCGAGCCATAGAGGACAATCTGTTCTCGATTCAGATGGGGTGTCTAGCTGATTGGGAGCGCGTGATGGAAGAGGGGCCTTGGATCTTTAGGGACTTCCCGGTGATTATGGCTCGATATGATGGATGGACTAATGTCAATGAAATTGAACTTTTTCAGTTTAAAGCATGGGTACGCGTGATGGGACTAAGTGAGAAGATGAGAACTTCAAGTATCACGGGGCAACTCGCCAAGAGAGCGGGGGAAGTGGTACGAGTTGATGAACGCTCTGTTAAAGGCCAAGGAGGAGGCATCAGGGTACGTTTAACTCTGGATGTTCGCAAACCATTGGCACGATGCTCCAGTACGACGCTGCCGAAGAAAAAAGTCTATTTCGACTTTGAATATGAGAAGATGCGATGTTTTGTGGTGTATGTGGCATGATGGGACATGTGACAAAAGAACATGGTAATGGCAAGCACGAGGCGAAGGATATAATATACCCAGAAACCTTGATTGCTACGGAGTTTCGCAATCAGGAACAATGGCAATCTCAGGGAGGAGACGTGGTGGTGGACCGATCCGGGGTCGAGGAGGCAGAGGAGTGGGGCGCAGCAGCCTTTTCCGTGAAGAAGAAAACACTGATGAGGATCTACGCAGCACGGCGGATAAGCCTATGCCTGATACCCCAAGTCACTCGGGCCTGTTAAAACTCCGGCTGAATTATAATGGGGCAAAAAATAATCAAATGCTCCGGATAACTGATGGAACCACTATAGGTTCGATAGGTACTGATGCGGAGGTGGGACTCATCGTTGAACATGATAGCATATCACAAGGTAGTAAGAGGCAGAGGGCGAGTGAAGAAACTTCAACGGACTTGGCAAAATCGGCGGGCTCCGATACGGAGCACCGCCGGGCCTAATGGATTCCTTCATATGGAACTGCCGGGGTGGGGGGAACCGCCGGACAGTTCGGGAGGTGCAGATTCTGTGCCGACAATATAACCTCGGTCTCGTTTTTTTATGTGAAACGAGGCAAACAGAGGAAAGGATGGCGATGATGAGAGAAAGACTGGGCCTAAAAGGATATACAGGAGTGGGAAGTGATGGGCGTAGTGGCGGTCTCGCCCTGTTCTGGAATGAATCATTGACTGTAATGGTGTTAAGTAAAGGTTCTAGGTACATTGATGTGTCCGTTAAAGAGGGACCAAATGCAATAGCCTGGCAGGCAACTTTTGTTTATGGCGAGCCGAGAGTGGAAAACCGACACCTCATGTGGGATCTTCTTAGTAATCTTCAGACCACCTCGACGCTACCATGGGTAGTGGCAGGTGATTTTAATGAGGCAATGTGGCAACACGAGCACTGCTCGGAACGCACACGGCCGGAAGGGCAAATGCGTGCCTTTCGTGAGACGCTTGCTGCGTGTGAATTGTAAGATATTGGATTCAGGGGCTTCCCCTTTACCTTTGACAACCGGCAGCATGGAATACGAAATGTGAAGGTGAGACTTGACCGTGTGTGATGACGGGAAAATGGGGCGATCGAAATAATACAATACGATTCGCATCCACGTCATAGAGACAGATAGAATATAATTCAAATTTAAAAGTGTGCGTACGTAGATGAGACAAATATCAAGTGTTGCGAGTACATATTTCCGGAACTCTTACATTTTTATAAAAGAACCGTTAATTACATCTCCGGAGAGAAAACCCCTGATTAAGAATTCCAACTTTCTAATATAAAGGATTACAACACATGTCACTATTACAAAAAATATGAAATAAACTTGAATAGCCTCCTCTCCGTCTTGAACGCCGTCATGCTTGAGGGAGCATGTAATTCTTCCACTTGCATGTATATATTTTAGCATTCTTTAATGCATTTTCCTAGCATGCTTCATTTATTTGCTACCGATATATACGCGATGAAAAATGAAGGTTTCAATTGGCTAGGTATGAAATATTTTAATTTCATCCTATGTGTTTTACATAGGACGTATGCATGCATGATTATTTTATTATAGAGTCTATATAATATTTGAAGCTTTGATGCTTTTTTTAGAGCATAGTTTATATTTTTGCATTTTTATAGCTCGCGTCATGGAATTCTGATGAGAACCCATGCGTGGAGCACAATATGTGATTTTAGGATTTTCATTGCTCGTATCATGGAATTCACTACAGAACCCATGCGTAGAGTGTTGAATTATAATATTTTTAATATCTTTTATGACTCGTATCACGGAATTCACGATGTAACCCGTGCGTAGAGCATCGAATTATAATTTTAGTATTTTACGGCTCATGTCATGGAATTTTGGTGAGAACCATAAGAAAAGCACAACATGTAATTTTAACATTTTTAAGACTCGTATCATTGAATTCACGATGGTACCCATGCGTGAAGTATGTTTTTGGTTTTATGATTTTTATAGCTCGTATCATGGAATTCCATAGAACCAAACTCAAGAATAGAGTGATATGCACATAGTGCAAATAATCTTTGATCCGAACCTTGTTGGCCGAAACGAAAGACGAAATGAGCATGTTCCTTGATCCAAACCAAATGGCTGAAACTTAGAACGTATATGACCTTATAAACAAAATATAGTACTCCTTGATTCGAACCGAATGGCCGAAACGTAAGGGCACCAATTTATAAGGAAGATGTAGATGTTTCTTGATTCGGACCTCATGGCCGAACCGAAACGAATAATGTGATATGTAGTCCTTATTCCGAACCGAATGGCCGAAAAGAAGGCTATGGTCTTATGAACGAAATAAAGATATTCCTTGATCCGAACCAGATGGCCGGAACATAGGACATGACCTTATGAAGAAAATATATAATTCCTTGATTCGAACCGAGTGGCCGAAACGAAGGCTATATAATCTTGTGGAGAAAATGAATCTCTCTTGATCTGAACCACATGGCCAGAACGAAGAACATGATTTGGAGAAGAATAGGGGTCTCCTTTGATTCGAACCAGATGGCCGAACCTAAAAGAGGAGTATTTTTTCTATATTCTCACCTTCTTGCAGCAAGGGAGCACAACAGCAGCGACGTATCTGGCTGCGACGTACGGTACTCGTTAGTGTCAAACGGCCGGCCGGCAGACACTGAACAACCAAAGCGTATAAGCGCGTGGATGTTGCGTAGCTGACGGCGGGCAACGCTGACGACGAGCGGCCGGAGGTGTGACGACGAACGGCCGGCGGTGCGTGTATGTATGGCCTAGCAGGCTTTATGAGTGGACGATGGAGAGTAGCGGCGGTGGAGGCAGATGAAAAATGAGCCAGGGGCTTGTGTTGTCGATGGCCTGGAGTATTTATAGGCGGCAGGGACCGTTCCGATCGATCGAGACACGCGCGTGCAGCCTACACGTTCTGCCGATCGTGGGAGCGTGGGGCAGTTCTCTTATTCTTTTCTTTTCTAATTTCTTTAATCGTCAAATCCCTTTGAACTGCCGGCTGATATAGATCGTAGCTTCTCGTCCATTTCTTTGTATGGGCTCTATGACGTGGGCCATGAGATAATTAACTTGTCATTATCTGGTAATCCGGCCGCCTAATTCATGCACGTAGGTCTCCATGTATAAATATGGGCCTTCACCATTCGTGTGTATGTTGATTAGGCAACCACGGTGGACTCTTAATATTTTGTGTGCACACGCCTTAAGTGCTAACGTTTTTTCTTACTGATCGTGCAGCATTTAGTTTTATGCACACAGCCATGCATGGCTTTGGGCCATGAGCTAGATAATTAAACTATCATTAGTTGGTAATCCGGCCGCCTAATCCATGCATGATACGTCCATGCACACAGGGCAAATGTGTAGTAGCATGTAGTATTTCTTTTTTTTCAACGTAGGGTCCGTATATATGATATCATAAGCTAGCTAGCTGGTCTAACTTAGCCTCATATATGTTAATGTATATGGGTAGAAACACTCCATTTATATGTGCATTGTAAAATTTATTTTACAGTGAAATCTTTTGCACGTACTCCGCTTTGAATTTTAATACAATGTGATCGAATTTTATATGGTCGTCAGAACATCGTCGATATTTTTCGTGATCGACTATTTCATAATTTTAATGTCTAACTTCGTTCAATATTAGAACGCAATGTTTATTCTTTTCATTTATCATAACATAAATCCTCTTATTTTTAGATTTATTTAATTATTTAATTATCCTTTCTTTTATATATATATATTTGAAGACAAAATCTATGTCAACAGTGTGTGTGCGGATATGGAGTGGAAGGGCTTGTTTCCGATGGCAGAAGTGGAACATCTAGTGTCCTCTCGATCTGACCATGTGCCTCTGTTACCGAGGATGGCACGAAAGGATATAGCACCTAGGAAGAGAGGTCTTCGTTATGAAATAATGTGGGAGCGAGACTCTACACTCCCGGAGATAATATCAAATGCTTGGGATAGAGCAAGAAAAGAAGGGCACCTAGGTGAGGTAGCTTGCTCTTTAAAAAAGGTCATGACAGAATTGGGTGAATGGAGCAAGCGAAAATTCGGCCACGTCCGACGAGAGTTAGAGCATGTCTAACAGGACCCGTAAACTTTCGCCCTCTAAATCGCGTGTAGAGGGCCCTGTATAGGAAAACTAGGAAAATCCTTGCTCAGTTTTTCAAGTTCGTCTAGCAGTCCCCTTAAATCCGCCCCGTATGTTTAAATTCGAACTACGCGGGAGAGAAGATAAAGCTTGATTTCATTCATTTCTCAGATCACCATTACAAGAACTGCTAGAACATTAAGAAATCTAACCTAAAAAACTAGTCGAGGAAGACGACGGGGCCGGCCTTCGCCTCCTCCATCGCCTTGAAGGCCTCGACGTCGGCGACGGCCTTCGCCTCCTCCTCCGCTTCCGCCCGCGCCCGCGCCTCTGCTTCCTGCTTCGAGAGCTCGAGCGCGGCCGCGAAGGCGGCCTCCTCCTCCTCCTCTGTCGCCGGCAAGGCCTCCTCCTCCGCTGCCGCGCTTCCTCCTCCGCTGCCGCTTGCGCCGTCGCCGCCGCGCTTGCACTGCTGCAGCAGCTCCCTCTCCGCGAGCCATTTCTCGAATTTGCGGCCGCTCATCGGCCGCGGCGGCGGGTCGACGCTGTAGTAAATCCCTCCCGGGGCGTAGTCCTTCAGCGTGTCCGGCATGGCCTCCGGCCACGCCACGTACTTCCACACGCTGCGGCGGCTCCCTGCAACGGAGTGCTTGCAATGGAGCCGCCACGCCTCCTCGAGCGTCTCCGGCTCGCGGCGGCGCTTGGAGCGGGCGGTGGAGGAGCCGGAGGCATCGGGGGAGCTCATGGCGGTGGTGGAGCTTCTAATTTTGCGGCGGCGCGTGCGTAATTGCTCGCCGGAACTGCGAATGCGGCGGCGGCGCGCGGCGGAGCTAGGGTTGCGGGTGGGGGGTTGGACCCCCACCCGAACCCTCACCCTCTATATGTACGGGGCGGAGGGGGCGGTGGAGCAGGCCCCGTAAAATTTTGTTACGGGCCAGGCGGCATACGGGGCCTGCTAGACGGCCGTTTTGGCCCGCGCCCCGTATGCCGCCGGAATTTTACGGGGCGCTCGCGTTTTACGGGTCCTGTTAGACATGCTCTTAGAGACCTTGAGGGCCGAACTGGATGGATTAAACCAAACGAACGCTGATCGGGGTACCATCCAGTCTAAAATGGAAAGAATGGATGAGTTGTTGTACCGCGAGGAGATGATGTGGTTACAAAGATCAAGAATTTCTTGGCTGAAAGAGGGGGACAGGAACACAAAATACTTTCACCAAATGGCTGTGTGGAGAGCAAGGAAAAATCATGTTAAGCTGCTACGGAGGGAGGATGGTTCAATTTGCAACACCCCGAGTGATATGGAGAGGATGGCATCGTCATATTTCAAGGAACTATACACGAAAGACCCGACCTTGGAACCACAGCTCATTTTAAATTTGTTGGAGGGTAGGGTCACAGAAGGCATGAATGACATGTTAACAAAAGAATATTCAGATAAGGAAATTAGTGACGCTCTTTTCCAAATTGGCCCGTTGAAAGCGCCGGAACGGATGGATTACCGGCACGTTTTTATCAGAGGAATTGGGCTACTCTCAAAAAAGAAATTGTAGAGGCGGTGCTATGTTTTTTCAGAACAGGAATTATGCCTCAAGGAGTAAATGACACGGTGATTGTTCTTATCCCAAAAAACAATCAACCGGAATGCATGAAGGACTTTAGACCGATTTCACTATGCAATGTACTTTACAAAATCGCCTCAAAATGCATGGTAAATCGGTTGAGACCTATATTGGACTAGCTAATATCTGAATGCCAGAGTGCCTTCGTCCCGGGAAGGCTGATTTCAGACAATGCAGTAGTTGCTTTCGAAGTGTTACACTACATTCAACAAGAACGTGATTCGACAAAGTCAAACTGTGCATACAAGCTAGACCTGTCAAAGGCCTATGATAGAGTGGATTGGACGTTCTTAGAACAAGCAATGCTAAAGATTGGCTTCTCACAGAAATGGGTACAATGGATCATGCAATTGTGACCACCGTACGATTTGCTGTCAAGTTTAATGGCAAGGTTCTGGAATGGTTTTCTCCGTCGCGAGGACTGCGGCAAGGTGACCCTTTATCACCTTTTCTTTTCCTATTTGTCGCTGACTCATTGACGAGTTTGATACGGGAAGCGGTAAAAAACAGGGGACTAGAACCAGTAATAATATGTCGGTCGGCGCCCCCGATTTCTCACTTGCTGTTCGCGGATGACACACTCATGTTTTTCAAGGCTAACAGTGGACAAGCAAACATTGTCAAGACTGTTTTGACACAATATGCTCAAGGTACGGGTCAGTTAATAAATCCAACAAAGTGCAGTATTTATTTCAGTGAAGTCTGTACGGAAGATACACAATTGCAGGTGAAGAACATCTTACAAGTACAAACTGAGCATTTTGAAGAAAAGTATTTGGGTCTTCCGGTTCCTGAAGGCCGTATGCATAGAGGTAGGCTGCAAACGCTGCAGGAACGCCTTAGCAACAAGATGATAGATTGGGGAGAGAAGATGATGTCGGTAGCGGCAAAAGAAACATTGATAAAATCTGTGGCACAGGCCATCCCGACATATATAATGGGGATTTTTAAATTACCCGTGTCTGTGTGTGATGATTTGACAAAAACAATAAGGAGCTATTGGTGGGGAGTGAAGGATGGAAGACATAAAACCCACTGGGTTGCATGGGAAAAAATGATATGCCCAAAGAACAGTGGGGATTTAGGCTTCCGAGATATGAAGATTTTTAGTCAGGCTTTGCTTGCTAGGCAAGCATGGAGACTACTAGTAAGACCAAATAGCTTATGTGCCCGCTTGCTAAAAGCAAAATATTACAGGAGAGGTAATCTGCTGGATACAGTTTTTCCCAGAATCGCATCTCCAGCTTGGAAGGGCATCGAACACGGGCTTGATCTGTTGAAAAAAGGTGTGATATGGCGGACTGGAAATGGACACAAAGTAAGAGTGTGGAGGGATCCCTGGATTCCACGAGTAGGACAATCAAGAGTGCCACGTTCAGGAAGGGTAATTGCCGCTTTTCAAAAGTTGCCCAGTTTCTGTTACCCGATGGTTGCTGGAATGAAGATAGGCTTAAGGAATTCCTAATACCAGCTGACGTCGAGGAAATACTCAGTATTAGAGTGTCCCCGCGGCAACCTGAAGATTTCTTAGCTTGGGGTTTGGAAAAAACAGGGGAATTTACAGTTCGAAGTGCTTACCATTTGGGAGTGCAAGAACATCTTAATACACAAGGTGGTGTAGCTACAAGCTCTAGGCCGAATGGCGATCGGCCGGTGTGGAAGATGTTCTGGAAGATTAATGTGCCACAAAAGGTAAAAATATGTGCATGGAAGCTCCTGGTAGGTGGTCTACCGACAAGGGAAACAAAAAGAAAAAGACACATGGAGTTACAAGGACGATGTCTTAGATGTGGCTGCAAGGACGAGGACGGCTTCCACGCTGTTGTCGAGTGCCCAAGGGATGCAGCTTTATGGGACGCAATGCGTGATGTCTGGCCAGTACTGGCAAAAGAACAAATCATTAACACAGGTCCGGAGTAGATTTTTGGTTTGTTGGTGACCTTGACAGAGGAGGAACGTATATATGTTCTTATGATTGTCTGGAGGAACTGGCATAACCGGAATGAAATGATTCATGGTAAAAAGGAGGCACCAATGTATGCGTCACAGGTGTTTCTTCAGAATTATGTTACCTCTCTAATGCAGATAAGTGCACGAGATGGTAGAGATGTGATCAAGGGTAAAGGACCATTCATGGAGAAAGGAAGCGTGAGAAGGCAGGAAACAAATGGGCAAGACCTTGGGGTGGCAAGCTGGCCAAAACCACCGGATGGATGGCTGGCCGTAACAGTGGATGGCTCTTTTGATAAAAAAAGTAGGTTTGCAGGAACGGCGACAATAATCAGAGATGAAAACGGAGATTTTATCCTAGCATCCTGCAGACACTACTCCAACTGTGGAGATGCTTTGGAAGCAGAAGCCTTGGCTCTTAGAGATGGCATCGCTAATGCCCTAGAGTACACGGCGCAGAATTTAGTGCTACAAACGGATTGTGCAAGTCTAGCCAAATACATAGAAGAGGAAGGTTTTAACCGATCACACATTGGTCATTTAGTAAATGAGATGAAGGAGTCTTTAAGGGGTGTAAGAGAGCTTGTAATTAACAGAATTAAGAGAACACAAAATAGGGTTGCAAATCGTCTAGCTTATTTTTCGAGAGTGGAGCACCGAACCGACTTGTGGTTGCAGGATGCCCCAGATGCTCTGGCAGACCTTTTGGCTGCTGACTGTAACCCTATCGCTTAATAAGAAGCTCTTTTACCAGCGCAAAAAAAAATTTCTTTCAAAACTCTTTTTCTCAAAAGAACACCAAAAGAAAGAGATTAAGATGCAAATGACAGAAATCTGTCAAAACAGAACAGCAGGTAAAGATCGATTTTTTCAAAAATCTTTTGTTGCTCAAATCAAAAAGTGTTCTTCTAAGAAAAGTTGCGTATATAACTCAGGATTAATCGAGCTCATGTCATCTTTAATTTTTTGTGATTCTTAACGGAATTAACAGTGGACAGCAGAAATCTGTTTTCTGCGCAGAAATCTGTTTTCTGCGCAGAAATCCGAAATATAGGCTCAACTTTCCACTAGAGGCTTTACTTGGCTCAACAAAAAACAGAAAAGAAAAGATACAGTGGGGTTGCTAAGGAAATAGGTGCAAAGCACACCAAAGAATACAAAGGAAAACTGAATGAAAACAGAGAAATAAAACGGGTTGTTTCCAGGTAGCGCTTTTCTTTAACGCCTTTCAGCTAGGCATAAAAGGAAACTCAAGTATTTTCAAGTAAAGAAGCATCATCATCGTTACGGGTCTTGCGTTTACCTTTCTTACCATTATTCTTTTTAGGGAACTTATGGTCCAAGCATGATTTGGGAGTGAAAGTCATGTTACCTTTTCCCATATCAATAGTTGCTCCTAAGAGCTTCAACAGAGATCTTCCAAGGGTAATTTCTCCTCCTTCTGCACATTCAATAACAAGATAATCAGTGGGGACTGTTTTTCCTAGGAGTTTCTTAAACACTCCCTCAGCTATCCCAATGGGAAATATGGTGGTGTTATTAATGAGAGTAATTTCTTCTCCTCCATCAGCTAGCCCCCAAAGGTTCAAAGATTCATAAATTCCCTTAGGCATAAGACAAGATTCAGACATGATATCACAACGAGCATGAAAAGTTTCACCATTTATAACAACTTTAACCAAAGGGGTCATATTTGTTGACTCAAAATTTATTGGGACATGATCAAGATATTCACGAATTTGGCTATATCCCTCTTTTAAGATAGAAATATATGATTCAAGAGTATTTAATCTAGCATAAATATATGCAAAGGCTTTATCAGAACTACTGGGTAAGCTGTAGGTTGCAATTAATTTTCTTATAGCATTGAAAGCTTGATCTTTATCACAATTAAGGAAATCACCTCCTACCACAGTATCCAAAGCATATCTATAACAAAGAACAAGACCAAAGTAAAAGCTACGAAGAAACAGATTTAGAGTCACTTTAGGTTCAACTTTGCAATAGGAATCAAAAGCTCTAGACCAAGCTTCTTTGAATTTCTCATCATTACCTTGTTTGAAAGTAAAGATTGTTTCTTCCGGTGACATAATGACAGGAACAAAACTAGACATGAAAGCAAGCAAATAAATAACAGCTATGAAGTAAACTAATTTTTTTGTGTTTTTGATAAAGAGAAGCAAAATAAGACAAAAATAAAAACAAGACAATAAACAAAATAAAGAGGCTGAGAGTGAGAGACTCCCCTTGCGAGAAGACTTCCTTCTCCCCGGCAACGGCGCCAGAAAATATCCTTGATGCTTGTGATACACACGTTTGTTGGGAGACCCCAAGAGGAGGGTGTGATGAGCACAGTGGTAGGTATTTCCCCTTAGTTAGGAACCAAGGTTATCAATCCAGTAGGAGAAAGAGGACCTTCGGAAGGTTGATGCCACTGACGGTGGTTTTGGCGCTTCACCAGTGTCAGCAACAACGTGGAACCTGCACACAACACAACCAAAATACTTTTCCCCAACGGTACAGTGAGGTTGTCAATCTAACCGTCTTGCTGAAAACAAAGATTAGACGTATAGTGTGGAAAATAGTGTATGCTTGCAGTAATTAAAGAAAGAAGAAAATTGTTGTGGTTTGTTTAACAGTGTGGAAAAATGGACTGGGGTTCATAGTTTCACTAGTGGTGTCTCTCCATAAAAGATAGCATGCTGGGTGAACAAATTACAGCTCGGCAATTGACAAATAGAGGTTGCACCGTAGTGCACAATATGACATGAAGATTACTATGATATTTAGTGCGGGCATTACAACAAGATAGAATGACATCCATCTGCATCTATGACTAATAATCCATCCTCAGGTTATCATCTGAGCCCCCTTAGGTATTAAGTTGCAAGCAACAGATAATTACATTAAACAAAGTGTGTAATGTAAGCAATGATTATGCACGCGGGCACTCTCACCGTTGTTTTCTCCCTAATGGCAACAACACATCCTCCCCCTTCACGTTTATGTCACTCGAGCAAGGCAACAAGGAGGCATGAACCCACTATCAAGCATAAATACTCCCTCTTGGAGTCACTAGCAACTACTTGGCCAGAGCAACCATTAGCAACAGAAAGCATGCAAGATCACAAATAACATATGCAATAAAGAATATAATCAACTTGGCATAAGGTCAATATTCATCGGATCTCAGCAAACACAGCATATAGAATTACATAAGATCAATCTCGATCATGATAGGCAGCTCACGAGATCTAAACATGGAGGCATATGAGGAGAAGACAACCATCTAGCTACAGCTATGAACCCGTAGTCCAAGGATGAACTACTCATGCATCACTCCGGAGGCAGGCATGGTGATGTAGAAGCCTCAGGTGATGATCTCCTCTCCGGCAGGGTCCCGTAAACAGCTTCAGAACCCCCCCCCTGATCTAGGCTTGACAGTGACGGCGGCTGCGGAACTTTTTCGGGGATTTTGATCAGGTGCTTAGGGTTTTCCATCCGGGGGGGCTTAAATAGGCAAAGGAGGTGGAGCTCTAGGAGCCCCACACCCATAGGTGGCGTGGCCAGGGGGCGTGCTGTGGTGACCCAGCACACCACTGCATGTGTAGTGCGCAAGTCGGTGACATAATACTCACAGAAGGACTTATCCGTGAATATTACATCTCTCAGAGTGGTACAACAGAAACACAGCGGGACCAGGCAAAACAATAGGATACAAACTTCATTACAAAATCTTGAAAATCTCTTTGATGAATCAAGAAGATCTCATACAAATGAAACATTAGAAGAAGCAATTCGAAGATCCAAGCTGGAGAAGAACTCCGGCTCAGAACTAAAACTATGGCTGATGCCAGCCCTAATCTATGCCCTGAAATAACTACTCCAAGAATGGACTCCACCTACACCTTGATAGCTTCTCCTCCATCAGCGTTGTTGATGACGATGCTTTACTGGCTAAGTAGTATAAGACTCCACCTAGCTTCCTTAGACAGCGATGGCTTCTCGATGAAGACTTCCATAGGCTTCAACTCTAAGCAGGGGGTCAAACGGGAACGAATGAGTAACGAGCGTTACTCAGCAAGCTCATGATATATAGTGGGTAGTTTGATGCACTAACTACAGCTTTAGACTCAAAAGAGTCCTAAGCTAATGCAGGTTTTGTAAAACTTTCTTCAAGAGATTGCTTTTACTTCTGAAAACTATGCCCGCCAGACCATCACAGGAGCTAGAACTTCATGGAGTTGCCTTTCCTGTAGCGTTCGCAGTTCCTTCCCGGAACAGGGGGTAACATGCCACATCCTTTTACACTCTGCAGAGGTGCGTTACTTTACCCATGGACGACCAAGACCATGTTGCACAACCAGGTGTACATTCCTGTCCACTCCCACTCAGGTGTGGGGCCCGGTTGTTGGTCCAAGCCAAACTGTGCTTCCCCGCACAACGCATGCCCACCCATTTCTGCCAGCAGGTTGAACGCCTGATTTCACCCCTCACGATGGAGATCTACGCGCCCCTGGCAGACACTCATAGACTCCAGAGTCCGTGGGACGTAAGGGCTCCCACCCATGTGCATGCAGTCCCCGCGGAACCTACATCGTACGTTCTCTGGCAGTCCGTTGACATGCGAACGAGAGAAGTATCACAGCTGACTTACTCCTCCCATAGAAGACCCATGGTTAACGCGAATTTACGGCGCACCGAGTTCTGACGGCATTTGTGATTAATTCCTAGGTAATACGTTCCCGTGCAGATGGAACCTTCCTTTGACCTATTCATCTTACCATGGTTCCATCCGCCCACCAAACAGAACACTACCACTCGGGTAGTCATTCAAGTAGTCATATTGTTATAAAAATAGGATCATGCATTCTTTTGAGAGTAGGTGGTAATATGATAGAGTTTTTGCAATTAGTTTGTTATGAAGTACTGCAAAGGATATGAGCAAGTGATGAACTTGCCTGAGATTGAAATAACCATAATCAACCATGTCTTCGGGTTCGAGGTTCGCGTAGAAATTCCTGACATCAGAAAGATAGCAAAGTAGTCCCAGTAAGGACTACAGAAAACACTGGCAAGGATGATACATGCATAGTAATGAGATGCATCGTGAGTTACCCCGGAAAACACCCCAACTTACAAGTGTAAGCCTCGTTTGATACGATATCTTAATCACACAGATTTTAGGTGAAATGTTTCATTACTTGTGGTGATGTTGTTATTACTTGTTTTAGAGTTTCATGTGTTTCACTTTTATTTGGCAAACAATTGTTATCATATTTAAGTAGAAGTGTTATTGCTTGGTGGTAATAAGACAACGACACAAGGAAATCAACTTATTGAAAAGATAAAAGTCACATTTTATTTTATATTTAAAAAGATAGAGCTTATGGCAAAGGGTTTAGTTGAAAATGATGAACTAGTACAGTGAACTCTATCATCACAATACCTTCTACGGACTTGTGATGATAGGTTTAGTAGGTGTGAAAACATGTGAGTTTTATTAATGAGGAAAATGATAATAAGGTAGTTATTGTTGGTTATAATGGAATATTATAGAATTCCATTAATCCCTTAGAAACAAGTTTATAAGTTACACAAAATGTTTTGTGTTTGACATATTTGAATTGGAAATGTTTTTCTCTTTAATTTGATACCTCATTTGAAGTATTCTGAACATATTTGAATAAGATATTAATTTATTAATTTTAAATAAATTATTTATTATTTTTCTCAATTTTAAATGATTTAATTAATTAAGGAAAATATTTAATTTTAAAGTTTATCAAACTTTTTGAAAACTTGATCAATAGATAGGTTTTATTTTTCTGAACATTTACATATTTAATTTATATTTTTCTGATAAGTAGATTAAAAGTTATTGATTTATTAAGTTTAGTTGATTTTCTGTTTTTTTTTAAATTGAAAGGTGGAGCCTACTTGTTAGAAATTTTCTTTTTATTTTTAATTTTTTTGTTTTGAATAAGAATGATCTGACAGGGCCCATGATGACATCATCTGATGATGTCGCCGGGATCGATCCTCACAGCACACTGGTATCATGCGTTTTAATAAAGCATATTCCACAAGATATAAAAGAGAGGTAGGAATAGCTTGCCTTCGATTAGCTACATCATAGCTATCAATGGACGATGGCAATTTCTTCGGATAAACTGGCACTAGATAGGGTGCACATACTCGTACACTGATACCGAGCGTAGTCACATGAAATACAACCAATAACGAAGATACGAATGTGTGCCAGATCCTCCTCTCGCTCGCCAGTATATCTCATGTCCATAATATTTGCTTCCGTCGCCCTCTCCGCGATATACCGGGGCCTCTAGCTATACTTATTCGAAACCACAAACAGATAAGCTTTTGTAGGACATCTCCCCCTCATTTTCTCTGGCTTTAGTATCTGGTCAAGTGAGGCCGTGAGGGACTATGACAGCAGCAGCGCAAGGCTATTTATAGGAGGAGGCAGCGCACAGGTTGGGCAAAATATCCTGGCCGCCTCGCCGCTTGCCGTTTCGGCCGACATGCACGACGTCGCTGATGACGTAAAATAGTTCGCTGCTGGCATGCATGCAAGAACTGGACATGGCCGGGTCATTAGCGTGCTGCCAGCACAACATGTGGTGGCGTGGCTCCCTTAGCAAAGATATCCGTCGACTAGTACTACAGGCTCTTGTACAAAAAAGAAAGTACTATAGGCTCGTACTACTCAATGAGCATGCATGCATGGATCGAAGCAACCATCACATGCCCCCACTCCATCGATGCATGCATTAGTAGTTTACTACTAGTACAAACAAGCAAACAAGTCAGGTTTTAACTCTAATTTAATTAACTCTAATACTCTTTAGATTTCGAGCAATAGTATCTTTTGTTTAGTTGTGACTACTTGTAGTTTTGAAATTATGAGGATATTTTCTTTCTTGACGTTATGGCTATAAATAGATATAGATTTTTAAATTGGTAATTTGAGTTTTTTATTAACTCTTGGGAAACACCAAGTTGTTGTCCAACAATAGTTACCTAATTGGCTCCCTGTGATAACTACAAGGTATTCAAACTGTTCTTCATTCAAATACATGCCAAGTTTGATACATTGCCATAGTGATTTTGATTTATGGTACCTGACAACTAAATCATGTGGAAACATGATCAGAGGTCTCTGGATGCATACTCTACAAATGTCATGCCTGTGATTAGATCTTATGATAGATAAATGAGTACATATGAGAATGGAATCTATGTGAATTCCATAACTTCTTCCGAAGATAAAATGCTGCTGGAATCCTCCTTGATGAAAATTGATACTTTTGTGGGTGAAAGCAAATTGTTAGAATAACTGTTGACTAAGTATTCCATATAGTTCATTAACCACATGTCCAATTTTGTTTCTTCTTGAGAAGGATCTCAGGACCAAACCAAATGGCTTCATTCACAAGATGAACTTGTGAACTACTCTCTTATGAGACTAGACCTCTCACAAAAATATGAGGGTTAATTCATGCCCTTCTGGTTATGGTTTTGATTATGTGGCTTTATGATTTGGCTTTAATCTTTCCATGGAATTCGCATCCTTAGAGAAACACCGTTAATCTTCATGTAACCTCCGTACTTAGAAACTTGGATATGTTACCTAAGTTATAATGTGGTTTATTATTTCCCCGTTGCTATTTTTTCCTTACATGGATCATAGTTGTATCTTATCATAGATTCCTACTTGAATTGAATTAGTCCAAATTATCCATAGTTCATGGTGATCTTTACTTTGGTATTGATTCCTCTAGTTAATACCTGGATCCAAGACAACTCATTGGTGTCCATTCTTTGGCTTTCGACCACAACTGTCTCACCCTCGTGGTGAAGACAATCAATTACTCCAAGCAAAGATTTCTCTTAGATGATTACAAAAGAATGTGAGTTTATTTTATGACATCAAGTTGCCATGTGCATATAAGAAGAATTTGTTAACAAGTGGGCCAAACTTGCCTCCAAATTACTACACATATACAATTGGTTGAGATGTACTAGGTTATTCAACCTTCTGTTTGTTTGTGTATGACACTCAATTGTTTGAGTATACAAAAGTGATCTATTAACAAGGTAGCTAGTCTTGTTATCAAACTACTTCTATATAACACTAACATTGGAATATCACACTATTTCAAGAGAGTTAATAAGATGATACCAAGATATAAGAGTTACCAGATACTCTTATGATAGATTGAAATAACACTTCTAGAACACTCTACATAATCTTCGTGAATATCTTCATGTGGTAGTTCCTCCTTTCTTGTGGGTTGCTTCTCTTGCAGAATGATTCAGAGAAGATTGGAAAAAAAGATAATCTAGACAAAGTAGAAACATCTTGATTAAGACTTGGTTAAGATTTTATGCTTTTTCAATATACTTGTTATTTTGTTTCCCATAAGATATGTTCTTATATCATACATGATTGGTTTTACTTAGCTATCCATTCAATTCCTCTAGTAGAGGTTATAACTTGTTGTTATTCATTACTTGTATCCATAGATACTTTAGTTGTGGAATTATTGAATTTGACTAGAGGTGTGGAATACTTATGGAATGACGGCTTAATAGTAAATTGATCAAATGGTTCATTGATGTGTTAAAATTTCATCTGCTCACTTGAATAAGATGAATAAGACAATGATCATGAGAAGATGATTTGGGGTTTAATGATTTAAGTCGGAGTTGGTAGATGTTTTCTCAGGGTGTCATGTTGTTATTTTATGTTCTTCATTTCTAAACATAATGCAGGCATAGAGGTTTGGAAAGATCATATGTAATGATCAAGGTTTAACAGTAGTTTAAGAAGATTTATTTCTTCTTTAAGATACTTATTTTATGGTTGATGAGATATGTACATATTCGATAAATATGTTAATACAATTATCAAATCATTTCCCACTTGTGGTTTTTGAGTTAACACTTGTTTGTATCATTGGTGTTCTTATTGAACCCTTGTTATTTACTTGTGAAGGTGCACTTGACAATTATGAGATAATTTATAAAGGTGTTGTGTGAATGGTTGATAACTTAAGAGTTCATGATTAGAGAATACATTATCTCTCCTGATGTGGTGGTTCAATTGTGTATTACTATCTTGTGGAAGTGTGATTATCACTTATGTGATTTGGATACTCACCCCTCTTTGAGTTCTAGATACCTAGTGAATTATCCCAAGTCACTTAAAGACTTGTGGTTTAGGTTGTTGACAGTTTGTGTTGGTCACAACCAATTATGGTTTGTGTAACCAGATGATTTGGTATCTTAAGTTACTTGTTATAAAGATCATTCCAAATGTACTCTTGACTAGATGAACTAGACCTATTTCATCATGTCAAGTGAAACTTTGGTCACTTTGATTCTTTTAAACTTTCGCGCCAAAATTTCCCGTACTTTTAGATGCATGCTTTCCAAATGCACATCTTAAATTTAGATCCTTATAACTCCCAAACACTGGGATGTTACAGTATCTCCCCCTTAACAAGAACTTCGTCCCGAAGTTCAATCTCTCTCACATAAAGATAGGTAGAGAGAACTTCGGTAGACCGTTGAATCTTCACATCTGTTTCTTGTGTTGACCTTGGCATGTGTAGCCTCTTGTCTTGGTTGTTTACTTTCCATTGTCTTGCACGATGATCTAATACTATACCAGTTGTTATAACAACTATGTTTTGTTACTATACCTTCCTAATGGTCTTACGAAGAACACGTGGTTTTTCCACCATATAGTGCATACCAAGTTTCATTCTCCGATGAATGGGTATGGTTTCCTATCTCTCACAACTTTCTGAAGAACATTTGGTACATCCACCAGGTGATGAATAACCAATAAGATTCTTCCGGTACACTAGATACTGTCTATGGTTAGATTTCCATTTGGTTGAATCTAGTGGTCTCAAGATAAATACTGCTCAGAAGAACTAGTACAACGTAGTGTACTATGATTTAGACCCATCTATTTAGTGAAAATATCTTCGAGTTTCCTCGAGTTTTAACTCATTCCTACAGGCGACTATAACCTATTCCACTGGTTACTTACTATGGTCCTTCTACATCTTTGGGTGTTGACTACTACGGGACAACTCTATAAGTTTATTTATCGAACTTCTACATGTTTCCTTCCAGGATATAACTACTCATGTTATCATCTTGGCATCACTTGTGGTAGCTCACCATGTGTTGATGTAGTATCTCACCAACTCCAAACAGGATGTGGAATGTGGTCCATTCCCATCAGTGTCCTCATTGGCTTCTGCCTTCTTGACTTCCTGGTATTCTAGAGCTTTTGTGGTTGTTTCCATCTGCTGGTTACTCAGACCGCTCTGATTCTAATCCTATACCCTCTAGACCAGTAACATCAAGGTAGAACTCAATGTTTGCACATGCATATGCACATCAAGTTCCAACTTCATGCACAGATCTAGTCAATCAAAGATCCAAATAAGATGCAATAAATCCCAAATGCATTTAAATAACACTCATGCATCAAAAGCCCGTGAATAAAAGTACTTAGAGTAAAACATCTCAAGTACCAAGGCTCTTAAATGCTATACACTACAAATAGGTACATATTACCTTGTTATCCTAGTCTACACAACCACTCTTTGCCCAGGTAATTACTCCAATTGCATGCCTTACTACAATGGAATAAACCAAGACAAAATAATCCTATAGTAGTTGTTGTCTAACTTGGTTCCATATAGGACTAAGTACCACATCAATTGAATTAACTCATCTTGATTATGACAAGCTTCTCATGGCACCTGTGGATCCTTCATGTTGTTGGTCACATCGCATGAGTAGTAATGTAGCTTCCATCAATGCTTCTGCCTTCTCCTAACTATGTACTAAACTATAATGATTCAACTCCAGACTTGGTAACCAAGGATATGGTATATACCCTGTAGTTACCATGACTTAATGAAAGTTCTAGATTCTCAAACATTCCTAATTTATGACTCCTAAATTTACTCTATATCACATTATACTCCATCCTATACATTCATAGAATGGGTAATCATAACTGTGACTTATTCATCTCTGACCATGTTAGAACTCTCCTTTTCACAATAGCACTAATACATGCTAAACTTCTAACTATTCATACCTAGGTATAAAGGAAGTAGGTAAGTAGATTTACTCAAGTTAAGTAAGAATAATTCTATACAAGTATGATCGTGTCATTCTCAAGTGGATGATCATCATAGTTGTAGGAAGTGTGGTTTAGATAAGATGGCTTCCTATAGTCTTTACCAACCTACAGATCTCCTAAAAGGTTTTAAACCTAAGGTCGCTTCGCTCTGATACCATATGTGGTGACCCAGCACACCACTGCATGTGTAGTGCGCAAGTCGGTGACATAATACTCACAGAAGGACTTATCCGTGAATATTACATCTCTCAGAGTGGTACAACAGAAACACAGCGGGACCAGGCAAAACAATAGGATACAAACTTCATTACAAAATCTTGAAAATCTCTTTGATGAATCAAGAAGATCTCATACAAATGAAACATTAGAAGAAGCAATTCGAAGATCCAAGCTGGAGAAGAACTCCGGCTCAGAACTAAAAGTATGGCTGATGCCAGCCCTAATCTATGCCCTGAAATAACTACTCCAAGAATGGACTCCACCTACACCTTGATAGCTTCTCCTCCATCAGCGTTGTTGATGACGATGCTTTACTGGCTAAGTAGTATAAGACTCCACCTAGCTTCCTTAGACAGCGATGGCTTCTCGATGAAGACTTCCATAGGCTTCAACTCTAAGCAGGGGGTCAAACGGGAACGAATGAGTAACGAGCGTTACTCAGCAAGCTCATGATATATAGTGGGTAGTTTGATGCACTAACTACAGCTTTAGACTCAAAAGAGTCCTAAGCTAATGCAGGTTTTGTAAAACTTTCTTCAAGAGATTGCTTTTACTTCTGAAAACTATGCCCGCCAGACCATCACAGGAGCTAGAACTTCATGGAGTTGCCTTTCCTGTAGCGTTCGCAGTTCCTTCCCGGAACAGGGGGTAACATGCCACATCCTTTTACACTCTGCAGAGGTGCGTTACTTTACCCATGGACGACCAAGACCATGTTGCACAACCAGGTGTACATTCCTGTCCACTCCCACTCAGGTGTGGGGCCCGGTTGTTGGTCCAAGCCAAACTGTGCTTCCCCGCACAACGCATGCCCACCCATTTCTGCCAGCAGGTTGAACGCCTGATTTCACCCCTCACGATGGAGATCTACGCGCCCCTGGCAGACACTCATAGACTCCAGAGTCCGTGGGACGTAAGGGCTCCCACCCATGTGCATGCAGTCCCCGCGGAACCTACATCGTACGTTCTCTGGCAGTCCGTTGACATGCGAACGAGAGAAGTATCACAGCTGACTTACTCCCCCCATAGAAGACCCATGGTTAACGCGAATTTACGGCGCACCGAGTTCTGACGGCATTTGTGATTAATTCCTAGGTAATACGTTCCCGTGCAGATGGAACCTTCCTTTGACCTATTCATCTTACCATGGTTCCATCCGCCCACCAAACAGAACACTACCACTCGGGTAGTCATTCAAGTAGTCATATTGTTATAAAAATAGGATCATGCATTCTTTTGAGAGTAGGTGGTAATATGATAGAGTTTTTGCAATTAGTTTGTTATGAAGTACTGCAAAGGATATGAGCAAGTGATGAACTTGCCTGAGATTGAAATAACCATAATCAACCATGTCTTCGGGTTCGAGGTTCGCGTAGAAATTCCTGACATCAGAAAGATAGCAAAGTAGTCCCAGTAAGGACTACAGAAAACACTGGCAAGGATGATACATGCATAGTAATGAGATGCATCGTGAGTTACCCCGGAAAACACCCCAGCTTACAAGTGTAAGCCTCGTTTGATACGATATCTTAATCACACAGATTTTAGGTGAAATGTTTCATTACTTGTGGTGATGTTGTTATTACTTGTTTTAGAGTTTCATGTGTTTCACTTTTATTTGGCAAACAATTGTTATCATATTTAAGTAGAAGTGTTATTGCTTGGTGGTAATAAGACAACGACACAAGGAAATCAACTTATTGAAAAGATAAAAGTCACATTTTATTTTATATTTAAAAAGATAGAGCTTATGGCAAAGGGTTTAGTTGAAAATGATGAACTAGTACAGTGAACTCTATCATCACAATACCTTCTACGGACTTGTGATGATAGGTTTAGTAGGTGTGAAAACATGTGAGTTTTATTAATGAGGAAAATGATAATAAGGTAGTTATTGTTGGTTATAATGGAATATTATAGAATTCCATTAATCCCTTAGAAACAAGTTTATAAGTTACACAAAATGTTTTGTGTTTGACATATTTGAATTGGAAATGTTTTTCTCTTTAATTTGATACCTCATTTGAAGTATTCTGAACATATTTGAATAAGATATTAATTTATTAATTTTAAATAAATTATTTATTATTTTTCTCAATTTTAAATGATTTAATTAATTAAGGAAAATATTTAATTTTAAAGTTTATCAAACTTTTTGAAAACTTGATCAATAGATAGGTTTTATTTTTCTGAACATTTACATATTTAATTTATATTTTTCTGATAAGTAGATTAAAAGTTATTGATTTATTAAGTTTAGTTGATTTTCTGTTTTTTTTTAAATTGAAAGGTGGAGCCTACTTGTTAGAAATTTTCTTTTTATTTTTAATTTTTTTGTTTTGAATAAGAATGATCTGACAGGGCCCATGATGACATCATCTGATGATGTCGCCGGGATCGATCCTCACAGCACACTGGTATCATGCGTTTTAATAAAGCATATTCCACAAGATATAAAAGAGAGGTAGGAATAGCTTGCCTTCGATTAGCTACATCATAGCTATCAATGGACGATGGCAATTTCTTCGGATAAACTGGCACTAGATAGGGTGCACATACTCGTACACTGATACCGAGCGTAGTCACATGAAATACAACCAATAACGAAGATACGAATGTGTGCCAGATCCTCCTCTCGCTCGCCAGTATATCTCATGTCCATAATATTTGCTTCCGTCGCCCTCTCCGCGATATACCGGGGCCTCTAGCTATACTTATTCGAAACCACAAACAGATAAGCTTTTGTAGGACATCTCCCCCTCATTTTCTCTGGCTTTAGTATCTGGTCAAGTGAGGCCGTGAGGGACTATGACAGCAGCAGCGCAAGGCTATTTATAGGAGGAGGCAGCGCACAGGTTGGGCAAAATATCCTGGCCGCCTCGCCGCTTGCCGTTTCGGCCGACATGCACGACGTCGCTGATGACGTAAAATAGTTCGCTGCTGGCATGCATGCAAGAACTGGACATGGCCGGGTCATTAGCGTGCTGCCAGCACAACATGTGGTGGCGTGGCTCCCTTAGCAAAGATATCCGTCGACTAGTACTACAGGCTCTTGTACAAAAAAGAAAGTACTATAGGCTCGTACTACTCAATGAGCATGCATGCATGGATCGAAGCAACCATCACATGCCCCCACTCCATCGATGCATGCATTAGTAGTTTACTACTAGTACAAACAAGCAAACAAGTCAGGTTTTAACTCTAATTTAATTAACTCTAATACTCTTTAGATTTCGAGCAATAGTATCTTTTGTTTAGTTGTGACTACTTGTAGTTTTGAAATTATGAGGATATTTTCTTTCTTGACGTTATGGCTATAAATAGATATAGATTTTTAAATTGGTAATTTGAGTTTTTTATTAACTCTTGGGAAACACCAAGTTGTTGTCCAACAATAGTTACCTAATTGGCTCCCTGTGATAACTACAAGGTATTCAAACTGTTCTTCATTCAAATACATGCCAAGTTTGATACATTGCCATAGTGATTTTGATTTATGGTACCTGACAACTAAATCATGTGGAAACATGATCAGAGGTCTCTGGATGCATACTCTACAAATGTCATGCCTGTGATTAGATCTTATGATAGATAAATGAGTACATATGAGAATGGAATCTATGTGAATTCCATAACTTCTTCCGAAGATAAAATGCTGCTGGAATCCTCCTTGATGAAAATTGATACTTTTGTGGGTGAAAGCAAATTGTTAGAATAACTGTTGACTAAGTATTCCATATAGTTCATTAACCACATGTCCAATTTTGTTTCTTCTTGAGAAGGATCTCAGGACCAAACCAAATGGCTTCATTCACAAGATGAACTTGTGAACTACTCTCTTATGAGACTAGACCTCTCACAAAAATATGAGGGTTAATTCATGCCCTTCTGGTTATGGTTTTGATTATGTGGCTTTATGATTTGGCTTTAATCTTTCCATGGAATTCGCATCCTTAGAGAAACACCGTTAATCTTCATGTAACCTCCGTACTTAGAAACTTGGATATGTTACCTAAGTTATAATGTGGTTTATTATTTCCCCGTTGCTATTTTTTCCTTACATGGATCATAGTTGTATCTTATCATAGATTCCTACTTGAATTGAATTAGTCCAAATTATCCATAGTTCATGGTGATCTTTACTTTGGTATTGATTCCTCTAGTTAATACCTGGATCCAAGACAACTCATTGGTGTCCATTCTTTGGCTTTCGACCACAACTGTCTCACCCTCGTGGTGAAGACAATCAATTACTCCAAGCAAAGATTTCTCTTAGATGATTACAAAAGAATGTGAGTTTATTTTATGACATCAAGTTGCCATGTGCATATAAGAAGAATTTGTTAACAAGTGGGCCAAACTTGCCTCCAAATTACTACACATATACAATTGGTTGAGATGTACTAGGTTATTCAACCTTCTGTTTGTTTGTGTATGACACTCAATTGTTTGAGTATACAAAAGTGATCTATTAACAAGGTAGCTAGTCTTGTTATCAAACTACTTCTATATAACACTAACATTGGAATATCACACTATTTCAAGAGAGTTAATAAGATGATACCAAGATATAAGAGTTACCAGATACTCTTATGATAGATTGAAATAACACTTCTAGAACACTCTACATAATCTTCGTGAATATCTTCATGTGGTAGTTCCTCCTTTCTTGTGGGTTGCTTCTCTTGCAGAATGATTCAGAGAAGATTGGAAAAAAAGATAATCTAGACAAAGTAGAAACATCTTGATTAAGACTTGGTTAAGATTTTATGCTTTTTCAATATACTTGTTATTTTGTTTCCCATAAGATATGTTCTTATATCATACATGATTGGTTTTACTTAGCTATCCATTCAATTCCTCTAGTAGAGGTTATAACTTGTTGTTATTCATTACTTGTATCCATAGATACTTTAGTTGTGGAATTATTGAATTTGACTAGAGGTGTGGAATACTTATGGAATGACGGCTTAATAGTAAATTGATCAAATGGTTCATTGATGTGTTAAAATTTCATCTGCTCACTTGAATAAGATGAATAAGACAATGATCATGAGAAGATGATTTGGGGTTTAATGATTTAAGTCGGAGTTGGTAGATGTTTTCTCAGGGTGTCATGTTGTTATTTTATGTTCTTCATTTCTAAACATAATGCAGGCATAGAGGTTTGGAAAGATCATATGTAATGATCAAGGTTTAACAGTAGTTTAAGAAGATTTATTTCTTCTTTAAGATACTTATTTTATGGTTGATGAGATATGTACATATTCGATAAATATGTTAATACAATTATCAAATCATTTCCCACTTGTGGTTTTTGAGTTAACACTTGTTTGTATCATTGGTGTTCTTATTGAACCCTTGTTATTTACTTGTGAAGGTGCACTTGACAATTATGAGATAATTTATAAAGGTGTTGTGTGAATGGTTGATAACTTAAGAGTTCATGATTAGAGAATACATTATCTCTCCTGATGTGGTGGTTCAATTGTGTATTACTATCTTGTGGAAGTGTGATTATCACTTATGTGATTTGGATACTCACCCCTCTTTGAGTTCTAGATACCTAGTGAATTATCCCAAGTCACTTAAAGACTTGTGGTTTAGGTTGTTGACAGTTTGTGTTGGTCACAACCAATTATGGTTTGTGTAACCAGATGATTTGGTATCTTAAGTTACTTGTTATAAAGATCATTCCAAATGTACTCTTGACTAGATGAACTAGACCTATTTCATCATGTCAAGTGAAACTTTGGTCACTTTGATTCTTTTAAACTTTCGCGCCAAAATTTCCCGTACTTTTAGATGCATGCTTTCCAAATGCACATCTTAAATTTAGATCCTTATAACTCCCAAACACTGGGATGTTACACGTGCCACCCTATGGTGTGGCCCTCCTGTTGCCCCTCTTCGACTCCTCTTCGGTCTTCTGGATGCTTCCGGGGAAAATAGGACTTCCGGGCTTCGAACTTTCCAATTCCGAGAATATTTCCAGAACAACTTTTATGAAACTAAAAAAAGCAGAAAACAGAGAACTGGCTCTGTGGCATCTTGTCAATAGGTTAGTCCGGAAAAAACGATAAAAATGACATAAAGAAGGGAGAAAACATGTAGCAATTGGCATAATATCATCATGGAGCATCAGAAATTCGGGATACGTTTATGACGTATCAGCTACCTACAGGTTACTTCTACCTGAGCACCGTCAATTAAACCCATTTTTTCATGTGAGCAGTTGAAGAAGCATATTGGGGCAAGAACAATACCCAGTCCAGACTTGCCACTGATGGATTCTGAAGGAAACATTAGAGTTGCACCTGAAGCTATTCTTGCTAGAAGGGTCATACCAAGAAACAACCTACTTGTTGTCCAATGGCGGATAAAATGGCTCAATCTGCCAGTGACAGCTGCTAGCTGGGAGGACGAAGCTTTCATAGGAAGGGTCTTTCCAACCTTCCATACCCAGGAACGAGTATGATCTCAAGAGGGGAGCAGTGTCACAACCTGAAGCTTTGTATCTGAAAATTCCTTCCTCTATTCTTGGTTTAGTTCACGTGTTGCCCAGATCAAAGGATATTGTTTTGATAATTGATATCCTACGTGCCCCAATTCAAGGGAGCAGGTAGCCATTTCGCGCCAACTCCGTCGTTGATACGTAGAAAACGTATCTCCTTTTCCGAACACTTTTATTATTGTTTTCCTCTAAACTTGTGTGTTTTGAATACAACTAACACGGACTAACGCTGTTTTCGGCAGAATTACCTTGGTGTCTCGTTTTTGTGCAGAAAAATCAAATTTCGGGAAATTACCCAGAAAAGACTCCATTGGTCTTAAAACACAGGAAGACCCCGAGAGCCAGAAGATGGCCAGGAGAGGGGCCAGAGGGGGGCCACACCACCCCCTAGAGCCCCCCAGGTCGCGCCACGTGGTGGTGCGAGCCACCTAGAGACCCCCTCGGGCTCCCCTTTTGACTACATATTTCCTTCAACCCTAAAACCCGAGGGGGTTCGATCGTTTTTCCAGAAAGAAGTCCGTAGCTCCGTCGCCATCGTGAATCCTTTTTTGTGGTCCAGGAACTCCGTTCTGGCACCCTGCCGGGACGGAGAATTGGAGGAGATCATCGCCATCGTCATCACCAACGCCTCTCCATCGACCATCCGTGTTTCCCCCATCCATGTGTGATTAATTTCCCCGATGTAGGCTGAAGGGGATGGTAGGGATTAGATGAGATTGTTCATGTAATAATGTCGTGATTGCGAGGGCATAGTGCCTAGTATCCTCTATTAGTGTTATTGACATTGTTGCAGCTTGTTATGCTTAATGCTTGTCACTTTGGGCCCGAGTGCCATGATCTCAGATCTGAACATGTTATTGAATCACGATGATAATTATTGTTTCTTGACCATACCTGCAAGTTGTTTACACATATCGTTGTCCGGAACCCGAGGCCCCGAAGTGACAGAAATTGGAGAACCGGAGGGGATGGCTGTGATGTGAGGATCACATCTGTTCACAGAGTGTTAATGCTTTGCTCCGGTGCTTTATTAAAAGGAGGACCTTAATTACCAGTAGTTCCCTTGAGGCCCCACTGAAAACGGGCTGGTAGGACAAAAGATGTTGTGCAAGTTCTCATTGCGAGCACGTACGACTATATACGGAACACGTGGCTATGGTTACTTAGTGCTTGGATGATTTATCTTCATTGCCCATGTCTTGATTATTATATGAACTATTTTATCCATGCAACACCCGTTCATCTATCCCTATGCTTATTTATTTAATCCTGTTGTTTACTTCAAACACTACTGCTGCTGTTTTTATTTCACTGATGCTATTATTTCACTACTGTTGCTATTATAAAACTCTTACTACTAATAAACCACTGCGAACAAGTCCACTTTCAGGTGCAGGTGAATTGACAACTCACTTGTTAAGTCTCACAAATATTTGATATATTTTTTTCATCTTGATATATTCGATCTCACGGATGTCCAATAATAAAGATTAGTTTTTTTTTTTGAGAACAAATCGATTAGGGTTTGCGTGATGTAAGTTAAAAGGAAAAGGGGTTTTGTGCGGTCCAGGTGATCCGCCGGCCTATGTCGTGTTGGCCCGGCCACGAGATGCGTCGCCGGGTTATTTAAAAAAAAACTCGGAACATCGCTCATCGCAACTTCCCACTTATGTGCAACTTTTATTTTATTTTAAATTGGAAAAAAAAAACAAAAAAAAAAACTCGGAACCAACTAATCACAAGCTGTTGCCATGGCCCATGAATTGTACATAGAAAATTACTCAACTTTCACAGGTATACATATCCAAAACAGGTCCTCCTTGTTGATCAATTTCTCTCGACCCCATGGTTTTCCTGGGCTCCTTCTCTATTTGCACTGCAATGGGTTGGATAAATGACTAATCAATGTAAGTACATCACTCAAAAGTCCAGTAACCCTTTCAAGAGGGCCAGCACATTTGGCTGCCCAGTGCCCTTCAGTAGGGTCAACATATTTATCTAGCTATCTCTGCCCGAGGTGTGGATGTGTTGCAACAAATTCCAGCTCCACGTGGATCGCTTACTTCTTGGTGCTCACTTTACCATTTGGAGTTTTCCTTCCATCAACCCCAACCACGGTTGAGTGTTTACCATTCTTGATTGGAACATGAGCAGCTCCATTCGCCTTTTTTCTGTAGAGGAGATGTCTTTTTCGCAGGGTTTGCCCCTCTGAAGAGATTCGAAACCAGTTTAGCTCACAACAGCAATGCACAAAACTGGCTAAATGCTAGAGAACTTCAGTAGTAAGCAATCAATCTTACCTGATGTCTATACTTTTTACACTCTTGGTTTGGGACTTCTTTGCAACTGAGGCGCCCCGGTTGGCGAAACCAGAAGCTTTTGGAGCGCTGGCTGGCCGCACAGAATCTTGTTCTGACGAGCAACTAGTTGCAACCTCGCAGTCATCTGAATCCTCCGTCGCAACAGACCCAGCCCAACTCCACTGTTGTTCAGGACTGCTTCGCTGATAGAAGGCTAGATCATGTGTAGCATCAGGTCCCAACTCTGGCAAGGAACTGCTGCTCCTCAGGTGGGTATTGTCGCCATTACAAGTATCAAGCCACAAAGATGGATCACTCTCTACAAGCACGTCTGACAATTCGAAATTTGGCTTGGTCTGCCTTGGAGTATCATTGCTTCCGGTCTTTCAAAATTAAAATGCACAAAATGAGATTGATTAAACTGTATGATAGTTCTTCTGATGATTATGTTGTATTTTTTTAGCAAATGCAGCAGAGTTAAACTTATTTTTGAAAAAAATCATCCGAGTGTGTGTCCAATGAAAAATGCAGCTAGTTAGGTCTATTTTCGCAGTTTTGCATTCAAATTTTGATCAAGAAAATGCTGCTTTGTGAATTTTCAGCTTGAAAAATGAATACCTCTAGACATCCAACTTCTTCCATTGGGTGCCCGGAATCAGGGGATGTATGACCGATTTTAATGTCTCTTAATATGTCTGGGCTCGAATGTGAACTTCGCATGTTTTCATTTTCTCCATCTTTGCTAGCCAAAGCTGTCTTGAGGCAAGCAATCTGCAGCAAGAGAAACATGAGCAGAAGTTGCTTCATCGGCATCACAACAGTACCAAAGAGGAGACTGGTAACTAAATTAACCTGTTCTTTGAGATCTTTGACTTCTCCTCCTTCCTTGTTTGTCTTGGCTGCTCCAAGCTCAACAGTGGCAACTCTTTCAGCGAACTTCAAAGTGCTTATTGATTCACCAACGGCGTCTGGTTCAGGGGCTATGTGAATAAACATCAATGTTTTTGCTTGTCCTCCTAACCATGGCAAGAAAAAAAATTATTTCTTACACATGTTTTCGGTTCCAAGAAGGTGCAATTAAGGATGTCGAGTTTTAGAGATACCAAGAGAGTCCTGCAGTAATTGAGTAAGTTTGCTATTTCGGTAAGGAACATGCGCGTTTTTTTGGGCAAGGGACGCAATGACATCTCCTAGTGCTGCGAGCGACTTGTTTATGTGTTGTGCCTCCTTCAGTCTGTCTCCTACAACCTCGGATTTATCGACTCTTTCACTGCCAGCTAAATCCACAAGATGCATGCAGCCTCTTAGGACTGTGCCTGATGTTAGATCTCTCCCTTGAACATGGACTGTTAGGCAACTGCAAAGTGCATTCCTCAACCATCAGCTAAAAATACAAGGCTCATATTTTTGTTTCCCATGAAAGGCAGCATTAATTGCAAAATCAAGTGTTACCTATGAGAGCGACTACTTCTGTCATTCATCGCTGTTGAGCAAACTGCACGGTTCTTTTGACCAAGATTCATCAAATCAACCACATCGGACGTCGATGCGACCGGTACTATGTTTGCATCTGGAACTGCAATACCTTTCTGCGAGCTATTGCGAATTTCTAATGTTGCTTGATGTTAAGGAGATCAAGTATATCATAAAAAAAAAACAGATTCATGTGTGTATTAAAATAATGATGACTACGACTGACAGTCTGACATGATAAAAGTATCTAATTCACCAGCAAAGGATATTTCTTGTTTGGACCACTATGAAGCAGATCTCTCACTTGTTCATTATAGATCTCAAGCATCTGCACAGAAATTTCATAACAAAATGTATCCTTCCTCTGTGCTTGAATGTCGAACAGATCATTTAAAGCCCTATAATTGACACCAAGCCCTTCTTCTGTCAATACTTTAGGACCACTCTGCAACATCACAAAATGATGTTTTTATTGCAACCAGACAAAAATTACGACAAATATGGGGAAATCGTGTACCATTGTAAAGGTCTTCCCTGACCCAGTTTGTCCATAAGCAAATATACACACGTTATAGCCATCAAGAACAGAACGGACTAAAGGCTGCATGTCTGCAAAGACCTCCGCTGCACTAATCAAAACAATGCATGTCATTTGATTGTCAAAGATACTATGCTACATAAAATAAATAAGCACTAGAGCAAAAAAAAAAAAAAAATTGCCGGGAGCACTAGAGCAACTTGTAGGTACAACCTTGTGTGGCTAAGGGTCCAAAAACCCTATTGAAAGTAAACGATTTCCGCGCATCTTTTGCATGTTTGGCTGCAGTCATGACAGTGATAGTTCTATCTTCTGTGCTAGCAACACTGCTCAAGGCACTTTCCTTTCCAGGTAGGAAAGGTCTCACTCGACAGTACACTCTAATATTCCCTGGTGACAAAGGATAAAATGAAGTATTAGCATGTAGTGTTGCACCATGAAGGATGAGTCTGCAATCATGAAGATCTCATTTTGTAAGATTTTTACAGTGGTGCCTCTTTTTTTTTTTTGAAACAGGAAAACCCAGCCTCTGCATCTAGTTGATGCATACGGCTTTTATATTAATAATAAAAGTGGTACCTCTAAGATCTTGTATTTGGTTGTACAGCTTGCGGTTTTCCTCTAGAACTTTATGATAACCAGAAGCCGCATGAGAAATAATGCGCAAATGATTTCCTATCAGAACAAGAAAGAATGTGAGATGCATCTAATGATTACAAAGAAACATGTATAAAATATTATTAACACCGAAGACTCCGGATTCAGTTTACCAAGCTTAGCAAGGTCTTCAGAGTACTGCAATTTGAACTGCTCTATCCCAGACTTAACAGTACAAATGTTGCTTTTTAAATCCTACAGGATATATCAACAGAAGTTGGAAATGCAAGTAAGGGAACTCAAAAAATAAGCTTGAGCATTAGAAATACCTGGATCTGTTTCTGCTGTAGATCAAAATGTATTCCTGCCTTTGCCTGTATATGTTTTTCCATGTTATCACCATTCGCTAGCACAGCAGCACTCACCTTCCCCGTCGTACTAATATAATTTTTCTCTTCCTCTTCCATCTTCATATTATTACTGACAGAATTTTTGTCTTCTTCGTCCATCTTAACATGATTAGTGAAAGAACTGTGGTCTTCTTCGTCCATCTTTACATTATTAGTGAGTCAATGAAAAATACTTGGTTAATTCATTTCAGCAATGGGACAGGGTATATATTTCAGTTCAACAGTATGTTACATATGTCCAATAATGATATGCTATTATGTTGTAGTTCACAGAAACAAATACCTGCCCATGATCGTGGGTGGAAGTTGCCTCCATTTCCTGTGGTGTGTCTGTTGACTGTGTTGTAGATAATGAGCTACCGTCATTAGGGTCTATAGTGTATTTCACCTATTAAGAGTTCTCTATTAGCTCAGATGCACAAGAGGTTAGTATAACCAAAACTAAAAGGTCGACAAAAGAAGCTGAAAAACGTGAACATACCGAATTATTCTGGTTTGCCATACGACGCTCAAATTCATGAATAACTTTACTCAGGAGTGATTCAACAAGCTGCAAATTAGCGGAGCCCCTTCTATAAAAAATAATGTTCATGTATGACGCTGCGTAAAGAGTAAACTGTGCAGTAGTCTCACCGACGGAACTTCTTCTGGTTTCTTATCAGAGAGAACTGTTTGAACAAGCATTCTGATGGAGTCTGAAGTAATCTACAACCACAAATACGAATATCATTTCAGACTAAAGAAAACCACCTACTTTGAAGCTAGAGCCTCAAATAGATACTAACTGTTTTTTCTTTGAACGAATAGTTACATACGGTTTCGCTGGGTTCTAGTGAACAATCAAGACTTAAAGTTTGCTCCAGTAATATGCCATCCCGAAGTAGCTCAGCTGAGTGACTCCTCGTCATTGCCTTCATAAAAGGTTCGTTCTTACGAACGTGGCATTTCGCAGACATTGACGGCTTTACAATGCCACCATGTCTAAACAAAGAATGTTTGCCCAGATGCTTAGTTTCAGCAAATGACTTCAGCGCAAGAACACAGTCTACAACTCGAACACCTTGTCCACCCTATAGAGCAGTTAAAATAATATATATATCATGAAGTTCACTGTCATGAGTTTTGCACAAGCTGAAGCAACATTCCTTTGAAAGTGTATTATGAGCCAAGAGTTAAAGCCGCAAAATTGTGCTCGAGAGGGGACTAGCGGTAAAAATCATATTCAACTGAAAATGATAGTGTCACCTTCTCCAGGTCGGAAACCTCAAATGTTGGGAGACCTAAATCTTGTAGGCCTGTGAGAAAATTCCTCACATTTTCAAAGTACTGGTATGCACAGAGAGCTGAACCATCTGCAGGGATAGTAGAAACCTTTTGGACCTCCACAACCTGGAACAATCGCACTCAGCATGAAAAAACACCTAGTAACAGAAACTGGTAATTATAAAGATCCGAAGGAGACAAATGCAACCTTGGGTACGGTTCCAGGCTGAATCTTATTGACTGCATTGCAAAGAATGATGCCATTCCTCAGGCCAATCCGGAATTCCTCCTCGGAAGGTTCTTCTGCAAGGTCCCTTGCGCAGACTACCCCTACTGTCCTTCGCAACCAGTTGGTTGCTTCATTCCTTCTTACTGCTGCATTTGTCAACAGAAAACAAGCATAGGTTCAGAGAGTTCAGCTATCTTAGTAACAACACTGCAGTAGCTGTAGTATCTAAATGTTCAGATACATAGTGTACTGCCCAAGCTAATGCTTAAGCTCTGAGATTACAATTATGTCGAGAAGGCACTAGATTATGAACGTGAAATTCAACTGCATGGATTTTTTTTTTTTTTGAGGGAAACCGGATAGATATTTTAACTGTCATCAACGATATTGCAGGAAAAATTAATGACCAATGGCTAAGTGTGTTCAGCTTCAGCACGACTTATTCAGCCTGCTACCACCAAGTGGAGAAATTATAAGAAAATCTTGTTCTATGCAAAAAATATGAGATGATACCAATGCAATGATTTTAGACCATGGTACTGTTTTAGCACAGTTTAAGCTCCAATCCAAACAACATTTCATAAGAACTAAAAGATTATGACAGAAAACACACGGAAATTCAAACAAATTCCATCCTCCATTGAGATATACCACCCTTCCGAGCATCATCAATCCACCATAATATTTCGCGAACCAAAACTGCCCTGCTGAACAACAGGCCAGCACCACATTAGGGACAACTCACCGGCCACCTCAGCCTTGCGCCAGGCCATGTCAATGTCCCTCCCTAACGCCACCACTTCACCTCCAACCCCTTCTCCTCCCTCCAATCCTTCCCCGTGCATCCTCAGCACGTCCTCCACGACGACCACGGCCGCCACCGCCTCCTGCTCCGGCGACGCCATAGAAGCCCCGGGTCAGCACCGAATCCGGCGACCCGACCACGGCCGAAACGCCCGGGAGGAGGCGGCGACGCGGGGAAGGCGCGATCGCGGAGAGAAGGAACCGGATTAGGGGAGAAATCGGTGGAAGGGGGCCGCTGTGTCTTCTCCTCCAAATGGTGGTGGTGGCGCTCACGAGCGGGTTGGTGTTTTCCTTTTTTGAGAGGGCGGTGAGGGTGGGGAGTGGAAATAGGAGGACTTTGAGGGTGTGGACTCCATATATTTGGTAGCAGATTATGGTGACTAAAAATGGGTTTGGAGGCTATTTTTGGGAGCATTTCAAAGTTTTGCAACTCGTTTTCCATGCTTGGGAAGAAGGTAGTAAAGAAATTTATCTTGTTGAAAAGTTCCGTTAATCGGTTAAAAGTATGTTATGTATCTTAGCGGTGGAGCCAAGATTTTTTAGACCGGGTGGGGATCGAATTGCACATATAGATGTGGTGTTTATGTGTGAAAGTTCTATGTGTAATATTAGGTCTAGCTAGGTACGTACAAAATGGATCTCATTAATTCGGCTCTACAGTTGTTTTTCTGTCGCCGGCGATATTCAATCTTTCTGCGAATATATGTGGGATTGCATATCTTTGTATTAATAGAAATCAATAATAAAGTTACGATGATTCTTACACAACATACCCCGTAATAAAATATTGTGAAACAAATTGAACATTTTAGTGGGTCTCTCCATAGCTAAGCATGGGTATAGCATTTGACATTTGGTCATATGTGGTTTGTCAGTACCATTGGATCCTTGCTAAGAGTTGTGCCAAACTTGTTTTCTTTCAATTTCAAGAATTTGAGGCATACGTATCAGTTTGGAAGTTGTTCTAGTTGGTCAAACAAAGTCAAACTATTATAGCTGAATCAAAGGTCAAATTATAGTGCTTAAAGACAATCTCCAATTGCAAAAGGACCATGTCAGTGTACTGCCCTCCTGCCTCTCATTGTATATGAATAGATAAAACAAAACAAAGATTACTTGCATCATCTAGATTTTTTATTTTTTGATAAAGGGCTTTTATTACTTAAAATATTTAAGCATTACACCCGGTCTCTGCATCATCATAATGCACACAGCCGAATTCCGAAGCTGAAAGGAAAATACGACAAGTCTAAACTTGCATCATCCAGATGAGTCCTTACAAGTAGATACATATATATGGCTAAACCAGGCATTGATAAATAGAAGAGAAATCAGCATCATGATGCCTCTTTGCAAGGGCCATTTAGTGCGAGCATCACGAATTAAGGATCTTGTCCATATGCAGCTAACCTACAAGAATCATGACTATAATGTCCTGCTTACAGCTTCTCGAGAATTCTGTGTTTCGGCGAGAATTAAATTTTTCTCTCTTACGTTTTGTATTCCTACCCTCGATCCGTGGGGATGCTATGCACTTGTATTGCAGTTGTCCTTATTCATATTTGTTTTCAAAACAAAAGTAAGAATATCAGTAGTGACCCACCATAAGTCCCGTTTTTCTAGAACCCACAAGAGATGGGGCCACACGTGACAGCACATTGTTTAACCACCACCGCCACGACCATTTGTGACTACTCACGCTAGGTTACCATTTTCTAGGGTCTTCCATTCTCGGCACCGATTTAGGATTAACTCCACGACAGTAGACAAGAGAGACTTGTCGTTGGTTCATCTCAAGCCAAAATGTTGCGCAGGCTATAGATGATAATGGAGTTACACCCCTTGCATAACACCACTGGAATTACTGGCTAGAGGTCACCCCACCACGGCAGGATCTACAAGCTCATTACCGGAGCCAAATGCTACCTAGATGTCGATCCAACCAAGATAGTATTTTCTCACGGAGACAATGAGGGGCGGAGACACTTCAATTGCCATAGTATGGAAATATGGACCATCAGTTCTTATTTTGTCAATGATAAGTCTTAAATCGCCAAGTCTTTTATTCTGCGTCCAATCATCATCATGCAACTCACTGCATTTGTAACCGAATGATACTACAAAAACTTGTAGTTGCATGTCGCTGACATTATTACTACGATCTCATGTTACTGTGATTTACAACAACAACCAAAAAAATGAGTAAAACCGTGAAAATCATATACGTTTAACCTGAATTAAACTCCTCTTTCATTCGTTTTTTGCTTTGTTCATATTTTGTAAAACTGTATCAAATTCGAGTGTGGAAAAATGGACTTCTGCTAAACTCTACTGTGAAAAAAAATTGTCAGTTAACTTTACTGTAGAACAGAAGAACTACTCTAGTGTGGAAAATATTCATGTATTCGTGTGATTTTCTCATTCAGTGCACTGGTCTCCAATCGATAAAGTCATTTATGAGATTCGGTGCCGGGGGGATAAGTGGCTGGGAAATACAACGATCAAAGACCAATATATATCCATCTATGTGTTAAGAAAACTGCATTAACGTACACCAAAAGAAACAGCATGTTTACATCCAACACACACTACACTGTCCATGAAAATGGTTTATTTATTTCAAATACAGAATGCAACGACAAGGGTTTAGTAATTATTTTACATCCAGAACGCCACGGGACGATGCAGGACTGACCTACTAGGTTGGCCAGGCACGTTGAAGTATCTAACCCGGCGGTTGTGAGCAGTCGTCAGGTCTCCATTTTCATCATATTTCATAGAAAATGCAGTCACTCGAAACAGATAGCGACATGGCAAAGGGCCCCCTTTCCTGTACTTGTAAATCCCCCCCCCCCCCCCCCCCCAACAGGACGCTTATCATCGATGCAGACGGACTGTACAAGGCAGAATTCGCTGTTGTGTCCCATGAGGATGAGGGTGGCACCAACGTGCCTCTCAGCCCGGATCCCGACTGAACAAGGGTCTCTTTGCTGACCTTCCGTGCATGGCATTGCCCATTGCTGGCGGTGGCAGCACAAGAGCAGAGGTGGCCAATGGGGTCCGGGTAGGTGCAGAGCCCAACCCAGGCTTCCAGCTTCCTATCAAAGTACCCGCAGCCGTTAAAAGGAAGTGTCCACTCACCAAATGGTTCCCAGATCCCCTTCTCCGTGTTTTCCTCCATGTTTTTTCTTTTGATAAAGGGCTTTATTACTTAAAAGCTTTAAGTATTACACCCGGCCTCTACATCGTGAAATGCACACAGCCGAAATCCAACAAGAACAAATGGACGACAAGCCTAAACAAATCATACAGACATATATTGTCGACCCTATGGAGCTGCTATCTGTAGATCAAGCGACCATCCATGTGGGATAAAAATATCCTTCGCCATCTGCTGCTCCAGACGTGCATATGCCTTCGTAAAAAGGCCTCGTAACTCCTCCGCTGTAATGTGGACCACGAAAGGAGTATACATGTGCATCAGAATAGAAGCTGCATACGAGAAAAACTTTATCCTTGAAAATATTGTCATTCCGACATAGCCAGAGCGACCAAATAACGGCAAGCTCTACTGCCCTAATAATAGTTTTAAATCTTTTGTCTACCCTATGTAACCAATTGCCGAAAATATTCGCAACGGATGTTGGCGGATAAAGATTCGAAACCATTTGGATAGCGGACCATATAGAACGCGCAAATGAGCAATCACAGAATAAGTGCTTAATGTCTCCTTATTGGAACAAGAAACGCACTTGAAACTTCCATGCCAATTACGTTTGACAAGATTATCTTCGTAAGAATGACCCCTTTTCAAAGATACCATGTGAAAACTTTAATTTTCGATGGTACCTCCATGAGCCATATGTTTTCAGAAATATCGACTGCAAATCTGATTGGATCAAAGCTTTGTACATGGAATCCACGGAGAATGTTCCATTCTTCGTTAGATTCCACCGAAATTCATCGTTTCCTGGTGCAAAATTGACCGTAATCAACCTTTGAACCAGCGTATTCCATGACAAAAGCCTTGGACCGATGAGATCTCACCTGATCGTCACGTTATGAGGTGATGTTTGCATGACAGTAGTCATCGTATCATTCTTGTGACATGCAATTTTGTATAGTGCCGGATATTGTTCTCGGAGTGTGGTATTACCCAACCATTTGTCTTCCCAGAACCTTATCTGTGACTCATCCTTAATATTAAATACCCTATAACAAAAAAAATTGTTTTTTAGTCTCCATTAGGCCGGCCCAAAAGTGTGAATCACCTGGTTTTCACGTAACCTGTGAGACTGCTTTCGAACCATGTATTTTCTTTTAAGGAGTGATTGCCAGACGCCATCTTCTGTAAGTAGTTTGAAAAACCATTTACCAAGCAGGGCTGAATTTTTGACTTGCAAGTCATGAATACTCAGCCCCCCTGATCTTTTGGTCGACAAACTACATCCCATCTGGTAAGCCGATATTTCTTTTTCTCACTGTCGTCTTGCCAAAAGAATCTCGATCATAAATAATCCAACTTTTTCAAGACTCTTTTAGATAACTGGAAGAAAGATATCATGTACAGTACCATATTAGATAGTAATAAATTAATGAGTAGCAATCTTCCACCAAGGGACAACAATTTATCTTTCCAACTAGCTAGCATTTTTGGTAGGCGCTCTCTGATAGGGTTCCATTCAGCATTAGTCAGTCTCCTATAATGTATTGGTATACCCAAATATTTAATAGGAAATTGGCCTTGCTCGCATACGAATAACTCGGTATACTGAGCGACAGCATCCTGGGCCTCGCCAAAGCAGAAAAAATCGCTTTTATGGAAGTTGATTTTTATTCCGGATAACTGCTCGAATACCAAAAGTATTAGTTTCAAATTCGTAGCTTTATCTAGATCATGCTCCATAAATAGAATCGTATCATCCGCATATTGAAGAATGGATAGTCCCCCATCAACAAGGTGTGGAATTACCCCTTCAATTTGGTAATTTTCTTTAGCTCTTTCGATCATGATCGCTAACATAGCAGCCACAATATTAAATAATATGGGCGAAAGCGGATCACCTTGTCGTAAGCATTTTTTTTCTCTGGAAGTAACGACCAATCTCGTCATTGACTTTAATGGCCACACTACCTCCAGACACGTAACTGTGAACCAGGGCGCACCATTCTTCTGAGAACTCTTTCATCCTCATAGTCTGTTGGAGAAACTCCCAATTCACTTTATCATAGGCCCTTTCAAAGTCTATTTTCAAAATCACACCATTAATTCTCTTCGTGTGCATCTTATGTACGGTTTCGTGTAAAATCACGACTCTGTCAAGGATATTCCTACCTTGCATGAAAGTTGTCTGTGTAGGTTTTACAATCGGATGGTAGCGACTTTAGTAAAGATTTTGAAACTAACGTTTAGTAGGCATATTGGTCTATACTGTTGTATCCTTTCTTCCTCCAAAACCTTAGCTAACAAGACGATTTCCCCAAAATTAAGACGAAACAGCTCCAGTTGTCTGTATGTAAGCAACCAAACATGTCTATGAGATCATCTTTAATGACCTCCCAGAAATGTTGGTAGAACTCCTCTGGACAACCATCTAGACCTGGTGCCTTGTTATGTTCCATTTGAAATACCGTCTTCTTTATCTCCTCCTTAGTAAAGGGAGCATTCAAAAAAAGCGTATTCCTCATGGGACACTTGAGTAATATCATCCGTACGGGACTCATCCATGGTAATATTACTTACTTCCGGAGCCCCAAACAGACATTTATAAAACTTTGTAATGTAGGCCTTCAACTGAGCCTGTCCCTCGATCGGACATTCATCCCGGTGAAGAGAATGAATCTGTTTTTTCGTATGTCTCCCATTGGCGACATTGTGAAAGTATCAGGTATTCGATTCTCCTTCCAAAATAAATTGAGCCTTAGATCGTTGGTACCATTTGAGCTCCTCTTCCCGCAACATGTGTGCCACCTTTGCATTATATTGACCTTTCAGTTCAATCTCTTGCATAGTTAACAACCTTGTTTCATCGTTCTGGTGCAGCTCATCAATAATGGCACATAAGCGCTCTTTCTCCTTTTTTAGCATACCAGTAGTGTGTCTAGCTCATCCCCGAAGATATTTACACACATTGCGCATTTTATTATTCCATCTCCGGATTGGATTGTCCCCCACCACTAGTTTACACCATATTTTCTTCACCAACTCATTAAAACCATCATGCAGTAACCAGCCAAGTTCAAACTTGAACTGCAGTTGTGTATGTGGTTTCATTCTGCCGGTTGATAACAGAAGGGGTGCATGATCCGACAAAGCCTCAATACGTTCTAGTGTGCGCACAGTTACCAGCGGAAATTTATCCTCCCAGCCGGTACACATGAGCACTCGGTCTAGTTTTTCGTATGTAGGTTCTGGCAGACTATTAGCCCAGGTGAACTATCGTATAGTCATATGGACCTCTCTCAAATCCAAGCTATCAATGACAGCGTTGAACAAGAAAGGCCAACGACCGTCAAACCGCCCCCTGCTCTTCTCATGAGGGAACCTTAGCATATTATAATCACCCCCAATTAAAATCGGGTATGGATCATCCTTAGCGAGATTCACTAACTCACGAAGAAAAGCCTCCTTGAACTCTTCCTGGGCAGCACCATACACGGCAACCAAACTCCATACGAAATTATCAGCTCGGTTACAGAGGTGTAATTTTATATGAAAATCACCATCCGACCTTGCTAATATATCAAAAGAGTCTGATTTAACGCCTAGTAAGATGCCACCGGATCTACCGCGGGGAGGGATAAAATTCCAAGTAAAGTCCACGCCACCAGAAAGGCGATCCAGAACGCTCACTTGGAAATCTCTCCTTCCTGTCCCGGAAATAGCCAGAAACTCCAACCTATGATCCCAAGCATATTGAGAAATATTCAAATGTTTAGCCAAGTCACCAAGATCTCTGCTATTAGTGAATAATCCATTCATCGGGAAACATAGGAGTTTTAGGCAATTTCTCGGCTTTCCGCGGAGAAATTTTTCTTTTATTTTTGGCAATTTTGGATTTTCGGACGGTTGCAGATCAAAGATCCTAGCCCGTCCTCATCCACTCCTACCTCAGTCACTTCACCCACGAGATGAGATAAAAAAGTTGTTCATCAACTGTGGCATTCGCTGAATCATCATCTATGGGTGACATATCAAGCCTAACAAATGCATTTGGTTTGACCGTTAAACGATCATACTCCACATGCTTCAATGCATTAGCTGACAACATAACCTCTTTTTTGTTTCTTCCTAAACAAACACCAACAACACCTAGACTAGATGACAGTTTGGAATGTGAATAAGAAAAAAAGATTTTTGTTTTGAATGCGTACCCACAAATGAAGATGCGAACATCTCCGCCTTCCGATGCATGGCCTTGGACATAGCGTCCTCGTCAGTCGATGAAACTCCGTCAGTAGAGGTGAGATGACGTGCGCTGCGCCTAGGCTCCCCCTTAGGCTGCACACGTCTCTCACCAGCGACGGCTGGCGCCGTGGTAAGGGACAACGTCGAAGCAGAGTCCCTCTGAACCACATCGCCCACCGCCATGCCTCGCGGTGCCGCAGTCCGCAGGTTACAAGGCCCACTACCCACGGCCTCCACATGGACCGTCTCCTCCCTGAGACCGCCCGCCAGCTGCTGGTTGGCCGACGCCTGGGAGGACAAGACCGCAGCCTCCGCCTCCGTGGTCGACGAAGAAGGCCCAGCGGACCCAGCCCCTGCCGTCGGGCCACTGGAAGGCCTAGCCGGCGACACCAGCCACTCCATCGTGCCCCCCGCAAGCGCACGGGCGGGCGATAGGTACGTGTCGCCCAGCGCCTCCTCTGTCGGGCAGAGCGGGAAGCGCCGGCCCCTCAGCTGCTACCTCCAAGGACGGGCGGGCAGTATCCAACGCCATGCCGCCCACGCTGGAAGGATGATGCCTCGGCGTCCTCTCGTTCTGCGCACACGCGACAGATAGTAGCACGCCGCTCGCCACGTACCCAGCGGGCTGCTGCTGAAGTACTGACGTCACCTGTCTCTCCTGTTGCACACCAGAAAGTGGGCTTCTCGTCGCGGACACACGCTGTTGTGACGTCGCAGCCTTAAAATCCGGTATCAGAAGACCACCCGAAGAGCTCAACCATCTAGCAATCTCTTTCCATTTTGGTGTTTGAGGACTGGGATTGATCGGAGTTACCGCATAGCCTCGCAAAAGCGCCAGAGCATCAGCTTCGACCTGACTAGAGCTGCATGAAGTAGTTGAGTCAACCAACATACTACCCACCCCAAAACTTCCCTACTCAGGAACACCAGTTGCATGATGACCACTCTCGTCCACTACACCCCTCTCTCCCGAGTCCCCTTGTACTTTATGATCCCACACGTAAGGAATGAAATCAGGCTCAGGCACAAAGTCCTCAGGCTCGGGTCTGAACTTAAAACCAAACCCTGCAACCGCAAGACCTCATCCGTGGATATAAACGGACCCTCCTTGTCAATCCCTCTAAAAATCTCATTGTCAGCCAGAGCAACCCGAAGCCTGATGATGCCTCTAGGGCGTAGAGCCAGAAGATCCACTTCCAGAGTAGAGCCGATCAGAGACCTCACTGCCCAGAGCCCCAGAAAGTGCCTCAGCGGATGCGGGACTCCCTCCACATGAACCCAGGTCTGGAACATATCCGTCTTTGGCTTAAACTCCTCAGGAATCCACTTGCTGAACAACAACCTAGTGGACTAGGAAGGAACGCCAAAGTCCATACCATCGAATCTCTGCAACTCAGACTAGAACGGGAAAGCCAGAGTGGAAGAAGTAGCACGATTAGGCAGTGCCTCCCACTTCCATCTCGGTGCCGAACTCATGCGAGACACCGTTGCCTCAACCTTCTTAGCGGTAGCAGCTGTCCCCTGCACCGAAACAAGAGCAATAGGACCCACTGTCGGAGCCAAGTTAGCGTTGTAAACAGAATTCGGGAACATAGAGAACATCGTTTCCTTGGTTCCAATCCCTCCAATTGTCACGACAGGCTTTGGAAGCTTTAGAGTTGGACACTTCTTCATCGGATGTCTGTCTTTGTCACAAATGTAACAGTAGTGGCTGACGGGACAATCTTTAGTCGCATGCGAATCAACCTCGCACTTCCAGCACCTCGTCTTGACCTGCTTGGCAGGTTGAGGCACCACAGCAGCAACATCGGCACCCCCAGGAGCGGTCGTAGGAGCAACGACACACTCAATAGGTAGCGCCGGAAATGCCGGTGGCGCCAAAACCCCTTGAGACGTCCCCTGCGCAGCCGCAGCTGCGGCGCCGTCCGATGCTGCGAAGTATATGGGCAACTCACGTTGTGCATTGATGCAGAAGATGGGCGATGGCAGGAGCTGCTCGCCAAGGAAGGCAATGGAGGCTTTACCAGCTGCTATCAACTGACCAGAGTCGTCGCAATTAGAGTCGGATGACAAATCAACCTTGCGGATGTTGTATCCCAAGGACCGGTTATCCAAGACCAGATAAAGATGCCGCCTTCCCGTACGGACGCCGCCACGCTCATGAGACCTTTGCTTGGGCATCCTTCTTCTCTCTTTCCAACACAGAGCCAAGGTGGCGAGGAGAGAGGGGGGTGGTTGCGTTGAGCAAGATCGAGGAGGCGGAGGCAGAGGGGAAGCCCTATGTATCGCTTGAGGCGAGCTGAAAGCCCGGCATCGCTTACGTCCTCTTTTCTAGATGGGCGTGGGCCAGCGGGACAACATGCACGTGTCTTCTAGCAAACCAACAGCCAATTCTCAGCATGCATGTCCCCCGAGTCAAAAAAAAAAAAAAAAACTAGTCATCAGCTAGCCACCTTCTGAAAGAGAAACAACGACCAGACTCGAGCACACAGCGCGCCCGTGTATTTCTTTTTCTTCTTCTGATATTTTTCACATGTTTGTTTCTCCCTTTTTCTATTATGGAAATGTTTTAAAATAAATGTAAACTCATAATGAACATTTTTTGTAGAATTCAAGATAAACGAAAATATTTTTCAACGTACATTTTTTAAAGTAAATGTTCATCTGCTTCAAAATAAATTCATAAAAAAAGATTGATTGTGTGAATATTTTCTTTAACCACATAAACATTGTTTAGTGCCGTAATAAAAAAATTCTACCATCGTGAAAATATTTTCTAGAAAAAATTCACGGGTAATAACAAATGTTACGAGTGAAATGTATACACAGTAAAAATATGGCCGAATAAATTTATCAACCCCTTTTTTTTATAGTGAACACTTTTTCTAGAAAATGTTCACGTGTAAATGTGCACAGATAAAAAAAAGTCGTACAAATTTAAGAACATTTTTATAGGTGAATGTTTTTCTTGTAAATGTTCACACGTAAAATGTGTTCACGAGTAAAATGTGTTCAACGTAAAAAATGTTCAGTGGTAAAAGTGGTCATGGATAAAAACGGTCGGCGAACATTTATGAACCTTTTATTACAGGTGAGAAATTTTATATAAAATGTTTCGTGTGTAAAAAATGTCCATGGATAAAAGAATTATTCAGGGGTGGTCATGGGTAAAACGACCCTCGGGGAACCTATTTTTATAGGCGAAGACATTTTATAGAAAATATTCATGAGTAAAAAATGTTCACGGATAAAAAAACATTTAGGGGTGGTCATGGGTAAAAAGACGGTAGAAGAACTATTTTTTTATAGCGGGTAAAATGTGTGTAACATCCCAAGTATGAAAACAACCCTAGAATGTTTGTTTCTTGCTTAATTATGCTCTGCATCATGTCATCATATTCATTGCATTTGTTTTGCATTTGTTTTCTTTGTTTTCCAATTGAAATTCCAAACCAAAAATTCAAATATTTGTTCATACTTGTGCTCTCACAATTTTTCAAATGAAATATTCAAATCAAAACATTAATTTGTTTCCAATAAACTATAAAGCTCAAACCATTAAATTGCTTAAGGTCAGTAATTGAAATATCCTCAAATTCACTTAAATTCAATCCAATTACCAAACATCAACTAAATTGAAATATTTGGAAAACAAAGTTTGTTTTATGGTGTTGTTACAAAAAAACAAAACTCTACAAATTTTTTTCCTAATTTTCTAACCCCTAAAACCATCTGTTTTTCTCTCCTTTTCCAAATCTGCAAAAAAAAATAAAAAGAAGAAAAAGATTAAAGAAAGGAGAGGGGGGAAAGGGCAGTCAGCCCATTTGGGCCAGCCCAACTGCCCCCCAAGGCCTGCTACCCCCCCCCCCCCCATCGTCCCTAACCTCTGTACGGCAGGCAGATGCAACTGTCCACGTTGATAGGTTCAGAGAAGGACGGCGATCCGAGCTCCACCCTCCTCCTTTTAGCTCGAGCACCCCCTCCTCTGTGCCCTAATTTCTCTCCTCCCCTCTTCCTCTCGCCGCCACCTTCCTCTTCTCCCTCTCTCTGCACCCTGCTCCCCCTCTCTGTTTGCTCTGAACCCCCACCAAAATCCTCCACCACCGCCGCCCTCTCCGGCTCGCCGCCGTCGACACGGTGCTCCACCGGCCGTGTTAGGGCCGGGAACGGAACCGCCAAGCCCCCCTCTACCGCGACGTATCCTCGGTTTCCCCCGGGAGCGAGGGAGTCGCCGTCGACTTCGCCGGTCGTCCCTGTCCGCACCGAGCTCGGGCACCGTCTCCTTCCGCCCCTCGGTGAGCCGCCTCCCACTCTCTCTGTTCCCTCTCCGATCACCCCACAGCACACGCCCACTCGCAGCCCCACCAGCTCCACGGCGCCGGCCACCGCAGCGGCCGCAACTGCTCCGTCGCCGGCCGTCATCGATCTGTCCGCTGCGCGTGCAGTTCTCTGAACTGTATTCAGTTTCGACAGTCAGGCCCGCAGCAACACCTCAAAAACAATCCCAGTCATAAACTATCAAACCCGATCGAGTACCGCAGTGGCCAGCGCGCAGTGCACACAACCGCGGGCTCGCGGGTTCGACTCCCCCCCCCCCCCCCCCCCCCCCCGCGCGTTAGCAACACATCTTTTTGTTATTTTTTTCAGACCCAGCACAGCACCCTAATTTTAGGTCCCTGTAGATTTTATTCCAAGTCCCTAGCAGCAGTTTAAATGGCAGATCACACCTTTTATTTCAGCCTTTTTCTTTTTCTGCCCGAATTTCAGAAACCCAGACCTGACCCATTAATTCTAAAATCCATAACAAATCGAATTTTGCTCCAATTTGAATGATTCAAATTCCTGTGGATTCAAAATCTTGTGCCCTTTCCATTAGTAACAAAATTGCAACATATTTCTGTAATAATTTTTGTACTAATTAATTAATTACTAAAAATGCAATTAAAAGTTGGAACTTTGGAATTTCATAACTTTAGTTCTGTTCATCCAATTTGAGCAAGCTTGGGCTCTAAAAATTTGTCTTAACAAACTCTACACATTGGTATTTTATTTGGTCACAATTGAATTAAATTTGAACATTTTTCCCTCTGTTTACTAAAAAGGGCAGAATAAGAATACTTATGAAAAGTTGCATAATAAATTCAATAATAACCCAAAAATTATGTTTGATAGCTCTAAATGTTCAGTGAAACATTTGCTACATGTTTTCAACCTTTTCAATGCAGTTTGTTTACTGTTTTCCTAATTAAAAGTGGTGCAATAATTCAATGCTTTAATTACACCCTTTAAATTGGAAAATTCATAACTTGGGCAATTCAAATCCCGTTCCAACATGTAAAATATGTTTTCCACCCCATTTTTCATGAACTTCGCAAATATCAACTTTGTTTTCTATTTTGAATAATTTAAATTGCTGAAAACAACTGTTTCTTATTTAATGCAATTAAAATTGCCAAATTAATAACTTGCTCATTTTAAATCCAAATTCAACAAGTGAAACATGTATTCCACCTAAAATTTTGTGTATTTTCCAAATATGAATTTTGTTATCTATTTTGAACAATTAAAATTGGTGAAAACAACAAATGCTTGTGTAACACCTTTAAGAAGCAAATTTTCATAACTTAATAAATAAAATTCCAAACTTGGTAAACCTTATTTCAAATTGTTTCTATTGTTGTTTTCTTTTTGTTTTCCTCATCCATGCATCATGCTAATCCACTTTCACATGTTGGTTAGTTATAGATCAATTAACCCAACCTTAATTCATGGGCCTTCCATATGCAATCCCAATTGCATATGGGTCCATTTAAACAGGTTACCATGTCAACTAGTTTATTTTGATGCATCAATTAAATGGTCATGCATCATCCCCTGTTTGTGCATTATGCCATGTTATTGATTGGTTGTCTCTCTGCGTTGTTTGTTTGCTTCTTCTCGAATAGACGACGACGTTCAGACAGACGATCCTTACGACACCCCTTCTGAGGATCTAGCTCAGTACCAGGCTGCTGAGCTTGCAGGCAAGTATTCACTCACATGAACCATCGTGTTCCTTTCAACATTGGATACCGATACTTTCCGTTGTCTATTCTGCTAGCCCTATGAATCGTTGCTGGTGTACGAACCTATCACATGTTATTCTCAACCCTGATATTGCCTCACCTCCACACCTATAACCCCGTTGCCTGTGCCCGTGTCTTACTAGCATGCTTAGGGTTGTTGTTGCTCGAGTCTGTTGTCAGCTACTTTCTGTTATCATATTTTACTATGTTCTGGGGCTCGATGTTAAACAATCAACCTGCTAATGCTATGGGTAATAATAATTTGATGATAAGGCACCGGCAGGAGGCCCGGGTTAGGGTTTTGAAGCCTGCTAGTGTCGACCCTAATTAGGAAAAGGGTCTTGTCTACTGATCCATGATGAGCGTGCTCACCGCATCCGGGTGGTGGTATGGAACCCCCCTCGACTTTGACCTGATCCGCAGTTTGTCCGAAGAGCCACACTTAGTTCGGGTGTTCCATTTGGCTCATACGCATGAATGGGTCGCTCCCATGGTTACTGTTGATGATGATGACGCACACATATAGGGCGAGGCCTGTATTGCCGGGGTGTTGCGTCCTGCGGGAGTTTTGCACACTTGCGCTGAGTATTCGGCTGCGTGGCTGGGACCTTATAGCTCCGTGGCTCCTAGGACAGGCTGTAGAGATGGTTCGAGTCGTGTCAAGCCAACCTGAGTTTTAGTTGGTGGCTTGAGTGTGTACGGGTACTGGAGCACACCCTGCAGGGATGAATCTTCTCGAGAAGCCGTGTTGTCCGCGGTTATGTGACGACGTGGTGAAAGTACTGGCTAACAAGTACTTAGACAACTTACACCTAACTATAATAACTTGACTAGTAATAGGTTTATTGACACAATAACCTGAACCATCATCAATCCAACTGTGTGAGTCATCCTCGGATTGCTTCTTTGGATAAGGGGCGAGATCCAGGATGGGTTTGTTTGGAGTTAGTTGTAGTTGGTTACGATACGCTATCTTATCTCCTTTCTGATAGCCGGAAGTTGTAGTAGGTATCTGTAGTTGGTTAGTGCAGCCCGCTGCCGCATCTTTTGTATCACCCCTTTCTTCCGTTGAACCCAAAGCATCTGTGCTTGGTGTTGACGGGTTACACTTTGGTGAACTGTGAGTCTTGCTTGCCAGTACGTTGTTGTACTGACCCCTTTGGGGCTGTGGTTTCCGCAGACTACGATTCCGAGGATCCCCTTGGTGGCTGCTACGTGGAGTACGACGATGGCTGTTGACGAGTAGATAGCGGACCCGGGCAGGATCCGAGACTTCGTGGATGGGCTCCATTTTCCTTTCATTGCCGGCCTCTTAGGCCTATTTGGTTTTGTCTGTACTCATACCTTTTGAATGCTTCCGCTGTGATGTAATGATGTTATGTTGGGACATGTGTCCTCTGGATGATTGTATTTGCTATCTCTGCTCTAGTGAGAGCTATTTGCAACTTATTTCCATCTTTTGTGTCTTAGAGATATGTTGTGCTATCATTATGTTAAACGCCGTTGACGTACCATGTGTGTATGGTATGAAGTACGTCAGTGGTAGTATCCTGATTTCTATGGGATGGTTTACGTAGACGATGAACAGTAGGGGTTGGTTGTCACACATACGTGTGTTGGCCTACTCGTAAGAGATGCGGGTGCCGGTAAGCCCCGTAATCCAATCAACTACTGTTCAACGGAACTGCGAGTATCCTTTAGATGTCCGGGTGCGACAAATGGTATCAGAGCCTGTCTGCCTGTAGGATCCCTTTTACTGGTCGCAGTTGAGTCTAGAAACTATTTTGTAGCTATATAGGAAAAATGAAACGTGAGAGTAGGAATTCTGCCATTTTATTTCTTTCCCCACCCACCCTCCCTTTTCTGGTAAGGAAGTGCAACGTTGTTTTCTCTTCTCATCTAAACTTTCAAGTTAGGTTTTCACGAATCCTGGTTCCTCTAGGATGGTTATATCTACTAGACCATAGGAATGGAGGTGGTTGTGACATGATTTATCATGTTGCCTACTCACGATTGAGAACGGAGGCGTGTAAGCCCCGGAAGCAGATCCTCTATTCCTTAAGCAGTAGATATTGATCCTCTAGAAGCCCGGATGGGTTTTCTCCGTAGTACCTCAGGTGTTTGTGGTCTCCTGTTTCCCAGTTGTTGCTTCGATATCGTCCTTCATAAATCTCCTCTTCCGTTGTAACAACTTATCTGTTAATCCGTTGTTAACCTCCATCCTTGTTCTATGTTGTCGACTTACCATCTGAAGTAATCATTTTAAGCACTTATATTGGATTTTGTTATCCGATTAGTGTGTTAACCTTGGTATCCTCTTCAGGATGGAAAGTGGTGACGAAGAACCCACACTGCCACCTGAGATGGGGAAAGTGTTGTCTCAGATGACACAAGTTATAAGGCAGATGCAGCAGAACCAAGACCTTGGGAGTAATGGCAACACCCGGGTGTCTATTCGGGAGTTCCTTGAGCTCAACCCGCGCACGTTTTATACCTCCTCCGAGCCATTGGATGCTGATGACTGGCTCCGTGAAACGAACCGTACTCTTATGGTAGCTCATGTGGCTGACGAGGACCGTGTTCCTTACGTGACCTACCTTCTCCGTGGGCAATCCATGTCTTGGTGGGAGAACTTCCAAGAAATGAGAGGTCCTAGTGTGGCAATCACATGGGAGGATTTCAAGCAAGCCTTCGTGTGCCATCACATTCCCGATGGGCTCATGGAGAGAATGCGTGAGGAATTCTATTCTTTCACACAAGGCAATTTGGACGTTCTTGAATACCAAAGAGAGTTCAATCGTCTGGCTCGCTACGCCGGAGATGAAATCTCCACGGAAGCGAGAAAGATGGCAAAGTTCCACAGGGGTCTCAACCCGGAACTCAAGTATGCTCTCACCAACGTCAAGGCCAAGAATTTTGAGGACCTCATCAACATCGCTCTAAATGAAGAGCATGGGCGCAAGTTGGTTGAGGAATCTCGTAAGCACTCTCGTGAACAGGATAATCTCTCAAAAGCTATTATGTCTCCACAAAAACGAAGAGTTTGGGTTCCATATACCACTCCAACACCGCCCATCTGCTTGCCAAGCCCGGCAAGATTTCTTGCCCTCCCTCCCACCCCAGTGGTATCTTTAGGAGGTGCTCCATCTCAGCCAAGTCCAACAGCTCCTCGTTCTGCTAGTACATGCTTCAAGTGCGGTCTATCAGGACACTACTCCTACAAGTGCCCGCAGAACAAGCTACCATCACTACCTATCTCTAATGTCAATCATGTGATGGTACACACTTCTTCTCCTAGACCCCGCAACAGGAACAAGTCTGTCTTGAGAACTGTGAGAGTGAACCATGTCAAGGCCCAGGGAGCAGAAGAATCTCCAGAGGTTGTAATGGGCACACTTCTTGTGAACTCGTGTCGTGCTAAAGTCTTGTTCGATTCTGGTGCTTCACACTCTTTCATCTCTCAATGCTTTGCAAACACCAGTAAAATCAACTTCGAACAGTTGTCTATCCCTCTCCTAGTGAAATCACCGGGATCTAGCTGGCAAAGCAATAAAGTTAGCCAGAACATCGAGATCACAATTGGAAACCTTCCATTCCAGGCATCTTTGATAGCTCTCCACTCTTCAGATATTGATGTCATTCTTGGGATGGATTGGCTGGTAGCCAACAAAGCCGTCATTGATTGTCCTGCTAAGTCTGTAAAAATCACACACCCTTCTGGCCAGATAGTCTACTTCCATGCTGAAAATCCAGTTGTTCAACGCTACACTCTCAATGCAAATCCTATACCATCTATTGAAACTATTCCGGTGGTTTGTGAATTCCCCGATGTCTTCCCAGAAGAATTGCCAGGAATGCCTCCGGACAGAGCAGTTGAGTTCGTGATCGAACTTGAACCAGGTACTGCTCCAATCTCTAAGCATCCATACAAGATAGCTCCTCCTGAACTGAAGTTGTTGAAGGAGCAAATCGATATGTATATGGAGAAAGGTTACATTCAACCTAGCTCCTCGGCTTGGGGTTTCCCAACTCTGTTCGTTGCGAAGAAGGATCAAACAAAGAGACTCGTTGTTGACTATCGTCCTCTTAACGAGAAAACCATCAAAAACAAGTATCCAATTCCTCGTATCGATGATCTTTTTGATCAAATTGCTGGAGCCTCAATATTCTCCAAGCTGGACTTGAGAATGGGTTACCATCAAATAAAGATCAGAAAGGAAGATATTCCAAAAACAGCTTTCACCACTCGGTACGGTCTATATGAATACACCGTCATGTCCTTTGGTCTCACCAATGCACCGGCGACCTTCTCTCGACTCATGAATTCTGTCTTCCATGAATACCTCGACAAGTTCGTTGTGGTATATCTTGATGATATTCTTGTCTACTCAAAATCCGAGGAAGAGCATGGAGAACATCTTCGTCTCAGTCTCATGAAACTTCGCGAGCATCGTCTATATGCCAAGTTCTCCAAATGTGAGTTCTGGATTTCAGAAGTTGCTTATCTTGGTCATGTCATCTCTGCCAAGGGCATAGCTATTGACCCAGAAAAGGTTAAGGCCATTGTTGATTGGAAACCTCCTAAGACGGTGAAGCAAGTCAGAAGTTTTCTTGGTTTGGCTAGCTATTGCCGTCGTTTCGTCCAAAACTTCTCCAAGATTGCCAAACCTCTCACTGATCTCACAAAGAAGGACAAGAAGTTCGTTTGGTCTCCACAATGTGATGAAAGTTTCAATCTCCTCAAGACTAAACTCACTTCTACACCAGTTCTGGTTGGCCCTGATACTACCAAACCTTTCCAGATATTCTGTGATGCTTCTCTCCAAGGTCTAGGTGCAGTTCTTATGCAAGAACGTCAAGTTGTGGCTTATGCTTCACGTCAGTTGAACGCCCATGATCTCAATTATCCCACACATGACCTTGAACTTGCAGCAGTTGTGTTTGCTCTCAAGAAATGGAGACAATACTTGTTGGGTAATCGCACTGAAATCTTTTCCGATCATAAGAGTCTGAAATACATCTTCACTCAACCAGATCTAAACCTCAGGCAAAGGAGATGGATTGAAAAGATCAAAGACTTTGATCTTACCATTTATTACACTACAGGCAAGGCTAATGTTATGGCCTATGCTCTCAGTCGCAAGTCGTATTGCAATAATCTCATGATCATGGAAAGCCAACCTCCACTTCATGAAGAATTCCAGAAGCTGAACCTTGGTCTTGTTCCTCAAGGTTATCTTGCAAACTTGACAGCCAGTCCAACTCTCGAGGACAAGATTCGTTCTGAACAACTTCGTGATGCTGAGATCAAGAAGATCGCAAATAACATCAAAGCAGGCAATGGGAAGTATGAGTGCTTCTCAATTGATGACAAGGGAACTGTGTTCTTCGAAGGACGCATTGCAGTTCCTCAAATTCAAAGTCTCAAAGATGTTATTCTCAAGGAGGCTCATGAAACTCCTCTCTCCATACACCCTGGAAGTACTAAGATGTACCAGGATCTCAAAACACTGTATTGGTGGTCTGGCATGAAACGTGAAATTGCTCAATACGTTTCTGAATGCGACGTTTGTCAACGTGTCAAGGCAGTTCATCAGAAAACAGCCGGTCTTCTCCAACCTCTGAAAATTCCTGAGTGGAAGTGGGACATGATTGAAATGGACTTCGTCACTGGTTTTCCAAAGTCCAAGAAGGGCAACGATGCAATCTTCGTTGTCATTGATCGTCTCACTAAGGTAGCTCAATTCTTTGCTGTCAAAGAAACAATCTCAGCTAGCCAGTTAGCAGAGCTCTACACAGCAAAGATTGTTCCTCTTCATGGTGTTCCATTGGAAATAAGCTCAGACCGTGGAAGCATATTCACTTCTCATTTCTGGAAGAGTTTTCAAGATGCATTGAGCACCAAACTTCTGTTCAGCACAGCTTATCACCCTCAGTCTCAAGGGCAAGTCGAAAGAGTCAATCAGATTCTCGAGGATATGCTCAGAGCATGTGGTATCTCCTTTGGCATGAAATGGGAGGAATGTCTTCCATATGCTGAATTCTCCTACAACAACAGCTTCCAGGCAAGCCTAGGCATGGCACCGTTTGAGGCCCTCTATGGCCGTAGATGCAGGAGTCCAATCAATTGGTCTGGAGCTGGTGAACGTTCACTCTTAGGCCCTGACATTGTTAAGGAAGCCGAAGATAAAGTTCGCATCATTCGTGACAATCTCAAGATTGCTCAGTCTCGTCAGAAAAGCTACTATGACAGCAAGCATAGGGATATGGTCTATGCACCTGGTGACAAAGCATATCTCCGTGTAACTCCCCTCAGAGGAACTCATCGTTTTGGTGTGAAAGGAAAGGTTGCACCAAGATACATTGGTCCTTTCAACATTCTCTCAAGGCGTGCGGAAAATGCCTATCGTCTTGAACTTCCAGAAAAACTATCCAAGGTGCACGATGTGTTTCACGTGTCACAGCTCAAGAGGTGTTTCAAAGATCCAGATCGTGCAGTTGATCATGATTCCATTGAACTGCAAGAAGATCTATCTTATGAGGAGCACCCTGTTCGTATTCTCGATGAGACCGAGCGTAAGACTCGCAACAAGAGCACCAAGTTCTTAAAAGTGCAGTGGTCTCATCATTCCGATAAAGAGGCAACGTGGGAGACCGAAGAGGATCTTCGCAAGAAGTACCCGGACCTTTTCTCTTCTCAGTAGGAATCTCGGGGCGCGATTCCTTCAAGGGGGGGCGTTTTGTAACATCCCAAGTAGGAAAACAACCCTAGAATGTTTGTTTCTTGCTTAATTATGCTCTGCATCATGTCATCATATTCATTGCATTTGTTTTCTTTGTTTTCCAATTGAAATTCCAAACCAAAAATTCAAATATTTGTTCATACTTGTGCTGTCACAATTTTTCAAATGAAATATTCAAATCAAAACATTAATTTGTTTCCAATAAACTATAAAGCTCAAACCATTAAATTGCTTAAGGTCAGTAATTGAAATATCCTCAAATTCACTTAAATTCAATCCAATTACCAAACATTAACTAAATTGAAATATTTGGAAAACAAAGTTTGTTTTATGGTGTTGTTACAAAAAAACAAAACTCTACAATTTTTTTTCCTAATTTTCTAACCCCTAAAACCATCTGTTATTCTCTCCTTTTCCAAATCTGCAAAAAAAATAAAAAGAAGAAAAAGATTAAAGAAAGGAGAGGGGGGAAAGGGCAGTCAGCCCATTTGGGCCAGCCCAACTGCCCCCCAAGGCCTGCTACCCCCCCCCCCCATCGTCCCTAACCTCTGTACGGCAGGCAGATGCAACTGTCCACGTTGACAGGTTCAGAGAAGGACGGCGATCCGAGCTCCACCCTCCTCCTTTTAGCTCGAGCACCCCCTCCTCTGTGCCCTAATTTCTCTCCTCCCCTCTTCCTCTCGCCGCCACCTTCCTCTTCTCCCTCTCTCTGCACCCTGCTCCCCCTCTCTGTTTGCTCTGAACCCCCACCGAAATCCTCCACCACCGCCGCCCTCTCCGGCTCGCCGCCGTCAACACGGTGCTCCGCCGGCCGTGTTAGGGCCGGGAACGGAACCGCCAAGCCGCCCTCTACTGCGACGTATCCTCGGTTTCCCCCGGGAGCGAGGGAGTCGCCGTCGACTTCGCCGGTCGTCCCTGTCCGCACCGAGCTCGGGCACCGTCTCCTTCCGCCCCTCGGTGAGCCGCCTCCCACTCTCTCTGTTCCCTCTCCGATCACCCCACAGCACACGCCCACTCGCAGCCCCACCAGCTCCACGGCGCCGGCCACCGCAGCGGCTGCAACTGCTCCGTCCCCGGCCGTCATCGATCTGTCCGCTGCGCGTGCAGTTCTCTGAACTGTATTCAGTTTCGACAGTCAGGCCCGCAGCAACACCTCAAAAACAATCCCAGTCATAAACTATCAAACCCGATCGAGTACCGCAGTGGCCAGCGCGCAGTGCACACAACCGCGGGCTCGCGGGTTCGACTCCCCCCCCCCCCCCCCCCCCCCCGCGCGTTAGCAACACATCTTTTTGTTATTTTTTTCAGACCCAGCACAGCACCCTAATTTTAGGTCCCTGTAGATTTTATTCCAAGTCCCTAGCAGCAATTTAAATGGCAGATCACACCTTTTATTTCAGCCTTTTTCTTTTTCTGCCCGAATTTCAGAAACCCAGACCTGACCCATTAATTCTAAAATCCATAACAAATCGAATTTTGCTCCAATTTGAATGATTCAAATTCCTGTGGATTCAAAATCTTGTGCCCTTTCCATTAGTAACAAAATTGCAACATGTTTCTGTAATAATTTTTGCACTAATTAATTAATTACTGAAAATGCAATTAAAAGTTGGAACTTTGGAATTTCATAACTTTAGTTCTGTTCATCCAATTTGAGCAAGCTTGGGCTCTAAAAATTTGTCTTAACAAACTCTACACATTGGTATTTTATTTGGTCACAATTGAATTAAATTTGAACATTTTTCCCTCTGTTTACTAAAAAGGGCAGAATAAGAATACTTATGAAAAGTTGCATAATAAATTCAATAATAACCCAAAAATTATGTTTGATAGCTCTAAATGTTCAGTGAAACATTTGCTACATGTTTTCAACCTTTTCAATGCAATTTGTTTACTGTTTTCCTAATTAAAAGTGGTGCAATAATTCAATGCTTTAATTACACCCTTTAAATTGGAAAATTCATAACTTGGGCAATTCAAATCCCGTTCCAACATGTAAAATATGTTTTCCACCCCATTTTTCATGAACTTCGCAAATATCAACTTTGTTTTCTATTTTTAATAATTTAAATTGCTGAAAACAACTATTTCTTATTTAATGCAATTAAAATTGCCAAATTAATAACTTGCTCATTTTAAATCCAAATTCAACAAGTGAAACATGTATTCCACCTAAAATTTTGTGTATTTTCCAAATATGAATTTTGTTATCTATTTTGAACAATTAAAATTGGTGAAAACAACAAATGCTTGTGTAACACCTTTAAGAAGCAAATTTTCATAACTTAATAAATAAAATTCCAAACTTGGTAAACCTTATTTCAAATTGTTTCTATTGTTGTTTTCTTTTTGTTTTCCTCATCCATGCATAATGCTAATCCACTTTCACATGTTGGTTAGTTATAGATCAATTAACCCAACCTTAATTCATGGGCCTTCCATATGCAATCCCAATTGCATATGGGTCCATTTAAACAGGTTACCATGTCAACTAGTTTATTTTGATGCATCAATTAAATGGTCATGCATCATCCCCTGTTTGTGAATTATGCCATGTTATTGATTGGTTGTCTCTCTGCGTTGTTTGTTTGCTTCTTCTCGAATAGACGACGACGTTGAGACAGACGATCCTTACGACACCCCTTCTGAGGATCTAGCTCAGTACCAGGCTGCTGAGCTTGCAGGCAAGTATTCACTCACATGAACCATCGTGTTCCTTTCAACATTGGATACCGATACTTTCCGTTGTCTATTTTGCTAGCCCTATGAATCGTTGCTGGTGTACGAACCTATCACATGTTATTCTCAACCCTGATATTGCCTCACCTCCACACCTATAACCCCGTTGCATGTGCCCGTGTCTTACTAGCATGCTTAGGGTTGTTGTTGCTCGAGTCTGTTGTCAGCTACTTTATGTTATCATATTTTACTATGTTCTGGGGCTCGATGTTAAACAATCAACCTGCTAATGCTATGGGTAATAATAATTTGATGATAAGCCACCGGCAGGAGGCCCGGGTTAGGGTTTTGAAGCCTGCTAGTGTCGACCCTAATTAGGAAAAGGGTCTTGTCTACTGATCCATGATGAGCTTGCTCACCGCATCCGGGTGGTGGTATGGAACCCCCCTCGACTTTGACCTGATCCGCAGTTTCTCCGAAGAGCCACACTTAGTTCGGGTGTTCCATTTGGCTCATACGCATGAATGGGTCGCTCCCATGGTTACTGTTGATGATGATGACGCACACATATAGGGCGAGGCCTATATTGCCGGGGTGTTGCGTCCTGCGGGAGTTTTGCACACTTGCGCTGAGTATTCGGCTGCGTGGCTGGGACCTTATAGCTCCGTGGCTCCTAGGACAGGCTGTAGAGATGGTTCGAGTCGTGTCAAGCCAACCTGAGTTTTAGTTGGTGGCTTGAGTGTGTACGGGTACTAGAGCACACCCTGCAGGGATGAATCTTCTCGAGAAGCCGTGTTGTCCGCGGTTATGTGACGACTTGGTGAAAGTACTGGCTAACAAGTACTCAGACAACTTACACCTAACTATAATAACTTGACTAGTAATAGGTTTATTGACACAATAACCTCAACCATCATTAATCCAACTGTGTGAGTCATCCTCGGATTGCTTCTTTGGATAAGGGGCGAGATCCAGGATGGGTTTGTTTGGAGTTAGTTGTAGTTGGTTACGATACGCTATCTTATCTCCTTTCTGATAGCCGGAAGTTGTAGTAGGTATCTATAGTTGGTTAGTGCAGCCCGCTGCCGCATCTTTTGTATCACCCCTTTCTTCCGTTGAACCCAAAGCATCTGTGCTTGGTGTTGACGGGTTACACTTTGGTGAACTGTGAGTCTTGCTTGCCAGTACGTTGTTGTACTGACCCCTTTGGGGCTGTGGTTTCCGCAGACTACGATTCCGAGGATCCCCTTGGTGGCTGCTACGTGGAGTACGACGATGGCTGTTGACGAGTAGATAGCGGACCCGGGCAGGATCCGAGACTTCGTGGATGGGCTCCGTTTTCCTTTCATTGCCGGCCTCTTAGGCCTATTTGTTTTTGTCTGTACTCAGACCTTTTGAATGCTTCCGCTGTGATGTAATGATGTTATGTTGGGACATGTGTCCTCTGGATGATTGTATTTGCTATCTCTGCTCTAGTGAGAGCTATTTGCAACTTATTTCCATCTTTTGTGTCTTAGAGATATGTTGTGCTATCATTCTGTTAAATGTCGTTGACGTACCATGTGTGCATGGTATGAAGTACGTCAGTGGTAGTATCCTGATTTCTATGGGATGGTTTACGTAGACGATGAACAGTAGGGGTTGGTTGTCACACATACGTGTGTTTGCCTACTCGTAAGAGATGCGGGTGCCGGTAAGCCCCGTAATCCAATCAACTACAGTTCAACGGAACTGCGAGTATCCTTTAGAAGTCCGGGTGCGACAATGTGTTAACGGGTAAATACTGTTCGCGGGTAAAAGTGGTCACGAGTAAAACAGTAATCAAAATTTATAAACCTTATTTATAGATGAACTTTTTTTCTTGAAAATGTTCACAGATAAATATGGTTCATACGTAAAATGTGTTCATCGATGAAAAATGTTCACGGGTAAAAGACCGTCATGGGTAAAAAGGTCGTAGAAAATTTCAATAGTTCCTAAGTCTAAACATTGTTAATAATATGATTTTTAAATATACATTTCCAAAAATATTAACAATTTTTTAAAATGGGGATTTTTATGTAAATTACCTATTTTTAAAAATAAACACGTTTTTAAAAAAAATGAACAATTTTCAAATTAGAATATTTTTAAGTTTGAATATTTTTTCAAAAGTTGAACAACTTTAAATTCGAACATATAGAAAGAACACATAAAACAACCAAGAACGTACTATGTTTTCTTCAGAACCAAGGAACGTACTATGCAGTTCAAAAACGGAACGTACTATGTGGGATACTCAACGGCCGAAGAATCCCAAGAAAAGGAACGTGGTCCCTGATTGGGCCAGCCTATAGTTGACCATGTACGGGCGAGTCCGTAATACGTCTAGCATTAAGAGAGAAATAGTTGCTGCGGAGGCAGAGCCACGGGGATCGAGATAAGGGAACACTTGGAGAGCAAATGGGCTGCCCCATGGGCCCTTAAAATGGGAGTGTGGCAAATTCTGGCCTACTAATGGGCAACGTCGGTTCGTGTTTTTGTTTTCCTTTACAGTTGCTTGTAATTTGCATAGTTCAAATCTCCATGCAGGTACCCCAAAAAAATTCACATTTTAGCTCTAATGGTATTCACTTAGATCTTGCTCTTGTTCTTCTTCCATATTCAAACTATTAGTGACAAAGTTGGTGTTTTCTTCGTCCATATTTATTTACGTGGAATTGTGATCTTTTTCGCCCATCTTTACATTATTAGTGAGTCAACTTGGTTAGTCATCCATTTCAGCAAGGTAAAAAAGGATAAATTTCAGTTCAACAATATGTTACATATGTCCAGATAATGATATGATGTAGACATGTAGTTGACAGAAACACATACCTGCCCATGATCGCAAGTGTAGATGACAAAAAACTCCTACGAATTTGCTTGTGCAATTAAATTGCAATGCGGTTATTCATCCGCGGCCGAGTATGGACTGCATATCGACTTGCTAAAAGGGGTTTGCCACATAAAGGAGTAGCAGAGGGGAATGCCAGGCGGTTAACATATGGTATGACAATCACCTCTCCTCTTCCTTCCATTGCCAATGCCTCGGATTTCCTAAGTCTATCAGAGCTAGGGCGGAAGAAATCGAACAAGGTGATCAAGAATTCACTGGTCGTCTAGCGATGCTGCACTCAACTTGGTAAGACCACGAGGATCTCAAGAGAAAATTGTTGGAATATGTTGATCGTAGGTCAACAAGTGATGGACCTTGTTCACACTAAATATGTTCTGATTAGGAACATATTCTCACTAAGGTCAACATGGTGGGTCCCCCTGGTGTACTGTGCTATAAAGGAAAAAACTTCACTGACATAATACACTGTATGTTGATCGTGTATGCTTTTCTCTTCTTTCCGCCTTTCCACAACTATCACAACTCTAATAACCCTGTTTGTTGCCGTGAGATACAGTAACATGGGTTCTTCATCTTTTGGCGATGCCAAAATCGGAGCTTTCATCAAAGTTTCCTTTAACTGGGTTAATACTTTGTCCACCTCTTCCGTCCATACAAATTTGTCGGATTTTTTCAACAACTTGTATAATGGCAGAGCTTTGTCTCCTAGCCGGCTTATAAACCTGCTGAGAGTGGCTGCAGAACCCGTCAATCTTTGTACATCTTTTAAGCAAGTAGAATTTGAGATGTTTAAGATTGCCTTGATATTTTCCGGGTTTACTTCTATTCCTCTGTGAGAAACCATAAGTTTTCCTGAGGGAACCCCAAATACGCACTTTAATGGATTCAACTTCATTCTGTAAGTGCGCAAATTTTTGAAGGTTTCTCGTAGATAATCAAGGAGTGTGTATTTTTCCTTGAAAACAATGGCAATGTCGTCCACGTAAACGTGAACGTTTTTTCCAATCTGACTATGCAAACAACGTTGCATGCAACGCTGGTAAGTTGCACATGCGTTCTTCAGGCCAAAAGGCATGGTTATGTAATAGTATGTTCCATACGTGGTTATGAAGGAAGCTTTAATTTGGTCTTCTTCCTTCATACGTATTTGATGGTACCCGGAATAAGCATCCAAAAAGCATAAAAGCTCAGAGCCAGCAGTGGCATCTATTATTTGATCGATTCGTGGTAACGCGGACCTATCTTTTGGACACAATTTTTTTGGGCCGGTGTAATCTATACACATCCTTAGAACAGTAATATCTTTCTTCAGTACTAATACTGGGTTCGAAGACCATTCAGTATGTATAACTTCTCGGATAAAATCAGCTACTAATAGCCGGATAATTTCCTTGCCAATAGCCTTCCGTCTTCTTCCGTCAAATCGACGGAGACCTTGTTTGACGGGTTTAGATCCTGGGATCACCTTGAGTTGATGCTCAGCAAGTTCCCTGGGTACACCTGGCATGTCCGTAGGACACCAGGCAAACATATCCCAGTTCTCACGGAGGAACTTGATGAGCTCTCTTTCCTATTTTTCGGTCATCCCGGTTCCCACTGCGACAAAATTTGTCGGATCTTTGGGATCAAGGATAACCTGTCTTGTATTCTCGGAAGCTTTGAAACTATCTGCTGGCTTCCGGCTTTCTTTTCCTGCCGGCATTTCTGTCGGCGATACTTCTTTTGCCAGCTCGTTCAAATCCTCCTTTGCTATCACTTTTTCTGCGCAAAGGGCGTTTTCTTTTTCCGGCTCGTTTGCCAATTCGAAGTCTCCTTATATGGTGATTACTCCTCCTTTTGGCCCTGGCATCTTCAGCTTGTTATAGATATAACATGATCTTGCCATGAATTTGGCAAAAGCTGGACGCCCGAGTATTGCGTGGTATACACTTTCGAACGACACGACCTCGAAAGAGATTTTTTTCCTATCGGAAATGCTCTTTTTCTCCAAAGGTTACGTATAGGGAAATTTCTCCTAGGGATTGTGCTTGTCTGCCATGAACGATGCCGTGGAAACGTATGTTGCTATGATTGAGCTGGGTCTCGGAGATTCGCAGATGCTTCAGTGTATCCAGGTACATTATATTGATGTTGGATCCTCCATCCATCAGCACTCTTTTTAGCCTAGTGTTTTTAACAATAGGGATTACAGTTAGAGCTTGTGTGCCGGGTTCTAGGATATTTCCGAGATGATCAGACTGATCCCAGGTAATTGGTGTATTCGAGTACTTCAAGAATTTGGGGGTTGGTGGAACAACCGCGTTTATTTCTCGAAGTGTCCTCTTTGCCACCTTTGCTGAGGTAGTTGCCAGGAAAGTTAAATTGCATTCTCCATCAACTCTCGGGAACTTTGGTTCACCTTTTTCCTGTTGTTCCTGGATATTTTTCATCAGTGTCCGATTCACTGTCTTCTTTTTCGGCTTCTGGCTTTTGCTTGGAGAATTTCCTCTTGGAACTTTTCCCCTTGTTCCTGGATCCTGCACTGCCTTTCATATGCTTATTAAGCCGGCATTGTGCATTAGTATGGTTAGGTTTCCCAAATTGCGAATGGTGGACACCGGTTTCCGACTTAATCTTTTCCCACTCTTCCTTTGAGTAGGAGATGGGTTCTGTGTTTCTTCCTTTCCATTTGCTGCCATTATCCTTTCCAAAGGCTAAATTAACTTCTTTGGGCTTTGGATGTGCTTCTGGAGTAGCTTTTTTCTCAGAACGAGGCGTCTTTTTGGCTTGAGCCAAAGCATCTATATTTTTACCTCTCGCTCTGATGTTGTCTTCAGCCGCTGCGTGCTCATTTGCGGTTGTAAGCATAGATCCAAGATCTTTGTGCTTCTTTGAACCAACTATGAACGGTACGAGGCCGGGTTTTAAACCATTGATGAAAGCATGCATTGCTTGTACATCACTTACTCCAGAGCATCTGTTCTTCATTGCAGTCCATCTTGAAATAAAGTTCACATATGGCTCGTCTTCATACTGGATGCAACAACTTAGCTGGTTGATGCTATTGGAGCGTTTGTATGTTCCCCCAAAATGCTGAGTAAAAACTCTAGCCATATCATCCCAGCTTTCCACGGTTCTTGACGGAAGCCCGTTGATCCAATCTCTGGTTCCATCTAGCAACATTAGGGGGAGAAATTTTACTGCCTCTAGGTATGTCCCTTTGTTAATCTCGATGGTTGTATAGTACTCTGAGAGCCAGGTATCCGGGTTTGTACTACCGGTATATTTTTGATATGTTGGCCCAACTTTGGCAAAGCCAGAATGTAGAGTTATGCTCCGGATCCTGTCAGTGAAACACTTAGGTCCAAAGTATAGATCATCTCTTTCCGCTCTATCAGCATGAACGGAATATCTGCCGGCTGAATGGATAGAAGGGGATCTGCTCCTTTCTTTTCCATTGTTGCGCGAGTGCGCTTTTCTGGGATTATCCCTATTTCCTCCATTGTCGTGTCTTTTGAAATAAGGTGGAGTTCTACTCCTTGGCCTTTCTTTATTCCTAGGAGGAGTACGGGATCTCTCACGCCTGTGAGGAATGTCGTATCTTCCGGATTTTTCAGCAGGGCGTCTCGGAGGCGGCATTGCTTTTCCGTCTTTCTGGTTTTGTTCTTCACTGTCTCGGGGGTTAGTTACACCTTTCGGCGGATGGGATCCTATCCTGGATGTTGCATCCTTGTTCTAGAATTTTCTTGTCCTTTCTCGGATCTCCTTTCTTCTCTTTGGAATTGCCTGAATCTCCAAGTTCGCCAGGTCCAGGTGCTCCAGCAGCGCATGTGGCGGTTTTGCATAGGGCCGAGTCGTCATGCAACTTCCCTGATCTTGCATGCCCTCGCTGTTGCTGTTGCAATTCCTTGCCTAAGAAAGCATACACCCCTTGAAGCTTTTCGTCATTGGAGTACAGATCATCATTGAGGATGGTGAACAAAGCTTCCGTATTTTCTGCTGCGTTTTTGTATACAGGTTCGCCCTTGGCATCAATGTCGTTTACTTGCTTTTGCCAGGAAGGGTTTTGGAACCGTTCCTTTGGCGGCAATACTTCCGGTCTTTCGATTCTGGGTAACCGTGTAGGTTTTATGCCAGATCTATTCCTTCTTCGTACTCCTCGGTTTCTTCCTGCTGGAACTTAATGTCAGCCTGGGTTTTTAGGAGATTTTCCGAGTTCTGAATAGATGTTGCTGCTGCCTTTGGAGAGCTTGTCTCCTGGCTTCCATCACTTCAGGGGGTTCGTGGAGTCCCACTGGTGTTTGAAGTAAATCATGTTCGTCCTATTCTGACATTGGTGGAACATGGATTTCCTTCGTTTTCTTCTCCGCAGGCTTGACTCCGCTTCCTCCACCTACTTCCAGGTTTTCATTAGCGGTATTCGCCAATTTTTTCTTCCGGAGTTTGTACTAGAGTTTCTTGGCAGTCTTGTTTCTTTTCTTGGAAGAGGGAGGTTTTTTACCAGGATAATCTTCTGTCAATTCCTTGACATCGGGGTAAGTTGGATTGGTTTCACCATCCTCTCTTTCCTCATCTGGCGGAGGTGTTTGAGGGTCTTCTTGGCTTTCGGCATCCGAGTTTTCAGCCGGTTTTTCCATAAGCACTTCATGGAATCCCTCTTGAAGAGATTTGACCTTTCTTTCGAAAGCATCTTCATCTACGTCCTCGGAATCGAGCTCGTCCGATCCGGGTTACGACTCAAATCTTGCCTCAATGGTGGCTAGCACAGAATCGGCTTCCGAGTTCGTCATCATATCGACGGATGTCGGATCTTCCACCTCGACTGTGGGATTGTTTTCTTCTGCCTCTTCCACATGATTGTTTTCATCCGTGTTTTCGGCGACCTCGGATTGCACCATGCCAATAAAGTGAGATCTAATTACAGGCATCTCCGAAGAGGCAGCGAATTCAGCAGAATATTGGCGATCTGAGCAAAATCCGGCATCATAGTTTTCTTCAACTGGGTATAGGGCGGCTAGGGTAAATCTACTTCCACCACAGAATCCCATTGCCTCTGCAGTTAATCCGATAAAGATGTTTGCAGATCCAATCGGTAAAATGCATGCACTTACCAAATGATTCTGTGCTGGCATGTACGATCCATTGTCGAGGAAGCGCCTGACGTTGTTGTCGAATTCCAGGCTTCCGACAGTTATGGTACTGCCGATTCCGCCGAGTATCCCCGATCGAAACATAACGCCTGACGTTGCCAGCCCCACGGTGGGCGCCAACTGTCGAGACATCGTAGTAGAGTTCATAGATGGGGGTGCCATGAGACCACTGATAGAGATGTGGGAGGACGTGGTAGTACGACAACCAGGAACACTGAATTTACCCAGGTTCGGTACGTCGTAACTAGGCGGCGTCCCTACTCCTGCAATCTCACCAAATCAGGGTTGAAGCCTGAAGTATACAAAGTACAATGTGAGTTGGAATTTGCTAACTCGACAAGGATCAACTTCTCGGCGAGTTGGCTTCTAGCTTATTGTCCGTATCTTTCTTATCTCCCGTCCGACTTTATATAGATAGCCGAGTTAGGGCTTACAGAAAGGAAACCTAGAAGACTACGGTAATTTTCTAACTTTGAAAGCAGGAATCCGCCTTCTACTCCAAGCCGCACCATGTGGGCCGTGGTCCCGGTTCTTCTAGTATCCGACTTCTGCGCGTGAGCTTACTGGGCCGCCTAATGGACCGTGATCCATTACCATTCAAGCCACCCTGGTAATCCGGCTCTTTAGGACAATGTCGGATATACCCCTAATCGGTATATAACCGACAATTGACCATATTAATCAGGTAAAGCATTCACAAAAATAGAGGTATAAGAAGTTTGTGAATGAATATATGAAGCCTAAGCCTAATAAGTTTAAAGAAAAAGGCCAATCTTCAAAAGGCTCTCACCTAAAGAAGCCTGAAAAGGCGACTGATGGAGAAGCAAAAGATCCTAATGCTTGTCGCCATTGTGGAAAACTTGGGCATATTCGGAAGAATTGTTTTGCCTTTGAGAAATGGCTTCAAAATAAAGGTACTGATGTTATTGCTTTTGTTGAGTAATCCCTTTATTATAAATTATGCCACCAATACATGGTGGATTGATTCAGGTGCAACAATTCATGTTGCAAATTCATTGCAGGGATTCCATATGAGGAGGACCCTAAAAAGAGGGGAAAGAACCATTAGAGTTGCTAATGGTATTGAGACTGATGCTGAGGCACTTGGAGACTTTACTCTTATGCTCCATACCGGTTTTAAGCTTATGTTGAATAATGTTATATATGTACCCTCGATGACACGGAATTTAAATTCCGTTTCATGTCTAGATGATGATGCTTATGAATGTCACTTTGGGAACAAGCGTTGTATAATTATGTATGACAATAATAATGTTGGTCTTGCCTTCCGACAAGATAAGTTTTATGTTATTTCCCTTTGTGATGATATAAATAATGTGGGTTCTACCTCAAATATAAATGCCAGTACCAAACGCAAGCATAATGATAATGAGACTTCTTCGAAATTATGGCACTACCGTTTAGGCCATATTTCGAGGGGGAGAATTGAGCGTCTCATTAAAGATCAAGTTCTTCCTTCCCTTGATTTTACGGATGCAGATATCGGTCATTGTATTGATTGCATCAAAGGAAAATATGCCAAGAAAATTAAGAAAGGTTCAAACCGAAGCACTGGAGTTTTGGAAATAATCCATACGGATATATGTGGTCCGTTTAATGTAAGGACGATGGATGGTTTTAATTCATTAATTACATTCACCGATGACTTCTCCCGTTATGGATATATTTATCCCATCAAAGAAAGATCGTAGGCTTGGACAAGTTTAAGATTTTCAAAGCCGAGGTTGAAAATCAATGTGATAAAAATATTAAGGTTGTGAGATCTGATCGTGGTGGTGAATACTACGGCAGACACACTTCTTATGGCCAAATTCGTGGACTGTTTGCAAAATTCTTACAGGAAAATGGTATTATGGCCCAATACTCAGCACCGGGCGAACCCCAGCAAAATGGGGTGGCTGAAAGAAGGAACCGCACTCTCATGGATATGGTGCGGAGCATGTTGAGCTACTCCACTCTGCCGGTAAATTTATCGATGGAAGCCCTTAAGACATCAGCACATATTCTTAACAGGGTTCCCAGTAAATCGGTGCCTAAAACACCGTATGAATTATGGACTGGGAGAAAACCGAATGTGAATTATTTTCACGTATGGGGCTGTCCTACTGAAGCAAGGATTTTTTATCCAATTATGGGAAAGTTAGACCCCAAGACAGTCATTCGCCATTTTATTGGTTATCCTGACAAATCTAAAGCATATCGGTTCTATTGTCCAAATCAGGCAACAAAGTTTGTTGAAACAAGACACGTTGTGTTCTTGGAAAATGAAATGATGAGGGGAAGTATGACACATCGGGAAATAATATTGGAAGAAAGCCTGGAATTTATCCCAGTTCCAGTAATTCAAGAACTAGTTTTCCCCGTGTCTGCTGAAGTTGCACCTCCTGTTGAGAGGGATGTTAGAGCAACTCCTGCTGAAAGTCATGTGGCTATTTCAGATGTCACACCTGATGATGTTATTGTTGAAGACATTCAGCAGCCTCAAATTATTGATGAAGTGCCAAATAATGAACCTCTCGGGAGGTCACAACGGACTAGAAAGTATGCTATACCTGATGATTACGTCACCTATATGAGTAAGGATATGAATGAGTCAATGTTGAATAATGATCCCACCTCATTTAAAGAAGCCATGCAAAGTGAATATTCGTCTGAATGGCTTAATTCTATGAAAGATGAAATGAAGTCCATGAGCACTAATGATGTATGGGACTTAGTAGAAATCCCTAAAGGAGCTAAAGTTGTTGGTTGCAAATGGGTCTATAAGACCAAACATAACTCTAAGGGTGATATTGAAAGGTTCAAGGCAAGACTGGTGGCAAAAGGATTTACTCAAAGAGAAGGGATTGATTATAATGAGACTTTTTCACATGTCTCTTCTAAAGATTCCCTTCAGAATTGTTACGGCACTTGTGGCTCATTATGATTTAGAGATGCATCAGATGGATGTTAAAACAACATTCCTAAATGGAGACTTATATGAGGATGTTCTCATGGCACAAACGGAAGGTTTTGTTATGGAAGGAAAAGAACATTTGGGATGTCATCTTAAGAAATCCATCTATGGCTTGAAGCGAGCATCACGCCAGTGGTATTATAAGTTTGATCAAGTCATAAGGAAATTCGGTTTTGAAGAGAATAAAGTGGAAAATTGTGTTTATGTTAAGTTCAGGGGGAGTAAGTTTATCTTCCTGATACTGTATGTTGATAATATACTTCTGGCCAGCAGTGATAAAAATATGTTGCTGGAAACTAAGAGGTTTCTATCCTCTAGTTTTGATATGAAGGATCTCGGTGAAGCAGCTTATGTCTTAGGAATTGAAATTTACCGAGATAGATCCAGAGGGATCTTGGGGACTATGTCAGAGAGCATATATTGAGAAGGTACTGAAAAAGTACAACATGTATAAGTGCTCAGCCTCGCCTGCTCCTATTGTTAAGGGCGATAAATTTGGGACTTTTCAGTGTCCACGAAATGATTATGAATCTGCGCAGATGAACTCAATTCCATATGCATACATTGTTGGAAGCATTATGTATGCACAAGTGTGCACTTGCCCTGATTTAGCATTCGTGACCGGGATGCTGGCAGATATCAGTCTAATCCAGGTTTGGGTCACTCGAAGGCTGCTAAAAAGGTATTGCGTTATTTGCAAGTAACTAAAGGCTTCATGCTCACTTATAAGAAATCTGATAACCTCAAAGTGGTGGGTTATTCAGATGCTGATTTTGCGGGGTGTGTTGACACTAAGAAATCTACTTCGGGATATATTTTCACCCTCGCAAAAGGAGCCATATCATGGAAAAGCTCCAAACAGAATGTCACTGCATCGTAAACAATGCAGGCAGAATTTGTGGCATGTTATGAGGCTACCGGGCAGGCAGTATGGCTGAAGAATTTTATCCTGGGACTCAGAGTGATTGATAGCATTTCCAAGCCACTCACTCTTTACTGTGATAATCAACCCGCAGTAATCTATTCGAGTAACAACAAATCAAGTGGTGCTGCCAAACACATTGATATAAAGTATCATGTTGTGAAAGATAGAATCCAGGATCAGACAATTGACGTCAAGTACATAAGTACTAGGTTGATGTTAGCGGATCCGCTCGTGGAAAGGCTTACCACCCATTCTTTTCAGAGAGCATGTTGCCGACATGGGTTTGGTTGAAAGCTTTTGATCCTGGTAATGTTGGGACAAATGAAACACCATCTCCCCAAAAGGCTCATTCTGAGATTAGATGGGAACCATAGCCAATTGGTTCAGCAGTACTTAATTGATTGTTGTAATCTATTGTCTTGGTGTACTGTTTCATCAAAGGATGAGTCTGTAATGTTTATGTAAAGTATTATGTAAATTAATGTGATGTATGATGAGAATTAAGTTTATGGAGCTCATGAAGTTTAAGGAGTTTCATTTCGATACGAGGTGATGTATTATAGTCACTAGGTTCAGTGGCATCTCTTTTAGCCATTGTAATCTATTCGTCTTAATGCGTTGTCTTTATCGATAAATGAAATTATAAGTTTTAAGTTTTACGATCAAGGGGGAGAATGTTGGAATATGTTGATCGTAGGTCAACAAGTGATGGACCTTGTTCACACTAAATATGTTCTGATCAGGAACATCTTCTCCCTAAGTTCAACATGGTGGGTCCCCTGGTGTACTGTGCTATAAAAGAAAAGAGATAGGGAAGAGAGGGGATAACGATGAGACCAGCTGCAGCTCTCGCAGCTTCACCTCTGACCTCTCCTCCCTGTAACCTCAAGGCTACTGATCAAGAAGGGCCTACGCATCATCAGCCCAAGCTGCTGGTGGCTGAGATCAAGCAGAAAAGATGGCTTCCTCGTCTACAGATCAAGGTATTATCACCCTATTCTTAGTTGTGGCTCAAGTCTTGAGCTAGTTGGTTCTGTGAGGTTATTTTTAACACAAATTCCTATGCGCACCAGCTTTGGGACAAACTGGTTCTCAAGGAAGGAGGGATGCCAGGGTCCCTCGTGTCATTGACACCACGACGGAGCCTCACCGGCAGGATGGTAGGAGGCAAGAAGCGCCTTTCAAGTGTAGGTTCACCAAATCGTGCTTCAAGTCCCACCGGACTCAAGAAGCATGAAGGGAATTTCCAGAGTGGGGCCCCTACTTATACATCGGCCACTTCATGGAGAAAGGCTATCCACAAGGATCACGATGAACGGCTCTCGTCCCCTTCCTCCCTTTGGCTATCTCCCATCTCCTTATGTTCTCATGTAATCCCAGACATACATTGCCGATGTACAAATGTCAAATGGTTCCTACATGAGGACTTGTTTCTCTTAACTGTGCCAATAAGGGTAAACATTTTTCCTTGTTCGTACATGAGTACTTGGACAACCGTGCTAGACATAGAACATTTTTGTTGCTCACAACAAGCTGGAGGAGCAAGCTGTATCCCGATACAGCCAACAACAATACTTGTGAAAAGCGGCGGTATTATCAGAACTTTAATAAAACCAGGCTCCAAACAACAAAGTTTTTTGGCCAACCCAAACATTGTTGGTTACATATATATAAGCCAGAATTAAAGGATATAAACGAGCAGCAAAGATAGAGATGCTGGTTACATGAGGAAGGCAACGGGACACTTGAGGATAGGCTCGGAAACTGCTCGTGGCACGCCATAGTATCGAACACGGCCTTGTTTGCCGATGGTCAAGTTTCCATTCTTGTCATACATGAGGAAAAAGGTGGTTAAACGAAGAAAAGACGAACTCGACGAGGCAGAATTCACTTCGGCCTCCCATGTAGAGGAGGGTAGCACCTAGGCGGCTCAAGACAGTTGGGTCCTCGCTAAACAGCTTCTCCCTGCAGAGCTTCACACTTGGACCCTGCTGCTGCCCGTCGACAGAGTTTGCAGACACCACATCGCAAGAGCAGAATTGGCCTTATGCGGAAAGCCCAACCCAGGCGTCAAAGTGAGCGCGGCCACTGAAGGGCAGCATCCAGTCCCTGGTTCGGCTGGCGGTGGGTAGAGCAGGTCGAAGGAGCCGGTGGAGAGAGCGAAGAGCCTGCCGCCGACCGGGACGTAGATAGGGTCGACCGGATTTGGCACTTGCCGAGGACCAAAGAGGACGCTCCGGATGCGGACGTCGAAGACGGGAACGCTTCGCCTGGGCACCAGAGGACGCGTGCCATCGGCCAGGGATGCATGCCACACCCTGCTTATCTAGAACCAAATCCACAAGTAATTCAGAGTTAAGGTGGGAAAGCAGAGCAAGAGAATGAGATATAGACGAATTTAGGGTGAGAGAGAGATAATTAGCACCGGCGGCGGCTAGGGTTCATGCTCTATTGATAATATTCAAGATAGCTATTACAAAGCCGGAAAATACTCATTTGAACCGGGGTACAAATTCTCCTGCCTACAAAATCGTCCTTACAATGGTCCAAAAATTCCGAAAATTTTTGGGGTATACCTACACATGTATTATGCAATAGTACAAAGTTTTGTAAAGAAACGCTTTTTTATTTGTCCTGTGTAAAAAAGACAAATCTATGACGTAATACACTGCTCAACGTGAATACAAATTCATCCCGAAACTCATCCGCGGTGCATTGAATTTCCATTCCCTATCCATTTGATTTTTTTACAGATTTTTTTAACTTTTACAAAGTTGTTAAAATCAACATTTAAAAAAAACTTAGCCAGGAGCATATGCCCGCTGGTTCACATCAGCTGCACTCTTACAAAGCCCCAGTTGTTTGCTTTATGAAGCCAAACAAGACGGAAATGGACGGCAAAGTTGGTAGCTTGCTGAAGTAACAGAAAATAGAAAAAGGGAACGGCGGGAGCCATTAGCTGACGTCCATTGAACCTGACCGTAGGATCTCCATAAGTGAAACGGTATCCAGTGATCTCCATCGTACGATAACTGACGAACGAACACTTGTTATTCTTGTAGGTTCAGCAACAGAAGGTCATGTAGGTTCAGAAACAGTGGATCATGACAATACCCCCTTCCTGAAGATCACACTTGCCCTCAAGTGTAGAAACTGGGAAAGATTTTGGCGATGAAGGCAGCATCTTCCCAAGTAGTTGTTGCCGGCAGGTTGATCCATTTGATAAGCCATTGCACTACTGGTCCATTGTTCCTAGGAATGACTCTCCTGTCCAAGATTGCTTCTAGGAAGGCCTTGATGTTTCCAGCTACATCCACTAGGTGTAGTTCAGGACTTGGAATTACCTTATTTCCAATGTGCTTCTTGAGTTGACTGACATGGAAATTGGGGTGGAGTTGACACCCTTCAGGTAGCATCTCAACTAAGCAAAACCCTAAGATCCAATCGAACCAACCAGGGGAAAAGCCGAAGATGGTCCGTCCGTCAGAAACAACAAGCTGGGCTTCCTAATGGACTGTCAGGCGAAGGCGACGAGTAGGTTGCGTTGAGGGAACCCTAGGGGACCAAATGGGCTGCCCAGTGGGCCCTTAAAATTTGCTTTCTTTTTTTACCTAAGCAGTTGCATTTGAACTCCCAAAACATTTTATCTAGGAGTAGTATTTAGAAACAAAGATTTGTTCTGAGACCTAAACCTTGTAGTCCTATGAGGAAATTCCTTACATTTTCAAAACACATTTCGAAAAAAACATTTTCAAAACACTAGTATGCACAGAGACCTAGAACAATACTCAGCATGAAAAATCGTCAGGAACTAGAAATTCTCCAAGGCCAGCTCAGACCTGACGACAGAACGCTCATATATAGACATCCAAAGCTGCTCCCTGTCGCACCCGGACTTCTAGAGGATACTCACAGTCCGTTAAACAGTAGATAAATGGCTTACGGGGCATACCGGCACCCGCATCTCAATATGAGCAGGCCAACACGTAAACGTGTGACAACCATTCTCTACTATTCATCGTCTGAGCAAACCATCCCATAGAAATCAGGTACTTCCGTTGACGTACTTCATACCATACACACATGGTACGTCAACGGCATTGGAACAATTGATATCACAACATATCTCTACGACACAAAAGATTGAAATAGGTTGCAAATAGCTCTCACTAGAGCAGAGATAGCAAATACAATCATCCAGAGGACACATGTCCCAACATAACATCATTACATCACAGCGGAAGCATCCAAAATGTCTGAGTACAGACAAGATCCAAATAGGCCTAAGAGGCCGGAAACGAAAAGACGGAGCCCATCCACGAAGTCTCGGATCCTGCCCGGGTCCGCTATCTACTCGTCAGCAGTCTCGTCATACTCCACGTAGTAGCCACCATGGGGATCCTCGGAAACGTAGTCTGCGGAAACCACAGCCCCAAAGGGGTCAGTACATAAACGTACTGGCAAGCAAGACTCACAGTTCACCAAAGTGTAACCCGTCAACACCAAGCACAGATGCTTTGGGTTCAACGGAAGAAAGGGGGATACAAAAGATGCTGCAACTGGCTGCTCTAACCAACTACAGAGTTTCTACCACTTTCGGCTAAACAGAAAGAAGATAAGATAGCGTATCGTAACCAACTACAACTAACCACCAAACAAACCCATCCTGGATCTCGCCCCTTATCCAAAGAAGCAATCCGAGGATAACTCACACAGTTGGATTAATGATGGATCAAGTTATTGTGGCAATAAGACTATTACTAGTCAAGTTATCATTAGTTAGGTGTAAGTTGTTCTGAGTACTTGTTAGCCAGTACTTTCACCAAGTTAACCATAACCGCGGAAAACACGGCTTCTCGAGAAGATTTAACCCTGCAGGGATGCACCAATTTGGCCGTACACGTAAGAATGACCCGCCAGGCGGGGAGCTAACCCACCAAGCGAGGCACTCAACACAACTCAACTCTTCTTCGCATCAAGCCCAAAGAACCACATGCTGTGCGTGCGCGGCTAATCGAGCCCCACGAAGAAAAGGGGACCCTCATAGCACTCTAAGACCACGCCGCCCTAAATGCCGACTACAAAAGTTCCACCCTGGCGCCAAGGGTTCGCACCTGCACATGCATGCATCAAATGGAAAGCCCGAACTAAGTGTGGCGATTTGGACGAGATGCGAATCGAATCAAATTGAGGGGGGCGCCCATACTCGCTTTCCACATGCGGTTAGTGCGCTCATCATGGATCAGTAGACAAGACCCTTTTCCTAATTAGGGTCGACACTAGCAGGCCTCAAAACCACGCCAGGCCTCCTGCCGGTGCCTTATCATCAAATTATTTATTACCTCAAACATTAACAGGTTGATTGTTTAAACATCGAGCCCCAGAACATGATGATATAGTAACAGAAAGTACGGACAACAGACTCGAGCAAAACAACCCTAAGCATGCTAGTAAGACACAGGCAACAAGCAAAAGGTTATAGGTGTGGAGGTGAGGCTATATCAGGGTTAAGGGATAACATGTGATAGGATCGAACAGAAGCAACGATTCATAGGGCTAGCAGAATAGACAACGGAAAGTATCGGTATCCAATGTTGAAAGGAACACAATGGTTCATGTGAGTGAATACTTGCCTGCAAACTCAGCAGCCTGGTACTGAGCTAGATCCTTAGAAGGGGTGTCGTAAGTATCGTCGGTCTCAACGTCGTCGTATATCCGAGAAGAAGCAAACAAACAACGTAGAGAGATAAACAATCAATAACATGGCATAGTGCACAAACATGGGATGATGCATGACCATTTAATTGATGCAACAAAATAAACTAGTTGACAAGATAACAACATGATTAAATGGACCCACATGCAATTGGGATTGCATATGGAAAGCCCATGAATTAAGGTTGGAACAATTGTTTTACAACTAACCAATAGGTGAAAGTGGATTAGCATGATGCATGGATGAGGAAAACAACAAAATAACAACAATAGAACCAATTGGAAATAAGGTTTACCAATTTTGGAATTTTATTTATTAAGTTATGAAATTTTGGTTCCTTAAAGGGGTTACACAAGCATTTGTTATTTTCACCACTTTTAATTTTTCAAAATAGATAACAAAGTTCATATTTGAAAAGAACACACAATTTTAGGTGGAATACATGTTTCACTTGTTGAAAAAGGATTTCAAATAAATTATTTATGAATTAAACAAGTTTAAGCAGGAATTAAATGAATTTAATTCAAACATGAACTTATTTGAAGTTTTATTTGTTCAAAACATTAAACCAAATTCATATTTGAAAAGTTTATACTTTGATGGTTTGAAAACATATTTTATATGTTCAAAAATAATTTAATTTGAGCAAGTTATGAATTTAGCAATTTTAAATGATTTAAACAAGGTTTAAATTATTTAAGCAATTTTAATTATTCAAATCATGAAACAAAATTTGTATTTGAAAAGATGGTTCAAAATAGCATGGAAAACATATTTTATTTACATTATTTGGATTAAGTATGAATTAGTTATGCAATTAATTAAATTTCAAATGAATTGTTTGAATTTGAAATTGGAATGCATTTGGATTATTCAAAACAGATTACAAATGGTTTAAATAGATAGATAATTAAATTTGGTTCAACAAACATATTTTATTTATTTTATTTGGAGTTGTAAATTAAAAGTTGTTAGCAATTTATTTTCAGGGACCAATCTGTAATAGAGTTGGACCTAAACTTAAAAGAAAAAAAATTGGGCAGAAAACATTTGCTACCCTGCAGTGGCTAGCCCAAGCCACTGACAGGGGGCCCTGGGCCAGCGTGGATGCACGCGTGGCAGCACTGCCACAGACAGGTGGCCCCTGCCTGTCAGTGGGCTGGCGAAAAAAGGTTGGGATTTATCCCGCGGGCGCAGGGCTCGAACCCTGGCCGCGGCGCTGCGTGCGGTGGGGGCGTGCCACTGCGGTAGCTGCTGATCTTTGTCAGTTAGGTAGGGCGCGGTGAGGTTAAACTTCAGTTAAGCTAACTGAACTTTGTGTTGCAGGTGTTCTCTGAATCTTTCGTCAGGGCTCGCTGGCCGGCGGCGATCGGCAGCAGAGCTCGCGGCCGTGGCTCGCTGCGGTGCTGTGCACTCGAGTGCGGGTGCTAGCTTGCGATGTGCAGTGCAGAGAAGGAAAAGGGCGAGGTGGAGGCACGGTGCTCACTGTCGACTGGAGTAGAAGCAGAGGGTCGATGGAGGGCGGCCGGCGACGAGCTGAGGACGGCGGCGACGTTACAGGGCCCCTCGGGCTCAACGGAGATGTCGGGGGCGTAGAGGGTAGCACGGCGACTTGGTTCCCGTGACTATCCAGAGGGGAGAAGGAGCGTGTCGCCGGCGATCATCGCCGATTCAGAGCTTGGCTGGCTCGGGTGATGATGGTGGTTGCAGAGAGGGGAAAATCGCCGGTGAGAGAGAGGAGACGGCGGCGGCGTGAGGGGGACAGGGTAGGCCTAGGGTTAGGGCAGCTCGGGGCCTAGGGGGGTAGGTTTATAGGCAGGTAGGGCGCACGGTGGCCGTCTGTGCGCTACTGCCGGCGACGTGGCCTCGCCCGATGCTCGTCGTACAGTTAGGAGAAGACCCCGAAGGGGTACGGGCCGAGGGAGAGAAGAAAATGGGCTGGGCCTGCGTGCTGCTCCCCTCTCGCTGGCGTTTTCTTTTTATTTAATTGTTTTGTTACTTTTTTTTTGCAGAAATAGAAATAGGGAGAAAAGAAAGAGTTTTGGGTTAGAAAAAATTGTGTTGCTTATTTATTGTGTCAGTACCCATTTGACAATTTTTGTTTTCCATAAATTTCAAAATGTAGTGCTGTTTGTAAATTGGTTCAAATTTGAATGATTTTTGGATTAAGTGACATTATTGAAAACAAGAATTTAAATAGGATGAACATATAATTTTAATTGGAAGCAAATGATTATAGTTGTGTTGTAATTTTCATAAGGTCAACATAGTTGCTGTTTGGAAAAATGTAATTTGAATTTTGAATGCAATTTGAATGAATTTTGACTATTAAGTGAAATATTGAAAGCACTAATTTAATTAGTTTGAGCCTTAGTTTAATGGAAACAAATGATGGAATTGTTTTGTCATTTTCATAATTTTCAAAGGGGTTGCTGTTTTGGAAATGCAAATGAATTTGAAAAGGGTTTGATATTAAATGAATTTTTGATAGAAACAAAACAACAGTTTTTGGAATCACAACTTTAATGGAAACAATTGATTGTTTTGATTTGAAATATCATTTTGGAAATTGTAACATCACAAGTATGAAACAAAAGGTTTAAAATCTGGTTTGAAATTCAAATAGAAAACAAAGGAAAACAAACGAAAACAGTTGAAAAACAAAGCAAAACAGAGAAAAACAAATGAAAAACAAATAAAACAAATGCAATGAACATGATGTCATGATGCAAAACATAAAATAACAGATAGCAAACATTCTAATGGTTATTTTTCATACTTGGGATGTTACACTCCCAAAGTTTACTTTTCTCACAACATTTTAAACAGCAAAAACATTTCAAGGACTTTAGGCATATATTATAGGATCACATCACACATACCAGTTTCTACAGAGGTAGAAATAAAAAAGGATATTTGGCTTCAAAACAGGCCCAAAACGAAAAACACAAGATCAACGTCGATCAGATAGTACACTTGATTCCGATGTTGTAAGGAAATTGTTCAATCTGACAAATACGAAACAGCATTCGCCCTGAAAATCCCGATGGCAGCATCCAGCGAGGCAAAGGGGTTTCACAGACTATCGCGATTCAGCTCACGATGATTAACAAAAGGTCATCTAACAATTAGCATAACCCTACTTGTCACGTTCCTAGCTTTCTATTAGCGCCCTACGGGACAGCAAAGAAAGGAAACCTCCGCTTCTTCTGTGAGTAGTGCTAGTTTATGGTATCTGCTAGCTGGTGCTAATCAAGCAAATCCTTTCCAGCGCCACTGCCAGATATCTTCAGGGATTCCAAGGCCTCCCTGCATATTTCGATCCGAACTGTAAGTATCATGCATATAGGCTGTTCTACGTCAAAAGATCATGGCGACAAAGGATTTCAAAAATATATTGAGCAATTATCGCTGCACACTAGACTTGAATGTAGCTAAAAGGGACAAGTAGGATACCTTAACCCCTCTTGGATCTCTGTGTTCCCTGGCTCCAATTTAGCACCATCAAGAAATGCACCACATGCCTTTTCATAGTCCTGAATACGAAAGGTACGTATGTAAATCAAAACGAATTTGCCAAAAGAAAAGGCAGCACTTGTGAACATCAAAATAGTTTTCCAACAGCAGATATGGAACTGATCTAAGCATCTCATCCCACCTTCAGTAACATCAGAGCAGTTCCTTCACGATAGCAGGCCTTTGCCCAGCCAGGTCGCATCATCCTGCAAAGTTGAGCATCCTTCAAGGCCATCTTCGCATGACCAAAGCGAAGCCAGCAGAGGCTCCGGTTTGAAAGCAAGGTTGCATTAAAAGGATCAAGTTTTATTGCCTACAACAAGAGAGAAGATTAGCACAAATGTTTTAGATTTGCCAGCAAGAATCTGGTGTGCTGACTGAATCACTAAAACTATTTCGATCTTCATAAAATTTATGCAGTAAACACAAGTCATCCATGAAAAGATTACTTGTATAAGCATGCCAGAGGATAACTGTTCATCCAAGCCATATCTGCCCTGGATGCACAAAATATGAATCCACTGACAAATAGCCAACCAAAACATAGAGGTACAAAAAAGACAAAATCAGTGGACATTCGAAAACAAAAATATAGCCTAAAAGTATATTGTATGTGTTCATTGGCAAAGCCTCTCGAAGAGTGAACTCCCTTATGATTCTTATACTGGTCTTCCAACAATCGGAGAAACAGCCAGGAGCACCCAACCTACCATTTAAAGTTAAACAATCCATAGACATCTTACTTCGCATGTCATTGCATGCTGTGAGCAAGATAATCCTATTAACTGGATCCCACCCTGGACTTGGAAAGATTGTCTAGAACATGAGTACAATTAACACAGGTTGTTCACTGACATAGATTGTTCACTGAATTTGCATAATACACAGTACAGGAAAGACTTCAAGGTAGTCCAGCTAATGATGTGAATTTAACTCTATATCAGGGTAACCAATAAAAGATGATGGCCAGACAGCGGAGTCTGTGGAGCAGAGGGATAAACATAGACTCCGGCGGTAGAACTTTAAGACCATTTTTAGACTAGCTTACCTTCTTTGAAACCACGTACATGGGCATCCATCTATAAGGACTACTTAGACAGTTAGATCTCCTGACTCCGATGCAACTCCTATATTGACATGACTCGCCTAAAAGAATCAACCTGAACAAGGATGCCTGATAGACTACTGGCACATAATGGAATCTACTTACAAATCAACGGACTATATCTCTAAACAAAGTCCAAAACCATTGATTTATTATTCTTGGTGTCAGCTTCTTCCTGGATGGTTTGCAGGCCAGCCGCTGCTATTGGTCTCTACACAGATGTGCTGCTGCCTGGCCTATGGTCACAACAATGAAGTGTACGCAATGGTAGTATGGCACGCTCTGCCGCTGATCCAACAGTGTCATAATTAAAATAATTGCATTATAAGAGATTACAGAAATAACAGCATAACACAAAGGGCTTAGAAGCGCAATCTCTATCTACGTCACAACATTACCACATCTGCAAAGCACACAGAGAGCATAATTTCCATCGCATATGCCATTCCACAACCAAACGAGACTAAAATGCATTGTAGGTCCTTAAACTTGTTCTGAACAGTCAAAAAGTTCATAAACTTCAACAAACAAGATGCAAGAAAATACCTCATGATAAATTTTAGCTGCAGCAAAATAATTCCCATTCTTGAACGCTTTGTGTGCTCTAGATTTAGCACTAGCAAGCATAGCTTTCTGAAACATTGAGAACAATCAGATGAAATAAAGATTCAATACCATACGTAATCCCTTCCCCCACATGCTCAGTAGAAAATATATAATGAACTTCTACCTGAATTAACTAAATAGTTCTACCATTTACAAAGTGAACATGGATATTAAAGTTAAATTAATGTGAAATAACTCCTGATAAAATAAGTGGGTCAGTCACGACAGTTGATATAATTGTTCAATTCATTTCCACACTATTCTACTGGCGTAGCAATCAATGTCACTGAAAGAAATCGGTACTCTATTTTATTTCTGATTCACACAACTTTAAAGTTCTACTCCCTCCGTTCCATATTAGATGACTCTCAAATAGATGTATCTAGTACTAAAATATGTCTAGATACATCTATGTGGGAGTCATCTAATATGGAACGGAGGGAGTATCAATCAACATTACTGATTACCACACCTTGCATCCTCCACAAAATCCACAACAACAACAATAAAGCTTTTAGTCCCAAGCAAGGGGTAGCCTACCTCTAAGAAAATCACAGATCATGGATATGTTTGGATTGTGCCCAAGATTGCCCTACTAGTAGTTTGGCTAGCCAAAATTTAGGCTGAGGTTTCTCTTACCCATGGGTTGGCCAACATTGGCCAGAAAAATGAACCAGAGGTGGCAAAAAGCATTGACATGCGAAAAGGTTGGTAACCATCCAATGAAAGACCAAAAATATCGATAAGGTACACTTTGGTCACAATATAAACATGCCCATAATCTTATCATCAAAATCTATTATCTCACTTAGCCAATATATTATGTTAATCCTTAAATGCTCGTCCCGGCCTAAATTGGTTCAAATTTAATACTGGTTAATCCTGGTTAGGTTAATACATACCCAAAAAAAAGAATTAACAAAAAATAACTGTCATTTTCTACTACATATGGGCATGCCAATTAACGGTGAAAGACTTAACATGTAGTGTGCCATAGAAAACTCGGGTTATAAGGGTTATCGAGTTGGCCAGTTTAAAATAACATATGAAGGTAAAAAAAATTAAAATTCTTTCAACTAAACCTTATTGCTCCCAAATGAATTAGCATGCAATACAACTGGCATACTTGAGATCAATCAAATTCGTAGCCAGTAATTGTGATTCATTATAGGACAGTAAATTGTATGTCTTCAACCAATCTTTTCAAGTTACAATGATGAATTGCAGAAATCCCAATTTAGAGAAATCTCCCGGCTAGCATGCACACTTCGAAGATTAATATAAATAAATATGATAATGCAGTTCTATAACATACCATCGATGGGGGCACTGATTTTACATGTCTAATAACTCCATCGACGCTCCAGTCACGCACATTAGACATACGTGAAGTGAATGGAAATAGAATTTCGACATGCTCACGCCTACCAGAATGTGCAGCAATTTCTATAGGTGTGCGCCCATACTGCCAAAAGAACAAGCAAGATTAACTCCACTTAGCATTCGGAATATGACAAAGCGGGAACATACAAGGTATCTAGACATACATTGAGCAGATATGGTATAAACTCCAATATCCTAGAGATTAGGATAAATAAGTGGAGCTTAGTTCATGTGAGCTGCTTAAGATATGAAATAGTGTCTTCTAGTGTAGCAATGAGCACACAGAACATTAGCTTGCTGTCTAAGATCAGTCAACCGCCACTGAAGAACAACATTGATAATATACACAATTATCACATGATAACACTGTTCCCAACAACTTCCAGGACAAAGCAGATAAGAAATAACTATTGGTGATAATTGCAATTTCAGTTTCATTATTTATCAAAACTGCCTTCTACATTTTTATCCAACAACGAAAAGAAGTAGTTTGCAAGTTCAAAGTTAGTCGAAGTTGGAGCTCCGAGGTAGGTTGCTCCTATCTAGCAGATAGCGTAGAGCCGTCACATACTCACACGCCTCTCCAAATAATCAAATGGAATTGGGTATTGAATTTAAAATGTAGCTTTGCTGTTCCTTGTAAGAAACAACATTTTTAATGTAGTCTACAAGAGTAAACCGACAAGGACCAAAAATACACAAAACAGATCTGCTAAATAAGCAAATTCATCAGGGTATCTGTTTCAAAGTTTACATTTTGACGATGGAAAACCAATCAGAATATGACATGTTAGGTATGGACGACATTATCCATGTAGCAGCAAGGAAAAAGAACTTACATTGTCAGTAACATTAGCATCTGCTCCAGCCAGAACTAAGCACTTAAGGATGTCAGTTGAGCCATCTGTAGCCGCGATCATTAAGGGTGTCTCTTTACCAATACCATCCACATCAGCACCGGCCTAACAATAGAAACATGGATTACATACTTATATGCTTCATATGGACAGACATATAGATACAATTCTTCACTGTCATAATCATTTTATGATAACTGCAAAAATTCAGTAAACATAACTCTCTCTTTTCACATTAGTACAGTAAACCGTAAGTTAACGTGTGAAGAATGAGTTGACATACCTCAAGCAGGAGCTTAACACATTTTAGTGAGCCCGAGGCAGTAGCAAGAACAAGAGCTGTATAATCAGTAGCACTCAAAGCTATAGTATGCTGTTGAGGAGATGAAGAAATTAGAAATCCCATATAACTATAGTCAACATTAAACTTACGTAAGGGAAGGAAATAACATAATTAACATACAGAAACATCGTGAAGTAAATGAATTAGACTTATGTTATATATGAAGGTGGTGAATCCTTCTGGCCCATCTGGAAAGTCCCTCACCAGTCACCACCCCAAAAAATGTATACGAAAAAAAAAATTCCAGCCCAGCAAAGTCAATGGACATACAGAAGATAAAGCTCAGTCATTGTGCACTAACAGTCAAGCACTGTCAAAAATATAGTAATGCTGCAAAGCAAGATCTAGCATGGATCCGCTAGAGTGATACTGTATCTAGACATTGCTAAGATGTTAAACTTCAACTTGTAAGAATATGTCATGCAAGGACAGTAGAAACAAAAAACGCTATGTACAGGCGTGCAGTCCATAAAGTTAGATTATGCATACGCCAGAAAACAGAAGCATATGCACAGTCAGGTAACTGGGCTCCACCTCGTGGACATTTTACATGTGCAATGAAATAAGAAAAAACACCACTGAAAAGGAGACTACATGTTGATTTGTAGATAAGAGAAAATGGGATTGATTCGAAAGAAATAGCATATCTCTCACGTTACCACGACACAGTACTACTGAGACTATGGTTCAAAAACTGGAGCAGGTGAAGAATTGTACTCCACGCATGATTAAACCTTACAGTTAAAAGTGATTAAAAAACACAAGTCTAACACGCAAAACCAACCACATGAAGAATAAACTAAAATATCAGATGCTGGATAAGGAAACAATCACATAAGTAAATAACTATTTAGCTATTACTATGGATTTTACTATCTAAATAGCAAGCCAGTTCATCAAAAAGAAAAAAATGGGGGCAATGCTTACATCTGCATCGTGGTCCAACAAGATCTTAACAATATCATCCCGCCCATCAGCAGCAGCAAGATGTAGTGCTGTCCCTCCAAGATTTAGTGCATTAACATGAGCTCCTTTCGAGATTAAGAGATTTACTATTTCAGGGTTTCCTGGACAGAAAATACAGGATATATCATGAGTTGAATATACATACTTTGTTGTAACTCCTTGTCTTTGCAGTGATTTGTTAATATCAACCTATCTATATGTTAAGAAGATTACAATAAGGAGCTGGGTATATATTGGCAGAACTAAAGCTAGCACACGAAATACAAAGTCAATGATTATGGCTTGGAAACTGACGGAGTACACAGAATTTGGACACAAGGCTATGTTTGAACTTCAGGGCTTGGCTAAGCTAAATTAACAATGTCAGCATAATGTCTACAGCAGAGAAAAAATAACTTGCACATACAGCATGCACTTTACTCCCTTTCTTCAGATGTTTGCCATTATAGAAGAAAAATTGGTTTTTTACCCCAAAGTTGAGCAGCCTTGGATAATCTATCCAAAGTTGGTCATGCCTTGGTAAAATACCCAACACTTATTTATAAGCAAAATAAATATCTAATAAGGGGCCTGAAAACAATTTGCCTGCCCACTAATCGATTGGATCTCGTACGTGATCTTGGATCTCAATTTTGCCCGTACATGCACCACGCCGCCAGGCAACTCATGCAACGCCGTCGTCGCTGAGGCGAACCAGCAAGCGCTTGCCGTCTGTTCCTACCGGCGTCTGCCGGTATCCGGAGCCGTACGCTCGTGAGCGGCGTCGTAGCCGAACGGCGCCCTCTAGCATGTACCTCTTCCAACTGCTCTTTTCATCGATGCTGACCTATGAATGCGTATGCTGGTGTATACATACATAGTTGGGTCGTAGTACAACGTTTGGGTAAATACATACATACATGTGCAACATGTATGCTGGTAAGCACCTAGATTATTAGATCGATCGTAGCACATCACAGAGGCACCAGTACCACACCATACGATGTGTTAGGACTCGTGACCGGACTGATGTTTCTGTTTTGATTGATTGCTTGTTCTTTTACACTCAGGGGCTAAGTCTTGATTTCATTTGCATCGGAATCCCTGGAGGACATTTTACCAATTGAGAGTCAACTTTGGGTAGATAATCCAAGGCTGCTCAACTTTTGGGTAAAAAACCAATTTTCCCTATAGAAGAAAATGCATAGCAGAAATATTATTGAATGTCTCACTGATATATGGGACCTCACTCCTCACGCGGTACACAAGAAGAAGAACACTTAGGTATGTGTGATAGATACTTAAGCATAGAGATCGATAATACCTTGTTTGGAGGCGAAATGGAGAAGAGTACACCCATTGCTGTCGAGCTTCTCTGTGTCAGCACCTTGATCAAGAAAAAAACGCACCAATTCAACATTCCCACGGGCAATAGCAGCGGCAATAGCTGTTCCGCCTGCAGGGATACCAACAGGGAGAAGGTGAGAAGCTTGATTAGCACAAATCCAGCCCATCCGAGGAAACAACTACCTCATGCAGACAACCTACCCTACCACTCCGGTGTATAATCAAATCCTGGAAGTAAGCAACTTTTTTAAGGAAGGAAAGGAAAGAAATTTAAGGTGACGCACCCAGACCCAACGCGCAATCGACGTCAACGTCCAATCGGAGGTCCTCAAGCAGGTAGCGGCACACGGGTAGGCTCCCGCCGAGCGCGGCGTAGTGAATCAGGCGCATGCCGGAGCCGTCCATTACCGCGCCCAGCTTCTCAGCAAGGCGGCGGCCTTCCGCGCCCCTGCCCAGCACCCTCGCCGCCTCTGAAACGAAACGGATCGGCACCAAAATCAGCACGAAAACACCGGAGCTTCGAAATTGAAGAAGAAGAAGAAAACGCCGGCGTACTGTACGTACGCTTGACTCGGCGGAGATCGCCCTTGAAGGCCGCCAAGAGGAAAGCCTGGTCGAAGTTAGGGTTGGAGGAGAATCGGCTGGGTTCACAGAAACCGGTAGGGATGCTCGTGTAGCGGTCGTAGACCTCGGGAGGGTGGAGAGGCGGCTGGGGCGCCATGGCGACAGGGTTGGAGCCGAGGTAGGTAGGGTTTAAGCCAGGGGTTGGATGGGGAAGGAGAAAGGCGTAGGCGGGAAGGAAAGGAGGGGAGGAGAGGCCGGGGAAGACGACGCGTGCGAGGACGATGGAAATGAAAGCCGAGCGGCGAGCGGGCAGCGAATTATTTTCCGAGAAATCTAAATTTATTTGCGGTCAAGAAATCTAAATTACTGCTTGGACACGTGCAAACCTGGCCAACGGGCCGGCCCGGCACGGCACATGCCCGCGACCTGATAAACGGGCCTAGCCCGGCACGACACACAGGCCCTCTTGCTCGGGCGATCCCCTGCTCCCGTTTCGACGAAGGATGTTCTTACTGGGCCGGCCTATGTTTCTTTCCCTCGCTGAAGGATGCATGTCGTTGCGCCCCCAGTTCTAACCCGGGTCGCTGCGCCTGGGTCCCGCGGAGCGTGGGCCCCGCTTGTCAGTCTGTGTTCTGTGATTGTGTTGTAGCTGTTGCACAATGGTGGGGTGGTTTGCTATTTAAGTCGGTCAGATTTTTAGTCAGCTTCCGATGTGGGACTAAAACCCGTCAGGTACTGCGCGCTGTTGGAACCGTTCGCTGGTTCGCTGTTCCCTACAGTATGAATACGGAAGTAGTTCCCGCTTGGTGTGCATGCCTCCTGAAGGAACTAGTTCCTCGTCGATTTTTTTTTTGAAACTGTATGATGATAGTCTGTTTCGTAACTAGTTCCTACAGTCTAGTTGCGGAACTAGTTCCCTGTGTGCATGCGTCCAGAAGGAACTTCGTTCCTTCTAAAATGATTTTTGAATTTAACAGGCAAAAAAATCATTTACATTTTCATTATCGTTGGTCCTACAGTTTAGTTGTGGAACTGGTTCCTGTGTGCATGAATCCAGAAGGAACTTCGTTCCTTCTAAAATGATTTTTGATTTTAACAAGTAAAACATTGTTTTATTCGCCCATAATCTTTGGTCCTAAAGTCTAGTTGCGTAACTAATTCCCTGTGTGCATGCGTCTAGAAGAAACTTCATTCCTTCTCAAATGTTTTTTGTATTTGGCAGGTAAAAACATTGTTTTATTCGCCCATTATACTGGTACTAACTAATTGATCGGTTAAGATCAGGTTTTTTGCTTTGAAAAGAATAAACAAACTACGTATTCAAATAAAAAGAAAAAATGGTAATAGTTGGGTACAAACAAATTATCCTACTTGTCGGATATATACTGAATAGGGGTATATCAGATGGTAGTCTAAGGTGCCGGATTACCCGGGTGGCCCAAATGGTAGTGGGCTACGGTCCATTGGGCGACCCAGTAAGCTGACGCACAGAAGCCGGATTCTAGAAAAACCCGGATCACGGCCCACGTGATCTGGCTTGGAGTAGAAGGCGGATTCCTTACTTTCCAAGTTAATAGTTACCGTAGTCTTTTAGGTTTCCTACTCTGTATGACCTAATCCGGCTATTATATAAAGTCGGACGGGAGATATGATAGATAGACAAGAAGCTACTGGCTAACTCGCCGAGAGGTTGATCCTCGACGAATAGCTAACAAAACCTCACATTGTACTTTGTATACACAGGGTTTAGTCATGAATAGTGAGATTGCAGGAGTAGGAACGCCGCATTACTGCGACGTACCGAACCTGGGTAAACCCTGTGTCTTTGTCCTTAGCACAACCACGCCCCCCCACGTCTCTACCCGTAGTCTCATGGCACCCCCGTCTATGAATTCTACTGCGATGTCTCGACAGTTGGCGTCCACCGTGGGGCTAGCGACGTCAGGCGTTAAGTTTCGATTTGGGATACTCGGCGGAATCGGCAGTTCCATAACTGTCGGAAGCCTGGAGTTCGACGACGATGTTGGACGCTTCCTCGACAATGGATCCTACATACCGGCGCAAAATCATCTGGTAAGTGTCTGCGTGTTACCGATTGGATCTGCAAATATCTTTATCGGACTAACTGCAGAGGCCATGGGGTTTTGCGGTGGAAGCAAATTTATCCCACCCGCCCTATACCCAGTCGAAGATGACTACGATACCGGGTTCTGCTCAGATCGCCGACATAAAAGTGATTCACACTTTATCGATATGGTGCAATCCGAGGTCGCCGAAAACACGGATGAAAGCAATCCCGTGCAAGAGGCAGAAAACAGCAAACCCACTACAGAGGTGGAAGATCCGACATCCGTCAACACAGAGACGAACTCGGAAGCTGACTCTGTGCTAGCCGCCATTGAGGCGAGATTAGAGTCAGAAACCGGATCAGATGATTTTGATTCTGAAGATGAAGACGAGGACGCCTTCGAAAGAAAGGTTAAATCTCTTCAAGAGGGATTCCATGAAATACTAATGGCAAAACCGGCTGAAAACACGGATGCCGGCAGCCAGGGAAGACCTAAAACTCCACCGCCAGAGGAAGAAAGAGAAGACGGAGAAACTTCTCCAATATTCCCCAATGTCGAAGAATTGACAGAGGACGAACCTATCAAAAAACCTCCCTCTTCCAAGAAAAAGCATAAGGCCGCTAAAAAACTCCAATACAAACTCCGGAAGAAGAAATCGGCTAATCCAGACGATGAAAGCCCGGAAGTAGGAGATGCAAGCGGAATAAAGCCCGTGGAGAAGAAAACTAAAGAAATCCTTGTTCTGCCAATGACAGAGCAAGAAGAACAGGAGTTGTTGCAAACACCAGTGGGATCACACGAACCCCCTGAAGTGCTAAAAGCCAGGAGACGAGCTCTCCAAAGGCAACAGCAACATCTATTCAGAACTCGTGAACACCTCCAAAAAAACCAGGATGACATCAAGCTCATGAAGGAAGAAATTGAGGAGTACGAGAAAAAGAATAGATCTGCCATTAAACGTACAAGGTTACCCGGAATCGTAAGACCGGAAGTACTGCCGCCAAAAGAAAGGTTTCACAACCCATCTTGGCAAAAGCAGGTAAACGACAAAGATGTCAGAGGCGAACCAATATACAAAACCGCAGCAGAAAACGCGGAAGCAGCGTTCGCCATCCTCAACAACGATATGTACTCCAACGGTGAAAAACTTCAAGGGGTGTATGCTTTCCTAGGAAAAGCATTGCAACAACAACAACGGGGGCAAGAGCAATCAGGGAAGTTGCATGACGACTCCGCCCTATGCAAAACAGCTACTTGCGCCGCTAGAGCACCTGGACCGGAAGAACCTGGAGATTCAAACAACTCAAAAGAGAAGAAAGTGGATCCGAGAAAAGACAAGAAAAATCGCGATAACAAGGATGAAGCGTCTAGAACCGGATCCCATCTCCCGAAAGGTGGACTTAACCCCCACGATCGGGAAGAAAAACACCGGAATGACGGCAAAGCAATGCCGCCTCTGAGACGCCCAGCTGAAAAAGCTGGAAGACAGGATATACCTCACAGGCGTGAGAGATCTCGGACACCCCCCAGGGATAAGGAAAGACACAGGAGTAGAACTCCACCTCATCCAAAGGGGCGTGATCTCGGAAGAAATAGAGACGATCCCGGAAAAACGCGTCCGCGCAACAATGGAAAAGAAAGGAGTAGATCCCCTTCTGTCCATTCAGCCGGCAAGTACTCCGCACACATGGATAGGGCGGAAAGAGATGATCTATACTTTGGACCTAAGTGCTTCACAGATAGGATCCGAAGGATAACCCTGCATTCTGGCTTCGCCAAAGTTGGTCCAACGTACCAAAAATATACCGGTAGTACGAACCCGGATACACAGCCGTCCAGATCAACAATGGGACAGACCTGGAAGCTGTAATGGAGCCAGAGATTGGATCAATGGATTACCTTCCAGAACTGTCGACAGCTGGGACGATATGGCTCGAGTATTTACTCAGCATTTCCGGCGAACCTACAAACGCCCGAATAGCATCAACCAGCTAAACCGTTGCACCCAGTTTGAAGACGAACCATACGTGGATTTTATCTCAAGATGGACGGCAATGAAGAATAGCTGCTCTGGAGTAACTGACGTACAAGCAATGCATGCTTTTGTCAATGGCCTAAAACCCGGACTTGTACCGTTCATAGTTGGTTCCAAACAGCACAAAGATCTCGGATCTATGCTTACACTCGCCAATGAACATGCTGCAGCCGAGGACGACATCAGAGCTAGAGGAGGCAATATTGATACACTGATACAAGCCAAAAAGAATCCTCGCCCTGAGAAAAAAGGAACTCCAGACGCAACACAAAAACCCAAAGAGGTCAACATAGCCTTTGAAAGTGAAAAAGGGAACAGATGGAAAGGACGCAGTTCGGAACCAATCAATTACACTAAGGAAGAGTGGGAAAAGATTAAGTCGGAACCCTGCGTCCACCATTCGCAATTTGGGAAACCCACCCATACCAACGCACAATGCCGGCTGAACAAGCACATGAAAGGCAGTGCAGGATCCGGAAGCAAGGGGAAGAATTCCAAAAGGAAATTTTCCAAGCAAAAGCCAGAAGCTAAGAAAGAAGACAGTGAATCGGACACTGACGAAAAAAATCCAAGAACAACAGCGAAAAAGCGAGCCCAAGTTTCCGAGAGTTAATGGAGAGTGTGCCCTAACTTTCCTGGCAACCCCATCAGCAAAGGTGGCAAAAAGAACGCTTCGAGAAATAAATGCGGTTGTTCCGGCAACCCCGAAATTCTTGAAATATTCGAACACACCAATCACCTGGGATCAGTCTGATCATCCCGGGAATATCCCTGAACCCGGCACGCAAACTCTTGTTGTAAGCCCTATTGTCCATAACACTAGGCTAAAAAGAGTGCTGATGGATGGAGGATCCAGCATTAACATAATGTACCTGGATACACTGAGGCATCTGAAAATCTCTGAGACCCAGCTCAACCACAGCAACATACGATTTCATAGCATTGTTCCTGGCAGGCAAGCACGATCCCTAGGAGAAATTTCCCTAGATGTCACTTTCGGAGAAAAAGATCATTTCCGTCAGGAAAAAGTATCATTCGAAGTGGTGCCGTTCGAAAGCGTGTATCACGCAATACTCGGACGTCCAGCTTTCGCCAAATTCATGGCAAGATCATGTTATATCTATAACAAGCTGAAGATGCCAGGGCCAAAAGGAGGAGTAATCACCATATCTGGAGACTCAAGCTGGCAAACAAGCTGAAAATAGAAAACGCCCTTTGCGCTGAGAAGATCATAGCAAAGGAAGAGTTGAAGGAGCTGGCCAAAAAGGTATTGCCGACAGAAATGCCGACAGGAAAAGAAAGCCGGAATCCAGCAGATAGCTTCAAGGCCTCCGAGAACACAAGACAGGTAATCCTAGATCCCAAAGATCCGACAAAAATTGTCGTAGTGGGAACTGGGATGACCGACAAATAGGAAAGCGAACTCATCAAGTTCCTCCGTGAGAACTAGGATATTTTTGCCTGGTGTCCAGCTGACATGCCAGGCGTACCCAGGGAACTTGCTGAGCATCAACTCAAGGTGATTCCAGGCTCCAAACCCGTCAAACAAGGTCTCCGTCGATTTAACGGAAGAAGACGGAAGGCTATTGGCAAGGAAATTATTCGGCTTTTAGCAGCATATTTTATCCAGAAAGTTATACACACTGAATGGTCTGCAAATCCGGTATTAGTACCGAAGAAAGATACTACTACCCTTAGGATGTGTATAGATTACACCGGCTTGAACAAACTGTGTCCAAAAGATAGGTTCGCGTTACCGCGAATCGATCAAATAATAGATGCCACTGCAGGCTCTGAGCTTTTATGCTTTTTGGATGCATATTACGGGTACCATCAAATACGCATGAAAAAGGAAGATCAAATTAAGACTTCTTTTATAACCCCTTACGGGACGTACTATTACATAACCATGCCATTTGGCCTGAAGAACGCAGGTACAACCTACCAGCGTTGCATGCAACGTTGTTTACATAGTCAGATTGGAAAAAAATGTTCATGTTTACGTGGACGACATTGCTGTCGTAACCAAGGAAAAAGATACGCTCCTTGAGGATTTGCGAGAAACCTTCGAAAATTTGCACACTTACAAGATGAAGTTAAATCCATCAAAGTGCGTATTCGGGGTTCCCTCAGGAAAACTTCTGGGTTTCATCGTTTCTCACAGAGGAATAGAAGTAAACCCAGAAAAGATCAAAGCAATCTTAAACATCTCCAAACCTACGTATGTAAAAGATGTCCAAAGATTGACGGGTTCCGCTGCAGCCGTCAGCAGATTTATTAGTCGGCTGGGGGATAAAGCCTTACCACTCTACAAGTTGCTGAAGAAATCCGACAAATTCGAGTGGACAGAAGAGGCATATGCAGCATTAACCCAGTTGAAGGAAACTTTGATGAAAGCTCCGATTTTGGCATCCCCAAAAGACGAAGAACCTATGTTATTGTACCTTACGGCTACAAACCGGGTTATTAGTGCAGTAATTGTTGTGGAACGGAAGAAGGACGAACAGAGCATACCAGACCAGCATATGGCGTTTTCTCCGATCTGACTATGTAAGTGAAGTTTTCTCCGAGTCCAAACAAAGGTATCCACACTATCAAAAACTGACATATGGCGTATTTTTGGCATCTAGAAAACTTCGCCATTACTTCCAAGGACATTCCATAACAGTGGTATGTAAAGCACTACTAGGGGATATAATAAACAATGCGGAGGTGACTGGCCGAGTAGCCAAATGGGGCATCGAGCTATCAGCATTCGACATTAAGTATCAGCCAAGGTCGGCAATAAAATCCCAGGTTTTGGCAGATTTTGTCGCCGACTGGACGGAAGCAATGGAGAAAACACCAATGCCGGAGTCCGAGTACTGGATCATGCACTTTGACGGATCCAAGATGAAGGAGGGCGCTGGAGCGGGTGTAGTCTTAAAATTCCCTAAAGGAGATACAATGGAGTATGTATTACAAATACACTTCAACGCCAGCAACAACGTGGCAGAATACGAAGCTCTGCTTCATGGCTTCCATATTGCAAAAGAAATAGGTGTCAAGCGCATTCTGTGCTACGGCGACTCAGATTTGGTACAGCACCAGCTTAACCAAACTTGGGACGCAAAAAGCCCTATAATGGCCGAATACCGGAGAACGGTGGACGAGTTTGCCATTTGTTTCTTTGGATTCGAAGTACTCCATGTTAAAAGGGAGGAAAATTGGAACGCGGATGCATTAGCCCGCATGGGATCAGAAAGGGTAAAAATCCTACCACCAGGTGTATTCGTCCAACATTTGTACGAACCATCGATAAAAGGTGGAGATGTCGATTATCCTTTAGCTTCCGAATCAATTGAAGTTATGCTCGTTAACCCGGATTGGACAATTCCATATCTAAACTTCTTAGTTAATCAGAAGTACCCGGAAGGAGCAGACGAAGTCTTGCAAAGACAAATCCAACGTCGATGCAAAGGATACACGGTAATTAACAATTGCCTGTATAAACACAGTACTTCCGGAATTTTTCTGCGATGTATTTCACCAGAAGAAGGACGAGAAATCCATGCCGGAGATTGCGGACATCATGCTCAATCAAAAAGCATTCTGTGCCGGGTTCTTCTGGCTAACATCCAAGGTTGACGCTGAGCACATAGTAAATACATGTGCAGGTTGTCAGTATTACGCCAAGCAGACTAATATGCCATCCCAAGCACTCAAAACTATCCCCATTACATGGCCGTTTGCGGTCTGGGGGCTAGATATTATGGGACCATTCAAAACTGCGCGAGGTGGACTCACACATCTACTAGTAGCTGTGGACAAATATACCAAGTGGGTGGAGGCTAAACCCATCAAAAAGCTTGACGGTGTAACTGCCAGAAATTTTATCATTGACGTAGTCATGAGATACGGCGTTCCACACAGCATAATAACTGACAATGGGACAAATTTCTCCATTGGAGAGTTGTCAAAATATTGCCGACAAACGGGAATTCGCTTAGATCTCGCATCTGTGGCACACCCGCAATCCAATGGACAAGTTGAAAGAATGAATAGCTCAATCCTGCAAGGAATACGTCCAAGACTCGAATCTCCTGTTCGCAGAGCAGTTGGAGCATGGGTAGAAGAGCTACCTTCCGTGCTTTGGAGCATTCGGACAACGCCAAACAGGTCAACTGGGCAAACCCCGTTTTTCCTAGTTTATGGTGCGGAAGCAATCCTTCCAACGGACATGATCCATGATAGCCCAAGAGTGCAGGATTTCGATGACTCGGGTACCGAAAAAGCACGACAAGATGTCGTCGATCTCTTAGAAGAGGAACGAGAGCTTGTGCTTCAACGATCCGACATTTACCAGCAAGGTTTACGACGTTACCATAGTCGGAAAATCAGGCATCGTTCTTTTAAAGAAGGTGACCTAGTGCTAAGATTGGTGCAGCAAAGAAAGCACAAATTGGCCCCAGTATGGGAAGGACCATTCGTCATTAGAAAGGCTATGAAAAATGGATCATATTACCTTGTAGATATTCGGGACATGGAGGATCATCCTGACAAGCCGAATCGCAAAAGAAAGAGAAAGATAGATGCTGAACTAGGAGAGACAAAGAGGCCCTGGAGTATCCAGCAGTTACGTCCCTTCTATACTTAGTTTAATTTCTATGTAAACATCTTTGAGATCATGAAATAAAGTTGTCGGAATTCTTATATCCATGTATTTTACAAGTTTATTATAGTGCAAAACATGATTCCACCTTATCTATTTCCCAATGATCTTACAAAATACTCAATGTTAACCCGAATTGTGCCTGCGTGCTCGGTGTTTAAAAACTGAATGATTTTCAGCCTACTAAAGGCTAAAGGAAACTCGGATTGTGCCTGCGTGCCCAAGTTTCATTCAAAAAATTACTTACTATTCTCTAAGCATTATTTGATTGTTTATGTGTTGGGTCACTCGAGCTAGTTAGTAAAAATGCCCTTAGTATGATCCATGTTTCCGAGTTTAAACTGATTGGCTTTACCCAGTAACTCGACATGAAGATTCATAGTACTATTGAGCCATTTCAAACACTACGGACAGTTAAAGCACACAAACTAGAGAACTTAGAAGATAAAGGAATATCAAACCCGGAAAACTTGCAAAGAATTTCATAATTAAACTGCAAAAGGGCGGAGTTCTTGTTCATACAGAAAATAGAAGCATTACAATATAAATTACATTGTAAAGTGCAGTAATGCTCCTATTTTCTACTTCCACCATCCAGGTTTAGAAGAATCCTTCAGGCATCCGAGTCCTCGTCACTGCTGTCGTTCTCGGGGGCTTCGGGAATCTCCTCTTCTGGGTAGGTGATGGAGATGTTCACCATAGAGGCGATCTTGGTGGCGTGACCCTTGATCTCGTCAAAGATGGTGGTCCGCTGGGTCTCCGAATATCCCAGAGGGATACCGGACGCCACGCGCCAATATTTTGCACTAGGGTAATGCATACGCATAAGGCCTAAAGCCATGCGTGCACCACCCCGTGCTGCGGAGCGCAAGGTGGACTCCTTGGATTCCGCCACCTCTAGGATAGCTTCCGGAAGTTTTTCAACTTCCTAGAATTCCCCAGTTCTTGCGGGAAGGAACTTGTTGACCAGCTGCATACCTGCAGCTCTGATCGCAGTCCATACCTTCCCAAAAGCTCGGATTTTCTCAATCCGAGTAAGATCTGGGCTATCTCCTGTTTTTCAGACAAACAACCAAAAGGTTAGTGAAAAAGCAGAGAGAAAAAAATCAAGACATGGAAAAACCGGTAAATGTTGATAACTTACCGAGAATCTTGTCCATCTCGGAGCCTTCCTCCAGGTGCAGGGTTAAGGCATTCTCCAAATCTTGGATAGTATCCTTGTCCTTGTCCGCCTGCTGGGAGGCCTTGGATTGAGAAATCCCAAGGGCCAGATTGCTGGCCTCCAGATCTTTTCGAACCTTCATAAGCTCCTTATGAAGGTCTAAATTCTCCTGGCGGAGACTCGCGGCGTTGCCGGCATCTTCAGCTATTTCCTTTGCCTTAGCCAAAGCAGCTGGAAAGCAAGGAACAAAATTCCGAGTTTAGAAAAACTCGGGAAAGTACTTAGACAAAAACCTGGATAAGAAACTTCATAGAATCAAAATGTACCTGTTGTTTCTGACAGCTGTAGCTGAGACGATGCCACCTCTGTTTCCTTAACATCAATAATAGATAGAAGGGTTTTCACCTCTTCATTTTTTATGTTAAGCTTGTTAAAAATTTCCAAGTTTATTGTATCAACGGTTTGCTGAAACACGGAAATGAAAGCAAGACACTTAAGTTAGAACAAGCATGATAAGAAGAATTAAGTGGATAGCATGCTTTCAACTTATTGCTTGGAGGCTAGAGATATTACCTGGCTCATTTCCTGCAAATTTGACAAGGTTTCGTTGAATTCCTTTACATATTCAGAAAAAAGGATTCCAACGTGATGAAGGCCGTCTTGCACGACCTGACAAGGTGAAAACACGAAGTCATTTCGGACAATTAGCCCGCCTTGAGGCCAAGGACGGATTAGAGGGGCAGGAGCGAAGAATTTTTTAGCTTATGGACGAATATATCCGAGTTCATCAAACGGTTCTTCCTTTACCTGGAAATTCCTGTCAAAAGTGGGAATAGGTTCGTCCTCCCCAGATGCTCGAGGATTTCTACCCATCTCTGGTCCCGCCCTTTCCCTCGCATCCATGTTAGATGCAATAGGCTGGCTGGATGGCTAAAATTGCATGTCCGGATTCGTGGTTTTCTCTTCCCTGCTAAATATAGCTAAAGGGGGAGAAACTGCAGCAGAAGAAGGCTCTCCTTTGCTAGCAGCGGCTTCATGTTTCTTCAATCTCTTTTTCTTTAAAGGAGCTGGAGCAAGGCTGAAAGGGAAACATCCGAGAAATAAATATCTTGAAGAACCGGAAGGGAATGATAAGTAAAAAGCTCCAGCAAAATACCCGGATGCGGTGATGGGAATTCCGTCAAGGTTTATTACTTCTTCGAGGGTCACTTGCCTCTTGCATTTCCGACCGCCATAAAAGCTGGCATGTAATTCGTCGAGCTCGGCGTCGGATGCAAGATCAACTCCCTTAAGTTCGTCGAACTATGGAGATGGCAAAAGATTCGATTAAGTCAGAGAAAAGAGACAATCCGAGAAAGACCCAAAAGCAAGGAGAATAAAAATACCTTAGGGACTGGGTTTTCCTCGTGATATATTTCCAAACTTTCTATGTATTGATCGCGAGTAGCAACCAGTTGGTTGACTCGTTTCTTGAAATCCCTTTTGGAGTAGGATTTTTCCGTCCCTCTCATGCTATCTTCTGGCCCTTTGTACTCACAAAGGAGTCGGGAACGAAAAGCGAGAGGTTGAATACGGCATCCAAACCAGCACAAAACAGTGTCTGTTCCAGTTAAAGGAGGCTGAGAAGAGGTAAGTTTGGCGATACGCCGTTTTATCTTCATCAGGTCTTCCGGCAAAGTTTGCACTGCTTCGACTGCCCAATTCTCTTGAGGAACGGCGGCGGAATTGACGAATGGAGGAACCCCGTTTTCTTTCCCGGGAAACGGGACGTCATGATGGTAAAAGAAAGAACTCGTCCAAAACTTGACGGATTCTGATGTTTTTATCTTTGGGTACCAATCTTCCCTGAATCTCCGAAGAGTGAAAGAAATGGTCCCGCAGACGGGAAGAACGCCTTCTGTGGGGTTACGCTTCACTCCAAAGCAATATTGCCAAAAATCTAGTCTGGGAGCTATTCCTAAATACCCTTCGAAAAGGGCTTGGAAGCCAGCTAGGTAGAGGATGGAGTTTGGTGGAAGATTATGTGGCTGAATGCCGTAATGGTTAAGGACTTCCAAGAAAAAGGCGGAAGGCGGCAAACCCATACCTCTCGCAATATGAGAAGTAAGGAGGACGCGTTCCCCGTCTTTTGGCATGGGCTCGGACTCGTCTTCCGGGCTCCGCCATTTGTCTTTAACCAAAAGCCCCTCCTTCTCCATTGTCGGAAGGAGGGACGGCAGAATGTTGCTCGGACTCCAATTGTCGGCAGTTTCCGCCTCTTCTTCGGCTCCGGAGGCGGCGGACGTTGCGGCCGCGAGCTCGTCACCGACGAGCGTGATTTTCTCCTCCACCGTCTCGGGCGCGAACGGTAAAGTGGGCGCGGAGGAAGATCCCGCAAGATCCGCGGAGGCGAGAGAGATTTCTTCGCCCTCCACGCCGCCCGTAGCCTTCGCCGGCTCGCCGCCGGAGACCTGCACTGGTGAATCCAGTTGCGGGTCCATCGTATCGATTATCTCGTCGGTGTCCTTCGCGACGGTGCGGGATGGGGAGGACGACGGTGATGCCATCGAGTAGCAGCGCTCGGTCGTTCCGGTGAGGTCTTGGACGCGAATGTGCGCTCGGGAGCTGCTCTGCTGTGAGCTTGGGAGCTGGGAATGGCGTGCAAAGTGAGAGCGGAAGATTTCCACGGAGGACGAAGACGGCTATTTATAGCCGGAATTCCGTCACGATGCGTGCTAACGGCTCTTTTGACCGTTGGATGTTCAACGCGTGTCACTCGCCGGAAAATCCGGGAAATGAAACGACGGGTGATTATTGCTATCTCCTCGTTTCCCGCGAGAATCTGTCAGAGATATGTTTCTGGGTTTCCCGCCTGAAACCCAAACGTCCGTTAAGTCAGCATGATTAAAGCGCTGACGTAGGGAGTTCCTTCTCCATGAGGGATCGTGCGAGAAAAGCCGGATTTCCTGGATTCCGAGTTTTGTGTTACAACATCCTTTAAGGAGAAAAATAAGAATCAAGACTGCAAGCCGATATTTCTCGAAAAAGATGCATTTGGCGAAAGACGGCGAATCGGAGTCTTAATCATTCTTGGGGGCTACTATCGGATATATACTGAATAGGGGTATATTAGATGGTAGTCTAAAGTGCCGGATTACCCGGGTGGCCCAAATGGTAGCGGGCTACGGTCCATTGGGCGACCCAGTAAGCTGACGCACAGAAGCCGGATTCTAGAAGAACCCGGATCACGGCCGACGTGATCTGGCTTGGAGTAGAAGGCGGATTCCTTACTTTCCAAGTTAATAGTTACCGTAGTCTTCTAGGTTTCCTACTCTGTATGCCCTAATCCGGCTATTATATAAAGCCGGACGGGAGATATGATAGATAGACAAGAAGCTACTGGCTAACTCGACGAGAGGTTGATCCTCGACGAATAGCTAACAGAACCTCACATTGTACTTTGTATACACAGGCTTTAGTCCTGAATAGTGAGATTGCAGGAGTAGAAACGCCGCATTACTGCGACATACCGAACCTGGGTAAACCCTGTGTCTTTGTCCTTAGCACAACCACGTCCCCTCACGTCTCTACCCGTAGTCTCATGGCACCCCCGTCTATGAATTCTACTACGATGTCTCGACACTACTTTTCATATATTATAGTGTAAAAAAGTAACAAAAATTTGTGGGTTGATTAACTAGCAATCTAGCTATGCTCTTTTTTGGACCAGTCTAATGAAGAAGCTCATGCCTGCAGCAATAATCATGCACTAAAAGATTTTATCCCTAGCTATATATATATCGGGATTTTAATCTGAAAATGAAATGATGACTTGGGGCAAATTAACTGTGATGTGCCAGGGGTAGATGGCATATCACTGTCTGCCAGCCATTGTGCTTAGCCAACTGAAGGTGGCTCAAGTTTGACACCGGGCACAACATAAGCAGTTCTTGTAGTGGTGTTTTCACTAGGTGTGAAGTGTGCTAAATTTTAATGAAGAGGCAAAAAAGGAAAATCCTTTATGATAAAGATATATGACCATGGATGCATCAGGAGCTAGCTGCTTAATACTGACCCTGCAACAAACCAAAACTGAACAAAGCTCACCTGGTTGAGCTAAGAGTCCCCCTTGGAAAAAGTGATGAAAAGAGAGGCAAAAAGAAAAGAAACAAGCTGATGAATGTTTTGTTTACATGATTAAGGTTGGAATATCATGGATATATGAGAACAAAGGAAACTCTTAAAACAAGGTAAAATGTCATCTGGTGTTCTGCTTGACAAACCAAAATTGAAATAAAATTGAATCTTCTTATCGGTTTTTCTGTTAACCTTACACGATGAGATCTACCAGTAGAAAGGTACATGTGAAAGACGAAAAACGAAAAAATAGAAATGTCAGTAATAGCTTTTCTTTGATCCAGCCATATGCTACTTTTGCAAGAAAAATCTACCTAACCTCTGAATTTAGTCACTATGAAAACTAGTGTAAAATTTTATATTTTGGGATAGAAACTTACATTCTTGGATATGAAGTCTTTGATTCTTAGGCTTTGTTTTGCTGTGTTGTACTTGTTGGTGACAAGTTGGAACAATAACTTTCTCTTGATTATGGGTAGGTCATCCTGTTGAAAATAAAAATAAAAAGAGAATTAAAGAATGGGGAATCATATCCAGTTCAATTAGTAATGTATAAAAAGAAAAAAAAAACATTGAGTGTAAAAACAAAAACTGGCAAGGAGTGTACATGTGTTGTGTGCTTACATTTGAGAATTTAGGAACCTCCATCCCATTGTAAAATTGCATGAACTGGAGGACGAAAAAACCTGAATCGAACCTGGACTCCATGGTTGAAAATTCATAAATGAGCATGCTGGTACTACGTGGTATGAATTATTTCAGGAAAATTGCATAATTAGCACACTTACTTGAAATTTTGTTTAGGAACATTCACATGTCTGATTTTGAACTGAGAAATCTTGAAATTTGGAGTGTGAGGATAAGCAACAATGAACAAATCCTTGAAGTTTTGAACTACTGCGTTTATTGTGCCAGAAATTGTGTCCGAATTGTGTGAAGGATTGAGGACATCGAAGCTCTTATCCATGAAGTTAGCAACAACCAGGAACCACTGTTTTGCTATAGAGCAGGGAACATGCACCTTCATGTTTATAGGCAAACAAATAGGGATGTCACACAATTCATTTTTTCCTTGTAAACAACGAGTTTGTTTTTATGGGAACTCACCAGACCAGCGTGCTCGAGTCTGAATCCCACAGCTTGTTCTGTTAGCATGTGTTTGTAGTCATCAATGTGCAGGTCTTCATACATCAGCAGTTCCTAATGGAAAAGTTAAAAAAAAAAGTTGTGAGACTACTCAATTCATGTACATTGTCAAAAAAGATGGAAGCAACTTTGTTTTGAATTGACTTACGGATATTTCACTGAAAGTAATGTGTTTCACGAACCCAATCTTCTCGCCATGCATATCTTTAATCTTTTGATCAAATAGAATCAATTTTATGAAAGAGTTCATTACAAGCTCATTGATATAACCACCATTGGACATGCAACGTGCCAGAGTTCTTTCGTCAGTACACCTCTCTTCAATTTCAAATATCCGATAGCTGAACAAAAGAGTATTTGTAACAACTAAAAATAGGTATGGAACAAAAAAAATGGTCAAGCAAGTAATGAACCACAACTTAAAAATTTCAATGATTTTTGTGCTGTTACCTGAATACAATCTCATTTATATTGTTTGTTAGCATTGAAAATAATTCATCTTCTGGTGATGAGCTATCTTCAAAATCTCCAGTTTTTCATGTTTGTGTAGACCGTACTTGAATTGAGGAAATTGTCGGCATGAAGTGTAGACTTTTGTTTTTCCTCCTTTGTGGAAGCCGAAGCAGGTTCTTTGCTTTCAAAGTTGAGATGGACTGCTCTTGAAAAGTCTCTTTTAAAAGTTGAAGATGGCTTCTTCAAAGCATAATATTTTGAAGAAGGAATGCTGAATATCTTCCTTGAATCTTCTGATGGGGTGAGTGTGTTGTCGCTTCTGACATGTTTCAATGACAACAGTCTGAAATTGCGCTCCTTGCAGCATAACCCAACAGAAGTAGGTGTGCCGGAGTGAGTGGTTGTACTAATAGGATATCTGCTATCAGCAACACCAAGCGGACCAGACTGCTGAACGTATCTTTCGGAGTGTGATTTGACTCTGTCTTATGTTAAATAATTAAACAGTCATATTACTCAAGAGAGAGTGCGTGCGCATTAAAAAAACTAACAAAACAAAAGAACAAAAAAAACAGCAAAAATAAGAGACAACAAATAGAAGATTTTTAAAACAATCATGTACCTTGACAATCATTTTCTAGTGAATAGCCAGCCCCGACGCGAGGAATATCATTGCTGCGTGAAGTCCTAAAAGATATTTCATGCTGTATTTGCTATTTATATTGCCTATGATTTTGGAAACTGAATGGATCATTCGAGTTCGATGGCCATGGTTGGGAGCTTCTTTTGATGTTGGCATTACAGGGTACATGCATATTAGACGGTACTTTCGAGTTGTTGAAAGTTGGAGTACTGGGGTCAAGTTGTCTTCAAATTCTTCACCAAGGCTGTACGAAGAGAACTCTCTGAAGTTGTCTTGAGATGGTTTTGCGAATGGCTGTGGTTGGACTCCTTGAATACTACAACATTTGATGATCCTTCATTGAAAAATCGAAAAAATTCAGTTAAGGTTTTGGAGTGCAAAAAAGGAACTATAGATACATATGGAAATGTTGTGCTGATAAAAATAAGATTTGAACGTATTTAATTTGATCTCGATACATACTACTGTGGTACAACTTTCCTATTGAAACAAGGACTGAACATTGAAGTGGCAAAAAGAACTCTGCTAAAAAAGAAAGAGATCATCATACCTGTTGATTTCTTTTCTGGGTATTTTTTGAACCAATCAGAATAGTCAATTCTTCCGTCTTTCAAATCAGATGGTGATGGGTTGTCCATATTGCATATTTCTGTTGATAAAAAAAGAAGTGGAATAACAAACTAATAAGTAACAAAAAAAATAGTGAAAATACTACTAATTATCAAGTTCAATATGTTTTGTCTTACATACCTAGCATGGTCATTGTATCGTAAGGATCCAGAGAATAACTGTTGGTGAACTCAAGCTTATGAACTAATGTTTGGCTTAAAATTTCGTCTACATCAAGAAAACCAAGTTCAGGGACAAGAGGACGTGAACTTAGTTGCTCAACTAGAGCTGTGAAGATTTCGTGAGTGGACAGGAGCTCTTGTACTGAGCCGTCGTCAAGTTGAACTTCATCAAAAGGTGGGAATGAAGAGTCCATGTAATAGTATATCATCTCACTAATCATTGATCTGGTGGAGCATTTTTGTCTGGTATTCCAACAATTGCTCCTTTGTTCTCATCAAATTTGTTGTCAATGCTCGCTACAGCTTGAACATTAGAGTAAGACAACAGATCATTGTAGGAAATGCCATCTTGCTCAAGAACCAATTTGCCTCCTCTGGAGCTTGATGATTCTTCAGTGCAAAATGCACGCAAAACTTAGTCGACACAACTAGAGATAGCTCTTGTTGTGATTGACATAATAGTATCGTGCAAGTTTGATGAGAGCACTTTTAGTTTCTTTTTTTTACCTGCGTATAGAAGTTGATTAAAAAATTGGAAATAAAACACTATAAAGCATTTAAATTGCAAATGGAAAATATATGATGTAAATTTTCTTTAAATTTAAACTTACAATGTTCTGCTCAACTGGGTTGTAATTGCTTTCAATGTAGTTGACCCCACATATGATGGCATCTAGTATGTGGATTTACGCTTCTGGTGGATTTTTGCAAAAGGCGTGCAACACTCATGTTTCACCTGATAAAAAAGGAACAAAAATGTAAAGCACAATCTGAAACCAATATTTCAAAAGGGCCGATTGGATATAGGAACAATATTTCAAAAAGAATAAAAATAGGAATAAGTTCCAACAAATTAGTACAAAGAAACTTTGTTCCCATAATTAGAACAAAAGAAACCTTGTTCCCATAATTGTGGAGGAACAAACTTCATACTACATATAGGACAAAAATTAGATAGAAAAAAGGCTAGGAACAAAAAGTAAAATTGGATATAGGAACAAAATTCCAAAAGAATTAAAAAATAGAAACAAATTCCAACAAAAAAGTATAAAAGAACTTTGTTTGAGGATATGTCGAGTAACAAACTTCACACCACATATGGGGACAAACGGTTCATTTTCATTCTGTCAACAAAAAAATTCACCCCCAACAAACATGGACAACATTTTATTAAGAAAACGCGAGGAACAATTTTCCATTTGATAAAAGTTCAAAAAAAGTTGATAATAGTAACATTGTTCCATATAATATAGGAATAAAGATCCACTGAAAAAAAAAGTATAGGAACAAAAATCCCCCGATTGGATATAGGAACAAAATTCCAAAAATGAATAAAACTAGGAACAAGTTGCAACCAAATAGTATGAAGAAAACTTTGTTCCAAAAATTGTGGAGGAACAAACTTCAAACTACATATAGGACAAAGAAAGGAAGATAGAAAAAAGGCTAGGAACAATTCCAAACAAAAAAAAGTATGATAAGTTTATTCCAAGCAAATGTAGAGGAACAAGGTTCGATTAAAAAAAATGTAGGAAAATAAAGGTCCATTTGGAATTGTGCTCCAGTAATTATGGAGGAACAGAAGTGCATTTGGAACTTTGATCCAAGAAATGTAGAATAACAAATCGTCACAACACGGATAGGAACAAAAAGTTTACATACAAAACAAAAGACCCGATTGTATATAGAAAAAAAGGGACGATTGGATATAGTTACAAAATTCCAAAAAGAATAAAAATAGGAATAAGTTCCAACAAATTAGTACAAAAGAAACTATCTTCCCATAATTAGAATAAAAGAAACCTTGTTCCCATAATTGTGGAGGAACAAAATTCATACTACATATAGGAAAAAAAATTAGATAGAAAAAAGGCTAGGAACAAAAAGTAAAATTGGATATAGGAACAAAATTCCAAAAGAATGAAAAAATCGGAACAAATTCCAACAAAAAAGTATAAAAGAACTTTGTTTGAGGATATGTCGAGGAACAAACTTCACACCACATATGTGGAAAAACGGTTCATTTTCAATCTGTCAACAAAAAAATTCACCGCCAACAAACATGGACAACATATTATTAAGAAAAAGAGAGGAACAACTGTCCATTTGATAAAAGTTCAATTTTTTTTTATAACAGTAACATTGTTCTATATAATATAGGAATAAAGATCCACTAAAAAAAAGTATAGGAACAAAAATCCCCCGATTGGATGTAGGAACAAAATTTCGAAAATGAATAAAACTAGGAACAAGTTCCAACCAAATATTATGAAGAAAACTTTGTACCAAAAATTGTGGAGGAACAAACTTCACACTATATGTAGGACAAAAAAAGGAAGATAGAAAAAAGGCTAGGAACAAAAAAAGTATGATAAGTTTATTCCAAGAAAAATAGGAACAAATTCCAACAAAAAAGTATAAAAGAACTTTGTTTGAGGATATGTCGAGGAACAAACTTCACACCACATATGTGGAAAAACGGTTTATTTTCATTCTGTCAACAAAAAAATTCACCCCAACATACATGGACAACATTTTTATAAGAAAAAGAGAGGAAAAACTGTCCATTTGATAAAATTTCAAAAAAAGTTGATAATAGTAACAATGTTCCATATAATATAGGAGTAAAGTTCCCATGAAAAAAAGTTTAGGAACAAAATCCCACAATTGGATATAGGAACAAAATTCCAAAATGAATAAAACTAGGAACAAGTTCCAACCAAATATTAAGAAGAAAACTTTGTTACAAGAATTGTGGAGGAACAAACTTCACAATACATGTAGGACAAAAAAAAGATAGAAAAAGGCTAGGAAGAATTCCCAACAAAAAAAAGTATGATAAGTTTGTTCCAAGAAAATGTAGAGGAACAATGTTCGATTACAAAATAAATGTAGGAAAACAAAGGTCCATTTGGAAATGTGCTCTAGTAATTATGGAGGAACAAAAGTGCATTTGGAACTTTGATCCAGTAAATGTAGAATAACAAACGTCACAACACGGATAGGAACAAAAAGTTTACATAGAAAACAAAGGGGCCGATTGGATATACAAACAAAATGGCCGATTGGATATAGGAACAAAATTCCAAAAAGAATAAAAATAGGAACAAGTTCCAACAAATTAGTACAAAGAAACTTTGTTCCCATAATTGTGGAGGAACAAACTTCATACTACATATAGGACAAAAAATATAGATAGAAAAAAAGCTAGGAACAAAAAGTAACATTGGATAGAGGAACAAAATTCCAAAAGAAATAAAAATAGGGACAAGTTCCAACAAAAAAGTATAAACGAACTTTGTTCAAGGATATGTCTAGGAACAAAATCCCCGACTGGATATAGGAACAAAATTCCAAAAAGAATAAAACTAGGAACAAATTCCAACAAAATAGTATAAAGAAAAACTTTGTTCCAAGAATTGTGGAGGAACAAACTTCATACTACATGTAGGAAAAAAAGATAGAAAAAAGTCTAGGAACAATTCCCAACAAAAAAATAGTATGATAAGTTTGTTCCAAGAAAATGTAGAGGAACAAGGTTCGATTACAAAATAAAATGTATGAAAACAAAAGGTCCATTTGGAGCTGTGCTCCAGTAAATATGGAGGAACAGAAGTGCATTTGGAACTTTGATCCAAGAAATGTAGAATAACAAATCGGCACAACACGGATAGGAACAAAAAGTTTACATAGAAAACGAAAGACCTGATTGTATATGGAAACAAAAGGGCCGATTGGATATAGGAACAAAATTCCAAAAAGAATAAAAATGGGAATAAGTTCCAACAAATTAGTACAAAATAAACTGTGTTCCCATAATTAGAACAAAAGAAACCTTGTTCCCATAATTGTGGAGGAACAAACTTGATACTACATATAGGACAAAAATTAGATAGAAAAAAGGCTAGGAACAAAAAGTAAAATTGGATATAGGAACAAAATTCCAAAAGAATGAAAAAATAGGAACAAATTCCAACAAAAAAAGTATAAAAGAACTTTGTTTGAGGATATGTCGAGGAACAAACTTCACACCACATATGTGGAAAAACAATTCATTTTCATTCTGTCAACAAAAAAATTTACCCCCAACAAACATAGACACCATATTATTAAGAAAAAGAGAGGAACAACTGTCCATTTGATAAAAGTTCAATTTTTTTATAAGAGTAACATTGTTCTATATAATATAGGAATAAAGATCCACTGAAAAAAAGTATAGGAACGAAAATCCCCCGATTGGATATAGGAACAAAATTTCAAAAATGAATAAAACTAGGAACAAGTTCCAACCAAATAATATGAAGAAAACTTTGTTCCAAAAATTGTGGAGGAACAAACTTCACACTACATGTAGGAAAAAAAAGGAAGATAGAAAAAAGGCTAGGAACAATTCCAAACAAAAAAAGTATGATAAGTTTATTCCAAGAAAAATAGGAAAAAATTCCAACAAAAAAGTATAAAAGAACTTTGTTTGAGGATATGTCGAGGAACAAACTTCACACCACATATGTGGAAAAACGGTTCATTTTCATTCTGTCAACAAAAAAATTCACCCCAACATACATGGACAACATTTTGTTAAGAAAAAGAGAGGAACAACTGTCCATTTGATAAAATTTCAAAAAAAGTTGATAATAGTAACAATGTTCCATATAATATAGGAATAAAGTTCCCATGAAAAAATTTATAGGAACAAAATCCCACAATTGGATATAGGAACAAAATTCCAAAATGAATAAAACTAGGAACAAGTTCCAACCAAATATTATGAAGAAAACTTTGTTCCAAGAATTGTGGAGGAACAAACTTCACAATACATGTAGGAAAAAAAAAGATAGAAAAAAGGCTAGGAAGAATTCCCATAAAAAAGTATGATAAGTTTGTTCCAAGAAAATGTAGAGGAACAATGTTCGATTACAAAATAAATGTAGGAAAACAAAGGTCCATTCGGAACTGTGCTCTAGTAATTATGGAGGAACAAAAGTGCATTTGGAACTTTGATCCAGTAAATGTAGAATAACAAACGTCACAACACGGATAGGAACAAAAAGTTTACATAGAAAACAAAGGGGCCGATTGGATATAGAAACAAAACGGCCGATTGGATATAGGAACAAAATTCCAAAAAGAATAAAAATAGGAACAAGTTCCAACAAATTAGTACAAAGAAACTTTGTTCCCATAATTGTGGAGGAACAAACTTCATACTACATATAGGACAAAAAATATAGATAGAAAAAAAGATAGGAACAAAAAGTAAAATTGGATAGAGGAACAAAATTCCAAAAGAAATAAAAATAGGGACAAGTTCCAACAAAAAAGTATAAACGAACTTTGTTCAAGGAACAAAATCCCCGATTGGATATAGGGAAAAAATTCCAAAAAGAATAAAACTAGGAACAAATTCCAACAAAATAGTATAAAGAAAAACTTTGTTCCAAGAATTGTGGAGGAACAAACTTCACACTACATGTAGGACAAAAAAAAGAAGATAGAAAAAAGTCTAGGAACAATTCCCAACAAAAAAATAGTATGATAAGTTTGTTCCAAGAAAATGTAGAGGAACAAGGTTCGATTACAAAATAAAATGTATGAAAACAAAAGGTCCATTTGGAACTATGCTCCAGTAATTATGGAGGAACAAAAGTGCATTTGGAACTTTGATCGAGCAAATGAGAATAACAAAAAAGTATAAAAGAACTTTGTTCAAGGATATCACGAGAAACAAAATCCCCGATTGGATATAGGAACAAAATTACAAAAAGAATAAAACTAGGAACAAATTCCAGCAAAAAATAGTATAAAGAAAAACTTTGTTCCAAGAATTGTGGAGGAACAAACTTCACACTACATGTAGGACAAAAAAAAAAGATAGAAAAAAGTCTAGGAACAATTCCCAGCAAAAAAATAGTATGATAAGTTTGTTCCAAGAAAATGTAGAGGAACAAGGATCGATTACAAAATAGATGTATGAAAACAAAAGGTCCATTTGGAACTGTGCTCCAGTAATTATGGAAGACCAAAAGTGCATTTGGAACTTTGATCGAGGAAATGTAGAATAACAAACGTCACACCACGGATAGGAACAAAAAGTTTACATAGAAAACAAAAGGGCCGATTGGATATAGAAACAAAAGGGCCGATTGGATATAGGAACAAAATTCTAAAAAGAATAAAAATAGGAACAAGTTCCAACAAATTAGTACAAAAAAACTTTGTTCCCATAATTAGTTGATAATAGTGACAATGTTCCATATAATATAGGAATAAAGTTCCAATGAAAAAAAGTATAGGAACAAAATCCCCCGATTGAATACAGGAACACAATTCAAAAATAAATAAAACTATGAACAAGTTCCAACCAAAAAGTATAAAGAAAACTTTGGTCCAAGAATTATGGAGAAACAAACTTCACACTACATATAGGACAAAAAAACAAGATAGAAAAAGGCTAGGAGCAATTCCCAACAAAAAAATAGTATGATAAGTTTGTTCCAAGAAAATGTAGAGGAATAAGGTTTGATTACAAAATAAATGTATGAAAACAAAAGGTCCATTTGGAACCGTGCTCAAGTAATTATCGAGGAACAAAAAGTGCATTTGGGACTTTGATCGAGGAAATGTAGAATAAGAAACGTCACACCACGGATAGGAACAAAAAAGTTTACATAGAAAACAAAAGGGACGATTAGATATAGAAACAAAAGGGCCGATTGGATATAGGAACAAAATTCCAATAAGAATAAAAATAGGAACAAGTTCCAACAAATTTGTACAAAGAAAATTTGTTCCCATAATTAGTACAAAATAAGCTTTGTTCACATAATTGTGGAGGAACAAAACTTCGTACTACATATAGGACAAAATTTAGATAGAAAAAAGGCTAGGAACAAAAATTCAAATTGGATATAGGAACAAAATTCCAAAAGAATATAAAATATGAACAAGTTGCAACAAACTAGTATAAAGAACTTTGTTTTGAGGATATTTCGAGAAACAAACTTCACACTGCATATGGGAACAAACGGTTCATTTTCATTCCATCAACAAAAAAATTCAACCCGACATACAGGGACAACATTTTGTTAAGAAAAAAAGGAACAACTGTTCATTTGATAAAAGTTAAAAAAAAGTTGATAATAGTAACAATGCTCCATATAATATAGCAATAAAGTTCCAATGAAAAAAAGTATAGGAACAAAATCCCCCGGTTGGATATAGGAACAAAATTCCAAAGTGAATAAAACTAGGAACAAGTTCCAACCAAAATAGTATAAATAAAAACTTTGTTCCAAGAATTGTGAAGGAACAAACTTCACACTACATACAGGACAAAAAAAGAAGATAGAAAAAAGGCTAGGAGCAATTCCCAACAAAAAAAATAGTATGATAAGTTTGTTCCAAGAAAATGTAGAGGAACAAGGTTCGATTACAAAATAAATGTAGGAAAACAAAGGTCCATTTGGAACTGTGTTCCAGTAATTATGGAGGAACAAAAAGTGCACTTGGAAGTTTGATCAAAGAAATGTATAATAACAATCGTCACAGTCGGATAGGAACAAAAAGTTTACATAGAAAACAAAAGGGGCCGATTGGATATAGAAACAAAAGGGCCGATTGGATATAGGAACAAAATTCCAAAAAGAATAAAAAATAGGAAAAAGTTCCAACAAATTAGTACAAAGAAACTTTGTTCCCATAATTGTGGAGGAACAAACTTCATACTACATATAGGACAAAAATATAGATAGAAAAAACTAGGAACAGAAAGTAAAGTTGGATGGAGGAACAAAATTCCAAAAGAATATAAAAAAGGAACAAGTTCCAACAAAATAGTATAAAGAACGTTGTTCTAACAAATTAGTACAAAGAAAACTGTGTTCCAATAATTGTGGAGGAATAAAATTCATACTACATATCGGACAAAAATATAGATAGAAAAAAAAAACAAGGAACAAAAAGTAAAATTGGATAGAGGAACAAAATTCCAAAAGAAATAAAAATAGGGACAAGTTCCAACAAAAAAGTATAAAGAACTTTGTTCAAGGATATGTCGAGGAACAAAATCCCCGATTGGATATAGGAACAAAATTCCAAAAAGAATAAAATTCGGAACAAGTTCCAACCAAATAGTATAAAAGAAAACTTTGTTCCAAGAATTGTGGAGGAACAAAAAAGTGGCGACAAAGGTTCATTTTGGAAATGGATGAATACCATGGTTTTTCCTCTACTGGACATCATTACAATGGAGTTCCGCATACAACCGCTGATGTGTACACGATAACGCACCCGTGCACAACGTTACAAGAAAAAAGGACAATTTTATAGAGAATGAGATAAAAAGCCGATACTATGGATGGTATTCATAAAAGATTACAAAAACTAGATACATTTGTATAACTCAAAAAACAAAAAAAGAATTAGAAGGTTGTTCGATATAAAAGGGAAGCAGCAGTAACTGAATAAATTTAAGCTAGGAACGACCAGTTTTGCTTCTCATGCATATATGCACATAATACAAGAAGTACTATCAAGTGGAAAAAAAAAACAAAAACATAAACAAAATATACAAGTTCTCCAAAAACATGTAACTAACTATATAGACTGATTGCATGATCATCACTATTAAGTACAAAAGGAGCATAATATTTGCTAACCAGCCACTATTTTTAGCTAGGTTTCTGACTAGAGCCAATATATACAAGAAAATAGAATGGCACACATGCCGAAAAAACTCAGATCAATCTACGCTTCTTGGAACCTTCCACTTCCGTTGTCATGTCATTTGAAGATGTTGACGAGAGACTGTGCGAGAAAAGTTTCTATACTGCGGCATAACTTGTTGTGAAAAAAATAAAGGAGAAGAAATAAGATAGGAAGACAAGGACAATAAAAAAAACTAATAGTTTAGTTACGAGTGAAAAAAGTTACAGAGGTAAAAATCTTGATTTCTTGACCATCCCAATTTTCCATGTACAACATGACATACACGCCACAATCATTCCTACAAACACAAAAATGAATATTTTGGCTATTACATGTAAAAAACAATAAACCAAAAAAATCTATACCTAATAATAAAACCATTAGGGTTTCTGCCAAAATTTTCGTCAATCATAAAAAGACAATTTTACCCTCCGACTAAGCCACTTAATACGGACAATATGCCACATACCGGTTCGTTCCTTTTCTTCTTCTTTTCCCTACCGATCGAACTGCCGCTTCTGTTCAACAGACAAACCCGACCCGCACCCATCTACTCCCTCTGTTCTAGATCTCTTGCCACTGGAACTGCTGCCCTCCTCCGATCTGTGGGGAACGGAATGGCCGTTGTTCGAAACCACCCGCCCCGTCCCTGGTTCCCTAGGTACTGCGGCCCATCTTCCGTCCCAGCCTCCAATTTGGCCGCCGCCACCTGTTCAAACTGCCGTCCTTCTCGCCGCCCTGATCTGATGCCTTCAAGGTTGGTTGCCGTGGGGAGCAGCTGCCTCACTGTTTGTATGGGGACTTCCTCTGCGAGGGCTGCCGGAGAGGACTTTCTGCAAATACGCGTCTGCACGTTTGTAGCACAAGCTGATGGAAGGTTGGCTATAGGAGGAGGAGCAACGTTCGGTTTAGATTTTCTCCTTGTGCCTACTGATTTATTGGCTTGGCGTGAGGTTGAACAGGTGCTAGCATGCCGTGTTCATCTTCTTATTCTTGTATTGTGTGTTCCTTTGTCAGATTACAATCGTGCATGGGATTGTAGTGAGTGGAGGAGGACTGACCATGGAAGGGGAATGGAGGAGCACTGGCAGACTGAAGCATCAATCTTACATAATTCATTCTGTGCCTCTCTCTAGATTCCATCCTACAAAATTGAAACTGCTAGGTTGCAAACAACCCCCGCCGATATGGCGCTCCAAATATGAAGCTTTGGTGATTGTCTGATGCTTCTATTTGCTGGTGTAGTAGTTTTTTTTTTTGAAGTGTTGGTGTAGTAGTTTTATTGCAGGTTCGGTCCTGGAGTATGGTTTCTGCACATGTCGGAGGGTGGTATCAGGTGGCCTCGGGTTTCTATGACAGTATACTTAAAATGAATCTATATGGAGATATTGAGAATACAATGTGCATTACTCCATAGGAAAATTGCATGCCTACAAAACAGAAACGGCGACATGCTCCAAACAACGGCTGTTGCTATGGCACTTCAAAATATGAAGCTTTGGTGAATGTCTGCTGCTTCTATTTGCCGGTGTGGTAGTTTTATTGCGGGTTTAGTCCTCGAGGATGGTATCTCAAGCTTAGGTGTTTGTCTAATGATTTTGTTTTGTTGTTGTAATATTTTTTTTTACTGGTTTAGTACTAGAGCATTAGCTCGATGGTTCGTCATTCATACATCTATGGTTTCTTCTGCAGTAACATATGTGGTTTTTTCTTGTAGAAGGAAGCGCCGCTCGACATGACGAGAGGCAGGGCGGCGGAGAGGCCGAGCGGCCAACACAGCGCCAACGTCGGGGTAACCGAGGCCATGCTGGCGCCTCATCAGCCAGCACAAGCGATGGCCGACGGGAATGCGGACGTCGCCTACGCTGGCGCCATGCGTGTGGGCGTCCTGGTTGGAGACGGAGTGGCGGAGGGATCCAGATCGAAGCGGACGGCCGGCGTACAGCGATGAGATGGGCGGCAGATGCGCAGAAGGCGGCGCGGACGGCCCGCCGCATCCAACGAAAGAGGCAAGGCATCGAAGAGGCCGCGCGGCGCATGGGGCGCCGCGCCGATGAAGTGGCCGACAGTCGCACCAGAGTCGGAGTAGAGGCGCACGAGAGTGACGACGATTGTGGGCGACTCAAACCAATTTTTGATCGGAAAACCAAAAAGTAAACGTCGGTCAAGACAACCAGACGAGAGAGAAAGAACCTATATCAAAGGATTGGAAAAAAGACTCTTGGGAAGCCGATCCGTGGGGCTGACGGACAAATTCTAGGTATAGGCAGCGCGGCCCTAGAAGCGGAGGCGGCGGCTAGGGTTGGATCGTGTTATGCTGATGCCATGTAGAAGATAGAGAGATTGGTGGACCGTTGATTTATTGTTTGAGCCTCATGGTCATATATATATGTGAGTACAACAATCTACTTAAGTACAACACAGGCTAGGTAGAATAGAATTAAGTACAACGAAGGATAAGTGGAGTATAATTATACGTTGTCTATGTTTCCTAATAGACTCATGATACTCAACACTTCTAAAGTAAATTAGATATGTAATTTTACATACTTATTTTTTGATAGGACTTCGATCCACTGTGAACTCTCGACGATCCACTGTGAACTCTCAACGTCCAACTCTGGCAATTTTTCAAAGAGGTGTAATTACTAGATTTTCCCTTGAAAATATGTAACAATAAATTACACTTGTCACATCAAAGAAGCAAATCTTCGTACGTGTTTACCTAAAATGTTAAAAACATATGAAGGGCAAACATTTCATAACTCATCAGAATTTCTAATAGAGGTCTCCAATTTGGGGAAGACATGCTCAAAACAACGAATATTGTATATAGTGATATATCCGAGCTTTCGGTTAGTCTTTCCACACTAATCAGAATAAATCGAAATTTCAGTATGCTTTTGAATGATCCCCGACGCATATTACATAACAAGTGTATTTTGTTTACTTATGTAAGTTATAGTGATAGTACTAAGTTCATGGATTTTGTGCACAACTCCGCTGCAATTTGACCAATCGAGTGTTTCTAAAAAATGCTTATTATAAAAGTATAAACAAATGGATGAATAATTGGCTGGTAATCTTTTTGTATAGTGTCTGGTTAAGCGTACAGTTTAGATGTCGGTTTCTTGCTTTAAACTTTTCCTGTCTGAAGCAGCACAGTAATCAGGTTAACATGATGCTACAAAATCTGTCGGTTCATGCAATTTGTTTAGCATCAAGGCCTTAAAAGTATTCAATAGACCGAAACCGTTGCAACGCACGGGCATGTTTCCTAGTTAACATAAAAAGAACTAAAAATAGTAAATGAAATATGTCTGTAAGTTCTATACCCATTGTCTTGTTGAGGGAGATCATCCGGAGAAACGTGCTCAAAGCAGTCCATGTCATGAGAAAGTATATTTGTCTCAATGCAACCCTTGTGAAAATTTGTAACCTGATATTACAAAGAAAAAAATGAAAATACAGGCAGAATTGAACAATTGTGGAAATAATTATACAAAGACAATGTTCGAATAAAAGCACAAAAAAGAAATCCATGAAAACAAAGGTGATAAAATGAAAAAATACATACAATGTTGACAGTCCTTCTATAGTTCTTAGCTGTCTCCACAACTTGTTGCGAGTCGAAAAAGTTGGTACTTAAAAAAAGGTTCACATATGTCACTGTCCAATGGCTGGCATCTACTAGAGGAAAAAAACAGCTGCATATGAAAAATGATAAAACAATACATGAGGAGTTTTAAAAACCGCAGAACAGGTAATCTAAAAAACAAACAACAACAAAAAAAGTAAATAAAAACAAAAAGAAAAGTGCCATACCAGATCACAATTGGCAAGGTTGTACTTCTTGTAGATCGCACGGAGTTCTCGACTGACAGATTTGACATCAAATTTACCAGGAGTCACATTCAACTTCCCCTGCATATGACTCAATTGAAACGAGGAAAATTAAAACTAAGGAAAATAAAATCAAATACAGAAAGGAACAACAATTACTAAAGTAAAAAACAACCAGCACCGTGAAATATGGGGAGAAAGCTAGCTTCATTCGAGACTTCTGATCTCCAACTTTTTTGGCGAATTGCTGATTGAAAATCTGAACAAAAGTAGTCATAACCTCGTTTGACACCCACCCTCTTGGCTTCGGTGATTGGTAGAAGTCCTTGTAAGAGACAAGATGACCATCGATAACAATGATTATGCTAAAAAAGGACATACAAAAAAAGGGCAGTTCCTTAATTAGATAAAATAAATTAAAATGAACAAAACTAAAAAGGTACAAAGACTATGGCCTGTGGAATCTCACGTTTTATTTGCTATTTCCTTTTTCTTTATTAATTTGTTAGTTATGTACTTCTCATAAAACTCTTTAACAGACTCTTCCAGTACCAAGTTGAATAACTGGTCAGATGCACAAGGTTTCTTCAAATTTCTCTTCTACCGTTTCTTCTTATCAGTAGTGTTAGGACCAGAAAATTCAATGGCTCCAGATAAGTCTCCTTTACTAGCAGCTGCATACGATAAAAAGGGACATACTTAAATAAAAAAGGACACAAAAACAGTTACTATGACATGGCATAGCAAAACTTAAGTACTAGCAAATTTTGGATGCAAGGAGAAAACATAGTTGCTTACATGTACAGGGCTCCTTGTACTTAATTCCTGTCAATGCGTCATCTCCATAGGACATGGCCACCTCTATGCCTACACAAACACTGTCTTCTCCCATGAATACAGGACTATCAGATACTGTTTTGCTAGGAGCAACAGGGGGGTCAGGTGGAGTAGAGATTTCAACATCGCCTTGGACTACATCGCTAGTAACTGGATGAGGAGAATTTAAGGCATTTTCTCCTGGAATCTTGTTTACAGAACTTTCAAACACGTCTACCTCATCAATGACCGCGGATAGAAAAATAAAACAAATGATAACACAAAAAATAAAATGAGCTATGATAATAACTTTAGAAGACTTGACACATATAATTTATATGACCAAATGGGGGGAAAATGAAGCACCTGAAACTGACGCAACGAATGAATCTCTCACTTGACAGTCGATATAAGAGACTGTTTTGCTAGGAGCAACAGGGGGTCGGGTTGAGGAGACATTTCAACATTGTTAGTAAGTGGATGAGGAGAAGTAAAGGCATTTTCTCCTGAAACCTTGTTTAAAGTACTTTCAGACACGTCTACCTCAGCAATGACTGCGGAAAAAAAACAAAGGATAAAAGAAAAAATGCAAATGAGATATGAAAATAAGTTTAGAAAACTTGACGCATATAATCTATAGGACCAAAATGGGGGGAAAATATAGCACCTGAAACTGACGCAACCACTAGATCTCTCACTTGACAGCAACTATTAGAGACAGTTTTGCTAAGAGCAATAGGTGTATCGGGTGGAGGAGACATTTCAATATCGCCATGGACTACATCACTAGTAACTTGATGAGGAGAATTTAAGGCATTTTCTCCTGAAATCTTATTTAAAGAACTTTCAGACACGTCTGCCTCAGCAATGACTGCGGAAACAAAAACGACAAAAGGATACCACAAGAAAGACAATGAGTTATGGAAAAAAATAAGTTCAGAAAACTTGACACATATAATATATATGACCAAAAATGGGGATAAAAATAAAGCACCTGAAACTGACGCAACCACTGAATCTGCGTTGATGAGGACATACCTAGTACATTGCCACTTAAACAATATGAAGTGAGACTTGGACCAATGACAAGATCAAGGACCAAGCTACTAGAACAACAGGTGAACTCAATCCTTATTGATTATGCTATTTGTGATTATGAGAATTTTATACTACCTAAATCTATGCATTTATGTATGATTAGGTTTATTGATAACACAAACATGATGGAGGAGAACAATCAAGAGGAGCTAGAAGATGATTATACAAGTGATGATAAGAATGGAGCCATGGTGAAAACAATACTAGAAGATGGTGAAAACAATAATGCCATGGTGAAAACAAGTGATCAAGATGGTGAAAACAATTCATAACAATTGTTATTCAATAGAAACAATTGTTATTCATCAAGACAAGGGGATAGGTGCCTCCACTAAGTCAAATGCGCCTCCTAAAATCCTATTCCATATAGGTATGGTTTGTATACCATGTGTGGCCGAAATCCCATAGTGTGGGTCGGTTTGTATCCCTATGTGTGTCCTAGTTGGACTCCTAGTCCTAGTAGGAGTCCTAGTCCTAGTAGGAGGAGGGTTGCTTGCGCAAGGCCCCCTTGTGGCCGCACCCCTCCACCTATATATGTGCTCCACCTACGTGTGGATTAGTCAGAACCAGTTTAAACCAAAAACCAACAACCCTAGCCTCTAGATTGTATTGCTTGTTAAGAATTCATCTTGAAGTTTACCAATTGCAAAGTTGTGTGATATCTTGTTATTCCATCTGGGAATAGGGGGATACAGGACCACTTGTGATCTTTGATTACTTGTGCAAGAGTGTGTAGTTGAGAATATCCAAAGAGCTTGATTGTTGTTGCATCTGGCAACAGGGGTCTGCTAAGTGAGGGGTCTCAGTGTAGCACTAGTTATCCACATATATCAGAAAATACAAAAAGAGAGAGAAGCTCATTGAGAAGATTGGGCCACCCCATATCATCTTGGTATCAGATTCTCAGGTTTACTCGGTGAGCAAAGTTATCTTTACTTTCAGTTATTTTTATTCCTATCCACAAAAAGCCAAAAATATTAGGTTTAGTATTTGCCAGAGACTAGATCAACACCAATTTGCTTCTACCAAGTTGCTGCTTTTTGTTGATTTGTGTTTCTATTTTTCTGTTTTTAGTTTTTCATCTTTTAGGGTTAGGGTTCATCTAGTTCCTTTTTGTTTCCATCCATATCAAAAAACTCACAAAAATAGTGTTGCCGTGTGTGTTCATCTCGAGATTTCAAGACCTACAGCTTGCCTTTGCGTGAGTTTATTTTGATCTCGAAATTCCACTTCCATATAGCCACGGGTTCCCTTCCACCATCGGATTCAAATCCGATCCCTGCCGTGTGCAAAAAACCCACCAAAACGCTGCCGCACCCACCCACCCTACCGCACCGCTCCACCCCTTACCAAACCCACACGCGGTGCCCTTTTTGGCTTACCAGTGCGCGCCCACGCCTAGCCGCAGTCAGGTTCCTACTCGGTATCGGATTCGCTGCCGCGAGCGCAAAACAACGCAAAAACGCTGCCGCCACTTCCGCGCCCTACACCCACTCGGTATCGGATTCGCCCACACTAGTGCCCATAAAACCTTACCGCGCGCACCACTCCGTAGCGTCCCACCGCAACACGCACACCCCGCTCTGCCGTGAGCCTGCCGTGAGTTCGCTCGTTTTCTCTGCCTACGGTACGAAACCGCAGTTTTTGCTGCCGTGAGCCAAATCAGCTGCCGTGAGCTCGTTTCTTGCTCGTTTTCTTTAGTTTTTCTTTTGTTTTCATCCTTGTCATCTCTAGGGTTCCTGTCTGATCTTTGATAAGCCATAGCTACAGCCATTCTACAGCTACATTTAGGTTCCAAAACCCAAAGACTAGCTATTTAATTGCTCTAACAGGCTGCTCATTTGATCAAATCTGCCCACTGTTTTTATTTTCCATCTACTTATTTCTCCTAGTTGATTCAAAGGCTATTGAAAAAATCAAAAAATTAGAGAAAAAGGAAAAAGTATAAAAAAAATGAAAGAGAGAAAAAATTCAAAAGAGGCCATGCTACTTATCACTAGTGGAAGCTATTTCATATTGGAAATTTTGTGGACAAATTGAGCAATCTTGTGCCTGTTTCATTGAGTATTTGCTAGTGTCTTTCTAGTGCTTGCAAAATCTCTACCATATACTTGCTAAGCCACAATTGTCTCCAAGTGTGAGTGTGTTTTCCTTAGTACTTTTTATCACATTAAGAAGTGCATTGGAGTTGTTATTTTGGTGTTGTTAGGAATCCCAACCAAGCCCCACCAAAAACCCTGTTTGCATTGTAATACTTGATAGCTCGGTTATTCTCTTCTCACACCAAAGCACATTAATCATTGCTCCTTGTTGGTAAGTTGATCGTTTTCTCTCTTGGAACATCAAGTGAAGCCATCTTTGCTTGGTTTTGAGTGAGTTGAGAGAGGCACCACAAACCCATTGATTATTTTGTTACTAACAAGTTAATCATGAGTTCTTCTAGTGATATTGATGTGCAGACAAAGAAGAAAGCCGAGGATGTTGTCCAATGGAATGAGTATGAGGCATTGAGAGATCATATGTACAAGAAAATTTCTCATGTGGTTGAAAAAAGTGTTGATATCTTGAGAGAATAGATGAGTACACTTGATTTGAAGATAGAAGCGTGTGCCTCTCAAGATTCTGTCGATGAGATTAAAGATACTTTAAGGACATTGACACAACAAGTGACTACACCAAATCTAGTGCAACAACTTCAACAAAGACCTCAAGCTATTGCTCAAATTGAGGATGGGAGAGGAAATATTAATGAAGGCCGTGGAGGATTGGTAAGAAGAGTACCATTGGAAAATAATAGAGAGAATGATGGCTCGGGAAAACCAAAATTCCATATCCCTAGTCTTGCTTGTGATTCTGAAGATGTGGAAGAGTACTTGATGTGGGAGCTAAAAATTGAGAAATTATGGATACTCCATGAGTACCCCGAGGAGAGGAAAGTGAACCTTGCATCTTCTTCATTTGATGGCTATGCTCTTTTGTGGTGGGATGGCATTACAAAATATAGAGAAGAAAAAGAAGAAGAGGAGGTGAACACATGGAGAGAGATGAAGCAATTGCTAAGAGAAAGATTTGTTCCCATGAATTATATTAGAACTCTCTATGACAAATTATAACAATTGAAGCAAGGATACAAGACAGTTGATGACTACTACAAGGAGATGGAATTAATTATTCAAAGGGCTCGGATTACAGAGGCTCCTGAACAAATAATGCAAAGATTATTGAGTGGATTGCAATTCAAAGTGAGAAGCATTGTGAGGCATGTTCCTTATAACAATATGAGTGAATTACTACATCAAGAAAGGGAGGACGAAAATAGATTGCAAGAGGAGCTACAAGTGAGTGCAAGGAGAAGTTTTCCTTCACAAAAATCCAATTTTGCAACACCTACACCTCCAACTACTACTACCCGTGGGACTTGTAGTTCCAAACCCGAGCCAAATTCCACAATTTCAAAGAAACCTACTACATCTACTTCGGGTTCTAGTGGTGCTACACCTCCTACAAGGAATAGAGATATGACATGCCATACTTGTGGAGGAAAAGGACACTTTAAGAGGGATTGCCCCAACAAGAAAGTTATGTTCCTCAATGCTAATGATGAGTATGAGACTGGAGATGATGTTGATCCCAATGAGAAGGATGCAAACGATGATGACGATGATGGTCCTATTGATGCTTTTGCTACAAATTATCCAACTATTGTTTGCACCAAAGCATTGAGTATTGTTCCTAGCAATGATGAGAGCCAAAGATGCAATTTATTTCAAACCAAGGCAATTTTTGGTCCCAACATGGCTTGCAAGGTGATCATTGATGGAGGAAGTTGTAGAAATCTAGCAAGCAAGGATTTATGTGCAAAGCTAAGGTTGAGGTATATTCCACATCCACATCCATATTATATTCAATGGATCAATAACAAGGAGGAGATAAGAGTATGTCAAATGGTGAGAGTGGAATTTCAAATTGGACCATACAAGGATACTATTGAGTGTGATGTGGTTCCCATGTCAGTTTGTCACCTACTACTTGGAAGACCATGGCAATTTGATAGAAAGGTGCTACACAATGGGAGAGCAAACACTTATCAATTGAATTGGAACAATAAGGATATCATATTAAGGCCTATGACACCCCAACAAATAGTGAATGAATCAAGACAAAGAGTGGAAGTTAAGCTATAGAAAGAAAGAGAGGGGGAAAATATGAGTGAAAATACCACTTCCATGGGTGAAAACAAACCTAGGCCGAGTGAGAAAAGTAAGGGAGTGAGCATTTTAACCATGTTAGCCACCAAAGAAGACATGAGAGAGTTTGAGGATGATCCTAGCCTAGTACCTATAGTGCTCATGCACAAGGGGGAAATTTTGGTTTCTAATGACATGGCTCCTCTTTCTATTGGTGTTTCTAATATTTTGCAGAAATTTGATGATGTTTTTCCAAAGGAAGTGCCCTCGGGATTACCACCATTGAGAGGGATGGAGCATCAAATTGATTTAATTCCTGGATCTTCATTACCAAACCGAGCTCCCTATAGGACAAGTCCCCAAGAGACCAAGGAAATTCAGAAACAAGTACAAGATCTTCTTGATAAAGGTTACATTCGAATTAGCTTATCTCCTTGTGTTGTTCCTGTTATTTTGGTTCCTAAGAAATATGGTACTTGGCGTATGTGTGTAGATTGTAGAGCAATTAACAATATCACTATTCGTTATCGTCATCCTATACCACGTTTGGAAGACATGTTAGATGAATTAAGTGGTAGTGCTATTTTCTCTAAAATTGATTTGCGTAGTGGTTACCATCAAATAAGAATGAAAGAAGGGGATGAGGGGAAAACAGCCTTTAAAACAAAATTTGGTTTATATGAGTGGTTAGTAATGCCTTTTGGATTAACTAATGCACCTAGTACTTTCATGAGATTAATGAACCATGTTTTGAGAGATTTTATTGGCAAATTTGTGGTTGTTTACTTTGATGATATTGTCATATATATCCACAATGAACATGAACACATTGATCATATTAGACAAGTTTTGCATGTGCTAAGAGAAAATAAATTGTATGAAAATTTAGAGAAGTGCACTTTTTGCAAAGATAAGTTCATATTTCTTGGTTATGTTGTCTCTAAACATGGGATAGAAGTTGATGAATCTAAAATTGAAGCAATTAAAAATTGGACAATTCCCATGAATGTGAGTCAAGTAAGAAGTTTTAATGGACTAGCTGGATTCTATAGAAGATTTGTGAAAGATTTTAGTACTATTGCTGCCCCTTTAAATGATTGACTAAGAAAGGTGTAAATTTCGAGTGGGGGGTTGCTCAAGACATTGCTTTTGATACTTTGAAAAATAAGTTGATTTCGGCTCCATTATTGATGCTACCTAATTTTAATAAAAAATTTGAGATTGAATGTGATGCTAGTGGCATAGGTATTGGAGGAGTGTTAATGCAAGATTAGAAACCAATTGCTTATTTTTCTGAAAAATTACATGGAGCACAATTGAATTATTCTATTTATGATAAAGAATTGTATGCACTTGTTAGAGTTCTTGAGGTTTGGAAACATTATTTGTGGACAAAAGAATTTATCATACATTCTGATCATGAGGCTTTGAAATTTTTAAAGAATCAATCCAATCTTACTAAGAGACATGCTAAATGGGTAGAATTTATTGAATCTTTCGCATACATTATTAATCACAAGAAAGGATTGGATAATGTGGTAGCTGATGCTTTATCTAGGAAAAATATGCTACTCACTAAATTGGATGTGCAAGTTCCGGGTTTATAAGAACTAAAACCACTATACGTTCAAGATAAAGAATTTTCTACACCCTATAGTAAATGTTCTAATGTAAAGGCTTGGGATAAATATCATATACATGATGGATTTTTGTTTAGAGCTAACAAACTATGTATTCCCGAGTGTTCTTTGCGTTTGATGTTATTACAGGAATCTCATAGTGGCGGATTGATGGGTCACTTTTGACGAGAGAAAACATTGCTTATGTTGGTTGAATTTTTTTATTGGGCACATATGAGGAGAGATGTCTATAGATTTGTGCAAAGGTGTATTACATGCAATAAAGCCAAGTCCAAATTGAAGCCCCACGGATTATACACTCCATTGCCAACACCAACTACACCATGGGAAGATATAAGCATGGATTTTGTGTTAGGCTTGCCAAGAACAAAGGGGGGACATGAATAAATTTTTGTGGTGGTGGATAGATTTTCAAAGATGGCACACTTCATTGCTTGCCACAAAAGTGATGATGCTTCCCACATTGATACTCTCTTTTTCAAAGAGATAGTAAGACTACATGGAGTACCAAGGACAATTGTTTCAGATAGAGATGTGAAATTCATGAGTTACTTTTGGAAGACATTATGGGGGAAGCTTGGAACCAAATTGTTGTTTTCTACAACATGTCACCCTCAAACAGATGGACAAACCGAGGTGGTTAATAGAACTTTGTCCACATTGTTGAGAACTATGATCAAGAAGAATTTGAAGGAGTGGGAAGATTGTTTGCCACATGTGGAGTTTGCCTACAATAGAGCTGTGCATTCAACTACACAACTATGTCCTTTTGAGGTGGTTTATGGATTTCGGCCAACTACACCACTTGATTTGTTACCACTTCCTATTCAAGAGAGAATTAACATGGATACATCCAAGAGGGCTGATTTTGTGAAAAAGATACATGAGAAGACAATGGATGCTATAGAGAAGAAAGGAAAAAATATTGCTCAAAGGAGAAATAAGAAAAGAAAAGAGGTGATTTTTCAAGGAGATTTGGTACGGGTACACTTTCGAAAGGATAGGTTCCCTAAGCTAAGGAAATCAAAATTATTGCCAAGAGGTGCTGGTCCTTACAAAGTGTTAGCAAGAATCAATGACAATGCTTACAAGATATATCTCCCAATTGATGAATTTGGAGTGAGCAATTCTTTCAATGTTTCGGATTTAACACCATATCATGGAGAGAATCTTGATGTGGACATCAAGGCTTTTCAAGGGGGGAGGATGATGAGGACATCCCTAGTACATTGCCACTTAAACAAGATGAAGTGAGACTTGGACCAATGACAAGATCAAGGACCAAGCTACTAGAACAACAGGTGAACTCAATCCTTATTTATTATGCTATTTGTGATTATGAGAATTTTATACTACCTAAATCCATGCATTTATGTATGATTAGGTTTATTGATAACACAAACATGATGGAGGAGAACAATCAAGAGGAGCTAGAAGATGATTATACAAGTGATGATAAGAATGGAGCCATGGTGAAAACAATACTAGAAGATGGTGAAAACAATAATGCCATGGTGAAAACAAGTGATCAAGATGGTGAAAACAATTCATAACAATTGTTATTCAATAGAAACAATTGTTATTCATCAAGACAAGGGGATAGGTGCCTCCACTAAGTCAAATGCGCCTCCTAAAATCCTATTCCATATAGGTATGGTTTGTATACCATGTGTGGCCGAAATCCCATAGTGTGGGTCGGTTTGTATCCCTATGTGTGTCCTAGTTGGACTCCTAGTCCTAGTAGGAGTCCTAGTCCTAGTAGGAGGAGGGTTGCTTACGCAAGGCCCTCTTGTGGCCGCACCCCTCCACCTATATATGTGCTCCACCTGCGTGTGGATTAGTCAGAACCAGTTTAAACCAAAAACCAACAACCCTAGCCTCTAGATTGTATTGCTTGTTAAGCATTCATCTTGAAGTTTACCAATTGCAAAGTTGCGTGATATCTTGTTATTCCATATGGGAATAGGGGGATACAGGACCACTTGTGATATTTGATTACTTGTGCAAGAGTGTGTAGTTGAGAATATCCAAAGAGCTTGATTGTTGTTGCATCTGGCAACATGGGTCTGCTAAGTGAGAGGTCTCAGTGTAGCACTAGTTATCCACATATATCAAAAAATACAAAAAGAGAGAGAAGCTCATTGAGAAGATTGGGCCACCCCATATCATGCGTTGTCCTCACAAGTACGAACATTGCTCGATGTAGGGTCTGCAATTACTTCCTCTTGATTTCGTTTTTGAACACTCAAGAAAGAGTCTCCACCTTGGGAATTCGCACCAAGATCGATACAAGCTCGAGCATCCTTTGTGGATACCTCCACATCAACTTCTATTGTGTTAGCTGGAATATAAAAATATCAATATTGAAAATGATGACTTGCATAAATATAGTTATATTAAAACAGAAACAACTAAAGAATATAACCGAAGTAAGGAAATAGGAAAAAGAGGTAAAAATAACGTACTGGATGGTGACTTGTACACATCAGGAAATTTTTCATTTTTTGATATATCATTCACTTTACAAACACCCAATTCAGGTTCTCCAACTTTTGTGCACGCACCATACTCTCCGACAAATAGATCCTTGTTTGAACAAGGTTCCAAGACCTCTTCTCCGATGTTAGCTGCACATAATTTTGAAAAAAATCAAAATATCAAATAGTGATAAAAATGAAAGACGATGGTATGGCAAAAAAGACAAGAGCTACAAAAACAATCAAATGAAAGATGAAAAGGAACCATACAACTTGCTAGCTTGGTTATATCAGGAACTTTGTCTTCATGTACAACATCATCACAACTCCTCGTAGCAACCAACACTATAGCGCTTGGATCAACTTCTATAGGGCGATGAATGTTAGAACGTGACATCGAGGGAACTGAAACTCAGCAGCTGCTTGTTGAACTGGGGGAAGAACATTCTCAGTTCCAGCATGCTCGAGTTGCCGAATCCTTGAACTAGAAACTCCAACTACGGGAGTGGATTGAGATGGAGAACCACTTGTACCTTCACCTTTCTCTTCATCGCACCCAACACTCTCTTTCTGTGGGTTGACTCTATTGGCTGAGTTTGCTTCACAACTAGCCACATGCTGAGATACAACAGAGTAGATGGCAGCTGACATCAAGGAAAACCGGTTGCTGGCCATCTTCTGAACATCGCGTAAAAGTTCAGCTTTATGTGATTGAACAATAGACTCGATAATTGAATTGATCTAGAAGCGGATAAAAAGAATTAGTAGGAACTATCAACCAAGAAAAACAAACTATATAATTATGTTTCAGAAAAAGCACATGCTCAAACCACAAAAGAACAGAAAACTAATAGCTAACACAGAGAGGATTGAACATGGGTAGGAAGAAGAAACGCATACTAACATCTCTTTGACGGCTAGGACCAAGGCAACTTGCATTTTCAGCAACATCTGCTTGACGTCTAGGACTAGGGCAACTTGAATCACCGGCAAGAGAAAGCAAAGCTAACTGATGTCTCTTCAACTCTATATCATTTGCTTCCTTGATTGCACTGTCATTGTATGGCGTGGATGATAAATTGCGAAACTGGAAAATGAAAACAGATTTACATATTTGATGGACTCTAAGAAACAATAATAAAAACAGACAAATAAAATCTCAAACCATTATGAAAAAAATAAAAATCTTACATTTAGAACTCCGAAAACATTGTCTTTCGAAGAGCTGTCACTGTCAAGCTGCAAGACATGATGGAAATCGGAAGCGCGAACATGGAAGATCCTTGGAACGCCATAATCAAGCTGATAATCACTTTCCACTCAACTTAAGTCCAGCATATCTATATAGGCAACCTGGGAAAACAACGCAAGAAACACGTAAAAAGATGATGGCGGTTTAAGGAAAAAAAAAGCAAAACAAAAAAGAACATCAAAAAAGAAAAGGAAAAACAAAAATATACTCACCGCCATGACTGGGAGGCGACCACCAACATACACTGCACTTTTAAAGTTCTCTTTAGAAATCTTCTTCTTATACTTTTGGATCTCATGAACAATTCGTTGAAGACAGAAGGAAGCCCAATCATAACTATTGATCAGCGAAACGTCGACTAGTGAATAGAGTATAGTCCAGTCTACTGTATGTGATGTGGAAGGACACAAGATTGTTCCAAAGAAGACCAGGAGAAAGAAAATCATGAACGACTCCTCATTCTGATCACCAAACAAAAGCTCCATAGGCTTTTTTACGAACAATTTACCATCGGTCATGTACTTCTTTTTCAGATTGTTAACCTTCTCCACAATGACAGGATCTACACTAGTTTTTATGACATGATTACCACCTAAAAAAAGAAAAGAAAAAAGATGAAAAACAACAAAACAAACAAAAACACAATAAGCACCTGTTGGAAAATACTATGAAAAGAAAAAGAGTATATTAAAATTCCTATTTTCACTTTAGTAACAGACATATGACAAAAAACAACAAATTAACTATAAAACAAACATGGGTGGATATGGGAAACTACTACCTGAAGGTAACCCTATGAACTGCTTGACCATAGAAGCATTGAATTTGAATGATTTAGTCCCATGCTTGAACATTGAAATCTCGGTAACAAAATGCTCCAAAATCCAATCCATCAAATTAAGAGGGAATACCACATGGATCTTGAGGTCAAGCAACCTATCAAACCCATATTTTGTGAGTATATTCCTTTGCTTAGGCGATAGATTCTTAACAGCATTCTCAAAACGGCGGGTAGAAAATCTAGTCTTCACACGAGCACTAGAATCTTCGACCCCAGTAGATGACATCTGAACCATCACATAATTTGGACATGAAAAAAATAAAGATAAAATCAGTAAAAGAAAAGAAAAAACTAAAACAATAAATAATAGGTTGAAAGAAAAACAAAATCAAAAATGGGATCAACACTAATAATTATACAAGAAAAAAAAGCAAAGAGAAATTGCTAGCTAGCCTCACATATAAAAAATAACAATAAACAAAAATAATGAAGCAAAAAAAAGGGATTAACAAAATTGCATCGATGAGTTCAAGGTAACTACACTAAACACTACATGGAGGCATGTAGAACTAAATTGAGATTGCATCAATATTTAAAAAAGAGGCCCACTACGCATAATTTCTAAACATGTGTGCTACTCCCTCTATTCCATATTACTTGACTTCCAAAGTGACTGACTAGAGTTAAGCAATTGCGGAACAGAGGAAGAACGAAGCTATACAACCAATAAAAAAACCTCAAAATGGACAAAGGAAAATAGACATAAGTTCCCGTGGAGTAAAAACAAATTCAGTACAAAACATTCACTATAACCCCCACCCCTACACTACAAAAACATTAAGAAAGGCGTTCGCAATAACCAAAACACTGAACAAGTAATATCCATAACTATATATAACACAGGGTAAACCTTGGAGTGCGACATCTGTCGTCGTTGACAAGAACACCTAAACAAGGTCGTTGTTTGTAATGACTCAACTGCAAAATTTTCACAGGCAGCCCAGATTAGAGATTGTGAAAACTGCAAGTTACATTTCATCAAACTAAAAAAAAGGATCAACCCAGTTTAAAAAAATAGCTAAAGCTGCAACTTCAAATTTGGGTAAAACTTAGATTGTAACAAGGGAGTTAATTCACAAAAGAAACCACCAAAATAGTTATATGTTGGGGAGTTAACAGAACCATCGTAGAATCATTTTTGATCGGGTTTCCCTACACAGCCACGCCAGGACTCTCATATTATGTCACCAGTCCTGACCTGACACACAGCAACAAACATCCCTAACACCCAGAAAAAGCCCAGGGAACTACCAAAAAATGCTCTCCATTCCCTGCTACTCCAACTCACGAAGGTGCTATTTAAACAATACAAACAGACACACTGTCGCCTAATTTCAGAACAACCAAACAAACAATAAACAGACTTAGAACAACCAATTATGCGACCAAGCTGGGGCAACTACTACCTAGTTCCTGATATAATACTAAGAAGGAAACTTAATGTCACCAAGATCCAATGATTTCTGGTGGGTTTAGGGATAACCAAATTATCAGAAAATGATGGGGTATTCACTAGCAACTTCCATACCGATGAAAATGTATATGGGGGACACAACTTTGCATATCAGCATGATGAGATAAAAAATTAGTGACTGACAGCAAACACCTCCAAAATACAATCAACGTTACTGTGTACCAAACTTGGTGGCTGGACTCCCAAGATCATCCTAAAAAAATTGCACTCACGTATAGATGCTCAGACCAAAGCCTAGAAAACCTCGGGATTGGCCCACTGTACTCTCACCCTCACTTTCAGCATGTTGCAAGGATCACGTTCACCGTGAGACAAAGTCTCCTGGCACCATATGAACAAGGAACGGGAGCTCAAGCAGCTGAGGAATTCTAAACCGTTCGTCTCGATACCAGGGGACGACTACGAGATAAAGCAAGAACAACAAGAATAACGAGACCTAGCTACGGCCAGATCGACAAGATGGGTGAGGACAAAAGCACGCGACCGACAGAGATTATTAACAATCCAAGAGGAAGGGAGACAAGATCGATGACTTACCGGAGCATTGTGAAAGCTGGATCCATTGGGGAAGGAAAAGAAGGACCTCGAATATGCATAGCAGCGTCGTTCGATGAGAAGATCGAAATCCACCACGAGTACCTGCAAACTAGAAGCACAGAACACAGATGAGGCTCCCTCCGCGATCTTCCTCTCGATTTGGGAGAACTCGCGATTCGGGTGAGCTAGGGTTCATGCTCACTAAGTTCGCCGGAGGGGATTGGGACGAAGCTAACGGGAACGTACCAGACGACTTAACTCCCCAGATGCGAAACTGTCGGGAGGAATGGAGAGCGAAAGAAAAGAAGGGAAAGAAGCAGTAGAGTGGGCCGGCCCACAACAGAAAAACATTTAGCGAAACGGTACCCCCCATCGCTCGGGCGATGGCGAGGGAATTCCCGGCACGGGTGCCCAGCCTTTAGGCACAGGCATGGCCCCGACAGTAAACGGCCCGGCCCGCGGCACGTGTGGCCCGCGGTGCCTCAATTTGGCCTGCCAAAAATGCTCCGAGACTCCATGCCTCATCGATCAAGCACGGATACAGGAGGAGGGTGGGAGACTGGGAGGTGGTCGACCCGCGACGAGCAACAGATGGGGGCGACGCGACGTGCTGGAGGGGCTAGGCAGGGGGCGGGGATAGAGTCTGCGGGGGGGGGGGGGGGCGGAGTGTCTTGTGGTGATTTGGACTAGAGAGGAGAGGAGGCAGGGACAAAGGTGCTGAGCTCGTCGGATCGGATGCGGGGACGGAGACACGGAGTCGGACCGCCGGAGACCACAGTGGAGACGGAGTCACGGAGCCTGGGGCGGCCGTCGGCGGGGTGGGAGAAGACGGGAGACGGGGAGACGAGACGGGGTCATCGACTGGTGGTCAGATTTGCTCATGGTTGACCTCCTCGCGTGGCTACGCTGCGGAGTGCGGACTGCGGTTGGTCACTAAACGGGCCTTGCGGGCCGTGCCTGGTAGGCACGCATGCTTGGCCTGAAGGCACAAGCACGACACTGGAAATGCCACGTGTCGGGCACGGCCCGTTTAATTTGTGTCGGGCTAGACACGTCACGTGTTGTGCCAGCGGCCTCGTGCCGGCACGCGAAGCCCGGCCTATTTGGCCAGGTTTGGACACGTCCCTTCGGGCTACGGGGACATCCAAGAAAAATTACTGCATGGAAAAAATTACTGCAAGAAATCTAAGAGCATCTCCAGCCGTTCGCCCCGGGACCTTTTTTGGCGCTAAATATCACATCTGGGGGGCGCCCGACGCTATTTTTCGCCCTGGTGGGCGTAGCTTCCCAGCCGTGCCCGCAGCCCAACCAGGCGAAAATCAGCAAAAACTATAAAAACAACGAAATTCGACAAAATTTGAGACACATTCGGTCGAACATAGGCGATTCGATAAGATTTAGACAAATATAGGAGATTTAAACAAAAAAACTAGTTAATGCCGAGGAGCTGGTAGAAGTCGGTGTAGTCATCGTCGCCGCTCGGCGGCCCATTCTTCGAGGCGACGTAGCTGCAGCTTGCCCCCAGGTCGCCGCCGCCACTGAACTTGTTGGGCGATGGTGCCACCTTCCTGTCGCTATCATCGAGCAAGATGATGCCCCACTCGTCGTCTGGGCTGCGCAGCTGGGCGGCCTCCTGCTGGGCGCGCTGCTCGACGATCTCCTCCAGGGCGCTGCTGCCGTGCCATCTCCTCAGCCAAGTACCGCGCCTTGGACGCGGCGAGCGCAGAGTCGATGTCGTCGGTGGCCATGGCGGCGCGTTATTCCCTCCAGGTCACCGACTTCTTCTGACTGGCACGAGTGATGACGGGGATCGCAACAGTCTTCCATGAATTAAAAAACAAATTTATTGATTCGACACAAGGGGAACCAAATAATATTTATATGCCTTAACAACTGAGTTGCCAATTCAGCTGCACCTGAAAGTAGACTTGCTCGCAACAATTTATCAGTGGTAACAGTTTTATAGCAGCATTAGAAATAAAATAACAGCAGTAGTAAAATAGTGATGACAATGATGATCTTGATGATGCCCGGTGTGATGACGGTGGTGACGATTTCCCCCTCCGAAAGGGAATTTTCCCGACGGAATATCCCCGCCAGGAAGGTGTTTTCTTCTATGTGTCGTTTCTGTCGCGAAGAGGCAGCGGAAAAAATCTATGAAGTGTCTCCTGGTGTTTTTATATCACGGGAGTAAGTACACCGAAGGAGATCCGGAGGGGGGCCTAGGGCACCCAGGGGCCCACGAGGCACGACCAAGAGGGGACGGGCCTGGCAGGCGCCTGGGTGCCCCCTGGCTCCCCTCTGGCAGCCCTTCGGGCTCCCTAGGTGATTTCTGACAAAACCTTGTTTTCTAATTTTTTTCCCGATTTTTCAGACGTCCATAAAATATCCCTTCTGATATGTATTTTTCAAGATGTTCTATGACTCTGATAAATAATTCCATAAAACTGTAAAACACAGAGAAAACAATGAAATAACATAAGTATAGTGCTCTAATAGGGAAAATTTCAGTGAATAAGGGAAAATTATCATATAAAATAGTGATGCAAAATGGACGTATCAACTCCCCCAAGCTTAGACTCCGCTTGTCCCCAAGTGAAAACTGAGCTTGGAAAATATGACCACATGTTTTATGATGTGAAGTGTCGATAATAAAGAATACATACATGAAGCATCAGCAATTACTCAATAAACACTAACAAATCTATACAGCAATCTTTCTCATAATGCCTCTCAAAGAGAAGTAACGATTCAAAGGTATAGTGAGTGCAAATTCATTGAGATATGGCAAACTGTGTTCTTGGTCAGATAAAACCTATCATATCAATCTTATCTTTCCGGAAGAGTCTATGTAAGAGTTATTAAGGAAATAACACATACTTCAATTATCACAAAGTCTTTTCATGAATAGAAAACTTCCAGGGATCATGTTCTTAATAAAGGAGGTGAAAACAACAGACACAAAGGAAGATGCTAGTTAGCAACGCTTAACTTTCAACTTGTTTACCATGGTGGTAATGTCAACTGCAATAAAACATGGTTAAACATCATCGTGGACATATAAAAAATGCATCTCAATTCAACATCACAAGTTTACTAGTAGAGAATAGAGGGAATAGGTAAACTGACTCAATCCTGTTAGTAAAGAAAGGCCCTTCGCAGAGGGAAGCAGAGATTACCCATGTGCTAGAACTATTTATTTTTAATAAAACATAGGCATTGAAAATGTAATTTTGAGAGATATGTATATCTATGTCAATTAATGATAATGAAAAACTTGTCATAACCCATGTCAAGCAAAGTGTTTAGTCTTTTGATAGCGGTTTCCATTTCTTTATTTAGGTTGGCGCTTTCCCCCACCATGCCTTTCACAAACCAGGGCTAGCCGTATCCACGGGTACCCACCAGCTTTCATCAATCCATCGGTAAGTGACTTTTATATTATATTATTTGGCACCAACTCTCTTGCAATTTAAGATGAGCACCGATTCCATAATCATCGGGTGAAATAGGAAAGAAGAACGTTGCTTGACATAATACATGATAAACTTTAAAGTGCTTCCTCATGAGCTAAAACAGGGACACAAAACAGGTTTGACATTTTGAAGGTTTTAAAGGTAGCACACGAGAAATTTACTTCGAGTGCGGTGAAATACCACATATAGGAAGGTATGGTGGACACTGGTGGAAGATTTTTGGTGCAGGTATTTGGATGCACGAGTAGTGATCATACTCAGTACAATGTTTTTGGCTCGCAAAGGCTTTGTTTCAAACATACGAAGTTAAGAGATGCAAACAAATATATAAAAGCATGAAATAATATAAAACATGAGGTATTTCAATTGTCTTCCTTTTTAGCATATCACATCAATCATAGGAACATAAACATGAAGGTTTTGCAGGCATAAAAGATCTATGGGGTAATATATCTGCCTTTAAAATCTCTCTTCTCCGTTCTACCCCTCTAAGTGTTGTTGCTGTGACCAATGCTATGTTTGACAATACTCAATAAATTTCTACTACTATACCCAACATGATATCACTACTAAACATAAGACAAGCATGCGATAATAATTGCCATGAACGGAACATATAGTGCAACTAAGTAAGATTAAAACTTTGTATCAATATTTCATCATAGGAAAACTCACACCAACGGATACAACTTCACTTATAAAGGAGTGATAGCCCAACTTGCAAACGGACATACTATAAGATCACCTTCCTAACCATGATAAGACACACGACTTTGATAATAAAAGCAAATATAGTGATACCGGGGAAACTTACCCAAGCTTGCAACAAGCCAAGGGGGTGCTTGTTACCCATAATAATTAAGCTTGATTCTTCGGTGGGGTTGGATGGCTGTGGAATATGCATCTCAGCAAGTCCCACGGGTGAACCGATAGGGTTTTGATTAGGAGAACGCGTAGGCGCTGGTGACAATCGTCGGCCAACAGGGGCACGATTTACCCAGGTTCGGGGCCCTCGTAGAGGTAAAACCCTTACTCCTGCTTCTGTCGGTCTGTATTAGCAATAGATCGGTTACAATTGGGGGGGGGGGGGTGCTCGAGTCGAGAGTATGATCTCGATCTCTAGGCTTTGGTGATGCGATCTTGCTTGGCACTCCTCACGGTGGTTCTCCTGTCCTTATATAGGTGGCCAGGTCTCAAACCGCACCCGGGGGGGTTACAAACCCTAACCTTAAGTCGGTTACAAGTTTCCTTCCTTGACCCGCAAGGCCTTGCGGGTGGGCTTTGATTGGGCCTTCTAGACCTGTCCATGGTATCTCCCTTCGGTCTTAGGTCTTGGGCCTTGGACCGGGTAGCCTCACCCGATAGGTCCACGATTCATCCCCTCGTCAGTAGCCCCCGAGCGTTTACTTGATCGAGAATCTGTCGGGTAGACGCTCAAAGTTCGTCTTGATTTCTTTTGATTGATTGCTTCAACCATTTGATGTTAGAGGGCGCATACCCTGTGTGCGATGCGCTTCTTGTACTCGAGCATCGAGCCATAAATGTGCCTGTGTTTTGGTTGTTTTCGCAGAAGGATGTGGCTCAGTTGCTTGGCTCTGCCGAAAACTAAGGGCCAATTAATTGCATCTAGGGCAAAAACAGTTCTGGCCTACATGGACTCGAGACCTCCGACATGAATCCGGTGAGGTGATCATTGCGACTGGGCCGTGGAGGTCTTACCGAGTCGAACTTAACCTATAGGTGTACCCGGCGCGTCCGCTGGGATTTTTCTTCGTGTTGTTGACACGGAAATTTACCGGAGGACGCAGCTTGAGTGCGATTCCACGCCCATAAGAGAGATCTTTTGGGTCTTATCTTCGTACTCGAAAGAATACGGCATCCGGATGTGCCTAGTCGGCTGAACGATCCAGGGTAGGGATGTGTAAATACATCGTGTGACAGAGTGGCAGGAGCTGCACACTCGCGAGTATCATCTTGAGAATTTTCGAATGAAGATATTTCCCTTCTTGTTGTACTTATGCAAAAGATATTTTTGCATTTGTAATATCTTGCCGACACGAAAGAGTTTTCGTGTCTGGATATTTTATGCGAAAGATGTTTTCGCACCTTGCTGTACCTATACGAAAGAGATTTCGTGTGTGGATATTTATGCAAAAGAGTTTTCGCGTCCTGTCATGCCCATACGGAAGAAATTTTGTGTCAGGGAACTTATGTGAATGAGTTTTTGCGTCTTGATACACCCATACGAAAGAAAATTTCGTGTCAGGGAGGTTATGCGAAAGAGTTTTCGCGTCTTGATATGCCAATACGAAAGAAAATTTCGTGTCAGGGAGGTTATGCGAAAGAGTTTTCGCGTCTTGATATGCCCATACGAAAGAAAAATTCGTGTTAGAGAGGTTATGCGAAAGAGTTTTCGCGTTTCATGAGGTATGAAATGATGTCACTACGCACTCATACGTTCTGACTCCTCCCGATGGGACGTGGCGAAGCGAAGCAGAGCACGATGGCCCACCTTGTCAGCTTTTGACTGGAAACGATAGGTCGTTTCCGATTTTTCCGCGAGTCACGCGCTGTAAATGCGCACAATCTGCTGTAAAGATCGTGGCAGAGGCAACTGTTCACCGCCGCCTTGTTTCCACTTCACGCGTGGCGGCCGTGATGGGCGCCACGTCGCCATATCTACGGTCCAGATTAGCCTGGCATGTGTATAAGTAGCCGTCCTTAGGCGATGGGTAAGTTTCCCGGCCATTTGCTCCTCTTCTTCCTCCTTGCGCACACCTCCTGTTCTGCAAGCACCGAAGAGCTCCCATGGCTGGATGGAAGAAATGCAGCGCCGCCATATCGTCGTCGAAGGAGGTTGGAGATGCTTCCGCGCCGCCCGTTATGAGAACGGGCGATTGGCGCTCCGCCAACACCACCAGGAAGAGCATCAACGAGATGCAACGGGAATAGATGCTTCCTCCCGACGGCGACAAGCGCGTGTGCCTGCCCAAGAAGGAAGAGGTACCCAATCCTCACGCGAACGAGCGTGTGATCTTCGCGGAGCACGTCTCGCGCGGTCTCTCTCTTCCTCTCCACCCCTTTCTCCTTGGATTGTTGTATGTCTATGGCATACGGCTCCATGACTTGCCTCCAAACGCGATTCAGCACACATCGTGCTTTGCGAGTGCTATCTGGGCATCCGCCCATATTGGGGCATCTAGAAGGCCCTGTTCAAGGTGCGGATTTTTCGGGAGAGATCGCGACCAGGCGAGAAGCTGAGAGAGCCACTACGCACCGGTGGGTTCGGGATCCAGGCGAGGACGGACGTCCCCTACATGGATATGTACTTCGTCGACTCCGCGCAAGGATGGCGGAAGAAGTGGTTCTACGTCATCGACAACAGCGCGGGTGGAGCTCCTGAGTTCCATCCATTCGCGATTCTGAAGCGGAGGAAATCCTGGGCACACAAGCTCACCGTCGAAGACAGTAAGATCGTCTCTCCCTACTGGCGAAGGTGGGGAGCTTCTGCGACAAGGTAATGGGGGTTCCGCTGAATGGATTGCATTTAGCAAGTGTATTTCTTCGGCGGAGGATCCAACCCCTTCAGGAGAGGCCGTCGACCATGTGGGAGTATCTGGGCACCCAAGATCCGAGCCGCGTATGCGAAGACATTCTCTCGAATGCTGAGTTCGAGAAAAAGATCGCGACCATCACCAAGCTGAAGAAGGGAGAGGCCTTCTCGGCCTGTTCTCTCGAGCCATTCGAGGCTTCGAAACCTCCCCCAGCCGAGGTAAGTTTGTTGTTGTTCTTCCTTTGTTTCTTGTAGTCTGAATTCTTGTCGATTGAGAATCTTTTTTTATCTCCATAGAGCTTGAACGTGGTGACGTGCTACCTGCCCGTTACTGCAGAAGAAGCACCAAATCTTCTTGCGAGTAACGTCGACGCTCCTCTCGAGACCAGCGTTGCTGAGGCTGACTCGAGCTCTGAGCACGAGTACATGGACGACGAGGAAGATTCAGATAGCGAGCACTCCAGCGCCGCAAGCCCGAAGAAGACAAATTCACCTCCAAGGGCAGTTCCTTGGGTGATGAGTCTATCAAGGCGACTGAGCCTCTTCAGGTGCCTCCTCTCAATGTGCTTCCTCCCCTAGGCCGCAAGCCGAAGGTTCCCACCGCCTGGAATGTGGAAATTCTGGATGGCTACAATGAGGATGAGTAAGTCTTTCTTGTACGTTGTTCTTTAGTCGCGAATCTTTTCCTTGTTCTGGGTCTTTGTCTAACTTTTTCTTCAATAGCAGCCTTCAGACCATCAACCCTGGCCGGTACGCTTCTTCGGTTCCCTCTGTGAAGAGGAAAGAAGTAGCCGTGGGAGACGTTCCAGCCGTAGAAGTCGCCTGAAGATCTCCAAGTCCCGTGAGGGCAGCCGTGACTCCTGAGTACGGGTTGGCTGGCTTCGCGGGTGGAGCTTCTGCAAACAAGGAGGTTTCGGGCAGCTCGGCGGATCCTCTGTCTACTACCAAGGCCAAGTAAGTTTATCCCTTCTTCTCGCATCTTTTGCTTCGTTTGATCGTAATTTCTATCGGGTGCACGACAGTGATCCCGATGGGAGTAGCCCCCGAGGCCGTGGTTAATTGCTTGCGGTTAGCCATGGACTCAAGTTGAACTTTTTTCCTCTCTATTTTCCTTGATTCTATCGGGTGCACGGCAGTGCTCCCGATGGGAGTAGCCCCCGAGGCTATACTCAATTGTGTACAGTCGTGTATAGGCTCAAGAGATTTTGCCCCTAACTTGAATGTCTGTCTTGGGATTTTGCAGACTCTCCTTGACTCCCTTGCTGCTATCGGTCGTCGAGTGCTTTTGGCTGAGGCGGACTGCACTTCCCTTCGGGTGGATCGCGATCGACTCGTTGAGGACGGCCGCTCCCTTCTAGGTAAGCCAATTCACCCTGCTTTAAGGATTCTGTTGATCGCGAAAGTTGCTTTAGCTGTATTTGTCACTTGTAGATGAAGTTACCCGCCTGAAGGCCGAGAAAGCTGAAGTTGTCGCTCGGGTGCAAACGCTTGAGGCGGAGCTGGAATCCTCTCGGAAGGATTTGAAATCTACTCGCACATTCGTCTGATCTTGAGGGGAGCTTCTCGAAGGCTCAAGAAGCGCTGAAGCAGCTGTAGGAGGCGGGCGCCAAGCATGACAGCGACCTTGTCGGCCTCATCCGTCCCCTGGCTCAAAAGTTTGCGGGTAAGCTGTATTTCATCATCCTTCTGCTCCATCTTGAACTTTATTTTGTTGTCTCGGAAATTTATGTTGCCTTTGCTGTAGATGCCCTTGGGGTTGGACTGGAGCTGCATGGGAGCCAACGACTAGATGCCCTCACGGACTCTTGCACTCAGCTCCAGGAACACGCGAGTAGGATCTTCTCCCTCATCAGTGATGCCACCCGAGTGTTGAAGCAGTTCCACGAGCGCTTACTGGTGGACGTTGCGGTTCCGCCTACGCTGGGTGGCCTCCTGAAGGTGTTTTTTGATGATGAAAATCTTCTCCAGGAATACTCAGTCGCTCAGTCTGACTGCGGGACCAGGATGGCTATCCAGTTTGCCCTGGCGCACGGAGTCTCGTATGACCGGGAGAAGGTGTATTCGAGCATCCCCTATGAAGCCTTTGGCAAAAAGGTAGCGCTCCGTCCCTTTGGCGCTCGTGCTGGAGTCCTCACAAAGAGGATCTCTGAAGTGCTTGCTCGTGCTAGTCGCAAGGGGAAGCCTTCCGCGAGTGGAACCACTTTTGCGGCTCCTTAGGATAGTTTATATTTTCTTTTTCCTATCGATGTAATGAACCTTGTGATGTATTCCCGTATTTTCTTAATCAAAGTGTTTCCTGGAATCTTCAGTGTCTGATTGTTGCGCCTTACTATTGTGTGCTCCCGATGGGAGTAGCCCCCGAGCACCCGAGAAACGGGTGGTGTGTTTCTTGAGTGGGGTCTTGTGATTTTTCTGAACTTGCTTTGTTTCTTTCCAGGTAGTGGATCCTAGCGCAGAGTCTTCGAGTGGGTCTGCTGCGCAGGTGAATTCTCTTGTTGCTGCTGCCAGCATGTTCGCCTCACTTCGTGACCGTGTTGCGGATGGCGAACGCAAAATGAAGGCTCTGCGGGGCGTGGCTAATGTGGCCAAGTCGAAACATAAACTTGCGGCTGAGCGTGAGCAGTTTGTGATGGAAGAGCTGGCCGCCGTTGCGAAGGACATGCTTTGTAAACTTGCGAGCCCCCTATCACTTTGTTGCTTGCTTCCTTTTCTGTTTTGACTTGTTCGCTGAATGTGCAATTGTTGAGCCTGACGGACCTTGTGAAACCCACTGAGTGGATAACCACATTTCCTATGAGGCGGGCAGCTCGAAGCCGCATGCGAACAATTTCTCGTCTGATCGCAGTCGAGCCTTTATTTTGGCCACCTTGAAGTATCGGGCGAGCCAGGCGAAGATACTTGTTGAGTCCTCTCGCGAGGCTCTGTCTTCTGTGCATCGGACGTTTTACCCATTGGGTACCGTTCCAGAAGGGTTGAGTGGTTTGCTAAGGATTTTTCGCCGAGTAGGAGAGGTTCGGGAGTGCGTTCGCCAGCAACTTATCTGTGGATCTCAGGTAGCTCTCGCCTTCGTTCGGGTGTGGCATCCGAAGATCAATTTTAGCTCGGTGGCGCGGCTTCTCGACTCTCCAGTTGATTTTTATCCTCATTACACGGTCGTCCAGCCTGCGACAGAGCAGATTATTCGACTGAGTTCCGAGGAGATTGATCAAATGCATGCGGAAACGACTGCTCATCGTCAGATGTAATTGTAGGATGTAAATATCCTGTAATTTGTTGTAATGTTTTTAAGGCGAAAGCCTTATGACCTTGTATAGTTCACTCGATATGTTTTAAGATGTTTATAAGGTGTGGACCTTGTTGTACCTTATTTTTTGTAGTGTTCGAAAAATTTATTTATGCTTGTTAGGCGTAGCCCTCGTGTGTTTCGGGTGTAGACCTGTTGTATTTAGCATGTAAGATGAAAATGCGATAGCTATGGTTGAGGAACCATGTGTTTATTCATATGGCTGAGAAGCCATATACTTGATCGAGCTACAGAGTGGCTGGTGCAACCTTATTTCTTGCAAGTAGAGTAATCCTAAGGGTAGAATTTGCGGAGGTGCGCAATGTTCCACGGGTTGGAGTAGATGCCACCGGTCATTAGGTTCTTCAATCGGTAAGCGCCTCCTGGGATGACTTCGTGTATTATGAAGGGTCCTTCCCATGGTGGCTCGAGCTTGTGTCCTTCCTTCTGTTTGAACCACATCACCAAGTCTCCTATCACGAAAGATCTGTGGCGTATACGACGACTGTGATAGTTGCGTAGTGATTGTTGGTATACTGCGGATCTTGCGAGTGCGATGTCTCGTATCTCATCCAGTGCGTCCATATCTTGTGCGAGTGCCTTGTTTGAGGTTTCTTTGCTGTATGCGACGACTCATGGAGCACTGAATTTGACATCTTCGGGTAGGACAACTTCATCTCCGTATACCATGAAAAATGGGTTGTAGTTTGTTGACCGATTTGGAGTTGTGAGTAGGCTCCACAGTACTGACGGTAGTTCTTCGGCCCAGTGCCCTGCCGCTGGGTGCATCCGATCGAGTAGTCGTTTCTTCAGGCCAGCACAAACTAATCCGTTGGACCGTTCGACTTGGCCGTTAGTTTGCGGGTGAGCCACCGAGGCGAAGCTGAGGGTGATCCCTTTCTCTTCGCAGAAGTACTGCGTTTCCTTGGCCATGAAGTTGATTCCGTTGTCCGTGATGATATTGTGTGGTATGCCAAATCTGCACACGATGGAATTGAGGAATCTCAGGGCGCATTCAGCGTGTGCGGATGTGACTGGCATGGCCTCTATCCATTTTGTGAATTTGTCGGCTGCCACAGGAAGGTGGGTGTATCCTCTAGGCGTCGATTTGTGCAGGGGTCCTACCATGTCTAGCCCCCATTGAGCAAAGGGCCAGGCGATGGGGATCATGTGAAGTTCTATGGCCGGGGCGTGTGGCTTGGGCGCGAATCTCTGGCAAGCATTGCATTTTTCGACTAGGTCTTTTGTGTATGTGGCTGCCGTGAGCCAGTAGAATCCTGCACTAAAAGCCTTGCCTACAATTGCCTTCCAGCTGGCGTGATGTCCACAATCTCCTTGGTGTATGTCTTGTAGCATCTCCTTGCCGTCTTCGGGTACTATGCATCTCTGCAATATTCCTGATATGCTCTGCTTGTATAGCTCTCCGTTGAGCACCCGAAAGGATTTCCTGCGTCGCACTATTTGTCGGGCCTCGCAAATGTCTGCTGGGAGCTGTTCGTTGGACAAGTAGTCGAGGTATTTCTGCGTCCAGACTGGCTCGACCAGAAAAACTTGTCTTGAAATGTTGTGGCTGAGCTCAATGTTAGCGATTTGTGGGCTGGCGTCCTTCTCCAATGCTGCGGGTGTTCCCGCTGGCTTTTTGACCTTGACTGAACGCTTGATCATTCTTTCGAAGTAGATTCCTGGCGGTATGGGTGTGTTTGTGGACCCCATGTTTGCCAGCTCATCTGCTTCCTCATTGCTGGATCACGCAATGTGCTTCAGTTCACACCCTTTGAAACTTCCTTCGAGCAGATTATACATGTCACGATAGGCGACCATGTTATCCGTGATAGCATCACAATCCTTCATCGTCTGCTGCACTATGAGGTTTGAGTCTCCATATATCATTAGTCGGGTAGCTCCGCAGGCAATCGCCATTTTCATGCCGTGAAGGAGGGCTTCATATTCTGTGTCGTTGTTGGATGCTGGATCATCGGGTGGTAAGTCTAATCTTATGACGTACTGCAGCTTATCTCATCTGGGAGAGAGGATAACGACTCCGGCTCCAGATCCTTCGTTTCTGTTTGACCCGTCGAAGTACATGATCCAATTGCTCGTGTATTCTGGCGGTCCTGGTGTTTGTAATTCCGTCCACTCACTTAGGAATTCCACGACTACGTGGGATTTTACAGAGTTGCGTCCTGCGTATATTATGTCCCAGGCGCCCAGCTCGATGCTCCACATTGTAATTCTTCCGGAGGCCATCGATTTGTTCATGATAGTACCGAGTGATGCGTCGTTTAACACCGTGACGGTATGCTCCTGGAAGTAGTGCTTGAGTTTTAGAGCTGTGAGCACCACGCCATACGCGAGTTTCTGGTAGTGAGGGTATCGCTGTTTTGCACGGTGAAAGCACTTCGCTGATAGAATATATTGGCCTATGGACTCCATATGCCTTTCCCTCCTCTGGCCACTCGACTACGATGACCATGCTGACAACTTGTTTTGTTGCGGCTAGGTAGAGGTATAAGGGCTCCTTCTCTTGTGGCGTTGCCAAGACGCGCTTGCTCTGCAGTACTTGCTTCAGATCGAGGAACGCCTTTTTTGCTTCGGGTGTCCACTCGAACTTATCTGTCTTCTTCAACAACTTGTAGAAGGGCAATGCTTGCTCGCCTAATCTTGCGATGAATCTGCTCAGGGCGGCTAATCACCCTGCGAGCTATTGCACGCCGCGAAGATTGGTTGGCTCCTTCATTGTCAAGATTGCTTGAATATTCTCTAGGTTGGCTTTGATTCCTATGGAGGATACCAAATACCCGAGAAGTTGTCCCGTAGGGACGCCAAATACACATTTTGTTGGGTTGAGCTTAATCTTGTACGCGTTGAGAGCGCCGAATGTCTCCGTGATGTCCTCGAGGAGCATATCCTCGACTCGAGTCTTCATGACGATGTCGTCAATGTACACTTGTACGTTCTTGCCAATGAGCTTGGCGAGGAATTTTTGCATGCAGCGCTGATATGTTGCGCCTGCGTTTTTTAGCCCGAAGGGCATTGTCGTGTAGCAGTAGACACCATGAGGTGTGATGAACGCTGTCTTCTCCCCCTCCTCCTTTTTCATCCTTATCTAATTTTAGCCCGAGTAGGCATCTAGGAAGGAGAGACGTTGGCAGCCTGCAGTGGAGTCCACGATCTGGTCAATCCGTGGCAAGGGGAAGTTATCCTTGGGGCAGTGTTTGTTCAACGACGTGTAGTCGATGCACACGCGAAGGATGTCAGTGTTTTTCTTCGGGACCAACACCGGATTTGCTAACCAGGTGGATATTTTTATCTCTCTGATGAATTTTTCGGCGAGTAGTCTATTCACCTCTTCTCCGAGTGCTTTCTGCTTTGGCTCGGAGAACCGTCGGGTTGTTTGCTTGATAGGTTTTGCGTCTTTGAAAACTTCGAGTGCGTGCTCGGCAAACTCCCTTGGTATCCCTGACAGGTCTGAAGGTTGCCAGGCGAAGATTTCTCAGTACCCACGGAGGAGTTCGACGAGCGCGCCTCCTATGCGGGCGAGAGGGTTGTGGACACCATCGCCGTCTTTGCGGGCTCTGTCGGGTGCACTTGATGCTTTCGAGTGTCGTTGTTTGCACTGAACTCGAGTTCTGGATTATTGTTTTTGGTGAGAGGCATCACGGAGTGGTCCGTGGTTTTTGCCAATTCTTCCAATTCCTCGTGCATCCCAAAAGATTTCACGATCTCGTTGAACTCGATGTCGCACTTATTAGATTTTTGGAAGTCGCCATCTATGGTGATGGTGCCGTATTCCCCAGGAAGTTTGAGCTTCAGGTAGGCGTAGCGTGGTACTACCATTAGTCTCGTGAACACTGTTCGGCCGAGAATGGCGTGGTACTGTGAGGTCCAGTCGACTACTTCGAAGTCGAGGAATTCTCGCCGGTAGTTTCTTCGGTTTCCGAGCACCACCTCTAAGTTAATTGTTCCGAGTGGTCGGACTGCTTTGCCTGGTACTATCCTGTGGAAGGATGTTTCTGACTCTGCTAATCCATCCAGGTTATTGTTCATCCTACGGAGTGTGTCCGCGGAAATGATGTTTATCCCGCTGCCGCTGTCCATGAACACCCGTGCAGGTTCATAATTGCCTATTTGCGCTTGGATGACGAGCGCGGTGTGTCCTGGTCGATATATCCGAGGCGGATGGTCATCTTCGGAGAAAGTGATCGACTGATCTGCCATCTTCAATTATTCGGGTGTAGACGGTGGGGCTTGTACCGCCATGACCACTTGGTGTGTGTTAGTTTTCTGGGCTCTGTAGGAAGGGCAGACTTTTTGTATCATCCCGAGAAGTCCTGCTGGGTTCGGGTATCCATTGCCTCCTTGATTTGCGGCGGGTGGCGCTGGTAGCGCGGCCAATACCGTGTTTGGATGTCCTGGAGGAGGTAGGGGTTGTGGCGGATGGAACCCCTGATGTCCTCCGCCTGGGAGCTGTGGGTAGCCCTGATTGACTGCAGCTCTATTTTTCTTCGAGAAGGCCTCGTGGATGTCGAGAAACTTTCGGCAATCCTTGAGGAGGTGGGTCGCGTTGGTCTTTCCTGTGCGCTTATATGTAAATAGATGTAGTATGCAGTAACCGTCCAGGTCCTCCTCGGGGGTTTTATCCTCAGGCTTTGGATTCCATTCGCGATTTCCACGAGGTCGGCCATCATGGTTTCTCGTGAAATCTGCTGCAACCAATTCTTCTTGATCGTCATGATCATAGTGCTTTCTATTTTTCTTTCTTCCATGGCCGTCATCCTCGGGTGCTGGAGAAGATGCCTTATCGTTGCGCACGGATTCTTCGCCATTGTGAAAGTATAGTATGGGCACCTAGAGGGGGGGGGTGAATAGGTGCTACGGCAAATTTTAATTTTTCTCAAATTTAGGCTTGACAAGAAAGGTAAATTCTCTAGATAGTGCAACTAGTGAGGAATTTACCTATATGACAAGACAAGTAATCAATGCAACAAGTACAAGTAAGTAAAGAGAGGGAGGAACGAGGTAACCGATGGAAGCACACGGAGACACGATGTATTTCCGAGTTCCTCCTTTTTAGGGGAGTACGTCTCGTTGGAGGGGTGTGAGCTCGCCACAAAGGCCTACTCAACGCCACTAAGGCTTCACCCTATTCTCCGATGAACTTCGCCACAAAGGCCTAGTTCACCTTCCACTATAGAACCCCTTTGAGGCGGGGATCAAATCCTTTACAAACACCTTGGGGCACACACCCACAACTTAATTGGGGGCTCCCAACAACTCTTGAATCACCAACTAGAAACAAGATGCCTAGGTTCTCCACAAGAGGAAACCCTAGGCAAGATCCCTCGAGCTAGAGAGGGGGAAATGAAGAACGGGTTGGTGAAGATGTAGATCGGGGCCTTCTCCTTCAATCCTCCAAAGATCTTCAAGATTGGGTGGAGGGATTGGGAGTTATGAGGTATTTGGTGAGTTCTTAAATGCTCATCAATGCTAAGGGGAAGAACTAGATCTTGAGGAAGAGGAGGAGGGCTATTTATAGTCCCTCCTCACAACTAGTCGTTGTGCAGGAAAAAAGGTACCGGAATATCCGGTTCAAGTTTGGACCGGAATATCCGGTAAGCTTGCTCCACGCTGAACTGCAGTGCTGGACCGGATTATCCGGTTGATTTGAAATAATCCGGTACAAATAATCCGGTAGATGCCAGTACGCAAATCTTCTAGTCCTTAGCCATTTTTCCACTTCCTCAACTGCAACCGGAATATCCGGTATATATATGAAATATCCGGTACAAATAATCCGGTTGACTCCAGTAGCTCAAAACTTCCAGTCCTTAGCAGTTTTTCGCAGCAACCGGAATATCCGGTCCGGAATGAATAATCCGGTCCAAATAATCCGGTTGACTCCAGTAGCTCAAAACTTCAGTCCTTAGCAATTTTTCGCAGTAACCGGAATATCCGGTCCAGGATGAAATATCCGGTCCGAATAATCCGGTTGGTTCCAGTATGCAAGATCCTCAGTCCTTAGCCATTCTTGAGCTCCTTTCTCAACAACCGGAATATCCGGTCCAGGATGAATAATCCGGTCCGAATAATCCGGTTGACTCCAGTAGCAACCTCAGGCCAAACTTCACCGACTTTTCAGTGCTCGATGCCGATGTTAAGTATAACACCTGCACACTAAACACCTTGATAAATAATGTACTTAGTATTGTTAACTAACACACAAAACACTGGGAAAACGAAATGCACTTTCAATCTCCCCCTTTTTGGTGTTAGATGACAATACTAAGATTTGCAATAAACCTTGACGGAAACCATGCTTGAAACAAGATGAAAATCTCTCCCCCTATCTCTATGCATATCTTTTGTTTGCCTCAAACACAAATGGATGCAATGATGTATAGGAAGAGATTTTCAACAAGTAGCAAACATGACAATGAGACAACATCACCGATATGTTGAGTGTAAAGAAGTATATACCTTGTGCGAGAACAATATATCCAAGAATAACCAAGCACAAACATAGATAATCTCCTCAACATATCCGATAGATAACCAACACACCATAAAATAGATAACCATGATAGTATCCAGATAACCAATAGTCACACACATAAGCACACATAGTTTTAAACGACAATAAACGACAAGTTCACAAGCACGATAAATGAAGATAAAATGGACACAAGCGCTCAAAGGAAGGATAAAAGCAAATGCCTGTGCCCGAACCCATGCAAATCCCGTAGTCTATAATAGCTACTTCTCCCCCTTTGGCATCGAGACACCAAAAAGGAGGGAAATAGCTAACTAACGCCCCAGACACGGTCTAAGCATCCGACTCGTCTCCAGATCCCTGCTCATCATCAGACTCCTCCTCATCAGCAGCAACATCATGAGCTCGTGCAGCAGTCTCCCGAGTAGACCTGAGGGCCGCCTCAATGCTCTCCCAAGGGGTGGAATCCTCAGCAGACCAAGCAGAGTAGGACTGAGCATCAAGTGGAGCAGGAACATCACCAGTGCCACCACTCACGTGATGGAGAATCTGACGCTGCGAGCTGGCCAGATCAGTGTCCCTGCGATATGCCCTGTACTGTTCCTTGTGAATGTCCAGCTTCATGCAGAGCACGTTGCGCTGAAACCAGGATAGCTTCCTGACGTTGCGCAAAGTGGTGAGATCAGACACAGGCACCCTGGGAGCAGACTGAGAGCTAGAAGGGCCACCCATAGAGGAACCACCCTCAAACGGAGCACTCCGAGAAGCAGCCGCAGTCTTCACCTTCCTCTTGACATACAGCTTCCTCACCTTGTGCTCTACCATGGGAAGCTCGGTGTACTCCTTCCTCATCTCATACTTGATAAGCATCATGATATAGGGAGCATAGGGAATGGTGAAGCCACCAATCATAGCAGCAAAGAGCTCGTGAAAGATGATGTCCATCACATCCACAGTATATGAGACAGCCGGGTCCTCTTCCTCCATACACTCCTTAGCCAGAATCAGAAGGTTGCACAGAGGAGTGGTGAGAGCATCGTTGTTACCTCCACTTGGCACCAGAAAAGCTCTGAAGATACGCACCAGCTGATCATAAAGAGGAAGCAGTCCCTCAAGCCCCCCAACATCGAAACCAGGGGCATAGAGCTCAGCCATGGACACCTCCCTCCTCGGCCTATCAACCTCATGGACACGGTGACCAAGGGGAGGGTGCTCGCTGTAAGAGTAGCCAAGACGCCGAGCAAACCTCTCAAAGGATGCCTCACAGGGTGTATCTCCAGACATCCACTTCAGACGGGTCACAATATCACCAGTGGAGTACACGAGGGTGGACATAAACTGCATCACCAGCTGCGTGTTGTAGTTGCACTGGGTCTCCATCAGCTTCACCAAACCAAAGCGCTCAACAATACTGGCAGCATCAGCAAACTCATCCTTGGCCTTGAGAGCGGCATGGTCATATGGATGCATAGGGCGGCATGGATGGCGATAGTCACAATAGATGTCAGTGTAAATGTAAGACTGCTCCAGATTCCAGAAACGAGCATCAATGTTGCCAACCCTCGGAGACAGATAAGCATCCTTCTTTCTGAGCTCATTGAACTCCTGAATCGGAATATCGGTCTTATAGTTGGGCCGAGGTTTCCTCTTGTTACGGGTAGAGACAAGCTTCTTGCGCTTCGGAACGCTTCGATCGTGGTCACCATCTGTGAAACAAGATATAGTAGGAAAAGCACAAGATAAGTACACTAGTGTCATACAACGGATACAAACATACATAGAAAACATAGAGAAGATGACAGGAAACAATCGATATGGAAATCTGGGAAAGATTCATTTGGGGCTGCCCTTAAAAACGTTCTGGACTCAGCCGGATATTCCGGTTCAAAACTGAACCGGATATTCCGGTTACCCGGATATTCCGGTTCAGTCGTGGACCGGATATTCCGGTAAATTTCAGAACAGCACAAAATTAACCTAGATCTCAGATTTCCGCAAGGATTGTTAACAAGTGATCTATTCTATGAGTTCTAGCATGTATGGGGAGTCCTCTTCGGAACGAAATCTACCAAGCAAGCTAGCAAAAACACACATCCATGGAAGGTGAGGTTATAGCACCAAGATTCAAGAGATTTGAACTATACCGGGATCCATGGAGAGAAAAGCTTGGGTAGAAACGATCCAAAACGCGAGGAGAACAAGATCCGGGTCAAATCTCCAAGATCTTGCGGAGGAAACGGCCCGGGAGGCCAAAAACCACGGCGGCGGCGATTTGGTGGGGAGGAGCGGACGGGAAATAGGGCAAGAACTGCCCATCCCCGTCGGGCTCCAGTTTATATGGATTTCGCCGAACCGGATATTCCGGTTCAAGTTTGAACCGGATATTCCGGTACAGCCGGATATTCCGGTTCAAAACTGAACCGGAAAATCCGACTTCCTCCAGATTCGAAATTTCCTCGTTTTCAACGGACGACACTAGTGCTTAGAAAGAAAGGCTTTTTGAGAGAAAGGCTTAGGATAGAATTACCAAACTGAGACTAGTACTTATCCCTCTCAAGAGCAAGAAACAACCAACAAAAAAAAATTGAGTGGGATTTTCCTAGGAAGAAACACTTAGCCGGGAAAAAACACACGAATTTCAATCAAATGACAAATAGACAAACCCAACTAAGATCCAACTCTTCGCAATGAAGAGGTCGGTGGCCGAAGCCACCATGTAAGAGTTCTTGGTATGCAACCGCGAAGATATATCTTGGGGGCATTGCCAAAACTCAACATTGAAGCTCACAATTCAACATTAGAAAAAGAGATTACAATGAATTTTTTGCTATGGGCATAATGGGGGGAGGAAGAACCCAATGCGTTAGGATAGTACTCCCCCTATGTCCATGCCTACATCTAAGTTCGAACACGTTTCATCTATAGGGGTGTGCGCAAGATAGTCAAGCCAAACTCCTTGAATCAATCACATTTAGCTCATTCCTCAAGAACATGAATCTTGCATCATCAAGTGGCTTCGTGAAAATATCCGCAAGATTGTCCTTGGTGGGCACATATCCAAGTGCAATGTCTCCTCTCGCCACGTGATCACGGATGAAGTGGTGGCGAATCTCAATGTGCTTCGTCCTTGTGTGTTGCACAGGATTGTAAGCAATCTTGATAGCACTTTCATTGTCACATAGAAGAGGTACTTTGTCCAAATGAACACCATATTCCTTGAGAGTTTGCCTCATCCATAGCAATTGGGTGCATGCACTCGCGGCGGCAACATATTCCGCTTCGGCGGTGGAGAGAGATATGCAATTTTGTTTCTTCGATGACCAACTTACAAGGGACCTACCAAGGAATTGGCAAGCCCCCGAAGTTGACTTCCTATCATCTTGATCACCCGCCCAATCGGAATCCGTATATCCATTGAGAGTAAATTGTGCCCCCTTTGGGTACCACAAACCAAATCTTGAGGTATGAACCAAATAACGAAAGATTCTATGAACCGCCATTAGATGGCAATCCTTAGGAGCCGCTTGATACCTTGCACACACACCTACACTCAAAACGATATCGGGCCTAGATGCACAAAGATAGAGCAAAGAACCAATCATAGAACGATAGAGCTTTTGGTCCACATCCTTACTCCCTTTTGGATTGCGTGATAGATGACACTTGACTTGCATAGGAGTGGTTTTGATCTTTGCCTCTTGGAAGTTAAACCTCTTGAGCATGTCTTGAGTATACTTGGCTTGAGAAATGAAGGTACCACGGGCCAATTGCTTGATCTCAAAGCCAAGGAAGAATTTAAGCTCACCCATCATAGACATCTCGAACCTGTCAGTCATAAGCTTAGAGAACTCATTATTGAAAGCTTGGTTAGTTGAGCCAAAGATGATATCGTCCACATAGAGTTGGCATATGAAAAGCTCTCCCTTTACTCTCTTGGTGAAGAGAGTGGGGTCAATCTTCCCAACTTCGAAACCACGATCATCTAACAACTCCCGAAGGTGCTCATACCAAGCACGGGGGTGCTTGTTTGAGACCATAGAGAGCCTTGTCAAGTTTGTAAACGTGGTTGGGAAAGTTGAGATTCTCGAACCCCGGAGGTTGCTTAACATATACCTCCTCTTTTAGTGGACCATTCAAGAAAGCACTTTTCACATCCATTTGTTGCAACTTGAAATTATGTGAGGAAGCATAAGCAAGGAGGATACGGATGGACTCAAGGCGAGCCACGGGCGCATAGGTTTCATCAAAGTCAATGCCTTCAACTTGGGTGTAACCTTGAGCGACCAATCTTGCCTTGTTCCTAATGACAATGCCATTCTCATCTTGCTTGTTCTTGAATATCCACTTGGTGCCAATAACATTGTGGCAATCCTTGGGTTTCTCAACCAATCTCCAAACCTTGTTGCGCTCAAAGTTATTGAGCTCATCATGCATAGCTTCAACCCAATCGGAGTCCTCAAGAGCTTCATACACTTTCTTAGGTTCCACCATAGAGATATGAGCTTGATGCTCACAAAAATGAGCCAATTGCCTTCTAGTGGATCTTCTAGCTTGAACATCCTCCAAGACCTTGTTGTCTTGGGCATCAATTTGTTTCAAAGCTCTTCTTATCCTTTTGATGCGACGGGCTTCGATCTCCTCATTATTGCGAGGAGGGATCACTTGATCATCTTGATCATTTGGGTCCCCATCTTGACCAACATGGCCTTGATCATCAACATTGTCGTCAACAATATCTTCAACACTAGCTTCAACTTGAGACGAGGATGACGAGGAAGAAGGATCTTGGCCTTGATCTTGACTCGCATTAGTGAGAGGAGTGGGTACGACTTGCGGAGTCACTTGATCAATGAGAGGAGGGTCTTGAATATGTTCTCGGTTAGGTGTAGAAGGTGGCTCCTTGGCTTGATCTTCAAATGTAGAGGAGGGCTCCACTTGGGTAGAGCATAGTCCTTCTCGAGTCGCCACAAGGTGTCCCTCGATGGGGCGGAAGAATCCCACGCCCATCCTTCCTATGGCTTCTTGAGGCATTTCAACATCTACATTTGAAACATGAAATTGCGCCACTTGGGAGCCGTCATTTTCCTCGAAAACCACACTACAAGATTCTATGACAATCCGTGAGGCTTTGTCATAGACTCTATAAGTGTGGGATTCGGCACCGTAACCAACAAAGATACCCTCAATAGTTTTGGATTGAAATTTCGACAACCTAATACCCTTGATCAAATAGAAGCACTTACAACCGAATACACGGAAGTAGGATACGTTGGGCTTGTTGCCGGTGAGGATCTCATATGGGGTCTTGCACAAGCCTTTGCGGATGTAGAGGCGGTTGGAGGAGTGGCATGCGGTGGATACGGCCTCGGCCCATAAATATTGGGGAGAAGAGTACTCCGCCAACATGGTCCTTGCCATATCCAAGAGAGTGCGATTCTTCCTTTCGGCAACACCATTTTGTTGAGGAGTGTAAGTGGCGGAGTATTGGTGACGAATGCCTTCTTCACTAAGAAATTCATTCAATGTATAGTTCTTGAACTCCGACCCATTATCACTCCTAATAGCCATGATTTGCACATTGTGTTGACGTTGCACTTCGTTGGAGAAATCGATGATGGTTTGTTGAGTCTCACTCTTGCACTTGAAGAAATAAACCCAAGTGTATCTTGAATAATCATCGACAATCACCAAGCAATACTTCTTGCCACCAAGACTTGCCTCGGGCACGGCACCAAAGAGATCAACATGGAGAAGCTCCAAGATCCTCTTTGATGAGATAATAGTCTTGGCCTTGTGCACAATATCATGCATCTTCCCTTCAACACACGACCTACAAACGCGATCCTTTGCAAAGGAAACATTTTCTTTTAGTCCGACAATAAGGCCACTTTTGTGAAGACTTTGCAAAGTTCTCATGTTGACATGGGATAGACGGCGGTGCCACAACCATCCCAAGTCCGCCTTTCCGAAAAGACACATTGCTTGAGTGTTGGTTGACTTCGAAAAGTCCACCACATACAACTCATTTTCAACATGTCCCACGTGAACGACGTCAAGAGTCTTGCTCCTCAAAAAGGACCACAATATCACCATCAAAGAAGACGGAAAGACCCATCTTACTAAGAGAACGGACGGAAAGTAAATTGTAACCAAGGGATTCGACAAGCATGACGTTCACGATAGTGATATCGGGAGCCACCACAACCTTGCCAAATCCGGATACCTTAGACTTGGACGAGTCCCCATAGGTGACGGTTGCTTGGATATCATTTGGTTGCAACTCCGTCACAAGTTCTTTGCTTCCGGTCATATGATTAGTGCATCCACTATCAAGAATCCATTTAGCCCCACCGGAAGCATAGTCCTGCAAGAGATCATTGACTAGAGTTAGGACCCGAGTTGGGTCCCTTCATGTTAGCAACAAGGGTCTTTGGAACCCATATAGTGTAGTCAATAAAACCCTCAATAGGACCAACATATTTAGCTTGCACAACACCATAATAATCAACATATAAGAAATGGTGTGGGTTGTTAGTTCCCGCGGAGGAGCTACGAGTAGTGTTGTCCCTCATGACAATACCACCCGAAGCGCCATGTTTGTTCTTCTTCTTGTTCTTCTTCTTCTTGTTCCTTTTCTTGGCCACATAGCCAAGACCTTGCTTGCCCACTTGTTGCCTTGGAGCACTCACTTGTGGTCTAGAAATGACCGCATTAGTGCTTGAGGCAACCACTTGTGGGGTGGTAAGCACCACCTTTTCAACTTGAGTGCTTTTACCCTTGAGCCTTGCAAGTTCATCCTTCAACCTAGCATTTTCTTCAATAACATTTGCATGATCACAAGAAGAAGTAAAAGTGCTAGGATGGTTAGCTTGAGTAAGTTGAGTTTGAAGTTGTTCATGCAACTCTTTGAGGGATGAGTGTTGGCTTTCCAAAGCTTTGTGAGCAATGGTTAGCTTTTCAAACTCCTCGGTTAGTTTACCATGACCAACCCCAAACTCTACTTTATCCTTTTTAGCCTTTTTATATTTAGCAATAGCAAGATCACGTTCCTTAATGATTTTAGAGACAAGTTCATTGTGAGTGGTTTCAATGGTTTCAAGTTCATCCTCTAGAGAAACTCTACCATCATGCTCTTCTTCAAGAGTCATTGAGAGAGATGCAATTTCATCCGCATCCCTTCTCTCAATCTCACCTTTCTTCTCAAGTGCCTCTTGGGCCTCTCCCAATTGCCTCATGAGATGCTCAAAGTACTTCTTGGTCTCCCCTTGCATGTTAGACATAAAACGATCCAAGGAGGCTCTTTCCTCTTCCTCTCTAAGACAAGCAATATGTTCTAGTTCACTAGGGGTCTTAGAGTTGGGAGAAGATGATACCTCCGTGGCCTTAGCCATGAAGCACTTGGCATCGCGTTGAGGAAGATTTTCATTGGGAGATTCAAAGAGGGATGACGAAGATGGAGTGGAAGCAATAGCTAGAGCGGCTACTTCACTTGTTGTTTCTTCTTCTTCATCACTCCCGGAATCATACTCCTCTTGAGTCAAGAGCACAAACTTGGTAGGAGTCTTCTTGTTGAAAGGTTTCTTCTTGAAATGAGGTTTCTTGTATTCAACCTTGGACTTGTCCTTGCGGATGAGCTTGCCACTATGGTTTTCTCTATTCTCATATGGGCATTCCGCGATGAAGTGGTACTTGTCTTGGCAATTGAAGCAAGATCTCACTCTTTGAGCCCCATCATTACCATAACGAGACTTGGTCTTCTCCTCAACAAACTTCTTGCCTTTAGGGGGATTGTTCCAAAACTTTTGCACGGTGAGAGCTATTAGATCCTTTAGAACGGGATCATATTCTTGTTCCTTCAATGGAGGCAATGCTTCTTCACCATCTTCATCATTCTCAACTTCTCTTGTCAACACCTTGGCCTTCAAAGCAACGGAAGCTCCTTGATGCATTCCAATGGCCCTAGCACGGTTGTCAAGAGCATTCTTGGTTTGCACTTTGTAGGAGCTCAACTCTTGCATGACTTGGGTAGAGGTCATGGTGGAGAAATCATGTCTCCCTTGAATGCTCTTCATATCCGTGCCCTCGAAAGGCATCACGGCAATTATGAACTTCCTCTTGATCCAAGCATCATCAATATGTGTTGCACCCGCATTAGAGAAGGCGGTGGCAAGAGACTTGAGCCTCCGATACATGTCAACGTGATCTTCTCCATCACGCATGAAGAATCCTTCGGCCTCATTGGTCAAGGTGTCATAGCGATTTCTTTGCATGCTTTCATTCCCAACAAACATGACGACAAGGGCATCCCATGTCTCTTTGGCGGTGGAGAAGTGTTGAAGATGCGGCATGTGATTGGGGCCCACGGCTTGATGAAGGATGGACAAAGCGGTGTAATTGAGTTGGCAATCTACAACCTCTCTTCTTGTGAGATTCTTGGGATCATATGGCTTGTATCCATCACGAGTGATTCTCCAAAGATCTATACAAGAAGAGTTCAAGTGAGTCTCCATGTAGTATTGCCATTCACGAAAAGAATATGCATCAATTTTAGGTGGATCTCCCCTAGGAATTATATGAGGAAAAGGGATGGGAGGATCGGGAGAATATGAGCCTTCTACGGCATTATATCCTTCCTTTCCACTCGCACCCTTCTTAGAGGATTGTTCGGCGGAAGCAGTTTTAGGTAGTTCACCATCAACCCCAATCTTGGCACCCTCCGTTTCCGGAGGGGATGAGTCGACCACCTCCGGTTCCTTGGTTTTGAGGAGTGTTGTCATGAGTAGACGCAACTCCTCAAATTTAGTGTCTATGGATGAGGTCAATGATTCTCTCAAAGCATTGAGATCATTCATGGACACATTTACTTCGGACGGAGCGTCATCCTCATCACCCATACTTAAACTCTTAGGCGGTTAAGCCCGATAGAAGAGCCGAGGCTCTGATACCAATTGAAAGTATAGTATGGGCACCTAGAGGGGGGGGGTGAATAGGTGCTACGGCAAATTTTAATTTTTCTCAAATTTAGGCTTGACAAGAAAGGTAAATTCTCTAGATAGTGCAACTAGTGAGGAATTTACCTATATGACAAGACAAGTAATCAATGCAACAAGTACAAGTAAGTAAAGAGAGGGAGGAACGAGGTAACCGATGGAAGCACACGGAGACACGATGTATTTCCGAGTTCCTCCTTTTTAGGGGAGTACGTCTCGTTGGAGGGGTGTGAGCTCGCCACAAAGGCCTACTCAACGCCACTAAGGCTTCACCCTATTCTCCGATGAACTTCGCCACAAAGGCCTAGTTCACCTTCCACTATAGAACCCCTTTGAGGCGGGGATCAAATCCTTTACAAACACCTTGGGGCACACACCCACAACTTAATTGGGGGCTCCCAACAACTCTTGAATCACCAACTAGAAACAAGATGCCTAGGTTCTCCACAAGAGGAAACCCTAGGCAAGATCCCTCGAGCTAGAGAGGGGGAAATGAAGAACGGGTTGGTGAAGATGTAGATCGGGGCCTTCTCCTTCAATCCTCCAAAGATCTTCAAGATTGGGTGGAGGGATTGGGAGTTATGAGGTATTTGGTGAGTTCTTAAATGCTCATCAATGCTAAGGGGAAGAACTAGATCTTGAGGAAGAGGAGGAGGGCTATTTATAGTCCCTCCTCACAACTAGTCGTTGTGCAGGAAAAAAAGGTACCGGAATATCCGGTTCAAGTTTGGACCGGAATATCCGGTAAGCTTGCTCCACGCTGAACTGCAGTGCTGGACCGGATTATCCGGTTGATTTGAAATAATCCGGTACAAATAATCCGGTAGATGCCAGTACGCAAATCTTCTAGTCCTTAGCCATTTTTCCACTTCCTCAACTGCAACCGGAATATCCGGTATATATATGAAATATCCGGTACAAATAATCCGGTTGACTCCAGTAGCTCAAAACTTCCAGTCCTTAGCAGTTTTTCGCAGCAACCGGAATATCCGGTCCGGAATGAATAATCCGGTCCAAATAATCCGGTTGACTCCAGTAGCTCAAAACTTCAGTCCTTAGCAATTTTTCGCAGTAACCGGAATATCCGGTCCAGGATGAAATATCCGGTCCGAATAATCCGGTTGGTTCCAGTATGCAAGATCCTCAGTCCTTAGCCATTCTTGAGCTCCTTTCTCAACAACCGGAATATCCGGTCCAGGATGAATAATCCGGTCCGAATAATCCGGTTGACTCCAGTAGCAACCTCAGGCCAAACTTCACCGACTTTTCAGTGCTCGATGCCGATGTTAAGTATAACACCTGCACACTAAACACCTTGATAAATAATGTACTTAGTATTGTTAACTAACACACAAAACACTGGGAAAACGAAATGCACTTTCACATTGTCCCATCTGTCGGCTATGGCCATCAGCTCCCCGATGGTTTTGGGTGCAGCGCGCCCCAACTCTTCTCTGAAAGCGGCTCGTCGAGCTCCTTTCGTGAAAGCTTCGACTGGAACCTCCTCCGATATGTTTCCCGTTGTATTTTTGAGCGTAGTCCACCGCTGAATGTACTCATGAGTAGACTCGCCGCTCTTCTTCTTACAAGCCCGCAACTCCTCGATAGATGCGAGTCGTTTGTAAGTTGCTTGGAAGTTTTTGCGGAAATGATACGTTAGATCGTCCCATGATCCGTAGCATGCCCTCGGTCTTCCTTCGAGCCAGCTGCGTGCAGCGCCTACGAAATGTACATTGAGGTACTGCATAGACGTTGTCTTGTTCCCACGTTGACATTTTACTGCCCTGAGGTAATCTGATAGCCAGGTCTTGGGCTCTAGCGAGCCGTCATATTTTGGGACCTCCATGGTAAGCTTGAATCTTCTGGGCATCGGTGCATCGCAGATATCGCGAGTGAAACACAATGCACCGCATGCCTCCTCGTCGGAAGAGGTGGATAGGGACCGTGCGCGGTTCCTGATCGCTCGGGCTCTATCGACCTTGTTCTGGGCGATGTCAGATCGCGCGTTGTGTTCGGGTCGGTCGCGATCGTCCTTCTTCCGTGGCTCCTTGCTACGATGTCGCAAACGGCTGTTGTGATGCCGCGGACTGCGGTCGCGATCTCTCGGTCTGTCGTCGCTGCCGCTCGGGCTGTCACCGCGACGTCGGGCTTCCTTTCCTCAGGCGCGACGGGGTGATTCCTTTCTCCTAGGTGAGCTGCTCCTGCGTCTGCGGGGTATTTCTTTGTCCTTCCGAGGAGTTTTCTCCGTCTCTTGCACTATCGCATGTTTGCGGCTTTGAGCTGCAAGTCTTGCGGCTGCCATGCCCAGCCCCTTCTGGACTTTTTGATATTGTTCTGCGCGGGGGTCGTTCTCTCCTGGCTTGTTCGCCTGCAGGTACGTGGCTGCTGCCAGAACCGCGGCAGCTGGAGTCATCGTGTGCACGTTACCGTCGTCGTCGATGTGCATAAGGAATGTTTCGAGCGTTTTGCTGATCCCGCTGAGAGAGTCGTGATCCAAGGCTGCGGTCTTCGAGACATATCTTTTCTTTGCGGGATGGTTCCGTACTGAATGCGTTTTGGAGAGCGCCGCACGATGTTGGCTTGATTCGTTCGCCAGCTTTTTCCGCTCGTCCAGATCCTTGCGAGCTTCTTTGATCAACGCTGCCGCTTTCACTAGATGATAGTGGTATGCGATTAGATCTTCTTGACGGGCTCCTTCTTCAATCGGCTGGCCTGAATGTACGGCCGTCTTTGCCTTGAGCCAGGCTGCTCGCGACACTTTAATGAGCTCTCGCTCCTTCATGTTGTCTTCCGTTTCTTCGGGTGGGTCGTTCGATCCTTCCATGCAGACCTGGGCCAGATATGGCCCGCGAGTCCTAGGCGTAGATTGACAAGTTTTCCAACCCGAGAAGGTTCCTCCGCAGAGATGGTGTGGAAGTTGCGAGTGCTGGGGCGGACGGACCCACCGCTGGGTGCTAGGACACAACTAGCATAGTTGGGTAGCGAGTCGAAAGTTGTCGGGCTCGATACCTACTCGAAGTCTGATCCTTCGAGATCGGTTTGCTCGGGGAACTGCAGGATTCCCGCTTTGTTGGTGCGGAAGTGGAGGCTCCCGAAAGTCAGGCTGACGCTTTTCTCCAATCCACCGAACGCCGGGCGCGATTCCGGCGAATGGGGCGCGATGATGATTGACCCGAATCGGATCGGGTCTGCTGAAGTCGAGGTTCCGGGGCTCCAGTTGAAGGTTGGCGATGATTAGTCCGAAGATGCCATAGATCCAGCGCCCTCCGTTCCCACAAACGGCGCCAATTGTCGAATATGCATCTCAACAAGTCCTTCGGGTGAACCGATAGGGTTTCTATTAGGAGAACGTGTAGGCGCTAGTGACAATCATCGGCTAACAGGGGGCACGATTTACGCAGGTTTGGGGCCCTCGTATAGGTAAAACACTAACTCATGCTTCTGTCGATCTGTATTAGCAATAGATCGGTTACAATGGGGGGGGTGCTCGATTCGAGAGTTTCATCTCGATCTCTAGGCTTTGGGGGTGTGGTCTTGCTTGGTCCTCCTCCCGATGGTTCTCCTGGCATTATATAGGTGGCCAGGTCTCAAACCGCACCCGGGGGGTTACAAACCCTAACCTTAAGTCGGTTACAAGTTTTTTCCTTGACCCACAAGGCCTTGCGGGTGGGCCTTGATTGGGCCTTCTAGAACTGTCCATGGCATCTCCCTTCGGGCTTAGGTCTTGGGCCTTGGACCGGGTAGCCTCACCCGATAGGTCCAGGATTCATCCCCTTGTCAATGGCCTCAATTATCTTCTCAGTCATTGCCTTGAGTTCTTCAATTTGGAAACCTATGTTACGAATTATCTCGATGTTGCTCTCAACATGGCTCATGAGTATGTCTATAGGCGAATACCAACTCTTGCTTGAATCTCCCCACTCTTCTTTGACTTTAGGACCAAAATTTCCTCTTCATGTTGATGACCCACAAGTATAGGGGGTGTATCATAGTACTTTTGATAAATAAGAGTGTCGAACCCAACGAGGAGTAGAAGGTGTTGACAAGCAGGTTGGATAGAGGATTCACCGTATATACTAGCAACCATGTTTTTTGGTGGATTTTGATATAGCATATAAATAAAGTGCGAGTAAATAAAAGAAAGTAAATATAATTGCAGCGAGTGGCTCAATCCTTTTTAGAGCAAAGGACAATCCGGTTGGTTTGCTTATGATTACCAAACGTTCTCGAGGACACATAGGAATTTTGTCAAGCGCTTTCATTTCATACGTCTGATTAATATTTATTGTTTTGATAGGTGTTGTGTGGGTGAACCTATGCTAATGCATCACCCAACTAGGACTAATACATACTTGTGATTAAACCCCTTGAAAGCATCCGCAACTACAAGAAAGTAATTAAGATAAATCTAACCACAACCTTAAACTCTGGGATCCTACACTTTGTCGTGCATCGGTTTCCTAACGGAGGTTTAGGTTTCTATCACTCCTGCAACCCCACAATTAGTATCCAAATACATAATGCATCCCTCTAGGCCCATAAAGGTGAAGTGTCATGTAGTCGTCATTCACATAACACCACTAGAAGAATAACACCACAACTTAAATATCAAACCACTAGATATTACTTCAACATAATTCCACTACTAACATCTTGACTTCTCCCATGTCCTCAAGAACTGAACGAATTGTTCACAAGACATTGTAGGGATCATAATCAGAGGTGATATAATGATGAATAACAATCTGGTCATAAAGTGCAAACACCAATAAATCTCGCAAGCATCAACTACTAACAAGTAATCCACACGGAGAGAGAGATCTAGTGAAGAACAATGATATAGAACCCTAATTGTTACAGCGGGATGGAGATGGATGGTGAGGGTAATGGTGCTGGTGATGATGTTGATGACGATGACGATCTTGATGATGCCCGAAGCGATGACGGTGACGATGGCGATGATTTCCCCTCTCCAGGGAGGAATTTCCCTGACAGATTTCTCGCTGCCCGAGAGCTTTTCTCTCTCTGTTGTTTTACGCTCCGAGGAGCCGGCGGAATATTTCGTCGATGGTTCTCTGAGGCTTAGGGTACCATGGGGGTCAAGTACGCGAAAGGAGGCGGCCAGAGGTAGGACAGGGTGGCCACACCACCCCCAGGCGCGGCCAGGGGTGCGCCCCCTAGTGGTGTGGGCCCTTGGTGCCCCCCTCTGGGTCTCCTCGTGGCTGGCTCCATCTTCTGGACTTCTAAGACTTCTCCGATGCCCCCTTCTTCTTCTGATCTTCTGAAATATGGTATCTTCATGGTGCTTTTTCCATCAGATTTCTGGTCCCGGTGTTTATTCTCCAATAATTAATAAACATGAAAAATAAGAGGAAATAACATAAGTAATGCACCATAATATGAATTATATCGATGAATAACAGAAAATTACAATATAAAATAGTGATGCAAAATATACATATCAACTCCCCCAATCTTAGACCTCGCTTTTCCCCAAGCGAAACTTAACTCAGTAAACATGGCCACAGGTTTATGGAGTGAGGTGTCGATAAATAAAATACGGACAAGAAGCATCACATCTATCAATACACAAGTCATTCTAGACAACAACTTCCTCTCATTTAATTCAACTTGAAACAAGTAGAGGGAATCACAATAAAGGTGCAAAAAGGAAATCATAATTGGTGAAGGCAAACTTCGTTCTTGGTCAGAGAACAATTACATATTGTACTTATCTTTCGATCAGAGTCTTTATATTAGAGCTTATATTTCAGAGTTTATCATGATGAATCATAACAGTCTTTTTGCAGTCATTGATAACTTTCAAAGTGGTATTCATTGAGATAAAAACATTTGTGCTAAACAAGGAAGGATAAATGACATGATTGAGTAAATCAACATATAGATGGATGGATCACAACTGCTTGCTTAAGACAGAAAGGAGTAGGTTTACTGACTCAACATAAAGGTAAAATATAGGCCCTTTGGAGAGGGAAGCGGGGATTAAGTCATGTGCTAGATCTTTTCATTTTATGAACAGAGGTATTGGAAACAATTTTGAGACTGGTGTATGTTTATGTCAACGAATGACAAATAGAAAATAAAGTACGTCACAAGCCAACTAGACTTCACAAGAGTGGCTCCCATTGAAGGACGCAACTGGTATAGAAGGTCATCCTTGTTTCTCTTTCGTTTGCACAATTATGCTTACTGATAAATTAGAGGCAAAAATAATGAAGAGAATTTGTAGTAATTAAGTTTGGGGCTAGGATATTCGCTGCCAGCTCTTCTATCATTTGGATAAGAGGATGAAGCCATTAGTCGACGTGTGTAAAATCCAATCAGCAAGTGAGATAAAGATTCTCTATTTGCGTCCTTATGACCTAAAACAGGGTCACAAAACAGGTGTAATTTTGAAGGTTTAAAGGTAGCACACAAGCAGTTTACTTGGAGTGGTGGCTAAATGTGACGCCCCGAGATCGGGCACTATGCAGATTTCAGTATTTCCGCCAAATTCCACATAATAACCGATTCCAGGTTGCCACTTGTGATAACATTACAACAATTCACGAATAATCCACAACAACAGAAAAGGTAGTTACAAGACGACTCAAACGAGTCAGGTATACAACTGATACAATACAAAGATCCCAATAACAGCGGAAGAAACAACATAGTGTCCGACTACGGACAAGATCCAAATTGGACTAAGAGTCCTGAAGATAACCGATGGCGTCCAATCCCTGCCCAGGCCAAGCCGGAGGGATTCCCAAGCTAACGTCGTCAAACTTCAAACCTGTTGACTGCAATGTGGAATATGCAGCCACGAAAAGGATTCGTGGGTCAGTACGGTTAAGTACTGGCAAGTGGATAAACCATACTCACAAGATACCAGCGTAACCAATCATCACAAGATACAAATACTTTGGGTTCAACGGAAAAGAAGGGATTATTGCAAAGAAGCGGCAGCGGGCTGCACTAACTAACTACAGAGACTCGCTACAACATCCGGCTAAAAGAAAGAGATAAGATAGCGTATCAGAACCAACTACAACTACTCACCAAACAATACCCATCCAATGTTACCCCCTACTAAGGAAGCAACCCAAGGAAACTCACACGGTTGATTAAGGTGACATTCATTTTGATGGTGGAAGTAATCTATATTACTAGTCAAGTTATCTTCGTTAAGTGTAAGTTGTCTGAGTACTTGTTAGCCAGCACTTTCACCAAGTCATCCATAACCGCGGACAACACGTCTTCTCGAGAAGATTTAACCCTGCAGGGATGCACCAATTTGGCCGTACACGTAAGAATAACCCGCCAGACAGGGGATCAACCCACCAAGCGAGGTACTCAACACAACCCAACTCTTCTTCGCATCAAGCCCAAAGAACCATGTGCTGTGCGTGCGCGGCTAATCGAGCCCCCACGAAGAAAAGGGGGACCGTCATAGCACTCTAAGACCACGCCGCCCTAAATGCCGACTACAAAAGTTCCACCCTGACGCCAAGGGTTCGCACCTGCACATGCATGCATCAAATGGAAAGCCCGAACTAAGTGTGCCGATTTGGACGAGATGCGAATCGAATCAAGTTGCGGGGGGCGCCCATACTCGCTTCCCACATGCGGTTAGTGCTCTCATCATGGATCAATGGACAAGACCCTTTTCCTAATTAGGGTCGACACTAGCAGGCCTCAAAACCACGCCGGGCCTCCTGCCGGTGCCTTATCATCAAATTATTATTACCCAAAACATTAACATCTTGTTGATTGAATTGAAACCCAATTATCAAACTAAACAGGTGATAAGACGGACAACAAGACTTGAGCGCAAACAACACTAAGCATGCAACTACGACACGAGGCCAACAAGGTAAACAAGCAACAGGTAATAGGAAGTGGAAGGAAGGCTATATCATGGCTGCAAGGTAAACATATGATAGGATCGAGACACAAGCATCGAATCATAGGGCTAGCATAAGAACAACGGAAAGAATCGGTAACAAGTGATGAAAGGCAGCCATTTGGTAGCAAGTGAGTATACTTGCCTGGAATCCAGCAAGTAGAGGTACATCCGAAGAACTTGTCGTTGCTCACATCATCTCAACGTCCTATCCGCGAAGAAGCAACGAACTAGAACAAACACCGGATGCAACAATTACTACTACGGCAAAAGATCCAGCATGATCAAGCTATGGATGCATGACAAGTTTAAGGATGCATCAACGATAAACTAGTTGACATAAGGAATCAATTTAAATGAACCCATATGCATTTGAGATGCATATGGCAAAGTCCATGTGCATACATAGTTAATGTTAGTAAACTAGCAGCAAACTTTATGTTCAAGTGATTAAATGGCAAGATGCAACATGAAAACAGCAAGAAAACAAGTTTAGCTTCAAGTTGGTAATTCATTTGTCATTTTTGGAGTTGTACTTATTTAGTTATGAATTATTACATTTTAAATGGTTTAAGTAAAGCATTAATTTGTTCACCACTTTTAATTATAGAAAACTAGGATATTATTTTATAAACAGAAAGAACATTGAAGTTTGGATGGAAAACATATTTTATTTGTTAGGAAACAATTTTAAATGATTTAGTTAAGCATATTACCAATTTAAATGCATTAAATAAGAGGTGAAACAATTATTCAATTTAAGGGTTGCAAACCAGAACACAAAGTTGATATTCAAGTGTAGCATTTAATTTTGGAGGGAAATCATGTGTTGAGTATTTAATTTGGAGCAACCATGTGAAAGTTATTAATTATGCCATTTAGTTAATCATTTTAAGGATTATTAAATGACCTCAAATTTAATTGCCCAAATTGCAGAACAAAGGTGATAATCAGAAAGGTGGTTTCATTTTGAGTGGAAAACATGTTTTATTTGTTGAAATTGGAATTAAAATGAATTAGTTATGATTTTCACAAAATTGAATGAATTAATTAAAGTGCCAAAATTATATTGAATTTTATTTGTTCAAAATGTGCAATTAATGTGATAAACATTTAGAGCATAAAATTTGGAGTGGAAAACATGTTAAAATTGTTGCATTTGGATTTACCATTTGGAAGTTATGCATTTTACAAGGTTTTAGCATTTTCTGAAATTTTATTAAAGTACAGGGACCTTTTGGCACCGTGGGCTTGTGTACACACAGTGGCTGCCGTGCGGGCCACTGCCACGCAGGCGCTGGTGTGGCGCGGGTGGCAGCTGTGCTGGCCTCCACGGTCGCTGACCAGTGGGGCCAGCCGCGGGCGCGTGGAAAAAGAGCAAAATTGGGGGCTTTTGCCTCACCAGAGATTCGAACCCGCGGTCTACCGTGGTGCGCGCAAGGAACAGCGCCAGTGGGCTGCAGCTGTGTTTGTGCTAGGATACAGGTACGTTTGTAGATGACCTTACCGTGTGCGCTAACTGAACTTTTAACACAGAAATAACACTTCTTTAGTCTTCGGGTTCAGAAACGTGGACACGCAGAGATCAAGCAGCGCTGCTTGTACCTGGAGAGGATGTACGATCTAGAGGGCACCGAGGGCACTCAGGTGTGTTGGGCGTGTTGCTGCTGGTGGTGTGTACAAACACGGGCTGAGATGGCCGAAGTTAGGAGCAGCACCTTCAGCAACCAGTCTGCAGCCATGGCGTTCATGGTTGACAGAGCTCCAACTCGAAGGGAACAAGGTACTACAACCAAACGAGACGGGAAAGGGGTGAAATCGAAAGGAGAGCTCACCACGAGGGGCCGCAGTAGACGAACAAGCTCGGTGGAAGATCGGTGGCGGCGAATTCCGGCGAAGAAGTTTTGGCAACCGGCGGGAAACATGGACGTAGGCGTCGCTGCAGCCTAGTCCGTGCTGATTCCTCTTGCGTGGGCGAAGTAGTCCTCCCCGCGGTGCTCCTGGCGGTGGGGCGACGGCGAGGCAGTGGTGGTGGTGCTTGTTCGGTCACAGAGGACAGAAACCGAGAGGTGGGAGGGAGAGAGAGGGAATTGGCGGCGGAGGAAGATGGGAGAGGGGTCTAGGGCACGCAGTAGGGGGCGGAGGGCTAGGTTTTATCCAGGAGGTGGAGAAACTCCGGTCGTCCCATCAGCCACTGCGTACGTGGCTAGTGCCGATGGCCTGCCGTACAGGTAGGGGATGATGTGCAGGGGGCTTGGGCTGGAGCGCTAGGGGTTGTAGGTGGGCCTGTTGGGCCTACCTCCCCCTAGCTGCATTTTTTTGTTGTTTTTAATTTTCTGTTTGCACACATTTTTTTTGTAGAAAAGAGAGAGAGAGAGAGAAAAGGATAGGGTTTTGGGTTTTTTTATTTTATGAATAAATTTTATTTATTTGCAAAACAGTAAGTCAAAGCAATGTTATCATTATTTCCAAAAATTTGAAATATTAATTTGATTTTTAAGTTGCTATTTGAATTTCCAATAGTGTTTCATATGGATTTGATTTTTAAACAATTTTATTCAATCAACTCAAACAATTATGAAAACTTATTGAATTTAATTGTTTGCAAGATTTTAATTTTTAAACCCACATTTGGAACATGCCAATTATGGATGAATTGATTTGAATTTGAATTTGCCATTAGGGTGTTGATAAAAAGGAATTTTTATTAACAAGCAATTTAAATAAATTCAACTTCAAAACTATTGAAAAACAATTTGAGTTGTTTAGTTTGCAACTTTTAATTGGAAATTTTGGACATGTTTTGAAAGTTTAACTTGGTTTGGACTTTTGAGTTGTTTTGAAAACATGGTGCAATGCATCTGATGCATGTGATGCAAAGCAAAAAAAGAAACAACCAACTTTCTAACTTAGGAGGGGAACACCCCAGGTGTTACACTAAATACCACATATAGGTAGGTATGGTGGACACAAATGGCGTGGTTTTGGGGCTCATGGTTTGGATGCACGAGAAGCATTCCCTCTCAGTACATGTTTTTGGCTAGCAAGGCTGGGTAGAAAGCATAGGAGTTGAGGGAAAACAAACAAATATACATACGATAGAACCAATCATGCAATCTTCCTTGGAAATGCAAACAATATTAACTTGAGAATTCTAAGCTTATGAGCCAACAAGAAAGAAAGATGATGGAATAATATACCTACATGCAACTTCCTCTTTTCTACTTAAGCCTCAAAGTATTGTTGCTACTGACCAATGCTAAGTTTTCAAAAACCAACTAGATTAACTTGATGATCCAATATTGATACCAATACTGATAACAAGATCAACCATATAACAAAATTTGCAAACTAAAATAAAATGTAGAAAGTAAATGATGAAAATTCTCATTAATATTCCATAATGGCAACTCAAACCAAGGGATACATCGATAACCATCTAAAAGAGAGATACTTCCATACTGCAAACCATCCTATATGATAACTTCTCTACTCATGATATGAATCTACTAAAAGGTGAAAGATAAAGGTGTGCTACCGCGGCACTATCCCAAGATTGGAACAAGCCAAGGGGATGCCAATACCAATGAGGAATTAATTTTTCAGTGGTGGTGGTGAACTCTTCTCAATCAAGGCATGGAAAATCTCCAGCATCTCGCGAAATATGTCGTTCTCCTCTTGAAGTATCTCTACCTCCGTCCTTAGAGCTCGATATCGATCGCAGAACTCATCCACGACTCGAATAGCTTCCTCTACTCATCCACGACTCTTGGTCCTTGCATATTACAACAAGAAACACTTCTAGCGTTACTTGATGACATCCTCTTGCTTTCCTCTTGACGTCCTGGTCCATGTTCTTGCGCTTGGGGCCTTGGAGATCATCTTCCATCGGCTCTTTCCCCTTGTTATTGTCGGTTGAGGCCATAGTGCTTCTAAAACTGAAAACAGATCCTGATAGAAACAGATCAAAATGAAAAACACGACGAGAAAAAGATATACGGACCTCGAGGGATCCGGTGGATTATATAGGAAAAATATACCTAACAAAAAAAAGGTGCAGTGTGAAAATGGGTCGAAGACGGGCTCCGGGGCACCCACACCATAGGTTGGCGCGGCTAGGGGTGGGCACGTGCCCCAAGGTGGTGTGGTACCCTCGAGCACCGCCTCCCACCCTTCTTCGGCTCGATATTTTTCATATTTTCCATAAACGATAAGAATATAAGTTGGAAAGCGATACACGAACTTTTTCTTAACATAATTGTTACCTATTTGAAAATGAACTCAGCAGTTTCTGGAATCTTCCCTCTAATAACCTTTTCCGGAGTCACCACTTGAATAATATCAACATATTCATCATAAGAATCCCCGGCAATATAATGTTTGAGTATTTGGCCGTTCACCGCTTGGGTAGTGTTACTAAGGGAAGCATTTTTGATTGCACCCGAACGATACACTTCTTCAATAACATAAGGTCCTTCCCATCTTGAGAGTAATTTTCCTGGAAAAAAATCCGAGACGAGACATATACAATAGAACTTTCTCACCAACATGAAACTCTCTTTCAAGATTTCTCCTATCATGCCATTGCTTAACCTTCTCTTTAAAAAGTCTAGCATTTTCATAAGCTTCACTTCTCCATTCATCTAGAGAACTCAAATCAAGCAGTCTTTTCTTCGAGCAAGCTTAAAATCTTTATTGAGTTCTTTCACTGCCCAATAAGCTTTGTGTTCTAATTCTAAAGGCAAGTGACAAGCTTTTCCATAGACCATTTTATAAGGAGACATACCCATAGGATTTTTATAAGCAGTTCTATAAGCCCATAAAGCATCATTTAACTTATCAGACCAATTTTTCCTAGATTTACTAACAGTCTTTTACAAGATATATTTAATTTATCTATTTAATATTTCTACTTGCCCACTGGTTTGGGTCAATTCTATGATTAACATCATATTTAGCAAGGGTTTTTTTCTAAAACCACCACGAATAAAGTGAGAACCTCCATGAGTCATAAGATATCTAGGCACACCAAACCTAGGGAAAATAACTTCTTTAAGCAGTTTTAATGAGGTTTCACCATCAGCACTATTTGTAGGTATAGCTTATACCCATTTAGTAACATAATCAACAACAACAAGAATATGAGTGTAACCATTTGAAGGAGGAAACAGACCCATAAAGTCAAATCCCCAACAATTAAAAGGTTCAATAACAAGAGAATAACTCATAGGCATTTCATTACGTCAAGAAATATTACCTACTCTATGGCATTCATCACAAGATAAAACAAATTTACGTGCATATTTAAAGAGAGTAGGCCAATAGAAACCTGATTGTAGAACTTTTTGTGTGGTTCTATCTCCAACATGATGTACTCCATAAGAACTACCATGGCACTTTCTCAATATACCTCGTTGTTCATGATCTGGAACACATCTTCGCATAATACCATCTACTCCTTCTTTATATAAGTGTGGGTCATCCCAAAAATAATGCCTCAAATCATAAAAGAATTTCCTTCTTTGTTGAGCTGTAAATGTTGGAGGCAAATACTTGGAAACAATAAAGTTAGCATAATCTGCATACCACGGACAATCTTGGGAGTTTACCTTTATTGCAGGCAACTGTTCATTTGGAAAACTATCATTAACAGGAATAGGGCCATAAGCAATGTTTCCCAATCTAGACAAGTTATCAACAACAGGGTGTTTAGCACCCTTCCTATCCACAATATGCAAATCAAACTCTTGTAAAAGCAGCACCCATCTAATAAGCCTATGCTTAGCATCTTTCTTTTCGATAAGGTATCTAATAGCAGCATGATCAGTGTGAATAATAACCTTTGAATCAACAATATAACGTCTAAACTTATCAAAAGCAAAAAATACAGCTAGGAACTCTTTTTTAGTAGTAGCATAATTCTATTGAGCAGCATCAAGATCTTACTAGCATAATGAATAAAATTCAATTTCTTATCTACTCGCTGTCCAAGAATAGCCCCTTCACCGAAGTCACTAGCATCACACATAATTTCAAAAGGCAAATTCCAATCAGGTGGTTGAACAATTGGAGCCGTAGTTAAAGCCTTCTTTAAAGTTTCAAAAGCTCCCTTACCATTATCATCAAAAACAAAAGGTACGTCTTTTTGAAGAAGATTAGTAAGTGGCTTTGATATTTTTGAGAAATCTTTAATAAACCTCCTACAAAAACCAGCATGACCAAGAACACTACGAATACCTTTAACGTCCCTGGGACATGGCATTTTCTCTATAGCTTACACTTTAGCTGTGTCAACTTCAATACCTCTTTCAGAAATTATATGTCTAAGAAAAGTTGCTTCATTCACCATAAAGTGGCATTTCTCCCAATTAAGAACAAGATTAGTTTACTCACATATCTGCAAAACTTTATCAAGATTGTGCAAGTAGTTATCAAAAGAAGTTCCATAGATAGAGAAATCGTCCATGAATACTTCCACAGTTTCTTCACAAAGACCATGAAAAATAGCAGACATGCATCTTTGAAACGTAGCAGGAGCATTACACAAACCAAAAGGCATAAGTCTATAAGAATAAGTACCATAGGGACACGGAAAAGTTGTTTTCTCTTTATCTTGTGCCCTAACAGGAATTTGAGAAAACCCAGAATAGCCATCAAAAAAGCAAAAATGAGTTTTCTTAGACAACCTCTCTAGAATTTGATCAATAAAAGGTAAAGGGTAATGATCTTTTTTAGTAACCTTGTTAATTTTCCTAAAATCAATGCACATTCTATAACCAAGTACTACTCTTTGAGGAATAAGCTCATTATTTTCATTAGGCACAACAGTCATTCCTCCCTTCTTAGGAACACAATGCACATGGCTTACCCATATACTATCAGCAAGAGGAAAAATAATACCAGCATCAAGGAGTTTTAATACCTCATTTCTTACCACTTCCTTCGTCTTAGGAATTAAATGACATTGATGTTCAACTACTGGCTTTGCATCTGGTTCAATATTAATAACATGCTGACATATAGTGGGAGAAATCCCTTTCAAATCATGAAGAGTATATCCAATAGAATAACCTTTCCTCTTCTTCACCTAAAAGTTTAGAACTAATAATAACAAGATATGTTTTCTTATCATCAATATAAACATAGTTAAGATCATGAGGCAAATCTTTTAAATCAAAAATAGGATCCTCCTTTGGTGGTAATTGAAAGTACACTATGGTCAACTAGAGGGGTGTGCGAATAGGTTACCTACAAATTTTAATCCTTTTCACTTTTAGATGGGCTTTAGCAAGTAAGCAACTTGGTTATCTACATGTGCAACTAGGTAGACACCCTATGTGATAAGAAACAAGTATGCAACGGAAGTAATATGCAAGGAACAAGATAACAACAAGTGTAAACACAGAGACAAGGACATGTTTCCCGTAGTTCATTCTTAAAAGAAGTACGTCTACGTTGGGGAGGTGGGGAGCCACATAGGCGCTCCTCAATAGCACGGTGGTGCACACCTTGTTCTCCTTGAGCTTCTCCGGTGAGGGAGATTCTCGTTTCCACTATGAGGTCAATTTGAAGGCGTTGACCAAACCTTTACAAGTGGTTAAGGCTACTGCACAAGTGAGATGGAGGCTCTCAACGATCTGAAGCTTCTTGCTACAAGGTGGAAGCTACAAGCACTAGGGTTTCTCTAGGATGACAAGGAAACCAAGAGATTTACAAGATCCCAAGAGGTATGGTAAGGGAAAACAATTTATGGCTCGGTAGAAGTGTAGATCTAGGCCTCCTCCATCAGATCCTTGAAGGGCATCGAGCTTAGTTGGAGGAGGAGGGAGATCTAGGCGTTTTGAGCTCAAGAACAATGGAGGAGAGAGAGGAATGGACAAACTAGATGTCTAGAGGAAGAAGACGGCTATTTATAGCCTACTCCTAAATCTAGCCGTTGCTGCATTCCAGGGCCGGAAATTTGAAAAGTCCGGGGGCGGATTCTTGAAAAATTTGGTGGCCGGAATATTCCGGCCAAATTTCCACCCCCATATCTGAGAGCGGGCAGCAACGACTCGTCCAAAATTCAGGTAAGGACCAGAGGCCGTAAATTTTCCCCGGAATATTCCGGCCAAATTTCCACCCCCAAATCTGAGAGCGGGCAACAACGACTCGTCCAAATTTTTGCTAAGGATTAGAGGCCGGAAATTTGCACCGGAATATTCTGGGCAAATTTCCGCCCCTGCATCTGAGAGCGGGTAGTTTGATGCAAGAACTTCACCATCTGGAGCCTTGAGGAGGAAAGAATATTCCGGTGCTAAGGCCAGACTTTCCTCCCTATAACCACCGGAATTTCTGGGCTAGTACACTGAATAATCCGGCTACAGATATTTGCTCATCTCAGAAAATCCTCTGTTAATCTTCTCGAAGATATTATTGTTGATCAAGATACATATCATGAGGCCAGATGTGAACACTTAAACCACAAGGTTAGTAGACATACCCGCGCTATTATCATCACCAAAATCATTAGAGGAGACATGAGCTTTCAATCCCCCCTTTTTGGTGAGTGATGACAACACGGGTATCTGCATAGTGATAATCTAACAATGAGATAGGAATTAAGACACCACAGATAAGCATAGCTAGGACACATGCCTCCCAATAATATAAGTTCACAAATAGGAATCCACGAATAAACTGTCACGAATAAAACGAAGTCGAAAAACACACAAGAGATAAAAAACAGCCTACCCTAGAAAATCCCCGCGATTTCTAGATTTTGTCCCTCTTTGGCACCAGGATACCAAAAAGAGAGAAGAATGCACTACATCCCAAGGAACAATCTCTAGTCCATGGCACCGTCATCCTCGGGGTCCTCCTCAGAGCCTTCCTCCTCACTAGCAGCCTCCACATCATCATCATCAGGAACATCAAGATCCCAGTCCACATCATGGTTGTTCCAGTTGCGGTAAGGAATCTGAGCACAAAGAGGAGCTGGAACATTGGGCATGTTGAGGGCCGTCATTATGGAGCGCTAGTTCTCGAGAATGGAGCAGTACTCGAGATAGGCATTTTAGTTCTCATTGTGGATGCAGACGTTCATGCATAGAACTTTCTCAATGGCACGACAACCCAGGAGATTTTCTTGGTACCTGACAGAGCTTGTCGCATGCGAGGATCACGATGTCCCTGACCGGTAGCACCAACATAATGTGTAGCTTTCTAAGTGTGGGCGCTGTTCTTGTACAGTTTCACATCCTTGTGAGTCTCACAATCCAACTCAAGATCTGCACGAAGGTCAGCAGGATACTGATGCAAACGTTGATGGTGCCTTGATGGGGAGGCTTCTTGATCATGATTAAGTTCCCCGGCAACGGCGCCAAAAATTCCTTGCTACCTGTGATGGCGACCGTTGGAAACCCCAAGAGGAGGGTGTGGTGAGCAAGCGGAAAGAATTTCCCTAAGTTAAGAACGAAGGTTATCAATCCAGTAGGAGGAAGCGGATCTCAGGAAGGTTGATGCCACTGACGGTGGTGCTGGTGCTTCACTGGTGTCAGCAACAACATGGAACCTGCACACAACACAACCAAAATACTTTTTCCCAACGGTACAGTGAGGTTGTCAATCTCACTGGTCTTGCTGAAAACAAAGATTAGACGTATAGTGTGCAAAATGATGTATGGTTGCAGTAACTAAAGAAAGCGGGAAATAGTTGTGGTTTGTTTAACAGTGTGGAAAAATGGACCGGGGTTCGTAGGTTCACTAGTGGTGTCTCTCCATAAAAGATAGCATGCTGGGTGAACAAATTACAGCTGGGCAATTGACAAATAGAGGTTGCACCGTAGTGCACATATATGACATGAAGACTACTATGATATTTAGTGCGGGCATTACAACAATATACATAGACCGAAATCCATCTGCATCTATGACTAATAATCCACTCAGGTTATCATCCGAACGCCTTTAGGTATTAAGTTGCAAGCAACAGATAACTGCATTAAACAAAGTGTGTAATGTAAGCGATGATTATGCCCGCGGGCACTCTCACCGCTATTTTCTCCCTAATGGAAATAGCACATTATCCCCCTTCACGTTTCTGTCACTCGAGCAAGGTTGTGAGGAGGCATGAACCCATTATCGAGTATAAATACTCCCTCTTGGAGTCACTAGCAAGTACTTGGCCAGAGCAACCACTAGCAACGGAAAGCATGCAAGAGCACAAATAGCATATGCAAATAAACACTATAATCAACTTGGCATAAGTTCAATATTCATCGGATCCCAGCAAACACATCATATAGAATTACATAAGATCAATCTCGATTATGATAGGCAGCTCACAAGATCTAAACATGGAGGCATATGAGGAGAAGACAACCATCTAGCTACAGCTACAAACCCGTAGTCCAAGGATGAACTAATCACTGATCACTCCGGAGCCAAGCATGGTGATGTAGAAGCCTCCGGTGATGATCTCCTCTCTAGCAGGGTGCCGGAAACAGCTTCAGAACCCCCTCATCTAGGGTTGATGGTGACGGCAGTTGCAAAACTTTTCGGGGATTTTTGATCAGGTGTTTAGGGTTTTCCATCCGGGGAGATTAAATAGGAGAAAGGGCAAAGGCGGTGGAGCTCCAGGGGCCCCACACCCATAGCTGGCGCGGCCAGGGGGCGCCACCCTATGGTGTGGCTCCCCTGGTGCCCGTCTTTGACTCTTCTTTGTTGTTCTGGATGCTTCCGGGGAAAATAGGCACTTCGGGCTTTGTGGGGTCCAATTCCGAGAATGTTTCCAGAACAACTTTTCTGAAACCAAAAACAGGAGAAAACAGGGAACTGGCACTTGGCATCTTGTTAATAGGTTAGTCTCGGAAAACATATAAAAATGCTATAAATAAGGGAGAAAACTACTAGGAATTGACATAATATGATCATTTAGCATCAGAAATTATAGATACGTTGGAGACGTATCAGATACTCAGACTTGGTGAGCTTCATGATGTAAAGTGCATAAGGTGGCACCTTGCGGTGGTAGAGAGCAATGTGGATCTCATGAAATATGAAGTCCATCACATCAATCTTGTGGCGCTCAGTATCCTCAAGACCACCATCTGTGAAAGTCAGGAAGGCATGGTGCATGAGATTCACCAAACCGTCACATATCTCATCATTGTTGCGAGCGCTAGGGGAAATGGTCTCCCGGAACATACACATAAGTATGTCATAGATGGCATAGAGACCCTTGGCGAACCCACAGTACCTCTAGGACCATACAGCTCAACCAACTTGTTATTTTCATACTCCACTCCGTGGACGTGCATGCGAGCACCATGAGGAACATTGAGGCCAGCAAAAGGATACCCGAGCTCAGAAGCAAAATCAAGGAATGTGGCTGTGAGAAAGTGAAGTCCAGACACCCATGCCATCCCAATCTCCTTAGCATCATAAAAAACCAGGGTAGCAAAGAACTGCTGAATGAAAGTGGTATTGTAGGAGCATTGGGTCTCCATCAGAGGGTGTAAACCAGGGAGCTCAGCGAGATTAACAGAGTTGCCGAAATAAGCAGGATTGGCAGCCATGTGTGGAAAGTTGATGTACTTCATAGGGAATACATGCTTGCTCATAACTGTGTATACCTGCCTGTACAGAGTCTCCTACTATACATGCTAGAAACAGGAATCGATAGTGGGGTCCTGAGGGCCCTCAGTGTACCATGCCTTGGTGCGCTAGGCCTTAAACTCACCTACGGACATGGTGGCCAGGTTGAGAGAGGTCTTGTCATGTTGTTTGTTTGCACGACGAGCAGCCCTATCGGCGTTGCGCTGACGCTCAAAATCACGCTGTTCTTCACGCTGACGCTGACAGATCACAGTCTCATCAACAAACACCCCATCTTCATTCTTTGGAAGTGGCGCCACCGCTTGCGGGAGCTAGTAGCCTTGGGCCTAGATCTTGAACCATCTGCGAGAAAAGCGAAAGCAAGCGCAAAGAAGAGAAAAACAACATAGAAAATGGGGCTCATATCTTGTGGAGTGGAATAAAGTAATCTCTGTAAAATATTCAGAGCAGGCCAGAAATTCCGGTCTTGGCTGAAATTTCTGGGGGCGGTGATTTGGCCAGAAATTCGTCCCCACTCCGTTGTGCCTCCTCGCAGAAGTCGCACCGGATTTTTGGGGCGGAATTTCCGGCCAAAATTTATTCGGGATCATGTTGAGAAGGGCGATATTGGTCTCTCTTATGAGCTGACCAAAGATCAACTTGCGGATATCTTCACAAAGACCCTTTATGAACCAATGTTTCCGGGATTGAGGAATAAACTAAATATCATCGAAGCGTCTAACTTCACTTGAATCCCTGCATAGATACCTTCACTACACATGCTATCCAATGAGCTGAAAGCTTGAACCCTTGGGATACCAAAGACCAAAGTTTGGGGTATGAACTAAATATCGAAAGATAAGTTTAACTGCTTCAAATTGACTTTGCCTCGAAAAGGCTTGAAACCTTGCACATTTACCTACATTATACATAATATCCGGTCTAGATGCACAAAGGTAGGGAAAAGATCCAATCATGGAGCGGTATACCTTTTGATCTACCTATTTACCATTCGGGTCGGGTTTCAAGTCAAGATTCGTTGACATGGGGGTTTTCATAGGCTTGGCGTCATGCATATTGAATCATTTGGGCATATATTGTGTATACTTGTATTTCTTGATGAAAGTACCTTCGGGATGTTGCTTGATCTCAAAGCCAAGAAAATACTCCAACTCGCCCATCATAGACATCTCGAATTTATCCGTCATAAGCTTGCAAACTCATCATTGAATTTGGTGTTGTAGAACCAAAGATGATATCATCCACATAGAGTTTGCATATGAACAAGTCACATCCAAACTTTTTGGTAAAAATGGTGGGATTGATTAAACCAACATTGAACCCACGATCCACTATAAACTCTTTAATATGCTCGTACCACGCACGTGGAGCTTGTTTAAGTCCATAGAGCGCCTTATCGAGTTTGTAGGCATAACCGGGGTGGTTGGGATCCTCAAAACCCGGAGGTTGCTTGACATATACCAATTCATTAATAGGACCATTTAGGAAATCACTTTTAACATCCATTTGTTGTAGTTTGAAATTATGATGAGAAGCATAGTCAAGCAAGATACGAATACATTCAAGACGAGCTACGTGAGCGAAAGTTTCACCAAAATTGACACCTTCGACTTGATAAAAGCCTTGAGCCACCAATCTCGCCTTGTTGAGAATGACGATGCCATCTTTATCTTGCTTGTTCTTGAATACCCATTTGGTGCCGATGACGTTCTTGCAATCCTCGGGTCTTGGCACTAACTTCCACAGTTTATTGCGCTCAAAGTTGTTGAGTTCATCATGCATAGCTTGAAGCCAATCTTGATCTTCAAGCGCTTCATAGACCTTCTTGGGAACCATGTGAGAGACGAAAGCATGTGCCTTGCTAAAATCCGCCAATTGCCTCCTCGTGACTACCCTTCCACGAACTTGTCCAAGAATCATGTCCTCCGTGTGACCGGCACGCGCAAGATTTTCTAGCCTTCTCTTTCCCCTACGCGCTAGCATCTCCTCCAAAGTCTCCTTGGATATGGCTTGAGTATCACCTTGATCATCGGAGTCATGTCCATCTTGCCCTTGATCTTGTTCATCAACGGGAGATGTATCTCTTATGTGTTGGGTTCTATCACCAACATGAGTGTCTTTTCCTTGGCCTTGATTGTGAGCTTGGCCTTGATTGTTAGCTAGGCCTTGATTGATGGAATGATCTTGATCGATGGAATGATCTTGATCATTAGCTTGGCCTTGATTTGTAGCTCGAGGGCATGGTGCATCTTGTTTGGTAACTTGTGTATCAATGGGTGTATTTAATGGCTCCACTTGAGTAGAGCATAGTCCTTCTCCCTCCGTCATCCGGTAACCCTCAATGGGGATTATTTCACCAATCCCCATTCTTCTTATGACGATGAGAGGAATTGCATCTCTTACAACACCATGATCTATACGGCCCCCTTGGGAACCATTATCTTCATCAAATGCCACATCTATAGCTTCTTCAACTTATCCGGTGGACTTGTTGTAGACTCTATAGGCGTGAGCGTTTGGGGCATAACCAACAAAGATACCCTCATATGACTTGGTCTCGAATTTTGACAAGTGTTTACCTCTCTTACAAATGAAGACTTGCAACCAAAGACCTTGAAGTATGATACATCCGGCTTCTTTCCCGTGAGGATCTCATAAGGAGTCTTGTTCAAGTTCTTGCAGAGATAAAACCGGTTTCTAGCATGGCAAGCGGTGGAGACGGCCTCGGCCCAAAATTTGTATGGAGAAGAGAATTCCAGAATCATGGTCCTCACCACATCCATTAGTGTCCGGTTCTTCCTCTCCACCACACCGTTTTATTGAAGGGTATAGGGAGTGGAATATTGGTGAGCAATCCCCTCTTCGCTAAGAAATCCCTCCATCGTGTAGTTCTTGAATTTGGAGCCATTATCACTCTGGATCGCCATGATGCTCGTATTGTGTTGGCGCTCTACCAAAGTGACGAACTCGATGACTCTCTTTTGAGTCTCACTCTTCCTCTTGAAGAAATACACCCAACAATATCTTGAATAGTCATCCACAATCACCAAGCAATACTTCTTGCCTCCAAGACTATCATATGATAGGGGACCAAAAAGGTCCAAGTGAATGAGCTCAAGGATTCTTGAGGTGGTGATGGTGGTCTTGGTGGGGTGAGATTCTCCATGTTGCTTTCCAAGAACGCAAGAGCTAGACACACGATCTTTGGCAAACTTAGCATTCGTTAGTCCTAGAACATGATTTGCACTTTGAAGGTCATGCAACATCCTCATATTGGTATGACCTAACTGGCGATGCCATAGACGACCCACATGAACTTTAGCCATTAGGCATGTCACGGCACACGTGTATCCTTTAGAGAAGTCCACTACATACATGTCGTTCTCGACATGCCCGACAAACGCTACTTTAAGACTCGTCTTCCAAGTGACAATCACATTCTCTTTATTAAAGAATGAGTTAAAACCACAATTTGCAATTTGAAGTACCGACATGAGATTGTAACCAAGGGACTCGATTAGGAGAACATTCTAAATTGAAAAATCATTTGAGATAGCTACCTTGCCTCGTACCAATACCTTTAGCTCGGAGTTATCATCAATAGTGATACAATTGAGATGAGGTGATGGAGGATTAATATCACTCATTGCGTCCTTGCTTCCGGTCATATGTTAGGATGCACCACTATCCACCGTCCATTTGCCCGACCCGGAAGCACTTCCCTACAATAGATTAGTGTCTTGATTTAGGTACCCATCGTTGAATGGGTCCTCTTTTGTTAGCAACAAGGGTCTTTGGAACTCAAATAGTCCAATGATAGTCATCACCAGAAGAAGTACCGACATATTTAGCATACACATGACCATCTTTAGATTTCATAAGAACATAAGATGGGTTATATTTGCCGGCAAAGTCATTATGAGTGGTTATCCCCCTAGAGGTCTCACAACCCACAATGGTGTTGGTCTCCTTCTCTTTGATCACCTCTCCCTCTTTCACAAATTTTACTTCTTATGAGGAAGAGGTGACCTTCTTCTAGTTCTTCTCGTACTTCTTCCTTGACTTAGATACATAGCCAAGTCCCTTCTTTCAGTTCTTGACTCTATGAGGAACCAGGTCATTGAGAGAATTCTCACTTCCTACAAGATAAGTTGCACCACAAGAATTTCTAGGAAAAACACCAATGCTAGTAGATGAAGAGGACATGACTTGCTTATTTGATTGTTGAGTAAGGAGATTGTCACGAGATTTGGTTAGCTTGCCATGAATTTCATTAAGAGAATGAACTCCTTTTCTAGTTTTCCATGACGAGCAACAAGTTCCTTGTGAGCAATTACTAGCTTCAACTCTTCATTTTCAAGTGTTTTAACAAGATCAAGAGATTTTTCATTATCCTTCCTAAGCTTAGAGACACTCGTAGAAAAAGTCTCTTCAAGACTAGATAATTTTTCCTCAAGAGAGGCTCTAATGGAACGCTCATTTTCAAGAGCCTTTTCAATATCTTTATCATTGCAAGAGTGACATCCATGGCTTTCCAAGTTCATGATAATTTCTTCCTTTTCATCTACAAGAGAGTTAGCATCATCAAGTTGCCGCAAAAGGGCATTCACTTTCTCCTTAGTCTCACCTTTGAGGCTATCTAACGAAATTCCTAGTTCCTTTGCCTCACCATCCTCATCACAAGCATTTTCAACACAATCCAATAATGAAGGCGGGTTAGTGACAATGGTTTTGGAGTTGGGAGAGCATACCGAAGTGGCTTTTGCCATAAGACATGTAGAACGGAATATTCCGACCAAATTTCCACCCCCATATTTGAGAGCGGGCAGCAACGACTCGTCCAAAATTCAGGTAAGGACCAGAGGCCGGAAATTTTCCCCGGAATATTCCGGCCAAATTTCTGCCCCTGCATCCGAGAGTGGGCAACAACGACTCGTCCAAATTTCTGCTAAGGACCAGAGGCCGGAAATTTGCACCGAAATATTCTGGGCAAATTTCCGCCCCTGCATCTGAGAGCGGGTAGTTGGATGCAAGAACTTCACCATCTGGAGCCTTGAGGAGGCCGTAATATTCCGGTGCTAAGGCCGGACTTTCCTCCCTATAACCACCGGAATTTCTGGGCTAGTACACTGAATAATCCGCCTGCAGATATTTGCTCATCTCAGAAAATCCTTTGTTAATCTTCTCGAAGATACTATTGTTGATCAAGATAGATATCATGAGGCCAGCTGTGAACACTTAAACCACAAGGTTAGTAGACATACCCGCGCTATTATCATCACCAAAATCATTAGAGGAGACATGAGCTTTCAATCCCCCCTTTTTGGTGAGTGATGACAACACGGGTATCTGCATAGTGATAATCTAACAATGAGATAGGAATTAAGACACCACAGATAAGCATATTGTCGGACTTCTAGAGGATACTCGCCGTTCCGTTGAAAGTAGTGGATTGGATTACGGGGCTTACCGGCACCCGCGTCCTCTTACGAGTAGGCCAACACACGTATGTGTGACAACCAACCCCTATCTGTTCAGCGTCGACGTAAACTATCCCATAGAAATCCAGATACTTCCGTTGACGTACTTCAAAACATACACACATGGTACGTCAACGGCATTGGAACAAGTGATATCACAACAGATCTCTACGACACAAAAGATTGAAATAAGTTGCAACTGGCCCTCACTAGGGCAGAGAATAGCAAATACAATCATCCAGAGGACACATGTCCCAACAATTCATCATTACATCACAGCGGAAGCATTCAACATGTCTGAGTACAGACAAGAACCAAATAGGCCTGAGAGGCCGGAAACGAAAAGACGGAGCCCATCCACGAAGTCTCGGATCCTGCCCGGGTCCGCTATCTACTCGTCAGCAGTCTCGTCATACTCCATCGTCGTAGCCACCATGTAGATCCTCGAAACGTGGGTCTGCGGAAACCACAGCCCCAAAGGGGTCAGTACATAAACGTACTGGCAGGCAAGACTCACAGTTCACCATAGTGTAACCCGTCAACACCAAGCACAGATGCTTTGGGTTCAACGGAAGGAAAGGGGATATAAAAGATGCTGCAACTGGCTGCGCTAACCAACTACAGAGAACTACAACTTCCAACTAACAGAAAGGGGATAAGATCGAGTATTGTAACCAACTGAAAGATAACTTTAAACAAACCCATCCTGGATCTCGCCCCTTATCCGAAGAAGCAATCCGAGGATAAATCACACAGTTGAAATAATGATGGTTCATATTATTGTGTCAATAAGCCTATTACTAGTCAAGTTGTTAATCATTGGGTGTAAGGTTGTTAAACATTAGGTTTAAGTTGTCCTGAGTACTTGTTAGCCAGTACTTTCACCAAGTAATCCATAACCGCGGAAAACACGGCTTCTCGAGAAGATTATCCCTGCAGGGTTGCACCAATTTGGCCGTACACGCATGAATAACCCGCCAGATGGAAAGGCCCTTCCACCAAGCGGGGCACTCAACACAACTCAACTCTTCTTTGCATCAAGCCCAAAGAACCTTGGGCGCACGGCTAATCGAGCCCAGAAGAAAATGGACCCTCATAGCACTCTAAGACCGTGTCCCCCTATATGCCGACTACGAAAGTTCCACCCGGGTACCAAGGGCTCGCAAGATCATGCATGCAGCAAATGGAAAACCCGAACTAAATGAGGCGATTTGGACGAGATGCGAATCGGATCAAATTGAGGGGGGCGCCCATACTCGCTTCCCACATGCGGTTAGTGCGCTCATCATGGATCAGTAGACAAGACCCTTTTCCTATTAGGGTCGACACTAGCAGGCCTCAAAACCACAAAGGGCCTCCTGCCGGTGCCTTATCATCAAATTATTATTTAGCATATAACATTAGCATGATTGATTGATTAAACATCGAGCCCCCAGAACATAATGGAATATAGTAACAGAAAGTAACGGGTAACAGACTCGAGCAAAACAACCTAAGCATGCTAGTAAGACACGGGCTCAAACAAAAGGTTATAGGTATGGAGGTGAGGCAATATCAGGGTTAAAGAATACATGTGATAGGTTTGTAACAGAAGCAACTAATCATAGGGCTAGCAGAATAGACAACGGAAAGTATCGGTAACCAATGTTGAAGGGAACACAATGGTTCATGTGAGTGATAACTTGCCTGCAAACCAAGTAGCCTGGTACTGAGCTAACTCCTTAGAAGGGGTGTCGTAAGTATCGTCGGTCTCAACGTCGTCGTCTATTCGAGAAGAAGCAAACAAACAAAACAGGAAAGTAAACAATCATTATCATGGCATTGTGCACAATCAAGATGATGCATGACAAGTTATTGGTTGTAACAAATTAAACTAGCTAACATAATAACACAATTTATATGGACCCATATGCAATTGGATTGCATAGGGAAAAGGTCCATTGAAATAGTTGGAAACAAATGATTTACAATTAATTATTATGTGAAGGTTGTGAGCATGATGCATGCATGATGTTAACAACAAAATAACAGCAAAAGATGCAAGTGGTAAAAGGATTTAACAAGTTTTGGAAATCATTTATTAAGTTTGGAAAGTTTGGTTACTTAAACATGTCACACAAACAATTATTGTTTTCTTCAATTTAAAGTGTGCAAAACAATTAACAAAATTTATATTTGAAAAGAACACCAAATTTTAGTTGGATTACATGTTTCAAATATTGAAATTTGAATTAGGATGAATTTATTATGAATTAAACAATATTAAACACGTTTTAATTGAATTTAAAACAAGTTTGAATTTTATTTGAATTTAATTTGTTCAAATCATAAATTCAAATTCACATTTGAAAAGTTCACACTTTGAAGGTTTGAAAACATATTTTGCATGTTCAAAAATATTTTATTTTGAGTAAGTTATGATTTTTATCAAATTTAAATGAATTAAATCGGTATTAAATTATTTAGGCAATTTAAATTATTCAAACAATGAAACAAATTTTATATTTGAATAGGATATTCAAAATGGTATGAAAAACATATTTTATTTGCCTTATTTGGAATTAGTATGAATTATTTATTGAATTTAGCAATTTGCCTTTGAATTATTCAAATTTGAATTTTAAATGTATTTGGAAAATTCAAAACAGTACACCAATGGATTATTTGGAAAGATTATTTAATTTGGAACAGAAAACATATAAAACTTTTATTTATTGGACTTATAGATTAAAAGATATTAAAGTTTAAAGTTTGGGGTTTAAATCTGTTATTTAAATTGATTTAGGAATTAAACAGAAAACGCGCATAAACTTTTGGTACCGAGCTGTTAGCCAGCCCCAGCCACTGCAGCGTGGGCCTGGGGGGGCCAGCGTGGCGCTGCGCGCCTGCGTGGCAGTGGGAGTCACTGGCTGGGATAGGTTTAGCTGCTGTCTCCTTTTTCCTATTTTATTTGTTTTTCCCTTTTTTTTGCAGCAAAAGAAATTGGAAGGAATTGTTAGCTTTTATTGTTAGGAAAAATTCTAGAAAATTAGGGTGGGTTTATTGTGTCAATTACAACCAACTACCAAGTTTGGATTTCAAAATTATTTAAATTTTTGTGCTGTTTGGAAAATAACCCAATTTGAATGATTTTTGAATATTTTAAAATGATTAATAAAATCAACCTTTTAACAAGGTGACCCAAAAGAAATAATTGGAAACAAAGAATAAAAGAATGTTTTGGTTATTATTTTTATAGTTTCAAATTGGTTCTGTTTGAAAATATTTGATTTGCATTGGAATATTTTGTTAAGTAATATAGAAACAACAACTTAATAGGGTGAACCCTATTATTAGTTGGATTAGAATTATTGGAATGGTTTGGTATTTATATAATTTCCAGATGAGGTGCTGTTGAATTTGAGTTTGAGTTTGAAACAATTTGGGAATTATTCATTTGAAATAAAAGCACCATTTTATTAGTTGATCCATATTGAAAATTATGACAACAAATAGATGGTTTTTATTTGTGATTTTTATTCCAAAAGTTGTAACAAAGCAAGTATGAAATAACCATTTGAATTTGTTTGAGTTTGATTATGAAAACAAGATAAAACAGATGCAAAAACAAATAGTAACAAATGCAAACAAATAATTAAACATGATGACATGATGCAATACTTGAATTAAAGCAAGAAACAAAACATTCTAAGGGATATTTCATACTTGGGATGTTACACATATCTAGGACACATGCCTCCCAATAATATAAGTTCACAAATAGGAATCCACGAATAAACGGTCACGAATAAAACGAAGTCGAAAAACACACAAGAGATAAAAAACAGCCCACCCTAGAAAATCCCCGCGATTTCTAGATCTTCTCCCTCTTTGGCACCAGGATACCAAAAAGAGAGAAGAATGCACTACATCCCAAGGAACAAGCTCTAGTCCATGGCACCATCATCCTCGGGATCCTCCTCAGAGCCTTCCTCCTCACTAGCAGCCTCCACATCATCATCATCAGGAACATCAAGATCCCAGTCCACATCACGGTTGTTCCAGTTGCGGTAAGGAATCTGAGCACAAAGAGGAGCTGGAACATTGGGCATGTTGAGGGTCGTCATGATGGAGCGCTAGTTCTTGAGAATGGAGAAGTGCTCGAGATAGGCACTGTAGTTCTCATTGTGGATGCAGACGTTCATGCATAGAACTTTCTCAATGGCACGACAACCCAGGAGCTTTTCTTGGTACCTGACGGAGCTTGTCGCATGCGAGGATCACGATGTCCCTGACCGGTAGCACCAACATCATGTGTAGCTTGCTGAGTGTGGGCGCTGTTCTTGTACAGTTTCACATCCTTGTGAGTCTCACAATCCAACTCAAGATCTGCATGAAGGTCAGCAGGATACAGATGCAAACGTTGATGGTGCCTTGATGGGGAGGCTTCTTTATGATGATTAAGTTCCCCGGCAACGGCGCCAGAAATTCCTTGCTACTTGTGATGGCGACCGTTGGAAACCCCAAGAGGAGGGTGTGATGAGCAAGCGGCAAGAATTTCCCTAAGTTAAGAATGAAGGTTATCAATCCAGTAGGAGGAAGAGGATCTCAGGAAGGTTGATGCCACTGACGGTGGTGCTGGTGCTTCACCGGTGTCAGCAACAACGTGGAACCTGCACACAACACAACCAAAATACTTTTTCCTAACGGTACAGTGAGGTTGTCAATCTCACTGGTCTTGCTGAAAATAAAGATTAGACGTATAGTGTGGAAAATGATGTATGGTTGCAGTAAGTAAAGAAAGCGGGAAATAGGTGTGGTTTGTTTAACAGTGTGGAAAAATGGACCGGGGTTCATAGGTTCACTAGTGGTGTCTCTCCATAAAAGATAGCATGCTGGGTGAACAAATTACAGCTGGGCAATTGACAAATAGAGGTTGCACCGTAGTGCACATATATGACATGAAGACTACTATGATATTTAGTGCGGGCATTACAACAATATACATAGACCAAAATCCATCTGCATCTATGACTAATAATCCACTCAGGTTATCATCCGAACGCCTTTAGGTATTAAGTTGCAAGCAACAGATAACTGCATTAAACAAAGTGTGTAATGTAAGCAATGATTATGCCCGCGGGCACTCTCACCGCTATTTTCTCCCTAATGGCAATAGCACATTATCCCCCTTCACGTTTCTGTCACTCGAGCAAGGTGGTGAGGAGGCATGAACCCATTATCGAGTATAAATACTCCCTCTTGGAGTCACTAGCAAGTACTTGGCCAGAGCAACCACTAGCAACGGAAAGCATGCAAGATCACAAATAGCATATGCAAATAAACACTATAATCAACTTGGCATAAGTTCAATATTCATCGGATCCCAGCAAACACATCATATAGAATTACATAAGATCAATCTCGATTATGATAGGCAGCTCACAAGATCTAAACATGGAGGCATATGAGGAGAAGACAACCATCTAGCTACAGCTACAAACCCGTAGTCCAAGGATGAACTAATCACTGATCACTCCGGAGCCAAGCATGGTGATGTAGAAGCCTCCGGTGATGATCTCCTCTCTGGCAGGGTGCCGGAAACAGCTTCAGAACCCCCTGATCTAGGGTTGATGGTGACGGCAGTTGCAGAACTTTTCGGGGATTTTTGATCAGGTGTTTAGGGTTTTCCATCCGGGGAGATTAAATAGGGGAAAGGGCAAAGGCGGTGGAGCTCCAGGGGCCCCACACCCATAGCTGGCGCGGCCAGGGGGCGCCACCCTATGGTGTGGCTCCCCTGGTGCCCGTTTTTGACTCTTCTTTGGTGTTCTGGATGCTTCCGGGGAAAATAGGCACTTCGGGCTTTGTGGGGTCCAATTCCGAGAATGTTTCCAGAACAACTTTTCTGAAACCAAAAACAGGAGAAAACAGGGAACTGGCACTTGGCATCTTGTTAATAGGTTAGTCTCGGAAAACGTATAAAAATGCTATAAATAAGGGAGAAAACAACTAGGAATTGACATAATATGATCATGGAGCATCAGAAATTATAGATACGTTGGAGACGTATCAGATACTCAGACTTGATGAGCTTGATGATGTAAAGTGCATAAGGTGGCACCTTGCGGTGGTAGAGAGCAAAGTGGATCTCATGAAATATGAAGTCCATCACATCAATCTTGTGGCGCTCAGTATCCTCAAGACCACCCTCTGTGAAAGTCAGGAAGGCATGGTGCATGAGATTCACCAAACCGTCACAGATCTCATCATTTTTGCCAGCGCTAGGGGAAATGGTCTCCCGGAACATACACATAAGGATGTCATAGATGGCATAGAGACCCTTGGCGAACCAACAGTACCTCTAGGACCATACAGCTCAACCAACTTGTTATTTTCATACTCCACGCCGTGGACGTGCATGCGAGCACCCTGAGGAACATTGAGGCCAGCAAAAGGATACCCGAGCTCAGAAGCAAAATCATGGAATGTGGCTGTGAGCAAGTGAGGTCCAGACACCCATGCCATCCCAAACTCCTTAGCATCATAAAAAACCAGGGTAGCAAAGAACTGCTGAATGAAAGTGTTATTCTAGGAGCATTGGGTCTCCATCAGAGGGTGCAAACCAGGGAGCTCAGCGAGATTAACAGAGTTGCCGAAATAAGCAGGGTTGGCAGCCATGTGTGGAAAGTTGATGTACTTCATAGGGCATATATGCTTGCTCATAACTGTGTATACCTGCCTGTACAGAGTCTCCTACTCTACATGCTAGAAACAGGAATCAATAGTGGGGTCCTGAGGGCCCTCAGTGTACCATGCCTTGGTGCGCCAGGCCTTAAACTCACCTACGGACATGGTGGCCAGGTTGAGAGAGGTCTTGTAATGTTGTTTGTTTGCACGACGAGCAGCCCTATCGGCGTTGCGCTGACGCTCAAACTCACGCTGTTCTTCACGCTGACACTGACGGATCACAGTCTCATCAACAAACACCCCATCTTCATTCTTTGGATGTGGCGCCACCGCTTGCGGGAGCTAGTAGCCTTGGGCCTAGATCTTGAACCATCTGCGAGAAAAGCGAAAGCAAGCGCAAAGAAGAGAAAAAAAACATAGAAAATCGGGCTCATATCTTGTGGAGTGGAATAAAGTGATCTCTGTAAAATATTCAGAGCAGGCCGGAAATTCCGGTCCTGGCTGAAATTTCTGGGGGCGGAGATTTGGCCGGAAATTCGTCCCCGCTCCGTTGTGCCTCCTCGCATAAGTCGCACCGGATTTTTGGGGCGGAATTTCCGGCCAAAATTTATTCAGGATCATGTTGAGAAGGGCGATATTGGTCTCTCTTATGAGCCGACCAAATATCAACTTGCGGATATCTTCACAAAGATCCTTTATGAACCAATGTTTCCGGGATTGAGGAATAAACTAAATATCATCGAAGCGTCTAACTTCACTTGAATCCTTGCATAGATACCTTCACTACACATGCTATCCAATGAGCTGAAAGTTTGAACCCTTGGGATACCAAAGACCAAAGTTTGGGGTATGAACTAAATATCGAAAGATAAGTTTAACTGCTTCAAATTGACTTTGCCTCGGAAAGGCTTGAAACCTTGCACATTTACCAACATTATACATAATATCGGGTCTAGATGCACAAAGGTAGGTCAAAGAGCCAATCATGGAGCGGTATACCTTTTGATCTACCTATTTACCGTTCGGGTCGGGTTTCAAGTCAAGATTCGTTGACATGGGGGTTTTCATAGGCTTGGCGTCATGCATATTGAATCATTTGGGCATATATTTTGTATACTTGTATTTCTTGATGAAAGTACCTTCGGGATGTTTCTTGATCTCAAAGCCAAGAAAATAGTCCAACTCGCCCATCATAGACATCTCGAATTTATCCGTCATAAGCTTGCAAACTCATCATTGAATTTGGTGTTGTAGAACCAAAGATGATATCATCCACATAGAGTTTGCATAGGAACAAGTCCCATCCAAACTTTTTGGTAAAAATGGTGGGATTGATTAAACCAACATTGAACCCACGATCCACTAGAAACTCTTTAATATGCTCGTACCACGCACGTGGAGCTTGTTTAAGTCCATAGAGCGCCTTATCGAGTTTGTAGGCATAACCGGGGTGGTTGGGATCCTCAAAACCCGGAGGTTGCTTGACATATACCAACTCATTAATAGGAACATTTAGGAAATCACTTTTAACATCCATTTGTTGTAGTTTGAAATTATGATGAGAAGCATAGTCAAGCAAGATACGAATACATTCAAGACGAGCTACGTGAGCGAAAGTTTCACCGAAATTGACACCTTCGACTTGATAAAAGCCTTGAGCCACCAATCTCGCCTTGTTGAGAATGACGATGCCATCTTTATCTTTCTTGTTCTTGAATACCCATTTGGTGCCGATGACGTTCTTGCAATCCTTGGGTCTTGGCACTAACTTCCACAGTTTATTGCGCTCAAAGTTGTTGAGTTCATCATGCATAGCTTGAAGCCAATCTTGATCTTCAAGCGCTTCATAGACCTTCTTGGGATCAATGTGAGATACGAAAGCATGTGCTTTGCTAAAATCCGCCAATTACCTCCTCGTGACTACCCTTCCACGAACTTGTCCAAGAATCATGTCCTCCGTGTGACCGGCACGCGCAAGATTTTCTAGCCTTCTCTTTCCCCTACGCGCTAGCATCTCCTCCAAAGTCTCCTTGGATATGGCTTGAGTATCACCTTGATCATCGGAGTCATGTCCATCTTGCCCTTGATCTTGTTCATCAACGGGAGATTATCTCTTATGTGTTTGGTTCTATCACCAACATGAGTGTCTTGTCCTTGGCCTTGATTGTGAGCTTGGCCTTGATTGTTAGCTTGGCCTTGATTGATGGAATGATCTTGATCGATGGAATGATCTTGATCATTAGCTTGGCCTTGATTTGTAGCTTGAGGGCATGGTGCATCTTGTTTGGTAGCTTGTGTATCAATGGGTGTATTTAATGGCTCCACTTGAGTAGAGCATAGTCCTTCTCCCTCCGTCATCCGGTAACCCTCAATGGGGATTATTTCACCAATCCCCATTCTTCTTATGACGATGAGAGGAATTGCATCTCTTACAACACCATGATCTATACGGCCCCCTTGGGAACCATTATCCTCATCAAACGCCACATCTATAGCTTCTTCAACTTATCCGGTGGACTTGTTGTAGACTCTATAGGCGTGAGCGTTTGGGGCATAACCAACAAAGATACCCTCATATGACTTGGTCTCGAATTTTGACAAGTGTTTACCTCTCTTACAAATGAAGCACTTGCAACCAAAGACCTTGAAGTATGATACATCCGGCTTCTTTCCCGTGAGGATCTCATAAGGAGTCTTGTTCAAGGTCTTGCAGAGACAAAACCGGTTTCTAGCATGGCAAGCGGTGGAGACGGCCTCGGCCCAAAAATTGTATGGAGAAGAGAATTCCACAATCATGGTCCTTACCGCATCCATTAGTGTCTGGTTCTTCCTCTCGGCCACACCGTTTTGTTGAAGGGTATAGGGAGTGGAATATTGATGAGCAATCCCCTCTTCGCTAAGAAATCCCTCCATGGTGTAGTTCTTGAATTTGGAGCCATTATCACTCTGGATCGCCATGATGCTCGTATTGTGTTGGCGCTCTACCAAAGTGACGAACTCGATGAGTCTCTTTTGAGTCTCACTCTTCCTCTTGAAGAAAAACACCCAACAATATCTTGAATAGTCATGCACAATCACCAAGCAATACTTCTTGCCTCCAAGACTATCATATGACAGGGGACCAAAAAGGTCCAAGTGAATGAGCTCAAGGATTCTTGAGGTGGTGATGGTGGTCTTGGTGGGGTGAGATTCTCCATGTTGCTTTCCAAGAACGCAAGAGCTAGATACACGATCTTTGGCAAACTTAGCATTCGTTAGTCCTAGAACATGATTGCCACTTTGAAGGTCATGCAACGTCCTCATATTGGTATGACCTAACTGGCGATGCCATAGCCAACCCACATGAACTTTAGCCATTAGGCATGTCACGGCACACGTGTATCCTTTAGAGAAGTCCACTACATACATGTCGTTCTCGACATGCCCAACAAACGCTACTTTAAGACTCGTCTTCCAAATGACAATCACATTCTCTTTATTAAAGAACGAGGTAAAACCACAATTTGCAATTTGAAGTACCGACATGAGATTGTAACCAAGGGACTCGATTAGGAGAACATTCTAAATTGAAAAATCATTTGAGATAGCTACCTTGCCTCGTACCAATACCTTTAGCTCGGAGTTATCATCAATAGTGATACAATTGAGATGAGGTGATGGAGGATTAATATCACTCATTGCGTCCTTGCTTCCGGTCATATGTTAGGATGCACCACTATCCACCGTCCATTTTCCCGACCCGGAAGCACTTCCCTACAATAGATTAGTGTCTTGATTTAGGTACCCATCGTTGAATGGGTCCTATTTTGTTAGCAACAAGGGTCTTTGGAACTCAAATAGTCCAATGATAGTCATCACCAGAAGAAGTACCGACATATTTAGCATACACATGACCATCTTTAGATTTCATAAGAACATAAGATGGGTTATATTTGCCGGCAAAGTCATTATGAGTGGTTATCCCCCTAGAGGTCTCACAACCCACAATGGTGTTGGTCTCCTTCTCTTTGATCACCTCTCCCTCTTTCACAAATTTTACTTCTTATGAGGAAGAGGTGACCTTCTTCTAGTTCTTCTCGTACTTCTTCCTTGACTTAGATACATAGCCAAGTCCCTTCTTTCAGTTCTTGACTCTATGAGGAACCACATCATTGAGAGTCTTCTCACTTCCTACACGATAAGTTGCACCACAAGAATTTCTAGGAAAAATACCAATGCTAGTAGATGAAGAGGACATGACTTGCTTATTTGATTGTTGAGTAAGGAGATTGTCACGAGATTTGGTTAGCTTGCAATGAATTTCATTAAGAGAATGAACTCCTTTTCTAGTTTTCCATGACGAGCAACAAGTTCCTCGTGAGCAATTACTAGCTTCAACTCTTCATTTTCAAGTGTTTTAACAAGATCAAGAGATTTTTCATTATCCTTCCTAAGCTTAGAGACACTCGTAGAAAAAGTCTCTTCAAGACTAGATAATTTTTCCTCAAGAGAGGCTCTAATGGAACGCTCATTTTCAAGAGCCTTTTCAAGATCTTTATCATTGCAAGAGTGACATCCATGGCTTTCCAAGTTCATGATAATTTCTTCCTTTTCATATACAAGAGAGTTAGCATCATCAAGTTGCCGCAAAAGGGCATTCACTTTCTCCTTAGTCTCACCTTTGAGGCTATCTAACCAAATTGCTAGTTCCTTTGCCTCACTATCCTCATCACAAGCATTTTCAACACAATCCAATAATGAAGGAGGGTTAGTGACAATGGTTTTGGATTTGGGAGAGCATACCGAAGTGGCTTTTGCCATAAGACATGTAGGACGGATAGCCGCAATATCATTGGGGGATTCAAATAGAGAGGCCGATGGAGATGAGGCGGTAGCTATGGAAACATGGGCTACACCTACCACTTTATCTTCTCCTTCATCTCCGGAGATAAAGGTTTCCAACACCGCCCCTTCTTGAAAGAAAAGAGCCCTTGGCACTCTTCTAGTGAAGTTCTTGTTTTGTGGAGCCTTGGCCTTGTTTTTGCGAACAAGATTGCCCTCATTTTCTTCTCTTCGCTCAAAAGGGCACTCCTTCACGAAATGGTTTGCACTTCCACAATTGTAGCATGTCCTTGGTCGCTCCCCCTTTGACGAAGGCATGGATCCTGGACCCTGCGGGTAAGGACACCCCGTCTCAGGCCCAAGGTTAAGGCCCAAGAAAAGGAGCCCTTGGAGTGTTCCAGAAGGCCAACGTGAAGCCCACCCGCACTACCTTGCGGGTTAAGTTAGGAAATATGTAACCGACCTAGGGTTAGAGTTCGAGCCCTCTCCGGGCAGGGTCTGAGACCTGGCCACCTATATAAGGCCAGGAGAGCCACCGGAAGAGGACCAAGCAATACCGCAACACAAAAGCCTTGAGCTCGAGATCATACTCTCGACTTGAGCCACCATCATTGTAACGGATCTATTCGATTAATACAGATCGACAGAGGTAGGAGTAAGGGTTTTACCTCTACGAGGGCCCCGAACCTGGGTAAATCTTGCCCCCTGTTTAGCCGACGATCGCCACCAGCGCTCATGGGTTCTCCTATTCGAAACCCTATGGGTTCACCCGAGGGAATTGTAGGTCTCAGATTCGATAATTGGCGCCGTCTGTGGGAACGGTGGGCGCTGGATCACCGGCATCTTCGGCTTCATCGACAACCAACTCTCGTTGGAAACCATCGACTACGGCTCCGAACAATCCTATACGGATCGAATCTGTCGTGGTCACACCTCACTCGCCGGAATCACGCCCTGTATTCGAAGATCTGGAGAGGAGCGTCACCCTGACGTCCGGGAGCCTGAAATTCGTGACTAACAGGGACGGAATCCTCCACTTCCCGGAAGAGTCAGAATCTGAATCAGGAGCCGTCGACTCGCGCTTTCATCTGGAGAAAAGCGGCGAATCCATCCGCTTCAACGCGAACGACTACCATACCCTCTCGACAGAGGAACCTTCTCGAGTCCAAGGGGCCTTCCGATCTATGCCTAGGACGCATGAGCCACGACTGGCTCAAGTCTGCATGGCAGGATCAGAGCAACCTCAGGAAACTGAACATAGCGCGGCAGAGCGCAACATAATCGGCGTCTCGCGGGAAGCTTGGGACCGAGCCAAGGAGGCTATGTGAACGAGCAAGCCACCCGCAGCGGAAGCGCCACACGAAGACATGGTTGCCTACCACTATCATCTAGTGAGAGCAGCCGCAACCATCAAGGACGCTCGAATAGATCTAGCCCGTCGAAGAAGAGCGGCAGATGTATCGAGTCAACGACGAGCTGAGCTGCCCCTAGCACCCTCGGTCGGTACCCGACCCGCGAGGAAGGGATATGCATCAACATCTAGGGACATCGAGTCCTTAGGCGGGACCAGCAGATCAGTCGCACCTTCCCTCATGAGGGTTGATGACGACGGGAACGTCTACCCGCAAACTCCAGCCGCCGCGGTCCTGGCCGCAACAACCTACATGCAGATGAACCAGCCGACGGAAAGCGATCCTCGGGCTGAACAATATAAACACGTGCGCAAGGGGCTAGGACTGGCAGCCGCAAGGCTCGCCTCCTACGACCGCAGGAAGGCCGCAGAGTAGCTGGAGAAGGAGCAACAGGAGAAGGAGAAGGAGAAAGAAAAAGAGGCGTCTCGAAAGCATAGGAGCTCTTCGCCATGAAGGTACAAGTCGCCATGTCGTGGTCGAGGAAAAGAAGCCCGACGTCGCGGCGACAGTCGAAGCAGCAGCGAAGACAGCCTGAGAGACAAAAGCTCGCGACATCACAGCAGCCGCTCGCGAAAACGAAGCAAGGAGCCAAGGAAGGACGCTAACCGCGACCGGCCAGGACATGACGCGCGATCGGACATCGCACAGAATAAGGTGGACAAGTCAAGGGCATCGCGATATAGCGAACGCTCTTTGTCCGGTTCTTCGGATGACGAAACCTGCGGTGCGCTCTGCTTTGCCCGCAACATCCGCGAAGCACCTCTACCCAGAAGATTCAAGCTCAGCACAGAAGTGACAAAGTACGACGGCTCACTCGAGCCCTCTCAATGGCTAAACGATTACCTCACAGCAGTAAAATGCCAACGTGGGAACAAGAACACGGCTATGCAATATCTCAATCTACATCTCGTAGGCGCGGCCAGTAGCTGGCTGGAAAGGAGACCAAGATCCTGTTACGCATCGTGGGACGACCTGCACCGCGACTTTTGCAAAAACTTCCAGTCGACCTACAAGAGGCCGGCCACCATCAAAGAACTGCGAGCCTGCAAGCAGAAAAGTGGCGAGTCCACCCGCGAGTACATCCAGCGATGGACCATGCTCAGGAACACCGCGGGAACCATCTCGGAAGAAGTAGCGATTGAAGCCTTCGCAAAAGGCGCCCGAAGAACTGCTTTCAGAGAAGAACTAGGCAGAGCCGCACCCAAAACTATTGGGGAGCTAATGATCATAGCCGAAAAATGGGCTAACGGAGAAGACGCAGTGCGCAATGAGAGAGCATCATCGCCTGCACACGAAGAAGACCGCCATGGCCGAAGGAAGAGGAGGAAATATTACGATCACGAAGATCGAGAGGAGATGGTAGCGGCGAAATTCACGCGAAGTCGCGACACTGGCCGCCGCGGAAGTCGCGACTGGAGACCAAAGGCTGAAGGCAAAACTCCCGGGGAGGACCTCGACGCATACTGCTCGCTACACCTATTTACAGATAAGCGCGCGGGCAAAACTAAGGCAACACACCTTCTTAAGGATTGCCGAAAGTTTATCGAAATCTCGGAGGCCTTCTCAAGGAAAAGACCGGCAACCAGTCAAAATTATCCACCGCTTCTAGGAGCAGGACACCAAGGATTCCAGCCGCCACAACCCCTGCCTCCACCCGCAAATCCAAACATGGCGTTAGCTGCACTGCCTGCGCCACCTGCACAAAACACTGGAGCCAACGCGTACCCGAACCCGGCAGGACAACTAGCAATGATCCAGAAGGTATGTCCATCTCGCAGAGCTCAAAAGACTAACACAAGGCAGTTGTGCATGGCTGTGCAGACACCGCCAACAAAGCCCGAATACTTGAAGATGGCGGACCAACCGATCACATTCTCGATGAAAGACCACCCACCACAGGTCTATCGACCAGGACACGCCGCCCTCGTCATCCAAGCGCAGATTGGCAACTACGACTTGGCCCGCGTATTCATGGATGGTGGCAGTGGCATCAACATTATCTACGCGGACACACTCCGTCGGATGAACAAGAACCTGGATGGCCTTGCGGAATCAGAAACATCCTTCCACGGGATAGTTCCAGGAAAGGCATTCCGTCCGCTCGGAACAATTAACTTAGAAGTTGTCCTGGGCACTCAAAGCAACTACAGAAGAGAATTCCTCGACTTCGAAGTCGTCGACTGTCCCTCACATTACCACGCCATTCTTGGTCGAACAGCGTTCGCCAGATTCATGGCAGTACCGCACTACGCGTACCTGAAGCTCAAACTACCTGGAGAATATGGTGTGATCACCATCGACGGAGATTTTCAGAAATCCAACAAGTGCAACATTGAATTCAATGAGATCGCAAAATCTTTCGGGATGCAAGAAGAACTGCAAGAGCTGGCAAAAACCACGGATCACTCCGGGATGCCCCTCACGAAGAAAAACGATCCTGAGCTGGAGTTTAGCGCCAACAGTGACACCCGAAAACATCAAGTGCACCCGACAGATTCTGCGAAGACAGCGATGGTCTCAACCACCCTTTCGCAAGCATAGGAAAGCGCTCGTCGAACTCCTCCGTGAGTACTGGGAAATTTTCGCCTGGCAGCCCTCAGATATGCCAGGAATACCCAGGGAGTTCGCCGAGCCCTCACTTGAAGTCTTTCAAGATGCAAAACCCATCAAACAGACTACTCGACGATTTTCAGAACCCAAGCAGAAAGCGCTTGGAGAAGAAGTAAACAGATTACTAGCAGCAAAATTCATCAGGGAGATCAAGATATCCACTTGGTTAGCAAACCCAGTGCTGGTCCCCAAAAAGAACACCGACATCCTTCGGGTGTGCATCGACTACACATCATTAAATAAGCACTGCCCCAAGGATAACTTTCCCCTCCGCGAATCGACCAGATCGTGGATTCTACGGCAGGCTGTCAACACCTCTCCTTCCTGGACGCCTATTCGGGATATAATCAGATCCGAATGAAGCAGGAGGATGAAGAAAAGACAGCATTCATCACACCACACGGTGTCTACTGCTACACGACAATGCCCTTCGGGCTCAAAAACGCAGGCGCAACATATCAGCGCTGCATGCAAAAATGCCTCGCCAAGCTCATTGGAAAGAACGTACAAGTGTACGTTGACGACATCATCATCAAGACTCGAGTAGAGGACACACTCCTCGAGGACATTAGAGAAACATTCGACGCCCTCAACGCATACAGGATCAAGCTCAATCCGACAAAATGCGTCTTCGGCATTCCAGCAGGAAAACTTCTCGGGTACCTGGTATCCGCCAGAGGCATTGAAGCCAACCCAGAGAAAATACAAGCAATCTTGACAATGAAGGAGACAACCAATCTACGCGGAGTCCAACAGCTCGCAGGGCGACTAGCCGCCTTGAGCAGGTTCATCGCTCGATTGGGGGAGCAAGCATTACCCTTCTATAAGCTGTTGAAGAAAACGGACAAATTCGAGTGGACACCAGAAGCTAAACAAGCGTTCGCAGACCTGAAGCGATCGTTGCAAAGCAGACGCGTCCTTGCAACACCGCAGGAAAAGGAGCCACTCTACTTGTACCTAGCCGCCACAAACCAGGTCATCAGCACATCAATCATAGTCGAACGACCTGACGAAGGCAAAGCGTACGGAGTCCAACGACCGATCTATTACATCAGTGAAGTGCTCTCGCCATGCAAGCAACGATATCCTCATTACCAGAAGCTCCCATATGGAGTTGTTCTTACAGCTCGAAAACTCAAGCACTATTTCCAGGAACACGCTATCACAGTGGTTAATGATGCGTCACTCGGGACAATCATGAAAAACCCTATGGAATCCGGAAGAATAGCAAAATGGAGCATCGAGCTAGGCGCTTGGGACATCACCTATGCAGGACGCAATGCAGTCAAATCCCAGGTACTCGTGGAATTCCTAAGCGAGTGGACAGAGCTACAAACGCCCGGACCGCCTGAGTACACAAGCAACTGGATAATGTACTTTGACGGATCCAAAAGAAACGAAGGAGCAGGAGCTAGAATCGTCCTCATATCGGCTAGGGGAGACAAGCTGCAATACGTCCTACGATTGGAATTTCCACCCGATGATCCAGCATCGAACAACGACGCAGAATATGAAGCCCTCCTGCATGGGATGAAGATGGCAGTCGCCTGCGGAGCCACCCGATTAATGATCTACGGCGACTCCAATCTCATCGTGCAACAGACAATGAAAGAATGCGACGCAATTGCTGAAAACATGGTCGCATATCGTGACATGTACAGCCTACTCGAAGGAAGCTTCAAAGGATGCGAGCTGAAGCATATTGCAAGATCTACCAACGAAGAAGCAGATAGGCTGGCAAACATGGGTTCCACAAACACACCCATACCGCCAGGAATATATTTAGAACGGATGACTAAGCGATCGGTAAAAGTCAAAAAAGCTGCAGGAGCACCCGCAACACCAGAAACAGAGGTCAGCCCGCAAGTCGCCATCATCGAGCTTATTGATAACATATCACAACAAGTTTTTCTGGTCGAGCCAGTCTGGACGCAGAAATATCTCGACTACTTGACCGCCAAGCAGCTCCCGGTAGATCCTTGCGAGGCTCGGCAGATAATCAGACGCAGTAAATCCTTTCGGGTGGTCAACGGAGAATTATACAAGCAGAGCATCTCGGGTGTACTTCAGCGCTGCATCGCACCCGAAGATGGCAAAGAATTACTCCAGGACATCCACCAAGGAGACTGTGGACATCACGCTAGCTGGAAAGCAATCATGGGAAAAACCTTCCGAGCAGGATTTTAAAGGCTCACGGCAGCCAACGACACAAAGGAGCTGGTCGACAGGTGCGACGCTTGCCAGCGATTTGCACCAAGACCACACGCACCCGCTACGGAATTGCATATGATACCAATCGCCTGGCCCTTTGCACAATGGGGGCTGGACATGGTAGGACCACTACACAAGTCCACCCCGGGTGGATACACACACTTGCTGCTCGTAGTTGACAAATTTACCAAGTGGATTGAGGCCATGCTAGTAACCTCGGCTAGCGCCCAATGCGCCGTCAAGTTCCTCGATTCCATCGTATGCAGATTCGGAGTACCACACGACATCATTACAAACAATGGTATAAACTTCACAGCAAAGGAAACACAACAATTCTGCGAGGAAAAAGGCATCAACTTCAAGTTTGCTTCAGTTGCCCATCCGCAAACAAACGGACAAGTCGAAAGATCCAACGGCTTAGTTTCAGCTGGCATCAAGAAATGTCTACTCGATCGTATGCACCCAGCGGCAGGAAATTGGGCTGAAGAGCTACCCTCCGTACTATGGAGCCTCCGCACAACTCCAAACCGGTCCACAAACTACACACCATTTTTCATGGTATACGTGGCAGAAGCAGTCCCTCCCGAGGATGTCAGATTCAGCGCCCCACAGGTTGTGCCTTACAGCGAAGAAACCTCCAACAAGGCACTCGCGGAAGATATGGACGCACTCGATGAGATGCGCGATATTGCGCTCGCAAGATCCGCAGTATATCAACAATCACTGCGAAACTATCATAGTCGCCGCATACGCCACAGAGCATTCGCAGTTGGAGATCTGGTGCTGCGGCTCAAGCAGAAGGAAGGACACAAGCTCGAGCCACCATGGGAAGGACCCTTCATCATACACGAAGTTATCCCAGGTGGAGCCTACAGGCTGAAGAACCCATCGACTGGAGGAATCTATTCCAATCCTTGGAATATCGCACACCTCCGCAAATTTTATCCCTAGATTTCCTTTTCTCGCAATAATAAGGCTATATTAGCCACTCTTGTAGCTCGAACACATGACTTCTCAGTCATCGCAATGAAATACATGGTTTCTCAACCATACTTACTCGAAGATTATTCGTCCTTACATGCTAAAAAGTTACAGGTATACACCCTATAAACACACGGGGGCTACGCCTAAAACTCAGCATCACAGGAAAATTTATACACACAGGGTTACACACCTTACAACAGTTTTTTACAAGATATACAGCATAAACAGGATGTATACATCCTACAATCAATCATGGCGCTGAGCATTCTCAGTTGCCAACACTCTATCTAGTTCATCAGAGGTCAATCGAATGATTTCTTCCGCTGCAGGACGAACAACATCATAATGCGGCGAAATATCATCGATTGGACCATCCGGAAGTCTAGCTACGGAGTTAAAATTCACCTCAGGATGCCATATCCGGACAAAGGAGAGAGCCACCACCGCGCCGCAAGTCATCTGATTGTGAACACACTCGCGAATCTCTCCCTCTTGCCCGAACAGCCTGAGGAGATAGCTCCAATCTCCAGGACCCCTTTGCAGCGGATAGAACGCAGCGTTCATCGTGACCAAGACCTCGTGAAAAGAACTCACAAGAACTGTCGTGGGATAATCACGGCAGACGTTACCGGGGGTAACGGATCTTGGGGCAAGACGACACAGGCGTTTGGGAGAGGGTTTAGCTCAGAGGAAAACATGATGGAATTCGATCTGGTAGCCGGCAATCAAGTCGCCGAGTCTCCGATCTCAAGATATTAACTCGACTCTCGTGTTATACTGGATACTCGATACCAAACAATATTGCTAGGGTTCTTAGATCTCTCTCAGCTAAACCTAGGGGTCGGTTTATATAGCACCCGTACCCTCTGGCTTACCCTCCAAAACGCACCCCGAATCCTACCCGGACACCGCATACAAACCCTAACTTTCCCTTACCGTAACCCACAATCCGGGTTACGAGGCCTACAAACTTGGGCCTTCCAGAAGTTTCTTTATCCTTAGCCGGATCTTGCGCAACGTCCTTTGGGCCGGGTTACACCTTGGAGTTGGCCTACCGGGTTATTATCCCTCCATCAGTAGTCCCCAGAATAGCTTGGGCTTCACGAATCCGTCCTTGAAGCGCCTGCTATTCCCTGAAAAAATATCAAACGCACAAGTGTATGGAGGCCGGGTTAAGGTGCTTTGATAAATAGCTAGGCCTAACTCCATGGTGGCCATATAGTAACCCGGCTTTTCTCCAAGTACTTGGCTTAGCTCTCCAGGTCTAAACCCTGATAAAAAATGCCAAAAGCTCGACTTACTTTACTCGATAATTAACCCTGATATCGCGGAAAATATCTCCTTCTTATTTCTGCCCGGATATCACGTTCAACACTTGAAGCATATCTCGAAAAATCCGCACAGATGACCGTTATCCCAAAATTTCCGGATCCCGCCTGTTAGGATAGGTTTATCCACCCACATCTTATAAATAGAGCCTAGAGGGTAACTTAGATCCCAACGTTTCATTCCAACCTTCCCTTTGCTTCCTTATTCCCTGCGCTCCACAATTCCACAAGAATCTCAAGCCGCCATCGTAGCAAGGCCGCCGTCGACCACGTTCATCCCTGAACTGCTCCGCGCCACCGCCAAACTCTGCCACCGCGCCTTCATCCCGCTCATCAAGGGTTGCAGGAGGACATCCAGATCGCGACATCGGCCGCCGCCACGCCAGATTCAAGCTCCTCCCAGTAAGTATTTGTTAAGATAGCTCCGCAATTTTTTCGATTCACCTTAGATTGGATCTAGGTCAACCTGCGAGCCGTTCTTCCTATTGCACCGGATTAGATCGATTTGACGCTTGCTAACTCCTTTAACCACATGTTTGATGATTATACCTCATCCTCCTACCATTATTAATCACCAATTTCTTCGTAGAATCGTTCGCAAGTTTTCCAATCTAGATCCATTTCGCCTTAATTTTCCGCGCATAACATTGACACCCGGAAAACCCTCCTTTTCCGGCTATTTTGCTTGCAGTAGATACATGGGCAACCATCCGTCTTCCCCAAATACTTTTCCATACGTAAGTGACCAATAATCTCCATAGTTGTGCTTAATACCCGGATACCTCGCAATCTCCACTCCATGGCGTGATACCCGGATAGTTCTTAGTTTTCATACTTTCTTGATACCCCAGACTCGGATAATCCAATACTTCCGAGTCTTATTTCCTGTACCTTTTTTCCTTGTGTTTTGCAGGTTGATCCCATGGCTCCCAAAAGGCAAGGGAAACAGCCGGCCCAGGCGAAGACAACCCAATCCATATCCGCCAACTGGGGGCGATCCACTGTCACAAAGGCCAAGCTGGAAGAATTGGCCGAGTTGGGGGTTCTTCCCCCTCATAAGGACATCCACTGGAGGGCGCCGGGTGATGAGACCCGGCCCACACCCGCCGACGGCGAGGTAATCTGTTTCCTAGAGCACGTGACCCGGGGATTCCGCCCTCCGGGTTACCCTTTCTTTCGCGAGGTCCTGAGCCACTACGGCCTCCGGGTATTCGACATAGGGCCTAACTCCATGTTGAATATTACCCACTTCATTGTCCTATCCGAATCATACTTGTGCACTCCGCCAAGTTTGACTCTCTTTATTGAACTTTTCCAGTGCAAGCCGTGCCGCGAAAGCGGTGACGGAGCACTTCTCACTTGCGGCGGGGTATCCATCCAACGCTGCAAAAACTCCCCAATGCCAACCCTTAATTTGAACTCCCATGTTAAACACTGGCAACTATCCTTCTTCTACTGCCACGACACCACTCCACCCGGCGAGAAGAGACTGCCGGGTTACTCGGAGGGCCTCCTCAATACTTCCGAGAATTTCAATGCTTTCGCCCCTGACTCAGACAGGGAGGCAATCATACCTTTGCTAGCTAAGTTAGCCGTTCTCTCAGCCCAAGGCCTTCTTGGGCTCAACTTAGTGAAAACTTGGGTCGACTTCCGGATCCAACCCAATTCTATTCGCTCCAAATTGATGTGCGAATACTCGGGGCACACCACAGACGCCCTTCGATATTCCACTAAGAGCTTTACAGCCGGGGATACCTGTCGTGGGATAATCACGGCAGATGTTACCGGGGGTAACTGATCTTGGGGCAAGACGACACAGGTATTTGGGAGAGGGTTTAGCTCAGAGGAAAACATGGTGCAGTTCGATCTGGTAGCCGGCAATCAAAGTCGCCGAGTCTCCGATCTTGATATAACAACTCAACTCTAGATTTCACTAGATGCTCGACACCAAGCGCTATTGCTAGGGTTCTAATATCTCTGTCTAAATTAGACCTGGGGGTCGGTTTATAAAGCACCCGCACCCCCCTGGCTTATTCCCCAAGGCGCACCCTGGATCCTACCCGGACACGGCGCACAAACCCTAAGTTTCCTTTACATTAACCCACAATCCGGATTACTGGGCCTACAAACTTGGGCCTTCCACAAGCTTCCTTATCCTTAGCCGGATCCTGCGCACCGTCCTTTGGGCCGGGTTACTCCTTGGAGTTTGGCCTACCGGGTTATCATCCCCCCGTCAGTAGTCCCCAGAATAGCCTGGGCTTCATGGATCCTCCTTGAAGCGCTCGCTATTCCCTGCAAAGATATCAAACATACAGGCATATAGAGGCCGGGTTAAGATGCTCTGATATTCAGCTAGGCCTTACTCCACGGCGGCCATGTAGTAACCCGGGTTTTTTTCCCCAAACACCTTTAATTTTCCAGGTCTAAAACCCTAATTCCATACTCGATAATCGATCCTGATATCACGGGATGGATTCCCTTCTCTCTTTTATCCAGATGCCTTGCTCAATATTTGGCGCATATCTCGCAGAAACTTGAATAAATAGCCGTTTACCTCCGCAACTCCCGGCCCCCACTCACCGAACCGGGCTTACCCACTTATACTATAAATAAGCTCCTTGGGGGTAACCCGAACCCTAACGGCTCATTTCCCCCCATTCCGCTTCCTTTCTCCTTCTCAGCTCACTCCCACTGAGCACCACCACGGAAATCCCGCGCGTATCACCGGAGCCCATCGGCCGGAGGCTGCGATCCGCCACGACTCGCCCCGCGCCGCCGCCGAGATCCGCCGGCGAATCCCCATCCGGCCCGCCAAGGGCCGCAAAGGGACACCGGGCTTGCGCCATCTGCCTCCGCAAAGCCTCGCTCAGATCTCCTCCGGTAAGCCACTTGCGTCCGTTAATTCGCCCGTGCACTTTTTGATTTCACCTTAGATTAGATCCAAATCGACCCGCCAACGATTCCTCGGCCATGCCGAATTAAGTTGCCAACATTCTTTCCAGCTCGCATAATAGATAGGTTATGGGTTCCAATCCATTCTCCTACTACCTGCAAGTACTAATTTCGCCACAAATCCAAAGATAAGATTCCCAATCTGGGCCCGATCCACTCAAAATTTCCGCCTCGGCCTCAATCACCCGGCCGGACTTCCCCCTTTCAGTTCCTTTTATTCGCGATAAGTGCCTATGCGGCCATCCATCGTCCCCAAAGAACCCCTTCAACACTTAGATCTCCATAAGTTTCGTCATAATACTTGATACCCGGACAATTTCGAGCTTTACTCGGTGAACTAACACCCGGGTTACACGCAATTTTCCATGTCTCAATATTACCCCACCAATACTCGGCCGACTAACAACTTCCGGGTCTTAGTCCTCTTATCCTTTTACTTTGTACTTTTGCAGGTCGACCACATGGCTCCCAAAAAGCAAGGGAAAACTCCAACCAAAGTTAAAGCCGCCAACTCCATCTCCGCCAACTGGGCGCGGTCTACAGTCACCAAATCCAAGTTGGAGGAGCTAGTGGAGCTGGGAGTCCTTCCTCCTCAAGAGGATATCCAATGGAGAGTGCCGGGTAAGGAGACCCGGCCCACCCCGACAAAAGGCGAGGTAATTTGCTTTGTGGAACATGTGACCCGGGGCTTCCGCCCACCGGGTCACCCCTTTTTCCGTGATGTTTTGAATCATTACGGTCTTCGCGTCTTTGATATCGGGCCTAATTCTGTTCTCAACATCTCCCACTTCATAGTCCTTTCCGAATCATACTTGTGCACTTCGCCAAGTCTAGCTCTTTTCATCGAGCTTTTTCAATGCAAACCGTGCCGCGAGAGCGGTGACGGGGCGCTTCTCGCTTGCGGCGGGGTTTCCATCCAGCGCCGCAAGAATTCTCTGATGCCACCCCTCACCCTTAATTCCCATGTCAAGCACTGGCAGCTCTCCTACTTCTACTGCCAAGACACCTCCCCACCCGGCCAAAAGAAGCTGCCGGGTTACTCAGAGGGTCTTCTTGACATCTCTGATAAATTTAGTGCCTTTGCCCCTAACTCGGACAGGGAGGCAATTCAACCTCTTTTAGCCAAAATCACCACTCTCACAGCCCAAGGCCTCATCGGGCTAAACCTGGTGAAGACTTGGGTAGATTTCCGGATTCAACCCAACTCTATCCGCACAAAGTTAATGTGCGAGTATTCAGGGCAACCTACAGACCCGCTCCGGTACTTCGACAACATCTTCGCAGCTGGCGATACTCATAAAACCATCAAGGGCTTTCTGACCGAAAAGCTTGAGGTAATCCGGAACATATCCGGGTTAGAGCCCTTCACGCTTGAGAACCCAGCCCCCAAGGTGAAAACCCGACTTTGATGCCTTTACCTTTGCTCTTTCCACTCAATGCAGTTAATAACCCTTATGTTAACACTTTTCAGGCTGATGATGATTTTTGGAAAACCAATGCCTCCCCTAGCTCCGAAAGTCCAGAGGAGCAAGAAACTATTAACTCGGACGAAGGTACTCTCCGGATTTTATTTGGTTCCCTTGAACTCACCATAACCCCTTCATTTCCAACCATAACTTTGATGATATCCAGAACAAGAAGATGACGAAGAAGAAAACTCCGATGGCAAAGTAGAATCTGCCAGCGACGAGGAAGAACTGGAGCCGACAGTCAAGGTCGGATCCAAAAGAAAGACTCAAGAGGCCACCTCCAAGGTTTCATATCTCCCCCTCGCATTCAACTCGCATTACTTAAATGATATACTTGAGCTACCTTGACGTTATCCCACTGGCCGTTCTTGAAGGAGTCGCCCGTGCCCAAGCGTAGGTCAACTCGAAATCACCCGGGTGATGATGCCCTCAACCCGGGTATTTCATCGACCCCCCCGCGGCGGGCTGGTAATTACCCTATCTTTTCTGGGTCAAAACATTCTCTTTAAACCATTCCCATATGACATCTAACTTGATAATTTCCAGCTTCTCCCGAGTCCAGCGATGGATTTCCTTGTGACTTTGCGGTGAATACCGGGTAAGATCCCCTTCCTGATGTTCCACCATATTTCATCACCCTTTCTTGACTGTGTATTTAGCTACTCACTGACAACATCTTATAGGGCCACGGTCGTTGTCAGCGATCAAGAGGAAACGGGGACCGAAGGCCCGGGTAAGGGGAGCCCGGCTGATAAGACTACAGCCGCGTCCAGCGGTGAAAAACAAGCGTCGCCGCCAAACCCGGACACGCAAGGAGCCGAGTATCCAATTGCTTCCCATGCAAGCAAGAAGAACAAAACCACCGTCTTGGGTGCAGAAGAAGGAGCGTCGGATTCCGACACACAAATGACCCGGGTTCCGCCTCCTACTAAGAAGAAAGCTCCTTCCCGGAATTTCCAAGGCCCCGGGTCTTCTGATACGAGTAAAGACACTTTCGATCAGTTGATGGACACTCTCCTGACTATGAAGACTTCGGAGAGCCAAATCTTGGAGCGCATGGCTGCAGAGCACCAGGTAAGGACACTTTGTATCTCATATTGCATACCTAGTCCCCAAGTTCCAAGTATGACTTGCAAAAGTGATGCTTGGTACTTTACGCCACATTCAGCTTTCCCTACAATCCAACTAATACTTGCATTCCTTGCTACTTACAGGCACAGATAACCCGGTCTGATGAAACTTTGCTGAGGACCGAACAACTTCTTCTTGCCGAGATGAAACGAAGGGAAATCCTTGAGGATGACATGAAAACCTTGAAGAAAGATGTTTCCAAATACAAGAAGAAGTGCAATGCCGCTCAGACCGAACTGAAGAAACTATCGGACCAGGTCTCCGATACTTATCAGATCTTGCTCAGTAAGTTTTCTACTGTCGATTGGCTTCATGTCTTTGCTTTATTGTAACAGACTCGGGATTACTGATACACTCTTTCTTTTGTTACGACTGCAGGCGCCAACCTTGCGGCCCCAGAGGAAAATGCCATTGTCAAGGCTAGAACCCTCAAGACTGTGCTCCGGACTTTCTTTGCCGGCACAAAATTTATATTGGATGCTGTGAAGTGGCCTACGGAAGTATATCCGGGTGAAGAGAACCTCGTTCAAGCCTGTTCCACTGTGCCTGGGTGGATTGAAATCTGGAAACGCTCATCATGCCGAATTGGAATGACCCGGGCTTTTACTCTGGCCAAGGCTTTCTTTCCAAAGCTTGACCCGGCAAAGGTAACATCCGGGTTTCCCGAATTCAAGGCTGACGGTTCCAAATTTACACCCAAGGATTTCAAAGCCATACAAGCCGCAGTGCGCCCCTCAGCTACCGCTTTGGCCGATAGCTTGGATCTAAATACGATTATGAGTGCATACGACGCTGATGGCAAAGTTATTACGGAGGAAGTGCCCCCGCCCTTTGATATCTTGGAGAAGTGGGTTTCTAGCTCGGCCAGGAAGAGGGAGACGACTGCGAAGAGAGAGGCCGAGTTAGGATCGGGCCCGTCTGCCTCTACACCAGCCGTCCCTCCACCAGTCCGCCCTGATGCAATGAGTCCGGGTAAGGGTGCCGGGAAGGCTAAGCAGCAAACCCAGGACTCAGACCCGGAAGGCCGTGCTTAGGAGGCTGAATAGGGCCGTACTATCATAATACCTTGTAATGCTTTGTATTCACACTGTTATGCTTTTGATGGTGCGCCTGTGCACCCCTGAAACTGGCGCCGTACCTTGTAACGTACTTTTAGTCCGTGATATACTTTGCGGCTTTCCTGGCCTTTTGATAATCGTATTGCTTGCCTATTCTTTGAACTTTTTCTCGATACCCGATTCTCTATTTTGGCTCCCTTCGTAAGACTCGGTTTTCCGAGTACCAGGGGCTTTGATACGTGGACTTTTTTTAAGTCCCCAAGACTCGGATGGTGAGGTTTTTCGAACTGCGATAGCCAAGTAGTTTGTTTCTGTTTCGAAGTCCCCAGTCCCCAGGACCCAAAGTACGAGTCATGGGGGTGCGGCCTTTCTCAGGGAACAAATTATTTTTTACCGAGTCGCAAGCCTAAAGCCATTCCGTGTGAATACTGAAGTTATGCTTGATAGTTGTTGAGTTTCCGGCTTTTAGCCTTGTACTCTGCATAAACTTGTGGTTTAGATGACCCTTTTGACTATCTTGTACTGTAAGCCGGCTTTCGCGTGGATACCATGTTGTTACATCCATACGAGAACAGTGTCAGGCAAGTACCATTGGGCTTCATGGCTGATTGTAATCGTAAGCGAACGAATCATGCCACTTTAGTGCAAGTCACATCGAGCTTAAGTAAGAAAAGTCAAGAAAATTTGGCTCCTTTGTCCAGTTATAAGATTGCAGCCGTACTCGTTTGCGAATAATCGGCCCTTATAACTTATAGGCATCAAGGCCGGGTCTTTTGGGTTGCTAGCTGGGCTACTTGAGCCGCCAGCCCCCGAGACCTGTGTATACTCAACATTCTTAATGATACGGAAATACTGATGCCACGTGGATACTACTTACTTGCAATCAGGCTGTAACGAAATAGGACTTGATAACCATCTCTTTATTGCTGCGAGAAAGTTTGGATCAGCAGGCCGCCTCATTAAAAACCTTCCAGTCCCCTTAGGTACCCTCGGTAGGAAAAGAGCGCGTCTGAAACCTGCTGCCCGTTACATTGTTTAGTTCTTCGCGGACACCGGTCCCGAACTGGCGTGACCGGTGCACATTCTCCACACGTTAGACTTTTTCATGACGAGTACCGGGTTTGCTAGCCAACCCGGGTAAGGTGTTTCCATGACATGGCCGGTTGTGAGTAACCCGGCAGCTTCTTCTTCTGTGGCGGATTGTTTGGAGGGGTCATCCTTGACAAAAGCCACCATTTTAGCATCTTGTGTTACCTTGGATTTTGCTCGTTCGCCTTCAGTACTCGGCCTTTTTGATGTGGCTCTACCCTCCGGGTCTGCTTGAGACCGGTACTGCTTGAGTTCTTCTTTTCTACAGGCCTGCTCGGCCATTGCTGCATCTCCTTCGTCGCATTCAGCTGCTATGTCTTGATTTCCATGTATGGTAATGGTCTTCTTGGGACCCGGGATTTTTAGCTGTAGATATACGTAACACGGCCTAGCCATGAATTTGGCGTAAGCCGGCCTTCCAAATAACGCGTGATAAGGGCTGCGCAATTTGACTACCTCAAAGGTAAGCCACTCAATTCGATAGTTATCCTTTGACTCTCCAAAGGCTACCTCCAATGCGATTTTTCCCTCGGGGCATGCTGAATGACCCGGCACTATCCCATGAAAAACTGTGAGCTTTTTTGCAGCTGAGACTCCTTGAGACCCATGCGTAGGAAGGTTTCCCAATACAGTATGTTGATGCTGCTTCCACCATCCATTAAAACCTTTTTCAGTTCGTACCCATTGACTTGCGGTGCGACTACTAACGCCAAGACTCCTGGGTGCTCCACTCTTTCTGGGTGATCCCTTCTGCTCCATGTTACCTCCTGTTCTGACCATCTCAAGTACCTCGGGATAGTTAACGAAACTGAGTTGACCGCTTGATTCAGTATCTTTTTATCCTTGTTAGAGCCTCCTGTGGTATGCACATGATATTGACCCAATTGTTTGGGGTTAGCCTGGAAACCTCCTGCCCCCCCTTGGTTATTACCTTGATTTCCGGCCGCCGGATTGCCGGCTGGGGGTGGGCCGTTGCCCGGGTTTGCCCCTGGACCCGGTCCTCCTCCCCGTCCTGCACCTCGCATAGCTCTGTGCACTTCCTCATTTTTCCATCTTTGTAAATCGGCGCACTGTTCTAGGGAGTGGTTAGCTGGCCTGCCATTCCTGCTATGCTTCGGGCATGCCATCCTGAATATGTCCCAATTGTTACCCGGCCTTGGTGGACCTTGATAGTTTCCTCCATTGTGGTTACCTCCGTTGAAATTTCCTTCCGCTCTGGGTCTCGAAGACCCGGCTTCTGTGTTGGCGACAAACTCGGAGCCTCCTTCGAACGGGCGCTTGTTCTGGCTATTTCCGTTATTACCTGATGCTGATCCATTGCCGGTTCTTCCGTTATTGCTTGTGTTTGCTTTTACTTTCTTGTCATCAGCTTCTTCTTCTGTAGTATCTGTCGCAGCGTGTTTGTTGCACGCATCCATCAATTCTCCCATTGTAACTTCCGACGCATTTCGACTGGACTTCATGCGAGTTAACTTTTGCACTAAAGGTATATACTTGCATGTTTTTGCCATGGCCTGTAGCGCATCCTTGGGCTGGATATCCGTGGATGAGTGAAGTATCTCCATAACCCGGCGCACCCAACTACGCGCCGATTCTCCCTTCTTCTGGACGCATCGCTCTAGATCATCAATAGTGAATAATTTCCTGCAGGTTCCGTGAAAGTGCTTGACAAACGCGGTCTTCAATTCCTCCCAAGACTTGATCGATCCTTCCGGCAAATTGGTGAACCACAATTTTGCTGCTCCTTCCGACATCATCAGGTACATGAACTTGGCTTGGAGGTTCTCGGACGCGTTGCGAATTGACATTGCCATCTCGTAACTGCTTAGCCATGTCTCGGGATCCATAGTTGGCTCATAATTCACTACTTTCCCTGGCTCTTTGAATTTTTCCGGGTAAGGTTCAGCTCTGATACTGTCCGAGAGACACTTAGGCCCTGCAAGAACGGTTGAGGCCGGCCTGGCTCTAGAAACGTGTGATACCGCGGGGGGCGCGGCTGGGCGCGATGCTGCGGGAAGTCCATGTGCTGCAGACCCGGCCGCGGCCCTCCGAGCCCTAGAACTGTCCACGACGGCCTGTGCTGCTGATGCTGCCTGAGCGCGGGGAGGAGGCGGCATTTGCTGCTGCTCTTCCCTCCGTCGCGCTGAACTTGTTTGGATATTCCCTTGCTGTTGACTGACGTATGGCGTCCCGTGCATACCGCTTCTGTGATCCGGATAATTGGCTTGCTGTGCCACCGCAGTGTGCAACAGATCGATGGCTTGCCGAGTCTTCTCTGCATGGGGCGACTCTCCCACAGGGATTTGATTCAACGCGAGTGTCGCTGCATATACATTGTCCATGGGGTTATTGTAGTGGCCGGCTGGTGTGCGGAACCGTGATGGTGGCGGTGGTGGTAGATCGCTGCCGGTTGTGACTCTAGTTTGTGGTGGGGGTAACCCGGTTCGCTCATTTGCCGGATGTGTCGCTGCTGTCACCTGTTGGGGTGCGGTTCCCTGGTTCACCACTGGTATCGGCTGGTCCTGAGGTGTAACAAATAAATTAGCCGGATTAATAATCCCGCCCATTGCGGGTAACCTGGTGTGGTGCCTTTGATGTATTCTAGACGTTTCCTCTCGGAGCCGGGTTTCCAACGCATCTAGCTCACGCCGCCGCGTGGCCATCCCTTGCCTTTCTGCCTCTACCTGCCTTCTTTGCTGTTCCAGCGCACGACGAGCCACATCCAGATCCCTGACGCGTTCCGCTGCGTTTTCCGGAGTGATAATCGTTGCGAGAACCGTGGGGTCTAGAATCAGATTGTTATCGAATAAGGCCGGGTGGCGCGGGTTCGAAGGACCCGCCCCTGGTGTCCGGTTTTCTAAGAATCCGAACGTGTTTGCATGCAACTCCTCATCCGCTGCTCTGCTGGTTACTGACGCCGACTCTCCATCAACCCAGGCCAAGACCGGGTCTCCGTTAGCCGCGCCCTGTCGCTGGGCCACTGCCTGAGCCGCCCCGACTGATGCCGCGGTTGCGTTTCCTTGGTTGGCCGCGGGGGCCGCATAGACTGCAACTCGGCGTACGATATCCGGTGTAAATTCATGCTGTTCTTCCTCACCGTTCTCCTCATACCGGTTTTCCAGTAGATCCAGGATAGACCCGGTATCATCTTCTCTTTTGGCCCGGTCGCGTGGGGTCCATGCCGGCTCCTCCAGCTGTTCCCACTCCGCGATGGGTTCTTTTGCCGGATGTGTCGTTCCAATCGATTCTTCATCATCTGATCGGGTAGACGTGGCTTTTCCTGGCATAGAATCAGATCCAACGTTGTCAGGGATCGAATTGGAAGCACATACCATACCAATGAAGACGCTGATCCGGCCGATCGTCACGACGGATCCGGATTCGAGGTGATCCGACTCCGGCCCCCAGCCGGAATCGTCCACCATCTTTTCTCCTTCGTGGTCGATGTAGACTTCGCCGATGACAAGATTCTCCATGCCCTTCCGAGCTTCTCCCGTGATGTAAACACCTTTGGACGCAGGCCCCACGGTGGGCGCCAACTGTCGTGGGATAATCACGGCAGATGTTACCGGGGGTAACTGATCTTGGGGCAAGACGACACAGGTATTTGGGAGAGGGTTTAGCTCAGAGGAAAACATGGTGCAGTTCGATCTGGTAGCCGGCAATCAAAGTCGCCGAGTCTCCGATCTTGATATAACAACTCAACTCTGGATTTCACTAGATGCTCGACACCAAGCGCTATTGCTAGGGTTCTAATATCTCTGTCTAAATTAGACCTGGGGGGCGGTTTATAAAGCACCCGCACCCCCCTGGCTTATTCCCCAAGGCGCACCCTGGATCCTACCCGGACACGGCGCACAAACCCTAACTTTCCTTTACAGTAACCCACTATCCGGATTACTGGGCCTACAAACTTGGGCCTTCCACAAGCTTCCTTATCCTTAGCCGGATCCTGCGCACCGTCCTTTGGGCCGGGTTACTCCTTGGAGTTTGGCCTACCGGGTTATCATCCCCCCGTCAATACCAACAAAATTATCAAGGGTTTCTTGACAGAGAAGCTGGAGGTGATAAGGAACATCGCCGGGTTACCTCCGTTTACTCGGGAAAACACGGCCCCAGCGGTAAGACCCGATACTCATAAGTTTATTTCCTCATCTTGACTCGATACTGCTCCCAGTTCTTATTTTCATCTTTATGTCTCAGGCCGATGATCCTTTCTGGACAGTTGAAACCTCCCCCCTTCCAGAGACCCGGAAGAAGAAGATGAGCCGGCTGACGGTGATGAAGGTATTTGCCCGGATCTTGTATTATCTTTACTTGCATCATTTTCCTCCTATTTAACTTTTTCCCACGAACACACACTCGGTTCGCAGGGCTGGTGGACGAAGGTGAGAATAACGAGGATGACCCGGAGGCTACCGAATCTGACCAAGAGGCAACAGTTGGAGCCAAGAGGAAGACCAGAGGGGCAGTGTCCAAGGTTCCTTTCTCCTCTATATCCTCTGAACCTTACTCCTTTGATGCCATGCGACAACTTAACCATCAATTATCGAACTCGTCGTACTTGAAGGATTCTCTTCCAGCCAAGCGCAGAGTAACTCGGAGTTCCCCGGGTGAGGATCCCCTTAACCCGGGCATCTCCACCTCCCCCGTCCATCGTGCCAGTGCTCCTCCGCCTCGTCCTTCCAATTCTCCTCAGCGCCACCCTTCTCCTAACCATCCACGTGCCAGGCAATTCCGGGTTCCGCTGTCGGTCCCTTTGACATCTTCGTCTGCTTCCAGCAGCGAGCTCCCACCGGATTACGCCGTAAATACCGGGTAAGCTTTTGCTATATGACATCTTTTTGATACCTGACAATTTTCAATCACCATTGCTAACTGCCTCCTCTCATCTTTCTTTTAGCGCTCAAGTCACCGTTAGTGACCCGGAGAATGTGGAGATGGATAACCGAGAGGCGGATAACCGTCAGACAGAAGAGCCGACTGAGAACGTAGATGCCGCGACTGGCGGTGATATTGAGAACAACCAGGAACAAGGCCCCTTGGGCGATCCACTTCACCAAGCCGCCGGGTCTCCTGCTTCATCCGAACCAGTGGACGAGGAGATCGAGGTTCCAGACACGAGGATGGGTTCTCCCAACCCGGATACTCAGACTGTCCGGGTCTCGACCCCAAGGGCGGGGAGAGCTCCCCCATCAGGCGACCAGGCTGCCGGCTCTTCCGGTGTCCGACCCGAGGACCTGACGTTTGGCCAAATGCTCGAAACCCTGCGCGCTTTGAGGGCTAATGAAGAAAACATCTTGGAGGCTTTAATAGCCAAACACGAGGTAAATCCGACTAGTATTGCTTGTGTCCTTATCCAGTCCCCAAGTTCCGAGTGAATTGATTCACAATTTGCTTGGAACTTTATGATATAAGCGACTGATAACTTCCCCCCTTTACCCGGCTAATCCTTCCTTGCATCCATGCAGTCCTTCGTGACTCAATCTGAGGAGAAACTGGCCGAGGCCACCAAGCTCATTGAAAAGGAGGTGGCTCTGCGTGAGGCGGCCGAGGCTGAGGCCAGGAGGAGCAGGACGATAATGAAGAAGTATAGGAGGAGGGCTCACACAGCAGAAGATGATCTAACGAGCCTTTCTGTTCAAATTGCTGATACGTATCGTGCTTTGCTCTGTACGTTTCTTCATCCGGGTTATCCTTTTGATAAATAGCCGGAGTTTCCTGACTCATGTTTCCATTTCTGCAGGTCCGGATGAAGTGATGCCGGACGAGGGTGACATTGCCAGGCTGAAAGCTATCAAGAGCGTTATCCGGCAGCTATGCGCCGGAACCAAATGGATCCTTCAAGAAATACGGTGGCCGGGTAAAGGGATGGCGATCTGAAGAGAATGCTAGACGCTTGCTCCACTATCCCCGAGTGGATTTGGCACTGGAAACGCTCGTCCTGCCGGGTCTTGCGCTTGCCAAGGCTTACTTCCCCAAGCTTGAGCTAGCCAAGCTTATGGGCGGTTTCCCGGAATACAAGCTTGATGGGTCCAAGTTCTCCGTGAAGGATTTCCAGGTCGTCCAGAAGGAGGTCCGTTACCCGGCCAACGTGATTGCTGACGGCTTAGATGTCGATTCCCTTGTTCCTGCGTATGATGCTGCTGGTGAAGCGGTTAAGTCGGATCTTCCCGAGCCGTATGACATGCTGGCCCGATGGAAGGAGGAAGCTGCTAAGTTGAGGGAGGAGGCTGCCAAAAAGAAAGCTGAAGCCGATTCTGCACCCGCTACCTCCACACCAGTCGTTCCTCCTCCTGCACGAGCCGGTACTACTGATCCGGGTGCTGCTGTTACCCCAAGTGATAGCAAGGGCAAGGCGAAGATGGACGCCGCGGCCTAGAACGCCGAGTGATACCTGATGCCTGATGCTACTTCATACGCGTCAGTTGATTGATGTGTTGTTAAAACAACTATCTTTGGATGGTGCGCCTGTGCACCTTTGGTACTATTTGCCGGAGTTTGTAATGCACTCTAAGTTCTTGATACACTTTGTGCTTCTTCTGATCGTTTAAATTTATCCGCTTTTGAATCGACTTGTTCTTGATATCTGACTTTCTTTACGATTCCTTTTGTGAGACTCGGTTTCCGAGTTTCGTGGGTGTTGACGGGAGGACTTGCTTCTAAGCCCCCAAGTCCCCAAGACTCGGATGTTTGGGTTTTTTGAGCCTTAGCAACTAAGCTACTTTTTCCTTTCCAAAATCCCGAATCGCCAAGACCCGAATTTCCGAGTCTGGGATATGTGGTCTTTTCGAAGAGAACAAGTTTTGTTGTTTGCTAAGCCCAACCCCGGAGCCGTTTCACATAGGTAATGAAGTTATACTTGATAAACATTGAGTTTCCGGCTATTAGCCTTATACTCTGCATAACTTGTGGTTTAGATGACCCTTTTGACAATCTTGTACTATAAGCCGGCTTTCGCGTGGATATCATGTTGTTACATCTATACGAAAGCAGGGTCAGGCAAGTCCCATTGGGCTTCATGGCTGATTGTAATCGTAAGCGAGCAAGTCATGCCACTTTTATTGCGAGTCACATCGAGCTTAAGTAAGAAAAGTCAAGAAAGTTTGGCTCCTTTGTCCGGTTATAAGATTGCAGCCGTACTCGTTTGCGAGTAATCGGCCCTTATAACTCATAGGCATCAAGGCCGGGTCATTGGGTTTGCAACTGTGCTATGCAAGCAATCAGCCCCCAAGACCTATATATACGCAACGTACTGAGATTAAGGAACATGAGAATAACCACTTCTTTTCTTGATATGAGAATGTTGGGTAAGCAAGCCGCCTCATTAAAAACCCATCCAGCCCCCAAGGGTACCCTGGATAGGAAAAGAGTACGTCTGAAACCTGCTGCCTGTTACATCGTGCAATTCCACTTGCCAATACAGTCTTTACTAAGTATAATATGGACGTAGCTGAGCCACGTTCCATGGTCTGTCTCTTTCTTGCATAGATGAAGTGGTATGAGCGGTGTCATTAACTGTAGCCGACTCTTCCCTTGCATCTACCAAGTAATATGATCCATTATGCAGATTCCGGCTTATGATAAACGGTCCTTCCCATGTTGGTGATAATTTGTGTTTTCCTTCGTTTGACTGTACCAGGCGCAGAACCAAGTCTCCTTCCTGGAATACCCGGGTTTTCACGTGCCGGCTGTGATACCTCCGTAGATCTTGCTGATATATGGCTGATCTTTCCAGGGCTTGTTCCCTTTGCTCTTCTAACATATCTACGGCGTCCTGCCGGGTCTTCTCGTTCTCTACCTCGACGTAAGCTGATACTCGAGGTGAATCATGAATAATATCACTCGGCAGCACTGCTTCCGCACCATAAACCATGAAGAATGGTGTCATCTGAGTAGATCTGTTAGGTGTAGTGTTGATACCCCAGACCACGGAAGGTAGTTCTTCGACCCATGCACCCGCGGCCCTAATGCAAGGGACTCGCAGTCGTGGTTTTAGTCCACGAAGTAATTCTTGGTTTGCCCTCTCCACTTGTCCATTGGCCTGCGGATGAGCCACTGATGCTACGTCAAGTCGGATTCCATTGCTACCACAAAACTTTTCCATTGCGCCAAGGGACATGTTGGTTCCATTGTCGGTAATTATACTGTGGGGATACCCAAACCGATAGATAATTCTTTTCAGGAACTTGACTGCTGTGACTGCTTCACAGTTGGTGACTGGCATAACCTCAACCCACTTGGTAAATTTATCAATAGCCACCAAAAGATGTGTCTTCTTGCAAGGTGACATATGAAAGGGACCAACCATGTCCATACCCCAAACCGCGAACGGCCAAGTTAGCGGAATAGTACGTAATTCCATAGCCGGCACATGGGTTTGGCGTGCGTACCTTTGACATCCGTCACACCTTGCCACTAAGCGCTCCGCATATGCTAGAGCCGTGAGCCAGAAAAATCCGTGTCGATAAGCTTTGGCCACAAGGGATCTTGTGGATGCATGATGCCCACAATCACCTTCATGGATTTCCTTAAGAATCTGTCGGCCTTCTTCTGGTGCTACACAGCGCAAAAAGACTCCTGCTGCACTCCTCTTGTATAACTCCCCATTGATGATCGAATATCCCTTTGCTCGCCGCAGAATTTGCCTTGCTAACACCTCTTGCTGTGGTAACTCGCCCCGTGATAGGTAGGCCAAAAACGGTTCTGTCCACTCGGGAATAGCACGTACAGTGGCCACAAGTCCTAAATCCGGGTCTTGATTTGCCAATTCCTCCTCTGACTCGGTTTTAACTGATGGTCGCCATAATTCGTCCAGGAAAACGTTAGGTGGAACCGGCTCTCTGCGCGAGCCGAGTCTAGCGAGGGCGTCGGCTGCCTCATTCTTTCTTCTGTCTATATGCTCCACCTCGTACCCGGAAAAAAATCCTGCAACCGTATCAACTTCCCTGCGGTATGCTGCCATAGTTGCGTCCTTTCTATCCCAAGTTCCTGACACCTGCTGTACCACAAGGTCCGAATCTCCAAAGCATCGTATCCTCTTAATGTTCATCTCCTTGGCTACCTTTAAGCCATGCAATAGGGCCTCATACTCGGCCACGTTGTTGGAACAGTCGAAGTGAATTTGTAGTACGTAACTCAATTTGTCTCCTTTTGGTGATGTTAGCACCACTCCAGCTCCTGATCCCTCGTACTGCTTTGATCCATCGAAGTGCATAATCCATGACTCGGAGTTTGGAACCATGGTAGTCATGCCTGTGTGTGTCCAATCATTAACGAAATCAACCAGAGCCTGAGATTTGATTGCTGACCTGGGCTCGTAGCTGATGTGATAATCCCCCATTTCTATCGCCCATTTGGTTATTCTTCCGGTCGCATCCGAGTTTCTGATGATATCCGACATTGGTATTGAGCTAACCACTGTTATGGGCTGTTCCTGGAAATACGGCTTCAGTTTCCGGCTGGCCATAAAGACCCCGAAAACCAGCTTTTGCCAATGCGGATAGCGCTGCTTTGCCTCTGATAATACCTCACTGACATAATAGACCGGCCTCTGGACTGGATAACCTTTCCCATCCTCTTTACGCTCCACAACCACTACTGCACTGACGGCTCGGGGGCCAGCTGCCACGTATAGCAACATAGGCTCTTTAGGACCCGGGGCCGCTAGTACTGGTGCCTCAGATAACTGCTTCTTTAGTGCTTCGAACGCCTCATCCGCCTCTTGATCCCATACGAATTTGTCGGATTTTCTCAAGAGCCGGTACAAGGGTATTGCCTTTTCTCCGAGTCTTGATATAAATCGGCTCAAGGCTGCTACGCAGCCCGTGAGCTTTTGAACATGCTTCAAATTTTCCGGCTTTTTCAGACTTTGGATAGCTTTGATTTTGTCCGGGTTTGCTTCAATTCCTCTCTCGGAAACGATAAAGCCAAGTAATTTCCCGGCTGGAACTCCAAATACGCACTTTGTCGGGTTAAGCTTCATCTGATACCTCCTTAAGTTCTTGAACGTTTCTTTTAGATCGTCGATAAATGTTTCTGCCTTCCTGGTCTTGATAACCACATCATCCACATAAGCATGGACGTTGCGTCCAATTTGGTCCTCGAAGCACTTCTGAATACACCGTTGATAAGTTGCGCCAGCGTTCTTCAACCCAAATGTCATGGTTTTGTAACAAAAGGCCCCAAAAGGGGTTATAAACGATGTTTTCTCCCAATCCTCCCTCTTGAGTTTAATCTGATGATATCCGGAATAAGCGTCCAGAAAGCACAATAGGTCACTCCCAGCTACTGCAGCTATGATCTGATCTATCCTTGGTAGTGCGAACGGATCCTTTGGGCAATGCTTGTTGAGACTCGTAAAATCAATGCACATTCTCCACTCATTGGTCTTTTTCATCACTAGCACCGGATTTGCTAACCAATCCGGGTGAAACACTTCCATGATGAAGCCGACTGTCAATAGCCGAGCAATTTCTTCACCTATAGCTTTCCTTCTTTCCTCATTCATCTTCCTCAAGCCCTGCTTCACAGGCCTGGACTTGGGATCTACATGCAAACTGTGCTCTGCCAACTCTGTAGGGATACCCGGCATGTCGCTAGGTGTCCAGGCGAATACGTCCACATTCGAACGAATAAACTCCACAAGTGCCTTCTCCTGTTCGCTGTCCAAGTTAGACCCTATAGTAAATTGCTTAGTGGGATCACCTTCGACAAAATCTATCATCTTGGTGTCATATGCTGCCTTGAATTTTGCTCTTTCGTCCTCAGTATTCGGCCTTTTCAATGCGGTTCCATCATCCGGATCTACTTGAGACCGATAATACTTGAGTTCTTCTTTTCTGCAAGCTTGCTCGGCCATTACCGAATCTCCTTCGTCGCACTCGGCCGCTATATCCCGGCTTCGATGTATGGTGATGGTCTGCTTAGGACCCGGAATCTTCAGCTGCAAATACACATAACACGGCCTGGCCATGAATTTGGCGTAAGCCGGTCTTCCGAATAGTGCGTGATAAGGACTGCGATCAGACCAAAAGTTATTCGCATGAGGCTTTGAGCTGCTAGCTTCTTGAAGAATGTGGTTTTCTACCCATTGTTTTTCCTCCCTATCATCCAGTTTAACAACTGAAGAGCAAACATACACGATCATACAAGGAAACAAGACAAAGAAGACTCGGGGGCTGTATTACTTACACAGCAAGTCTCTAGCGACAGAAGCCAACTCGTCCATCAAAAACTGTTCGCGCTCAATCGCTAGTTTTTGTTTGGACTTCGCCACATCGGCTACCCCGCGCAAAGCTTTCAGCTTGCGCTCACCCTCCTGGACCTGATCACGAAGACCCGCATAGGTCCCAACAGCGGCAACAAGAGGATTTGCTGGACTAGCACGCCCACCTGAAGGTTCCGCGGCAACCCCAGCAGCCTGGAAGAATAGAGGGAAAGGAGTAAGATGCCCTATTCGAGATATATCTAGTCGCATATTTGACGGGTGCTCGGGGGCTACTCCCCTCGGGAGGAAACATAAAACACACAATTGCGGGAAGCATATCAGAAGAGCATCTCGATTAAGACAATGGAAATACGGGAGCACATCCCAAGGTTCATTACAATCAAGGCAATTAAGTCAAAGAAAGATAAACTAAGGAACTACACTGGTGCTGCAACTCGCGGCAGTGGTCCCTCCCTTAAGACGAGCAAACAACGCAGATAACTTCCGAGCAAGAACTCCGGCTAGCTCGCCAAAACGACGAAGCCCTACCTTTTTGCCCGTGGAAGGATCGACAGGGAGATCCGAGTAGGCCTCCTCCAAGCCGCTAACTCCATGCGCCAGCGCGAACTGGATGGCCGTCTTCGCCCCAGACTCTGACTGAGCGACCGCGTAGGCATCAAGGAGATTGCTCTCCGAGAAGATCTTCAGCAGGTCACCTAGCACGGGTGGAGACACAGCGTTGACGAGGAGGCTACCATGCAGCTGTGTCAACACTTGGGTGGCATTGCCAACCAAGGTGCAAACTCCTTCGGCATGCCTCCTAAGCTGAGCGAGGGAGTCCGTCAGCGCGTCCACCCGCTGGACTCCAGGATCTTCCAGAGGAGTACCCAGAAAACCTACAAAGGAAAAACGTCAAGACCCGAAGAACTCACCGGGATAGAAGAGAAAATTGCAAGATAAAAACAGCTTACCCGCGAAACGCTCGTCGAGAGAGCGGAGGAAGGCGACAAGGTCAGCATCCGCCTTAGTGCCAACATCCTCCAAGCTCTTCAGAGCGTGCTCGGCAGCCGCAAGCTTCCCTTCAAGATCAGCGGACTACGTGCGGGAAGCCTCAAGTTCTTGTCGAATGGCCGCCAGATCGACCCCTTGAGCGGCTGCCCGAGTAGAGGCGCTCGCTTTCTCAGCCTCCATAGACTCGACTTGAGCTGTGCGGCAATAATCGTCAGAAAACAGATATTGGTGAGGACAAAGATAAAAACAAAAGAAGATGAAGAATTTACTTTTCAGGAGTTCATTTCTGAGGCGAGTCGATCACGATCCGCTCGAAGGACCCCGCATTCCGACTCAGCGAAAAGTACGCGGCGACCAATTGCCGCAAGGGAGTCAACAAGCGACTGCAAAAAACATGAAGATGGAGGAATCAGAAGAGTAAAATTTGAGCCTATACCCGAATGTAAACATTCGAGTATAGCCTCGGGGGCTAGTCCCATCGGGAGCACCGCCGTGCACCCGATAAAACTAAGAAGAAGGAAAAACAGTTTCTGAGCCTGTAGCCGATCGCATGCTATCGATTACAGCCTCGGGGGCTACTCCCATCGGGAGCACTGACATGCACCCGATAAATTCGAAGTTGACAAAGCATTAAAGAGTTAGATAGCAAGGCTTACCTGGCCCTGAGCAGAAGAAAGAGGATCCGCTGAGCTACCCGACACCTCCTTCGGAATCGAAGCACCAGCAGCAAAACTAGGAAGTGTATACTCCATAGTCGCCGCCTTGGGGGCTACGCTCGGTGAATCCCGGGCAGTATCGATGGTGGGAGTCTCACCCGCAGCTCCTGCTTTCCTCCTCTTTTCGACGGGAAGAGAAGAGACGAACCTGCGAGGGCTGATAGCTTGCAATCTAAGGTGAAAACAATAAGTCAGAAAAGATGCGAAAGGAAATGTTCGACTAAAGAACAAACGAAGAAAACTTACTCGTCATCTTCTTCCTCGTCCAACATATCCGCATTCCAGGCGGTTTGGATAGTTGGAAATGAAGGGGAAGGAGGGCGCGTGCGCAATGGAGTGACAAGGATAGGAGCATTCCCGAGTGATTCCTCCAAAGAATTATCTTTGGAGGTCGCTTCATCATCCCCCACCCGACGGCGTTTACGGTGAAGGAGACCACCATTCGAGTCCTCCGCGCCATCCGAAGAATCGCGCTCAGAACTCGAAGAAGCGTTGGCAACGCTGGTATCGGCCGGGCCGTCCAGGTTACTCGCCAACAAGTCCGAGGCCTCCTCCCCAGATACTGGCGGGTAGCAGGTGGCCACGGATAGGCTCTATAGAATTAAAAGTAGAAGAAAAACGAGAGGAAAAGTCAACCGACCAAATCTCAAAGCAAGGGAAAGAAAAAGAAGACAAAAAGAGTCAAAACTTACTTCGTCTGGCGGTGGCCTCGCGGCTTCGAAAGCATGTACCGGGCAGATGGGGAAGCTGTCGCCCTCCTTCAGATTGGTGATAGCCGCGATCTTCTTCTCGAATTCGGCATTCAAGAATTCTTCAAGGCTTACGCGACTGGGATCTTCGACGCCCTGATACTCCCACATCGCGGATGGCCTATCCTGCAGGGGCTGCACCCGGTGCTTGAGGAATACACTCGCCAAGTGTAGACCATTCAGTGCGATTCCTACGGCTTGGTCGCGAAGAATAGCCACCTTGGCGAGTAGGGGAGCAACTACTCGGTTCTCTTCAACCGAGAGCTTGTGCGCCTAGGACTTCCGCCTCTTCAGAACAGCGAACGGGTGGAATTCGTGGACTCCATCCGCGCTGTTGTCGGTTACGTAAAACCATTTCTTCCTCCACCCCAGAGCGGAGTCGATGAAGTGCATGGTGAAGTAGCCAACTTCTGGCCTCGCCTGGATCCCGAAACCGCCGGTGCGCAGCGGCTCCCCAAGCTCAGTCTCCACCCACGATTTCTCGCGGAAGATGCGCACCTTGAAGAGGGCCTTCCAAAGGCCCCAATGGGGGCGAATGCCCAGAAAGCACTCGCAAAGAACGATAAAGCACGAGATGTGCTGTATCGCGTTTGGAGGCAAATCATGAAGCTGTATGCCATAGACATACATCAACGCGATGAAAAAAGGATGGAGAGGGAGAGAGAGCCCGCGCGACACGTGATCTGCAAAGATCACGCGCTCGTTCGCGCGGGGATTGGGTACCTCCTCCTTCTTGGCGAGGCGTACCAGTTTCTCCGCTTCTGGAGGCAGCAGCCCTTCCCGCTGCATCCCCTTGACGCTCTTAGCCGTGGTATTGGGTGAGCGCCAGTCACCTGAGCGTGGCGCAGGTGGCGCAAGGCCATCTCCTGAGCCTGTCAAAAAAAGGCCATCTCCTGAGGCCCTCGATGACGAAACGGTGGCGCGCTTCTTGCCGCCTGCCATGACCGCTAGCACGAGCTTGAGAGAAGAAAGAAGACGAGCGCGAGGAAGAAGATGGACTGGAAGACGAAGGGTGGGAAATTTTCACCGTTTCTCCAAGACCCGTATTTATACACGGAGCTACTCGATCCTGGCCACTCGATGCGCCACGTGGCGTCCATCGCAGCCACCACGTGTGAAGGCGAAACAAGGAGGCGGTGAATGCTGTTTCCAGCCACGATCTTAACAGAAGATCGTGCGCATTTACTGCACGGTTTGCGTGAAAACCGGGAAGGACGTCTCGTTTCCCGGTCAAAAAGCTGACTAGGTGGGCCAGCTCTTCTGCTCTCGCTCTGTCACGTCCCATCGAGAGAATAAAGTGCGCCATGACGTCATAGCGTGCATCATCAAACTGAAGAAATTTTCGAATGGAAGGTTCAAACACGAAAATAACTTCGTATGAACAAACTCCTTCGAATAGAAGCAACTCTTTCATGGACGAATCATGAAGCAAGACCTCTCTAACAGAGAAAAATACCCTACACACGAAAACTCTTTCGTATGGGCGCAACATCCCAAACATGAAAGCTCTTTCATATGGGCATAAAACTCCTACCACGAAAACTCTTTCGTACGGATAAAGAACTACTAATTCAAAAATTACGCGAGTAGGCAGAACCTGCCTTTTCATTCAAATGATATTTATACATCATAAAACCTGGATTGTTCAGCCGACTAGGCACATATGGATGCCATATTCTTTCGAATATGAAGGTAAGACCCGAAAGATCTCTCTTAAGGGCCTGGAATCGCACTCAAGCTGCGTCCTCCGGTATAATTCCGTGTCAACAACACGAAGAAAAATCCCAGCGGACGCGCCGGGTACCCCCATAGGTTAAGTTCGACTCGGTAAGACCACAACAGCCCAGTCGCAACAATCACCTCATCGGGTTCGAGTCGGAGGTCTCGAATCTGTGTAGGCCAGACTTGTTTTTGCCCTAGTTGCAATTAATTGGCCCTGATCTTTCGGGAGAGCCAAGCTACTGTGCCATATCCTTCTGCGATAAAAAGCCATAAAAACAGGCACTTGCATTACTCGACACTCGGGTATAAAAACTCATTACACAGGGTATGCACCCTTCAAACAGGAAAACAACCATATTGGTTATCCGATAGAAAGAAAGACAGAAAAAGGTCTGACCGTCTACTCGACTGGAAAAATCCCACTCGAGCAAACGCTCGGGGGCTACTGACGAAGGCATGGATCCTAGACCCTGCGGGTAAGGACACCCCGTCTCAGGCCCAATGTTAAGGCCCAAGAATAGGAGCCCTTGGAGTATTCCAGAAGGCCCACGCAAAGCCCACCCGCACTACCTTGCGGGTTAAGTTAGGAAATATGTAACCGACCTAGGGTTAGAGTTTGAGCCCTCTCCGGGCAGGGTTTGAGACCTGGCCACCTATATAAGGCCAGGAGAGCCACCGGAAGAGGACCAAGCAATACCGCAACACAAAAGCCTTGAGCTCGAGATCATACTCTCGACTTGAGCCACCATCATTGTAACCGATCTATTCAATTAATACAGATCGACAGAGGCAGGAGTAAGGGTTTTACCTCTACGAGGGCCCAGAACCTGGGTAAATCTTGCCCCCTGTTTAGCCGACGATCGCCACCAGCGCTCATGGGTTCTCCTATTCGAAACCCTATGGGTTCACCCGAGGGATTTGTAGAGTCTCAGATTCGACACCCTTCTTTTAGTTCTTGTTTCGAGGAGGTCTTGGAGAGCCGGCCTTATGAGATTCGCATCTCTTCCAATATCCGTGCATGGAAAGGGAAATGCACTTGTGAGCGCCTGTGCAAGTGTCCTCATAGTCTTCCTCATCATCATCCTCCTCTTCAACTTCTTCAACTCGAGAAATTGCCTTTGACTTCAAAGCTAGATTGGGTGACTTTCCCATTACTCTAGATCGAGTGAGAGCATCATCCGCACTCTTATGCGATAGGTATATGGAAATGAACTCACTAAGAACACCAATGGAGTTGAGGGAATTGTAGTCCGCTCTTGTCCGTATGCTAGTGGAGAGATTCTTCTCGAAGGGTGTAATTGCTTTATGAACTTCCTCTTTGTCCACTCATCAGAGATCTCTTCTTTTCCAAAGTCCCTCAATTGATTGGCAAGGGTGACAACTCTTCTATATAGCTCCTCGGGGGACTCATCCTCTTGCATAACAAAGTTCTCGGACTTGTCAATGGCCACAACATACTTGGATGATTGGATGCTAGCATTCCTGTCGTGGGATAATCACGGCAGATGTAAGCCGACACTCGAGGCGAATCATGAATAATATCACTCGGCAATACTGCCTCTGCACCATAAACCATAAAAAACGGGGTCATCTGAGTAGATCTGTTAGGTGTGGTGTTAATTCCCCAAACCACTGATGGTAACTCCTCAACCCATGCGCCAGCAGCTCTGATGCATGGGACTCGCAGCCGTGGTTTTAATCCACGAGGTAACTCCTGATTTGCCCTCTCCACTTGTCCATTAGCTTGTGGATGGGCCACTGAGGCTATGTCCAGGCGGATGCCATTGTTTCCACAGAATTTTTCCATCTCACCCAAGGACATATTGGTTCCATTGTCCGTTATTATGCTGTGAGGATACCCAAACCGATAGATAATCCTTTTCAGGAACTTGACTGCCGTGACTGCTTCATAATTGGTAACTGGCATAACTTCAACCCACTTAGTAAACTTATCAATAGCCACCAAGAGGTGTGTCTTTTTGCAAGGTGACATGTGGAAGGGGCCAACCATGTCCATACCCCAAACAGCAAACGGCCAGGTTAACGGGATGGTCCGCAATTCCATAGCCGGCACATGGGTTTGGCGAGCGTACCTTTGACATACATCGTACCTTTCCACCAAGCGCTCCGCATCTGCTAGGGCCATGAGCCAGAAGAAACCGTGTCGATAAGCTTTGGCCACAAGGGATCTTGTGGATGCATGATGCCCACAATCACCTTCGTGGATCTCCTTCAAAATTTGCCGGCCTTCTTCTGGTGCTACACAGCGTAAAAAGACTCCTGCTGCACTTCATTTTTACAGCTCCCCATTGATAATAGAATAGCCCTTTGCTCGCCCCAGAATTTGCCTTGCTAATACTTCCTGCGGTGGTAACTCGCCCCCCTGATAGGTAAGCCAGAAACGGATCTGTCCACTTGGGAATAGCACGTATTGTGGCCACGAGCTCCAAATCCGGGTTTTGGTTAGCCACCTCTTCCTCAGACTCGGTTTTAACAGATGGCCTCCATAACTCGTCCAGGAAGACATTGGGTGGAACCGGCTCTCTGCGCGAGCCGAGTCTTGCGAGCACATCTGCTGCCTCGTTCTTTCGTCTGTCAATATGCTCCACCTCATACCCGGAAAAACACCCGGCAACCATGTCCACCTCTCTGCGATATGCTTCCATAGTTGCATCTTTTCTATCCCAAGTTCCTGAGACCTGCTGCACCACGAGATCCGAATCTCCATAGCACCGTATCCGCCTGATGTTCATCTCCTTGGCTACTTTCAATCCATGCAATAATGCCTCTTACTCGGCCACGTTGTTGGAACAATCAAAGTGAATTTGCAACACGTAGCTCAGCTTGTCTCCTTTGGGTGATGTAAGTACCACCCCAGCTCCTGATCCCTCGTACAACTTAGAACCATTGAAGTGCATTACCCAAGACTCGGAACTTGGTGTCATTGTGGGCATGCTAGTGTGAGTCCAATCATTGATGAAATCAACTAAGGCTTGAGATTTGATTGCTGACCTAGGCTCGTAGTTGATGTGATAATCTCCCATATCGATGGACCACTTGGCTATTCTACCTATTGCATCTGAGTTTCTGATAATATCCGACATTGGTATAGAGCTAACCACTGTTATGGGGTGTTCCTGAAAATAGGGTTTCAATTTCCGGCTGGCCATGAAGACCCCGAAAACCAACTTCTGCCAATGTGGGTAACGCTGCTTTGCCTCTGATAGTACCTCGCTGACGTAATAAACCAGCCTTTGAACCGGGTGATGTTTTCCATCCTCTTTGCGCTCAACAACAACCACTACACTAACCGCCCGGGGCCCGGCCGCAACGTATAGTAGCATGGGCTCTTTAGGACCCGGGGCTGCTAAGACTGGTGCTTCAGATAACTGCTTTTTTAGTGCCTCGAACGCCTCATCCGCCTCTTGGTCCCAAACAAATTTATCGGATTTCCTCAAGAGCCGGTATAAGGGTATCGCCTTCTCTCCGAGTCTGGATATAAACCGGCTCAACGCTGCTACGCACCCTGTAAGCTTCTGAACATGCTTCAGGTTTTCCGGCTTTTTCAGACTCAGGATAGCTTTGATTTTGTCCGGATTTGCCTCAATCCCTCTTTCGGAGACGATGAAACCGAGTAACATTCCTGCTGGAACTCCAAATACGCACTTTGTGGGGTTAAGATTCATCGGATATCTTCTCAGATTCTTGAATGTTTCCTTTAGATCATCAATGAATGTTTCCGCTTTCCTGGTCTTGATCACCACATCATCCACATAAGCATGAACGTTGCGTCCAATCTGATCCTCAAAGCACTTCTGAATGCACCGCTGGTAAGTTGCGCCAGCGTTCTTTAGTCCAAAAGTCATGGTTTTGTAACAGAAAGCCCCAAAAGGGGTTATGAACGATGTTTTCTCCCAATCTTCCTTCTTGAGCTTGATCTGATGATACCCGGAATATGCATCCAGGAAACATAATAGGTCACTTCCAGCCACTGCATCTATGATCTGATCTATCCTTGGAAGGGAAAACGGATCCTTTGGGCAATGCTTGTTGAGACTCGTGTAATCTATGCACATCCTCCACTCATTACTCTTTTTCATCACGAGAACCGGATTCGCCAACCAATCCGGGTGAAATACTTCCATGATGAAGCCGGCTGTCAATAGCCGAGCAATTTCTTCTCCTATAGCCTTTCTTCTCTCCTCATTCATTTTTCTCAGGCCCTGCTTCATGGGCCTAGATTTGGGATCAACATGCAAGCTGTGCTCCGCTAACTCGGTAGGGATACCCGGCATATCGCTAGGCGTCCAAGCAAAAACATCCTGATTTGAATGAATAAACTCCACGAGTGCTTTTTCCTGCTCATTGTCCAGGTTAGATCCTATAGCAAATTGCTTAGAGGAATCACCTTCGACAAAGGCCACCATCTTGGTATCTTGTGTCGCTTTGAACTTTGCTCTCTCATCCTCAGTGTTCGGCCTCTTCAATGGTGTTCTATCATCCGGGTCTACTTGAGATCTGTAATATTTGAGTTCTTCCTTCCTGCAAGCCTGTTCTGCCATCGCCGCGTCTCCTTCGTCACACTCAGCTGCTATGATCCGGTTTCCGTGTATGGTAATGGTTTGCTTGGGACCCGGGATCTTTAGCTGTAGGTATACGTAACACGGCCTGACCATGAACTTAGCATAAGCCGGCCTTCCGAATAGCGTGTGATAAGGGATGCGCAATTTTACCACCTCGAATGTGAGCCACTCCACTCGGAAATTGTCCTTTGATTCCCCAAAAGCAACCTCCAAAGTGATGTTTCCTTCAGGGCACGCCGAGTGACCCGGCACAATACCGTGAAAAACCGTAGAACTTTTCTGTAGCTGGGACTCCTTGAGACCCATGCGTAAGAAAGTTTTCCAATATAAGATGTTGATGCTGCTTCCGCCATCCATTAAGACCTTTTTCAGCTCATAACCATTAACCCGTGGCGCAACCACCAATGCTAGCACACCGGATGCTCTATTGTTTCCGGGTGATCCTTTCTGCTCCATGTCACCTCTTGATCCGACCATCGCAAGTATCTCGGAACAGCTGAATTGAGCGCGTGCACTGCTCATTTAAGTATCTTTCTATCTTTATTAGAAGTTCCTGTAGTATGTACGTGATATTGTCCCAACTGCTTGGGGTTAGCTTGGAAACCTCCAGCTCCTCCCTGGGTATTACCCGGATTACCATCTCCTGGGTTGCCTGCCGGGGGTGGGCCGTTGCCCGGGTTTCCACCTGGACCCGGTCCTCCTCCCCGGCCTGCACCTCGCATAGCCTTGTTTATTTCCTCATTCTTCCACCTCTGTAAATCCACACACTGCTCCAATGAATGATTAGCCGGCCTACCGTTCCTGCTGTGTCGCGGATACGGCATCCTGACGGCATCTAAGTGGTTAGCCGGCCTTGGTGGTCCCTGTTAATTTCCTCCATTGAAGTTTCCACCGTTGAAATTTCCCTCTGCTCTGGGTCTTGAAAACCCGGATTCTGTGCTGGCGACGAACTCGGAACTTCCCTCATATGGGCGCTTGTTCTGATTATTTCCATTATTTCCTCCATTGTTATCCAACGCAGATCCGTTGCCGGGTCTTCCACTATTGCTTGCGTTTGCCTTTGCTTTCTTATCATCAGCGTCCTCTTCTGTGGTATCCGTGGCGGCGTGCTTGTTGCACGCGTCCATTAACTCTCCCATCGTAACTTCTGAAGCATTCCGACTGGATTTCATGCGTGTTAGCTTTTGCACTAAGGGTATATACTTGCATGTTTTTGCCATTGCTTGTAATGCATCCTTTGGCTGAATATCCGTAGACGAGTGGAGTATTTACATAACCCGGCGCACCCAACTGCGCGCCGATTCTCCCTTCTTTTGGACACACCTTTCTAGATCATCGATAGTAAATAACTTCCTGCACGTTCCATGAAAGTGCTTGATAAATGCGGTTTTCAACTTATTCCATGACTTGATAGATCCTTCGGGTAAATTGTTGAACCACAACTTAGCGGCTCCCTCTGACATCATTAAGTACATGAACTTGGCTTGAAGATTTTCAGATGCATTGCGAATCGACGTGGCCATCTCATAGCTGCTCAACCAGGTTTCTGGATCCATAGTCGGCTCATAGTTCACCACTTTACCTGGTTCCTTGAATTTATCCGGGTAAGGCTCAGCCCTGATGTTATCCGACAGACACTTAGGCTCGGCAAGATTAGTCGGCACTGGCCTCACTCGAGAAACGTGCGATCCTGAGGGGGGCATGGCGAGGCGTGCTACTGCTGCTGGCCCGTGCACCGCTGACCCGCCGCGGCTCGCCTTGCCCTGGAACTGTCCACAATAGCTTGTGCTGCTGATGCCGCTGGTGCTGCTGGAGCACGGGGAGGAGGCGGCATTTGCTGCTGCTCTGCCCTCCGTCGCGCTGAACTTGTCTGAATATTGCCGGTATTACCATGTTGCCGGCTGATATACGGTGTTTCGTGCATTCCACTCCTGTTATCCGGGTAATTGACTTGCTGAGCCACTGCCGTGTGCAACAGATCTATCGCCCGCCGGGTCTCCTCCGCATGGGGTGACTCTCTTACGGGGATGCGATCCAATGCCAGTGTTGCTGCATATACATTATCCATGGGGTTGTTGAAGTGACCTGTTGGTGTACGAAATCGTGATGGTGGTGATGGTGGCGCTGTGTTGCCAACAGCAACCCCTGCAACGTGGGTAACTCGGTTTGCACGTTTGCCGGCTGTCCTCCTCCGGTCGCAGGCTGATGTCCAGTTTCCTGGTTCACAACCGGAATTGGTTGATCCTGGGGTGTGATAAATAGCGTGGTCGGGTTTAAAGTTACACCCGTTGCCGGTAATCTCGTTTGGTATCTCTGATGCATCCTGGTGGACTGAACCTGGAGCCGGTTCTCCAACGCTTCCAGCTCACATTGGCGCGTGGCTATCCCTTGCTTTTCAGCTTCCACGTCTCTCCTTTGTTGCTCCAATGCACGGCGGGCTACATCCAGATCCCTAGCACGCGCCGCTGCGTTTTCCGGGGTTATCACCATAGCTAGCACCGTGGGATCCAGGATCAGGTTGTTACTAAACAGAGCCGGATGTTGTGGGTTTGAAGGACCCGCCCCTGGCGTTCTGTTTGCCATAAACCCGAACATATTTCTCTGCATCTCGCTATCCGCCGCCCGGGTGGTGATCGAAGCCGACTCTCCGTCAACCCGGGTCAGAACCGGGTTTCCGTCAGCCGGGTTTTGCTGGTGGGACAGCGCTCGCGCCGCTCCGACCGCGGCCGTAGTCACGTCCCCCTGACTGAGATTGGTCGCAAGGGCCGTGTAGAACGCGACCTGGCGCGCGATGCCTGGTGAAGACTCGTATTCCTCCTCATCACAGCTATCCTCTTCGTACCGGTCCTCCAGCAGGTGCAGGATAGACTCGGTATCATCTTCTCTCATGACCCGGCCACGCGGGGTCCATGCCGGCTCCTCCAGCTGTTCCCTCTTCGTGGTGGGCTCTTCTATCGGATCTATCGTCCTGACCGATTCTTCTCCATCCGACTGAATGCAGGTCGCTTCTCCTGACACAGAATCATATCCAAAATCATCAGGGATTGAACCGGACGTACGTACCATGCCGATGAAGACGTTGACCCGGCCGATTGTGACGACAGATCCGGACTCGAGCAGATCCGACTCTGGCCCCCAGCCAAAATCATCCACCATCTTATCTCCTTCAGGGTTGGTGTAGATCTCGCCGATGACGAGGTCCTTCATGCTCTCCCGAGCTTCTCCCGTGATGTAAACACCCTTGGACGTAGGCCCCACGGTGGGCGCCAACTGTCGTGGGATAATCACGGCAGACGTTACCGGGGGTAACTTATCTTGGGGCAATTTGACTCTGGTGTTTGGGAGAGGGTTTAGCTCAGGGGAAATCATGCTAATAATCGATCTGGTAGCTCTGGCAATCAAGTCGCCGAGTCTCCGATCTAGGCTTACAATCTTAGCTCTCGTGTTACAAGGGATACTCGAATATCTGATAAAACTCATCCTTACTCTAACCCTAGGAGCCGGCTTATAACTTACCCGCCCCCCTGGCTTCCTATCCAAGGCATAATCGGAGTCCTACCCAGTCACCGCATACAAACCCTAAGTTTCCTTATCGACACCCAGAATCCGGGTTACGAGGCCTACACTACTTCTTGGGCCTTCTAGAAGCTACCTTTCCTTGAGCCGGGTCTTGCGCGGTTCATTTTGGGCCGAGTTACGCCTTGGCATTAGTATACTGGGTTATCATCCCTCCATCAGTAGTCCCTAGAATAGCTTGGGCTTCGCAGGATCCACCTTGAAGCGCACGCTATTCCCTACAAAACAATAAACATACAGTTTCATAGAATACCGGGTTAGGATGCTTTGATAGTAGCTAGGCCTAACTCCACAGGTGGTCCATATGGTAACCCGGCTTTCTTCGAGTCTGGCATTACTTTTCCGGGTCAACACTCCGAGAAAGCACACAAGACCCGGACTGGCACTATTCGTTAGCTAATCCGAATATCACGGTTGTAATCTGTCTCAATCTCTTCCGGATATCTCGCAACGGGAGCCTTGAATGCTTATCCCGAGAAATCCGGTTAAGTATCTTTTTTCCGAAAATTTGGTTCCTGCCGCTCAAACCTAGGGCGCTCCACCCCACGCCTATAAATAAGTGTTCTAGGGGCAACCCTAGATCGAGCACTCCATTTCCCCCATCTTCTTCTCCTTCAATTCCTCTCGGCACCCTCTCGCTCGAGCTCAAGACCGCGCCGCCACGGCGTCCACGGGCACGCAACCGGAGACGAGCCGCCGCCGTCTGCGCTCTGCATCAGTCCCCGCCGCGCCGCCGTTGACCTCCGCCGCCGCGCCCTCGAGCAGCTAACCGGAGGGTCCAAGGGGCCACCGCAACTGCGCCATCTGCCGCCACCGCGCTCTCCTCCCGACCCCACCGGTAAGCCATCTTTCTCCATAGATCTTCCCTTTGATTTCATTCGACTAGATCGGTTTCACCTCCGCCCTTGGATGCCCTTATTGTATCTTGCTAGTGGAACACTTCACCTCGCTATTCCACAATCAATACTAGTTCTAGATTCAATTTCATACCCCACAATACATCTCCAGCACTTGTAGTTGCAAATTTCCTCGTAAATTTTTCCGCCTAGATCCAATCTGTCGAAATTTGTTCGCAAGTGTTCTTCAGAGAGTCGGATAATGATCATTTTCCGGGTCTCGAGTCACTTACACTTTGCATTCTGTCTCCCGTTTTTAGATCGCCCCCATGGCACCCAAAGCCAGCACGAAGACGAAAGGGAAATAGCCGGCTAAGGCAAAGCCGAGTCAGTCTGTATCTGCGAATTGGGAAAGGTCCACTGTGACCAAGGCCAAACTGGAAGAGCTCGCAGAGTCGGGCGTCCTCCCCGCCCGGGAAGACATCCACTGGCGCGTCCCTGGGGAGGAGACTCGGTCCACTCCGGGTATTGACGAGGTAATCTGCTTCGTTGAACACGTGATCCGGGGCTTCCGTCCCCCGGGTCACCCCTTCTTCCGTGAATTGCTAAACCATTACGGTCTCCGAGTTTTTGACATAGGTCCCAATTCTATGCTGAACATTACTCACTTCATTGTTTTGTGCGAACCATATTTATGCATTCCTCCGAATCTTGCACTCTTTCTCGAATTGTTCCAATGCAAACCTTGCCGCGAAAGCGGCGACGGGGCCCTCCTGGTTTGCGGGGGGGGGGGGGGTTGTAAGGACCCCAGACCGGCAGTCTGAAACCCTACGTATGCATACATTCACGATCCCAGAAAGATCAGTCGTGAACAACATACACAGTTGGCACACAGAAATACATCATCCATTACACGAATACATAAAGGTATTACATAAAATATCACATGATCAAGTTTAACGCAACTGCCACATGGGGCAGGCAACTTATCAAACACAGCGGAAGACAAATAAAATACAACGTAGTTGAGCCCAAGTCACGCCTTAACCTACAGGCTGCTGACCCGGAGACGATCCTAGTTCGCAAAGCCGTCAACTCCGTACTTCTCTTCATAGATCTCCTTTGGAGACTCCTTCTCCAAATCTGATAAGTAGATACCAGGGGCGAAACCATAATGAGTACATTTGAATGTACTCAGCAAGACATCCATCATGTCACTTACCAAACATGCAAGTATGCTTATATGGTGGAATAGGTAGGCTATAAATATGGTTCACTATCAATGGTGTTCATATATTATGACACCACAGTTGCAGTCAAGTTTATCTGTATCTTCGTTGAAGAAGATACTTCAGAAGAAAATAAAATAATATAGTTTTATTTCTCTTGTAGATATCACATGTACAAGAGGTTTTGTAAAACTTTGTTAAAGAATATTTTCTCTTTGCAAAACTTCTTGGAATCAGTTTCCAGAATTCTTGCTTAGAGTAGAAAAGGTTTTCTTTGCAAAACACTTGGTTTTGTATAACAACATCTGGCTTTCCATCATCGACGATACCTCCACGGTATAAGTTTCCATTCCTTTCCGAACTTCACAAGTTCAACACTTCCTTTCCAAAATTCCTTTTTCCAAAACTCCTTTTTGAAAACATTGACACAATGCTAGCTACATGGCCATTCAACTGTCCATATCCGAGGACGCGGCTTCTTCGAAAAAGTTGTACTCTGCAGAGGTGTACACATCCACCAGATCCAGTACACCTCCCGTGAACAATCACGGACTGTAACAACAGTATGTAAACATCAGGTATCTGATCATAACCATCCACTATGTTCAAGCTAGAATATGCCTATCTCTCAGTTGAGTTTTACCACATCCCCGGCACCGAGCTAATCCCCGCCAAGCCAGGATGCCTCAACTGATGCATCCGGAGGGAAAATTAATCCCACACTTTATATGTCTCCACGACATTCGGTTCAGAGGATCGCATCCCCTATAGCACATTGAGATAGCACACACTAATAAGAACAAACTTCAAGTTAAGCCCCTTGCCCATGTTGGGGTAGGGTGGCAGTACGGTAAAGGTTGTCCGGCGAAGACTAGGTTATGTGTCATTTTTGAAAAACACCATTTTCTCAAAAAATGACCACTTCCACATTCCTCCGGAGAACAAGGATCCGCCTTTTCTCCGGGTTTTTCCGTAAAGCCTTTGTTTTGTAGAATCACAATTTTAGGGTGTCCACTTAGGGACTAGTATATTTGATGGTAATAAATACCATGTGGTGGCTTATGGGCTTGGTATTACCAAGTTTAACTACTGACATGATAGTGACCTATAATATAGTATAGTAGTAATTTCCACATCAAAAATAGTTTTGATAATCAAGTTTTTGTAAAACTTCAGAGGTAAAACATGCATGATAGATAATGATAAGTATTGTATCAGCAAGCATCAGGATGGCTTGCCTGGTATCTCCTTGTGTCCCTGGTTGTTGGAGTGACTGGAACTTGAAACAGAGCTTCCCGACACTTCCTTCCTCTTCGTTTTCTAACGTCGTAAAAAGAGAATAAAGGACACACATTCAGAACCAAACAAGACAAACAAGGCTACAAGTAATACATACAGCAAGCAATCAAGAAGTACCACCCAAGTTCTCAATTTTTCCCTTAAGAAAAATTGGCATAAAAACTATAGTTGAAAAGTCTGCTTTTTTTCCTAGTGTTTATGTGTGGCCAATTCAATGATTTTTAGTTGAGAACACCATGGACCAGTGGGGTAGAGCACGTGTTACTAGACAGTAGGGTGTCACATAAAACACATTTTTATGTCTAAAAACTTCCCCAACAATCTCTATGGCTAGCACATATAATTTGCTAAAATACTCAAGTGGTGAAAAAGGCTCATGACAACAAGTCAAGCCTATTTTCCACCATGAAGCAAAAGTACCAGTGGGTGTTCCACTAGCAAAATGCTCACCCAGAGGTTAATAAGCCTCTGGTCACTTTTATAAAAGTGCTCCAAACAAACAATCTAGCATCCAAAAACTCCTACTCATACTAGTAGAAAATTTAGGAAAAATACTAGACTAGTTTAGGCTACACTAGTTAATTTTATGCACAAGTGTGCAAGCTAGCAGAGGAAAAATACTCCTCTAACCAGTACCATAAATGCTACTGGATTCCACAAAATAACATAAAAAGCATAGCTAGGAAACAAGGAAAAACTATGCTTAAAAGGCTACACATGTGAGGAGATTAATTCCTAGTCATCCAAGTGTTACTCATGCTTTTATGCTAATTAAGAGGAAACCTATCAGAGGTGAAAACCCTAAGATAATAATGCCACAAGTACATTCCATCCTCTGGTTTCCACACCAAAGATTCATATTTTTCCCTAGGGGAAAACAAGACAAAAAGCATACATGAATATCCTAGTATGAAATTTAGACTTTAAGCATTGCTATTTAAATCTATTTCAAACACAAGCACCAAGTATCTAGAGGTTCTATAACCCAAATAACAGTACCTAAATGGTACTAGTTTCATGAGAATTAATCTAGCAATAAGCCTAAAAAGCATTTAAAGATCTACTCAAAACATATATAAAAGAAACACATCTAGTGTGGGGGAAATAATGTTTCCACCAAAAATGCAATGAAACCAGTGGGTGTTCCACTATCATATCAAAGCATTAAGAGGTCACAATGCCTCTGGTCCATTTGATAAAAATTAATAAAATGCTAAACTAGCATCTAGTGCATTAACAATACTAGCAGAAAATAATAGGGTGCTTAAAATAAGCAAGACCATGCTACTCAGGTTATTGTTTTCACACAAGTGAAAACTATAGGGTTCAAGTACTCATAATAACATCATCAAAATGCTACTGGACCTATGGATACAACCCAAAAATATGTGGTCACAAAACCACAAATGATTATGTCAAAATTCCACACCTGAGGGAATTTTTCCATAACCATTCTCATAGTCATGACAAAGCTAATAGTGCTTTCCTACCAATTCCAATGCAAGATAGCATAGGTGATAACAACACAAAATAAGTACCAACATGGCACTGGATCCAATCAAAAATCCAAGTGCTAGCACATCAACTCATCACTCAAAAATCATATGCAACTATACACTAGAGATAAACATATGCTACTAACAAATATCATATTCCTTCTCCACTCAAGTCCACATATTCTAACATGCTAAAATAGCTAAGTAACACTTAGAAAACAAGTTCACACAACTTGTACATGCTAGAAAACAATATAGAAACACAAAAATATAATCACAACAATTTAAATAGCTAAAATGCCAAAATGGCAGAAACAAGCATTTTAAAGTTCTGTCCACCAAATTTTCTAGGATGCTCTAAAAATTAAACCCTTCTAGGTTTGGATAGCCCTAAACATATACAAGACCCTCCAGTTGAGTCTGCATCAAAAATCATATTTAATAATTTTATAAAAATCACCAAAGTGCTCTCTGGTGTTTTACCAAATTGCATGCCATTTCAAAAATACAATGAATTTGGAAACGCGGTTAAATGATCCTGTTAGGAAATTTCAAGGGCTTTCCAATGCAATTGGCCTCACTTCATTCTGAGTTGTAAAATAAAAATGGTGCTCATTTTGGTGTTTCTGGTACCTGTTGCCAAATCATTTTTAATTTCAAAAATGTTCATCCAAAAGTAGATCTACAAGTTGGAGGTGGTTCATATTTTGTTTCTTTACATCTGTGAATTTTGGTTTGGTAAAATTCATCTTTTAAGTTGCCTTTTAGATCCAAAAGTAAACATACCAGTTTCTGTGAAAATAAATTGGGAAAAAAAAAACTGCACACGGGCCAGATCCACATATTGGGCCGGCCAGATCTACGTTTACCGCGAGCAGATCCACCCAAGGTCGCTGATGCGCGGGCCAGCCAGCCACGCAGGCGCCACGCGAGCAGAGACTCGGCCCCACGGGCCAGTTTGACCCACGCGCGCGGGGTCAGCGCGAGCGGCGTCATCACGACGTCAGCCAGATGTCATCCGCCGGCGGGAGCTGTTCCGGCGAGATACAATCCGGCGCTACCGTGCACCTAATCGCGAATCCAAAGCATACACACGAAGCTCTCGACGCGGTGAATCAAATGCGCACGTTCTCGTTTCCTGGGAGACGACCGGAGACCGGCGGCAACGGCCACGCGCGGCGGCCGGAGTGCGTCCACGGCGCGGGAACGATCTAGAGGGAGAGGGAGGGGGAAAAACTACGGGGGCATTCCCCTGCTCACCACAACTGCGCACGGATGCTCGGATGAGGAGGAGGGAGCTCGAGGCGGCCGGGATTCGTCGCCGGAGCTCGTCGGGGTCGGAGAAGGGAACGGGATGGCGCGGCCACCACGGTGCATCTCGGCTTGATTCCTTGTGCACCGAGCACACCCACGACAAGGCGAAGACGATGGTGCTAACGGCTACCGGCGGCGAGCCTTCTACTGGCCGAATCGACGACGACCTCCATAGCTAGGTTTCGGGTTTGAGAGACATTTCTAGAGAGAGAGAGAAGAACTCGTGGGGGGGAGAGAGGGAGCAGGTAGAGACCACAGAGGTGCACATGGGGGTTTTATCATCTAGATATTTCTTCTACTCGAATCCAAGAAGCATGGGCCTCCATGCCCTCTGCTGCGTCATCTACAGGAAGAAGAAGAAGGTGTGACTAGGATTACATTTTGGTCCCTGCTCTTTACAAATAGGTCCTTTTCCTCACTGTAAAATGATGTTTTCACTAGGCAAACAAAGTTAAAAATGGAAATCCTTTTGCCCAAAATTCTTATTAGTTAAGATACACAACATATATGAAAATTGGCTCCATTGGATAAACTTTATAATTCAAAGTTGTTCAAATTTGAATTATTACATAAATGGACATTGAATTTATTAACCTACTTAGGAGCTTCCAAAAATGATAATTTTTGGCACACATTCCTCATTTGATGTGTTCCTTATGTGGTAGAAAATTCAAGTCATTTAGAGTTACTTCATAGAACAAACTTGTTCAAATTTAAAAAAGGTGCTGTGAAGAAAACAGGGGTTTTTGGAAACTTAAACAATTCAAAAACTTGTTTCCTTTTGGTTTTCATCCTTATTTATGATATAGAGCATGTGGTATTTATTTCATGGCATTTGGAAAAAGTTTGTAGAACAAACTTGTTCAAAATCCCAAATGTTGCTGTGGAGAAAAACCATGTTTTCAGGACTTTAATGGATTCAATTTTTGGTCTCCTCTTGTGTGTGTTCCTTATTTGATATAAGGAAGCAATGGTATGAATTTCAAACCCTTTTAAGAAAGTTTCCAATAGTAACTTGTTTTAGTTTTCTGTTTCTAGAAATATTGGAATTTCTATTTAATAAAGCACTAGGCTTTTCTTTAACAATGCTTTGCCAAAATATTTATGTGACTAGAGATAGCAAGTCAATGCTCTCTAATACTTTGTTTTTAAGCTTGCAAGGTTGGAAAAACATTTGATAAGATTTTGGTGAAGCATTTAAGAATGCCTCCTTTTCTGATAATCTTTTAGGGAAATTTTATTTAGTGTTTCCTCTTTCTTAATTTAGAACTCGAAATAATATTCAACAAGTATTGGATTCATAAGATGTTTTTGGAAAACTCTTTGATCAATATTTACTTTAGAAAATATGGCCATGATCAATATTTACATTAGAAAATATTACCAAGGTCATTGGAACAATATGTTGAATATTTTGTTTTCAATTTCTTAGCCATGTAAGATTATATAATTAGTTTGTTTAGTTGCACTCAAACAACTACAATCAAAGTTTAATTGTCAAGCAATTCGCAAAACAACTGTGTTATCAGGTATTGCAAAATTGGGATGTGACAGGGGTCCATTCAAAGGAGGAAGAATTCGTTAATGCCGACTCTTAGCCTCAATTCCCATGTTAAACACTGGCAAAAGACGTATTTCTATTGCCAGGACACCTCCTCAGTCGGTGAAAAACCACTGCCGGGTTTTTTTTGAAGATCTTCTCAATCTTTCCGACAACCTCAACTCCTTCGCTTCTGAGTCGGATAGGCAATCCATCCAACCCCTCCTTGCCAAACTCGCTGTTCTATCGGCCCAGGGCCTCCTTGGGCTTAACTTAGTCAAAACCTGGGTAACCTTTCGGATCCAACCCAACGCCGTCCGTCCCAAGCTGATGTGCGAATATTCTGGGCACGTCACGGATTCACTCCGTTACTCGCTAAGGAACTACCCGGCCGCAGACACGAACAAGATAATCAAGAATTTCCTAACTGAGAAGCTGGAGGTAATCCGGACGATAGCCGGCTTGGAGCCATTCACCCGCGATAACCCGGCTCCTTCGATAATATCTCGCCCTTACTCTTTATCCTTGTACCTTTACCTGATGCAATCACTAACTTTCATCGTTGTACCTTTATCCCAGGAAGATAGCGCCTTCTGGAAGATCGAGACCCCCCTCCTTCCGAAAACTCGGAAGAGGAGGAGGAGAAGGCTGACTCGGACGAAGGTATCATCCGAGTTTCGATTATCTCCATTTCTGTTAACTTGTTTTCCCACATTTTTCTCTTTTTCCGACTATGCACTATGTTTTCCAGGACCGGAGGATAAGGAGGATAAGGAGGAGACCCAGAGTGACAAAAATGAGGCAGAACCGGACGTTGAGGTTGGAGCCAAGAGGAAGCCCCGAGGTGTTGCATTCAAGGTTCCATACTCCTCTATCGCCTCCAAACCGTATTCATTCGCTAACATGTGCGAGCTTAACCAACGATTGTCCAATTCACCATACTTTAAGGATCCCGCTACAGTCAAGCGCAGGGTAACCCGGAACTCCCCGGGTGAGGATCCTCTCAACCTGGGTATCCCTTCGTCCCCAGCTCGCCGTGCCGGTACTTCCCAAACCCATCCTTTCGATTCTCCTCAAAAACATCCATCTCCCAATCATCCCTTAGCTGGACAATTCCGGGTCTCACTCTCGGACCCTCTAACAGCTTCCTCCGGGTCTAGCAATGACCTTCCCTCAGACTTTGTGGTGAACACCGGGTAGGCTACTTTCCTTGTTATTCAACACACTAATACTTTCGAAAGCTTTCATTCGTCATATAATAACTGCTTGTTTTATTTCCCTCAGAGCCATGGTCACAACCAGTGACCCAGATAATATGGACGTTGATGACCCAGCGAGGGAGGATCCGGTAGATACCGTGAAGGCCGCGACTGGCAGCGCTGAAGAAGAAGAAGTCCCATTGAAAGATCCGGCCGATCAGGAGGCCGAGTACCCAATCCCCTCGCATACACCGGGGGATGACGATGTTGTGATCCTGGGCACAGGAAGGAGTGAACCCACTCCCAACACCCAAGCGACCCGGGTGTCCCCCCCCCCCCCCCCATGAAGGAGAAGACTCCGTCTCCGGGTAGCCAGAATCCCGGTTCTTCCAAGCTAGAGCTCGAGAATCTCTCCTATGGAGAAATGATGAGTGTGCTCTTTGCTTTGAAGACCAACGAGAAGGGTATCCTGGAGGCCATGGCTGCTGAGCACCAGGTAATCCTGATCAACATTACTTAGATACTTATCTAGTCCCCAAGTTCCGAGTTTAACTAGTCAAAGTTTTACTCGGTACTTCCTTTTATATCCGGCCTTTTCTTATATCCGACTAAACTTTACTTTTACTTCCTCCACAGGCATATGTGACCCGGTCTGAGGAGATTTTGGCCAAAACCAATCAGCTCCTTGAGACCGAGTCAAAGCTGCGGGCAGGGCTTGAGGTTGAAGTACAAAACCTTGATTGTCGGGGGGTTACCCCCGAGTAGGGTAAAGGCAAGTGGTAAAGGTGTCTTACAGAAGAGAGGTTTGGTCGAGTAGCCGACTACCCGGTACTCGCTACCCGGTCGACTGCTACTCGGTCTCACCTCAAGATGACCAGAAGGAGATATCAATCAAGTTCTGTCCTTTCGAGTAGAGGAGTTGGCCCGAGTACAATTGGCGGGAACCTACTCGGGCCAGAAAGTCAAAGGAGCCGTTCTGACACAGGATCCCGCGTATCCTGGGTCCGTACTTGGCACTATTCGAACTACTGTTCATCTGGGAACGGCCTGCCTGACAGTGACAGCATGGAAGCAGGCCGTGGCAGGATAAGGGGGGCCTACTCTGTGTTTAGGTACAGTGATACCAGTCTGTCCCCTTGTTTTGCCCAACGACTTTCCAGATGCAGCCAAGGTTAGAAACCAAAGCTGTCAGCGGGAACCCGGAAGAAGGACGGTGTGCACACTATGTCGACACTTGTCCATGTTTGGACGTATCCGGCTGGGCACCATGTATATAAGGTGCCCCGCCGCCTCCTGCGTGAGGCATGGCATACTGGAAACCCTAAGTTCTTGACCTAGTTCTTCATCTAGAGGAGAGTGGCTACTCGGTAGCTAGAACCTTGTACTGTGGCTACTCGTAAAGATACCAAGATATACAAAGAAAGGCAGGAGTAGGGGTTTTACCTCCTCACGAGGGCCCTGAACCTGGGTAGATCGTGTTGTTTGCAGTGTTTGCTTCGTACCTCACGCGGCTACTCGTCGCGTGATCCCTCCCCGAGCACCTCCAGCATCCTTCGTCCCCACATCTTTAGCCATCCCATGGCATCTGCCGTGACACCACCACGACAGTTGGCGCCCACCGTGGGGCTACCAGCGGCGCTGGCTGGAGTTTCTGTTCGGACGGGATCTTCTTCAGCGGAGCGCGTGGTCTGTGGCCTTGTCCACAGATTCGGCTCTTTCGACTTCGTCACCGACAACGCCGGCTGTTTCGGCGGCATGGCCATGCCTGAGGGCGGCTCGGTGATCTCCTTCGGCTCTCACCTCGTCTACGTCGCCACCGTCGCCAACCGCGCCTACCCCGAGCTGGTGCATGACGCGGAGGATCCTCCCGCGGTGGTTGCTGCACGCGGAAAGCCCGCGCGCCGCTCTGCGAACTGCGCTGAGGTGATGGCGACGGGCTTGGCGGCAAACACTGGCGCAGCCGCTACTGGCGCTGCGGCCGTCGTCGAGGAAACTGATGCACCGGCTGGTGGTAGGGTTCACCGGCCCTACGAGAAGGAGAGCAACTTGCTGCCTTCCACGTCTACGGTCATTCCCGCGTCAGCTACGCGACCTGGTATGCCCACTCCCACCGACATCGAGCTCCTAGCCGTGAGGGAGCAGCTCGAGCGGCAACGCCAGGAGCTGCTTGCCGAGCAGGCGGAGTTGGACAAGATCAGGCTTGAGCTGAGTCTAGACCAGCTCGAGTACAACAAGGCTCACGGCTTCACGCCAGTCGCCAGGAGGCCTAGCAGAGTAGGCGCTACGCGGCGCAACTTGGGTGTCGAGATGGCAACGGTTGCGGAGGTGCCCGCTCAGTCTGCCACCGCGAACACCTTCACAAGGCCAAGGTATAGCACACCCGCCAAGACGCTCAGGGCTGCAGAGGCCGTGGCTGCCGAGTTGCCTCGCCTGGACGGCGAAGCGCGTCTCAGGCAGCAGGAGAGGCTCAACGAGTTGGTGTTGGGGGCTGCTAGGCAGAACGAGGAGTTCCGGAAGGCCAACCCGGGTGCTGGGGCTTCGCAGGTGGTTCACTCGCACGCGGCTAGATCTAACGATCAGGCCTCGTCTCCGCATCCCAGCCGCGAGAAGAGCCGCAGCGGGCGCTCGGGCAGAGACAGGCCAATGCAGGTGTATGACCCGGCTGCTGCCGCGAAACAGCTTGCTGTGCCGCAGCAGCCCGGGCAGGAACACAACGCTGCGAGAGCAGGCTCTCAAGCCCATCAAGCTCAAAGCCGTGCCCGAGATGCTGCGCGTCCAGGTCCTTCTCGGCAACCCGCAGCTCAACCTACTCGGCAGAGGCAGCAGCCGCGCGCAGTGGCACCAGTCGCCAACCCGGTGGAGCAGCCTGCAGCTGTGCAGGTGGACAGGTATGATGATGGCTACTCGGCTATGGAGATGGCTGACTATGATATTCATGACCGTGTTGGTGAGCGCGTGCTGGCACCTGGAGATGCGAGGCATCAGTTGGACCGGATCAGCTTGTCGGCGCGGCTGGAGAGCACGGGTCCTCCTGGCCCCGAGTGCTTTGGCCCGCGCATCATGAACGAGCCGTCCGTGAAGAACTTCCAGCTTGCAAGAGGCACCAAGAGCTACAATGGCAGCACCAAGCCTGAAGATTGGCTCAATGACTATGTTACCGCGGTCCATATCGCGAATGGCAACAGAAGATGGGTTGTGCGCTATGTTCCACAGATGCTAGAGGGTCCAGCCCGTACTTGGCTCAACAACTTGCCCAAGAACAGCATTAACTGCTGGCTGGACTTCTCGGATGCCTTCATCAGCAACTTCACGAGCACATACAAGAGGCCGAATAGGCCACAGCAGCTGTCAGCTTGCAGGCAGCGAGAAGACGAGACGGACCGCGAGTATCTTACTCGGTGGAGCACATTAAGGAACACCTGTGAGGGTGTGAATGAAGCACAGGCCATCACTTGGTTTGCGCAGGGATGCAGGCATGGCAGTATGTTGTGGCAGAGATTGCAGAGGGAGATGCCGAACACTCTGGCGGAGACCATCAAGATTGCGGATCAGTACGCACTTGGTGATCCTACTCAGCCACTGATGGACTCCTCTGAGCCGAGAAGAAACTTCAGCAGCAGCAAGCGCAACGAGTTCTGCAACAAGCGCCGAGTAGATAATCGGTATGATCCCGAAGAGGTGAATGCAGTGACTGTTGGAGCTGGTGGCAGCCAGAGGCAGAAACCTGCTGGAGCCTACGGGCAGAACCAGAACCAGGGCCAAGGCAACAAGAAGCCATTTCGCACCTCTCAGTCGGGTAGCGGGAACTCCGAGCAGCCGAAGAAGTTTGTCTTCGATGACATGAAGGATGGCCCATGCAGTTTTCACACTCACCACCCCTCGAGGCCTGCTAACCACACTACTCGGCAGTGCGAGTGGTGGGAGGCAATCAAGAGTGATGGCTTGCCTCCTCCTCCTCCCCTGCCAGCAGCCAATGCCAATGTGCAACCTACTCGCGCGCCCGCAACTCGGCCGCCAGTGTACCCGAGAAGAGAGAATGTGAACCAGGTGGCTTTAGGAGCCAACCAGAACTACAACAATGAGAGATACCGCAACAACAACAACAACTACAACCGCAACAACAACAACAGAGGCAACAACAACTATCAGGGCAACAACAACAACGGCAACAATGGGGGCGGAGGCTCCAATCAGTACCAAGAGCACCATGAGAGCTACATGATCTTCACTTCCGAGCCAGTCGACAAGCAATCACAGCACAGGCGGGCCATGGAGGTCAACGCAGTGATTCCTGCTGTCCCTCACTACATGTATTGGTGTGACCAGGAGATCAGGTGGACCCGGGCAGATCATCCCAAGGTGATGCCCAATCCGGGTAGCTATGCTTTGGTGCTGGATCCCACCTTCCTGGGCCCCGAGAAGAATGTGAGGTTCAGCAAGGTGCTAATCGACAACGGCAGCAGCATCAACATTGTGTACAAGGACACACTCGAGAAGCTTGGCCTGGCCGAGAACATGATGCTGCCTAGCAAGACCACCTTCCATGGCATTGTGCCCGGGATCTCATGCAACCCGATTGGCCGAGTGTGGATCGATGTGCTATTCGGTACCCGGGAGAACTGCCGCACAGAGCGCCTGCAGTTTGAGGTGGTGGATCATCAGAGCCCCTATCATGCTCTACTCGGCAGGCCTGCTCTGAGCAAGTTCATGGCCTCTACACATGTGGCATATCTGAAGATGAAGATCCCCGGTCCCAATGGCATCATCACCATCTCTGGAGATTACAAGAAGTCCATGGAGTGTGCCTCTGCTAGCTCCCAGTTGGCGGAGTCGATGGTGATTGCTGCCGAGAAGAAGAAGATGTACGAGGTGGTGGCCATGGCTCAGTCCGCACGAGCCGGCGCACAAGGTGTGCCGAGTACCCAGCACGGTACTGCTTTCCAAGCTGCCAAGGAGACAAAGAAGGTCCAGGTCGACCCCGAGTTCCCCGACCACGTAGCCATCATTGGCTCCGGGTTGGCGGAGAAATAGGAAAGCGAGCTCATCCACTTCCTCCGTGAGAATCGGGACGTATTCGCCTGGTCCAATGAAGATCTACCAGGAGTCCCGAGGGAGTTGGTTGAGCACTCATTACATGTGCGTCCTGACGCCAAACCGGTGAAGCAGGCTATGCGCCGTTTCGGAGATGAGAGAAGGAAGGCCATTGGTGACCAGAGCACCAAGTTACTGATAAGCAATTTCATCATGGAGGTGCTGCATCCGGATTGGCTAGCCAACCCGGTCATGGTCGAGAAGAAGAAGGAGGATCCCAAGGCTGCTACTGCATGGCGCATGTGTGTCGACTACACCGACTTGAACAAGGCATGCCCCAAGGATCCTTTCCCGCTACCTCGCATCGATCAGGTGATCGATTCCACTGCTGGTTGTGAACTGTTGTCCTTCATAGATGCCTACTCTGGTTTCCACCAGATTGCACTCAATCCTGCTGATCAAATAAAGACTGCTTTCATTACCCCGTACGGGGCTTATTGCTATCGTGTCATGTGTTTTGGCTTGAGGAATGCGGGTGCAACCTATCAGAGATGCATGCAGAAATGCTTGCACGACCAGCTCGGCAAGAATGTGCAGGTGTACGTAGATGACATTGTCATCAAAACGAATAAAACACATACTCTGCTTGCCGACCTGGAGGAAACCTTTGCTAAACTACGCAAGTACAAAATGAAACTGAATCCGAGTAAGTGCACCTTTGGTGTACCGGCTGGAAAGTTACTCGGTTTTCTGGTTTCTAGTCGGGGCATTGAAGCCAATCCTTCTAAGATAAAAGCTATTGAGAGCATGTCTTTACCGAGATCACTGAAAGATGTGCAGAAGTTCACAGGTTGTTTGGCATCTCTGAGCCGTTTTCTGGGTCGAATGGGCGAGAAGGCCCTGCCTCTGTACCAACTGATGAAGAAAAGTGACAAGTTTGTCTGGACTCCGCAAGCGGATGTGGCATTCAATGAGCTGAAAGCGATGCTGGCTAGTGCTCCCATCTTGGCTAGTCCGCTACCCAAGGAGCCAATGCTACTGTACATTGCTGCGACTAACCGAGTAGTCAGCGTGGTAATTGTGGTGGAGCGAGAAGAAGAAGGCAAGAGTGTGCAGCGCCCAGTATATTATCTCAGTGAAGTGTTGTCCAGCTCCAAGCAAAACTATCCGCATTACCAGAAGATGACATATGGTGTGTACCTGGGCGCCAGGAAGCTGAAGCATTATTTCCAGGAGCACCCTATCACAGTTGTGAGCTCAGCTCCCATCTCGGATATCATGGGCAACAAGGAGGCGAGTGGCAGAGTAGCCAAGTGGGTGATTGAGCTAGCCGCGTACGCTCCCGCGTATGCGAGAAGAGATGCCATCAAGTCTCAGATCCTGGCGGAGTTTCTTGTGGACTGGGCCGAGGTGCAGTATGAGCCTCCTGCTCCAATTTCCAATTACTGGAAGATGCACTTTGATGGCTCAAAGGTGAAAGAAGGCCTTGGTGCTGGTGTTGTGCTTACGTCACCCAAACGAGATCAACTCAAGTATGTGCTGCAAATTCATTTCAAGGCATCCAACAATGTTGCAGAGTACGAGGCAGTGGTGCATGGTTTGCGAGTAGCAAAGGAGGTTGGCGTGCAACGCATCATATGCTATGGTGATTCAGATCTGGTGGTGCAGCAAGTCTCGGGCACTTGGGATGCTTTGGATGCCAACATGGCATCGTATCGCTTCCTGGTGCAGTCTATGACTGGGTTCTTCGAAGGTTGTGAGTTCCAGCACATTCACCGAGCAGAGAACGAAGCAGCAGATGAGTTGTCCAAGTTGGGATCTTCTCGGCAATCCATCCCAGCGGGAATCGCCTTGGAGCATTTGAGGAAGCCATCCATCAAGCCTTCTCCCAACTCAGAGTCTATATTTGTCCCTTCTCTGCCAAGTGAAGAATCTGATCCAATGGAGATTGACTGGGAGAGTGCTGCAGGAAACCCGGGGACTGTCGTCCTCTACTCGGGGACTGCCACTCCCTACCCGGGGACTGCCACTCTTTACTCGGGGACTGCCACTCCCTACCCGGGGACTGCCACTCTTTACTCGGGGACTGCCACTCCCTACCCGGGGACTGCCACTCCTTACTCGGGGACTGCCACTCTTTACTCGGGGACTGCCACTCCCTACCCGGGGACTGCCACTCCTTACTCGGGGACTGCCACTCCTTACTCGGGGACTGCCACTCCCTACTCGGGGACTGCCACTCCCTACTCGGGGACTGCCACTCCCTACCCGGGGACTGCCACTCCTTACTCGGGGACTGCCGCCCTCAACCCGGAGGCTGTCGCATTCATTGAAGAAGTTCTCGCCAATCGATCTGGGCTGCAGAGAAGCGCTCCTACTCCTCCGGGGCAACCGCAAGAGCCTGTCCCAATGGAACTGGACGAACCGGTGTTTCCCATACGGGAGACACCGAGTTGGGCTATGCCCATATTATCCTTTCTAAGGGACGGCACTCTACCTGAAGATGAGGTGACTGCGAGGCAGATTCAGAGAAGATCCAAGGGCTACACTATTGTCCGAGATGTGCTGCACAAGAGAAGTGCCACTGGCGTGCTGCAACGTTTTGTGGATCCAGCAGAAGGAGAAGAGATCCTGATAGAGATACACCAAGGAGAATGCGGGCACCACGCCTCTTCTCGGGCGCTGGTCCAGAGAGCTTTCCGGCATGGATTCTATTAGCTCACAGCATTGCAGCAAGCTGAGGATATCGTGAGGAAGTGCACTGGCTGCCAGATGTTCGCAAGTAAGATTCACATGCCTGCTTCCGAGTTGAAAACAATTCCTATCACCTGGCCATTTGCTGTTTGGTGTTTGGACATGGTTGGGCCTTTCCAGCCGGCTAGAGGCAACATGACTCACATCTTAGTCATGGTGGACAAGTTCACCAAGTGGATTGAAGTGAAACCTATTCGGAGATGTGATGGATCCACAGCTGTGAAATTCGTGAAGGATATAATCCTGAGATATGGCTACCCACACAGTATCATCACCGACAACGGCACAAACTTTGCTGAGGGAGCACTGGTGCGGTTCTGCAGAGATAAGCATATCCGACTAGACGTTGCGTCAGTCGCGCACCCTGCTTCCAATGGGCAAGTTGAAAGAGCAAATGGTATGGTACTGGCAGGCATCAAGCCAAGGCTGATGGAGCCGCTCCTGAAAACACCTGGGTGCTGGTTAGACGAGTTGCCAGCGGTGTTGTGGAGTCTAAGGACTACCCCTAACCGGTCAACCGGCTACACGCCATTCTTCTTGGTATACGGGGCTGAGGCCGTGTTGCCAATAGACTTAGAGCATGACTCCCCCCGAGTAGCCCTCTACACTGAGGTGGAGGCGAGAGAAGCTCGAGAAGACGACGTTGACCTTCTTGAAGAAGCAAGAGAGCTGACTCTGTCACGTTTGGCTATCTACCAGCAAAACCTGCGGCGTTATCATAGCCGAAAGGTGAACCCAAGGGTTTTCCGAGAAGGAGACATGGTCCTTAGGCTTGTGCAGCGCACAGCCGGGATGCACAAGTTGTCTCCTCCATGGGAAGGGCCTTTCATTGTGAGCAAAGCGCTGCACAACGATGCTTACTATCTTGTAGATGTGCGCCCACCACAGGCGAACAGGGCAGATAAATCTGGAGAGGAAACCAAGCGCCCTTGGAATGTAGCTCTACTCCGTCGTTTTCATTCGTAAGCAAAGATGTGTATGTACCCTCTTATCCGAGTTGAAATTCTACTCTGCAATCTGAAATTGTTCTCGGGGACTGCCCTCGTCCAAAATTGTTCTAAGTGTTTTCACTCGACTTTACCTTCTGTCTACTCGGTTGCTTCACTTCAGAACTCATAAGCGTATCGAGTACTGTGTTTAAACCTATACGCCAACTCTTCGACTCTGCTGCTGTCCGAAACCCGGCTTCATGGCAAGCAAGAGAACAAGCAAAAGGTCAATGAGCACACGAAAATCGCTAAGGAAGAAAAAGTGCAGGAACCGAGTAGAGTGTTTGTTACTTTGGTTCTCTGTTTCGTCTTTTCGGCTGAGTGGTGGGCTGCGTTACTATGATTGTTTCTAGTGGCTAAGTATTTGCAGCTCTGCTCTTTGACTCTTGTGACTCGAATACCAAAAAAGCAACAAGTTGCGGGTAGAGCAGAGATGAAAAGATAGGGTGAATAAGAAATGCAACTCGGGGACTCGCATGGAAACGCAACCCGGCATTGAGCCAGGGCTGCTCAAAATGATTAAATTAAAGATAACGGGCGGAAATAAAATTGAGTAGCAAGAAAAGCATAAATAAGTCTGATACATCTGCTCCCGGCATCCCGGGGATCTGATAAGTGTTCAAGTAAAAAGTGTGCAGGTAAAGTCATGTGGAGGAGGCAGTGTTGTCGGCGCTGGCGTTGGCTGCTGCATCTTCTGTGGTGGTCCTGGTTGCCTCTGCCTCCGAGTTGGTGGCAGTTGTCATTGCGGGTTCTTCGTCGGCGCTGGCACGGGTGACATCCGCCTCCGACTGGACGGTGGCGGACTCTTCCATCTCGACATTGCGCTCGGTGGCTACCTGGTCAGAAGTAGCCGTGGCCACCGAGATAGGCCCTGGGGTTGAAGAAGCACCAGAGGCTTGGCCAGGGGTGAATACCGTGTCGTCGAGAGCGGCTCCTGATGAGGTGCCGAATCCGAGTGCGGCGGTGTCGATGTGCTCGGCCTCCTCATCGCTACTCACGACGGCGACATTCTTCCCCTTCCCGGCCTTGCCTCTGGGCGATTCGAAGAAGCCGTCCAAGTCGGACTCTGTGTCTTCATCCGCTTCCTCGCCTTCCTCCACCTCGGTGTCGGGCTCGGGGAGGCCGTCAATGAAGACATCCGTCTCAGCGCACTCCGCGACTTCGTACGCGATCAGCTTGCGCATGGCCACGCAGCTGGGGTCCGTCTCCCACTTGGAATCGTTGCGCTTCCCGCGGATGATATCCATGTTAAGATTCTCGTACCAGGAGGCGATGCAGAGAAGCATCAAGTCCGCACCCGCCCGAGCTCCAGAGGCGCGCCATTTCTTCAGCTCGGCCTTCACATTCTGCAGCTTCAGAGCAAGGCCACCAATCGTTGTCGGCGCGGCATCTTCAGGCCAGAACAGCTTGTGGAGCGCGAAGGCGACGCGCACCAAGTCGGTGCCCACGCCGGCTAGGCGTTCTAAGTGCCCCTTCAACACCAGCAAGCTGTCCTCGATCTCGGCTCTGGTATCCGAGGCCTCGCCCTTCTCAAGGCGAGCTGCTCGAGCCTTAGCCAAGGCTGGCGCACAGGCAGACACGAGATCAGGGAAGATTTCTGCATAGAAGCAAGGAAGGAATTCAGTCACGGGAACAGAGAAGAGGCAGAACCGAGAAGAAAAGATGCCAAAAGGAGAAAACTTACTGTGAAGCTCCTGGCGCAGCTGCTGCAACTGGATTTTCCACTCCTCCTCATTGGAAATGTGCCTCTCCTCGAGCAAGCGAAGTCCGTTCAACTGAGAGAAGTACCCAGCATTGGATTTTTTCAGTGTTTCGCACTCCTGCTCGAGGGCTTTGATCTTGGCATTGAAAGTTGTCTCAGCTTTGGCCTTCTCGGCGATAACTCTGTCCCTCTCGGCACCAAGGTCGAGAGCATCTTTGAGGGCTTTCTGCAGCTGGAGTTGCAGTTGCTCCATCTCTGTAGTGTGGTCCTTCAGCAGCTCAACGGCCTGGTCGGACAGCCTGTGCTGCACTTCTTCAGGTTTGACGCAGTCTTGGTGTTCTTCAACAAACAATTTATGATCTTCTGAAAAGAGCAAAGCACGGTTAGCAGAGAAGCAAAGGAAACAGGCACAAGGACAAACCGAGTAGACGGAGGTTTACCTTCCAGCTTCTTGATGGTGTTCTCGGCATTCGCAACAAAGGTGCGACAGTTCTCGTGCTCGTCAGCCAGGGCCTTCAGTTTCCCTGCAGAGTAGAAAAGGTTAGCGCAAGAAAGCAATAGCGGGCGTAAACAAAAAACGCAAGAACCGCGCGGCTAGAAGCGTACCTTCCATCTCGGACAGCTTCAGAGTGCTATCCTTGGCGTCCTTACCGGCTGCCTCCGCAGCTGCTTTCTCTCTTTCCAGTGCAGCAATTCGCCTCCTGGCGATAGCATGATTCCAGAGAAGCTGGCGATGCAGACTGGTACGCTTCAGAACGCTATCCTGAGAAGCGAAAAGAAAGCAAGTCAAACAGAGAAGTGAAGATTCAACCCGAGAAGGCGGCTACTCGGGAGAGCATCCGCCTACTCGGCCAGAATCTCGGGGACTGGGTGAGGGTAAAGGAAAATGAAGAAGGATAGGAGAGAAGAAAAATGCTACTCGGAGAGGACAAGTTGAGACTTACCGCGTAAGACTGCTCCAGATCTTCTGCATTCTTGCGGTGCACGAACATCTTGGCAGCAAGAGTAGCGGTGCTGGAAGAGACGGTCATGGGCTGGTAGCCCAAGTCCACCTTGTTCCAGTCGACCCGCATATGGTCAATGTCGCCCAGGCCGAGGCCGTGCCATTTCTCAGTGCCGAGAAGCTTGCTGTCCCACTTGGCATCGATGAAACCCACCAAGTCGAGTACCTGCTCGAGGCTCTGAGATGATATCACCTGATCTTGAGCTCCCCGGGAAGCAATGGAGACAGGGGGCGAGGGCCTGGAGTCTGTCGCTACGGCCTTCCTTCCTGTTGTGAGAGCAATCTTCCGGTCCTCGGCGGAGAGGCCAATCTGGCGCTGTTGGCTGACCCTTACCATGTAATCCGGGTAGAGGGCCTGATCGGCTACAGTGGCGGCGGCAGGAATTGCACTGGGGTTGCGGATGATCAACTGCTTGGACTGACCAGTCGACGTCGGCGGCGGCATCTGCTCTGTAGCTCGCTTCATCGCCTTCTCTTTCTGAGCAGTTGACTTCTCGCCCTTCTGCTTCTCGGGTTTCTTCCCCTCAATCTTGGTCTTCGCCTTCTCGGCGGCCTCCTCCTCGGCTGCCTTCTTCTCAGCCTCTGCCTTCTCGACAGCTTCTTTCTCGGCTGCCCTCTTCTCGACCTCCTCCTTCAAAGCATCTAGGGCTTTTCGCCTGGCTTGGTCAGTTGGCGGCGCCAGGGGCGCGCTATCCGGTGCGCCAATCGGCTGGGCGCTACTCGGTGCGGCGCCCGTTGGCGCATCGCTCAATGGGTAATGGCTTGTCATGGTGGCATCCGTCATGGCGGCATCTTCCACCCGCTGCTCGGCAGCGGGATTCGCTTGGCTTGCAGCGTCTGTGGTTGGCTGCTCCTGTTCAGCCTCTGGCCGCTCGAGGGCAGTGTTATCCTGCATCTCTTCGTCTTGGGTCTCCTCGGCAGTGTTGGACGGAGGAGAAGGGGGTCTCTCCTGGTGGGCGGCAGTGTCCTGTGCTGCTGACTCCGCACGGGGCTGTTTCTCTGAATCTGCTCCTTGAGCATCAGTGCTCTGTGCATGGGCGGTGTCGTCCTCGTCGTCGTCGAGGTTGATAAGTGGCGCTGCTGGCTTCTTAGCCTGATCGGGCGCGAGAGCAGCGTTCGCGTCCATGGGAGGACTGCAGAGAAAAAGAAATTCAGAAATTAGAGGAGGATTGGGAAAGATAACACAGTACGAGATGGGAGACAACAGAAAAGAATCTTACGCGCTGGTGGAGGCGAGCTTTCGCCTTGGTCTCTTCACGACCTTCTTGGTCGCCTTCTCGATCAGCTTCTTCTTCTTGGCGGGGGGCTCTGCGGCACCGCTGCCAGTCCGCTTGCGAGTAGCGGGTGCAGCGACAGAGAGAGGGTTGACGATAAGGGCTTTATCGCCCTCGTTCTCGTTCTCGTCTTCGTCCTCACCCTCGTTCTCTTCAGCAACGTCATCTGCGGATTCAGGAAAAGAAGAGGAGCAAGTCAGAAACAACAAACAGGGGATTGGTGCTTCTCGTGAACAAGCAAAGCAGGTGCGCAGTTACCTTCTGATTCGTCCTCAGGCCAGTCGCGGAGAGACGTTTCCGCGTGCTGCTTCTCCATGGAGGGGGAACGAGGGAGGTTGATCTGGTCAGCGTTCTCAAAAGAGGCCTTGTCGTCCTCCTCACGGTCAGGAGACCAGTTGCCTTCAAAACGTTCACAGCTCTCTATAAGCTGGCGAGTGAGGACCTGAAGAGCGGAGAAGTGTCACAAGGTAGCCGAGTAGCAGGATGGTATCCTACTCGGATAGGCGTGCAAACATAAAGCACACTAAGCCTAAGTATTTTTACCGAGTATCCTACTCGGATAGGCGTGCAAACACAAAGCACACTAAGCCTAAGTATTTTTACCGAATGTGCTACTCGGAAAGGCGTGCAGGCACAAAGCACACTAAGCCTATACAATCCTACTAAGTACTCTACTCGGTACAGACTGCGATCGCTAGTCGCGACGAGAACAGGAAGCTTTCTACTCGGAATCCATATATAGAAAGCAGGGGAAGAAGAACGTACCCGCGTAATCGGTTTGGTACGGCTGTATGGGATGAACCCATACTGCCAATGCTCGGCGAGGCTCGTCGTCAGGATGGCCCTGGCGTGCTCGGGAACGTCAGCGTTGTCGAGCTCGATGGTGGTCGTCCTGGTGCAGTCACGGGGGCCTCCCATGTAACACATCAGGTGGCAGCGTTCTTGCAGAGGCAGGACGCGTCTCTGAATCCAGCACGCCACTGGATCATCACTCTTGAGGCCCTCGTCGATTAGAGCGCCGAGCCGCGCCTCAATCTCCTTCGCGTTGAGGTCGTTGAGGGGCTTCTCCTTCCAATTCTTCTGGGTGGGAGCACGGAGGCTCCAAGCGGGAAGGTTAATTCTGTCAGTTACCTGTCCTCCTTCGGTGGCGGGGATGTTCTTGACATAAAGGAATGTCTTCTGCCACATCCGGACGGACTCCAACCCCTTGATACGGGGGTGATTGGTCCCCGACCGCTGCACCATCATGGCGCAGCCGGTGTCGGTTGCCCGCGGCACCCCCGTGCCTTCCTTCTTCCCGGTGGTCTGCTGGCGGAGGTGGAAATACCTGAGCCAGGTGTCCGTTGTCGGATGGATGCCGAGGAAGGCCTCGCACACCACGGCGTGGTAGGCGAGGAAGACGATGGCATTGGGCGGCAGATGATGCATTTGAAGGCCGAAGTGGTCGAGGAAGCGGCGGAGGAAGTCGGACGCCGGCAGGCCGAAGCCGCGCTCGAAATGCGCCAAGAACACAACGCGCTCACCCTCCTCCGGTGCAGGCACGAGCTCGCCCCTTGATGGCCGGCATTGAACACCAGGAGGAACTCTCCTAGTGTTCACAAGCCAGGCGCAGTCCTCGGCGGTGACGTGCGAGCCAGCCCAGCCGGCGCGAGACATGGTTGCGAGTAGGAGGGGTGGAAAGAATCGAAAGGTTTTCGATTGGCTGGATTGAATTCGCGGCGGCGCAAAAGATTGCGCGGCGGCGGAAAGCTCGGCGGCGGAGAAGAACAGGGAGATGAAAGGGGAAAAGTGCGAGGGAGAAGAAAAGGAAGTTACCGGTGGGGGTATTTATACCCTCGCCTCAGGCTACCGTTACCATTGGGGAAGTGGGATCGATCGTGGCGTGTGGTGGGATCCGTGGCCGGCTGGAAACGCACACAAGCGCGGGATGCGCGCGTAACGGCCGCAATTGATCCCACCACCAGATCGTGACCTATTATTACTCTTGATGGGACGTGGCGCGTGGTGGGCCCACTGCCTGGAAATCAGGCGCGTGGCACGTCGTGCCCTGGGCAACGAGACGACGGGGGCCTGAATGCGTGACACGTGTTCAGTTGCTGTGCGAAGGGCTGGATCGTGCTCTGCGCGGCAGAGGCTCAATCCAAGAAAATTCTCCAAGTCTTTTTACTCGGTCACAGAGTAGAAGTCATCCGCTACGCGGAGAAGAGGAAACTTAAGGTACTGTACAGAGAGTTACTCGGAGGTTCTACTCGGCATCTTGAGGTTCAAGGGCTAAGTTGCAAAGATCGGTTTTAAGCTGGCAGAGCCTAATGAACAAGTTCGCAAGGCTCAACCAGCTTCAGGGACTGCTGTCGGGGGGTTACCCCCGAGTAGGGTAAAGGCAAGTGGTAAAGGCGTCTTACAGAAGAGAGGTTTGGTCGAGTAGCCGACTACCCGGTACTCGCTACCCGGTCGACTGCTACTCGGTCTCACCTCAAGATGACCAGAAGGAGATATCAATCAAGTTCTGTCCTTTCGAGTAGAGGAGTTGGCCCGAGTACAATTGGCGGGAACAATTGGCGGGAACCTACTCGGGCCAGAAAGTCAAAGGAGCCGTTCTGACACAGGATCCCGCGTATCCTGGGTCCGTACTTGGCACTATTCGAACTACTGTTCATCTGGGACCGGCCTGCCTGACAGTGACAGCATGGAAGCAGGCCGTGGCAGGATAAGGGGGGCCTACTCTGTGTTTAGGTACAGTGATACCAGTCTGTCCCCTTGTTTTGCCCAACGACTTTCCAGATGCAGCCAAGGTTAGAAACCAAAGCTGTCAGCGGGAACCCGGAAGAAGGACGGTGTGCACACTATGTCGACACTTGTCCATGTTTGGACGTATCCGGCTGGGCACCATGTATATAAGGTGCCCCGCCGCCTCGTGCGTGAGGCATGGCATACTGGAAACCCTAAGTTCTTGACCTAGTTCTTCATCTAGAGGAGAGTGGCTACTCGGTAGCTAGAACCTTGTACTGTGGCTACTCGGACGATACCAAGATATACAAAGAAAGGCAGGAGTAGGGGTTTTACCTCCTCACGAGGGCCCTGAACCTGGGCAGATCGTGTTGTTTGCAGTGTTTGCTTCGTACCTCACGCGGCTACTCGTCGCGTGATCCCTCCCCGAGCACCTCCAGCGTCCTTCGTCCCCACATCTTTAGCCATCCCATGGCATCTGCCGTGACACCACCACGACATTGATAAAGACGTAAAAAAGTACAAGAAGAATACCATAATGCTGAAAATGCACAGAAGAAGCTCTCGGCTCAAATTGCCGATACTTATCGCGCCTTACTTGGTAAGAATTTGTGACTTGCTATTTATAATCCGGATTTTCCGTTAAGCACGATACCCGAACTTTGTCGCTTTAACCTTTACTGTTATACTGCAGGCCCTGGTGTAGCAACCCCAGAAGAAAATGACATTGAGAAATTGAAGACCTTGAAGGCTGTGATCCGACAGTTCTCCGCCGGTACTAAGTGGATCCTGGACGCTGTGCAATGGCCGGCTGAGGGTTACTTAGGCCTGGACACTTTGCTCAACGCGTGCTCCACCGTCCCCGAGTGGATCGAACTCTGGAAGCGCTCGTCGTGCCGGGTTGGGATGACCCGCGGGCTTATGCTGGCCAAAGCTTATTTTCCCAAGCTTGAGCCGGCAAAGCTGGTGGCCGGGTTTCCCGAGTTCAACCTCGACGACTCCAAATTTTCCGCCAAGAACTTTAAGGCCATTCAAACTGAGGTACGTCACTCGGCGAGCTCAATCGCTGACAGTCTGGCGCTAGACAGGTTTGCTACACCTTATGATGCCAAAGACAAGCCGATCAAGGTGGATCTGCCCAAGCTCTTTGATATGCTGGAAAAATGGAAGGCGGAATCTGCCAGGAAGAGAGAGGAAATTGCCAAGAGAAAAGCTGAGGCCGACGCTGCGCCCTCCTCCTCTACACCGGCTGTCCATCCGCCAGCTCGTGCCGACTCTGCTAATCGGGATAAAGGTGCTGGGAAGGCCCCCGAAGAGAAAGTCCAAGACCAAGACCCGGCTGCCAAGGACAACGTTGAAGACTCGACCCAGGAGGCCGAGTGAAGTTTCATCTGCTACTGCCTCAAACATTTTATTCGGCCAATGGGCATCTAAAACAATTATTCTTTTGATAGTGCGCCTGTGCACTTTTCGATACTACTTCCTCGGTTTGTAATACATTAAAAACCTTAATAGCTTTCGTCGCCCTTCTGGCCTTTTGCATGAATTTGATATTTCCTATCTTTGAACTTTTCATTGCTGGTTTTCCGATTTTTCGTTATTTTTCCTATTGTGAGACTCGGTTTCCGGGTCTCGGAGGTTTTGACAAGTGGACTTTTTCTAATTCCCCAAGTCCCCAAGACTCGGATTTTTGGGTTTTTAAGCTAAATAGCTAGACAATTTGTTACTTTTTTCAAATTCCCAAGTCCCCAAGGCCCAAATTTCCGAGTCTAGGGGTTGGAGTTTTTCAAAAGAACAAATTGTTTCTACTAAGGCCCAAAACCTGGAGTTGCTCACGTAGGTTTGGAGTTATGCTTAATATGTTTTGAGTTTCCGGCTGTTAACCTTGTACTCTGCATAACTTGTGGTTTGGATGACCCTTTTGACCTTCTTTTACTATAAGCCGGCTTTCGCGTGGATGATCAATGCTGCTATAACTGTATAAAAACAGGGTCAGGCAAGTCCCATTGGGCATCATGACTGATTGCAATTACACGCTAGCAAAGCATGCCACTTTTTTGCGAGTCACATCGAGCTTAAGCAAGAAAAGTCAAGAATTTTTTTGGCTCTATTGTCCGGTTATAAGCTTGCAGCCGTACTTATTGCAAGTAATCGGCCCTTATAACTTAATGGCATCATGGCCGGGTCTTTGAGTTTGCAACTGTGCTATTCAAGCAATCAGCCCCCAAGACCTAGATATATGTAACTTACTAGAAGAATTAATACACTAAAAACAACAAAGAACACTTACCTGGCAGAAAATAAGAAAACAACAGGGATATAAAAACTTGACAAAGGACACACAAAAAGGGAACAATATTATTGTTTAACCATCTCTTTATTGATATGAGAAAAGTTAGGTCAGCAAGTCGCCTCATTAAAAACCCTCCAGTCCCCTTAGGTACCCTGGATAGGAAAAGAGTGCGTCTGAAACCTGCTGCCTGTTACATCGTGTAGCTCCACTTGTGAATCTAGTCTATTCTAGGTGTAGTAGGGACGCAGCTGAGCCACGTTCCATGGTCTTTCTCTTTCTTGCATAGATGAAGTGGTGTGAGCGGTGTCATTGACAGTAGCCGATTCTTCCCTTGCATCTATCAAGTGATACGATCCATTGTGCAGATTCCGGCTTATAATGAATGGTCCTTACCATGGTGGAGATAGCTTGTGTTTTCCCTCCTTTGACTGTACCAGGCGCAGAACCAGGTCTCCTTCCTGGAAGACCCGGGTTTTGACTCGCCGGCTATGATATCTCCTCAGATCTTGTTGGTATATGGCTGATCTCTCCAAGGCTTGTTCTCTCTGCTCTTCTAGCATATCCACGGCGTCCTGTCGGGTCTTCTCGTTCTCCACCTCGACGTAACCAACACTCGCGGCGAATCATGAATAAGATCACTCGGCAATACTGCCTCTGCACCATAAACCATAAAAAACGGGGTCATCTGAGTAGATCTGTTAGGTGTGATGTTAATTCCCCAAACCACTGATGGTAACTCCTCAACCCATGCGCCAACAGCTCTGATGCACGGGACTCGCAGCCGTGGTTTTAATCCATGAAGTAACTCCTTATTTGCCCTCTCCACTTGTCCATTAGCCTGTGGATGGGCCACTGAGGCTATGTCCAGGCGGATGCCGTTGTTTCCACAGAATTTTTCCATCTCACCCAAGGACATATTGGTTCCATTGTCCGTTATTATGCTGTGAGGATACCCAAACCGACAGATAATCCTTTTCAGGAACTTGACTGTCGTGACTGCTTCACAATTGGTAACTGGCATAACTTCAACCCACTTAGTAAACTTATCAATAGCCACCAAGAGGTGTGTCTTTTTGCAAGGTGACATGTGGAAGGGGCCAACCATGTCCATACCCCAAACAGCAAACGGCCAGGTTAACGGGATGGTCCGCAATTCCATAGTCGGCCCATGGGTTTGGCGAGCGTACCTTTGACATCCATCGTACCTTGCCACCAAGCGCTCCGCATCTGCTAGGGCCGTGAGCCATAAGAAACCGTGTCGAGGGCATGATGCCCACAATCACCTTCGTGGATCTCCTTCAAAATCTGCCGGCCTTCTTCTGGTGCTACACAATGTAAAAAGACTCCTGCTGCGCTTCTTTCATACAACTCCCCATTGATAATAGAATAGCCCTTTGCTCGCCTCAGAATTTGCCTTGCTAATACTTCCTGCGGTGGTAACTCGCCCCGTGATATGTAAGCCAGAAACGGCTCTGTCCACTCGGGAACAACACGTATTGTGGCCACGAGCTCCAAATCCGGGTCTTGGTTAGCCACCTCTTCCTCAGACTCGGTTTTAACAGATGGCCGCCATAACTCGTCCAGGAAGACATTGGGTGGAACCGGCTCTCTGCGCGAGCCGAGTCTTGCGAGCGCATCTGCTGCCTCGTTCTTTCGTCTGTCAATATGCTCCACCTCATACCCGAAAAAAAACCCGGCAACCCTGTCCACCTCTGTGCGATATGCTGCCATAGTTGCATCTTTTCTATCCCAAGTTCCTGAGACCTGCTGCACCAATAGATCCGAATCTCCATAGCACCGTATCCGCCTGATGTTCATCTCCTTGGCTACTTTCAATCCATGCAATAATGCCTCGTACTCGGCCACGTTGTTGGAACAATCAAAGTGAATTTGCAACACGTAGCTCAGCTTGTCTCCTTTGGGTGATGTAAGTACCACCCCAGCTCCTGATCCCTCGTACTGCTTAGAACCATCGAAGTGCATTACCCAAGACTCGGAACTTGGTGTCATTGTGGGCATGCTAGTGTGAGTCCAATCATTGATGAAATCAACTAAGGCTTGAGATTTGATTGCTGACCTGGGCTCGTAGTTGATGTGATAATCTCCCATCTCGATGGCCCACTTGGCTATTCTACCTGTTGCATCTGAGTTTCTGATAATATCCGACATTGGTATAGAGCTAACCACTGTTATGGGGTGTTCCTGAAAATAGGGTTTCAATTTCCGCCTGGCCATGAAGACCCCGAAAACCAACTTCTGCCAATGTGGGTAACATTGCTTTGCCTCTGATAGTACCTCGCTGACGTAATAAACCGGCCTTTGAACCGGGTGATCTTTTCCATCCTCTTTGCGCTCAACAACAACCACTGCACTAACCGCCCGGGGCCCGGCCGCAACGTATAGTAGCATGGGCTCTTTAGGACCCGGGGCTGCTAAGACTGGTGCTTCAGATAACTGCTTTTTTAGTGCCTCGAACGCCTCATCCGCCTCTTGGTCCCAAACAAATTTATCGGATTTCCTCAAGAGCCGGTATAAGGGTATCGCCTTCTCTCCGAGTCTGGATATAAACCGGCTCAACGCTGCTACGCACCCTGTAAGCTTCTGAACATGCTTCAGGTTTTCCGGCTTTTTCAGACTCTGGATAGCTTTGATTTTGTCCGGGTTTGCCTCAATCCCTCTTTCGGAGACGATGAAAACGAGTAACATTCCTGCTGGAACTCCAAATATGCACTTTGTGGGGTTAAGCTTCATCTGATATCTTCTCAGATTCTTGAATGTTTCCTTTAGATCATCAATGAATGTTTCTGCTTTCCTGGTCTTGATCACCACATCATCCAGATAAGCATGAACGTTGCATCCAATCTGATCCTCAAAGCACTTCTGAATGCACCGCTGGTAAGTTACGCCAGCGTTCTTTAGTCCAAAAGTCATGGTTTTGTAACAGAAAGCCCCAAAAGGGGCTATGAACGATGTTTTCTCCCAATCTTCCTTCTTGAGCTTGATCTGATGATACTCGGAATATGCATCCAGGAAACATAATAGGTCACTTCCAGCCACTGCATCTATGATCTGATCTATCCCTGGAAGGGAAAATGGATCCTTTGGGCAATGCTTGTTGAGACTCGTGTAATCTATGCACATCCTCCACTCATTACTCTTTTTCATCACGAGAACCGGATTCGCCAACCAATCCGGTGAAATACTTCCATGATGAAGCCGGCTGTCAATAGCCGAGCAATTTCTTCTCCTATAGCCTTTCTTCTCTCCTCATTCATTTTTCTCAGGCCCTGCTTCACGGGCCTAGACTTGAAATCAACAGGCAAGCTGTGCTCCGCTAACTCGGTAGGGATACCCGGCATATCGCTAGGCGTCCAAGCAAAAACATCCTGATTTGAACGAATAAACTCCACGAGTGCTTTTTCCTGCTCATTGTCCAGGTTAGATCCTATAGAAAATTGCTTAGAGGAATCACCTTCGACAAAGGCCACCATCTTGGTACTTGTGCCGCTTTGAACTTTGCTCTCTCATCCTCAGTGTTCGGCCTCTTCAATGTTGTTCTATCATCCGGGTCTACTTGAGATCGGTAATATTTGAGTTCTTCCTTCCTGCAAGCCTGTTCTGCCATCGCCGCGTCTCCTTCGTCACACTCAGATGCTATGATCCGGTTTCCATGTATGGTAATGGTTTGCTTGGGACCCGGGATATTTAGCTGTAGGTATACGTAACACGGCCTGGCCATGAACTTAGCATAAGCCGGCCCTCCGAATAGCGCGTGGTAAGGGCTGCGCAATTTCCACCTCGAATGTGAGCCACTCCACTCAGAAATTGTCCTTTGATTCCGCAAAAGCAACCTCCAAAGTGATCTTTCCTTCAGGGCACGCCGAGTGACCCGGCACAATACCGTGAAAAACCGTAGAACTTTTCTGTAGCTGGGACTCCTTGAGACCCATGCGTAAGAAAGTTTCCCAATATAAGATGTTGATGCTGCTTCCGCCATCCATTAAGACCTTTTTTAGCTCATAACCATTAACCTGTGGCGCAACCACCAACGCTAGCACACCCGGATGCTCTATTGTTTCCGGGTGATCCTTTCTGCTCCATGTCACCTCTTGATCCGACCATCGCAAGTATCTCGGAACAGCTGAATTGACCGCGTTCACTGCTCGTTTAAGTATCTTTCTATCTTTATTGGAAGTTCCTGTAGTATGTACGTGATATTGTCCCAACTGCTTGGGGTTAGCTTGGAAACCTCCAGCTCCTCCCTGGGTATTACCCGGATTACCACCTCCTGGGTTGCCTGCCGGGGGTGGGCCGTTGCCCGGGTTTCCACCTGGACCCGGTCCTCCTCCCCGGCCTGCACCTCGCATAGCCTTGTTTATTTCCTCATTCTTCCACCTCTGTAAATCCACACACTGCTCCAATGAATGATTAGCCGGCCTACCGTTCCTGCTATGTCGCGGACACGGCATCCTGAATGCATCTAAGTGGTTAGCCGGCCTTGGTGGTCCCTGGTAATTTCCTCCATTGAAGTTTCCACCGTTGAAATTTCCCTCTGCTCTGGGTCTTGAAAACCCGGATTCTGTGCTGGCGACGAACTCGGAACTTCCCTCATACGGGCGCTTGTTCAGATTATTTCCATTATTTCCTCCATTGTTACCCGGCGCAGATCTGTTGCCGGGTCTTCCACTATTGCTTGCGTTCGCCTTTGCTTTCTTATCATCAGCATCCTCTTCCGTGGTATCCGTGGCGGTGTGCTTGTTGCACGCGTCCATTAACTCTCCCATCGTAACTTCTGAAGCATTCCGACTGGATTTCATGCGCGTTAGCTTTTGCACTAAGGGTATATACTTGCATGTTTTTGCCATAGCTTGTAATGCATCCTTTGGCTGAATATCCGTAGACGAGTGGAGTATTTACATAACCCGGCGCACCCAACTGCGCGCCGATTCTCCCTTCTTTTGGACACACCTTTCTAGATCATCGATAGTAAATAACTTCCTGCACGTTCCATGAAAGTGCTTGATAAATGCGGTTTTCAACTCATTCCATGACTTGACAGATCCTTCGGGTAAATTGTTGAACCACAACTTTGTGGCTCCCTCTGACATCATTAAGTACATGATCTTGGCTTGAAGATTTTCAGATGCGTTGTGAATCGACATGGCCATCTCATAGCTGCTCAACCAGGTTTCTGGATCCATAGTCGGCTCATAGTTCACCACTTTACCTGGTTCCTTGAATTTATCCGGGTAAGGCTCAGCCCTGATGTTATCCGACAGACACAGGCCCGGCAAGATTAGTCGGCACTGGCCTCACTCGAGAAACGTGCGATCCTGCGGGGGGCACGGCGGGGCGTGCTACTGCTGCTGGCCCATGCACCGCTGACCCGGCCGCAGCTCGCCTTGCCCTGGAACTGTCCACAATAGCTTGTGCTGCTGATGCCGCTGGTGCTGCTGGAGCACGGGGAGGAGGCGGCATTTGCTGCTGCTCTGCCCTTCGTCGCGCTGAACTTGTCTAAATATTGCCGGTATTACCATGTTGCCGGCTGATATACGGTGTTCCGTGCATTCCACTCCTGTTATCCGGGTAATTGACTTGCTGAGCCACTGTCGTGCGCAACAGATCTATCGCCGGCCGGGTCTCCTCCGCATGGGGTGACTCTCTTACGGGGATGCGATCCAATGCCAGTGTTGCTGCATATACATTATCCATGGGGTTGTTGAAGTGACCTGGTGGTGTACGAAATCGTGATGGTGGTGGTGGTGGCGCTGTGTTGCCAACAGCAACCCCTGTCTGCAACGTGGGTAACCCGGCTTGCACGTTTGCCGGCTGTCCTCCTCCGGTCGCAGGCTGATGTCCGGGTTCCTAGTTCACAGCTGGAATTGGTTGATCCTGGGGTGTGATAAATAGCGTGGCCGGGTTTAAAGTTCCACCCGTTGCCGGTAATCTCGTTTGGTATCTCTGATGCATCCTGGTGGACTGAACCTGGAGCCGGTTCTCCAACGCTTCCAGCTCACGTTGGCGCGTGGCTATCCCTTGCTTTTCAGCTTCCACGTCTCTCCTTTGTTGCTCCAATGCACGATGGGCTACATCCAGATCCCTAGCACGCGCCCCTGCGTTTTCCGGGGTTATCACCGTAGCTAGCACCGTGGGATCCAGGATCAGGTTGTTACTAAACAGAGCCGGATGTTGTGGGTTTGAAGGACCCGCCCCTGGCGTTCTGTTTGCCATAAACCCGAACATATTTCTCTGCATCTCGCTATCCGCCGCCCGGCTGGTGACCGAAGCCGACTCTCCGTCAACCCGGGTCAGAACCGGGTTTCCGTCAGCGAGGTTTTGCTGCTGGGCCAGCGCTCGCGCCGCTCCGACCGCGGCCGTAGTAACGTCCCCCTGATTGAGATTGGTCGCAGGGGCCGTGTAGACCGTGACCTGGCGCGCGATGCCTGGTGAAGACTCGTATTCCTCCTCATCACAGCTATCCTCTTCGTACCGGTCCTCCAGCAGGTGCAGGATAGACTCGGTATCATCTTCTCTCATGACCCGGCCACGCGGGGTCCATGCCGGCTCCTCCGACTGTTCCCTCTTCGTGGTGGGCTCTTCTATCAGATCTATCGTCCCGACCGATTCTTCTCCATCCGACTGAACGCAGGTCGCTTCTCCTGACGCAGAATCATATCCAAATCATCAGGGATTGAACCGGACGTACGTACCATGCCGATGAAGACGTTGACCCGGCCGATTGTGACGACAGGTCCGGACTTGAGCAGATCCGACTCTGGCCCCCAGCCAAAATCATCCACCATCTTATCTCCTTCAGGGTTGGTGTAGATCTCGCCGATGACGAGGTCCTTCATGCTCTCCCGAGCTTCTCCCGTGATGTAAACACCCTTGGACGTAGGCCCCACGGTGGGCGCCAACTGTCGTGGGATAATCACGGCAGATGCTACCGGGGGTAACTTATCTTGGGGCAATTCGACTTTGGTGTTTGGGAGAGGGTTTAGCTTAGGGGAAACCATGCTAATAATCGATCTGGTAGCTCTGGCAATCAAGTCGCCGAGTCTCCGATCTAGGCTTACAATCTTAGCTCTCGTGTTACAAGGGATACTCGAATATCTGATAAAACTCGTCCTTAGTCTAACCCTAGGAGCCAGCTTATAACTTACCCGGACCCCTGGCTTCCTATCCAAGGCATACTCGGAGTCCTACCCAGTCACCGCATACAAACCCTAAGTTTCCTTATCGACACCCACAATCCGGGTTACGAGACCTACACTACATCTTGGGCCTTCTATAAGCTACCTTTCCTTGAGCCGGGTCTTGCGCGGTTCCTTTTGGGCCGAGTTACGCCTTGGCATTAGTATACCGGGTTATCATCCCTCCATTAATTCCCTTGAAACAAAGTGTCAAGCTTGTCCAAAGCTTCCTTGGCGGTCTTGCAACCACGAATGTGAGTGAGATGCTCCCTTGGAAGAGCCTTTTTAATGATGACAATGGCGGTCTTGTTGAGTTGAGATTCCACATCCTCCCTAGGGGTCAAGTTTCTTGGGTCATGGGGATGGAACCCATGGACCACACTCCTCCATAAAGCGGTGCACGAGACGGAAATATGTGACTCCATTTCAAACTTCCAAGAAGATAATTCATTAATGTTATGCATGGGAGGAAGTCCAACATTAAGAATGTGTGGCATTGAAACTATTGGATGGATGGATTCATAATTTTGAGGTGGTGGAGCTTTTGAGTTGGACCCTGAACCATTAGCCGTTTGAGATTTTGAGCCTCCGGCATTATCCTTTGCCTTAGCCTTTTGTGCGGCTTTTGCCTTGGCTTTGGCAATGTTATCTTCGATTTCGGTATCATCCGGAATAGTTTCCTCTTTCGAACTTTCCTCATCGGAGATATGGGGAGAATTCACGTGCCCCTTAGGTTTACCCATCATGTTCTCCAACATCCTCTTGATGGATGAAACCTCCGAACCAACACTAGAGCTAACCTTGGATAATTGGGTTTGAATGGCTACAACCGTTGTTTATAGGTTAGCTATAGTCTCGGCCATTTTGGATAGCTCCTCCTTAGAAGATTCGGGATCATCTCTGTTGGCCATGATACTCTTAGGTGGTTAAGCCCGATACAAGAGCCGAGGCTCTGATACCAATTGAAAGTACACTATGGTCAACTAGATGGGGAGTTAATAGGTGGCCTACAAATTTTAATCCTTTTTCACTTTTAGATGGGCTTTAGCAAGTAAGCAACTTAATTATCTGGATGTGCAACTAGGTAGACACCCTATGTGATAAGAAACAAGTATGCAACGGAAGTAATATGCAAGGCACAAGATAACCACAAGTGTAAACACAGAGACAAGGATATGTTTCCCGTAGTTCCTTCTTAAAATAAGTACGTCTATGTTGGAGAGGTGGGGAGCCACCTAGGCGCTCCTCAATAGCACGGTTGTGCACACCTTGTTCTCCTTGATCTTCTCCGGTGAGGGAGATTCTCATTTCCACTATGAGGTCGACTTGAAGGCGTTGACCAAACCTTTACAAGTGGTTGAGGCTACTCCACAATTGAGATGGAGGCTCTCAATGATAAGAAGCTTCTTGATACAAGGTGGAAGCTACAAGCACTAGGGTTTCTCTACGATGACAAGGCAACCAAGATATTTACAACATCCCAAGAGGTATGGTAAGGGAAAACGATTTATGGCTTGGTAGAAGTATAGATCTAGGTGTCCTCCATCAGATCCTTGAAGGGCATCGAGTTTTATTGGAGGAGGAGGGAGACCTAGGCGTTTTGAGATCTTGAACAATGGAGGAGAGAAAGGAATGGACAAACTAGCTGTCTAGAGGAAGGACCAGAGGCCGGAAATTTGCGCCCCTGCATCTGAGAGCGGCAGTTGGATGCCAGGAATTCACCATCTAGAGCCTTGAGGAGGCCGGAATATTCCAGTGCTGAGGACGGAATTTTCGCCCTATAACCACCGGAATTTCCGGGCTAGTACACTGAATAATCCGGCTACAAATATTTTCTCATCTCAGAAAATCCTTTGTGAATCTTCTCGAAGATATTATTGTTGATCAAGATAGATATCATGAGGCCAGCTGTGAACACTTAAACCACCAGGTTAGTAGACATACCCGCGTTGTTACCATGACTAAAATCATTAGAGGAGACCTGAGCTTTCAGTAATGCGGTACCCAAGTCTTCCACTGGTAAATTGTGTTTCAATATCACCGGTTGACGAAGAAGAATATCGTCAATATCATTTCTTTCTTCCATAAAGACCTCACTTTCATGGCCCTCCATATATTTTTGCAAAGCATTGTTAGGAGCAAGAGCAATAGAGGCAAGCTGTTCAACTCTAAAATTTTCATTAGGCAATTCATATTAATAAGGAGATCTAGCAAATTTCGACAAATTAAAATCATAAGATTTTCCATCAAATTTAGTCAATATTTTCTCCTTCTTACAATCTATAACAACACCACAAGTGTTCAAGAAAGGTCTACCAAAAACAATAGTACAAGTTTTACTAGTAGTTTTACCCGGTACTAGGAAATCAGTAGGATATTTAGTTTTACCACATAAAACTTCCACATCTCTAACAATACCAATAGGAAAAACAGTTTCTCTATTAGCAAGCTGAATAAACACATCAATATCTTCAATTTCACAAGAACCAATTTCATGCATGATTACTTTATAAAGCTCATAAGGAATAGCGCTAGAACTTGCACCAATATCACACAAATCATAATAGCAATGATCATCAATCCTAACAGAAAACACAGGACCACTAGTTTTCTTAGGTCTATTGGGATGTGAAACAATATTAGAAGCATCCTTACAGAAGACAATGTGTTCATCCTCTACATTTCCAGAGACAAGTGATACGTCTCCAACATATCTATAATTTCTGATGCTCCATCATAATATTATGTCAATTGCTACATGTTTTATCCCTTCTTTATGTCATTTTTACATGTTTTCCGTGATTAACCTATTAACAAGATGCCAAGTGCCAGTTCCCTGTTTTCTGCTGTTTTTGATTTTAGAAAAGTCGTTCTGGAAATATTCTTGGAATTGGACCCCACAAATCCCGAAATTCCTATTTTCCTCGGAAGCATCCAGAAGACCGAAGAGGAGTCGAAGAGGGGCACCAGGGGGACCACACCATGGTGTGGCGCCCCCCTTGGTCGCGCCATGGGGTGGTGTGGGGCCCCCAGGCTCCATCGCCTTTTCCCTTTCGCCTATTTATTCTCCCAGATGGAAAACCCTTGATACCTGATAAAAAATCCCCAAAAAATTCCACAGCCACAGTCATCGTCAACCCTAGATCAGGGGTTTTTTGAAGTTGCCTTCCGACACCCTGCCGGAGAGGAGATCATCACCGGAGGCCTCTTCATCACCATGCCTGCCTCCGGAGTGATGCGTGAGTAGTTCATCCTTGGACTACGGGTCCATATCAATAGCTAGATGGTTGTCTTCTCCTCGTATGCCTCCAAGTTTAGATCTCGTGAGCTGCCTAAGATGATCGAGATTGTTCTTATGTAACTATATATGTTGTGTTTGCTGGGATCCGATGAATATTTAACTTATGCCAAGTTGATTATAGTATTTATTGCATATGTTATTTGTGATCTTGCATGCTTTCCGTTGCTAGTGGTGCTCTGGCCAAGTAGTTTCTACTGACTCCAAGAGGGAGTATTTATGCTTGATAGTGGGCTCATCCCTCCTTTTCACTTGTGCTCTAGTGACAAAAACGTGACAGGGGAGGATGTGCTATTGCCACTAGGGAGAAAACAGCGGTGTGAGTGCCCGCGTGTACAATCATTGCTTACATTACACACATTGCTTAATGCGAGTATCTGTTGCTTGCAACGTAATACCTAAGAGGGTTCGGATGATAACCTAAGGGTGGATTATTAGTCATATATGCAGTTGGATTACGGTCTATGTATATTGTTGTAATGCCCACACTAAATATCATAGTAGTCTTCATGTCATATATGTGCACTACGGTGCAACCTTTATTTGTCAATTTCCTAGCTGTAATTTGTTCACCCAACATGCTATCTTTTATCACCACTAGTGAACCTATGAACCCAGGTCCATTTTTCTACACTGTTAAACAAACCACTACAATTTCCTTCTTTCTTTACTTACTGCAAGCATACATTATTTTCCACACTATACGTCTAATCTTTGTTTTCAGCAAGACCGGTGAGATTAACAACCTCACTGTATAGTTGGGACAAAGTATTTTGGTTGTGTTGTGTGCAGGTTCCACGTTGTTACTAACACTGGTGATCCATCACCACCGTCAGTGGCATCAACCTTCCGAAGATCCTCTTTCTCCTACTGGATTGATAACCTTGGTTCTTAACTGAGGGAAATTTTTACCCGCTTCACTCATCACACCCTTTCTTCTTGGGGTTCCCAACGCACCAGCCATAGTTTCTGTAGCGAGAATTTCTAGCACCATTACTACGGATTCAAAGTCAACTCTACAAGCGATCAATAAGGTCTTTCACTATAAATATTGTAGGTTCAATAGTTATTTGTTCATCAGGTTCAATAGGTTTCTTTATACTCTTGTTAACCACAGTAGCTATAGTGGAATGTTCCTTTACCTTAGCAGGGAAAGGCATTTTCTCAATATAAGGTTAGGGAACAACAGGATTAACAATATGCACTTATATATTTCTAGCAGGAACAATATCTTTATAAGGTGCATGGTACTTGCTCAACTCCTTTTTGGGAATATCAAGATAGGATGCAAAGGCTTTAAGAAAATTTGCAAAGATTTGAGAATCAAGACCACAAACAACACTAACATTATATAAATCATCAGTTCCCATAAAAGCTTTAATGCATTCATAATCGTAATTTATACCTGACTTTCTACCTTTTTCGTTCTCCCATCCTTTAGTGTTTTCTTGAATACAGTCAAGAAGATCCCATTTAGCTTCTTCCTTCATACGTGTGAATGATCCAGAACAAGAAGCATCCAATAAATCCTTATCATGGAGAGAAAGCCTTGCATAAAAATTATTGATAACAATATTACTCGGGAGCTCATGAACGGGAAATTTAATCATTAATAACTTCATTATCCCCCAAGCTTGCGCAATACTCTCTCCATCATGACGCCAGAAATTATATATATGATTCTGATCTTTATGAATCTAACAGGGACGATAGAATTTAGAAAAGAGAGGTACAATTTCCTCCCATCCAATAGATTGACCATTCTTCAGCATTTTGAACCATTCCGCAGCCTTGCCCTTCAGTGATAAAGAGAGTAATTTCCTTTTAACTTGATCCGTTGTAATACCCGCACACCTGAATAACTCGCATAATTCATGTATAAAGATCAAATGATCACCGGGATGGACAGTTCCATCTCCAGAATTGCAATCATCCATAACGCGTCCAACAATTTTCATAGGTATTTTAAAAAGATCCAATTCAGCAGATAACGGCTCATCTACTACCCTAGAAGTAACAATAGTACTACTCCTAAATAGAGAACCAAAAGGATTCTCCATAATGAAATAAAGCAGCAGACATAAATAAAAACAACATTCACAGTGAAAGTTTCTCTTACCCATTCCACTTACCAATAGAGATTCACTCCTCGTCAACGGCGCCAGAAAATAGTCTTGATGACCCACAAGTCCATGGGGTGTATCGTAGTACTTTCTATAAATAAGAGTGTCAAACCCAATGAGGAGCAGAAGGTGTTGACAAGCAGGTTGGATAGAGGATTCACTGTGAACACTAGCAAACATGTTTTGGTGGTTTTTATTATAGCAGATAAATAAAGTGCCAGTAAATAAAATACAGTAAATATAATTGCAGCGAGTGGTCCAATCCTTTTTAGAGCAAAGGACAAGCCGGTTGTTTGACTTATGATTACCAAACGTTCTTGAGGACACATGGGAATTTCGTCAAGCGCTTTCGTTTCATACAATTGATTAATATTTATTGTTTTGATAGGTGTTGTGTGGGTGAACCTATGATAATGCACCGCCCAACTAGGACTAATACATACTTGTGATTAAACCCCTTGAAAGCATCCGCAAATACAAGAAAGTAATTAAGATAAATCTAACCACAACCTTAAACTCTGAGATCCATCGGTTTCCTAACAGGGGTTTAGGTTTCTGTCACTCCGGCAACCCCACAATTAGTATCCAAATACCCAATACATCCCTCTAGGTCCATAAAGGTGTCATGTAGTCGACGTTCACATGACACCACTAGAAGAATAACACTTCAACTTAAATATCAAACCACTAGATATTACTTCAACATAATTCGACTACTAACATCTTGACTTCTCCCATGTCCTAAAGAACTAAATGAACTACTCACAAGACATCATAGGGTGCATAATCAGAGCTAATATAATGATGAACAACAATCTGGTCATAAAGCGCAAACACCGATAAATATCACAATCATCAACTACTAACAAGTAATCCACACCGGGAGAGAGATCTAGTGAAGAACAACGATATAGAACATTAATCGTTACAGCGGGATGGATATGGATGGTGAGGGTGATGGTGATGGTGCTGGTGATGATGATGATGATGATGATGACGACGATCTTGATGATGCTCGGAGCGATGAAGGTGACGATGGCTATGATTTCCCCTCTCTGGGGAGGAATTTCCCTGCAGATTTCTCCCTGCCGGAGAGTTTTTCTCTCTCTGTTGTTTTTCGCCCCGAGGAGGCGTCGGAATATTGTCTCGATGGTTCTCTGAGGCTTAGGGTTCCCTGGGGGTCAAGTAAGCGAAAGGAGGCGGCCAGAGGTGGGACAGGGTGGCCACACCACCCCCAGGCGCGGCCAAGGGGGGCGCCCCCTAGTGGTGTGGGCCCTGGTGCCCCCCTCCGGGTCTTGTCGTGGTTGGATCCCTCTTTTGGACTTCTAAGACTTCTCCGATGCCCCCGTCTTCTTCTGATCTTCTCAAATAGGGTATCTTGACAGTGTTTTTTCCATCAGATTTCTAGTCCCGGTGTTTATTCTCCAATAACTATTAAACATGCAAAATAAGATGAAATAACATAAGTAATGCATCATAATATGAAATATATCGATAAATAACAGAAAATTACAATATAAAATAGTGATGCAAAATGGTCGTATCACATGTATGCTCAGCACGATCCGTATTCCAAAAAGAAGGTAATTCTCCCACATGTGTGTTTTCAAGTTGATAATGATTGAGTAATGTATGGAAGGGATTGGCAGTACATGGAAGGGGAACTGTTTCGGCTAGGTTTCCAGGAGGGACCTTACCACCTGTACAGATCCTCGCCCACTTCTTCTGAGGAAAAAGGTTCGGAGTCACATAAATCTTGCTATGGTGGCGTAGGGGTATTGACGTGGATCATCTTATATCTCTTTGTTCCCATCATCAAGCATGTCCTCCAGAGTTTCTTCCTTGTCCTTAGATGGTTTCTCATCCTTCTTGCGATTATCATCTCTACCTTGGGCAACTTGAGAGGGAATATCACGATCTAAAATCTCCGACCTCCTGACATAAACAAATCGAAAACAAAACTTGTCGAAAACACATGTCACGATCCCGGGACAGTCAGGGGGCTTATATAGCAAAAAGTTATCAAACGAAAGGAAGGTAAAAAGTCGAAGCGGGTTCAGTGTCTAGATCCGGGGCCTCTAGGGTCCCACCAGGCGCAAACAAGAAGTAGCTCATGCCTGGGGCCCACTTGGTGGCCTCCGGCCCCGGTTCCGACTCATTTTCGTGCCCAATTTTTTCATATTTTCCAAAAATAAATAATATAATTTTTTTTACCGTGTTTCGCGAATGTTTTCTTAGCAAAACTGATACCTACTCCAATTCTGACTCTAATCTGCTATGATATTTGGCTCTAATACTCCCTCCGTCCAGGTTTACCAGGCTCCTAACAAAAATCAATGCGACCAAGGCCCAATTTTACTGGCTGTGAGGCTAACCAATCCGCAGTTAATTTCGACATTAGCGCAGTAAATTTAGGCATGCAATACGTCTCCTCGGTGGAGAGGAAAAACCGGAAACTAAACCCGCTCGGGAGAATTTTTCTTTCCGCTAATTTAGTTATGCATGCAGAGGACAGTTTCCTTTCCCCCCGTCTCTCCCTCCTTCCCCGCGCTGACGAAAACTTTCCATGAAAATTATCGCGCTCGATCAGCGGCAAATAGAGGAACGGCAACGGCGGCAAATTCCTTTTGATTCCAAAAACAGCGCGCTAATCTTCCAGTGCTCATGATTCCAAAAACATGGCTTTATATACGGCGACTCATCGCCTCCAATTCCGCCATCTCCTTCATCTCTCTCCCTCTCGCAATGGCAGACGAACCACCGGAGAGCTCGTCGAGGCGCGCACCGCGAAGTCTTGGATTAACGGGGCTCCACGCGCTTGCTCCGTTCCTCAAGGGAACCATCTTGGCCATGCCCTTGCGGCGCACCGTCCTCCCGCAACCAAGCACCGTGAGGCGCGTCGGGTTGATGCGGCCGCAAGCTTCATCTTCAATCGGCGGCAACAGCGGTAAGTTGGTTCTTCCATCCTTGGACGTGAGCGCTAGCGGCGGAGGAGCTTTCTAACGCGATGTACGTGTGCACGCTGCAGGGATCGGGATCGGCGTCGTGGAAGCAGGCGGTCATTCACTCGTTGACGCCGGAGGCGGTGCTGCAACCTCGACTGGATCGGGTGCTGCAACATCGACTGGCGGCGGCCGTGCTGCAACGTCGACTGGGTCGGGTGCTGCAAACCGTGGCGGTGGCCCTGCTGTCCAAGCCGGAGGCGCTGCTGCAACCTCGACCGGCGGCGGCGGTGTCGTCGACGCCGGAGGCGGTGCTGCAATCTTGACTGGCGGAGGCGCTGCTGCAACCGCGACTGGGTCAGGTGCTGCAACCGCGACTGTCGATGTCCGTGCTGTGCATGCCGGAGGCGCTGCTGCAACCGCGACGGGCGGCGGCGGTGCTGTGTAAGCCGGAGGCGGTGGTTCATCTCGCCGTCGCCGTCAAGAGACAAGGGCAAAGAAAATATCCCCTGTCCCTAAGGACCCTGCGCTCAAGATGGGTGGTGGATTCAGCGTCGACCTCAACGCCAGCTTCTTCAACACTACAGGTTCGGAAAACTCTTATTTCTGTAGACTGTAGATTGTTCATCATAGGATCATATGATCACAGTGTAATTGTTCATCATAGGATCACAGTGGAATTGTTTATGTAATTTCATCATAAGACCACTGTTATATAAATTCATCTATAGGATCACAGTGGAGTTTATCATAGGATCACAGTGGAGTTTATCATAGGATCACAGTGGAGTTTATCTATATGAAAATGGGTTTTAGATTACAGTGTACTTGTAGATCACTTTTAGATTATAGTGGACTTTTTTGTATGGATCATAGATACTTTTTGTATGGATCATAGATACTTAGATCACTGTTTAGGTCAATTTTTTGTATGCAAAACTTTTGTAGATCATAGAAATTTAGATCACTGTTTTATATAGTTCATAGAAATTTAGCTTGTTTAGATAGTTCATTGTTAGCTCGTTTAGATCACTGTTTTATTTAGATCACAGTACACTTTGCACTATGTGATTTGAATTTAGATCACTGTTTTATTTAGATCATTGTTATGTTTTATATAGTTCACTGTTTAATTGTTTAGATCACTGTTTTATTTAGATCACTGTTTTATTTAGATCATTGTTATGTTTTTATTTAGATCACAGTACACTTTGCACTATGTGATTTGAATTTAGATCACAGTTATGTTTTATATAGTTCACTGTTTAATTGTTTAGATCACTGTTTTATTTAGATCACTGTTTTATTTAGATCATTGTTATGTTTTTTATTTAGATCACTGTACACTTTGCACTATGTGATTTGATTTTAGATCACTGTTTTATTTAGATCATTGTTATGTTTTTATTTAGATCATTGTTATGTTTTTATTTAGATCATTGTTATGTTTTTATTTAGATCATTGTTATGATTTTCTGCCACGGCAGAGAATTGTACTCATTTTGCTGCCACGGCAGAGAATTGTGCTCATTTTGCTGCCGCTGCAGAGAATTGTACTTAAATTATTGCCTCACTAACCAGCTTTTTGGTTCTGTTACATGTGTGTAGATGATCTAGTTAACAAACGTGTACGAAAGTATTACACGACCGAGGAGAAACGCCAAATCTACCAATGGATAATGCAACACAATGGAACGTCCTCAAAAATGAAACGTGGAGTTACGGCTGAGGTTGCTGCTTTGGCTAACTGCCCAAGAAGGGTGGTGACAAGAATTTGGAGGCATGGAATTAACGGGGGTGGTATCAATAGTGTGAAGTGTAGAAAGATGGGGAAGGTTGGTAGAAAGAAGATCATGCTGGACATAGAAGCAATGGAAGCCGTCCCTACTACCGAACGCACCACTATACGCGAACTAGCAGAAGCTATAAACATGCCAAAATCTACTGTTTTTCAGAGGTAGAATTATTATTTGTTGTTGCGTTCTTTCTTTTGTGTAAATATCGAATTTTAGTTCTAACTAAGCAAAACATTTTTCATGCGCTTGTGTAGGTTAAAAGAGAGGGAAATCAGAAGGGTGACAAGTGATGTGAAACCCATGTTGACAAAAGAGAACCAAAAGCAACGTTTGGTGTATGCTATACATCAAGTTGAGCCTTCTACCTTTGATGATGTTCCCACAATGAAGGCAGGTTTCAATGTTTGCCATTACGATGAGAAGTGGTTCTATAGAATTAGGAGGACTGAAAATGTATATTTGAGCAACAGGGAGGAAGCCCCCAAAAGGGAGACAAAGAACAAGGGTCATATTCAGAAAATTATGTTTGTTTCCGTGATGGCAAGACCAAGATATGATGCCCAAGGTAATTGTACGTTCGATGGGAAGATAGGCGTTTGGGCTTATGTTGAGTGGGTTCAAGCACAAAAGAAAAGTCCTAATAGGTATGTCTGGTTTAGTTATTCTACATTCAGAAAATTATGGTTGTTTATATTTTTGGTACATTGTATAAATTCATTTGTTTCCAATAGGGACAAGGGAGAATGGGAGCTCAAACCTTGCAACGAAGTTGACAAGGCCAAAAGTAGGGAGTACCTTGTTAAATTTGTTCTCCCTGCAATCAAGGCCAAGTGGCCGGCTAGTGACAGGAACAAAACAATTTTCATTCAGCAAGACAACACAAGAACTCATATTCAGCCCGATGATCCAATATTTCTTAGTGAAGCTGCAAAGGGTGGGTGGAACATTCAGATGGTGTATCAACCTCCCAACTCACCTGGCTGCAATGTTCTAGATCTTGGTTGGTTTGCTTCTATCCAATCTCTTTTCCAAAAGAAAATGCCAAAAACTCTAGCGAAATACTTTCTAAGGTTAATACATGTTTAGCGGAATATCCACATGAAAAGCTCAATAGGTACGTGACAGTACACATTATATCATTCGTAAGATTTTAGAGAATTGGGAAATTGACTTATTGATACCATGTGCTAGGATTTTCTTGAGCCACCAAGCATGCATGAGGGAGATTATCAAGAAGAAGGGTTCGATACATTATGATGTACCTCACTTGAAGAAGCAAGCGCTTGAGAGACAAGGGAAGTTGCCAATACGTTTAGTAGTTGAGAAGGAACTACTTGAAGATGCATTTGCGTGGCTAAACGAGAACTATCCAATTGTCGTAGAAAACAATATTTAAATTATGAGTTGTATTCGGACATTGGACCAAAATTTATATCATGTGAACGTTATTCTTGAGCCACAAACAATTGCATTCCAAATACTTTTTGCACTCACATCCAAACAATCTTCCATTACATAGCATCAAATATGATAGTTCTTGCACTCACATCCAAACAATCTTCCATTACATAGCATCAAATATGATAGTTCTCGCACTCACATCCAAATAAACTGAAATATATGAAAACTCATAACACCTTTCATCGGTGGCTTCTTCCTAGAGTTGAGTCTCAGGGACTTCTTCATTCTTGTTTTCGTCGATGGCAACGACAAAGGATGACGGGTAGTGATGGCAGCACACACACACACCTTTCTTGGTAACACCGTCAGTGGTGGCACAATCGGAGCACCAAAATTTGTCGTTCAACAAAGGCATCTCACACTCTAAGCAACGACAAAGGTCAAGTGGAACCGGCAGCCTACATCCTGGGAAAAGGAACTTAACGATGTCACCTTCGACACCACACTGACCACATACCGGAGGAGTGACGCATCCACGGCAGCTAGACATGTACCTGAACAAAGGATTCATGCGATCAACGCCGATCTTCAGGATGAACTCAAGATGAGCGGACATTTTCTCGGTTCTCCATTTCAGGTTCTTCCTAGCCACTTCATCGCCATCTTCAACCTCCTCCCTGCCCCTTTTCTGCTTCTCATCGCTCCCTGCTCCCGCGGCGCCAAGATCATCCACCTTCACAGCTTGGTTGCCATCTGCCTCAAGAACTGCCTGCACGGATCGGTCCGCGTCCATGGATGAAACTGGGCTTTGCTTGAACTGGTACTGGTGCTCTACAATGCTTGTTCGATATATAGCCTCCCCAAAACGCGTACACACAGCTAGCAGGAACGCATGCAGGAAGTTGCGCTCAGCCAGGAGTCGCATGCAAAACGCGTGAAGGACGAAACCTGCAGGTTTCACACCACATGCAAGGGCCCCTCCAGTTTTCGTTTTCACACCGCATGCAACGAGTACAAACATGGAAATGAGCCCACGCACTAGCTGTCACAATTAATACCGATACGGGTTTTGAGGAAATTAAAATTTTCAGGCCTTCCATGCGCTTCATTCCTGGACAAATAGAATTTGCTTAGGAGCCTGGTAAACGTGGACGGAGGGAGTATTATCTTCCAGAGTTACTACCCTAACAATATCAGCTTCCACGTTGTATGGATCACCGGATAAATAATGCTTGAGTCTTTGGCCATTCATAACTTGTGGATTAGTGACATGGAAATTATTAATCTTGATAGCACCAGATCAATAAACTTCTTCCGCAACAAAAGGTAACTCCCATTTAGATATTAATTTTCCTGTAATAAAATCCGAGGCGAGACCTGTACAATAATATTTTATCACCTATGTTAAATTCTCTTTTGCGAATACTTTTATCCCGACATCTTTTAAAATTTTCTTTAAACAACTTGGCATTTTTATAAGCTTCACTTCTCCATTCATCTAAAGAACTCATATCTAGCAATCTGTTCTCACCAGTAAAATCACAATTAAGTTCTCTAATAGCCCAATAAGCTTTAAGTTCTAGCTCAAGGGGTAAATGATAAGTTTTTCCATAAACCATTTTATAAGGAGACATGCCCATGGGATTTTTATAAGCAGTTCTATAAGCTCACAAAGCATCACTAATTTTCTTAGAACAATTCTGTGACGCCCCGAGATCGGGCACTATGCAAATTTCAGCATTTCCGCCAAAATCCACATAATAACCGAGTCCAGGTTGCCACTTGTGATAACATTACAACAGTTCACGAATATTCCGCAACAACAACAGAAAAGATATATACAAGAAGACTCAAACGAGTCAAGGATACAACTGATACCATACAAAGATCCAAATAACAGCGGAAGAAACAACATAGCGTCCGGCTACGGACAAGATACAAATGGGACTAAGAGTCCCGAAGATAACCGATGGTGTCCAATCCCTGCCCAGGCCAAGCTGGAGGGATTCCCAAGCTAACGTCGTCAGACTTCAAACCTGTTGACTGCAATGTGGAATATGCAGCCACGAAAGGACTTCGTGGGTCAGTACGGTTAAGTACTGGCAAGTGGATAACCCATACTCACAAGATACCAGCGTAACCAATCATCACAAGATACAAATACTTTGGGTACAACGGGAAGGAAGGGATTATTGCAAAGAAGCGGCAGCGGGCTGCACTAACAACTAAAGAGACGCGCTACAACTTCCGGCTACAAGAAAGGGATAAGATAGCGTATCAGAACCAACTATGACTACTCACCAAACAATACCCATCCAATGTTACCCCCTAATAAGGAAGCAACCCAAGGAAACTCACACTGTTGATTAGGGTGACATTCATTTGTATGGTGGAGGTAATCTATATTACTAGTCAAGTTATCATCGTTAAGTGTAAGTTGTCTGAGTACTTGTTAGCCAGCACTTTCACCAAGTCATCCATAACCGCGGACAACACGGCTTCTCGAGAAGATTTAACCCTGCAGGGATGCACCAATTTGGCCGTACACGTAAGAATGACCCGCCAGATGGAAAGGCCCTTCCACCAAGCGAGGCACTCAACACAACCCAACTCTTCTTCGCATCAATCCCAAAGAACCACATGCTGTGCGTGTGCGGCTAATCGAGCCCCCACGAAGAAAAGGGGGACCCTCATAGCACTCTAAGACCACACCGCCCTAAATGCCGACTACAAAAGTTCCACCCTGGCGCCAAGGGTTTGCACCTGCACATGCATGCATCAAATGGAAAGCCCGAACTTAGTGTGGCGATTTGGACGAGATGCGAATCGAATCATAATTGCGGGGGGCGCCCATACTCGCTTCCCACATGCGGTTAGTGCGCTCATCATGGATCAATGGACAAGACCCTTTTCCTAATTAGGGTCGACACTAGCAGGCCTCAAAACCACGCCGGGCCTCCTGCCGGTGCCTTATCATCAAATTATTATTACCCTAAACATTAACATGTTGTTGATTGAATGGAAACCCAACTATCAACTAAACAGGTGATCAGACGGACAACAAGACTTGAGCGCAAACAACACTAAGCATGCAACTACGACACGAGGGCCGACAAGGTAAACAAACAACAGTTAATAGGAAGTGGAAGGAAGGCTATATCATGGCTACAAGGTAAACATATGATAGGATCGAGACACAAGCATCGAATCATACGGCTAGCATAAGAACAACGGAAAGAATCGGTAACAAGTGATGAAAGGCAGCCATAGGCAGCAAGTGAGTATACTTGCCTGGAATCCAGCAAGTAGAGGTACATCCGAAGAACTTGTCGTTGCTCACATCATCTCAACGTCCTATCCGCGAAGAAGCAACGAACTAGGACAAACACCGGATGCAACAATTACTTCTACGGCAAAAGATCCAGCATGATCAGGATATGGATGCATGACAATTAATTGATGCATCAAAGATAAACTAGTTGACATGGTAACATATTTAAATGGGCCCATATGTAATTTGGATTGCATATGGAAAAGCCCATGGATTAATGTTGAATTAAATGACCTACAAATAACCATCATGTGAAAGTTGATTAGAATGATGCATGGGTGAGTAAAACAATGAGAAAACAACAATAGCTTCAATTTGAAAAGGTGTTTACCAAGTTTGGAAATTTATTTATTAAGTTATGAAATTTGGCTTCTTAAATGAGTTACACAAGCATTTGTTGTTTTCACCAATTTTAATTGTTCCAAATATATAACAAAATTCATATTTGGAAAGAACACAAAATTTTAGATGGAATACAGATTTCACTTGTTGAAAATGGATTTAAAATGAGCAAGTTATTAATTTGACAATTTTATATGCATTGATTAAGAAATAGTTGTTTTCAGCAATTTAATTTATTCAAAATAGAAAACAAAGTTTATATTTGCAAAGTTCATGAAAAATGGGATGGAAAACATATTTTACATGTTGGAATTGGATTTGAATTGCCCAAGTTATGAATTTTGCAATTTAAAAGGTTTAATTAAAGCATTGAATTATTGCACCACTTTTAATTAGGAAAAACAGTAAACAAAATGTATTGAAAAGGTTGAAAACATGTAGCAAATGTTTCACTGAACATTTTGAGCTATTAAACATAATTTTTTTGGGTTATTATTGAATTTATTTTGCAATTTTTCATAAGTAGTCTTATTCTGCCCTTTTTAGTAAACAGAGGGAAACATGTTCAAATTTAGTTCAATTGTGACCAAATAAAATACCAATGTGTAGAGTTTGTTAAGACAAATTTTTAGAGACCAAGTTTTCTTAAATTGGATGAACAGAACTAAAGTTATGAAATTCCAAAGTTTCAACTTTTAATTGCATTTTCAGTAATTAATTATTTAATGCAAAAATCATTGCATAAACATGTTGCAAACTTGACATTAACAGAAAGAGCACAAAAGTTTGAATCCAAAGAAACTTGAATCGTTGAATTTGGAGCAATATTCAATTTGTTATGGATTTTAGAATTAATGAGTCAGATCTGTGTTTCTGGAATTCGGGCAAAAAAAGAAAAGGGGCAGAAAAAGGTGTGGCTTTTCTGCCTGGGGGGGGGGGATTCGAACTCAGGGCTGTTGGGTGGTGCGCAAGGGGGTGTTACCAGCTGGGCTACTGATGCTTTGTTGAAAGATACAGAGCCGTGGGCTTTTGAGGTAGCATGTGCGGGACCTGACGAAAAACTGCAACTCGTTGCAGTTAACTGCATCGAGGACGACGGGAAACGACGGACGGCGAGCGACCGCCGGCGTGCGGGGGCGTGTGGTGGCCGCGCGGTTGCGGATGGAGAGGGGAAGGGGAGAGAGGGCGAGGGGAGAGGTGGAGATGCGCTCACCGAGGGCTCATCGTGGCCGCGCCGTGCTCGACAGGTAACGTAGGCGTTCATGGCTGCTGTTCGCAGCAGGCACCGGCGGAAGAAGAGGGGGACGGCGGCCTCGCTGCGGTGCGCCTCCCTTCCTCCCGAGGCCCGGAATCGCACGACGGCGGCGCCGTGGTTCCATTCCCGCAGGAACCAGAGCCTGCCATCAACCACCGCGCCCGCGCCAAGGAGCTCCATCTCCGGCCATGGAGGCAACCGAAAAAAATTCAGAAACTTTCAGAGAGGAAGAATTGGGGGGAGGAAGAAGAGAGGGGGGCGGCGGCTAGGAGGAGGAGAGGGAGGGGCTAGGGTTAGGGTTGGAGGGGAAGGAGGGCAGCTATAAGGGAGGAGGGGAGCAGGTGGAGGGGACAGGTGGTGACAGCGACCTCCTGTCCTCTGTACGGACAGAGGTAGGGGAAGGCTGGGGTGGGCTGGCTCGTGGGGTGTGGTGGGCTGGCCCAATTGGGCTGGCCTGCCCTCCCTTTGGTTTTTTTTTTGTTTTTCTTTTTTGTAGGAAAGGGAAAGAGAGAAATAGAATAGGATTTTTGGGGTTTTATTTTATGCAACAATTTTTATTGAATTACCAAACAACAAGATCAAATGTATGTTAACTTTATTCTCAAAAATTTCAAATTGCCAATTGATTTGAATTTGCTAATTTAATTTCAAATAGTGTTTCATAAAGAAAATGATTTTTGAAATAACCAAGCAAAACTAGTTCCAACTCAAATTCTTCATGAAAACAATTTGAGTTGTTAGCAAAGGTGCTTTGTTTGAGAAGTTAAAATTGGTTTGAATTTTTAGGTTGGTTTGAAAACAAGTGCAATGAATATGATGCATGATGCTATGCGATGAAAAAGAAAACAACAAGCAACTTTCTATTTGGGAAAAACCCCGGGTGTTACAGCCGACACCACTAACAAGGGGATTGCGCCCTCGCAATCCGCTCACAACCACGGGGGAGGGAAGAAGTTCGACTATCGATTCTTCATGCTTCCAGTTGAGCTCCTCGACACTACTAACAAGGGCTTCTCGACACCACTAACAAGAGATTCTTGCTTGGGTTGATGACGATCTTCTCCCACCAGGAATCTTCCGATGATCGAACCTATTAGGTTAAAGGCTCAGAAAACGTCCAACCCACGTAGGATCCTAAGACTTTGAAGGATAGATAAGGGAAGAGACTCCGAAACAAATAAGATGGGAGGGGAAATAGAATAGAGATAAGGAGAAAACAAGAATCCTATTGAGATGTTTCCAAAACAGGTTTTGCACAAATAGTTTTTGACACTCTAGAAACACGACCGTTAGCGAGGTTATCCTACAGGCTTTGCGGACCCGTTGCTTCGATAACCATTCGTATCGAAACAATATCGGGAATCGGAAACCATGCTCTGATACCATTTGTGACGCCCCGAGATCGGGCACTATGCAAATTTCAGCATTTCCGCCAAAATCCACATAATAACCGAGTCCAGGTTGCCACTTGTGATAACATTACAACAGTTCACGAATATTCCGCAACAACAACAGAAAAGATATATACAAGAAGACTCAAACGAGTCAAGGATACAACTGATACCATACAAAGATCCAAATAACAACGGAAGAAACAACATAGCGTCCGGCTACGGACAAGATACAAATGGGACTAAGAGGACTGAAGATAACCTATGGTGTCCAATCCCTGCCCAGGCCAAGCCGGAGGGATTCCCAAGCTAACATCGTCAGACTTCAAACCTGTTGACTGCAATGTGGAATATGCAGCCACGAAAGGAATTCGTGGGTCAGTACGGTTAAGTACTGGCAAGTGGATAACCCATACTCACAAGATACCAGCGTAACCAATCATCACAAGATACAAATACTTTGGGTACAATGGGAAGGAAGGGATTATTGCAAAGAAGCGGCAGCGGGCTGCACTAACAACTAAAGAGACGCGCTACAACTTCCGGCTACAAGAAAGGGATAAGATAGCGTATCGGAACCAACTATGACTACTCACCAAACAATACCCATCCAATGTTACCCCCTAATAAGGAAGCAACCCAAGGAAACTCACACTGTTGATTAGGGTGACATTCATTTGTATGGTGGAGGTAATCTATATTACTAGTCAAGTTATCATCGTTAAGTGTAAGTTGTCTGAGTACTTGTTAGCCAGCACTTTCACCAAGTCATCCATAACCGCGGACAACACGGCTTCTCGAGAAGATTTAACCCTGCAGGGATGCACCAATTTGGCCGTACACGTAAGAATGACCCGCCAGATGGAAAGGCCCTTCCACCAAGCGAGGCACTCAACACAACCCAACTCTTCTTCGCATCAAGCCCAAAGAACCACATGCTGTGCGTGCGCGGCTAATCGAGCCCCCACGAAGAAAAGGGGGACCCTCATAGCACTCTAAGACCACGCCGCCCTAAATGCCGACTACAAAAGTTCCACCCTGGCGCCAAGGGTTCGCACCTGCACATGCATGCATCAAATGGAAAGCCCAAACTAAGTGTGGCGATTTGGACGAGATGTGAATCGAATCAGAATTGCGGGGGGCACCCATACTCGCTTCCCACATGCGGTTAGTGCGCTCATCATGGATCAATGGACAAGACCCTTTTCCTAATTAGGGTCGACACTAGCAGGCCTCAAAACCACGCCGGGCCTCCTGCCGGTGCCTTATCATCAAATTATTATTACCCGAAACATTAACATGTTGTTGATTGAATGGAAACCCAACTATCAACTAAACAGGTGATCAGACGGACAACAAGACTTGAGCGCAAACAACACTAAGCATGCAACTACGACACGAGGGCCGACAAGGTAAACAAACAACAGTTAATAGGAAGTGGAAGGAAGGCTATATCATGGCTGCAAGGTAAACATATGATAGGATCGAGACACAAGCATCGAATCATACGACTAGCATAAGAACAACGGAAAGAATCGGTAACAAGTGATGAAAGGCAGCCATAGGCAGCAAGTGAGTATACTTGCCTGGAATCCAGCAAGTAGAGGTACATCCGAAGAACTTGTCGTTGCTCACATCATCTCAACGTCCTATCCGCGAAGAAGCAACGAACTAGGACAAACACCGGATGCAACAATTACTTCTACGGCAAAAGATCCAGCATGATCAGGATATGGATGCATGACAATTAATTGATGCATCAAAGATAAACTAGTTGACATGGTAACATATTTAAATGGGCCCATATGTAATTTGGATTGCATATGGAAAAGCCCATGGATTAATGTTGAATTAAATGACCTACAAATAACCATCATGTGAAAGTTGATTAGAATGATGCATGGGTGAGGAAAACAATGAGAAAACAACAATAGCTTCAATTTGAAAAGGTGTTTACCAAGTTTGGAAATTTATTTATTAAGTTATGAAATTTGGCTTCTTAAATGAGTTACACAAGCATTTGTTGTTTTCACCAATTTTAATTGTTCCAAATATATAACAAAATTCATATTTTGAAAGAACACAAAATTTTAGATGGAATACATATTTCACTTGTTGAAAATGGATTTAAAATGAGCAAGTTATTAATTTGACAATTTTATATGCATTAATTAAGAAATAGTTGTTTTCAGCAATTTAATTTATTCAAAATAGAAAACAAAGTTTATATTTGCAAAGTTCATGAAAAATGGGATGGAAAACATATTTTACATGTTGGAATTGGATTTGAATTGCCCAAGTTATGAATTTTGCAATTTAAAAGGTTTAATTAAAGCATTGAATTATTGCACCACTTTTAATTAGGAAAAACAGTAAACAAAATGTATTGAAAAGGTTGAAAACATGTAGCAAATGTTTCACTGAACATTTTGAGCTATTAAACATAATTTTTTTTGGGTTATTATTGAATTTATTATGCAATTTTTCATAAGTAGTCTTATTCTGCCCTTTTTAGTAAACAGAGGGAAACATGTTCAAATTTACTTCAATTGTGACCAAATAAAATACCAATGTGTAGAGTTTGTTAAGACAAATTTTTAGAGGCCAAGTTTTCTTAAATTGGATGAACAGAACTAAAGTTATGAAATTCCAAAGTTTCAACTTTTAATTGCATTTTCAGTAATTAATTATTTAATGCAAAAATTATTACATAAACATGTTGCAAACTTGACATTAACAGAAAGAGCACAAAATTTTGAATCCACAGAAACTTGAATCGTTGAATTTGGAGCAATATTCAATTTGTTATGGATTTTAGAATTAATGAGTCAGATCTGTGTTTCTGGAATTCGGGCAAAAAAAGAAAAGGGGCAGAAAAAGGTGTGGCTTTTCTGCCTGGGGGGGGGGATTCGAACTCAGGGCTGTTGGGTGGTGCGCAAGGGGGTGTTACCAGCTGGGCTACTGATGCTTTGTTGAAAGATACAGAGCCGTGGGCTTTTGAGGTAGCATGTGCGGGACCTGACGAAAAACTGCAACTCGTTGCAGTTAACTGCATCGAGGACGACGGGAAACGACGGACGGCGAGCGACCGCCGGCGTGCGGGGGCGTGTGGTGGCCGCGCGGTTGCGGATGGAGAGGGGAAGGGGAGAGAGGGCGAGGGGAGAGGTGGAGATGCGCTCACCGAGGGCTCATCGTGGCCGCGCCGTGCTTGACAGGTAACGTAGGCGTTCATGGCTGCTGTTCGCAGCAGGCACCGGCGGAAGAAGAGGGGGACGGCGGCCTCGCTGCGGTGCGCCTCCCTTCCTCCCGAGGCCCGGAATCGCACGACGGCGGCGCCGTGGTTCCATTCCCGCAGGAACCAGAGCCTGCCATCAACCACCGCGCCCGCGCCAAGGAGCTCCATCTCCGGCCATGGAGGCAACCGAAAAAAATTCAGAAACTTTCAGAGAGGAAGAATTGGGGGGAGGAAGAAGAGAGGGGGGGCGACGGCTAGGAGGAGGAGAGGGAGGGGCTAGGGTTAGGGTTGGAGGGGAAGGAGGGCAGCTATAAGGGAGGAGGGGAGCAGGTGGAGGGGATAGGTGGTGACAGCGACCTCCTGTCCTCTGTACGGACAGAGGTAGGGGAAGGCTGGGGTGGGCTGGCTCGTGGGGTGTGGTGGGCTGGCCCAATTGGGCTGGCCTGCCCTCCCTTTGGTTTTTTTTTTGTTTGTTTTTTTTGTAGGAAAGGGAAAGAGAGATATAGAATAGGATTTTTGGGGTTTTATTTTATGCAATAATTTTTATTGAATTACCAAACAGCAAGATCAAATGTATGTTAACTTTATTCTCAAAAATTTCAAATTGCCAATTGATTTGAATTTGCTAATTTAATTTCAAATAGTGTTTCATAAAGAAAATGATTTTTGAAATAACCAAGCAAAACTAGTTCCAACTCAAATTCTTCATGAAAACAATTTGAGTTGTTAGCAAAGGTGCTTTGTTTGAGAAGTTAAAATTGGTTTGAATTTTTAGGTTGGTTTGAAAACAAGTGCAATGAATATGATGCATGATGCTATGCGATGAAAAAGAAAACAACAAGCAACTTTCTATTTGGGAAAAACCCCGGGTGTTACAGCCGACACCACTAACAAGGGGATTGCGCCCTCGCAATCCGCACACAACCACGGGGGAGGGAAGAAGTTCGACTATCGATTCTTCATGCTTCCAGTTGAGCTCCTCGACACTACTAACAAGGGCTTCTCGACACCACTAACAAGAGATTCTTGCTTGGGTTGATGACGATCTTCTCCCACCAGGAATCTTCCGATGATCGAACCTATTAGGTTAAAGGCTCAGAAAACGTCCAACCCACGTAGGATCCTAAGACTTTGAAGGATAGATAAGGGAAGAGACTCCAAAACAAATAAGATGGGAGGGGAAATAGAATAGAGATAAGGAGAAAACAAGAATCCTATTGAGATGTTTCCAAAACAGGTTTTGCACAAATAGTTTTTGACACTCTAGAAACACGACCGTTAGCGAGGTTATCCTACAGGCTTTGCGGACCCGTTGCTTCGATAACCATTCGTATCGAAACAATATCGGGAATCGGAAACCATGCTCTGATACCATTTGTGACGCCCCGAGATCGGGCACTATGCAAATTTCAGCATTTCCGCCAAAATCCACATAATAACCGAGTCCAGGTTGCCACTTGTGACAACATTACAACAGTTCACGAATATTCCGCAACAACAACAGAAAAGATATATACAAGAAGACTCAAACGAGTCAAGGATACAACTGATACCATACAAAGATCCAAATAACAGCGGAAGAAACAACATAGCGTCCGGCTACGGACAAGATACAAATGGGACTAAGAGTCCTGAAGATAACCGATGGTGTCCAATCCCTGCCCAGGCCAAGCCGGAGGGATTCCCAAGCTAACATCGTCAGACTTCAAACCTGTTGACTGCAATGTGGAATATGCAGCCACGAAAGGAATTCGTGGGTCAGTACGGTTAAGTACTGGCAAGTGGATAACCCATACTCACAAGATACCAGCGTAACCAATCATCACAAGATACAAATACTTTGGGTACAACGGGAAGGAAGGGATTATTGCATAGAAGCGGCAGCGGGCTGCACTAACAACTAAAGAGACGCGCTACAAATTCCGGCTACAAGAAAGGGATAAGATAGCGTATCAGAACCAACTATGACTACTCACCAAACAATACCCATCCAATGTTACCCCCTAATAAGGAAGCAACCCATGGAAACTCACACTGTTGATTAGGGTGACATTCATTTGTATGGTGGAGGTAATCTATATTACTAGTCAAGTTATCATCGTTAAGTGTAAGTTGTCTGAGTACTTGTTAGCCAGCACTTTCACCAAGTCATCCATAACCGCGGACAACACGGCTTCTCGAGAAGATTTAACCCTACAGGGATGCACCAATTTGGCCGTACACGTAAGAATGACCCGCCAGATGGAAAGGCCCTTCCACCAAGCGAGGCACTCAACACAACCCAACTCTTCTTCGCATCAAGCCCAAAGAACCACATGCTGTGCGTGCGCGGCTAATCGAGCCCCCATGTCACATCCCAATTTTGGAATACCTGTTAACACAATTGTTTTGCTAATTGATTGACAATTAAACTTTGTTTGTGACAATTAAACTTTGGTTATGTTTGTTTGAGTGCAACTAAACAAACTAATTATATAATCTTACATGGCTAAGAAATTGAAAACAAACTTAATAAGATAGCAAAGCAGTAAACTAAAAATATTCAACATATTGTTCCAATGACCTTGGCAATATTTTATAAAGTAAATATTGATCAAAGAGTTTTCCAAAAACATCTTATGAATCTCATACTTGTTGAATATTATTCCAAGACCTAAATTAAGAAAGAGGAAACACTTAATAAAATTTCCCTAAAAGATTATCAGAAAAAGAGGCATTCTTAGATGCTTCACCAAAATATCATCAAATGTTTTTCCAACCTTGCAAGCTTAAAAACAAAGGTATTGGAGAGCATTGACTTGCTATCTCTAGTCACATAAATATTTTGGCAAAGCATTGCTAAAGAAAAGCCAAGTGCCTTATTAAATAGAAATTCCAATATTTCCAGAAACAGAAAACTAAAACAAGTTACTATTGGAAACTTTCTTGAAATGGTCTGAAATTGATACCATTGCTTCCTTATATCAAATAAGGAACACACACAGGAGGAGACCAAAAATTGAATCCATTAAAGCCCTGAAAACATGAGTTTTCTCCACAGCAACAATTGGAATTTTGAACAAGTTTGTTCTACAAACTTTTTCCAAATGCCATGAAATAAATACCAAATTCTCTATATCATAAATGAGGATGAAAACCAAAAGGGCACAAGTTTTTGAATTGATTAAGTTGCCAAAAACCCCTGTTTTCTTGACAGCACCTTTTTGAAATTTGAACAAGTTTGTTCTATGAAGTAACTCAAAATGACTTGAATTTTCTACCACATAAGGAAAACATCAAATAAGGAATGTGTGCCAAAAATTATCATTTTTGGAAGCTCCTAAGTAGTCTAATAAATTCAATGTCCATTTGTGTAAGAATTCAAATTTGAACAACTTTGAATTATCAAGTTTATCTAATTGAGCCAATTTTCATATATGTTGTACATATCAACTAATTAGAATTTTGGGCAAAAGGAAATTACTTTTTGACTTTGTTTGCTTGGTGAAAATCACCTTTTTCAGAAAGGACAGGGACCAATTTGTAAAATTGCAGGGACCTAAAAGTAAGATGAGTCATCTTCAACCTCTAGCTCCCTGTAGAGAAACAGCACCCCTACCCCTTTGCTTCGAATGGAAGGAATCCTTGGGGATAAGAGGCCCCCCCATGTGGTCTGTCTCCCCAGGCCCCCCTCTATCTCTCCCCCCCCTCGAGCCCTCCTCTCTCTCTCTATTTCTTTGCAAACCGAAACCCTAGAAATAGCTTGCCGTCGATTTGGCCACTGGAGAGCTCGCCGTCGCTCTCCGTGGTGCTCACCCTCTCCGCCTTGCCTTGTTGAGCCCCTCTGCGGAAGTAATCGGGCCGGAATGCATCGAGGAGGCCGCGCCGTCCTCGCTTCTTCCTCGAGCCCGACGAGCTCCGGCGAGGCATCGCCGTTGCCTCGAGTCTCCTCCGCCGTCTCCGAATGGTCCATTGCGTTCACGGTGAGGATGCGCGCCTCCCCATGCCTTTTTCCCCCTCCCTCTCCCTCTAGAACGACCCGCGCCGTTGTTGCCGTCCGGCCGCCGTGCGCCGTTCGTCGCCGGCCACTCTCCGGTCGCGCCCCGGAAACGAGACCACTCGTTTTAGATTCCCCTCGACGAGTGCAACGTTTTCATATGATTTATTTGCATTATGGTTGCCGGAAACACGAGATGCGAGCTCGCCGGAGCCGTCCCCGCCGGCGAGCGATGTCATGCCGACGTCATGCGGTCGTCAGCCGTCCTTGACCCCGCGCTGTGAGGTCAAACTGGCCCGTGGGGCCGGATCTGCCCGCGTGGCACCTGCGTGGCTGGCTGGCCCGCGCGTCAGCGACCTTGGGTGGATTTGCTCGCGGTAACAATAGATCCGGCCGGCCCGTTTGTGGATCTGGCCCATTAGTAGATCTTTTTCCATTTAAATTGTACAGAATGTTGCATGTTTGCTTTTGAGCCTAAAAGCTAACCTAAAAGGAGAATTTGACCAAACCAAAAATCACAGTGGTACCTCAACTAATTCTAAACCACCTCCAACTTGTAGATCTACTTTTGGATGAACATTTTTGAAATTAAAAATGATTTGGCAACAGGTACCAGAAACACCAAAATGAGCACCATTTTTATTTTACAACTCAAAATGAAGTGAGGCCAATTGCATTGGAAAGCCCTTGAAATTTCCTAACAGGAGCATTTAACCTCGTTTCCAAATTCATTGTATTTTTGAAATGGCATGCAATTTGGTAAAACACCAGAGAGCACTTTGGTGATTTTTATAAAATTATTAAAAATGATTTTTGATGCAAACTCAACTGGATGGTCTTGTATATGTTTAGGGCTATCCAAACCTAGAAGGGTTTAATTTTTAGAGCATCCTATAAAATTTGGTGGACAGATCTTTGTTTTGCATGTTTCTGCCATTTTGGCATTTTAAGTAATTAAATTGTATGATTATATTTTTGTATTGCAATATTGTTTTCTAGCATGTATAAGTGGTGTGAACTTGTTTTCTAAGTTTCACTTAACTATTTTAGCATGTTAGATTGTGTGGACTTGAGTTGAGAAGAAATATGATTTATGGGATTAGAATATGTTTTACCTCTAGTTATTACTTGCATAGTATTTTTGAGTGTTAAATATATGTGCAAACACTTGTTTTGTTGATTGAATCCAGTACCATGTTGGTACTTATATTGTGTGTTATCACCTCTGCTAGCTTTCATTTGAATTGGTAGAAAAGCATTATTAGCTTTGTCATGACTATGAGAATGTTATGGAAAAATTCCCTCATGTGTGGAATTTTTGACATAATCATTTGTGGTTGTGTAGCCACATATTTTTGTGTTATGTTCATAGGACCAGTAGCATTTTGATGATGTTGTTATGAGTACTTGACCCCTAGATTTTTCACTTGTGGGAAAATAATAGCATGAGTAGCTTTGCCTTGCTTATTTAAGCACCCTATTATTTTCTGCTAGTATTGTTATTGCACTAGGTGCTAGTTTAGGTTTTTGCTAATTTTTGTCAAGTATGACCAGAGGCTTTGGGACCTCTTAATTCTTTGTTATGCTAGTGGAACACCCACTGGTTTCATTGCATTTTTGGTGGAAACATTATTTCCCCAAACTAGATGCATTTCTTTTATATAGTTCTATAACTAATGAGTGCCTAGTATTTTTGCTTTGGGAATTTTTGTGCTAAACAAAAATGGGTATGCTTCTGTTTGTAAGTGGTTGTAATCATGTGTGGCTTGCTAGGAAAATTCCATTTTTGGAGTGTTGTTTGATTCCTCTAGGAATGCCCTTTTTATTACCACTAGTATATAGGAGTTGCCCTGCAAAATGACACCTTGTTTTATCCAATGGGATATTTTTGTTATAGCAATTATAGGTGTTTTTCACTACTTTTTTTATGACATGGACCCTCTGGTTGTATTTCAATTACTTGATTGGAATTCATCCATTGATTCTTCATGTTTGAGTAGTACTAGTTTCCTTAGCAGTTTTTGTGTTGAATTAATTTTCCTGCCAACTTGTGTTTGGTAGATGTTTATGTATCCTTGCATAAAGACATGTTTTCATTTACCATAATGATAACATGGTTCCTTGTTTGCATGTTAGTACTTTACATATTATGCATGCTTGCATAGCAAACTTTTAGTAGAAACATGTCTGTAGGATTCCTCCTTTTTAGCCATTGTTTCTATTGTTCTCACTATGAGAAATTGTGTGTTTTGTGATGAGTCTATTACTTTGTTACATTTGTGTAGGCTCACTGATTTGTAAAAGTAACTTTTACAAATCATGTGTTTCATTTGTTCTTGATGTTAATTTAGGCTTAGCAGTTTAGCTACCTTGTTCTTTTTGTGGTGTGGTTGATAAACCCATTTCCATGATTATTCTTGTGCATGTTTTATACACTTTTAGTAGTCTCACCCTTGTGAAACTAAGTGTATTTTGGGCTTATTAATATCTTGGAATGAGAGTGGCACACCCACTTAATCCATGATATTAAGGTTGTGAGATATGTTCCTCCAACCTTAAGCTGTCTAATTAAATGGCATATCTGCCAAGTGGGTTTGTTTGATTGTTTGCCTCAATTAATAATTGAGTGATTTTGTTATTATTAGATTTCCTTGCTGTATGTATTGTTATGTATGGTTGCTTGCCTTGATTGGTTCTGAATGTGTGTCCTTTATTCCTTTTACGGCGTTAGAAAACGAAGAGGAAGGAAGTGTCGGGAAGCTCCGTTTCAAGTTCCAGTCACTCCAAAACCAGGGACACAAGGAGATACCAGGCAAGCCATCCTGATGCTTGCTGATACAATACTTATCATTATCTATCATGCATGTTTTACCTCTGAAGTTTTACAAAAACTTGATTATCAAAACTATTTTTGATGTGGAAATTACTACTATATTATATTATAGGTCACTATCATGCCAGTAGTTAAACTTGGTAATACCAAGCCCATAAGCCACCCTATGGTATTAATTACCATCAAATATACTAGTCCCTAAGTGGACACCCTAAAATTGTGATTCTACAAAACAAAGGCTTTACGGAAAAACCCGGAGGAAAGGCGGATCCTTGTTCTCCGGAGGAATGTGGAAGTGGTCATTTTTGAGAAAGTGGTGTTTTCAAAAATGACACATAACCTAGTCTTCGCCGGACAACCTTTACCGTACTGCCACCCTACCCCAACATGGGCAAGGGGCTTAACTTGAAGTTTGTTCTTATTAGTGTGTGCTATCTCAATGTGCTATAGGGGATGCGATCCTCTGAACCGAATGTCGTGGAGACATATAAAGTGTGGGATTAATTTTCCCTCCGGATGCATCAGATGAGGCATCCTGGCTTGGCGGGGATTAGCTCGGTGCCGGGGATGTGGTAAAACTCAACTGAGAGATAGGCATATTCTAGCTTGAACATAGTGGATGGTTATGATCAGATACCTGATGTTTACATACTGTTGTTACAGTCCGTGATTGTTCACGGGAGGTGTACTGGATCTGGTGGATGTGTACACCTCTGCAGAGTATAACTTTTTCGAAGAAGCCGCGTCCTCGGATATGGACAGTTGAATGGCCATGTAGCTAGCATTGTGTCAATGTTTTCAAAAAGGAGTTTTTGAAAGGGAAATTTTGGAATGGAAGTGTTGAACTTGTGAAGTTCGGAAAGGAAGGAAAACGTATACCGTGGAGGTATCGTCGATGATGAAAAGCCAGATGATGTTATACAAAACAAAGTGTTTTGCAAACAAAACCTTTTCTACTCTAAGCAAGAATTCTGGAAACTGATTCCAAGAAGTTTTGCAAAGAGAAAATATTCTTTAACAAAGTTTTACAAAACCTCTTGTACATGTGATATCTACAAGAGAAATAAAACTATATTATTTTATTTTCTTCTGAAGTATCTTCTTCAACGAAGATACAGATAAACCTGACTGCAACTGTGGTGTCATCATATATGAACACCATTGATAGTGAACCCTATTTATAACCTACCTATTCCACCATATAAGCATACTTGCATGTTGGTAAGTGATATGATGGATGTCTTGCTGAGTACATTCAAATGTACTCATTATGGTTTCGCCCCTGGTATCTACTTATCAGATTTGGAGAAGGAGTCTCCGAAGGAGATCTATGAAGAGAAGTACGGAGTTGACGGCTTTGCGAACTAGGATCGTCTCCGGGTCAGCAGCCTGTAGGTTAAGGCGTGACTTGGGCTCAACTACGTTGTGTTTTAATTGTCTTCCGCTGTGTTTGTTAAGTTGCCTGCCCTTTTGGCAGTTGCTTTAAACTTGATCATGTGATCATTTGTGTAATACCTTTATGTATTCGTGTAATGGATGATGTATTTCTGTGTGCCAACTGTGTATGTTGTTCACGACTGATCTTTCTGGGATCGTGAATGTATGCATACGTAGGGTTTCAGACTGCCGGTCTGGGGTCCTTACAGAGTTGGTATCAGAGCCATCCTGACCTTAGGAGACCTTAGTTTAGCATGGACGTCAGATAGGAAAGAAAAGTATTTTTGAGTAAAAACCTATTTACCATATAAATTATTTTTATCTAAGGGAATTTTAGCATATTTTCCCTCCTTATTGTCTTTTCCAAAAATTCTAAATGCAAATCAAGGGCGTCCTTGAACAGTGGTTCGAAGGGCGGGCCTTACAGAGTTAGTATCTCTCTCGGTTAAGAGTTTATTTCTTACTTATTTACAACTGCTCCGCTCTGTTTTTGAAACATCTCTCGTCTTGGAAGTTTTCTGTTCAGAAAATAGTTGGGGGTTTCAAAAACAGATTGTTGCGTAGTTTTACCTCTCTCGGTTAAAAGTTTTATCAAAACTTTACTTCTATTATCTTGTTTCCATACAAAAGCTTTTATACTTGCCGATGTCCCGAGAAGACCAAAATAATTACCTAGCTCTACCGTGACGATGGTCAGAAGTAGATATAGTTCTTCAGCCACTTCTAGGATTTTGGATCAGTCTAGTTTGGAGTAATTTAGCGATAACTCCATGAGTCGTCTCCCCCGACGTAGCTCCAATGGAGCCTTGCTTGTGTGTTTTGGCTTGCTTATGTGTGTCCGTAGGACTTTGTGCTATTGTGTGGTGTAGAATTTGGTTCATCTAGGCTTCTATATGTTTGTGGGATGCTCAAAATTTGTAGATTTGTGCTTGCCCCGCTCTTGTTTTTGAATCGCCTCATGTTAAATTTTTGCAAGCAAAAATGTTTGTATAGTATTCAAAAACAAGAATTTGTTGCTTAGACGTATACTCGTTTTCGCTTCATAGTGCGAACCGTCGTGAACCACCACCATCTCCCCCACAATCAATGAAAGCACCATTGGGCCTAATAATAGAGGAACATCAAGCCACACGAACTGCTAGCATTGCTACCAGTGATGCACTCCAACAGATAAAGCTCCAACAACGACAACCCTCAAAGAAGAAAATGCGTGAAGAAACCAACCACTACTGACAAAACCTCTATGTTTTGTCTGTTTGCAAAAGACTCTTTTTACCCTGTTGGCTAGACGTTGCATTTCAAAAGTTATATACCTCCCTCCTCTGGAGAAAGGTGAAAAAAAAAGAAGTCTTTACATGCCATGATGCGTAACCCCCTCAAAAGCCAATCAAAAGAGCACGATTCAATATTCGACGTACGATGCCGCTAGTCGTATCTTGTCGGACGAACATGATTAAATAGAAAGCTAACAAGACTAACATGTTTTGTTCTAATCTTAAGTTGACACCTAACCAAAGCATGCGAACTACTGACAACTCTTTCTAAACCAAAGAATTAAGTGACTTACGACACTTTTTAATCTAGTTGGTAAAAAGGAGAAGTCACGAGAAAATAAGATGATGACCTATTCGTTTACTAGTCAATAGGATATCATGTGTATCTACTTTGGAAACCAAATTTTAATAAGACATTGTAGTTACTATGAAATTCGAGGTTTAGAAATAAAGTGAACGATGGAATGGTTGTGATAGATCTGGAAAACAACAGTTTTCCTGTTTTTGTTTCTTTGTGTGCTCTTGATTGAAATAAATTTGTGTTTTATTCAATCTTGCTTCCTAACTTATGTGGATTTGTTAGTACTTGTTATTATGTTGTTTTCTTACAACAAATCTACCCTAGAAAGTGTGTGCATGTTTGGAACTCGAATAAAAATGAAATAACATTTGTTACCTTCTAGTTTATTAATTGGAAGTATTGTGAGAACTAGATCTGTGTATACTTTCTTAGTAGATTTTGTGCTATGTTTTCTTTGAGACCAGTACCATTTAGGTACTGTTATTTTGATGCTTGTACCTCGGGTAGCTTGCATGTCTCTTAATAGTAAAGCATGTGTAAGCATTTCTATCATTATGCACTAGTATTGCTTCACTAGATTAAATAGCCTTATATTTTGATCTTGTATGCAAAGTTTTTCATGAGGAACCAGAGGCTTAGTACCTATTTTGCCTTGGTATTAGTAGGCCATAGCCCACTGGCCCCATTGTATTTTGGCTTGAGGATGAAAATCCCCAACCATACACATGTGTGAAAATAGCATGTTTCACTATGTGATTGATTCCTATTTTTCCACCATGGAAGATATAATTGTTTCTTTTCACTTATGCAAGTGAGAAGTTTATTCTCTTATTAGTAAATACTAGTATGTTTAGGTGTGATCCTTTTGTTAGCATAATATTCCTTAGGGGTATCATGTTAAGAAATGTTTCACTATCGTCTGCTAAAATTAAATTGTTCGCAAATAAAATAAATTCCTCTTGATTGGTAGATTGTTTGTGAATGATTTTTAATTGAGTGTATGGATTTTTGAAAAGGTTTAGATAACTTTTAATTAATTGCATAGCTACTGGTTGTGTGAGTTATACCTTGCTTGTTTGCTAGTAATTGTTTAAGAAAAACAGAAATTGCTAGAAGAAATTTCTGCATGTTTAATAGTTGTATCATGGGATTGTTTTGATGTTTGTGCTGACTAACATGAGTAAGTTTTGTGTACTGTTATTAGGTACATTTATATTCATGACTTGCTTGTTTAAGTTTAAACATCATGATAGCATTGTTTGCTTCTCTAGGGTGAAGCTAGTTTCACCACTAGAAAATGGTGATTTTTGCTCTAGTATTACCCTCTTGTTATTTTATGGGTATATGTGTTGATATAGCATGTGTAGGAAGTAATTACTTCTGTTATCATGCCATTAATTATTTAGTTGCATGTTCTATGGTTATAGGATATGATTATCTCTTATAGCATGCTGGTGTAGATTTTTCATACTAGTATGTTATTTGTGCAGTCCTGTTTTTATGCCTGTGAAATAGGAGTTTCATCTTGTGTAAAGATGGTGTTTTAGAGTATCTTTATGATTGAATTAATTGGTTTTTAGCTACTGGTTGTTTGCTAATTGTTCATGATTGATGGATTCCAAAACCTCTAATAAACAATAACCTAGTGAATAAATAGTCTATTCATCTGTGGTGTTGTTTGCCTGCTTATTGGATTTTGTTTAAATGTTTTACCTTAGCATGAGTTTATGCTTGTGTTATGTTTGTGCTTAAGAGTATCTTAGGAAACTAAAAACATCCAACTAAAATCATGAACGTAGTAAGTGATAGTTGCTTGTGGTGAGTAATGCCCACTGCCATGGGTATTATTCTGTCTGTTTGTTTTACCTTAGCAACCAAAACCTTTGCACCCACAAGCTATATTTTTAGCTTCTTATATACCTTGTTATGAGAGTGTTACACCACTCCATATGTTGTATGTAATATGTGGGATATACCTAGGAACTCATGTAAATAATTGACGGTATTTTTCCAGGTAGTTCTGCACTAAAAGGAACTAGTTGGCAGTTGTGACGTTATCAGAAATTTTTAAAAATTTGGTGGTTGAGTAAATTGATAGCTAGAGAAATTTTTAAACTAAATTTGCTAATTTAGGGATGTACCCCACCTCCCAAGAAAAGTCAAAGGGGGGAAGCACCTGCACTCCAACACTAACATTGTGTTTGTTGGCCCTCCCTTAGTCCTCGCTTGTGAATCTCGGGGACGAGATTCTTTTTAAGGGGGGAAGACCTGTCACATCCCAATTTTGGAATACCTGTTAACACAATTGTTTTGCTAATTGATTGACAATTAAACTTTGTTTGTGACAATTAAACTTTGGTTATGTTTGTTTGAGTGCAACTAAACAAACTAATTATATAATCTTACATGGCTAAGAAATTGAAAACAAACTTAATAAGATAGCAAAGCAGTAAACTAAAAATATTCAACATATTGTTCCAATGACCTTGGCAATATTTTATAAAGTAAATATTGATCAAAGAGTTTTCCAAAAACATCTTATGAATCTCATACTTGTTGAATATTATTCCAAGACCTAAATTAAGAAAGAGGAAACACTTAATAAAATTTCCCTAAAAGATTATCAGAAAAAGAGGCATTCTTAGATGCTTCACCAAAATATCATCAAATGTTTTTCCAACCTTGCAAGCTTAAAAACAAAGGTATTGGAGAGCATTGACTTGCTATCTCTAGTCACATAAATATTTTGGCAAAGCATTGCTAAAGAAAAGCCAAGTGCCTTATTAAATAGAAATTCCAATATTTCCAGAAACAGAAAACTAAAACAAGTTACTATTGGAAACTTTCTTGAAATGGTCTGAAATTGATACCATTGCTTCCTTATATCAAATAAGGAACACACACAGGAGGAGACCAAAAATTGAATCCATTAAAGCCCTGAAAACATGAGTTTTCTCCACAGCAACAATTGGAATTTTGAACAAGTTTGTTCTACAAACTTTTTCCAAATGCCATGAAATAAATACCACATTCTCTATATCATAAATGAGGATGAAAACCAAAAGGGCACAAGTTTTTGAATTGATTAAGTTGCCAAAAACCCCTGTTTTCTTGACAGCACCTTTTTGAAATTTGAACAAGTTTGTTCTATGAAGTAACTCAAAATGACTTGAATTTTCTACCACATAAGGAACACATCAAATAAGGAATGTGTGCCAAAAATTATCATTTTTGGAAGCTCCTAAGTAGTCTAATAAATTCAATGTCCATTTGTGTAAGAATTCAAATTTGAACAACTTTGAATTATCAAGTTTATCTAATTGAGCCAATTTTCATATATGTTGTACATATCAACTAATTAGAATTTTGGGCAAAAGGAAATTACTTTTTGACTTTGTTTGCTTGGTGAAAATCACCTTTTTCAGAAAGGACAGGGACCAATTTGTAAAATTGCAGGGACCTAAAAGTAAGATGAGTCATCTTCAACCTCTAGCTCCCTGTAGAGAAACAACACCCCTACCCCTTTGCTTCGAATGGAAGGAATCCTTGGGGATAAGAGGCCCCCCCATGTGGTCTGTCTCCCCAGGCCCCCCCTCTATCTCTCCCCCCCCTCGAGCCCTCCTCTCTCTCTCTATTTCTTTGCAAACCGAAACCCTAGAAATAGCTTGCCGTCGATTTGGCCACTGGAGAGCTCGCCGTCGCTCTCCGTGGTGCTCACCCTCTCCGCCTTGCCTTGTTGAGCCCCTCTGCGGAAGTAATCGGGCCGGAATGCATCGAGGAGGCCGCGCCGTCCTCGCTTCTTCCTCGAGCCCGACGAGCTCCGGCGAGGCATCGCCGTTGCCTCGAGTCTCCTCCGCCGTCTCCGAATGGTCCATTGCGTTCACGGTGAGGATGCGCGCCTCCCCATGCCTTTTTCCCCCTCCCTCTCCCTCTAGAACGACCCGTGCCGTTGTTGCCGTCCGGCCGCCGTGCGCCGTTCGTCGCCGGCCACTCTCCGGTCGCGCCCCGGAAACGAGACCACTCGTTTTAGATTCCCCTCGATGAGTGCAACGTTTTCATATGATTTATTTGCATTATGGTTGCCGGAAACACGAGATGCGAGCTCGCCGGAGCCGTCCCCGCCGGCGAGCGATGTCATGCCGACGTCATGCGGTCGTCAGCCGTCCTTGACCCCGCGCTGTGAGGTCAAACTGGCCCGTGGGGCCGGATCTGCCCGCGTGGCACCTGCGTGGCTGGCTGGCCCGCGCGTCAGCGACCTTGGGTGGATTTGCTCGCGGTAACAATAGATCCGGCCGGCCCGTTTGTGGATCTGGCCCATTAGTAGATCTTTTTCCATTTAAATTGTACAGAATGTTGCATGTTTGCTTTTGAGCCTAAAAGCTAACCTAAAAGGAGAATTTGACCAAACCAAAAATCACAGTGGTACCTCAACTAATTCTAAACCACCTCCAACTTGTAGATCTACTTTTGGATGAACATTTTTGAAATTAAAAATGATTTGGCAACAGGTACCAGAAACACCAAAATGAGCACCATTTTTATTTTACAACTCAAAATGAAGTGAGGCCAATTGCATTGGAAAGCCCTTGAAATTTTCTAACAGGAGCATTTAACCTCGTTTCCAAATTCATTGTATTTTTGAAATGGCATGCAATTTGGTAAAACACCAGAGAGCACTTTGGTGATTTTTATAAAATTATTAAAAATGATTTTTGATGCAAACTCAACTGGATGGTCTTTTATAGGTTTAGGGCTATCCAAAACTAGAAGGGTTTAATTTTTAGAGCATCCTATAAAATTTGGTGGACAGATCTTTGTTTTGCATGTTTCTGCCATTTTGGCATTTTAAGTAATTAAATTGTATGATTATATTTTTGTATTGCAATATTGTTTTCTAGCATGTATAAGTGGTGTGAACTTGTTTTCTAAGTTTCACTTAACTATTTTAGCATGTTAGATTGTGTGGACTTGAGTTGAGAAGAAATATGATTTATGGGATTAGAATATGTTTTACCTCTAGTTATTACTTGCATAGTATTTTTGAGTGTTAAATATATGTGCAAACACTTGGTTTGTTGATTGAATCCAGTACCATGTTGGTACTTATATTGTGTGTTATCACCTCTGCTAGCTTTCATTTGAATTGGTAGAAAAGCATTATTAGCTTTGTCATGACTATGAGAATGTTATGGAAAAATTCCCTCATGTGTGGAATTTTTGACATAATCATTTGTGGTTGTGTAGCCACATATTTTTGTGTTATGTTCATAGGACCAGTAGCATTTTGATGATGTTGTTATGAGTACTTGACCCCTAGATTTTTCACTTGTGGGAAAATAATAGCATGAGTAGCTTTGCCTTGCTTATTTAAGCACCCTATTATTTTCTGCTAGTATTGTTATTGCACTAGGTGCTAGTTTAGGTTTTTGCTAATTTTTGTCAAGTATGACCAGAGGCTTTGGGACCTCTTAATTCTTTGTTATGCTAGTGGAACACCCACTGGTTTCATTGCATTTTTGGTGGAAACATTATTTCCCCAAACTAGATGCATTTCTTTTATATAGTTCTATAACTAATGAGTGCCTAGTATTTTTGCTTTGGGAATTTTTGTGCTAAACAAAAATGGGTATGCTTCTGTTTGTAAGTGGTTGTAATCATGTGTGGCTTGCTAGGAAAATTCCATTTTTGGAGTGTTGTTTGATTCCTCTAGGAATGCCCTTTTTATTACCACTAGTATATAGGAGTTGCCCTGCAAAATGACACCTTGTTTTATCCAATGGGATATTTTTGTTATAGCAATTATAGGTGTTTTTCACTACTTTTTTTATGACATGGACCCTCTGGTTGTATTTCAATTACTTGATTGGAATTCATCCATTGATTCTTCATGTTTGAGTAGTACTAGTTTCCTTAGCAGTTTTTGTGTTGAATTAATTTTCCTGCCAACTTGTGTTTGGTAGATGTTTATGTATCCTTGCATAAAGACATGTTTTCATTTACCATAATGATAACATGGTTCCTTGTTTGCATGTTAGTACTTTACATATTATGCATGCTTGCATAGCAAACTTTTAGTAGAAACATGTCTGTAGGATTCCTCCTTTTTAGCCATTGTTTCTATTGTTCTCACTATGAGAAATTGTGTGTTTTGTGATGAGTCTATTACTTTGTTACATTTGTGTAGGCTCACTGATTTGTAAAAGTAACTTTTACAAATCATGTGTTTCATTTGTTCTTGATGTTAATTTAGGCTTAGCAGTTTAGCTACCTTGTTCTTTTTGTGGTGTGGTTGATAAACCCATTTCCATGATTATTCTTGTGCATGTTTTATACACTTTTAGTAGTCTCACCCTTGTGAAACTAAGTGTATTTTGGGCTTATTAATATCTTGGAATGAGAGTGGCACACCCACTTAATCCATGATATTAAGGTTGTGAGATATGTTCCTCCAACCTTAAGCTGTCTAATTAAATGGCATATCTGCCAAGTGGGTTTGTTTGATTGTTTGCCTCAATTAATAATTGAGTGATTTTGTTATTATTAGATTTCCTTGCTGTATGTATTGTTATGTATGGTTGCTTGCCTTGATTGGTTCTGAATGTGTGTCCTTTATTCCTTTTACGGCGTTAGAAAACGAAGAGGAAGGAAGTGTCGGGAAGCTCCGTTTCAAGTTCCAGTCACTCCAAAACCAGGGACACAAGGAGATACCAGGCAAGCCATCCTGATGCTTGCTGATACAATACTTATCATTATCTATCATGCATGTTTTACCTCTGAAGTTTTACAAAAACTTGATTATCAAAACTATTTTTGATGTGGAAATTACTACTATATTATATTATAGGTCACTATCATGCCAGTAGTTAAACTTGGTAATACCAAGCCCATAAGCCACCCTATGGTATTAATTACCATCAAATATACTAGTCCCTAAGTGGACACCCTAAAATTGTGATTCTACAAAACAAAGGCTTTACGGAAAAACCCGGAGGAAAGGCGGATCCTTGTTCTCCGGAGGAATGTGGAAGTGGTCATTTTTGAGAAAGTGGTGTTTTCAAAAATGACACATAACCTAGTCTTCGCCGGACAACCTTTACCGTACTGCCACCCTACCCCAACATGGGCAAGGGGCTTAACTTGAAGTTTGTTCTTATTAGTGTGTGCTATCTCAATGTGCTATAGGGGATGCGATCCTCTGAACCGAATGTCGTGGAGACATATAAAGTGTGGGATTAATTTTCCCTCCGGATGCATCAGATGAGGCATCCTGGCTTGGCGGGGATTAGCTCGGTGCCGGGGATGTGGTAAAACTCAACTGAGAGATAGGCATATTCTAGCTTGAACATAGTGGATGGTTATGATCAGATACCTGATGTTTACATACTGTTGTTACAGTCCGTGATTGTTCACGGGAGGTGTACTGGATCTGGTGGATGTGTACACCTCTGCAGAGTATAACTTTTTCGAAGAAGCCGCGTCCTCGGATATGGACAGTTGAATGGCCATGAAGCTAGCATTGTGTCAATGTTTTCAAAAAGGAGTTTTTGAAAGGGAAATTTTGGAATGGAAGTGTTGAACTTGTGAAGTTCGGAAAGGAAGGAAAACGTATACCGTGGAGGTATCGTCGATGATGAAAAGCCAGATGATGTTATACAAAACAAAGTGTTTTGCAAACAAAACCTTTTCTACTCTAAGCAAGAATTCTGGAAACTGATTCCAAGAAGTTTTGCAAAGAGAAAATATTCTTTAACAAAGTTTTACAAAACCTCTTGTACATGTGATATCTACAAGAGAAATAAAACTATATTATTTTATTTTCTTCTGAAGTATCTTCTTCAACGAAGATACAGATAAACCTGACTGCAACTGTGGTGTCATCATATATGAACACCATTGATAGTGAACCCTATTTATAACCTACCTATTCCACCATATAAGCATACTTGCATGTTGGTAAGTGATATGATGGATGTCTTGCTGAGTACATTCAAATGTACTCATTATGGTTTCGCCCCTGGTATCTACTTATCAGATTTGGAGAAGGAGTCTCCGAAGGAGATCTATGAAGAGAAGTACGGAGTTGACGGCTTTGCGAACTAGGATCGTCTCCGGGTCAGCAGCCTGTAGGTTAAGGCGTGACTTGGGCTCAACTACGTTGTGTTTTAATTGTCTTCCGCTGTGTTTGTTAAGTTGCCTGCCCTTTTGGCAGTTGCTTTAAACTTGATCATGTGATCATTTGTGTAATACCTTTATGTATTCGTGTAATGGATGATGTATTTCTGTGTGCCAACTGTGTATGTTGTTCACGACTGATCTTTCTGGGATCGTGAATGTATGCATACGTAGGGTTTCAGACTGCCGGTCTGGGGTCCTTACACCCCACGAAGAAAAGGGGGACCCTCATAGAACTCTAAGACCACGCCGCCCTAAATGCCGACTACAAAAGTTCCACCCTGGCGCCAAGGGTTCGCACCTGCACATGCATGCATCAAATGGAAAGCCCGAACTAAGTGTGGCGATTTGGACGAGATACGAATCGAATCAGAATTGCGGGGGGCGCCCATACTCGCTTCCCACATGCGGTTAGTGCGCTCATCATGGATCAATGGACAAGACCCTTTTCCTAATTAGGGTCGACACTAGCAGGCCTCAAAACCACGCCGGGCCTCCTGCCAGTGCCTTATCATCAAATTATTATTACCCGAAACATTAACATGTTGTTGATTGAATGGAAACCCAACTATCAACTAAACAGGTGATCAGACGGACAACAAGACTTGAGCGCAAACAACACTAAGCATGCAACTACGACACGAGGGCCGACAAGGTAAACAAACAACAGTTAATAGGAAGTGGAAGGAAGGCTATATCATGGCTGCAAGGTAAACATATGATAGGATCGATACACAAGCATCGAATCATACGGCTAGCATAAGAACAACGGAAAGAATCGGTAACAAGTGATGAAAGGCAGCCATAGGCAGCAAGTGAGTATACTTTCCTGGAATCCAGCAAGTAGAGGTACATCCGAAGAACTTATCGTTGCTCACATCATCTCAACGTCCTATCCGCGAAGAAGCAACGAACTAGGACAAACACCGGATGCAACAATTACTTCTACGGCAAAAGATCCAGCATGATCAGGATATGGATGCATGACAATTAATTGATGCATCAAAGATAAACTAGTTGACATGGTAACATATTTAAATGGGCCCATATGTAATTTGGATTGCATATGGAAAAGCCCATGGATTAATGTTGAATTAAATGACCTACAAATAACCATCATGTGAAAGTTGATTAGAATTATGCATGGGTGAGGAAAACAATGAGAACACAACGATAGCTTCAATTTGAAAAGGTGTTTACCAAGTTTGGAAATTTATTTATTAAGTTATGAAATTTGGCTTCTTAAATGAGTTACACAAGCATTTGTTGTTTTCACCAATTTTAATTGTTCCAAATATATAACAAAATTCATATTTGGAAATAACACAAAATTTTAGATGGAATACATATTTCACTTGTTGAAAATGGATTTAAAATGAGCAAGTTATTAATTTGACAATTTTATATGCATTAATTAAGAAATAGTTGTTTTCAGCAATTTAATTTATTCAAAATAGAAAACAAAGTTTAAATTTGCAAATTTCATGAAAAATGGGATGGAAAACATATTTTACATGTTGGAATTGGATTTGAATTGCCCAAGTTATGAATTTTGCAATTTAAAAGGTTTAATTAAAGCATTGAATTATTGCACCACTTTTAATTAGGAAAAACAGTAAACAAAATGTATTGAAAAGGTTGAAAACATGTAGCAAATGTTTCACTGAACATTTTGAGCTATTAAACATAATTGTTTTGGGTTATTATTGAATTTATTATGCAATTTTTCATAAGTAGTCTTATTCTGCCCTTTTTAGTAAACAGAGGGAAACATGTTCAAATTTGGTTCAATTGTGACCAAATAAAATACCAATGTGTAGAGTTTGTTAAGACAAATTTTTAGAGCCCAAGTTTTCTTAAATTGGATGAACAGAACTAAAGTTATGAAATTCCAAAGTTTCAACTTTTAATTGCATTTTCAGTAATTAATTATTTAATGCAAAAATTATTACAGAAACATGTTGCAAACTTGACATTAACAGAAAGAGCACAAAATTTTGAATCCACAGAAACTTGAATCGTTGAATTTGGAGCAATATTCAATTTGTTATGGATTTTAGAATTAATGAGTCAGATCTGTGTTTCTGGAATTCGGGCAAAAGAAGAAAAGGGGCAGAAAAAGGTGTGGCTTTTCTGCCTGGGGGGGATTCGAACTCAGGGCTGTTGGGTGGTGCGCAAGGGGGTGTTACCAGCTGCGCTACTGATTCTTTGTTGAAAGATACATAGCCGTGGGCTTTTGAGGTAGCATGTGCGGGACCTGACGAAAAACTGCAACTCGTTGCAGTTAACTGCATCGAGGACGACGGGAAACGACGGACGGCGAGCGACCGCCGGTGTGCGGGGGCGTGTGGTGGCCGCGCGGTTGCGGATGGAGAGGGGAAGGGGAGAGAGGGAGAGGGGAGAGGTGGAGATGCGCTCACCGAGGGCTCATCGTGGCCGCGCCGTGCTCGACAGTTAACGTAGGCGTTCATGGCTGCTGTTCGCAGCAGGCACCGGCGGAAGAAGAGGGGGACGGCGGCCTCGCTGCGGTGCGCCTCCCTTCCTCCCGAGGCCCGGAATCGCACGACGGCGGCGCCGTGGTTCCATTCCCGCAGGAACCAGAGCCTGCCATCAACCACCACGCCCGCGCCAAGGAGCTCCATCTCCGGCCATGGAGGCAACCAAAAAAATTCAAAAACTTTCAGAGAGGAAGAATTGGGGGGAGGAAGAAGAGAGGGGGGGCGGCGGCTAGGAGGAGGAGAGGGAGGGGCTAGGGTTAGGGTTGGAGGGGAAGGAGGGAAGCTATAAGGGAGGAGGGGAGCAGGTGGAGGGGACAGGTGGTGACGGCGACCTCCTGTCCTCTGTACGGACAGAGGTAGGGGAAGGCTAGGGTGGGCTGGCTCGTGGGGTGTGGTGGGCTGGCCCAATTGGGCTGGCCTGCCCTCCCTTTGGTATTTTTTTGTTTGTTTTTTTTTGTAGGAAAGGGAAAGAGAGAAATAGAATAAGATTTTTGGGGATTTATTTTATGCAATAATTTTTATTGAATTACCAAACAGCAAGATCAAATGTATGTTAACTTTATTCTCAAAAATTTCAAATTGCCAATTGATTTGAATTTTCCAATTTAATTTCAAATAGTGTTTCATAAAGAAAACGATTTTTGAAATAACCAAGCAAAACTAGTTCCAACTCAAATTCTTCATGAAAACAATTTGAGTTGTTAGCAAAGGTGCTTTGTTTGAGAAGTTAAAATTGGTTTGAATTTTTAGGTTGGTTTGAAAACAAGTGCAATGAATATGATGCATGATGCTATGCGATGAAAAAGAAAACAACAAGCAACTTTCTATTTGGGAAAAACCCCGGGTGTTACAGCCGACACCACTAACAAGGGGATTGCGCCCTCGCAATCCGCTCACAACCACGGGGGAGGGAAGAAGTTCGACTATCGATTCTTCATGCTTCCAGTTGAGCTCCTCGACACTACTAACAAGGGCTTCTCGACACCACTAACAAGAGATTCTTGCTTGGGTTGATGACGATCTTCTCCCACCAGGAATCTTCCGATGATCGAACCTATTAGGTTAAAGACTCAGAAAACGTCCAACCCACGTAGGATCCTAAGACTTTGAAGGATAGATAAGGGAAGAGACTCCAAAACAAATAAGATGGGAGGGGAAATAGAATAGAGATAAGGAGAAAACAAGAATCCTATTGAGATGTTTCCAAAACAGGTTTTGCACAAATAGTTTTTGACACTCTAGAAACACGACCGTTAGCGAGGTTATCCTACAGGCTTTGCGGACCCGTTTCTTCGATAACCATTCGTATCGAAACAATATCGGGAATCGGAAACCATGCTCTGATACCATTTGTGACGCCCCGAGATCGGGCACTATGCAAATTTCAGCATTTCCGCCAAAATCCACATAATAACCGAGTCCAGGTTGCCACTTGTGACAACATTACAACAGTTCACGAATATTCCGCAACAACAACAGAAAAGATATATACAAGAAGACTCAAACGAGTCAAGGATACAACTGATACCATACAAAGATCCAAATAACAGCGGAAGAAACAACATAGCGTCCGGCTACGGACAAGATACAAATGGGACTAAGAGTCCTGAAGATAACCGATGGTGTCCAATCCCTGCCCAGGCCAAGCCGGAGGGATTCCCAAGCTAACATCGTCAGACTTCAAACCTGTTGACTGCAATGTGGAATATGCAGCCACGAAAGGAATTCGTGGGTCAGTACGGTTAAGTACTGGCAAGTGGATAACCCATACTCACAAGATACCAGCGTAACCAATCATCACAAGATACAAATACTTTGGGTACAACGGGAAGGAAGGGATTATTGCATAGAAGCGGCAGCGGGCTGCACTAACAACTAAAGAGACGCGCTAAAACTTCCGGCTACAAGAAAGGGATAAGATAGCGTATCAGAACCAACTATGACTACTCACCAAACAATACCCATCCAATGTTACCCCCTAATAAGGAAGCAACCCAAGGAAACTCACACTGTTGATTAGGGTGACATTCATTTGTATGGTGGAGGTAATCTATATTACTAGTCAAGTTATCATCGTTAAGTGTAAGTTGTCTGAGTACTTGTTAGCCAGCACTTTCACCAAGTCATCCATAACCGCGGACAACACGGCTTCTCGAGAAGATTTAACCCTGCAGGGATGCACCAATTTGGCCGTACACGTAAGAATGACCCGCCAGATGGAAAGGCCCTTCCACCAAGCGAGGCACTCAACACAACCCAACTCTTCTTCGCATCAAGCCCAAAGAACCACATGCTGTGCGTGCGCGGCTAATCGAGCCCCCACGAAGAAAAGGGGGACCCTCATAGCACTGTAAGACCACGCCGCCCTAAATGCCGACTACAAAAGTTCCACCCTGGCGCCAAGGGTTCGCACCTGCACATGCATGCATCAAATGGAAAGCCCGAACTAAGTGTGGCGATTTGGACGAGATACGAATCGAATCAGAATTGCGGGGGGCGCCCATACTCGCTTCCCACATGCGGTTAGTGCGCTCATCATGGATCAATGGACAAGACCCTTTTCCTAATTAGGGTCGACACTAGCAGGCCTCAAAACCACGCCGGGCCTCCTGCCAGTGCCTTATCATCAAATTATTATTACCCGAAACATTAACATGTTGTTGATTGAATGGAAACCCAACTATCAACTAAACAGGTGATCAGACGGACAACAAGACTTGAGCGCAAACAACACTAAGCATGCAACTACGACACGAGGGCCGACAAGGTAAACAAACAACAGTTAATAGGAAGTGGAAGGAAGGCTATATCATGGCTGCAAGGTAAACATATGATAGGATCGATACACAAGCATCGAATCATACGGCTAGCATAAGAACAACGGAAAGAATCGGTAACAAGTGATGAAAGGCAGCCATAGGCAGCAAGTGAGTATACTTTCCTGGAATCCAGCAAGTAGAGGTACATCCGAAGAACTTGTCGTTGCTCACATCATCTCAACGTCCTATCCGCGAAGAAGCAACGAACTAGGACAAACACCGGATGCAACAATTACTTCTACGGCAAAAGATCCAACATGATCAGGATATGGATGCATGACAATTAATTGATGCATCAAAGATAAACTAGTTGACATGGTAACATATTTAAATGGGCCCATATGTAATTTGGATTGCATATGGAAAAGCCCATGGATTAATGTTGAATTAAATGACCTACAAATAACCATCATGTGAAAGTTGATTAGAATTATGCATGGGTGAGGAAAACAATGAGAAAACAACGATAGCTTCAATTTGAAAAGGTGTTTACAAAGTTTGGAAATTTATTTATTAAGTTATGAAATTTGGCTTCTTAAATGAGTTACACAAGCATTTGTTGTTTTCACCAATTTTAATTGTTCCAAATATATAATAAAATTCATATTTGGAAATAACACAAAATTTTAGATGGAATACATATTTCACTTGTTGAAAATGGATTTAAAATGAGCAAGTTATTAATTTGACAATTTTATATGCATTAATTAAGAAATAGTTGTTTTCATCAATTTAATTTATTCAAAATAGAAAACAAAGTTTAAATTTGCAAAGTTCATGAAAAATGGGATGGAAAACATATTTTACATGTTGGAATTGGATTTGAATTGCCCAAGTTATGAATTTTGCAATTTAAAAGGTTTAATTAAAGCATTGAATTATTGCACCACTTTTAATTAGGAAAAACAGTAAACAAAATGTATTGAAAAGGTTGAAAACATGTAGCAAATGTTTCACTGAACATTTTGAGCTATTAAACATAATTTTTTTGGGTTATTATTGAATTTATTATGCAATTTTTCATAAGTAGTCTTATTCTGCCCTTTTTAGTAAACAGAGGGAAACATGTTCAAATTTGGTTCAATTGTGACCAAATAAAATACCAATGTGTAGAGTTTGTTAAGACAAATTTTTAGAGCCCAAGTTTTCTTAAATTGGATGAAAAGAACTAAAGTTATGAAATTCCAAAGTTTCAACTTTTAATTGCATTTTCAGTAATTAATTATTTAATGCAAAAATTATTACAGAAACATGTTGCAAACTTGACATTAACAGAAAGAGCACAAAATTTTGAATCCACAGAAACTTGAATCGTTGAATTTGGAGCAATATTCAATTTGTTATGGATTTTAGAATTAATGAGTCAGATCTGTGTTTCTGGAATTCGGGCAAAAGAAGAAAAGGGGCAGAAAAAGGTGTGGCTTTTCTGCCTGGGGGGGATTCGAACTCAGGGCTGTTGGGTGGTGCGCAAGGGGGTGTTACCAGCTGGGCTACTGATTCTTTGTTGAAAGATACATAGCCGTGGGCTTTTGAGGTAGCATGTGCGGGACCTGACGAAAAACTGCAACTCATTGCAGTTAACTGCATCGAGGACGACGGGAAACGACGGACGGCGAGCGACCGCCGGTGTGCGGGGGCGTGTGGTGGCCGCGCGGTTGCGGATGGAGAGGGGAAGGGGAGAGAGGGCGAGGGGAGAGGTAGAGATGCGCTCACCGAGGGCTCATCGTGGCCGCGCCGTGCTCGACAGTTAACGTAGGCGTTCATGGCTGCTGTTCGCAGCAGGCACCGGCGGAAGAAGAGGGGGACGGCGGCCTCGCTGCGGTGCGCCTCCCTTCCTCCCGAGGCCCGGAATCGCACGACGGCGGCGCCGTGGTTCCATTCCCGCAGGAACCAGAGCCTGCCATCAACCACCGCGCCCGCGCCAAGGAGCTCCATCTCCGGCCATGGAGGCAACCGAAAAAATTCAAAAACTTTCAGAGAGGAAGAATTGGGGGGAGGAAGAAGAGAGGGGGGGCGGCGGCTAGGAGGAGGAGAGGGAGGGGCTAGGGTTAGGGTTGGAGGGGAAGGAGGGCAGCTATAAGGGAGGAGGGGAGCAGGTGGAGGGGACAGGTGGTGACGGCGACCTCCTGTCCTCTGTACGGACAGAGGTAGGGGAAGGCTGGGGTGGGCTGGCTCGTGGGGTATGGTGGGCTGGCCCAATTGGGCTGGCCTGCCCTCCCTTTGGTATTTTTTTGTTTGTTTTTTTTTGTAGGAAAGGGAAAGAGAGAAATAGAATAGGATTTTTGGGGTTTTATTTTATGCAATAATTTTTATTGAATTACCAAACAGCAAGATCAAATGTATGTTAACTTTATTCTCAAAAAATTTCAAATTGCCAATTGATTTGAATTTTCCAATTTAATTTCAAATAGTGTTTCATAAAGAAAATGATTTTTGAAATAACCAAGCAAAACTAGTTCCAACTCAAATTCTTCATGAAAACAATTTGAGTTGTTAGCAAAGGTGCTTTGTTTGAGAAGTTAAAATTGGTTTGAATTTTTAGGTTGGTTTGAAAACAATTGCAATGAATATGATGCATGATGCTATGCGATGAAAAAGAAAACAACAAGCAACTTTCTATTTGGGAAAAACCCCGGGTGTTACAAATTCTTTCTAGATTTGTTAACAGTCTTTTGCAAAATTAATTTGATTTCCCTAGTTGATAGTTCTACTTGACCACTAGTTCGAGGATTATAAGGTGAAGCAATTCTATGATTACCATCATATTTAGAGGGTTTTTCTAAAATCCCCATGATGAAATGAGAACCTCCATCAGTCATAAGATACCTAGGCACACCAAACCTAGGGGAAATTATGTCTTTAAGAATTTTCTTAGAGGTTTTATGACCAACACTTTTAGTTGGAATAACTTCTACCGATTTAGTAACATAATCAACAGCAGCAAAAATATGAGTATAGCCATGTGAAGAGGGAAAATGACCCACACAGTTAAATCCCCAACAATCAAAATGTTCAATAACTAAAGAATAGTTTGCAGGCATTTCATTACGTCTACTAATGTTACCAACCTTTTGACATTCATCACAAGTAGCAATAAATTTCTTCATATCTTTAAAGAGATTAGGCTAGTAGAAACCTGATTGTAAAACCTTATGCGTGGTTCTTTCACCAGCATGATGCCCTCCATAAAGACTATTATGAAATTTCCTCAATATTTCTTCTTCTCATGCTCAAGTGAACATCTTCTTAAAATTCCATCTACACCTTCTTTATATAAATATGGGTCACCCCAAAATTAATGCCTCAAATAATAAAATAATTTCTTCTTGTGTTGATAAGTAAAGCATAGAGGCAAAGACTTAGAAACAATAAAGTTAGCATAATCAGCATACCAAGGATTTTTCACCCGAGTTAACCTTAATAGCAGAAAGTTGTGCATCAGGAAAATTATCATTAACAAGAATAGGATCATCAACAATGTTTTCCATTCTAGATAAATAATCAGCAACATGATTATCAGCTCCTTTCCTATGAGCAATATGCAAATCAAACTCTTGTAAAAAGAGTACCCATCTAATAAGCATAGGCTTAGCAACTTTCTTTTCCATAAGATATTTCATATCAGCATGATTAGTATGAATAGTGACCTTGGAATCAATAATATATTGTCTAAATTTATCACAGGCGAAAACAACAGCTAAAAACTCTTTGTCGGTGGTAGCATAGTTCCTTTGATCACTATCTAGAGTCTTTCTAGCATAATGAATAATATTCAACTTCTTATCTACTCCTTGTCCTAAAACATCTGCAACATAATAATCACTAGCATCACACATAATTTCTAAAGGCGGATCCTAATCAGGTGGTTGAACAACAAGAGCAGTTATTCAAGCTTTCTTAAGAACTTCAAAGGCTTCTTTACAATCATCATCAACACCACATTGAAGAAGAATGTTCAGAGGTCTTGAAGTCTTAGAAAATTCTTTAATAAATCTTCTATAGAAACTAGCATGACCAAGAAAACTACGTATACCTATGATGTCCCTAAGATAGGGCATCTTTTCAATTGCATCAACTTTGGCCTGTCAACTTCAATGCCTCTTTCAGAAATTTTATGACCAAGAGCAATTCCTTCATTCACCATAAAGTGGAATTTCTCCCAGTTCAGGTTAAGATTAGTATCCTCAGAATGCTGCAAAACTTTGTTAATATTATGGAGGCAACTGTCAAAAGAAGTTCCATAGACAGAGAAGTCGTCCATGAATACCTCCACAATTTCCTTGCAAGAACCATGAAAAATAGCAGACATGCATCTTTGAAAATTATCAGGAGCATTACATAAACCAAAAGGCATGCGTCTATAAGCATAAGTACCATAAGGACAAATGAAAGTGTTTTTTTCTTAGTCTTGCTTTTTGAAAATGGATTTGAGAGAAACAAGAATAACCATCCAAATAGCAAAAGCGAGTATTTCTAGACAACCTCTCTAGCATTTTATCAATAAAAGGAAAATGATGGTGATTCTTCTTAGTGGCTTTGTTTCATTTTCTAAAATCACTGCACATTCTATATCCTACTACAGATCTTTGAGGAATAAGTTCATTTTTATCATTAGCAACAGTAGTCATACCTTCTTTGTTGGTAACACAATAGACATGACTAACCCATCTACTATCAGCAATAGGATAAATAATACCAGCTTCGAGAAGCTTCAATATTTCACTTCTCACCACTTCTTTCATCTTTGAATTTAATCGGCGTTGATGATCAACCACAGGCTTGGCATTAGGCTCAAGATTAATTGAATGCTGACATAGAACATGACTAATGCCTTTAAGATCATCCAAAGTATAACCAATAGCTTTGGGTTTTTTTGGAGTGTTTCCAATTACCGTTCTGCTTCATATTATGAAAGGTTAGCATTGACAATAACATGATATATTTTTTTCCATCCAAATAGTTTTTTTTAAGTGTGTCAGGAAGAATTTTAAGATCAAACACCGGGTCTCCTTTAGGTGGTAAAGGTGGCCCTAATGATTCAACGGGCAAATTGTATTTGATAATAGCAGGCTGGTCGAGGAAAATATCCTCCAATTCATTCCTTTCCTGCATATACAATTCATTCTCATGTTCTTCCATGAATTACTGCAAGGGATCATTAGGTGGAATAGCACTGGAGGCAATTATTTCAATATCTAGATCTTAATTAGGTAACTCTTTATCATGACGTTATCTAGAAATCTTAATAAAATTAAATTCCTAATGTTCATCACCAAATTTGACATACACTTTCTCTTTCTTACAATCTATAACAACACCATAAGTTTTAAAGGAAAGGTCTACCAAATATAATAGGACAAGCTTTATCTTCAACTGAACCAAGTATTAAAAAGTCAGCGGGTTATTTTCACCTTACCACGAAGAACTTCAACATCTCTTGCAATACCTACTGGTGAAATAGTCTTTATGTTGGCAAGCTGAATAGTAACATCAATGTCTTCGATTTCACACAGAGCAATTCATTCATTATTTCTTGATAGAGAGAAAAAGTTATGGAACTTGCACTTGATCCCAAATCGCAAATTCCATAATAATTATGTTCATCTAGTTTTATAGAAACAAAAGGTGTGTCAACAACAGATCCTTGATGTTTATTAGGTGCCATTAGGTTAGAGGCAGCCTCACAGAAATTTATATCACATCCATCATTATTTTTAGCAACTTTAACCATGGAAACTCTAGGTTCCACAATTATTTGATCTTCAGGTTGAATAACTTTCTTACAACTTTTGTACCCAATATCATTGGAAAAATAATGCTCTTTTACTCTAACAAGAAAAGGCGGTTTCTCAAAGTGAACAACATGTAAAACAGGATCAATAGTGTTAACAAGTAATTCACTACTAGAAAATTGTTTCTCTTGAATATTATCCTTATAAGGTTTATGATACTTGTCCCACTTCACTTTAGGAATACTAACATGAGAGGCAAATGTTTTGCAAAGTTCAACAATTACTTGAGAATCGAGCCCATGTTTAGCACTAAGCATGTTAAACTTTTAAGTTTTAGCATAAGACTTAATGCAATCGTATTCATAATTTATACCTCGCTCCTTACCTTTGTCCATGTCCCAATATTTAGTATAATGTTGAATTATTTCGATAAGATCCCATTTAGCATCACTCTTCTTGTTTGTGAAGAAACCACAAGAGGATAAAATTTCAAATAAAAGAGAGATGTAAGCTCCTTCAGATCTAGAAAATATGAATCATGCAATGACCTATACCATTCCCATTCTCTTTCTTTTAGTGATATAGAAAATAAATCCTCATGATTAAATCTCTTGGCACACCTGCAATCTTAAAGAACTCACATAGTTCTTTAATATAAAGACAGTGCTCATCGGGATGGACCGTTCTATCACCGGCCTAACGGTTATCCATAACACGATCAATAATTCCAATAGGTATTTTAAAGGGACACTTTCAGTAGATGGGGGACTTCTCTCTACCACGCGAGTGGTGGAGGAGTCATTCCCTAACATATAACCAGTAGTAAAGGATTCCATGATTCAGCAAAATAAATAGACAATAATAAAAACATCACTTACAATAAAACATTTTGTTGCCAATTCCACTTACCAATAGCGCCACACTCCCCGACAACGGTGCCAGAAAAATTTATTGATGACCCACAAGTGTAGGGGGTCGATCGTACCTTTTTCGATAAATAAGAGCGTCGAACCCAATGAGGAGCAGAAGGTATTGATAAATAGTTTCGTGTAAGGTTTCACTGTAAACACTAGAGAGCGATTGTTTAGGGATTTTTTAATAGTAAATAAAGAAACAACAAGTAAATAATAATAAAGATATATAGTTGCTGCAAGTGGCCCAATCCTTTTTAGCACAAAGGACAAGCCAGCGTACTTTTTATAAAGGCTTAAACGTTCCTGAGGACACACGTGAGGTTTCATCTAGTTATTTTCATCACACACCGTCGATTAATATTTATCGTTTTGTTAAGTTATGTGGGTAGACCTATGCTAGTGCACCTTCCTAGCCAAGACTAATGCACACTTACGATTACACTACTTGCAAGCAAGAAAGTAATTAAGAAATAAATGTAATCTTAGCTCTAAACTCGTGGTATCTACTACTCCCTTATGTGAAGTATTGCAAGCTAGGGTTTAGGTTTCTATCACTCCGGCAACCCACCAGAAGTAATCCAACACGCAATGCATTCCTCTAGGCCCATAAAAGGTGAAGTTCTATGTAGTCCACGGTCACAAAACACCACTAGATAAATAACGACATAACTTAAATATCAAGCCGGTAGATATTACTCAACGAAACATGATTACTAATATCTAGACTTCTCCCGTGTCCTTGGGAACTAAACGATCTACTAACAACACATCATAAGGTACACGATCAGAGGTGATAAATGGATGACTAACAATCTGGTCATAAAGTGCAAACACGGATAAATCTCATAAGCATCAACTACAAACAAAGAATTCACACCAGGAGAGAGATCTAGTGGTAAACAATGATAAAACCCTAATTGTTAAAGCGGGATGGAGGTGGATGGTGAGGATGATGGTGCTGATGATGAGGACGATGACGACGATGATCTTGATGATACCCGATGTGATGACGGTGACGATGGTGACGATTTCCCCCTCCGGGGGGAATTTTCCCGCCAGGAAGGTGTTTTATTCTCTCTGTCGTTTCCATCGCAAAGAGGCGGCGGAAAAATTCTACGAAGTGCCTCCCGTTGTTTTTAGGTCACCAGGGGTAGGCACCCCGAAGGAGAGTCGGAGGGGGGCCTAGGGCCCCCAGCAGCCCACCAGGCGCAACCAAGAAAGGGCCCCGCCTGGCAAGCACCTGGGTGCCCCGTAGCTCCCCTCTGGCCTCCGTTCGGACTCCCTCTCTGAGTTTTGAAAATACCTTGTTTTCTGATTTTCCCGATTTTTTGGACGTCAAGAAAATATCCCTTTTGACAGGTGCTTTTTCCAGCTGTTTTCTGACTCTGATAAATAATTCCGTAAAACTGTAAAACACGCAAAAAAACAACGAAATATCATAAGTATCATGCTCTAATAGGGAAAATATCAATGAATAAGGGAAATTATCGTATAAAATAGTATTACAAAATAGACGTTTCACTCGCATGCTTGCGAAAGCGCTCTTCCGTTGATTGCAACTTACCATTCTTCAATCTACCTTTTGGCACACGTAGTCCGAGGTATTTATCTTCAAAGCACATCATTTCTTATTTCAATATCTCCTTCAATTCGCCTTGCACCTCAGCCGGACAGTGGTTTCGTATAAGATAGTGAAAGCGCAAATCCACCTAAATCTTGTTTTGTGTGTTTGTTAACAACACGAGTATTATTCTAGCGTGTGTTGATGTGTTAGGGTCATTATTAAGTAATTATTAAAGGTGGATATGTTTCTAAAAAAGGAACAAAAGAGAATTTTGTGTGTTCGAGTTGCTGGGAATTTTCCCCAGGCCGGAGTCTCCGGTGTCTGAGACTGGAGTCTCTAGGCTTAGGAATTTCCAGGAAAGAAGACATTGGTGTCACCCTCTGGATCCCCTCTGGAATGTGTGCGGAGAGTTCCTCGAGTTTCCATCCTGGCCGGAGTCTCTGGACTCCTGGCGTTTTCCTACACACGAGGCTTCCCACACAATCTCTTCGCTCGGGAGAGAAAATTATGCAGAGTCTTTGTGGAGTCTCCGGTCAGACCGGAGTCTCCGGCCTGTGAAGACCGGAGTCTTCTCCCTTGAAGAATTTCTAGAGCCATGTCCAAGTGGTGTCACCTAGTGGATGCAGTTTTGAGAGTTCCCAGAATCTTCCGTGTACTACAAAGTTTTCGGCCCGCTGGAATATTGCTGGAGACTTTGCTAGACCGGAGTCTCCGGCCTTTACACCAGAGTCTCCGGTGTGACTTGTAACATCCCTGATTTTTGGAAAGTCCAAAAATCACTAAAAATTGAAACTTTTTGTTTTTCATGTTATGCAAGTGACCAAAAACCTAATGAGATGCAAGAAACAAAAGGAAACAACACATATGTCAATGAATTTGGAATAAGAATCCATTATGCCTCTATTCCATAAAACCTAAAAGCCCATTCAAAATAAATATTCATTATTCAAAGAAATTGTTTTCTCTTAGAAAACCTTATTTTATAACATGTTTTGAAATCAACTATTACTTTGAAATGTTTAATAGCCATTGAAAACATAGAATTATTACGTCTAACAGTTCATATGCCTCAAAATTATTTTATGAGAATAACAGCTATTTATATTGATATCCAGATGTCATTTCCAAGTTTTAAACATAAAGTGGTATTTATAAAGTGTTTTTCTTTTAAAATAACATAAAATAAGACTTGAAAACAATATTAAAGCTTGAGGAGTTTTTCTAAATTCTATCTAAGACACCTATATAATTATTGAATTATCTATTCTAAAATGGCATTAAGTTACTATTACTAAATACTTCATATTTCAAATATAGAATATGAATATGAGTAGAAGTCATTTTGAAAAATAGCATATGACATGTTTAGTTTCTCTCAAATTTTATTTAGACAATAACATCAATTTATTATTTTCAAATTTTTAAAATAATTTTAAGAGCTATTAGTGTTTTATTTATGTTTTCAAAATATTAATTTTAAAATGTGTTGGAAACAACACCTAATGGTTTATTATTGAAAGATACTGGTTTTACAAGATTTTAGAAATTGGATTGAGGCTGTTTGGATTTTTAAAACAGAAGTTATTAAGAAAAAGAGAGAACAAAAAAAGAGAGGGAGAAACACCTCCCTCTCCCCTTCCCTCTTTCCGGCCCGCGCGAGCAGAAATTGCCCAGCCGCGGTCAGCCCAGCCCTTCTCTCTCTCTCTCCCTCTACAACTGACAGAACGACCCCACAATGACGCCACCAATGACATCATCGTGATCAACCTCCTAGAAGGAAACACGTCCGTTTCGGGCAAAATTTTCGCGACGTGATTGCGAGCGTTTAAGAGGTCCATTGATTCCTTGCCCTCCCCTTAAACCTCTCAAATCGTGCCCCCACTCGGCCAAATTTCCTCGCTGGAGTCCGCAGTACCCTCCGCCGTTTGTCGTCGATTGCGGGCGCCGTAGCCCATCCCTGACTCCCTCTTGCATTCCTTTCGAATCCCGTGTTCTGGGCGCACGCGCTGATGCACTTTCCCTATTTTTTTTATGCAGAGAATCGACGGCGCCGTCTGGTCCATGGTCGCCGGGGTCGAGAACTCCTTCGTCCGCTTGGCGCCAACGCTCGAGGAAGCGAGCGACCGCGCCGTGTCCACCCGCGTGTTCGTTGTGCTGCGCTGCATCTTCTCGTCGTCTTCCCAGAGTCAGGCGAGCACCGGAGGGCCACAATCGTCGTTTTCTTCCTCTCGGATCGCCGGAGAACCACTGTCTCCACCATCTCCGGCCACGGTAGCGCTGCCACGGTAAGCCCTAGTCCCTGTGCCTTTGGATCCGAATTGGATGGACGAGATTAGACTTAACCCGAAGGGGTAAGCTTCCGTTGGATCTGGATCCAACATCTCGGATCGTTTCACTTAACCCAGTCAGCCTGTACAGTCAGCGCCACACAGACAACACAGTCAGCACAACCAGCCAATCAAAGACAGACACGTGGCCCTGCCCTATTATGTTATTATCCCGAATAGATTTAATTGGGCAGTTTTGCAGAAAAGCCCCTAGAAACTATAATCATCATAACTTTTCAACCACAATTCCAAATTTAGCAAACTTGGACTTTTTGAAATCCCCTGGATTTGTAGAGTATTGTAGCACTCTTAAAGTTCAAATTTGACAAACTTAAATTGGTTCAATTTTAATTATGCTTGTTTGATGATTTTTGGCATAATTCAAATTCTACAAATAAAAAAATTTGCAAATAAAATATAATTGGCAACCTTAGGATGTGTAGTTTCATACCCTCTGTCGTGGTGGTGTCACGGCAGATGCCATAGGATGGATAATCTGTTGGGGTCGATGGACGCTGGAGGTGCTCGGGGAGGGATCACGCAGCGAGTAGCCGCGTGTGGGATGAATCTAGCACTGCAAACAACAAGATCTACCCAGGTTCAGGGCCCTCGTGTGGAGGTAAAACCCCTACTCCTGCCTTTCTCTCTTTATATTTGTGTGTCACCGAGTAGCCATGTACAGATTTGGTGTAACATCCCAATTTTTGCTACCAAAGGGTTGTGGTGTTGTGTTCATATCATACATGCATGAATCAATAAAATTTAATCATGTTTTAACCAATTTAAATTTGGAATTTAAATGGTTTGAGAAAATCCCATAAAAAGTACTTAATTTGGTTTCCAAAATCTTGTACTGAAAAATATTACAATTTCACCAAAGTAAAATATGGTGAGGTTGGAAATTTTGTGAGGTTTCCAAAAAGTATTTTTGCCTAATTTTCTGTTTACAAAAAGGCCCAGAAAACATCATTCTCTTGGCAGTTTTGAAAAGGAAAGGACCATTTTGCAGATTCCTAAAATTACAGGGGGTTACCGAAAAGTCCCCTTTTCTTTTCCTTCTTCTTCCTCTGGCCAGAAGGACCACCTGCGTGGCCGATCCGCCGAGGCCGTTGCTGCCACCTCCTGCTTCCAGTAACGAGGGGATGAGGTCCTCCTGGAGACGTCCGGATCGTGCTCACGCCACAGAACCCCCCTCCTCGCGTGCCCTTCCCTCTCTGCTTCCCTCCTCACATACGAACCAAACCCTAGCTCTCCCCACGGCCGCCGCCGATTGCTGCCTCTCCGGCCACCCCTGGACGAACGGACCATGCAGGGAGGTCCGCCTCAAGCCCCTGAACATTCTCGCCAACCCTCGCTTGCCGGGACGCGATGGAGGAGAAGAATCGGGCCTTCTTCTTCAGGTCCGGCCGCCGACTTCCTCTTCTTGCCGCCGTCAATTGCGGCCTCCTCAAGCGACGCCGTCCGTTTCTACACCTTCCGGGTGAGGTAATGGTCCTTCTGGACCTCCCTGTTTTCTCCCTCCCCCTCTGCTTCTTCACGGCACCAAGCGCCACCATGCGCCGCCGCGGTACCTCGTCGCTGGCTGCGCTCCGGCGACCATAAAGGAGCGGCGCTGCCACCATCCGACTCGCCATCGAGTCCTCTCCGCTTTGCACCAAACGGCTTCGGCCAATTTTTAGCGAATCGCCCGATTGAAGTTCATCTGAGAAGATCCTCTCCCTGTGATGTCACAGTGACATCACGATGATGTCATAATCCACTTTTTAATAATTCCACGAAAATTGCAGAAAATGAATAAAGTTTGATAATTTAATATCTCCTAATTTATTAATCAGAAAAATGTGTTCAAGATATCAAAATGTTCAGAAAATTATTTGGAACCCAAAAATGTCACTTTCATACATGTTTGACACACTTCAGTTTTGAACATTATTTAATATTGTTTAATCATTTAAATATGGAAAAATATGTTTTTATTCGCTAAAATTAGAAAAATAAAAGTTGTATATCAAATTTCTCAAAATGACAAATGCAATCTAGTTATGGTGTTTTCAAACCCATTTGAACTTTTAAAATGGTACTCACTTTTATAATCACCCGAAACACCCTTCCGGGGTCCATTTCGGGACTTTTTCAATAAAATCGCCTAACTAACATCTGAACCCTAGCAACCCAACGATCATGTTTAGGGCTTTATCTCAGTGCATTAATTTGCTCATGCATACATATTGCGCATTGCAACGATGCCATGTTTGATTGTTATTTCTCTTTCGGTGTTTGTTTCCCCCTCGGTAGAACGTGACTCCGAAGAGAAGGCCAACAATCCAATGACGAATACTTGATCTTAACCGACAAGTCAAGCACTTATCCCAGAAGATCTTTATCTGGTTTTCTTATAACCAAGGCAAGCATAACCTCTTATCTGCCCATATATGATTTCGAAAGACTTTTCATTCTACAAATGCATTCGGTTCCAATGTATCTTGAGTCAATAGATAGAGTTATCCTATTTATTTGCATAACCCAGATATCATGATTCAATGCTCCTAGCAGACATAGGATTTGTTTGTGTGTATCGCCAGAGCCTCAATTATGCCGTGCTTAGTCATACATGTCTATTGATCTCTGCTCCATCCGGTTGATGAACCAGAGTTGCGAATGAATCTAGTATGGTAGTATGTTGTGGAAAGTTAAGAGATATTGTTTAACATGACTTAAAGGTGTGGATGACGAGACCACAGAGGGTCTATGGTGGTTGTCTCGTTCATGCCCCTAGGAGCGAGTTCTCGTCTTCGAGCCAAGACTGAGCGTGCATCCACACGGGGCTTAGACTCCCCTCGGTCTCAACTTGCCTAGTTTGTTCCATGAGTTGCCTAGTTCGGGAGTTCCATTTGGATTTGCGGGGATATTACAAACGTTTGCAAAACTAGGACGTGGCGGTGCAACAGCCTGTGGCGAGACAGTAGTTGAAGCACCGCTCACAACGATAGAGACCCGGCAGGAGATGGCCACTCCCTATTGGCGGTCCATCTGTCGAATCCCTGACTCAACAAATCCCTTCGGTGAACCTATCGGGTTTCGATTAAGAGAACCCATTAGCGCTGGTGGAATCGTCGGCTAGACAGGGGGCGAGATTTACCCAGGTTCGGGGCCCTCGTAGAGGTAAAACCCTTACTCCTGCCTCCTGTTGATCTGTATTGAAGATTATATCGGTTACAATGGTGGTGCTCGAATCGAGAGTAAGGTCTCGAGTTCAAGGCTTTTGGTCGTGCAGTATTGCTTGGTCCCCTTCCGGGGGGGCTCTCCTGGCCTTATATAGATGGTCAGGTCTCGAATCGTACCCGGAGAGGACTCGAACTCTAACTAGGTCGGTTACATGTTTCCTAGCTTAACCCGCAAGTTAGTGCGGGTGGGCTTCACGTGGGACTTCTGGAGTATTCCAAGGGCTCCTCTTCTTGGGCCTTAACCTTGGGCCTGAGAGGGGGTGTCCTTATTAGCAGGGTCCAGGATCCATATCTTCGTCAGTTGCCCCCGAGCGTTTGCTCGAGTGGGATTTTTCCAGTCGAGTAGACGGTCAAACCTTTCTTGGTCTTCCTTTCTTATTGATAACCAGCTTGGTTGTTTCCTGTTTAACTGTGCAACGAGTCTTCATGCTCGAGTATCGAGCAACATAGGTGCCTGTTTTTGCGGCTTTTATCGCAGAAGGATGTGGCACAGTAGCTTGGCTCTCCCGAGAGATCAGGGCCAATTAATTGCGACTAGGGCAAAAACATTCCTGGCCTACACAGATTCGAGACCTCCGACTCGAACCCGATAAGGTGATTGTTGCGACTGGGCCGTTGTGGACTTATCTAGTCGAACTTAACCTATGGGGGTACCCGGCGCGTCCGCTAGGATTTTTCTTCGTGTTGTTGACACGGAATCATACCGGAGGACGCAACTTTTGAGTGCGATTCCAGACCCTTAAGAGAGATCTTTTTGGGTCTTACCTTAATATTCGAAGAATATGGCATCCGGATGTGCCTAGTCGGCTGAACAATCCAGGTTTTTATGATGTAAAAATATCATGTGTGAAAAGAGGTAGGTTCTCCCTACCCGAGTGATTGTTTGAGTTTCAATCGAAAGAATTTGCGTGCTGAGGAAAGTCATGCCCATATGAAAGAGTTTTCATGTTTGGAATGTCGTGCCCGTACGAAAGAGTTTTCGTGTATAGGGTATTTCTCTCTTGTTTTAAAGAGGTCTTGCTCCATAATTTGTTCACAAAAGAATTGAATTTATTCGAAGGAGTTTCGTACGAAGTTGTTTTCGTGTTTGAATTTTCCATTCGAAGATTCTTGAGTTTGATGATGCGTGCCATGACATCATGGCGCACTTTTCTCCTCCCGATGGGACGTGACAGAGTGGTAGCAGATGGGCTGGCCCACCTAGCCAGCTTTTTGACCGGGAAACGAGACGCCGCTCCCGCTTTTTACGTGAACCGTGCAGTAAATGCGCACGATCTTCTGTTAAGATCGTGGCACGGAACAGCGTTCACCGTCTCTTCGTTTCATCTTCACACGTGGTGGCTGCGATAAGCGCCACGTAGTGCATCGAATGGCTGGGACTGATCCGCTCCGTGTATAAGTACGGGACTTAGCGCTGCGGTAAAACTTTCCCAGCCTTCGTCTTCAATCCATCTCCTTCCTCGCGCCCATCTTCCTCCTCGTGCTCAAGCTCGCGCTGTCAGCCATGGCTGGAGGCAAAAGACGTGGCGCTGCCACTTCCGCATCCGGAGAAGCCTCCGTGCAACCTGCGCCCCGTGCTGGCGACTGGCGTTCGCCCAACACCACCGCGAAGAGCATCAAAGAGATGCAGCGGGAGGGGCTGCTGCCGGCGGAAGCTGAGAAGCGGGTGCGCCTCGGGAAGAAAGAAGAGGTACCAAACCCGCAGTCGAACGAGCGCGTGGTCTTTGCGGACCACGTGTCTCAGGGTCTCTCCTTCCCTCTCCATCCTTTCCTAGTCGGGTTGCTGTATGTCTATGGCATACAGCTTCACGATCTTCCTCCGAACGCGGTGCAGCACATATCGTGCTTCATCGTGTTCTGCGAATGCTTCCTTGGCATTCGCGCACATTGGGCGCTCTGGAAGGCCCTCTTCAAAGTTCCGATCTTCCGCGATAAATCGCGGGTAGACTCCGAGCCTGGCGAGCCGCTACGCACGGGTGGCTTCGGGATCCAAGCGCGACTGGAGAGCAGCTACTTTAGCATGCACTTCATCGACTCCGCCCAAGGCTGGCGAAAAAAATGGTTTTACGTCATCGACAACAGCTCGGGTGGGATCGTAGAATTCCTCCCGTTCGCTGTTTTGAAGAGGCGGAAGTCCTGGGCACACAAGCTGTCAGCCGAAGAAACTCAGGTCGTTACACCCCTACTCGCAAGGGTGTCAGCTCTCCGGGATCAAACTGCTGGAGTTGTGCTCAACGGGCTGCACCTGGCGAGTATTTTTCTGAAGCGCAGGATCCAACCTCTGCAGCAAAGGCCTTCCACCATGTGGGAATACCAAGGCTCTGAGGATCCTAGCCGAGTGAGCCGCGAGGAGCTTTCGAACATTGAGTTCGAGAAGAAAATCGCGGCTATCACTAGCTTGAAGGTGGGAGAGAAGTTCCCCGACTACACAGTCGAAGCCTTCGACGCTTCGAGACCTCCACCAGCCGCGGTTAGTTTACCCTTCTTGTCTTCTATTATTTTCTTCCTTGCTCTGAGCTTTAGTCGATTGAATTTTTTCTTGCCTTCTTCTGCCTTCTTTGTAGAGTCTAGCAGTGGCGAACTGCTACCCGCCAGTTGCGGGAGAGGACGCCTCGGAGTTATTGGCGAGTCACCTGGACGGCCTAGCCGATACCAGTGTCGCCGATGCTTCTTCAAGCTCCGAGCACGATTCTTCGGATGGTGCAGAGGGCTCGAATGGCGGCCTCCATCACCACAAGCGTCGTCGGGTGGATGATAACGAGGCTACTTCCAAGGATAACTCCTTGGAGGAATCGCCTGGGAAGGCTCCTATCTCCGCGACTCCACTTCGCTCACTCGCCCCTTCTCCTTCATTCCCATTAATCGCAACCGCTTGGAAGGCGGATTTGCTGGATGAAGATGAAGATGATGAGTAAGTTCTTCTCCTCGTTCTTAGTCGAACATTTTTCTTTGCGCCTATGTTGATGCTTTGTTTTTTTGTTGCAGTCTGCAAACCATCAGTCCTCGCAGGTACGCTTCTTCCATTCCTCCCGAAAAGAGGAATATAGCAGGAGCTGCGGGTGAGACTCCCACTGCTGGCACCGTCCAGAATTCTCCCAGCGCAGCCCCCAATGCGGCGACTGTGGAACGTGAAGCTCCTAGTTTTGCCGCCAGGACTTCAGCTTCGAAAGAGGTGACGGACAGCTCCGCAGATCCCCTCTCCCACGCCACGGGCAAGGTAAACTTTGTCGTTTGTCATGATATTTTTATCGGGTGCACGACAGTGCTCCCAATGGGAGTAGCCCCCGAGGCTGTAGTCGATCGCGTGCGATCGGCTACAGGCTCAAAGTCTTGTCTTTTTCTTCTTCTTGATTTTATCGGGTGCACGGCAGTGCTCCCGATGGGAGTAGCCCCCGAGGCTGTAGTCGATTGAATTCAATCGGGTACAGGCTCCAGTTTATATCTTCTAATTCTTCTACCTCTGTACTTTTGTAGTCGCTTGTTGACTCTCTTGCGGCGATTGGCCGCCGTGTTGTTCTTGCCGAGTCGGAATGTGAGTCGCTTCGATCAGACTGCAGTCGATTCCGCACCGAGAACGAGCTTCTTAAGAGTAAGTCTTATCATCTTCTCTTGTTCCTATTCTTTCATCAATTCTTGATTTCTGACAAGTGTCACTATGCAGCTCGACTCGAATTTTCGGAGTCCGAGAAAGACAGTCTCTCTGAGCGGGTAACCACTCAGGAGGCTGATCTGGCGGCTATCCGACAAGAACTGGAGGCCTCCCGCATGCAATCGGAGGATCTTGAAAGGCAACTTGCGGATGCGCGGAAAGCTCTAAAGGATCAAGAGGATGCTGGCAATAAGGCCGATGCTGACCTTGTCACGTTCCTCCATCCCCTTGCTGAGCGTCTCGCAGGTAAGTGATTTAGGCTCTCGCGATTTCATCTTTTATCCCGCTGAACTTGCCAAGTCTTGACATTCTTTTCTTTTGCAGGTCTTCTGGATGTTCCTCTGGAGATCCCTAGGATCCAGCGGGTAGACGTGCTAACCGACACTCTTGCTCAACTCAAGAGGCATGCCGAAGGAGTTTGCTCCTTGATTGGCGATGCCACTCACGTGTTGACGCAACTGCACGGTCGCTTCCTCGCCAACGCTGCACCTCCATCCGCGCTAGACGACTTGCTGAAGATCTTTTTGGAGAGCAAACTCTTGGATGCCTACGCGGTCGCCCAGTCGGAGTCTGGCGCAAAGACTGCGATCCAGTTCGTGTTGGCGCATGGAGTCAACGGTTTGGAGGAGGCCTACTCGGCTCTTCCAGTCGACCCCTCCACGGGCAAAAAGGTACGACTCTCTCGTTTTGGCGAGCAAGCCGCCATCCTTGCTCGAAAGCTGTCTGAGCTATTTTCTCGACTCAAAGGAGGGGCGACTGCCGCTAGCGGGAGCACCACTGTACCTTCGTAGTCTTGTTTTTCTTTTCCCTCTTGAATGTAATGAACCTTGGGATGTATTCCCGTATTTTCATTGTCTTTAATCGAAATGTTCGTCTGGAAATTATTTCTTGTAGTTTGTGTATTCTCTCCCGATGGGAGTAGCTCCCGAGCACTCGTCAAATGTGCGACTAGAGATACTTCGAATAGGGCGTCTTACTTCTTTCCTTGTACTCTTCCAGGCTACTGGGTTTGTCGCAGAATCTTCAGGTGGACGTGCTACTCCAGTAAATCCCCTTGTCGCCGCTGTTGGGACCTACGCGGGTCTTCGTGATAGAGTCCAGGAAGGTGAGCGCAAGCTGAAAGCTCTGCGCGGTGTAGCCGATGTGGCGAAGTCCAAGCAGAAACTGGCGACTGAACGCGAACAGTTTCTGATGGATGAGTTAGCTTCGGTTGCAAGGGATTTGCTGTGTAAGTAATATAGCCCCCGTGTCTTCTTTTGTCTTGTTTCCTTAGCTGATTAAGCATGTTTGCTCTTCAGTCGTTAAACCGGATGACAGGGAAGAAAAGAAGTGGGTGGAAAACCACATTCTTCAAGAGGCTGGGAGCTCAAAGCCTCATGCGAACAATTTTTGGTCTGATCGCAGTCGAGGATTTGTGATGGCCACCTTGAAGTTCCGTGTCATCCAGACGAGAATTCTCGTGAGTTCTTTTCACGAGGTCTTGGTCGCGATGAACGCTGCTTTCGACCCACTCGAAAGGGGTCCCGAAGACTAGAGCCATCTTCTCAGGTTGTTCGGACGTGAGGGAGAGGTTCGCGCGTGTGTGCGCAATCAGATGACTTGCGGCGCGGTTGTAGCTCTATCCTTTGTCCGGATATGGCATCCTGAAATAAATGTTAACTCCGTAGCTAGGATCCCAGATGGTCCAATCGATGATATTTCACCGTACTATGATGTTGTTCGTCCTGCAGCAGAGAAAATCATACGACTGACCTCTGAGGAAATTGATAGAGTGTTAGCGACTGAGAATGCTCAGCGCTTTGATTGATTGTCGGATGTGCACATCCTGTAATTTTGTATAGTTGGTAAAAACTGTTGTAAGGTGTGTAACCTTGTATGTATGATTTTTCCTGTGATGCTTAGTTGTAGGTGTAGCCCCCGTGTGTTTATGGGGTGTGTACCTGTAACTATTTAGCATGTAATAAATACGAGTCTTCGAGTAAATATGATGGAGAAACCATGTGTTTTATTGCAATGACTGAGAAGCCATGTATTCGAGCTACAAGAGTGGCTAGTATAGCCTTATTTGTTGTGATAACAAGTAAACCTAGGGATAAAATTTGCGGAGGTGTGCGATATTCCAAGGATTGGAATAGATTCCTCCAGTCGATAGATTCTTCAGCCTGTAGGCTCCTCCTGGGATGACTTCGTGTATGATGAAGGGTCCTTCCCAGGGTGGCTCGAGCTTGTGTCCTTCCTTCTGCTTGAGCCGCAGCACTAGATCTCCAACCGCGAATGCTCTGTGGCGTATGCGGCGACTGTGATAGTTTCGCAGTGATTGCTGATATACTGCGGATCTTGCGAGCGCGATGTCACGCATCTCGTCGAGTGCATCCATATCTTCCGCGAGTGCCTTGTTGGAGGTTTCTTCGCTGTAAGCCACGACTCGTGGGGCGCTGAATCTAACATCCTCGGGAAGGACTGCTTCTGGCCCGTATACCATGAAAAATGGTGTGTATTTTGTGGATCGGTTTGGAGTTGTGCGGAGGCTCCATAGTACGGAGGGTAGCTCTTTTGCCCAATGTCCTGCTGCGGGGTCTAGACGATCGAGTAGGCGTTTCTTGATGCCAGCCGAAACTAAGCCGTTGGATCTTTCGACTTGTCCGTTCGTTTGCGGGTGGGCAACTGATGCAAACTTGAAGTTGATGCCCTTTTCCTCGCAGAACTGTTGCGTTTCCTTTGATGTGAAGTTTGTACCATTGTCTGTAATGATATCGTGTGGCACACCAAATCTGCATACAATGGAGTCGAGGAACTTGACGGCGCATTGGGTGCTAGCCGAAGTTACTGGCATGGCCTCGATCCATTTGGTGAACTTGTCGACTGCGACCAGCAAGTGTGTATATCCGCCAGGCGTGGACTTGCGTAGTGGTCCAACCATGTCCAGCCCCCATTGTGCGAAGGGCCAGGCAATGGGTATCATGTGCAATTCCGTAGCAGGTGCATGTGGTCTTGGTGCGAATCGCTGGCAAGCATCACATCGTTCGACCAGGTCCTTTGCATCGGTAGCTGCTGTTAGCCAGTAGAATCCTGCTCGGAAGGCCTTTCCCATGATTGTTTTCCAGCTAGCATGATGTCTGCAGTCCACTTGGTGGATGTCCTGGAGTAATTCTTTGCCATCTTCGGGTGCGATGCAGCGCTGAAGTATACCCGAGATGCTTTGCTTGTATAATTCTCCGTTGACTACCCGAAAGGATTTGCTGCGTCTCATTATTTGTCGAGCCTCGCGTGGATCGGCCGGGAGCTGTCTGTTGGTCAGGTAGTCGAGATATTTCTGCGTCCAGACTGGCTCGACCAGAAAAACCTGTCGTGATATGTGATGGGTAAGCTCGATAATGGCGACTTGCGGGCTGACCTCTGTTTCTGGCACTGCGGGTGTTCCTGCAGCTTTCTTGACTTTGACCGATCGCTTGATCATCCGTTCAAAATATATTCCTGGCGGTATGGGTGTATTTGTGGAACCCATGTTTGCCAGTCTATCTGCTTCTTCGTTGCTGGATCTTGCAATGTGCTTCAGCTCGCACCCTTTGAAACTTCCTTCGAGTAGATTGTACATGTCGTGATACGCGACCATGTTTTCAGCAATTGCGTCACATTCTTTCATTGTCTGCTGCACGATGAGATTGGAGTCGCCGTAGATCATTAATCGGGTAGCTCCACAGGCGATTGCCATCTTCATCCCGTGCAACAGGGCTTCGTATTCTGCGTCGTTGTTCGATGCTGGATCATCTGGTGGAAAGTCCAGTCGTAGGATGTATTGCAGCTTGTCTCCCCGAGGCGATATGAGAACAATTCCAGCTCCTGCTCCTTCGTTTCTTTTGGACCCGTCAAAGTACATTATCCAATTGCTCGTGTACTCAGGCGGTCCTGGCGTTTGTAGTTCTGTCCATTCGCTTAGAAATTCCACAAGTACCTGGGATTTGACTGCGTTGCGTCCTGCATAGGTGATGTCCCAAGCGCCCAACTCGATGTTCCATTTTGCTATTCTTCCGGATGCCATAGGGTTGTTCATGATCGTCCCGAGTGACGCATCATTAACCACTGTAATGGCGTGTTCCTGGAAATAATGCTTGAGCTTTCGGGCTGTAAGAACGACTCCATATGCGAGCTTCTGGTAATGAGGGTATCGTTGCTTGCATGGCGAGAGCACTTCACTGATGTAATAGATCGATCGTTGAACTCCGTACGCTTTGCCTTCCTCAGGTCGCTCGACCACGATTGCTGTGCTGATGACCTGGTTTGTGGCGGCTAGGTACAAGTAAAGTGGCTCCCCTTCTTGCGGTGTTGCAAGGACGCGCCTGCTTTGCAACGATCGCTTCAAGTCTGCGAACGCTTGCTTAGCTTCTGGTGTCCACTCGAATTTGTCTGTCTTCTTCAACAACTTGTAGAAGGGTAGTGCTTGCTCTCCCAATCGTGCGATGAACCTTCTTAGGGCGGCTAATCGCCCTGCGAGCTGTTGGACTCCGCGTAGATTGGTTGGCTCCTTCATGGTCAAGATTGCTTGTATTTTTTCTGGGTTGGCTTCAATGCCTCTGGCGGATACCAGGTACCCGAGAAGTTTTCCTGCGGGAACGCCAAAGACACATTTGGTCAGATTGAGCTTGATCCTGTATGCGTTAAGAGCGTCGAATGTTTCTCTAATGTCTTCGAGGAGTGTGTCCTCAACTCGAGTCTTGATGACAATGTCGTCAACGTACACCTGCACGTTCTTTCCAATGAGGTTGGCGAGGCATCTTTGCATGCAGCGCTGATATGTTGCGCCTGCGTTCTTCAGCCCGAAGGGCATTGTCGTGTAGCAGTAGACACCGTGAGGTGTGATGAATGCTGTCTTTTCTTCATCTTCCCTTTTCATCTGGATCTGATTATATCCCGAATAGGCGTCCAGGAAGGAGAGGCGTTGACAGCCTGCCGTAGAATCCACGATCTGGTCGATTCGCGGGAGAGGAAAATTGTCCTTGGGGCAATGCTTGTTTAATGACGTGTAGTCGATGCACACCCGAAGAATATCCGTGTTCTATTTGGGGACCAACACCGGGTTTGCTAACCAGGTGGATATCTTGATCTCCCTGATGAATTTCGCTGCTAGCAATCTATTTACTTCTTCTCCAAGCGCCTTCTGCTTGGGTTCTGAAAATCGTCGAGTCGTCTGTTTGATGGGTTTAGCATCTGGAAAGACTTCGAGTGAATGCTCGGAAAACTCCCTGGGTATTCCTGGCATATCTGAGGGCTGCCAGGCAAAAATTTCCCAGTACTCACGGAGTAGTTTGACAAGCGCGCCTTCCGATGCTTGCGAGAGGGTTGTTGAGACCATCGCTGTCTTCGCAGAATCTGTCGGGTGCACTTGATGCTTTCGGGTGTCGCTGTTGGCGCTAAACTCCAGTTCAGGCGCGTTTTTCTTCGTGAGGGGCATCACGGAGTGGTCTGTGGTTTTTGCCAGCTCTTGAAGTTCTTCTTGCATCCCGAAGGACTTTGCGATCTCATTGAATTCATTGTCGCACTTGTTGGATTTCTGAAAGTCTCCGTCGATGGTGATTACGCCGTATTCTCCAGGTAATTTGAGCTTCAGGTAGGCGTAGTGTGGTACTGCCATGAATCTGGCGAACGCTGTTCGGCCAGAATGGCGTGGTACTGTGAGGGCCAGTCGACGACTTCGAAGTCGAGGAACTCTCTTCTGTAGTTGCTCTGAGTGCCCAGCACGACTTCTAAGTTGATTGTTCCGAGTGGACGGATTGCCTTGCCCGGAACTATCCCGTGGAAGGATGTTTCTGATTCCGGGAGGCCGTCCAAGTTCTTGTTCATCCGGCGGAGTGTATCCGCGTAGATAATGTTGAGGCCACTGCCACCATCCATGAATACGCGGGCTAAGTCGTAGTTGCCAATTTGTGCTTGGATGACGAGGGCGGCGTGTCCTGTTCGATAGACTCGTGGTGGGTGATCTTTCATCGAGAACGTGATTGGCTGGTCTGCCATCTTCAAGTACTCGGTCTTCGTTGGCGGTGTCTGTACTGCCATGCACAATTGCCTTGTGTTAGTCTTTTGAGCTCTGCGAGAGGGGCATACCTTCTGGATCATCGCGAGTTGTCCTGCCGGGTTCGGGTACGCATTGGCTCCAGCGTTCTGCGGCGGTGGTGCAGGCAATGTGGCTAGCGTCATGTTTGGATTTGCTGGTGGAGGTGGAGGTGGGGGTTGTGGCGGCTGGAATCCTGGGTGCCGTCCCCCTGGAAGCGGCGGTTAATTTTGAGTGGAGGCGGATCTGTTCCTTGCGAGTGCATCCGAGATGTCAAGAAACTTTTGGCAATCCTTAAGAAGGTGTGTTGCCTTAGTTTTTCCCGTGCGCTTATCTGTGAATAGATGTAGCGAGCAGTATGCATCGAGGTCTTCCTCGGGGGATTTTATTTCAGCCTTTGGTCTCCACTCGCGATTTCCACGGCGACCAGAGTCGCGACTTCGCGTGAATTCCGCTGCGACCAATTCCTCTCTATCCTCATGATCGTAGTATTTTCTTCTTTTTCTTCGGCCATGACGGTCGTCTTCGTGTGCGGGCGATCATTAGCTCCCCAATAGTTTTGGGTGCAGCTCTGCCTAGCTCTTCTCGAAAAGAAGTTCTTCTGGCGCCCTTTGCGAAGGCTTCAATTGCTACTTCTTCCGAGATGGTTCCTGCGGTGTTCCTGAGCGTGGTCCATCGCTGGATATATTCGCGGGTAGATTCGCCGCTTTTTTGCTTGCAGGCTCGCAGTTCTTCGATCGTGGCCGGTCTCTTGTAGGTCAACTGGAAGTTTTTGCAAAAGTCGCGGTGTAAGTCATCCCACGATGCGTAGCAAGATCTTGGTCTTCTTTCCAGCCAACTGCGGGCCGCGCCTACGAGGTGCAAATTGAGGTATTGCATGGCCGTGTTTTTGTTCCCACGTTGGCATTTTACTGCCGTGAGGTAATCACTTAACCATTGAGAAGGCTCGAGTGAGCCGTCGTACTTTGTCACCTCCGTGCTGAGCTTGAATCTTCGGGGTAGAGGCGCTTCGCGGATGCTGCGGGCAAAGCAGAGCGCGCCGTAGGTTTCGTCATCCGAGGAGCCGGATGACGATCGGTCGCGATATCGTGATGCCCTTGCCTTGTCCACCTTGTTTTGTGCGATGTCTGATCGCGCGTCGCGTCCTGGCTGGTCGCGATCAGTGTCGTTTCGTGGTTCTTTGCTCCGTTTTCGCGAACGGCTGCCGTGGTGTCGCGAACTTTTGTCTCTCGGGCTGCCTTCGCTACTGCTTCGACTATCGCCGCGGCGTCAGGCTTATTTTCCTCGACCACGCCGTGGCGACTTGTCTTTTCTCGGCGAAGAGCTTCTGTGCCTGCGGGGCGTCTCTTTATCTTTCTCCTTCTCTCGTTGCTCCTTCTCCAGCTGCTCTTCAGCCTTCTTGCGGTCGTGAGAGGCGAGCTTTGCGGCTGCCAACCCTAGTCCTTTATGTATTTGCTTGTACTGCTCCGCCCGAGGATCACTTTCCGCCGGTTGGTTCATCTGCATGTAAGTTGCTGCGGCTAGAACTGCGGCGGCGGGGGTTTGCGGGTAGACGTTGCCGTCGTCGTCGACTCTCATGAAGGAAGGTGCGGCTGACCTGCTGGTCCCGGCTAAGGACTCGTAGTCCCTGGATGATGACGCGTGTCCCTTCCTCGATGGTCGGGTACCGACCGAGGGTGCGAGGGACAGTTCGGCTCGTCATAGGCTTGATTCGTCCGCCTCTCTTCTGCGATGGGCCAGATCTGCTCGGGCGTTTTTGATGGTTGATGCTGCTCTCACTAGATGGTAGTGGTAGGCAGTTAGATCTTCATGTGGCGCTCCTGCCGCGGGTGGCTGACTTGTTCGCATGGCCTCCTTGGCTCGGTTCCAGGCCTCCCGCGAGACGCCGATTATGTTGCGCTCTGTTGCGCTGAGTTCGGTTTCCGGAGGCTGTTCCGATCCTGCCATGCAGACTTGGGCCAGTCGTGGCCCGTGCGTCCTAGGCGCAGATTGGAGAGCTCTTTGTACCCGAGATGGTTCCTCTGTCGAGAGGGTATGGTAGTCGTTTGTGTTGAAGCGGATGGATTCGCCACTTTTCTCCAGAGGGAAGCGCGAGTCGACGGCCCCAGATTCAGATTCTGATTCATCCGAGAAGTGGAGGATTCCGTCCCTGTTTGTCACGAATTTGAGGCTCCCGAACGTCAGGGTGACGCTCTTCTACAGATATTCGAATACCGGGCGTGATTCCGGCGAGTGAGGCGTGACCACGACAGATCCGATCCGTATAGGATTGTTCGGAGCCGTAGTCGATGGTTTCCAACGGGAGTTGGTTGTCGATGAAGCCGAAGATGCCGGTGATCCAGCTCCCGCCGTTCCCACAGACGGCGCCAATTGTCGAATCCCTGACTCAACAAATCCCTTCGGTGAACCTATCGGGTTTTGATTAAGAGAACCCATGAGCGCTGGTGGAATCGTCGGCTAGACAGGGGGCGAGATTTACCCAGGTTCGGGGCTCTCGTAGAGGTAAAACCCTTACTCCTGCCTCTTGTCGATCTGTATTGAAGATTAGATCGGTTACAATGGTGGTGCTCGAATCGAGAGTAAGGTCTCGAGTTCAAGGCTTTTGGTCGTGCGGTACTGCTTGGTCCCCTTCCGGGGGGGCTCTCCTGGCCTTATATAGATGGCCAGGTCTCGAATCCTACCCGGAGAGGACTCGAACTCTAACTAGGTCGGTTACATGTTTCCTAGCTTAACCCGCAATTTAGTGCGGGTGGGCTTCACGTGGGCCTTCTGGAGTATTCCAAGGGCTCCTCTTCTTGGGCCTTAACCTTGGGCCTAAGAGGGGGTGTCCTTATTCGCAGGGTCCAGGATCCATATCTTCGTCACCATCTCTACTCGGAGCGACTCATGGAATAGGCGAAGCAAATGAAAGATCGTGGTCAACCTTCATCTGTCGGCACTTCCCGAACTAGTGCTAATCATGTGGCATTAAGATTTGGTTGGTACGTGTGGTTAAAGTTGTACACCCCTGCAGGGTTAAATCTTTTCGAAAAGCCGTGTCCGCGGTTAAGGACGACTTGGTGACGGATTCTGTGATCATAGAAAACTTAAACGGAATGATTAAAACTTGCTGATAACGAATGAAGGATGCCTCCACGGATGCAACAGACTCACACCCCAGACTCGGAATTTCGGGCCTTGGGGACTGGGGATTTTGAAAAAAAGGAGGCAAGTTATCTAGCTATTAAGCACAAAAACCCAAAAATCCGAGTCTTGGGGACTTGGGGACTTAGAGAAAAGTTCACCCGTCAAAACCCACGAGACCCGGAAACCGAGTCTCACAAAAGGAACCATAAAGTAAGTCGGAGTATCAAGAGTAAATAAGCTTAAAGGCAGATAAATATCAAAACCATCCAAAGGCCAGAAGGGCCACGAAGTATATAAAGGCATTAAAGTGCATTACAACTCTCGATACTAGTATCGAAGGTGCACAGGCGCACCGTCAAAAATAATTGTTCAAAGGGCCCATTGGCCGACTGACGCATACGAAATGACAGCAGATAGCAAGTATCACTCGGCATCCGGGACTGAGGCACCCATCGTCCCCTTGCCCTTGCCAGCCGGGTCTTGTTCCTTAACTTGCCCTTCAGTACTCTTGGTAGCAGCAACATCCGGATCAGCAGTAGTGCCGGCCCGTGCAGGAGGAGGGACGATCGGTGTGGAGGAAGCAGGCGCAGAATCGGCCTCAGCCTTCTTCTTCGCGGCCTCCTCTCTCAACTGGGCAGCCTCCGCCTTCCATCGGGCTAGAATATCATATGGCTTGGGAAGATCCGACTTGATAGCCTTGTCGTCAGAATCATATGCTGGAATAATGACACTAAGGTCCAAACCATCGGCAATCATGCTGGCCGGGTGACGGACTTCCTTCTGGATGGCCTTGAAATTCTTCGGGGAGAACTTGGATCCGTCGTGATTAAATTCCGGAAACCCGCCCATAAGCTTGGCCGGCTCGAGCTTAGGAAAATAAGCTTTAGCCAGCGCAAGCCCCCGGGTTACTCCAACCCGGCAGGACGAGCGCTTCCAATGCCAAATCCACTCGGGAATAGTGGAGCATGCGTCCAGCAGTTTCTTTAGGCTGCCGTGCCCAACACCCGGCCATCGCAGTTCTTCAAGAATCCACTTGGTTCCGGCACAGAGCTGCCGGATAGTGCTCTTTATGGTTTTCAACTTGGCAATGTCATCTTCGTCCGGGATTACTTCATCCGGACCTGCAAGAAAACTCAACGAATAAGGAAACCCGGCTATTTATCAGAATGAGAACCCGGATCATGATTATCAAGTTAAGAATTATACCGGTCAAAGCACGATATGTATCAGCGATTTGAACAGAAAGCGTCGTCAGCTTATCTTCTGCTGCATGAGCCCTCCTTCTATACTTCCTTGTGATCTTTCCGCTCCTCATAGCTTCAGCTTCAGCCGACTCGCGCAGAGCCGCCTCCTTCTCAGCAAGCTTGGTGGCCTTCGCCAATGCTTTCTCAGATTGGGTAACGAAGGCCTGCGTGGACACAAGGAAGGATTAGCCGGATAAAAAGCAAGATATCAGTCGGTTACACCACGATGTTCCAAGCAAATTATCAATAAATTCACTCGGAACTTGGGGACTAGATAATGATACAGGCAATATTGCTCGGATTTACCTCATGTTTAGCTATCAAAGCTTCTAAGATATTTTCTTCATCGGCCCTCAAGGTGTGCAGGGCATCCAGCATCTAGGAGAATGTCATGTCTTCAGGCCTGACACCGGAAGAGCCGGCTGCTTGATCGCGTGGCGGGTGAACTTTCCCCGACTTTGGGGTTGATACCCGGACTGTCTGGGTGTCCGGGTTTGGAGAACTCACCCTTGTGTCCAGGATCTCAATCTCCTCGTCCACTGCCTCTTCGGACGACTTTGGAGACCCGGCTGCCTGGTGAGCTGGGTCAACAAACGGGCCTTGTTCTTGATTGCCTTCGACATCGCCGCCAGTCGCGGCGTCCATATCATCAGCCGGCTCATCCGTCTCCCGGTTATCCGTCCCCATGTTCTCCAAGTCACTAAGTGTGGCTTGGGCGCTAAGGAAAAAAGAAAAGAGATAGTTAGCAACAGTGGATGAAAATTATCAAGTATATAAGGATATCATATAGTGAAGACTTACCGGCGTTTACGGTGAAATCTGGTGGGAGCTCGCTGCTGGAAGCAGATGAAGCTGTTACAGGAACCGATAGCGGAACCCGGAACTGCCCGGCCCGTGGATGGTTGGGGGAAGGGTGACGCTGAGGGGAGTTGGAAGAATGAGGCGGAGGAGTACCGGCACGGTGGACTGGTGAGGTGGAGATGCCCGGGTTGAGGGGGTCGTCACCCGGGGAACTCCGGGTCACTCTACGCTTTGCCGGAAGAGGTTCCTTCAAGTATGATGAGTTTGATAATTGATGGTTAAGTTTGCGCATGTTATCAAAGGAGTAGGGTTCGGAGGACATATAGGAAAAAGGAACCTTGGATACCACCCCTCTGGCATTCCGTTTGGTCCCGACTGTTATTTCTTGATCGGACTCGGTGGCCTCCGGGTCCTCCTCGTCCTTATCCTCTTCGTCCTCCAACCTTGTAAGCCGAGTATGTATCGAGGGAAAAAGTTAGACGAGTGAGGAAAATGATGCAAGTAAGGCTGATTCACGACTCGGATAAATACCTTCGTCATTGTCAGCCGGCTCTTCATCTTCTTCCGGGTCTCCGGAAGAAGGGGAGGTCTCGACGTTCCAGAAGGCGTCATCAGCCTGAGATAAAAACATGGAAGTGAGAACTAACAGTTGTATCAAGTCAAGGAGTGGGAATAAATTTACGAGTATCGGTCTTACCGCTGGAGCCGGATTTTCCCGGGTGAACGCTGGTAACCCGGCGATGTTCATGATCACCTCCAACTTTTCCGTCAAGAAGCTCTTGATGGTCTTGTTGGTGTCACCAGCTGGATAATTCTTGGAGGAGTATCGGAGCGCGTCAGTGACGTGCCCCGAGTATTCGCACATCAGCTTGGTGCGGATGGAATTAGGCTGGGTCCGGAAATCCACCCATGTCTTAACCAAATTGAGGCCAAGGAGACCTTGGGCGGAAAGGACGGATATTTTTGTAAGGAGGGGTTGGATTGCCTCCCTGTCCGAGTCAGGGGCGAAGGCATTGAAGTTTTCAGAGATATCGAGGAGACCCTCCGAATAACCCGGCAGTTTCCTCTCGCCGGGTGGGGAAGTGTCTCGGCAGTAAGAGTAGGAAAGTTGCCAATGTTTGACATGGGAATTGAGAGTAAGGGTTGGAATAGGAGAATTCTTGCGGCGTTGGATAGAGACCCCGCCGCAAGCAAGAAGTGCGCCGTCACCGCTTTCACGGCACGGCTTGCACTGAAAGAGTTCGATAAAGAGAGCCAAACTTGGCGGAGTGCACAAGTATGACTCGGAAAGAACGATAAAATGGGTTATATTAAACATAGAGTTAGGCCCTATGTCGAATACCCGGAGGCCATAATGACTCAGAACTTCACGGAAGAAGGGGTGACCCGGAGGGCGAAACCCCCGGGTCACATGTTCGACGAAGCAAATTACCTCGTCATCAGCAGGCGTGGGCCGGATCTCATCACCCGGCACCCTCTAGTGGATGTCCTTCTGGGGGGAGGATCCCTAACTCGGCCAGCTCTTCCAGCTTGGACTTGGTAACCGTGGATCGCGCCCAGTTGGCGGAGATCGATTGAGTCATCCGGGCTTTGGCCTGCTGTTTCCCTTGCTTCTTGGGAGCCATGGGTTCAGCCTGCGAAGCACAAGACAAGTGTACAAAGAATAAGATTCGGAAATCACGAATTATCCGAGTATAGGCAAGCGGTATCGGCTAGACAAAGAAACTAAGAATCATCCGGGTATCATTGAAAAGAGCAAAAGTTATGGATTGTCCGAGTATCAAGTATCAGAACCGAAATTATGGGGTACTTACATATTGGTGAGCATACGTGGAAGAAGGGTGGTTGCCCATCTATCTAATGCAGATGAAAGAACCGGAAGAAAAGGATCTGCCGGATGTCAAAGTCAGTTGCGGAAAATTTGGGCGGCCCGAGCCTAGATTGGAGATTTCATTTTCAGATTCGTGGTGAAATTAGCGACTACAAGTAATAGGAGAATGAAGTGGAGCCTATATTCAATCCATTGGATGAACTAGTATGAGTCTAGGTGACCTAATCCGGCGCGGGGCAAAAAATGGCCCGCGGAAGACCAAGATCCAATCTGGGTCGATTCGAGAAATTGCAAAGCTAAATCAAAGGGAGCAAGGAGCTTACCGGATGGGATTGAAGTAGAGCGCGGCGACAGCAAATAGCGCAATCTGAATGACCCTTTGCGACTGCCGGCGAGCTGCTCGAGGGCGCGGCGGCGGAGGTTGGCGGCGGCGCGGGACGAGCCGTGGCGGAACGCAACCGGCGGTGGATTGGTTCCGGCGGCGTGCGCAAGGACTCCGTGGCGGCGCTCCGTGAGCTTGGGTGCGGGAGTGAAGGAGAGGGAGAAGAAATGGGCCGTTGGGGTTAGGTTATCCCACAGGTGCCTATTTATAAGGTGCGGACGGATAAACCTAGACCAACGGGCGGTAACCGGAAATTTCGGGATAAAGGATATCCGCCGGATTTTCCTGGATATGCATTAAGTGCTAGACGGGATATTCGGAACAGATGTGAGGCAAATCTTTCCCGTGATACTTGGATCGGTTAGATAAGTGAAGTAAGCCGGATCTTTGGCATCATTATCAGGGCACTGACCCGGAGAAATAAGCGATAGACTTGGAGAAAGCCGGGTTACTATATGGCCACCATGGAGTTAGGCCTAGCTGTTTATCAAAGCAATCTAACCCGGCCTCTATGAACTTGAATGTTGATATTTTTGCAGGGAATAACGTGCGCTTCAAGGAGAATCTCGTGAAGCCCCAGCTATTCTGGGGACTACTGATGGAGGGATGATAACCCGGTAGGCCAACGCCAAGGTGTAACTCGGCCCAAAGGACGCTGCGCGAGACCCGGCTAAGGATAAAGGAGCTTCTAGAAGGCCCAAGATCGTAGGCCTTGATGGGGGGATAATAACCCGGCAGGCCAACTCCAAGGCGTAACCCGGCCCAAGGAACACGGTGCGCAATATGGTTAAGGACAATGAAGCTTCTGGAAGGCCCAAAGTTTGTAGGCCTCGTAACCCGGATTGTGGGTTACGGTAAGGAAAGTTAGGGTTTGTAAGCGGTGTCCGGATAGGATTCAAGCTGTGCCTTGGAGAATAGGGCCAAGGGGGTACGGGCGCTTTATAAACCGACCCCTAGGTCTAGTTTAGACAAAAAAAAGCTAAGAACCTTAGCAATATCGCTTGATATCGAGCATCTAGTGTAACCCCAGAGTCGAGTTATTATATCAAGATCGGAGACTCGGCGACTTTGGTTGCCGGCTACCAGATCGAGTTGCATCATGTTTTCCTCTGAGCTAAACCCTCTCCCAAACGCCTGTGTCGTCTTGCCCCAAGATCAGTTACCCCCGGTAACGTCTGCCGGGTATGAGGTGGAGCATATAGACAGAAGAAAGAATGAGGCGGCCGACGCACTCGCTAGACTCGGCTCGCGCAGAGAGCCGGTTCCACCTAACGTTTTCCTGGACGAGTTATGGCGACCATCAGTTAAAACCGAGTCAGAGGAGGAATTGGCAAATCAAGACCCGGATTCAGGACTTGTGGCCACTGTACGTACTATTCCTGAGTGGACAGAACCGTTTTTGGCCTACCTATCGCGAGGCGAGTTACCACAACAGGAGGTATTAGCAAGGCAAATTTTGAGGCGAGCGAAGGGATATTCTATCATCAATGGGGAATTATATAAGAGAAGCGCAGCAGGGGTCTTTTTGCGCTGCGTAGCGCCAGAAGAAGGCCGACAGATTCTCAAGGAAATCCATGAAGGCGACTGTGGACATCATGCATCCACAAGATCTCTCGTGGCTAAAGCTTATCGACACGGATTTTTCTGGCTCACGGCTCTAGCAGATGCGGAACGATTGGTAGCAAGATGTGACGGATGTCAAAGGTACGCTCGCCAAACCCATGTGCCGGCTATGGAGTTGCGGACAATCCCGTTAACTTGTCCGTTCGCTGTTTGGGGTATGGACATGGTTGGCCCCTTTCATATGTCACCATGCAAGAAGACACATCTTCTGGTGGCTATTGATAAGTTTACCAAGTGGGTTGAGGTTATGCCAGTTACTAATTGCGAATCAGCCACAGCAGTCAAGTTCCTGAAAAGGATTATCTACCGGTTCGGGTATCCCCACAGCATAATTACCGACAATGGAACCAACATGTCCCTTGGTGAGATGGAGAAGTTCCGTGGCAACAGTGGAATCCGGCTTGACGTTGCATCAGTAGCTCATCCGCAGGCCAATGGACAAGTGGAGAGGGCAAACCAAGAATTGCTTCGCGGATTAAAACCACGATTACGAGTCCCTTGTATTAGGGCAGCTGGCGCATGGGTCGAAGAACTCCCTTCTGTGGTTTGGGGTATCAATACTACGCCTAATAGATCTACTCAGATGACACCCTTCTTCATGGTCTATGGCGCGGAGGCAGTACTACCGAGTGATATTATTCATGATTCACCACGAGTATCAGCATACGTCGAAGTGGAGAATGAAAAAACCCGGCAAGATGCCGTGGATATGTTAGAAGAGCAAAGGGAACAAGCCCTGGAAAGATCAGCCATATATCAGCAGGATTTACGAAGGTATCATAGCCGGCACGTGAAAACCCGGGTCTTCCAGGAAGGAGACCTGGTTCTGCGCCTGGTGCAGTCGAACGAAGGAAAGCACAAGTTATCACCACCCTGGGAAGGACCGTTTATCATAAGCCGGAATTTGCATAATGGGTCATATTACTTGATAGATGCAAGGGAAGAGTCGACCACAGTTAATGACACCGCTCATACCACTTCATCTATGCAAGAAAGAGACAGACCGTGGAACGTGGCTCAGCTACGTCCATATTATACTTAGCAAAAATTGTGTTGGCATATGGAATTGAACGATGTAACAGGCAGCAGGTTCTCAGACGTACTCTTTTCCTATCCAGGGCACCCTTGGGGACTGGACGGGTTTTTAATGAGGCGGCTTGCTGACCTAGATTTTTCATATCAAGTAAAGAGGTGATTATCAAGAAAAGAGATGATTATTATCAGGTTCTGTACTCTCAGTATGATGCGTATATCTAGGTCTTGGGGGCTGGTCGCCTGAATAGCACAGTTACGAACTCAAAGACCCGGCCATGATGCCTATGAGTTATAAGGGCCGACTACTTGCAAACGAGTACGGCTACAATCTTATAACCGGACAAAGAAGTCCAAATTTCTTGGCTATTCTTACTTAAGCTCGATGTGACTCGCACTAAAGTGGCATGATTTGTTCGCTTACGATTACAGTCAGCCATGAAACCCGACGGGGCTTGACTGGCCACGTTTTCGTATAGATGTAACAACATGGTATCCACGCGAAAGCCGGCTTACAGTACAAGATAGTCAAAAGGGTCATCTAAACCACAAGTTATGCAGAGTACAAGACTAACAGCTGGAAACTCAACGATTATTAAGCATAACTTTAAATCCTATGTGAAGCCACTCAAGGATCTTTGTGAATTTAGCAGCAGGCAATTCGTTCTCCTTTCAAGATCAAGTGTCCTAGACTTGGAGATCCGGGTCCGGGTGATTTGAAATCTTGAAAAGAGAAAAAATTGCTTACTTGTTAGAATTCCAAAAACCCAAATATCCGAGTCTTGTGGACTTGGGGACTTAGAAGCAAATCCGCTTGTCAACACCCATGAGACCCGGAAATCGAGTTTCACAAAAGGAACAATAAATGTCGAGACATCGTAGTAGTTTTCATAGACTGGGGTGCCATGAGACTACGGTAGAGACGTGGGGTAACGGGATAGCGTAGTAACACAGAACACGGGATTTACCCAGGTTCGGTACGTCGCGACAGTACGGCGTACCTACTCCTGCACTTCTCACTATGTGGGACTAAAGCCCGTATAATAAGGTTACAATGTAAGGGAATAGATCCAGCTACTCGTCGAGGATGAACTTCCCGGCGAGTTGCGCAAGGCTTAAGCTAGAACCTAGAACCTTGGACTAAAGGAACTTATTCATCTTATCAAATCTATCTCCCGTCCGGCTTTATATAATAGCCGGATTTAGGGCTTACAGAACCAGAAACCTAGAAGACTACGTTTAACTTGTAACTTGGAAAGTAAGGAATCCGTCTTCTCCTCCAAGCCAGATCACGCGGGCCGTGATCCGGGTTCTTCTAGAATCCGGCTTCTACGCGTCGGACTACTGGGCCGCCCAATGGACCTAAGTCCATTACCTTGCAGGCCACCCTGGTCGTCCAGCTCTTTTGTCTACCATCTTCTATACCCCTATTCGGTATATATCCGACAGTAGCCCCCAGGAAGGATCAAAACTCTGAAACTCCGCCTTTCGTCAAATACATTTTGTCCGGGAAACTTGATTCAGCAGTCTTGATTCTTTCTTCTTTCCTTTTAAAGGAGATGGTAACATAAAACTCGGAACTATGAAAATCCGGCTTTTCTTCTCGCGATCCTTCGCGGAAAAGGAACACGTGACATCAGCGCTTTAATCATGCTGACGCAAGCGCCGCTTGGTTTCACGCGGGAAACCCTGCAACGTATCTCTGACAGATTCTCACGAGAAACGAGGAGATAGCCATCATTCCTCTGTCGTTCCGTTTCCCGGATTTTCCGGCGAGCGACACGCGTCAAACATCCAACGGTCAAAAGAGCCGTTGGCGCGTATCTAGAGGGTTTTCAGGCTATAAATAGCCGTCTTCGTCGTCTCCGAAAATCTTTCCTCACTCCTTCTGCCCACGCCATTGACGCAAACGCGAGCACGAGAGCTTAGAACGAATCCTTACTCCGACGAGCCCTTTGCACGCCGGAGCGCTCCGTCACCGCCGAAAACGATGGCCTCTCCGTCGTCCTCACCGGCCCGTGCCTCCATCAACGAGCCTTTGGGCGACCTGGATCCACAGCTGGGGTCGCCCAAGCATGCCGGCGGCGGGCCGGAAAGAACCACGGCATCCGCGGCGGGCGGGGGAAACGCTTTCGCCGCCGCGGACGTAGCGGGTCCAAGCACGACAACATCCCCGCCGTTCACACGGGAAACGGCGGAGGTCAAGACTCACTCTCGTGGCACTGAGCGCTTCTCCGCCGGATCTGACGAAGAAGCAGAATTTGTCGGAATTTGGAATCAGAGTGATACTTCACTCGTCCTCCTTCGTCGGATGTCAAGGGACAGATTAATAGTTAAAGGCAAATGGCGGATCTCGAAGAATGAGCCAGAGCCCAAGCCAAAGGAAGGTGAACGCGTCCTCCTCACTTCTCATATCACGAGAGGTATGGGTTTCCCTCCTTCCGCCTTTTTCCTAGACGTCCTCAATTTCTATGGTGTCCAACCCCATAATATCTCTCCAAATTCCATCCTCCAATTAGCTAGTTTCCAAGCTCTTTTCGAAGGGTATCTTGGAATAACTCCCAATTTAGACTTCTGGCATTATTGTTTCGAGGTAAAACACAATATCACAAACGGTGTCTCACCCATCTGCGGTACCATATCTTTTATCCTCAGAAACTTTAGGGAAGAATGGTACCCCAGGATAAGAATGCCGAAACCTGACCAATCTTGGCTAGGTTCTTTCTTTTATCATCAAGACATTCCGTTCCCCAACAAAGAAACCGGACTTCCTCCCTTCGTTAATTCTGCTGCCATTCCTCATGAAAATTGGACACTTGAAATAACAGAGGATTTGCCTGAAAGCCTGATGAAAATAAAGCGTCGCATTGCCAAACTTTCTTCTTCTCAACCACCTTTGGTTTGGAAGGATATCGTGTTATGCTGGTTTGGACGTCGCGTACAACCTTTATCCCTTCGTTCCCGACTTCTTTGTGAGTACACGGGACCGGAAGATAGCATGAGAGGCACTGATAGATCCTTTAGCAAGAAGGATTTTGTCGAACGCCTTCATCAGATAGTTGCCGCTAATAGCCAGGTTGAAGAGAGTCTAGCCATATATCATGCGGAAAATCTGGTTCCTAAGGTACTTCTCTTCCCTTGTTTCTGAGTTTCCTCAGATTATCTTCTCTCTTCATTTTTAACATACTGCTGATTCTTTCCTAGTTTGACGAACTTGGAGAAGATGATCTTGCTTCTGATGCTGAAATCAGCCAATTGTACGCCGAGTTTTACAACACCCAAAAGCGCAAGAGGCAAACTACCATCAAAGAAGAATTCCCTTCTGCAGCTGCAGGAAAAAAGGGGAAAACGAATATGCCAATGGGCGGAAATCTTCAATCACCCGTCAGAAACGAATCCATTCCTGCTCCAGATGATATCCGAGTGAAAGAAGAACTTTTCGACGAACTCGGATATATTCGTCCGGAAGCTAAGAAGTTTTTTGCTCCTGCGCCTCTGGTTCGCCCTTGGCCGCAAAATGGATTAGTTATCCGCAACAATATCGCATTCTCGCCCCGGCAGGTCATACACGATGGCCTTCACCACGTAGGAATTCTTTTCATGGAATATGCCCGAGAATTCAAGGAGACCTTAACTGATTTGCGAGAAATGAGCCAGGTAATACCTCTAGCCCCCAAGCATTAAGTTGAAAATCTAAATTCCTCTTAATGATTCTTTGTATGCTTGTGCAAACTTAAGCATCTGGCTTTTATTTCCATGTTTCAGCATTCCGCAGATGCCATAAACGTGGAAGTTTTGAAAAAACTTAGCCTCAAAAGCAAAGAAGTAAAAACACTTCAATCTGCTATTGAGTCAAAGAGCAACGAACTGGCGTCGACTCAAAAGCAATTATCCAAAGCCACCGGTATTTTTCTTCGTGTTTGTTGACTTTTGCTGGAAAGTTTTTTCTAAACTTTGCCGTAATGTCGGATTATTTTGTCCCTGCTTTCCAGCTGCTTTAACCAAAGCCAAGAAGCTTACAGCGAACGCTGCTTATTTTTCTCAACTTCGTGAAGAAAACTCCAACCTTCAAAGAGAACTTTCAAAAGTTCGAGAAGAACTGGAAGCCAGTAATCTAGCCCTTGGGATTGCGCAATCCAAGGCTTCTTTGCAGGCAGCAGAGGATAAATCCATTATCAATGATTTAGAAAGTATGCTATTTCCTCGTATGAAAGAAAGCGATGAAATTGACGCGGTTCTTGGTAAGTTGACTTCTTTTACCAATACTTTCGTGTCATATTCTTATATTATCTAATCTTTGCCTTTTGTCAAAAAGCAGGAAATTTTCCAGGGATTTCTCGGACGGAAAAGATCCGGGCCTTTGGGAAGATATGGAATTCAATCAGAAATGCAGGGATGCATTTACTTAATAAATTCCTGCCTACCAGCAGTATACAATTCTCAGAAGTTTACCGACTTCCGGATGGCATTATGGAAGTAGCAAATTCGAAGGAATCTTTCCTTCGCTCTGCCGCACGGGGTGGTGCGCGAATGGCACTTGGCCTCATGCGCTTACACTACCCTGATGCAAAATCCTGGCGAGTAGCATCCGGTATTCCTCAAGAATGTTCAGAAGCACAAATGAATGCAATCTTTAAAGAAGTTGAAGGCCATGCCACGCAGATTGCTTCCATGGTAAATATCTCCATTACTTATCCGGAAGAAGAGGTGCCCGCAGCCCCCGAGAATGATGGCAGTGATGAAGACTCAGAAATTTAAAGGGGGCGCACTTTAACCTGGATGATGGATGCGTATAGTAGCTTTTTTACAATGTAACTCATATTGTAATACTTCTATGTCATTTGTCGAAACAAGAACTCCGCCTTTTGCGATTTCAAACTTCTTGCAAAGTTTTTCCGGGTTTGGCTGCTCCTTTATCTTCTAAGTAATCTGGTATATATGCTTTAACTGTTCTTAGTGTTTGAAATGGCTCAAATAGCACTATGAATCGTTATGCCGAGTAACTGGGGACGAACCAAGCAGTTTTGAAACTCGAAAACATGAATCATGCTAAAGGCATTTTTACTAACTAGTTCCAGTAACCCAGCATACGCACGATCAGATAAGACTTAGAGAAAATAAGGAACTGTTCTGAAACTTGGGCACGCAGGCACAATCCGAGTTTCCTTTAACCTTTAACAGGTCGAATCATTCAGCTTTTAAACACCGAGCACGCAGGCACAATTCGGGTCAACATTGAGTATTTGTAAGATCATTGGGAAATAGATGAGGCGGAAACACTTTGCAGTTATAAGAAACATGGATGACAGCATTCCGACAACTTTATTTCATGATCTCAAAAGATGTTTACATAGATTTGAACTAAGTACAGAAGGGGACATAACTTGCTAGGTGTTCCCAGGCTTCCGCAATCCACTTGACCTTGTCAAACTTCTCCAGCATTTTGCGAAATGGTAAGGTTTTAGCCCCCAGCCAACTGAGAAATCTTTTTATGGCTGTGGCGGAACCCGGCAATTCTGGGACATCTTTTTCACACGTAAGTTCTGAGATGCTCGAGATTGCCTTTATCTTTTCCGGGTTAATTTCTATTCCTCTGTGAGAAACGATGAAACCCAGAAGTTTTCCTGAGGGAACCCCGAATACGCACTTAGATGGATTCAACTTCATCTTGTAAGTGCGCAAGTTTTCGAAGGTTTCTCGCAAGTCCTCAAGGAGTGTATCTTTTTCCTTGGTTACGACAGCAATATCGTCCACGTAAACATGGACGTTTTTTCCAATCTGACTATGCAAACAACGTTGCATGCAACGCTGGTATGTTGCACCTGCGTTCTTCAGGCCAAAAGGCATGGTTACGTAGTAATACGTCCCGTACGGGGTTATAAAAGAAGTCTTGATTTGATCTTCCTTTTTCATGCGTATTTGGTGGTACCCGGAGTATGCATCCAAAAAGCATAAAAGCTCAGAGCCTGCAGTGGCATCTATTATTTGATCGATTCGCGGCAGCGCAAACCTATCTTTCGGACATAACTTGTTCAATCCTGTGTAATCTATACACATTCTGAGTGCAGTTGTGTCTTTCTTCGGTACTAATACCGGATTTGCGGACCAGTCAGTATGGATTACCTCCTTGATGAAATCCGCTGCTAAAAGCCGGATAATTTCCTTGCCAATAGCCTTCCGTCTTCTTCCGTCAAATCGACGGAGACCTTGTTTGACGGGTTTTGATCCGGGAATAACCTTGAGTTGGTGCTCAGCAAGTTCCCTGGGTACGCCTGGCATGTCAGCTGGACACCAAGCAAAAATGTCCCAGTTCTCACGGAGGAACTTGATGAGCTCGCCTTCCTATTTGTCGGTCATCCCAGTCCCTACAACGACGAATTTTGTCGGATCTTTGGGATCTAGGATTACCTGTCTTGTATTCTCGGATGCCTTGAAGCTATCTGTTGGCTTCCGAGTTTCTTTTCCTGCCGGCATTTCTTTCGGCGATACCTCCTTGGCTAACTCCTTTAATTCTTCCTGAGCTATAACTCTTTGAGCGCAAAGGGCGTTTTGCTTCTCCAACTCGTTTGCCAGCTTGAAATCACCGGCAATGGTGATTACTCCTCCTTTGGGTCCTGGCATCTTCAGCTTGTTGTAGATATAGCAAGATCTTGCCATAAACTTGGCAAAAGCCGGACGTCCGAGTATTGCGTGATACACGCTCTCGAACGGCACAACTTCGAAGGATACTTTTTCCTGCCGGAAGTGATCTTTATCTCCGAAGGTGACATCTAGGGAAATTTCTCCTAGGGACCGTGCTTGCCTGCCAGGAACAATGCCATGGAAGCGTATATTGCTGTAATTGAGCTGGGACTCGGATATCTTCAAGTGCTTCAGTGTATCCAGGTACATTATATTGATGCTGGATCCTCCGTCCATCAGCACTCTTCTTAGCCTAATGTTTTGAACAATAGGGCTTACAACAAGAGCTTGTGTGCCGGGTTCAGGGATATTTCCGGGATGATCAGACTGATCCCAGATTATCGGTGTGTTGGAATACTTCAAGAATTTTGGGGTTGCAGGAACAACCGCGTTTATTTCTCGAAGTGTCCTTTTGGCCACCTTTGCTGACGGGGTTGCTAGGAAAGTTAGCATTGCTTCTCCGTCAACTCTCGGAAATTTGGGTTCGCCTTTTCGCTGTTGTTCCTGGATTTTATCATCAGTGTCCGATTCACTGTCTTCTTTTTCAGCTTCTGGCTTTTGTTTGGCAGGTTTCCTCTTGGAGCCCTTCCCTTTATTTCCGGATCCTGCATTGCCTTTCATATGCTTGTTTAGCCGGCATTGCGCGTTCGTGTGGGTTGGTTTCCCAAATTGAGAGTGGTGGACGCAGGGTTCCGACTTAATTCTCTCCCATTCCTCAGGAGTGTAATTGATGGGATCCGGACTGCGGCCTTTCCACTTGTTCCCTTTTTCTCCTCCAAAGGCTAAGTTAACCTCCTTGGGCTTTGTTGTTGACTCCGGGGTTCCTTTTTTATCAGAACGAGGTGTTTTCTTGGCCAGTATCAGTGACTCAATATTGCCTCCTCTTGCTCTGATATCGTCTTCGGCTGCAGCATGCTCATTGGCGGTTGTAAGCATAGATCCGAGATCTTTGTGCTTTTTAGAACCAACCATGAACGGTACAAGTCCGGGTTTTAGGCCATTGACGAAAGCATGCATTGCTTGTACGTCAGTTACTCCAGAGCAACTATTCTTCATTGCGGTCCATCTGGAGATGAAATCCACGTATGGTTCGTCTTCAAATTGGGTGCAACGGTTCAGCTGGTTGATGCTATTTGGGCGTTTGTATGTTCCTCGAAAATGCTGAGTAAATACTCTTGCCATATCATCCCAACTGTCGACAGTTCTTGATGGTAAACCATTAATCCAATCTCTGGCTCCGTCTAGCAACATTAGGGGAAGAAACTTGACAGCTTCCAGGTCTGTCCCGTTGTTGATCTGGACGGCTGTAATAATCTGAAAGCCAGGTATCCGGGTTTGTACTGCCGGTATATTTTTGGTAGGTTGGACCAACTTTGGCGAAGCCAGAATGCAGGGTTATCCTTCGGATCCTGTCTGTAAAACACTTAGGACCAAAGTATAGATCATCCTTTTCTGCTCTATCAATATGTGCAGAATATCTCCCGGCTGAATGGACAGAAGGGGATCTGCTCCTTTCTTTTCCATTGTTACGCGGACGCGTTTTTCCGAGGTTATCTCTATCTCTTCCGTTGTCACGCCCTCTGGGATTAGGTGGAGTCCTGCTCCTGTATCTTTCCTTATCTTTGGGCGGTGTCCGAGATCTTTCACGCCTGTGAGGTGTATCGTATCTTCCAGCTTTTTCAGCTGGGTTTCTCGGAGGTGGCATTATTTTGCCGTCGTTCCGGTGTTTGTCTTCCCGATCGTGTGGTTTATATCCATCTTTCGGGAGATGAGGTCCGGTTCTAGACGCTGCGTCCCGGTTGTCGGGGTTTTTCTTGTCTTTTCTCGGATCCTCATTTTTATCCGAATCTCCGGGTTCTTCCGGTCCAGGTGCTCCAGCAGCGCAAGTAACAGTTTTGCAGAGGGCGGAGTTATCATGCAGCCTCCCTGATCGCTCTTGTCCTCGCTGTTGCTGCTGTAATGCTTTTCCTAGGAAAGCATACACCCCTTGGAGTTTTTCCCCGTTGGAGTATAGATCGTTGTTCAAGATGGCGAACGCTGCTTCCGCGTTTTCAGCTGCGGTTTTGTATATTGGTTCGCCCTTAGCATCTTTGCCGTTTAGCTGCTTTTGCCAAGATGGGTTATAGAACCTTTCTTTTGGCGGCAGTTCTTCCGGTTTTGTAATTCCGGGTAACCTTGTAGGTTTTAAGACAGATCTGTGCTTTCTCTCGTACTCCTCAATTTCTTGCTTCATAATTTTGATGTCATTATGGGTTTGTTGGAGGTGTTGCCGAGATCTAAGCAGTTGTTGCTGTTGCCGTTGGAAAGCTTGTCTCCTGGCTTCCAACATCTCAGGGGGTTCATTGGGTCCCACTGGAGTTTGTAATAGTTCCTGCTCTTCCAGTTCTGTCATTGGCGGAGCAGTGATTTCCTTAGATTTCTTTTCCGTAGGCTTTGTGCCACTAACATCTCCAACTTCCAGGTTTTCATCAGCGAGATCAGCTGACTTTTTCTTCCGGAGTTTGTACTGGAGTTTTTTAGAAGCACGGTGCTTTTTCTTGGAAGAGGGAGGTTTTTTGACAGGTTCATCCTCTGTCATCTCCTTGACATTAGGAAATATCGGAGAAGTTTCTCCGTCTTCCCTCTCCTCTGCTGGCGGAGGGGTTTTAGGGCTTTCCTGGCTATCGGCACCCGTTGTATCAGCTGGTTTTGCCATTAGTACTTCATGGAATCCCTCTTGAAAGGACTTAACCTTTCTTACGAAGGCATCATCATCTTCGTCTTCGGAGAAGTTATCCGATCCGGTTTCCGACTCCAATCTCGCCTCAATGGCGGCAAGCACGGACTCTGTTTCCGAGTTCATCGTCTGGTTGACGGATGTCGGATCTTCCGTCTCTGTGACGGGTATTGGTTCTTCCGTCTCTGTGACGGGTGTATCGTTGTCTGCCTCTTGCACGGGATTTCCGTCATCCGTGTTTTCGGCGATCTCGGATTGCACCATGCCGATAAAGTGCGTATCACTGTTTTGTCGGCGATCTGAGCAAAATCCGGCATCATAGTCGTCTTCGACTGGGTATAGGGCGGGTGGGAGATAATTGCTTTCACCGCAAAACCCCATTGCTTCCGCGGTTAATCCGATAAAGATATTTGCAGATCCAATCGGTAAAACGCAGGCACTTACCAGATGGTTTTGCGCCGGGATGTAGGATCCGTTGTCGAGGAAGCGCCCGACGTCGTTGTCGAATTCCAAGCTTCCGACAGTGATCGATCTTCCGATTCCGCCTAATATCCCAGATCGGAACTTCACGCCTGACGTCGTTCGCCCCACGGTGGGCGCCAACTGTCGAGACATCGTAGTAGTTTTCATAGACTGGGGTGCCATGAGACTACGGTAGAGACGTGGGGTAACGGGATAGCGTAGTAACACAGAACACGGGATTTACCCAGGTTCGGTACGTCGCGACAGTACGGCGTACCTACTCCTGCACTTCTCACTATGTGGGACTAAAGCCCGTATAATAAGGTTACAATGTAAGGGAATAGATCCAGCTACTCGTCGAGGATGAACTTCCCGGCGAGTTGCGCAAGGCTTAAGCTAGAACCTAGAACCTTGGACTAAAGGAACTTATTCATCTTATCAAATCTATCTCCCGTCCGGCTTTATATAATAGCCGGATTTAGGGCTTACAGAACCAGAAACCTAGAAGACTACGTTTAACATGTAACTTGGAAAGTAAGGAATCCGTCTTCTCCTCCAAGCCAGATCACGCGGGCCGTGATCCGGGTTCTTCTAGAATCCGGCTTCTACGCGTCGGACTACTGGGCCGCCCAATGGACCTAAGTCCATTACCTTGCAGGCCACCCTGGTCGTCCAGCTCTTTTGTCTACCATCTTCTATACCCCTATTCGGTATATATCCGACAATAAAGAAAGCCGGATATCGAGAACAGATGAGTTCAAGAATGGATAAATTTAAAAAGGCCGGAAGAGGCATAGAGTATATCAAGACCTTAGCGTGCATTACAAAATCCCGGTGAAAAGATATCAAAGGTGCACAGGCGCACCACCCAAAATATAATTGTTTAAACAACACGTTGGCCGACCGGTGCATAAGAAGAGGCATTAGAGATCAGATATCACTCGGCGTTCATCTTGGCCTTGCCCTTGCCATCATTGGTGGTAGCAGCAGCACCCGGATCAGTAGTACCAGCCAGCGCAGGAGGTGGAACGACTGGTGTTGAGGTAGCGGGGGCAGAGCCGGCTTCAGCTTGCTTCTTGGCAGCCTCCGCCCTCAACGCAGCAGCTTCCTCCTTCCACCGAGCCAGCATATCATACGGCTCGGGAAGATCCGACTTAATCGCTTCACCAGCAGCATCATATGCTGGAACAAGGATATTAACATCCAGGTCGTCAGCGATCACGCTGGCCGGGTAACGGACCTCCTTCTGGACAGCCTGAAAATCCTTCACCGAGAACTTGGACCGATCAAGCTTGAACTCTGGGAAGCCGCCCATAAGCTTCACTAGCTCGAGCTTGGGGAAATAAGCCTTGGCAAGTGCAAGCCCCCGGGTTACTTCAACCCGGCAAGACGAGCGTTTCCAGTGCCAAATCCACTCAGGAATAGTGGAGAAAGCATCCAGCATCCTCTTCAGATCAACATGTCCTTTACCCGGCCACCGTAATTCCTGAAGGATCCATTTGGTTCCGGCACATAGCTGCCGGATAACGCTCTTCATAGTTTTCAGCCTGGCAATGTCATCCTCATCCGGCATGGCTTCGTCCGGGCCTGAAGAAATGGAAACATAAGTCGGGAAAGCTCTTGCTATCTATCAAAAGGATAAACCTGGAGGAGGAAACGTACCAAGTAAAGCACGATATGTGTCAGAAATTTGGACAGAAAGGCTTGTTAGGTCATCTTCTGCTTTGTGAGCCCTTTTCCTATACTTCCTCATTATCATCATATTCCTCCTGGCCTCAGCCTCGGCTGCTTCACGCAAAGCCACCTCCTTTTCAATGAGCTTGGTGGCGTCTGCCAGTTTCTCCTCAGATTGAGTCACGAAAGACTGCATGGATGCAAACAAGGATTAGTCGGGTAGAGGGGCAAGTTATCAGTCGCTTGTATAATAAAGTCCCAAGCAAATTATGAATCAATTCACTCGGAACTTGGGGACTGGATAAGGGCACAAGCAACGTCAGTCGGATTTACCTCGTGTTTGGCTATTAAAGCCCCCAAGATGTTTTCTTCATTAGCCCTTAAAGTGCGCAGGGTTTCCAGCATCTGGGCAAACGTCAGTTCCTCGGGTCGAGTACCGGAAGAGCCGGCAGCCTGGTCGCCTGGTGGGGGAGCTCTCCCCGCCCTTGGGGTCGAGACCCGGACAGTTTGAGTACCCGGGTTGGGAGAACCCATCCTTGTATCCAGAACCTCGATCTCCTCGTCCACTGGTTCCGATGAGGAAGGAGATCCGGCGGCTCGGGGAAGCGGATTGTTCAGAGGGCCTTGTTCCTGGTTATTCTCCGTATCACCGACAGTCGCGGCGTCTACGTTCTCAGTTGGCTTCTCTGCCCAATGGTTATCCGTCTCTACGTTTTCCGGGTCACTGACGGTGACTTGAGTGCTGAAAGAAAGATGAGAAGAGGCAGTTATCAGTGGTGACGGTGACTTGAGTGGAAACTTGTCAGACGTCAAAGGAAATCATATAGCAAAAACTTACCCGGCATTCACGGTATAGTCCGGCGGGAGCTCGCCGCTGGAAGCAGATGAAGTCGTCACAGGGACCACTAACGGAACCCGGAATTGCCCGGCACGTGGATGGTTAGGAGAAGGGTGGCGTTGAGGAGAGTCGGAAGGACGAGACGGAGGAGCACTGGCACGATGGACCGAGGGGGTAGAGATGCCCGGGTTAAGGGGATCTTCACCCGGGGAGCTCCGAGTTACTCTGCGCTTGGCTGGGAGAGAATCCTTCAAGCACGACGAATTTGATAATTGATGGTTAAGTCGTCGCATGGCGTCAAAGGAGTAAGGTTCAGAGGATAACGAGGAAAAAGGAACCTTGGACACTGCCCCTCTGGCCTTCCTCTTGGCTCCAACTGTTGCTTCTTGATCAGACTCGGTTGCCTCCGGGTCATCCTCGTTGGTCTCACCTTCGTCCTCCAGCCCTGCGAACCGGGTGTGTGTTCGTGGAAAAAGTTAAATAGGAGGAAAATGATGCAAGTAAAGATGATACAAGTTCTGTGTAAATACCTTCACTATCATCGGCCGGCTCGTCCTCTTCCTCCGGGTCTCTGGAAGGAGGGGAGGGTTCAACTCTCCAGAAAGGGTCATCAGCCTAAGACAAAAGAATGAGACTAAGGGTTAGAAGCTGTATCAAGTCAGAGTGTGGAAATAAGTTATGAATATCGGATATTACCGCTGGAGCCGGGTTTTCCCGAGTAAATGGGGGTAACCCGGTGATGCCCTTTATCACCTCTAGCTTCTCTGTCAAGAAGCCCTTGATGGTCTTGTTGGTATCGCCGGTCGCAAAGCTCTTGGTGGAGTATCGGAGTGCATCTGTGGTGTGCCCCGAATACTCGCACATCAATTTGGTGCGGATGGAGTTGGGTTGGATCCGAAAATCAACCCAGGTTTTTACTAAATTGAGCCCGAGGAGGCCTTGGGCTGAGAGGATGGCTATCTTGGCTAACGAGGGAAGGATCGCCTCCCTGTCTGAGTCTGGTGCAAAGGCATTGAAAGACTCGGAAGGTTCGAGGAGGCTCTCTGAGTAGCCCGGCAGTTTCTTTTCGCTGTCTGGGGAGGTATCGTGGCAATAAAAGAAAGACAGCTGCCAATGTTTGATGTGGGAGTTTAAATTGAGGGGTGGCATCGGTGAATTCTTGCGGCGTTGGATGGATACCCCGCCGCAGGTAAGAAGTGCTCCGTCGCCGCTTTCGCGGCACGGCTTACATTGGAATAGTTCGATGAAGAGAGTCAAACTTGGCGGTATGCACAAGTACGACTCGGATAGAACGATGAAGTGGGCAATGTTCAACATAGAGTTAGGCCCTATGTCGAATACCCGGAGGCCATAATGGCTTAAGACCTCCCTAAAGAAAGGGTGACCCGGAGGACGGAATCCCCGGGTCACGTGCTCTACGAAGCAAATTACCTCGTTATCGGCGGGTGTGGGCCGGGTCTCGTTGCCTGGCGCTCTCCAGTGAATGTCCTTCTGAGAAGGGAGAATTCCTAATTCGGCTAGCTCGTCCAACTTGGCCTTTGTAGCTGTGGAACGCCCCCAGTTGGCGGATATGGTTTGGGTAGTCCTTGCCTGAGCCGGCTGTTTTCCTTGCCGTTTGGGAGCCATGGGATCAACCTGCAAAACACAAGAAAAGAGGCATAGGAAATAAGACTCGGAGGTGTTGGATTATCCGAGTATAAGGTATCAAGAAGGCATGAAGCTAAGAACTATCCGGGTATCACGTTATGAGGTGGAGGTTACCAGGTATCCGGGTGTTAAGTATAACTGTGCAGATTATTGGTCACTTACGTATGGAAAAGCGTTTGGGGAAGATGGATGGTTGCCCATGTATCTACTGCAAGCAAATAGCTGGAAAAGGAGGATTTTCCGGGTGTTAATGCAATGAGAGGAAAATCGAGGAGGAATGGATCTAGATGGAAAAATTTGCGAACGATTTTATGGGGGATTTGGTGATTAGTAATGGTAGGAGGATGAGTTGTAGCTATTAAGTAGGTGATTAAAGGAGTTAGCAAGCATCAGATCGACCTAATTCGATGCAACCGGAAGAACGACTCGCATGTTGACCTAGATCCGATCCTGGATGAATTGAAAAATTGCGGGGCTAAATTAAACGACTGCAAGGGGCTTACTGGAGAGATTGGAGTCTAGCGCGACGGCGGTGAGCGGCGTAGCTCGAATGCCCCTTCGTGACTCTTGGCGAGTGGAATGAAGGCGCGACAGTGAAGCTTGACGGTGGCGCGAGATGGCTCGAGGGCGAGCGCGGCCGGCGGCGGCCTTGCTTCGATGGCGAGCAAGAGCTTCTTGCGGTGGTGTTGCGAGGGTGTAAGGAGCAAGGAAGGAAAGGGGAAGCTGAGGCGGAGTGATGGGTTTAGGGTTACCCTCTGAGCACTATTTATAAGGTGAGGGTGAGTCTATCTCAACGGCCGGAAGCCGGAAATTGTGGGGTAATGGTTATCTACGTGGATTCTGCGAGATATGTGCCAGGTATTGAGCAAAGCATCTGGATAAAAGAAAGAAGGAGATCTACCCCGTGATGTCAGGATCGGTTATCGAGTATGGGATCTTGGCATTTTTATTAGGGTTTGGATCTGGAAAATTAAACCAAAGTGTTTGGGGGAAAACCCGGGTTACTATATGGCCACCATGGAGTAAGGCCTAGCTGTATATCAAAGCATCTTAACCCGGCCTCCATATGCCTGTGTGTTTGATATCTTTGCAGGGAATAGCGAGCGCTTCAAGGAGGATCCGTGAAGCCCAAGCTATTCTGGGGACTACTGATGGGGGGATAATAACCCGACAGGCCAACTCCAAGGCGTAACCCGGCCCAAGGAACACGGTGCGCAATATGGTTAAGGACAATGAAGCTTCTGGAAGGCCCAAAGTTTGTAGGCCTCGTAACCCGGATTGTGGGTTACGGTAAGGAAAGTTAGGGTTTGTAAGCGGTGTCCGGATAGGATTCAAGCTGTGCCTTGGAGAATAGGGCCAGGGGGTACGGGCGCTTTATAAACCGACCCCTAGGTCTAGTTTAGACAAAAAAAAGCTAAGAACCTTAGCAATATCGCTTGATATCGAGCATCTAGTGTAACCCCAGAGTCGAGTTATTATATCAAGATCGGAGACTCGGCGACTTTGGTTGCCGGCTACCAGATCGAGTTGCATCATGTTTTCCTCTGAGCTAAACCCTCTCCCAAACGCCTGTGTCGTCTTGCCCCAAGATCAGTTACCCCCGGTAACGTCTGCCGTGATTACACCACGACAGGCCTGGTAACCCGGACTGTGGGTTCCGGCAAGGAAGTTTAGGGTTTTGTAGGCAGTGTCCGGATAGGATTCAGAGTATGCCTTGGAGAGCAGGCCAGGAGGTCCGGATGCTTTATAAGTCGGTCCCTAGGTTAGGTTTAGGGGGATCCAAGAGTTAGAGCAATATCGCTAGGTATCGAGTATCCAGTGTAACACGAGAGCTGAGTTAATAGATCGAGATTGGAGACTCGGCGACTAGATCGCCGGCTACCAGATCGCATATCGTTATGTTTTCCCTTGACCTAAACCCTCTCCCAAACACCAGAGTCGTCTTGCCCCAAGATAAGTTACCCCCGGTAACGTCTGCCGTGATTATCCCACGACAGGTTACCTTGTAGATTGAGTTACCGGAACAACTGGAGGTGGTGATCTTTGAAGCACGAGGTGATGATATGGTTTGGTGGTATAAAAGATGATGATATCTGTAGTTGAGTAGCTTTCTCATCTGTTTTCAAAATATTCCATGAGACGTGCTATTCCTCCCTCAACTTGGAAAACAAAGATGGCTTTACGCAAAATAACCTTCATAACTCTTTCTAAAAGAAGCAGATATATAATAGGTTAACTAAGTCTTGTTGAGTACCTCCCATACTCATGTTTGCTTCAACTTGGTTCAGGCGGAGTTCCTCAGTTCGGTGGTGTTTCGACGTGGACATCGACGAGTAGTTTGGAGTTCCCAGGTAGCAGCCTGGAATCTATGGGCTGGGACGTCGCCTTATGTTGCGGCCTCTTAGGCCTTTTTGGTTCTTGTTGATTAGCAACATAATTTGCCTTTCGTTGTCTGATGTAATGTTGGGTCGTGTGACCTCTGTTTGTAAGCTATACTCTAGTAACACCTGTTTAATAAAGCTTCATGTTTAGAGTACTGCTTTGATCGGTTGTTGGTTTCGAGCTTATTGTTATACAGATTTGGCTATGCCTGCATAGTTGTCGCAGTCGAGGGGTTGTGGAGCCGATGATCCATGTCCGAGCCCGCCTGTCGATATGATCGGCCTGGGGCGAGGTAACCCCAGTAACCCTCGATTGTTGTTGCACTTTCTGGACACATAGCAGCTCTGTATAACTTTGGTCCCGTTCCTTCAGTTTCATACGACTCGTGGACGCTTGGGTATGCATAGTTGGTTATGACTAGCATGGATACAAGGAGTAATAGACCGGGGATCCGGACTACGTGCAGATGAATCCGGTCTGCCTGCCGTTGTTTGTTGCGGCCGGGGCTGGTAACCCTGAAGCCCTTGTGAGTCCATGGCTAGGAGCACATAACAGTATGTATATCTCTGGGTCCGGGGTCTGACATTTGGCCTACAGCCGAGTAGCCACCCTTCTCTCTACGTGAAGATCTAGGTCAAGAATGTGAACCGGTTCTGTGTGTCGCCCGATCGTCCCTCGCGCAGGAGGGGGCAGGGCACCTTATATAATGGCGCCCAGCCGGATACAGCCAACAGGGAAAAGTACTAACATATGTCGACATAGTGTGCACACTGCACACTTCCAGCTTCCCGCTGACAGCTTTGGCTTCCTAATTTGTCTTGTGTGGAAAGTCGTTGTGCAAAACCAAGATGACGTTCTGTTATCACTGCCACGACCACAGGGTAGGCCCCCTAACCTGCGGCGCCCTGCTCACACCCTGGCGCGGATAAGCACGCGCTCTGCAGATGAACAGTGCACCAGTACGGACCCAGGATACGCGGGATCCTGTGTCAGAACGGCTCCTTTGACTTTTGGCCCGAGTAGGAACTCACACCCTCTACTCGGACCACTTCCTCTACTCGGAGGAAAATAACTTCCTTGATTCTTTCTCCTTGCCATCGGCATGTACGGCCAAACGTCTCTTCTGATCTTGCCCTTAGCACTTGCCTTTACCCTACTCGGGGGTACCCCCCTACATTAGTCCCCGAAGCTGGTAGAGTCCTGCGAACTCGTTCACTGGGCTCTTCCAGCTTAAAAACCAACCTTGTCTTTGAACTCTAAGATGCTGAGTAGCACCTCCGAGTAGCCCTCAATTCTGGCTCGGGTCTCTTCTCCTCCGAATAGAACCATTTCTCTTCTCTGTCGCCGAGTAAAATGACTTTGTGAAATCTTGAACAGAATCTCGGCGTGGCAGAGCAAATCCATCTTTCCGCACTGCAACTGGGCACGTGTCACGCCCTCGTACCCCCGACGCCTCGGTGCCTAGGATATGACAGGCCACACGCCCATCACTGCGACCTGGGCCCACTGCCCCGTTAGGTCACTTCAACTGCAGTTATTAGCCCACGATCTCGACGTGGGATCAACTGCGCCTGTTACGCGCGCAATCTGCGCTGTGTGCGTTTCTAACTGGCCCGCATCCCACGTCGCACGATCTCCGCGCACAACTGATCCCACTAACTCCACTAGTAACGGCAACCCGAGGGGAGAGATAAATACCCCCTCGGTAACTCCTCCTTCTCTTTCCTGCTCGCATTCACTTCCTGCCTTCTCGCCTCTCCGCCGCCACAGAGCACTCCGCCGCCGCGCATCTCGCCGCGCCGCTGCTCCGTGCGACGCCGGAGAGGCCTCGAGCACTTCCTCCACCAAATCTCCACGAACTTTCCACCAAATCCCCTCTTCTCCATGGCTCGCGATGACGACGCCCGCGCCGGATGGGCAGGATCTGAGGTCACGGCGGAGGATTGCCAGTGGTTGGTAAATACCCGCCGTGTTCCTCCCGGCGTGCAGCGTCGGCAGCCGGACGGCAAACTCGTCCCCACACCGGAGGCGGATGAGTTCGTCGTCTTCCTCGCCCACTTCAAGCGAGGATTCGGCCTGCCCGTCTCGGACTTCTTCAAGGACTTCCTGCGCCACTTCGGGCTGCAGCCGCATCACCTGCCTCCTAACGCCGTGGTGATGCTCGCGTACCACGCCGTGGTCTGCGAGGCGTTCCTGGGTGTGCGCCCAACGGTGCACACCTGGGCGCGCTACTTCTTTTTCCAGAAGCAGAGCGTCCCCAAGCCCGGAAGCACGAAGAGCTCCCGCTGCATGACGAAGACGGGAAGCGCGATGATGCTGCAGCGTGGCTCCGCCAATCACCCGCGCATCAAGGGGCTCGACTCGGTGCGCAAATGGCAGCGGTCCTTCTTCTACGTGAAGAACGTTCCTGCTGAAGAAGGAGCGCAAGTCGTGGACCGAATTGGGCTCCCCAAGTGGACGAACACGCCACCCACTCAGCAGAATTGGGCATACAAGCCACCGCTGCAAGGCGATATCTCCTAGATTGACAAGCGCCTCGCCGAGCTGAGGGAGTTGGGATTCAAACGCGATGATCCCATCGCGTGTTGGATCTCTCGGCGAGTGCTCCCGCTACAGCGCCGTACGCACATCATGTGCTACATGGGAGGCAACAAAGACTGCACGAGGACCACACTTTTCGAGCTGAGCACAGCGGATGTGGCCGTCTGGGCGCGCTCCATCATGAATACCGGCCTCACCGACAACTGGCAATACGGCTTCGTGCCGTATAGCCGTGAGAAGCCAATCGAGCAGGTTAGCACTTTATGCTTTATCTCTGCAACATGATACCGAGTAGGTGGCTTTCCAGCTTAGTATGCTTAGTCTTTGCATGCTGCACCGAGTAGAACACTTACTAGTATCTCCTAGGCTTTATGTGCTTTGTGTTTGCACGCCATGTCGAGTAGAACACTTACTAGTATCTCCTAGGCTTTATGTGCTTTGTGTTTGCACGCCATGTCAAGTAGAACACTTACTAGTATCCGCTAGGCTTTATGTGCTTTGTGTTTGCACGCCATGTCGAGTAGAAAACCTTAGCCAAATATGCTTTGTGTTTGCACGCCATGTCAGGTAGGATTCCATAGCTTCTTGCTCAGCTGACCTGTACTGCCTGCTTGTCTTTTCAGCAAATCGATCGCCAGCTTGTTGAGAACGAGGAGCGCTTCGAGGCCAATTGGAGCAAGGACCGAGAAGAGGACGACGAGATCGCCTACGATACCCAGGCCACCCTCTGTGTGCCTCGCGCCGAACAACAGGGTAAGCACCAAGTCGATGCGTCCATTCGGGACTGGTCCGAGGACGACGAAGAAGGTGACTGAGTTCACCTCCCTAGTTGCGAGTAGCGCAATCCAATTTTCCTTTCCGCTTCTCAACTCCTTCTTCTCCTCTACTCTGTAGACGACGCCGATGCTGACGAGGAAGACGAGGATGTCCTCGACGTCGATCCGGTTGCGGTGGCTGCTCCTACCACTCGGAAGAGGGCGGGTAGCGGTGCCCAAGAGCCTACTGCCAAGAAGGCCAAGAAGCCCGAGAAGAAGAAGGTTTCCGGCAGAAGGCCACCCCCTACCCGCAAAGGGTAAGTGATTTTCCTCTAAGCTATATTTTGCTGCTGCTTCTCGGTGTTCTCCTTCCCTCTTCTTTTTCTGAACCTCTTTTTCTCTTCAGCGATCCTTTGGAAGCTGATGCTGCTGCCGCTTCCACCACCTCCAAGAGGAAATCCGCCATCGACCTCGAGAAACTCATCGATCTTTCTGAAGATGAGGATGAGCCCGCAGCACGGGATAGGACGCGCGCGCCCTCTCCCGTGAAGGAAGAAGAAGAAGGCACCAACACCGAGGACATGGGCGCTGGTGCCCAAGATATGGACCAGGAGCAGCGGGCCCGTGCAGAACAGAGTGCGCAGGATGCTACTCAACACGAAACCCCCCCTTCTCCCCCTGCCGCCTCAGCTGGGGAGAACAACGAACAAGATGCCGAACACCAAGATCATGCCGCCCTTGAGCGGCAGGATGAGAACCTGGAGCAGCCGGACAGTGAAGCTGCTGTTCAAGATGACCCCGCGGCCCAGCCGCGGATAGAAGAACCAGAAGACGTATGACCAGATCCCGCTGCCGAGCAGCGGGTTGTGACGAGTACGGTGGAGCAAGACCTGCAGAGCCAAGCGCAGCCGGACGCTGCGCCGGGTAGCCGGCCCCCTGTGCCGCCTACCCAGCAGGCTGCTCCATCTACTGCACCAAGCCCTCCACGACCCGCGAAGAAGACCAAGACCGCACCAAGCCCTCCAGCCAAACAGAGCACCCAGAAGACTGCGCCTAGCCCTCCTCCCAAGCAGGGCGCTAAGAAGACTGCTCCCCAGACGGATGCTGCCGGCAAGAAGGCCATCCAGTCTGACGCCCCAGTTCGCAAGAATCCATCGCGCAACGCTGCGCTGGATGCTGCCAAGATGCCACCGCCGAAACTACCCGTGAAGCCTGCCGCGAAGAGTGGGAAGCTTACAATTGGCGCTTCTGGCAGTTCTGCTGGCGCAGGCGAGAGATCGAGCGCTCAAGAGCCGCCCAGCTTCTTGCCCTACATGGTGCAGATGTCCAAACAGCACAGCATCAAGTTGACCGCGGGCGAGCAGCGGATCGCCCTTACGAAGGGCGGCCAGGTCAAAGCGGTGGACGCCAAGTTGCCGGATAAGAAGAAAGCCCTTGCGATCTACTCACGCGAGGTCCAAGAGACTAAGGTGCAATCCGAGGGGCTCGAGCAGATGATTGACCGGGTAGGCTTCATCGACCAAGTTTGGCAAAGCGACATCCATGGCAACAAGACTTGGGATGGCCTGACATTGGGCCCGCTGGACCACCTGTGTATCGACTGGAACAAAGCTGACATGGGCTACAATCCCATGACTATATCGTCCACCACCAGCACGCTGGCCGCGAAGCTGTTCATTCACCGCAAGGTCGCCGAAGACCTCGAACAGACATACGTTGTAAGTTTCGTTTGCTTGTTCCGAGTTGCAACTTTTCTTCTCTTCTATTCTTCTTTTCCTCCTTACCCATTACCCAGTCCCCGAGATTCGGGCCGAGTAGACGGGTACTCAACCGAGTTGCCGTCTTCTCGGGCCAAATCTTCAAAACACTGTCTAACTCGTTTTCTTTCTTCCTCACAGAATAGCCTCCTGAAGAGGACAAATTTGTTCTGGCGGCTGCTCTGGAATCATAGCATCGCAAGGAGGCGCATTGAGGCCCTAGAGACGGAGAACAAGAGCGACGCTGAAACGGAGCAGGCTGTAGTGGATCGCGCCCTCCAACTTTCTGAAATCGAGAGTAAGCTTCTAGCTATTCGGTTAATGCGTTTTATGTTTACGCCCGTATTTGCTCTTTGCTCTAACTCCTTCTACTCTACAGGAAAATTTAAGGCGATGGCAGAGGAACACCAACATTGCCATGTCTTCGTTGCTAATGCTGAGACCACCATCAAGAAAATGGAAGGTGAGTTGCCGTCTGCCCTGCTTGTTTTCCTCCTTTTCCTTTGTTAATCTGCTCACTGTACTATTCTCTCCGCAGAAGATAATAAGAAGTTTCATGAAGAGCATCTTGATTGCTTGAAACCTGCTGAGGTGCAGCAGCAGCTGGCCACCCAAACAGCAGAGCTGCAGAAAGAACGTGACGCAGAGCGCCGAGTTCGAACAGATGCAGGTCAATCTGAAAGATACCCTCCAAGATGCCCTAAACCAGGCCGCCGAGAAGGACCGAGTGAAGGCAGAAGCCAAAGCTAAGGAGAAGGCCCTCGAGTTGGAAATCGAGGTGCTGAAGAAAAGCAACGCGGACCTCATGCTCCAGCTGGCCAATTGCCGTAACATTGAAGCTAGGCATGTTGCAGATGAGGAGGCTTGGAGGAGAAAGCTGGAAGCGCTACTCTGCGAACTTAACAGTAAGTTCGCGCTTCTCTGCAATTGCCTATTTCCTTCTTCTTCTGTTTGGCTTGATTTGCATCTCTTCTCTGCCTCCGTTTCTAATCCTTTCTGATAGCATTCTCAGAAATCTTTCCTGACCTCTGCGCGACTTGCACACCTGCCCTGGCCAAAGCTCAAGCTGACCTAGCTGAGAAAGGCTTGCCCACGAACACCAAGTCTACGATTGAGGACAATCTCACGAGCAACCAGTCATAGCTCCGCCATCTTAGGGGCTTGGGCACCGATATGGTGTCCACAGCCTTCAAGCTTCACGCTCTATTTTGGCCTCAAGACCCTGCGCCAAAAACCATCCGCTTGCTCTCCGAGAAGCTCAATGGTGTCAAGGCCGAGTTGAAGAAATGGCGTGCGTCCGCAGCTCGGGCGGGCGCCGATCTGCTTCTCCTCTTCATCTACAGCTGGTATGAGAATCTGAACCTCGACACCATCCTTGAGATGCGCCAGAACTCGAAGTGGGAGAAGGACTCCAACTGCGTGGCTCGCCGCCAGGCAGTTGCGTACGAGATCGCCTCCTACGCGGACACCGCCCTCTTCATCGACGGGGTCACCGAGCCTGATACCAAGGCAGAAAGCGAGGGTGAAGATGAAGATGAAGACGAAGATGAGGACACCGAGTCGGATGACTTGGGTTTCTTTGAAAACACTGGTGCCAAGGATGGATCCGAGAAGGGGAAGGGCAAGGCTGCCACGGATAGCGACGAGGAAGCCGAGAGCCAGGATGCCGCCATCACCACCGAGATGGTGATCCAGGATGCGGCTCCAGAGCTGGGCTCGTCTTCTGGCGCTGCACTCGACGATGCGGCGCTAATCCGCACTCAGTCTACTGCCTCCACTTCAGTTACCGACCCCATCTCGGTGGCCACTGCCACCTCTGAGCAAACTGCCGCCAACACCGAAGCTGATGCTACCAACGCCAACTTGGAGAACACTGCTACTTCCAACTAGTTAACTCCTGAAACACTTATGCTGCAAAACTCTTATCAGATCCCCGGGATGCCGGGTGCATATGTATCAAACAATTATCTTTCCCGTTGCTACTCAGTTTTTATTCCACTTTGATGTTTTATACTTAGTAATTCGAGCAACTTTGGCTCGATGCCGGGTTGCGTTATCATGTGAGTCCCCGAGTTGCATTTTTCATCCACTCTTCCTTTTTATCTCAGCTCTTACCTGCAACTTGTTGCTTTTTTGGTATTCGAGTCACAAGAGTTCAAAGTTGGAGTTTCAAATACTTAGCCACTTAGAGACGGTCATAGTAACGCTACCCACCACTTAGCCGAAAAAGTTAACAAAAAACAGTAGTAAAGGACGCTCTACTCGGTTCCTACACTCCTCTTTTCCTTAGTCACTTTTCTTGTGCTCATTGACCTCTAGCTTGTTCTCTTGCTTGCCATGAAGCCGGGTTTCGGACAGCAGCAGAGTCGAAGAGTTGGCTTTTAGGTTTAAACACAATACTAAATGTACTTCTGAAATTCTAAGCAGAGCAACCGAGTAGACAAAAGTAAAACAGAATAGAAATGACATAGAGCAAGTTTGGACGAGGGCAGTCCCCGAGTTCAATTTCAGATTGCAGAGTAGGAGTTTAACTCGAATAAGGGAGTACATACAAATTTTTGCTCATGAATGAAAGCGACGGAGTAGAGCTACATTCCAGGGGCGCTTAGATTCCTCCCCAGCTTTATCCGGACTGTTCTTCTGCAATGGTTGCGCATCTACAAGGTAGTACGCGTCATTGTGTACAGCCTTGCTCACAATGAAAGGCCCTTCCCACGGAGGGGATAGCTTGTGCATCCTGGCTGTGCGCTGCACGAGCCTAAGGACCATGTCTCCTTCTCGGAAAATCCTTGGGTTCACTTTTCGGCTATGATAACGCCTCAAGTTTTGCTGGTAAACTGCTAAACGTGACAGAGTAAGCTCTCTTGCTTCTTCTAGCAGGTCAACGTCATCTTCTCGGGCTTCTCTCGCCTCCGCCTCAGTGTAGAGGGTTACTCGGGGGGAGTCATGCTCTAGGTCAATTGGCAACACGGCCTCAGCCCCATAAACCAAGAAGAATGGTGTGTAGCCGGTTGACCGGTTAGGGGTAGTCCTTAGACTCCACAACACCGCTGGCAACTCGTCTAGCCAACACCCAGGTGTTTTCAGCAGCGGCTCAATCAGCCTTGGCTTTATGCCTGAAAGCACCATGCCATTTGCTCTTTCCACCTGCCCATTTGAAGCAGGATGCACGACAAACGCGACATCTAACCGGATGTGCTTGTCTCTGCAGAACCTCACCATTGCACCCTCAGCAAAATTTGTGCCGTTATCCGTGATGATGCTATGCGGGTAGCCGTATCTCAGGATCACATCCTTCAGGAAACTCACGGCTGTGGCTCCATCACACTTCCGAATAGGCTTCACTTCAATCCACTTGGTGAACTTATCAACCATGACCAAGATGTGAGTCATGTTGCCTCTAGCCGGCTTGAAGGGACCAACCATATCCAAGCACCAAACAGCAAATGGCCAAGTAATGGGAATGGTTTTCAGCTCGGAAGCAGGCAACTGGATCTTACTTGCGAATCTCTAGCAGCCGTTGCACTTTCTCACAATATCCTCAGCTTGCTTCAAGGCAGTGAGCCAAAAGAAACCATGCCGAAAAGCCTTCTTGACCAAAGCCCGAGAAGAGGCGTGATGTCCGCATTCTCCTTGATGTATTTCCACCAGAATTTCTTCTCCTTCTTCTGGTTCCACACAGCATTGCAGCACGCCAGTGGGACTTCTCTTATGCGGCACTTCTCTGAATATGGTGTAGCCCTTGGATCTTCTTTGAATCTGCCTTGCGGTAACCTCATCATCTGGTAGGGTGCCGTCCTTTAGAAAGGATAATATGGGCATAGCCCAACTCGGTGTCTCCCGTGCGGGAAACATTGGTTCGTCCAATTCCATTGGAACAGCCACTACTGTCTGTTCTTCAGAGTTGGGAGCGCTTCTTTGAAGTCCTGAGCGATTGGCAAGAACTTCCTCAATGAATGCGACAGTCCCCGAGTTGAGAGGGGAAGTCCCCGAGTAAGGAGGGACAGTCCCCGGGTTGCAGGCGCCAGTCCCCGGGATGGAGACTGCAGTCCCCGGGTTCTCTGTTGCATTCTCCCTGTCAATCTCCATGGGAACTGCTTCTTCGTTTGGCAGAGAAGGAACGAATATAGATTCCGAGTTGGGGGATGGCTTGATGGATGGCTTTCTCAAATGCTCCAAGGCATTCCCAGCCGGGATGGATTGCCGAGAAGACCCCAACTTGGACAGCTCGTCTGCTGCTTCGTTCTCTGCTCGGTGGATGTGTTGGAACTCGCAGCCTTCAAAAAATCCAGTCATAGGCTGCACCAGGAACCGATACGATGCCATGTTGGCATCCAGAGCATCCCAAGTGCAAGAAACTTGCTGCACCACCAGATCTGAATCGCCATAGCATATAATGCGCTGCACACCAACTTCCTTGGCTACTCGCAAGCCGTGCACCACGGCCTCGTACTCTGCAACATTGTTGGATGCCTTGAAATGGATCTGCAGCACGTACTTGAGTTGATCTCGCTTGGGTGACGTGAGCACCACGCCAGCACCAAGTCCTTCCTTCACTTTGGAGCCATCAAAGTGCATCTTCCAGTAATTGGTTGCGGGAGAAGGAGGCTCGTACTGCACCTCAGCCCAATCCACCAGAAACTCTGCCAGAATTTGTGACTTGATGGCTTCTCTTCTCGCGTACGTAGGAGCGTACGCGGCCAACTCGATTGCCCACTTGGCTACTCTGCCACTTGCTTCCTTGTTGCCCATGATATCCGAGATGGGAGCAGAACTCACCACAGTGATGGGATGCTCTTGGAAATAGTGCTTCAGCTTCTTGGCGCCCAGGTACACGCCGTAAGTCATCTTCTGGTAATGCGGGTAGTTCTGCTTGGAGCTGGACAACACCTCACTGAGATAGTACACTGGCTGCTGCACACTCTTGCCTTCTTCTTCCCGTTCCACCACAATCACTACACTGACTACTCGATTGGTAGCAGCAATGTACAGCAGCATTGGCTCTTTGGGTAGCGGACTAGCCAGGATGGGAGCGCTACCCAACATCGCCTTTAGCTCATTGAATGCCACGTCTGCTTGTGGTGTCCAGATGAACTTGTCGCTTTTCTTCATCAACTGGTACAAAGGCAGGGCCTTCTCGCCCATTCTGCCCAAGAAACGACTCAGAGATGCCAAGCAACCGGTGAAGTTTTGCACATCCTTCAGTGATCTCGGAAAAGACATGCTCTCAATAGCTTTTATCTTTGAAGGATTGGCTTCAATGCCCCGACTGGATACCAAGAAGCCGAGTAGCTTGCCAGCCGGGACGCCAAAGGTGCATTTACTCGGGTTCAGCTTCATCTTATACTTGCGCAAATTGGCAAAAGTTTCCTCAAGGTCACTAAGCAGAGTATGTGTTTTATTCGTTTTGATGACAATGTCATCTACGTACACCTGCACATTCTTGCCAAGTTGATCATGCAAGCATTTCTGCATGCATCTCTGATAAGTAGCACCCGCATTCCTCAACCCAAAGCACATGACACGATAGCAATAAGCACCGTACGGGGTAATGAAAGCAGTATTTATTTGATCAGCAGGATTGAGAGCTATCTGATGAAAACCAGAGTAGGCATCTATGAAAGACAAGAGCTCACAGCCAGTAGTGGAATCGATCGCCTGATCGATGCGGGGTAGCGGAAAGGGATCCTTGGGGCAGGCCTCGTTCAAGTCGGTGTAGTCGACGCACATGCGCCACGCGGTAGCGGCCATGGGATCCTCCTTCTTCTTCTCAACCATGACTGGGTTGGCTAGCCAATCCGGATGCAGCACCTCCATGATGAAATTGCTTATCAGCAGCTTGGTGATCTGATCACCAATGGCCTTCCTTCTCTCATCTCCGAAGCGGCGCATAGCCTGCTTCACTGGTTTGGCGTCAAGACGCACATGTAGAGAGTGCTCAACCAACTCCCTCGGGACACCTGGTAAATCCTCATTGGACCAGGCGAACACGTCCCGATTCTCACGGAGGAAGTGGATGAGCTCGCTTTCCTATTTCTCCTCCAACCCTGAGCCAATGATGGCAACATGGTCGGGGAACTCAGGGTCGACCTGGATCTTCTTCGTCTCCTGGGATGCCTAGAATGCAGTCCCGTACTGGGAACTCGGCATCCCGGGCGCACCACCTTGTGCTGCTTGCGCCATAGCCACCACTTCATGTATCTTCTTCTTCTCGGCAGCAATCACCATTGACTCCGCCAACTGAGAACCAGCAGAGGCACACTCCATAGATCTTTTGTAATCACCAGAGATGGTAATCACACCATTGGGGCCAGGGATCTTCATCTTCAGATAGGCAGCATGAGTAGAGGCCATGAACTTGCTCAGAGCAGGCCTGCCGAGTAGGGCGTGGTATGGGCTCTGATGATCAACCACCTCGAACTGCAGGCTCTTTGTGCGGCAGTTCTCCCTGGTGCCGAATAGAATGTCTATCCACACACGGCCCATTGGAGAACAAGAGACTCCTGGCACAATGTCGTGGAAAGTGGTCCGGCTGGGTAGCAACATGTTCTCGGCCATACCGAGCTTCTCAAGTGTGTCTCTGTACACAATGTTGATGCTGCTACCATTGTCAATCAGCACCTTGCTGAACCTGACATTCTTCTGAGTACCCAAGAAGGTGGGATCCACCACCAAGGCGTAGCTACCAGGATTGGGCATCACCTTAGGATGATCCGCTCTGGACCATGTGATCTCTTGGTTGCACCAGTGCAGGTAATGAGGAACAGCAGGGATCACAACATTGACCTCCATCGCGCGCCTTTGCAGTGACTGCTTATCGGCGGGCTCGGAGGTGAAGATCATATAGCTCTCGTGATGCTCCTGGTACTGGTTGCGGCCTTCCGCGCCATAGTTGTCGTTATTGCCGTTGTCGTGGTTGTTGTTGTTGACGAAGTTGCGATTGCCGTTGTTGTTGAAGTTGCGGTTACCATTGTTGTTGTTGTAGTTGCGGTTGCGGTTGGCTCCTAAAGCCACCTGGTTGACGTTCTCTCTTCTCGGGAATGCTGGAGGCCGGGCTGCGGCTGCTCGGATAGGCTGCACATTGGCGTTCGCAGCTGGCAGAGGAGGAGGAGGAGGCAGGCCCTCATTCTTAATCTCATCCCACCAGCTGCATTGCCGAGTAGTATGGTTGGCAGGTCTTGCGGGATGCCGAGTATGGAAGCTGCATGGACCATCCTTCATGTCCTTGAAGACAAAGTTCTGAACTGGACCCGGGTTGCCGCTACCCTGCTGGGGAGCATTGTATGGCTTCTTGATGCCTTGGCCCTGATTCTGGTTCTGCCGTACTAGGCTCCAGCAGATTTTTGCCTCTGGCTACTCCCAGCTCCGGTAGCCACAGCATTCACCTCCTCAGGATCGTACCGAGTATCAATCCGGTCACCTCTGCGCTTGTTGCGGAACTCATTGAACTTGTTGCTATTCTAGTTTCTTCTCGGCTCAGTGGAGTCCATCAAGGGCTGAGTTGGGTCGCCGAGTGCGTACTGGTCCGCAATCTTGATGGTCTCAGCGAGTGTACTCGGCATCTCCCTCTGCAGCCTTTGCCACAACATGATGCCATGTCTGCAACCCTGCGCAAACCAAGTGATGGACTGGGCCTCGTCCACCTTCACAGGTGTTCCTCAATGTGCTCCACCGAGTAAGATATTCGCGGTCCGTCTCGTCTTCCCGCTGCTTGCAAGCAGACAACTGCTGCGGCCTATTCGGCCTCTTGTAGGTGCTGGTGAAGTTGCTGATGAAGGCCTCCGAGAAATCCAACCAGCAATTGATGCTGTTCTTAGGCAAGTTGTTGAGCCAAGTCCTAGCTGGGCCCTCAAGCATTTGCGGAACATACCGCACAGCCCATCTCCGGTTGCCGTTTGCGATGTGCACAGCTGTGACATAGTCATTGAGCCTGTCTTCCGGCTTGGTGCTGCCGTTGTAACACTTGGTACCTCTGGCGAGCTGGATCTGCTTCACGGACGGCTCGTTCATGATGCATGGGCTAAAGCACTCTGGGCCAGGCGGCCCAGTGTTCTCGAGTCGTGCGGACAGGTTGATCCGGTCCAGCTTGTACCGGACATCATTGGGCTCCAGCACGCGTTCACCCACACGATCCATGATATCATAACTAGCTAACCCCATAGCCGAGTAGCCATCATCATATCTGTCCACCTCCATAGCTGCAGGCTGCTCCACCAGGTTGGCTACCGGCAACACCGCACGCGGCTACGCGGCAGCTAGCTGCTGCGGCCTCTGCCGAGTAGGCTGAGCAACCTGATGCCAAGAAGGGCACGGGCGATCTCCATATCGCGTCTTGTTGTGAGCTTTATGGCCTTGATAGCCTGCTCCTGCAATGTTGTGTTTTTGACCGGACTGTCGCGGCACAGCGTGGTGTTTCGCGGCGACAGCTGGGTCGTACACCTGCATCTGTTTGTCTCTGCCAGAGTACCTACTCCGCTCCTTCTCACGACTAGGATGCGGTGATGAGGCCTGATCGTTAGATCTGGTCGCATGCGAGTGCACCACCTGAGCTGAGAAGCTCCAGCACCGGATTGGCTTTCCGGAACTCCTCATTCTGCCTAGAAGCCTCTAGCACTAGATCATTGAGCCTATCCTGCTGCCTAACAAGCGCGTCGCCAGCGAGATGCGGTAACTCAGCAGCTACAGCCTCAGCAGCTCTAAGGGTTTTGGCGGGGGTGCTGTATTTGGGCCTAGTGGTAGTGGTGTTTTGGCTATCCGCTCGGCCAGCGGTCTCACCAACCGCTGCCATCTCGGTGCCTAGGTTACGGCGCGTGGCGCCTGCCTTGACAGGCCTCCTAACCACTGGCGTAAAGCCGTGAGCACGGTTGTACTCGTTCTGGTCTAGGTTAAGCTCAAGCCTAACCTTCTCCAACTCCACCTGCTCGGCGAGCAGCGCCTGGCGCTGCTGGTCGAGCTGCGCCCTCAGGGTCATGAGCTCGAGCTCGGTGGGAGGTGGCATGCCTACCCGCACCGCGGATGCCGGTATCGTCGATGTTGTGGATGGAGGGATGTAGCCCGGGAGGTTCTGGGGCAGCTCGTAGGGCTTGTGCGTCCTGGTGGGCTCGCTTGGGCCAGCAACCTCCTCGACGACTGCCGCAGCTGCGTCTGCGCCCTTCCCAGCAGCGATAGCCGGGGCGGTCATCAACACTTCCGCGCTGTCCATAGAACAGCTAGTTGGCTTTCCGCGGGCAGCGATAACAGCAGGAGGATCTTCCGCGACGTGCACTTGCTCGGGGTACTCGCGGATGATGGTGGTGGCGACGTAGACGAGGTGCGATCCGAAGGAGAGCACCGAGCCGCCCTCCGGCATGGCCCTGCCGCCGAAATCGCCGGCGTTGTCGATGACGAAGTCGAAGGAGCCGAATCTGTGGACAAGGCCACAGACCACGCGCTCCCCAGTAGCAGAAATGGATCCCATCCGAACGTGAACTCCAGCCAGCGCCGCTGGTTGCCCCACGGTGGGCGCCAACTGTCGTGGTGGTGTCACGGCAGATGCCATAGGATGGCTAATCTGTTGGGGTCGATGGACGCTGGAGGTGCTCGGGGAGGGATCACGCAGCGAGTAGCCGCGTGTGGGATGAATCTAGCACTGCAAACAACAAGATCTACCCAGGTCCAGGGCCCTCATGTGGAGGTAAAACCCCTACTCCTGCCTTTCTCTCTTTATATTTGTGTGTCACCGAGTAGCCACAGTACAGGTTTGGCCTACAGCCGAGTAGCCACCCTTCTCTCTACGTGAAGATCTAGGTCAAGAATGTGAACCGGTTCTGTGTTTCGCCCGATCGTCCCTCGCGCAGGAGGGGGCAGGGCACCTTATATACTGGCGCCCAGCCGGATACAGCCAACAGGGAAAAGTACAAACAGATGTCGACATAGTGTGCACACTGCACACTTCCAGCTTCCCGCTGACAGCTTTGGCTTCCTAATTTGTCTTGTGTGGAAAGTCGTTGTGCAAAACCAAGATGACGTTCTGTTATCACTGCCACGACCACAGGGTAGGCCCCCTAACCTGCGCCGCCCTGCTGACACCCTGGCGCGGATAAGCACGCGCTCTGCAGATGAATAGTGCACCAGTACGGACCCAGGATACGCGGGATCCTGTGTCAGAACGGCTCCTTTGACTTTTGGCCCGAGTAGGAACTCACACCCTCTACTCGGACCACTTCCTCTACTCGGAGGAAAATAACTTCCTTGATTCTTTCTCCTGGCCATCAGCATGTACGGCCGAATAGCAGTCGACCGGGTAGCGAGTACCGGGTAGCCAGCTACTCTGCCAAACGTCTCTTCTGATCTTGCCCTTAGCACTTGCCTTTACCCTACTCGGGGGTAACCCCCCGACACCCTCTGCCCCAAAATAATTATTGATCAGGTTAAATTTGAATTTAGAATTAAGTTGTATATTTGAGGATTTTTGACATAGATTTAATTCTATAATTTATTTCTATATGGTTCCTTTTGCAATTTTGCTCCATTTGGTAAACTTGAACCCGATAATTTTTGCCCAACCATTTTGGACACCCTTGGACCAGGACCATATTTTTTGACCAAAAACCCAACATAGTGATCCACCCGAATCATTATGCCTTAGAATTTATTTCCATTTTATTATCTTTGATATGGTGGCTATTTTGGAGCCAATGACCAAGTCCCTAATATGTGAACCATATAAAAGACCAATTAGTGAACCTAAAACACTAGTACCATAGTTTTCTATCTACTTCTCCATCCTCCTATTCTTTCTCCAAGAATCCATCAAGTTAGCAAAATGGAAGACAAGACTCAACCAAAAGAAGGAACTCCATCTTCAACTTGATGGCAACATGAAGAGCTACAAATAAGATCATTGAAGAATTTGAAGTAAGGGACTTAGACTCCACAACAACTATAAGTAACTCAAGGAAGTACAAGTTTGAAGAAAATCCAGAAGAAAACATCTCCCTCTCTCTTTCTATCTTTCTTCTTATTTTCTTTCTTTTGTATTTCACTTAGTGGGTTTTGTGCCCATACCATACCCAAACCAAATAGTGAGAAATCCATGAAGAATCCACCAAGACCAAGAGAAGAATACATCCAAGGAACAAGAGTATAATAGAATCATCAGGATGATCTTCAAGACAACAAGCATGTGAAGACTTGGAGCTATCCATACAAGTTGTTTTTTTCCAACCTTTGAACCAAATGGAAAAAACCAAGACTTCATCATAGCATTCTTTTTTTATTTGTTGTCTTGATTTGATTCTAGACCTACCCTAACAAAAATGGAAATACTAAACTTAGATCACTCAGAAGACTTGATTGAAAATAACTAAGAGTTACACATTGTTATGTGTTACTTTAGTTGAGATAGTTAGATCACCTTGGTGAACTCTTGGAACTTCCTCGACAAGTATGTTTATAGTAAAGTTAGATCACATCAAACTCAACCTAGTCCATCCCAAGTAAACCATTGGAAACTCCTTAGACTGTATTGAACCATTAGAGAATGAATCTTTTCAAAATCAAACTTTGTCCTTGTCCTAGCCAACTTGATTACACCCGTTTGACATGATAGTTGCTTTGTATGTTTCTTCACTTGTATGATTGTTTGATAAGATGTATGTTTATGTTGTTATTTTGTTTTCAATGAATAGATTGTACATAGAGCAACGATATTTTGTTAAGAGGTGTGAATTCTTCACCAACTTCAACAAGGCAAGTAACACATCATTCAACTACCCATTATTTTCTATATGCATTAGTTGATTTTGAGTAGTATGCATGCTAGGAAATTTTACTAAGTTATATTATGCTATGCTATATCCTAGTAGTGTGTAGCCATCCTTATACATTGTTACTTTTGAAGACTTGGTACTTAGTGGATGCTTAGCCTTGCTACAAAAACTGTTTTACTTGATGTTGTGGAAAAATTCTAAGTAACAACTTCAATGAACCACCTGGGTGGATTGGTAATGCGGGGCTGTTGATAGTTGAGTGTCTCCCCGAGGGGAGTTCACTTGAAGGAATGCCACCCAGGAACAAAGTGATTATGATATTCCAAAATTTAGATTGCTTCCAGTGCATCCTTTAGTCATATGGGCTCTGTCTTGATCAACTAAGTTGTGAGGGTTCATCCTGGGCTTGACAAGAAGATGTAGCACAATTATAGGTGGAACGGGTCTTGCCATTAGGTTGAATTCTTGCCTCTGAAAGATCTCATCTCAATCTTCTCCTTTCCTCAATGCACTCAGGGTGTATAGGATGTTTGGGCTGATTTGAGTCTGAAGGTGAAAGTGCACAAGCTCAGCAGAGTCAACAAACTAAGATCTTAGCCGTGTCCCCGGTTATGGACAACTATGAGCAACTGGACAAGGATGGATGGAAGAATCACATCACCATTTTCATAAGTAAAATTTTGACTAAGTGAACAGTAGGTGTGGTACTTGGATTTCAGTCCAATGATGCCACCGTTTGAAAAGAAAAGTTTGTTTTACAAAAGTGATAGGAGAAAGCTGGCTTTATGCAAACTTAGCCAAAACTCCACTCAGCCAAATATGCATTTAGATATAGTCTTGCCATTAATATCCACCATAGTGTTACTTGCCAATACATTAAATTTTATTGACTCCCTTGTGGCTGCATATTCCATCCTACAGATGTTTCTGAAGATGAGTGAGGATTTTGTTTAGGATCTCGAGACTATCGCAAACATGTTTTTCCTGTGGCACATGAGGAAGACGGGCTCAATGTTATTCTATGTTTTTCCGCTGTATTTCTTTGTTTTCTGCTAGTCTTTTAAGACTATGCAAGTTGTAATCTTATTTTGTAAAGACTGGATCATGCGTTGTAATAGAATTTAATGCATTTGCATGATATTTCATCTTGTACCGTGGTGCTAGCAATTGATCTAGGGACAAGCACAATAACACATGTGTCCTTAGATTATTTAAATGTGGGAACACTACATGACTTTTCCATAAGAGAGTCAAACGGCTAGATTTTGGGGTTGGTGTATTAATACCCCCTCCCCTTCATCTTCCTCCAGCCAACTTGTCCAGAATTGAATGCTCCATTAATTGAGCTCACCCACCAAGCTAGATCTCCCAATCTCTCCATCCAAACTCGTTGATCTTTGGAGGATTGAAGGGGAAGGATCCAATATACATCTTCACCAACCTGTTCTTCATTTACCCCTCATTCACTTGAGGGGATCTAGTATAGGGTTTCCTTGTGGAAAACCTAACCTCATTGCTACTCTTGTTGATTGTTGGTGATTCTTGGGAGCCCCCAATATGGTTCTGGGTGTGTGCCTCAAGATCATTGTAAAGACTCGATTCCGCCTTAAAGGGAATCAATGGTGAAAGGTGAACTAGGCCTTTGTGGCGAGATTCACCGGAGAATAGGATGAGGCCTTTGCGGCGTTGAGTAGGCCTTCATGGCGAAACTCACACCCCTCCAACGATACATACTCCCCTAAAAAGGAGGAACTCGGGATTACATCCTTGTCTCCGTGTGCTTCCGTTATCGGTTCCCTCGTTCCCTCTCCTTTAATTTGTGTTTGTATCTTGTTTATTGTTGTTCTTATCATATAGGTAAATTCACCGTAGTTGCATATATAGAGAATTTACCTTTGTGTCAAGCCTTAATTTTAAGAAAAATTAAATTGTTCGTACCACCTATTCAACCCCCCTAGGTGACCATTCTATTCGTTCAGTTGGTATCAGAGCCTTGGATCTTATATTAGGCTTAAACGCCTAAGAGTTGTAGTATGGTAAACGGAGAGGATGTCGCAGAGCCCTCGGCACATGTCTGTGGAGGCCCTAGACTAGCAGTCCTAGACCCCTCATATGCATACATTCACGATCCCAGAACAATCAGTCGTGAACAACATATGAAGTTGGCATACAGATTACATCATCCATTACACCAATAATAAAGGTCTTACATAAATGGTCACATGACCAAGTCTTAGATAATTGCCACGCAAGGCAGAAAAATAACACAAACATAGCGGAAGACAACAAAGCACAACGCGATAGAGCTCAAGTCACGCCTTCACCTACAGGTTGCTGACCGGGAGACGAGCCTAGTTCATAGGTTCATCATTGTACTCATCCTGGGGCTGCTCCTCGTAGTCTGGCCAAGTAAATATCCAGGGACGAAACCAATATGAGTACATTTGAATGTACTCTACAAGACATCCTTTATATAGCTTACAAAATGCAAGTATGCTTATTTGGTGGAGTAGGTAGGCTATACATAGGGTTTGCTACCCATGATGGATGAAAGATACATCACAGTTGATTTAACATTCTCTATATCTTTGTTGACGAAGATACTTCAAAAGAAAACAGTATAGTTTCTCCTGTAGATATCGCATATCCAAGAGTTTTTGTAAGATTTTATTTAGAAAAGAAGTTTTTCCTTTTTATTTTTCTTTGCAAAACTTCTTGTAAAACAACTCCCAGCTTTTTCTCATCCGTACCTCACATGTACAAAGCTCATATTTCTAGTACCTCACATGTACTAATCCTTTTTTCAAAACATCCTTTTTGAAAACATTGACACAATGCTAGCTACATGGCCATTCAACTGTCCATATCTGAGGATGCGGCTATTCCGAATAGTTTTACTCTGTAGAGGTGTACTCAATCCACAAGATCCAGAACATGTGCCATGAACAACCATGGACTATCAACGACAGTATGTGAACATTAGATAACTGGTCCAAAACTTCCACTATGTTCAAGTTAGTATATGACTATCCCATCAACTGGGTTGTTCTCCCCGGCACCGTGTCCCACACCGCCATGACAGGAGGCCCAATTGTTGTAGCCAGAGGGAAAATTGATCCCACACTTTGCATGTCCCGTGTCTCACACCTGACGACATGTCGGTTCAGAGGATCCATTCCTCTATAGCACTTGGGATAGAACACACACTAACACGAAAAAGTTTCTAGCTAGGACCCTTTCCCATGTTGAGGTAGAGTGGCAGTACATGTTGGTTGTTCAAAAAATACTAGGTTATGTGTCTTTTGTAAAAGCACTTTCAAAAACTTTCCTCTTTGCCACCTCCTGTGAACAAGGTCCCACCTTTCCATTAAGGGTTTTCCAAAAATATTTTGTTTACAAAAACACATTTCAGGGCGTCCACTTAGGGACTTCAAGATTATTAATTTAGATGGTATTTATATACCATATGGTGGCTAAAGGCTTGGTAACACCAAGTTTGACTACTGGCAATGTGATGGTTAACTATAAAATTAAAAGTAGTAATAGCCACAACAAAAAATAGTTTTGTTAACAATTTTTTTGTAAAACTTCAGAAGTAAAAACATGCATGATAGATAATGATAAGTATATTAACAACAAGAATTAGGATGGCTTGCTTTGGTATTGTTCCTGGTGCTTCTCTTGGAAATAACAGGAGTGAAAATAAGCCTCTTCTACAATATCTACTTCTTTGTTTTCTAACGTCGTAAAAATAAATAAAGGACACACATTCACAACCAACTAAGGAAAACAATGGTACAAAGCAATACATACAGCAAGAAATACACAAAACAATCTATCACTCAATTTTCCAAAGGCAAAAATTATTAAGCACACATAAAGGAAACAAGGCTACTAACAGACATGCCTAGGGTGGAGAAAATTATACTTCTCGCAAAAATGCAATGGCATCAGTGGGTGTTCCACTAGCCTACCAAGGCATTAGGAGGTCACAATGCATCTGGTCATACTTGGGAAACATTACTATCCCACTAAACAAGCATAAAAACACTACCCATGCTAGTGATAATAATAGGAAGCAATTAATCAAGTCAAAGCTACTAATGCTTTTCTACAAATAAAAGTACAAAGGTAACATAGGTGAAACAAACATAATAGCAGTACCAAAGTGGTACTGGACCTAACATATAAACCTAAAAAATTAAGCTACTAGACATAGAAGTAAAATGCCACTATTTCCTAAACATTAGGAAATTCTAGGAAATTGCTATGCTAGTAAAACTAATTCTAATCAACACACCAAATACTAAACTTTTACTAACATGCTAGTTATGTAAGAAAACAACCTAATAACATAGAGTAACAATCTTACACATGCTAGAAAACACAAATCTATTACTCAAGTATTGAATAGAACTAATCCACACAAAAATAAATAAAAACAGAAAAGGACAAAATCTAGTTATGCACACCAAAATTATTTTATAGCTCTAAAAATTACACCAAGCCAGGATTAGGTAGATCTAAGCATACACAAGTTCATCCAGTTGGATTCACATCAAAAATCATCACCAAACAATCTACAAAAATCCTATAAGTGCTCTTTGGTCCTTTACCAAAATGCATGGCATTTTCTCTAGGAAGCTCACTTGCAAGAAAAGGCCAAGTGCTACCGGTAGGTATCACTTAGGGATATCCAAAACAGTTGAGTTTGCATATTTAGGATTCTTATTTTTAAAGTTATGCCAAAAATGGCTAAACAGATAGGTTCTGCCAAAACATGCACTACTACAAAATATTAGTCAAACAGTAGATCTACCACTTGGATATGGTTAAGAACATGATTGGGTACAACTTGATTTTTGGCTTGGCCATATCTAACATTTCCTATTTTTCCAGGGGCAAAAGCTAGTGTGTTGTTTCTGCCTATTTTCCAAATGGATTAAAACACAGAGGAAAAACACTGCGCGGACCAGATCTGTCCGGGGCAATGCCCAACTATGGCCGATTCGGCACACGGGTACGCGCGCGCACGCTGCATGGCGCGGGAGCGTTGGGGTTCAAAGGGGTCCGTTGATCCGCGGATCAACTGCCCTGGTGCATCGTCCTCCTCACCTCTCTCTCTCTCTCTCTCTCTCTCTCTCTCTTCGCGAACATGGCCGAGAACGGCGATGATGCGTGTCTCGCATAGGGGCGATGAATGGCACTGGTGCAGGGTCGAGGTGGTCGCTAGGGGTCGTGGCCATGCAGGGGAGCAAGCGGCAGCAGTAACGACAACTCCAATCTATGGCGGCGATGTGAGCGCCTGTGGTTGCTCCGTGGAGTGTGGCGGCCCTCCTGCAAGAAAACGACCACGACGAAGACTCAAGCAGGTGTGCTAGGGTACAGGGAGCAATGCTAGGGCATATAGGCGAGCTAAGAGAGGCCAGGGCAAGCTCAACCTACGAATCGATCCACGGTGGCCGGCGGCGGTTTTGTTCCTCGCGTCGCTCATAGAGAGCGACCAGGGATGGGTGGGCGTGTTGGGTTGTGTGCGGTGGAGTGGAGTGAGTGCGTGGTGAGGTGTGATGTAACATCCCAAGTATGAAAAATAGCCATTAGAATGTTTTGCTCTCTGTTATTTTATGTTTTGCATCATGGCATCATGTTCATTGCATTTGTTTTGCTTGTTTTCCATTTGTTTTTCTCTGTTTTTGCTTTGTTTTCCAACTGTTTTCATTTGTTTTCCTTTGTTTTCTATTTGAATTTCAAACCAAATTTTAAACCTTTTGTTTCATACTTGTGATGTTACAATTTCCAAAATGATATTTCAAATCAAAACCATCAATTGTTTCCATTAAAGTTGTGATTTCAAAACTGTTGATTTGTTTCTAATCAATAATTCATCTAATACCAAAAACATTTGAAATTCCAAACCAACATCCAAATAATTGTTCACACTTGTTATGTTACATTTTCCAAATAGCAACCTTTTGGAATTATGAAAATTACAAAGCAATTCTAATCATTTGTTTTCACTTAAACTATAAGGTTCACCCTATTTGAATCTTGTTTTCAATATTCACTTAATAATCAAATTAATTCAAATCTCAATCAAATTACAAACAGTATTTATTTTTGAACTTTTTGTAAAACAAAACTTGGCAAGTGGTTGATGTTATCCTAAATAGCTATAACAATTTTTTCCCTAAAATATTCTACCCCAAAACTATCTCCTTTTTCTTCCTATTACAAATCTGCAAAAAAAATAAAGAAAGAAAAAATAATAAAAAGCACACCAGAGAGAGAGAGGAGCAGGCCCAGCCCAACTCCCCTTGGCCCAATACCCCTTCGACCCACCCCACCTTCTTCAACCTCTGTACGGACTCCATCGTGCCTGTACACGTATACAGAGAAGGAGAGCAACGGCAGTGAGCTCCTCCCCCTCCCTATAAGACCTAGCTAGTGCCCTAGCCCCCTAACCCTAGCCGCACCCCCCTCTTTTCCTCTCTCCCCCACCTCCTATTTCCCTTCTTCCATCTCTCTTCTCTCTGCTTTTCCTCTGTACCTGAAACCCAACCTGAACCTCCTCACCAAAACCACCCCTTTGCTCCGGTGATCACCACCGATGGGGTCCCCCTCCGGCCATGGCGAGGCCGGGAATGGATTCCCCCAGCCGCCCTCTTCCTCCTCGTCACCATGTCACGGGCGGGGACGGCCCGGAGCGCCGCCGCCGTCCAGGTCTTGCCGCCGGTCGCCCCTACACCACCACCGTGCGCCTCCTCCTGTACTGACTCGAGGTGAGCGTACCACCTCGATCCCCTTCCTCCCTCCCTCCTGCCTCTAGCCCGCACGCCCACAGCACCCACGGCCCGCGCACGGCGCCCTCACGTCGAGGCGCAGCAGCACGACCGCCGGCGGCCGCCTGTTCGCTGTCGAGGTACAGGAACGCTGCGATGCAGTTCAGTTCAGAAAACCCCGCTAACGCCACCTTATGCCCCCGAGCGACCCCTTCCTATCACCAACTCGACAGGCGCCCCACTGGCAGTGCACGCTGCGCGCGCAGCAGCAGCTCCCAGGGTCGAATCCCCATCCCCCCACCCCTTTTCTGTTATTTTCCGAATTATTCAGGACCGTTTCTGAACCTTAACCCCCCACTGCCCCTTTCCCTGTCACCAATCGAGCCACCACCCCACTGGTTAACCCCCCTTGCGAGCAAGCCTCAGGTCCAGGGTTCGAACCCCCAAAGCCACACCCTTTTTTCTGTTTTTCTTTTTCTGCCCGAATTTCAGAAACAGAGATCTGAGGCATTAACTCTAAAATCAATAAAAAAATTGAATATTGCTCCAATTTGAATGATTCAAGTTTCTGTGGATTCAAATTTTTGTGCTCTTTCTACTAATAACAAAATTGCAACATGTTTCTGTAATACTTTTTGCACTAAATAATTAATTACTGAAAATGCAATAAAAATTGGAAACTTTGGAATTTCATAACTTGAGTTTGGTTCATCCAATTTAAGAAAACTTGGGATCTAAAAATTTGTCTTAACAAACTCTACACATTGGTATTTTATTTGGTCACAATTGAATTAATTTTGAGCATGTTTCCCTCTGTTTACTAAAAATGGCAGAATAAGAATGATTATGGAAAATTGCATAATAAATTCAATAATACCCCAAAATTTATGTTTAATAACTCAAAATGTTCAGTGAAACATTTGCTACATGTTTTCAACCTTTTCAATGCAATTTGTTTACTGTTTTGAATATTTTAAATTGGTGAAATATTTGAAAACTTGCTTAATTCACTTAATTTTGCAAAATTCATAACTTGGGCATAAAAATTCCAAATTCCACAAACTAAATATGTTTTCCACTCAACTTTTCATGTACTTTCCAAATATCAACTTTGTTTGCTGTTTTGGATAATTTAAATTGCTGAAAACAACTGTTTCTTAATTATTGCATTTAAAATTGCCAAAATAATAACTTGCTCATTTTAAATCCAATTTCAACAAATAAAATATGTTTTCCAACCATAAAAGTATAACCTTTTCAAATATGAACTTTGTTATCTATTTTGAACAATTTAAATTGGTGAAAACAACAAATGCTTGTGTGACACCTTTAAGGAACCAAAATTCCATAACTTAATAAATAAAATTCCAAAATTGGTAAACCTTATTTCCAATTGATTCTATTGTTGTTATTTTGCTGTTTTCCTCATCCATGCATCATGCTAATTCACTTACACATGATGATTAGTTGTAGAACAATTAATTCAACCATAATTCATGGGCTTTCCCTATGCAATCCAATTGCATATGGGTCCATTTAATCATGTTATGTTATCTTGTCAACTAGTTTATTTCTGATGCATCAATTAAATTGACATGCATCATCCCATGTTTGTGCATTATGCCATGATATTGATTGTTTGTCTCTCTGCGTTGTTTGTTTTCTTCTTCTCGGATGAACGACGACGTTGAGACTGACGATACTTACGACACCCCTTCTAAGGATCTAGCTCAGTACCAGGCTACTGAGTTTGCAGGAAAGTATTCACTCACATGAACCATTGTGTTCCTTTCAACATTGGATACCGATACTTTCCGTTGTCTATTCTGCTAGCCCTATGAATCGTTTCTTCTGTTCGATCCTATCACATGTTATCCTGTAACCCTGATATTGCCTCACCTCCACTCCCATAACCCCGTTGTTTGAGCCCGTGTCTTACTAGCATGCTTAGGGTTGTTTTGCTCGAGTCTGTTACCTGTTACTTTCTGTTATTATTTCATTATGTTCTGGGGCTCGATGTTAAACAACAACCTGTTAATTTTGAGGTAATAATAATTTGCTTATAAGGCACCGGCAGGAGGCCCGAGTTAGGGTTTTGAGGCCTGCTAGTGTCGAACTTAATTAGGAAAAGGGTCTTGTCTACTGATCCATGATGAGCGTGCTCACCGCATTCGGGTGGTAGTATGGGACCCCCCTCGACTTAGACCTGATCTGCAGCTTGTCCGAAGAGCCACTTAGTTCGGGTGTTCCATTTGCTCCTTTGCATAATGGGAGGCGCCCCCATGGTTACTGGTGATGGTTATGATGATGATGATGCATATAGGGCGAGGCCTGTAGTGCCGGGGTGTTGTGTCCTGCGGGAGTTTTGCACACCTGCGCTGAGTATTCGGCTGCGTGGCTGGGACCTTATAGCTCAGTGGCTCCTAGGATGGGTTGTAGAGATGGTTTGGGTCGTGTCGAGTCAACCTAAGTTTTAGTTGGTGACTCGAGTGTGTACGGGTACTAGAGCACACCCTGCAGGGATAAATCTTCTCGAGAAGCCGTGTTTTCCGCGGTTATGGATTACTTGGTGAAAGTACTGGCTAACAAGTACTCAGAACAACTTACACCTAACTAATGATAACTTGACTAGTAATAGTTATATTGACACAACAATTTGAACCATCATTAATCCAACGGTGTGAGTTATCCTCGGATTGCTTCTTTGGATAAGGGGCGAGATCCAGGATGGGTTTGTTTGGTGGTTAGTTGTTAGTTGGTTACGATACGCTATCTTATCTTCTTTCTGTTTAGCCGGAAGTGGTAGTACCTCTGTAGTTGGCTAGAGAAGCCAGTTGCAGCATCTTTTTATCCCCTTCCTTCCGTTGAACCCAAAGCATCTGTGCTTGGTGTTGACGGGTTACACTTTGGTGAACTGTGAGTCTTGCTTGCCAGTACGTTTATGTACTGACCCCTTTGGGGCTGTGGTTTCCGCAGACTATGTTTCCGAGGATCACCGTGGTGGCTACGTGGAGTATGACGAGACTGCTGACGAGTAGATAGCGGACCCGGGCAGGATCCGAGACTTCGTGGATGGGCTCCGTCTTTTCGTTTCCGGCCTCTTAGGCCTATTTGGATCTTGTCTGTACTCATACCTTTTGGATGCTTCCGATGTGATGTAATGATGTTATGTTGGGACATGTGTCCTCTGGATGATTGTATTTGCTATCTCTGCTCTAGTGAGAGCTATTTGCAACTTATTTCAATCTTTTGTGTCATAGAGATCTGTTGTGATATCAGTTGTTCAAATGCCGTTGACGTACCATGCGTGTATGTTTTGAAGTACGTCAATGGAAGTATCTGGATTTCTATGGGATGGTTTGCGCAGACGATGAATAGTAAGAGAATGGTTGTCACACGTTTACGTGTTGGCCTGCTCATATTGAGATGCGGGTGCCGGTATGCCCCGTAAGCCATTTATCTACTGTTTAACGGACTGTGAGTATCCCCTAGAAGTCCGGGTGCGACATGTGAGAGCACGTCGTGCCTTATAGGTGTGGGGCGTGGGTGGTGTTCCGCGGCGTGGCCTCGGGCATGCGCGGAATGGGCTCGGGGCGGCGTGTGGCGCGTCGTGGCCTCGCGCGCGGTGCTGCACAGGGTCTGGGCATGCGCGTACTGCTGCGGGGCAGCGAGGAGAGGCACGGTGTTCGCGGCATGGCCACAGTGGCGCGCGGCAGTGGCGCGCACTGTGTGCCTCCTTGATGTCCCCCTTGTCTCATGGCTCCCTCTTCTCTCCCTCATTTCTGTCTCTTTGGTCCACACCAGGAAGCATCCAATCCATCTACACGTTGTTGGCACACTGGGGATTAGAGTGGACACACTCGCTCCCTTTAATTATAAAAAATTCAGCCAAATTGAATCACTCAAACTTCTGTCAAAACAAGGATTCAGAAAATTCAGAAAACATGACTTTGGCAGAATTTGCCAAGTGTTGAAACAGACAGAAACATCAAAAAGTTCAGGCATGATTAAAATAGCAAATGAAGTCCAATTTTGGAATTTAAAATTGGACAATGTTAAACATGCCATGAACATCGAGGAACACATTTTTTTTGAAAGTGTCCAAGTCTATGAAAACAAGCTGGAAAAAGGGTACCTCCCTGTTTTTCTCTGTTTTCAAAACTCTCTGTTTTTCTGTCTTATTTTCTTGGCACAAAAATAAGCATGAAACTATATGTTTTAAAACTCCAAAAATCAAACCAATCTTATGGATTTGTAGTCCACACACCAGAGAACAATTATAAGCCAAGAAAACATAAAATTGGATACTCTAACTATTTGAAAACAAGTTCTAGAAATAAGTGTTTGGCTAGTTTTCCAGGGAAAAACTTTAATATAATAATTAAAGAAAAACATCCATACTTCCAAATTCCATTTTGTTTTCTTGGATGAAACAAAGACAAATAATGTTTTCAAGTTTAAAAAAAGCATGACCCAATACTTGGAACAAAATTTACTGAAGATAACATATGGAAAACATCAGATAAAACAATAGTGTGCTTTTAGGAAAAATTGGTATTTGATTTAAAAGAAAACATTCCATGGATTGCATAGACAAGCATGGTCACATACCCATATAGGTCCACACAAAGAGACTACAAATTTTTTTTGTTGGCTCAAAATTTTGTATCCCAATACTATATTACAATGGTCAAAAAACTGGCGTGTGACAATGTCACTATGGATGATATCAAGTAATTGAAAGATTCCTTCACCTCATCCATGGATGCCAAAATTACTGAGTTGCATGATCTCATGACGCAACTCTTGAAAGCCAAGGGCCTGGAAACTTCTACGTCAACTCCTTCGGAAGAAATTCCGGAGGAGAAGGAGCATGGGGATAATGGTGGAGAACCTAAAAGTGAATCCTTGATACGTCATAAACTTATCCTTAATTTATGATGTTTCATGTTGTTTTCATGCCATATGCTACATGTTTTTATTACACTTTATGTCATTTATCGATTTCCTTGGACTAACCTATTGACAAGATGCCACAGAGTCAGTTCTTGTTTTCTGTTGTTTTTAGTTTCAGAAAAGTTGTTCTGGAAATATTCTCGGAATTGGAAAATTACAACCTCGGAAGTATTAGAATTCCCGAAGGTTCCACGAATTCCCAAAGAGTCCCGGAGGGGGCCACAGGGGGACCACACCATCGGGCGCCCACCGACCGAGCCATGGGGTGGTGTGGGACCCTCGGGCGCCCACCGCCCTCGCCCTTTCCCCTATTTATTCCCCCCCCCCCCCCCCGATGCGTGAACCCTAAAAATATACCACTTTTCCATGAAAAACACCCGAGACTGTCGTCATTGTCAACCCGAGACCGGGAGGGTTCTGGAGTTCTCCCCGGCACCCTGCTGGGAGGGGAAATCATCACCGGAGGGCTCTACACCACCATGCCTGCCTCCGGAGTGATGCGTGAGTAGTTCATCTTTGGACTACGGGTCCATAGAAGTAGCTATATGGTTGTTCTCTCCTCTTTATGCCTCATGTTTAGATCTTGTGAGCCTCCCTACATGATCGAGATCATCTTATTGTAATGCTACATGTTGTGTTTGCTGGGATCCGATGATTATTGAATTTTATGTCTCTTGATTATCAATGTATCATGTTATCTTCATGTGTATGTTATTTATGATCTTGCATTCTCTCCGTTGTTAGTAGATGCTCTGGCCAAGTAGATACTAGTGACTCGAAGAGGGAGTATTTATGCTCGATAGTGGGTTCTGCTTCCTTTGCATCTGTGCTCGAGTGACAGAAACATGACAGATGGAGGATGTGTTGTTTCCATTAGGGAGAAAACAATGATGTTACATTGTTTACATTACATACTTTGCTTATTGCGATTATATGTTGCTTGCAACTTAATACCAAAGTTTGTTCGGATGATATTCTGAGGGTGGATTATTAGTCATAGATGTAGTTGGATAACGACCTATGAGTCTTGTTGTAATGCCCTCATGAATCACATAGTAACCATCGTGTCATGCATGTATCATTATCTATCAATTGCCCAGCTGTAATTTGTTCACCACACATGTTATCTATCTTTTAAGGAGAGACACCACAGTGACCCCGGTCCATTTTCTCATACTGAAAATACAACCACTGCAATTACTAATTTCACGCTGCTACTACTGTTTTCACATTGTTCTCATACTATTTTCCACACCATACATTTAACCTCTTTGTTATCAGCAAAACCGGTGAGATTGACAACCTCACTGCTTCGTTGGGGCAAAGTGAATTTATTGGGTTGTGTAGGTTCCACGTTGTTGTTGAACTGGTAGTGCACCCTACCACATCAACTGCATCAACCTTCAGAAGTTTCTTGTCCTCCTACTGGTCGATTCAACCTTGGTTTCTTTTATGAGGGAAAATTTGCTACTGCACTCTTCACAACCTTCCACTTGGGTTTTACCAACGAGTGCAACCCTTGCACCATCAAGTTTTTCTGGCGCCGTTGCCGGGGAGGAAGAGAATTTCTGCAAGGGAGTCTCTCACTTCCAATCTCTTTACTTTGTTTTTGTTTTTCTTAGTTTATTTTATTTTGTCTTATTTTCTTCTCTTTATCAAAAACACAAAAACTTAGTTCTTATTCGAATTGTCTTTTATCCTGTTTTTACTCTTGCTAAAATGAGTGTTCCTGAAGTTGAGGTTCGTTCTTTTAAACAACAAGGGGGAGAAAGTTTGAAAGATGCTCGTATAGAATAAGTGATGCTCATCATAGATGCACTAAGAAATATTCCACTTTAATCCTTCTTAGGAACTTTTATGTTGGCATTACTAGCTGGTATAGGTATGTTCTAGACACTCTTACAGTTGGTAATTTTTTGGAACTCCTGCTTTGGAAGCCTATAATTTAATTGAAAGTTTAGTTGGAACACCACCTACTAAGGTTGTTAAAACTGATATCGCTTTAGATGATATTATTAAAAAGCTAAACTCTATGGAGAATTTTTTTCCAAACTTCCTCGATAATGCTAGCAAAGTTAATGAATCAATAGTAAGTTTCAACAAGAGAATTACTATTTTAGAGGCTAGAAATACCCATGATAGTCAAAACATGAGGATTCGTAAATTAGAGGAGGCTACGGAAACTTTAAGCTCAAATTTTTCTTTTCTTAAGTTTAATAGGGAGAAAATTTCTATGGGAAAAAGATTAAAAAAATTGTGTATGTCCCCAAGGTGCCTAAACCAAAAATCCCTAATGTACCAATTGCATGTGGAAGTGATTTGCATGTTGAATCATCTTCAGTGGTACCTAAAGTACCAATTGCTACAAGTGGTGTTTTGGAGGAAATTATTTATTTGGATGCTTCTTCACTTGAAAATACCTGATTCCATTTTTCTGAGCCTAGCTAAAAGGCGTTAAAGAAAAACACTTCCTGGGAGATAACCCATGGTTTTATTTTTTGCTTTGTTTTTATCTGTTTTCTTTTAGTCAAGGGGTTGTATACTTCTGTATCAACTCACTTGTATCTTTATTTTCATGTTTAGTTGTGCCAAGTAAAGTTTCTAGCAAAAGTTGGAGTTGGTTTTGGATTTCTGCTGTCCACCGTAAGAAATGGTACAAATCACAGAAAGATCAAAATGACCTGAAACTTTTTGTGCTTCTTCATTTGAATCATCTCCATGGGTACCTAAAGTAACGATTGCCACACGCTGTGTTTTAGAGGAAATTATTGATTTGGATGCTTCTTCACTTAAAAATACTTGATTCTTGTTTTCTAGGCCTAGCTAAAAGGCGTTAAAGAAAAGTACTTCTTGGGAGATAACCCATGTTTTCATTTTTTTTTCAATGTTTTTTTCTATTTTATTTCAGTCATGGTGTTGTTTACTTCTGTATAAACTCCTTTGTGTCTTTATTTTCTCGTATTTGTTGTGCCAAGTAAATTCTCTAGTGAAAAGTTAAAGTTAGATTTGGATTTCTGCGCAGGAACAATTTTTTTTTGCTGTCCACTTTTAAATTCGTATAAAATCACAAAAAGATCAAAATGTCCTGAAAATTGTTGTGCTTAATCCTCAGATATTTCCGAAACTTTTTCTAGTTCTGAGTTTTTTTATCTGAGCAACGTAAGTGCCTCAAAAAAAGTTTGTCTTTACAGACTGTTCTGGTTTTGATAGATTCTGTCTTTTTTACTTTGCATTCTCTCTTTTACTGTGTTGAGTGGATTTCTTTGCTCCACAAAACATCAGTGGTTGTAGCTAATGTTTAAAAAGAATTAATAATGCTTGTGTCCATGGAGAACACGTGATATTTTGTTTGTGCACTAACCCTCTAATGAGAATTACTTTGAGTTTAGTGTGAAGGAAGTTTTCAAGGGTCAAGAGAAGAGGGTGATATAATGTGATCAAGAAGAGTGAAAAGCCTAATCTTGGGGACCCCCCGTGGTTCACCCCAGCAAATACCAAGAAGACTCTAGCGTCTAAGCTTGGGGATTCCTAAGGCATCCCCTTCTTCATCCGCAACTTATCAGGTCACTTCTAGTGAAACTATATTTTTATTCGATCACATCATACTCACTTTACTTGGAGGGTCTGTTTGTTTTTGTTTTCTTTTATTTTATTTTCCTTGCTGCAATAAACTTAGTTGGAACCTAGCATTCTTGTGTGGGATAGAGACACTCTCCATTTTTTTTTCATATGAATACTCGTAATCTTCATTTATCATACTCGTATTCTTCGTTTTTCTTCTAGCTGCTACAAATCCTTTTAGCTCCTGTTTTTCATGCATTTCTTATTCAGAGTTGTTAGTTCTAGTAGAGTAGTAGAACTCTCTTGTTTCATTGACATATCTTTTGGAGAGTTTTTTAGATAAAATGATTGGTGTTGGAAAGTAGTAAAATATTTCATGCTTATAACGGTGCAAAAAGAAGCTTGTTTAGACTGTGGCTAGACTTTACGAGGTCATGTTGGATTTTATTATAATTCTATGCTTAGTAGTTATTATTGTAGCATGACTTGTCTCAAATATCTGAGAGTGCTTAATGTGCCATTGAAAGAATCATGAATTGTTTTTATCACATCGAAGCATAATATTGTGGTATTCTCCTTTGAATGCTTTAATTGGTTGACTTGGCGCATGCTTACACCATGTTATGACTACAAACCAGTCACCTATAGCCTTTATGATCATTTAGTTTTTGATTTATAATACCATTTATTCTTTGATTAATACTGTTTTTGTCTCTATGCATGATTATGGCCATTATTGCTCTCTTAATTGTCGCTCCCAGTCTTCTGCTAGCCCCCACCTGTACTGAGTTTGAGCTCTACCCGTGCACCCGACTCCCAAAATCCAAAGTTTGCAAAATGTGTCTACCATACCTACCTATATGTGGTATTTAACCGCCACTCCTAAGTAAATTTCTCATTTGCTACCTTTAAAACTTCAAAATTATACCTGTTTTGTGTTCTTGTTTTAGCTCATGAGGACGTAAATAGAGAATCTTTATCTCACTTATTGATTGGACTTTACACATCTAGACTAGTGGCACATCCGCTTATCCAAATTGATAGAAGAGCTGGCAGCGGGGTGCCCAGCCCCAAACTTGATTACTATAAATTCTCTTCACCATTTTTCCCCTGGTTTATCTATCAAAGCATAATTGTGTAAACAAAAGAGAATAGGGATGAACTACTGATCCCAGTTGCGTCCTTCAATGGAAGCCGCTCTTGTGAAGTCTAGCTGGCTTGTGACGTACTGTATTATCTGTTTACCATTGGTTGACATAAGCATACACCTCTTTTTTTCAATACCTCTGTTTTAATAAAATAAAAAGCTCTAGCACATGAATTAATCCCTGCTTCCCCCTACGAAGGACCTTTCTTTTACTTTTATGTCGAGTCTTCATTTTTTAGCTTTATGCACAACTAAGAGAGCGTAGTTGTCATTCTGAGTATAATGTGCATCAGTCCCAAAGATTATTATAGATTGATTCATGATATGTTATTACTTATTCTTAAATTATTTGTTTCTAGTCACCACTTGAACTTTGAAGGTGTCCTGACATTTACGTTTTGCTCCACTTTTAAGGACAAGCGGAATACCACTTTGCTATGTTTTCTTTATGCTCGAAAGAAACGTATAAATTTCAAGTGCATTATTATTCATGATCTTTTATTTGTGTTACATTTCATGATGCAACATGATTGCTAAGTTTCATTGTTAGAATTATATCTATCATGCCTGTGTTTAGCGTACTATGATCTTAGCTTACAAATGATTTTACAAATATGATGATCAAGATTATGTTGGTAGCATGTCACCTCAGAAATTATTTTGTTTTTATCATTGTACGTACTCGAGGACAAGTAGAACTAAGCTTGGGGATGCTTGATACGTCTCAAACGTATCTATAATTTCTATGCACTTCATGTCAATTTTGTGGATTTCCTGGGACTAACCTATTGACAAGATGCCACAGAGGCAGTTCTTGTTTTCTGTTGTTTTGCTTTCATAAAAGTTGTTCTGGAAATATTTTTAGAATTGGACGAAACAAAATCCCAGTGTCTTATAAATTTGTCACGTACACGGAGTCCGGAGGGGGGCCCTAGAGCCACCACACCATAGGGTGGCGCCCCCCCTTGGTCGCGCCACCAGGTGGTTTGTCCCTCTGGACACCCACCGATGTTGCCCTTTTGCCTTTTTAAGCTCCTCCTCGGGTTAAACCTGAATACCCGAGCCTCTATCCATGAAAAGATCTGTATCCGCCGTCATCGTCAACCCTAGTTTCGGAGGGTTCTGAAGCTCTCTCCGGCACCCTGCCGGGAGGGGAATTCACCACTGGAGGGCACTTCATCACCATGCCTGCCTCCGGAGTGATGTGTGAGTAGTTCATCCTTGGACTACGGGTCCATATCAGTAGCTAGATGGTTGTCTTCTTCTCTTTATGCCACCATGTTTAGATCTTGTGAGCTGCCTAACGTGATCAAGATCATTTGTTTGTAATGCTACATGTTGTGTTTGCTGGGATCCGATGAATATTGAATGTTATGTCAAGTGATTATCAATCTATCATGTTTATGTTATTCATGATCTTCCATGCTCTCCATTACTAGTAGATGTACTGGCCAAGTTGATGCTTGTAACTCCAAGAGGGATTATTTATGCTCGATAGTGGGTGCATGCCTCCCTTTCATCCACGCTCGCGTGACAGAAACATAACGGATGGGGGATGTGTTGTTGCCATTAGGGAGAAAACAACAATGTTTTCATTGTTTACATTAAACACTTTACTTAAGGCAATAATATGTTGCTTGCATCTTAATACCCGAAGTTGATTGGATGACGCTCTAAGGGTGGATTATTAGTCATAGATGCAGTTGGATAACTGTCTATGAATTATGTTGTAATGCCCGCATGAATCACATAGAAATCATCATGTCATGCATATGCACCATGGTGCAACCTTTATATCTGTTAATTGCTCAGCTGTAATTTGTTTACCCAACATGTTATCTATCTTTTATGGAGAGACACAACTAGTGAACTGTGGACCCCGGTCCATTCTTTTACACTGATATTACAACCACTGCAAACACTGTTTTCTTTACTACAGTCATTGTTTTCCTCTCATTCACTGCAATCACTGTTCTTTTTTCATTTACTGCAAACAAGTACTGTTTTCCACACTATACATCTAATCCTTTGTGTTAGCAAAACAGGTGATATTGACAACCTCACTATTTCATTGGAGCAAAGTATCTTAGTTGTGTTGTGTGCAGATTCCACGTTGCTGCTGAACCTGGTAGTGCGCCCTGCCAACATCAGCTGTCATCAACCTTCAGAAGTGATTGTTTCTCCTATTGGTCGATTAAACCTTGGTTTCTTTCTGAGGGAAAACTTGCTGTTGTGATCTTCATACCTTCCTCATGGGGTCTCCCAACGAGCGTACATCTACACGCATCACTTCTCCCATCAAGTGCAACGTCAACACAATCTTCCTATCTTGGCCATTCGGAGTGATAACTGTTCCGATTTCAAGAACTACACCCTTATTTAGTTCCGTAGTGAATAGGGTATCCATTCATCAATATTCCGCTGCATATACCCCTCAACAAAATGGTGTAGCCGATAGGAAGAATCGGACTCTCTTGGATATGGCTAGGACCATGTTGGCAGAGTTTAACTCTCCCCAATATCTTTGGGCCAAAGCCATCTCCACCGCTTGTCACTCATCAAACCGACTCTACATTCGCAAGGGCTTAATAAAGACTCCATATGAGATTCTCACCGGCAACAAACCCAACATCTCCTACTTCTGTGTCTTCGGTTGTAAGTGTTTCTATTTGATCAAAGGTTTCGTTTGTCTAAATTTCAAGCTAAAACTATTGGGGGTACTTTTGTTGGTTATGGTGCCGAATCACACGCTTATAGAGTATTTGACAAGGCCTCACGGATTGTCATTGATTCTAGTAGTGTGGTGTTTGAAGAAATTGATGGCTCCCAAGTTGGGAAATTTTGTGTTTCTGATGTAGATGTTGAAATTCCTCAAGAAGCATAGGAAGAATGGTCGTTGGATTTTTCCGCCCCATTGAGGGATAACTTGTGGCGACTCGACAAGTACTATGCTCTACTCAAGTGGAGCCCTCCTCTACATTGGAAGATCATGCACATGGATCAAGTGATGCACCGACCCAAGAATAAGTTAAAGGCCCTCCTCTTGTTGAACAAGTTTCTACGCAAGAACCAAACACTCCTATCATTCAATCTATCCAAGGTCAAGGCCAAGATCAACCTTCTTCATCTTCTTCTCCTATTATTGAAGCAAGTCAAGATTATAATCAAGGCCAACATACCGGTCAAGACGGGGACCCAAATGATTAAGATGATCAAGTGATTCCTCCATGCAATAATGAGGAGATCGAAGCCCGTCGTGCTAAAAGGATTGCTAGAGCCTTGAAGCAAATTGATGCCTCCGATGATAATGTGTTGAGTGATGTGCAAGACAAGAGATCCACAAGAGCTCAGTTGGCAAGATTTAGTAAGCATCAAGCTCATATATCCATGGTGGAAACAAAGAAAGTGATTGAGACTCTTGAGGATTCAGATTGGTAGGAAGCTATGCATGATGCATTCATTAACTGTGAGCGCAATAATGTTCGGAAGCTAGTTGAGAAGCCAAAATATTTCCACAATGTTATTGGCACCAAGTGGATATTCAAGAACAAGAAAGATGAGCATGGTATTGTTGTGAGGAACAAGGCAAGATTTGTGGCTCAAGGCTACACTCAAGTGGAAGGAATTGACTTTGATGAAATCTATGCTCCCGTGGCTCGTCTTGAGTCCATCCGTATCCGCCTTGCATATGCATCTTTGCATAACTTTAAATTGCAACAAATGGATGTAAAAAGTGATTTTCTAAATGGTCCATTGAAAGAGGAGGTATATGTTAAGAAACCTCCGGGTTTTGAGAACCCCAACTTCCCTAACCATGTCTACAAGCTCTCTAAGGCACTCTATGGACTTAACAAGCTCCACGTGACTGGTATGAGCAACTTAGAGAGTTGTTACAAGACTGTGGGTTTAAAGTTGGGCAAACCGACCCACCCATTTCACAAACACGGTAAAAGGAGAGCTTTTCATATGACAACTCTACGTGGACGATATTATATTTGGCTTAACTAAGAAAGCTTTCAATGATGAGTTCGCAAAGATTATGACTGACAGGTTTGAGATGTCTATGATGGGAGAGCTCAAATTCTTCCTTGGCTTTGAGATCAAGCAATTGGCTCGTGGGACTTTCATTTCTCAAGCCAAGTATACCCAAGACATGCTCAAGATATTTAAATTCAATGTGCTAAAGAGAAGGTCCCTCCAATGCAAACCAAATGCCATATCAAGCGCAATCCAGATGATAAAGATGTGGACCAAAAGTTGTATCGTTCTATGATTGGTTCTTTGCTTTACCTTTGTGCATCTAGGACCGATATTGTGTTGAGTGTAGGAGTGTGTGCAAGGTATCAAGAGGCTCGTAAGGAAAGTTACTAGGTAGCATTCCATAGGATCTTTTGGTACTTGGTTCATACCTCAAGATTTGGTGTTTGGTACCCAAAGGGGGCACATAGACTCGGATTGGGACGGTGATCAAGATGATAGGAAATCGACTTCCGGGGCTTTGTAATTTATTGGTAGGTCTTTGGTGAGTTGGTATTCTAATAAGAAAAATTGTATATCTCTCTCCACTGCCAAAGCCGAGTATGTGGCAGCCACTAGTGTTTGCACCCAATTGCTATGGATGAGGCAACCCCTCCAAGAGTATGATGTTCACTTGAAGAAGGTGCCACTTTAATGTGACAATTAGAGTGCCATCAAGATTGCCTACAACCCCGTGCAACACACAAGGACGAAGCATATTGAGATTCGTCATCATTTCATCCGGGATCATGTGGCAAGAGGTGATAATGAGCTAGCCTATGTCCCAATCAAGTATAATCTTCACGAAGCCTCTAGATAATTGAAGATTCATGTATTTGAGGAATGAGCTAAATATCATTGATTCAAGGAGTTTGACATGATGATATTGCACACACGCCTATAGTTAACTACGTGTTTGGGTTTAGGTGTAGGCGTGGACATAGGGCGAGTGTTATCCTAACACATTGGGTTCTCCCTCCCCCCATTATGCCCAAATCAAAAATTCGTGGTTATCTCTCTATTTCTAATGTTGAACTGTGAGCTAAAATGTTGAGAATTGGCAACGCACACAAGATATATCTTCGCGGTGTCATACCATAATATCTTACATGGTGGCTTAGGCCACCAACGTCTTCTCTTGAAGAGTTGGTTTTTTTTTGGTTGTTGATTTTATTGGATTTCCTTTTGAGTTGGTTGGTTTCATGGAGAACACACTCAATCTTGGTTTTTTAATCGATTGGATCTTGCAAGTTTTGAGTGTGAAGTACCATTCCAGGCTATCTTTCTTATTCCAAGCCAAAATTCCTTAAAAGCCAATGTTTCATAGCCACATGCATGTCCCAAACACATTTCTGGGATTTTTGGAGAGTTGGGGCCAGAGACTCTAGGGTACAACACCGGAGATTCTGGGGCTTAGGCCAGATATTTCGGCCTGGCGGTTTCCGTAGAGTAAAAAGGGGATCTTGGTGGGGGTTGCTCACAATCCCCCATACACCCTGACCCCCAAGAGCTCCTGCGCCGCCGCCTCCTCTCCAAGTCCCCTTCCGGCCGCTCCTCGCTGTCGGCATCCTCCGTCTCCGGGCAACCTCTACTTCTCCTCGAGGGAGCAATCCCCCCCCCCACCGCTTGGAGCTCAACCATGAAGGACCATGGTACCACATTCTCCCTCACTCTCTAGGTTTTGACCTATATGTGTTTTTCTTGAGATGTGGACCATGTCCCTTGTGATAGAATCAATCCTAGGCGAAAATGTTCATCGTAGAAATCATCTAGAGATAGTTATTAACAAGTTTTTGAATCTGCATCCGAATCTCTACCGCAAGGCCGGATACTCCGGTAGGCCGGAGATTTGGCCCCTAAGGCCGGAGACTCCGCTGCAGAATCATAAACTTGTTACCCAATATCTCGTGATGATTTCCCATTTGTGTCTCGAGCATGCATGCTTATCTATTTGCTATTTTTCTTGCTGTTTGGCTACTTTCAGGGAAAAGGACCAAGGCCTCCTCCTCCAACCCCAACCAGCCACCAAGAAAGCAAAGTACTTACCGTGCTCATGCCCGAAACTATCCTGTCACGAATCCATAGGCAGGGAATCAGATTAAGAGAAGGTCTTTGAGGCAAGAATAGACCAGGCAAGAAGTTGTTGCTGAGATGCAAAGGCAAGAAGTGGCAAAGAAGGCCCAGTTTGATAGGGTCACCACCGCGAAGGGCATGAACAAAAGCCAGTTTAGGGAAATGAGGGTGCAGCCTTTCTTCTCCATGGCTCGCACATCTCAAAACCCTTTCTATTAGAGGAGGGAACATAAGCTCAGTCAGTCAGATTTCTATGACACGTTGCGTCAGCCTATTTGTGAGCAAAAGGTTCTCAACTTAGAGGCTCTGGGCAACAAGTACTATTTCAGTGAAACTGTGTGGGCAACAAAGAAGCTCGGTCTCGAGAGGCCTGTTGGCATTCAACGGGATTTCAGTGTCAAGGTTGTCCAACAGTTCTTTGCTACCGTTACCTTTGGGGAGGATAAAGACATTTCTTTGACATGGATGACTGGTGGCCTCAAGTATGAGTCCTATATCTTGAAGCTGTCAGAACTTCTTGGTTATCCTCTCTATGGTGACAACTTGGGAAAGAGGATGCATGTTCATGGTATTGCCTACGATAAGAGGAGATTGGCTCCTCTCTGTAGCAAGTTGGAAAGTGTAGGAACCAACAAGAACCTTAAGCGTGTCTACAACGTTCTCCTCCTCCTGTTCAGGTACAACTTTGCTCCTCAGGCCGACAATGTGGATGCTATTCGTGGTGGTTTAGTGAACCTCCTTCACCATACCTTCAAGTGCCACCAAGCTGGTGAAGATTGTGAGGGCTTTGAGATTGATGTCATGGATTTCATAAAGGAAGAGATCTATCATGCCATGACTGAGACAAAGAAAGTGCATGTGTATGATCCATATGTGATGAAGCTCATTCTTGATCAAGTTCCTGGACTGGATACTGTGACTCCTCACAAGACTCGCACTCTTTAGGTTCTTTTGGTTCATCTTCGAGAACCCGGTGATGAGGAAGAAGAGGACCTCTCCATTTTTTATGGTGCCCCAAGGACTAGGAGGAAGAATACTGACCCTCCTTATCGTCTTCATGGAAAGGAAGAGGTCCAACTTGAGCAAAGCTCACATGGTTCCAGCGCAACATACTTTGCATGACTATTTCTACCCACAAGGAGAACCATAAGGCTTACAAGGAAAGGAGGGAGTTAAAGAGGATGATCAAGGGTCTTCGGGACCATGTTGGCATTGTGCACACTCCTCCTCTTAAGGTTGTTTCCGAGTCTTAGAATTTTTCCTGCCATCAGTGGAACACCTCCTCTTTCCTTCGGGTGATTTTGATGAGGTCACTTCAGCTCCATCCTCTTCCAGCAACCGTGTTAACGCTCCTATGGCCGAAGAACAACAACAACTTGCTGAAGATGAAGAGTAGTATCAGTCTGATGATGGTGACGAGGATGAGGATGAGAAATATGATCATGAGGACAAGGAATCTGAGGAGGTGGAGGAGGAAGATTGATCCTTTGGGTTACGTGTAGCATGCTCTTTTCTACTTTTTGGTGTCTCGTGCCAAAGGGGGAGAAGTTTTTATCTAGTATCAGGAGATTTGCATGGGTTGCTCGAAGCACAAGCTTTTGAACTTGATTTTACTTTTAAGCTTGTGTCTCCCTTTTATCTTATTTGATTTGGAAACATCTCTATGTGTTGAAATTTATGGTTGTGTGTGTGGTAAGACTATGTTTGTGAGGATATTATCTATCTTGTTGTGCTAATCCTCGTATTGCCTTACTTGTCTTACCAACTTATGCAGTTATATTGTTTGACATATTTCTTTTGCTTGATGTAAGTTTGTAAACATAGCGGGAGCTTAGAACCTTGTTGATCGTGTTCCATTGGTGCACACATCAAGGGGGGGCGTCTATATTTTCCAAAACTTTGTCTAACCAACTGTTATCATTGCAAATACTTATGCTGTCATCAAACACCAAAAAAGGGGGAGATTAAAAGTGCAAGTCCACCTAAATCTTATTTTGTGTGTTTGTTAACAACACGAGTATTATTCTAACGTGTGTTGATGTGTTAGGGGTCATTACTAAATGATTATTAAAGGTGGCTTTGTTTCTTAGAAAGGAACAAAAGAGCATTTGGTGTGTTGGACTTGGTAGGAATTTTCCTCAGCTTGGAGTCTCCGGTGTCTCAGACCGGAGTCTCCGGGCTCAGGAATTTCCAGCGAAGAAGACATTAGTAGCAGCCTCTGGATCCCCTCCGGAATGTGTGCGGAGAGTTCCCGGAGTTCCCGGCCTGGCCGGAGTGTCCGTTGAGCAGGGGACAGAGTCTCCGGACTCGTGGTGTTTCCCTACACACGAAGCTTCCCACACACTCTCTGTGGTCTGGAGAGAAAATTATGCGGAGGCCTTGCGAAGACTTCGGTGTGAAGACCGGAGTCTCCTCCCTTGAAGAATTTCCAGAGCCAAGTCCAAGTGGTGTCACCCACTGGATGCAGTCTGGAGAGTTCCCGGAGTCTCCAGTGTTCTGCAAAGTTTCCAGCCTTCCGAAATGTTGCCGGAGACATTCCTAGACCGGAGTCTCCGGACTTTACACCAGAGTCTCCGTGTGACTTCTCCAGAAGAGAGTCAAACAGCTAGATTTTGGGGTTGGGGTATAAATACCCCCTTCTTCTTCCTCCAGCCATCTCGTCTAGAATTGAATTCTCCATTAACTGAGATCACCCACCAAGCTAGATCTCCCAATCCCTCCACCCAAACTCATTGATCTTTGGAGTATTGAAGGAGAAGGCTCCGATCTATATATTCACCAACCTGTTCTTCATGTACCCCTAATTCACTTGAGGGGATCTAGTCTAGGGTTTCCTTGTGGAAAACCTAGACCTCATTGCTACTCTTGTTGATTGTTGGTGATTCTTTGGAGCCCCCAATTTGGTTGTGGGTGTGTTCCTCAAGCTCACTCTAAAGGACTCGATTTCTGCCTCAAAGGGAATCAATAGTGGAAGGTGAACTAAGCCTTTGTGGCAAGGTTCATGGGAGAATAGGGTGAGGCCTTTGTGGCATTAAGTAGGCCTTCATGGCGAAACTCACACCGCTCACACGAGACGTACTCCCCTCAAAAGGAGGAACTCGGGATTACATCCTTGTCTCCGCGTGCTTCCGTTATCCGTTATCTCGTTCCATCTCCCTTACTTTGTGTTTGTATCTTGTTTATTGTCGTTCATGTCATATAGGTAAATTCACTGTAATTGCATATCTAGATAATTTACCTTTGTGTCAAGCCTTAATTTGAAGAAAATTAAAATTGGTCGTAGCGCCTATTCACCCCCTCTAGGTGCCCATTATATCCGTTCAGATAGTACTGGTGTATGTTGCAGGATTTTAAATTTTCCCCCCTATGTAACCACCAATATCAGTATGGAGATAATGATGCATACCCGTACATGCATTGATCAGGATCACGACTCACCGGGCAGCGGAATTGATGTAGTCGAAGAAGAGTTATGAAAAATCGTAGATCCTCACAACTAGGCCTAGTTGCAAGGATGTCGCTAAACTTCCCTCTTCAACGATCACACGTGTGATCCCTCTTATGGTCTGCATCCGTACGTTGGTGTTGTTAATTGTCAACTCTAATCAACTATGCTTAGATCTATATGATTCTAGAAGTTTCTTAACACATGAGATAAAAGAAATTAGAGTTAGGTCTAATCGGGGAGGACACCTCAAAAACCCGATTATAAGAAACTCTGATCCAATTAGAGGGATTCTAATTAGACCCTCTAATTCTACTAGAGAGAGAGAGGTTTGAGAGCCAATTGTTCTAATTGAGGCGTTTTGCCTCAAGGGCTTGGGGGTCCTTTATATAGTGGGAGGAACGAGGACTTGCCTTGGGGAGAGGGAGTCATACTCCCACGCCAGGAGGGGCTAGCTGCGCACCCTCTCCTTGCCCAAATCGGATTGGACTCCTAAGGGAGTCTAACTCCACCTCTTCCTCCATTTTTTTTCCTTTTCCTTTAGGTTTTCTTTTTCTCTATCAACCAAAATAAGGAATGTGCAGGGGTGGATGTTAATGAAAATTGTGGTGCCCTGGGGCTCACCTGACAACCCTCACTTAGTGGGTGCGGCCATAGGGGCAATTCTGCCCCCTCCGGCATCCCCCTACCTTCTCGGTTTTTGCCTCAAACTATTCCAGAACCCTGTGACCTCAATAGATAAAATCATTGACCTAATCTACTAATGTTATAAATATATTTATAACATCCCAGGACATCTTATGTCCTCCATTTTCTCTGATATGAAATTATGCCTACCACCGGCATAATTTCTCTCTTATAGTAACTCCCCGAAACCTCTCGATTGATACCGGACCTGTTTCTGTGACATCGTATCGGCATATAACATTTACAACCAATATCAAAAACTTAATTCTCTCAACTAAAGGTTGTCAAGGTTTAAGCATGTGACATGTAAAAGCTCGATAACACATAGACATGTTCGGGAACTTACCGAACAATAACCAACAACAGAGCCGTGGACGCCCATAATGACTTCTATGTGTTCACGAAGAATGGGGAAACCTTACAAGTTACTCATTGAACTTATTACATTAACTTCAAGATACGAACAATATCACGAGGTGAGACTATATGCTCTAATCTGGTCAAACTCTTTGATCATAACACATATAAGACTCGTTAGCGATATCGTGCTCTTTTCTCATCCATACCCCCGATGTCCTTGTTATAAATCACACTATGTCTGGACTGACGATTGGTTCACATCATAGAATGTACCTCTCTATAGTCTAGAGGAGTTAAGTACTAGTATTGAAGAATCTCAGATCCTTTACATGCTCTAGATTATACCTAGACGTCAACATTATGATCCCCTGTTACGGTGGACGGTTGAAGACATACAAAATATAAATTTCAATTCTGTCCTCACTAGATATTCTCATAGTATAGCAATTATAGTCAATGAAAACCCCATATGTACTTTTCTAAATACATTATGATTGTTTAGTCTCTTTTAGCAAGATCATATACCTTGGTCGGTTCATTACTATTGTTACTCTAACAATAAATTCTTATGTTTTGCTATATTTTAACTAAGTCCGCGATAAAAAAAACTTGATCATCTTACAAACCATAAGCTAATATTAGAGACAAGATTAGGAACTCTTCTTTTTTATGTCTTCACAACCGCACAAAGATTTTCCTTTGAAAACTCACTTTTCAAGTGCTATAGCGGCTGTAGTATGATAACACAAACTTCATTATTAACATGAAGATAAAATAATAACTGAATATTATTGTCTCTAGCGCATATCTTCAACAGTCTCCCATTTGTACTAGAGTCAATAATACTATAGTTAGTATGATGCCATAACACCTATGGAAATCCGGTGTTACTCACACTTTGGATGTGGTTCCTTAGACCATTGTCTTTCACCTTTTGATCCAATCAACTTATGATAAATTTGCATTTGATTTATTAGGAACTGGAATTATGTGATCCTGGCTCCATAGTAGTATTAATAATTCAACTGTTTCCGAAAAATTATCATACCGCCTTTTGAAACCTCACTAAGTCGAATGACTTTTATCCAATAACTTGCAATCCACAATGTCTCACATTGTGTTACAACTATCCATAGTAATATACTGTAGAGCCACTCATAATACTCTAATGTTGATAATAATTCAACATACAATATTATCAATTGAAGAATCATAATCTAAACTAAAATCAACAAATTTTTGATTTCGTAATTCTTCCACTATAAATACATATGTGAGTAAAAATCTCACAATATTAATTGAAGCTATAAAAAATCCCTTTGAGTCTTTTTCACTTTGTAATACCATCGTAAAATATTCATGTGAGAAACATCTCTCCATAATAGTTTTTAGGTTTAATTACAAACAATTAACTATTTTGAGAAAATCTTTACTTAAATTTTTCTCCTTTATACCAGTTTGGATAAATAATTTAGCACATCGAAAACATACCGGTTCTTGTCTGTCTAGGGTGCAGAGAGGAATGGAACCTCTTGTATTTACAATGCAAACGAAAAATTATAATGAAAGCAGGTTTGAAAGACAAAGAAAAAGGAAAAAAAAGTAAAACTCCCCGGTCGCATAGCATGATATATATCCTATCATAGCAAAGGTTATACAACACAAAAAGAGAGTTAAAACCATAAGATGATGAACAACAACTGAAGTTACGTAAGTTAACAAAAACAATTAATATCTTGAGAGACCTTAATCTTTTTCACACCACAATTGTCGGCTCTTCGTTCCTTGCCCTCTTGAATGAAGTCCTCCTTCCAAAGGTTTTAATGTTGGTGCCTTCTTCTTCCACTTTGCCTTCGGTAGTAGCCTTATCCACATGAGATAGGACACCAAAAGTAAGAAAACATGTTCAATCAACTAGATTAGCAAAAAATAACCATTATGAAGAAACATTTTTTAATAGAATAAAATATGAAGAAAGAAAGTCATCATGAAACATACACAATTAATTAGATTAGCAAAAAATAACCATTATAATAACATAAAAATGAACCTATTGCAGCAAAAACATTTTGAAAAAGGAAAAAATCTCATGATAGGAAGTCAACAAAGAAGGCATGCACAAATAACTAAATTAGCAAAATAAAACTAGAATGCTAACAAAAATATAAACTTATTGCAGCAAAAACAATTTGAATATGGGAAAAGCGGAGCAAATCAAGTCAGTAAGGGAAACATAATATTAACTAAATTAGCAAAAAACTACATTATGATAACATTAATTGGAACCTATTGCAGAAGGGCATTTTGAATAGGGGATAACTGAATAAAGGAAGACAAATCTAGGAAAAAAAATGGTTTGCACAAACCTATGGGTGGCTCCAAAATCGGCATCACAACATGTGGTAAAATCTCCGATACTTCTATCAAATCTTTAGCGTTATCAGTACAAAACATATAAAATGAAACATGAGAGAAACACATTCAAAAGAAAAGTAAAGAAGCCTCGCGTCGTCACGACACAACGGGTACTTTCCTGAAATGCGGTACGGTCAGTTACAGCCGAACGGATAGGACAAACCGGTTAGTTTACGTGGCGTGCTGCAGACGGCCTGATGAAAACCGATCGGACGACGCGCAAAGGAAGACGCGACATACCATTTCTCCGGCTGAAATGGAGTGTTTTCCATTAAATAAAACTTGGTTTCAGTTGTATCCGGAGTGTACTGAACATGCTCTGAACCTGAACTTGCAGGTGATTAATAAATGCCGTGGTTGTTCCCCTTACAAAAAAAACACGGTACAATCCACCATATGCACACACAATTCGCAACTGCACTACATCACGCCAATTTCTCAATACAAAATAAACATGGTACTTCACATATCGCAAATCTCAGATAATTCAACAATAGACAAACACATCTAGCAGAGCTAGCATACTTCCCATTAATTGATATAACACCATCATCACTTCAATCATCGTCACTAAAATAAACAAAGGGGGCTCCCATAGCTCCCATAGCAGCATGGCCACCCTCGTACCCGATCCCACAGATAGGGTGCTGCAGTGCATGCATCCCTTGATTTTTGCACGCGTAGCAGTGACCTAGTAAACAAAGACATACAGTACAATTCAGTAGATCAAAACCATAATTGTGCATCGGACAAAGCTAACACGATCAACTCGAACGAAATAGAAAGAAGGAAAAGCATATACCATCATCATATGAATCTAGTTCGTAGCATGTATAATACTTTCTTCCATAGATCTCTTTAACTTCAGCAAAATAGAGTGCCGATGCCGAACCAACCTGTGGTTGGATGGTTAGGAGGGTGGTTGTACCCCCAGTCCACCAGAGTTCAAACCCCAGGTTTGACACCTGTGTGTCGCATTTAGGCGGAATATTCTTTCAGTGGGAGGCGACGTTCCCGTCGATAGCGAGGCGCCTGTGGTGACTTCGTCAGTCTCAACATCCGCCGACTCAGCCTCTCGTAGGTGCTCATAGGGTAGGGTGTGCGTGTGTGCGTTCATATGGGTGAGTGTATGCGCATGTATGTGAGCGCTTGCATCTGTACTGTGTTTCTCAAAAAAAAAAAAAAAAAATAGAGTGCCGATGACCAAGGGGCGTCTGAATCCCTTTTCGTCTTCACAGTGAAGTTGAAGTGATGGAAGATATGGTTGCAGCTATCCACGCTGAAGCACTGCTGTTGAAGCTCATCAAGGCAATACAACACATCCTGAAACAAACACCTTATAAAGAAACTTTCTCTCGATTAAAAAGGACAGAATAATGGAAGATCACTTACTTTGAATTGCTACTTTCCTTTGATGTACTTCTCAAAAGCCAGCATGACTTCCTCGCCCATCCACTTCTCACCGTTCTCAATTATTTCTTTTGTAGATGCTTCGCCCCTACAATAAATAGGTTACAATTTCTGCATGCTCCAACAATCTATATCTATACCTACTAATAAAGGCATTAAGGTTTCTGCCAAAATTTTCGTCCAACACGAATTTACCGTTTTGCCCTCCCACCAAATACCATATTACAGCAAGTTGCCACCGTACCGATTCGTTGGTGAAAACTACAGATTTTGCCACGCAGAGCACCTCCCGGTCCACGCGCAACCGCAACTCTCTCCTCATTCCCCTCCACATCTTTCTCTTCCCCAGCTCGTCAATGTCGCGTGTGGCCGACCTGCGCTGTCATCGCCATGGCGGCGTCCTGAAAATAGGCAAGGTCCGGCGGGGTCTCGCTTCCGCCATGGCTGCGCAGAGCTGCGGCGTCGCGAGTGTCTGTGGGTTCGGTTTGTGATGCCACCACCATGGCTGTGTCCTGCAACTCGGCAAGGTCGCCCTGCAGCGTCCCGCTCCCACCATGGCTGCGTATTTCTGCGACTCCGTGAGTGTCGTGGGTTCGGCTTGTGCTGCGGCCACCATGGCCGCGTCCTGCAACTTGGCAAGCTTGCCCCGCGTCGTCCTGCCATGGCTGCAAAGAGTTCTGGCGTCGCGAGTTTCCGCGGGTTCGGTTTGTGCTGCTGCCGCCATGGCCGCGTCCTACCGGCAAGTTCGCCCTGCGGCGTCCCGCCCGTTCTTATTCCATATCACCAGAGGCGGAAGTTCCAGTTTGGTGTCGGTGGACACCGTCCCGCGGTATTCTCCGTTTCGGCCACCTACCATCCCAACGTCGGCGGCCATGGTAGCCGGCCCTGGCTGAGGTAGGCGGGTTGGTGGAGCCTAGATGTGGAGCATGGCGTCACATGGCGGGGATTTGGTTATCTTTTCGCCAGATCTGCTCTTTCTCCGGTCGAAGACTTCGTCCTTCACTGCACCCCATCTGCACCCAGATTTGACCACTGTAGCATAGCTCTATCGACGACCACGCGTGGCTGGACTGCTCTCACTGGGGCGCTCCGCGCTCGATAGCGGAGACATACACAATTTGGGTCAAGTTCTGTACGATGAATTCTCTGGCGTACATGGAAAGAAAACAAGAAAAGAAGTAAATAATTGTGAGGAATAAAAAATATGTGGTGGAAATCAAGACTAGCTAAACAAGGTGGTTAATAAACCAAACATGCCTTATGCTGTCGGGGACATGCAGTGCACTGGCTACATGAAAAGAAGCGGAGAAATTGGCGACACGACAGTATGTTTTTCGAATAATTTAAATAACCTACTTCTAGGTTCACAACAATCTAAAATTTGGAATACAGATACATATGTAGGGATTCGTGAAAAGTGGCTTGCACCTGTCATGCTACAGTCCTGTTTCGAAAAAATTGCGATTACCTACTTCTAGGTTTAAGAATAATCGAATATTTGGTATACAAGTATATATACACATTATGTACGTACTCCGGATTTTTATTAAAAAAACAATTTATTTTAGGATACACAAAAAGAGAAATTTATGAAAAAAAATACCTACTATTTTCCCTTTATTGTGTCTGCACTTTTGTTATTTTTTATATCTCGGAATATAATTTCTTTTACCAAAATTTGCATGTGGGTACAAAATTTTCTAGGAGCTAAAAATGAAGATATATATTGGTTTAATGGTACAGTCACTCAAACTGGATAGGATTATATTTTTATATATTTTAAACATTTACTTCATTGTTGTGGTAGCCAAGATAATCGTCCTGGGATTGACCATATGTGAACGTGTTGTCATCAGGTGCACAACATGTCCTCTATCGGTAATGGCGAGAAGAAGAATAAGCACCTGACATATGTGTGGTGGATGTTGAAACAAAGGATGTGAAACTGGGTGAACGGGAAGGGGTGTCTCAGCCATGCTTAGTGGCTTACGGTTGTCTCCCGTTGCAACGCACGGGCATGTTATCTAGTCATATAAAAAATCATATAGGAACATACCGCGCCAGTTTTCCTGTTAGGGCATCTCCAGCCGTCCCCCAGAGCCCCCAGGGGGCTTTTTTCGCGGGGGAAGCGGCGAATAGCGCCGCTTCTTCACCACTCGGCCCCCCAGAGGCCCAAATAGCGCCGTTTCGGCGCTAAATAGCGCCGCGGCACCCAGGCCAAACCCAACCCGCTGGGTTCGGCCTGGGGGGGCGAAACTGCGCGGCCGCGCGCGTGGGCCAGCTCGGTCAGCGACGCGACGAGAAAGCGCGGGAACAGAACCGCCCGTGATCGTCTTCTCGGCTACCGCGCGGTCAAAGGCTGCCGGCGTTTATGGCGTGGCGGCCGCCCAGTGCATGCGCCCCGCCCAAAGGCTGCCGGCGTAATGGCGTGGCGGGCGGCAGCGAGGGGACGCGCGCGCGCAGTAAATGCCCGGCCGCTCGCCGCGCTATAAAACCCCCCGGCCGCGCGGCGCGCCCCACCATTCTTCACACCGGCGAGCTCTCTAGTCCCATCTTCCTCTCGACGCTCTCCTCCTCCCATCTATCAACGAAAATGTCGGACGGAGCTGCGGCGAACGGCTTCCCGCGCCACAACCTGCGCCGGAGCGAGGCGATGGCGCTGTACCGCGTGGGCTATCCTTGCCCGTCGGACACGCTGTCGCACCCTGATTTCTAGGGGATACTCACCGTACGAACTGGATAGCAGATGCTTGGATTATGGGGCATAACTGCTCCCACGTCCCAGCTTCCTGGTAGGCCTGCGCTTATGCGCGACAACACAAGCCCTGCTATTCCATCGTCGATGTAAACTATCCACTAGAGATCAAAGGCACTTCCGTCGACGTACTTCACACCATACACACATGGTACGTCAACGGCGTTGAACAACTGATATCACAACAGATCTCTACGACACAAAAGATTGAAATAAGGTGCAAATAGCTCTCATTAGAGCAGAGATAGCAAATACAATCATTCAGAGGGCACATGCCCCAACAATTCATCATTACATCACAGCGGAAGCATTCAACATGTCTGAGTACAGACAAGAACCAAATAGGCCTAAGAGGCCGGAAACGAAAAGACGGAGCCCATCCACGAAGTCTCGGATCCTGCCCGGGTCCGCTATCTACTCGTCAGCAGTCTCGTCATACTCCACGTAGTTGCCACCATGTAGATCTTCGGAAACGTAGGTCTGCGGAAACCACAGCCCCAAAGGGGTCAGTACATAAACGTACTGGCAAGCAAGACTCACAGTTCACCAAAGTGTAACCCGTCAACACCAAGCACAGATGCCTTGGTTTCAACGGAAGAGAGGGGATATAAAAGATGCTGCAACTGGCTGCGCTAACCAACTACAGAGATTCTACCACTTCCTGCTAACAGAAAAGGAGATAAGATCGAGGATTGTAGCCAACTGAAAGATAACTTCAAACAAACCCATCCTGGATCTCGCCCCTTATCCAAAGAAGCAATCCGAGGATAACTCACACAGTTGTATTAAAGGTGAATCAAGTTATTGTGTCATCAACCTATTACTAGTCAAGTTATTAATCATTGGGTGTAACCTGTTTGATCATTATGTTTAAGTTGTCCTGAGTACTTGTTAGCCAGTACTTTCACCAAGTAATCCATAACCGCGGAAAACACGGCTTCTCGAGAAGATTATCCCTGCAGGGTTGCACCAATTTGGCCGTACACGCAAGAATAACCCGCCAGATGGAAATGCACTTCCACCAAGCGGGGCACTCTACACAACTCGACTCTTCTTCGCATCAAGCCCAAAGAACCTTGGGCGCACGGCTAATCAAGCCCCGAAGAAAAGGGACCCTCATAGCACTCTAAGACCGTGTCCCCCTATATGCCGACTACAAAAGTTCCACCCTGGCCTGGGCTCGCAAAAACATGCATGCGGCAAATGGAAAACACGAACTAAATGAGGCGATTTGGACGAGATGCGAATCGAATCAAATTGAGGGGGGCGCCCATACTCGCTTCCCACATGCGGTTAGTGCGCTCATCATGGATCAGTAGACAAGACCCTTTTCCTATTAGGGTCGACACTAGCAGGCTTCAAAACCTCTCATGGGCCTTCTGCCGGTGCCTTATCATCAAATTTATTATTTAACAATAACATTAGCATGATTGATTGATTAAACATCGAGCCCCCTCAACGTAATAAATATAGTAACAGAAAGTAACGGGTAACAGACTCGAGCAAAACAACCTAAGCATGCTAGTAAGACACTGGCTCAACCAAAGGGGTGATAGGAGGGGAGGTGAGGCAATATCAGGGTTAAGGGATTCATGTGATGGGTTCGTAACAGAAACAACAACTACTAAGGCTAGCAGAAAAGAACAACGGAAAGTATCGGTAACCAAGGTTGAAAGGAACACAATGGTTCATGTGAGTGATAACTTGCCTGCAAACCCAGTAGCCTGGTACTGAGCTAAATCCTTAGAAGGGGTGTCGTAAGTATCGTCGGTCTCAACGTCGTCGTATATCCGGGAAGAAGCAAACAAACAAGGCAGAAATATAATCAATCATCATCATGGCATAGGTGCACAAACATGGGATGATGCATGTCATGTTAATAGATGCATCAGAATAAACTACTTGACAAGATAACACAAGTTAATTGGACCCATATACAATTGGATTGCATATGGAAAAGATCCATTGAAATAAGTGGAAACAATGATTTACAATTAATTATTATGTGAGAGTTGTTAGCATGATGCATGCATGATGATAATAACAAAATAACAACAATTAACAATGATAGATGCAAGTGAAAAAGGATTGGAACAAGTTTTGGAAATCATTGGTTAAGTTTGGAAAATGTGGTTACTTAAACTTGCCACACAAGCAACTGTTGTTTTCATCAAGTTAAAGTGTGCAAAACCATTAACAAAATTTATATTTGAAAAGAACATCAAATTTTAGTTGGATTACATGTTTCAAATATTGAAATTTGGATTAGGATGAATTTATTATGAATTAAACAATATTAAACAAGTTTTAATTGAATTTTAAGCAAGTTTGAATATTATTGAATTTTATTTGTTCAAATCATAAATTCAAATTCACATTTGAAAAGTTCACACTTTGATGGTTTGAAAACATAATTTGCATGTTCAAAAATATTTTATTTTGAGCAAGTTATGATTTTAGCAATTTTAATTGGATTAAACAAGTATTAAATTATTTAGGCAATTTAAATTATTCAAACCAGGAAACAAAAATTATATTTGAACAGGTTATTCAAAATGGTATGGAAAACATATTTTATTTGCCTTATTTGGAAATAGTATGAATTATTTATAAATTATTGCAAATTACATTTGAATTATTCAAATTTGAAGTTTAAATGCATTTTGAAAACTCAAAACAGAACACAAATAAGTTATTTGGAAAGATTAGGAAATTTGGATCAGAATTCATATAGAACTTGCATTTATTGGAATTATAGATTTGAAGTTATTAACTTTTGAAGTTTTTGTTTTAATTCTGTTAATTAAAAAGATTTTGTAATTTCCAGAAATTCGCAGAAATCCTTTTGTTACACAGCTGCGCTCTACCCACTGTCACTGCCCCCGTGGACCCCCTAGCCAGCGTGGCGTGCGCGTGGCAGCACAGCTGGCACCCGAGTGGCTTACAGGTGGGGTCACACGCGCGCGAAGGAACAAATCGCAAAAAGTGGTGTTTTGCGCCCGCGGGGGTTCGACCCCGGGACCTGATCCGCGCGCGAGAGGGGTGGAACCAGTACGCTGCTTCTGCTGTTGTGACAGATACGGGGTGCGTGCAAAGGTAAGGTTCAGGTTATGCGCGAAATGTTAACTGAACTTTGTTCAGTCTACTGAACCTGGACGCAGCAGAGAAAAACGCCGGCGGCAGCTGGCTTGCTGCTCACGGGAGCAGTCCGTGCGTGGCCGGGGCGTGCGGTGGATGTGTGGTGCGGGCGTGTGTGTGGTTGCCGTGCGGGAGCAGATAGAAGGAGGCAGGGGAAAGGAGCGCAGGCGATCACCTGCTTGCTGCAGTCGTCGATGGCAGAAACGGCGGAGGTCTCCGGCGATGGCGCGGCCGCCGTGGTCGCTCCCGGCAACCGGAGAGGGGACGGAGAGGATCCAGGGACTGCAGCGGTTCCGTTCCCGGCTGCGGATCCCCCTCGAGGTGACCAAGAGCGAGGGATTGGTGGCGGTGGTCTGACGGCGACGGCTTCGGTGTGCAGGTTCAGAAGAACAGCCAAGCAGAGGGAAAGGAAGATGGGATGGAGGCGAGCGGCGCCAGGTTTAGAGGAGAGGGGGGTAGCTAGGGTTCCTGCGAGGCTAGGGCAGAGGTGGGGCTTTAAGGGGGAAGAGGACCTGTACGGCATGCCATCGGGAGGGGCATGGAGCGATCGGGTGGTTCAGAGGTGATCGTACTGCGTGACATCACCAGGAGGAGGAAGAAAGCGACAGGTTCCAAGGGGTACTGGGCTTCAAGGAGGTGGGCTTGGGGTAGGAAAGAAAAGGAGATGGGCTGGCTGGTTATGGGCTGCTCCCTCTCCTGTGTTCCTTTTCTTTTTATTTTGCTTTCTCCTTTTTTTTGTAGCAAGTTAGAAAAAGAAGAAAAACATGAGGTTTTGGGTAGTAAAAATTCTAGGAAAATTTAGGTTAGTTAATTAGGTTAAAAGAAAACAATTTCCAAGATTTGTTTGCAGAAAGGTGACATTTTAAAATAGTGTTTGCATTTGAAACCCAATTTGAAAGAATTTTTCAATATTAAATAAACCTTATTTAAAACAACATTTTTAATAGGGTTACCCCTAAGATTAATTTGATCGAAATTAGTTGATTGAATTGATAATGTTTATAAATTGGTTATAACTCAACTTGGGTGCTGTTTGAATGAATTTGATTTGAAATTGGAATATTTTGTTAATTTAATATAGAAAACAACCACTTAATAGGGTGAACCCTATTATTAGTTGGATTAGAAACATTGGAATGGTTTGATATTTGATAATTTCCAAATGAGGTGTTGCTGATGATTTTGCTTTGAATTTGAAAACCAATTTGGAATTAATTAATTGAAATAAAAGCACCATTTTATTAGTTGATCAACATGGAATAAAATGGAACAATTTGGTTGTTTTCACTTGTTATTTTTATTCCAAAAGTTGTAACAGAACAAGTATGAAAACAAAGCAGTTGAAATTGTTTGATTTTCCTTATGAAAACAAAGAATAACAGATGCAAAACAAAAGGAACAAATGCAACAATATGATGACATGATGCAAAACTTTAATTAAACAGGAAATCAAACATTCTATGGGGTAGTTTTCATACTTGGGCTGTTACAAAACGCCCCCCCTTGAAGGAATCGCGCCCCGAGATTCCTACTGAGAAAAGAAAAGGTCCGGATACTTCTTGGGAAGATCCACTTGAGCTGTGACACGTGAAACACATCGTGCACATTGGATAGACGTCAGGGAATTTGCAAACCACCGGAACATTTTCAAGTAAAGGGGAGAGATTTTGCACCAAGGGTGTATAGCTGAATGGAACTTGATTTATTTGGAGAATAGATTATCTGGCTAGAATGGTGGAAAAGAGTTATTGACATCAATGCAACACCAAGAATAACATCAATGTCGGAATCATCAACATGAGAGTAACGAGGAATATGTGGCCTCCCATTTGAATTGGATTGTTCTTACTTATCTTGGAAGTCAACATTTGAGATTCCGGAGAGTGAACGGTGATTTGATTGCTTAGTGGAACCAGAATTAGGTAGTTTGTTGTGGAAAAGATTGTTGACACAAAGGAATGTGATTCTTCGGTATGAAATAACACTTTAACTCGGTAAGAGTTTAGCAGATGAACGGGGAAACGTTGATTAGACGCCGGTAGAAGAATTGAAGTGGAAAAAAACAACAAGATTTCAACGGACGAAATGTTCTTTAGAAGAACAGGATAACGAAGCAACACCGGGGAAAACGAGCACAAAACTCCTGAGGTACTACGAAGAACCCAAAACACGTGAAATCCTAACTTGAAAGTTTAGATGAGAAGGGAGAAATCAACGTTGCACTTCCTTACTAGAAAAGGGAGGGAGGGTGGGGAAAAGAAGAAAAAGAACAGAATTCCTACTCTCACGTTTCATTTTTCCTATATAGCTACAAAATAGTTTCTAGACTCAACTGCGACCAGTAAAAAGGGATCCTACAGGCAGACAGGCTCTGATACCATTTGTCGCACCCTGATTTCTAGGGGATACTCACCGTACGAACTGGATAGCAGATGCTTGGATTATGGGGCATAACTGCTCCCACGTCCCAGCTTCCTGGTAGGCCTGCGCTTATGCGCGACAACACAAGCCCTGCTATTCCATCGTCGATGTAAACTATCCACTAGAGATCAAAGGCACTTCCGTCGACGTACTTCACACCATACACACATGGTACGTCAACGGCGTTGAACAACTGATATCACAACAGATCTCTACGACACAAAAGATTGAAATAAGGTGCAAATAGCTCTCATTAGAGCAGAGATAGCAAATACAATCATTCAGAGGGCACATGCCCCAACAATTCATCATTACATCACAGCGGAAGCATTCAACATGTCTGAGTACAGACAAGAACCAAATAGGCCTAAGAGGCCGGAAACGAAAAGACGGAGCCCATCCACGAAGTCTCGGATCCTGCCCGGGTCCGCTATCTACTCGTCAGCAGTCTCGTCATACTCCACGTAGTTGCCACCATGTAGATCTTCGGAAACGTAGGTCTGCGGAAACCACAGCCCCAAAGGGGTCAGTACATAAACGTACTGGCAAGCAAGACTCACAGTTCACCAAAGTGTAACCCGTCAACACCAAGCACAGATGCCTTGGTTTCAACGGAAGAGAGGGGATATAAAAGATGCTGCAACTGGCTGCGCTAACCAACTACAGAGATTCTACCACTTCCTGCTAACAGAAAAGGAGATAAGATCGAGGATTGTAGCCAACTGAAAGATAACTTCAAACAAACCCATCCTGGATCTCGCCCCTTATCCAAAGAAGCAATCCGAGGATAACTCACACAGTTGTATTAAAGGTGAATCAAGTTATTGTGTCATCAACCTATTACTAGTCAAGTTATTAATCATTGGGTGTAACCTGTTTGATCATTATGTTTAAGTTGTCCTGAGTACTTGTTAGCCAGCACTTTCACCAAGTAATCCATAACCGCGGAAAACACGGCTTCTCGAGAAGATTATCCCTGCAGGGTTGCACCAATTTGGCCGTACACGCAAGAATAACCCGCCAGATGGAAATGCACTTCCACCAAGCGGGGCACTCTACACAACTGGACTCTTCTTCGCATCAAGCCCAAAGAACCTTGGGCGCACGGCTAATCAAGCCCCGAAGAAAAGGGACCCTCATAGCACTCTAAGACCGTGTCCCCCTATATGCCGACTACAAAAGTTCCACCCTGGCCTGGGCTCGCAAAAACATGCATGCGGCAAATGGAAAACACGAACTAAATGAGGCGATTTGGACGAGATGCGAATCGAATCAAATTGAGGGGGGCGCCCATACTCGCTTCCCACATGCGGTTAGTGCGCTCATCATGGATCAGTAGACAAGACCCTTTTCCTATTAGGGTCGACACTAGCAGGCTTCAAAACCTCTCATGGGCCTCCTGCCGGTGCCTTATCATCAAATTTATTATTTAACAATAACATTAGCATGATTGATTGATTAAACATCGAGCCCCCTCAACGTAATAAATATAGTAACAGAAAGTAACGGGTAACAGACTCGAGCAAAACAACCTAAGCATGCTAGTAAGACACTGGCTCAACCAAAGGGGTGATAGGAGGGGAGGTGAGGCAATATCAGGGTTAAGGGATTCATGTGATGGGTTCGTAACAGAAACAACTACTACTAAGGCTAGCAGAAAAGAACAACGGAAAGTATCGGTAACCAAGGTTGAAAGGAACACAATGGTTCATGTGAGTGATAACTTGCCTGCAAACCCAGTAGCCTGGTACTGAGCTAAATCCTTAGAAGGGGTGTCGTAAGTATCGTCGGTCTCAACGTCGTCGTATATCCGGGAAGAAGCAAACAAACAAGGCAGAAATATAATCAATCATCATCATGGCATAGGTGCACAAACATGGGATGATGCATGTCATGTTAATAGATGCATCAGAATAAACTACTTGACAAGATAACATAAGTTAATTGGACCCATATACAATTGGATTGCATATGGAAAAGATCCATTGAAATAAGTGGAAACAATGATTTACAATTAATTATTATGTGAGAGTTGTTAGCATGATGCATGCATGATGATAACAACAAAATAACAACAATTAACAATGATAGATGCAAGTGAAAAAGGATTGGAACAAGTTTTGGAAATCATTGGTTAAGTTTGGAAAATGTGGTTACTTAAACTTGCCACACAAGCAACTGTTGTTTTCATCAAGTTAAAGTGTGCAAAACCATTAACAAAATTTATATTTGAAAAGAACATCAAATTTTAGTTGGATTACATGTTTCAAATATTGAAATTTGGATTAGGATGAATTTATTATGAATTAAACAATATTAAACAAGTTTTAATTGAATTTTAAGCAAGTTTGAATATTATTGAATTTTATTTGTTCAAATCATAAATTCAAATTCACATTTGAAAAGTTCACACTTTGATGGTTTGAAAACATAATTTGCATGTTCAAAAATATTTTATTTTGAGCAAGTTATGATTTTAGCATTTTTAATTGGATTAAACAAGTATTAAATTATTTAGGCAATTTAAATTATTCAAACCAGGAAACAAAAATTATATTTGAACAGGTTATTCAAAATGGTATGGAAAACATATTTTATTTGCCTTATTTGGAAATAGTATGAATTATTTATAAATTATTGCAAATTACATTTGAATTATTCAAATTTGAAGTTTAAATGCATTTTGAAAACTCAAAACAGAACACAAATAAGTTATTTGGAAAGATTAGGAAATTTGGATCAGAATTCATATAGAACTTGCATTTATTGGAATTATAGATTTGAAGTTATTAACTTTTGAAGTTTTTGTTTTAATTCTGTTAATTAAAAAGATTTTGTAATTTCCAGAAATTCGCAGAAATCCTTTTGTTACACAGCTGCGCTCTACCCACTGTCACTGCCCCGTGGACCCCCTAGCCAGCGTGGCGTGCGCGTGGCAGCACAGCTGGCACCCGAGTGGCTTACAGGTGGGTCACACGCGCGCGAAGGAACAAATCGCAAAAAGTGGTGTTTTGCGCCCGCGGGGGTTCGACCCCGGGACCTGATCCGCGCGCGAGAGGGGTGGAACCAGTACGCTGCTTCTGCTGTTGTGACAGATACGGGGTGCGTGCAAAGGTAAGGTTCAGGTTATGCGCGAAATGTTAACTGAACTTTGTTCAGTCTACTGAACCTGGACGCAGCAGAGAAAAACGCCGGCGGCAGCTGGCTTGCTGCTCACGGGAGCAGTCCGTGCGTGGCCGGGGCGTGCGGTGGATGTGTGGTGCGGGCGTGTGTGTGGTTGCCGTGCGGGAGCAGATAGAAGGAGGCAGGGGAAAGGAGCGCAGGCGATCACCTGCTTGCTGCAGTCGTCGATGGCAGAAACGGCGGAGGTCTCCGGCGATGGCGCGGCCGCCGTGGTCGCTCCCGGCAACCGGAGAGGGGACGGAGAGGATCCAGGGACTGCAGCGGTTCCGTTCCCGGCTGCGGATCCCCCTCGAGGTGACCAAGGCGAGGGATTGGTGGCGGTGGTCTGACGGCGACGGCTTCGGTGTGCAGGTTCAGAAGAACAGCCAAGCAGAGGGAAAGGAAGATGGGATGGAGGCGAGCGGCGCAAGGTTTAGAGGAGAGGGGGTAGCTAGGGTTCCTGCGAGGCTAGGGCAGAGGTGGGGCTTTAAGGGGGAAGAGGACCTGTACGGCATGCCATCGGGAGGGGCATGGAGCGATCGGGTGGTTCAGAGGTGATCGTACTGCGTGACATCACCAGGAGGAGGAAGAAAGCGACAGGTTCCAAGGGGTACTGGGCTTCAAGGAGGTGGGCTTGGGGTAGGAAAGAAAAGGAGATGGGCTGGCTGGTTATGGGCTGCTCCCTCTCCTGTGTTCCTTTTCTTTTTATTTTGCTTTCTCCTTTTTTTTTTTGTAGCAAGTTAGAAAAAGAAGAAAAACATGAGGTTTTGGGTAGTAAAAATTCTAGGAAAATTTAGGTTAGTTAATTAGGTTAAAAGAAAACAATTTCCAAGATTTGTTTGCAGAAAGGTGACATTTTAAAATAGTGTTTGCATTTGAAACCCAATTTGAAAGAATTTTTCAATATTAAATAAACCTTATTTAAAACAACATTTTTAATAGGGTTACCCCTAAGATTAATTTGATTGAAATTAGTTGATTGAATTGATAATGTTTATAAATTGGTTATAACTCAACTTGGGTGCTGTTTGAATGAATTTGATTTGAAATTGGAATATTTTGTTAATTTAATATAGAAAACAACCACTTAATAGGGTGAACCCTATTATTAGTTGGATTAGAAACATTGGAATGGTTTGATATTTGATAATTTCCAAATGAGGTGTTGCTGATGATTTTGCTTTGAATTTGAAAACCAATTTGGAATTAATTAATTGAAATAAAAGCACCATTTTATTAGTTGATCAACATGGAATAAAATGGAACAATTTGGTTGTTTTCACTTGTTATTTTTATTCCAAAAGTTGTAACAGAACAAGTATGAAAACAAAGCAGTTGAAATTGTTTGATTTTCCTTATGAAAACAAAGAATAACAGATGCAAAACAAAAGGAACAAATGCAACAATATGATGACATGATGCAAAACTTTAATTAAACAGGAAATCAAACATTCTATGGGGTAGTTTTCATACTTGGGCTGTTACACACGCGCCTCCCTAGCTCCGCCGCGGGGGCGAGCCGCTGGACCCTCAGCGCCGTCGGGGTCCCCGTCCCTCCCCTTCCCTCCTCCGACCCCGAGTTCCGCCGCGCCATCCACGAGATGCGCGACGGAATGGCAAACCCCCAGAACTACCCGCTCACCGGCGTGGACGAGTTCTGGTGGGGGCGGCTCACGACACGCCGCGACCGGGAGCTCGACTCCGAGAACGACAACGGCCCTGTCGACGGGTGTTTCAACTCCCACGGGCGGCGCCGCTGGTGGAGCGCCCCTGGCAGGACCCTCGAGGAGGTCCTCCAGCACATCAACGCCGGCAACCAGCCGCGCCTGGAGATGCCGCCGCCAACGCGGCCCGCCTCCGCGTCCCTCCCCCGCCGCCGCAGAAGAAGACCGAGTACGTCATCCTCGACCCGGACTCCGACGACGAGGACGCGATCCAGCAAGCGCTCGAGGCGAGCAGGTGGGATTGCGGCGGCGGTAAGGACCCCAGACCGGCAGTCTGAAACCCTACGTATGCATACATTCACGATCCCAGAAAGATCAGTCGTGAACAACATACAAAGTTGGCACACAGAATACATCATCCATTACACGAATACATAAAGGTATTTCACAAATGATCACATGATCAAGACTAAAACATCTGCCACGCAGGGCAGGCAACTTAACAAACACAGCGGAAGACAAATAAAAACATAACGTAGCTGAGCCCATGTCACGCCTTAACCTACAGGCTGCTGACCGGGAGACGAGCCTAATTCGCACAGTCGTCAACTCCGTACTTCTCTTCATAGATCTCCTTCGGAGACTCCTTCTCCAAATCTGATAAGTAGATACCAGGGGCGAAACCATAATGAGTACATTTGAATGTACTCAGCAAGACATCCATCATATCACTTACCAACATGCAAGTATGCTTATATGGTGGAATAGGTAGGCTATAAATATGGTTCACTATCAATGGTGTTCATATATGATGACACCACAGTTGCAGTCAGGTTAATCTGTATCTTCGTTGAAGAAGATACTTCAGAATAAAATAATATAGTTTTATTTCTCTTGTAGATATCACATGTACAAGAGGTTTTATAAAGTTTTGTTAAAGAATATTTTCTCTTTGCAAAACTTCTTGGAATCAGTTTCCAGAGTTCTTGCGTAGAGTAGAAAAGGTTTTCTTTGCAAAACATTTTGTTTTGTATAACAACATCTGGCTTTCCATCATCAACGATACCTCCACGGTATAAGTTTCCATTCCTTTCCGAACTTCACAAGTTCATCATTTCCTTTCCAAAGATTCCCTTTCAAAAACTCTTTTTGAAAACAGTGACACAATGCTAGCTACATGGCCATTCAACTGTCCATATCCGAGGACGCGGCTTCTTCGAAAAAGTTGTACTCTGCAGAGGTGTACACATCCACCAGATCCAGTACACCTCCCGTGAACAATCACGGACTGTAACAACAGTATGTAAACATCAGGTATCTGATCATAACCATCCACTATGTTCAAGCTAGGATATGCCTATCTCTCAGTTGAGTTTTCCGACATCCCCGGCACCGAGCTAATCCCCGCCAAGTCAGGATGCCTCATCTGATGCATCCGGAGGGAAAATTAATCCCACACTTTATATGCCTCAACATTGGGAGTTTTGACGACCTTCGGTTCGAGGGTACGACGCCCCTTATAGCAAGTGAGATAGCACACACTAATAAGAACAAACTTCAAGTTAAGCCCCGTGCCCATGTTAGGGTAGGGTGGCAGTACGGTAAAGGTTGTCCGGCGAAGACTAGGTTATGTGTCATTTTTGAAAACACCACCTTCTCAAAAATGACTACTTCCACATTCCTCCGGAGAACAAGGATCCGCCTTTTCTCCGGGTTTTTCCGTAAAGCCTTTGTTTCGTAGAATCACAATTTTAGGGTGTCCACTTAGGGACGAATATATTTGATGGTAATAAATACCATATGGTGGCCTATGGGCTTGGTATTACCAAGTTTAACTACTGGCATAATAGTAACCTATATACTAGTATAGTAGTAATAGCCACATCAAAAATAGTTTTGATAATCAAGTTTTTGAAAATCTTCAGAGGTAAAACATGCATGATATTTAATGATAAGTATTGTATCAGCAAGCAATCAGGATGCTTGCCTGGTATCTCTTTGTGTCCCTGGTTTTGGAGTGACTGGAACTTGAAACACAGCTTCCCGACACTTCCTTCCTCTTCGTTTTCTAACGTCGTAAAAAGAATAAAGGACACACATTCAGAACCAAACAAGACAAACAAGGCTACAAGTAATACATACAGCAAGCAATCAAGAAGTACCACCCAAAGTTCTCAATTTTTCCCTTAAGAAAAATTGGCATAAAAACTATAGTTGGAAAAATCTGCTTTTTCCTATTGTTCATGTGTGGCCAATTCAATGATTTTTGGTTAAGAACACCATGGACCAGTGGGGTAAAGCACATGTTACTAGACAGTAGGGTGTCACATAAAACACATTTTGATGTCTAAAAATTCCCACAACAATCTCTATGGCTAGCACACATAATCTGCTAAATTACTCAAGTGGTGAAATAAGCTCATGACAACAAGTCAAACCTATTTTTCCACCACGAGGCAAACATACCAGTGGGTGTTCCACTAGCTAATATGCTCACCAAGAGGTTAATAAGCCTCTGGTCACTTTTATAAAAGTGCTCAAAACAAAACAAACAAACAAGTAAACACACCACAATAGAATCAACTATTTATTCACTATGTTCTTGTTTACTAGAAGTTTTGGAATCCATCAATCATGAAAATTTAGCAACCAACCAGTAGCTAATCACCAATGAATCTATTCATAAAAATAGTCTAAAACACAATCTTCACTCAAGACAATAATCTTATTAAATAACATAAAAACAAAACTGCACTCATAGCATACTAGTATGGAAAATTCTATACAAACATGCTATAAGGAATATTTGTATTCTACAACTATAGCACAAGAAACTAAATGATTCATGGCATCATAACAGAATTAATAACTTCATAAATATGCTATAATAAACTCATATACTCATAAAACAAAAGATGACACACTAGAGCAAAATTCACCATTTTCTAGTGGTGACACTAGTTCAACACTAGGGAAGCAAACAATGCTACTATGATGCTTAATTATAAACAAGCAAGTCATGATCATAAAATGTATCTAATAACAGTACATAAAACTTACACATGCTAGCAAGCACAAACATCAAAACAATCCCATGAAACATCTATTAAACATGCATAAATTAATTCTAGTAATTTATGTTTTTCTTAAACAATTACTAGCAAGCAAGCAAGGTATAACTTACACAACCAGTAGCTATGCAATACAAGAAAAGTTATCTAAACCTTTTCAAAAATCCAAACACTCAATTTAAAATCATTCACAAACAATCTATCAATCAAAAGGAATTTAGTTTATTTGCAAATAATTTAATTTAGCACTCAATAATGAATCATCTCTTAACAAGATACTCAGAAGGAATATCATGATAACAAATGGATCACACCTAACATATTAGTATAAACTTATAATAAATAAACTTCTCACTTGCATAAGTGAAAACAAACCATTATATTTTCCATGGTGGAAAATATTCCTATCAACCACATAATGAAAACATGTTAATTTCTCACATGGGCATAGTTGGGAATTTTCATCCACAACCAAGATGCAATGGGACCAGTGGGTTATGGGCCCATTTATATCAAGGTAAATGAGGTTCTAAGCCTCTGGTTACTCATGACAAAAATTAGTATAGCAAAATAAAACAATGCTATTTATTCTAGTGCATACAAGACTAGTGCATAAGAATAACAAAACCTACACATGCTTCACCTTAAAAATACATGCAAGCTATCAGAGACAAAAGCATCAAAATAACAGTACCAAAATGGTACTGGATCTATAGCAAGCATAGCACAAAAATTATCAAGGTATTAACACAAGGATCTAGCTCTCACAATAATCCCAAAGAATTAAACACTAGAACAATAACAAATGCTACTCATGCTTTGCTATAAGATCACATGCAAGTTAATGAAGATAATAGCATATAAATCACAGTACCAAAATGGTACTGGACTCAACACAATCATAGCACAAAAAAGGTAACAATCACACAAGGAGTTGGTTCACATAAAACATCAAATAAATAATCTAGTGAAACAACACATGCTACTTCTTTAGCCATAACATAATGCAAACATGCACACACTTTGTGTGGTAGATGTACTGCAAGGAAACAACCTAATAACAAGATTCAACACATCTCTACAACCTAGGAACAAAGATTAAGTCAACCAAGCATTTCATTGTAACAAAAACAATTAAATAAATCAAAACAGAAAAACTTCTGTTTTCTAAATCTGTCCACCAAAAATAATCTAGAGCTAAAAAAATTAATCTAAGCTAGGTTAAGATAGATCTACTCAATACCAAACTCATCCAATTGGGTTTGCTCCAAAATTCATTTTTAAACTCCTTGTAAAAATCAAAGAAAAGGCTACTGGTCCTTTAGCAATTTGGATGGCATTTTCATTATACAACTCTCCTGGATGTGAGGTTTGGCTCATTGGATAGACATTTTCAATACCTATCCAGATCAGTTGAGTTTGTTCCATTTGATTATATATTTTAAAAGTTATGTCCAAAACATTCTCAGAGATAGTCTGTGGCAAAACAGTCATTGTGTCCAAAGTATTTGCCCAAATCCAGATCTGCAAATTTTGCATGGTTTGGATTTCATGTAGGTAAGTCCCTGATTTTTCTCAGATTTTATTATGCTCATTTAGTATTTTATACAAGCCTAAAGTGAAAGCCTCAGATCTGTAAAAAAAAATAAATGAATAAAACAACACAGCGTGGGCTGGGTCCACTGCGGCTGCGGCCCAGCTAGCGGCAGCGCAGCCCACAGCGCGTGCGCGCGCGGGGGCAGGCGCGGGAAACGGTCGTTTTGAAGGGAACCGTCGATCTCAGATCGAACGGCGCTGGTGCATCTCCTTCCTCCCGACCCTCTCTCTCTCTGCCTCGAACGGCCGGCGACGAGAACGGCTCGGGGAGCTCACCTAGGGCTCGGGGAGGGGTGGCGCGAGCTCGGGGAGGCTGCAGGGGGTCGAGGGCGTCGAGGGGAAGTCACGGCGACGTCGAGCGCGGCCCCGAGCGGCGGCGCACGGCAGATGCCCGCGGCGGCGCTCCGCGGACGGCGGCGGCGACTCCGGCAGGTACAGGGTAGGGGACCGTGTCTAGGAGGTTCAGGAGAGCGTGGGGAGGCTAGCCATGGCAGTGGGAGGGGCTAGATGAGAGAGGTGCGAGCAGGGCAAGGTGGTGGCCGTGGTGGTCACCCCTCGGGCTAGATCTCGAGCCAGGGCTTCTTAGGGCTAGGGTTTGGGTTTCTTTTGCTTTGGGGAGGTAGAGTGAGGTATGAGGAGGTGCAGGGCGTGAGGAGGTGCCCTCTGGACTTGTGTAGGCTTGAGTCCAAGTGGGTGTGCAAGGTTTGGCAAAGGCATGGGCTTGCCTTGCCCCTTGGGGTGTCTCCATGGGTGGCCTGGCTTCTAACTGGTGCCATGAGGTGAATAAGGGTACAAGGTGGTGAGCAAGGCCACAGTAAGGGCCAAGGGATGGGCAAAAGTGAGAATCCACACTATTCCAACCACTATGTGTGACCTCACCATTAGTCAACATGCCACCTCATTTTCTCTCTCCCTAGCTGACCAAAAGAGGATCCAATGCCCCTTCCAGAAGTTCCATAACATTGTTTTTCGAGTTGGCAAGGTGGCAAGGCTTGGATCAGTACCCACAAGATAAAACATCAAGTTTAAAAGTGTAATCACTGTTCTGTCAGAAAAATTCAGTTAGACAGTTTTCTGAATTTTTTCTAAGTGCTGGAAAAACAGACAGAGATAGCAAAAGTTGGAGTTGTTTTCAGGGTTCAAATGCTTTCCAAAATTTGTTTTCAAAACATGGACTTGTTAACCATGTTATATACTTTCAGAAACAACTTTTGGAAACAATTTTGAAATAGTTTAAGGCCATGAAAACAATGTGGAAAAAGGTATACTTTCTGTTTTTATCTGTTTCTAAAAACTGCCTTAATTTTATACCACAAAAACAACAAGCAAAAGATAGTTTTTATTTATCCCAAAATAAAAGTGAGCTTATGGATTTGTAGTACATATATCAAGGATTAATTAGAAGTCAAGAAATCATAAAATAACAATCTCTAGCTTGGTGAAAACAATGGTAGAAAACAGGTACTTGGCTTTATTTTCAGGAATTGTTTTCTATAGGAAAGTTAAGAGAAAACCTTCATAGATCATCTTGGGAACTTGTTTTCTTGGATCCAACAAGGTTATAAGTTTGTTTTAAGATGCAAACAAGAATGGTCCAAGTCTTGGAAAGAAAATCCACTCAAATATTAATAAGAAAACATTTGGGAAAAATATCAGGAATATTTTTCAGAAACATAAGGTGTTGGTTTTATAATGAAACAAAACTTATGTTGCAAATATGATTAGGATCATAACACAAGTTATTTAAAACAATCATGTTGTTGTAAACATTACTTTGTTGGCCCTAATAGTTGACTCCTTGAGCCCAGATCAAGGGTCTAAAAACTGGGATGTGACAGACCTTCCCCCCTTACCAGAATCTCGTCCCGAGATTCGCAGGCAAGCGAAAAAAGAGGGTATGGTCAAATAACAATGTTAGATGATTTGTTTACAAAACATGTTTTGGTGTTTTGTAACCTTATTTACAGGGGCTTCCCCCCTTTGATTTTTCTTACCAGAATTCCCTGGTAAATTTGTTTTCTTTACAAAGGTTTGGGTGCCATGGTCTAAACCTCGAACATATTGCTCCTTAAAACCATGATATCAAACCAGGGGTTATTCTTCTAGGTAAAACTCATATGATCAAATTAATGGATATCCATCAACATTTAAGAAGTATGAGCTTTCCATTGCTCACTGTCTAAAAATCCAGGAAAATCCACTACCTTCCTCTTAACCTATTATAGTTAATTCCCAAAACATTTGTTTTCCTCAAAGGTAGTTTATCTAGATCATAAAGCTATAACAACTCTGAGAACTATCATCTTTACAAGTTTTCTTTCTAAAACTCCAAGCTCATATTGATTTTTCCTAAAATCTATCATCATCAATATATATACACCAATCTTTCTAAGCCTCAAACGAGTTCTACTATCTCATACTGTAGAATCTGGTTCCGCCAACACATATATACGGGAGATATTGTCTACTAGTAATGATCATAGTTTACCCATCTAATATTTTTTCCAACCTTTCACTACTTCAAAAATAGCTATAGAATCATTCTAAGGCACCTTTCCCTTTGTTTTTGGAAAAAGTTGATTACACGTTTTCTTTTTAAACGGTGATAACAAACTCTTGTAATATATCAACTCTATAAGTTACTTTGTAAGGTATTTGGTTTTAGATACCACTTCTGTAGGGTATTTAAACGAAAGCTTGATGAGCCAACACTGTAAGGTTTTAAGCTTACGATTTGATGAGGTTATATTATCAATTGGTAAGGTCTCCAATTCTGTAAGGCCTTGAACTAGAATTTTATGAAACCATTTTACTAACTCAGTAGAGTGGCACAACTTTATGTGGCAAAAATTTAATTTACTCTGTAGGGTGTTATACAAAAATTACACGAGATTTTTGTTAGTATCGTTAAATATTAAAAAAAAATTTACTTAGCCTGACGTGACACTTCTAGTGTCCCATTTACGTCGGGTTTTCTCAAGGTGCGACGATAAACAAAACAAGGGGGTTCACCGGTGTGGTTTGAAACGTACCATTGGCTGTGGCAGGGGTCGAAGATGCTCCCGCAACATCATCTCTGTCGCGAGGTCCACTCATCAGATTCTTGTGTTTCTTCTGGGCTGGACCCTGGGTTTCTTGGGTTTCTTGGGTTTCTTCAGGATGAGATAGAATACGGTTCTTATTGGGACAACTGCGAGCATAGTGTCCTTCCTGTCTACAGGCAAAACAACCCTTAATTTTAGGCTTGACTTTCACCCGTCCCCTCGAAGATTGCTCAGACCAAGCCGGATCATACTCCCTCTGGGGACAATTACGAGCGAAGTGCCCTTCCGTCCCACAGACAAAACACTCTTCAGTCACCCATAGACTAGTTTCTCCTGGCGTCACCATCTTCCTTTTGCGGCTCTCTCCAGCAAGCAGTTGCTGGTATTCTCTCATAAGGAACATAGTATTCTCAGCGTTGGTGGTGGCAAGCTGAATCAACTGTTCCAGGATAGCATGGGTGGCGATGCGCTCAGCTCGAGCGGCTTCACGCATTTCCTTCAACAGAGCAAACAGTTGAGCAACTGTCGGCTCAGGTGACGGAGGTGGATTGCTGGCCATGCTGAAGAAAAAGAACGGTGTAAGACGATAATAACTAAAGGTGGTCTTGGTTTTAAAGGCTCGTGACATATACCGGCTCATAGCGGACATGAGAACGGTAGGTAACACGACAACAAGCAAACATTGACGAAACTAAAACCAACTCAAACCCAGATTAACACGTATGTGAAAAACGAGTCTTAACAAGCATAACTTATCTTAATGGTTCACAAGGCTACCAGATAAGGCTTTCAACACAATAACAAGTCCTAACAACTCCATATAAGTTAGGAAGCAAGATAGAATAAAACACAAATTCATTCCAACCAGGAGCGCACAAAGAAATAACAACAGGAAAAACTGCTGTTTTCTATATCTTTTATAACCATTCCATCGTCCACTTAATTTCTAAACCCCGAATTTCATAGTACCTACAATGTCTACCAAGTTTTTGGTCTCCAAAGTAGATACACATGATATCTTATTGACTAGTAAACGACTAGGTTATCCTTTTATTTTCTCGTGACTTCTCCTTTTTACCAACTAGATTTAAAAAGTGCCGTAAGTCACTTAATTCCTTGGTTTAGAAAGAGTTGTTAGTATTTCACATGCTTTGGTTAGGTGTCAACCTAAGATTAGACAAAGCATGTTAGTCTTGTTAGCTTTTTATTTAATAATGTTTGTCCGACAAGATACGACTAGCGTCATCGTACGTCGGATATTGAATCGTGCTCTTTTGATTGGCTTTTGAGGGGGTTGCGCATCATGGCGTGTGTAGACTTCTTTTGCACCTTTCCCTAGAGGAGGGAGGTATATAACTTTTTAAAAGGGGATTTCTCTAGTTTGGTCTTTTAAAAGGGGACCTAATAAGGTGCAATGTTTAGCCAACATGGTAAAGAGAGTCTTTTGCAAACAGGCAAAACATAGAGGTTCTGGTCAGTATAGGTTGGTTTTCTTCATGCCTTTTTTTCTATGAAGGTTGTCGTTGGTGGAGCTTTATCTGTTGGAGTGCAGCATTGGTAGCAACGCTAGCAGCTCGTGTGGCTTGATGGTCCTCTATTATTAGGTACAAAGGTGCTTTCCTTAATGGTGGTGGTTCACGACGGTTGGCATTATGAAGCGACAACAAGCATAAGTCTAAGCAACCAATTCTTGTTTTTGAATACTATACAAACATTTTTGCTTGCAAAAATTTTAACATGAGGCGATTCAAAAACAAGAGCGGGGCAATCACAAATTTGCAAAATTTGGGCACCCTACAAACATATAGAAGCCTAGATGGACCAAATCTACACCACACAATAGCACAAAGTCCTACGGACACACATAAGCAAGCCATAACAAACAAGACTCCCTTGGGGATACGTCGGGGAAGGCGACTCATGGGGTAATCGCTAAATTACTCCAAACTAGACTGATCCAAAAATAATCCTAGAAGTGGCTGAAGAACTATATCTACTTCTGACCAACATCACTGTAGAGCTATGCAATTATTTTGGTCTTCTCGGGACATCGACAAGCATACAAGTTTTTGTATGAAAACAAGATAAAAAGAAGTAAAGTTTTGATAAAACTTTATGCAACAATCTGTTTTTGAAACTCCAACTGTTTTCTGGACAGAAAACTTCAAAGACGAGAGACGTTTCAAAAACAGAGCGGAGCAGTTGCAAACAAGTAAGAAATAAACTCTTAACCGAGAGAGATACCAATTCTGTAAGGCCCGCCCTTCGAACCACTGTTCAAGGACGCCCTTGATATGCATTTATAATCTTTTGAAAAGATAATAAGGAGGAAAAATATACTAAAATTCCCTCAGATAAAAATAATTTAGAGGGTAAATAGGTTTTTACTCAAAAATATTTTTTTCTTTCCTATCTGACGTCCATGCTAACTAAGGTCTCCTAAGGTCAGGATGGCTCTGATACCAACTCTGTAAGGACCCCAGACCGGCAGTCTGAAACCCTACGTATGCATACATTCACGATCCCAGAAAGATCAGTCGTGAACAACATACAAAGTTGGCACACAGAATACATCATCCATTACACGAATACATAAAGGTATTTCACAAATGATCACATGATCAAGACTAAAACATCTGCCACGCAGGGCAGGCAACTTAACAAACACAGCGGAAGACAAATAAAAACATAACGTAGCTGAGCCCATGTCACGCCTTAACCTACAGGCTGCTGACCGGGAGACGAGCCTAATTCGCACAGTCGTCAACTCCGTACTTCTCTTCATAGATCTCCTTCGGAGACTCCTTCTCCAAATCTGATAAGTAGATACCAGGGGCGAAACCATAATGAGTACATTTGAATGTACTCAGCAAGACATCCATCATATCACTTACCAACATGCAAGTATGCTTATATGGTGGAATAGGTAGGCTATAAATATGGTTCACTATCAATGGTGTTCATATATGATGACACCACAGTTGCAGTCAGGTTAATCTGTATCTTCGTTGAAGAAGATACTTCAGAATAAAATAATATAGTTTTATTTCTCTTGTAGATATCACATGTACAAGAGGTTTTATAAAGTTTTGTTAAAGAATATTTTCTCTTTGCAAAACTTCTTGGAATCAGTTTCCAGAGTTCTTGCGTAGAGTAGAAAAGGTTTTCTTTGCAAAACATTTTGTTTTGTATAACAACATCTGGCTTTCCATCATCAACGATACCTCCACGGTATAAGTTTCCATTCCTTTCCGAACTTCACAAGTTCATCATTTCCTTTCCAAAGATTCCCTTTCAAAAACTCTTTTTGAAAACAGTGACACAATGCTAGCTACATGGCCATTCAACTGTCCATATCCGAGGACGCGGCTTCTTCGAAAAAGTTGTACTCTGCAGAGGTGTACACATCCACCAGATCCAGTACACCTCCCGTGAACAATCACGGACTGTAACAACAGTATGTAAACATCAGGTATCTGATCATAACCATCCACTATGTTCAAGCTAGGATATGCCTATCTCTCAGTTGAGTTTTCCGACATCCCCGGCACCGAGCTAATCCCCGCCAAGTCAGGATGCCTCATCTGATGCATCCGGAGGGAAAATTAATCCCACACTTTATATGCCTCAACATTGGGAGTTTTGACGACCTTCGGTTCGAGGGTACGACGCCCCTTATAGCAAGTGAGATAGCACACACTAATAAGAACAAACTTCAAGTTAAGCCCCGTGCCCATGTTAGGGTAGGGTGGCAGTACGGTAAAGGTTGTCCGGCGAAGACTAGGTTATGTGTCATTTTTGAAAACACCACCTTCTCAAAAATGACTACTTCCACATTCCTCCGGAGAACAAGGATCCGCCTTTTCTCCGGGTTTTTCCGTAAAGCCTTTGTTTCGTAGAATCACAATTTTAGGGTGTCCACTTAGGGACGAATATATTTGATGGTAATAAATACCATATGGTGGCCTATGGGCTTGGTATTACCAAGTTTAACTACTGGCATAATAGTAACCTATATACTAGTATAGTAGTAATAGCCACATCAAAAATAGTTTTGATAATCAAGTTTTTGAAAATCTTCAGAGGTAAAACATGCATGATATTTAATGATAAGTATTGTATCAGCAAGCAATCAGGATGCTTGCCTGGTATCTCTTTGTGTCCCTGGTTTTGGAGTGACTGGAACTTGAAACACAGCTTCCCGACACTTCCTTCCTCTTCGTTTTCTAACGTCGTAAAAAGAATAAAGGACACACATTCAGAACCAAACAAGACAAACAAGGCTACAAGTAATACATACAGCAAGCAATCAAGAAGTACCACCCAAAGTTCTCAATTTTTCCCTTAAGAAAAATTGGCATAAAAACTATAGTTGGAAAAATCTGCTTTTTCCTATTGTTCATGTGTGGCCAATTCAATGATTTTTGGTTAAGAACACCATGGACCAGTGGGGTAAAGCACATGTTACTAGACAGTAGGGTGTCACATAAAACACATTTTGATGTCTAAAAATTCCCACAACAATCTCTATGGCTAGCACACATAATCTGCTAAATTACTCAAGTGGTGAAATAAGCTCATGACAACAAGTCAAACCTATTTTTCCACCACGAGGCAAACATACCAGTGGGTGTTCCACTAGCTAATATGCTCACCAAGAGGTTAATAAGCCTCTGGTCACTTTTATAAAAGTGCTCAAAACAAAACAAACAAACAAGTAAACACACCACAATAGAATCAACTATTTATTCACTATGTTCTTGTTTACTAGAAGTTTTGGAATCCATCAATCATGAAAATTTAGCAACCAACCAGTAGCTAATCACCAATGAATCTATTCATAAAAATAGTCTAAAACACAATCTTCACTCAAGACAATAATCTTATTAAATAACATAAAAACAAAACTGCACTCATAGCATACTAGTATGGAAAATTCTATACAAACATGCTATAAGGAATATTTGTATTCTACAACTATAGCACAAGAAACTAAATGATTCATGGCATCATAACAGAATTAATAACTTCATAAATATGCTATAATAAACTCATATACTCATAAAACAAAAGATGACACACTAGAGCAAAATTCACCATTTTCTAGTGGTGACACTAGTTCAACACTAGGGAAGCAAACAATGCTACTATGATGCTTAATTATAAACAAGCAAGTCATGATCATAAAATGTATCTAATAACAGTACATAAAACTTACACATGCTAGCAAGCACAAACATCAAAACAATCCCATGAAACATCTATTAAACATGCATAAATTAATTCTAGTAATTTATGTTTTTCTTAAACAATTACTAGCAAGCAAGCAAGGTATAACTTACACAACCAGTAGCTATGCAATACAAGAAAAGTTATCTAAACCTTTTCAAAAATCCAAACACTCAATTTAAAATCATTCACAAACAATCTATCAATCAAAAGGAATTTAGTTTATTTGCAAATAATTTAATTTAGCACTCAATAATGAATCATCTCTTAACAAGATACTCAGAAGGAATATCATGATAACAAATGGATCACACCTAACATATTAGTATAAACTTATAATAAATAAACTTCTCACTTGCATAAGTGAAAACAAACCATTATATTTTCCATGGTGGAAAATATTCCTATCAACCACATAATGAAAACATGTTAATTTCTCACATGGGCATAGTTGGGAATTTTCATCCACAACCAAGATGCAATGGGACCAGTGGGTTATGGGCCCATTTATATCAAGGTAAATGAGGTTCTAAGCCTCTGGTTACTCATGACAAAAATTAGTATAGCAAAATAAAACAATGCTATTTATTCTAGTGCATACAAGACTAGTGCATAAGAATAACAAAACCTACACATGCTTCACCTTAAAAATACATGCAAGCTATCAGAGACAAAAGCATCAAAATAACAGTACCAAAATGGTACTGGATCTATAGCAAGCATAGCACAAAAATTATCAAGGTATTAACACAAGGATCTAGCTCTCACAATAATCCCAAAGAATTAAACACTAGAACAATAACAAATGCTACTCATGCTTTGCTATAAGATCACATGCAAGTTAATGAAGATAATAGCATATAAATCACAGTACCAAAATGGTACTGGACTCAACACAATCATAGCACAAAAAAGGTAACAATCACACAAGGAGTTGGTTCACATAAAACATCAAATAAATAATCTAGTGAAACAACACATGCTACTTCTTTAGCCATAACATAATGCAAACATGCACACACTTTGTGTGGTAGATGTACTGCAAGGAAACAACCTAATAACAAGATTCAACACATCTCTACAACCTAGGAACAAAGATTAAGTCAACCAAGCATTTCATTGTAACAAAAACAATTAAATAAATCAAAACAGAAAAACTTCTGTTTTCTAAATCTGTCCACCAAAAATAATCTAGAGCTAAAAAAATTAATCTAAGCTAGGTTAAGATAGATCTACTCAATACCAAACTCATCCAATTGGGTTTGCTCCAAAATTCATTTTTAAACTCCTTGTAAAAATCAAAGAAAAGGCTACTGGTCCTTTAGCAATTTGGATGGCATTTTCATTATACAACTCTCCTGGATGTGAGGTTTGGCTCATTGGATAGACATTTTCAATACCTATCCAGATCAGTTGAGTTTGTTCCATTTGATTATATATTTTAAAAGTTATGTCCAAAACATTCTCAGAGATAGTCTGTGGCAAAACAGTCATTGTGTCCAAAGTATTTGCCCAAATCCAGATCTGCAAATTTTGCATGGTTTGGATTTCATGTAGGTAAGTCCCTGATTTTTCTCAGATTTTATTATGCTCATTTAGTATTTTATACAAGCCTAAAGTGAAAGCCTCAGATCTGTAAAAAAAAATAAATGAATAAAACAACACAGCGTGGGCTGGGTCCACTGCGGCTGCGGCCCAGCTAGCGGCAGCGCAGCCCACAGCGCGTGCGCGCGCGGGGGCAGGCGCGGGAAACGGTCGTTTTGAAGGGAACCGTCGATCTCAGATCGAACGGCGCTGGTGCATCTCCTTCCTCCCGACCCTCTCTCTCTCTGCCTCGAACGGCCGGCGACGAGAACGGCTCGGGGAGCTCACCTAGGGCTCGGGGAGGGGTGGCGCGAGCTCGGGGAGGCTGCAGGGGGTCGAGGGCGTCGAGGGGAAGTCACGGCGACGTCGAGCGCGGCCCCGAGCGGCGGCGCACGGCAGATGCCCGCGGCGGCGCTCCGCGGACGGCGGCGGCGACTCCGGCAGGTACAGGGTAGGGGACCGTGTCTAGGAGGTTCAGGAGAGCGTGGGGAGGCTAGCCATGGCAGTGGGAGGGGCTAGATGAGAGAGGTGCGAGCAGGGCAAGGTGGTGGCCGTGGTGGTCACCCCTCGGGCTAGATCTCGAGCCAGGGCTTCTTAGGGCTAGGGTTTGGGTTTCTTTTGCTTTGGGGAGGTAGAGTGAGGTATGAGGAGGTGCAGGGCGTGAGGAGGTGCCCTCTGGACTTGTGTAGGCTTGAGTCCAAGTGGGTGTGCAAGGTTTGGCAAAGGCATGGGCTTGCCTTGCCCCTTGGGGTGTCTCCATGGGTGGCCTGGCTTCTAACTGGTGCCATGAGGTGAATAAGGGTACAAGGTGGTGAGCAAGGCCACAGTAAGGGCCAAGGGATGGGCAAAAGTGAGAATCCACACTATTCCAACCACTATGTGTGACCTCACCATTAGTCAACATGCCACCTCATTTTCTCTCTCCCTAGCTGACCAAAAGAGGATCCAATGCCCCTTCCAGAAGTTCCATAACATTGTTTTTCGAGTTGGCAAGGTGGCAAGGCTTGGATCAGTACCCACAAGATAAAACATCAAGTTTAAAAGTGTAATCACTGTTCTGTCAGAAAAATTCAGTTAGACAGTTTTCTGAATTTTTTCTAAGTGCTGGAAAAACAGACAGAGATAGCAAAAGTTGGAGTTGTTTTCAGGGTTCAAATGCTTTCCAAAATTTGTTTTCAAAACATGGACTTGTTAACCATGTTATATACTTTCAGAAACAACTTTTGGAAACAATTTTGAAATAGTTTAAGGCCATGAAAACAATGTGGAAAAAGGTATACTTTCTGTTTTTATCTGTTTCTAAAAACTGCCTTAATTTTATACCACAAAAACAACAAGCAAAAGATAGTTTTTATTTATCCCAAAATAAAAGTGAGCTTATGGATTTGTAGTACATATATCAAGGATTAATTAGAAGTCAAGAAATCATAAAATAACAATCTCTAGCTTGGTGAAAACAATGGTAGAAAACAGGTACTTGGCTTTATTTTCAGGAATTGTTTTCTATAGGAAAGTTAAGAGAAAACCTTCATAGATCATCTTGGGAACTTGTTTTCTTGGATCCAACAAGGTTATAAGTTTGTTTTAAGATGCAAACAAGAATGGTCCAAGTCTTGGAAAGAAAATCCACTCAAATATTAATAAGAAAACATTTGGGAAAAATATCAGGAATATTTTTCAGAAACATAAGGTGTTGGTTTTATAATGAAACAAAACTTATGTTGCAAATATGATTAGGATCATAACACAAGTTATTTAAAACAATCATGTTGTTGTAAACATTACTTTGTTGGCCCTAATAGTTGACTCCTTGAGCCCAGATCAAGGGTCTAAAAACTGGGATGTGACAGGCGACGAGGGACAGGGGGGAGCAAGCGCCCCGGCGACGCCCCAGCGACGACGACGACGACGGCGGCGACTACAGCCAGGCGATCGCCGCCAGCCTCGGCCTTAAATAGTTTGTTCTAGTTTAAATTTTTCGTTCTAGCTTTAAATTCGCGCCGAATATGTACGCAGTTTTCAAATTTCAATAAAATTCGACTAGTTTTGCAATTGCGTTTGTTTTGCGCCGATTCTTGGGCTCGGGACGCGAATGGGAAACGCGTCCCCCCAGGTTCCAGAATAGCGCCGTTTAGCGCCGCGGCGGCCCCAAAACGGCGGCGTTTTGGGCCCTGGGGGGGCGCAACGGCTGGAGATGCCCTTAGAGAGGCAAGGGACTCTGAGACTTTAGGAGCTTCAATTTTCTCTCCTGCTGCCCAATAAGCTTCAGCATCCAGTTTATGCTGAGCCGGGTCGCTGTTGCCATGTGCATGGGCAATTATAGCCTCCACAAAGTCGATGTATAAATGCCTGTCTGCCCTGAATCAGACCAACACCCAAAGGATCATTGATCATGAGTTCCATATATATACTCCCTCCGTCCTAAATTAATTGACTTTTGTCTAACTTTAAGACAATTAATTTGGAACGGAGGGAGTACATACTGTTCACTGAGGTGTAATGCTCGATATATTGATTATGACCTATGAGTTCTGATCACGTACGTACGCTTCACATATTATTGGCATGGCACCACAGTTGTAGTTTGTGAGACAAGTAAAGAAAAGAAATCATCAACAGAAAATAAACCAGATTGTTGCAGGCTGGGATAAGATGCATGGAAGGAACATGACAAGCATACAAGGAAAAAAAATCTCCAACTCCTATACAAGCAAAAGGCAATATACTGAAAGCTAAGAGGGAAGTTTTCTGTTTAAACTGCTAAAAAGCCAGGAGGATCAAAGGGGCTGAGGCACTTGGATCTCTTCTATGGCACACGACTTTACTTCCAAGCAGCAGGATATGCAGCGAGACTGCGCGTTAAAGGAGGAGAGGTGGGTGCAACACGGTATCAAGAAATGTCTAGAAGTATCTCTATCTTCTCTACTATTTAAAAGAAAGATTTGGTTCCGTCTTCTCCCACATCGCGATACGTCGCCCCTTGGTCGTGCTCCGTTGCGTTACGTCCTTTGTCGCCCCTCTCCCTCTAGCATTCTGGCCCCACCCTAGTGGCACGTGTTACCCCCTCCTGCAGTGCACCCTCCTCTCTCTCTCCACCTGCGACCAGTCGCCCCCCTCGCCTCTGACACCTCCTCCTCCAACGCATCAACACACCGGCTGCCGGATCTGGCGTCACCTCCTCCACCACCCTGATTCGGCCTCGAATGGAGGCCTGACGCCCTCCCCAGATCGCGAGAAATACCGGCAGCGTAGAGGCGCAACTCAAGGCATGGTGGCCTGTATCCGGCATAGGTGCCCGAGATCTAGGCATAGACTCCTAATCCGACCTCCCTCAGGCATGAAGTCCTTTATCTGGCATAGGTGCCCGAGATCTAGGCATGGACTCGAGAGTCGACCTCCCTGCTTGATCTGAATTTTTTCTTGCCCCCTTTTTTCTATTTTATGAACCGTGATAGAAAGCATGCGGGAAGGCAACGGAGATGGGCGCCGGCGACCAAGTCAATCAGCCGGACACCAAGATGGGGACCAGCGACAAGGCCAACCAACAGGATACAGAGATGGGCACCAGCGACCCAGCCAATTAAAATCAACCAGACACCAAGATGGGAACAAGCGACCAAGCCAATAATCTTGCAGGTTTGCCCCTACCCTATGCTTTGTTGATCCCCATCTCAATCGTGTTGTGGCTTTCAGTTCAGAGCTAAGGAATTTGCAGGCTTTACCTGCAATCTTATTTTGTGGTTCTGCATTTTTTTTTGCACAAATGCAGCCTTTATTTTAGAGTGTAGCAAGTTTCCCTCATTGTTTTATTTTACTACTAACTTGTTGGACAAGAGTCGCAAGATTTAATAAAATTATACGATCTTCAGATCATGAATAATCTGCCTTTTTAATTTCGAGCACCGTCTTGAACATGATGTGTCCTGTGGCATCCCAAAAACAAACCCTTATCTATTTATTAGATCAGGATGAGTCATTGGACGATGTTACTGCATATACATCTGTTGTTTTGCTAGACTGAGTGAAATTTTCCTTCCATGATGACTGGTAGGTAAAGTTGCCACAATAGCGAGATTATATCATCCTTTAAGCCAACCAGGAAACAAATGTTGTGCTGACTGTGTTTATCCAGATCCAAAATGGGTATGAGTATCCTTGAACAAATGTTTTATAACTTTAGGTACCACAAGGATACTGGTTGTCGGGTGACAAGTTTTTATGCATCTGGAGTTCCAAGGCAATTTGGACAAATGTTTGATGGTATCCCATGAAGAAATTTTCTTGAAAAGCTAAGCTATTCTCTACTTTTGCTTCCTAATTGGTTTAATGAAATCCTGATGGATACTTTGGTGTCGTTCCTTTTGTCAGAAGACATGTGAAAGCTTTGATGCAGTATACGTCATACATTATCAGAAATGGTATCTAATTAATTAGAGCTCAACCTTTATATCTGTTTTTAGTACGCGTCGGCTTAGATGGCTTACACGTCTTAAATGGTACACTCTTATACTCTTATTCATTTATTTTTCAGGTTGCCACCTTCGGTAAGATTCTAGGACCAATAGGATTGATGCCTAAACCCAAAGTTGGTACTGTTTCTCCAAACAATACACATGTATTGAACAGACTTTATTTTGTTTTCCAAAGCGTAAAAAATGTTTAAAATAAGTAGTTTCACCACATGAATTTTATTAATACAGAGAACTCAGGATCACTCTTTGTCTGTTGTGTGCTGCACTATGTTAATCCTGCGAACTGATCGACATGTCTTATCGGAACATACCGAGGAAAGTATGGTTCCACACAAGACATATTTATACTTTGTGAACCTTCTTGCTGAACTATTAGGTGATTGTGTTTAAATTATGTTTTCTACTTGGCTCATGTGGTGAAGTACTAGATCGTGTTCTCTGTTAGGTGATTGCAGTGGCCAGGCAAATGATATTTGTCGCTGAATGATGCCATGGATATTCTGATGTTTTCCTCTGACCAAATGCATATTTTCCAATTTGACTGTGCAAGAGGTTGGTCCGCATAAAAATCCAAGTATTTGGATAGTTATTTAGTCATATTAGCACCGGCCTTTATTCGCTTCAAATTTATCTTTGATTTCAGGTCTGCCACTTAATATCACTCTGCGACAAACTATTTGAATTCATTTTTTAAATTCAGCTGTGCCACTTCATGGATACTTATATGGGCTGTCCTTAGGTCCCTTTTTAAGTGTCCTCCTTTCACAGTTTCTCCTCAAAGTATGTCCATTTCCAATATTCTGAATGATGGTTTCATGACTCGAAGAGAAGGTTTTTGCTTTTTGCGCTGCAATTCAAAATTATTTGGTTTCGACTTACTCGTTGGATTCTAGAAAAATGACATTCCAGTCCTGCTACCATGGTTTTGTTTCAGTGAATTCCTACCAAACGACCCTATCGTGCTTCTACTAAATCCACTTGTCAATTAGAAGACGAAGACAAGGTCTCGTGGCGTCACGACTTTGACGCTTCAGGCTCTTGTGCTCGTCCTCCTAAGAAGTTGCACGCAGGCGTTGGGCGAGTAGATGAATAGTGCCGTCAAGAAGAGGATGGCCCTTGGACGTTCCACACTGGGTGCGGCCATCTGACTAATGTGCTCTTGACATGATAGGTTTTCGGAAGGTCTGGTGATATGTTTATTTTAACTTGGTCCAGTGTATTTCATTGGCGAGGGAGTCGGGCATGTGCTAAGAAAACTTGATAGCTGAGAGGTGAAATTCAGACTCATGTTTATTGGTGGTGTAATTTAGCACACCCCACGTGTGAATTAATTTAATAGACATCAAGTCTGATTCAAGTTCTTTAACGTTGATGCGATCGATAATCTAAAATTGTTGTCTTGGTCATTTTACAGTGATCAATTCAACACTTCCTAATAACAATATATGTTTATAGTGAGCACCAACTCATAGGAAGCGCCCTGGGCATCAATCATTGTGTGCTGCCTGAAGGCTACCATCTTGGGAACTTTGTGAATGAAATTTTCAAATTTAAGGGAAAACCTATTTGTTCAATATATGGTTCACTTTCTTTGACCAGGCTATCGTGATAAATAGTTCAGATCTAAATAATCACATGAGTCATTTGTTTTAATAGTCTGGTTAGTCTAAAATCTGAATTGTTCAGAAAAAACACTCCTACACGTGAGTATAAATGCAAATGACACGCACTGTAAGTGCTGTCATAGTGAGCTGTATGCTGTGAAGTAGAGCGATGACATTGAAACTAAGCGAAGAAATGGATTGGCATATTGAAACTAGAGTGAAGAAATGGATTGAGATAAAAGAGAGAAAAAAAACAACTTTTTTGTCTTATGAAAAGTGGGATAAATACAACTACACTTATATTGCTATTATGGTCCCTGTAGCAACGCACCTATTTTAACATCCACTTAAAAATTGTTGTTTCTTCCCTTTTGCATGAAGTCATTTGGACATAATGTACCTTTTGTCCACCTCATTAGTGCAAGTGGAATGATAAGATTAGATGTTATTTCAATGGAAGCTTGGAAGTCCGTGGCCTCTAGAATTTCTTATTAACTACGTGGGCTTAATCCATTATATTACGCATGTGGCATGGTGATTTTTGAATTATTTACACTTATCTTCCTGTAACCTGCCCAGCAATGGGGATTTTGCGTAGATCCATAATGGCATGGTCATTCTATACTTTTGACCTTGCACTACTAAGAATCCTTTTCCCACTATATTGAACTTGCCTCTTATAACTGTGCTCTTCCTTCTATTTCTTGGCAGAACTAGATAACAAGACACTCAGAAGAAGAACATGATCAGAAGGTATCTCAGGCTGAAACAGAGGCAGAAAACGACCAAGCAGGCCAAGAAGCAGAGCTCATGCGTGCGGATATCAAGAGGCTCAATGAGCATAATCAGAGCTGCAGAATCACGAGAGGAGAAGGGAGTGAGTCATGTTGGCTGCGGAGAAAAGGAGAAGGGGAGTATAAGAGCAGGAAGGCGAAGGGAAGGAGGGGGGGTTCATGAAGTTGGGGCTAATTTCAGCACAAACGTCAAGGTCAATAATGATCACTGGAATCAAGGACGTACCAGATTCTCGACAGGTGAGCATCCCAGCAAACTCAAGTCACATTGTCAACCATTTGCTCCACCTGGGTGCCAGTGGCAGCAGATCTAAACCCTTCCTGAGCCTCCCTTCAAGTCTTTTTGGAGGGGTTGTCCTCAGGCTACACCGTGTTGTTCTTGAGCTACTATACGAGTCGTTGTATCATTGTTTATGTTTAATTCATTATTTTGATGATCATTGCTTATGTTTGTGTTTAATTCATTATTTTGCCACTTTTTGCATGTTGCAATTCCTTTTGTCCTCCATCCAGATTGCAAAGAGCCCTGCAGCTTAGTAAGATTTCGAAATTTCATTAATAGGGGACATAAGATTTATTTGGTCGTGGATAGTGTAGTTGACCTCACAACAAATCGAATGGTACTATCTTGTTATGTTCCTACAAAGTAAAGTAATGTTTTAAAAAGAAAGTTCATGGCTTGGGATGGAAGATCACAATGCTTGAGGAAGCACATGAATAATGAATATTTCGACTGATCTTGCCTCCATGGCGATTTGCTATAGTTGGAGAAAATACTGGCGTAGAGACTATTGTGACAGTTGGAGAAAATATTGGCGTAGAGACTATTGTGACAGGGGAAGCAATGATCTAAAACATGATTGTATCAACATTAATTGTATTCTTTTTCTCTTGGATCTATGGTATTATAACTTAAATTTTAAGTGAATTTTGACTATTGTGACAGGGGAAGCAATGATCTAAAACATGATTATATCAACATTAACTGTATTCTTTTTCTCTTGGATCTATGGTATTACTACAACTTAAATTTTAAGTGAATTTTGTTTACATATTCACAAGGAAAACAAATTTTAGTACCCGTGGCATCGCACGGGAATTCAACTAGTTCATATTAAAAGAGATTTACAGCCTTAGCATCCACCGTATTAAGAGGGGATATTTAACAGGGTGCCATCAGTTGGCACCACGACCTCAGTTTTACCCCTAGCGCCGAATCGACCTCAGTTTTGCCCCTAGTCAGTGCGCAAGGACTGCTTTGGCTGCTCCAACCGTTACTTTCTGCCGCCCGTTAGAATCCTGACCTGTGGGACCCATCATAGAACCGTTGGCGCGGCCTATGGGCCCCAGCTGTTGAGCGTTGGCGCGGCTTGTGGGCCCAACTGTTGACCGTTGGCGCGGTTTGTGGGCCCCAGCTGTTGACCGTTGCTTGCGTCCGGCGGTTTAAAAGCGGCGGAGCTCGCGGCGGTGAGCAGGAAATCAGCCGAACTTCTCAGGCAGCGCGTCCCCTTCTTCTCCGGCGGCATGTCGTCGACCTCTGCTTCCGAATCGCCCTCTAAATGGCCGCGCTTCGGGCCAGTTCCGCTGGGAAGATGCCCTGCCTGCCCACGGACGGCGTCCCTGCAGCGGCGGGTCACCGCGAGCGACAAGAACGGCAACCGCGGGCGTGAGTATGTGAAATGCGAGAGCAAAGAACAGCTTAGGGAGGTGAGATCTGTGTTCCGCCCTGTCAATTTCGTTTGTTTTCCCTCAATTTTCAGCCGATTTGGGTTTTCAGCCGATTTGGGTTTTCGTATTTGCAGGATCTTCTTCCATGTGACCATTTCGAGTGGCTTGAGGACTACATAAAGAGGATTCAAAAGGAGGACAAAAAAAGGTGCCCAATTTGCTACCGGCGGTGGAGCAATTGGGATCTGCTACGGTGCACAATAGGGTGCAGAAGGACGAGTTCAAGAAGATGGCAAAACAGCTGGAGACGCTTGTCGATCTAAACAAGCAGAGCAATATGATGGCTGCATTTTTTTATTTATGTGCAATTGTTCTTGGAATTGTGTATTTGCAGATCATTAGTCAAAAATAATGTAGTTAGTGTTGTAGTTAGCTTTACATGGTCAATTTGAGTATGGCTAAGAGTTGGAATAAATGCGTCAGGAATCCAGCCCTGATTTGATTTGTTTCAATTCGTTTTCATTTCAGTTCAGTTTTCAGTGTTCAGTTCAGTTTTCAGTGTTCGTATGTACAGATTCAGTGTTCAGTCCAGTTCCGGTTCAGTTCAGGATAAAAGGGCAGACCCATCTAAAAGCAAGACAGGCCCAATGTTAAATGAGCCCCAACGTATACTAGCACGAACAAACAGTGGGCAAAAATAATTTAAACATTGGACAAATATAATTTAAACATTTGGACAAAAATAAATTTATAATTTTGGACAAATATAATTTAAACATTCGGACAAATATAATTTAAACATTGAGTTCATTTGAACAAATAGAATTAAAAATAACTTAATTGGCAAGCATAATTAAACAGTGGATATATATATATATATATATGGATAATCATTGGCCCCACTTTACATATATTTAGTGGGGCCCGTCGGACATTACATCTATTTAAAAAAAAGGGGGGGGCTAGCCCTAAACCCTAACCGCCCGCGGCATGCATGCGGGCGCCCTTCCGGCCGTCCGGCCAACCGCCGGCGGTTGGCCTACTTCTTCCACTCCGCCGCCCTGATCTAGATCTCATCATCGATCAGGGCGCGGCGGTTCGCCACCCGCATCCTCTCCACGTCGTTCTCACGGGCCCTCTTGATGCCGGCCCGGAGAGCCTTCTCCCCCCTCTCCTCCTCCTCCTTCTTCTCCTCCTTCTCGAGCTCCTTCTTCTCCAGCCGCTCCTCTTTCTTGAGGAGGCGGTTCTTCGTCTTGGGGGAGAGGTTCTCGGCGGCGCGCTCGTCGCTGTCGGGGTCGGTCGACGGCGATCGCTCCCGTTCGGGAGATTCGACGGGCACGAGGCCCGTCTCCTCCGGCGTCCAGTCGGGCTCGTACCAAGGACGAGCCTTGGGGTGGTTGTCCTCGTCGGAGACAGACTCGGGGCTTGAAGGGAGAAAGTAGGAAGACATGGTGTTCGGGGCTTGAAGGGAGAGAAGGCAAAGAGGCTGGAGAGTGATGAGAAGATGGAGGACGAGTGAAACGGGCTATTTAAAGACACGATGAGACGTGAATTTATTGGGGTAGATGAAGCAAACTGTGTGAAACGTAGGATGCAGTGTAGAAAGTACAGTCGATGCATGGTCAAAGCAGTGTAGAACAGGCGTAGGTGTAGGACAGAGCGCTTAGGCAGTCAAAGTGATTCGACGTTGCATGCGTGTATTAAAGAGGTGAAGATAAGAAATCCAAAGTCTCACGCCAAATCCTGCCTCGCTGCATATGCATTGATGCGTATCTTATGAAAACTAGGCGTGGAGGGCTGGGTCGCTGCAAATGCGACGCGACTTGTGTTTCTGAAACGAGGCGTGCAGGGCTGCTGCAAATGCGACACGACTCGTGTTTCTGAAACGAGGCGTGCAGGGCTGCTGCAAATGCGACGCGACGTTCACTCGATCTTTTCTTCTTCTGCCACGTTGTTTACCCTGAAAAAACGAGGCGTGCATGCACCGGGCTGGTGAACGGGGCCCCACTAGACAGTGTCCGTTGTTGCATGCAGTTACATTGAGCCAAAACACCCCGTCCATGCACCTGCGTCATTTTCGATCGTTTGATCGTAAGGAACGGTGCAGATAGAGTCCATGCATGCAAACTACGGGGGCAACGGCCTGCAGACGCTGAGACGCGATCCTCTGACTTTAGGTCACTGACAAATGGAGCCCATCACACACCGGACCCACGTGTCATGGGAGAAAGTCAGAGAACATAAGGTGGGCAAAGTAAGAGGATCTGGTTCCCTCTGTTTTTAGGGCATGTACAATAGTGTAGACGGGTGCTGTCTGCACTACTCGGCCATGTCATTTCTAGACATTTTTAGAGATAGTTGGTACAGTGCGGTGACCCCCTAGCTTGTGTTGGGATCCAAACGCTTCGTAACCCCCCTCCCGGTGAAACCCTAGCCCCGCTGGAGAAATACCGGACTTATACGGAAACACGCGGTAACTGCGTCGAAAGGGGGTAGCAATGTGGAACTATTTGCTTGGTTGTGCTAGGATAGCCCATAGGAACACAAAACAAAAAGGTAGAACCCACCTCTTCGGAAGATTCACGGTGTTTGGTCCGATACGGGAGTTTCACCCTGTAAGCGCGTACGAGAGAGAAGTGGATGCCGGTGAAGCCGGGTCACACCCCGGAGAGCAATCTTTGACATCCAAAGCACACAACACACCTATACTAACATGGTATGGCACCCCCTAGATTGTGTTGGGATCCAGACGCTCCGTAGCCCCCCTCCCGGTGAAACCCTAGCCCCGCTGGAGAATTACCGGACTTATACGGAAACACACGGTAACTGCGTCGAAAGGCGTAGCAATGTGGAACTATTTGCTTGGTTGTGCTAGGATAGCCCATAGGAACACAAAACAAAAGGTAGAACCCACCTCTTTGGAAGATTCACAGTGTTTGGTCCGATACGGGAGTGTCACCCTGTAAGCGCCTACGAGAGAGAAGTGGATGCCGGTGAAGCCGGGTCACACCCCGGAGAGCAATATTTGACATCCAAAGCCCACAACACACCTATACTATCATGGTATGGCACCTCCTAGCTTGTGTTGGGATCAAGACGCTCCGTAGCCCCCTCCCGGTGAAACCCTACCCGCTGGAGAAATACCGGACTTATACGGAAACACGCGGTAACAACGTCGAAAGGGGGTAGCAATGTGGAACTATTTGCTTGGTTGTGCTAGGATAGCCCATAGGAACACAAAACAAAAAGGTAGAACCCACCTCTTCGGAAGATTCACAATGTTTCCACCTCATATTCTTTGAAATCTCTAGTCTTGTATTCGAGGAATCTCATTTTAGTGATGGCTTGCGTTCTAATGTTTATAAATCCTATTTATATTTTTCCTAGACTTGTATTAGACCTATATAATGCAATTCCGAAGCCCGAAAATTTATTGGATGAATATTCGTATTATTTATTTTCTTTTGAATAATAATGGTTTTAATCGAAAATCGAAAATAGAACAAGTTTAAAACATCAAAATGAAAAAATAACTTTGGATCTTTCTTAGTCACACCAAAATGAAGTTTTGGTGAGATTTTGACCTTATTTGAGTTCAAAAGGTTTGAAACTCATCTCATTATCTTGAACTCTCTACTAGACTGTTCAAGATATCACATGTTACACAAGGCTTTTTCGTTCTATTCTTTATAAGACAGGTTTATATTTTTTTTCTCGTTACTATATGACATAACACTACTATGTGCGTCGGCTATATATTTTTTCGATTTTTTTGAATTATGTATGCTCATTTCAAGCTTGGTCAACCCTCTGTTTGACCAGCCGAAAAGCTTCTAGAAGGAAACACAGAGATTCGACCTGGGCTGTTGGATCGACGCCTTCTAGAAGGAATCGTGCATCGGACGGATGCGCTCGCAGCCACAGCGATCCGCGAGACGCTCGTTCTGCGCTCTGATTGGTTGGTCCGTTGGCCACAGGGATAGATGGTTTCTATCTGTTCTACATATGATTTCTTTGTTGTTAAGTATTAAACCATGTTATTTAAATAAAAAATAGAAGAATACCCTATATTCAAAACATAATAAAACTTCAGATTTACTAGAGCGATGATTTTTATCTGTTTTACATATGAATTTTCTATTAAACCATGTTATTTAAATAAAATATTAAAAAAATAGAAGAATTATTGAAAACATAACGAAACTTCAGATTTACACTATATATGTAGAATAGTTGTCTAGGAAATTAATTTGGTTCATGTAGACGAGATGCCAAAAAATGTTGAAACACAAACGGGGGGTGTTTACCCTAGTTCACACCTCATTTGAAGCACATTTCTCATGAGAATAGAGCGATGGTTTCAAATGAGCATAAATAATTCAAAAAAAATCAAAATGACATGAATCCAACGCACCATGTTGTTATATGCGATATAGTTGCTCCTCAAATTTATTTGGATAATTTTGACAAGGTATAATTTTTCATGAAATTACAAACGGGGGTGTTTACCCTATCTTCACACCTCATTTGAAGCACAATTCTCATGAGAATAGAGCGATGGTTTCAAATGAGCATAAATAATTCAAAAAAAATCAAAATGACATGAATCCAACGCACCATGTTGTTATTTGCGATATAGTTGCTCCTCAAATTTATTTGGATAATTTTGACAAGGTAGAATTTTTCATGAAATTTCAAACGGGGGTGTCTACCCTAGCTTGAGACCTCATTTGAAGCACATTTTCCTAAAATTTTGAAACGACTTGGTTCAACATCATCCAACATTATTCAAACATCATCCAACTATGTTCTAACTTAGATACATCACCAGTCAACATAAATACAATATTATTCAACAGAAATACAACACCAACTTAGTCTAAATAGCGTCGAGGCTTCTTTGTGATCCTTGGCTGTTTTGGTGGCCCTTTGCTCCTTATGCTCATCTTGCTCACAGCTTCTGGTGTTCTCCTCTTGGTAGTCGGTACCTTGGCCTTCTTCTTTGAAACTACACCAGATCTGTACAAAACATAATGGATATAGATAAATAAATAAAATGAAAACTGGTGAGATCATGGCAGGATTTACATACCCATCTAAGCTTGTAACTGGTGAGATCATGGAAGAATCATCCAATGGAGCATCCAAAAAAAACTTGTGAGACCATGGCAGAATCATCCAATGGAGCATCCAATGAAACTTGTGAGATCATGGCAGAATCATCCAATGGAGCATCCAGTGAAACTGGTGAGATCATGGCAGAATCATCGACTGGAGCATCCAGCGGATCATCAGCTGGAGCAACTGGAGCAACTAGAGCATCTGGAGCATCTTCTGGAGCATCTGGAGCATCATATGAATCATCAGCTGGAGCATACAGCGGATCTTCAGCTGGAGCATCTGGATCATCGAATGGAGCATCATGGACTTGATCATCATATGAATAATCAGTTGGATCATGTACTTGATCATCATTTTGTTCTGGAGCATCATCTGAATCACTTGACTGCTGAACATCATTTTCAAATGTTTCATCCGGCTGTTGATCATCATTTTGAAATGCTGCATCCGGCTGTTGACCATCATTTTCATCAGGCATACTCTCTCCAAATCCTGGATCGACTGCGTTATCACAATATTTGCCGAAATGACCAGTCCCACCACACCTTGTGCACTTACGCACCCTCGCTCCACCTCCAACTTCACTGCGACGTCGGTGTCGACTCTTCCTCGGTCTATCTGCAGCTCTCTTCAGAACCGGAGCACAAAGTTTGAATCCTGGGTCCACTCTATCCCACTGTTGTTTTCCCTCCAAAGCAGGAAAGGCATGTGCATATGTGGCTCTGAGCGTTGCTACAGAGTAGTAATCATGGACATAATGCTGTATATCCCCTGCTGGACCTGTGAGAGAAGTGATGAAAAACAAGGCATGAATGCATGGCAAACCAGTTATCTGCCATTGCCTACAACTGCAAGTTTTTGCTTCTAAATCCACCGGACATCTCCATTCTTTGTTACTTTTATCAAAGAATGATACCTCTGATTTGGTATCCGAGACAAATCTCATGTTCATATTCAAGCCCTCTGTTTTTTGCTTCAACGCCTTCATCACATTCGGGATAATAATGTGGCCCATGAATTTTGCATTAGCTATTTCAAGACGGAAATGAAATTTCTCGGCGTATTCTATTCTTATCCTTTCAAGCAAATCAGCCAAATAAAGATCCTTTAGTCTCCGGATCGTTGAGTTGAAAGATCCTGCAAGATTATTGTGCACATAGTCAACTTTGCTCAATTCACTGAATTGGCTTCTAGACCATAGCTTCGAGTGGTGTGTTTCCAAGTATTCCTTCACTTTCTCTTTTGTGTACAACTGCCTCATGTGGTAGTTGTGCCTCCTCACACTGCAAGTCAAAGATGCAGGCCATAAATGATCGGTATAAAAATTTCCTTTGAATTTCTTCACAAAATTTGCAGCAAGGTGATGCATACATTCCCTGTGCTCTACTCCTGGGAACACATTATCCACGACCACTTCTAAACCTTTGCATGCATCTGTGTGGATTACCAATCCATTGGGATGTCCAATAGCCTGGCGCAGATTCTGCAAAAACCATGTCCAGCTCTCCTCGGACTCTGTCTCCAGCACACCGTAGGCAACTGGAAAAACAAAACTGTGTGCATCAACTGCACAAGCTGCTACTAGCTGGCCTTTAAACCTCCCTGTGAGAAAAGTAGCATCAATAGCCAAATAAGGCCTGGAGCCTACCAAAAAACCCATTTTGCAAGCTTGAAAGCACACAAAAACCCTTCTAGAGCATTCCTTGGTCCTTGTCACTTTCTTCAATGTGTAATCCACGGCGTGGTGATCAATTTCAACAACACTGCCTGGGCTTGCTCTCTCCACTTCAGCTTTGAATGAATACAACAACTGAAAACTTTCATTCCAGTTACCATGGATAGATTCCAATGCTTTGTTTTTACCAGTGAACACCCTCATGTATGCTAAATCTATCTTGAACTTGTCTTTCATGTTTTTCTGCAATTGCTTTGCACTCACTTGATGGTTTTATGCCACCCATTTTTTTACTTCATCCGCCACCCATCTTGACTTGGCTCTGCTGATTGTTTGCTTTCTAAGGGTTGATTCTTCACATGTGTGGGGAAAAGGGTTCACTTTTACATGAACATTGGTGCTGCCACGCATTTTAGATGCGTGCATCCTCCATTGAGAATCTTCAGACACATAGTGCACGGTGTAGCGCCTTTTATCGCTCTTGTCAACTATAAAGGCACGTTCTACCTTCATGCAGTACGTCACAAGTGCATTTCTACACTCAGCCATGGAAGAAAAAAAATGCAACCTTCTGCCATAAGAGGGTTCGCAGGGTTCCATTCAACAGGTGTTCGGTCTTCCTCTTCTTCATCGTCACTGTCAGACTGATATTGGATTTCAACCCGAGGTGTCTGTCTTAAATTCCTAATAACATCAGGATATAGCCTCTCTTCATCATCCGCAGAAATGCAGGCATCCTCCTCCACAGCGACATGAACCCTTTTCCTAGTGCCCACACTTGTCGAGCCACCACGTCGAGCTGGTTTTGAACTGTTCTGGCTGGAGTTGACAGTACGACGTGATGGTCCTGCCACAAAAGATGAACCCACCATAACTGCCGGCACAAGCACATCATTTTGCAGCTTCACATTAAAATTCTCAGCCTCCTTATGCTTAGCAAACATGGTAGCGAGCTCTTCATCATTACTAATTTGGATCCAATCTTTGCCCCATCAAAGTATCTAAATTCCACTTCATCATGCAAACCCCAATGATATGGGCTGCAAACTATCTTCCCAAATTGTCTGAAACCCCAGTTACAATCCATTGGGACCGAATAACTGAAACCTCCTTGGTATTTCTTCTTACTGTCTGCATTGACGATGTAGCGCTCTCTTCTAACGTTCACCAAGAAAGCAAACCGCAACTCCATCCTAACCCACGAAAATAGAGACGCAATCAGCTGCAAATCAATGGCATCCCATGTCTAATCGATAATTCAAAGCTCAGTACTTACCCAATGGGAACCCAATCGTGGACGCGGCGTGTCTTCGGCCCCATGGCGCGGCCGCTCTCCATTTCATTCCTATCCATTTCGTTGAGCAGGTGGCAGGCAGAGTGGTGGAACGAGCGCCCCACCAGGGGCGTCGCAGGAAGGCCCCGGCGGTGAAGCAGGTGGCCACGCGGAACGTCCGCGGCGGTGCAGGTGGTGCAGGTGCTGCTGGCGGCGCAAATGCGTGCTGCTGGCTGCGACATAGGTGGCGATGGAGCAGGTGGTGGTGGTGCCGCAGGTGCTCGTGGCGCAGCAGGGGGTGGTGCGGAGGTGGCGGCGGCGAGAGCGGTAGCGCATGACGGCGGGGCAACTAAATTGGGCGGCAGCGCACGACGGTTGTGGCAGGAAGCTCGGGCGTGGACTATTCAGATTAGTCAACTAACTGCGCGGTCCCACCTGTAAGCTCCGGACGGTTTCAACAAACTGGCGGTCCCACGCGGATGCACTTCGCGAAACGGAGTCTGACTCCTCCGGGCCCACTTCGCCTTACGGATTCGACTCCAAACTTACCGTTCCAGCCTCTCCATAGTAGTTGCGCACAGACTAGGGGCAAAACTGAGGTCAATTCGGCGCTAGGGGTAAAACTGAGTACAGGTGGTCCGCTGTGGGCAATTCGATAAATGACCTTTCTAATTTTGCATCCTAAATGTAGAAATAGAAGCCCAAACAAACAGATCCCCTGTCCCGGCTTTCAGCTTTGGAATCGGTGGCAGTTTTTTTTTTTCCCTTTTTCTTTTTGCAGTAGGGGGTTTGCGTTTAAAGTCGAACCGAACCACCGCCGCGTCGGCTCGCCTCTATCGTGCGCCGGCCGCTTCGTCTGGATCGACGCCTAGGATAGATTAGATACACCAACGCCTCGTCGACTTGAATAAAACAGATCCCGGCGATCGATTGAGCATACCCGTCGCCGTTGTCCGCGCGCCATGGACCAAACATCATCTTTTTCCAGCAGCCATGGCCCCAACCCAAGGTAGCAACCCTTCTCTCCCCTTGTTTTCTTGTTTCGACGATACAATCCCTTCTCCTCCGGCTCTAATCTTGTTTAGACATCAGACCACTTTTGTTTTCTCCTCTCGCGTCGGGAGCAAGACATATTCTTCCGCTACTTCTTTTATTGTCCTTTTTGTTCGTGCTGTAGTAGCTTGGGAGGGCGTCTCGTATTTTTGCCTAGCGGTTAGTACAGATCCCTAGCTTGGTAAGACTTCATCAGGCAGAGTCAAGACTTGCTGGAGGCCGAGGCCCGCAGCCTATTCTCGTCCCCCCCGTGTAACTGGGTGAGCTGTTGCCCCTTGCCATCTTCACGAGCAGCTATCTATCTATTGTTATTATTGGAAAAAGTAGAGCTTTGATCACAAGTGCAATACAAACCAGCTTAGGGATGATTTTATTTTAACTATTATACTGCAATGGAGCCGAGTACGGCACGTGTTCCGGCAGATTAATTACCTCGCATCTGTGTCTGGTGCGAGGGTTTAAAAAAAGGGATGTGTTTGCACCCATGTTATCCTTACCTCACATATCTAGTAGAGATCAAAATGACACGTTAGCAAGGGTGTCTGGTCATGGTCTAGGGAAGATGATTATCGATCTCACTCTTTCTAAAAAGGGTCAACATAGGCATTTGGACAAGACAATGCTTTTAGTACAACCTAACTCCTGATCTTCGATCCTTCGCAGGCTGCCTGAACCCGCACCAGCTCGTCTTCGCCATAGTTTTCTCTACTCAGATCGCCCCAGGCGATTCAAGAGACCTACAAGGTTTTTTCCCTTTCCATTCCAGTTACCACAGTTGTGCCTATTGCCATCGCCAGTTTACAACGTGTTAGTATTTTTGGTTGTTGTTCACACTAGCCTTAATAGATTGCCCTGGTTATTATTGAAGTACCTCCCTTTATAATAATCAATGACTGATGAGCATATTACCGTGCTTGTTCTGGTCAGTTTTGAGGTGCATGTCGGAGAGGTGAGCAGCAGAGAGTTTGAAGGATTGACACTGGATCAATCACCTCCTACACCTGACTCAGTTCACAGGTATGGCCATTATATGTTGCTCCTCCTCTTGTTTTTCTTTGACGGCTGTTGGTGGTAGAAGCTAGGGTTCTACCGGGTTTAGGGCGGAGGTTATATGGGTGGAAGTGGGGGCGGAGAAGTTGAGAGGCTTGGCGCCGGCGGCGAGGCGCCGTCGCGGAGGAAGGAGAGCGGCGGCTAGAGTTTGGTGCGGCTGGGGGCTGGGGGTCTCCCGTCTCCTTCAGGAGACGAGACAGTATGATACTGATTATTGTCTATTCAATCACGAAGGGATACACGTGTTTATATATGAGGACGGCCTCCTCTAAACCCTAATTTACTTGGGCTAAGCCCCTAATTTCCTTGGGCTAAGCCCACAACTAGCCACTAGTCGAGTTCTTGCGTGTATACTGTAATCCGACCATAACATCTCTCCCCGCCTTCTCAAACAGCTCGTCCTCGAGCTGAACTTCTGGAAACTGCTGGCGGAGATCTTCAAGCTTCTCCCAGGTCGCCTCCTCCTCTGGCATGCCTGTCCAAGGCACCAAGACGTGCCAGACTCCACGGCGCTGCTGGGCCTTCATCACGCGAGCCACACTTGTCGGGGCAGCCTCGAGACGACCATCCGAAATCGGTGGAAGAACTGGTGGTGCAGACGGAGGATCGCCACGGTAGGCCTACAGGAGACCGACATTGAAGACGTCGTGGAGGCGCGAGCCCTTGGGCAGCTGAAGACGGTATACGAGCGTGCCGATGCGCTCCAGCACACGGAAGGGACCCGCGTAACGAGGCCCCAACTTGCGCCGGGAGCGCGGGTCCAAGGACTGGGTCGTCCGGTGAAGAAGGCGTAGCCAGACCCAGTCGCCCACCGCAAACTCCGCTTCACGATGGTGTGCATCATAGTACCTCCTGGCCAGCTGGTGAGCCTGAAGAAGTCGCTGGCGTGCCTCAGCTAGTATATCATCGCGGGTACGCAGCAGGTCATCCGCCGTCTCAGTGTGTGTCGTGCCAGACGCATAGGGTAGCATCGCCGGCGGGGGGCCGCCCGTAGCCCACCTCAAATGGAGTGGCGTGCAGCGTGGAGTGGTAGGACGTGTTGTAGCAGTACTCGGCCCACGCCAGCCAGTCCACCCAAGCTCGTGGACGATTCCCGGTGATGCAGCGGAGGTACATGGCGATGATCTTGCTGACGACCTCGGACTGGCCGTCCGTCTGAGGATGAAAAGCCGTGCTCATGCGGAGCTTCACGCCCGCCAACCCAAAGAGGTCCTTCCAGACGCGACCCGTGAACACAGGATCACGATCACTGACGATGGAGGACGGAGACGTCGAAATCCGAATGATGCCCTGTGCCAGCATGACCGCCACCTGGCGCTCGAGCTCGTCCTTCTGCAGCTGTGGGTACCGGTATGGCCGCACGGCGACGGGCGCCGTATTCGGCAGCAGGTGGATGCGGTGGTCACAAGGCCGCGATGGGGGAGGGCCCTGCGGCTCGTCGAAGATGTCGTCGTGCTGCTGCAGTAAGTCGGCCAAGAGGGGATGCGCCTCGTCCAGCGCGTCGGCCAGCAGATGGAGCCGCGGTGATGCGCCGGTGCTACTCAAGCCCGTCCAGTGAACACGGCGGCCGCCCTCGCGCCAGAAGATAAGGGACAGCACGTCGAAATCGCAGAGGATAGGGCCTAACGTGCGCAGGAAATCGACGCCGAGGATGAAGTCGTAGCAGCCCAAGTCGATGCCGATGCAGTCGATGGAGAAAGGCTCGTCGCCTACGAGCATGGGAACCTGTCGCGCCATGCCCTTGCACGTAAGACGGTCCCCGTTGGCAACGGTGACGCTGTACGTCTCGGGTCCCGCCGGCTGTAAGGCGAGGCGGCGCATGACGGTGTTGGACAAGAAGTTGTGCGTCGAGCCCGTGTCCACCAGAGCAGTAAGGCGCTCCCCATTGATCGTCACCGGGAGTAGCATCGTCTTCGCCGTCGTGATGCCCGCCATAGCATGAAGAGAGATGACGCACGAGGATGCATCGACCGGCCCGTAGGTCGTGACGCCGGCCGTAGTGACGGTGGCGGCCTCGAGCTCGGCGGAGAGGGCCGCCACGTCGTCGTCGTCGACAGTCTCCAGATAAAAGAGGCGGGCGCACGTGTGGCCCGGCGCATACTGCTCGTCGCAGTTGAAGCACAATCCCTTGCGGCGCCTATCGAGCTGCTCCGCAGCCGTCAGCCGCTTGAAGGGGTGGGTCGGCGCAGGGGGACCCGTGGGCGCGGCCTCCGGCGCGGGCCGCGGCGGAGCGGCGGGCGCCAAGGCGGGCCGGGGCGCGGGGCGAGTGCTGCTCCGTTGCGCGTACACCTGTTGCATGGCGATGGCGCGCTGCTCGTAGGCCCGTGCGTAGTACATGGCCGTCTGCAGGTCCTCAGGCTGGCGCATCTCGACGTCGACGCGGATGTGGTCAGGGAGGCCGCCGACGAAGAGATCGGCGCGCTGCCGTGCCGAGACTCCCGGGGCATGGCACGCGAGCGCCTGAAAGCGGTCGGCGAAGTCCTGGACCGTGGTGGTGAAGGTGAGGCGTCCCAACTCGGCGAGACGGCTGTCGCGAAGAGGCGGTCCAAACCGCTGGAGGCACAGGTCGCGGAAACGCTCCCATGGCGGCATCCCGCCTTCGTCCTGCTCGAGGGCGTAGTACCAAGTCTGCGCGGCGCCCCGTAGGTGATAGGAGGCGATCCACGTGCGGTCGGAGCTGAGCGTCCGCTGCCCCCGAAAGAACTGCTCACACTGGTTCAGCCAGTTCAGGGGGTCGGTTGTGCCGTCGTAGGTGGCGAACTCCAGCTTGGTGAAGCGGGGCGGCTGCTGTGCTGGCGGCGGGACCCCGTAGGCGCCCTCCGGGCGGCCTGGGGCGAAGGACGTGTTGTCGGCGAAGGGAGCAGCAAACCCGCCCGGACCGCCAAAGGTGTGGGCAGGCTGCTGAACCGTCGTCCGTACCGCAGCCTGCGTGTAGACGGGAGGAGTGTCGGCCCATGAGGGGATCGGCGAGGGCGACGCCGGCCACTGGAACGCGGGGCGGCCCTTGCTGGCGAAGGGGCCCGGCGGTGGCGGGGTGGCGGACACGGTCGGAGCAGCGGCCGCCGGGGGCGGCGGGTGCTGGCCCGCCTTGAGCTCGGCGAGCTCGAGTCGGATGGCGCGGAGGCCGTCGGCAAGGTCCGCCAGTGCCGCGGGCAGGAGGTCGAGGCCCGTGGCTGGTGGGGGCGCGGCGGCGGTCTGGGCGGCAGCCGCGCTAGCCCCCTGGTCGGCGGTGGTGAGGGCCCCCGGTGGCGCGTGGGCGCCTGTCATGGCGGCGGAGGTGACGGCGATGGTGGGGATGGGAAGGCCTGTGGAACCCATGAGACCTAGGCAATCTGATACCAAAGTGGTAGAAGCTAGGGTTCTACCGGGTTTAGGGCGGAGGTTATATGGGTGGAAGTGGGGGCGGAGAGGTTGAGAGGCTTGGCGCCGGCGGCGAGGCGCCGTCGCGGAGGAAGGAGAGCGGCGGCTAGGGTTTGGTGCGGCTGGGGGCTGGGGGTCTCCCGTCTCCTTCAGGAGACGAGACAGTATGATACTGATTATTGTCTATTCAATCACGAAGGGATACACGTGTTTATATAGGAGGACAGCCTCCTCTAAACCCTAATTTACTTGGGCTAAGCCCCTAATTTCCTTGGGCTAAGCCCACAACTAGCCACTAGTCGAGTTCTTGCGTGTATACTGTAATCCGACCATAACAGTTGGTTATTCTCTTTAAATAATGGGCGCTTGTTGTACGTGACCCCCACGGGTTCTTTACATGTGTTATCCACAAAGCTCGATGTGCTTCTTGCTGGGATGAAATGCGATTAGGATAAGATGGTTAAGCTCCCTTTAATCACATGATTATTCAATTGTATAGACATTTCATGTGGGATGAAATGAGCAATGACACAGGTTTACAAACGGCACCAAAAAATTAGAGCTACAATCTGTACAAACTCATGGTCACAGCAGCCCCCATGGTTACTCACATGAACAATTAATAATCGTATAAATTTTACAAATAATAAACAGAGATCATAGATACAAAATGAATGTTACCACCAGCAAAGAGACATGATTGAGCATGGTCAACAAACACTAATTTACATAATAATTCAAAGCCATGGAAAGGATTGAACTAACCCAGGGCATCAGAAGGAAACTGATACACTTTTATTTTGTATACAGGCATACAAAAAAAAACTAGAAAAAGCTTCTTTCTTGAAACAATATAATAAATCAACGAGACTAGCTCCAGCTAATCAGAACTAAGCAAAATATGTTACACATGAACGAATTAATATCTACAGTTCAGCTGGGCAGCATACAACAACAGGAGAGGGGATTACACCATATACGGCTAGCAAAACATTAAGAACGTGATTTGGAGATGCATGAATAAAGAACCGGAAGTTGAACTAGTATACCCACATATCTCCACATGTTCAGGTCACAAAAATGCAGACCATGAACACTGATTTTTACAGTAAACAAAATTAACCGATAGAGGAAATTTTTTCTCATAGTTGAACGAAGATGATTCGTCACGAGGGGAAGCAGGAGCAGCTCAGAAATTCTAAGAGCAGTGACTGAAGCACCTTGCCAGCATGCACCCAGCGCTCTGCTCGACAAGAGGGACTGTTGTCGTGGACTCAAAAGAAGTGTGTACTTATGTGTGTTTAGGAAGAGGAGAGGCAGCTCTATTTATCAGTGGGAGACACACCTTGCACTGCAACGACTTGCCATGCGAGCTGCTGAAAGAATCGGTCGATCCCATTGCTCGTCCATCCAACTTCAGAGGAGTAGGTTGAGGCTATAGTCTTCGTAGAAAAGCTGCGAGGAAGAAGACTTGGGAGCTCTCAGTTGCACCATTCAGCGCCATTTTGATATGGATGAGCCGTAGCTGTAATCGGTCAGCTATTTTGGAGCTCAATCCCCTTTCCTATGGTCTTGGGTTGCAACAAAGCTAGAGTTTCCTCTATCTCTCCTCACTTACCTTATGATATGTGGGCCAGCTACTCTTTGCTACGGTAGCAACACAAAACAAATCTCCGCGTTTTCTCACACTTCAATGACATGTGGGTCTGCCCTTGTGCTTGCTACATTGCATAAAGCAATCACTAGAGCACATGCACATACACCTTTCTTTTTCCTTATTTATTGTGTATATATTTCCAATTATTAGGAATCTATTTCCAAGAGATATAAAGTCACAAAATTGTAAATTTTAATGAACTTCTAATGAAAATTCGAACACTTCCAAGGTTTATAAACCTATCTTGAAACTATCTGAAAATTTGTTAGCTAATACACACATATGCTTGGCAACGGTACTACATTGGCTCGTGCGTTGCTCATTAGAACCATGTCATACTATTTATTGATTTATTTTGATTTTTGTCAATCTCCAGGTTTATCTTGCTTTTGTCACTAAAGCTACAGATGTAGCATCATGACAAAGAAATAAATTTTAACTGTAATTACCATGAATAAAAAATATCATTAACCAGTGAGCATAACCGTGCTTGTTTCCATCAGGGTCGAGAAGCATGACAGGGAGTTGGAAGAACGGACAATGCATCGATCACTTCCGGCACGTGACTCAACTCCTAGGTACTACATTGGCCTCTGCATATAACTCCCTAAAAAAACTTCAGCGCCAATCGTTATTGGAATACCCCCACCATATAATTGCTGACTAATAAGCATATTGGTTTGCTTGTGTCTTGGAAAGCATCGAGGACTATGCCAGTGAGGTGAGAGCACTGAAACTCGCTCGGTCACCTCCTACACTTGACTCAACTCACAGGTACTACATTGCCTTTTTTCTGCATAGCTCTGTAGAACCATGGGTTATATTTACTGATTGATTTTGCTTGTTACAGATCTCAATGTTGATCTTGCTGCTCATTACTACTTTAGAAGCCTCAAAACAATAAAAATATATGTGATTCTTTCATCTGTTCTGCATATCATTCAAACATATATATTCATCGTCAACTTCAAAAATTAGTTAAAGATAATTATTTAGATCAAATAAATGGTAGCTTTAGAATAATCACTGATTGTAAGGACATTTGTTGCTCTAGGTCCATGGAATATGACACTACCAACAGTGAGACTGGCACTGAAATTGTTGAGGAGAAGCCCCAAAAGAAATCTGTTCCTTGGTATGTATGATTATTTTGCTTTTGTTCATGTCATCTATTATTTGTTAGGTAGTATTTTGTAAGTCTTAAATGCATTAATGTAGCAAGAAGCCTCAAAACACTTACTTTTATATACATGGTTCAAATAGTGGTAAAAAAGCAGCAGGGCAACACGTCATTAGTGCGGTGTAGCTTTGTGTTGATCCACAACGAGATAACTACTGTATTGAACTAACCAGATACCATGGCTGTGGGAGACTGCATGACATAGACTAGGTGAGAAAAATATTTGGAGGAAATAGATTTGTTCTTTCTTGTTTGCTCAAACAGTGGATGCTGAGGCAGTTAACCTCTCTTAATATGGTGGATGCTAAGGCTGTAGATCTCTTTTAATATGAATAGCTTCTAGACATTTCTTGATACTGCGTTGCACCAACCTCTCCTTTAGCGCGCGGTCTCGCTGCATATCCTGCCGCTTGGAAGTAAAGTCGTGTCACAGAAGAGATCCAAGTGCCTCAGCCCCTTTGATCCTCCTTGCTTTTTTGCAGTTTAAACAGAAAACTTCCCTCTTAGCTTTCAGTATATTGCCTTGTGCTTGTATAGGAGTTGAGATTTTTTTCCTTCTATGCTTGTCATGTTCCTTCCATGCATCTTATCCCAGCCTGCAACAATCTGGTTTATTTTCTTTTGATGATTTCTTTGCTTTACTTGTCTCACAAACTACAACTGTGGTGCCATGCCATGCCAATAATATGTGAAGCGTATGTACGTGATCAGAACTCATAGGTCATAATCAATATATCGAGCATTACACCTCAGTGAACACTATGTATATATATGGAACTCATGATCAATGATCCTTTGGGTGTTGGTCTGATTCAGGGCAAACAGGCATTTATACTTCGACTTTGTGGAGGCTATAATTGCCCATGCACATGGCAACAGCGACCCGGCTCAGCATAAACTGGATGCTGAAGCATATTGGGCAGCAGGAGAGAAAATTGAAGTTCCTAAAGTCTCAGAGTCCCTTGCCTCTCTAACAGGAAAACTGGCGCGGTATGTTCCTATATGATTTTTTATATGATCGTTGGAGCATGCAGAAATTTTAACCTATCTATTGTAGGGGCGAAGCATCTACAAAAGAAATAATTGAGAACGGTAAGAAGTGGATGGGCGAGGAAGTCATGCTGGCTTTTGAGAAGTACATCAAAGGAAAGAAGCAATTCAAAGTAAGTGATCTTCCATTATTCTGTCCTTTTTTTCGCGAAAACGCAAAAAGCTTTGCGTTTCGATTCATTGATAGAAAAGAGAGTTTATGTACAAGCCCCGAGGAGAGGCGACCCCACACCATACAACACAACCCAGCCTAACTAAGGGAGAACTTGGCGAAGTCCGCGGGCCCCTGCGTTCGCCCAGTCGCGTGCCTCAGCCTTGATCGTGCCTAGTAAGGAAGCCGTCGATGGTTGGGCATTGTCGAAGATCATGGCGTTCCGGTGCTTCCAAATCCACCACGCTGTCAACATGATCAGCGAGGAAGTTCCCTTGCGCAAGGCGCAGGGGGTGGCGTCAAGCGCCTGGGTCCACCACCCAATGAAAGCCCCTTCGTCCGTGGGAGGGGTCGCGGTTGATCGAATCCACGACAACACCTCATGCCAAATCGTCCTAGAGAACGGGCAACCAATGAGGATGTGCGTCATCGTCTCAGCCGTCTGATCGCAGAGTGGGCAGCGCGCCGCATGGGGGAGGCCCCGTCGTGCGAGCCTCTCCCCCGTCCAGCATCTGTCCAGGCAGGCGAGCCAGATGAAGAACTTCACCCTCGGTGGTGCCCAGGTTTTCCAGTTCAGCCTCCATGAATCGGATTCCACGGATCCTTCGAAAAGCGCGTTGTAACAGGACCGTGCGGAGTACTGAGCATCCGTCGTCCAGCGCCACTGAAGTGAGTCCGGCTCCTCAGTGAGTTGGGCGTCTCGCAACCTAATCCAGAGTTGGACGTATTGCCACAGAGCCACCGGGTTCAGGGCACCCGTGATATCAGTGATCCACCTGCGCTCAACCAGCGCTTCCTGTACTGTGCGTCGTTTCCGGCGGCGTTTCGGGATAAGCGCGTAAAGGTCAGGCGCCAACTCTTTCACCGCCTTGCCATCCAACCATTTGTCCTCCCAGAACATCGCCGATGTCCCGTCCCCTACAATCATGTAGGTGGAGGCATCAAACAAGGCCTGCTCGTGCCTGGAGAATTGCATGTCGAGCCCGCGCCAGGGACGCAGGGGGTCGGTGCGCATCCTCCACATCCATCTCAGTCGAAGGCTAATGGAGGTGCGTGCCATGTCTGGTACCCCGAGACCACCCAGCCGCAGCGGGCGACACACCCTTGCCCAGTTAACATGGCAGTGGCCTCCGTGGGCATCCAGCCTCCCTGCCCACAGGAAGCCCCTAAGGATTTTATCGACTTGCTTCAACACCCGTTTGTTCATGCTCAGCACTACCAGCTGATGGAGCGGTATGGCTGCCAGCACTGACCGGACCAGCGCAAGGCGTCCAGCTCTCGGCATCATTGCCGCTTTCCAGGAAGGCAGCTTATCGGCTAGCCTGTTCACCAAGGGTTGGAGAGCCTCTCCAGGGAGCCGCCTAATGGAGAGGGGGATGCCGAGATACTTGACAGGGAAGGGCGCAAGTGAGCATTCCATCACCTCCGCCGCCCTGGTGGCCTCCACCTCCGAACAAGCAATCGGAGAGACCGAGCACTTTGCAAAGTTAGTCCGCAGCCCCGATGCCTGTCCAAAGAGCTCCAAGATTGCGCGGATAGCGCGCAGTTCCGTCTCATCAGGGTGGCAGAAGATCACCACATCATCCGCGTAGAGTGACGTCGAGGTCACCAAATCTCGGCGCGCTAGTCGCCGGAGAACACCCATCTCCATGGCTTTTGCCAGGGCCCTGTTCAACGTGTTCATCACCAGCACGAACAAGGTGGGTGAAAGAGGATCACCCTGCCGGAGACCCCGCCGGTGCCAAATTGGCGGGCCCGGTTCCCCGTTAAGCATCACCCTAGTGCTAGCCGTGGAGAGGAGAATCGCGATTAGTTCGCGAAACCTCGGCCCAAACCCAAGTTTCGTCAAGATCTCGAAGAGAAAGCTCCAGGAGACCGAGTCAAAAGCCCGGGCAATATCCAGCTTTAGCATCACCCGTGGTTCCTTGCACCCGTTCAGGAACCTGGCCGTTTGCTGCACCAGCATGAAGTTGTCGTGGATACAACGTCTCTGTATGAAGGCGCATTGGTTGCTATCGACCAGCAGCCCCACCCTAGGTGCCAACCTGACCGCGAGAGTCTTGGCCACAAGCTTCGCGAAGATGTGTATGAGGCTAATGGGGCGATAATCACCAAGTGTGGCCGCATCCGGTCGCTTGGGCAGCAGGACCAACAAAGCCTGATTTAGACCTTGGAAGCCACGCCCACACAACGTGAAGAGCTTCCTGAAAGCCTCCATGAAGTCACCCTTCACCGTCCCCCAACAGCTTTGGAGGAATTCGGCTGTGAAGCCGTCGGGCCCAGGCGCCTTCCCATGCGGGAGTCGCCTCACCACCTCCCATACCTCTTCCTCCGTGAAGGGGTTCTCTAACTCCGACAGGTCCTCACCCTGCAAGCCGAGGAAGTCCAGGTCCAGTGAGTACTCCCGGTCACCCGATGTGCCAAGTAGGCCCTGGAAGTGCGTATAGGAGGCCTCTGCCATGGCCGCATGGTCCGAAACCAGCGCACCGTCCACCTGGAGATCATGGATGACGTTCTTCTGCCGGCGATACACCGCATGCTGGTGGAAGAAAGCCGTATTTGCATCCCCCTCACGCAGCCAGGTGATCTTTGCTCGCTGGCGAGCCATCGTACGCTCCAGAGAAGCCAACCCGAGGTAAGTCTGCTTGAGTCTCGCCCTAAGTAGGCGTTCGTCAAGTGAGAGCTGACGGGTCTCCATCGCGATATCCAACCGTAGGACCACCTCCTGCGCTGTCAATAGCTGCAGGCGGACACACCCCACCTTCTTATCACTCCAGCTCATCAGCCTACGCGCCGTGCGTTTCATCTTCGTCGTGAGGCGGCGGAAGGGGTCGGTGTCCCCGTCGATCTCGCCCCAGGCTGTGGCGACCACCTCCTCGAAGCCCTCAAGCTTCTGCCAGAAGCGCTCGAACTGGAAGCGCTTCGGTCCCACACACCTCGGGGTACAGTCTAGGAGAAGGGGGCAATGATCTGCCACGACCGTCGCCAGGCACCTCAGGGAGCAGCTACCGTGTAGCGCCTCCCAATCTGTCGTGGTGAACACCCTATCGAGCCTGACCAGCGTTGGGTTGGCCCTCTCGTTGGACCAGGTATAGCGTCGGCCGTGGAGGTAGGTCTCCTTAAGCTCGCAATCATTCAGGAAGCGCCTAAAACGCCCCATCATCCGTCTGTTTAGGTTACCGTTATTCTTATCCTCGTCACGGTAGATCATATTGAAGTCGCCGCAGAGAGCCCATGGTCCGGGATGGTTAGCGCGCACCGCTCGCAGCTCACCCAAGAAGGCCACCTTATCAGCCTCCTCCTGGGGCCCGTAAACGCAAGTAAGCCACCATCCCGTATTCCATCCAGGGGGCGTGACCTTAGCCGTGACACTATTAACGTCGATGTGGGCGCTATCGAGCTGCACCACCCTGCTTACCCAAGCCACTATAATCCCCCCCCCTCGTACCAACAGAAGGCAAGCAGAAGTAAGCGTCAAAGTCCGCGCCTAGGGTTTCCATTACAATAGAAGGGGTTACAATCGCAAGTTTGGTCTCTTGCAGGCATACAATCGACGCACCCGTAGTAGCGGATAAACTCCTAACACCCGTACGACGCGCGCGGTCATTAAGGCCACGCGCGTTGCAAATCAGCACCTTAGGTTCGTAAGACATAAAAATGTCTTTACACCCGAGGTGGGGGAGGCGACAAGGTCAAACCTCGACGAGTCGGCCACCCGCTGTCCTGCCTACTGGAGTGGAGCATCCACGCAGCATCGGAAGGGACCATCCGTAGAGGTCCGCAACCGCCTCGATCATCTCCTCGGTGAGTGGCAACTCGTACATCCTGTGGTAGGCCTCTAGGGCGGCCGCCGATGGCGCCTCATCATCCGTCAAGAGCCCGAGCTTCCTCATCAGGTTCCGCACCGCGCGCCGCTCCGAGTTCGTCTCCCCAGGCTGTGCCGCAATCCTAGGGCTCCTCCTGGGACGAAAGTCTAGGGCCACCAGTCGGCGAAGAAGGGTCGGCCCTCGTAACAGTGCGTCAGGTCGCAGCTTGGCAACCGCCAGGAACTCCCCTAGGGTGTGCGGCCCCACCGCTGCAGGTTGCATGTTTGCCAGCTGAGTCGACCTAGGTCGAGAGTAGACCAGCGGAGGTGTGGCGAACCGAAGGGGGGTGGCAACCGAAGGGGTAGCAATAGACGTCCGCACTGGTGTCGGTGGTGGGTCCATCTCAATCTCCTCGTCCACCTCATCCGTCTCAACCTCGTCTGATGGCGCCGATCCGGCAGCCTCCAGCACCCCAGGGCCCAGAATGGGCGAGTTTGAATCCAGCGTTGTCACGCTGTCGTCATCGTCCGCGACGCGACGGCGGAACGCGTCAAGGCCCGGCGTCCATGCGGCGGTACAGCCCACCAGTGGAGAGCGGGGCCCCCCAGGATCGGGAAGGGCCAGCCCCAAGCTTTGGGCGACAGAGGAGAGTGAGCGCGCGGGGAAACAGCTCGCGTTTCCCCCGTCTGCCTCCACACGCGTCAACACAGCTGTCCCACCTGCGTCATGGTCGTCCCCACCTGGATGACTTTCCGCGTCACCCATCACCTGCGAGGCGGGCAGTTGGTTCCCGCCATCAGCTGGGCATGATCCCGAGGCAGTTGCGGATAGGGTGGGGGCTTGCGCGGCAGTTTCCAGCGCGTCTGTGGGATTCGCGCCCACCATCCTCTCCACGCCAGCCGTGCCACCGTTTGAATTTGTGGCCACCAGCAACACTGGAACGGACGAGCGGTCAAGGGGGGCCCTGACAGGTGCAGCAGCAGCAGCTGTTGCTGCCACTTCCGCAGCAGATGCAGCAGGCGGGCCCCGCAGCAGACCACCTTTCGCTTTACGACCAGGTCGCCGTCCGCGCCTCCTGCGTCGAACGCTACGTGGCACCGCGGACCCCACCACGACACCATAGGAGAGAAACCGTGTCCCTTCGATCTGTTCTGTGGGGCCCGCCACCCGATGCCGTGGCCCACCCCTTCCGCTGGGCTGGGAGGCAGCTGTGTTCGACCCGCCGGAGTCGGGAGCGCCGCCGTGGCCAGGCAGTGTATCCGGGACGCCCGGCTCGTAGCCGTAACGCCTAGATACAGGGTACCCCAGCGTTGGGCCGCCACTGCCACCCCCATCACCGCGAGGAGCAGGCCGGCGGTAATCCGTGAAGCCCGTGACATGGACGATGAGGGGGTAGAGGAGAGTCGCCACCTGAGGGGGGGTCACCGCGGCGCTCGGAGCAGCCAGGACCTGTGCCGATGGCGGCGCACCCGGCTCCACGACATGGAAGTCGACCTCACGCGGGATCATCGCCGGATCGAGACACCAAGCGGTGAGACGGAAAACATCCATGTCGGCACGCGAGCGTGTGAGAGGGTCGAGCCGCTCTACCCACGAATTCGGCGAGAGGATCGTCTCCGCCGCGGCGGTGCTCCAGGAATTGGCGGGGACACCCTCAATCTCGAGATTGACACGAACGCCCAACGTGCCCGCCGTCGCCCCCGCGCGCCGCGACCAAGGCATGACGAGAAGGCGCAAGAAAGGGGACTGGAGGACGCCTTGATCGAGGACCATCTGCCGGTCGGGCGCGGCGCGGAAGTAGATGAGAAAGCTGCCGGCGCGGTGGCGATGGACGGAATATACTGCCGTCGGAAGGTCGAAGATTGCGTTGATGGCGTCGGCGACCTCCTCCGCGGACAGGTCCCGCCGTTCTCCCACCGGGGTGGCCACGATGGCGTTCTGGAGGGCGAACTCAGCTTCCTCGACCTCCGGCGAGCGCTGGAAGACACAGGCTACCTTGGCCGGCCTCCTTGCGAGCTCGCCTCCGAACGAAACCGGCCGAGCCGTGCCCAGTCTCGTCGCATCCATGTCGTCCCGACGCGTGAGCGGCAGAGGTGACACCACCGAGCGCTCGTCATGGCGTTCAGGTGGAACAGCCCGTCGCGCGGTCTGAGCAGGCGCTGGGCGGGCCGCTGACGGCGTACCACCACGGGCCCCCTGGGAGCGGCGCGCGTCACCCATGAAACCCGTCGCCGTCCTAGGCGGTATCGCGGGTTCCACGCGTCCAGGCGGTGGTGCCACCGCGCCGGAGCGGCGCTCAGGGCGGGCACCGGTGAGGGCGGGTGGAGGGGCCACCGCACGAGGGGCCGCCACCTCTCGCTGCGCGCCGTTCGCCGTCATCGCGCGCGAGGAGGGCGCCCGCGCCGTACCAGAGGACGATCCGACGTTCTGGGAGCTGCGCGTCCCCCGCAGGTTCGCCGGAGGGCGCGTGTCACCCCGTCGCCCCGAGGATGCACCTGCATCGTTCCCCATCCGTGGCCCGGACGATTGCCGCAGCGGAGGGCGAGGAGACGAGCGGGCCGAGTCGCTTGCGGAACGCTTGCTCGCCGGCTCGTCGCCTGCGTCCGGCGGCGTGCGAGGCCGTGGGACCGTGCAGCTCCTCGACATGTGGCCGGTGACGCCGCAGCGGATGCAGACCGGCCCCGTGGGGCACTTCCTGGCCCGGTGCCCCGGCTGGGTGCAGAGGAGGCACACGCCATCGTAGGCCTCGTAGGCGCCGGCTTCGCGCGCCGGGCGCGCCGCCTTCGCCGCAACCTTTTTTCCTCCCTGTCGGCCTCGCGCCCGCTTCTTCTTGGGCTGTTCCCATGGGGCAGGGTTGGGGTCGTCGTCTTCAAGGGGGGCCATGGGGTCGTCGAGCTCGTCGAAGGCGACCGCGGAGGGCTCCTCGCAGGCGACCACCGAGCGCAGCGCGAGAGGCGCGCTGGGTACGCCGTCGCCGGAGGGAGAGGGCCCGTGAGCGCGTCCCGGTAGGAGCGCGGGGAATCCTCCGAGTCACTCTCCCGGCCACCGCGCCAGCGATCCGAGCGGCCCCGGGGGTTCGCGCCGTCGTCAGACAGGGGGGAAGGGGTGGGGGACGGGGAGCGGGAGGAGGAGGGCATAGTTGCGGGGAGCGGGTGCCCGCCGGAGCGGGGGAAGGAGAGGGTGGTCGCCGGGGCCGGAGTGGCCGCCGGCGAGGGGAGGAGGTGGAGAGGGCTCAGAGCGGAGCGGAGAGGAGGAGCTGTGGAGCCCGTGTGGCGAAATAATGACTATAATTCTGTCCTTTTAAATCGAGAGAAAGTTTCTTTATAAGGTGTTTGTTTCAGGATGTGTTGTATTGCCTTGATGAGCTCCAACAGCAGTGCTTCAGCGTGGAGAGCTACAACCATATCTTCCATCACTTCAACTTCACTGTGAAGACGAAAAGGGATTCAGACGCCTCTTGGTCATCGGCACTCTATTTTGCTGAAGTTAAAGAGATCTATGGAAGAAAGTATTATTCCTGCTACGAATTAGATTCATATGATGATGGTATATGCTTTTCTTGTTTCTATTTCGTTCTACTAGTTGATCGTGTTAGCTTTGTCCGATGCACAATTATGGTTTTGATCTACTGAATTTTATGTGTTTGTTTATTAGGTCACTGCTACGCCTGCAAAAATCAAGGGATGCATGCACTGCAGCACCCTATCTGTGGGATCGGGTATGAGGGTGGCCATGGTGCTATGGGAGGGGGTGTCCATGGTGCTATGGGAGGCCCCTTTGTTTATTTTAGTGACGATGATTGAAGTGATGATGGTGTTATATCAATTAAAGTATGATAGTAGCACTGTTAGATGTGTTTGTCTTTTGTTGAATTATCTGAGATTTGTGATATGTGAAGTACCATGTTTATGTTGTACTAGCAAAAATGCCCATGCGTTGCAACTGTGTGCTCATAAACCTACAAAATAAGATAATGTAATTTCTAGGAATAAGAATTCTTAGATTTCACTTTGTTTTCTTTCCTTTTTACCATTTGAAATATTTTAGGTTTTGCTTTAGATTTAGTTTCCTTGTTGAAGTGTACACCATTACCCCAAAAACAGGAATTAAAATTCACCACTTCCCTGAGACGGGCAGCGTTAGTTGCTCCAGAGAGACACGCAGTGGGGAAATTATGTACGAGAAGGAGAGAACTGGTCGCATGAATTAGTGAAGGGGATTATTCCTTCTATTTAAGAAAGAACCGTTGTTTCCACTTGGTGGTGGCAGTTTTCCGGAAATATGTGTTTCAAGAAGTACCTTGTTTTAAGGATTCAAGTACAGATAAAAATAGTCTTTGGAACCTGAAAAACAATTTAATATTTATCATGTTATTTTTTCATACCCTTGGAGATACAAAAACTCTCTCAATATTTTCGGCAACACTTATTATGGATTGGGGGATTAGTACAATTTGGCAGCTCAATGTTTTCAAAACTGAAGTATTAATAGGTTTGATGTTGTTTCTCCATTAATTCAAAAAACATGTTTTGAGTAATGCTAAAGTATTGATAGCACCATATTTAGTCACAACCAAACACATCGAAATATTTCAAATAGCATGTTTCTTAGACGAAATGATCATAACAAATTCTTAGTCATCTCTCAGTGGACACGATTTCATAATTGTTATTATGTGTGTCGCGGAATTTATAGCAGCACTATTACTTCAAGCAGTTGCCGGCTCGATTAAACCAAAAATGAAACCTCAAGATATAGGCAGGCAAGCACTAAGTTTTTCCCTCTCTCCTTACTATTATTCAGTTTCTTGGCCATCTTATTCCCAACTCGAATGTGTCGTTGAAGAATAGCCAACGTAGAACAGTCTAAGATTATTATTTTATTTTATTTTGTGACTCAACACATCTTCATTACTCAAAAGGCCGTATTACAATCTGTGTGCAGGCATTCCCTAAGAAAGTTTGGGATAAAATTGACCCAAATACACCTACGCTTGTTCTCATTTGCCTGCCTAGCACATAGGTGAGCCATAACAAGCCCTTCCATTTTTACAAATTTAAATTTAGAACTTTCAAATTTTTTACTCAGCTCTAAAATCTCCTCGAGGATAATCGGAACTTCTGACCTCTCAAACTGTCCCGAGTTCGACAGCTGAACCACTGCCAGTGCATCTGTCTCCAAGATCACTCGACACAAACCCATATTCCTAGCAAGTCGACACCATCTCTTGCTAAAATGGATTCCATTATCAGAGGGCTCGCTACTCTTCCTTACCAGATTGCCTGGCCTCTAATCAGTTTCCCCAGATGATCACGCATGCCGATCCGGAAGCTCCCTGTCCTGCATCTGAAAAACTGGCATTGACATTGATTTTAACTGTATCTGGTCGGGGTGGTGACCACTTTATCACCTAGGTGGTTCGTTCCTTAGCTGGATGCTTGGAAGTGATCGCCAGGTCTGAATTAATATCAATAGCCCATCTTACAGATTTTGTCACAGCTCGAGCCGTACCTCCACGGTTTCTTGCATTCCTTTCGGACCAAGCCGCCAACAACTACAAAGAACAATACAAATGTCGGTTTCAGATACCAGTTTACCTTCTATGACCTTCATATCCCATTAGTTTGGCTGTAGCTCCGGGATTTTTTTTCCAGTCCGATTTTTTATCTCCTCTCATGATACGGGCATCTACTGGCTAGCACACTAGGACAATAAACCACGATGTATAATGTCTAAGGCATGAGAGCCGTATGTGTTGGCCGAGCCTTCTAAATGGGACGGTTTGTATCCAGTTTGAGTCCAACTAGGTTTAGTTTCGAGTCAGTTTTGGTTTGGGTTTGTCCAACCGACTAGGGATTGGCCTCTTATATAAAGAGAGCCAAGGCCTAGGGTTTTAGAGAGGTTGAAAATTATGTAGAACTAAAAGTTCCAGGTTACCACCTTCCCTAGGGGATCGGCGTGTAGGCGGCGTCTCGGACGTTCGTCAGTTATCTTTGCAAATAAAAGTGCGAGTGTTCTTGGATCTGCCAAGAGGGTTCGTTCGTGGTTCGGGGGCTCTTGGATCTGCCTTGAGTTGTCGAGCTTGGTGTGAAATAAAGGTGCGAGTGTTCTTGTATCTGCCAAGAGGGTTCGTGCGTTTCTCGCCTAAATCTATCCATGTTCTTCATGTTACGTGTATCGCTCACGTGATTGGGAGAATAGTTATCTCGATGGTTCTTGCGGTGAAAGATCGGGCAAACATTTACATCATGTGGTATCAGAGCACCAGGTTGATCACCGCGAGGGAGTTCGTCCAGTGGAAGATTGATCTGCTGGTTTGCAAAGATTAGCGGATTTGTTTTTGCTGAAATTGTTGGAGGGGCAACGAGTTTGCCAGCGTTGTTGCATCTCGGCGAGTTTGACCTAAACGTGAAAAAGAGGAGAGAGGATCAAGTCCAATCAGTTTGGCAGGTTTTTGTTTGGCTGATACGTATGATCCTTGGATTGATGTGCAGCGTTTGCGTAAGAAAGAAGAAGGAATTGCCTTTCGTATGGACTATGGTGTCTCGGATCGGATTGTTAGCAGTGGAAAAAAAAGTTGTCTTCGTGTACGGGAGACTCGATCGGATTTGGCAGTACGTACTAATTTTGGAAAGAGAGACTCACGTGGTATGGCTAGAAAAGGATTAACAAAACAAAAGGTTTTGCATCCGCATGGCGTACAAAAAAATAAGGAATCGTGAGAGATTTGCTTTGGTAACTGATCTGTTGCGCTTCGATTTCCCTGCAGCATGAAAAAAAAAATTGAACATGGATCGGAAGCGGAACGGACGGATTGATGGTTTGTACGTGCGACAAACAAGAAAGAGAAAAAAAAGGTTGGAAAAGTGGTGCTGATTGGATACATGCACGTGGTTTTCGGAAGACAGGATTTGGCTTTGTACGTGCACACATAGTCTTTTTGGTACGTACATGGAGTGGAGACAAAAAATAAAAGGAGACACTAGTTTATATTGTTCACAGTGGTGAATTTGGTTCATTTGGATTGAAGGGGTACAGGAATTTGTCCTGTTTGTCTTGGGTGATGTACCCAGTTGACCTCCACTATTTCAGATTGCATCCGTGAGCGTATTCAGCTTACTTGGATCCTTGGGGTACAGGAGTCTGTCCTGCTGTGTCAGGGGTGGTTTGCATGGTGCGTCTATAGATGCAATTTGACAGATTATGTGTCTAAATCATGTTGGTGGTGCCAAACATGGATAGCACCAAGAACAAGTCTAGCTAGCCGAGAGGGAGGATGTGGTGTGGCAGGCAAGCAAGACTTGAAGATGTAGAAGCGTGGCGATATGATAATTTGACGCCACAAGCGCCGGAGAAGACCTTCTAGCGTTGAGGACAACGTCTTTTGAAGAAAGGGAGGATGATACGGGCATCTACTGGTTAGCACGCTAGGACAATAAACCACGATGTATAATGTCTAAGGCATGAGAGCCGCATGTGTTGGCCGAGCCTTCTAAATGGGCCGGTTTGTATCCAGTTTGAGTCCAACTAGGTTTGTATCCAGTTTCGGTTTAGGTTTGTCCAACCGATTAGGGGTTGACCTCTTATATAAAGAGAGCCAAGGCCTAGGGTTTTAGAGAGGTTGAAAATTATGTAGAACTAAAAGTTCCAGGTTACCACCGTCCCTAGGGGATCGGCATATAGGCGGCGTCTCGGACGTTCGTCAGTTATCTTTGCAAATAAAAGTGCGAGTGTTCTTGGATCTGCCAAGAGGGTTCGTTCGTGGGTCGGGGGCTCTTGGATCTGCCTTGAATTGTCGAGCTTGGTGTGAAATAAAGGTGTGAGTGTTCTTGGATCTGCCAAGAGGGTTCGTGCGTTTCTCGCATAAATCTATCCATGTTCTTCATGTTACGTGTATCGCTCACGTGATTGGGAGAATAGTTATCTCGGTGGTTCTTGCGGTGAAAGATCGGGCAAACATCTATGTCATCTCAATAGTGTCTCGCCCAGGTGCACTCAAGAAGGAGTGAAATATAGATTCTTCTCTTCCACAAAGCTTGCAAAGTCCAGTTGGTTGATGTGTCTCTCTTTCAGATAGGATACTAATGATGTCACGTGTGGATCGAAATATAAGAGACTAAATCAGGGGTAAATATCCATTTTCTAGATCACATGGCATAGTAGGGAACGGGGGATAAGGCTCTCTCGCTGCTACAGTAGTTTTGAGAGTCAACCGCCGCCGCTTCCGTTTTCCGGCCATCCCCGCCGCTAGTGTCGATGCTGGTGGGCGCGGTGATGATCTAGGGTGCCAGCCCTTTGTGCATAGATGTAGATTAGGTTTTGGTTTTAGATCTTGCTGTTGTTTTAGCTTGGCTTTGCTTGCTGTCGGTGTTATGCCGTCCAGGATTCATCAGTGGAAGCGCCCGGGCAGCTTCTGCGTGGTGGTGCCGGCTGCTTGGTTCCAGGTGATGCTCCGGTGGTCGGAGGGAAGCTTGGAAGAGGTGGGCGGCGGGTCCTCTTTCCCTCATAAGCCCGAAGGCTTGGCTCTGGTTCTGGAGTCACGGCGTTGCTTCTTCGTTGCGGTTGGAAGATGGGGGGCTCTGATTCTTCTCGATGGCCGCGGTGGCATGGAGCGGAGGTGGAGTACTGCTTCTTCCCCAACCTTCTCGAAGAGGTGGTTCAAGGTGTGCTGCATCGACGAGCTAATCACTCGGGGCCAGGAGTTGGCGCCGCGTTTCTCGGCCAAGAAGGTGGCCGGATTTCAACCTCCATGGCGGAGGCCTGTGCAGCTCGACGCTGGAGCTCGGCGTTTTGAGAGGCTCAAGTGGTTTGTCCCCGAGATTCTCAAGATTGCCAGCGTCTGCTGCTTCTCGCCGGTCGGGAGAGACCGAGTTCTTCACTGTGCTCCGTTCTCGGCGACTTGTTCGCCTGGAGGACGCCGGCGATCTGTGGCGGCGGAGCAAATGGAGCTGATTGCTTTTTTATGTTTTCTCCAGGGTGCTCTCTGTAATATCGCAGGGCGTTTTTTCGAATCTCTTGTCTTCTGTGCAGTAGAAGCAAAGGCCCTGTTTGCAATTTGTAACTGCCACGTGTTCTCAATATAAGCAGCATCGGGGTCGTTGGCCCCTCCCTTTGTTCAAAAAAAAAAATCAGGGGTAAATATATGATGTGGCAATGTTCGATCTAGCGATCTACAGTAGTAATGTAGTTGTCAATGCTACAGATTTACGTGAATTTTCTCCGTGATACAGAGTCTAATACAAAGGAGAATCAGGAACATCGAACATCCTTCATTTTGATGCACGAATGCTTTGGTTGTCTTGCTGGGTGACCATGTCGATCACGTCATGCGTTCGGCCCAGTGGTACAGCTCCCCATCGGAAACCGGCGCTTGCTGGCGCTGAAATGTCTTTTCTCGACGCTCGATGAATCACCGCTCCATAAGGCACAGATTGGCTTGTGCTGCCCTCAACCCTGGCCTCGTGCTCGTCCACAAGGTCTCTGCTCCCTGGCCGCCGTCCATGCCTCTCTAGATTTCACCAGGATGTTGCCCGTGCAGTCCTCGCCTAACGCTTGTACCATTGGCCTCAGGATCCGCCGCACTTAATCTGAAAGTGTGATCTTGAAATTGTTATATATTGTGCGAGTGCGAAAGTGTGAATTTGAAATTGTTATATACTGTGCAAGTGCTACGATCGACAACTGCATGAACTCACTATTCTTGTGACACGTAAAATGATCTAATTAATTCCAATAAATGTGGATCGAAGGTGGGGAATACAAAGTTTAATTGAAAAGCTTCAGTTATAATCTGAAACACTTGGAGGGTTGGTAGTGATACTGAGACAATAGCTAGCTGCTCAACATTTGGAGGATTGCTATTCAAATTTTTACTTCTGGCAAATCTGGGTACCTACACAACCAAAACAGCAGTTTGATGAATTACATCAGATCAGACGTCTGTCAATCACCAATGAGATAAAAATATTAAGAAGGAAATCATTGAAATATGGGTTGTACCATTTGAAGCTTTGAGATACTAATATTATTTCCGAATATTAGACATGGTATGTGCTCCAAATACATAAAATAGCCAACTCTACCTACATCCTAAGCAGACTACCACATCACCTCGTATCTCTTCTATGAATAAACACAAACAGTTTTAGGCAAATCACCCTGGCTGAACACAAACACAAAGATGGACAAAATTCACCCAAAAAAGGAAAAATCCATCCAGCAAACTGAATCTACTGTCTATGTAACAACTTGATTGAATACACATAGTAGGGCATAAACTAATATGCATTAGACCATCCTCATCAGAGAGCACCAGGCGGATCCCCTTTTCATTGGGACAATGCTGGGCGTCCCCGGGGATGAAAATTTTCCATCACCCGCATCCCCCTGCTGACACGTGGCAGTTTTCGCCCAAAATCCGTATTTGCTCTGTGTAGCAAAAAAAACACCCCGCTTTTGCTCCCATGTAGCAAAATACGGTTCGTGCATAAAATTAAAAGAAAATGTCAGACCTCGCCGGAGACCTCGTCGGAGTTACTGTAGCAAAAAAAAAAATGATAATTAGCAAAACTAATTTCGTCGGAGATATCGCCGGGAGACTTTCACCGGTGATCGCCGGAGAACTCTCCCTGTGCAAAAAAATTGTACTACTATAGCAAAAAAAAAAAAAAATGTAGCAAATAATTACTCTATTATAGCAAAAAATTGACATCGCCGGAGTTCTCGTAGCAAAAAAATTGACAAAAAATAGCAAAAGAAAAACGAGTCTGTAGCAAAATTTTCGCGTGATGAGCACTGCCGCCGGTCTTATAGCAAAGAGTTCGTGCTAAGATAGCAAAAAATTATAATTATTATAGCAATTTTTTTTGTATTCTAGCAAACAATTGACCTGGACGGAGATATTACCGGAGTTCTTGAGCAAAAAAATACACAAAAATAGCAACAAAATTACACTAATGTAGCACGTTTTGACACCACATAAAGTCATCAAAAAAGACAAAACTAACTGCAGGCCTTCAATAGCACGACCACGCTCCCATGGGGAGCACGTTTGGCGAGCGCCGCACCGACAAAGCTGGGCACATGTGTGACCCTCCGACCTCCTCAAGGTCCTGACGCCGCAGCTGGAGCCGGTCGGGGAGGAGCAGCAGGCGGCGGTGGGCCGGCTGCGGCAGACGACGCGGCAGGAGAGGATGGCGCCCGCCGAGTCCCCTGCTGCTGTCCACGACGGCGGCCGGAGAGGATGGCGCCCGGTACGTGGGGCGGCGCAGCCGCGGCGAGCTGCGGCGGGGCGGCGCGGATTCCGGCGAGCCCGCGCCCTACTTCCCATCGAGAGCTGCGGCGGGGCGGCGGAGATGCAAAAACGAGAGGCCACGCGGGAGCTCGGGAAGAAAGGATGTCGAGGGAGAGAGGGAGATGTGGGTGGGTGTGTCGCCGGTGAGGTCGCTGGTGAGGCAGCGCCGTTCGCCGGAGAGGCTAGGGGTGGAGGGGCCGACTAAGGCTGGAGGAGCCTGGTTTCGCTGTTGATGCGTGAGCACTAGAGCCTGTCTTGGATTTGTTTCGGGTAGGGGATTGGGAGGTGGAAGACAACCCGTAGGTGGGGCTAAAGGAAATGACACCCGCACGATTGCAGGCCATCCGATGGCTGCGCGTCCGGGGGATGAAAGTGCGTGATCCCCCGGGGGGAAGTTAGCGTTTTCCTTTTCATTGTGCATGTAGCGAAGAAATACAGAGAGAGAATGCAGGTAGCAGAAACACGACCCTCCCCGATATCCGCCGGAGCAGAGCCGTGGCGGAGGACAAGCAGTCGGTGCGGGTACCATGCGAACGTGGGTAAACAACGGTAGTACGTCGTGCACGGACGCTCGATCGGGAAGTCGCTGGGCAGAGTCGCGGACGGGGGTGCCATGCGGGCATGCTCGTCTGGAGTTAAGGCGAGTGCGAGCGCGGTCGAGGCCACGGGCGTGCGCGATGAGGATGTCAACTGTCGAACTCGCCGCCGTGGAGGAGATGGTAGGCCGGGGGTGTGCGGAGCGGGCAGTTGCGCTGCCAAGTGAGCGCATAGCAGAGGAGGAGAAATACTTGCCGTTGCCGGAGGGCGACTGAAGGAGCGTGTGGGAGCGGCCCTTCAGGCGAGCGCGGTCGAGCGAGTTGATCATGCGGTGGCTGATCCACATCCACCTCCTTCGTGCGCCCTTTCCCTCGACCTCCTCGGTGTCCTTACCGCTCCCAGGCGGAAAAAAAGAGTTAGTCGCTGCCACCATGGCAATGGCCATGCCGAGCTCCCCTGCCCTTTTCCTTGAATACGGAAAAGGCCGGCCTGCACGCACGAGACAACAGGGGCCGAGGACGGTTCGCCGCGGGAGGATGGAGAATGGGGAGGAGGCGCGTGGGTGGACTAACGGGGAGATCCAGGAGGAGGAATCAGGTTGTAAGTTGTGAAGCCCCTAGATCGGGTACTATGGGGATTTCAGCGTTCCCGCCCAAATCCACATAATATCATATCCTAGGTTGTCATTTATGATACCATTACAACAGTTCACGAATAATCCGCAACAACAACAGAAGAGATATATACAAGACGACTCAAACGAGTCAAAAATACAACTTATACAATACAAAGATCCAAATAACAGCGGAAAACGAAAGAGTATCTGACTACGGATAAGATACAAATTGGACTAAGAGTCCTGAAGATAACCGATGGCGTCCAATCCCTACCCAGGCCAAGCCGGAGGGATTCCCAAGCTAACGTCGTCAGACTTCAAACATGTGACTGCATTGTGAATACAACCCCGAATCATGGGGTCAGTACTTAAAGGTACCGGCGACGAGGAAGAAAAGGAAAAGAAAAATAACTCGCGGAAAACCCCGTGGAGTTTCTGGAGATTTACCAGGAGGTCCTTCTCTCTTGTAAAACAGACATAAACCCATGTTTTCAAGGCCTTTTTTGCAAGAACAGAATTTGGCAAAAATAAGATTTGAAAACCTTATCAAATTTTCAACCACACCATGTTTCGTTTTGGTGAAATTGAAATATTTTTCAGTGCAAAATTTTGAAACCCATATTAAGTAGTATTTGTGGAAATTTCCTCAAACCATTTAAATTCAGAATTTAAATTGTTTCAAACATGATTAAAATTTTGTTTCATGCATGTATGAGATGAACACAACACCACACACCCTAATTTAGCAAATTTGGGATGTTACAACAACGACGCAGAGTACGATGCCTTCCTTCACGGTATGAAAATGGCAATCGCCTGCGGAGCCACCCGATTCATGATCTATGGAGACTCAAACCTCATCGTACAACAGCTGATGAAGGAGTGTGATGCTATCGCGGATAACATGGTCGCCTATCGGGACATGTATAATCTGCTCGAAGGAAATTTCAAAGGGTGCAAACTTAAGCACATTGCGCGATCCAACAACGTGGAAGCGCATAAACTGGAAAACATGGGGTCTACAAACACGCCCATATCGCCAGGAATATATTTCAAGCAAATGATCAAGCGTTCAGTCAAGGTCAAGAAGCCAACAGGAGCACCCCCAACATTGGAGACGGACGTCAACCCGCAAATTGCTGTCATCGAGCTCAACCATAATATTTCAAGACAAATTTTTCTGGTCGAGCCAGTCTAGAAGCAGAAATACCTCGACTACTTGTCCAACAAATAGCTCCTAGCAGACGTTTGCGAGACCCGACAAATAGTACGACGCAACAAATCCTTTCGAGTGCTCAATGGAGCGCTATACAAGCAGAGCATATCAGGAATATTGTAGAGATGCATAGCACCCAAGGATGGCAAGGAACTGCTGCGAGACATACACCAAGGAGATTGTGGACACCACACTAGCTGGAAGGCAATTGTTGGCAAGGCTTTCCGGGCAGGATTCTACTGGCTCGTGGCAGCTAGAGACGCAAAGGACCTAGTCGACAAATGCAATGCTTGCCAAAGATTCGCACCCAAGCAACACGCCCCCGCCACAGAGCTCCACATGATCCCTATCGCCTGGCCCTTCGATCAATGGGGCCTGGACATGGTAAGACCCTTGCACAAATCTACGCCTGGTGGATACACCCACCTGCTCGTGGCAGTCGATAAATTTACAAAGTGGTTAGAGGCCATGCCAGTCACCTCCGCACATGCTGAGTGCGCCATGAGATTCCTCAACTCTATTGTGTGAAGATTTGGCATACCACACAACATCATCACGGACAATGAGAGCAACATCACGGCCAAGGAAACGCAGGACTTCTGCGAGGAAAGGAATCACCCTCAGCTTTGCCTCGGACGCCCACCCGCAAACAAACGTCCAACTCGAACGATCCAACGGGTTACTTTGCGCTGGCCTGAAGAAATGACTACTCGATAGACTGCGCCCAGCAGCAGGGCACTGGGCCGAAGAACTACCGTCGGTGATGTGGAGTCTATGCACAACTCCAAAACAGTCAACAAATTACACGCCATTTTTATGGTATACGGAGCTGAAGCTGTCCTTCCCGAAGATGTCAAATTCAGTGCTCCACGAGTCATCGCGTACAGCGAGGAAACTTCAAACAGGACACTCGCTGTAGATGTGGACGCACTGGATGAGATACGCGATATCTCACTCGCAAGATCGGCAGTATACCAACAATCGCTGCTCAACTATCACAGTCGTCGTATACGCCACAAATCTTTCATGGTAGGAGATTTGGTGATGTGGCTCAAGCAGAACAAAGGACACAAGCTTGAGCCACCATGAGAAGAACTCTTCATAATACACGAAGTTATCTCGGGTGGCGCGTATCGACTGAAGAACCCGAAGACTGGTGGCATCTACTCCAACCCGTGGAATGTTGCGCATCTCCGCAAATTCTACCCTTATGATTATTCTACTCGCAAGAAATAAGGCTCTACTAGCCACTCTGTAGCTCGATCAAATACATGGCTTCTCAGGCATATTAATAAAAAACATGGTTCCTCAACCATAATTATTCGCATCTTCGATTTTTACATGCTACAAACAACAGGTATACACCCCAAACACACGGAGGTTACGCCTCACTAGCATAAAAATAATTCTCTCAAAACACAAGGTACAACAAGGTACACACCATATAAACACCTTAAAAATATATCGAGTAAGCTATACAGAGTTTACGAGGCTTACGCCTTCAAAGACATCACAACCAGAATACATGATATCTACATCCTACAATTACATTTGACGACGAGCAATCGTCTCGGCAAGCATCCGATCAATCTCCTCAGAAGTCAGTCGAATAATCTCCTCCGCTGCAGGACGAACGACTACATAATCAGGAGAAAAATCGACCGGAGATTCAGGAAGCCTAGCCACAGAGTTAAAGTTAATCTCAGGATGCCACACCCGAACAAAGGCGAGCGCTACTTGAGATCCACAGATAAGCTGCTGTCGGACACACTCACGCACTTCTCCTACTCGACCAAAGATCCTTAGCAAATCGCTCAACCCTTCTGGAAAGGTACCCAGCGGGTAGAGCGTCTTGTGCACAGAAGAAAGGGCTTCGCGACAGGAATCAACAAGTATCTTCGCCTGGCTAGCCCGATACTTCAAGGTGGCTAAAATAAAGCCTCGACTGCGGTCAGACCAGAAATTGTTCGCATGCGGCTTCAAGCTACCCGCTTCATGGACAATATGATTATCCACCCAGTGGGTTTCACGAGGTCCGTCAGGCTCAACAACTACAAATTCAACAAAACAAGTCAAAATAGAAAAGGAAACAAACATCAAAGTGCTAGGGGTGTCGCAAGCTTACAAAGCATGTATTTTGCAACCGCGGCCAGCTCCTCCATCACAAACTGCTCGCGCTCAGCCGCAAGTTTCTGCTTTGACTTGGCAACATCAGTCACTCCCCGCAAATCCTTTAGTTTGCATTCTCCATCCGCAACACGGTCACGGAGTGAGGCAAACATGCTGGCGGAAGCCACAAGGGAGTTCACCTGGGCAGTAGACCCTCTAGAAGACTCTGCGCTGGGATCAAGTACCTAGAAAAGAAGCAAAAGCAAGTTCAGGAAAACAACAATGCCCCACTCGACAAAACACCACCCATCTATTGGGTGCTTGAGGGGCTACTCCCATCGGGAGCACATAACAGCGAAACACAACAATCAGACAGTGAAGATTCCAACGAACACTTCGATTAAGCAAATACGGGAATACATCCCAAGGTTCATTACATCGACAGACAAAAACAGATATAAACTAGCCTAAGGGGCTGCGGAAGTATTGCCACTCGCAGCAGGCTGCCCCTTGCGACTAGCACGGGCAAGCACTTTAGAGAGCTTCTTTGCAAGGACTTCAGCCTGAGCGCTAAAGGGACGAAGCGCTACCTTTTTTCCTAAGGCGTCGTACGGAAGGCTCGAGAACACCTTCTCCGAGTCATCTGTGACTCCGTGCGCCAGCACAAATTGGATAGTCGTCCTAGCCCCGCACTCAGACTGGGCAACTAATTAGGCCTAGAGGAGATTCTCATCGTCCAAGAACACTTTCAGAAGTCCGCCCAACGTAGGCGGAACCGGCGCATCCACCAGTAGGCGCTCGTGGAACTGCGTCAACACTCGGGTGGCTTCACCAACGAGAGAGCCGATCCCACTCGCATGCTCCTGGAGGTGGGAGCAGGAATCCGTAAGGGCGTCCAATGGCTGGCTCCCAGGAAGCTCCAGTGCAACCCCAAGGACATCTACAAAAAGGATACCGTAAATTTCCGAGATAGCAAATTAAGATGCGCTGCAACAAAAGAATAGTCAAGAGAGGCTTACCCGCAAACTTCTGGGCCAAAGGGCGGACGATGCTAACAAGATCGCTATCATGCTTGGCACCTGCCTCCTCCAATTGCTTCAGCGCCTCCTGAGTCTCGACGAGTTTTCCCTCAAAATCAGCTGAATGCTTGTGAGTGGACTTCGGCTCCTTTCGGGAGGACTCCAACTCAGCTTCAAGGGTTTTCACCCGAGCGACAGCTTCAGCTTTCTCGGCCTTCAGGCGGGTAACTCGATCTACAGAGCAATGAACACAGCTTAAGCAATTTTCGTGACCAACGGAAACAGTAAAATGGAGCGGATTAACCTACCTTGAAGAGACCGGCCGTCTTCGACGAGCCGACCGCGATCCACCCGAAGGGAAACGCAATCCGCCTCAGCAGAGAGCACTCGACGACTGATGGCAGCAAGGGAGTCGAGAAGAGTCTGCAAAAGCACGGGACAAAAGTTCGAGTTAGGTACAAAATCTCTTGAGCCTATACACGACTTTACATGCACCTGATAAAGTCGAGAAAAGTGATAAAGGAAAAATCTCAAACTTGAGCCCGTGGCCAATCGCAAGCGATTAACCATGGCCTCGGGGGCTACTCCCATCGGGAGCACTGTCGTGCACCCGATAGAAACCATGATCAAACGAAGCAAAAAATATGAGAAGAAGTGATAAAATTTACCTAGCCTTGGGCGGTAGACAAAGGATCCGCCGAGCTACCCGAAACTTCTTTGCTCGCCGAGGCCCCACCCGTGAAGCTAGGAAACCCGTAATTTGGAGCTGCGGTTGCCAGGGCGGAACTTGGAAACCTTTGGGTGGCCTCTGCAACTGGAGTTTCACCCGCAACCCCTTCTTTCCTCTTCACAGAGGGAGCAGAAGAAGCATACTGGCCTAGGCTGATGGTTTGAAGGCTGCTATGGAAGGAAAAATCAAACAAAGACCCAAATAAAAGGGAAAAGATTCTCGACTAAAGACAACGCGTAAGAGAAACTTACTCATCCTCGTCGTCGTCATCTAGAATGTCCACATTCCAGGCGATAGGAACCTTTGACTTGAGGCCCAGGGGAGGAAGCACGTTCAGAGGCGCCACCTGGAGAGGTTAAGTCGCCTTACCAGACCCGTCACCTAAGGAACTGTCCTTAGAAGTGGCTTCATCATCCCCGTGCCTGTGGCGCTTGCGGTGGTGGAGCTGACCGCTACCCGAGTCTTCCGCGTCATCTGAAGAATCATGCTCGGAGCTCGAGTCAGCCTCAGCAACGCTGGTTTCGAGAGGGGCCTTGATGTTGCCCGCCAGGAAATGCGAGGCATCTTCAGCCGAAACTGGCGGGTAGCATGTTGCTACCTTCAAGCTCTATGAGAGAAGAAGAAGAAGAAAAAGGGAGAAGAACTTCATTTGACGAAATTTCAGACTGCAAACAGAGAAAACAAGAGTAAAGGAAAACTTACATCGGCTCCACCGAAGAGAACTTCAGTTGGAGAGGCTCGATCCTCCACCAAAGAAAGACACTTGGCAGGTGCAAGCCGTTCGACGCAACCCCCATCGTCTGATCGCGGAGGTTCCCCACTTCCATGAGTAGCGGAGAGACGATCCTGCTGTCTTCAGCAGTGAGCTTGTACGCCCAGGACTTCCTTCACTTCAGAACCGCGGATGGGTGGAATTCATGAGCCCCACCCGCGTTGTTGTCGACGACGTAGAACCACTTCCTCCACCATCCTTGTGCGGAGTCGACGAAGTTCATCTCCAGATAGGGAATATCCGTCTTCGTCTGGATCCCGAAGCCGCCGGTGTGCAGTGGCTCTCCCAGCTGCTCACCTAGTCGCGACTTCTCCCGGAAAATCCGCACTTTGAACAGGGCCTTCCAGAGGCCCCAGTGCGGGCGAATTCCCAGGAAGCAGTCGCAAAGCATGATAAAGCACGAGATGTGCTGAATCGCGTTTGGAGGCAAGTCATGGAGTTGTATGCCGTAGACATACAACAGTCCAAGGAGAAAAGGGTGAAGAGCAGGAGAGAGGCCGCGCGAGACGTGATCCGCAAAGATCACGCGCTCGTTCATGCGGGGATTAGGTACCTCCTCCTTCTTGCCCAAGCGAGCGCGCTTATTGCCCTCGGGGGCAGCAGCCCCTTCCTTTGCATCTCCTTGATGCTCTTGTTGGTGGTGCTGGCGGAGCGCCAGTCGCCCGTCCTCACGGTGGGTGGCGCGGAGGCATCTCCAGCCGCCTTCGATGATGATGCAGCAGCGCCGCGCTTCTTCCCTACAGCCATGAGAGCTCGTGGATGCTTGCAGAACAGGATGTGTGTGCGAGGAGGAAGAAAGAGAGGAAATGGCCAGGAAGTTTACTTTCCGCCTAAGGACGACTACTCCAATCTGAACCGTAGATCTAGCAACGTGGAACCCATCGCGGATGCCACGCGTGAAGTGGAAACGAAGCGGCGGTGAAAAGTTATCTCTGCCACGATCTTTACAACAGATCGTGCGCATTTACGGCGCGTGGCTCGCGGGAAAACCGGAAACGGCCTCTCGTTTCCGGTCAAAAAGCTGACAAGGTGGGCCATCGTGCTCTGTTTTCGCTTCGTCACGTCCCATCGGGAGGAGTCAGAACGAACAAGTGCGCAATGACATCATTGCATACCTCATCAAACCCAAAAATTCCCTCGGGTGGGATCCCTGACACGAAATTTCTTCTGTATGGGCATATCAAGACGCGAAAACTCTTTCGCATAAAATCCCTGACACGAAATTTCTTTCGTATGGGCATATCAAGACGTGGAAGCTTTTTCGCATAAAATCCCTGACACGAAATTTCTTTCGTATAGGCATATTAAGACGCGAAAGATCTTTCGCATAAAATCCCTGACACGAAATTTCTTTCGTATAGGCATGTCAAGACGCGAAACCTCTTTTGCATAAAGCCCCTGACACGAAATTTCTTTAGTATGGGCACAACAAGGCTTCCAGACACGAAAACCCTTTCGAATGGAAATAATGCAAAAATCCTTTTGTGTAAATACAACAAGAAGGAAGATTTTTTTTATTCGAAAAATCTCAAGATAATATTCGCGAGTGCGCAGCTCCTGCCACTCTATCACACGATGTATATACAAATACTTACCCTGGATCGCTCAGCCGACTAGGCACATCTGGATGTCGGATTCTCTCGAGTACGAAGGTAAGACCCAAAAGATCTCTCTTATGGGCATGGAATCGCACTCAAGCTGCGTCCTCCGGTAAATTTCCGTGTCAACAACACGAAGAAAAATCCTAGCGGACGCGCCAGGTACCCCTATAGGTTAAGTTTGACTCGGTAAGACCTCCACGGCCCAGTCGCAATGATCACCTCATCGGAGGTCTCGAATCTGCGTAGGCCAGAACTGTTTTTTGCCCTAGATGCAATTAATTGGCCCTGAGCTTTCGCGAGAGCCAAGCGACTGAGCCGCATCCTTCTGCGAAAACAGCCAAAAACACATGCACTTTCATTCCTCGACGCTCGAGTACGAGAAACTGATCACGTACAGGGTATACACCCTCTAGAAGACGAACGGTTGGAGCAACCAGTCGAAAGAAACCAAGACAAAACTTTGAGCGTCTACCCTGACATAATTCTCAATCGAGTAAACGCTCGGGGGCTACTGATGAGGGGATGAATCCTAGACCTATCGGGTGAGGCTACCCGGTCCAAGGCCCAAGACCTAAGCCCGAAGGGAGACGCCATGGACAATTCTAGAAGGCCCAATCAAAGCCCACCCGAAAGGCCTTGCGGGTCAAGAAAGGAAACTTGTAACCGACTTTAGGTTAGGGTTTGTAACCCCCCCCCCCCGGGTACGGTTTAAGACTTGGCCACCTATATAAGGCCAGGAGAACCACCAGGAGGGGCACCAAGCAATACCGCACCACCAAAGCCTTGAGATTGAGATCTACGCTCGACTCGAGCTACCGCACTGTAACCAATCTATTGCTAATACAGATCGACAGAAGCAGGAGTAAGGGTTTTACCTCTACGAGGGCCCCGAACCTGGGTAAATCGTGCCCCTGCTAGCCGACGATTGTCACCAGCGTCCTACACGTTCTCCTAATCAAAACCCTATCGGTTCATGCGAGGGACTTGTTGAGATGCATATTCGACAGCCACCTCCTCGATTGCCTCTGAAGCTTGCGGACTTCCGAGAACTCTCCTGCTTTGTATGGAATGTACTTATTGATAAGTAGCATTCCTGCAGATTTAAGCGCAGTGAAGACCTTCTCGAAAGCCCGGATTTTTTCGATCCGGGTAAGTGAGGGGCTACCTTCTGTTCCAATCAACAAAATAAAGTTAGAAAAAACAGAAGAAGGGAAAAAGAAAATCCGGTAAAAGTTTAAAAACTTACCGAAAATTCGGTCCATCTCAGTGCCTTCCTCAAGGCGATGGTTCAGTGCATTCTCCAAGTCTCTGATGGTGACCTTGTCCTTCTCGGCCTGGCTGGAGGCCTTAGACTCGGCAATGCCACAACTAGTTGGCTGGCCTCCAGATCTTTCTGGAGCTTCACAGTGAGCTTGTGAAGTTCAGGTTTTCCTTGCGGACGTTCTCGGCATTGCCGACATCTTCAGCAATTTGTTTAGGCTTTCGCCAAAGAAGCTGAAAAGCAAGTAAAATGAAGAGTTAAGAACTCGGAAAATTACTTAGAAAAAATTCTAAACAAAAGCAGTGATAAAAATTACCTGCTGATTCATCCAACTTTTGCGGAACGGAGGCCAGCTACGAGTCCTTATCTTAAAGAATGCTAAGGAGAGATTTCACCTCCCTATTCTTGATGGTAAGTTTACTGAAAACTTCCATGTTAATGTTTTCAGCAGTTTGCTGAAACACGAAAAGAGACAAAACGCTTAAGTCAAAAAAACAAGCAAGGTCATGATAAAAGCATTAAGTCAAAAGTGCATACATTTGGCAAAATGCTTGGGGCCTAGAGATATTACCTGGTTCATCCGTTGGAGATTCGACAAATTCTCGTTGAATTCCTTTGCATACTCAGCAAAGAGAATTCCAACGTGGCAAAGTCCATCTTGGATAATCTGCCGAGGCAAAAACACGAAGTTATTCCTAACAATAAGTCTGCCTTGCGGTCAAGGACAGATTAAAGGAGCTGGGGCAAAGTACTATGTCGCACATGGATGAATATATCCATGTTCGTCAAAGTGTTCTTCTTGTTTTACCTTGAATTGCGGGTCATAGTTGGGGATCTTCCTTTGGAACATTGGAAGGACCCCCAACCTCCATCTCCATCGTCCATTCCCTCGCGTCCGACTCCGGCGCAATGGGCTGGATGGTCTGCAGGGGATCCTCCTCCCTGGCAGCCAAGTTTTCCTCCTCAGTTGCAACCGGAGTGTCGGGAGCAGCAGCAGGAGAAGGCTGTGCCCCTCTTCGGGCAACATACTTTAGCTTCGTCCGGCCTTTTGGCTTCAGAGTTGTCAGATCCAGGCTGAAAGGAAAAAATCCGAGAAGTTTGAATTCCGAGAAAGAAAGAAGTTCATGCAACAAAAGGCAGAGAAAAGAAAAACCTGGATGATTTACCTGGAAGTCGCGACGGGAACTCCGTCACGGTCGATTATTTCCAGGGTAGCGGAAGGCTTCTTGCGCTTCCGTCCGCCTACAAAGTTGGCACGCATCGCGTCCAACTCGGCATCGGTGGCCAGTCTTCCTCAGGAAGATCCACAAGCTGTCAAAAAAGACAAAGTCCGGGTTAGAAAAAATATCCGAGAAAGGAGAAATGCAGAACCAAAGCTCAAAAATGAAGAATCATACCTTTGGGGCCGGGTTTGCTGTCGTGTACATCGGTTGGTTTTCCTCATACTGGTCACGTGTTGCGACCAGCTGGTTGACGCGTTTCTTCAAATATTTTGCCGTCAAAGATTTGTTCGTCACCCTCATCGCGTCTTCGGGTCCCGTGTATTTACACATAAGTCGGGTACCGCGGTGAGCCAGAGGCTGGATTCGCCTTTCTAGCCAGCATAGAACCGTGTCCATGCCAGTAAGTAGAGGCGAGGCGGAAACGAGCTTGGCGATGCGCCGTTTGATCCTCATCAGATCCGACGGCAGGGTTTGGACAGCGTCCAGTGCCCAATTGTCTTGTGGAGTGGCCGCAGAATATACATGGCATATTCGTGGTAAAAAAAGAAACCCGTCCAAAATTTGACGGATTCCAAGGTTTTTATCTTCGGAAACCAATCTTTCGTAAACCTACGCAAGGTGAAGGAGATGGTCCCGCAGGTGGGGAGAGCGCCCTCAGAGGGGTTGTGCTTCACCCCGAAGCAATACTTCCAGAAATCTAACCTAGGAACTATCCCTAGATACCCTTCGAAGAGGGTTTGGAACCCGGCTAGATAAAGAATAGAATTGGGAGGAAGATTATGCGGTTGGATGTTGTAGTGATTGAGGACTTGAAGAAAAATGGCGGAAGGTGGAAATCCCATACCTCTATTGATGTGAGAGGTAGGAGAACCCTTTCTCCGGCTTTCGGCGATGGTTCAGAGTCATCCTCCTCGTACCGCCATTTACCCTTCCGCACGAGCCCCTCCTTCTCCATTGTCGGAAGAAGGGATGAAAACACGTTGAAGTGGCTCCAGTTCCCGGAGTTTTCCTCCGCATCTTCTTCGGCTCCGGCAGCGCCCGAGGCGGCGAGCTGCTCACCGCCGCGAGCGATGTTTTCTTCCGCGGGATCGGTGGCGAGGGGTAGAGTAGGCGCGGTAGATGACGACGGCGCGCTTTCGGCCGCAGGAGGAAGGTCCTTACGGGCCAAGTTGCCGACGTTTCCCTCCTGCGCGCTCGCGGTGGCGTGGCCGGGGGAGTCCAGCTGCGGGTCGATGCCGTTAATTATGTTGTCAATGTCCAGGGCAACGGAGCTCGCCTCTGTAGCTCGGGGTGATCCTCTGTTGGTCATCATCGGGCGGGGCGGCGTGGATCCGGATCCTCCGATTGCTCTTTCCGGGGAAGGTGTTGTCACTCGTTATCTGCTCACTCTCGCAAACTCGAGCTCGAGCTCTGTGGCAATGGCGCTGAGGGCTAGAAGGAGAAGAGGGAGCATAAGAGTAATCCGGAGGGCCCGAGGCGGCTATTTATAGCCGGAAATGCGTTGAGATGGGCTACAACGGCTACTTTAGCCGTTGGATCCTTGACGCGTGTCACGCCCAGAATTTCCGGGAAACGAGGGGACGAGGTGATAATGGCTATCTCCTTGTTTCCCGCGAGAATCTGTCAGAGATACGTTTCAGGGTTTTTTGACTGAACCCAAACGTCCGTGATGTCAGCCAGATTTCATCGATGACGTCATGAAGTTCCCTCTCCACAAAGGCTCGTGGAAGAAAAAGGCGGATTCTGAGAAAATCCGAGTTTCGCATTATGAATGATTTGGGAAAAAGAAGAATCGAGACAAAGCACTTCTCGAAACAGAATGTGAATTGACGAAAGGTGGCAGAATGAAGTCTCGATCCTTCTTAGGGGCTACTGTCGGATATATATACCGATTAGGGGTATATCCGACATTGTCCTAAAGAGCCAGGTTACCAGGGTGGCCTGTTTGGTAATTGATTACAGTCCATTAGGCGGCCCAGTAAGATGAAGCGCAGAAGCCGGATTCTAGAAGAACCCGGACCACGGCCCAAAGTGGTGCGGCTTGGAGTAGAAGGCGGATTCCTGCTTTCCAAGTTAGATACTTACCGTAGTCTTCTAGGTTTCCTTTGTGTAAGCCCTAACCCAACTATCTATATAAAGCCGGACGGGAGAGAAGAACAAAAAAGACAATTATATAGAAGCCAGCTCGCCGAGAATTTGATCCTCGTCGAGTTAGAAAAACCCTACTCATGTTGTACTTTGTATACTTCAAGCTTCAGCCCTGATTTAGTGAGATTGCAGGAGTAGGAACGCCGCCTAGTTGCGACGTACCGAACCTGGGTAAATTTGGTGTTCCTGGTTGTCATACTACCACGTCCCCCCATGTCTCTACCAGCAGTCTCATGGCACCCCCGTCTATGAACTCTACTACGATGTCCCGACAAATGGCCCACTCCGCGGATCCGGCTGCAGACCGCAACCTGGCTATTCAGCCGGCCAGAGCAAAAGCCAGAGGTCGCCTCACGTGAAAAACGCCAGTGGAGAAAACCGCTCGAGCGACCCAGTCCTCCGTTGTTCGCTCGTTTGAATCTGCTCCCTAAAGTCTAAGTAATGTGTGTTCCCCTTTGCGTCCCTCACTTCGGTTCCAAACGGCAGACCGCACCTCCGACTGTTACGTTGGCAAGAGGTGGGGTCAAAGAGTGTGGTTGACATGAAAATGATTGAAGCGAGCTCGGACGAAACCGAGCAGTCAACCCGCCTCATAGACTCGCACCACCAAAAATAGTTGGTTCATATATCTGCATCCGGTACACCGGTCTACCATGCAAAATATTTTTATGTGTATGTTTTTGCATGATTCGCACCTCACCGGCCCGAAACCCGGGAGCTAAGAGCCCCCCACGTTAACAAGACATCACGCCATCTACTACAACAACCAAAATCCCAACGTCGACCCTCCGAGACGTCATGTTCTCAGCCGTCCGAGAGGGACACTCTCCTTGAGCGCCCCACTCATCCGGTCGATCCGCTCCAACTATACAAGACAGGAGAAGCACGCAGAAGCTTTTAGCCTGTCGCAGGCCACAAGACTCCAACATGCTCGGGGGATAATGTCGAAAGGATGACCCCCCGGTATGGCAAAGTCCACAACTCTACACGAAGACAAGAGAGAAGTAATCTGTCTGGAATCTGGCTAGACGAAATCTGGTTGGCTGGAAGTTGGTTGCCTAGAATCCTTGCCGATTGGAATTTGGCCGCGTGGAATCTGGTCGGCTGAAAGCTTGCCTCCTGCTATGTGAAGTCAACTACCACGTCCCATTGGACACACGCAGACAAGACAACTGTACCGATGTACTATTGCTGAACAGTAAACACTATTCACATGTCACCCCAAATAGTAAAGTTGGGCATGTGGGCCACCACTTGTATCATGGGCACCCCTATATAAGGTGCACCAGGAAGCCTCCTCTAGGCAGCCTCACTTGAAACTCTCGCGCACGCTCTTTCTCACTTAGCTCCCCTCTAGAAGATAGCAAATACAGCTCCAGGAGCAAACATATAGACACCATATATGCTCCACCATATACACCACATAACAGTAGTAGGGGTTTTACTTCCTCACAAGGACCCTGAACCTAGATACATCGTGTCTCTGTCACGCTTGTTGCCAATCCCGCCGGAACATCGTCACTCACGTAGCCGGAACCACTCGAAAAGCCTTCTCTTTGGCATATGTCGTGCATGATACCACGACAACAAGGTTTATTATTTATCGGTTACCCTTGTTACCCATGAATTTATCCTCGTGTTCTCCGTTCTTCCCCTTGTGTTCTTAGTCAATTCATGAGATCGGGCCACTCCCCGAGGTACACACCTCATCACTTTCTCTTGGCATCGTATCAACCGGACCAATCGAATCAGAAGAGGAGAGACCACAAGGTGAAATCACCTTCGGAGAGATTGGCAAAGCTCGGTGGAATCGATAGAGAGAGAGACCGTGAGGTAGAATCACCCAATCGAGAGACTTCACGTAAGAAGAGGCCTTGATTTGATCCAATAGGTAAACCTATGGAGTAGCCTTGATAGATTCCACAAAGGGGGTTCATAGCAGCAACATGCTCAAATCTCAAATCATATCTTCTCTAACTCTAGTGGGATAAGGAGGGCATATATATAGCCCCTGGGCAAGGGGTAGGTGAGAATAGGTGGATACATGGCCAAAGGCCAGTTCTGCACGTAGGCACGGGCGCCGGATGGTATGGCGTTTCAGACGCCAGATCGTCCGAAGGCTGATGCTTCACATCCTTAGCAGGCGTTCTGAGGATAGAGCCGAGTCACCGGTACGTCCGTCCTGATTCGCCGGTACGTCTGGTGAGATCGCCGTTTCGTCCGGCGTGCGCGCGCCGGATCGTCCGGCGCACCAGGGTGAGATGCATCCTAGAGTCGCCACGGCCTTTCCGGTAGCTACCGGCACCTCGGGTAGTTCCGGATCGTCCTCCCGCTTGTCCCGGATCATCCAACATCTGGGATCATGTCAAGTCTTTCTTTAGGCGCCGGATGGACCGGCGGGCTTACCGGATCGTCCAGTGGCTCCAGGAGGTGGAGTCCTCCTTTTCTTCTTCATGCATCTTCTACGTCTTGGTGCAATCTTTGAGGGCAACTTATTTAGAATTCTTGGGGTATCCTTGGGGTTCCATTGGGGTCCCCTGAGTAAGCAATGGACAAGCACATGAGGTAGCGAACCATTCACCGAATGAGCGATGTCATGTAAGAATAGGAGCGAGTTAACCTTGACTCAAAGTGCATTGATTTGAGATCTTGTCATGGGACCATTTAGAGTGATTGAAGTGGTAGGTGGAAAGGGTTGGGATGCATCATCTCCCCCCTGGAAAAGAATCATCCACGACTCTTGAACTTGCTTGTCACCGTGAGGCACTTGAAAGGGGGAAGTGTTATGCGTTGTTGGAGATGTCTTCACCCAAGTACATAGGCATTGGGGCGTCAAAGTCGAAATCATTGTCGTTGGTGCACTTGTCAAAGTCCATGTAGATCTTGATGTGTGGTATGTAGAAGTGGTATGCATTGTCGTTGATGCACTTGTAGAAGTCCATATAGATCTTGACGTGTGGGATGTACTCCTTCCAAGTCTTCAAGTCGGGGTTGAGGATCATGCGGTGTGCGGAGCCATGAGGTGTGAGAAGTCCCCGGGTCCTACAATTTGGCATTAGGTCACCATATTCTTGCACAATAGATATCAAAGATGGTGAGAGAGTTGGTAAGTTGTTAGTGTCAAACATGATAAGCCACCATACCGCCACTCATTAAACTCTACCAGAAATCTTTTCCTCGTATATAGTCCTGAGTACGGTGGCTGGTACGGTCCTTCTGTTAATTGTTTCTTGGATTCTTCTTCTCCTATGCAAATTTGTTCTTTATGGAATGACATTAAATGTTATGATTTCACCATATTCCATCCCAATTATGATATTTTATGCCTTGTACAAAATACCTTCTTCAGATTTTAATTATCTACGTATATAGACATAAAGGGTGCACTTTGGCACGGTAAAATGCTAGAATATCTAACTAAATATTAATAATTCATTAAGTAAAATCGTGTCTAAAATGGACGAATGACATACTCATGATCAATATCGTTCTAATCTATTATCCATAGAGTCCCAAATGTCACCTCGGAACTCCGGAAATTATACTAAACATCAACCACTTAAGAACATCATATCCAATACATAAAGGAGGGGGAAACATAAAAGGATTCAATTATATTAACATAACTCATGATCACATCATGGAATAGAGAGAGATAACTACATAGCTACTAGTGCAAGCCTTGAGCCCCGTGGAGATTACTCATCCATCATCATGGGAAGCAGCAACGTTGATCAAGATGGCTCTGAGAGCAATTCCCCGTACCGGCAGTAAGAATAGGAACTTTTGCCCCCCCGGATTAAGGTTCTGGATGGCGGCGGAGTTCGGGGCCATTTATGGAGAAATCCTCCGGGGTGTGTAACTTTTAAGCCAGGGAGCATTTTATGGAAGAAGAGTGTTGGCGGGGGGCAACCATCAGGCGACCAGGGACGCAACTAGGAGTGGACCCGCGCCCATTAGTCGCTTGGTGGTTGTGCGCTAGCTCTCCGGCTCCCCTTTGGACTTCTGTAACATCCCAAGTATGAAAACAACCCCTAGAATGTTTTATTTCTTGTTATTTTATGTTTTGCATCATGACATCATCATTGCATTTGTTTTTGCATTTGTTTTCCAATTGTTTTCCATTTGTTTGCATTTGTTTTCCTTTGTTTTCTATTTTAGCGCAAATTTTTCAAATAGAAATATTCAAATAAAACATCCATTTGTTTCCATTAAAATGAAAAGCTCAAACTATCAATTTGTTCCTTTTAATAATTCACTTAAATTCTTTTGCATTCAAATTTCAAATCCAATTCCAAACAGCAACCATTTGAAATTATGAAACTTACAAAACAAATCAATCACTTGTTTCAAAGAAACTTGAATTTAAAAACTTATTTGCTTAAGTTCAATTATTTCAATTAATATTAAAATTCAATCAAATTTCAAACAACTTGCAAACAGTACCATAATTCAAAAAATTTGTAAAACAAAAGTTGCACTTTGTGCTGTTACAATAAATAAGCAATATAAAATTTATCCCTAAATTTTCTACCCCAAAAACCCTAGCCTTTTCTTCCTTTTTCAAATCAGCAAAAAAAAACAAACAGAACAAAATAAAAATAAAAAAAAGAAACAGAGGGAGGGAAAGGGCAGGCCAGTGGGCAGCAGGCCCAGCCCACCAGCCCACCGACCCAACTTACCCCTTCGCCCCTGTCTTCCTCCCTCGTACGGCAGGCAATCCGCCATGTCCACGTCTGCAGAGCGGGGAGCAGACGGCCAGCAGCGGCTCGCCTCGCCCTTATAAACCTAGCCTCGAGCTCTCCCTACTAGCCCTAGCCCCTACACCTCTCTCTCCCTAGCTGTCGCCGCCGTTTCCCTCTCTCTCCGCTCGCAATCCCTCTCTGAATCTCACCGTAACCGAGCACCACCACCACTGAACGCCGATGATCGCCGCCGTTACGGTTCATCTCCACGCTGGCTAGTCGCGGGAACGAAGTCCCCTCGACTCCCTCTTCCTCCTCGACCACGCCACGTTTCCCGGGGGTTGCTGCAGCCACGCCGTTGACCATCTCTGTCGCCGCCGGCCATCTCCCCCCCCCCCCCCGAGCACGCCTCCTCACGGTGAGCTCCACTCTCTTCCACCTCCCTCTCTTTTCCTCCTCTCTGAACGCCCGTGAGCACGCACACGTTCACCACACTCACTCACGCGGCAGCGCGAGCGAGCAGCAGCAGCAGCGGCTAGCCGCCGGCGGCTGCCTCCGGTCGTGGTTCAGTTTCAGATAACTGAAACTGTAATTTTCAGTTTCAGTAAGCTATCTGAACCTTAACCCCCCACACCTCCCTTACCTGACAAGAATCCGTCAGCAGCGCAGTGGTTCAGCACTGCGTGCGCGAGCGCGAGGTCGAGGGGTCGAGCCCTCACCTCCGCGGATTAATCCGCCACTTTTTTCCTTTGCCACGCGGGCATCCGTGGCCCACCTGCCATTGGCCTGGGTTGCCACGCGTGCTGCCACGCAGGCCACGCTGGCCCAGGGCCCCCTCGTCAGTGGCCTGGGCTGGGCCACTGCGAGGTAGAAAAGGTTTTTCTGGCCTTTTCTTTTTTTAAAATAAGTCCTTTTTCTTTTACAGAATAGTCCCTGTAATTGAAATGCCAATAACTTTTAATTTCCAAATCCAAATAATGCAAATGAAATATGTTTCCTGAACCAAATTAAATTCTCTACATGTTTAAAACATTTGTAATCTGTTTTGAACATTTCAAATGCATTCAAATTTCAAATTCAAACAACTCCTTTTAAATTTGGTTAATTTCATAAATAATTCAAACTTAATTCAAATGTCACATATTAAATATGTTTTCCATGCTAAATTAAACCCTCCTTCCAAATATAAATTTTGTTTCATGTTTTGAATAATTAAAATTGGTTAAATAATTTAAACCTTGTTTAAATCATTTAAATTTGCTAATTTCATAACTTGCTCAAATTAAATTAATTTTGAACTTATAAAATATGTTTTCAAACCAGAAAAACATAATCTTTTCAAATATGAATTTGAATTAATGTTTTGAACAAATAAAAATTCAAATAAATTCATACTTGAATTTAATTCATTTAAATCTTGTTTAAACTTGTTTAAACTTGTTTAATTCATAATTAATTCATTCTAATTCCTTTTTCAATAATTGAAACATGTATTCCAACTAAAATTTTGTGCCCTTTCCAAATATGAACTTTGTTATTTATTTTGGACAATTTAAATTGGTGAAAACAACAAATGCTTGTGTAACACCTTTAAGGAACCAAAATTCCATAACTTAACAAATAAAATCCCAAACTTGGTAAACCTTATTTCTAATTGTTTCTATTGTTGTTTTCTTTCTGTTTTCTTCATCCATGCATCATGCTACTTCACTTACACATGATGTTTAGTTGTAGAACAATTATTTCAACCTTAATTCATGGGCTTTCCATATGCAATCCAATTGCATGTGGGTCCATTTAATCATGTTATGTTACCATGTCAACTAGTTTATTTTTATGCATCAATTAAATGGTCATGCATCATCCCATGATTGTGCATTATGCCATGTTATTGATTGTTTGTCTCTCTGCGTTGTTTGTTTGCTTCTTCTCGAATAGACGACGACGTTGAGACAGACGAGGTTTACGACACTACTTCTGAGGAGTTAGCCCAGTACCAGGCTACTGAGTTTGCAGGCAAGTATTCACTCACATGAACCATTGTGTTCCTTTCCACATTGGATACCGATACTTTCCGTTGTCTATTCTGCTAGCCCTATGAATCGTTGTTTCTGTTACGAACCTATCACATGTTATCCTTTAACCCTGATATAGCCTCACCTCCACACCTATAACCCCGTTGCTTGTTGCCCGTGTCTTACTAGCATGCTTAGGTTGTTTCTGCTCGAGTCTGCTGTCCGTTATTTCTGTTATCATATTTATTATGTTCTGGGGCTCGATGTTAAACAACAACCTGTTAATATGAGGTAATGCTAATTTGATGATAAGGCACCGGCAGGAGGCCCGGCGTGGTTTTGAGGCCTGCTAGTGTCGACCCTAATTAGGAAAAGGGTCTTGTCTACTGATCCATGATGAGCGCACTAATCGCATGTGGGAAGCGTGTATGGGCGCCCCCCTCAATTTGATTCGATTCGCATCTCGTCCAAATCGCCACACTTAGTTCGGGCTTTCCATTTGATGCACTCATATGCAGGTACGAACCCGAGGCCAGGGTGGAACTTTTGTAGTCGGCATTTAGGGCGGCGTGGTCTTAGAGTGCTATGAGGGTCCCCCTTTTCTTCGTGGGGCTCGATTAGCCGCGCACGCACAGCACGTGGTTCTTTGGGCTTGATGCGAAGAAGAGTTGAGTTGTGTTGAGTGCCCCGCTTGGTGGGAGGCATTCCATCTGGCGGGTTATTCTTACGTGTACGGCCAAATTGGTGCACCCCTGCAGGGATAAATCTTCTCGAGAAGCCGTGTTTTCCGCGGTTATGGTTGACTTGGTGAAAGTACTGGCTAACAAGTACTCAGAACAACTTACACCTAACTAATGATAACTTGACTAGTAATAGTCTTATTGACACAATAACTTGAACCATCATTAATCCAACCGTGTGAGTTATCCTCGGATTGCTTCTTTGGATAAGGGGCGAGATCCAGGATGGGTTTGTTTGGAGTTAGTTATAGTGGTTACGATACGCTATCTCATCTCCTTTCTGTTAGCCGGAAGTTGTAGTATGTTCTGTAGTTGGTTAGTGCGGCCAGCTGCCGCATCTTTTGTATCACCCTTTCTTCCGTTGAACCCAAAGCATCTGTGCTTGATGTTGTGGGGTACATTTTGGTGAACTGTGAGTCTTGCTTGCCAGTACGTTTATGTGCTAACCCCTTTGGGGCTGTGGTTTCCGCAGACTACGCTTACGAGGATCCCCGTGATGGCTACTATGTGGAGTTTGATGAGGCTGCTGACGAGTAGATAGCGGACCCGGGCAGGATCCGAGACATCGTGGATGGGCTCCGTCTTTTCGTTTCCGGCCTTTTAGGCCTATTTGGATCTTGTCTGTACTCAGACACCTTGGATGCTTCCGCTGTGTTGTAATGATGAATTGTTGGGACATGTGTCCTCTGGATGATTGTATTTGATATCTCTGCTCTAGTGAGAGCTATTTGCAACTTATTTCAATCTTTTGTGTCTTAGAGATATGTTGTGATATCAGTTGTTCTAATGCTGTTGACGTACCATGTGTGTATGTTATGAAGTACGTCAACGGAAGTGTCCTGATTTCTATGGGATGGTTTACGCAGACGATGGATAGTAGCGAATGGTTGTCACACGTTTACGTGTTGGCTTGCTCATATTGAGATGCGGGTGCCGGTATGACCCGTAAGCCATTTGTTCTACTATTTAGCGGACTGTGAGTATCCTCTAGAAGTCCGGGTGCGACAAATGGTATCAGAGCCTGTCTGCCTGTAGGATCCCTTTTACTGGTCGCAGTTGAGTCTAGAAACTATTTTGTAGCTATATAGGAAAAATGAAACGTGAGAGTAGGAATTCTGCCCTTTTATTTCTTTCCCCACCCACCCTCCCTTTTCTGGTAAGGAAGTGCAACGTTGTTTTTCCCTTCTCATCTAAACTTTCAAGTTAGGATTTCACGTATCCTGGTTTCTCTAGGATAGTTATATCTACTAGACCATAGGAATGGAGGTGGTTGTGACATGATTTATCATGTTGCCTACTCACGATTGAGAACGGAGGCGTGTAAGCCCCGGAAGCAGATCCTCTATTCCTTAAGCAGTAGATATTGATCCTTTAGAAGCCTGGATGGGTTTTCCGTAGTACCTCAGGAGTTTTTGGTCTCGTGTTTCCCGATGTTGCTTCGATATCCTGTTCTTCTCAACATCCTTTCCGTCCGTTGAAACCTTGTTGTTGCTTTCCACTTCAGTTCTTCTACCGGCGTCTAATCAAAACTTCCCCGATCATCTGCAGATGGATCTCAGGTTCTACCCGCAGGTGGTTCGGATGACTCGTTGTGAGAGCACCGCCGGTTATCCGGAGATGCTGAGAGACATGGTCACTTATCTGGGGTTCCGTTGGGCACCAGAGTACCAGGTCTACGAGCAGCAGTGAGAGTTTGACCAGACCTACTACCAGGCTATCGTCTACATCCTGTCAGATGATGGCATGAGTGTAGTCCACCGCTACGAGGCAGTAGGTTCCACAGTGGATATGGCTGTGCAGCAGGCAGCTTATGTGAGTCTCACCGTCCTTCGTGCTGACTACTGGGGATTTGACGATTCCATCTATCGCCACATCCCCCGTGGTTACATCACTTCGGAGGGAGCTCACTTCACTCTCTACGACAACCTCGATGTTTACGAGCATGATAACTCCAGGCTGCACACCACCGCTCAGTTTGTGAGGCACAGTGACGCAGTTGCCAGCACACTATCTCAGGAGTTGGCTTCAGTCAGAGAGCAGCTCTACCTTGCTTTGACTCGTCTGGCGACTTATACCACAGATTTTGTTGGAGACGAGCGCTTTGCACGTTTTGATCAGCCAGTGGGTCGTCGTCTGCCAGATGCTGGAGGTTACGAGCCGATCAGAGGTCCACTCCTCAACCTCGGTGCTGGTTACACTGGGATTCCACGCTTTGGAGCACAGGGAGTCGACGCTATGTACTTCACCACACCTAGAGTCGCTCTCAGGCCACGTCAGATCTATGTGGATCGTCGTTCTACCTACTTTCGTGGGCGTGCTCCTCACCGTACCTCTCGCCGTACTCCTAGTCGCCGTCCTGCGTGATGAGCATGGGAGTACCGATGTATCCATTCTTAGCTATGTTTAGTTATCCTTTGGCATTCAAACCATTTGTGGTGTGTTGGATATTCTGATGTATTTGAACATGTGATGATGTACCTGTTGGTTATCTATTCATGCGTCGGAATAATCTCTCTTTCGGTTACCAAGTCTATCCTTTTCTGTTGTTGTGCTAAAATGAATTTCCATTCAGGATGCCTCCAACAAGGAACACCCCGCCTGAGCCACCGCCAATCACGGAGCTGTTGACTCAGATGACCCAAGTCATGGCGCAGATGGCCCAGTTTCAGACTAACCAGCACAACAACCAGACGGCTCCACGGGTCAGCATCAAGGAGTTCCTCAGTCTGGGTCCGAGAGCTTTCGTGGCCACACGCGAGCCTCTGGATGCTGATGACTGGATCCGTGAGATAGCTAAGGCTCTGGAGATTGCTCACGTTGCTGAGGAAGACAAGGTCAAGTATGCCTCCTACCTGCTGAAGGGTCAGGCAGCTACTTGGTGGGAAAACTACCAGACCATGAGAGCTGGCTACCCAATCACCTGGGGTTGTTTCAAGGAAGCTTTCCTGAAGCACCACATTCCAGATGGTCTCATGGAAAGGATGTGTGAAGAGTTTTGCTCTCTCAAGCAGGGCAAGTTGGACGTCATCGGCTATCAGAGTGAGTTCAATCGCCTCGCTCGATACGCTGGAGACGAGGTGTCCACTGAGGCTAAGAAGATGGCAAGGTTCCGTAGAGGTTTTAACCCGGAACTCAAGTACGCCCTCACCAACATCAAGGCCAACAACTTCGAGGAGATCGTTAACACCGCGCTCAATGAAGAAAATGGGCGCAAGGCGTTCGAGGAGTCTCGCAAGCACTCGCGTGAGGGTGGTTCCTCCTCCAACATGACCACCCCTCCGCAGAAGCGCCGCATCTAGGTGCCAAATGGTGCTGTCACTCGGGCTCCATACGCCCAAGCTTCTCCAGGCTTCGCTCCCCGCCCACCCAACCCTGCTCAGATGCATGATCAGAGGGCTTCGATGGGGCAGCCAAGGCCAGGGCCTCCTCGTGTCGTCACTTGCTACAAGTGCAAGCAGACGGGGCATACGCTGACAAGTGCACGCAGAGGCATCTACCTCCACCACCACCTCGTCCCAACACAAACCAGGCAATGGTGCGCGCTCCCCCGCCTAAGGCCTTCAACTCCAACAACAGGCCTGTCGGGAGGACCGCGAGGGTGAATCATGTCAAGATCGACAAAGCTGAGGAAGCTCCTGACGTCGTTCTCAGTACATTCCCCGTAAACTCTAATCCAGCTAAAGTGTTGTTTGATACCGAGGCATCACATTCTTTCGTGTCAAAAATCTTTGCGTCAACAGTTAAACTCCCTTTTGTTGGTTTGGGTTCCCCGCTAGTGGTAAACTCCCCTGGAGCAACCATGCAAACGTCCAAGATCAGTCACAGAAATCAAATCCTAATTGGAGGCCACATATTCCTTGCTTCTCTCATACTGCTTGGCAATTCTGACATTGATGTCATTCTTGGTATGGATTGGTTGAAGGCCAATAAAGCAACGATTGACTGTGCTCAGAAGTCAATAACTCTGTTCCACCCTTCTGGCCAGATAGTCTATTCTCCAAATGAATCAAGTTCCATTCAGCTATGCAACCTCGATGCAAGACCTCTACCTTTGCTTGAAAATGTTCCGGTGGTTTGCGAATTCCCTGACGTCTTTCTAGAAGAGTTGCCAGGGATGCCTCCGGACAGAGCAGTTGAGTTCGTGATCGAGCTTGAACCGGGTACTGCTCCAGTCTCTAAGCATCCATACAAGATAGCTCCTCCTGAACTGAAATTGTTGAAGGAGCAAATCGATATGTACATGGAAAAAGGTTACATTCAACCTAGTTCCTCGGCTTGGGGTTGCCCAACTCTGTTCGTTGCGAAGAAGGATCACACAAAGAGACTCGTTGTTGACTATCGTCCTCTTAACGAGAAAACCATCAAAAACAAGTATCCGATTCCTCGTATCGATGATCTTTTTGATCAACTTGCTGGAGCCTCAATATTCTCCAAGTTGGACTTGAGAATGGGTTACCATCAGATAAAGATCAGAAAGGAAGATATTCCAAAAACAGCCTTCACCACCCGCTACGGTCTATACGAATTCACCGTCATGTCCTTTGGTCTCACCAATGCACCGGCGACATTCTCTCGACTCATGAATTCTGTCTTTCACGAATACCTCGACAAGTTCGTTGTGGTATATCTTGATGACATCCTTGTCTACTCAAAATCTGAGGAAGAGCATGAAGAACACCTTCGTCTAACTCTCATGAAACTTCGCGAGCATCGTCTATATGCCAAGTTCTCCAAATGTGAGTTCTGGATTCCAGAAGTTGCTTACCTTGGTCATGTCATCTCTGCCAAGGGCATAGCCATTGATCCAGAAAAGGTTAAAGCAATTGTTGATTGGAAACCTCCTAAGACGATAAAGCAAGTAAGAAGTTTTCTTGGATTGGCTAGCTATTGCCGTCGTTTCGTCCAAAACTTCTCCAAGATTGCCAAACCTCTCACTGATCTCACAAAGAAGGACAAGAAGTTCGTTTGGTCTCCACAATGTGATGAAAGTTTCAATCTCCTCAAGACTAAACTCACTTCTACACCAGTTCTGGTTGGCCCAGATACTACCAAACCTTTCCAAATATTCTGTGATGCATCTCTCCAAGGTCTAGGTGCAGTTCTTATGCAAGAACGTCAAGTTGTGGCTTATGCCTCACGTCAGTTGAATGCACATGAGCTCAATTATCCCACACATGATCTTGAACTTGCAGCAGTTGTGTTTGCCCTCAAGAAATGGAGGCAATACTTGTTGGGTAATCGCACTGAAATCTTTTCCGATCATAAGAGTCTGAAATACATCTTCACTCAGCCAGATCTAAACCTCAGGCAAAGGAGATGGATTGAAAAGATTAAAGACTTTGATCTCACCATTTCTTACACTCCAGGCAAGGCTAATGTTATGGCCGATGCTCTCAGTCGCAAGTCGTATTGCAATAATCTCATGATCATGGAAAGCCAACCTCCTCTTCATGAAGAATTCCAGAAGCTGAACCTTGGTCTTGTTCCTCAAGGCTATCATGCGAACTTGACAGCCAGTCCGACTCTCGAGGACAAGATTCGTTCTGAACAACTTCGTGATGCTGAAATCAAGAAGATGGTAGAACACATCAAAGAAGGAAAGGAGAAATTTAAGTCCTTCTCAATTGATGACAAAGGAACTGTGTTCTTCGAAGGACGCATTGCAGTTCCTCAAGTTCAAAGTCTCAAAGATGTCATTCTCAAGGAGGCTCATGAAACTCCTCTCTCCATACACCCTGGAAGAACAAAGATGTACCAGGATCTTAAGACACTGTATTGGTGGCCTGGCATGAAACGTGAAATTGCTCAATACGTTTCTGAATGCGACGTTTGTCAACGTGTTAAGGCAGTTCATCAGAAAACAGCCGCTCTTCTCCAACCTCTGAAAATCCCTGAGTGGAAGTGGGACATGATTAAAATGGACTTCGTCACTGGTTTTCCAAAGTCCAAGAAGGGCAACGATGCAATCTTCGTTGTCATTGATCGTCTCACTAAAGTAGCTCACTTCTTTGCTGTCAAAGAAACAATCTCAGCTAGCCAGTTAGCAGAGCTCTACACAGCAAAGATTGTTCCCCTTCATGGTGTTCCATTGGAAATAAGCTCAGACCGTGGAAGCATATTCACTTCTCATTTCTCGAAAAGCTTTCAAGAAGCATTGGGCACCAAACTTCTGTTTAGCACAGCTTATCACCCTCAGTCTCAAGGGCAAGTCGAAAGAGTCAATCAGATTCTCGAGGATATGCTCAGAGCATGTGGTATCTCTTTTGGCATGAAATGGGAGGAATGCCTTCCATATGCTGAATTCTCCTACAACAACAGCTTCCAGGCAAGCCTAGGCATGGCACCATTTGAAGCTCTCTATGGCCGCAGATGCAGGAGTCCAATCAATTGGTCTGGAGCTGGTGAACGTTCATTCTTAGACCCTGACATTGTTAAGGAAGCCGAAGAAAAAGTTCGCATCATTCGTGACAATCTCAAGATTGCTCAGTCTCGTCAGAAAAGCTACTATGACAGCAAGCACAGGGATATGATCTATGCACCTGGTGACAAGGCATATCTCCCTGTAACTCCCCTCAGAGGCACTCATCGTTTTGGTGTGAAAGGAAAGCTTGCACCAAGATACATTGGTCCTTTCAACATTCTCTCAAGACGTGCGGAAAATGCCTATCGTCTTGAACTTCCAGAAAAACTATCCAAGGTGCACGATGTGTTTCACGTGTCACAGCTCAAAAGGTGTTTCAAAGATCCAGATCGTGCAGTTGATCATGATTCCATTGAACTGCAAGAAGATCTATCTTATGAGGAGCACCCTGTTCTAATTCTCGATGAGACCGAGCGTAAGACTCGCAACAAGAGCACCAAGTTCTTGAAAGTGCAGTGGTCCCATCATTCCGATAAAGAGGCAACATGGGAGACCGAAGAGGATCTTCGCAAGAAGTATCCGGACCTTTTCTCTTCTCAGTAGGAATCTCGGGGCGCGATTCCTTCAAGGGGGGGCGTTTTGTAACATCCCAAGTATGAAAACAACCCCTAGAATGTTTTATTTCTTGTTATTTTATGTTTTGCATCATGACATCATCATTGCATTTGTTTTGGCATTTGTTTTCCAATTGTTTTCCATTTGTTTGCATTTGTTTTCCTTTGTTTTCTATTTTAGGGCAAATTTTTCAAATAGAAATATTCAAATAAAACATCCATTTGTTTCCATTAAAATGAAAAGCTCAAACTATCAATTTGTTCCTTTTAATAATTCACTTAAATTCTTTTGCATTCAAATTTCAAATCCAAATCCAAACAGCAACCATTTGAAATTATGAAACTTACAAAACAAATCAATCACTTGTTTCAAAGAAACTTGAATTTAAAAACTTATTTGCTTAAGTTCAATTATTTCAATTAATATTAAAATTCAATCAAATTTCAAACAACTTGCAAATAGTACCATAATTCAAAAATTTTGTAAAACAAAAGTTGCACTTTGTGCTGTTACAATAAATAAGCAATATAAAATTTATCCCTAAATTTTCTACCCCAAAAACCCTAGCCTTTTCTTCCTTTTTCAAATCAGCAAAAAAAAACAAATAGAACAAAATCAAAAAAAAAGAAACAGAGGGAGGGAAAGGGCAGGCCCAGCCCACCAGCCCACCGACCCAACTTACCCCTTCGCCCCTGTCTTCCTCCCTCGTACGGCAGCCAATCCGCCATGTCCACGTCTGCAGAGCGGGGAGCAGACGGCCAGCAGCGGCTCGCCTCGCCCTTATAAACCTAGCCTCGAGCTCAGCCTGCTAGCCCTAGCCCCTACACCTCTCTCTCCCTAGCTGCCGCTGCCGTTTCCCTCTCTCTCCGCTCGCAATCCCTCTCTGAATCTCACCGTAATCGAGCACCACCACCACCGAACGCCGATGATCGCCGTCGTTACGGTTCATCTCCACGCTGGCTAGTCGCGGGAACGAAGTCCCCTCGACTCCCTCTTCCTCCTCGACCACGCCACGTTTCCCGGGGGTTGCTGCAGCCACGCCGTCGACCATCTCTGTCGCCGCCGGCCATCTCCCCCCCCCCCGAGCACGCCTCCTCACGGTGAGCTCCACTCTCTTCCACCTCCCTCTCTTCTCCTCCTCTCTGAACGCCCGCGAGCATGCACACGTTCACCACACTCACGCACGCGGCAGCGCGAGCGAGCAGCAGCAGCGGCGGCCAGCCGCCGGCGGCTGCCTCCGGTCGTGGTTCAGTTTCAGATAACTGAAACTGTAATTTTCAGTTTTAGTAAGCTATCTGAACCTTAACCCCCCACACCTCCCTTACCTGACAAGAATCCGTCAGCAGCGCAGTGGTTCAGCACTGCGTGCGCGAGCGCGAGGTCGAGGGGTCGAGCCCTCGCCTCCGCGGATTAATCCGCCACTTTTTTCCTTTGCCACGCGGGCATCCGTGGCCCACCTGCCATTGGCCTGGGTTGCCACGCGTGCTGCCACACAGGCCACGCTGGCCCAGGGCCCCCTCGTCAGTGGCCTGGGCTGGGCCACTGCGAGGTAGAAAAGGTTTTTCTGGCCTTTTCTTTTTTTTTAAATAAGTCCTTTTTCTTTTACAGAATAGTCCCTGTAATTGAAATGCCAATAACTTTTTATTTCCAAATCCAAATAATGCAAATGAAATATGTTTCCTGAACCAAATTAAATTCTCTACATGTTTAAAACATTTGTAATCTGTTTTGAACATTTCAAATGCATTCAAATTTCAAATTCAAACAACTCCTTTTTAATTTGGTTAATTTCATAAATAATTCAAACTTAATTCAAATGTCACATATTAAATATGTTTTCCATGCTAAATTAAAACCTCCTTCCAAATATAAATTTTGTTTCATGTTTTGAATAATTAAAATTGGTTAAATAATTTAAACCTTGTTTAAATCATTTAAATTTGCTAATTTCATAACTTGCTCAAATTAAATTAATTTTGAACTTATAAAATATGTTTTCAAACCAGAAAAACATAATCTTTTCAAATATGAATTTGAATTAATGTTTTGAACAAATAAAAATTCAAATAAATTCATACTTGAATTTAATTCATTTAAATCTTGTTTAAACTTATTTAATTCATAATTAATTCATTCTAATTCCTTTTTCAATAATTGAAACATGTATTCCAACTAAAATTTTGTGCCCTTTCCAAATATGAACTTTTTTATTTATTTTGGACAATTTAAATTGGTGAAAACAACAAATGCTTGTGTAACACCTTTAAGGAACCAAAATTCCATAACTTAACAAATAAAATCCCAAACTTGGTAAACCTTATTTCTAATTGTTTCTATTGTTGTTTTCTTTCTGTTTTCTTCATCCATGCATCATGCTACATCACTTACACATGATGTTTAGTTGTAGAACAATTATTTCAACCTTAATTCATGGGCTTTCCATATGCAATCCAATTGCATGTGGGTCCATTTAATCATGTTATGTTACCATGTCAACTAGTTTATTTTTATGCATCAATTAAATGGTCATGCATCATCCCATTGTCGAATCTCTGACTCAACAAATCCCTTCGATGAACCTATCGGGTTTCGATTAGGAGAACTGTAAGGACCCCAGACCGGCAGTCTGAAACCCTACGTATGCATACATTCACGATCCCAGAAAGATCAGTCGTGAGCAACATACAAAGTTGGCACACCGAAATACATCATCCATTACACGAATACATAAAGGTATTACACAAATGATCACATGATCAAGTTGAACACAACTGCCACATAGGGCAGGTAACTAAACAAACACAGCGGAAGACAAATAAAACACAACGTAGTTGAGCCCAAGTCACGCCTTAACCTACAGGCTGCTGACCCGGAGACGATCCTAGTTCGCAAAGCCGTCAGCTCCGTACTTCTCTTCATAGAAATCCTTTGGAGGCTCCTTCTCAAAGTCTGGCAAGTAGATACCAGGGGCGAAACCATAATGAGTACATTTGAATGTACTCAGCAAGACATCCATCATGTCACTTACTAAACATGCAAATATGCTTATATGGTGGAATAGGTAGGCTATAAATATGGTTCACTATCAATGGTGTTCATATATGATGACACCACAGTTGCAGTCAGGTTATTCTGTATCTTTGTAGAAGAAGATACTTCAGAAGAAAATAATATAGTTTTATTTCTCTTGTCGATATCACATGTACAAGAGGTTTTGTAAAACTTTGTTAAAGAATATTTTCTCTTTGCAAAACTTCTTGGAATCAGTTTCCAGAATTCTTGCTTAGAGTAGAAAAGGTTTTCTTTGCAAAACATTTTTGTTTTGTATAACATCATCTGGCTTTTCATCATCGACGATACCTCTACGGTATAAGTTTCCATTTCTTCCCGAACTTCACAAGTTCAACACTTCCTTTCATAAATTCCCTTTTCAAAAACTTCCTTTTTGAAAACATTGACACAATGCTAGCTACATGGCCATTCAACTGTCCATATCCGAGGACGCGGCTTCTTCGAAAAAGTTGTACTCTGCAGAGGTGTACACATCCACCAGATCCAGTACACCTCCCGTGAACAATCACGGACTGTAACAACAGTATGTAAACATCAGGTATCTGATCATAACCATCCACTATGTTCAAGCTAGAATATGCCTATCTCTCAGTTGAGTTTTACCACATCCCCGGCACCGAGCTAATCCCCGCCAAGCCAGGATGCCTCAACTGATGCATCCGGAGGGAAAATTAATCCCACACTTTATATGTCTCCACGACATTCGGTTCAGAGGATCGCATCCCCTATAGCACATTGAGATAGCACACACTAATAAGAACAAACTTCAAGTTAAGCCCCATGCCCATATTGGGGTAGGGTGGCAGTACGGTAAAGGTTGTCCGGCGAAGACTAGGTTATGTGTCATTTTTGAAAACACCACTTTCTCAAAAATGACCACTTCCACATTCCTCCGGAGAACAAGGACCCGCCTTTCCTCCGGGTTTTTCCGTAAAGCCTTTGTTTTGTAGAATCACAATTTTAGGGTGTCCACTTAGGGACTAGTATATTTGATGGTAATAAATACCATGTGGTGGCTTATGGGCTTGGTATTACCAAGTTTAACTATTGGCATAATAGTAACCTATAATATAGTATAGTAGTAAATTCCACATCAAAATAGTTTTGATAATCAAGTTTTTGTAAAACTTCAGAGGTAAAACATGCATGATAGATAATGGTAAGTATTGTATCAGCAAGCATCAGGATGGCTTGCCTGGTATCTCCTTGTGTCCCTGGTTTTGGAGTGACTGGAACTTGAAACAGAGCTTCACGACACTTCCTTCCTCTTCGTTTTCTAACACCGTAAAAGGAATAAAGGACACACATTCAGAACCAATCAAGGCAAGCAACCATACATAACAATACATACAGCAAGGAAATCTAATAATAACAAAATCACTCAATTATTAATTGAGGCAAACAATCAAACAATCCTACTTGGCAGAAATGCCATTTAATAAGACAACTTAAGGTTGGAGGGACATATCTCACAACCTTAATATCATGGATTCAGTGGGTGTGCCACTCTCATACCAAGATATTAATAAGCCCAAAATACACTTAGTTTCACAAGGGTGAGACTACTAAAAGTATATAAAACATGCACAAAAATAATCATGGCAATGGGTCTATCAACCAAACCACAAAAAGAAAAAGGTAGCCATTCTACTGAGTCTAAATTGACATCAAGAATAAATGAAACAAATGATTTGTAAAAGTTACTTTTACAAATCAGTGAGCCTACAAAAATGTAACAAGGTAATAGACTCATCACAAAACACACAATTTCTCATAGTGAGAACAATAGAAACAATGACTAAAAAGGAGGAATCCTATTGACATGTTTCTACTAAAAGTTTGCTATGCAAGCATGCATAATAAGTAAAGTACTAAAATGCAAACAAGGAACCATGTTATCATAATGGTAAATGAAAACATGTCCTCATGCAAGGATACACAAATATCTACCAAACACAAGTTGGCAGGAAAAAAATAATTCAATACAAAAATTGCTAAGGAAACTAGTACTACTCAAACATGAAGAATCAATGGATGCATTTCAATCAAGTAATTGAAATACAACCAGAGGGTCCATGTCATAAAAACAGGAGTGAAAAACATCTATACTTTCTATAACAAAAATATCCCATTTGATAAAACAAGGTATCAATTTGCAGGGCAACTCCTACATACTAGTAGTAATAAAAAGGGGCATTACTAGAGGAATCAAACAACAATCCAAAGATGGATTTTTCCTAGCAAGCCACACATGATCATATCCACTTACAAACAGAAGCATACACATTTTTTTTAGCACAAAAATTCCCAAAGCAAAAATACTAGGCACTCATTAGTTATGAAACTACATAAGAGAAATGCATCTAGTTTGGGGAAATAATGTTTCCACCAAAAATGCAATGAAACCAGTGGGTGTTACACTAGCATAACAAAGCATTTATAGGTCACAAAGCCTCTGGTCACACTTGCTAAAAATTAACAAAAGACTAAACTAGCATCTAGTGCAATAACAATACTAGTAGAAAATAATGGGATGCTAAAATAAGCAAGGCAATGCTACTCATGCTATTATTTTCACACAAGTGAAAACTCTAGGGGTCAAGTACTCATAATAACATCATCAAAATTCTACTGGTCCTATGAATACAACACAAAAATATAAGGCTACACAACCACAAATGTTTATGTTAAAGATTCCACACATGAGGGAATTTTTCCATAACATCCTCATAGTCATCACAAAACTACTCATGCTTTTCTACTAACTCAAATGCAAGATAGCAGAGGTGATAACAACACAATATAAGTACCAACATGGTACTGGATCTAATATCTCAACACAACAATTCAATCACTTGCACACAAATTAATCAATCAAAAATTATATGCAAGTAATAAACTAGAGATAAAACATATGCTACTAATATAAATCCTATTTCTTCTCAACTCAAGTCCACACATTCTAACATGCTAAAATATTTAAGTAACACTTATAAAACAAGTTCACACAACTTGCACATGCTAGAAAACAATATTGTAACACAAAAATATAATCACAACAATTAATTACCTAAAATGCCAAAATGGCAGAATCATGCAAAACAAAGATCTGTCCACCAAATTTTCTAGGATGCTCTAAAAATTAAACCCTTCTAGGTTTGGATATACCTAAACATATACAAGACCATCCAATTGAGTTTGCATCAAGAATCATTTTTAATTATTTTATAAAAATCACCAAAGTGCTCACTGGTGTTTTACCAATTTGCATGCAATTTCAAAAATACAATGAATTTGGAAGCAAGGTTAATTGATCCTGTTAGGAAATTTCAAGGGCTTTCCAATGCAATTTGTCTCACTTCATTCTGAGTTGTAGAATAAAAATGGTGCTCATTTTGGTGTTTCTGGTACCTGTTGCCAAATCATTTTTCATTTCATAAATAATCATCCAAATGTAGATCTACAAATTGGATGTGGTTTAGATTTAGTTTAAGTACCACTGTAAATTTTGGTTTGGTCAAATTCATCTTTTAGGTAGTATTTTAGAGCCAAAAGTAAACATGCTACATTCTGTAAAAATAAAAATGGAAAAGAAACATCACAGGGCCCAGATCTGAAATGGGCCGGCCAGATCTACTTCTACCCGCGGCGGGATCTAGCCTGTGCCGCTGACTCGCGGGCCATCCGGCCACGCGGGCAGCCACGCGGCACAGCCGGGCCCCACTTGCCGGTTTGACCTCTCTCCCGCGCGGGGTCAAAGGAGACGTGACGCGAGCGTGACCTCACCGTGAGGTCACTCGCCGGCGGCAAGGAATTCTGGCGATCTCTAACTAGAGATTTCGGCCACCGATTCGCAAAATAAACGCATCCTCACGTCGCTCTCGACTCGAGGGAGCCAACGGGCGCGCTCTCGTTTCCTGGAAGCGGCCGGAGGGGCGGCGGCAACGGCGAAGACGCGGCGGCCGGAAGGGAGCACGACACGGCGGCGAAAAAGGGGTCGAGGGAGGGGGAAAAAGGCGGCGGGTGATTCGCCTGCTCACCGTGGATGCGACAGGAGGCTCAGTGAGGTCGGAGAGGACCCGAGGCGGCGGCAATGCCTCGCCGGAGCCCGCCGGAGTCGGAGAAGAAACGGGGACGGCGCGGGCACTACGGGTCGTCCCATCTCGATTCCCTTGGCACCCAGAACCACCACGACGAGGCGGAGCTTCTGGTACCAACGGCTAGCAGCGGCGAGCTCGGGAACGTCCGAATCGACGGCGAGTTGGAAGCTAGGGTTCCGATTTGGGGTTCCTTGAAGAGAGAGAGAGGGAAACTAATGGGGAGAGAGAGAGGGCATGTGGCCGACCAGTGCACATGGGGGGCCTCTTTATCCTCCTCAATTCCTTCTCATCGAAGCAATGGAGTAGGGGTGCTGTTTGCTACAGAGAGCTAGAGGTAGAAGAAGGTGTGACTCAGCTTTCAATTTGGTCCCTGGAATTTACAAATAGGTCCCTGTCATCTCTGAAAAATGCTGTTTTCCCTAAGCAAACAAAGTCAAAATTTGAAATACTTTTGCCCAAAATTCTTATTGGTTAAGATACACAACATATGTGAAAATTGGCTCCATTGGATAAACTTTATAATACAAAGTGTTTCAAATTCAAATTCTTACATAAATGGACATTGAATTTATTAACCTACTTATAGCTTCCAAAAATGTTAATTATTGGCACACATTCCTTATTTGATGTGTTCCTTATGTGGTAGAAAATTCAAGTCATTTTGAGTTACTTCATAGAACAAACTTGTTCAAATTTTAAAAAGGTGCTGCCAAGAAAACAGGGTTGTTTGGCAACTTAAATTATTCAAAAACTTGTGCCCTTTTGGTTTTCATCCTTATTTATGATATAGAGAATGTGGTATTTATTTCATGGCATTTGGAAAAAGTTTGTAGAACAAACTTGTTCAAAATCCCAATTGTTGCTGTGGAGAAAACCCATGTTTTTAGGACTTTAAAGAATTCAATTTTTGGTCTCCTCTTGTGTGTGTTCCTTATTTGATATAAGGAAGCAATGGTATGAATTTCAAATCATTTGAATAAAGTTTCCAAAAGTAACTTGTTCTAGTTTTCTGTTTCTAGAAATATTGGAATTTCAATTTAATAAAGCACTTTGCTTTTCTTTAACAATGCTTTGCCAAAATTATTTATGTGACTAGGGATAGCAAGTAAATGCTCTCCAATACCTTTGTTTTTAATCTTGCAAGGTTGGAAAAACATTTGATAATATTTTGGTGAAGCATTTAAGAATGCCTCTTTTTCTGATAATCTTTTAGGGAAATTTTAATAAGTGTTTCCTCTTTCTTAAATTAGGTCTTGGAATAATATTCAACAATTATGAGATTCATAAGATGTTTTTGGAAAACTCTTTGATCAATATTTACTTTATAAAATATTGTCAAAGTCATTGGAACAATATGTTGAATATTTTTTTGGATTACTGCCTTGCAATCTTTTTAAGTTTGTTTTCAATTTCTTAGCCATGTAAGATTATATAATTAGTTTGTTTAGTTGCACCTAAACAAACACAACCAAAGTTTAATTGTCAAGCAATTAGCAAAACAACTGTGTTAACAGGTATTCCAAAATTGGGATGTGACAGGTCTTCCCCCCTTAAAAAGAATCTCGTCCCCGAGATTCGCAAGCGAGGACTAAGGGAGGGCCAACAAACACAATGTTAGTGTTGGAGTGCAGGTGCTTCCCCCCTTTGACTTTTCTTGGGAGGCGGGGCACTTCCCTAAATTAGCAAATTCACTTTAAAAAATACACCAGTAGTGTTTTAGGTCCAAAACTTTTGTTTCCTGGTTTGAACAAAATTTTAAGGTTAGTACATAACTACCTGGAAATGTACCGTCAATTATTACATGAGTTCTTAGCTATATCCCACATATTACATACCACATATGGAGTGGTGTACCACTCTCATAATAAGGTATATAATCAGCTAAAAATATAGCTTGTGGGTGCAAAGATTTGGTTGCTAAGGTAAATCAAATAGACCGAACAATACCCATGGAAGTGGGTATTACTCACCACCAGCAACTATCACTTAATGTGTTCATGATTTTAGTTGGATGTTTTAGTTTCATAAGATACTCTTAAGCACAATCATAACACAAGTACAAGTCATGCTAAGGTAAAAAAATTAAACAAAATCCAATAAGCAAGCAAACAACACCACAGATGAATAGACTATTTATTCACTAGGTTATTGTTTAATAGAGGTTTTGGAACCCATCAATCATGAACAATTAGCAAACAACCAGTAGCTAAAAACCAATGAATACAATCATAAAGGTACTCTAAAACACCATCTTTACACAAGATGAAACTCCTATTTCACAGGCATAAAATAAAACAGGACCGCACAAATAACACACTAGTATGAAAAATCTACACCAGCATGCTATAAGAGATAATCATATCCTATAGCCATAGAACATGAAACTAAATAATTCATGGCATGATAACAGAAGTAATAACTTCCTAAACATGCTATATCAACCCATATACTCATAAAATAAAAAGAGGGTAATACTAGAGCAAAAATCACCATTTTCTAGTGGTGCAACTAGTTTCACTCTAGAGAAGCAAACAATGTTAATATGATGCTTAATTTTAAACAAGCAAGTAAAGATCATAAAATGTACCTAATAACAGTACACAAAACTTACTCATGTTATTAAGCACCAACATCAAAACAATTCCATGATACAACTATTAACCATGCATAAATTAATTCTAGCAATTTATGTTTTTCTTAAACCATTACTAGCAAACAAGCAAGGTATAATTCACACAACCAGTAGCTATGCAATTAATGAAAAGTTATCTAAACCTCTTCAAAAATACATACACTCAATTTAAAATTATTCACAAACAATCTACCAATCAAGAGGAATTTATTTTATTTGCGAACAATTTAATTTTAGCACACGATAGTGAAACATTTCTTAACATGATACCCCTAAGGAATATTATGCTAACAAAAGGATCACACCTAAACATATTAGTATTTACTAATAATAAATAAACTTCTCACTTGCATAAGTGAAAAGAAACAATTATATTTTCCATGGTGGAAAATAGAAATCAATCACATAGTGAAACATGCTATTGTCACACATGTGTATGGTTGGGGATTTTCATCCTCAAGCCAAAATACAATGGGACCAGTGGGCTATGGCCTACTAATACCAAGGCAAATTAGGTACTAAGCCTCTGGTTACTCATGAAAAACTTTGCATACAAGATAAAAATATAATGCTATTTAATCTAGTGAAGCAATACTAGTGCATATTGATAGCAATTCTTACACATGCTGTTTTATTAAAAGACATGCAAGCTAACATCGGTACAAGCATAAAAATATCAGTACCTAAATGGTACTGTACTCCAAGAAAACATAGCACAAAATTTACTAATAAAGTATACACAGATCTAGTTCTCACAATAATTCCAAATTATAAACTAGGTGGTAACAAATGCTACTTCATTTTTATTCGAGTTTCCAATCATGCACACACTTTCTAGGGTAGATTTATTGTAATAAAACAACATAATAACAAGTCCTAACAACTACATATAAGTTAGGAAGCAAGATTGAATAAAACACAAATTTATTTCAATCAAGAGCACACAAAGAAACAAAAACAGGAAAACTGTTGTTCTATAGATCTATCATAATCATTCCATCGTTCACTTAATTTCTAAACCCCGAATCTCATAGTAACTACAACGTATTTTAAGATTTGGTTTCCAAAATAGATACACATGATATCCTATTGACTAGTAAACGAATAGGTCATCATTTTATTTTCTCGTGACTTCTCCTTTTTACCAACTAGATTAAAAAGTGTCGTAAGTCACTTAATTCCTTGGTTTAAAAAGAGTTGTCAGTAGTTCGCATGCTTTGGTTAGGTGTCAACCTAAGATTAATCATGTTAGTCTTGTTAGCTTTCTATTTAATCATGTTTGTCCGACAAGATACGACTAGTGTCATCGTACGTCGAATAGTGAATTGTGCTCTTTTGATTGGCTTTTGAGGGGGTTGCGCATCATGGCATGTGAAAACTTCTTTTTGCACCTTTCTCCAGAGGAGGGAGGTATATAACTTTTTAAAAGGGGATTTCTCTTGTTTGGTCTTTTAAAAAGGGACATGAAAAGGTGCGACATTTAGCCAACAGAGCAAAACGAGTCTTTTGCAAACAGACAAACATAGAGGTTTTGGTCAGTAGTGGTTGGTGCATTCACGCCTTTTCTTCTTTGAGGATTGTCGTTGTTGGAGCTTTATTTGTTGGAGTGCATCACCGGTAGCAACTCTATCAGCTCGTGTGGCTTGATGGTCCTCTATTATTAGGCACAACGGTGCTTTCATTAATTGTGGGGGAGATGGTGGTGGTTCACGACGGGTCGCATTATGAAGCGAAAACAAATATAAGTCTAAGCAACAAATTCTTGTTTTTTGAATGCTATACAAACATTTTTGCTTGCAAAAATTTAACAAGAGGCGATTCAAAAACAAGAGCGGGGCAAGCACAAATCTGCAAATTTTGAGCACCCCACAAACATATAGAAGCCCAGATGAACCAAATTCTACACCACACAATAGCACAAAGTCCTTATGGACACACATAAGCAAGCCAAAACACACAAGCAAGACTCCATTGGAGCTACGTCGGGGGATGATCCAAAAATCCTAGAAGTGGCTGAAGAACTATATCTACTCCTGACCATCATCACTGTAGAGCTAGGCAATTATTTTGGTCTTCTCGGGACATCGGCAAGTATACAAGTTTTTGGATAGAAACAAGATAATAGAAGTAAAGTTTTGATAAAACTTTTAACTAAGAGAGGTAAGACTATGCAACAATCTGTTTTTGAAACCCCAACTATTTTCTGGACAGAAAACTTAAAAAATGAGAGATGTTTCAAAAACAGAGCGGAGCAGTTGCAAACAAGTAAGAAATAAACTCTTAACCGAGAGAGATACCAACTCTATAAGGCTCGCCCTTCGAACTACTGTTCAAGGACGCCCTTGATATGCATTTAGAATCTTTTGAAAAGATAATAAGGAGGGAAAATATACTAAAATTCCCTTAGATAGAAATGATTTAGATTGTAACTAGGTTTTTACTCAAAAATACTTTTCTTTCCTATCTGACGTCCATGCTAACTAAGGTCTCCTAAGGTCAGGATGGCTCTGATACCAACTCTGTAAGGACCCTAGACCGGCAGTCTGAAACCCTACGTATGCATACATTCACGATCCCAGAAAGATCAGTCGTGAACAACATACAAAGTTGGCACACAGAAATACATCATCCATTACACGAATACATAAAGGTATTACACAAATGATCACATGATCAAGTTGAACACAACTGCCACATAGGGCAGGTAACTAAACAAACACATTGGAAGACAAATAAAACACAACGTAGTTGAGCCCAAGTCACGCCTTAACCTACAGGCTGCTGACCCGGAGACGATCCTAGTTCGCAAAGCCGTCAGCTCCGTACTTCTCTTCATAGAAATCCTTTGGAGGCTCCTTCTCAAAGTCTGGCAAGTAGATACCAGGGGCGAAACCATAATGAGTACATTTGAATGTACTCAGCAAGACATCCATCATGTCACTTACTAAACATGCAAATATGCTTATATGGTGGAATAGGTAGGCTATAAATATGGTTCACTATCAATGGTGTTCATATATGATGACACCACAGTTGCAGTCAGGTTATTCTGTATCTTTGTAGAAGAAGATACTTCAGAAGAAAATAATATAGTTTTATTTCTCTTGTCGATATCACATGTACAAGAGGTTTTGTAAAACTTTGTTAAAGAATATTTTCTATTTGCAAAACTTCTTGGAATCAGTTTCCAGAATTCTTGCTTAGAGTAGAAAAGGTTTTCTTTGCAAAACATTTTTGTTTTGTATAACATCATCTGGCTTTTCATCATCGACGATACCTCTACGGTATAAGTTTCCATTTCTTCCCGAACTTCACAAGTTCAACACTTCCTTTCATAAATTCCCTTTTCAAAAACTTCCTTTTTTAAAACATTGACACAATGCTAGCTACATGGCCATTCAACTGTCCATATCCGAGGACGCGGCTTCTTCGAAAAAGTTGTACTCTGCAGAGGTGTACACATCCACCAGATCCAGTACACCTCTCGTGAACAATCACGGACTGTAACAACAGTATGTAAACATCAGGTATCTGATCATAACCATCCACTATGTTCAAGCTAGAATATGCCTATCTCTCAGTTGAGTTTTACCACATCCCCGGCACCGAGCTAATCCCCGCCAAGCCAGGATGCCTCAACTGATGCATCCGGAGGGAAAATTAATCCCACACTTTATATGTCTCCACGACATTCGGTTCAGAGGATCGCATCCCCTATAGCACATTGAGATAGCACACACTAATAAGAACAAACTTCAAGTTAAGCCCCATGCCCATATTGGGGTAGGGTGGCAGTACGGTAAAGGTTGTCCGGCGAAGACTAGGTTATGTGTCATTTTTGTAAACACCACTTTCTCAAAAATGACCACTTCCACATTCCTCCGGAGAACAAGGACCCTCCTTTCCTCCGGGTTTTTCCGTAAAGCCTTTATTTTGTAGAATCACAATTTTAGGGTGTCCACTTAGGGACTAGTATATTTGATGGTAATAAATACCATGTGGTGGCTTATGGGCTTGGTATTACCAAGTTTAACTATTGGCATAATAGTAACCTATAATATAGTATAGTAGTAAATTCCACATCAAAATAGTTTTGATAATCAAGTTTTTGTAAAACTTCAGAGGTAAAACATGCATGATAGATAATGGTAAGTATTGTATCAGCAAGCATCAGGATGGCTTGCCTGGTATCTCCTTGTGTCCCTGGTTTTGGAGTGACTGGAACTTGAAACAGAGCTTCACGACACTTCCTTCCTCTTTGTTTTCTAACGCCGTAAAAGGAATAAAGGACACACATTCAGAACCAATCAAGGCAAGCAACCATACATAACAATACATACAGCAAGGAAATCTAATAATAACAAAATCACTCAATTATTAATTGAGGCAAACAATCAAACAATCCTACTTGGCAGAAATGCCATTTAATAAGACAACTTAAGGTTGGAGGGACATATCTCACAACCTTAATATCATGGATTCAGTGGGTGTGCCACTCTCATACCAAGATATTAATAAGCCCAAAATACACTTAGTTTCACAAGGGTGAGACTACTAAAAGTATATAAAACATGCACAAAAATAATCATGGCAATGGGTCTATCAACCAAACCACAAAAAGAAAAAGGTAGCCATTCTACTGAGTCTAAATTGACATCAAGAATAAATGAAACACATGATTTGTAAAAGTTACTTTTACAAATCAGTGAGCCTAAAAAAATGTAACAAGGTAATAGACTCATCACAAAACACACAATTTCTCATAGTGAGAACAATAGAAACAATGACTAAAAAGGAGGAATCCTATTGACATGTTTCTACTAAAAGTTTGCTATGCAAGCATGCATAATAAGTAAAGTACTAAAATGCAAACAAGGAACCATGTTATCATAATGGTAAATGAAAACATGTCCTCATGCAAGGATACACAAATATCTACCAAACACAAGTTGGCAGGAAAAAAATAATTCAATACAAAAATTGCTAAGGAAACTAGTACTACTCAAACATGAAGAATCAATGGATGCATTTCAATCAAGTAATTTAAATACAACCAGAGGGTCCATGTCATAAAAACAGGAGTGAAAAACATCTATACTTGCTATAACAAAAATATCCCATTTGATAAAACAAGGTATCAATTTGCAGGGCAACTCCTACATACTAGTAGTAATAAAAAGGGGCATTACTAGAGGAATCAAATAACAATCCAAAGATGGATTTTTCCTAGAAAGCCACACATGATCATATCCACTTACAAACAGAAGCATACACATTTTTGTTTAGCACAAAAATTCCCAAAGCAAAAATACTAGGCACTCATTAGTTATGAAACTACATAAGAGAAATGCATCTAGTTTGGGGAAATAATGTTTCCACCAAAAATGCAATGAAACCAGTGGGTGTTACACTAGCATAACAAAGCATTTAGAGGTCACAAAGCCTCCGGTCACACTTGCTAAAAATTAACAAAAGACTAAACTAGCATCTAGTGCAATAACAATACTAGTAGAAAATAATGGGATGCTAAAATAAGCAAGGCAATGCTACTCATGCTATTATTTTCACACAAGTGAAAACTCTAGGGGTCAAGTACTCATAATAACATCATCAAAATGCTACTGGTCCTATGAATACAACACAAAAATATAAGGCTACACAACCACAAATGTTTATGTTAAAGATTCCACACATGAGGGAATTTTTCCATAACATCCTCATAGTCATCACAAAACTACTCATGCTTTTCTACTAACTCAAATGCAAGATAGCATAGGTGATAACAACACAATATAAGTACCAACATGGTACTGGATCTAATATCTCAACACAACAATTCAATCACTTGCACACAAATTAATCAATCAAAAATTATATGCAAGTAATAAACTAGAGATAAAACATATGCTACTAATATAAATCCTATTTCTTCTCAACTCAAGTCCACACATTCTAACATGCTAAAATATTTAAGTAACACTTAGAAAACAAGTTCACACAACTTGCACATGCTAGAAAACAATATTGTAACACAAAAATATAATCACAACAATTAATTACCTAAAATGCCAAAATGGCAGAATCATGCAAAATAAAGATCTGTCCACCAAATTTTCTAGGATGCTCTAAAAATTAAACCCTTCTATGTTTGGATATACCTAAACATATACAAGACCATTCAATTGAGTTTGCATCAAAAATCATTTTTAATTATTTTATAAAAATCACCAAAGTGCTCACTGGTGTTTTACCAATTTGCATGCAATTTCAAAAATACAATGAATTTGGAAGCAAGGTTAATTGATCCTGTTAGGAAATTTCAAGGGCTTTCCAATGCAATTTGTCTCACTTCATTCTGAGTTGTAGAATAAAAATGGTGCTCATTTTGGTGTTTCTGGTACCTGTTGCCAAATCATTTTTCATTTCATAAATAATCATCCAAATGTAGATCTACAAATTGGATGTGGTTTAGATTTAGTTTAAGTACCACTGTAAATTTTGGTTTGGTCAAATTCATCTTTTAGGTAGTATTTTAGAGCCAAAAGTAAACATGCTACATTCTGTAAAAATAAAAATGGAAAAGAAACATCACAGGGCCCAGATCTGAAATGGGCCGGCCAGATCTACTTCTACCGCGGCGGGATCTAGCCTGTGCCGCTGACTCGCGGGCCATCCGGCCACGCGGGCAGCCACGCGGCACAGCCGGGCCCCACTTGCCGGTTTGACCTCTCTCCCGCGCGGGGTCAAAGGAGACGTGACGCGAGCGTGACCTCACCGTGAGGTCACTCGCCGGCGGCAAGGAATTCCGGCGATCTCTAACTAGCGATTTCGGCCACCGATTCGCAAAATAAACGCATCCTCACGTCGCTCTCGACTCGAGGGAGCCAACGGGCGCGCTCTCGTTTCCTGGAAGCGGCCGGAGGGGCGGCGGCAACGACGAAGACGCGGCGGCCGAAAGGGAGCACGACACGGCGGCGAAAAAGGGGTCGAGGGAGGGGGAAAAAGGCGGCGGGTGATTCGCCTGCTCACCGTGGATGCGACAGGAGGCTCAGTGAGGTCGGAGAGGACCCGAGGCGGCAGCAATGCCTCGCCGGAGCCCGCCGGAGTCGGAGAAGAAACGGGGACGTCGCGGGCACTACGGGTCGTCCCATCTCGATTCCCTTGGCACCCAGAACCACCACGACGAGGCGGAGCTTCTGGTACCAACGGCTAGCGGCGGCGAGCTCGGGAACGTCCGAATCGACGGCGAGTTGGAAGCTAGGGTTCCGATTTGGGGTTCCTTGAAGAGAGAGAGAGGGAAACTAATGGGGAGAGAGAGAGGGCATGTGGCCGACCAGTGCACATGGGGGGCCTCTTTATCGTCCTCAATTCCTTCTCATCGAAGCAATGGAGTAGGGGTGTTGTTTGCTACAGAGAGCTAGAGGTAGAAGAAGGTGTGACTCAGCTTTCAATTTGGTCCCTGGAATTTACAAATAGGTCCCTGTCATCTCTGAAAAATGCTGTTTTCCCTAAGCAAACAAAGTCAAAATTTGAAATCCTTTTGCCCAAAATTCTTATTGGTTAAGATACAGAACATATGTGAAAATTGGCTCCATTTGATAAACTTTATAATACAAAGTTGTTCAAATTCAAATTCTTACATAAATGGACATTGAATTTATTAACCTACTTAGGAGCTTCCAAAAATTCTAATTTTTGGCACACATTCCTTATTTGATGTGTTCCTTATGTGGTAGAAAATTCAAGTCATTTTGAGTTACTTCATAGAACAAACTTGTTCAAATTTTAAAAAGGTGCTGCCAAGAAAACAGGGTTTTTTGGCAACTTAAATTATTCAAAAACTTGTGCCCTTTTGGTTTTCATCCTTATTTATGATATAGAGAATGTGGTATTTATTTCATGGCATTTGGAAAACGTTTGTAGAACAAACTTGTTCAAAATCCCAATTGTTGCTGTGGAGAAAACCCATGTTTTCAGGACTTTAAAGAATTCAATTTTTGGTCTCCTCTTGTGTGTGTTCCTTATTTGATATAAGGAAGCAACGGTATGAAGTTCAAATCATTTGAATAAAGTTTCCAAAAGTAACTTGTTCTAGTTTTCTGTTTCTAGAAATATTGGAATTTCAATTTAATAAAGCACTTTGCTTTTCTTTAACAATGCTTTGCCAAAATTATTTATGTGACTAGGGATAGCAAGTAAATGCTCTCCAATACCTTTGTTTTTAATCTTGCAAGGTTGGAAAAACATTTGATAATATTTTGGTGAAGCATTTAAGAATGCCTCTTTTTCTGATAATCTTTTAGGGAAATTTTAATAAGTGTTTCCTCTTTCTTAAATTAGGTCTTGGAATAATATTCAACAAGTATGAGATTCATAAGATGTTTTTGGAAAACTCTTTGATCAATATTTACTTTATAAAATATTGTCAAAGTCATTGGAACAATATGTTGAATATTTTTTTGGATTACTGCCTTGCAATCTTTTTAAGTTTGTTTTCAATTTCTTAGCCATGTAAGATTATATAATTAGTTTGTTTAGTTGCACCTAAACAAACACAACCAAAGTTTAATTGTCAAGCAATTAGCAAAACAACTGTGTTAACAGGTATTCCAAAATTGGGATGTGACAAGAACCCATGAGCGCTGGTGGAATCGTCGGCTAGACAGGAGGCAAGATTTACCCAGGTTCGGGGCCCTCGTAGAGGTAAAACCCTTACTCCTGCCTCTTGTCGATCTGTATTGAAGATTAGATCGGTTACAAAGGTTGTGCTCGAATCGAGAGTAGGTCTCGAGTTCAAGGCTTTTTGTCGTGCGGTATTGCTTGGTCCTCTCTCGGGGGCTCTCCTGGCTTTATATAGGCGGCCAGGTCTCGAGTTCTACCCGGAGAGGACTCCAACCCTAGCTAGGTCGGTTACATGTTTTCTAACTTAACCCGCAAGTTTAGTGCGGATGGGCTTCACGTGGGCCTTCTGGAGTACTCCAAGGGCTCCTCTTCTTGGGCCTTCACCTTGGGCCTGAGAGGGGGTGTCCTTATCCGCAGGATCCAGAATCCATATCTTCGTCAGTAGCCCCCGAGCGTTTGCTCGAGTGGGAATTTTTCCAGTCGAGTAGACGGTCAAACCTTTTTGGCCTGGCTTTTCCTTTTGAATAAACAGTTTGGTTGCCTACTGTTTTGAAGGGTGTGTTCCCTGTGCAATGAGTCCTTATGCTCGAGTATCGAGCGGCTTAGGTACCTGTTATCGCGGCTTTATTTGCAGAAGGATGCGGCACAGTAGCTTGGATATCCTGAGAGATCAGGGCCAATTAATTGCGACTAGGGCAAAAACATTCCTGGCCTACATGGATTCGAGACCTCCGACTCGAACCCGATAAGGTGATTGTTGCGACTGGGCCGTTGTGGACTTATCGAGTCGAACTTAACCTATGAGGGTACCCGGCGCGTCCGCTAGGATTTTTCTTCGTGTTGTTGACACGGAATTGTACCGGAGGACGCAGCTTTCGAGTGCGATTCCAGGCCCTTAAGAGAGATCTTTTTGGGTCTTACCTTCATATTCGAAGAATATGGCATCCAGATGTGCCTAGTCGGCTAAACAATCCAGGTTTTTATGATGTAGAAATATCATGCGTGAATGGAGGTAGGTTCTTTCTACCCGAATGATTGTTTAAGACTCAGTCGAAAGAGTTTTCGTACTGTAGATAGCCGTGCCCATATGAAAGAGTTTTCATGTTTGGACGGTTGCGCCTGTACGAAAGAATTTTCGTGTATAGGTTGATTCTCTTGTTTAAAAGAGGTCCTGCTGCATGACTTATTCGTAAAGGAATTGCCTTTAGTCGAAGGAATTTCATACGAAGCTATTTTCGTGTTTGAATTGTCCATTCGAGAGTTCTTGAATTTGATGATGCGTGCCATGACGTCATGGCGCACTCTTCTCCTCCCGATGGGACGTGACGGAGTGGTAGCAGATGGGCTGGCCCACCTAGTCAGCTTTTTGACCGGGAAACGAGACGCCGCCTCCGTTTTTTACGCGAACTGCGCAGTAAATGCGCACGATCTTCTGTTAAGATCGTGGCACGGAACAGCGTTCACCGCCCCTTCGTTTCATCTTCACACGTGGTGGCTGCGATACGTGCCACGTAGCACATCGAGTGGCTGAGATTGACCCTCTTCGTGTATAAATACGGGACTTAGCGCTGCGGTAAAATTTTCCCAGCCTTTGCCTTCAATCATCTTCTTCCTCGTTCTCATCTTCTTCCTTGCGCTCGAGCTCACACTGCTAGCCATGGCTGGAGGCAAAAGATGTGGTGCTGCCGCTTCCGCATCCGGAGACGTTTCCGCGCAACCGGCGCCTCGGGCCGGCGACTGGCGCTCCCCCAATACCACCGCGAAAAGCATCAAGGAGATGCAGTAGGAGGGGCTGCTGCCGGCTGAATCTGAGAAGCGGGTGCGCCTCGGGAAGAAAGAAGAGGTACCAAACCCGCAATCGAACGAGCGCGTGGTCTTTGCGGACCACGTGTCTCGGGGTCTTTCTTTCCCTCTCCATCCTTTTCTCCTCGGGTTGCTGTATGTCTATGGCATACAGCTTCACGATCTTCCTCCGAATGCGGTGCAGCACATTTCGTGCTTCATCGTGTTCTACGAATGCTTTCTTGGCATTCGCCCTCATTGGGCGCTGTGGAAGGCCCTCTTCAAAGTTCGCATCTTCCGCGAGAAATCGCGAGCGGACTCCGAGCCTGGCGAGCCGCTGCGCACGGGCGGCTTCGGGATCCAAGCGCGACTGGAGAGCAGCTACTTCAACATGCACTTCGTCGACTCCGCCCAAGGCTGGCGGAAGAAGTGGTTCTACGTCATCGACAACAGCTCGGGTGGACTCGTGGAGTTCCACCCGTTCGCTGTTTTGAAGAGGCGGAAGTCTTGGGCGCACAAGCTGTCAGCCGAAGAAACCCAGGTCGTCACGCCCCTACTCGCAAGAGTGTCTGCTCTCCGGGATCAAACCGCCGGAGTGGTACTCAACGGGCTGCACCTGGCGAGTATTTTTCTGAAGCGCAGGATCCAGCCGCTGCAGCAAAGGCCTTCCACTATGTGGGAATACCAAGGCGCTGAAGATCCTAGCCGAGTGAGCCGCGAGGAACTTTCGAACGCTGAGTTCGAGAAGAAAATCGCGGCTGTCACCAGCTTGAAGGTTGGGGAGAAGTTCCCTGACTGCTCAGTCGAAGCCTTCGACGCTTCGAAACCCCCACCAGCCGAGGTTAGCTTTATCCTTTCCACTCGTCATTATTTTCTTCTTTGCTTCGAGTCTTTGGTCGACTGAATGTTTTCTTGTCTCCCTCTTCCGTCTTTGTAGAGCTTAGCGGTGGCGAACTGCTACCCGCCAGTTGTGGGAGAAGACGCCTCGGAGTTATTGGCGAGTCACCTGGACGGCTTAGCCGATACCAGTGTAGCCGATGCTTCCTCGAGCTCCGAGGACGATTCTTCGGATGACGCGGAGGGCTCGAATGGCGGCCTACGTCGTTGCAAGCGTCGTTGGGTAGAGGACGATAACGAGGCTACCTCCAAGGATAATTCCTTGGAGGAATCGCCCGGGAAGGCCCCTATCTCCGCGACTCCACTTCGCTCCCTCGCCCCTTCGCCTTCATTCCCAGTAATCGCAACCGCCTGGAACGCGGATTTGCTGGATGAAGATGAAGATGACGAGTAAGTTATCTTCCTCGTTCTTAGTCGAACGTACTTTCTTCTGCGCTTGATGTTTGATTCCTTGTTCTTTTTTGCCGCAATGTGCAGGCCATCAGCCCTCGCAGGTACGCTTCTTGTGTTCCTCCCGAAAAGAGGAACAAAACAGGAACTGCGGGTGGAGCTCCCAATACTGGTACCGTCCAGAATTCTCCCAGCGCAGCCCCCAATGCGGCGACTGCGGAACGTGAAGCTCCTAGCTTTGCCGCCAGGACTTCAGCTTCGAAAGAAGCGACGGACAGCTCCGCAGATCCTCTCTCCCGCGCCACGGGCCAGGTAAGCTTTGTAGTTTGTCTTCGAATTTGTATCGGGTGCACGACAGTGCTCCCGATGGGAGTAGCCCCCGAGGCTGTAGTCGATCGCTTGCGATCGGCTACAGGCTCAAAATCTTGCTCTATTTTCTTCGTCTTGATTTCTATCGGGTGCACGGCAGTGCTCCCGATGGGAGTAGCCCCCGAGGCTGTAGTCGATTGAATTCAATCGGGTACAGGCTCTAATTTATATCTTCTAATTCTTCTATTTCTGTACTTTTGCAGTCGCTTGTTGACTCGCTTGCGGCGATCGGTCGCCGCGTTGTTCTTGCCGAATCGGAGTGCGAAAGGCTTCAGTCACACTGTAGTCGATTCCACACCGAGAACGAGCTCCTCAAGAGTAAATCTCATTGTCTTCTTTTGTTTCTGTTGTCGTCTCCATTCTTGATGTTTAACAAATGTTCATTGCGCAGCCCAACTCGAACATTCAGAGTCCGAGAGAGTCAAGCTCTCTGAGCGGGCAACCACTCAGGAAGCTAATTTGGCAGCTGTTCGACAAGATCTGGAGGCCTCCCGCATGCTGTCAGAGGATCTTGACAGGCAACTCGCGGATGCGAGAAAAGCTTTGAAGGATCAACAGGAAGCTGGCAATAAGGCCGATTATGACCTTGTCACCTTCCTCCGTCCCCTTGCTGAGCGTTTCGCGGGTAAGTGGCTTAGGCTCTCGCAATTGTATCTTTTGTCTTGGTGAACTTGCAAAATTTTGACATTCTTTTCCTTTGCAGGTCTTCTGGATGTTCCTTTGGAGATCCCTGGGATCCAGCGAGTAGATGTGTTAACCGACACGCTTGCTCAACTCAAGAGGCACGCCGAAGGAGTGTGCTCCTTGATTTGTGATGCCACCCAAGTGTTGTCGCAATTGCACAGTCGCTTCCTCGCCAATGCTGCTCCTCCATCCGCACTAGGCGGCCTGCTAAAGATCTTCTCGGAGGGCAATCTCCTGGATGCTTACGCAGTCGCCCAGTCGGAATCTGGTGCGAAGACTGCGATTCAGTTCGCGCTGGCGCACGGAGTCAATGGCTTGGAGGAGGCCTACTCAGCTCTTCCAGTCGACCCCTCGACGGGCAAAAAGGTACGGCTCTCTCGTTTTAGCGAGCAGGCCACCATTCTTGCTCGGAAGCTGTCTGAGCTATTTGCTCGACTGAAAGGAGGGGCGACTGCCACTAGTGGGAGCACCACTGTAGTTTCTTAGTTTTGTTCTTTTTCCTTTTCCTTCGTGAATGTAATGAACCTTGGGATGTATTCCCGTATTTTCATCGTCTTTAATTGAAGTGTTCGTTCTGGAAACTGTCTCCCGTAGCTTGTGTATTTTCTCCCGATGGGAGTAGCCCCCGAGCACTTTTGTCAGATGTGCGACTAGAAATATTTCGAATAGGGCTTCTTACTTCTTTCCTTGTATTCTTCCAGGCTACCGGGGTAGTTGCAGAATCTTCGAGTGGACATGCTACTCCAGTAAATCCCCTTGTTGCCGCGGTTGGCACGTATGCTGGTCTTCGTGATAAGGTTCGGGAGGGTGAGCGTCAGCTTAAAGCTTTGCGCGGTATAGCCGATGTGGCGAAGTCCAAGCAAAAACTGGCGGCTGAACGTGAGCAGTTCCTGATGGATGAATTATCGCTGGTTGCGAGGGATTTGCTGTGTAAGTAATACAGCCCCCGTGTTTTCTTTTTGCTTTGTTTCCTTAGCTGATTAAGCGTGCTTGCTCTTCAGTTGTCAGACCTGATGACAGGGAAGAAAAGCAGTGGGTTGAAAACCATATAGTTCAGGGGGCTGGTAGCTCAAATCCTCATGCGAGTAACTTCTGGTATGATCGCAGTCGAGGATTTGTGATGGCCACCTTGATGTTCCGTGTTCTGCAAGCGAGAATTCTCGTGAGTTCTTTTCACGAGGTCCTGATTGCGATGAACGCTGCTTTCTACCCACTCGAAAGGGGTCCTGAAGACTGGAGCTATCTTCTCAGATTGTATGGACGTGAAGGAGAGGTTCGCGCGTGTGTGCGCAATAAAATGACATGCGACGCGGTTGTAGCTCTATACTTTGTCCGAATATGGTATCCAGAAGTAGATTTTAACTCCGTAGCTAGGCTCCCAGATGATCCAATCGATGATATTTCCCCTTTCTATGATGTTGTTCGCCCTGCAGCGGAGAAAATCATCCGATTGTCCTCTGAGGAGGTAGATAGAGTTTTGGCGACTGAGAATGCTCAGCGCTTTGATTGATTGTCGGATGCGCATATCCTGTATCCTTGTATAGTTTGTAAAACTTTTGTAAGGTGTATAACCTTGTTTGTATGCTTTTTTCCTGTAATGCTTAGTCGCAGGCATAGCCCCCGTGTGTTTATGGGGTGTGTTCCTGTAACTTTTGAGCGCGTAGAAATAGGAAGTTGCGAATGAATATGATGGAGAAACCATGTTTTTATTGCGATGACTGAGAAGCCATGTATTCGAGCTACAAGAGTGGCTATTATAGCCTTATTTGTTGTGAGAACAAGTAAACCGAGGGATAGAATTTGCGGAGGTGCGCAATATTCCAAGGATTGGAATAGATTCCTCCAGTCGATGGATTCTTCAATCTGTAGGCCCCGCCTGGGATTACTTCGTGTATGATGAAGGGACCTTCCCAAGGTGGTTCGAGCTTATGTCCTTTCTTCTGCTTGAGTCGCAGCACTAGGTCTCCAACCGCGAATGCTCTGTGGCGTATGCGGCGACTATGATAGTTTCGCAGAGATTGTTGATATACTGCGGATCTGGCGAGTGCGATGTCCCGCATTTCGTCGAGTGCATCCATATCTTCTGCGAGTGCCCTGTTAGAGGTTTCTTCGCTGTAGGCCACAACTCATGGGGCGCTGAATCGAACGTCCTCGGGGAGGACTGCTTCTGCCCCGTATACCATGAAAAATGGCGTGTATTTTGTAGATCGGTTGGGAGTTGTGCGGAGGCTCCATAGGACGGAGGGTAATTCGTCCGCCCAATGTCCTGCGGCGGGGTGTAGACGATCGAGTAGGCGTTTCTTGATGCCAGCCGAAACTAAGCCGTTGGATCTCTCGACTTGTCCGTTGGTTTGCGGGTGGGCAACGGAAGCAAACTTGAAGTTGATACCCTTTTCCTCGCAGAACTGTTGTGTTTCCTTTGCTGTGAAATTTGTACCATTGTCTGTAATGATGTCGTGTGGCACACCAAATCTGCATACGATGAAGTCGAGGAACTTGACGGTGCATTGGGCGCTAGCCGAAGTTACTGGCGTGGCCTCGATCCATTTGGTGAATTTGTCGACTGCGACCAGCAAGTGTGTATATCCTCCAGGGGTGGACTTGCGTAGTGGTCCGACCATGTCTAGCCCCCATTGTGCGAAGGGCCAGGCAATGGGTATCATGTGCAATTCCGTAGCAGGTGCATGTGGTCTTGGTGCGAATCGCTGACAGGCATCGCATCGTTCGACCAGGTTCTTTGCGTCGGTAGCTGCTGTCAGCTAGTAGAATCCTGCTCGGAAGGCCTTCCCCATTATTGTTTTCCAGCTAGCATGATGTCCGCAGTCTCCTTGGTGGATGTCACGGAGCAATTCTTTGCCATCTTCGGGTGCAATGCAACGCTGAAGTATTCCCGAGATGCTCTGCTTGTATAATTCCCCATTGACTACCCGAAAGGATTTGCTGCGTCTGATTATTTGTCGAGCCTCGCGTGGGTCAACCGGGAGCTGTCTGTTGGTCAGGTAGTCGAGATATTTCTGTGTCCAGACTGGCTCGACCAGAAAAACCTGTCGTGATATGTTATGAACGAGCTCGATAAGGGCGACTTGCGGGCTGACCTCTGTTTCTGGCACTGTTATTGCTTCTGCAGCTTTCTTGATTTTTACCGATCGCTTGATCATCCGTTCGAAATATATTCCTGGTGGTATGGGTGTATTCGTGGAACCCATGTTTGCCAGTCGATCTGCTTCTTCGTTGCTGGATCTTGCGATGTGCTTTAGCTCGCATCCTTTAAAACTTCCTTCGAGTAGATTGTACATGTCGCGATACGCGATCATGTTTTCGGCGATTGCGTCACACTCTTTCATTGTTTGTTGCACAATGAGATTGGAGTCGCCGTAGATCATTAGGCGAGTAGCTCCACAGGCGATTGCCATCTTCATCCCGTGCAACAAGGCTTCGTATTCTGCGTCGTTGTTTGATGTCGGGCCATCTGGTGGAAAATCCAATCGTAGGACGTATTGTAGCTTGTCTCCCTGAGGGGATATAAGAACTATTCCAGCTCCTGCTCCTTCGTTTCTCTTGGACCCGTCAAAGTACATTATCCAATTGCTCGTGTACTCGGGTGGTCCTGGCGTTTGTAATTCTGTCCATTCGCTTAGGAATTCAACAAGCACCTGGGATTTGATTGCGCTTCGTCCTGCGTAAGTGATGTCCCAAGCGCCCAACTCGATGTTCCATTTTGCTATTCTTCCGGAAGCCATAGGGTTGTTCATGATCGTCCCGAGTGACGCATCATTAACCACTGTAATGGCGTGTTCCTGGAAATAATGTTTGAGCTTGCGGGCGGTAAGAACAACTCCGTACGCGAGCTTCTGGTAGTGAGGGTAGCGTTGCTTGCATGGTGAGAGTACTTCGCTGATGTAATATATTGGACGTTGAACTCCGTACGCTTTGCCTTCCTCAGGTCGTTCGACCATGATTGTTGTGCTGATGACCTGGTTTGTGGCGGCTAGGTACAAGAAAAGTGGCTCCCCTTCTCGCGGTGTTGCGAGGATGCGCCTACTTTGCAATGACCGCTTCAAATCTGCGAATGCTTGCTTAGCTTCGGGTGTCCACTCGAATTTGTCTGTCTTCTTCAACAACTTGTAGAAGGGTAATGCTTGCTCCCCCAATCGTGCGATGAATCTGCTTAGGGCGGCTAATCGCCCTGCGAGCTGTTGTACTCCGCGCAGGTTGGTTGGCTCCTTCATGGTTAAGATAGCTTGTATTTTCTCCGGGTTGGCTTCAATGCCTCTGGCGGATACCAGGTACCCGAGAAGTTTTCCTGCCGGAACGCCAAAGACATATTGGTCGGATTGAGCTTGATCCTGTACGCGTTGAGGGCGTCGAATGTTTCTCTAATATCTTCAAGGAGTGTGTCCTCAACTCGAGTCTTGATGACAATGTCGTCAACGTACACTTGCACGTTCTTGCCAATGAGGTTGGCGAGGCATCTTTGCATGCAGCGCTGATATGTTGCGCTTGCGTTCTTCAGCCCGAAGGGCATTGTTGTGTAGCAGTAGACACCATGAGGTGTGATGAATGCTGTCTTTTCTTCATCTCCTTTTTCATTCGGATCTGATTGTATCCCGAATAGGCGTCCAGGAAGGAGAGGCGTTGGCAGCCTACTGTAGAATCCACGATCTGGTCGATTCGCGGGAGGGGAAAATTATCCTTGGGGCAATGCTTACTTAACGACGTGTAGTCGATACACACCCGAAGGATATCCGTGTTCTTTTTGGGGACCAACACCGGGTTTGCTAACCAAGTGGATATCTTAATCTCCCTGATGAATTTCGCAGCTAGCAATCTGTTTACTTCTTCTCCAAGCGCCTTTTGCTTGGGTTCTGAAAATCTTCGTGTGGTCTGTTTGATGGGTTTAGCGTCTGGAAAGACTTCGAGTGAGTGCTCGGCAAACTCCCTGGGTATTCCTGGCATGTCTGAGGGCTGCCAGGCGAAAATTTCCCAGTACTCACGGAGGAGTTTGACGAGCGCGCTTTCCTATGCTTGCGAGAGGGTTGTTGAAACCATCGCTGTCTTCGCAGAGTCTGTCGGGTGCACTTGATGCTTTCGGGTGTCGCTGTTAGCGCTAAATTCTAGCTCAGGCGCATTTTTCTTCGTGAGGGGCATCACGGAGTGATCCGTGGTTTTTGCCAGCTCTTGGAGTTCTTCGTGCATCCCGAAAGATTTTGCGATCTCGTTGAACTCAATGTCGCATTTGTTGGATTTCTGAAAGTCCCCGTCAATGGTGATTACGCCATGTTCGCCGGGCAATTTGAGCTTCAGGTAGGCGTAGTGAGGTACTGCCATGAATCTGGCGAACGTCGTTCGGCCTAAGATGGCGTGGTACTGTGACGGCCAATCGACAACTTCGAAGTCGAGGAACTCTCTCCTGTAGTTGCTCTGCGTGCCTAGCACAACTTCTAGGTTGATTGTTCCGAGTGGACGGACAGCCTTGCCTGGAACTATCCCGTGGAAGGATGTTTCTGATTCCGGGAGGCCGTCCAAGTTCTTGTTCATCCGACGGAGTGTATCCGCGTAGATAATGTTGAGGCCGCTGCCCCCATCCATGAATACGCGGGCTAAGTCGTAGTTGCCAATTTGCGCCTGGATGACCAGGGCGGCGTGTCCTGGTCGATAGACTCGTGGTGGGTTATCTTTCATCGAGAACGTGATCGGCTGGTCCGCCATTTTCAGGTACTCGGTCTTCGTTGGTGGTGTCTGCACTGCCATGCATAATTGCCTTGTGTTAGTCTTTTGAGCTCTGCGAGAGGGGCATACCTTCTGGATCATTGCGAGTTGTCCTGCCGGGTTTGGATACGCGTTTGCTCCGGCGTTCGGTGGTTCGGGTACTGCAGCTAGCGCCATGTTTGGGTTTGCGGGTGGAGGTGGTGGTGGTGGCGGCTGGAATCCTTGGTGCCCTCCTCCTGGAAGCGGCGGGTAATTTTGAGTGGAGGCGGATCTTTTCCTCGCGAGTGCGTCCGAGATGTCATGGAACTTTCGGCAATCCTTAACCAAGTGTGTTGCCTTAGTTTTGCCCGTGCGCTTATCTTTGAATAGATGTAGCGAGCAGTATGCATCTAGGTCTTCCTCGGGGGATTTTTCTTCGGCCTTTGGTCTCCACTCGCGATTTCCACGGCGACCGGAATCGCGGTTTCGGGTGAATTCCGCGGCAACCAACTCCTCTCTGTCCTCATGATCGTAGTATTTTCTTCTTTTCCTTCGACCGTGACGATCGTCATCGTGTGCGGGTGACGATGTTCTTTCGTTGCGTACCGCATCTTTTCTGTTAGCCCACTTTTCGGCTATGATCATCAGCTCCCCGATAGTCTTGGGTGCAGCTCTGCCTAGCTCCTCTCGAAAGGCAGCTCTTCTGGCATCTTTTGCGAAGGCTTCGATCGCTACTTCTTCTGAAATGGTTCCCGCGGTATTCCTGAGCGTTGTCCACCGCTGGATGTATTCGCGTGTGGACTCGCCGCTCTTCTGCTTGCAGGCTCGTAGTTCTTCGATTGTAGCTGGCCTCTTGTAAGTCGACTGGAAATTTTTGCAGAAGTCGCGGTGCAAATCATCCCACGATGCGTAGCAAGATTTTGGTCTTCTTTCCAGCCAACTGCGGGCTGCGCCAGTAAGATGCAAATTGAGGTATTGCATAGTCGTGTTCTTGTTCCCACGTTGGCATTTTACTGCCGTGAGGTAATCGCTTAGCCATTGAGAGGGCTCGAGTGAGCCGGCGTACTTCGTCACCTCCGTGCTGAGCTTGAATCTTTTGGGTAGAGGTGCTTCGCGGATGCTGCGAGCGAAACAGAGTGCTCCACAGGTTTCGTCATCCGAGGAGCCAGATGAAGAGCGCTCGCGATATCGCGAAGCCCTTGCCTTATCCACCTTCTTTTGAGCGAGATCTGATCGCGCGTCGTATTCTGGCCGGTCGCGGTCGTCATCTTTCCTTGGTTCCTTGCTTCGTTTTCTCGAGCGGCCGCTATGGTGCCGCGAGTTTCTGTCTCTCGGGCTTTCTTCACTGTTGCTTCGACTGTCTCCGCGGCGTCTAGCTTCTTTTCCTCGACCGCGGCGTGGTGATTTATCTCTCCTTGGTGAAGAGCTTCTGTGCCTGCGGGGCGTTTCTTTATCTTTCTCTTTCTCCCTTCGCTCCTTCTCCTGCTGCTCTTCGGCCTTATTGCGATCGTGAGAGGCGAGCCTTGCGGCCGACAATCCGAGTCCTTTTCGTATTTGCTTGTACTGCTCTTCCCGGGGGTCGCTTTCCGTCGGTTGGTTCATCTGCATGTAGGTTTCCACGGCTAGAACCGCAGCGGCGGGAGTTTGCGGGTACACGTTGCCGTCGTCGTCGACTCGCATGAGAGAAGGAGTGGTTGATCTGTTTGTTTCGGGTATGGATTCGTCGTTCCTAGACGTGGATGCATGTCCTCTCCTCGCGGGTCGGGTTCCGACCGAGGGTGTTACGGATAGCCCAGCTCGTCTCTGGCTTGACTCGTCCGCCGCTCTTCTTCGGCGGGCCAGATCTACCCGAGCATCTTTGATAATCGTGGCTGCTCTCACCAGGTGATAGTGGTAGGCCACCATGTCTTCATGTGAGGATCCGGCTGCGGGTGGCTTGCTTGTTCGCATGGCTTCCTTCGCTTGTTTCCAAGATTCCCGCGAAACGCCGATTATGTTGCGCTCAGTCGCGCTGTGTTCTGTTTCCGAGCCTTGTTCCGATCCTGCCATGCAGACTTGAGCTAGTCGAAGCTCGTGCGTCCTAGGCGTAGGTCGAAGGTTTCCTTGGATTCTTGATGGTTCCTCCGTCGAGAGGGTGTGATAGTCGTTGGCGTTGAAGCGGATCGACTCGCCACTTTTCTCCAGGTGACGGCGCGAGTCGACAGCTCCATATTCAGTCTCCGATTCATCCGAGAAGTGGAGGATCCCGTCCCTGTTCGTCACGAATTTGAGGCTCCCGAACGTCAGGGTGACGCTCTCCTCCAGATCTTCGAATACCGGGCGCGATTCCGGCGAGTATGGTGTGACCACGACAGATCCGATCCGTAAAGGATTGTTCGGAGCCGTAGTCATTGGATTCCAACGAGAGTTTGATGTCGATGAAGCCGAGGATGCCGGTGATCCAGCGCCCGCCGTTCCCACAGACGGCGCCAATTGTCGAATCCCTGACTCAACAAATCCCTTCGATGAACCTATCGGGTTTCGATTAGGAGAACCCATGAGCGCTGGTGGAATCGTCGGCTAGACAGGGGGCAAGATTTACCCAGGTTCGGGGCCCTCGTAGAGGTAAAACCCTTACTCCTGCCTCTTGTCGATCTGTATTGAAGATTAGATCGGTTACAAAGGTTGTGCTCTCTTGTCGATCTGTATTGAAGATTAGATCGGTTACAAAGGTTGTGCTCGAATCGAGAGTAGGTCTCGAGTTCAAGGCTTTTGGTCGTGCGGTATTTCTTGGTCCTCTCTCGGGGGCTCTCCTGGCTTTATATAGGCGGCCAGGTCTCGAGTTCTACCCGGAGAGGACTCCAACCCTAGCTAGGTCGGTTACATGTTTTCTAACTTAACCCGCAAGTTTAGTGCGGATGGGCTTCATGTGGGCCATCTGGAGTACTCCAAGGGCTCCTCTTCTTGGGCCTTCACCTTGGGCCTGAGAGGGGGTGTCCTTATCCGCAGGATCCAGAATCCATATCTTCATCACCCATGATTGTGCATTATGCCATGTTATTGATTGTTTGTCTCTCTGCGTTGTTTGTTTGCTTCTTCTCGAATAGACGACGACGTTGAGACAGACGAGGTTTACGACACTACTTCTGAGGAGTTAGCCCAGTACCAGGCTACTGAGTTTGCAGGCAAGTATTCACTCACATGAACCATTGTGTTCCTTTCCACATTGGATACCGATACTTTCCGTTGTCTATTCTGCTAGCCCTATGAATCGTTGTTTCTGTTACGAACCTATCACATGTTATCCTTTAACCCTGATATAGCCTCACCTCCACACCTATAACCCCGTTGCTTGTTGCCCGTGTCTTACTAGCATGCTTAGGTTGTTTCTGCTCGAGTCTGCTGTCCGTTATTTCTGTTATCATATTTATTATGTTCTGGGGCTCGATGTTAAACAACAACCTGTTAATATGAGGTAATGCTAATTTGATGATAAGGCACCGGCAGGAGGCCCGGCGTAGTTTTGAGGCCTGCTAGTGTCGACCCTAATTAGGAAAAGGGTCTTGTCTACTGATCCATGATGAGCGCACTAACCGCATGTGGGAAGCGTGTATGGGCGCCCCCTCAATTTGATTCGATTCGCATCTCGTCCAAATCGCCACACTTAGTTCGGGCTTTCCATTTTATGCACTCATATGCAGGTACGAACCCGAGGCCAGGGTGGAACTTTTGTAGTCGGCATTTAGGGCGGCGTGGTCTTAGAGTGCTATGAGGGTCCCCCTTTTCTTCGTGGGGCTCGATTAGCCGCGCACGCACAGCACGTGGTTCTTTGGGCTTGATGCGAAGAAGAGTTGAGTTGTGTTGAGTGCCCCGCTTGGTGGGAGGCATTCCATCTGGCGGGTTATTCTTACGTGTACGGCCAAATTGGTGCACCCCTGCAGGGATAAATCTTCTCGAGAAGCCGTGTTTTCCGCGGTTATGGTTGACTTGGTGAAAGTACTGGCTAACAAGTACTCAGAACAATTTACACCTAACTAATGATAACTTGACTAGTAATAGTCTTATTGACACAATAACTTGAACCATCATTAATCCAACCGTGTGAGTTATCCTCGGATTGCTTCTTTGGATAAGGGGCGAGATCCAGGATGGGTTTGTTTGGAGTTAGTTATAGTGGTTACGATACGCTATCTCATCTCCTTTCTGTTAGCCGGAAGTTGTAGTATGTTCTGTAGTTGGTTAGTGCGGCCAGCTGCCGCATCTTTTGTATCACCCTTTCTTCCGTTGAACCCAAAGCATCTGTGCTTGATGTTGTGGGGTATATTTTGGTGAACTGTGAGTCTTGCTTGCCAGTACGTTTATGTACTGACCCCTTTGGGGCTGTGGTTTCCGCAGACTACGCTTACGAGGATCCCCGTGATGGCTACTACGTGGAGTTTTACGAGGCTGCTGACGAGTAGATAGCGGACCCGGGCAGGATCCGAGATATCGTGGATGGGCTCCGTCTTTTCGAATCCGGCCTCTTAGGCCTATTTGGATCTTGTCTATACTCAGACACCTTGGATGCTTCCGCTGTGTTGTAATGATGAATTGTTGGGACATGTGTCCTCTGGATGATTGTATTTGATATCTCTGCTCTAGTGAGAGCTATTTGCAACTTATTTCAACCTTTTGTGTCTTAGAGATATGTTGTGATATCAGTTGTTCTAATGCCGTTGACGTACCATGTGTGTATGTTATGAAGTACGTCAATGGAAGTGTCCTGATTTCTATGGGATGGTTTACGCAGACGATGGATAGTAGCGAATGGTTGTCACACGTTTACGTGTTGGCCTGCTCATATTGAGATGCGGGTGCCGGTATGCCCCGTAAGCCATTTGTTCTACTATTTAGCGGACTGTGAGTATCCTCTAGAAGTCCGGGTGCGACAACTTCGTCTTTGTTCTGGGTAAAAAATTGACCTTCTTGGATTTTCAGGACTTTTCGGGAAATTTGCAGAACAAATTTTCTGAAACCAAAAACTGGCAGAAAATAAAAACTAGCACTGGGCATCTTGTCAATAGGTTAGTCCATGAATAATTCCTAAAATGTTATAATAATATAGTAGAAACATGTAGCAATGAAATAAAATAAGTATGGAACAAAAAAATTTACCGATACATCTCAAACGTATCAGCTACCATTCGGGCTAGAGCGCAGATATGTTTCTGCTGTGTAGTAGGATTTCCGACCCCGCACTACCGGTACTACCTGTGGTATCAGTGGTACTACCGTGGAACGGTACTACCACTTCTTCTACCGTTGGAGGTGTCGAAATTCCCTACCCGAAGTGCTTATAGGCGGTACCTGGAGCGGTACGCCTCTGCTGGACCAAATGTTATGCCACGACTTCGAGAGCGGCTCTAACGTATTAGGTACCGCTGGCGGTGCTGCCAGTCCCTACCCGAAAGGTATATATGCGGCATCACTAGAGCTACTACCGCTGGTGTGCGCGCACCCAGAAGAAGTGGTAATGCCGTCGATTCTGGCAGCACTAGAAAACAAGCATCGGTACTACCGCTTCTTCCAGTTGTTCAGAGAGCTATTAAGAATCTCCCAAGGGAAAAAAATCTATCCACGGTGTTTTGGGAATGCGCAAGACACCACACCCTAGGTGTTGCAATGGCAAAAACTAAATATCTCAAAGCGAATAATTAGATACTCTAATTGCGTTGTTATCATCACAGAACTAAGAGTGATCTTTCGGGGGGTGGCAGCCGCTCAAGGAACAATCATGGAAGCCCCAAAGTACATGTCCCTAGTTTATGTTTGCGTTCTTCGTGGCTGATATCGCTATGCCATGGGGGTCTACGTCTTTATGCCTTTGCGTGGAACTAGATGGTCGCTAACACCTTCACTCGTGGAGCTCCATGGTAGAGGTCTGAGTTGGAGGGGATATCTCGTGAGAACTTCTATAAGCCTGGAAGAGTTCAACCTCGTGTCGTTTCTTCTTGTTATGACCATTCGATGGTGGAAAAAGAAGGGGCACACTAGGTTCTCGAGCTTCTCGGAAGATAGCAGGTTTCATCAACGAAGGTGAGTTCATGTTAAATTTATCATCGACTAAAGGGGAGGCCACCCTACATTCAGGTCCCAAATGCATCTGATCCTTTTTATTTCTCCTTGTCGGCGTGCACTTCTGGATGATCTTCGATCCAGGTGTGGCGCTTCTCGTTGGTCTCGCCCCAAGTGATTTCGTCCCCGACAAGAAAACATGTGCCCGTATCTATCTCGAGGTTTCAGAGAATGGGTCAAGGTTGGAGAAGGGCTCCATTGCTATTTTCGTGTCTATTGTGGGGGTTCTTTTTGCAAATTGTGCAAACTAGATCTGATTTTTTTTAGGTCGTCCATATAATTGTAGCGCACTGCGATAATGGCATTTTCTAGACACTTGAGGTCCTTCTTGTCAAAAAAATATATGAAGTACCGGTAAGACCTCGCGAAAAGTATTCTTTTATTTCTAATCACTTTTATGTCGCGTAACAGACTATTTAGTGATATTGGGACAATTTCTATGTCCAATGGATCACATTACATGTTATTGTTGCACTAGAACAGAGACATGATTAAAGATCAAGGAGAGTCAAAGATATTAATCCTCAATTGTGGGTGTGGTGTTGGGTTGTGGGGAGCAAACATGCCATTTTACTCTAAAAATCGTTTCTAACCAAGGTTGCTGTATAATTGTTTCCTGATGTAATCTTCGAAAAAGAAATCTTGATGTAGCAATGAGATGGGGAGTGGAGCGCCACTCTTATTTTTCTTGTTTTATTGAGTTTTTGCGGCTTTCTCATATAAAGGGCACCATCTAGCGTGTTTCCGTTGGTTTTCCGTGTGTAAAAGCGCCCTGTTTATCAAGTTTTTGTTAGCTTTCCGTGTGTAAAGCACACCGTTTTTCTTGTTGCGTATTTACCATGTTTATTATGTTTTCGTTGGATTTCCGTGTAAACTCACCGTTTGAAGGTTTCAATATGATTTCTTGACATACACAGCTAACCCTAAGAGCATCTCCAGTCGCGCTCCCAAAGACCGCCCCCAAGCGCCTTCCCGTCCGAACGGGCCCCAAGCGCGCCCACTCGCGCCCCCATTGGGCCTTCCCGTCCGGACGCCCCTTGTTCCCGTCCGACAAACCCAGCCCAACCCCGCCTCCTAAGGGTTCCCGTGGGGGCGCCGGACGATTCGTTCCGCGACGCGGGGTTGTCCTGCCAGCGACACAAACCGCCCATTTGCGCCACATCCCCTTGCGCCTCTCCCATCTGCGCCCCGCACGCGCCGCCTCTCCCTCTGTCGTCTCCCTCGGCCTCGCAGCGCCGCCGCTCTCTCCCGCCGCGCCTCCACCCCACCGGCGCCTCCGGCCGCGCGTCCGTCTCTTCCCCCGCCGCGCCTCTGACCCACCGGCGCTGCCTTAGGCGCTACCTCCGGCGACTAGAGGTAACCACCTCGCCCCTGTCGCACCCGGACTTCTAAAGGATACTCGCCGTTCCGTTGAACAGTAGTAGATTGGATTACGGGGCTTACCGGCACCCGCGTCCTCTTATGAGTAGGCCAACACACGTATGTGTGACAACCAACCCCTATCTGTTCAGCGTCGACGTAAACTATCCCATAGAAATCAGGACACTACCATTGACGTACTTCATACCATACACACATGGTACGTCAACGGTTGGAAACAGAATGATAGCACAACATATCTCTAAGACACAAAAGATTGAAATAAGTTGCAAATAGCTCTCACTAGAGCAGAGATAGCAAATACAATCATCCAGAGGACACATGTCCCAACATAACATCATTACATCTCAGCGGAAGCATTCAAAGGGTCTGAGTACAGACAAATCCAAATAGGCTTAAGAAGCCGGGAACTGAAATAAAATAAGACGGAGCCCATCCACGATGCCTCAGATCTTGCCCGGGTCCGCTAACTACTCGTCAGCAGCCTCGTCAAACTCCACGTAGTAGCCGTCACCTGGATCCTCGTAAGCGTAGTCTGCGGAAACCACAGCCCCAAAGGGGTCAGTACATAAACGTACTGGCAAGAAAGACTCACAGTTCACCAAAGTGTAGCCCGTCAACACCAAGCACAGATGCCTTGGGTTCAACGGAAGAAAGGGGGTATAAAAGATGCTGCAACTGGCTGCGCTAACCAACTACAGAGATTCTACCACTTCCGGCTAACAGAAAGGAGATAAGATCGAGTATTGTAACCAACTGAAAGATAACTTCCAACAAACCCATCCTGGATCTCGCCCCTTATCCAAAGAAGCAATCCGAGGATAACTCACACAGTTGGATTAAAGATGAATCAAGTTGTTGTGTCAATAATCCTATTACTAGTCAAGTTGTTGATCATTGGGTGTGAGATTGTGAATCATTAGGTTTAAGTTGTCCTGAGTACTTGTTAGCCAGTACTTTCACCAAGTTAACCATAACCGCAGAAAACACGGCTTCTCGAGAAGATTATCCCTGCAGGGATGCACCAATTTGGCCGTACACGTATGAATAACCCGCCAGATGGGATGCCTCCCACCAAGCGGGGCACTCAACACAACTCAACTCTTCTTCGCATCAAGCCCAAAGAACCTCATAGCGAAGAAAAGGGACCCTCATAGCACTCTAAGACCGTGTCCCCCTATATGCCGACTACAAAAGTTCCACCTTGCGCTGGGCTCGCAAAAACATGCATGCGGCAAATGGAAAACACGAACTAAATGAGGCGATTTGGACGAGATGCGAATCGAATCAAATTGAGGGGGGCGCCCATACTCGCTTCCCACATGCGGGTAGTGCGCTCATCATGGATCAGTAGACAAGACCCTTTTCCTATTAGGGTCGACACTAGCAGGCCTCAAAACCACAAAGGGCCTCCTGCCGGTGTCTTATCATCAAATTATTATTTAACAATAACATTAGCATGATTGATTGATTAAACATCGAGCCCCCAGAACATAATAAAAATATAGTAACTGAAAGTAACGGGTAACAGACTCGAGCAAAACAACCTAAGCATGCTAGTAAGACACTGCCTCAATCAATGGGGTTGTAGGAGTGGTGGTGAGGCAATATCAGGGCTAAGGGATTCATGTGATAGGTTCGTAACAGAAACAACTACACATAGGGCTAGCAAAATGACAACGGAAAGTATCGGTAACCAATGTTGAAAGGAACACAGTGGTTCATGTGAGTGATAACTTGCCTGCAAACTCAGCAGCCGGGTACTGAGCTAGATCCTCAGAAGGGGTGCTGTAAAGATCGTCTGTCTCAACGTCATTGTCTATCCGAGAAGAAGCAAACAACCAAGACAGAAATAAAAACAATCAATCTCATGGCATAGTGCACAATCATGGAATGATGCATGTCAATTTAATATATGCATCAAAATAAACTAAGTGACATGGTAACACAATTTAATTGGACCCATATGCAATTTTGAGTTGCATATGAAAAAGGTCCATGAATTAAGTGGAAACAAATGATCTATAATTAATTACCATGTGAAAGTTTGCTTAGCATGATGCATGCATGATGATAACAACAAAATAACAACAATAGATGCAAGTGGGAAAAGGAATTTAGCAAGTTTGGAAATTATTTATTAAGTTTGGAAATTTTGGGTTACTTAAACATATCACACAAGCATTTGTTGTTTTCATCAATTTAAAGTGTTCAAAACAAATAACAAAATTCATATTTGAAAAGAATACCAAATTTTAGTTGGATTACATGTTTCAAATATTGAAATAGCAGTTAGGATGAATTTATTATGACTTAAACATTATTAAACAAATTTTAAATGAATTTAAAACAAGTGTGAATTTTATTTGAATTTTATTTGTTCAAAACATAAATTCAAACTCATAGGTGAAAAGTTTATACCTTTCTAGTTTGAAAACATATTTTGCATGTTCAAAAATAATTTAAATTAAGCAAGTTATGATTTTATCAAATTTAAATGATTTAAACAAGGTTTAAATTATTTAGGCAATTTAAATTATTCAAAACAGGAAACAAATTTATATTTGAAAAGGTTATTTGAATTAGCATGGAAAACATATTTTATTTGCATTATTTGGATTAAGAATGAATTAGTTATGAATTTTAGCAAATTGCAATTGAATTATTTGAATTAAAATTTGAATTGCATTTTGAAATTTCAAAACAGGAAACAAATGATACCAATAGGTAGACAATTTAATTTAGATTAGTGCACATATTTTATTTTGATTAATTGGAGTTATAAAATAAAAGTTATAAGCTTTTTAAGTTTAGGGACTAAATTGTAAATTGGAAGGACTAGTTTTGAAAACAGAAACGTTTAAAACCTTTTGTTACCGCACTGCTACCTAGCCACAGCCACTGCCCGTGGGCCTGGGGCCAGCGTGGCGGGCTAGCGTGCTGGCGTGGCCACCAGGGCCACAGACAGGTGGGCCCTGCCTGTCAGCCAGCGGGGGGGAAAGTTTGGTTTAATTCGCAGCGCTAGGGATCGAACTCGAGACCTGCGGGCGCGCGCGCTGCACGGCAACCACTGCAGTGCGATTCAGTTTGTTGACAGAACAGAGATGCAGTGAGGTTATGCTTGCAAACGCGCGTTAACTGAATTTGCTGACAGCGCGCACACGTCTGAACTTCGTCAGAGAACGCTCGTTGCTCGCCGGCGGGGATCACCGTGGTGAAGTGCTCGTGGATGCTGCTAGTGGTTGTTGTGGACGTGCACGGATGCAACAGAGAGGAAGGAGGAGAAGTTCACGGTGGCTCACCACCGTTGTCGGGGAAGAAGATGGTCGAGGAGGGTTCGCGGGCGGCGGCGATGTCGCAGATGGCGGCGGTGATCCACGACGTCCACGGGCCCGCTGCGGTGTCCAACAGAGAGAGGGGGTCGAGGTGGTCTAGTTTCGGGGTTTAGGAGGGTAGGTAGTACGCGGCAGTGGCGGTGTTCGTCAGAGATTCAGACAACGGCGACGATCGGAGCAGTGACAGAGGTGTGGAATTGCGGCGAGGTGGAAGAGAATGGCGGCGGCGCGAGGGGATAGGGGGGTAGCTAGGTTTAGGGCGACGCCAGGGGGGTCTAGGGGGTCTATATAGGGGCTCAGGGTGACTGGTGGCCGTCGGCGATTGTCCACTGCCGCCGTGGCGTGCGTGGATGCGCGCCGTACCGAGAAAGACGACGGGGGCGGCTCAGCGAATCGTTTTCGGGCCGCGCGGGTAAGCTAGGTAGCGGGCTGGGCTGGGCTAGCTGCTGCGCGCGCGTTTTTCTTGTTTTTTCTATTTTCTGCTTTTCTGTTTTTTTTGTAGCAAAAAGAAATGGAAGAAAAAGGTAGGGTTTAGAGTTTAGAAAAATTTGGAAAAAAATTCATGTGGGCTTATTAGGGCAACATCTACCAGTGTCCACTTTGGTTTTTGAAAAATTCAAATTTATGTTTGCTGTTTGCACATTGGTTTGAATTTGAATAATTTGCAAATTAATTGATTAATATTTGAAAACAACAAATTTAATAGGGTGAACCCTATTATTAATTGGATTATAATATTAGAATGGTTTGGTAGTTTTCATGACTAGGAATTTGGTGCTGTTTGAATTTGGAGGGAAATTTGATTGAATTTTATGATTAATTGGTTATTGAGACAATATTTTAAAATAGGGTGATCACATGAGTTTACTTGGAAACAAAAGGGTACATTTGTTTTGGTATTTTTCACAATTTGAAAATGGTGCTGTTTGTTGATTTGAATTTGAGTTTGGAAGCAATTTGGAATTATTTAATTGAAATAAAACCACCATTTTACTAGTTGATCTTTATGGAATGATTGGAAATGAAATGAGACTTTGGATTGCAATTTTGATTTGAGAAATATTGTAACATGACAAGTATGAAACACATCATTTGAGTTTGTTTGAAATTCAATTATGAAAACAGAATAAAAACAGAAGCAAAACAAATAGTAACAAATGCAAACAAAGGAATAAACATGATGACATGATGCAATACTTTAAGTAAACATGAAATCAAACATTCTAAGGGATATTTTCATACTTGGGATGTTACAAAACGCCCCCCCTTGAAGGAATCGCGCCCCGAGATTCCTACTGAGAAAGGAAAAGGTCCGGATACTTCTTGCGAAGATCCTCTTCGGTCTCCCACGTTGCCTCTTTATCGGAATGATGCGACCACTGCACTTTCAAGAACTTGGTGCTCTTGTTGCGAGTCTTACGCTCGGTCTCATCGAGAATACGAACAGGGTGCTCCTCATAAGAGAGATCATCTTGCAGTTCAATGGAATCATGATCAACTGCACGATCTGGATCTTTGAAACACTTCTTGAGCTGTGACACGTGGAACACATCGTGCACCTTGGATAGTTTTTCTGGAAGTTCAAGACGATAAGCATTTTCTGCCCGCCTTGAGAGAATGTTGAAAGGACCAATGTATCTTGGTGCAAGCTTTCCTTTCACACCAAAACGATGAGTGCCTCTGAGGGGAGTTACACGGAGATATGCCTTGTCACCAGGTGCATAGACCATATCACGGTGCTTGCTGTCATAGTAACTCTTCTGACGAGACTGAGCAATCTTGAGATTGTCACGAATGACACGAACTTTCTCCTCGGCTTCCTTAACAATGTCAGGGCCTAAGAGTGAACGTTCACCAGCTCCCGACCAATTGATTGGACTCCTGCATCTGCGGCCATACAATGCCTCAAATGGTGCCATGCCTAGGCTTGCCTGGAAACTGTTGTTGTAGGAGAATTCAGCATATGGAAGGCAATCCTCCCATTTCATGCCAAAGGAGAGACCACATGCTCTGAGCATATCCTCGAGAATCTGATTGACTCTTTCGACTTGCCCTTGAGACTGAGGGTGATAAGCTGTGCTGAACAGAAGTTTGGTGCCCAATGCATCTTGGAAACTCTTCCAGAAGTGAGAAGTGAATATGCTTCCACGATCTGAGCTTATTTCCAATGGAACACCATGAAGAGGAACAACCTTTGCTGTGTAGAGCTCTGCTAACTGGCTAGCTGAGATAGTTTCCTTGACAGCAAAGAAGTGAGCTACCTTAGTGAGACGATCAATAACAACGAAGATTGCATCGTTGCCCTTCTTGGACTTTGGAAACCCAGTAACGAAGTCCATTTCAATCATGTCCCACTTCCACTCAGGAATTTTCAGAGGTTGGAGTAGACCTGCTGTTTTCTGATGGACTGCTTTAACACGTTGACAAACGTCGCATTCAGAAACGTATTGAGCAATTTCACGTTTCATGCCAGACCACCAATACAGAGTCTTGAGATCCTGGTACATCTTTGTACTTCCAGGGTGGATGGAGAGAGGAGTTTCATGAGCCTCCTTGAGAATGACATCTTTGAGACTTTGAATCTGAGGAACTGCAATGCGTCCTTCGAAGAACACAGTTCCCTTGTCATCAATTGAGAAGGACTTGAATTTATCATTGCTTTCCTTGATGTGCTCTACAATCTTCTTGATTTCAGTATCACGAAGTTGTTCAGAACGAATCTTGTCCTCGAGAGTTGGACTGGCTGTCAAGCTAGCAATAAAACCTTGAGGAACAAGACCAAGGTTCAGCTTCTGGAATTCTTCATGAAGTGGAGGTTGGCTTTCCATGATCATGAGATTATTGCAATATGACTTGCGACTGAGAGCATCGGCCATAACATTAGCCTTGCCTGGAGTGTAAGAAATGGTGAGATCAAAGTCTTTAATCTTTTCAATCCATCTCCTTTGCCTGAGGTTCAGATCTGGTTGAGTGAAGATGTATTTCAGACTCTTATGATCGGAAAAGATTTCGGTGCGGTTACCCAACAAGTATTGTCTCCATTTCTTGAGGGCAAACACAACTGCTGCAAGTTCAAGATCATGTGTGGGATAGTTTTGCTCATGTGGGTTCAACTGACGTGAAGCATAAGCCACAACTTGACGTTCTTGCATAAGAACTGCACCTAGACCTTGGAGAGATGCATCGCAGAATATCTGGAAAGGTTTGGTAGTATCTGGGCCAACCAGAACAGGTGTGGAAGTGAGTTTAGTCTTCAGGAGATTGAAACTCTCATCACACTGTGGAGACCAAACGAACTTCTTGTCCTTCTTTGTGAGATCAGTGAGAGGTTTGGCAATCTTGGAAAAGTTTTGGACGAAACGACGGCAATAGGTAGCCAAGCCAAGAAAACTTCTGACTTGTTTCACCGTCTTAGGGGGTTTCCAATCAACAATTGCCTTAACCTTTTCTGGATCAATGGCTATGCCTTTGGCAGTCTGGAATCCAGAACTCACATTTGGAGAACTTGGCATATAGACGATGCTCGCGAAGTTTCATGAGAGTGAGACGAAGGTGTTCTCCATGCTCTTCCTCGGATTTGGAGTAGACTAGAATGTCATCAAGATATACCACAACGAACTTGTCGAGGTATTCATGGAAGACAGAATTCATGAGTCTTGAGAACGTCGCCGGTGCATTGGTGAGACCAAAGGACATGACGGTGTATTCATATAGACCGTACCGAGTGGTGAAAGCTGTTTTAGGAATATCTTCCTTTCTGATCTTTATTTGATGGTAACCCATCCTCAAGTCCAACTTTGAGAATATTGAGGCTCCAGCAAGTTGATCAAAAAGATCATCGATACGAGGAATTGGATACTTGTTTTTGATGGTTTTCTCGTTGAGAGGACGATAGTCAACCACGAGTCTTTTTGTTTGATCCTTCTTGGCAACAAACAGAGTTGGGCAACCCCAAGCGGAGGAACTAGGCTGAATGTAACCTTTTTCCATGTACATATCGATTTGCTCCTTCAACAATTTCAGTTCAGGAGGAGCTATCTTGTATGGATGCTTAGAGATTGGAGAAGTACCTGGCTCAAGCTCGATCACGAACTCAACTGCTCTGTCTGGAGGCATCCCTGGCAACTCTTCTGGAAAGACGTCAGGGAATTCACAAACCACCGGAACATTTTCAATTGCAGGAAGAGGTTTTGCATCAAGGTTGAACAGCTTAACAGAAGTTGATCCATATGGAGAATAGACTATCTGGCCAGAAGGGTGAGAGAGAGTTATTGACTTTTGAGCAAAGTCAATTTTTGCTTTGTGGGTCTTCAACCAATCCATACCCAGAATGACATCAATGTCAGAATTTCCCAGCAACATGAGTGAAGCAAGGAATATGCGACCTCCAATTAGGATTTGATTGTCCATACTTATCTTGGAAGTAATCATTTTAGTTCCCAGAGAGTGAACATAGATTTGATTGCTTAGTGGAACCAGAGCTAGGTTGTACGTTGTAGCAAAGATCTTTGACACAAAAGAATGCGATGCTCCGGTATCAAACAACACTTTAGCTGGAAAAGAGTTTACGGGTAATATACCGAGAACGACGTCAGCAGCTTCCTCAGCTTTGTCGGCCTTGATGTGATTCACCCTCGCGGTCCTCCCGACAGGCCTGTTGTTGGAGTTGAAGGCTTTAGCCGGGGGAGCACGAACCATTGCCTGGTTGGTGTTGGGGCGAGGAGGTGGAGGTAGCTGCCTCTGAGTGCACTTATCAGCGTAGTGCCCAGTCTCCTTGCATTTGTAGCAAGTGACGACACGAGGAGGACCTGGCCTTGGCTGCCCCATTGGAACCCTCTGACCCTGCATCTGAGATGGGTTGGGTGGGCGAGGAGCAAAGCCTGGAGAAGCTTGGGCATATGGAGCCCGAGTGACAGCAGCATTTGGCACCCATATGCGGCGCTTCTGCGGAGGGGTGGTCATGTTGGAGGAGGAACCACCCTCACGTGAGTGCTTGCGGGACTCCTCGAACGCCTTGCGCCCATTTTCCTCGTTGAGCGCGGTGTTCACGAGCTCCTCGAAGTCCTTGCACTTGATGTTGGTGAGAGCGTACTTCAGTTCCGGGTTAAAACCTCGGCGGAACCTTGCCATCTTCTTGGCCTCAGTGGACACCTCATCACCAGCGTATCGAGCGAGACGATTGAACTCGTTCTGATAGCCAATGACGTCCAGCTTGCCCTGCTTGAGAGAGCAAAATTCCTCACGCATCCTTTCCATGAGACCATCTGGGATGTGGTGCTTCAGGAAGGCATCCTTGAAACAACCCCAGGTGATAGGATATCCAGCTCTCATGGTCTGGTAGTTCTCCCACCAAGTGGCTGCCTGACCCTTCAGTAGGTAGGTGGCATACTAGACTTTGTATTCCTCAGCAACGTGAGCAATGTCCATGGCCCTGGCCATCTCCCTGATCCAGTCATCAGCATCCAGAGGCTCCCGCGTTGCCACGAAAGCTCTCGGCCCCAGACTCAGAAACTCCTTGATGCTGACTCGCGGAGCATTCTGGTTGTTGTGCTGGTTAGCCTGGATCTGGGCCATCTGAGTCACGACCTGAGTCATCTGTGTCAACAGCTCCGTGAGCGGAGGTGGTTCAGGCGGGTTGCTCCTTGTTGGCGGCACCCTGAATAGACATGCATTTTAGCACAATAACAGAAAAGGATAGACTTGGTAACCGAAAGATAGATTATTCCGACGCATGAATAGATAACCAACATGTACATCATCACATGTTCAAATACATCAGAATATCCAACAGACCATAAATGGTTCAAAAGACAAAGGATAACTAAACATAGCTAGGAACGGATACATCGGTACTCCCATGCTCATCACGCAGGACGGCGGTGAGTCGTACGACGAGAGATACGGTGAGGAGGAATCCCCCGGAAGTAAGTAGAACGACGATCCACGTAGATCGGGACTGCTCTGAGAGCTACTCTCGGTGTGGTGAAGTAGAAAGCGTCGTCTCCCTGTGCTCCAAAGCGTGGAATCCCAGTGTAACCAGCTCCGAGGTTGAGGAGTGGACCTCTGATCGGCTCGTAACCTCCAGCATCTGGTAGACGACGACCAACTGGCTGATCGAAACGTGCAAAGCGCTCATCTCCAACAAAGTCTGTGGTGTACGTCGCCAGACGAGTCAAATCAAGGTAGAGCTGCTCCCTGACTGAGGCCAACTCCTGAGAAAGTGTGGTGGCAACAGCGTCACTGTGCCTCACAAACTGAGCGGTGGTGTGCAGCCTGGTGTTATCATGCTCGTAGACATCCAGGTTGTCGTAGAGAGTGAAGTGAGCTCCCTTCGAAGTGATGTAACCACGGGGGATGTGGCGATAGATAGAATCGTCAAATCCCCAGTAGTCAGCACGAAGGACGGTGAGACTCACATAAGCTGCCTGCTGCACGGCCATATCCACTGTGGAACCTACTGCCTCGTAGCCGTGGACAACGCTCATGCCATCATCTGATAGAATGTAGACGATAGCCTGGTAGTAGGTCTGGTGAAACTCTCACTGCTGCTCGTAGACCTGGTACTCTGGTGCCCAACGGAACCCCAGATAAGTGACCATGTCTCTCAGCATCTCCGGATAACCGGCGGTGCTCTCACAACAAGTCATCCGAACCAATGCGGGAAGAACCTGAGATCCATCTGCAGATGATCGGGGAAATTTTGATTAGACGCCGGTAGAGAACTGAAGTGGAAAGCAACAACAAGGTTCAAGGGACGAAAAGGATGTTGAAAAGAACAGGATATTGAAGCAACATCGGGAAACACGAGACCAAAAACTCCTGAGGTACTACGGAGAACCCAAAACACGTGAAAACCTAACTTGAAAGTTTAGGTGAGAACAGAAAACAACGTTGCACTTCCTTACCAGAAAAGGGTGGGTTGGTGGGGAAAGAAGAAAAATGGCACAATTCCTACTCTCACGTTTCATTTTTCCTATATAGCTACAAAATAGTTTCTAGACTCAACTGCGACCAGTAAAAGGGATCCTACAGGCAGACAGGCTCTGATACCATTTGTCGCACCCGGACTTCTAAAGGATACTCGCCGTTCCGTTGAACAATAGTAGATTGGATTACGGGGCTTACCGGCACCCGCGTCCTCTTACGAATAGGCCAACACACGTATGTGTGACAACCAACCCCTATCTGTTCAGCGTCGACGTAAACTATCCCATAGAAATCAGGACACTACCATTGACGTACTTCATACCATACACACATGGTACGTCAACGGTTGGAAACAGAATGATAGCACAACATATCTCTAAGACACAAAAGATTGAAATAAGTTGCAAATAGCTCTCACTAGAGCAGAGATAGCAAATACAATCATCCAGAGGACACATGTCCCAACATAACATCATTACATCTCAGCGGAAGCATTCAAAGGGGTCTGAGTACAGACAAATCCAAATAGGCTTAAGAAGCCGGGAACTGAAATAAAAGAAGACGGAGCCCATCCACGATGCCTCGGATCCTGCCCGGGTCCGCTAACTACTCGTCAGCAGCCTCGTCAAACTCCACGTAGTAGCCGTCACCTGGATCCTCGTAAGCGTAGTCTGCGGAAACCACAGCCCCAAAGGGGTCAGTACATAAACGTACTGGCAAGCAAGACTCACAGTTCACCAAAGTGTAGCCCGTCAACACCAAGCACAGATGCCTTGGGTTCAACGGAAGAAAGGGGGTATAAAAGATGCTGCAACTGGCTGCGCTAACCAACTACAGAGATTCTACCACTTCCGGCTAACAGAAAGGAGATAAGATCGAGTATTGTAACCAACTGAAAGATAACTTCCAACAAACCCATCCTGGATCTCGCCCCTTATCCAAAGAAGCAATCCGAGGATAACTCACACAGTTGGATTAAAGATGAATCAAGTTGTTGTGTCAATAATCCTATTACTAGTCAAGTTGTTGATCATTGGGTGTGAGATTGTGAATCATTAGGTTTAAGTTGTCCTGAGTACTTGTTAGCCAGTACTTTCACCAAGTTAACCATAACCGCGGAAAACACGGCTTCTCGAGAAGATTATCCCTGCAGGGTTGCACCAATTTGGCCGTACACGTATGAATAACCCGCCAGATGGGATGCCTCCCACCAAGCGGGGCACTCAACACAACTCAACTCTTCTTCGCATCAAGCCCAAAGCACCTTGGGCGCACGACTAATCAAGCCCCGAAGAAAAGGGACCCTCATAGCACTCTAAGACTGTGTCCCCCTATATGCCGACTACAAAAGTTCCACCCTGCGCTGGGCTCGCAAAAACATGCATGCGGCAAATGGAAAACACGAACTAAATGAGGCGATTTGGACGAGATGCGAATCGAATCAAATTGAGGGGGGGCGCCCATACTCGCTTCCCACATGCGGGTAGTGCGCTCATCATGGATCAGTAGACAAGACCCTTTTCCTATTAGGGTCGACACTAGCAGGCCTCAAAACCACAAAGGGCCTCCTGCCGGTGCCTTATCATCAAATTATTATTTAACAATAACATTAGCATGATTGATTGATTAAACATCGAGCCCCCAGAACATAATAAAAATATAGTAACTGGAAGTAACGGGTAACAGACTCGAGCAAAACAACCTAAGCATGCTAGTAAGACACTGGCTCAATCAATGGGGTTGTAGGAGTGGTGGTGAGGCAATATCAGGGCTAAGGGATTCATGTGATAGGTTCGTAACAGAAACAACTACACATAGGGCTAGCAAAATAGACAACGGAAAGTATCGGTAACCAATGTTGAAAGGAACACAGTGGTTCATGTGAGTGATAACTTGCCTGCAAACTCAGCAGCCGGGTACTGAGCTAGATCCTCAGAAGGGGTGCTGTAAAGATCGTCTGTCTCAACGTCGTCGTCTATCCGAGAAGAAGCAAACAACCAAGAAAGAAATAAAAACAATCAATCTCATGGCATAGTGCACAATCATGGAATGATGCATGTCAATTTAATAGATGCATCAAAATAAATTAAGTGACATGGTAACACAATTTAATTGGACCCATATGCAATTTTGAGTTGCATATGAAAAAGGTCCATGAATTAAGTGGAAACAAATGATCTATAATTAATTACCATGTGAAAGTTTGCTTAGCATGATGCATGCATGATGATAACAACAAAATAACAACAATAGATGCAAGTGGGAAAAGGAATTTAACAAGTTTGGAAATTATTTATTAAGTTTGGAAATTTTGGGTTACTTAAACATGGCACACAAGCATTTGTTGTTTTCATCAATTTAAAGTGTTCAAAACAAATAACAAAATTCATATTTGAAAAGAATACCAAATTTAAGTTGGATTACATGTTTCAAATATTGAAATAGGAGTTAGGATGAATTTATTATGACTTAAACATTATTAAACAAATTTTAAATGAATTTAAAACAAGTGTGAATTTTATTTGAATTTTATTTGTTCAAAACATAAATTCAAACTCATAGGTGAAAAGTTTATACCTTTCTAGTTTGAAAACATATTTTGCATGTTCAAAAATAATTTAAATTAAGCAAGTTATGATTTTATCAAATTTAAATGATTTAAACAAGGTTTAAATTATTTAGGCAATTTAAATTATTCAAAACAGGAAACAAATTTATATTTGAAAAGGTTATTTGAATTAGCATGGAAAACATATTTTATTTGCATTATTTGGATTAAGAATGAATTAGTTATGAATTTTAGCAAATTGCAATTGAATTATTTGAATTCAAATTTGAATTGCATTTTGAAATTTCAAAACAGGAAACAAATGATACCAATAGGTAGACAATTTAATTTAGATTAGTGCACATATTTTATTTTGATTAATTGGAGTTATAAAATAAAAGTTATAAGCTTTTTAAGTTTAGGGACTAAATTGTGAATTGGAAGGACTAGTTTTAAAAACAGAAACGTTTAAAACCTTTTGTTACCGCACTGCTACCTAGCCACAGCCACTGCCCGTGGGCCTGGGGCCAGCGTGGCGGGCTAGCGTGCTGGCGAGGCCACCAGGGCCACAGACAGGTGGGCCCTGCCTGTCAGCCAGCAGGGGAAAAAGTTTGGTTTAATTCGCAGCGCTAGGGATCGAACTCGAGACCTGCGGGCGCGCGCGCTGCACGGCAACCACTGCAGTGCGATTCAGTTTGTTGACAGAACAGAGATGCAGTGAGGTTATGCTTGCAAACGCGCGTTAACTGAATTTGCTGACAGCGCGCACACGTCTGAACTTCGTCAGAGAACGCTCGTTGCTCGCCGGCGGGGATCACCGTGGTGAAGTGCTCGTGGATGCTGCTAGTGGTTGTTGTGGACGTGCACGGATGCAACAGAGAGGAAGGAGGAGAAGTTCACGGTGGCTCACCACCGTTGTCGGGGAAGAAGATGGTCGAGGGGGGTTCGCGGGCGGCGGCGATGTCGCAGATGGCGGCGGTGATCCACGACGTCCACGGGCCCGCTGCGGTGTCCAACAGAGAGAGGGGGTCGAGGTGGTCTAGTTTCGGGGTTTAGGAGGGTAGGTAGTGCGCGGCAGTGGCGGTGTTCGTCGGAGATTCAGACAACGGCGGCGATCGGAGCAGTGACAGAGGTGTGGAATTGCGGCGAGGTGGAAGAGAATGGCGGCGGCGCGAGGGGATAGGGGGGTAGCTAGGTTTAGGGCGACGCCAGGGGGTCTATATAGGGGCTCAGGGTGACTGGTGGCCGTCGGCGATTGTCCACTGCCGCCGTGGCGTGCGTGGATGCGCGCCGTACCGAGAAAGACGACGGGGCGGCTCAGCGAATCGTTTTCGGGCCGCGCGGGTAAGCTAGGTAGCGGGCTAGGCTGGGCTAGCTGCTGCGCGCGCGTTTTTCTTATTTTTTCTATTTTCTGCTTTTCTGTTTTTTTTTGTAGTAAAAAGAAATGGAAGAAAAAGGTAGGGTTTAGAGTTTAGAAAAATTTGGAAAAAAATTCATGTGGGCTTATTAGGGCAACATCTACCAGTGTCCACTTTGGTTTTTGAAAAATTCAAATTTATGTTTGCTGTTTGCACATTGGTTTGAATTTGAATAATTTGCAAATTAATTGATTAATATTTGAAAACAACAAATTTAATAGGGTGAACCCTATTATTAATTGGATTATAATATTAGAATGGTTTGGTAGTTTTCATGACTAGGAATTTCGTGCTGTTTGAATTTGGAGGGAAATTTGATTGAATTTTATGATTAATTGGTTATTGAGACAATATTTTAAAATAGGGTGATCACATGAGTTTACTTGGAAACAAAAGGGTACATTTGTTTTGGTATTTTTCACAATTTGAAAATGGTGCTATTTGTTGATTTGAATTTGAGTTTGGAAGCAATTTGGAATTATTTAATTGAAATAAACCACCATTTTACTAGTTGATCTTTATGGAATGATTGGAAATGAAATGAGACTTTGGATTGCAATTTTGATTTGAGAAATATTGTAACATGACAAGTATGAAACACATCATTTGAGTTTGTTTGAAATTCAATTATGAAAACAGAATAAAAACAGAAGCAAAACAAATAGTAACAAATGCAAACAAGGGAATAAACATGATGACATGATGCAATACTTTAAGTAAACATGAAATTAAACATTCTAAGGGATATTTTCATACTTGGGATGTTACAGCCCCCAAGGTGTTCGGCAATTTGCCCGGTTGGGCGCCGGCCGTTGTTTTTGTCATATTTTGAAGCCATTTTCATTTCTACAGATGGAGAACGACGATGCGATGATGGTGAACTTTCTCTTAGAGGAAGAAACCGATATCGACGGGGGAAAGATGAGAACTTGCTTGTTTGGCACAACTTCTCGACGATGATGAAGCAAATCGCGAACCAAAGCGAGGAGGATCTAAGTTTGGGAGGATAAAGACGAAACCGAGGATGAGAATGGAGGACCACTTCATGCTTTTCGCCGACTATTTTGCCGATCAGCCAAGATTCGATGCAAAGGATTTTCGACGGAGATTTCGGATGAGCCGAAGGTTGTTCAACACATTGGTGCAGAGTGTGAGGGAGAACGACCCCTGGTTCAAGATGAAGAAAGACGTCGTGGAGATGGTAGGTTTCTCCTCAACTCAGAAGTTCACTGCTGCTATGAGAATGCTTGCATATGGTTCCCCTGCGGATGGCCAGGACGAATATTTCTGCATTTATGAGTCGTCGGCTATCAAAGCCATTTATAGGTTCTGCAATGCGATAGTGCAAGTGTTTGGCCCAAACTACTTGAGAGGACCAAATGACGAGGAAACTTCTCGGATACTGGCAACAAATGAAGTAAGAGGTTCTCCTGGTATGCTTGGAAGCATTGATTGCATGCACTGGAGCTGGACGAACTGTCAATTTGGATGGCAAGGATTGTACAAAGGGGGGCATCATGGAGTTTGCAGCGTGGTACTTGAGGCAGTGACAGATCACGGGACTTGGATTTGGCATGTGTTCTTCGGCATGGCAAGATCTCACAATGACATCAATGTGTTGAAGCGTTCCCCTGTGTTCGCGAAACTTGTTGAAGGCCATGCTCCGCCAATGAACTATGTTGTCAACGGCCACAAGTACAATAAGGGGTACTACCTAGCGGATGGTATCTATCCAAGATGGTCAACATTTGTGAAGACAATTTCTAATTCTCTAGGCAATAAGAAATCCTGGTTTGCCTCGGTACAAGAGAGCACAAGAAAGGATGCCGAGCGTGCATTTGGAGTGCTCTAGTAGAGGTTTGCCATTGTGCGGTATCCTGCTCTCTCTTGGTTGGCCGAGCAGCTGGGAGAGATCATGAATGCTTGTGTGATCATGCACAACATGATCATTGAGGATGAGCGATGAAAATCCAGTGCATGATCATCTTCCGTATGAGTTCCAGGGTCCTCTCGCGAATGGGAATCACAATGTGCCAGCGGATTGGACCGAGTACATCGCTATGCACATAGAGATTCGAGACGGAGCAACTCATGTGCAGCTCCAAAATGATCTGGTGGAGCATTTGTGGGCTCGCAAAGGAATGGCGGCGGCATAGTGCACTTCGAGTTTGATTTTCATTGTATGAATATTTTATTTTTATTTATAGTCATTCGCGAACTATATATGTAATAATTTAAACCTAAACATAAGTATTTTTAAGTATTTTTTAGACTCCAAAAGAAAAATAGGCAAAATCTTGCTTTGCGGGTTTTGGTTGGGGGCGCCAAGTGGACATCCGCGCCCCCCGCCGGCGCCGCGCAGTCCACACGAGCGCCAAAAGGCCTCGCTGGGCGTCCATTCGTGACGGCTATTAGGGGCCATGACTGGAGATGCTCCGACAATCTAACAAGACGGTTTGGTCGTAGGCAACGGTATTCCCAACTTGCTGACCAAGACAGCAATAGATTCATGTACTCCCTCCGACCCATATTAATAGGTGCGAAGTGGATGTATTTAGACATGTTTTATTGCTAGATACATCCACTTCAGCACCTATTAATATGGATCGGAGGGAGTACAGTAATTAACCGAGGTGAAAGTCTGCGGTACTAGTAACTTTTGCCGACGTGTGAACAGTAATTAGTTGAGTTGATCCTGTTCCTCCATTTCACTTAGAAGTCATCTGAATCCTAGCGTCCATTCCCTCCTCAGCCACCCCTTCCGTGAGGAGCAATCTTCAGATGCTTCGTGGTTCAGAGAAGCAGGGCCCTGTCACACAGCCAGATCGAGAAGAGGACAAGCATATGAGCAGAGAGGGCCGGCGGCGACGAGAGGAGATCGACGCAGGAAGCAGCTGCCGCGGCGGCTTTCTCTCTTTTTTGAATGATAAGCTTGTGTTTCTTGCGTATCTTTGAATCATCTTCTTCTGTTGTTGATGGCTTTTCTGCTCGAGTCTTGTCCCATAGATGGATACGAGCACCGCCGTGCCATGCTGCTCCAACTCTAACTCCATCCCCGAGCTTGCACCTCTAGCTCCCACACTCGCCGCCCTCTCCGCGCTCCTTGCCCGCTGCACCTCCCTGGCCGCCGCCGCAACGCTCCACGCTCGCCTCCTCAGGTCCTCCCGCCTATTTGGGCCCCCGATCATCGCCAACTGCCTCGCCGCCGCCTACTCCCGCCTCGGCGCTGCCCCGTCCGCCGTCGCCCTGCTCCTCCACGCGCCCATCGCCTCCGCCAACCGCTTCTCGCACAACATCCTCCTCGCCGCGCTGCTCAAGTCCCGTGACCTGGCAGCCGCGCAGGAACTGTTCGACAGAATGCCTGAGAGGGACACAGTCGCCTACAATTCCATGATCCGTGGTTACGTTGACAGTGGACGTGCCGACGAGGCTTTTAGGCTTGTGCGCACGATGAGGGAGCTAGGAGTCAGGCCCAGTGACTTCACCTTCTCCATTATTTCGTCCGCTGTCTGCTCTGCTCGACACGGGATGCAGGTTCAAGCAGCTGCTGTCCGCCATGGCTCCGCTCATCACAGTGCTGTAGTCGGAAACACACTCATTGACATGTATCGGCGGGTCGGCCTCTTGAAATACGCGGTGCGCATATTTTGGAGTATGAATCAGCAGGACATCATTTCTGTAAATTCTGTCATGTCAGTATTCAAGGATGATGGCCAGAGCAGCCAACTGTTTGAGTGCTTCCAGTCCATCAGAAACCATGGGTTTTCGATTGATGAGTTCAGCGTGTCAACGGCGCTCAGCATGTGCACGGATGCCGGGGATTTGGCCGAGGGCGACCAGATCTTGGCCCTTTGTGTCAAAGCGGGGCTCCTATCTCATTTGATCGTCTGTAGTGCTGTTATTGACCTGTTCTGTGTGTCTGATAGACTGGCTGATGCTGTTTGGCTTTTCGAAGGAAAGGCAACATGGGATTCAGAAACTTGCAATGCAATGATTTCAGGCTATGCCAGGGGTGGGATCATGGAACGAGCTCTGAGCCTCTTTTTGTTGTCACTGCGAAATGGTGTTCTTCCAACTGGGTTCACTTTTGCAAGCTTGCTGAGATGCAGCTCTTGTTTTGGGTTGATGGAGCAGGGCACTCAAATCCATGCTCTGATTTCTAAACTTGGGTTCGAGGATGATGTAATTGTTGCCACTGCCCTCATTGACATGTACTGTAAATTAGGTTCCTTAAATCACGCCAGAAAACTCTTCAGCAGGGTTTGTGTCAAGGATCTGGTATTGTGGAATACAATGATTATTGGTCTATCACATAATGGGAGAGGTAAAGAAGCTCTTCGAGTGTTTCGGAAGATGCTAAAAAGTGATATAAGGCCAGATAGAATCACTCTTTTTGGAGTTTTATCTGCTTGTAGCCTGGTAGGTCTGGTTGACGAAGGAATGAGATTAATTTCCCTGTTTAGATCCAAGTATCATGTCATTCTTGGCTTGGAGCACAACATATGTGTGGTTGACATGTTAAGCCGTGCAGGAATGTTTAGCGAGGCAGTAGATTTTGCAGAGAACAAGCTCCATAAGTGTAATATCGCTGCTTTCTCCAATATTCTTGAGGCTTGCGTGATTCAAGGAGATTTTTCCATGGCAGAGTTGATTGCAGAGAAGATGGTGAAACTGAAACCTCGGTCCTCACTGCCATATATCGTTTTGGCCCAAATATATGGTGCCAGACGTAAGTGGGATAGCATGGCCAGAATGTGGAGGGCAATGGAAGATCAAGGAGCAAAGAAGATTCAGGGATATAGCTGGCTCTGTATCAAGAATGAAATCTATGTGTTTACATCTGATCAAATATTGCCTCATGGAAGAGAAGCTACAGATGCAGTGTTAGATCTGTTGTTTTGGGACATGATGGATCACAGATATGCTCAAGGGTGTGTTGAGTCGATCTATGGACAAGAAGAGCCCAAGGAGAGTGAGGGATTTTCTATCCATCAGATGGTCTTAGATTATAGGATTATTCCGTGAGCTGTTTAACAGATTACCTTGACTTGACCATATGGAAGCTACAAACAAGTTACTGAGTATCACACAGGCAAAAACACTATGATAACCAAGCGGAAGCCATTGCCCTGATGAAGCCTCCTACTTGTATTATATTCTTCCTCTACCACAGGGGTTCAGAAATCAGATAATCTAGTGTCAGTATGGTGGCCAAAGAGCAGTGATCAGGTTTGGGTTCATGATTTACACATGTCGGCATGTATATTATGTAGCCGTCTAAATCGATTAATTTACTTGAGGTGCTTTTTGCTAAAGATATGGTATGGTCTCTCATAGCAAGCTGGTAGAATACATTAACACTTGGCATTTTCTTTGACAAAAAAGCCTGTAACTTTTATTGCCCAAAACCTACCATGTTGTAGGCTACCTTGGCATATCTGTTAGTAAAAAACTTCTCTGATATAATAACGTACTTTTGTGATGCTTTTTTGTGGTCATAAGCGTTATTTGGAAGATAATGCCACCTTATTGATGCCGCCATGCACCATGAGTGCATGTCCAGTTACGAGCAGTCAAGCAGGCCACCGCCGACCAGTGTGCTTCCCTTTCAGTAAGATTCCACTTTCTTCATTCTATTTCTCATCCCATCCCTTCGCTTGTGGTCACCCTATGTGAAATTCATTTTCTTGCAAATGCTTGTCCTGTTTGGCAGGAGCAGGTGGAGCCAGGCCAACAAGGGGAAGCTACTAAAAATGAGCTCCATGGAACCAACCATAAGCAGAGCCATTCGCAACACAGGAGTCGTTACCTGGAGCAGGATGAGAGTTGAACTGGAATGGCCTACCTGGCCATATGATTGTGCATACACCACATTTGATTTTTATTCTCTGAATTACCAGCTCGGGTAGCAGTATTATCTTCCCAATCTGAGTTGTGCCAACAGTTGAATAGGAGAAACTGTAGATTCTTTGCATCTTTAGACCGATGTGATTGATCTGGATTCTGGAGAAAGGGACATCTATGTCCTGACCTGTGTCCGTGATTGTATTTTGAACCTGCCAAGAACACATGTTTATACCATTTAAGTTGTGAGATGTAGAAGTTGCCGATTGATTGTTTAATTAGTTTGACCATATCTCTGTTCTTGTGTCAATTCGAAAACTAGTTCAAGATTCTCCATTGTGACTAACTGATGTTTCCTCCAAGCATACAGATCGAGATGAACACTACATTGAACAGTATGCAGTGCACGATGGGGGGCAAATAGCATGCACGCAGTGATGATGTAATAATGGTCCAACTACACTTGTTATTTCAAATGTTTCATCTACCAGATGTTAGGGCATCTCCAGCCGTGTCGCCCCCCAGGGCCCAAAACGCCGCTGTTTTGGTGGCGCCGCGGCGCCAAACGGCGCTAATCTGGAACCTGGGGGCGCGGTTTCCAGTCGCTCCCCAGCCCAAGTCTCGGCCCAAATTAATTCAAAAACGGCGAATTCGTTGAAATAGGCGCAAATTCATAGATTCGACGATATTTTTACAGAAATTTAACTAAAAACATTAAAAAAAAACATAGAAAACCTAAAAGCTACGTCTACTGCAGGCCGAGGCTCGCCGCGATCGCCTGGCTGTAGTCGTAGTCGTCCGAGCCGTCGTCGTCCCACCTGCTCGTGTCTGTGTCGGGGTCGCCGCAATGCGGGTCGCTCGGGCCTGCGCCGGCGTCGCCCCACCTTCTCACCGCCAGGGCGCGCTGGAACTCCGCTTCGTCCTCGCTGTCGGGGTCGAGGACGACGTAGTCGACCTCCTTCGGCTACGGAGGGGGAGGGACGCGGCGGCGGGCCGCATTGGCAGCGGCTTCCTGCTGGCGCTGCGCCTTCAGCCGTTCCGCCTCGGCGAGGAGCCGGCGCTGGAGCTCCAACTCCTCCTGGGTGCTCTCGCGCAGACTCCAGTCGATGGCGACGTCGTCGGCGACCGGCTGGAGGGTGTTCAACGAGAGCTCCTCGGCGGCCTTCATGCCAGGACACTCGTCCTCGTCGCCCTCCTCCACCTCCTTCTTCGAGCGCACGACGCGCTCGAAGCCTGCGGCGGGTCGTTGGCGCGGCTCGCCGATGCTTAGGGCGCCGCTGTTGCGCCTGGGGGTAGAGCGCCCGGAGTTGAGGAGGGGAGGAGTGAGGGCCGCGCCGGAGGAAGAGGAGGTGGCCGACGAGGACCCGCCCATCCGCCGCGGTGTCCACGAGGGGTGCGGGCGGGGCGGCATCTGCAGCCGGGGCTCGTTGCCGGCTTCGATGTAGTCGAGCACCCACTCGAGAGTGCGGTGCTCGCCTCCCCACCGCCGCTTGCGGCTGATGCCGTTGGCACGGCCCTCGATTGGGCCGTTGTTGCCCTCGGCGGCGACGTCCTCGTCATGGCGGCGTCGAAGGTACTCCCACCAGAAGGCGTCGTTGCCGCGCGCCCTCTAGCGCAGTGTCGCACCCTGATTTCTAGGGGATACTCATCGGGCCGAACTGGATAGCAGGTGCTTGGATTATGGGGCATAACTGCTCCCACGTCCCAGCTTCCTGGTAGGCCGGCGCTTATGCGCGACAACACAAGCCCTGCTATTCCATCGTCGATGTAAACTATCCACTAGAGATCAAAGGCACTTCCGTCGACGTACTTCAAACCATACACACATGGTACGTCAACGGCGTTGAACAACTGATATCACAACAGATCTCTACGACACAAAAGATTGAAATAAGTTGCAAATGGCTCTCGTTAGAGCAGAGATAGCAAATACAATCATCCAGAGGGCACATGCCCCAACAATACATCATTACATCACAGCGGAAGCATTCAACATGTCTGAGTACAGACAAGAACCAAATAGGCCTAAGAGGCCGGAAACGAAAAGACGAAGCCCATCCACGAAGTCTCGGATCCTGCCCGGGTCCGCTATCTACTCGTCAGCAGTCTCGTCATACTCCACGTAGTAGCCACCATGGAGATCCTCGGAAACGTCGTCTGCGTAAACCACAGCCCCAAAGGGGTCAGTACATAAACGTACTGGCAAGCAAGACTCACAGTTCACCAAAGTGTAACCCGTCAACACCAAGCACAGATGCCTTGGGTTCAACGGAAGAAAAGGGGTATGAAAGATGCTGCAACTGGCTGCGCTAACCAACTACAGAGATTCTATCACTTCCGGCTAACAGAAAGGAGATAAGATCGAGTATTGTAACCAACTGAAAGATAACTTCAAACAAACCCATCCTGGACCTCGCCCCTTATCCAAAGAAGCAATCCGAGGATAACTCACACAGTTGTATTAAAGGTGAATCAAGTTATTGTGTCATCAACCTATTACTAGTCAAGTTATTAACCATTGGGTGTAACATGTTTGATCATTATGTTTAAGTTGTCCTGAGTACTTGTTAGCCAGTACTTTCACCAAGTAATCCATAACCGCGGAAAACACGGCTTCTCGAGAAGATTATCCCTGCAGGGTTGCACCAATTTAGCCGTACACGCATGAATAACCCGCCAGATGGGAAATCACCCCACCAAGCGAGGTACTCAACACAACCAACCCTTCTTCGCATCAAGCCCAAAGCACCGCGTGCTGTGCGTGCGCGGCTAATCGAGCCCCCCGAAGAAAAGGAGGACCCTCATAGCACTGGAAGACCACGCCGCCCTAAATGCCGACTACGAAAGTTCCACCCGGGCGCCAAGGGCTCGCAAGATCATGCATGCAGCAAATGGAAAGCCCGAACTAGTACGGCGATTTGGACGAGATGCGAATCGGGTCAAGTTGAGGGGGGCGCCCATACTCGCTTCCCACATGCGGGTAGTGCGCTCATCATGGATCAGTAGACAAGACCCTTTTCCTAATTAGGGGGTCGACACTAGCAGGCCTCAAAACCACCCTGGGCCTCCTGCCGGTGCCTTATCATCAAATTTATTATTGATAAATAACATTAGCATGATTGATTGATTAAACATCGAGCCCCCAGAACATAATAGAACTAGTAACAGAAAGTAACGGGTAACAGACTCGAGCAAAGCAACCTAAGCATGCTAGTAAGACACTGGCTCAACCAAGGGGTGCTAGGAGTGGATGTGAGGCAATATCGAGGTTAAGGGATTCATGTGATGGGTTCGTAACAGAAACAACTACTACTAAGGCTAGAAGAAAAGAACAACGGAAAGTATCGGTAATCAATGTTGAAAGGAACACGATGGTTCATGTGAGTGATAACTTGCCTGCAAAACCCAGTAGCCTGGTACTGAGCTAACTCCTTAGAAGGGGTGTAGTAGGTATCGTCGGTCTCAACGTCGTTGTGTATCCGAGAAGAAGCAAACAAACAATGCAAAAAGATAAACAATCATTAACATGGCATAGTGCACAAACATGGGATGATGCATGACCATTTAATTGATGCATCAAAATAAACTAGTTGACAAGATAGAAACAGGATTAAATGGACCCACATGCAATTGGATTGCATATGAAAAGCCCATGAATTATGGTTGACTTAATTGTTTTACAACTAATCAAATTGTGTAAGTGAATTAGCATGATGCATGGATGAGGAAAACAGCAAAATAACAACAATAACAATGATAGATGCAAGTGAAAAAGGATTGGAACAAGTTTTGGAAATCATTGAGTAAGTTTGGAAAGTTTGGTTACTTAAAACATGTCACACAAGTAATTGTTGTTTTCATCAAGTTTAATTGTTCAAAATAGATAACAAATTTTAGATTTTATAAGAACACACAATTTTGGGTGGATTACATGTTTCACTTGTTGAAAAAGGATTTGGAATAATTTATTTATGAATTAAACAAGTGTAAGCAAGAATTAAATGAAATCAACTCAAACATGAACTTATTTGAATTTTTATTTGTTCAAAACATTAAGTGAGATTCATATTTGAAAAGTTTATGCTTTTATGGGGTGAAAACATATTTTATATGTCCCAAAAGAATTTGTTTTGATCAAGTTATAAATTTAGCAATATTAAATGATTTAAACAAGGTTTAAATCATTTAACCAATTTTAATTATTCAAAACATGAAACAAATTTTATATTTGAAAAGGTGGTTTAATTTTGCATGGAAAACATATTTTATTTGTGGAAATTGGATTTAAAATGAGCAAGTTATTATTTTGGCAATTTTAAATGCATTAAACAAGAAACAGTTGTTTTCAGCAATTTAAATTATTCAAAACAGCAAACAAAATTTATATTTGGAAAGTACATGAAAAATTGATTGGAAAACATATTTAGTTTGTGGAATTTGGAATTTTTATGAACAAGTTATGAATTTTGCAAGTTTAAGTGAATTTGACAAGTTTTCAAATTTTGCACCAATTTAAAATATTCAAAACAGTAAACAAATTTTATATTTGGATAGAACATTTAATTTGGGACAGAAAACATATTTAAAAAGTGAAAATTGGAGTTAAAATGAAATAGTTATGCAATTTACAATTTTAGGGTGCAATCTGCCATTTTAATTCATCTAGGGACTTAGGAAATATTTTTATAGGGGTCTAGATTAATTAACAGGGGCCTATTGGTGATTACTGACAAGTTCTGTGACCAAACACATGTAAAATAAAAGTTTTGGTTAATGGTTGGGAGGGGGACTCGAACCCCCAACCTGCTGCTAGTGCAAAGTGACTGCTACCAGTTGGGCTGGGGTGCTGTTGTGTTACTAGAAGGGGCAGTGGGGGGGGGGGGGTAAGTGCTGCTGTTGCGCGAGGGTTTTCTGAAACTAACTGAACCGAACAGATACAGCCTGCGACCAGAGAGGAGGGCGCCATGGCCGCTCTCGCTAGGGCGCCGGAGGGGCGGTTGGTGGAGGCGCGGTGTGGGGGGGTGGTGGACCGCGGGAGGAGAAGGGAGAGGGAGGAACTCGATGGGGGGGCGGCCTCACCTCGATGGCTTCAGGAGGCGGACTCAGGTGCAGCAATCGGGCAGCAGGCAGGGGCGATGGCCGGCGATGGAGGAGATGGCGCCGGCGACTCGGGCCTCCTCCCTCCTCCGTGCCTTCACCAAAAACGACGAGGAGCCCACCACGGTTCCATTCCCAACGCCAGAGAGGCCCCGAGGTGACCGTAGGACGGCGATCACCGGCGGCCAAGGGCTGCAAGGTGTTGATGTTTTGGGTTCAGAAAAGGAAGAAACTTTCAGAGAGAGGCAGAGGGGATCTGGGGAGGAAAGGTAGAGGGTGGCGGCTTGAGGGGGAAGAGAGGGAGCTAGGGTTTAGGGTTGGGAGAGGGGGAGGAGGTGGTCTTATGGGGGGAGAGCACTGGTACGGCATGGCATCTGAGGAGGGGGAGAAGGGATCGTGTGGTACAGAGGAGGTTCGTACAGGGAGGAGGAAGACGACAAGGGGTAGGGGGGTACTGGGCCAGGGAAAGTGGGCTTGGGGGGAGGAAAAGAAAAAGGATGGGCCATGCCCCTCTCCCTTGTGGTTTTAATTATTTGTTCTTATTTTATTTTTTTGCATAGAACCAAATGGAAGAAAAGGATAGGGTTGTGAGTTGCTAAAATTTTTGGGAAAAGTCAGGTGCATTTGTTGGTCCAATATCTACCCTTGACAACTTAAGTTCTTTGAAAAAATTCAAACTATTTGCTGTTTTGTCAATTTGTTGGAATTTAAATAATTTGCAACTTAATTGATTAATAAAGAAGCAACAAAACTAATAGGGTGAACCCTATTAATTAGATTAGAACAATGAGTTGATTTGTTTTGGTGATTTTCATAACTTTCCAATTGGGTGTTGTTTATACAATGTATTGAATTTTTGAATGTGATTTTGGAACAATTGATTGATTAAAAGCATTAACTTAACAAGTGAGCATTATGGAATAAAATGAAAGCAATTTGGTTGTTTTTATTTGAACTCTCACTTTGGAAATTGTAACATCACAAGGATGAAACAAAGGGTTTGAAATTTGAGTTGAAATTCAAATAGAAAACAAAGGAAAACAAAGGAAAACAGTTGGAAAACAAATGGAAAACAAACAAAACAATTGCAATCAACATGATGCCATGATGCAAAACATAAAATAACAGGGAGCAAACATTCTAATGGCTATTTTTCAGACTTGGGATGTTACAAAACGCCCCCCTTGAAGGAATCGCGCCCCGAGATTCCTACTGAGAAAAGAAAAGGTCCAGAAACTTCTTGGGAAGATCTTCATGAGCTGTGACACGTGAAACACATCGTGCACATTGGATAGTTCCTGGAATTTCAAAACGATAGGCAACCCTGGCAACTCTTCTGGAAAGATGTCAGGGAATTTGGAAAACACCGGAACATTTTCAAGTAAACGTAGAGGTTTTGTATGGAAGGTGTATAGCTGAAAAGAACTTGATTCATTTGGTGAATAGACTATCTGGAATGTGGTGATTCAGGAATGCTTCCTCGAAACAACCCCAGGTGATAGGAATGCCAGCTCTCATAGCCTGGAATCAACAACAACAACAACAACAACAACGACCTTTCTGGCCAGATAGACTTGATATTTGGGAAGTTTTGATTAGACGCCGGTAGAAAAATTGAAGTGGAAAACAACAAGAAGATTTCAACGGACGAAAAGGATGTTGAGAGAACAGGATAACGAAGCAACATTGGGAAAACGAGAACAAAACTCCTGAGGTACTACGGAAAAACCCATCCGGGCTTCTAGAGGATCAATATCTACTGCTTAAGGAATAGAGGATTTGCTTCCGGGGCTTACACGCCTCCGTTCTCAATCGTGAGTAGGCAACATGATAAATCATGTCACAACCACCTCCATTCCTATGGTCTAGTAGATATAACTATCCCAGAGAAACCAGAATACGTGAAATCCTAACTTGAAAGTTTAGATGAGAAGGGAAAAACAACGTTGCACTTCCTTACCAGAAAAGGGAGGGAGGGTGGGGAAAGAAGAAAAAGAACAGAATTCCTACTCTCACGTTTCATTTTTCCTATATAGCTACAAAATAGTTTCTAGACTCAACTGCGACCAGTAAAAAGGGATCCTACAGGCAGACAGGCTCTGATACCATTTGTCGCACCCTGATTTCTAGGGGATACTCATCGGGCCGAACTGGATAGCAGGTGCTTGGATTATGGGGCATAACTGCTCCCACGTCCCAGCTTCCTGGTAGGCCGGCGCTTATGCGCGACAACACAAGCCCTGCTATTCCATCGTCGATGTAAACTATCCACTAGAGATCAAAGGCACTTCCGTCGACGTACTTCAAACCATACACACATGGTACGTAAACGGCGTTGAACAACTGATATCACAACAGATCTCTACGACACAAAAGATTGAAATAAGTTGCAAATGGCTCTCGTTAGAGCAGAGATAGCAAATACAATCATCCAGAGGGCACATGCCCCAACAATACATCATTACATCACAGCGGAAGCATTCAACATGTCTGAGTACAGACAAGAACCAAATAGGCCTAAGAGGCCGGAAACGAAAAGACGGAGCCCATCCACGAAGTCTCGGATCCTGCCCGGGTCCGCTATCTACTCGTCAGCAGTCTCGTCATACTCCACGTAGTAGCCACCATGGAGATCCTCGGAAACGTCGTCTGCGTAAACCACAGCCCCAAAGGGGTCAGTACATAAACGTACTGGCAAGCAAGACTCACAGTTCACCAAAGTGTAACCCGTCAACACCAAGCACAGATGCCTTGGGTTCAACGGAAGAAAAGGGGTATGAAAGATGCTGCAACTGGCTGCGCTAACCAACTACAGAGATTCTATCACTTCCGGCTAACAGAAAGGAGATAAGATCGAGTATTGTAACCAACTGAAAGATAACTTCAAACAAACCCATCCTGGACCTCGCCCCTTATCCAAAGAAGCAATCCGAGGATAACTCACACAGTTGTATTAAAGGTGAATCAAGTTATTGTGTCATCAACCTATTACTAGTCAAGTTATTAACCATTGGGTGTAACATGTTTGATCATTATGTTTAAGTTGTCCTGAGTACTTGTTAGCCAGTACTTTCACCAAGTAATCCATAACCGCGGAAAACACGGCTTCTCGAGAAGATTATCCCTGCAGGGTTGCACCAATTTAGCCGTACACGCATGAATAACCCGCCAGATGGGAAATCACCCCACCAAGCGAGGTACTCAACACAACCAACCCTTCTTCGCATCAAGCCCAAAGCACCGCGTGCTGTGCGTGCGCGGCTAATCGAGCCCCCCGAAGAAAAGGAGGACCCTCATAGCACTGGAAGACCACGCCGCCCTAAATGCCGACTATGAAAGTTCCACCCGGGCGCCAAGGGCTCGCAAGATCATGCATGCAGCAAATGGAAAGCCCGAACTAGTACGGCGATTTGGACGAGATGCGAATCGGGTCAAGTTGAGGGGGGCGCCCATACTCGCTTCCCACATGCGGGTAGTGCGCTCATCATGGATCAGTAGACAAGACCCTTTTCCTAATTAGGGGGTCGACACTAGCAGGCCTCAAAACCACCCTGGGCCTCCTGCCGGTGCCTTATCATCAAATTTATTATTGATAAATAACATTAGCATGATTGATTGATTAAACATCGAGCCCCCAGAACATAATAGAACTAGTAACAGAAAGTAACGGGTAACAGACTCGAGCAAAGCAACCTAAGCATGCTAGTAAGACACTGGCTCAACCAAGGGGTGCTAGGAGTGGATGTGAGGCAATATCGAGGTTAAGGGATTCATGTGATGGGTTCGTAACAGAAACAACTACTACTAAGGCTAGAAGAAAAGAACAACGGAAAGTATCGGTAATCAATGTTGAAAGGAACACGATGGTTCATGTGAGTGATAACTTGCCTGCAAAACCCAGTAGCCTGGTACTGAGCTAACTTCTTAGAAGGGGTGTAGTAGGTATCGTCGGTCTCAACGTCGTTGTGTATCCGAGAAGAAGCAAACAAACAATGCAGAAAGATAAACAATCATTAACATGGCATAGTGCACAAACATGGGATGATGCATGACCATTTAATTGATGCATCAAAATAAACTAGTTGACAAGATAGAAACAGGATTAAATGGACCCACATGCAATTGGATTGCATATGAAAAGCCCATGAATTATGGTTGACTTAATTGTTTTACAACTAATCAAATTTTGTAAGTGAATTAGCATGATGCATGGATGAGGAAAACAGCAAAATAACAACAATAACAATGATAGATGCAAGTGAAAAAGGATTGGAACAAGTTTTGGAAATCATTGAGTAAGTTTGGAAAGTTTGGTTACTTAAAACATGTCACACAAGTAATTGTTGTTTTCATCAAGTTTAATTGTTCAAAATAGATAACAAAGTTTAGATTTGATAAGAACACACAATTTTGGGTGGATTACATGTTTCACTTGTTGAAAAAGGATTTGGAATAATTTATTTATGAATTAAACAAGTGTAAGCAAGAATTAAATGAAATCAACTCAAACATGAACTTATTTGAATTTTTATTTGTTCAAAACATTAAGTGAGATTCATATTTGAAAAGTTTATGCTTTTATGGGGTGAAAACATATTTTATATGTCCCAAAAGAATTTGTTTTGATCAAGTTATAAATTTAGCAATATTAAATGATTTAAACAAGGTTTAAATCATTTAACCAATTTTAATTATTCAAAACATGAAACAAATTTTATATTTGAAAAAGGTGGTTTAATTTTGCATGGAAAACATATTTTATTTGTGGAAATTGGATTTAAAATGAGCAAGTTATTATTTTGGCAAATTTAAATGCATTAAACAAGAAACAGTTGTTTTCAGCAATTTAAATTATTCAAAACAGCAAACAAAATTTATATTTGGAAAGTACATGAAAAATTGATTGGAAAACATATTTAGTTTGTGGAATTTGGAATTTTTATGAACAAGTTATGAATTTTGCAAGTTTAAGTGAATTTGACAAGTTTTCAAATTTTGCACCAATTTAAAATATTCAAAACAGTAAACAAATTTTATATTTGGATAGAACATTTAATTTGGGACAGAAAACATATTTAAAAAGTGAAAATTGGAGTTAAAATGAAATATTTATGCAATTTACAATTTTAGGGTGCAATCTGCCATTTTAATTCATCTAGGGACTTAGGAAATATTTTTATAGGGGTCTAGATTAATTAACAGGGGCCTATTGGTGATTACTGACAAGTTCTGTGACCAAACACATGTAAAATAAAAGTTTTGGTTAATGGTTGGGAGGGGGACTCGAACCCCCAACCTGCTGCTAGTGCAAAGTGACTGCTACCAGTTGGGCTGGGGTGCTGTTGTGTTACTAGAAGGGGCAGTGGGGGGTAAGTGCTGCTGTTGCGCGAGGGTTTTCTGAAACTAACTGAACCGAACAGATACAGCCTGCGACCAAAGAGGAGGGCGCCATGGCCGCTCTCGCTAGGGCGCCGGAGGGGCGGTTGGTGGAGGCGCGGTGTGGGGGGGTGGTGGACCGCGGGAGGAGAAGGGAGAGGGAGGAACTCGATGGGGGGGCGGCCTCACCTCGATGGCTTCAGGAGGCGGACTCAGGTGCAGCAATCGGGCAGCAGGCAGGGGCGATGGCCGGCGATGGAGGAGATGGCACCGGCGACTCGGGCCTCCTCCCTCCTCCGTGCCTTCACCAAAAACGACGAGGAGCCCACCACGGTTCCATTCCCAACGCCAGAGAGGCCCCGAGGTGACCGTAGGACGGCGATCACCGGCGGCCAAGGGCTGCAAGGTGTTGATGTTTTGGGTTCAGAAAAGGAAGAAACTTTCAGAGAGAGGCAGAGGGGATCTGGGGAGGAAAGGTAGAGGGTGGCGGCTTGAGGGAGAAGAGAGGGAGCTAGGGTTTAGGGTTGGGAGAGGGGGAGGAGGTGGTCTTATGGGGGGAGAGCACTGGTACGGCATGGCATCTGAGGAGGGGGAGAAGGGATCGTGTGGTACAGAGGAGGTTCGTACAGGGAGGAGGAAGACGACAAGGGGTAGGGGGGTACTGGGCCAGGGAAAGTGGGCTTGGGGGGAGGAAAAGAAAAAGGATGGGCCATGCCCCTCTCCCTTGTGGTTTTAATTATTTGTTCTTATTTTTTTTTGCATAGAACCAAATGGAAGAAAAGGATAGGGTTATGAGTTGCTAAATTTTTTGGGAAAAGTCAGGTGCATTTGTTGGTCCAATATCTACCCTTGACAACTTAAGTTCTTTGAAAAAATTCAAACTATTTGCTGTTTTGTCAATTGGTTGGAATTTAAATAATTTGCAACTTAATTGATTAATAAAGAAGCAACAAAACTAATAGGGTGAACCCTATTAATTAGATTAGAACAATGAGTTGATTTGTTTTGGTGATTTTCATAACTTTCCAATTGGGTGTTGTTTATACAATGTATTGAATTTTTGAATGTGATTTTGGAACAATTGATTGATTAAAACCATTAACTTAACAAGTGAGCATTATGGAATAAAATGAAAGCAATTTGGTTGTTTTTATTTGAACTCTCACTTTGGAAATTGTAACATCACAAGGATGAAACAAAGGGTTTGAAATTTGAGTTGAAATTCAAATAGAAAACAAAGGAAAACAAAGGAAAACAGTTGGAAAACAAATGGAAAACAAACAAAACAATTGCAATCAACATGATGCCATGATGCAAAACATAAAATAACAGGGAGCAAACATTCTAATGGCTATTTTTCAGACTTGGGATGTTACACGCAGCTGCACGACCTAGTCCGGCGTCAGCCCTCCACGGACCTCGTCGATGGCTTGCCTGAACTCCGCCTCGCTGGAGGGGACGGGAGGCACGGGGATCCCACCCGCGCTAAGCTGCCACCACGGTTTCCCGACGGTGGCGCTTGGGACGCGCATATCGGGCGGGCACGGATACCACGCCCGATACAACGCCCAAGCCTCGTGCTTGCGGAGGTGGCGGCGGCGGCTTCGTCGTAGCTCGACATCGAGAATGGGAGAGAGGGAGCGGCGAGGGGCGTCGAGAATGTGGAGAGAGGGAGCGGCAAGGGGCGTCGAGAATGGGGAGAGCGGGCCGGCGGGGGTGCGTTTTGTAGCTCTGGCGGGGCATTTACTGCGCCGCGTGCCACCGTTGCCGCTCGCCACGCCATTACTCTGGCAGCCTTTTGACGGGCGCATGCATTGGCCGCCCGCCACGCCATAAACGCCGGCAGCCTTTGACCGACGCGGGGGCCGAGAAGAAGCTCACGGGCGGGGGTTTCTGTTCCCGCAGTTTTCCCACGCGTCGTTGACAGCGCTGGCCCGCGTGGGTTGTCCCGCCTTTTCGCCCCCCCCCCCCCCCCCCAGCCGAACCCAAAAACGGCGCTTTTATTAAATAGTTAGTTATGTCAATGTTCAGCGTTTATCTAATGTTTCTACTACTCCTTCAGAGCTGTGTAAAAGTTTATTATGTATTTATGTGAGTTTTATTGATGTTTATAGTAAATATACGTAGATTTATTTACTTAAAAATAAGTCTGAAGTTTTTTGAGAAACCAATGATTAAAAAAATCTTTGCTTGCAAAGTCCTAGGACCATGCAAAGTTGCATGTCTCTTTCCATCATGTTGGTATATTATCATGCGCGTAGAGCATCTCCAACTAGAATTGCCAAATCTACCCTATATGTCCGATCTCACAGCTTGGACAAGGGCCAGGCACAAAACACGTTCCCAACCGCTTGCGCCAAATTCAGCACATCTGTTCGACTATCCAGCAATTCTCAAATTCAGCCTATACGGGGAAGGATTTGGGTTGTCTGCGCGTGTCCGCCCCACAGGATCCGACAAGTTGGACACATTCTATTTCACACATCCATCGCCTCAGTTTCATTTCTCCTGCCACACCTGGCAAAGCTCCCGTTCTAGACTCTGCCGCCGGCCGTGAGAAGAAAGGATGGACATGGAGGTGCCCGTGGAGTCTGTAGAGAAGGTTGCATCGTCCGAAATGGTCGATGTCATACGTAAAGCCGGATACCATCGCCCGGAAGTTGAGGCGGGAGAAGCAACGTATCCGCGAGGATGTCTTGAAACGTCCACCGTAACAGAGGATTATAATGTTGACGTCTAGCTATAACCTAGATCGTGTAATGGAACTGAGATAGTTTAAGAATAGTACTTAACTCCTCCAGACGATGGAGAAATACATACTCTGGGCCCTCTTAGTATCACCGATGTCAACCAATCTCTGTCCAGATTTATCACAAGGACATCGGGGATATGAATGAGAAAATAGAACGACATCGATACGAGTTTCTATATGTGTTATGATCAAATGGTTTGATCAGACTAGAGCACATTGTCTCATCTCGTGATATCGTTGGTATCGTGAAGTTAAGAAAATAAGTGCAAATAGTAACTTGAAGGTCCCCTCATTCTTCGTGGACACACACGATCCATCATGGGCATCCACGGCTCCGTTGGTGGTTATTGTTCGATAAGTTCCCAAACATGTTTGTGTGTTACCGAAACTTTATGGGTCACATGCTTAAACCGTTCCAACCTCTAATTGAGAGAATAAATATGTTGCTAATGGTTTTATGAATGGTCAATGTCGATCTGATGTTACAGAAACAAGTCCGGTGTTAATCGGGGGCGTTTTGGGGAAGTCGCTATAAGAGAGAAATGATGTCGGGAGAGGGAAGAATTTTATGGGAGAGATAATAGAGGACATGAGATGAAGAATTTTATGGAAGAGATAAGTTTGATGATTTTATCTATAGGGGTACCGAGAAGGTGAGGGGGGAGGGGGAGTGCCGGAGGGGGCTGAATTGCTCCCATGGCATCACCCATTATTCGGGGGCTAGTAGTTGGACCCCAGGGCTCCACGGAAGGCGGATCACTCCTCCTGGTTCCTTACTTATTTGGTTCGAGAGAGAAAAGGAAAAGACCAAAGGAAAAGGAGGAGATGGAGGAAATGAAGGAGGAGGGGAGTTGGACTCCCAAAAATGTATGTAGGTTACGACAATAGTTTTTCGTAGAACCTACAACCATCCTAAAAATTGCAAACAAAAGCGTTAGATGCGTATAACTTGGTTTTGCAGGGTGTGTGTTTGTGATTTGGTATATCTATCTTGTTACTGTGTTTTGACATCATGGTCAATGCCAAACGATTGTCATTATTCGACATCAACAATCATGCATTCATCGTGGACCTCGGGAGGAAGTACATGACAAGAGAAAGTAGGTGTTTCTTTGTCGTGGAAAGGCTTGAAGAAATTTTCACCGCAGCGGAATTTTCTCGAATTTTCTATTATGGTGAGAATAACGTAAATGGAGGATCTTCGTTGGAAACGCGTTAAGAATCCTCAAAGAATAAAGGATATACCAATCAGACGAATTATGATTTTCATGTGATGTTTATCCTTTGTTGTTTGCACCTTGATTGCGGAGTAGTTGTTTATTAGAGTAATTGCTCACTTAAAATATCAAGATTGATCGTGGTCTCCCATATTGTAGCAACCGTCAAAGCAGGCTTGGGTTCTCGGTCATCACGTGTATCCAAGGGTCGATGTGTTCTTATTGTCTACGTGCGGGTATGAATTGATGACTTGTATCCAAGGATCATTCTGTACATGCGGTATGAGTTGGTTGTCTTGACGTTCAGGCGTAACTAGTTATGAGCTCGGAATACAATCATAGAAATATGAGCGAGAATCACATGCAGTGATTGACATAATGGAATACCCTTTAGGTTATGATTAGTTGAGCTGTATCCATCCTTCTAGTCATAATTTATTGTGAAACTCGATCACTGAAAGTTGACTTTGAGGAATATCACTTCCAGTATGGATGTTTTTACAATTGACTGAATTCCATTGAAGACTTAATATGATAAGTTGATCATATTGATGAAGTGGAATAGATGAAATAATTGATGTTTCATTGTTTCATAAAAGTCAGTGGGGGTGTAGTGAATCAAAAGCTGAGATCAAAGAATCTGATTGAAGAAAGAAGGACTTAATAAAATTATAACATGTTGACAAAAGAAAGTTTTCTTAGTCAGAATTACTTATGATCAATTTTCGGAGACTCAAAATTATCGTGACAATGAAATCTTTGTGAGACAAGGATTTAAAAAATGTTATGATAAGATTGTCTAAATGTCTTAATGTGATATGTGAAGCGTGAAATGAAAATAATTCTCAACCCACTAAGTAATTTTTTTGTAAAGGATGAAACATTGTCATTAATTAACTTAGAGTTATTTTAATTAATTTTCCATGTAATCAATCTTGCTCAAGTATGATGCATAATTGATTCAGAGGTTTTGCATAAAACCAATATAATTATTGGTAGTAAATTTCCATTTTAACTCCAAGTTTATAACACGTTGGATTAAGGAGAAAAGTGTCTTCTCGTAAAAGAGATGTGGGAATTATATTAAGTGAAGATTGTGAATCTTTGGAGTAAGGACTGAATGAAAGGGGCAACGTGCAAATGTGTCCAGTTCACTACCTTATCAAGAGTTTATCTATGAGATACATAAAGTTTAAACTTAATATTATTAAAGGTCATATGAGAAATTTGATGTAATATTCACTTTGTGATGTGTCAACAAATTCTGAGACAATGACCATGAAATGAAAAACAAAACTCACACGGTAATAATGCCATAAGTGACATTGGATTGTCATATAGATATAAAAAAGGAGTTGTTCATGTTGACTCAACGATTTCATCTTGAGAGTGGTTGAAGTGATATTAAATCACGTGAACATGAATATTTCATAAGGGAAACATATATGAATATATGTAATATCATAAAGCAAGTATTGATTAAAATTATTTTATCAAGGACGAATAAATGATAACGACGAGTTAAAAACTTATCATATGAATTGCTCGATGTGTTGATCGATCAATTAGCAAAAATAGTTAATAAGAGTAATTAATTTTAGATTACTGAAGTAATATGAAATATTACATTATGAGTGTTAAGTCAGTCGTGTTATCATTATTTTTAATTATATAAAGCAAAGGGACTTAAAAGACAGTGGGAGATGGATATGATCTTTTAATTCGGCTAGACTAATTGAAGAAAGTTACCTCATGAAATTATTTAAAAGAGTTTTAAATATTTTTTCGGAAATTGTCATATTTAATTCAGAAGATAGATTAAGGAATTTAATAAACATGAATTTGATGAGTGTGCTAAGTATGATTTTGATAGAAATTTCGAATTGCAATGAGACAAAGAAATTTGTTTCAAACGTAAGTGTCGAGACATCGTAGTAAGGTTCATGGACGGGGGTGCCATAAGCTTACTGGTAGAATTGCAGGGGGGCGTGATAACACTGCAAACGAGAACACAGAGTTTACCCAGGTTCGGTACGACGCAACTAGGCGGCGTTCCTACTCCTGCAATCTCACTAAATCAAGGATGAAGCCTGAAGTATAGAAAGTACAATGTGAGTATGGTTTCGCTAACTCGGCGAGGATCAACTTCTCGGCGAGCTGGCTTCTAGCTAATTGTCTGTCTGTTCTGGCTCCTGTCCGGCTTTATATAGATAGCCGGATTAGCGCTTACAGTAACGAAATCTAGAAGACTACGGAAAGTATCTAGCTTGGAAAATAAGGAATCCGTCTTCTCCGCCAACCCGTACCCCTTTGGGACGTGGTCCGGGTTTTTCTAGAATCCGGCTTCCTGTGCGTCAGCTTACTGGGCCGCCCAATGGACTATGTTCCATTACCTGTGGGCCACCCTGGTAATACGGGCCTTTAGGCCATTTCCAGACATACCCCTAATTGGCATATATCCGACAGTAGCCCCCAAGAAGGATTAAGACTTCTTTATGCAACTCTCTGTGGATTGGTATTCTTACCTAGAAATGTCGGCGTTTTGTCTTGATTCTTCTTTCATTAGAATTTCTCCAATGTCAAACTCGGATTTACCGAAATACGTCTTTTCTTTCCCGAGCCTTCGAGGAGAAGGAAACAGTGACGCAAGCAATGAAATATTGCTTACGTCACAGTAATCAAGGGTCAATCAAAAAGTCTGGACCATTATCTCTGATAGATTCTCACGCGAGAAACAAGGAGATTGCAATAATCACCTTGCCCCCTCGTTTTCTGGAATTTTGGGCGTAACACACGTCGACCATCCAACGGCTAAAAGAGCCGTTGGAGCTAATCTCCGCGCGTCTGGGCTATAAATAGCCACCTTGGGGCATCCGTTTTCCATTCCGCTTCCTTCTTCCTCCTCGAGCCCTCCGAGCACGAGAGCACTTAGCACCCAAACTCTTCGAGCCAAAGTTTTAGAGAACGCGAAGACCCGAGCCCCCGAGCCCTTCACCGGAAGAATCATCGGTGGTTCAAACTCCCGGCCGCGCCGCCCAAAAATGGTCACCAGAGATTCTCCTCACGCGACCGAGTCCGCATCTGTCGACGTTGTCCTCGGGGACATCATCAACGACCTCGACCCCCTCGTCGGAACTCCTCCGCGTGCTTCCGCGAGTGCGCCGGAAGGATCTGCTAGCGAGCCAGCGGGTGGGGATCTGCATCCCGCCACCGGAACCATGCCGCCGCCCTCGGCCATGCCTCCTCCTCCTCCCTTCCCCGACACTGAGGAGGAGGAAAACTCTTCTCGCGGCGATGAAAACGCTGCCGCCGCTGCCACTGCCGGATGCGAGGAAGAAGTGGAAGAGAACGCCGGAAACTGGAGCCACTGCAATGTGGCTCCGACTCTTCTGCCGGCAATGGAGAAAGATGGATTTGTCGTCAAAGACAAATGGCGGGTTGGCGAGGACGACACCGAGCCGTCCCCTCAAGCCGGAGAACGTGTTGTTCTAGCGTCTCATATCAACAGAGGTATGGGATTTCCGCCTTCCGCGTTTTTTCTCCAGGTTTTAGATCACTACAACATCTAGCCCCACAATCTTCCACCCAGCTCTATTCTCTATTTAGCCGGGTTCTAGGCCCTCTTTGAGGGTTACTTAGGGATAGAACCCTGCCTGGACTTTTTCTAGTATTGTTTTAACGTAAGACGTAACACCACTAAGGGTGTCCTTCCGATTTGCGGAACCATTTCTTTCAACCTCCGTAGGCATAGGGAGGATTGGTTCCCCAAAATCAAGACTTCCGAGTCCGTCAAATTTGGACGGGCTCATTTTTCTATCACTCGGATGTTCCGTATCCTGGAAAGGAAACGGGCATTCCGACTTTTGTCAATTCCGTGGCCACGCCCCAAGACAATTGGGCGTTGGACGCGGTCCAGGTTCTGCCTCTAGACCTAATGAGAATCAAGAGGCGAATCGCGAAACTCATCTCTTCCACTCCTCCGTTGACTGACATGGATACGATTCTATGATGGTTCGGGAGGAGGATTCAGCCTCTCTCCTTTCGCGGCAGCCGGCTCATGTGCGAATACACGGGCACGGACGACACGATGAGGACGAGGAAGAGTGCTCTATCAAAAAAAGAGTTCAAGAAGCGCGTGAACCAACTCGTCTCTACTCGTGATCAATACGAGGAGAGCCGACAAATGTATCATGCCGGAAACTCCGCTCCCAAGGTATGTTTCTGTCTTTTGGGGATATCTCGAATTCTGTCTTTTCTCAGATGTTTAAATGTTAATCCGGATTTTTGCTTCTTTCCCAGCTTCTTGATCTTCCTGAGGCAGAACTTGCCACTGATGATGAGCTGGATGCACTAAGAGCCAACTTTCAGTCAGCTGGAGGGCAGAAACGCAATAAAGTTTCCTCCAGCCAGGAAGTCATCGACCTTGACGGTGTCCCTATCGCCACTTCTAGGTAAAAACCCGAGATTTTTACATTTGCATGCTTTTTCTTGCGTATTTTTCTTTCTCGGGATTTTAATCTCAGACTTTCTTCCTTTTATCTTTTCTAGCCTTGCCCCTACCACACTGAAGGGAAAAGGCAGGAAGAAGCTGAAGGCTGCCGCCCACAGAGAGCCAAACCATCTCCCGCCGCTGCCCCAGACACTCCAATGGAGGCTGGAGAAGAAAACCCGGCTGCTCGGGAGGAGTACCCCCTGCAGACCAGCCAGTCTGTTGCATCCTACATGGATGCGCGGGAAAGGGCGGAACCCGAGCAAGGCGGGCCCTCGAACCCCTCCTGAGGCAGAAACAATGCCAACCTTTGACGAGAAGTTCAAGGTAAAACAAGAATCAAGCTTCTACGAACGCGCATACATCCATACGTGGGCGCATAAATCCTTTGCCCGAGCCCCCTTGATTCGTCCTTGGCCAAAAGGCAGACTTATCGTGTGGAATAATTAACTGTTCTCGCCTCGCCAGGTTATGCAGGACGACCTCCACCACATGGGGATTACCTTCGCGGAATACGCCAAGGAATTTTCCAAGAATATCGCGGGTTTACAAAGAATGAGCCAGGTAAATATCTCTAACCCCAAGTATTAAGACAAAGCTATTCTTTCTATTTTTGCCTTAATTCTTTTCTCCTTTGCTTTCTTATTTTTGCCTAAGCAACTTTTCCTTTATCTACTTTTCAGCAAACCGCCGAGAATATAAACATGGAATTTTTTGAGAAGCTCACCATTAAGAACCAGGAAAATAACTCTTCTTGGTATCCTTAATGAGAAGGACTCAGAACTGACCGAGGCTCAGAAGCAGCTGAAGGAAACAGTAGGTAAGCATGCTTTTCAATCCATGATTATGTTTTCTGACATTTTTCTAAGTCTTTTTCCGAGTTATTAACTCTTTAGTTCTTTTTTCTCTCAGCTTCCTTCGCTAAGGCCAAACATATTGCTGAGGACGCTGGCAATACCAAAACCCTCCACAAGGAAAACTCGGAGCTCTATAGAATGACTGTAAAGCTACAAAAGGATATGGAGGCGAGCCAGCTGGCTCTTGGATTGGCCGAATCCCGAGCTTCTTCTCAAGCTGAGAAGGATAAGGGGACCATCGGGACTTGGAGAATGCCCTCAGCCAATGCCTTGAAGAAGGCGTTGAGATGGATAAAATTCTCGGTAAGTTTTTGTTACTTTACCAAGTTTCGTCTTATACTTTTGCAGTATGCCTCCTTTTTCCTCCTTCTGTGATTACTAACCATTCTTGGTTTTTTCAACAGAAGGGAATCCTTTGCTCACCCGGATTGACAGAATCCAGGCTTTCGTGAAAGTCGTCACCGATCTGAAGAATGTTGGGATGCTACTTATTAATAAGTGCATTCCAGACAAGGTTGGCGAATACTCGGAAGTCAGCAAACTTCTGGAGGCCATTGAAGAGGTGGAAAACCAGAGGGAGTCCTGGCTCCAATTTGCCGCCCGATGTGGTGTGCGCATGGACCTTGGGCTGATGCGTATGCATTACACCACCTCGAAATCCTGGCGCGTTGCTACTGGTATCCCGCAAGGATATACGGAAGCTCAGAGGGCAGAGATCTTCGAGTCTGTCAAGGGGCACGCCTCCAAGATAGCTTGGATGGTTTCTACCTCCACGTTCTACTCGGAGGAGGAAATTCAGAGAACTCCGGAGAGCCCGAGCGACAGCGACGAGGAGGACGACGAGGATTACAAAGATGTCGTCTAGTTCCTGCGTAGCTAGTCGAGAAACTAGAAAGCATTACTATTCTTACAATGTAACATCAATTGTAATGCATTCTATCTTTTGTATAAACAAGCATTTATCCTCTGTAGTAAAGTTTTTAGTAGTTGCAAGTTTTTCAGAGTTTTAATTCCTTTCCCTCTAAGTTCTCTGGTTTGTACGCTTTAACTTTGCTTAGTGTTGAAGTGGTTCGAAAGTATGTAGTCTTCATGCCAAGTGACTGGGTTCAAACCTATCAGCGAAAATTCGGAATCATGGATTATACTTTGGAATGTTTACTTACTAATTCCAGTGACCCAACACACAAACAATCAGATAATACTTAGGAAAAATAAGGAATTTGAAAAGTATGAACCTCAGGCACGCAGTTACAATCTGGGTTTCTTAAGCCTCCGTAGTCTATAAAAGCATTCAGTTTTATAACTCCGAGCACACAGGCGCAATTCGGGTTAACATTGAAGCCAAATTGAAAGATTATTGGGAAATAGATAAGACGGAAACATGCTGGGAACAGTAAAAACAAAACAAAAGAACAAAGCATGAATTTCCGACAACTTTATTTCATGATCTCAATGATGTTTACATAGAATTTGAACTAAGTGTAAAAGGGACTTGACTGTTGGATGCTCCAGGGCCTCTTTGTCTCGCCTAGTTCTACATCTATCTTTCTTTTTCTCTTGCGATTCAGATTTTTTTGGATCATCTTCCGTGTCTCGAATATCTACAAGGTAATATGACCCATTTTTCATAGCCTTACTAATGACAAATGGTCCCTCCCAGATTGAGGCTAATTTGTGCTTCCTATCCTGTACCAATCTTAGCACCAAATCACCTTCTTTGAAAGAAACGGTGTTTGATTTTCCGACTATGATAACGTAGCAGTCCTTGCTGATAAATGGCAGATCTTTGCAGCACAAGCTCTCGTTCTTCTTCTAAAAGATCGACGGCATCCTGTCGTGCGTTTTCGGCATCCGAGTCATCGTACACCTACACTCTTGGGCTATCATGGATCATGCTCGTAGGAAGCATTGCTTTTGCACCATAAACCAGGAAAAAAGGTTTTTGCCATGTTGATCTATTTGGCGTCGTTCGAATACTCCAAAGCACAAAAGGTAATTCTTCTAACCATGCTCCAGCTGCTCTATGAAGAGGGGATTCGAGTCTTGGGCGGATTCCTTGCAGTATCGAACTATTCATTCGTTCGACTTGGCCATTGGATTGTGGGTGTGCCACAGATGCGAGATCTATGCGAATTCCCGTTTGTTGGCAGTATTTTGCCAACTCTCCAATGGAGAAATTTGTCCCGATATCCGTTATCATGCTATGTGGCACGCCGTATCGCATGACTACGTCAATGACGAAGTTTCTGGCAGTCACATCGTCAAGTTTTTTTATGGGTTTTGCTTCCACCCACTTGGTATACTTATCTACTGCAACGAGTAGATGTGTGAGTCCGCCTCTGGCAGTTTTGACTGGTCCCATCATATCTAGCTCCCAGACCGCAAATGACCATGTTATGGGGATAGTTGTAAGTGCTTGGGCTGGCATATTCGTCTACTTGGCGTAATACTGGCATCCGGCACATGTATTTACTATGTGCTCCGCATCTGTCTTGGCTGTGAGACAGAAAAACACTACACAAAATGCTTTTTTCACTATGCTTTTTGATTGAGCATGATGTCTGCAATCTCCTGCATGTATTTCCTGCAAAATTTCTCGTCCTTCTTCTGGCGAGATACATCGCTGAAAATTTCCGATAGTACTGCGCTTATACAGGCAACCATTAATTGCCGTGTATCCTTTGCATCAGCGTTGTATCTGCCTTTGCAAGACTTCATCTGCTCTATCCAGGAACTTCTGATTAACTAAGAAGTTTAAGTATGGAATTGTCCAATCCGGGTTAACAAGCAAAACTTCTTTTGACTCGGAAACTAGAGGATAGTCAACATCTCCTCCTTTTATTTATGGTTCATGCAAATGTTGGACAAACACACCAGGTGGTAAAGTCTGCACTCTTTCCGAGCCCATGCGGGTTAAAGCATCCGCGTTCCAATTTTCTTCCCTTTTGATATGAAGTAATTTAAATCCCAGGAAGCAAATGGCAAACTCGTCGACTGTTCTCCGATATTCGGCCATTATGGGACTTTTAGCATCCCATGTTTGGTTTAGCTGATGTTGTACAAAGTCCGAGTCACCATAGCAAAGTATACGCTTGACACCTATCTCCTTTGCAATATGCACCCCATGAAGCAATGCTTCGTATTCTGCCATATTGTTGCTAGCGTTGAAATGTATTTGTAACACATATTCCATTATGTCGCCCTTTGGATATTTAAGCACTACACGAGCTCCAACCCCTTCTTTCATTTTGGATCCATCGAAATGCATGATCCAATATTCCGACTCCGGCATTGGTGTGTTTTCTATTGCTTCCATCCAATCCACTACAAAATCTGCCAGCACCTGGGATTTAATTGCCGTCTGGGGTTGGTACTTAATATCGAACGCAGCAAGTTCAATGCCCCATTTGGCTACTCTGCATGTTGCGTCCATATTGTTTATAATATCCCCTAGTGGTGCTTTGCTTACCACTGTTATGGAATGTCCTTGGAAATAATGGCGGAGTTTTCGAGATGCGAAAAATAGGCCATATGCCAGCTTTTGATAATGTGGATACCTCTGTTTTGACTCGGAGAATACCTCGCTGACGTAATACACCGGATGTTGATCTGGAATACTTTGCTCGTCTTTCCGTCTTTCCACGATTATCACTGCGCTAATAACCCTGTTAGTTGTTGTAAGATACAGTAACATGAGTTCTTCGTCTTTTGGGGATGCCAAAATCGGAGATTTTATCAAGGTTTCCTTCAACCGAGTTAATGCTTTATCTGTCTCTTCTGTCCATTCAAATTTGTCGGATTTCTTCAACAATTTGTATAATGGAAGAGCTTTTTCGCCAGGCCGGCTTATAAACCTGCTAACGGCAGCTGCGGAACCTGTCAGTCTTTGGACATCTTTTAGACATGTAGGTCTTGTGATGTTCAAGATTTCCTTGATCTTTTCCGGGTTTACCTCTATTCCTCTGCGAGAAACGATAAAACCCAGAAGTTTTCCTAAGGGAACCCCGAATAAGCACTTTAATGGATTCAACTTCATTTTATAAGTGCAGAGGTTATCAAAGGTTTCTCGTAGATCTTCAAGGAGTGTATTCTTTTCCTTGGAAACGGCGGCAATATCATCCACGTAAACATGGACGTTGCCGATTTGACTATGCAAACATCTTTGCTTGAAACGCTGGTATGTAGCACCGGCGTTCTTCAAGCCAAAATACATGGTTATATAATAGTATATTCCATAAGGGGTTATGAAAGAGATTTTTATTTGGTCTTCTTCTTTCATACGTCTTTGATGGTCCCCGGAATAAGCATCCAAAAAGCATAAAAGCTCAGAGCCAGCAGTGGTATCTATTATTTAATCGATTCGCGGTAACCCGAAACTAGCTTTTGGACACAATTTGTTCAAGCCGGTGTAGTCTACACATCCTAAGAACAATACTATCCTTCTTCGGGACTAATACTGGGTTTGCAGACCAATCAGTATGTATAACTTCCCGGATAAAATCAGCTGCTAAAAGCCGGATAATTTCCTTGCATATAGCCTTCCGCCTTCTTCCATCAAAACAACGGAGACCTTGTTTGACGGGGTTTGATCTTGGAATTACTTTGAGTTGGTGCTCAGCAAGTTTCCTGGGAACACCTGGCATATCAGCAGGACACCAGGCGAAAATGTCACAGTTCTCACGTAGGAACTTGATGAGCGCGCTTTCCTATTTGTCAATCATTTATGTTCCCATTGCGACAAATTTTGTCGGATCTTTGGGATCTAGGATGACCTGTCTTGTATTTTCCGAGGCTTTGAAACTATCTGTCGGCTTTCGGCATTCTTTTCCTGCCGGCATTTCTGTCGGTGATACTTCCTTAGCTAGCTCCTTTAATTCTTCCTTCCGAATCACTTGTTCGGCACAAAGGGTATTTCCTTTTAGCAACTCGTTCACCAATTTGAAGTCAGCAGATATGGTGATTACTCCTCCTTATGGTCCTGGCATCTTCAGCTTGTTATAAATATAACATGATCTTGCCATAAATTTGGCGAAAGCTGGACGTCCGAGTATTGCATGATAAACACTTTCGAACGACACCACCTCGAATGAGATTCTTTCCAGACGGAAGTGTTCTCTCTTTCTAAAGGTTACGTCTAGGGAAATTTCTCCAAGGGATTGTGCTTGTCTGCCAGGAACAATACCATGAAAACGTATGTTACTGTGATTGAGCTGGGTTTCGGAGATGTGAAGTACATGATATTGATACTGGATCCTCCATCCATCAGAACTCTTTTGAGCCTAGTGTTTTGAACAATAGGGCTTACGACCAAAGCATGCGTGTCGGGTTCTGGTATGTTTCCGGGATGGTCAGACTGATACCAAGTAATTGGCGTATTTGAATACTTCAAGTATTTTGGGGTTGGAGGTACAACCGCATTGATTTCTCGAAGTGTTCTTTTCGCCTGTTTTGTTGAGGGAGTTGCCAGGAAAGTTAGGTTACATTCTCCTTCAACTCTCAGGAATTTTGGTTCGCCGTTCCGCTGATGTTCCTGAATTTTATCATCAGTGTCCGATTCACTTTCTTCTTTTTCAACTTCTGGCTTTTGCTTGTTGAACTTCCTTTTGGAATTCTTTCCTTTATTCCCGGATCCTGTAGTGCTTTTCATGTGCTTGTTAAGGCGACAATGCGTGTTGGTGTGGGTAGGCTTCCCAAATTGCGAATGGTGGACACAGTTTTCCGAATTAATCTTTTCCCACTCTTCTTTAGAGTAGGAGATGGGTTCTGTGCTTTGCCCTTCCACCTGCTGCCATTATCCTTTCCAAAGGTTAAGTTTACTTCCTTGGGTTTTGGCTGTGCTTCTAGAGTAGCCTTCTTTTCAGAACGAGACGCCTTTTTGTCTTGAACTAAAGCATCAATGTTTCCGCCTCTCGCCCTGATATCATCTTCAGCCGCTGCATGCTCATTGGCGATGGTAAGCATAGATCCGAGATCTTTGTGCTCTTTCGAACCAACCATGAACGGTACGAGGCCGGGTTTTAGGCCATTAATGAAAGCATGCATTGCTTGCACATCATGTACCCAGAGCAACTGTTCTTTATTGCAGTCCATCTTGAGATAAGTCGACATACAACTCATCCTCATATTGTACGCAACGGTTTAGCTGGTTTCTACTCTTAGAGTGTTTGTACGTACCCCGTAAGTGTTGAGCGAATACTCTAGCCATATCTTCCCAGTTGTCCACTATTCTTGACGGAAGCCTGTTGATCCAATCTCCGGCTCCATTCAGTAACATCAGGGGAAGAAACTTTACAGCCTCTAAGTCTGTCTTTTTGTTGATCTGGACGGCGGTATAGTAATCTGAAAGCCATGTATCCGGGCTAGTACTTCCGGTATACGTTTGATAAGTTGGACCAACTTTGGCGAAGCCAGAGTGTAGACTGATTCTTTGGATCCTGTCAGTGAAACACTTAGGTCCAAAGTATCGATCGTATCTTTCCGCCTTATAGACGTGTGCGGAATACCTTCCAGCTGAATGGACAGAAGGGGATTTGCTTCGTTTTTGCCCGATGTTGCGCGAGTGCGCTCTTCTGGGATTATCCCTATTTGTTCCATTGTCGTGTCCTTTGGAGTAAGGTGGAGTTCTACTCCTTGGCCTTTCTTTATTCCTAGGAGGAGTACGGGATCTCTCACGCCTGTGAGGATTGTCATATCTTCCGGCTTTATCAGCTGGGCGTCTCGGAGGCGGCATTACTTTTCCGTCTTTCCGGTTTTGCTCCTCCCGTTCCTTGTAGTCACGGGGATTGTTTCCGCCTTTCGGCAGATGGGATCCTGTTCTGGATGCTTCATCCTTGTTATCCGGGGTTTTCTTGTCCTTCTTAGGATCTCCTTTCTTTTACTTAGAATCGCCTGAATCTCCAGGTTCACCAGGTTCGGGCGCTCCAGCGGCGCACGTGGCGGTTTTGCATAAAGTTGAGTCGTCATGTAACTTCCCTGAACGTGCTTGTCCTCGCTGTTGCTGATGTAATGCTTTTCCTAAAAAAGCATACACCCCCTGGAATTTTTCGTCATTCGAGTACAGATCGTCATTAAGGATGGCGAACGCGGCTTCCGTGTTTTCAGCTGCGGTTTTGTAAATGCGTTCGCCCTTAGCATTAATGTTGTTAACCTGTCTTTGCCAAGAAGGGTTTTCGGACTTCTTTCTTGATGGCAGTTCGTCCGGTTTTGAAATTCCGGGTAACCGCGTAGGTTTAATTCCAGATCTATTCCTTATTTCGTACTCCTCTATTCTTCCTGCTGCGTTTTAATGTCAGCCTGGGCTTTAAGGAGGTTTTCCCGAGTTCGGAACAGAAGTTGTTGTTGCCGCTGTATAGCTTGTCTCCTGGCTTCTAGCACTTTCGGGGGCTCTTCTCGCTCCACTGGGGTTTGAATCAAATCGATTTCCTCCTGTTTCGACATTTGAGGAACACGGGTTTCAGCTTTTTTCTTCTCCGCAGGCTTGACTCTGCTGCTTCCTCCTACTTCCAGGTTTTGGTTGGCAATGTCTGCCAGTTTTTCCATCTTTTTCTTCTGAAGTTTAGATTGGAGTTTCCTAGCAGATTTCTTTTTCTTCTTGGAAGAAGGGGTTTCTTGCTAGGTTCTTCCTCCGTCAATTCTCTGACATCAGGGTAAGTTGGACTAGCTTCACCTTCCTCTTCTTCCTCATCTGGCGGAAGTGTTTTGGGATCTTCATCTTCCTTAGCATCCGAGTTTTCAGTCGGTTTTTCCATAAGTACTTCGTGAAAACTCCCTTCCATAGATTTGACCTTTCTTTCGAAAGCGTCTTTGTCTTTATCTTTGGAATATATGTCTTCAGATCTAGGTTCCGAATCTAACCTTGTTTCTATGGCAGCTAAAATAGAGTCGGCTTCCGAGTTCGTCGTCTGGTCTCAAGCCGGGCTTTCGGGTTACCCGAAAAATTCGGGTCGGGTTATTCGGGTTTTTAAAAATTCGGGTTCTGAAAAATGATATCCGAAATTTAGCCAAAATAATAAGAACCCAATAATTCGGGTTCGGGTTTTCCCGATTTACCCGAATATGAGCATCACTTAAAGAAATTCCTCAATGCATCATAGTCGTAGCTACTAGAGGAGGACTTTGACAGATCGATCGGCGTGGCGCTGCGCCCGTACATGCAACACCAGAGCAACACTCCATCACAACATGTCGTTCACTCCAGGGAGGCAGCGGGCGCTGCGCTGTACCACAATATGCCGTCAAGGTAGGCAACGAGCGTTGCACTATACCAGAGCATGCCGTCAAGGTAGGCGGAAGGCACTGCATATCACCACAACACATCATCAAGGTAGGCGGCGGAGGCGGCTGATACGTTGCAGCTCCTTGTCATCTCAGGCTAGGACGGGTGTGAGGGGATGGAAGGCGACCGCGTGTAGGCGGTGGCCAGGTCAGGGTATCGGTCCGTCGTGGCCTGTTTGTGCGAGGAAAGTTGAGCGATTGAGGCTTCAAGGCTTGTGGTCAATGATGCGTTCTTGGGCTATGGGGGGGTTTAATTCACGTTGTTGAGCTATACGGGAGTTTAATTCATTGTATTGGGATAAAATTACTTATCTACTTCGGGTTATTTCGGGATGTTCGGGTTATAGAAGTATAAACCCGAATTTCCCATATAAAATTCGGGTTTTTAGAATTGACACCCGAATAGATGCTCGGGTTTGTCGGGTTCGGGCTATCCGGGTTCGGGTTCAGGATTTTCGGGTTCGGGCTTCAGGTTTCGGGTTTTATGCCCAGCGTGAGTCTGGTCGACGGATGTCGAATCTTCTACTTTTTATGTGGGATCATGGTTTTCTGCCTTTTCCATGGGATTTTTGTCTTCCGTGTTTTCAGCGATCTCATACTACACCATACCAATAAAGTGGGATCTGATTGCAGGCATCTCTGAGGAGGCGGCAAATCCAGATGTATTTTGGCGGTATGAAAGTATGGAAGCTTGATCTCCTCCTATGTATAAATAGGGAAAATTTGAGCAGAATCTGACATTGAAGCCTTCATCTATTGGGCATAGGGCGGGTAGGATAAAATTACTTCCACCGCGGAATCCCATAGCTTCTGCTGTTAAACCGATAAAAATATTAGTAGATCAGATCAGTAAAACGCAGGCACTTACCATATGATTCCGTGCCGGCATATACGATCCATTGTCCAGGAAGCGTTCGACGTTTCCGTCGAATTCCAGGCTTCCGACAGTAATCGAGCTACCGATTCCGCCGATTATTACCGCTCGGAACATGACTGCCGACGCCGTTGGCCCCACGGTGGGTGTCAACTGTCGAGACATTGTAGTAAGGTTCATGGACGGGGGTGCCATAAGCTTACTGGTAGAACCGTGGGGACCTGATAACACTTCAAACGAGAACATCGATTTTACCCAGGTTCGGTACGACGCAACTAGGCGGTGTTCCTACTCCTACAATCTCACTAAATTAGGGCTGAAGCCTGAATTATACAAAGTATAATGTGAGTATGGTTTCGCTAAATCAGCGAGGATCAACTTCTCGGCGAGCTGGCTTCTAGCTAATTGTCTGTCTGTTCTGGCTCCCGTCCGGCTTTATATAGATAGCCGGATTAGGGATTACAGAAAGGAAACCTTAAAGACTACAGAAAGTATCTAACTTGGAAAATAAGGAATCTGTCTTCTCCTCCAACCCGCATCTCTTTGGGCCGTGGTCTGGGTTCTTCTAGAATCCGGCTTCCTGTGCGTCAGCTTACTGGGCGGCCCAATGGACTATGTTCCATTACCTCTGGGACACCCTGGTAATCCGGGCTTTTAGGCCAATGCCGAACATACCCCTAATTGGCATATATCCGACAGTAAGAATGATGTGATATTATGCAATAAAATTTATCTTCATAGTCTTAGTGAGAGAAATAGAAATGGTTGAGATCGAGTCACAACATTTGTGATTGGACAATTCTTGTTGTCATGAATAGGCACATAAGAACCGTATGTTTCCGATGTGCTAAATTGTTTAGTCAACCGGTATAAAGGAGAAAAACTTAGCTAAAAGTTTTCTCATAAAAGCGGTTAATTTTTTGTGATTAGACCCTGAATATTATGGCGAGATGTTTTTCACATCGATATTTATGATGGTATAACAAAGTAAATGACTTTGTAGGATTTTGTGAAGTTTCAGATAATATTGTGAGATGTTTACTCACATATGTACTTGTAGTGGAATTACAAAATCAAATCTTTACCCATTTTAATTTAGATTATGATTCTTCAATTGATAATACTATACGTTCCATAATTATCAACATTAGTGTATTGCGAGTGAACTCTTCAGTATATTCCTATGGATAGTTACAACACAATGTGTGATCATTGCATATCTTGCTACACTGGTAGAGTCATTCAATTTTATATATCATAGATTATTTATTTTGATTTATGAGTACTAAATGTGTGTTGATCCTTGTAATATAGGGTGTTACCCCAGCCGGCGAGGAATTAAATGAGTCCAAAAGAGGCCACCAAACAAATAGAGAGGACAAATGAGAGAAAATAAAAGAACCACAGAGGCTGACAAAAAAGAGATAGAGAGAGAGGAGAAGCATTACTATCCTTTATTCCACACTTGTGCTTAGTTAGCACCTATGATTTAGTTTTAGAGAGTTTTTATATTTTTATTTGCATAACTATGTGGGGACCTTTACATTATAGAACCTGGCTTGTATATTCTAATGACGAGCCTCCTCAAAATTTCTCTTTTCCATAGCAACCCGGTGCCAATACCAAAATCTCTCCTCACTTGTTAAGTCTTTTTCAAAATGGTTGATTCATCATCTTCACGTTTATATTACATGACTGGATCCTTTCTATGTTGTTAAAAATTGCCCTATGCTTGATTGGAAGGACAAATACTTTTGCATTGGATACTTAAATCATCTCTAGTAAAACTTGTATGGTTTCATGTCTTCAAAGTATCGTTCATGAAAAGTATCATCTTATTATTCCATCTTGTTTACACATTGTTTGCTTAATGTCGATTATAAACACTTGTTTTGAATAAATTGATTCTAGTTATATGATGTATATTACTATTATATTTTGATTATGTTGTGGCAGGTCACTTCGAAAATTATTTTGTTATCATTTACCTACTCAAGGGCGAGCATGAATTAAGATTGGGGATGTTGATATGTCATAAACGTATCTATATTTTTTTATCGTCCCATGCTTGTTTTATATCATCGCTACATGCTTCTACTATAGTTTATATTATTTTTAGGCATTTTCATGGACTAACCTATTGACAAGATGCCCATCGTCAGTTTCTGTTTTCTGTCATTTTTTGTTTGAGAAAAGTTGTTCTGCAAATATTCGCGAAAAGTCCTGAAAATCCACGGAAGAAAGTTTTTACCCGGAAAGAAGAAGGTCTACGAAGGAGAGCCCCGGGGATGGCCCATGGCATCAGGAGACGGGGGGTGCGGGTCCACCCCCATGCACCTCCCTTCGCTAGAAGTTGCCTTCTGGCCTAAGTTTTTTGGGGCGGTGATTATTTGCCATGAAACCCATCCAGAGCCGCCGTCACCTTGAAAGTCCAATATATGACTTCTTGAGCCCTGCTCCGGCAACCTGCTGGAAGGGGAAATCGTCACCGGAGTACTATACATCTCCATGACTGCCTCCGGATAGATGCGTGAGTAGTTTATCATTATACTACGAGTCCATAGCAGTTGCTAGATGTGGTCTCTCATCCTTGTGTCTCCATGTCACGATCTTGTGATCAAGATCGTCCTATTGTAATTGTTGCGTGTTGTGTGTGCTAGGATCCAATGAATCGTGAAGTTATGACCATATTGTTCATCTATTTTATATGTTTACCATACCCATGTTCTATTTAAGTTCTTTCATGCTCTTCGGTGCTCGTAGTTGCTTTGGCCAATTAATTATTTGTATCTTAAAATGGAGTATTGTGCTAGATAGTAGGTGTCGAGACATCGTAGTAGAGTTCATAGATGGGGGTGCCATGAGTCTACGGGTAGAGACGTGGGGAGACGTGGTAGTAAGACAATCAGGGACACCAAATTTACCCAGTTTCGGTACGGCGCAACTAGGCGACATTCCTACTCCTGCAATCTCACTAAATCAGGGCTGAAACCCGAAGTATACAAAGTACAATGTGAGTAGGGTTTCGCTAACTCGGCGAGGATCGACTTCTCGACGAGTTGGCTTCTAGCTAATTGTCTGTATCTTTCTTCTCTCCCGTCTGGCTTTATATAGATAGTGCGGTTAGGGCTTACAGAAAGGAAACTAGAAGACTACGGAAAGTATCTAACTTGGAAAGTAAGAAATCCGTCTTCTCCTCCAAGCCGCACCACTTTGGTCCGTGGTCCGGGTTCTTCTAGAATCCGGCTTCCTGCGCATCAGCTTACTGGGCTGCCTAATGGACTATGATCCATCACCAAAAGGCCACCCCGGTAATACGGCTCTTTAGGACAATGTCGGATATAGCCCTATCAATATATATCCGACAGTAGCCCCCAAGAAGGATTGAGACTTCATTCTGCTACCTTTCACCACTTTGCATTCCTTTTTGAGAAATGTTGGCGCTTTGTCTTGATTCTTTTTTCTCCCAAAAACTTCATAATACACAACTCGGATTTCATCAAAATCCGGCTTTTCTTCCACGAGCCTTCGTGGAGAAGGAACTTCCTGATGTATAACTCAAAACTCGGATTTACCAGAATCCGGCTTTTCTTCCACGAGCCTTCGTGGAGAAGGAACTTCGTGACGTCACCGATAAAATCGTGCTGACATCACGGACGTTTGGGTTCAGTCAAAACCCTGCAACGTATCTCCTGACAGATTCTCGCGGGAAACGAGGAGATAGCACTTATCACTTTATCTCTTCATTTCCCGGAAATCTCGGGCGTGACACGCGTCGGCGATCCAACGGCTAAAATAGCCGTTGTAACCAATCTTAACGCGTTTTCGGCTATAAATAGCCGCCTCGGGCCCTCCGTTCTCTTCTGCTTCCTCTTCTTCCTCAAGCCTCCAGCTCCATAGCCACCAGAGCCCGAGTTGGAGCGAGTAAGCAGAGAACAAGTGTATCCAACCTCCCCAGAAAAACCATCGGAGGATCCGGTTCGAGACCGCGCCGCCCGAAAATGGTCGACGGAGGATCACCCCGTGCCACGGACGCTAGCTCTGCCGCCCTGGACATCGACATCATCATCAACGATCTCGATCCGCAGTTGGACTCCCCCGTCCGCGCTGCTGAAAACACGCCGGAGGGAAACGCCGACGACTCGGCTCGCGGGGATCTACCTCCCATGGTCAAGAACTCTCCATCGTCGTCTACCGCGCCTTCCTCGCCTCCCATCGCCAAGTCCACGGAGGAAACGACTATTCTCGGCGGCGAAGGGATTGCTGCCTCTGAAGCCGCCGGAGCTGAGGAAGACACAGAGGAAAACTCCGGGAATTGGAGCCACTGCAATGTGGTTCCATCTCTTCTTCCGTCAATGGAGAAGGAAGGATACGTGCTCAAGGGCAAATGGCGGTACGAAGAGGACGACTCCGAGCCACTTCCGAAAGCCGGAGAAAGGGTTCTCCTTTCCTCTCACGTCAATAGAGGTATGGGTTTCCCACCTTCTGCCTTCTTCCTGCAAGTCCTTGACCACTACAACATCCAACCACATAATCTTCCTCCAAATTCTATTCTCTATCTTGCGGGGTTTGAAGCCCTTTTTGAAGGATACTTAGGAATAGAACCTAGGTTAGACTTCTGGCAGTATTGTTTCAGAGTTAAGCGAAACCCTTCTGAGGGCGCTCTCCCCACCTGTGGGACCATCTCCTTCACCCTTTGTAGGTTTAGGGAAGACTGGTTCCCCAAAATAAAAACCTCGAAATCTGTCAAATTTTGGACGGTTCCTTCTTTTACCACGACGATGTCCCGTTTCCTAGAAAGGTGACGGGAATTCCACCTTTCGATAATTCTGCGGCTACTCCCCAAGATAATTGGGCGGTAGACGCGGTCCAGACTCTGCTAGCAGATCTGATGAGGATCAAGCGGCGCATCGCCAAGCTCGTATCCGTCACTCCTCCTCTCACCGGCACAGACACAGTTTTGTGCTGGCTCGGAAGGCATATTCAGCCATTAGCCTATCGCGGAAAACGGCTAATGTGCGAATACTCGGGCCTAGAGGACGCGATGAGGACGACGGACAAGGGATTCTTGAAGAAGGACTTCAAGAAACGGCTGAATCAACTGGTCTCTACTCGAGACCAATATGAAGAAAGCCGGGAAATGTATCATGCTGAGAATCTAGCTCCAAAGGTAGAATTTTTCCCGTTTAGGAAATTTCTCGCTTTTCTTCTTTCTCGGATGTTTTGTCTTACCCGGACTTTTGTCTTTTTTAGCAGATTACGACTCTTCCTGACTCGGAGCTTGACTCTGACGCTGAGTTGGACGCTCTGTGTGACAACTTTGCCGGTAGGCGGAAGCGCAAGAAACCTTCCACCACTGAGGAGGTCATCAACCTTGACGGCGTTGGCGTCGCAACATCCAGGTAAGAATTCCCGGGTTTTTGCCTATGCTTTTTATTGCATGTATTTTTGTTTCTCGGATTCTTATTTCTCAGATTTTCTCTCCTTTCCTCTCCAGCCTTGCTCCTACCACCTTGAAACCAAAAAGCTGGAAGAAACATAAGCGGTGGTTAGGAGAGGAGCGCAGCCGTCTCCCGCTGCAGCCCCCGACACCCCGGTTGCCACAGTGGAAGAGAACTTGGCTGCAAGGGAGGGAGAATACCCTTTGCAGTCCATCCAACCCGTTGCGTCCGAGTCAGACGCGAGGGAAAGGGAGGTGCCAGAAACGGGAGGTCCTTCTCGTGTTCCAGAGGAGGAGCCTGCACCTACATTTGACAAAGAGTTCAAGGTAAAAGAAGACCCCTTTGACGAACACGGGTATATCCATCCGTGGGCGACAAAGCACTTCGCTCCAGCTCCCTTAATCCGTCCTTGGCCACAAGGCGGACTTATTGTTAGGAATAACTTCGTATTTTCACCTCGGCAGGTCATCCAAGACGGCCTTTGCCATGTCGGGATTCTTTTTGCCGACTATGCAAAAGAGTTCAACGAGAACTTGGCAAGTTTGACAAAAATGAGCCAAGTAATATCTCTAGCCCTCAAGCATTTGCCAAATGTATTCTTTTTTGACTTAATGCTTTTATCGTTGACCTTTCTTGTTTTTTTGACTTCAGCGATGTGTCTCTTTTCCATGTTTCAGCAAACTATCGAAAATATCAACATGGAAGTTTTCATCAAACTTACCATCAAGAATAAGGAGGTGAAAACTCTCCTTAACATTCTTGAAGAGAAAGACTTGGAGCTGGCCTCCGTTCAGCATAAACTGGAAGAATCAGCAGGTAAATTTTTCATCATTTCACATAGCTGTTTCTGTGAAGATTTTTCTAAGTCAATTTCCGAGTTTTAATATCTTCAATTTCCTTGATTTTCAGCTTCTTTGGCGAAAACCAAGCAAATAGCTGAAGATGCCGGCAATGCCGAGAACCTCCGAAAGGAGAACATGGAACTTCACAAGATCAATGTGAAGCTCCAAAAAGATCTGGAGGCCAACCATCTGGCTATCGGAATCGCCGAGTCCAAGGCTTCCAGCCAGGCCAAAAAGGACAAGGGTACCATCCTGGACTTGGAGAATGCTCTGAATCAATGCCTTGAAGAAGGTGTTGAAATGGACAGGATTCTCGGTAAGTTTATGACACTTTTACCGGAATTTTTCTTTTTCTTCTTTTGTGTTTTCTAACTTTCCTTTGTTGATTTAAACAGAAGATAGCCCCTCGCTTACCCGGATCGAAAGAATCCGAGCTTTCGGGAAGATATTCACCGCGCTTAAGGCCGCGGGGATGTTACTTGTCAATAAGTACATTCCCAACAAAGCGGGAGAATTCTCGGAAGTTAACAAATTTCGAAAGAGATTGAAGAGGTGGCGAACCAGAAGGAGTCTTGGTTCCGCTCTGTAGCTCGGGGTGGTGCACGTAGGACTCTTGGGCTAATGCGTATGCACTATACCACCGCCGATGTAACATCCCAAGTATGAAAATCACCTTTAGAATGTTTTATTTCTTGTTATTTTATGTTTTGCATCATGACATCATCATTGCATTTGTTTTGGCAATTGTTTTCCATTTGTTTTCATCTGTTTTCCTTTGTTTTCCCAATTGAAATTCAAACAATATTCAAATGTTTTGTTTCATACTTGCTGTGTTACAATTTTTCCAAATAAAAAGTTCAAATTAAAACATCCATTTGTTTCCATTAAAAATGGAAAGCTCAAACTATTAAGTTGTTCTTTTTAATAATTCACTTAATTCAAATTGCATTCAAATTCAATTAAATTCCAAACAACAACCATTTGTAAATTATGGAAATTACAAATCACTCCAAATCTTTTGTTTCAATTAAACATGAATTTTAAAAAGGCTTTTAAATTGCTTAAGTTTCAATTAATCACTTAATTCAATTAAATTTAGTTATTTTCCAAACAGCAACATAACTTAAAAATTTTGGGAAACAAAATGGTTGCACATTGCTGTTTTATACTAAAGAACTCATACAAATTTTTCCCTAATTTTTCTAAACCCCAAAACCTATCTTTCTCTTCCTTTTTCTTTTCAGCAAAAAAAAAGGAAACAGCACAAAAAAAAAATAGGAAAGAGAGGGGCAGGCCAGCAGGTGGGCTGCGCCCACCAGCCAGACCCAGCCCACCAAACCTTCCCCCGGCCCGATACCCCTTCGATCATCTTCCTCCTGTACGGCTCCCCATCCGCCGTGTCCACGTCGACGGCAGCGCGCAGCAGACGGCCACCGCGCGCTCCTCGCCTCCTTATAAACCCTAGGCCTCGAGCTGCCCTAGCCCTAGACCCCTACGCCTCTCTCCCTCGATCACCGCCGCCGTTTTCCCCTCCTCTGCACCTGCTCCACCTCTCTGCAACCACCGAGCACCGCCACCTCTGAAGATCCAATGATCGCCGTTGACCTGCTCCTCCTCCCCTCGGGCTAACCACGGGAATCATCTCCCCGTACCTCCCTCGACCTCATCGACACCTTCACGGTGGTTGGAAGCATCTGCAACGCCGCCGCCGTCCGTGCTGCTGTCGCCGTCGTCCACCTCGCCGTCGAGCCTCTGCTACGCCTCCATCGAGGGTGAGCAGCACCTCTGTCCCTTTCCCTCTCCCTCCTCTCTGCAAACGCCCGCGAGCACGTCCAACTCCTTGCACGCAAACGAGCTCGGCCGCAGCAACTCGCCGCCGGTGAGCACCGCTGTCCGCCGCGGTTCAGTTTCGTCAGTTAACGAAACTGAACGATATCCTCACCGCGCGTCCCTTCCTAACAAGAATCGTTCGACAGCGCAGTGGTACAGCAACACTGCACGCAGCGCCGCGTCGCGGGTTCGAGCCCCGCGCGCAATCTTTTTGGGAATTAATTCCCTCGCCCTAGGCCCACCTGTAGGTGACCCCTATGGCCCTGTCAGCTGCCACGCGGCGCCACGCTGGCCAGGGCCCGCTGGCAGTGGCCCAGGCTAGGTCACTGCGCGGTAGAATTCTTTTTCTGCCACAGTTTTCTTTTAAATCAAGTCCTTTTCTTTTACAGATTAGTCCCTGGTTTAAAAATGCAAATAACTTTTGAATTACAACTTCAAATAAAATAAATAAAATATGTTTACTGAACCAAATTTAATTCTCTACCTATTTAAATCATTTGATTTCTGTTTTGAACATTTCAAATGCATTCAAATTTTAGATTCAAACAAATCATTTCCAATTTGGTTAATTTCATAATTAATTCAAATCTATTTCAAATGTCACATATAAAATATGTTTTCCATGCTAAATTGAACCACCTTTTCAAATATAAACTTTATTTTCTGTTTTAAATAATTAAAATTGGTTAAATAATTTAAACCTTGTTTAAATCATTTAAAATTGCTAAATTCATAACTTGCTCAAATTAAAATATTTTTGAACTTATAAAATATGTTTTCAAACTAGAAAAGTATAAAATTTTCAAATATGAATTTGGTTTAATGATTTGAACAAATAAAAAAATTCAAATAAATTCATACTTGAATCAAATTCATTTAAATCTTGTTTAAACTTGTTTAATTCATAAGTTATTTATTTTTAATCCTTTTTCAACAAATGAAACATGTAATCCACCTAAAATTTTGTGTACTTTCCAAATGAACTTTGTTATCTATTTTGAAAATTTTAAATTGGTGAAAATAACCAATGCTTGTGTAACACCTTTAAGGAACCAAAATTTCATAACTTAATAAATAAAATTCCAAACTTGGTAAACTTCATTCCAAATTGAACCTATTGTTGTTTTATTTTTGTTTTCCTCATCCATGCATCATGCTAATTCACTTACACATGTTGTTTAGTTGTAGATCATTTAATTCAACCATAATTCATGGGCTTTCCATATGCAATCCAAATTGCATGTGGGTCCATTTAATCATGTTATATTACCATGTCAACTAGTTTATTTTGATGCATCAATTAAATAGTCATGCATCATCCCATGATTGTGCACTATGCTATGTTATTGATTGTTTGTCTCTCTGCGTTGTTTGTTTGCTTCTTCCCGAATAGACGACGACGCTGAGACAGACGAGGTTTACGACACCCCTTCTGAGGAGTTAGCTCAGTACCAGGCTGCTGAGTTTGCAGGCAAGTATTCACTCACATGAACCATTGTGTTCCTTTCCACATTGGATACCGATACTTTCCGTTGTCTATTTCTGCTAGCCTTATGAATCGTTGCTTCTGTTCCGATCCTATCACATGTTAACCTTTAACCCTGATATAGCCTCACCTCCACACCTATAACCCCGTTGCTTGTTGCCTGTGTCTTACTAGCATGCTTAGGGTTGTTTCTGCTCGAGTCTGTTGCCCGTTACTTTCTGTTACCATATTTTATTATGTTTTGGGGCTCGATGTTTAAACAATCAACCTGTTAATATTTGAGGTAATGCTAAATTGATGATAAGGCACCGGCAGGAGGCCCGGCGTGGTTTTGAGGCCTGCTAGTGTCGACCCTAATTAGGAAAAGGGTCTTGTCTACTGATCCATGATGAGCGCACTATCCGCATGTGGGAAGCGTGTATGGGCGCCCCCCTCAATTTGATTCGATTCGCATCTCGTCCAAATCGCCTCATTTAGTTCAGGTTTTCCATTTGCCGCATGCATATGTATTTGCGAACCCAGGCCAGGGTGGAACTTTTGTAGTCGGCATTTAGGGAGACACGTTCTTAGAGTGCTATGAGGGTCCCCTTTTATTCGTGGGGCTTGATTAGCCGTGCGCTCAATTGCACGGGGTTCTTTGGGCTTGATGCGAAGAAGAGTTGAGTTGTGTTGAGTGCCCCGCTTGGTGGGAGGCATTCCATCTGGCGGGTTATTCTTACGTGTACGGCCAAATTGGTGCACCCCTGCAGGGTAAATATTCTCGAGAAGCCGTGTTTTCCGCGGTTATCGATGACTTGGTGAAAGTACTGGCTAACAAGTACTCAGAACAACTTACACCTAACTAATGATACTTGACTAGTAACAGTCTTATTGACACAATAATTTGAACCTTCACTAATCCAACTGTGTGAGTTATCCTCAGATTGCTTCTTCGGATAAGGGGCGAGATCCAGGATGGGTTTGTTTGGAGTTAGTTGTAGTTGGTTACGATACGCTATCTTATCTCCTTTCTGTTAGCCGGAAGTTGTAGTATGTTCTGTAGTTGGTTAGTGCAGCCAGCTGCCGCATCTTTTGTATCACCCTTTCTTCCGTTGAACCCAAAGCATCTGTGCTTGATGTTGTGGGGTACACTTTGGTGAACTGTGAGTCTTGCTTGCCAGTACGTTTATGTACTGACCCCTTTGGGGTTGTGGTTTCCGCAGACTACGCTTACGAGGATCCCCGTGATGGCTACTACGTGGAGTATGACGAGGCTGCTGACGAGTAGATAGCGGACCCGGGCAGGATCCGAGACATCGTGGATGGGCTCCGTCTTTTCGTTTCCGGCCTCTTAGGCCTCTTTGGATCTTGTCTGTACTCAGACATTTTGGATGCTTCCGCTGTGATGTAATGATGATATGTTGGGACATGTGTCCTCTGGATGATTGTATTTGCTATCTCTGCTCTAGTGAGAGCTATTTGCAACTTATTTCAATCTTTTGTGTCTTAGAGATATGTTGTGATATCAGTTGTTCTAATACCGTTGACGTACCATGTGTGTATGTTATGAAGTACGTCAACGGAAGTGTCCTGATTTCTATGGGATGGTTTACACAGACGATGGATAGTAGAGAATGGTTGTCACACGTTTACGTGTTGGCCTGCTCATATTGAGATGCGGGTGCCGGTATGCCCCGTAAGCCATTTGTTCTACTGTTTAGCGGACTGTGAGTATCCTCTAGAAGTCCGGGTGCGACAAATGGTATCAGAGCCTGTCTGCCTGTAGGATCCCTTTTACTGGTCGCAGTTGAGTCTAGAAACTATTTTGTAGCTATATAGGAAAAATGAAACGTGAGAGTAGGAATTCTGTTATTTTTCTTCTTTCCCCACCCACCCTCCCTTTTCTGGTAAGGAAGTGCAACGTTGTTTCCCCTTCTCATCTAAACTTTCAAGTTAGGTTTTCACGTATCCTGGTTTCTCTAGGATAGTTATATCTACTAGACCATAGGAATGGAGGTGGTTGTGACATGATTTATCATGTTGCCTACTCACGATTGAGAACGGAGGCGTGTAAGCCCCGGAAGAAGATCCTCTATTCCTTAAGCAGTAGATATTGATCCTTTAGAAGCCCGGATGGGTTTTCCGTAGTACCTCGGGAGTGTTTGGTCTCGTGTTTCCCCAATGTTGCTTCGATATCCTGTTCTTCTCAACATCCTTTTCGTCCGTTGAAACCTTGTTGTTGCTTTCCACTTCAGTTCTTCTACCGGCGTCTAATCAAAACTTCCCCGATCATCTGCAGATGGATCTCAGGTTTTTCCCGCAGGTGGTTCGGATGACTCGTTGTGAGGGCACCGCCGGTTATCCGGAGATGCTGAGAGACATGGTCACTTATCTGGGGTTCCGTTGGGCACCAGAGTACCAGGTCTACGAGCAGCAGCGAGAGTTTGACCAGACCTACTACCAGGCTATCGTCTACATTCTGTCAGATGATGGCATGAGCGTAGTCCACCGCTACGAGGCAGTAGGTTCCACAGTGGATATGGCTGTGCAGCAGGCAGCTTATGTGAGTCTCACCGTCCTTCGTGCTGACTACTGGGGATTTGACGATTCTATCTATCGCCACATCCCCCGTGGTTACATCACTTCGGAGGGAGCTCACTTCACTCTCTACGACAACCTGGATGTCTACGAGCATGATAACTCCAGGCTGCACACCAATGCTCAGTTTGTGAGGCACAGTGACGCAGTTGCCAGCACACTATCTCAGGAGTTGGTTTCAGTCAGAGAGCAACTCTACCTTGCTTTGACTCGTCTGGCGACTTACACAATAGACTTTGTTGGAGACGAGCGCTTTGCACATTTTGATCAGCCAGTTGGACGTCGTCTGCCAGATGCTGGAGGTTACGAGCCGATCAGAGGTCCACTCCTTAACCTCGGTGCTGGTTACACTGGGATTCCACGCTTTGGAGCACAGGGAGTCGACGCTATGTACTTCACCACACCTAGAGTCGCTCTCAGACCACGTCAGATCTACGTGGATCGTCGTTCTACCTACTTTCGTGGGCGTGCTCCTCACCGTACCTCTCGCCGTACTCCTAGTCGTCGTCCTGCGTGATGAGCATGGGAGTACCGATGTATCCATTCTTAGCTATGTTTAGTTATCCTTTGGCATTCGAACCATTTATGGTGTGTTGGATATTCTGATGTATTTGAACATGTGATGATGTACCTGTTGGTTATCTATTCATGCGTCGGAATAATCTCTCTTTCGGTTTCCAAGTCTATCATTTTCTATTGTTGTGCTAAAATGCATTTCCATTCAGGATGCCGCCAACAAGGAACAACCCGCCTGAGCCACCGCCAATCACGGAGCTGTTGACTCAGATGACCCAAGTCATGGCGCAGATGGCCCAGATTCAGACTAACCAGCACAACAACCAGAATGCTCCACGAGTCAGCATCAAGGAGTTTCTCAGTCTGGGCCCAAGAGCTTTCGTGGCCACACGCGAGCCTCTGGATGCTGATGACTGGATCCGTGAGATAGCTAAGGCTCTGGAGATTGCTCACGTTGCTGAGGAAGACAATGTCAAGTATGCCTCCTATCTGCTGAAGGGTCAGGCAGCTACTTGGTGGGAAAACTACCAGGCCATGAGAGCTGGCTTTCCAATCAACTGGAATTGTTTCAAGGAAGCTTTCCTGAAGCACCACATTCCAGATGGTCTCATGGAAAGGATGCGTGAAGAGTTTTGCTCACTCAAGCAGGGCAAGCTGGACGTCATTGGCTATCAGAGTGAGTTCAATCGCCTCGCTCGTTACGCTGGTGATGAGGTGTCCACTGAGGCTAAGAAGATGGCAAGGTTCCGCAGAGGTTTTAACCCGGAACTCAAGTATGCCCTCACCAACATAAGGGCCAACAACTTCGAGGAGCTCGTTAACACCGTGCTCAATGAGGAAAATGGGCGCAAGGCGTTCGAGGAGTCTCGCAAGCACTCGCGTGAGGGTGGTTCCTCCTCCAACATGACCACCCCTCCGCAGAAGCGCCGCATCTGGGTGCCAAATGGTGCTGTCACTCGGGCTCCATATGCCCAAGCTTCTCCAGGCTCCGCTCCCCACCCACCCAACCCTGTTCAGATGCATGATCAGAGGGCTTCGATGGGGCAGCCAAGGCCAGGGCCTCCTCGTGTCGTCACTTGCTACAAGTGCAAGCAGACGGGGCACTACGCTGACAAGTGCACGCAGAGGCAGCTACCTCCACCACCACCTCGTCCCAACAGCAACCAGGCAATGGTGCGTGCTCCCCTGCCTAAAGCCTTCAACTCCAACAACAGGCCTGTCGGGAGGACCGCAAGGGTGAATCATGTCAAGATCGACAAAGCTGAGGAAGCTCCTGACGTCGTTCTCGGTATATTACCCGTAAACTCTTTTCCAGCTAAAGTGTTGTTTGATACCGGAGCATCGCATTCTTTTTTGTCAAAGATTTTTGCCACAACAAACAACCTAATGGTGGTTCCACTAAGCAATCAAATCACTGTTCACTCACCGGGATCTCAAATGTTGACTTCCAAGATAAGTAAGGACAACCAAATCCTAATTGGAGGCCACATTTTCCTTGCTTCTCTCATGTTACTGGGAAATTCTGACATTGATGTCATTCTTGGTATGGATTGGCTGAAAGCTAATAAAGCAAGGATTGACTGTGCTCAGAAGTCAATAACTCTGTTCCACCCTTCTGGCCAGATAATCTACTCTCCACATGAATCAAGTTCCATTCAGCTATGCACCCTCGATGCAAAACCTCTACCTTCACTTGAAAATGTTCCGGTGGTTTGCGAATTCCCTGACGTCTTTCCAGAAGAGTTGCCAGGGATGCCTCCGGGACAGAGCTGTTGAGTTCGTGATCGAGCTTGAGCCAGGTACTGATCCAATCTCTAAGCATCCCTACAAGATAGGAACTCCCGAGCTGAAGTTGTTAAAGGAACAAATTGATATGTACATGGAAAAAGGTTACATTCAACCTAGTTCCTCGGCTTGGGGTTGCCCAACTCTGTTCGTTGCGAAGAAGGATCACACAAAGAGACTCGTTGTTGACTATCGTCCTCTTAACGAGAAAACCATAAAAACCAAGTATCCAATTCCTCGTATCGATGATCTTTTTTATCAACTTGCTGGAGCCTCAATATTCTCTAAGTTGGACTTGAGAATGGGTTACCATCAAATAAAGATCAGAAAAGAGGATATTCCAAAGACAGCCTTCACCACTCGCTACGGTATATATGAATTCACCGTCATGTCCTTTGGTCTCACCAATGCACCGGCGACATTCTCTCGACTCATGAATTCTGTCTTCCATGAATACCTCGACAAGTTCGTTGTGGTATATCTTGATGACATCCTTGTCTACTCAAAATCCGAGGAAGAGCATGAAGAACATCTTCGTCTCACTCTCATGAAGCTTCGCGAGCATCGTCTATATGCCAAATTCTCCAAATGTGAGTTCTGGATTCCAGAAGTTGCTTACCTTGGTCATGTCATCTCCGCCAAGGGCATAGCCATTGATCCAGAAAAGGTTAAGGCAATTGTTGATTGGAAACCTCCAAAGACGGTGAAGCAAGTAAGAAGTTTTCTTGTCTTAGCTAGCTACTGCCGTCGTTTCGTCCAAAACTTCTCCAAAATTGCCAAACCTCTCACTGATCTCACAAAGAAGGACAAGAAGTTCGTTTGGTCTCCACAGTGTGATGAGAGTTTCAATCTCCTGAAGACTAAACTCACTTCTACACCAGTTCTGGTTGGCCCAGATCCTACCAAACCTTTCCAGATATTCTGTGATGCTTCTCTCCAAGGTCTAGGTGCAGTTCTTATGCAAGAACGTCAAGTTGTGGCTTATGCTTCACGTCAGTTGAACGCACATGAGCTCAATTATCCCACACATGACCTTGAACTTGCAGCAGTTGTGTTTGCCCTCAAGAAATGGAGGCAATACTTGTTGGGTAATCGCACTGAAATCTTTTCCGATCATAAGAGTCTGAAATACATCTTCACTCAACCAGATCTAAACCTCAGGCAAAGGAGATGGATTGAAAAGATTAAAGACTTTGATCTCACCATTTCTTACACTCCAGGCAAGGCTAATGTTATGGCCGATGCTCTCAGTCGCAAGTCGTATTGCAATAATCTCATGATCATGGAAAGCCAACCTCCCCTTCACGAAGAATTCCAGAAGCTGAACCTTGGTCTTGTTCCTCAAGGCTATCTTGCGAACTTGACAGCCAATCCAACTCTCGAGGACAAGATTCGTTCTGAACAACTTCGTGATGCTCAAATCAAGAAGATGGTAGAACACATCAAAGAAGGCAAGGAGAAATTTAAGTCCTTCTCAATCGATGACAAAGGAACGGTGTTCTTAGAAGGACGCATTGCAGTTCCTCAAGTTCAAAGTCTCAAAGATCTCATTCTCAAGGAGGCTCATGAAACTCCTCTCTCCATACACCCTAGAAGTACAAAGATGTACCAGGATCTCAAAACACTGTATTGGTGGCCTGGTATGAAACGTGAAATTGCTCAATACGTTTCTGAATGCGACGTTTGTCAACGTGTTAAGGCAGTTCATCAGAAAACAGCCGGTCTTCTTCAACCTCTGAAAATCCCTGAGTGGAAGTGGGACATGATTGAAATGGACTTCGTCACGGGTTTTCCAAAGTCCAAGAAGGGCAACGATGCAATCTTCGTTGTTATTGATCGTCTCACTAAAGTAGCTCACTTCTTTGCTGTCAAAGAAACAATCTCAACTAGCCAGTTAGCAGAGCTCTACACAGCAAAGATTGTTCCTCTTCATGGTGTTCCATTGGAAATAAGCTCAGACCGTGGAAGCATATTCACTTCTCATTTCTGGAAAAGCTTTCAAGAAGCATTGGGCACCAAACTTCTGTTCAGCATAGCCTATCACCCTCAGTCTCAAGGGCAAGTCGAAAGAGTCAATCAGATTCTCGAGGATATGCTCAGAGCATGTGGTCTCTCCTTTGGCATGAAATGGGAGGAATGTCTTCCATATGCTGAATTCTCCTACAACAACAGCTACCAGGCAAGCCTAGGCATGGCACCATTTGAAGCTCTCTATGGCCGCAGATGCAGGAGTCCAATCAATTGGTCTGGAGCTGGTGAACGTTCACTCTTAGGCCCTGACATTGTTAAGGAAGCCGAAGAGAAAGTTCGCATCATTCGTGACAATCTCAAGATTGCTCAGTCTCGTCAGAAAAGCTACTATGACAGCAAGCACAGGGATATGATCTATGCACCTGGTGACAAAGCATATCTCCGTGTAACTCCCCTCAGAGGCACTCATCGTTTTGGTGTGAAAGGAAAGCTTGCACCAAGATACATTGGTCCTTTCAACATTCTCTCAAGGCGTGCAGAAAATGCCTATCGTCTTGAACTTCCAGAAAAACTATCCAAGGTGCACGATGTGTTTCACGTGTCACAGCTCAAGAGGTCTTTCAAAGATCCAGATCGTGCAGTTGATCATGATTCCATTGAACTGCAAGAAGATCTCTCTTATGAGGAGCACCCTGTTCGAATTATCGATGAGACCGAGCGTAAGACTCGCAACAAGAGCACCAAGTTCTTGAAAGTGCAGTGGTCTCATCATTCCGATAAAGAGGCAACGTGGGAGACCGAAGAGGATCTTCGCAAGAAGTATCCGGACCTTTTCTCTTCTCAGTAGGAATCTCGGGGCGCGATTACTTCAAGGGGGGCGTTTTGTAACATCCCAAGTATGAAAATCACCTTTAGAATGTTTTATTTCTTGTTATTTTATGTTTTGCATCATGACATCATCATTGCATTTGTTTTGGCAATTGTTTTCCATTTGTTTTCATTTGTTTTCCTTTGTTTTCCCAATTGAAATTCAAACAATATTCAAATGTTTTGTTTCATACTTGCTCTGTTACAATTTTTCCAAATAAAAAGTTCAAATTAAAACATCCATTTGTTTCCATTAAAAATGGAAAGCTCAAACTATTAAGTTGTTCTTTTTAATAATTCACTTAATTCAAATTGCGTTCAAATTCAATTAAATTCCAAACAGCAACCATTTGTAAATTATGGAAATTACAAATCACTCCAAATCTTTTGTTTCAATTAAACATGAATTTTAAAAAGGCTTTTAAATTGCTTAAGTTTCAATTAATCACTTAATTCAATTAAGTTTAGTTATTTTCCAAACAGCAACATAACTTAAAAATTTTGGGAAACAAAATGGTTGCACATTGCTGTTTTATACTAAAGAACTCATACAAATTTTCCCCTAATTTTTCTAAACCCCAAAACCTATCTTTCTCTTCCTTTTTCTTTTCAGCAAAAAAAAAAGGGAAACAGCAAAAAAAAAAAGGAAAGAGAGGGCAGGCCAGCAGGTGGGCTGCGCCCACCAGCCAGACCCAGCCCACCAAACCTTCCCCCGGCCCGGTACCCCTTCGATCATCTTCCTCCTGTACGGCTCCCCATCCGCCGTGTCCACGTCGACGGCAGCGCGCAGCAGGCGGCCACCGCGCGCTCCTCGCCTCCTTATAAACCCTAGGCCTAGAGCTGCCCTAGCCCTAGACCCCTACGCCTCTCTCCCTCGATCACCGCCGCCGTTTTCCCCTCCTCTGCACCTGCTCTACCTCTCTGCAACCACCGAGCACCGCCACCTCTGAAGATCCGATGATCGCTGTCGACCTGCTCCTCCTCCCCTCGGGCTAACCACGGGAATCATCTCCCCGTACCTCCCTCGACCTCATCGACACCTTCACGGTGGTTGGAAGCATCTGCAACACCGCCGCCGTCCGTGCTGCTGTCGCCGTCGTCCACCTTGCCGTCGAGCCTCTGCTACGCCTCCATCGAGGGTGAGCAGCACCTCTGTCCCTTTCCCTCTCCTTCCTCTCTGCAAACGCCCGCGAGCACGTCCAACTCCTTGCACGCAAAGGAGCTCGAGCGCAGCAACTCGCCGCCGGTGAGCACCGCTGTCCGCCGCGGTTCAGTTTCGTCAGTTAACGAAACTGAACGATATCCTCACCGCGCGTCTCTTCCTGACAAGAATCGTTCGACAGCGCAGTGGTACAGCAACACTGCACGCAGCGCCGCGTCGCGGGTTCGAGCCCCGCGCGCAATCTTTTTGGGAATTAATTCCCTCGCCCCAGGCCCACCTGTAGGTGACCCCTGTGGCCCTGTCAGCTGCCACGCGGCGCCACGCTGGCCAGGGCCCGCTGGCAGTGGCCCAGGCTAGGTCACTGCGCGGTAGAATTCTTTTTCTGCCACAGTTTTCTTTTAAATCAAGTCCTTTTCTTTTACAGATTAGTCCCTGGTTTAAAAATGCAAATAACTTTTGAAAAACAACTTCAAATAAAATAAATAAAATATGTTTACTGAACCAAATTTAATTCTCTACCTATTTAAATCATTTGATTTCTGTTTTGAACATTTCAAATGCATTCAAATTTTAGATTCAAACAAATCATTTCCAATTTGGTTAATTTCATAATTAATTCAAATCTATTTCAAATGTCACATATAAAATATGTTTTCCTTGCTAAATTGAACCACCTTTTCAAATATAAACTTTATTTTCTGTTTTGAATAATTAAAATTGGTTAAATAATTTAAACCTTGTTTAAATCATTTAAAATTGCTAAATTCATAACTTGCTCAAATTAAATTATTTTTTAACTTATAAAATATGTTTTCAAACTAGAAAAGTATAAACTTTTCAAATATGAATTTGGTTTAATGATTTGAACAAATAAAAAAATTCAAATAAATTCATACTTGAATTAAATTCATTTAAATCTTGTTTAAACTTGTTTAATTCATAAGTAATTTATTTTTAATCCTTTTTCAACAAATGAAACATGTAATCCACCTAAAATTTTGTGTACTTTCCAAATATGAACTTTGTTATCTATTTTGAATAATTTAAATTGGTGAAAACAACAAATGCTTGTGTAACACCTTTAAGGAACCAAAATTTCATAACTTAATAAATAAAATTCCAAACTTGGTAAACTTCATTCCAAATTGAACCTATTGTTGTCTTCTTTTTGTTTTCCTCATCCATGCATCATGCTAATTCACTTACACATGTTGTTTAGTTGTAGATCATTTAATTCAACCATAATTCATGGGCTTTCCATATGCAATCCAAATTGCATGTGGGTCCATTTAATCATGTTATGTTACCATGTCAACTAGTTTATTTTGATGCATCAATTAAATAGTCATGCATCATCCCATGATTGTGCACTATGCCATGTTATTGATTGTTTGTCTCTCTGCGTTGTTTGTTTGCTTCTTCCCGAATAGACGACGACGCTGAGACAGACAAGGTTTACGACACCCCTTCTGAGGAGTTAGCTCAGTACCAGGCTGCTGAGTTTGCAGGCAAGTATTCACTCACATGAACCATTGTATTCCTTTCCACATTGGATACCGATACTTTCCGTTGTCTATTTCTGCTAGCCTTATGAATCGTTGCTTCTGTTCCGATCCTATCACATGTTAACCTTTAACCCTGATATAGCCTCACCTCCACACCTATAACCCTGTTGCTTGTTGCCCGTGTCTTACTAGCATGCTTAGGGTTGTTTCTGCTCGAGTCTGTTGCCCGTTACTTTCTGTTACCATATTTTATTATGTTTTGGGGCTCGATGTTTAAACAATCAACCTTTTAATATTTGAGGTAATGCTAAATTGATGATAAGGCACCGGCAGGAGACCCGGCGTGGTTTTGAGGCCTGCTAGTGTCGACCCTAATTAGGAAAAGGGTCTTGTCTACTGATCCATGATGAGCGCACTATCCGCATGTGGGAAGCGTGTATGGGCGCCCCCTCAATTTTATTCGATTCGCATCTCGTCCAAATCGCCTCTTTTAGTTTGGGTTTTCCATCTGCCGCATGCATATGTATTTGCGAACCCAGGCCAGGGTGGAACTTTTGTAGTCGGCATTTAGGGAGACACGTTCTTAGAGTGATATGAGGGTTCCCTTTTCTTCGTGGGGCTTGATTAGCCGTGCGCTCAATTGCACGTGGTTCTTTGGGCTTGATGCGAAGAAGAGTTGAGTTGTGTTGAGTGCCCCGCTTGGTGGGAGGCATTCCATCTGGCGGGTTATTCTTACGTGTACGGCCAAATTGGTGCACCCCTGCAGGGTAAATCTTCTCGAGAAGCCGTGTTTTCCGCGGTTATCGATGACTTGGTGAAAGTACTGGCTAACAAGTACTCAGAACAACTTACACCTAACTAATGATACTTGACTAGTAACAGTCTTATTGACACAATAATTTGAACCTTCACTAATCCAACTGTGTGAGTTATCCTCGGATTGCTTCTTCGGATAAGGGGCGAGATCCAGGATAGGTTTGTTTGGAGTTAGTTGTAGTTGGTTACGATACGCTATCTTATCTCCTTTCTGTTAGCCGGAAGTTGTAGTACGTTTTGTAGTTGGTTAGTGCAGCCAGCTGCCGCATCTTTTGTATCACCCTTTCTTCCGTTGAACCCAAAGCATCTGTGCTTGATGTTGTGGGGTACACTTTGGTGAACTGTGAGTCTTGCTTGCTAGTATGTTTATGTACTGACCCCTTTGGGGTTGTGGTTTCCGCAGACTACGCTTACGAGGATCCCCGTGATGGCTACTACGTGGAGTATGACGAGGCTGCTGACGAGTAGATAGCGGACCCGGGCAGGATCCGAGACATCGTGGATGGGCTCCGTCTTTTCGTTTCCGGCCTCTTAGGCCTCTTTGGATCTTGTCTGTACTCAGACATTTTGGATGCTTCCGCTGTGTTGTAATGATGAATTGTTGGGACATGTGTCCTCTGGATGATTGTATTTGCTATCTCTGCTCTAGTGAGAGCTATTTGCAACTTATTTCAATCTTTTGTGTCTTAGAGATATGTTGTGATATCAGTTGTTCTAATACCGTTGACGTACCATGTGTGTATGTTATGAAGTACGTCAACGGAAGTGTCCTGATTTCTATGGGATGGTTTACGCAGACGATGGATAGTAGAGAATGGTTGTCACACGTTTACGTGTTGGCCTGCTCATATTGAGATGCGGGTGCCGGTATGCCCCGTAAGCCATTTGTTCTACTGTTTAGCGGACTGTGAGTATCCTCTAGAAGTCCGGGTGCGACAGCCGAGTCTTGGCGCGTGGCGACTGGTATCCCCCAAGGATACTCGGAAGCGCAGCGAGCCAGCATCTTCGACTCCGTCAAAGGCTACGCTTTGAAGATAGTGCAGATGGTGTCCATCTCCACCTTTTATCCAGAAGAAGAAATTCCACCAACTCCTGAGTACCATAGCAGCGAGGAGGAGGACTAGGATTCTGAGGAGATCGTCTGATTCCTGGGTAGTTAGCAGGGAAAAATAGGAGCATTACTGTTTTATTAATGTAATATTCATTGTAATGCTACCTATCATTTGTGTAAACAAGTATTCCTCTTTTGCAGTAAAGTTTTATGTATTTGCGAGATTTATCGGGTTTTTAATTCCTTTGCCTTCTAAGTTCTCTGGTTTATATGTTTTGACTGTGCTTAGTGTTGAAACGGCTCAATAGTACATAATCTTCATGCCAAGTGACTGGGTTTAACCTGTCAGTCGAAACTCAGAAACATGGATTGTACTAAGGCATTTTTACTTACTAATTTCAGTGACCCAACACACAAATAATCAGATAATACTTACGAAAAAGTAAGGAATTTTGTTAAAATGTATGAAACTCAGGCATGCAGGCACAATCTGGGTTTCCCTAAGCCTCCTTAGGCTGAAAAGCATTCAGTTTTATAACTCCGAGCGCGCAGGCACAATTCGGGTTAACATTGAGTATTCTAAAAGATCATTGGGAAATAGATAAAGACGGACTTATGCTTTGTACAAAAATAGACAGATAAAACAGTAACGCATGAATTCTGACAACTTTATTTCATGACCTCAAAGATGTTTACATAAAAATTGAACTAAGTATAGAAGAGACGTAACTTCTGGATGCTCAAGGGTCTCTTTGTCTCTTCTAGTTCGACATCTATCTTTCTCTTTCTTTTGCGATTCAGACGTTTGGTATCATCTTCCGTGTCTCGAATATCTACAAGATAGTAAGATCCATTTTTCATAGCCTTGCTAATGACAAATGGTCCCTCCCAAACTAGGGCTAATTTGTGCTTCCTTTCCTGCACCAATCTTAGCACTAGGTCGCCTTCCTTGAAAGAACGATGCCTGATTTTTCGACTATGGTATCGTCGTAATCCTTGCTGATAAATTGCGGATCTTTGAAGCACAAGATCTCGTTCTTCTTTTAAAAGATCGAAGACATCCTATCGTGCGTTTTGGGCATCTAAGTCATTGTAAGCCTGCACTCTTGGGCTATCATGGAGCATGTCCGTTGGAAGTACTGCTTCCGGGCCATAAACCAGAAAAAATGGTGTTTGTCCAGTTGATCCATTTGGCGTCGTTCGAATACTCCAAAGCACGGAAGGCAACTCTTCTACCCATACTCCAGCTGCTGTATGAAGAGGAGATTCGAGTCTTGGGCGTATTCCCTGCAGGATTAAGCTATTCATTCTTTCAACCTGCCCATTGGATTGTGGGTGTGCCACAGACGCAAGATCTAGGCGTATTCCCGTCTGTCGGCAATATTTTGCCAACTCTCCAATAGAGAAATTTGTCCCGTTGTCCGTGATTATTCTGTATGGAACGCCGTATCTCATGACTAAGTCCATGATGAAATTTCTTGCAGTTGCACCATCAAGTTTTTTGATGGGTTTCGCCTCCACCCACTTGGTATACTTATCTACTGCAACCAGTAGATGTGTAAGTACGCCTCTTGCAGTTTTGAATGGTCCCATGATATCTAGCCCCCGGACCGCGAACGGCCATGTTATATGGATAGTTTTGAGTGCTTGAGCTGGCATATTCGTCTGCTTGGCGTAATACTGACATCCAACACATGTGTTTACTATGTGTTTGGCATCTGTCTTGGCTGTGAGCCAAAAAAACCTTGCACGGAATGCTGTTTTGACTATGATTTTTGATTGAGCATGATGTCCACAATCTCCTGCGTGGATTTCTTGCAAGATTTCTCGGCATTCCTCTGGCGAAATACATCGCTGAAAAATTCAGATAGTGTTGCGTTTATATAGGCAACCATTGATTACCGTGTATCCTTTGCTTCGGCGTTGTATCTTCCTTTGCAAGACCTCGTCTGCTCCATCCGGGAACTTATGATCTACTAAGAAGTTTAATTATGGAATTGTCCAATCCGGGTTAACGAGCAGGACCTCGATTGACTCGGAAACGAGAGGATAATCAACATCTCCACCTTTGATCGATGGTTCGTGCAAGTGTTGGAGAAACGCACCAGTTGGTAGGGTTTTCACTCTTTCCGATCCCATGCGGGCTAATGCATCCGCGTTCCAATTTTATTCCCTTTTGATATGAAGTACTTCAAATCCAAGGAAGCAAATGGCAAACTCGTCCACAGTTCTCCGATATTCGGCCATTATGGGGCTTTTAGCATCCCATGTTTGGTTTAGCTGATGCTACACGAAGTCCGAGTCACCGTAACAAAGGATACGTTTGACACAAATTTCTTTTGCAATATGCAAGCCATGAAGCAGAGCTTCGTATTCTGCCACATTGTTGCTGGCGTTGAAGTGTATTTGTAATACATACTCCATAATGTCACCTTTTGGAGATTTAAGCACTACACCAGCTCCGGCGCCTTCTTTCATCTAGGATCCTTCAAAATGCATGATCCAGTATTCCGACTCTGGCATTGGTGTGTTTTCCGTTGCTTCTGTCCAATCAACGACAAAATCTGCCAACACCTGGGATTTAATTGCTGTCCTGGGTTGGTACTTAATGTCGAACGCAGCAAGCTCGATGCCCCATTTAGCAACTCGGCCTGTTGCGTCCGCATTGTTGATAATATCCCCTAGTGGTGCTTTGCTTACCACTGTTATGGAATGTCCTTGGAAATAATGGCGAAGTTTTCGAGATGCAAAAAACACGCCATATGCCAGCTTTTGATAATGTGGGTACCTTTTCTTTGACTCGGAGAATACTTCACTAACATAGTACACTGGATGCTGATCTGGTATACTTTGTTCATCCTTCCGCCTTTCCACAATTATCACCGCGCTAATAACCCTGTTTGTTACTGTAAGATACAGTAACATGGGTTCTTCGTCTTTTGGGGATGCCAAAATCGGAGCTTTCATCAAGGCTTGTTTCAACTGGGTTAGTGCTTTCTCCGCCTCTTCTGTCCATTCAAATTTGCCGGATTTCTTCAACAACTTGTATAATGGCAAAGCTTTGTCTCCCAGACGGCTTATGAACCTGCTGACCGCGGCTGCAGAACCCGTCAATCTTTGGACATATTTTAGGCACGTAGGCTTTGTGATGTTCAAGATTGCCTTGATCTTTTCCGGGTTTACTTCTATTCCTCTGTGAGTAATGATAGAACCCAGAAGCTTTCCCGAGGGAACCCCAAACACATTAATGGATTCACCTTCATTTTATAAGTGCGTAATTTTTTGAAGGTTTCTCGTAGATCTTCAAGGAGTGTGTCCTTTTCTTTGGAAACTACGGCAATGTCATCCACGTAAACATGGACATTTTTGCCAATTTGACTATGCAAACAACGTTGCATGCAACGCTGGTAAGTAGCACTTGCGTCCTTCAGGCCGAAAGGCATGATTATGTAATAGTATGTTCCATACGGGGTTATGAAGGAAGTTTTGATTTGATCTTTTTCCTTCATACGTATTTGATGGTACCCGGAATAAGCATCCAAAAAGCATAAAAGCTCAGAGCCAGCAGTGCCATGTATTATTTGATCGATTCACGGTAGCGCGAACCTATCTTTTGGACACAATTTGTTCAAGCCGGTGTAATCTATACACATCCTAAGAACAATAATGTCTTTCTTCGGTACTAATACTAGGTTCGCAGACCAATCAGTATGTATAACTTCCCGGCTAAAATCAATTGCTAAAAGCTGGATAATTTCCTTGCTATAGCCTTCGTCTTCTTCCATCAAAACGACGGAGACCTTGTTTGACGGGTTTTGAACCTGGAATCACCTTCAATTGATGTTCAGGAAGTTCCCTATGTACTCCCGGCATGTCCGCAGGACACCAGGCAAAAATATCCCAGTTCTCACGGAGGAACTTGATGAGCGTGCCTTCCTATTTTTCGGTCATCCCAGTTCCTACTACGACAAATTTTGTCGGATCTTTGGGTTCTAGGATAACCCGTCTCATGTTTTACGATGACATGAAGCTATCTGCCGGCTTTCGACTCTCTTTTCCTGCCGGCATTTCTGTCGGCGATACTTCCGTTGCCAGCTCTTTCAATTCCTCCTTTGCTATCACTTGTTCGGCGCGGAGGGCGTTTCCTTTTTCAAGCTCGTTTGCCAATTTGAAGTCTCCTGAGATGGTAATTACTGCTCCCTTTGGCCCTGGCATCTTGAACTTGTTATAAATATAACATGATCTTTCCATGAATTTGGCGAAAGCTGGACGTCCGAGTATTGCATGGTATACACTTTCGAACGACACCACCTCGAATGAGATTTTTTCCTGTCGGAAGTGTTCTCTATCTCCAAAGGTTACATCTAGGGAAATTTCTCCTAGGGAATCTGCTTGTCTGCCAGGAACAATGCCGTGGAAACGTATGTTGCTGTTATTGAGCTGGGTCTCGGAGATTCGCAGATGCTTCAGTGTATCTAGATACATAATATTGATGCTAGATCCTCCATCCACCAGCACTCTTTTCAGCCTGGTGTTTTGAACAATAGGGCTTATGATAAGAGCTTGCGTGCCGGGTTCTCGGATGTTTCCGGGATGATCTGACTTATCCGAGGTAATTGGCGTACTGGAATACTTCAAGAATTTGGGCGTTGGTGGAACAACCACGTTAATTTTTCGAAGTGTTCGCTTTTCCTGTTTTGCTGAGGGAGTTCCCAGGAAAGTTAGGTTGCATTTTCCATCGACTCTCGGGAATTTTGGCTCGCCTTTTCGCTGTTGTTCCTGGATTTTTTCATCAGTGTCCGATTCACTGTCTTCTTTCTCAGCTTTTGGCTTTTGCTTGTTGAGGCAACACTACGCATTTGTATGGGTAGGCTTCCCAAATTGGGAATGGTGGACACAGTTTTCTGACTTAATTTTTTCACACTCTTCCTTTAAGTAGGAGATAGGTTATGTGTTTCTTCCTTTCCATTTGCCGCCAGAGTCCTTTACAAAGGTTAGATTTACTTCTTTGGGTTTCGTTTGTGCTTCTGGAGTGGCCTTCTTTTCAGAATGAGGCGTCTTTTTGGCCTGAACCAAAGCATCGATATTTCCACCTCTCGCTCTGATGTCATCTTTGGCCGATGCATGCTCATTGGCGGTAGTAAGCATAGATCCGAGATCTTTGTGTTCTTTTGAACCAACCATGAACGGTACAAGGCCGGGTTTTAATCCATTGATGAAAGCATGCATTGCTTGTACATCACTTACTCCATAGCAACTATTCTTCATTGATGTACATCTTGATATAAAGTCGACATACGACTCGTCTTCAAACTGGACGTAGCGATTTAGCTGGTTGATGCTCTTAGGGCATTTGTACGTACCCCGAAAGTGCTGAGCGAATACTCTAGCCATATCATCCCAGATATCCACAGTTCTTGACGGAAACCCTTTGATCCAATCTCTTGCTCCATCCAGCAACATTAAGGGGATAAATTTCACTGCTTCCAGGTTTGTCCCTTTGTTGATCTGAACGACGGTATAGTAATCTGAAAGCCATGTATCCGGGTTTGTACTTCTGGTGTACTTTTGGTAAGTTGGACCAACTTTGGCAAAGCCAGAATGTAGGGTTATTCTTCGGATCCTGTCAGTGAAACACTTAGGTCCAAAGTATAGATCATCTCTTTCCGCCTTATCGATGTGTGCGGAATATCTGCCGGCTGAATGGACAGAGGGGGATCTGCTTCTTTCTTGTCCATTGTTGCACGAATACGCTTTTCCGGGATTATCCCTATTTCGTCCGTTATCGTGTCCTTTGGAATGAGGCGGAGTTCTACTCTTTGGCCTTTCTTTGTTCCCAGGAGGAGTACGGGATCTCTCATGCCTGTGAGGATTTTCATATCTTCCGGCTTTTTCAGCTGGGCGTCTCGGAGGCGGCATCATTTTTTCGTCTTTCCGTTTCTGTTCCTCCCGATCTTTATGATCACGGGGTTTATTTCCGCCTTTCGGCATATGGGATCCCGTTTCTGGACGCTTCATCCCTATTGTCCGGGATTTTCTTCTCTGTAACATCCCAAGTATGAAAAATAGCCATTAAAATGTTTGCTCTCTGTTATTTTATGTTTTGCATCATGGCATCATGTTCATTGCATTTGTTTTGCTTGTTTTCCTTTTGTTTTCCTCTGTTTTCATTTGTTTTCCAATTGTTTTCCTTTGTTTTCCTTTATTTTATATTTGAATTTCAAACCAAAATTCAAACATTTTGTTTCATCCTTGTGATGTTACAATTTCCAAAATGATATTTCAAATCAAAACAATCAATTGTTTCCATTAAAGTGTGATTCCAAAACTGTTGTTTTGTTTCTAACAAAAATTCATTTAATATCAAACCCTTTTCAAATTCAATTATGATTTTCTTCCAAACAACAACCATGTTGAAATTATGAAAATTGCAAAACAAATCAATCAATTGTTTCCATCAAACCATAAGGTTCAAACCATTCAAATTATGGCTTTTAATAATTCACTTAATCTAAACTTAATTCAAATTGCTTCCAAATTCAAATCACATTCTTTCCAAAAAGCAACCTTTTGGAATTACTGATAATTACAACACATTTCTAATCCTTTTGTTTCAATTAAATTATAAGGGTCAAACTATTTAAGTGTTGTTTTTTTAATAAATCACTTAATCTCATTTTTCATTCAAAGTTCAACCAATTTGCAACCATCAAAATATTTTGGAATATTTGGAAACCCAAACTTGCACATGTTGCATTTTCCAATAAGGAGTTGTTACAAAAAGTTCCCTAAAAATTGCTAACCCAAAAACCTCTCTTTTCTCTCCTATTCAAATCAGCAAAAAAAAATAACAAAACAATTAATAAAAAGAAACAAGAGAGAGAGAGGGAGCAGCAAGGCCCAGCCCACCTTACCTTTTTCCCCCAGCCCGCTACCCCTTCAGTCGTCTTCTTCCTCGTACGGTCACCATCAAGCACCCCCACGTAGCAGCAGAGGGAGCAGCAACGGCTGCCACTCCTCCACCCCTCCCTATAACTCTAAGCCGAGTCCCCCTGCCCTAACCCTAACCCTACTTCCCTTCTCCCTCTTCTCCCCGCCTCCAATCTCTCCCTCCTCCCTCTGCTCTCTCCTCTAGAATCTCTGTCACCTCCCAACCGAATTTTCCCCCTTCCTCCCTCCGGTGATCATCGGAGCCCGAGCTCCCCTCCGGCCATGGCGAGGGCGGGAATGGAAAGCCCCCACCGCGGGCTTCCCCCTCCACTCCTCGGCGAGGGCCGGGAGGGCCGGATGCGCCGCCGCCGTCCTCCTCAAGTCGCCGACGCCCCCTGCACCAACCTGCCCCGATCGCCTCCGTTTCCGCTCGAGGTGAGCGCCGCCCTTCTTCTCCCTCTCGCTCCCTCACCTCTCTCCCCTCTCCCTTCCGACCGCATGCCACCCACAGCACCCCCGCAGAACACCACGGCGAGCACCGATCGCTGCCATCGCTGCCTTACTTTCTCTGTCGCGAGCGCTAGCAGAACGAAGTTCAGTTGCAGTTCAGAAAGTCCCGCGAAACAACACCTTAACCCCCCACAGATGCCTCTCCTATCACAACTCCAGCAGCCACCCCACTGGCTAGGGCCCTTGCGCGCGCACGGGAGGTCCCGAGTTCGAGTCCCCCTCCCACCAATTAACCAACCTTTTTATTTCTAATTGTTTGACACAGCACCTTCCCAGAAATCACATCCATGCCCCTGGTAATTAAATCTAGACCCCTGTAAAATTATTTCCAAGTCCCTAGTTCATAAAAAATGGCAGAATTACACCAAAACTTGTAAAATGCATAAGTAATTCATCCCAACTCCAAATTCAACATTTTTAATATGTTTTCTGTACCAAATTAAATGTTATATCCAAATATAAAATTTGTTTACTGTTTTGAATATTTTAAATTGGTGCAATATTTGAAATCTTGTTTAATTCACTTAATTTTGCAAAATTCATAACTTGGGCATAAAAATTCCAAATTCCACAAACTAAATATGTTTTCCAATCAACTTTTCATGTACTTTCCAAATATAAATTTTTTTAGCTGTTTTGAATAATTTAAATTGCTGAAAACAACTGTTTCTTAATTATTGCAATTAAAATTGCCAAAATAATAACTTGCTCATTTTAAATCCATTTTCCACAAATGAAATATGTTTTCCATGCAAAATTAAACCACCTTTTCAAATATAAAATTTGTTTCATGTTTTGAATAATTAAAATTGGTTAAATGATTTAAACCTTGTTTAATTCATTTAATATTGCTAAATTCATAACTTGGTCAAACTAAATTCTTTTGGGACATATAAAATATGATTTCAAACCATAAAAGTATAAAATTTTCAAATATGAACTTCATTCAATGTTTTGAACAAATAATATTCATACTTGAATTAAATTCAATTAAATCTTGTTTAAACTTCTTTACTTCCCAATTAAATCATTGTAATTCCTTTTTCAATAATTGAAACATGTAATCCACCTAAAATTTTGTGCTCTTTTCAAATATGAACTTTGTATTCTGTTTTGAACAATTAAAATTGATGAAAACAACAAATGTTTGTGTGACACCTTTAAGAAACCAAAATTCCTTAACTTAATAACTAAAATTTCAAAATGGGTAAACCTTATTTCCATTTGATTCTATTGTTGTTATTTTGCTGTTTTCCTCATCCATGCATCATGCTAATTCACCTACACATGATGATTAGTTGTAAAACAATTAATTCAACCATAATTCATGGGCTTTCCATACGCAATCCAAATTGCATGTGGGTCCATTTAATCATGTTATGTTACCATGTCAACTAGTTATTTTGATGCATCAATTAAATGGTCATGCATCATCCCATGTTTGTGCACTATGCCATGTTATTGATTGTTTGTTCTCTGTGTTGTTTGTTTGCTTCTTCTCGGATAAACGACGACGTTGAGACCGACGATACTTACGACACCCCTTCTAAGGACTTAGCTCAGTACCAGGCTACTGGGTTTGCAGGCAAGTATTCACTCACATGAACCATTGTGTTCCTTTCAACATTGGTTACCGATACTTTCCGTTGTCTATTTTGCTAGCCATATGTATCGTTGCTTGTTCTCCGAACCTATCACATGATTCCCTGAACCCTGATATTGCCTCACCTCCACTCCTATCACCCCATTGCTTGTGCCCGTGTCTCACTAGCATGCTTAGGTTTGTTTTGCTCGAGTCTGTTACCCGTTACTTTCTGTTACTACTCTATTATGTTCTGGGGCTCGAGGTTTAATCAATCAACCTGTTAATATTGTGGATAATAATAATTTGATGTTAAGGCACCGGCAGGAGGCCCTGCGTGGTTTTGAGGCCTGCTAGTGTCGACCCTAATAGGAAAAGGGTCTTGTCTACTGATCCATGATGAGCGCACTAACCGCATGTGGGAAGCGTGTATGGGCGCCCCCCCTCAATTTGATTCGATTCACATCTCGTCCAAATCGCCTCATTTAGTTCGGGTGTTCCATTTGCCGCATGCATGTTTTTGCGAGCCCAGGCCAGGGTGGAAACTTTTGTAGTCGGCATTTAGGGAGACACGTTCTTAGAGTGCTATGAGGGTCCCCTTTTCTTCGTGGGGCTCAATTAGCCGTGCGCTCACTGCACGGGGTTCTTTGGGCTTGATGCGGAGAAGAGTTGAGTTGTGTTGAGTGCCCCGCTTGGTGGGAAAGGCCTTCCCATCTGGCGGGTTATTCTTACGTGTACGGCCAAATTGGTGCACCCCTGCAGGGAAAATCTTCTCGAGAAGCCGTGTTTTCCGCGGTTATGGACTACTTGGTGAAAGTACTGGCTAACAAGTACTCAGGACAACTTAAACCTAATGATTAACAACCTTACACCCAATGATTTAACAACTTGACTAGTAATAGGCTTATTGACACAATAATCTGAACTATCATTAATTCAACTGTGTGAGTTATCCTCGGATTGCTTCTTTGGATAAGGGGCGAGGTCCAGGATGGGTTTGTTTGGTGGTTAGTTATAGTTGGTTACGATACGCGATCTTATCTCCTTTCTGTTAGCCGGAAGTTGTAGTATGTTTCTGTAGTGGGTTAGCGCAGCCAGTTGCAGCATCTTTATATCCCCTTTCCTCCGTTGAACCCAAAGCATCTGGGCTTGGTGTTGACGGGTTACACTTTGGTGAACTGTGAGTCTTGCTTGCCAGTACGTTTATGTACTGACCCCTTTGGGGCTGTGGTTTCCGCAGACTACGTTTCCGAGGATCCCCATGGTGGCTACGACGTGGAGTATGACGAGACTGCTGACGAGTAGATAGCGGACCGGGGCAGGATCCGAGACTTCGTGGATGGGCTCCGTCTTTTCGTTTCCGGCCTCTTAGGCCTATTTGGATCTTGTCTGTACTCAGACCTTTTGAATGCTTCCGCTGTGATGTAATGATGTTATGTTGGGACATGTGTCCTCTGGATGAATGTATCTGCTATCTCTGCTCTAATGAGAGCTATTTGCAACTTATTTCAATCTTTTGTGTCGTAGAGGTCTGTTGTGATATCACTTGTTCAGATGCCGTTGACGTACCATGTGTGTAAGTTTTGAAGTACGTCAACGGAAGTATCTGGATTTCTACGGGATGGTTTGCGCAGACGCTGAATAGTAAGAAAATGGTTGTCACACGTTTACGTGTTGGCCTGCTCATATTGAGATGCGGGTGCCGGTATGCCCCGTAAGCCATTTACCTACTGTTTAACGGACTGTGAGTATCCCCTAGAAGTCCGGGTGCGACAAATGGTATCAGAGCCAGTCTGCCTGTAGGATCCCTTTTACTGGTCGCAGTTGAGTCTAGAAACTATTTTGTAGCTATATAGGAAAAATGAAACGTGAGAGTAGGAATTCTGTTCTTTTTCTTCTTTCCCCACCCACCCTCCCTTTTCTGGTAAGGAAGTGCAACGTTGTTTTCTCTTCTCATCTAAACTTTCAAGTTAGGTTTTCACGAATTCTGGTTTCTCTAGGATGGTTATATCTACTAGACCATAGGAATGGAGGTGGTTGTGACATGATTTATCATGTTGCCTACTCACGATTGAGAACGGAGGCGTGTAAGCCCCGGAAGCAGATCCTCTATTCCTTAAGCAGTAGATATTGATCCTTTAGAAGCCCGGATGGGTTTTCCGTAGTACCTCAGGAGTTTTGGTCTCGTGTTTCCCGAATGTTGCTTCGATATCCTGTTCTTCTCAACATCCTTTTCGTCCGTTGGAACCTTGTTGTTATTTTCCACTTCAATTCTTCTACCGGCGTCTAATCAAAACTTCCCAAATATCAAGTCTATCTGGCCAGAAAGGTTGTGGTTGTTGATTTTAGTATGCCTCCTACCTACTGAACGGTCAGGCAGCTTCGTGGTGGGAAAACTACCAGGCTATGAGAGCTGGCATTCCTATCACCTGGGGTTGTTTCGATGAAGCATTCCTGAAGCATCACATTCCAGATAGTCTATTCTACAAATGAATCAAGTTCTATTCAGCTATACACCCTCAATACGAAACCTCTACCTTTACTCGAAAATGTTCCGGTGGTTTCCAAATTCCCTGACGTCTTTCCAGAAGAGTTACCAGGAATGCCTATCATCTTGAAATTCCAGAAAAACTATCCAAGGTGCACGATGTGTTTCACGTGTCACAGCTCAAGAGGATCTTCCCAAGAAGTATCCGGACCTTTTCTTTTCTCAGTAGGAATCTCGGGGCGCGATTCCTTCAAGGGGGGGCGTTTTGTAACATCCCAAGTATGAAAAATAGCCATTAGAATGTTTGCTCTCTGTTATTTTATGTTTTGCATCATGGCATCATGTTCATTGCATTTGTTTTGCTTGTTTTCCTTTTGTTTTCCTCTGTTTTCATTTGTATTCCAATTGTTTTCCTTTGTTTTCCTTTATTTTATATTTGAATTTCAAACCAAAATTCAAACCTTTTGTTTCATCCTTGTGATGTTACAATTTCCAAAATGATATTTCAAATCAAAACAATCAATTGTTTCCATTAAAGTGTGATTCCAAAACTGTTGTTTTGTTTCTAACAAAAATTCATTTATTATGAAACCCTTTTCAAATTCAATTATGATTTTCTTCCAAACAACAACCATGTTGAAATTATGAAAATTGCAAAACAAATCAATCAATTGTTTCCATCAAACCATAAGGTTCAAACCATTAAAATTATGGCTTTTAATAATTCACTTAATCCAAACTTAATTCAAATTGCTTCCAAATTCAAATCACATTGTTTCCAAAAAGCAACCTTTTGGAATTAATGATAATTACAACACATTTCTAATCCTTTTGTTTCAATTAAATTATAAGGGTCAAACTATTTAAGTGTTGTTTTTTTAATAAATCACTTAATCTCATTTTTCATTCAAAGTTCAACCAATTTGCAACCATCAAAATATTTTGAAATATTTGGAAACCCAAACTTGCACATGTTGCATTTTCCAATAAGGAGTTGTTACAAAAAGTTCCCTAAAAATTTCTAACCCAAAAACCTCTCTTTTCTCTTCTATTCAAATCAGCAAAAATAAATAAATAACAAAACAATTAATAAAAAGAAACAAGAGAGAGAGGGAGCAGCAAGGCCCAGCCCACCTTACCTTTTTCCCCCAGCCCGCTACCCCTTCAGTCGTCTTCTTCCTCGTACGGTCACCATCCAGCACCCCCACGTAGCAGCAGAGGGAGCAGCAACGGCTGCCACTCCTCCACCCCTCCCTATAACTCTAAGCCGAGTCCCCCTGCCCTAACCCTAACCCTACTTCCCTTCTCCCTCTTCTCCCCGCCTCCAATCTCTCCCTCCTCCCTCTGCTCTCTCCTCTATGAATCTCTGTCACCTCCCAACCGAATTTTCCCCTTCCTCCCTCCGGTGATCATCGGAGCCCGAGCTCCCCTCCGGCCATGGCGAGGGCGGGAATGGAAAGCCCCCACCGCGGGCTTCCCCCTCCACTCATCGGCGAGGGCCGGGAGGGCCGGATGCGCCGCCGCCGTCCTCCTCAAGTCGCCGACGCCCCCTGCACCAACCTGCCCCGATCGCCTCCGTTTCCGCTCGAGGTGAGCGCCGCCCTTCTTCTCCCTCTCGCTCCCTCACCTCTCTCCCCTCTCCTTCCGACCGCATGCCACCCACAGCGCCCCCGCAGAACACCACGGCGAGCACCGATCGCTGCCATCGCTGCCTTACTTTCTCTGTCGCGAGCGCTAGCAGAACGAAGTTCAGTTGCAGTTCAGAAAGTCCCGCGAAACAACACCTTAACCCCCCACAGATGCCTCTCCTATCACAACTCCAGCAGCCACCCCACTGGCTAGGGCCCTTGCGCGCGCACGGGAGGTCCCGAGTTCGAGTCCCCCTCCCACCAATTAACCAACCTTTTTATTTCTAATTGTTTGACACAGCACCTTCCCAGAAATCACATCCATGCCCCTGGTAATTAAATCTAGACCCCTGTAAAATTATTTCCAAGTCCCTAGTTCATAAAAAATGGCAGAATTACACCAAAACTTGTAAAATGCATAAGTAATTCATCCCAACTCCAAATTCAACATTTTTAATATGTTTTCTGTACCAAATTAAATGTTCTATCCAAATATAAAATTTGTTTACTGTTTTGAATATTTTAAATTGGTGCAATATTTGAAATCTTGTTTAATTCACTTAATTTTGCAAAATTCATAACTTGGGCATAAAAATTCCAAATTCCACAAACTAAATATGTTTTCCAATCAACTTTTCATGTACTTTCCAAATATAAATTTTGTTTGCTGTTTTGAATAATTTAAATTGCTGAAAACAACTGTTTCTCAATTATTGCATTTAAAATTGCCAAAATAATAACTTGCTCATTTTAAATCCATTTTCCACAAATGAAATATGTTTTCCATGCAAAATTAAACCACCTTTTCAAATATAAAATTTGTTTCATGTTTTGAATAATTAAAATTGGTTAAATGATTTAAACCTTGTTTAATTCATTTAATATTGCTAAATTCATAACTTGGTCAAACTAAATTCTTTTGGGACATATAAAATATGATTTCAAACCATAAAAGTATAAAATTTTCAAATATGAACTTCATTCAATGTTTTGAACAAATAATATTCATACTTGAATTAAATTCAATTAAATCTTGTTTAAACTTGTTTACTTCCCAATTAAATCATTGTAATTCCTTTTTCAATAATTGAAACATGTAATCCACCTAAAATTTTGTGCTCTTTTCAAATATGAACTTTGTATTCTGTTTTGAACAATTAAAATTGATGAAAACAACAAATGTTTGTGTGACACCTTTAAGAAACCAAAATTCCTTAACTTAATAACTAAAATTTCAAAATGGGTAAACCTTATTTCCATTTGATTCTATTGTTGTTATTTTGCTGTTTTCCTCATCCATGCATCATGCTAATTCACCTACACATGATGATTAGTTGTAAAACAATTAATTCAACCATAATTCATGGGCTTTCCATACGCAATCCAAATTGCATGTGGGTCCATTTAATCATGTTATGTTACCATGTCAACTAGTTATTTTGATGCATCAATTAAATGGTCATGCATCATCCCATGTTTGTGCACTATGCCATGTTATTGATTGTTTGTTCTCTGTGTTGTTTGTTTGCTTCTTCTCGGATAAACGACGACGTATAGACCGACGATACTTACGACACCCCTTCTAAGGACTTAGCTCAGTACCAGGCTACTGGGTTTGCAGGCAAGTATTCACTCACATGAACCATTGTGTTCCTTTCAACATTGGTTACCGATACTTTCCGTTGTCTATTTTGCTAGCCATATGTATCGTTGCTTGTTCTCCGAACCTATCACATGATTCCCTGAACCCTGATATTGCCTCACCTCCACTCCTATCACCCCATTGCTTGTGCCCGTGTCTCACTAGCATGCTTAGGGTTGTTTTGCTCGAGTCTGTTACCCGTTACTTTCTGTTACTACTCTATTATGTTCTGGGGCTCGAGGTTTAATCAATCAACCTGTTAATATTGTGGATAATAATAATTTGATGTTAAGGCACCGGCAGGAGGCCCTGCGTGGTTTTGAGGCCTGCTAGTGTCGACCCTAATAGGAAAAGGGTCTTGTCTACTGATCCATGATGAGCGCACTAACCGCATGTGGGAAGCGTGTATGGGCGCCCCCCTCAATTTGATTCGATTCGCATCTCGTCCAAATCACCTCATTTAGTTCGGGTGTTCCATTTGCCGCATGCATGTTTTTGCGAGCCCAGACCAGGGTGGAAACTTTTGTAGTCGGCATTTAGGGAGACACGTTCTTAGAGTGCTATGAGGGTCCCCTTTTCTTCGTGGGGCTCGATTAGCCGTGCGCTCACTGCACGGGGTTCTTTGGGCTTGATGCGGAGAAGAGTGAGTTGTGTTGAGTGCCCGCTTGGTGGGTAAGGGCCTTCCCATCTGGCGGGTTATTCTTACGTGTACGGCCAAATTGGTGCACCCTTGCAGGGAAAATCTTCTCGAGAAGCCGTGTTTTCTGCGGTTATGGACTACTTGGTGAAAGTACTGGCTAACAAGTACTCAGGACAACTTAAACCTAATGATTAACAACCTTACACCCAATGATTTAACAACTTGACTAGTAATAGGCTTATTGACACAATAATCTGAACATCATTAATTCAATTGTGTGAGTTATCCTCGGGATTGCTGCTTTGGATAAGGGGGCGAGGTTCCAGGATGGGTTTGTTTGGTGGTTAGTTATAGTTGGTTACGTACGCGATCTTATCTCCTTTCTGTTAGCCGAAGTTGTAGTATGTTTCTGTAGTGGGTTAGTGCAGCCAGTTGCAGCATCTTTATATCCCCTTTCCTCCGTTGAACCCAAAGCATCTGGGCTTGGTGTTGACGGGTTACACTTTGGTGAACTGTGAGTCTTGCTTGCCAGTACGTTTATGTACTGACCCCTTTGGGGCTGTGGTTTCCGCAGACTACGTTTCCGAGGATCCCATGGTGCGTACGACGTGGAGTATGACGAGACTGCTGACGAGTAGATAGCGGACCCGGGCAGGATCCGAGACTTCGTGGATGGGCTCCGTCTTTTCGTTTCCGGCCTCTTAGGCCTATTTGGATCTTGTCTGTACTCAGACCTTTTGAATGCTTCCGCTGTGATGTAATGATGTTATGTTGGGACATGTGTCCTATGGATGAATGTATTTGCTATCTCTGCTCTAATGAGAGCTATTTGCAACTTATTTCAATCTTTTGTGTCGTAGAGATCTGTTGTGATATCACTTGTTCAAATGCCATTGACGTACCATGTGTGTATGTTTTGAAGTACGTCAACGGAAGTATCTGGATTTCTACGGGATGGTTTGCGCAGACGCTGAATAGTAAGAAAATGGTTGTCACACGTTTACGTGTTGGCCTGCTCATATTGAGATGCGGGTGCCGGTATGCCCCGTAAGCCATTTACCTACTGTTTAACGGACTGTGAGTATCCCCTAGAAGTCCGGGTGCGACATTCTCCTTCTTAGGATCTCCCTTCTTTTCCTTACAATCGCCTGAATCTCCAGGTTCGCCAGGTCCAGGTGCTCCAGCGGCACAAGTGGCAGTTTTGCATAGGGCCAAGTCGTCGTGCAACTTCCCTGATCTTGCCTGTCCTCGCTGTTGCTGTTGCAATGCCCAGGAAAGAATACACTCCCTAAAGTTTTTTGTCTTTGGAGTACAGATCATCATTAAGGATGGCGAACGCGGCTTCCGCGTTTTCAGCTGCGGTTTTATAGATTCGTTCGCCCTTGGCATTTACGCCGTTAACCTGTCTTTGCCAAGAAGGGTTTTGCAACCGTTCCTTTGCTGATAGCACATCCGGCCTTGCGATTCCGGGTAATCTCGTGGGTTTTATCCCGGACATATTCTGTCTTTCGAATTCTTCAATTTCCTCCTGCTTTGCTTTTACTGTAGCTTGGGCTTTGAGGAGGTTTTCTTGCGATCAGAATAGTTGTTGCTGCTTCTGCATAAGGGCTTGCCTTCTGGCTTCTAGCACTTCTGGTGCCTTGTACAGTCCAACCGGGGTTTTGATGTCGTCCTGTTCCGACATTTCAGGAACATGGATTTCTTTCTTTTTCTTCTCCACATGTGTGACTCCGCTTGCTCCTCCTGCTTCCAGTTTTGGTTAGCATTATCTGCCAATTTTTTCTTCTGGAGCTTGTACTAGAGTTTCTTGGCAGTCTTCTTTTTCTTCTTGGAAGAGGGAGTCTTTTTGCCAGTTTCTTCTTCTGTCAATTCCTTGACATCAGGATATATGGGACTGGTTTCGCTGGCCTCTCTTTTCTCGTCTGGTGGAGGTGTTCTGGGGTCTTCCTCTCCTTCGGGATCCGAGTTTTCAGTCCGTTTTGCCATAAGTACTTCATGGAATCTCCTCTTCATAGATTTAACCTTTCTTTCGAAAGCGTCTTCATCTTCTGAATCTATGTCTTCGGATCCCGGTTCCGAATCCAATCTTGCCTATATGGCAGCTAGTACAGAGTCGGCTTCCGAGTTAGTCGTCTCATTGACGAGTGTCGGATCTTCCACTTGTTCTGTGGGATTGTTGTTTTATGCTTCTTCCACGGGATTGCTTACTTCCGTGTTTTCAGCGACCTCGGACTGCACCATGCCAATGAAGTAAGATCTGATTGCAGGCATCTCCGAAGAGGCAGCAAATTCAGAGTTTTGATGATTTGAGCAGAATCTGGTATCATAGTTTTCTTCAACTGGGTAAAGGGCGGATGGGATAAATTTGCTTCCACCACAGAATCCCATTACTTCTGCAGTTAGTCCGATAAAGATGTTTGCAGATCCAATTGGTAAAACACAGACACTTACTAGATGATTCCGTGCTGACATATACGATCCGTTGTCGAGGAAGCGCCCGACGTCGTTATCGAATTCCAGACTTCCGACAGTTATGGTACTGCCGATTCCGCCGAGTATCCCCGATCGAAACATAACGCCTGATGTCGCTGCACCCACGGTGGGCGCCAACTGTCGAGACATCATAGTACAGTTCATAGACGGGGGTGCCATGAGTCTACGGGTAGAGACGTGTGGTGGTGTGGTAGTAAGACAACCGGAGACACCAAATTTACCCAGGTTTGGTACGGCGCAACTAGGCGACGTTCATACTCCTGCAATCTCATTAAATCGGGGTTGAAGCCTGAAGTATACAAAGTACAATGTGAGTAGGGTTTCGCTAACTCGGCGAGGATCAACTTCTCGGCGAGTTGTCTTCTAGCTAATTGTCTATATCTTTCTTCTCTCCCATCCGGCTTTATATAGATAGCCGGGTTAGGGCTAACAGAAAGGAAACCTAGAAGACTACGAAAAGTATCTAACTTGGAAAGTAAGGAATCCGTCTTCTCCTCCAAGCCGCACCACTTTGGGACGTGGTCCGGGTTCTTCTAGAATCCGGCTTCCTGCGCATCAGCTTACTGGGCCGCCTAATGAACTATGATCCATCACCAAAAGGCCACCCTGGCAATCCGGCTCTTTAGGACAATGCCGGATATAGCCCTATTAGTATATATCCGACAGTAGGTTCATGTCTCCTCTGTGCCTGGGCACAAGGGACAAAAAGGTCTAAGGATGAGGATGTGCTGTTACTACTACAAGTAAAATATCAGTTTTGTGTCTCTTTATCAATGTGCTTCGGCCCTCTCTTAGTATGCAATAGGATTACCGAGGGCAATGCTCAAGTGATTAGCTATCAGGTGAATAGCCACCCATACACCAAGAGTACTATCTTACTGATGGCATCTATCCTCCATGGTCTACATTTGTGAATACAATCCGCAATCCCGAAAGAGAGAAGAATCGTAGGTTTTCTCAACAACAAGAGGCTGCTAGGAAGTATGTAGAGAGAGAATTTGATGTGCTCCAATCGCGTTGGGATATTGTTAGCCACCATGCTTGAATATAGGATAACGGAACGCTGTGCGAGGTTATGACTTCTTGTGTGATCATGCACAAAATGATAGTCGAGGATGAGCGCCATGAACTCATCTTTGACCAAGGCTAGCAAATTTCAGTGTGAACTAGTTGTCCCAGCTCCTGGACTGTCAACATTTTAGGAGTATATGTAATTGCAACATGAGATTTGTAATCAAGGCACCCACAACTCTCTTCAGGACGATTTGGTTGAGCATATGTGGACTTTCCTAGGAAATCAATAGCTATTTTATCTCTAATTTGTTTATTTGATGTTGAACTATTTATTTTGTATTGTAACAACCTATTTTCACTTTTGAACTATTTAATTTGTATTGTAACAATTTACTTATATTATTAAACTATTTGATTTGCAAAAAGGATAGTAACAAGGAAAAAAAAAGAACCAAATGACTACCGGGTCAAATTTCGGGTGGGCCGTTGGGATGCGTCCATCCTAGATTCATTGTCCGGGCCTTTTTCTATCCATGGACCGTCCTAAACGGATCAAAAGCGGACCAAGATCAATCTGATTTGGGAGGGGCACCACATTCAACCCGAGTTCGGATGGCAATGGGTACCCGATACAAGCAAACCCGACGGGTACCCGCATTAAATTGGGAGGGTTTGTTTGAGGGAATAAACCGCGGGTCTAATTATTGGTAAAGTCTTCGACCCTTCGGGTCTAGAGGAGGCGGGTCTCGAGGTGGCAAACCCGTACCCTCTAACCCGCAGACCCGCCAAACCCACTAATCCCATATCTCCTACTAATCCTAACCCTTACTAATCCCCATCGCCACCGTCCACCAACCTCGCCCCGACACCTCCCCTGGGCCATGTCCCCATTCCGCAACTCCCCATCGTCACCACTCACCAGCCTACCAACCCTGACCCCTCCGACTTTGGCCCTTCCCAATCCCACTCACCTCTTTGTTCTTCCCCTTCCTCTCGCCTTCCTTTGTCCCTTGAGCTATCGAGCTCGACTGCTTGAGCACTCGAGCAGCTCCCACCATACCACCGCGCCAGTAGACGCCTCCTCATCCCATCTTGCATCGTTGCCGCCTTGCATCTTGTGTCGCCGCCGCCTCTCATCTAGCGCGTCTGCGCTCCCTCCTGCCCTCTACTGCCTCTCGCGCAAATGTGGCCCCATGCAGAACGACGCGGGTCCCCATCGGGTCTTGTCGACCCAACGGTGGCGGGTGGTGGAGTTCTAGACTCGCCGGTGGGTATAGGAGCGGGTAGCGGGGGCAGGAAGAACGATTGCGGTATGGGGTGCCAAACCCAGCCCCAAACGCGGTAGGTGCCATCTGTAAACCCGAGTGGTTGATTCAGAATTTAGGATGAATATAATGAGGACAAAATTTCGGAAAAAATGGACATGTGATTGGGAGCAAACCCAACTCCCCCCCCAAACGGTCCGTTTTGGTCCCTGCAGACCGAAATGGTTAAAAAATACCCATTCCAACGCCTCCCCTCAAACGGACCAAGGGGAGGATAGGCCGAGTTTCCCCCAAATGTGGCCCAAGTTTGGTCCATGTTTGGGGTGGTCCGCGGACACAGAAGTGTCCCTCCTGGCCCGCCCGTCAGACAGATAGGATCCACTGTCCCAAACCCTTGCCACCGCCCCCTTTGCTCCCAACCCTCGCCACCTCTGCCACGGTAGACACCGACCGTCAGTTGACGGGGATGACGAAGCCGAAGAGCACCACCGCGCCCAATCCAACCCAGAAGGCGTCACCCACAGCGGAGTCGAAGAAGCGCCAGAGTCGGCGGGTGAGGCAGAAGATGTCTTTGAAGGAGCAAAAGACCGCCGCCGCCGTGACCCTCCTCCTCACCCAACTGCAGGCCACCGCGGCGTGTCTGGCCAACGGCAGCACCACCGCCGCTCCCATGAGATCCATCATGATGCAGGGGAGACCTACGGCGTCATCATGCCCACGTCCCTCCGTTCGTGCGTGTCGGTGCCTTCGTCGAGTTCGGTTGCTTCCGCGGCCAGGCCGCCACGCTCGGGCTCACTTGGGCTATCGACGGCCACTCCGCCGTGTGTATTCCCGACCACGCCGCAGATTGGGCCGACTATGTCGCGGCTCGGGCTGTCATCGGCGGACACGTCGCCGAAGATCACATCCCAGCCCCTTCCGACTACGCCACCGCACATCGACCTCAACGTGACCTCGGTGTTGCTTGATGCGACTCCTAGGACCAACGACGTCCCGGTGATCTACAGCAAGGCACCGCGACCGGTGCCTGCGGGCAACATGCCCAATGGATGGCAGTTGTTCGAGGATATGCCTTCCATGGCCGATCATGATATCCACCTGCACGGCATAGGCATCGAAGATCTCGAGACCCAGCCGAATGCCCACTCTGAGCCATTCCCATCAACGGGGCGTGATGACCCACAAGTATATGGGGTGTATCGTAGTATTTTCGATAAATACGAGTGTCGAACCCAACGAGGAGAAAAAGGTGTTGACAAGCAGGTTGGATAGAGGATTCACTGTAAACACTAGCAAACGGGTTTTTGGAGGTTTTTGATATAGCAGATAAATACAGTGCGTGTAAATAAAGTGCGGTAAATAATATTGCAGCGAGTGTCCCAATCCTTTTGAGAGCAAAGACAAGCCGGTTGTATTACTTATGACTACTAAACGTTCTCGAGGACACACGGGAATTTCGTCAAGTGCTTTCGCTTCGTTATGGTTGATTAATATCCATTGGTTCGTGAAGTGTTGTGTAGGTAAACCTATGCTAATGCTCTGCCCAACGAGGACTAATACATACTTGTGATTATACCCCTCGTAAGCATCCGCACATACAAGAAAATAATTAAGATAAAACTAACCATAACCTTAAACTCCGGGATTCTACGCTCCCTCGTGCATTGGTTTCCTAACGGAGGTTTAGGTTTCGGTCACTTCGGCAAACCCACAATTAGTAGCCAAACACACAATGCATCCTCCTAGGCCCATAAAGGTGAAGTGTCATGTAGTCGACGTTCACATGACACCACCAGAAGAATAGCACCACAACTTAAATACCGAACCACAAGATATTACTTCAATATAACTTCACTACTGACATCATGACTTCTCCCATGTCCTCAAGAACTAAACGAACTACTCACAAGACATCATATGGATCATAATAAGAGGTGATATAATGGATGATAACAATCTGTTCATAAAGTGCTAACACCGATAAATCTCACAAGCATCAACTACTAACAAGTAATCCACACTAGGAGAGAGATCTAATGTAAAATAACAATAGAGGCCGCTAATTGTTATAGCGGGATGACGGTGGATGATGATGGTGATGGTGCTGGTGGTGATGATGATGACGATGACGATCTTGATGATGCCCGGAGTGATGACGGTGACGATGGCGATGATTTCCCCTCTCCGGAGAGGAATTTCCCCGACAGATTTCTCCCTGCCAGAGAGCTTTTCTCTCTCGGGTGTTTTCCGCCTCGAGGCGGCGGTGGAATAATTCTTCGATGATGGTATGGGTCTTAGGGTTTCCTAGGGTCCAAGTACGCGAAAGATCTCCAGCAGAGGTGGGCCAGGGTGGCCACACCATGTGGCGGCGTGACCGGGGGGAGGGGTGCCATCCATGGTGTGTGCCCCTGGTGGCCCCCCTCCGGCTCTCCTCGTGGCTGGCTCCCTCTTCTGAACTTCTAAGATACCTCCGGTGTCCCCCCTCTTCTTCTGATCTTCTGAAATAGGGTATCTCGACGGTATTTTTTCCATCAGATTTTTGGTCCCGGTGTTTATTCTCCAAAAATTATGAAACATGCAAAATAAGATAAAATAACGTAAGGGATGCATCATAACATGAAATATATCGATGAATAACAGAAAATAACAATATAAAATGGTGATGCAAAATGGACGTATCAGGGAGCCGCTATTTGGTTATAGCGACGAGGGCCAACAAATGGAAGAAGAGGAAGAGGAGATTGTCCAAACGGGGAAGAGGACGAGGTCAGCCAGCTATTCCGAGACCGAGGACCGTGTGTTGTGTGAGGCTTGGATGCTCGAGGGCCAAAACCCTGCCATCGGAGCGCAACAAAAAGGAAAGGCGTATTGGAAGAAGGTTTGGCGATGCTTCCATGAGCACCGCAAATGGAAGAAATGGAACATCAAGAGAGATCACAACTCCAACTCGCTAAACAAGAGGTGGATACACATCCAAGGGAAGTGCAACAAGTTCAGTGGAGCCTATGATCATATCCTTGCTCGGCCCGAGAGCGGCCTTAGCATCCACGACGTCATTGTTCAAGCGATGAAGCACTTCAAGGCTTGCCATGGCAACAGTTTCACCTTGATCTGTTGTTGGGAAGAGATCATGGATTGTCCCAAGTGGAAATCCCTCTAAAACACCTTGAAGAAGGGGGACACGCCCGACAAGGGCGAGGAGGGGGTGGGTGTGACGCCCCGGGATCGGGCACTATGCAGATTTCAGCATTCCCGCCAAAATCCACATAATAACCGATTCCAGGTTGCCACTTGTGATAACATTACAACAGTTCGCGAATATTCCGCAACAACAACAGAATGAGATATATACAAGAGGACTCAAACGAGCCAAGGATACAAATGATACAATACAAAGATCCAAATAACAGCGGAAGAAACAACATAGTGTCCGACTACGGACAAGATACAAATTGGACTAAGAGTCCTGAAGATAACCGATGGCGTCCAATCCCTGCCCAGGCCAAGCCGGAGGGATTCCCAAGCTAACGTCGTCAGACTTCAAACCTGTTGACTGCAATGTTGAATATGCAGCCACGAAAAAGGATTCGTGGGTCAGTACGGTTAAGTACTGGCAAGTGGATAAACCATACTCACAAGATACCGGCGTAGCCAGTCATCACAAGATACAAATACTTTGGGATCAACGGAAAGGAAGGGATTATTGCAAATAAGCGGCAGCGGGCTGCACTAACCAACTACAGAAACACACTACAACTTCCGGCTAACAGAAAGAAGATAAGATAGCGTATCGTAACCAACTACAACTAACCACCAAACAAACCCATCCAATGTTACCCCCTACTAAGGAAGCAACCCAAGGAAAACTCACACTGTTGATTAGGGTGACATCAGGTTATTGTGACAATATGCCTATTACTAGTCAAGTTATTATTATTTAGGTGTAAGTTGTCTGAGTACTTGTTAGCCAGTACTTTCACCAAGTAATCCATAACCGCGGAAAACACGGCTTCTCGAGAAGATTTATCCCTGCAGGGTGTGCTCCAGTACCCGTACACACTCAAGCCACCAACTAAAACTCAGGTTGGCTTGACACGACCCAAACCATCTCTACAACCCATCCTAGGAGCCACGGAGCTATAAGGTCCCAGCCACGCAACCGAATACTCAGCGCAGGTGTGCAAAACTCCCGCAGGACACAACACCCCGGCACTACATGCCTCTCCCTATATGCATCATCATCATCATCAGTAACCAAGGGGGGCCAACCCATTATGCAAAGGAGCAAATGGAACACCCGGACTAAGTGTGGCTCTTCGGACAAGCTGCAGATCAGGTCTAAGTCGAGGGGGGTTCCATACCACCACCCGGATGCGGTGAGCACGCTCATCATGGATCAGTAGACAAGACTCTTTTCCTAGTTTCGACACCAGCCGGCTCCAAAACCCTAACCCGGGCCTCCTGCCGGTGCCTTATCATCAAATTATTATTACCCCAGACATTAACATGTTGTTGATTGAATTGGAACCCAACTATCAACTAAACAAGTGATAAGACGGACAACAAGACTTGAGCGCAAACAACACTAAGCATGCAACTACGACACGGGGGCCAACAAGGTAAACAAGCAACAGTTAATAGGAAGTGGAAGGAAAGTCTATATCATGGCTGCAAGGTAAACATATAATAGGATCGAGACACAAGCATCGAATCAACATGCTAGGATAAGAACAACGGAAAGAATCGGTAACAAGTGATCAAAGGCAGCCATTTGGCAGCAAGTGAGTATACTTGCCTGAGATCCAGCAAGTAGAGGTACATCCACAGAACTTGTCGTTGCTCACATCATCTCAACGTCCTATCCGCGAAGAAGCAACGGACCTCGAACAAACACCGGATGCAACAATTACTACTACGGCAAAAGATCCATCATGATCAAGATATGGATGCATGACAAGTTTAAGGATGCATCAAAGATAAACTAGTTGACATGGTAACATAATTAAATGGACCCAGATGCAATTTGGGTTGCATATGGAAAGCCCATGAATTTAAGGTTGAAATAATTGTTTTACAACTAACCAACAGGTGAAGGTGGATTAGCATGATGCATGGATGATGAAAACAATAATAAAACAACATTAGCTTTAATTTGAAAAGGGGTTTACCAAATTTGGAATTTTATTTATTAAGTTATGAAATTTGGCTTCTTAAAGGGGTTACACAAGCATTTGTTGTTTTCACCCATTTTAATTGTTCAAAACAGATAACAAAATTTATATTTGGAAAGAACACAAATTTTTTGATGGAGAACATATTTCATTTGTTGAAAAAGGAATTAAAATGAATTAGTTATTAATTGGACAATTTTAAATGCATTAAATAAGAAACAGTTGTTTTCAGCAATTTAAATTATTCAAAACAGCAAACAAAGTTGATATTTGCAAAGTTCATGAAAAATGGGATAGAAAACATATTTAACATGTTGGAATTGGATTTGAATTGCCCAAGTTATGAATTTTGCAATTTAAAAGGTTTAATTAAAGCATTGGATTATTGCACCACTTTTAATTAGGGAAAACAATAAACAAATTTCATTGAAAAGGTTGAAAACAGGTAGCAAATGTTTCATTGAACATTTTGAGCTATTAAACATAATTTTTGGGTTATTATTGAATTTATTATGCATTTTTCCATAATCATTCTTATTCTGCCATTTTTAGTAAACAGAGGGAAACACGTTAAAATTTAATTCAATTGTGTCCAAATAAAATACCAATATGTAGAGTTTGTTAAGACAAATTTTTAGAGACCAAGTTTGCTTAAATTGGATGAGCAGAACTAAACTTATGAAATTCCAAAGTGTCCAATCTTTATTGCATTTTCAGTAATTAATTATTTAGTGCAAAAAGTATTACAGAAACATGTTGCAATTTTGTTACTAGTAGAAATAGCACAAAAATTTGAATCCACAGAAACTTGAATCATTCAATTTGGAGCAAAATTCGATTTGATATTGATTTTAGAGTTAATGCCTCAGATCTATGTTTCTGAAATTCGGGCAGAAAAAGAAAAATGCTTGAAAAAAGGTGTGGCGTGGGGGAATCGAACCCTAGACCTGGGGCTTGCGCGCAGGGTGGCCTAGCCACTGCGCTGATGCTGTGGTTTGTTGAGGGTACAGAGGAGATTGACTTTTTGAGGTGGCTTTCGGCTGTTAACTGAACTTGGTTCAGTTAACTGTAACAGGCTGCGGACAGATACTCGCCGACGGTGACGACCTACAAGCAGCGATCGATGGCGGGGGTCCTCCACGCGATGGCGGGTCACAGAGCAAGGAGGGGAGGGGGAAGAAGCCCTAGGGCCTGGGAGGGGGCCCTCACCTCGGTGTAGGCGATGGAGGGGAAGGGAGGAGGTCGCTGTAGCCGATCATGGCAACCGCGGCGGCAACTTCCCGGCGACGACGCGGCCGATGCAAGCGCCCACCGCCCGGGGTTCCTTCGGGAGAAATGGGGATGGAACCCTCCTGGTTCCATTCCCGTTGAGAGCACGGGTCGGCGTCAAGCAGCGCGGCGGCGCCATGATCGCCAAGGTGCGGCCATGGAAGGGGTTCAGGGAAAAATTCAGAACAGAACGAGAAGAGAGAGGGGATCATGGGGAATAGAGGGAGGTAGCGGCGGAAGGAAGAGGGAGAAGGGGCGGCCTAGGGTTAGGGTAGGGCTAGGTGGTCTTGTAGGGATCGGAAGCAGGTGGTCCATGGTGGGGGGGGTGAAAAGACAGCGACACCCCCCCTTTCGGTGCGTCCGTACGAGGAAGACGACCGTGGTGGGCTGGTTGCTGTGGGCTGAGGGGGAATGGGCTGGGGGTTGGGCTTTCTCCCTAAGCTCACCTCTTCTTCTTTTTTTGTTCACAGTTTTTTTTTAGAAGGAAGAGAGAAAGAGAGAGAGAGGTTTTTAGGGTTTTTATTTATGAAAATATTTTTTACTTGATTTACAAAACAGCAACAACAAAGGTAGGTTAACTTATTTTCAACAATTTGAATTGTTAATTTGATATTAAATTGTTAGTTGAATTTCAAATAGGGTTTGGTTTGGAATTTTGGGAATAAACAAGTTTTATTTAATAAGTCCAGATACTATGAAAACTTAGTGAGTTATAAAAGTTTGCAAGTTGTTAATTTTTAAACCACAATTTGATCATGCCCACTATAAATGATTTGATTTTAAGTTGAATTGGAAGTTACCATTTAGGGTGTTGATAAAAGGGAATTTTTATTGACAAGCAAATTAAATAAATTTCAACTTCAAACTATTTGAAAACAAGTTGAGTGGTTTAGTTTGCACTTTTTTAATTGGGAATTTTGGACATGTGTGAAAGTTTAAAGTGGTTTGAATTTTGAGTTGTTTTGAAAAACATGGTGCAATGCATATGATGCATGTGATGCAATGCAAAAAGAAAAGCAACCAACTTTCTAACTTAGGGTAACACCCCAGGTGTTACAGACGACACCGCTAACAAGGGATTGCGCCCTCGCAATCCACCTGCTAACCCGGGAGGGGAAAGAAGTTCGACTATCGATTTCTTCATACTTCCAGCTGATCTCCTCGACACCACTAACAAGGGATTCTTGCTCGGAGTGACGACGATGTTCTTCCACCAGGAATCTTCCGATGATCGAACCTATTAGGTTAAGGGCTCAGAAAACGTCCACCCACGTAGAATCCTAACACTTTTGAAAGATAGACAAGGGGGGAGACTCCAAACCAAATAAGATGGGAGGGGAAATAGAATAGAGATAAGGAGAAAACAAGAATCCTATCGAGATGTTTCCAAACTAGTTTAGCAGAAATAGTTTTTGACACTCTAGAAACAACGACCGTTAGCGAGGTTATCCTACAGGCTTTGCGGACCCGTTGCTTCGATAACCATTCGTATCGAAACAATCTTGGGAATCGGAACCAAGGCTCTGATACCATTTGTGACGCCCCGGGATCGGGCACTATGCAGATTTCAGCATTCCCGCCAAAATCCACATAATAACCGATTGCAGGTTGCCACTTGTGATAACATTACAACAGTTCGCGAATATTCCGCAACAACAACAGAATGAGATATATACAAGAGGACTCAAACGAGCCAAGGATACAACTGATACAATACAAAGATCCAAATAACAGCGGAAGAAACAACATAGTGTCCGACTACGGACAAGATACAAATTGGACTAAGAGTCCTGAAGATAACCGATGGCGTCCAATCCCTGCCCAGGCCAAGCCGGAGGGATTCCCAAGCTAACGTCGTCAGACTTCAAACCTGTTGACTGCAATGTTGAATATGCAGCCACGAAAAAGGATTCGTGGGTCAGTACGGTTAAGTACTGGCAAGTGGATAAACCATACTCACAAGATACCGGCGTAGCCAGTCATCACAAGATACAAATACTTTGGGATCAACGGAAAGGAAGGGATTATTGCAAATAAGCGGCAGCGGGCTGCACTAACCAACTACAGAAACACACTACAACTTCCGGCTAACAGAAAGAAGATAAGATAGCGTATCGTAACCAACTACAACTAACCACCAAACAAACCCATCCAATGTTACCCCCTACTAAGGAAGCAACCCAAGGAAAACTCACACTGTTGATTAGGGTGACATCAGGTTATTGTGACAATATGCCTATTACTAGTCAAGTTATTATTATTTAGGTGTAAGTTGTCTGAGTACTTGTTAGCCAGTACTTTCACCAAGTAATCCATAACCGCGGAAAACACGGCTTCTCGAGAAGATTTATCCCTGCAGGGTGTGCTCCAGTACCCGTACACACTCAAGCCACCAACTAAAACTCAGGTTGGCTTGACACGACCCAAACCATCTCTACAACCCATCCTAGGAGCCACGGAGCTATAAGGTCCCAGCCACGCAGCCGAATACTCAGCGCAGGTGTGCAAAACTCCCGCAGGACACAACACCCCGGCACTACAGGCCTCGCCCTATATGCATCATCATCAGTAACCAGGGGGGTCCAACCCATTATGCAAAGGAGCAAATGGAACACCCGAACTAAGTGTGGCTCTTCGGACAAGCTGCAGATCAGGTCTAAGTCGAGGGGGGTTCCATACCACCACCCGGATGCGGTGAGCACGCTCATCATGGATCAGTAGACAAGACTCTTTTCCTAGTTTCGACACCAGCCGGATCCAAAACCCTAACCCGGGCCTCCTGCCGGTGCCTTATCATCAAATTATTATTACCCCAGACGTTAACATGTTGTTGATTGAATTGGAACCCAACTATCAACTAAACAAGTGATAAGACGGACAACAAGACTTGAGCGCAAACAACACTAAGCATGCAACTACGACACGGGGGCCAACAAGGTAAACAAGCAACAGTTAATAGGAAGTGGAAGGAAAGGCTATATCATGGCTGCAAGGTAAACATATAATAGGATCGAGACACAAGCATCGAATCAACAGGCTAGGATAAGAACAACAGAAAGAATCGGTAACAAGTGATGAAAGGCAGCCATTTGGCAGCAAGTGAGTATACTTGCCTGACATCCAGCAAGTAGAGGTACATCCACAGAACTTGTCGTTGCTCACATCATCTCAACGTCCTATCCGCGAAGAAGCAACGAACCTCGAACAAACACCGGATGCAACAATTACTACTACGGCAAAAGATCCAGCATGATCAAGATATGGATGCATGACAAGTTTAAGGATGCATCAAAGATAAACTAGTTGACATGGTAACATAATTAAATGGACCCAGATGCAATTTGGGTTGCATATGGAAAGCCCATGAATTTAAGGTTGAAATAATTGTTTTACAACTAACCAACAGGTGAAGGTGGATTAGCATGATGCATGGATGATGAAAACAATAAGAAAACAACATTAGCTTTAATTTGAAAAGGGGTTTACCAAATTTGGAATTTTATTTATTAAGTTATGAAATTTGGCTTCTTAAAGGGGTTACACAAGCATTTGTTGTTTTCACCCATTTTAATTGTTCAAAACAGATAACAAAATTTATATTTGGAAAGAACACAAAATTTTTGATGGAAAACATATTTCATTTGTTGAAAAAGGAATTAAAATGAATTAGTTATTAATTGGACAATTTTAAATGCATTAAATAAGAAACAGCTGTTTTCAGCAATTTAAATTATTCAAAACAGCAAACAAAGTTGATATTTGAAAATTTCATGAAAAATGGGATGGAAAACATATTTAACATGTTGGAATTGGATTTGAATTGCCCAAGTTATGAATTTTGCAATTTAAAAGGTTTAATTAAAGCATTGGATTATTGCACCACTTTTAATTAGGGAAAACAATAAACAAATTGCATTGAAAAGGTTGAAAACATGTAGCAAATGTTTCATTGAACATTTTGAGCTATTAAACATAATTTTTGGGTTATTATTGAATTTATTATGCAATTTTCCATAATCATTCTTATTCTGCCATTTTTAGTAAACAGAGGGAAACACGTTCAAATTTAATTCAATTATGTCCAAATAAAATACCAATATGTAGAGTTTGTTAAGACAAATTTTTAGAGACCAAGTTTGCTTAAATTGGATGAGCAGAACTAAAGTTATGAAATTCCAAAGTTTCCAATCTTTATTGCATTTTCAGTAATTAATTATTTAGTGCAAAAAGTATTACAGAAACATGTTGCAATTTTGTTACTAGTAGAAAGAGCACAAAAATTTGAATCCACAGAAACTTGAATCATTCAATTTGGAGCAAAATTCGATTTGATATTGATTTTAGAGTTAATGCCTCAGATCTATGTTTCTGAAATTCGGGCAGAAAAAGAAAAAGGCTTGAAAAAAGGTGTGGCGTGGGGGAATCGAACCCTAGACCTGGGGCTTGCGCGCAGGGTGGCCTAGCCACTGCGCTGATGCTGTGGTTTGTTGAGGGTACAGAGGAGATTGACTTTTTGAGGTGGCTTTCGGCTGTTAACTGAACTTGGTTCAGTTAACTGTAACAGGCTGCGGACAGATACTCGCCGACGGTGACGACCTGCAAGCAGCGATCGATGGCGGGGGTCCTCCACGCGATGGCGGGTCACAGAGCAAGGAGGGGAGGGGGAAGAAGCCCTAGGGCCTGGGAGGGGGCCCTCACCTCGGTGTAGGCGATGGAGGGGAAGGGAGGAGGTCGCTGTAGCCGATCATGGCAGTCGCGGCGGCAACTTCCCGGCGACGGCGCGGCCGATGCAAGCGCCCACCGCCCGGGGTTCCTTCGGGAGAAACGGGGATGGAACCCTCCTGGTTCCATTCCCGTTGAGAGCGCGGGCCGGCGTCAAGCAGCGCGGCGGCGCCATGATCGCCAAGGTGCGGCCATGGAAGGGGTTCAGGGAAAAATTCAGAACAGAACGAGAAGAGGGAGGGGATCGTGGGGAATAGAGGGAGGTGGCGGCGGAAGGAAGAGGGAGAAGGGGCGGCCTAGGGTTAGGGTAGGGCTAGGTGGTCTTGTAGGGATCGGGAGCAGGTGGTCCATGGTGGGGGGTGAAAAGACAGCGACACCCCCCCTTTCGGTGCGTCCGTACGAGGAAGACGACCGTGGTGGGCTGGTTGCTGTGGGCTGAGGGGGAATGGGCTGGGGGTTGGGCTTTCTCCCTCAGCTCACCTCTTCCTTTTATTTTATTTTTGTTCACAGTTTTTTTTTGTAGAAGGAAGAGAGAAAGAGAGAGAGAGGTTTTTAGGGTTTTTATTTATGAAAATATTTTTTACTTGATTTACAAAACAGCAACAACAAAGGTAGGTTAACTTATTTTCAACAATTTGAATTATTAATTTGATATTAAATTGTTAGTTGAATTTCAAATAGGGTTTGGTTTGGAATTTTGGGAATAAACAAGTTTTATTTAATAAGTCCAGATACTATGAAAACTTAGTGAGTTATAAAAGTTTGCAAGTTGTTAATTTTTAAACCACAATTTGATCATGCCCACTATAAATGATTTGATTTGAAGTTGAATTGGAAGTTACCATTTAGGGTGTTGATAAAAGGGAATTTTTATTGACAAGCAAATTAAATAAATTTCAACTTCAAACTATTTGAAAACAAGTTGAGTGGTTTAGTTTGCACTTTTTTAATTGGGAATTTTGGACATGTGTGAAATTTTAAAGTGGTTTGAATTTTGAGTTGTTTTGAAAAACATGGTGCAATGCATATGATGCATGTGATGCAATGCAAAAAGAAAAGCAACCAACTTTCTAACTTAGGGTAACACCCCAAGTGTTACAGTGGGCGACGCTGAAGCTGGGCCAAGCGCCACGAGGCCGAAGGGGCAGAAGGCCACCAAGCTAGAGGTAAAGCAGGAGGCCTCGACACTCATGTTGGAACAAACGCTCAAGGGGATGCTCGCCGAGAAGGAAAAGACAAGTGTCGAGAAGGAGAAGAGGAAACGGAAGTACAATGCCGAGGCACTGAATATATACCTTGATACTCAAAAGACGAAGCTCGATGTGGATGCTGCCACAACCAAAGCAAGGAGGAACGAGGTCCAGCTTGCTTTGGTGTCCGAGGAGAACCGCATAAAGCTTGCTATGTTGGACGAGAATAACCGGCACAAGCTTTCCATGATGGCCGAGGAGAACCGGATCATGATGGCTGATTTGAGCTCCAAGACCCGGTGCAAAAGGAGTGGATAATCAAGAGATAAAAAGAGATTCGGGCCCGCGAGCCATGATCTTGTATTCCCTCTTTGTTGGCATGTTTAAATTGGACCAATTCGAAATTCTTGTAATTTAAACATACATATGTGTATTTGAAACCTTCATATGTTTTATTGCTTCGTAATGTCACTTTATTTGCTATTTATATTCATCATATATATAGATAGGATAAAGTTATAAGAGCATCTCCAGCAGCCGCGCCATCGCACGCGCCCGCGCGAAAACAACCGTTTTCGCGCGCGCGGGCCAACGCGGGAAGCTCCAGCAGATACGGGAAAACAGCGCGTGGGGAAAATCGTCGCGCGGGCGTTCACGCGCGAATTGTGGCGCGTGGCCGCCAGCGCGCGGTACAAAATGCTGCGCGGCGCCGCGCGGAAGTGCCACATTCTTGCCACCGCATGCGCCTTCTATCCTCTCTCTCTCTTCCACGCGCCACCGCCCGCGCCTTCTCCCTTCCCTCTCTCTTCCACGTGCCGCCGCCCGCTGCAATGCTGCTGCGCCGAAACCAGAGCGGCTACCGCGGCGTCCGGGCGCGGCCCAACGGGACCTTCTACGCGGAGATACGCAGCGGCAACTCCCGGATAGGCCTCGGGACGTTCAAGACCGCACACGAAGCCGCCCGCGTGTGGGACGCGGCGGCGTGGAGGCTCGGGTGGCCGCGCGCCGGAATGAACTTTCGCGACGTCTGGACGTGGCAGCAGGCGCAAGACCTGGCGTCGCCGCCGCGCGTCGTAAGGGAGGAGGACAACCGCCGGAACAGGCTCAGTGAGCGCCGTCTCACCATCGTGGAGCAAGACGTGCGAGCGATGGCGATGTGGGCCGAGCGCTTCCCGGAGGACGTCGTCGCCGAGCGCACCTTCTTCGCGCAGCGCCGGGCGGAGCATGCGGCGCGACGGGCACGCTGCAGCCGTGGCGGAGCTCGAAGCCGGCACGGCCGAGGACTGGACTTCCGACGACTTCTGGTGGGACCATATCTGGACGTCCTCCGATGACGGCGGCTTCTCCGACTGAACGGCGACTTCTCTGTTTAGTTTTTAAATTTCTGTTTGAGTTTAAATTTCTGTACTCCGGTGAACTCGACTATGTTTGTGGCGCGCTAGTTTGGCGCGTCTGCTAATCTAAAAAAATTTGGCGCCCGAAATACGAGTTTAGCGAGTCTGTATTTTCTAGTCGCCCCGCGCTCACGCTGTAAAACTGTACACCGCGCGCCAAACTCGCTTTTAGGGCATGCCCAACGCATAGCCCTAGGGGTGCTGCCCTGCAGGCCAGCTAGGCTCGCATAGAGTTTTATAGCTTTGGATGATGCCCTGCAGCTGTCAGAGACTCTTTTGCAGGAGGCTGCCTCTTCGTCAGAAATTGGAGAGAGGAAGAGAGAAACCGGCCGGGTCCATGCCATAGTGGTCGCAGCTTTTGTGGTCTGATAGGAAAAGTAACTAGCTGATTTCACCTCCATACCGAGTTGGATGCCTCGGGAGCACCTCCTACCACTGCCCCCATTGCTCTTACAGCGCGCAGCGATCGCGTCTCCGCTGAGACGCTCGAAAGAGAAATCTGGAAAAAGAAATAAAAGTCACCAAATTTAGAGGGGATGCGTCGGGATGAAATGGTCCCGGGTCCGGACTAGCGTGAGTCACCATCCTAAACGGACAAGGTCCGATTTTTGGGGGCATGAAAATGTCCGATTTTTTGGGGGAAAAGCCTGGCCTCCAGCCGGAGGATCCGTGGCAATCCATCCTCCGCTTCCTTACGAAGCCATGCGTCCCCTACGTGGAGGCCTCCTCTCCACTCGCTATTCCTCTTTTTTTTTTGAAAAAGGGAAATGTATATAAATATCACGGAGATACAAATTACACCCAGCCTCTGCAACAACGCAATAGCCATAGCTATTACGGATGCACACAGCCAAAAGACAATAAAAAGAAGAAATAAAAAGAAAAGTCCCGCTACAGAGTTACAGTCCTTGTAGCAGCCGCACAACCACCACCTAAACAACACCTGATGTCCAGCTCTTCAAAAACAATGTCTTCAAGAAAAACGGTGTCAGGCACAACTAATTAAGGCCAGACCTTGGATTTTCATCCTGAAAATAATCCTCGCTCTCAAAACAATGTCTCCAACAAGACCAGTGCTAGGCACAACCAATTAAGGCCAGAACTTAAGTTTTCACCTTGAAAGGTAGGACTTTGGACTTCATGCATACTGTCACCCCCTCTTACATACCGCTGCCACGAATCTTGTAACTCCAAGCCAGTTCCCCATCGATGCAAAGACTCCAAACACCATTGCTATTCCTCCAATCTCACCTTTGATGACTGTGCATTGCGACCGGATTCCACCGATCCAGCAATCTCCAGGCATCGCCCATGGGAGTTCGCCGGTGGAGCCTTCCGGGTCGACACCCCGGCTTGATCAAAGAGAAACTACATCATGATCTTCATCTTCGCGCGATGGGAAACCCAAGGACCACCTCCTTTATTCTGATATCTCGCAGCCCCGACGCTGGGAAACGACTCCCAGCAGTGACGGTTGCGAGAGGGGAAACCCATGCACGTAGCACCCTGGCTGAGCCTCACCGACCCAAATCTGAGCCATAGGCCAGATCGGCCTAGACGCCCAACCCACCAGCGGCCCACCCTGGGACATGCCCAAGCAGGCCAGATCGGGATCCCAGGTTTCTGCATCCGCCGCCGCCGGTTGCCCTGCCGCCGACCGCCCTAGCACCACCGCCTCCCGCTGCCAAGGGCAGAGGAGGCCGCGCCACCCGGGAACTATGCCGACGGCGCCGCCGCCACCAACCGCCGCCGCCTTGCGACACCGAACTGCTGCCGCAGCCCTACTCACAGTGCTGCAGCCGGATCGCCACCATCCCCACCAGCAGGATGCCGGTGAGGTGCCGCCACCGCTGCCGGCCGGCGACGGCGTGGATCCTTGACTGAGGGAGGGGAGTTCGAGCTAGGGTTCTGGGGGCTCCGGAGTCGCCCGAGGGGAGGCGACCCGGGAGCTGAGATGTATCCCTTCTTTTCACGCGAGAGAACGACACAGAACCATTGCTCTGCCTTGCCCCCAATCCCATGCGAGACCACAGATGCATCGCCGTTGACCCACACCCCACGCCTCCACCAGTGACCTGAGCCCCCACGCCGCCGCCGGTGACCTTGCTCACTCGCCGCCGTCGTCGTCCAAGCCCCCAAATCAATCAAATCTGAGCTCCTCCCCAAATCCAACCTTCCATCCTTTCGAGCATGGCAGCTCATCTACTAATGGAGCTCGCCGGTGCATGCATTGATGTCGCTTCGACTGCTTTCGTTGGTGGTGTTGCTCCTCAAACGGCAGGCGACGGTGCTGCCATTCATGGGGTGCGGTGGCGAGCAGTGGTGCTAGATGGGATGCTGCCAGACCTGCAACGACGATGCTCCTGTGGCATCGCGGTTGTGCTCCCATGGAGAGAAGAATTTGCTCACACAGAAGGGCGGCCGGGAGTGCATCCATGGAGGACGACGGTGCTGCCGGAACTGCACCGTGGTGCTCCTGTGGGAGGGCGGGCATGCTCCCTTGGAAGGATGTTGTTGCTGCCGAAGGTTTCCTGTTGGGGTAAGAAAAAATTAGATTATTTCAGATCTCGGTTCTTCTGGCAAAGTGATTCTAATAAGAAGAAGTATCGTCTTACTAAGTGGAATATTGTGTGTCGTCCGAAGGATCAAGGGGGTTTAGGGATTGAGGTGTTAGATATTAAAAATAAGTGTCTACTGAGTAAATAGTTGTTCAAGATTTTAAATGAACAAGGGGTGTGGCATGAGTTAATTTCCAATAAATATTTGGCTGGGAAAACATTGGCTCAGGTAGAAGCTAAACCCACTGACTCTCCCTTCTGGAAAGGAATAATGGGGGTTAAGAAAGATTTCTTCAAGCGTATTGAATTTAGGCTGGGAAATGGTGAAGGGATTAGATTTTGGGAAGACTCATGGCTTGGGAATTCCCCTCTTGCATCCCAATATCCATCACTGTATGCAATTGTGCGACAGAAAAATACTTTGGTCTCTGAGGTGTTTAGACAAACACCATTGAATATTCAGTTTAGAAGGGCACTTATTGGGGATAAATGGGAATCTTGGCTTTGTTTACTAAGCAAACTTATAGGAGTTCAGTTGTCACAAAGTGAAGACTCGGTTATATGGAAAATTTCGGATTCTGGTAGGTTTAGTGTTAAATCTCTTTACGTTGATCCTATGCATGGGCATGTTAGATTTCTTCGTAAATTTTTGTGGAAGCTAAAAATGCCCCTCAAAGTTAAAATATTCATGTGGTTCCTCTCTAGGAAAGAATTACTAACTAAAGATAATTTGGCCAAAAGAAAATGGGAGGGTTGTACGAAGTGTGTCTTTTGTGGTGCGGAAGAGTCCGTAGAACACCTCTTTATATCCTGTGATTTTGCTACTAAAATCTGGCGTTTAGTCCACTTTACCTATAGTATTTCACCCCCTAAAAGTATTAAAAACATGTTTGGTAAATGGCTATTCGGTATAGACAAAAAAAACTAAAGCGTTTATACGCATAGGTGTATGTGCGTTTCTTTGGGCAATTTGGAATTGTCGGAATGAAATCATTTTTAACAAAGAGAAGATTGGAAATTTTATGCAGGTTGTGCTTCAAGCTACACATTGGATCCAAGCGTGGGCATTGTTGCTCCCAGAGGATCAAAGAGGACGTTTGGCTACCGGATGCACTCGAATGATGGCGGCCGTTCGGGCTATCTACAGCAAGGGTGGATGGTTGCACACTAGGCGTCTAACTGATGCTTAGCCATTTTTGCTAGAGTGTCTTTGCCTCATTCTAGACAATTTATTTACCTATATTGTGTGAGGCTTTGCTTGATACTTTGGTTGATGTAAGATCTAAACTGAATGCTATTTGTTTAATAAAAGCCGTGATGCAGAGGCTGGGTTTCCCTTTTTAAAAAAATCAAAGGGGTTGGGTATGCCCCTGATCCTCCTAGGAAAATAAAATACTCCACACTCCACAGGAGATTCTCCGCTTCCATCTTGTCCTCGCACGCGTCGTCTTCCCCCGGCATCCACTACCACTAGTCCACTCCACTCCACTCCCTTCCTTCCCGCCTACGCCTCGCTCCTCCTCCGGTCCCCCCGTCTCCAACCCCTGGCTTAAGCCCTACCTACTGCCACCAACCCCGTCGCCACATGGCGCCGCAGCCTCCTCCCTTCCCTGCCGCTGCCTTCAAGAGCGTTGGCGGCCTCCCTCCCTATGAACCCAGCCGATTCTCCTCCAACCCAGCCTTGGACGAGGGCTTCATCAAGGCAGCCTATGACGGCGACCTCCGCCTCGTCAAGAGTACGCACCCCCTCCCCCCCTAGGCCGGCAATTATTTTCTTCATTTTCCTGTCCCCGTCTATTTCCGTGCTCATTTTGGTGCCGTCGTGCCGATGCGTTTTCCGTTTCAGGGGCGGTGAGGGTGGTGGGTAGGGGGGCGGAAGGCCGTCGCCTCGCCGAAAAGCTGGAAGCGGTCAGGGACGGCTTCGGCAATGGCTTGCTGCACGCCGCCGTCCTCGGCGGCAGCCTGCCCGTGTGCCGCTACATGGTCGAGGACCTCCGGCTGGATGTCGATGACGTAGGGTTGATGGGTGCGTCGCCTTCAAGCCCTCTCCTTTCCTTTCTGTTATGAGTAGCTCTCATTCTCGCACCGAATCATCCTAGCTGCTCGTCGAGTAGAGAGTAACTCTCGTCCATTCTAGGCACTCGTTTCCTTCGATGGGCCGAATTTGTGCTAAGCTTCTCTGCTTCCTTGTCCCTGACAGGCGAAACACCTTTGACTACTGCTATTGCCATTGGGAATATGGAATTGGTGCGTTACATTATTGATCAAGGTGCTGATAAAGAGAGGCTCAACGACGATGGGTATACCCCTCTCCATTTGGCCACTGCAAAAGGTAGTATATCGATCTATACGCATAAGTATCTACTACACATAACTCGCCTTTCCTAAGTGTTCTTCTCCATGTGTACTGCGTCTGTGTGAGGGCCCATATAACAGTGAGTGAGTAAAAATTTCTGATTGGATATTCTTTACAGTGGCAAATGGAGTAAGGTGCTTTCTTTAAAAATTCTTCCTTTTTACCCTATATTCATCATATTATGCCAACAAATAAATACTTGCTGGGATTTTATTTTTCTCTGCCATTTTTAATTTAGTTTAGCCAAGTCCGAAAAGTATAAACATGACCTTGTCTCCGAATTCGGTGTCGCTCCATCAATTCCAACCGATTACTATTAACTCTGTATTTCATGGACTGGATTGCCACTGCATTGGATGTGTGTCTTCTAGTTTGCAACAAAGGAATTACAACAAAGTATCTATAGTAGACTCATATATATCCTGTATTTTATATCCAGGAATTGAAATGGTAGAGCTCTTACTCTCCAAAGGAGCTAACCCTGATGCACTAAATCATGGTGGGACAGCACTGCATCTTGCTGCTACCCATGGTCAGGATGATATTATGAAGGTTTTGTTGGACCACCATGCAGATGTAAGGTCCACTCCCATATTTTTTTATGAACTGGCTTGCTGTATAGAATGGTACAGTCCACAATGCTAGCTATTTCATTGTTTCCCTATCCAGCAAATATTTCCTATTTGTGTGTTTTTCATGTCACTGGCTTTGTGTGTTACACTTGTTTTTTTATTCCTTCTAGCTTTAATCTGTAATCAAGTGGAGTGTAGACATGGGCTTTTTCTAGCATATGCATAATCTGACTTTATAAACTGTACACAGTGCTTTTAGCTGTCCTTGCATGACATAGTCTGGTAAGTTGAAGTTTGACATGCTTGACCGTTAATTACAATGACTGCTAAGTTCTAGCTTTTATCTATCCATTGACTTTCCTGGACTGCAAACTCATTATTTTGATCTTCCTTTACTTCATAAGTTCATATGCATTTTTGGGAGTGGCCCCATACAGATGAGAAGGATTCATCACCTTTCATGGATAACATAGAGAGGCTAATTTGTTTACTTTCTCCCCTCAATGTTTATGTATGTTAATCATCTTACGTCTTCGGTTTGACAAAAGCTTTTACTCACAATGACATCGTTATATATGCACGATCTTTTCTATTATAGTTCTTCATTCTTTAAGTTTTATATGCTGACTGTAGTTACATGGGATTGCTAATTTCTTCATCTCTCAACAGCATAAACTAGCTTTGAATGGTACTGATTATACAGCTCTTGTTCTTGCTACTATTGCGGGCTCACTGAAATGTGTGAAGCTCCTGCTTGAGGTATGCCATCTTCACACATCAAGTTACAGGTTACTGTGGTAATGTAAAAAGAGATAGTTAACAGTAGTGATTTTCTTTAATCTCCCTATAGTGATTATGTCACTGATGAATTGCAATGTATATGTTTGTTCTTATGAAGGATATAACCCAAGTTTTTTTACTATTAGGCTGGTGCTGATGTGGATGGTATTGGTAAAGAGACACCCTTAATTATCGCTACCACTGCTGGCTGGACTGACATCCTTAAGTGCTTAGTTCTGGCTGGTGCAGATGCTAATGTTACTAACAGTGTAAGTTTTTTTTTTTCCTTTCTGCTGAATAGAGGTTCTCATCCACACCTAACAGGACATACTCTCTAGCACACGGTTTATTTAGCAGGCCATTGCAAAATATCATATTGGTTTTCCATCTTCAAATTGTAAACCTGAAAACAAATTTTATGATGAATTTGCTCATTTTGCAGGCCTATTTTTTTTTTCCATTTTGATTTACTCTAGTAGACTACATTAAATCTGTTGTTTCTTACGTGAAACAGGACAGCAAAGCTACATTGTAAATTCAACACCCTGATCTATTTGATTATTTGAAGAGGCATGTGATGTGATGGCTCTAGGGTATCTACTAAATAGGAAGAAATTACCTTGGACTCTTGGAGTTCCAACTTTGACCAATCTTGAACTTGCTGAAATGTTCTTTTGATTGTTAGATGAAAATATAGAAGTTGTCATTAACAATTTCGAGAAAATTTGAAGCTGAGATTATTAGATTTTAGGGTTGAACGAGGTGGTTCTCTGCCCCTCGGTTGCGTGTTGATTTATTGCCTGAACAATGGCTGGCCAAGCCTTACAAGAGTCGGTTTTACAAAACGTGTACAGAAAGGAAAACTAGCCTATTACAACTCTTAACATATTCTAACACCCTCCCTTAATCTAAACCTTGTGAAAGGTTAAGATTACGTTTAAATTCATCAAGCTTCTTGACAGGAAGTGCTTTAGTGAATCCATCAGCAACTTGATCTTCACTTGATATAAACTGAATAGACAGACTGTTGTTAGCAACCCTTTCTCTGACAAAGTGAAAATCAATTTCAATATGTTTGGTGCGAGCATGAAACACTGGGTTTGCAGACAAATATGTAGCACCCAAGTTATCACACCAAAGACTTGGCTTTTCCTGTAACTTTACTCCAAGTTCATTAAGCAGTGCTTCTACCCAAATTAGTTCAGCAGTGGCATTAGCTAGAGCTTTGTATTCAGCTTCTGTACTGGAACGAGACACAGTAGCTTGTTTTCTGGCACTCCAGGAAACCAAGTTAGGTCCAACAAATATAGCAAAACCTCCTGTAGACCGTCTATCTTCAAGACAACCTGCCCAATCTGCATCTGAAAAAGCACTTAGAAAAGTGGATGATGATTTTATAAAGGTAATTCCCAAACTTGTTGTATCCTTCACATATCTGAGAATTCTTTTGGCTGCTGTCCAATGTTCTGTAGTTGGGGCATGAAGATACTGACATACTTTGTTCACAGCGAAAGACAAATCAGGACGTGTCAGAGTGAGATACTGCAAGGCTCCAACAAGACTTCTGTATTGTGTACTATCTTCAGGGCCAAGAAGTGTACCCTTTGTGAGAGACAACTGCTCTGTGGAGGACAATGGTGTAGGAGATGGCTTACAGTCCTTCATGCCAGCCTTGCTCAGAATTTCATTTGCATATTTCTCTTGTGACAACAACAAACCATCTCGTGTTTTCTTGACTTCAATACCAAGAAAGTAATGCAGCTCACCCAAATCTTTTATAGCAAAATTTTCACTTAGGTCTCGAAGAAGAGCAGCAATAGCATGATCAGATGATCCAGTGACTATGATATCATCAACATAGACTAAAACAAACATGATGATACCTGATTTGTTGAAGAGAAATAATGAAGTGTCTGCCTTTGATGATATAAAGCCAAGTTCAGCTAACTTGGTACTCAATCTAGAATACCACGCTCGAGGTGCTTGTTTGAGCCCATATAGTGCTTTGTCAAGTTTGCAAATATAATGTGGATGATGAGTATCCTCAAAACCTGGTGGTTGCTTCATGTATACATCCTCTTCCAGAACACCATGAAGAAACGCGTTCTTGACATCTAACTGCCTGAGATTCCATCCACGAGATACAGAGATAGACAAAACAATTCTGATGGTAGCAATTTTAACCACAGGACTAAAAGTGTCCTCATAATCAATACCGTATCGTTGCTTGAATCCTTTAGCAACTAAACGAGCCTTGTACCTGTCAATTGTCCCATCTGCTTTCTTCTTTATACGATATACCCATTTGCAATCAATCAAATTATTCTTGTTGCTGGGAGGAACAAGATGCCAAGTTTTGTTATCAATTAGTGCCTTATATTCCTCCTCCATAGCATTACGCCAACTTGAGTCATTAAGGGCCTCAGACAAAGTATTGGGTTCACCTGTAGAAGACAACATGCACCATCGTACAGTACCGTCAGTAATCTTCTTAGGATGACGAATACCTTTTTGTAATCGCGTACGAACACCAGGAGGAGACGGTGCTAGAGGTACAGAGTCATCAGAACCATCTGAAATATCATCATTTTCATTCCCAGAAATTTGATCATTTTCATTTTCCCTTCCTTGGTCATCATCTGCCACAGATTCGCCCGTACCAGCCCCAGTCGCAGAGGATCCGGACTGGGCAGAGGAGGACAGCGAACCAGCGGAAGGACCAGCAGACGAAGCGCTGCCTCCGCGTGGCGCGTCATCATTGGAGGCATGCACGCGGGAGCCTGAGGGCGTGTGGACGCCACGCGACAGCGAGGCGCTGGAATCCTGCCCGTTCTGTGCATGCGGGGGGACAACATGCAGCGGGAGCTGCTGTGCCGCTGGGGCTGCGTCAGAGAGGACAGCATCATCCTCGGGATGCTGCGCCTCGGGATCTTCAGGATCAGAGGAATGTTCCTCCGAATCTTCATGGAATTCAGCGTCTGTTTCGTCTTCTTCCGAGCCAACTTGTTCACTCATTTCAGCATCAATTTCTACATGATTTTGAGTGGGATTTTCACCTGCAGTTTCTTCTTCCTCCTGTGACACGTTAGGAACAGTAACAATAGGCACAACATGGTTATAACAATTTTGGGTATCCTCATGGGAATTTGGTGTGGAAGAAGGAAGAAGTAGTATTTCCTTTTTGAGAAGAGCACCGGCATTAGGATGAAGTGATGCAAAGGGAAAAACATTCTCATCAAACACAACGTCTCTAGAAATATACACACGACCCGTGGAGATGTCAAGACATTTAACTCCCTTGTGAAGGGGGCTATAACCAAGAAAGGCACACCGTATTGATCGGAAGGAGAGTTTTCTTTTGTTATAGGGTCGAAGATTAGGCCAACAAGCACAGCCAAAAGTCCTAAGTGCATCATAATTTGGAGTGATGTTAAGGAGACGTTCAGTGGGAGTTTCAAAGTTGAGAACTTTACTAGGAAGTAGGTTTATGAGAAAGGTGGCTGTGATGAATGCTTCATCCCAAAATTTAAGAGGCATGGAAGCATTTGCTAGCAAGGCAAGCCCAACTTCAACTATATGGCGATGTTTTCTCTCAGCTGAGCCATTTTGTTGATGAGCATGAGGGCAAGAAACATGATGTGTTATGCCAACCTTTTGAAAGAAACCATTCAACTTTTCATATTCACCTCCCCAATCTGTTTGCATGGTGATTATTTTTCTATCAAACTTACGTTCAACATATTGTTGAAAATTGAGAAAAGCTTGATAAACCTTAGAACGATTTTTGAGCAAATATATCCAAGTGAACTTGCTAAAATCATCGATAAAGCTTACATAATATGCATGTTTTCCCACAGAGAGAGGAGCAGGGCCCCATACATCAGAAAAAACTTGTTCTAGAGGAACAGTCGAAACACTAGATGATATAGAGTATGGCAACTGATGACTTTTGGCTAACTGACAAGAGTCACAAACATATGGAGTACTCTCTGGGGTGTAAGCTATTTTATTTCTCCTAAGAACTTGCTGAACCACAAACGAAGATGGATGTCCTAAACGGCGATGCCACGTAGAGGAAGATGGCTTTATTGTGAGGAAGGCGTGCTTGGCAGTTTCATGAAACATGGGCACCAAGGGATAGAGACCATCATAGCAAGGGCCTCTAAACAGAACTCTTCGTGTTGCTTGGTCCTTGATTAAGAAGAAGAAAGGATGAAACTCAATGAAAACATGATTATCAAGAGTAAATCGATGAACTGACAAAAGATTTTTCGATGCACTAGGAACGTGAAGGACATTATTGAGACTAAAAGAACCATGAGGAGTACGCAAAATTGAATTTCCAGTGTGACTAATGCTCATACCTGTTCCTTCAGCAGTGCGGACCTTGTCTTGACCATGATATTTGTTGGCGATGAGGAGTTTGTTCAGCTCACTAGTGATATGATCAGTTGCCCCTGTATCAGAATACCAGTTTGTGTCAACACCATAGGAGGCAAGATTTGCTCCTTTTTCACCATCATCCCTATTCCTCTTGTCCTCCTCATAGCGCCACCAACACTCATTTGCAGGGTGTCCATGTTTCTTGCATATTTGACAATCAATATTGACATATGGAGTAGGAGTTCTATCCATACGTCGTCCACCATCACGACGATATCTATCACCTCCACTGTCATCACGGCGTCTGTCCCTCCTATCATCACGTCGATCAACACGACGTTCATCACGACGCCAGTTGCCACGATCATCATCACGATCACTTCGGCGTTCATCACGACGCCAGTTTCCTTCATCTCTATCACGATAATTTCCCCCACGGTAAGAGTCTGGACTGCGTGTGCGAAAATATCCACGGGATGGAGGAGGTGTGCGGCCACGGGATGGAGGGGGAGTGTTGCGCTCAATGCTTCTACGAGCAATATTTGCTGACGATACAAAGGTGCCGTTCTCCTCAACTCCATTACGCATGTCATAAGAGCACAGTTGCTCGTAAAAATCATCTAGTGAGATGGCAGAATTTCCATTAACAGAAGTGATCAAAGCATTGTATTCCACTTTATCCAATCCGTGTAAAAGGTACCCAAGCATCTCATCATCAGGAACCGGTTTACCAAGAGCTGAGAGTTCGGAGGCAAAACTTCTCATCTTAGTGAAATAAGCATCAGCTGTCATTGAAAGCTTCTTAGTGTCATTGAGGAGACCACGAAGAAGTTGGGCTTTAGTACGTGACGCTGTCTTGAACATTGCATTGATAGAATTCCATGCTTCAGCCGTGGAGGTGACTTCAAGAAGATGTGATAGTATATCTGGTGACAACGTATTGAGGAGAAACCGGAGCACCTGTTGGTCTCGGGCTAACCATGCAACGTAGGCTGGATTTTCAACATGAATTTTTTTCTTGTTTGAATCTTCCTCCTCAACGGTCTTGGGCGGAGCAGCATCAGAACCTTCCAATAGAGCCATCACATTGGCACCACGGAAGGCCGGAAGCACAAGGGCCTTCCATAGCAAAAAGTTGCTTCGGGTTAACTGCTGTGCCGGTGGTGTTCCGAGAGCGGCAGCGAGGGATGAACCTGACGCGGAATAGTTCATTGCAGCGGAAAACAAGAGCCAATTCAGAGCTTCGGGTGGGCAGAGTGTTCAGAGATCAACTAGGGCGATCCCAGATTTGTTGTAGGCTTCAGAGAACGTGATTTCTTTGCAGACGTCGGATGTCAGGCTTGCAGATCAGACGCGAACCGTGCTTCAGGCAACGGAGCTTCAGATCGGTTGTCAACCAGCGATCAGCGAGGGGCGCACTCGGGGCTGTTGTTGTTTGTTTGATGTCGGGTCTTGCAGATTGGATGCGGGCCGAGTTTCAGAGAACCGGAGCTTCACAATCGGATGTAGATGTCGAGTTTGTTGAAGGCGGCGGCGGCGGCGGCGGCAGGCGTCGGGGCAGTCAGATGTCGAGGAAGAGTCGCTCTGATACCATATTAGATTTTAGGGTTGAACGAGGTGGTTCTCTGCCCCTCGGTTGCGTGTTGATTTATTGCCTGAACAATGGCTGGCCAAGCCTTACAAGAGTCGGTTTTACAAAACGTGTACAGAAAGGAAAACTAGCCTATTACAACTCTTAACATATTCTAACAGAGATCACAAATATCAGCAAGAGTTACTTATCTGAGTTGTCCTGCAAGTTATTGGGATAGTATTGTAATGTAATGATTGACAATGTTGTTCTTGAGTGATTATCGACTGATCTTGGACAGCAAGTCACATGTTCTGTGTGCTCACTGCTACACCAGAAGACTACTTTATTTCTTATTAGCTCATGCTAACTAAATTCCACTTATTTATCCTGCTCTCTAGAATGTTTTTTTAAGTTCATACCATGTATGCTCAATGGTTTGTCCTGATACCTTGCATGCTCCAGCTTTTTCATTTTTTTGTCAAATATTAAGTGAAATTAATCTTGCTTGTTGTCTTGGCAGTATGGATGCACTCCTATGGAAATTGCGGCACTTTCTGGTACCCGCGAACAAGTTAAAATTCTATTTCCAGTCACTTCTCGTCTTCGTAATGTGCGTGACTGGAGTGTTGATGGAGTCATTCGTCATCTAAAATCAGTTCCCCCGGCAAAGGTATATTACAGAACTGCATTTGTCATATTTATATTGATGGTTTGAGTGTGAATGCTGACTGTGAGATTTCCCTAATTTGGCGTTTCTGCAATCCACTTATTCTAACTTGAAAAGTGCTTAAAACTTCACTGTCCCTTCTTTACATAATGAATTGCAGTTAGTGGCTGAGAATTGTAACCCAACTCTTATCTTTTCAATGCAATGAAACGCAAAGGAAGGTCCTTTGCGTGGCTGAGAATTACTGATCGTGAATGGCAAGTATGCCAGCTGTCTTGCTGCCATGGGTTTGTTTGCTATGACCCGGTGAAGCGAAAATATGTCTGCGTGCTAACTCATTTAGGAGCAATACGAGTTAGTTAAGGAAATTTAAATATTATATTTATCTGTTCTGCTAATCTCGTTAACTCAATAGTCCTTATCATGTGACTTCTTTATGGCACATCGCATGTTATGCTTTTGCATGCTAATTATGTGGCATGCATGATGGATTGTGGTTTATTATCATGCTTACGTGTTTTGGAAGATGATACTAATGTGCTTTGGAAGATGATAGTTGTTGTAAGTATTAACATAACCAGGATTAACCCCAGTGTGATTTTGAACCAAGTTGGGTTGAGATGAGCATTTAAGAAGGTAAAATAATGTACAAATGTACAATGTATCGGCCGAGAGTAAACAATAGTTTTTAGTGATGTGATTATGGTCTATGAGGTTTCTGTATTGGTAGCCTATGCCAACTTGCTTGAGACTAAAGGCTTGATTGTTTTCGTTGTGTCTCCCATAGCTGATGGAAGATATGGTGACCAGTAATGTTGATTAATAGAACTAAAAAATGGCTGATTCTGAAAAGAAACAGGCTACCAGTTCCATCAGTGAATTGATTGCTAAGCGAACAATTCTTCGAACAATTCTTGAACTGTTGACGCTTTGTAGATGGTAGGACCTTTGAGTTGACTTAGGGAGATCAAATGGTCAATCATAATTGGTTCTACTGAGAACGTGGGGAATGGATTATGTGTGATAGTGAATCTTTATTTCATTTGATTTTTCTCAATGTTTCAGGCAACTATGCTTGCGAGTGCAAAATCTAAAGCACATGAGGCATTCAAGAATGGGAATTATCTGGTTGCGGCAAAAGATTATGATGAGGTAGTATATTTTGCATTTTGCTCGTTATAATTAATGGACTTATTGACTGCTCAGAACAAGTTTAAGGACTACATGCATTTAGTCTTGTTTTTCTGTTCTCTTCATGGACGGCATGGAAATTATGCTCTCTGTGCCCTTTGCGGGTGTGCTAATGTCATGAAGTAGATATAGTTTGCTACTCTAAGCCCTTCCAGTTACTCTGCTATTTCTGTAATCTCCTGCTCTGCAATTTTTGGGTGATGACGCAGTTGGATCAGTGCCAGAAGGAGTCATACCATGACATGCAATTCATCGTTGTGGACATAGGCCATGCAACAGCGCTGGATGAGACCAATACTTGACACCAAAATGAAGTATGGGAAGAATAATAGAATTGTTTTGGAGTTGGTTAAGGGATATAGTCTACCCATTTGGGTAGTAGATTCCATATGTGTCGGTAGTCTATCAGGCATCCCTGTCCTGATTGATTCTTTTAGGTGAGTCGTATCAATCTAGAAGTTCTGTTTGAGTCAGGAGTAATCTTAAGTAGTTCTTATGAATGGTTTATCAAGTACGTGTTTTCAAAAACGAAAGAAGATAAACTAATCTATGTCTAAAAATCACTTACAGTTCTCTTGTTGGAATCTGTGTATATCCCTGTGTTTCACAAATCCTAATTTATTTCAAGCCATGCCTTCAGGCCATCTTCCGTAATTAGTTACCCTGATACGTACTTAGGTTCAGGTCATTTGTGGGGCTACCATGAAGGGTCTTTCTTGTGCTTTGTTATGTTAAGATAAGAAAAGTCAATAAACATACGTTAGTCAGTACTCTATGCGTGTTCTCTAGACAATCTTGTAAAGTCTAGTACAAATACTAGGAATATCTTGCTTATGCAAGTTAATCATGTCATTGATGGTTCTTGTCTTTACTGCATACAGTTTATCAGGTTTCATATAGTTTTAGTGATTTACCGAGCACAACAGATTCTTGCTGGCAAATCTAAAACGTCCTGCAGAATTGTGTTAAATGCTTGTTCCATGCTATAGGCAATGCAACTCGACCCTGGCAATGCAACCTTGCTCTCAAACAGGAGCCTATGCTGGCTTCGCTTCGGTAATGGGAAGGAGGCCTTGAAGGATGCTCAAGCTTGCAGGATGATGCGACCTGGCTGGGCAAAGGCCTGCTACCGTGAAGGAACTGCTCTGATGTTACTGAAGGTACGATAAGTCGGTTAGATCAGTTTTTTTTCAATGTGGGAAAACCCTTTTTTCCCCTAAAAAAAAGTTTCTGTGGAAAATCTTTTTTTTTACTTGCTAGCTCTTTGTCTTCAGGACTATAAGAAGGCATGTGGTGCATTCCTTGAAGGTGCTAAACTGGAGCCATGGAACGCAGAGATCCAAGAAGGGTTACGGTATCCTACTTGCCGCTTTTGGCTACATTCAAGCCTAGTAGTGTTGCTTGACCGTGATCTTCGGCATAGAAATACACTCACGGTTGGTATTGAAACATGCAGAGAGGCTTTGGAATCCATGAAGATATCTGGCAGTAGCACTGGAAAAGATTTGTTGGATCAGCAGCAGCTTGTAGATACCATGAACTAGCACTACTCGCAGACGTAAAGGAGGTGCCCCTGTTTTGCTGTCCCTTAAGAGTGTGCTGAAGGCTAGTTTGGCTTAACTGTTAGATGTCCTCTTGCTTTTTTTTTTTTTTTTTTTGATAAAGGGCTTTATTACTCAAAAATTCAAGCATTACACCCGGCCTCTGCATCGTGAGATGCACACAGCCTCAATCCGAAAATGAAAATAAACAAAAAAAGACAAAGCTACAAAATCCTCTGTAGACTGTAAAGCTACGAAATCCTCTGTAGAATGTCAATGCTATGGGGCCTCAATCCGTAGATCAAGCGGCCATCCATGTGGGATAAAAATATCCCTCGCCACCTGCTCCAGTCGTGCACATGCCTCCATAAAAAGGCCTCGTAACTCCCCTCGCTGTAATGTGGACCACGAACGGAGAATACCTGTGCTCCTGAATAGAACCTGCATACGAGAAAAATTTTTATCATTGAAAATCTTGTCATTTCTACATAGCCAGAGCGACCAGATAACTGCAAGCGCTCCTACCCTAATAATAGTCTTAAATCGTTTATCTACCCCATTCAACCAGTTACCGAATATATTCGCAACGGAAGTGGGTTGATATAGATTCGAAGCCATTTGGATAGCGGACCATATAGAACGCGCAAATGGGCAATCAAAGAATAAGTGTTTAATTGTCTCATCGTGAGAACAAGAAACACACTTAGAGCTTCCATGCCAATTACGTTTGACAAGATTATCTTTTGTGAGTATGACCCCCTTACGAAGGTACCACGCGAAGATCTTAATCTTCAACGGCACTTTCATACGCCATACATTTTTGAATATATCGATTGGCATATCCGACTGGATCAGGGCTCTGTACATGGAGTCCACCGAGAACTGTCCATTCTTAGTGATCTTCCATCGAAATTCATCGGCGCCTGGTGTAAGAGTAACTGTAGTTAATCTATCAACCAGGTTTTGCCAAGACACTAGTCTAGGCCCGATTAAATCTCGCCTGAACGTAACATTAGGAGGTGATGTTTGCATGACCGTAGCCAGCGTATCCTCCTTATGTCGCGCAATGGTATACAAGGCCGGATACTGTTCTCTGAGTGTGGTATTGCCTAACCACTTGTCCTCCCAGAACCGTATCTGTGATCCATCCTTAATCTTAAATACCCCATAGCGAAAAAACTTATTTTTGGTCGCCATGAGTCCAGCCCAAAAGTGTGAATCACCTGGTCTCCACGTGACCTGTGACATTGCTTTCGAGCCTATGTATTTACGTTTCAGGATAGTCTGCCAAACGCCGTCTTCGGTTAGTCTCTATGTATTTACGTTTCCTCTTGCTAATCAGCTGGATTCTGAGAAACTATGAAGCTCACTATATGATTGCGGTTTTCGAGGGCAGGTGTTGTTTTGTATACAGAACTTTCTTTATCGCTCCGTTGATGGTGTTGTTGGGAATATGCCCTAGAGGCAATCGTAGATGATGTAATTCCCAATGTATTCATAAAGTTATTAAGTTGTCCTTTGGTTTGAACATCTGATATATGTCGTTGAATATGTGATTCGATTGTGGAACTATGTATTCATGTTGTTCATACTAATTGTCCTTGGTCGTTAAGGTTGTGCTGGACACACACCCATAGACTAATGTGAGTGTTGGCTGATGACACGGTTCCACTTGTCATGGGCATGGTGATGCCATTCCAACGTTCACGGACTTGGCTAAAGAGTTTAGCAAGTCGGACTGACCCACATTGAGATGCAACGATCAAGTCGTCATTTGCATGTCTCAATCAATATAATCTTTAGACCTGAGGTTGTCGCGCAATCCGAGTTGTGGATCACCGACTTAGGTTCTGTCAAACGTTGTTCTGTGACAAGGCAACTATAAAGGCAGAGTTCGGGTCGAATGAGAAGCAAGCTGCGTGATGTGGATAATCAAGATGGGATTTTGCCCCTCCTAATGGAGAGATATTCTCTGGGCCCTCTCGAGTGATATGATTCAGGAAGCATGGCCATGCGCGACTCAGTTAAGTGTTAACTGTGTCGGTTGACTAAGAGTTAGTCAGATGAATCGCATATCACGGATCGAGAAGAGAGTTGAACTATTTAAGGGATGACGATAAATCGCCTATAGTTCGACAAGGTATATCGTGAGGCAAAAATGACTAAGATGAATATCACATTGAAAGATATATCGTCATGACTCAATGGAACTTGGGAGTCGGCACGTTCTGCTAGGAGCCGCTACCGATTGATCGATTGAGAGTAGGACTCCAATCGTGTCCAAGTCGCCATGAGTCTGCAGGGTCGCACACTTAAGAGCGGGAGCAAGTATTGGTTGGGTTGGACCCGAACCGGAAATGGACTGAGTTAGTGAGTCGGACTCACAGAGGGAATGGGCCACAAGTGTTGTGCAGCCCATTACCATATGCTATATAAAGAGGGGCGCGGGTTGCCCAGCGGGCACGTTAGTCCACTCTCCCATGCGTTGGGAACCCTAGCCCCACTCAGTCCAGCCGCCGCACCGGACCTAGCAGTCCGCCGTCGGAGCTCCTCCTTGTACGTGTGGATACCGGCAGAGGTGCTGTACGTTCAGCACTGCAACGTTCGAGAGATTGGATCGGCCGGACCGGATCGTGGGACTGCACTGCCCCGACGCGCTGCATCGATAATCCGCACCTGCGCGTCTAGTGGTAATACTCGTGGCCTTCTACCTCGGCTAGATCTTGGAAGCATCGCGTAGGAAAAGTTTTGTTTATCTCTACGCGTTCCAACAGTGGTATCAGAGCGGTAGCTTCTGGTATTAGGCCCGAGATCCGTACATATGTGATATGTAGTTAGCGTTAGATGTGATCTAATTGCTGTTTTGGTGGTCGGTCTATGAGATAGATCGGTTTTGTACAAGGTTGATTGGATCAATCGTACTCGGGGTTAATGGATGATCTGGTTTCCGTGATCATACTGCTAAGGTCGTGAAACAACTTACCCCTACCGGTCGGTTTCCGCCATCGGGGTATACCGTGACACATAAATCCAGTTGCGGTGATCGAAGATCAAAGAGTTTGATCGAATCAGAATACGGATCAGATTTGGGTAAAATCGTTTTATCCGATGAAGAAATCCATGATCGGAATGCAGATGAGATCTGCGTTTTTCGATCCCCGCCCGCTATCCGGCTAGCGGGACCGCTGGCTTCGCCCTGTCGTAGCGCCTTAGATGTCGTTGCGAGTTTCACAACGCCGGTAGATATCGTATCTATGCATAACTTGTTTTTGCAGGAAGTTGTGAATGGTATGACTTATGTGCATGTGATGTGTGTAATCCATACATGATCTGCGTATCATGTTTATGTCAGCCGGCTGGAGCCTAGGTGCTGTCATTTTATTGTATACCGGCCTGCGTGTCGGATTCTCTATGTAAATTTTGATTTACCAGCTAGTGTAGCTTGTTGGAGAACCCGGAAGCCAAGAGTGGAGGTGTGACTTCCAACTCAGGTACGCTTGTGTGCAATGTTATAGACATTTATCTTGCTGATACGCCTAATAGTTCTTGGGTATATGATACCGGATCAGTTATTCACATATGCAACTCGTTGCAGGGACTGGTAAGAACTAGGAGCGTGACAAGAGGAGAGGTTGACATTCGGGTCGGCAACAAGGCGAGATTCGCTGCGTTGGAAGTCGGCACGATACAACTTCATTTACCTTCAGGATTTATTTTGGAACTAAATAATTGTTATTATGTTCCAGCGCTTAGTCGAAACATTATTTCCGCCTCATGTTTGATGAGACAAGGTTATGAGTCGAATATTAAGAATAATGGTTGTTCTTTATATTTGAAAGATATGTTTCATGGCTTTGCACCCGTTCAGAACGGGTTATTTATTTTAAATCTTGATAGTGAATCGGTCTATAACATAAATGTTAAAAAGTTGAAACCAAATGATCTGAATATGACTTACTTTTGGCACTGTCGGCTTGGTCATATAAGTTGGAAGCGCATGAAGAAGCTCCATGATGATGGACTTCTAACTTCGTTTGACTTAGAGTCATTCGAGACATGCGAATCATGCCTACTAGGCAAGATGACCAAGACACCTTTTGCAAGGAGTTGTGAAAGGGCGTCCGACTTGTTGGAACTAATACATAGTGATGTATGTGGACCAATGAGCACGACAGCTAGAGGTGGTTATGAGTACTTCATTACCTTCACTGATGATTTGAGTAGGTATGGATATATCTATTTAATGAAACACAAGTCGGAAGCCTTTGAAAAGTTCAAGGAATTCCAGAGTGAGGTACAAAATCAACTCGGCAAGAAAATAAAGTTTCTACGGTCGGACCGTGGGGGCGAGTACATGAGCCATGAGTTTGATGACCATCTAAAGAGTTGTGGAATAGTTCCTCAACTCACTCCGCCGGGTACACCGCAGAGAAACGGTGTATCGGAACGGAGAAATCGGACCTTGTTGGACATGGTACGATCAATGATGAGTCGGACAGATCTACCTTTATCATTTTGGGGTTATTGTCTAGAAACTGCAGCTTTCACACTAAACAGAGTACCATCAAAGTCAGTAGAGAAGACACCACATGAGATGTGGACGGGCAAAAAGCCAAGTTTGTCTTTTCTTAAGATTTGGGGTTGTGAGGTATTTGTCAAGCGACTTCAGTCGGACAAGCTCACGCCCAAGTCAGATAAGTGTATTTTCGTGGGGTATCCGAGGGAAACCTTGGGGTACTACTTCTACAACCGGGAAGAGGGAAAAGTGTTTGTCGCTCGGAATGGTGTCTTCCTTGAGAAAGAGTTTCTCAGTCGGGAAGTCAGTGGGAGCACGGTGCAACTCGAAGAAATTCGAGAGGAACCAGCTAGGGGCGAGTCGGCAATGGCCTTGGAGGCTGAGCCGGTCGTGGTACCTACACCGGTTACAGCACCTGAACCTCGGAGATCTGCCAGATTACAGAGTGCTCGAGATGTTTTACTGTTAGACAGTAATGAGCCGGCAACTTATTCGGAAGCGATGGTGGGATCTGATTCCGAGTCATGGCTTGGAGCCATGAGATCCGAGTTAAAGTCCATGGATGAAAACCAAGTTTGCAATTTGGTTGATCTGCCTGACGGTGCAAGACCCGTCGAGTGCAAATGGGTCTTTAAGAAGAAAATTGATATGGATGGAAATATTTCCGTCTATAAAGCACGACTTGTCGCGAAGGGGTTCCGACAGGTTCAAGGAGTTGACTACGACGAGACCTTCTCGCCCGTAGCGATGCTTAAATCAATTCGGATCATGTTAGCCATAGCAGCCTATTTCGACTATGAGATATGGCAGATGGATGTCAAGACGGCTTTCCTTAATGGAAATTTAACTGAGGACGTGTATATGATACAGCCCGAAGGTTTTGTCGATCCGGTTAATGCTGACAAGGTATGCAAACTTCAGAAATCCATTTATGGGTTGAAGCAAGCATCTCGGAGTTGGAACATTCGCTTTGATGAGGTAGTCAAATCGTTTGGCTTCATCAAGAGCGATCATGATTCTTGTTTATACAAGAAGTTTAGTGGGAGCAAAGTGAACTTTCTAATCTTATATGTGGATGACATATTACTGATTGGAAATGATGTCATGATGTTGCAAGAAACCAAAGAGTCATTGGAAAGGAGTTTCTCAATGAAGGATTTGGGTGAGGCAACTTACATATTAGGAATCAGGATCTATAGAGATAGATCAAGGCGGCTCATTGGATTGAGTCAGAGTACTTATCTGGACAAGGTTTTGAAGAAATTCAAAATGGAAGAGTCCAAGAAGGGATTCTTACCGATGTCCCATGGCATAAAACTTAGCAAGACTCAGTGTCCTTCGACAACTGATGAGCGAAGTCGGATGAGTGTGATCCCGTATGCTTCGGCAATCGGATCCATCATGTATGCCATGATTTGTACTAGGCTAGATGTTTCCTATGCTCTAAGTGTTACGAGCAGATACCAGGCTGACCCTGGCGAAGCCCACTGGGCAGCGGTTAAAAACATCCTTAAGTATTTGAGAAATACTAAGGAAATGTTCCTAGTTTATGGAGGTGATGAGGAATTCAGTGTAAAGGGTTACACGGATGCAAGTTATCTCACTGACTCAGATGATTCTCGTTCGCAATCGGGATACGTGTTCGTAATGAACGGAGGAGCTGTGAGCTGGAAGAGTTCCAAGCAAGATACGGTATCTGCATCTACAACAGAGGCTGAGTATATTGCTGCCTCAGAGGCGGCAAAGGAAGCTGTTTGGATCAGGAACCTCCTGATGGATCTTGGTGTGGTTCAGGGCGCGTCCAATCCTTTGGACGTATATTGTGACAACAATGGTGCTATCGCACAGGCCAAGGAACCTAGACAACACCAGAAGAACAAACATATACTCATGCGGTACCACCTCATTCGCCAGTTTGTCGAACAAGGTGATATCAAGTTATGCAAAGTACACACGGATGCAAACATTGCAGATCCGTTGACAAAGGCGCTACCACAGCCTAAGCATGAGGTGCACACGAGAGGTATGGGCATTAGATGCCTAGGCATATGATGCCAAGATGATTGACTCTAGTGCAAGTGGGAGACTGTTGGGAATATGCCCTAGAGGCAATCATAGATGATGTAATTCCCAATGTATTCATAAAGTTATTAAGTTGTCCTTTGGTTTGAACATCTGATATATGTCGTTGAATATGTGATTCGATTGTGGAACTATGTATTCATGTTGTTCATACTAATTGTCCTTGGTCATTAAGGTTGTGCTGGACACACACCCTAGACTAATGTGAGTGTTGGCTGATGACACGGTTCCACTTGTCATGGGCATGGTGATGCCATTCCAACATTCACGGACTTGGCTAAAGAGTTTAGCAAGTCGGACTGACCCACATTGAGATGCAACGATCAAGTCGTCATTTGCATGTCTCAATCAATATAATCTTTAGACCTGAGGTTGTCGCGCAATCCGAGTTGTGGATCACCGACTTAGGTTCTGTCAAACGTTGTTCTGTGACAAGGCAACTATAAAGGCAGAGTTCGGGTCGAATGAGAAGCAAGCTGCGTGATGTGGATAATCAAGATGGGATTTTGCCCCTCCTAATGGAGAGATATTCTCTGGGCCCTCTCGAGTGATATGATTCAGGAAGCATGGCCATGCGCGACTCGGTTAAGTGTTAACTGTGTCGGTTGACTAAGAGTTAGTCAGATGAATCGCATATCACGGATCGAGAAGAGAGTTGAACTATTTAAGGGATGACGATAAATCGCCTATAGTTCGACAAGGTATATCGTGAGGCAAAAAGGACTAAGATGAATATCACATTGAAAGGTATGTTGTCATGACTCAATGGAACTTGGAAGTCGGCACGTTCTGCTAGGAGCCGCTACCGATTGATCGATTGAGAGTAGGACTCCAATCGTGTCCAAGTCGCCATGAGTCTGCAGGGTCGCGCACTTAAGAGCGGGAGCAAGTATTGGTTGGGTTGGACCCGAACCGGAAATGGACTGAGTTAGTGAGTCGGACTCACAGAGGGAATGGGCCACAAGTGTTGTGCAGCCCATTACCATACGCTATATAAAGAGGGGCACGGGTTGCCCAGCGGGCACGTTAGTCCACTCTCCCATGCGTTGGGAACCCTAGCCCCACTCAGTCCAGCCGCCGCACCGGACCTAGCAGTCCGCCGTCGGAGCTCCTCCTTGTACGTGTGGATACCGGCAGAGGTGCTGTACGTTCATCACTGCAACGTTCGAGGGATTGGATCGGCCGGACCGGATCGTGGGACTGCACTGCCCCGACGCGCTGCATCGATAATCCGCACCTGCGCGTCTAGTGGTAATACTCGTGGCCTTCTACCTCGGCTAGATCTTGGAAGCATCGCGTAGGAAATTTTTTGTTTCTCTCTACGCGTTCCAACAGGTGTGAGCTGTGAGCATCTTACCCGATTGCCGTTGATAGTCTTTTTCTTTATATTTGTTTGTTTCGGACTTCCATTGAGATGATATCAATGTATGATCCTAAGATTTTTAGGCCCAATCTTTCTCAGCAAAATAAATAGATATACAAATCACCTATTCTCTTTTTAGGGAATGACTAGGGCTCACTCACTCAGATGACATTATACGGTTGCATGTGTAACTCACGTGTAACCCATATACAACCGAGAAAATTTTAGTTGCAACTCATGTGTAACTGAAAAAATCCTAGTTGCAACTCAACTATCGTGAACGTCATGCTTGTCGAATCCCTTGGTTACAATTTACTTTCCGTCTGCTCTCTTGGAAAGATGGGTTTTTCCATCTTTTTCGATGGTGATATTGTGATCCTTTTGAGGAGCAAGACTCTTGACGTTGCTCACGTGGGACATGTTGAAAATGAGTTGTTCGTGGTGGACTTTTCGAAGTCAAGCAACTCTCAAGCAATGTGTCTCTTCGGGAAGGCGGACTTGGGATGGTTGTGGCATCGCTGCCTATCCCATGTCAACATGAGAACTTTGCAAAGTCTTCACAAAGGTGGCCTTATTGTCGGACTAAAAGAAAATGTTTCCTTTGCAAAGGATCGCGTTTGTAGGTCGTGTGTTGAAGGGAAGATGCATGACATCGTGCACAAGGCCAAGACTATTATCTCATCAAAGAGGATCTTGGAGTTTTTCCATGTTTATCTCTTTGGTGCCGTGCCCGAGGCAAGTCTTGGTGGCAAGAAGTATTGCTTGGTGATTGTCGATGATTATTCAAGATACACTTGGGTTTATTTCTTCAAGTGCAAGAGTGAAACTCAACAAACCATCATCGTTTTCTCCAACGAAGTGCAATGTCAACACAATGTGCAAATCATGGCTATAAGGAGTGATAATGGCTCGGAGTTGAAGAACTATACATTGAATGAATTCCTTAGTGAAGAAGGCATTCGTCATCAATACTCCACCACTTACACTCCTCAACAAAATGGTGTTGCCGAAAGGAAGAATCGCACCCTCTTGGATATGGCAAGGACCATGTTGGCGGAGTACTCTTCTCCCGAATATTTATGGGCCGAGGCCATATCCACCGCATGCCACTCCTCCAACCGCCTCTACATCCGCAAAGGCTTGGACAAGACCCCATATGAGATCCTCACCGGCAACAAGCCCAACGTCTCCTACTTCCGTGTATTCGGTTGTAAGTGCTTCTATTTGATCAAGGGTGTTAGGTTGTATAAATTTCAATCCAAAACTATTGAGGGTATATTTGTTGGTTACGGTGCCGAATCCCACACTTGTAGAGTCTATGACAAGACTTCACGGATTGTCATAGAACCTTGTAGTCTGGCTTTCGAGGAAAATGATGGCTCCCAAGTGGCGCAATTTCATGTTTCTAATGTAGATGTTGAAATACCTCAAGAAGCCATAGGAAGGATGGGTGTGGGATTTTTCCGCCCCATCGAGGGACACCTTATGGCGACTCGAGAAGGACTATGCTCTACTCAAGTGGAGCCCTCCTCTACAATAGAAGATCAAGCCAAGGAGCCAACTATTACACCTAACCAAGAACATGTACAAGACCCTCCTCTCATTGATCAAGTGACTCCGCAAGTCGTACCCACTCCTCTCACTAATGCGAGTCAAGATCAAGGCCAAGATCAACCATCCTCTTCATCCTCTCCTCAAGTTGAAGCTAGTGTTGAAGATATTGTTGTTGATGATGATGATGATCAAGGCCAAGTTGGTCAAGATGGGGACCCAAATGATCAAGATGATCAAGTGATCCCTCCTCGCAATAATGAGGAGATCGAAGCCCGTCGTATCAAAAGGATAAGAAGAGCTTTGAAGCAAATTGATGCCCAAGACGACAAGGTCTTGGAGGATGTTCAAATTAGAAGATCCACAAGAAGGCAATTGGCTCATTTTTGTGAACATCAAGCTCATATCTCAATGGTGGAGCCTAAGAAAGTGTATGAAGCTCTTGAGGACTCCGATTGGGTTGAAGCTATGCATGACGAGCTCAATAACTTTGAGGGCAACAAAGTTTGGAGACTGGTTGAGAAGCCCAAAGATTGCCACAATGTTATTGGCACTAAGTGGATTTTCAAGAACAAGCAAGATGAGCATGGCATTGTCATTAGGAACAAGGCAAGATTGGTTGCTCAAGGTTACACCCAAGTTGAAGGCATTGACTTTGATGAAACCTACGCTCCCGTGGCTCGTCTTGAGTCCATCCGTATCCTCCTTTCTTATGCTTCTTCTCGCAATTTCAAGTTGCAACAAATGGATGTGAAAAGTGCTTTCTTGAATGGTCCACTAAAAGAGGAGGTATATGTGAAGCAACCTCCCGGGTTCGAGAATCTCAACTTTCCTAACCATGTCTACAAACTTGACAAAGCTCTCTATGGTCTCAAACAAGCACCTCGTGCTTGGTACGAGCACCTTACAGAATTGTTAGATGACCGTGGTTTCGAAGTTGGGAAGATCGACCCCACTCTCTTCACCAAGAGAGTAAAAGGAGAGATTTTCATATGCCAACTCTATGTGGACGATATTATCTTTGGCTCAACTAACCAAGCTTTCAATAATGAGTTCTCTAAGCTTATGACTGACAGGTTCGAGATGTCTATGATGGGAGAGCTTAAATTCTTCCTTGGCTTTGAGATCAAGCAATTGGCCCGTGGGACGTTCATTTCTCAAGCCAAGTATACCCAAGACATGATCAAGAGGTTTAACTTCCAAGATGCAAAGATCAAGACCTCCCCTATGCAAGTCACGTGCCACCTTTCTCGTAATCCAAAGGGGAGTAAGGATGTGGATCAAAAGCTTTATCGTTCTATGATTGGTTCTTTGCTCTATCTTTGTGCATCTAGACCCGATATCGTTTTGAGTGTAGGTGTGTGTGCAAGGTATCAAGCGACCCCTAAGGATTGCCACTTAGTGGCGGTTCATAGGATCTTTCGTTATTTAGTTCATACCCCAAGATTTGGTTTGTGGTACCCAAAGGGGGCAAAATTTTCTCTCAATGGCTATACGGATTCCGATTGGGCGGGTGATCAAGATGATAGAAAGTCTACTTCCAGGGCTTGCCAATTTCTTGGTAGGTCCCTTGTGAGTTGGTCCTCCAAGAAGCAAAATTGCATATCTCTTTCCACCGCCGAAGCCGAGTATGTTGCCGACGCAAGTGCATGCACTCAATTGTTATGGATGAGGCAAACTCTCAAGGAATATGGAGTTCATTTGGATAAAGTGCCTCTTTTGTGTGACAATGGAAGTGCCATCAAGATTGCATACAATCCGGTGCAACATACAAGAACGAAGCACATTGAGATTCGCCACCACTTCATCCGTGACCATGTGGCAAGAGGGGTTATTGCACTATCTTATGTGCCCACCAAGGACAATCTTGCGGATATTTTCACGAAGCCACTTGATGATGCTCGATTCATGTTCTTGAGGAATGAACTAAATGTGATTGATTCAAGGAGCTTGTCTTGAAGATCTTGCACACACCCCTATAGATGAAACGTGTTCGAGTGTAGGTGTAGGCATGGACATAGGGGGAGTGTTATCCTAACACATTGGGTTCTCCCTCCCCACATTATGCACATAGCAAATATTCATTGTGATCTCTCTTTTCTAATGTTGAATTGTGAGCTTCAATGTCGAGAATTGGCAATGCAACCAAGATACATCTTCGCGGTTGCATACCATGATCTCTTACATGGTGGCCTAGGCCACCAACCTCTTCGTTTCGAAGATTTGGATCTTAGTTGGGTTTTAGTTAACATTTCATTGCATTTCTTAGTTTCTCCCTTCTAAGTGTTCTTTCATAGGAAAATCTCACTCAATTGGTGTTTTGATAGTTTGATTCTTGGTTTTGAGAGGGATTTAGTTTGGTGTTTCTATCCTATGGCATTCTATTAAAAAGCCATCTTTTTCTAGCACTTGTGTCATTCCATTGAAAAGAGGAAATTTCGGATCAGTAGGCAGCCGGAATTTCCGGTCCAGTTTTGGACCGGAATATCCGGTTGTACCGGAATATCCGGTTCAAACTTGAACCGGAATATCCGGTTCGGCGAAAATCTCAAAAACTAGAGCCCGACGGGGAAGAGGCAGTTCGTTCCCTTTTCCCCATCTCCTCTCCTCCACCCCCAAACGTCGCCGCACTGATTCTTGGCCTCCCGGGCTGTTTCCTCCGCGGGATCTTTAAGTTTTGGATATTCCGGTCTGGAAAATTCTGGTCCAGTTTGCTCACAGAGATGAGCCGGATTATTTGGAACCGGATTATTCGGAGGAGCCGGATTATTTGATCCGGATTTTTCATCTCGGACCAGATATTCCGGTTGTTGGTGATGTTGCTCGAAAATAGCCAAGGACTGGAAGTTTTGCTCACAGCAGTGAGCCGGATTATTTGTACCAGATTATTCCGGAGGAGCCGGAATATCCGGTACAATTGCCTGCGCCTCACAGCAACGAGCCGGATTATTTGAACCGAATTATTCCGGGGCAACCGGATAATCCGGTTCAGGACTGCTGGATTTCGTGAAGAAAGCAGACCGGATATTCCGGTCCAAACTTGGACCGGATATTCCGGTCCAAACTTGGACCGGATATTCCGGTCCTCTTTTTCCTGCACAACGACTAGTTGTGAGGAGGGGCTATAAATACCCCTCCTCTTCTTCCCCAAGATCTAGTTCTTCCCCTTAGCATTTATGAGCATTTAAGAACTCACCAAATCCCTCATAACTCCCAATCCCTCCACCCAATCTTGAAGATCTTTGGAGGATTGAAGGAGAAGGCCCCGATCTACATCTTCATCGAGCCGTTCTTCATTTCCCCCTCTCTAGCTTGAGGGATCTTGCCTAGGGTTTCCTCTTGTGGAGAACCTAGGCATCTTGATACATGTTAGTGATTCAAGAAGAGTTGGGAGCCCCCAATTTGGTTGTGGGTGTGTGCCCCAAGTTGTTTGTAAAGGATTCGATCCCCGCCTCAAAGGGGTTCAATAGTGGAAGGTGAACTAGGCCTTCGTGGCGAAGTTCATCGGAGAATAGGGTGAGGCTTTTGTGGCGTTGAGTAGGCCTTCGTGGCGAGCTCACACCCCTCCAACGAGACGTACTCCCCTAAAAACGAGGAACTCGGAAATACATCGCGTCTCCGTGTGCTTAACCTTGGTGACCTCGTTCCCTCACTCTCTTTACTTATCGCTTGCATTGTGTTTATCATTATCCTTGTCATATAGGTAAATTCACCATAGCCGCGTTATCTAGAGAATTTACCTTTGTGTCAAGCCTAAATCAAAAGAAAAATTAAAATTGGTCGTAGCACCTATTCACCCCCCCTCTAGGTGCCCATACTTTACTTTCAGCGTCCCGACATACTCAATGTCAGGGTCAGCCGACTGATGCATGGGCGGAGGAGACTCGGACCTAGGAATGGCTTGTCTTCCGGCTCTTGCTCTTCCACAAAGGGGGGCTTAACGACGCTCTCCGGGTCTTCCATCGTCGGGTTATCAACATGGGTTTCCTCTTGGTCACTAAGTGTGACCTTGGCTCTGAAGAAAGAAAAGCGAAAAGTTAGTAAGCAATAGAGGGAAAATGCGGAAATTAAAAGATATTGGCAAATAAGGCATGCGTATTACCCGGTGTTTACGACGGAGTCGCTTGGAGGAGCGTTGCTAGACCCGGAGGACACTGATAAAGAATCAGAAAGTGAGACCCGGAACTGTCCGGCTAACGGATGATTTGGAGATGGATATTTTCGAGGAATGTGGGCAGAATGAGTTGAAGGAGTACCGGATCGGCGAGCAGGCGACATAGGGATCCTGGGGTTGAGGGGATCGTCACCCGGAGAAGTCTGGGTTGCCCGTCGCTTGGCTGGAGTTGTGTCCTTCAGAGATGATGTAGTGGTTAGATACCTGTTAAGTTTGCACATATTGGCGTAGGAGTACGGCTCTGAGGTCATGGAGGAGTACGGAACCTTGAAAGTGATTCCCCTGGGTTTCCTCTTCTGGCCAACCTCGACCTCCGGCTCTGCCTCGCTCTCCTCCGATTGAGAGCCGTCCTTATCAGCCAGTGCTGGTGATGGCGGTGCATTGTCGGGAGGAGGAGAGTTTTGGTCTAATAGTTCAACAAAGTATCTATTAAGCAGAGACTCGGAATTACGTTCCTCGCTATCACTCGGTTCTTCTTCTTCCGCCGAGTTTTCGGAAGAAGGCGGGGTAACAATCTTCCAGAACGCGTCGTTTTCCTGGGTAAAAAGCAGCCAAGTTAAAAGTTAGTAAGAGTGTATTTCAAGTAATAGTCGGATAAAAGGTGTTGGCCGGTTCTTATTGGAGGAGCCGGGTTTGCACGAGTGAAGGGGCCGAGTCCGGAGACGCTCTTGATAACGTCAACTTTCTCGGCCAGGAAGTTCTTCATAGTCGGGTTGATATCTGCTGCCGGGTATGACTTCTCCGAGTATCGGAGAGAGTCGGTTAGGTGACCGGAATATTCGCAGATAAGCTTGGGCCGGATGCTGTTTGGCTGAATCCTACAGCTAACCTAGGTTTTAACTAAGTTTAGCCCGCAGAGGCCATGGGCTGCTAGGACGGCTAGTTTGTGGAGGAGAGGTTGGATAGCTTATCTATCAGCTTTCGGTGCAAAAGAGCTAAGGTTATCGAAAAGGGCGAGAGTCTCAACAGAGAAACCCGGCAAAGGCTTCTGGCCAGGTATGGAGGTGTCTTGGCAGTAGAAAAAGGTCTTCTGCCAGTGCTTCACATGACTGTGAAGGCTGAGAGTCGGCATCAGGGAATTTTTGCGTCTCTGAATGGATACCCCCCCCACACAGACAAGGAGGGGCCCGTCCGTGCTCTCCCGGCAGGGCTTGCATTGAAATAACTCCAGAAACAGGGTAAGATTGGGGGGTATGCAAAGATAGGCTTCACAAAGAACGATGAAGTGGCAAATATTTAAAATCGAGTTTGGTCCTATGTCAAAAATTTGGAGTTTGTAGTGGTCCAGAAGTTCGCGGAAAAAAGGGTGACCCGGGGGGCGGAAACCCCGGATCACATGCTCGAGGAAAACAACTACCTCACCTGGACTGGGTGAAGGCAAAGTTTCTTCCCCTGGCGCCCTCCACGGGATTTCCGACTCTACGGGCAGAACCCCAGACTCGGCTAGCTCCTCGAGTTTCGCCTTGGTAACAGTCGATTTCGCCCAGTTGGCGGAAATCGACTGACCCGGGTTTTGCTTCAAAGCCAGGTTTTTTCCCTTGAGCTTGGCGCTAGCCTTGGGAGCCATGGAAATGGACCTAAATGAAATTGAAGGCGAATGAGTAGGGATCTAAAGTTTTGAAAAACGCATCTAGTCATGGAGCAATGGAAGAGAGATGCAGGCAAGATGCGCAATGAACAAATTAATCTGAGATTGGAAAAAGAAAAAACCTAGATCTAAAGTTAGTGGAGCTTACCGGGACGGTGGCGGAGCAAGGCTTAGCGCGCGGTGGCGGTGGCCCGTTGACGGCGGCGTGCGCGGCAGCAGCGGCTCGTAGACAGCGGCGAAGAGTGGCGGCGGCGGCTCGTTGACGGAGGCGAGCTGCACCAAGTACTCCAATGGCGCGGACGGAGGTGCGGACGGAGGCGCGAACGGAGGCGCTGGTGGAGACGCGGGCGGCAGCCGGCGATAGGCTTGGCGGCGCGCACGGGCGGATCCGGTGGCTAGGGCTCACTTTCAGGATTTTGGGCGCAGGAATGAGCTGGAGGTAGAAGAAGAAGGGAAATGGCGTTTGGGAATTTTAGGTTTTCCCCTAGGCATATTTATAGGCGGAGGGGAACCCTAGGGTCCAACGGTAAGTTGAGTGGATTTCAGAAAAATTTGATCCGGACCGTGAATTTGGGGATAGAGATCTTGGCAGTTATCGCGTGATATCCGGATTGATCAAGCTCGCTGAGAGAGTCGGATTTGAGAGATTGGCGCTTGGACTAGCAAGTGGAGAAATGGAAGCCGGGTTATAATATGTTTTACTGAAGTGTTTACTCGGGGAACGACACCCGGCTCGAATGAAATATGGGTTATTATATGGACCGCCAAAGAGCAGGCCTAGCTATAGTCAAAGCAATCTAACCCGTTATATTTTGGATACAAATGTGTATTGTTTTGCAGGGAATAGCGTGCGCTTCATGGTTGATCCCAAGATGCCCAAGCTATTTTGGGGACTACTGTTGGGGGGATGATAACCCGGTAGGCCCATGCCTGGGCGAGATCCGGCCAGAAGGAGATCGCACGAGACCCGGCCTAAGAGGGAGGAAGTTCTAGAAGACCTAAAAGGGAGCGTGGATCTAGTGATTCGTGCCTTGGGGGTCACGTTGTAAACTTAGGGTCATGAGTGGGTTCCGGGTAGGATTCCGGATGTACCTTGTATGGAAAGCCAGGAAGCCGGGTGATATATAAACCGACTCCTGGGCAGGAACCTCTTGAGATATTCGAGTATTCTGAGTCTCGAGAGAGAGAGGAGGATTCGAGTTTGTAACCCTAGATTGGAGTTTCGGCGACATTATAGCCAGGAACCCTAGATTGCTAATTGACATGATTTCCTCTGAGCTAAACCCTCTCCCAAGCACCAGAGTCGATTCGCCCCAACCTAAGTTACCCCCGGTAACGTCTGCCGTGAATATCCCGCGACAGTCACCACGTTGACATTCTTGGAGCCTTTCTTACCTTTCTTATCTGCACGGTCTGGGCAGTCAACAGAAAAGTGGCCGAGCGCTCCACATGTAAAGCACTCAAGCCCAGCTTTGTTCAGCACCTTCTTCTTCTTATCCTTAAAGGCGGTAATGTTCACAGGGCCATTGAACTGGGGCTTATAATTCCCTTTGTTCTTGCTGTTGTTCTTGACGTGATGGTTTTTCTGCATCATATTGGCGCTAGAGTGCAACTCACCACCTCTCTCAGTTGTGTCCTCTGCCCGATCTTTCTCCTCAACATCAAGAGACGCTATCAAATTTTCAATTGATATCTCCTGTCTCTTATGTTTGAGAGATGTGGCGAAACTCCTCCATGAAGAGACAGTTTTGCAATAATGCATCCAGCCACAAAATTATCAGGAATCACACACTTGAGCAGATCAAACTTCTTTGCAATACACTGTATCTCATGAGTCTGTTCGACTACAGAACGGTTATTCACCATCTTGTAGTCGCTAAAGCTCTCCATGATATACAACTCACTGCTAGCCTCGGATGCACCGAATTTAGTATTCAGTTCATCCCAGAGCTCCTTAGCGTCTTCGATGTGCATATACACATCGCACATACGTCCCTCCAGGAAACTCAGAACAAAGCCTCTGAAATTATTATTGGCTTCCTTGAACTTATTCTGAACATCGTCAGAAGCTCCTTTAGGAAGGCCATTCATAATAATGTCCCACACTTTCATGGACTGGAGCCACAATTGGCTTCTCAGTTGCCATCTCTTAAAGGTGGTACCATTGAACCTTTCCGGTTTCATTGAATCACTTAGATGGGCCATAGTCAGTTCAGGAAAATACCTACAATTAGGTTTTTGGATTGTTGAACAATTAGGCATAATTTTCACGATTAATTCAAGAATATAAACCATGACAAAGACATCTATTAACATGTGGAACTCGAACATACTAGATGCAGTACACAACATGAATAACAGCAAGACGATCTTCCTAAACATGTAAACAGTAGACATGTTAAATATACAGATCATGACACAGATTCCGTACCGATCGTTATTGATGACAACGTTGGCGATGACGAGTCGGAGTAGACGACGCTTGAGGCGGCGGTACGCAGCACCGCCTGACTTGCTAGGCAGACGAGCCGTCGTGGAAGCAGCGAGCAGTCGCGCGGAGCGATTCCCAAAAACCTAATTCGCCCTCTCCCGTACAGGATCACAAAGGTGTGGCAAACCTAGATTGGTTTCGGTGTGTGTACAACGCCCACGGCGCGCGTCTTTTATAGTGCGGTTCGGAAAACCCTAACGTGTATGACATGGGTGGCCCACGCCACACGTTCGAGTCGGTTGCAGCACACGATACAGGAGCGACCCGAACCGACTCAGCTGTGACGCGTCCGTCACGACTACGAACTCAGTTTTTTCAAAACAACAAAATAAAGACAAATGTTGTCTCGGCTCGAGGCTCGAGGCTCGATTCACGAAACGCGTTCGCGACGTGACGTGTCGTGTCGAGTCGAGACGAGCGAGCGGCAGAGGAGTGCGCGAGAGGCTCTCTTCTTCCACTCACATACAATCCCTACAACACTCCACCTTATAAGGTGGTTTGAAACTCCTCAAACTTCCAATGTGGGACTAAACATATCACTCCCACCATTCAATTTTGAGATTTCGGGATTTGTCTATTGGGCTACCCATATATGGGCCCAATATTTCAGCTGATACATATGGGCCAAAATATTTCAGCACTGACTTGAGGGAGGAGTCACAGAGTAAAGCTGTTGCTTTATGGACGAGCTGCTGGTTTGATGTGTTGGGAGTCTTGTAATAATACCAGGTTGGTCCAGAAAGTGCAATTAACTATTCTTGAGTTGAATTTTCTGTTTGATTAGAGAGCACAAGGTTCTGTTGAATATATAAGCAATTTAGCATATGATTCAATCAGAAATAACATGAAGTAAATCATGAAAGTAGCAATTATACTAAGCATGCAAATATCGAAATCTAGTACAGTAGAGAAACTGGTCCAATCTATAGCAAGAACTAGACAAAAGAATTGTAGTAGCATCTCGTACAGATGAGAGAGATACGTACGGTCCAGCGGCGGCAGCACCGGCTGCAGTGTTGTCGATGTCGACCATGTCGTCGTCGATGAAGAGGTTGCCGAGATCTGGAAACCAGTCGTCGTTGGGGAAGTAGTCGCCGTCAGCAGTCGCGCGAGTGCGCTCCCCAAAAACCTGATCGCCCCTCTCCCATACATGATAACAAGAGGCGGGGTTCCGGAGGACTGTTGTCCCTCCTCGCGGTGCACGCCTAAAGAAGGGATGCAGAAGGCTTGATTGGCGGCGCAGTGCTTTGGAACGGTGCGAAACCATAAGACGAAGTGGCAGCTAGGGTTTACCGTATGCGCGTATTTATATGCGGGTTGGGAGAGACATGGGCGTAACTCCACGTCTGAGTCGGTTCGGTTCCACGATCCAGAAAGGAAACGGAAACGGTTTAGGAAATAACGCATCCGTTAATTACCAACTTAATGACTCATTCAGTTTTTCCAACTGGCAAAAATAAACGCTCTCGGCTCGGCTCATTCCCGCGGCGCGACGACGTGGTGTGGCGTGGCGAGGCGGGCGGCGGAGGAGGAGCGCGCGTGTGGCACACCTGTCCTCTTGCCTTGCCAACTCATACATGAGCTAGAATAGCTCACCTTTTTTTTTGACACCATTACTGTGGGGGAAACCCCCACAGCCCCCCATTTATTAAATAAATAAAAAAGTTATTTACAAATGTACAATATGTACAAGAAAATTATGGGAGTGAATTAATCCATGATGTCAAAAAAACAGAGTCTGCACTCTTCACCCTGTACTTAAGCAGAGTGACTTCCTGTGTAAACAGGGCCTTCCAACCTCTGAAAGTTGGCTTGATGTTCTTGAAGATCCATCCATTCCTTTGCTTCCAGATGCACCAGCAAGCCAGGATCACAATCTCCACAAAACAAGAACCAGCAAAATGCTTTCTGGCATACATGATAGCATAAGATGGTGTGCCAGGTATCCAAGGAATCTGCAAGTAATTCCAAATCCTTGTACTGAATGTACAATTGAAAAATAAGTGTCTCCAATCCTCAAGAACATGGTCAGGGCACAGGACACAATCAGATGATGAGTTAATGGTCCAATGTCGTCGAATTAACATGTCCCTGGTATTAATTCTATCATGCAGGATAAGCCAAGCAAAAAATCTATGCTTAGATTGACACTTGCTCCTCCAAATTGCAAAAGAAATTGGATCATCAGGGACATCAGAAAAATGGTGTTTATAAAATGAGCTAGGACGTAATCTGCCACTAGAATGTGGGCTCTTCCATTGATCTGTAATACCAAGTTGCAATGTAAAATGACCAATCATGCCTTTCAATAACCTAAGGTGGTTCACCTTATAAGGTGGTTCCACTCTCTCCAAACTAGCAATGTGGGACTAAACTTTAGTCCCACTCCCCACTTGTATTATTCATGAATGGGCCATGATAATTTCAGAATTTATTGGGCTTAGTTGGGCCACATGGTGCAGCCCATAAATTCCAACAATCCCCCACAAAGTGTCATTAGCACATCTCATAATCTCAGTTCCAAAACATTGTTTATATACCGGTGTTTAGTGGAGAGTGTTAAGTTAAACTTCCACTTAGAACATTATGCTATACTAGTTCACAACTTGAATAGTGGACTACGCCTTGAACTACAAGTTTTCTGTGATACCAGTTTTCACACAACGTCTCAACCGATACTAGGCTGCCGCAAGGCTTCCCCGCGGGTGGAGCGTATGCGTCATACTCCGAAGGCCTTTCATGAGTTTATTAGAGAGCACCCGATTCTCATAGACTGCGACGTTTAACACTCGGACTCATATAGGTGAGTTCCTCAGGAGATGTTCTGCAGGACACATCTCTGTTTATATAATAAGCCACTTGGAACACATTAAGACAAATGTCAACCTACCATACAGATTAGGAGAGTATTGCATCTTCATGGAGTGAGATAAAATATAAGGATATTCTCCTCTCAGCTGACCAACAGCTTGTCTCTCACTTCTAATTCACAGGATCTTCGATCACATAGAGTGGGTTACCACTGTGGGCAACTCATATCGTGGGTCTCAAACCCATCTCCCTCGATGCATTATCTATCACATTCCGTGATAAACCCTTTGTGAAGGGATCTGCCAAGTTCATAGAGGTTTGGATATAATCCAACGCAATAACTCCGGAGTTTTTCAATTTCCTAACAGATTTCAATCTCCTCTTCACATGTCTTGATGATTTCGCATTATCCTTAGAACTGTTCACTTTGATGATCACAGTTTGATTATCACAGTTCATTAGGATTGCGGGTATTGGTTTTTCAACCACAGGCAAGTCCGTCAAGAGCTCACGAAGCCACTCTGCTTCAATAGTGGTTGTGCTAATGCTGCGAGTTCTGCTTCCATAGTTGACCTCGTTAAGATGGTCTGCTTGCAAGACTTCCAGGAAACAACGCCACCACCAAGTGTAAAAACGTAACCACTAGTGGCCTTAAGCTCATCAGCATCAGATATCCAATTAGAATCACTATATCCTTCCAGAACCCTCGGGTTTCCGGTATAGTGAATTCCATAGCTCGCAGTGCCTTTTAAATAGAGCATAACTCTCTCAAGCGCATGCCAATGATCATCTCCCGGATTGGAAACAAACCGAGTCAATTTTCTCACAGCAAAAGAGATGTCAGGCCTCGTGGCACTCGCCAAATACATAAGCGAGCCTATAATCTGAGAATACCTCAGTTGATCTCTAGTAATCCGTCGATTCTTTCGAAGCAACACACTAGCATCATATGGAGTTGAAGAAGGCTTGTAGTCACTCTACCCGAAGCGACTCAAGACCTTTTCCACATAGTGATATTGAAGCAGTGTGATCCCACCATTATCATCTCTGAGCAGCTTGATGTTCAAGATAACATCAGCTACTCCTAGATCCTTCATCTCAAAACAGCGAGATAAGAAATACTTAACTTCCTTGATTAAATCAAGATTGGTCCCAAAGATCAATATGTCATCGACATATAAACATAGAATAACTCCCTCGCCCCCACCATGGCGATAGTACACACACTTGTCAGCTTTGTTTACAACAAAGCCTTCAGCAGTCAAAGTCCTTCCAAACTTCTCATGCCACTGCTTAGGTGCTTGCTTGAGGCCGTATAATGACTTCAACAACTTCCACACCTTGCCTTCCTAGCCGGGTACAACAAAACCATCTGGCTGCTCCATATAAATTTCCTCGACCAACTCTCCATTAAGGAAAGCCGTCTTAACGTCCATTTGATGAACGAGAAGACCGTGCGAGGCAGCCAGTGAAAGTAGCACACGAATAGTGGTCAATCTAGCCACATGTGAGTAAGTATCAAAGAAGTCTTCACCTTCTTTCTAGGTATAACCCTTGGCGACAAGCCTTGCCTTGTACTTCTCAATTGTACCGTCAGGCCTAAGCTTTTTCTTGAACACCCACTTACATCCTACAGGTTTACACCCATAAGGACGATCAGTGATTTCCCAGGTTCCGTTAGCCAAGATGGAATCCATCTCGCAACAGACAGCCTCCTTCCAGTAGTCAGCATCAAGAGATGCATAGGCTTCTGAAATACTCCTGTGTGTGTCATCCACGAGGTACACAATGAAATCATTACCAAAGGACTTTGAAGTCCTCTGTCTCTTTCTCCTTACATGAACTTCATTGTCATCCTCCTCGGGATTCTCAACGTGTTCTATCGGAATGGTGGGTTCAGGAATCTCAGCTAATTCCTGACTAGATGAAACAGGTTTCTCCTGATTTGATGAGCTAGGCATATCCTTCATAGGAAATATGTTCTCAAAGAGATTCACATCGTTCGACTCCATAATCGTACCAATATGCATGTCGGATACCTCAGATTTTACTATCAAGAATCTATAACCAATGCTATTAAAAGCATAGCCCAGAAGAACACAATCTACGGTTTTTGGTCCAAGCTTGCGCTTCTTGGGAATTGGTATATTGACTTCGCCAAACAACCCTATTGGGGGGATGATAACCCGGCAGGCCCACACCCTGGACGAGACTCGGCCAAAGGGGAGCTGCGCGAGGCCCTACGCTGTGATGCTAGGCCAGATGTTATTAATGGGCCAGCAACTGCGCAGGAGACCCGGCCCAAGGGAATAAAAGGTCTAGGAGGCCAGGGAGGCGGTGCAACCCTGTGATCCGTAACTTGGGAGTTATGGTAGGTAATTTAGGGCTATGTGTGGATCTCAAGTAGGATTCCGGATGTATCTTGTAAGGGAAGCCACGAAGCCGGGTATTAAACCGGCCTATAGGGCATAGAGACTAAGATTGAGAGAGATAGGAGGATTCGAGTATTCTAGGTATACGAGAGCAAGTCTTTGTAACCCTAGATTGGAGTTTTGGCGACATTGCAGCCCGAGACCCTAGATCACCAGTTAATATGATTGCATCCGAGCTAAACCCTCTCCCAAACACCAGAGTCAATTCGCCCCAATCTAAGTTACCCCCGGTAACGTCTGCCGTGATTATCTCGCGACAGTTGGCGCCCACGGTGGGGCCTGCGTCCATAGGTGTTTACATCACGGGAGAAGCTCAAGAAAGCATGAAGAACCTCGTCATTGGCGAGATCGTCACCAACCGTGAAGGAGAGAAGATCGTTGATGACTTTGGCTGGGGGCCAGAGTCAGATCAGCTGGAAACCGGATCTATCGTCACGATCGGCCGGGTCAACGTCTTCGTCGGCATGGTACGTACGTCTGGTTTAATTTCTGACAATAATGAATATGAATCTGTGTCAGGAGACGCCACCTGTGTCCAATCAGATGGGGAAGAATCGGTAGGAACAGCAGAGCCGGAGAAGGCATCCACCGCGAAGAGGGAACAGCCGGAGGAGCCGGTATGGACCCCACGTGGCCGGGTTGATGAAGAGGATGATACCAAATATATCTTGCATCTGCTCGAAGAACGGTACGAAGAAGATAGTTGCGAAGAAGAAGAATACGAATCTTCACCAGGCATTGTGCGCCGAGTCGCGGTCTACACAGCAGCTGCGATAAATCTCAATCAGGGTGATGTGTCGGCAGCCGTGGCTGGTGCGGCGCAAGCGCTGGCCCAACAACAAGCACCGGTTATTGGAAACCCGGTCGTAGCCCGGTTCGATGGTGAGCCGGCCTCCGTTACCAGGGAAACAGGGGAAAGCGCTCAGTTCAGAAACATGTTCGGATTCAGGGCGAACAGAACAGCTGGGGCAGGAACGTCACAACCACAAAACCCGGCTCTATTCAGCAATAATATGATTTTGGATCCCACTGTATTGGCAACAGTGATAACTCCAGAAAACGCGGCGGCACGCGCCAGAGACCAGATGTGGCCCGCCGAGCGTTGGAACAGTTGGAAGAGTTGGAAGATCGTATTCAAGCTCAAACAACTAGGATATATAATCAGAGACATCAGACGAGGCTACCGGCGGCAGGTGGAAATCTACAGCCGGCCGTGTTGTTCATTACACCCCAAGACCAGCCGATCCCGGCTGTGAATCAAGGAACCGGGTATCAAGCGGCGACGCTCGAGGGACAGCCGGCTAATGTGCCAGCCGGGTTACCTGCGTTACCCGCCACTGGATGCAATACTACGCCACCACCGTCGCGATTTCATACCCCACCGGGTCACTTCAATAATCCCATGGATAACGTGTACGCTGCGACTCTGGCGCTCGACCGTATTCCATTAGGAGAATCGCCTCAAGCGATTGAGACCCGGCGAGCCATAGAGATGTTACGCACCGCGGTGGCTCAGCAGGTTAATTACCCGGATAATAGAAGCGGTTTGCACGGGACGCCATACGTCAGCCGGCAGCCCGGAAATACAAGGAATATTCAATCAAGCTCGACGCGACGGAGGGTAGAGCAGCAGCAAATGCCGCCTCCTCCTCACATGCCAGCAGCTCCCGCGGTCTCAGCGGCGCAGGCAATTGTCGACAGTTCTCGGGCGAGGCGTATGGCCGGGTCTGCGGCGCGAGGGCCAGCAGGTGGCATACCCCCTGCCGAGCCCGCCGAGTCTCATGTTTCACGCGCAAGGCCAGTACTGACAAACTTAGCCGGGCCCAAGTGCCTGTCAGATGCCATCAGAGCTGAACCATACCCGGATAAGTTTAAGGAACCGGGTAAAGTTGTCAATTATGAGCCAACCATGAATCCTGAGACTTGGTTGAGCAGTTATGAGATGGCTATGTCTATTCGTAATGCTTCAGAAAAATTCCAAGCCAAGTTCATGTATCTTATGATGTCTGAAGGAGCAGCAAAACTATGGTTCAACAATCTGCCTGAAAGATCCATCAATTCGTGGAGCGAGTTAAAGTCGGCTTTTATCAAACATTTTCATGGAACTTGCAGAAAACTATACACAGTCGACGATTTGGATAGGTGTATCCAAAGAAAAGGAGAATCGACACGCATTTGGGTACGCCGGGTTATGGAGATACTTCAATCTTCTACTGACATTCAGCCAAAGGACGCGATACAAGCTATGGCAAAAACATGCAGATACACGCCTTTGGTGCAAAAATTGGTGCGCATGAAATCCAGTAGGCATGTTTCAGAAATTACTATGGGGGAATTGATGGACGCGTGCAACAAGCATGCCTCCACTGACACCACAGAAGAGGACATCGAGGAAAAGAAAGGAAAGGCTAAAGTGAACAGTAACGGAAGACCCGGCAATGGGGCAGCGTCGGGTAATAACGGTGGTAATGGGAACAACCAGCATAAACGTCCGTATGAGGGGAGCTCCGAGTTAGTCGCCAACACTGAGGCCGGGTTTCCAAGGCCCAGAGTAGATGGAAACTTAAACGGAGGAGGCAATTATCAAGGGCCACCACGGCCGGCTAACCACGTAGAAGCCTTCAAGATGCCTTGCCCATATCATAGTAGGAATGGCAAGCCGGCTAATCATTCATTGGAGCAATGCATGGACCCGCAGAGATGGAAAAACGAGGAAATACAGAAAGCCCTGCGGGGTGCAGGCCGGGGAGGAGGGCCTGGTCTGGGCGGAAACCCGGGCAACGGACCACCCCCCGCAGGCAACACAGGAGGCGGCAATCCGGGTAATAACCAGGGTGGTGCGGGTGGCTTTCAGGCTAATCCAAAGCAGTTAGGACAATATCATGTCCACACCACTGGGGCCTCCAAAAGGGAGAGAAAGGTACTCAAGAGAGCGGTAAATTTGGTTTCCTCGGGCGTCCCAAGATACCTGAGATGGTCAGATCAAGAAGTAACATGGAGTAGGAGAGATCACCCGGAAGCAATAGAACATCCGGGTGTGTTAGCTTTGGTTGTAGCACCACAGGTCAATGGCTACTAACTGAAGAAAGTTTTGATGGATGGTGGAAGTAGTATCAACATACTATACTGGGATACCTTTTTACGTATGGGGCTCAAGGAGTCTCAGTTGCAGAAAAGTTCCACAGTTTTCCACGGAATTGTGCCAGGATACTCGGCCTGTCCTGAGGGAAAGATAACACTGGAGGTCGCTTTTGGAGAATCGAAGGATAATTACAGGGTAGAGTGGCTCACATTCGAGGTGGTGAAATTGCGTGGTCCTTATCATGCGCTGTTCGGAAGGCCGGCTTACGCCAAATTCATGACAAGGCCGTGTTATGTGTACCTGCAGCTAAAGATCCCGGGTCCAAAACAAACCATCACTATACATGGGAACAGGGTTGTGGCAGCAGAGTGTGATGAGGGAGATGCGGCACTTGTAGAACAAGCTTGTGCGAAGGAAGAACTCAGGTATTACCGGTCTCAGGTAGACCCAGAAGATCGAACATCTTTGAAGAAACCAAACACGGATGACGAGAGAGCTAAGTTTAAAGCATCCCAAGACACGAAGATGGTGACTTTTGTTGAGGGTGACTCTTCCAAACAGTTTGCTATAGGTTCTAACCTAGATAATAAGGAGGAAGAGGCACTCATAAAGTTTATTCGCGAGAATCAGGATGTGTTCGCCTGGACACCTAGCGACATGCCGGGTATCCCGACTGAGCTCGCTAAGCATAGTTTGCATGTTGATCCCAAGTCCCGGCCAGTGAAGCAAGGTTTGAGAAAAATGAACGAAGAAAGGAGGAAGGCTATAGGAGCAGAGGTCGCTCGGCTCCTAGCGGCCGGCTTTATCATGGAGGTCTTTCACCCGGACTGGTTGGCAAACCCGGTTCTAGTGTTGAAAAAGAATAATGAGTGGAGAATGTGCATAGATTACACGAGTCTCAACAAACATTGCCCTAATGATCCGTTTGCCCTTCTGAGGATAGACCAGATCATAGACGCAGTAGCGGGAAGTGACTTGTTATGCTTCCTGGATGCCTATTCCGGGTATCACCAGATAATCTCAAAAAGGAGGATTGGGAGAAGACATCATTCATAACCCCTTTTGGAGCCTTTTGCTACAAAACCATGACCTTTGGATTAAAGAATACAGGTGCGACATACAAACGGTGTATTTAGAAGTGCTTTGAGGACCAGATTGGACGCAATGTCCACGCTTATGTTGATGATGTGGTGATCAAAACAAGGAAGGCAGAAACGTTCATTGATGACCTAAAAGAGACATTCAAGAACCTGAGGAGGTACCAGATGAAGCTCAACCCAACAAAGTGCGTGTTTGGGGTTCCCGCGGGGAAGTTACTCGGTTTCATCGTTTCTGTGCGAGGGATCGAGGCTAACCCGAAAAAGATCAAAGCCATCCAGAGCTTGAAAAAGTCGGAAGAGCTGAAACATGTTCAGAAGCTTACAGGATGCGTGGCAGCGTTAAGCCGGTTTATATCTCGGCTCGGAGAAAAAGCGATACCCCTATACCGACTCTTGAAGAAAACAGACAAGCTCACATGGGATCAAGAGGCGGACGAGGCATTTGAGGCTCTAAAAAAGCAGTTATCTGAGGCGCCGGTTTTGGCTGCGCCGGGTCCTAAGGAGCCTATGTTGCTATATGTTGCAGCCGGGCCTCGGGCAGTTAGCGCAGTGGTTGTGGTTGAGCGCAAGGAGGATGGAAAGGATCACCCGGTGCAACAGCCGGTTTATTATGTAAGAGAGGTCCTATCAGAAGCAAACAGCGGCATCCACATTGGCAAAAGTTGGTTTTTGGGGTATTCATGGCCAGTCGGAAATTGAAGCCGTACTTTCAAGAACACCCCATTACGGTGGTGAGTTCCATACCCATGGCGGATATCATAAGAAACTCGGACGCAACAGGAAGGGTAGCCAAGTGGGCCATCAAGATGGGAGACTATCACATCAACTACGAGCCCCGGTCTGCGATCAAGTCTCAAGCTTTGGTCGATTTCGTCAATGATTGGACTCAAACAAGCGTGCCCTTAGTGGTGCCAAGTTCAGAGTCCTGGGTGATGCATTTTGATGGTTCCAAGCAGTATGAAGGGTCAGGAGCTGGTGTGGTGCTCACGTCGCCAAAAGGAGATAAGTTGAGTTATATATTGCAAATTCACTTCGATTTCTCTAACAACATAGCCGAGTATGAGGCCCTGTTGCATGGACTGTGAATAGCAAAGGAGATGAACATCAATCGTATAAGGTGTTACGGAGATTCGGATCTTGTGGTACAGCAGGTCTCAGGAACGTGGGACAGAAATGATGCAACAATGGCAGCATACCGCAGAGAGGTGGACAAGGTATCCTGGTCTTTCTCCGGGTATCAGGTGGAGCATATCGATCGGCGAAAAAAACGAGGCCGCGGACGCACTTTTGAGACTCGGCTCCCGTCGAGAGCCGGTCCCGCCTAACGTATTCTTGGATGAGTTATGGCGGCCCTCTGTTAAGACCGAGTCAGAAGAAGAAATAGCTAATCAAGACCCAGAATTGGAGTTTGTGGCCGCGGTGCGTGCTATCCCGGAGTGGACAGAGCCGTTCCTAGCATTCCTGTTACGGGGCAAGTTACCACAACAGGAAGTTTTAGCCCGGCAAATCTTGAGACGAGCAAAGGGTTATTCTATCATTAACGGAGAGCTTTATAAGAGAAGCGCTGCAGGTGTCTTTCTACGCCGCGTAGCCCCAGAAGAAGGCCGTCAAATATTGAAGGAGATTCACGAAGGTGATTGTGGACACCATGCCTCCACGAGATCCCTTGTGGCTAAGGCATATCGGCACGGGTTCTTTTGGCTCACGGCTATAGCAGATGCAGAACGCTTGGTGGCAAGATGCGATGGATGTCAAAGGTACGCTCGGCAAAGTCATGTGCCAGCTATGGAGTTACGGAAAATTCCCTTGAGTTGGCCGTTCGCTGTTTGGGGTATGGACATGGTAGGCCCTTTCCACATGTCTCCATGCAAAAAGACCCATCTGCTGGTGGCTATTGATAAGTTTACAAAATGGGTTGAGGTCATGCCTGTTACAAATTGTGAGGCGGCCACAGCTGTGAAATTCTTGAAGAAGATCATACATCTATTTGGATACCCCCACAGCATAATCACAGACAATGGAACCAACATGTCCTTAGGAGAGATGGACAAGTTTTGTGGAAATAATGGTATCCGGCTTGATGTGGCCTCGGTGGCTCATCCGCAAGCCAATGGGCAGGTGGAGAGAGCAAACCAGGAGTTACTTCGGGGATTGAAACCACGATTACGAGTCCCGTGTCTCCGAGCTGCTGGAGCATGGGTTGAGGAGTTACCCTCTGTGGTTTGGGGAATCAACACTACACCTAACAGATCTACTCAGATGACCCCGTTTTTTATGGTTTCTGGTGCAGAGGCGGTCCTTCCGAGTGATATCATCCATGACTCGCCACGAGTGGCGGCTTATGTTGAGGTGGAAAATGAGAAGACCCGGCAAGACGCCGTGGATATGTTAGAAGAACACAGGGAGAAAGCATTGGAGCGATCAGCCATATATCAACAAGACTTGAGGCGGTATTATAGTCGCCGAGTCAAAACCCGTGTTTTCCAGGAAGGAGACCTAGTCCTGCGCTTAGTACAATCCAAGGAAGGAAAGCACAAGCTATCTCCCCCATGGGAGGGTCCGTTCATTATAAGCCGGAATCTGCACAATGGATCGTACTACCTGATAGATGCAAGGGAAGAGTCGGATTCCACCAATGATACTGCTCATTCCACTTCATCTATGCAAGAGCGTGAAAGACCATGGAACGTGGCTCAGCTGCGCCCCTACTACACTTAGTATAGACTCGGTTTGCAAGTTGTATTGCACGATGTAACAGGCAGCAGGTTTCAGACGCACTCTTTTCCTATCCAGGGTACCTAAGGGGACTGGAGGATTTTTAATGAGGCGGCTTGCTGACCTAACCTTTTCATATCAATAAAGAGATGGTTAAATCATGATAATTGTTGCATTTCTTAAGTTTTGTCAACTTTTTGCATGTTTTATCTATGTTTTACCCTGCTTTATATCAGGTAAGTGTATTTAGGTAGTCATGTTTATCCAACTGTAAAAAGTATAGTTTAATAGTCTTAAAACTTGCATATCTTTTCCTTCTATTGCATTCAAGTTATCTATACGCTGGTATAGTTGAAAGACTACTGTTGCATAGCATATATATCTAGGTCTTGGGGGCTGATTGCTTGAATAGAACAGTTATAATCGCAGACCCGGCCATGATGCCATTAAGGTGTGAGGACTGGTTACTTGCAATAAGTACAGTTGCAATCTCATAACCTGGACAATAGAGCCAACTTTTTCTTGGCCTTTCTTGTTTAAGCTTGATGTGACTCGCAACAAAGTGGCATGTTTTGCTAGCCTATAAATTCAATCAATCATGATGCCCATGGGGACTTGCCTGGCCCTGTTTTCATAGAGTTATAGCAACATCGAGTATCCACGCGAAAACCGGCTTACAACAAAGAGGGTCAAAAGGGTCATCCAAACCATAAGTTATGCAGAGTGAAGGCAATAGCCGAAAACTCATAATACATCAAGCATAACTTCAAAGCGTATAAAAGATAGTAGCACGGTTGAGGACTTGGAAAAACAAAAAGTTTTCTTAAGCCATCAATCCTCAGATCCGGAATCCGGGTCTTGGGGACTTGGAGACTTGAGAATGAAAAAAGTTTTCTTAAGGCAAAAAAAAACCCACATATCCATAATCCGTGTCTTGGGGACTTGAAGGAAACTATTCACCGTCCCGAAAACAAGACTCGGCTTCTACCGCGAAAAGCATATAAAAGAAAAGTTGTGCCAACATAAGGTTGAAAAGTGCATATCAAATCGATGACCAGAAGGGTCATCAAAACCATAGGAGTTTAAACGTATTACAAACCAGAGGAATAGTATCAAAAGTGCACAGGCGCACTATCAAATAACAAGTGTAAAAGGCATATTACAATGCCTATTGGCCGAATGATTGTTTGCTGGTAAAAACGAGAACATTAATCGGCTGCTGTAGCCGAGTCATCAAGGGTGGTCTTGCCGGCCAGGTCTTCAGTGTTCTCCTCCGCAGCTTTCCCTGCCTCCATGTTCGGGTCAACCGCGGAATCAGCACGAGCTGGAGGAGGAACAACTGGAGTCGATGACTGACGGGGGGATGATAACCCGGTAGGCCAAACTCCAAGGAGTAACCCGGCCCAAAGGACGGTGCGCAGGATCCGGCTAAGGATAAGGAATCTTGTGGAAGGCCCAAGTTTGTAGGCCCAGCAATCCGGATTGTGGGTTACTGTAAAGGAAAGCTAGGGTTTGGCGCCGTGTCCGGGTAGGATCCAGGGTGCGCCTTGGGGAATAAGCCAGGGGGTACGGGTGCTTTATAAACCGACCCCCAGGTCTAGTTTTAGACAGAGATCTTAGAACCCTAGCAATAGCGCTTGGTATCGAGCATCCAGTGTAATCCTAGAGTTGAGTTGTTATATCAAGATTGGAGACTCGGCGACTTTGATTGCCGGCTACCAGATTGAATCGCACCATGTTTTCCTCTGAGCTAAACCCTCTCCCAAATACCTGTGTCGTCTTGCCCCAAGATCAGTTACCCCCGGTAACATCTGCCGTGATTATCCCACGACAGTTGGCGCCCACCGTGGGGCCTGCGTCCAAAGGTGTTTACATCACGGGAGAAGCTCGGAAGGGCATGGAGAATCTCGTCATCGGCGAAATCTACATCGACCACGAAGGAGAAAAGATGGTGGACGATTCCGGCTGGGGGCCGGAGTCGGATCACCTCGAATCCGGATCCGTCGTGACGATCGGCCGGATCAACGTCTTCATTGGTATGGTATGAGCTTCCAATTCGATCCCTGACAACATTGGATCTGATTCTATGCCAGGAAAAGCCACGTCTATCCGATCAGATGATGAAGAATCGATTGGAACGACACATCCGGCAGAAGAACCCATCGCGGAGTGGGAACAGCCGGAGGAGCCGGCATGGACCCCACGCGACCGGGCCGAAAGAGAAGATGATACCGGGTCTATCCTGGATCTACTGGAAAACCGGTATGAGGAGAACGGTGAGGAAGAACAGCATGAATTTACACCGGATATCGTACGCCGAGTTGCAGTCTATGCGCCCCCCGCGGCCAACCAAGGAAACGCAACCGCAGCATCAGTCGGGGCGGCTCAGGCAGTGGCCCAGCGACAGGGCACGGCTAACGGAGACCCGGTCGTGGCCCGGGTTGATGGAGAGTCGGCATCAGTAACCAGCAGGGCAGCGGATGAGGAGTTGCATGCAAATACGTTCGGATTCTTAGAAAACCGGACACCAGGGGCGGGTCCTTCGAACCCGCGCCACCCGGCCTTATTCGATAATAATCTGATTCTAGACCCCACGGTCCTCGCAACGGTTATCACTCCGGAAAACGCAGCGGAACGCGTCAGGGATCTGGATGTGGCTCGTCGTGCGCTGGAGCAGCAAAGAAGGCAGGTAGAGGCAGAAAGGCAAGGGATGGCCACGCGGCGGCGCGAGCTAGATGCGTTGGAAACCCGGCTCCGAGAGGAAACGTCTAGAATACATCAAAGGCACCACACCAGGTTACCAGCAATGGGCGGGGTTATTAATCCAGCTAATTTATTCGTTACACCTCAGGACCAGCCGATACCAGTGGTGAACCAGGGAACCGCACCCCAACAGGTGACAGCAGCGACACATCCGGCGAATGAGCGGGCCGGGTTACCCCCACCACAAACTAGAGTCACAACCGGCAACGATCTACCACCACCGCCACCATCACGGTTCCGCACACCAGCCGGCCACTACAATAACCCCATGGACAATGTATATGCAGCGACACTCGCGTTGAATCAAATCCCTGTGGGAGAGTCGCCCCATGCAGAGAAGACTCGGCAAGCCATCGATCTGTTGCACACTGCGGTGGCACAGCAAGCCAATTATCCGGATCACAGAAGCGGTATGCACGGGACGCCATACGTCAGTCAACAGCAAGGGAATATCCAAACAAGTTCAGCGCGACGGAGGGAAGAGCAGCAGCAAATGCCGCCTCCTCCCCGCGCTCAGGCAGCATCAGCAGCACAGGCCGTCGTGGACAGTTCTAGGGCTCGGAGGGCCGCGGCCGGGTCTGCAGCGCATGGACTTCCCGCAGCATCGCGCCCAGCCGCGCCCCCCGCGGTATCACACGTTTCTAGAGCCAGGCCGGCCTGAACCGTTCTTGCAGGGCCTAAGTGTCTCTCGGATAGTATCAGAGCTGAACCTTACCCGGAAAAATTCAAAGAGCCAGGGAAAGTAGTGAATTATGAGCCAACTATGGATCCCGAGACATGGCTAAGCAGTTACGAGATGGCAATGTCAATTCGCAACGCGTCCGAGAACCTCCAAGCCAAGTTCATGTACCTGATGATGTCGGAAGGAGCAGCAAAATTGTGGTTCACCAATTTGCCGGAAGGATCGATCAAGTCTTGGGAGGAATTGAAGACCGCGTTTGTCAAGCACTTTCACGAGACCTGCAGGAAATTATTCACTATTGATGATCTAGAGCGATGCGTCCAGAAGAAGGGAGAATCGGCGCGTAGTTGGGTGCGCCGGGTTATGGAGATACTTCACTCATCCACGGATATCCAGCCCAAGGATGCGCTACAGGCCATGGCAAAAACATGCAAGTATATACCTTTAGTGCAAAAGCTAACTCGCATGAAGTCCAGTCAAAATGCGTCGGAAGTTACAATGGGAGAATTGATGGATGCATGCAACAAACACGCTGCGACAGATACTACAGAAGAAGAAGCTGATGACAAGAAGGTAAAAGCAAACACAAGCAATAACGGAAGAACCGGCAATGGATCAGCATCAGGTAATAACGGAAATAGCCAGAACAAGCGCCCGTTCGAAGGAGGCTCCGAGTTTGTCGCCAACACAGAAGCCGGGTCTTCGAGACCCAGAGCAGAGGGAAATTTCAACGGAGGTAACCACAATGGAGGAAACTATCAAGGTCCACCAAGGCCGGGTAACAATTGGGACATATTCAGGATGGCATGCCCGAAGCACAGCAGGAATGGCAGGCCAGCTAACCACTCCCTAGAACAGTGCGCCGATTTACAAAGATGGAAAAATGAGGAAGTGCACAGAGCTATGCGAGGTGCAGGACGGGGAGGAGGACCGGGTCCAGGGGCAAACCCGGGCAACGGCCCACCCCCAGCCGGCAATCCGGCGGCTGGAAATCAAGGTAATAACCAAGGAGGGGCAGGAGGTTTCCAGGCTAACCCCAAACAATTGGGTCAATATCATGTGCATACCACAGGAGGCTCCAACAAGGACAAAAAGATACTGAAGCAAGCGGTCAACTCAGTTTCGTTAGCTGTCCCGAGGTACTTGAGATGGTCAGAACAGGAGGTAACATGGAGCAGAAGGGATCACCCAGAAAGAGTGGAGCACCCAGGAGTCTTGGCACTAGTAGTCGCACCGCAAGTCAATGGGTACGAACTGAAAAAGGTTTTAATGGATGGTGGAAGCAGCATCAACATACTGTATTGGGAAACCTTCCTACGCATGGGTCTCAAGGAATCTCAGCTGCAAAAAAGCTCAACAGTTTTTCATGGGATAGTGCCGGGTCATTCAGCATGCCCCGAGGGAAAAATCGCATTGGAGGTAGCCTTTGGAGAGTCAAAGGATAACTATCGAATTGAGTGGCTTACCTTTGAGGTATTCAAGTTGCGCAGCCCTTATCACGCGTTATTTGGAAGGCCGGCCTACGCCAAATTCATGGCTAGGCCGTGTTACGTATATCTACAGCTAAAAATCCCGGGTCCCAAGAAGACCATTACCATACATGGAAATCGAGACATAGCAGCTGAATGCGACGAAGGAGATGCAGCAATGGCCGAGCAGGCCTGTAGAAAAGAAGAACTCAAGCAGTACCGGTCTCAAGCAGACCCGGAGGGTAGAGCCACATCAAAAAGGCCGAGTACTGAAGGCGAACGAGCAAAATCCAAGGTAACACAAGATGCTAAAATGGTGGCTTTCGTCAAGAATGACCCCTCCAAACAATCCGCCACAGAAGAAGAAGCTGCCGGGTTACTCACAACCGGCCATGTCATGGAAACACCTTACCCGGGTTGGCTAGCAAACCCGGTACTCGTCATGAAAAAGTCTAACGTGTGGAGAATGTGCACCGGTCACGCCAGTTCGGGACCGGTGTCCACGAAGAACTAAACAATGTAACGGGCAGCAGGTTTCAGACGTGCTCTTTTCCTACCCAGGGTACCTAAGGGGACTGGAAGGTTTTTAATGAGGCGGCCTGCTGATCCAAACTTTCTCGCAGCAATAAAGAGATGGTTATCAAGTCCTATTTCGTTACAGCCTGATTACAAGTAAGTAGTATCCACGTGGCATCAGTATTTCCGTATCATTAAGAATGTTGAGTATATACAGTTCTCGGGGGCTGGCGGCTCAAGTAGCCCAGCTAGCAACCCAAAAGACCCGGCCTTGATGCCTATAAGTTATAAGGGCCGATTATTCGCAAACGAGTACGGCTGCAATCTTATAACTGGACAAAGGAGCCAAATTTTCTTGACTTTTCTTACTTAAGCTCGATGTGACTCGCACTAAAGTGGCATGATTCGTTCGCTTACGATTACAATCAGCCATGAAGCCCAATGGGACTTGCCTGACACTGTTCTCGTATGGATGTAACAACATGGTATCCACGCGAAAGCCGGCTTACAGTACAAGATAGTCAAAAGGGTCATCTAAACCACAAGTTTACGCAGAGTACAAGGCTAAAAGCCGGAAACTCAACAAATATCAAGCATAACTTCAGTATTCACACGGAATGGCTTTAGGCTTGCGACTCGGTAAAAAATAATTTGTTCTCTGAGAAAGGCCACACCCCCATGACTCGGACTTTGGGTCCTGGGGACTGGGGACTTCGAAACAGAAACAAACTACTTGGCTATCGCAGTTCGAAAAACCTCACCATCCGAGTCTTGGGGACTTAAAGAAAAAAGTTCACGTATCAAAGCCCCTGGTACTCGGAGAACCGAGTCTTACGAAGGGAGCCAAAATAGAGAATCGGGTATCGAGAAAAAGTTCAAAGAATAGGCAAGCAATACGGTTATCAAAAGGCCAGAAAAGCCGCAAAGTATATCACGGACTAAAAAGTACGTTACAAGGTACGGCATCAGTATCAGGGGTGCACAGGCGCACCATCAAAAGCATAACAGTGTGATTACAAAGCATTACAAGGTATTATGATAATACGGTCCTATTCGGCCTCCTGAGTACGGCCTTCCGGGTCTGAGTCCTGGGTTTGCTGCTTAGCCTTCCTGGCACCCTTACCCGGACTCATGGCATCAGGGCGGACTGGTGGAGGGACGGCTGGTGTAGAGGCAGACGGGCCCGATCCTAACTCGGCCTCTCTCTTCGCAGTCGCCTCCCTCTTCCTGGCCGAGCTAGAAACCCACTTCTCCAAGATATCAAAAGGCGGGGGCGCTTCCTCCGTAATAACTTTGCCATCAGCGTCGTATGCACTCATAATCGTATTTAGATCCAAGCTATCGGCCAAAGTGGTAGCTGAGGGGCGCACCGCGGCTTGTATGGCTTTGAAGTCCTTGGGTGTAAATTTGGAACCGTCAGCCTTGAATTCGGGAAACCCGGATGTTACCTTTGCCGGGTCAAGCTTTGGAAAGAAAGCCTTGGCCAGAGTAAAAGCCCGGGTCATTCCAATCCGGCATGATGAGCGTTTCCAGATTTCAATCCAGCCAGGCACAGTGGAGCAGGCTTGAACGAGATTCTCTTCACCCGGATATACTTCCGTAGGCCACTTCACAGCATCCAATATAAATTTTGTTCCGGCAAAGAAGGTCCGGAGCACAGTCTTGAGGGTTCTAGCCTTGACAATGGCATTTTCCTCTGGGGCTGCAAGGTTGGCACCTGCAGTCATAACAAAAGAAAGAGCGTATCAGTAATCCCGAGTCTGTTATAATAAAGCAAAGACATGAAGCCAATCGACAGCAGAAAACTTACTGAGCAAGATCTGATAAGTATCGGAGACCTGGTCCGATAGTTTCTTCAGTTCGGTCTGAGCGGCATTGCACTTCTTCTTGTACTTGGAAACATCTTTCTTCAAGGTTTTCATGTCATCCTCAAGGATTTCCCTTCGTTTCATCTCGGCAAGAAGAAGTTGTTCGGTCCTCAGTAAAGTTTCATCAGACCGGGTTATCTGTGCCTGTAAGTAGCAAGGAATGCAAGTATTAGTTGGATTGTATGGAAAGCTGAATGTGGCGTAAAGTACCAAGCATCACTTTTGCAAGTCATACTTGGAACTTGGGGACTAGGCATGCAATATGATATACAAAGTGTCCTTACCTGGTGCTCTGCAGCCATGCGCTCAAAGATCTGGCTCTCCGAAGTCTTCATAGTGAGGAGAGTGTTCATCAACTGATCGAAAGTGTCTTTACTCATATTAGAAGACCCGGGGCCTTGGAAATTCCGGGAAGGAGCTTTCTTCTTAGTAGGAGGTGGAATCCGGGTCATTTGTGTGTCGGAATCTGACGCTCCTTCTTCTGCACCCAAGACGGTGGTTTTGTTCTTCTTGCTTGCATGGGAAGCAATTGGATACTCGGCTCCTTGCGTGTCCGGGTTTGGCGGCGACGCTTGTTTTTCACCGCTGGACGCGGCTGTAGTCTTATCAGCCGGGCTCCCCTTACCCGGGCCCTCGGTCCCCGTTTCCTCTTGATCGCTGACAACGACCGTGGCCCTATAAGATGTTGTCAGTAAGCAGCTAAATATACAGTCAAGAGAGGGTGATAAAATATGGTGGAACATCAGGAAGGGGATCTTACCCGGTATTCACCGCAAAGTCGCAAGGAAATCCATCGCTGGACTCGGGAGAAGCTGGAAATTATCAAGTTAGATGTCATATGGGAATGGTTTAAAGAGAATGTTTTGACCCAGAAAAGATAGGGTAATTACCAGCCCGCCGCGGGGGGGGGGGGGGGTAGATGAAATACCCGGGTTAAGGGCATCATCACCCGGGTGATTTCGAGTTGACCTACGCTTGGGCACGGGCGACTCCTTCAAGAACGGCCAGTGGGATAATGTCAAGTTAGCTCAAGTATATCATTAAAGTAATGCGAGTTGAATGCGAGGGGGAGATATGAAACCTTGGAGGTGGCCTCTTGAGTCTTTCTTTTGGATCCGACCTTGACTGTCGGCTCCGGTTCTTCCTCGTCGCTGGCAGATTCTACTTTGCCATCGGAGTTTTCTTCCTCGTCATCTTCTTGTTCTGGATATCATCAAAGTTATGGTTGGAAATGAAGGGGTTATGGTGAGTCCAAGGAAACCAAATAAAATCCGGAGAGTACCTTCATCCGAGTTAACGGTTTCTTGCTCCTCTGGACTTTCGGAGCTAGGGGAGGCATTGGTTTTCCAAAAATCGTCATCAGCCTGAAAAGTATTAGCATAAGGGTTATTAACTGCATTGAGTGGAAAGAGCAAAGGTAAAGGCATCAAAGTCGGATTTTCACCTTGGGGGCTGGGTTCTCAAGCGTGAAGGGCTCTAACCCGGATATGTTCCGGATTACCTCGAGCTTTTCGGTCAGAAAGCCCTTGATGGTTTTATGAGTATCGCCAGCTGCGAAGATGTTGTCGGAGTACCGGAGCGGGTCTGTAGATTGCCCTGAATACTCGCACATTAACTTTGTGCGGATGGAGTTGGGTTGAATCCGGAAATCTACCCAAGTCTTCACCAGGTTGAGCCCGATGAGGCCTTGGGCTGTGAGAGTGGTGATTTTGGCTAAAAGAGGTTGAATTGCCTCCCTGTCCGAGTCAGGGGCAAAGGCACTAAATTTATCAGAAATGTCAAGAAGACCCTCTGAGTAACCCGACAGCTTCTTTTGGCCGGGTGGGGAGGTGTCTTGGCAGTAGAAGTAGGAGAGCTGCTAGTGCTTGACATGGGAATTAAGGGTGAGGGGTGGCATCAGGGAATTCTTGTGGCGCTGGATGGAAACCCCGCCGCAAGCGAGAAGTGCCCCGTCCCCGCTCTCGCGGCACGATTTGCATTGAAAAAGCTCGATGAAAAGAGCTAGACTTGGCGAAGTGCACAAGTATGATTCGGAAAGGACTATAAAGTGGGAGATGTTGAGAACATAATTAGGCCCGATATCAAAGACGCGAAGACCGTAATGATTTAAAACATCACGGAAAAAGGGGTGACCCGGTGGGCGGAAGCCCCGGGTCACGTGTTCCACAAAGCAAATTACCTCGCCTTTTGTCGGGGTGGGCCGGGTCTCTTTACCCGGCACTCTCCATTGGATATCCTCTTGAGGAGGAAGGACTCCCAGCTCCACTAGCTCCTCCAACTTGGATTTGGTGACTGTAGACCGCGCCCAGTTGGCGGATATGGAGTTGGCGGCTTTAACTTTGGTTGGAGTTTTCCCCTGCTTTTTGGGAGCCATGTGGTTGACCTGCAAAATACAAAGTAAAAGGATGAGAGGACTAAGATCCGGAAGTTGTGAGCCGGCCGAATATCAGTGGGGTAATATTGAGACATGAAAAATTGCTTGCAACCCGGGTGTTAGCTCATCGAGTAAAGTTCGAAATCGTCCGGGTATCAAGTATTATGACGAAAATTGTGGAGATCTAAGTGTTGAAGGGGTTCTTTGGGGACGATGGATGGCCGCATAGGCGCTTAACGCGAATAAAAGGAACTGAAAAGGGGAAGTACGGCCGGGTGATTGAGGCCAAGGCGGAAATTTTGAGTGGATCGGGCCCAGATTGGGAATCTTATCTTCGGATTTGTGGTGAAATTAGTACTTGCAGGTAGTAGGAGAGTGGATTGGAATCCATAACTTATCTATTATGCGAGCTGGAAAGAATGTTAGCAACTTAATTCGGCATGGCCGAGGAATCGTTGGCGGGTCGATTTGGATCTAATCTAAGGTGAAATCAAAAAGTGCAAGGGCGAATTAATGGACGCAAATGGCTTACCGGAGGAGATCTGAGCGAGGCTTTGCGGAGGCAGATGGCACAAGCCTTGTGTCCCTTCGCGGTCCTTGACGGGCCGGATGAGGATTCGCCGGCGGATCTTGGCGGCGGCGCGGGGCGAGTCGTGGCGGAGCGCAGCCTCCGGCCGATGGGCTCCGGTGATGCGCACGGGATTTCCGTGGTGGTGCTCAGTGAGAGTGAGCTTAGAAGGAGAAAGGAAGCGGAATGGGGGGAAATGAGCCGTTAGGGTTCGGGTTACCCCCAAGGAGCTTATTTATAGTATAAGTGGGTAGGCCCGGTTCGGTGAGTGGGGGCCGGGAGTTGCGGAGGTAAACGGCTATTTATTCAAGTTTCTGCGAGATATGCGCCAAATATTGAGCAAGGCATCTGGATAAAAGAGAGAAGGGAATCCATCCCGTGATATCAGGATCGATTATCGAGTATGGAGTTAGGGTTTTAGACCTGGAAAATTAAAGGTGTTTGGGGGAAAAACCCGGGTTGCTACATGGCCGCCGTGGAGTAAGGCCTAGCTGAATATCAGAGCATCTTAACCCGGCCTCTATATGCCTGTATGTTTGATATCTTTGCAGGGAATAGCGAGCGCTTCAAGGAGAATCCATGAAGCCCAGGCTATTCTGGGGACTACTGACGGGGGGATGATAACCCGGTAGGCCAAACTCCAAGGAGTAACCCGGCCCAAAGGACGGTGCGCAGGATCCGGCTAAGGATAAGGAAGCTTGTGGAAGGCCCAAGTTTGTAGGCCCAGCAATCCGGATTGTGGGTTACTGTAAAGGAAAGCTAGGGTTTGGCGCCGTGTCCGGGTAGGATCCAGGGTGCGCCTTGGGGACTAAGCCAGGGGGTACGGGTGCTTTATAAACCGACCCCCAGGTCTAGTTTTAGACAGAGATCTTAGAACCCTAGCAATAGCGCTTGGTATCGAGCATCCAGTGTAATCCTAGAGTTGAGTTGTTATATCAAGATTGGAGACTCGGCGACTTTGATTGCCGGCTACCAGATTGAATCGCACCATGTTTTCCTCTGAGCTAAACCCTCTCCCAAATACCTGTGTCGTCTTGCCCCAAGATCAGTTACCCCCGGTAACATCTGCCGTGATTATCCCACGACAATGACGTTGGCATAGAACCGGCCTCGGCTTTCTTCTTGGCGGACTCTTCCTTGTATCGAGTCAATATATCAAAGGGAGCAGGGAATTCAGAGGGCACCGGCTTATCTTCAGCATTATATGGGGGGGTGAGCTTGTTTACGTCGAGCTTCTCGGCAATCAAGCTGGCCGAGTGACGGATCTGAGCATTGATGGCCTTGAGGTCCTTTCATGTGAACTTCGAGCCATCAGTATTAAACTCGGGAAATCCATTCACAAGCGTTGCCTGCTCAATCTTCGGATAATAAGCTTTGGCCAACGCAAGACCACGTATCACTCCAACTCGGCACACTGAGCGTTTCCAGATATCAATCCAGGCAGGGATTGTTGAGTATGCTTCAAGCATTTGTGATACACCGCCATAAGTGCCGGTCCACTTCACAGCTTCAAGGGTCCACTTTGTCCCTGCCGAGAATTGTCGGATGACAGTCTTGAGTATCTTCAGCTTTTTGAGATCATCGTGTTCCCCAGCAACTTCACCCGGACCTGCAGTACAAAAAGAGAAGCAAAATAGTGAGACCCGGGTCAAAAAGCCCCTAAAACGGGAAATCCGAGTGATAGTCGGAAATTTAGATGTGCTTTACCTATTATGGAACTATAAGTATCGGTAATGAAAGTTGAGAGTTTCTTCAAAAGCTCATCAGCGGTATGGAGTCTCTTCTTGTACTTCTTGCACTGCTTGGAAAGCTCCTTAACGTTGGCCTCCAGGTCTTCACGGAGTTTTGTTTCAGCCTGCAGAAGTTCATTGGTCTTTGCCAACATTTCATCCGTCCGGGTAACATAAGCCTGAAAAAGACAAGTAAACATCAGTCGGCAATGAGATGAAGTTGCACAAGAAAGATTATATAGTTGCAAAGTACCGAATAACTATTGAGAGTTCATTCGGAACTTGGGGACTAGGACGAGTATGTAAATAGTACTAGTTAAGCTAACCTGATGCTGAGCTGCCAGAGACTCGATAATCTCCTCTTCAGTTGCTTTCAGGGCGCGGTACTCCTTCAGCAGTTTTTCAAACTCATGGCAGCTGAGAGTTGGCCTGGAAGAGCTGGCATTTTGATTACCCGGTGGTGGGGTTGCCTCCTGTTTCCCTGTGTCGACTCTGGTTGCCTGGGTATTGGGAGTAGGAGCTGCCCTTTACGTCCCAAGATACTCGATGTCGGATCAGCCGACTGATGTGTGGGTGGAGGATACCCGGTCCTGGGGATGGCCGTGTTATCCGGCTCTTGCTCTTCAACAGGTGGTTGCTTAGCGGCGCTCTCCGGGTCTTCCGTCGTCGGATCGTCGACAGGGGTTTCCACCGGATTGCTAAGTGTGACCTTGGCTCTGAGGAAAGAAAAACAAGAAGTTAGTGTGCTATAGAGGAAAAGTGTGCAAAGTATTGGCAAGTAAGGCATGTGAATTACCCGGCATTCACAACAAAGTCGCTGGGAAGATCATTACTAGACCCGGAAGACACTGATAAAGAATAGGAAAGTGAGACTCGAAGCTGTCCGGCTAATGGATGATTTGGAGACGGATATTTTCAAGGAGTGTAGTCAGAATAAGTTGAAGGAGTACCGGCTCGGCGAGCAGGTGACATAAGGATCCCGGGGTTGAGGGGATCGTCACCCGGAGAAGTTCGGGTTGCCTGTCGCTTGGCTGGAGTTGTGTCCTTCAGAGATGATATAGTGGTTAGATATTTGTTAAGTTTGCACATACCGGCATAGGAGTACGACTCTGTGGTCATGGAGGAGTATGGCACCTTGAATCTAACTCCTCTGGGCTTCCTTTTCTTGCCAACCTCAGCTTCCGGCTCTGCCTCACTCTCCTTCGATTGAGAGCCGTTCTTGTCAGCCGGTGCTGGTGATTGTGGTGTATTGTCGGAAATAGGATAATTTTGATCTAATAGATTGACAAAGTATCTGTTTAGTAGCTCAGAATTTACCTTCCTCACTGTCACTCGGCTCTTCATCCTCCGAGTTTTCAGAAGGGGGAGGGGTGACAATCTTCCAAAACTCATCAGTTTCCTGGGTAAAAAAACAACAGAGATAAAAGTTAGTATATGTGAGTTAGAAAAATCAATCGGCGCAAAAGAGATAAGTCGGTTCTTACTGGTGGAGCCGGGTTAGAGCGAGAGAAGGGGGAGAGCCCGGAAACGCTCTTGATGGTATCCATCTTCTCAGCCAGGAAATTTTTCATGACCTTGTGGAAGTCCGCGGCCGGGTATGACTTCTCCGAGTATCGGAGAGAGTCGGTCAGGTGGCCCGAGTAATCACAGATGCGCTTAGGACGGATGCTATTTGGTTGGATCCTACAACTGATCCAGGTCTTTATTAGGTTTAGCCCGCAGAGGCCATGGGCTACTAAGACGGCTAATTTGTGGAGGAAAGGCTGGATGGATTGTCTGTCGGCTTCCGAAGCGAAACCACTTAGGTTATCGCTAAGAGAAAGGGTCTCACTAGAGAAACCCGGCAAAGGTTTTTTGTCGGGTCTGGATGTATCCTTGAAGTAGAAAAATGTTTTCTGCCAGTGCTTCATGTGGGAATGAAGACTGAGAGTCGGCATCAAGGATTTCTTGCGCCTCTGGATGGACACACCCCCACAGATGAGGAGGGGTCCATCCGTGTTATCACGGCAAGGTTTGCATTGAAAAAGTTCTAGAAACAAGGCAAGGTTTGGAGCGATGCAAAGATAGGCCTCACAGAGAACAATGAAGTGACAAATATTCAAGATTGAATTGGGGCCTATATCGAAAACCCGGAGTTTGTAATGATGGAGGATTTCGCGAAAGAAAGGGTGACCCAGGGGACAGAAACCCTGGCTCACATGCTCCAGAAAGACACCAACTTCACCTGAGCCGGGCGAAGGCCGAGTCTCCTCTTCTGGTGCTCTCCAGGAGATCTCTGACTCTGCTGGGAGGACCCCAGACTCGGCTAGTTCCTCCAATTTTGCCTTGGTGACAGTCGACTTAGCCCAGTTGGCTGAGATCGACTGACCCGGTTTTTGCTTCAGAACCGGGTTTTTGCCCTTGGACTTGGGTGCGGCTTTCGGTGCCATTGAAATGGATCTAGAGAAAATCAAAAACTGTGAATAAAAGCATGGGAAAATGGAAGCTAGAAGCACAATGAACATGGATTCAAGATTAAGGGGAACAAATTTAGATCTATTTGGGCTTACCGGAAAACGGCGGCGGGGAGAGGTCCGGCGTGCTCAGCGTGCAGCGGTGGCCCGATCCTTGAGGGTGACGGCGGCGCTCGTGCGTGCGGGCGGTTCGGGTCCGAGCTTGGATCTTGTGCTTTAATGGCGCGGCGAGGTCCTTGAGGTGAAGTCCAGCGAGCACGGTGGCGCGGGATGGCGATGCGAAACGGCGGCCGGTAGTCGGGGTCAACGACGGGCGCACGGGATCTAGTGGTTCACGTTTTGACCTCGAGGTCTTGGCTACTAATGGCGAGCGGGAGGAAGAAGAAGAGGAATGGAGCGGTGGCGTTTGGGTTTAGGGTTTGCCCCGGGCACTATTTATAGGCGCGGTGGTGCCCTAGAAACCAAACGGTAACTTAGAGGAATTTAAGGAAGGATATCAACCGGCCCGCTAATTATGGGATAAGGATCTTGGGAAGTTATTGCGAAGTGGCCGGGTTACTGATGGCCGCCAAAAGAGCCGGCCTCGAGACTGTCACTCGGACCAGCTTGTGGGAAAATGAGAGCCGGATTATAGAGCGTACGTGTGGAAAATTCATCCAAGGAATGATACTCGGCTAGAGAGATAATCGGGTTATTATATGGAACGCCGAAAAGAGCAGGCCTGGCTATAAATAAAGCAATCTAACCCATCATGTTATGAATATAAGTGTTTATTGTTTTGTAGGGAATAGTGTGCGCTTCATGGTTGGTTCCAAGATGCCCAAGCTATTCTGGGGACTACTGTTGGGGGGATGATAACCCGGCAGGCCCACACCCTGGACGAGACTCGGCCAAAGGGGAGCTGCGCGAGGCCCTACGCTGTGATGCTAGGCCAGATGTTATTAATGGGCCAGCAACTGCGCAGGAGACCCGGCCCAAGGGAAGAAAAGGTCTAGGAGGCCAGGGAGGCGGTGCAACCCTGTGATCCGTAACTTGGGAGTTATGGTAGGTAATTTAGGGCTATGTGTGGATCTCAAGTAGGATTCCGGATGTATCTTGTAAGGGAAGCCACGAAGCCGGGTATTATATAAACCGGCCTATAGGGCATAGAGACTAAGATTGAGAGAGATAGGAGGATTCGAGTATTCTAGGTATACGAGAGCAAGTCTTTGTAACCCTAGATTGGAGTTTCGGAGACATTGCAGCCCGAGACCCTAGATCACCAGGTAATATGATTGCATCCGAGCTAAACCCTCTCCCAAACAGCAGAGTCGATTCGCCACAATCTAAGTTACCCCCGGTAACGTCTGCCGTGATTATCCCGCGACAAACCCCAAGTACGTAGGTAGGAGAGTTTCAACCTTTTCCTTTCCCATTCTCAAATGGAGTAATGGTTTTATTCTTTGTGGTAACTCGGTTTAGAACATGACACGCAGTCATTAGCGCCTCCCCCCACCATGGCTTGGAGAGACCCGAAGTATCTAACATGGCGTTAACCAAATCAGACAGCGTTCGTTTCTTTTTTTCAGCCACCCCATTTGACTGAGGTGAGTAGGGAGGCGTCCTCTCGTGAATAATACCGTGTTCAGCACAAAAAGAATTAAACTCGTTGGAAAAATACTCTCCACCACAATCAGACCTAAGCCGTTTAATTTTACGATCAAGTTGGTTCTCAGCTTCGGCCTTATAGTTCTTGAAGTAAGTTAAAGTTTCATCTTTAGATTTCAGAAGATACACATAACAATATCTAGTGGAGTCATCAATAAGTGTCATGAAATATTTCTTTCCACCTTTTGTCAATACGCCATTCATCTCACAAAGATCAGAATGTATAAGTTTTAGTGGTGCCAAGTCTCTCGCCTTCGCAGTCTTATGAGATTTGCGAGGTTGCTTAGCTTGAACACACACTTGACATTTGGAACCTTTAATATGAATGAATTTCGGAAGTAAACTCATATTTGATAATCGTGTCATGCAACCAAAATTAATATGACAAAGTCGTGAATGCCAAATATCAGAATCATTATCGTGGAAAACATGATTATTAACTTTGGTGCAAATATCTGACAAGTATAAGCGGAACAAGCCTCCGCACTCATAGCCTTTACCAATTAATTGTCCATACTTGGAAATTACAACTTTATTGGACTCGAAAACCAACTTAAAGCCATCTCGACACAGATGTGAAGCGCTGACGAGATTTTTATTGATGGAGGGCACATGACGAACGTTCTTCAGTCGCACGATCTTCCCAGAAGTAAACTTCAGATCGACCGTACCAACACCACGAACAGTAGCATGTGACCCGTTCCCCATCAGCACGGGGGAAGTCCCTGTGACCTGATAAGAAGAGCATGGAAGCATCAGTACAAACATGTACATTGGAACCTGTGTCAATGAACCAATGACAATATTAGCGGTCTTGCCGCTATTCTCCAGCTGCTGCAGCTCATGTCGCTTAGGACACCTTGGAGCCCAGTGAGTTAGGTCACCACACACATGGCATGACCCCTTCTTCTTCTTGAAGTTGGTAGAGTGCGAAGGGTTAAACTTGCCATCGGGTTTGCCTTTAAACTCGGATTTCTTTTTGTTATATTTAGGCTTGTTGGGCGGGTAGTGTTTCTTCTGTACCACATGGGAAGCAGAACCTGCCTCAGCAACCCGAGCACGTGTATCCTTTTCTCTCGCCTTCTCTTCCAGTTCAAGAGATCCGATGAGGTCCGAAACGGAAAACTCCTGTCTCTTGTGTTTCAGAGAAGTAGCAAAGGTGCTCCATGAAGATGAAAGCTTGGAAATAATGCCTCCGACCACAAACTTGTCCGGTAACATACACTTAAAGTGCTCAAATTCTTTAGCGAGTGACTGTATCTCATGAGCCTGTTGAACAACAGAACGCTCATCAGTCATCCTGTAGTCATAGAATTGCTCCATGACGTACAGCTCGCTGCCAGCATCCGAGGCCCCAAATTTGGCCTCAAGTGCAGCCCACATATTCTTGCCGTTATCAAATGACATATAAGGATCCACGATGGAATCATCAATAATACCGAGGAGGGCACTTTTAAACATAGTGTCCATATTCTCAAAAGCCTCCAGTTGTGCTGGACTGAGATCGCCCTTAGGCTTGCCCTTGGTGGCCGCATAGCAATGTAAGTTTTGAAAACATAACACTGCTCTCGTGCGCCACCTCTTATAGTCCACACTCTTGAAAGGGTCTGGCCTTGTCGCTGCAATGATAGACGGTGTAGGTGGAGTAAACTGCGTATAATCAGGTTTTTGGATTGTTGAATATATAAGCAATTTAGCATATGATTTAATCCGAAATAACATCAAGTAAATCATGACTGTAGAAATTATACTAAGCATGCAAATATCAAAATCTAGTATAGTAGAGAAACTGATCCAATCTACATCAAGAACTAGACAAAAGAATTGCAGTAGTATCTCATATAGATGACAGAGAGATACGTACAGTGCAGTGGCGGCAGCACCAGCTGCAGTGTTGTCGATGTCGGCCATGTCGTCGTCGATGAAGAGGTTGCCGAGATCTGGAAACGAGTCGTCATTGGGGAAGTAGTCGCCGTCAGCAGTCGCGCAAGTGCGCTCCCCAAAAACCTGATCGCCCCACTCCCGTACAAGATCACAAGAGGCGGGGTTCCGGAGGCCTGCTGTCCCTCCTCGTGGTGCACGCCTGAAGAAGGGATGGAGAAGGCTTGATTGGCGGCGCAGTGCTTTGGAACGGTGCAAAACCATAAGACGAAGTGGCAGCTAGGGTTTACCGTATGCGCGTATTTATAGGCGGTCTGGGAGAGACGTGGGCGCAACTCCACGTCTGAGTCGGTTCGATTTCACGATCCAGAAAGGAAACGGAAACGGTTTAGGAATTAACACGTCCGTTAATTACCAACTTAATGACTCATTAAGTTTTCCCAACTGGCAAAAATAAACGCTCTCGGATCGGCTCATTCCCGCAACCCGCGTCGCGTCGGAGGAGGAGCACGCGTGTGACACACCTCTCCTCTTGCCTCTCCAACTCATACATGAGCTAGAATAGCTCACCTTATTCGGTGGTTCCACTCTCTCCAAACTAGCAATATGGGACTAAACTTTAGTCCCACTCCCTACTTGTATTATTCATGAATGGGCCATGATAATTTCAGAATTTATTTGGCTTAGTTGGGCCACATGGTGCAGGCCATAAATTCCAACAGGTTCTATGTTAGAGTTGGACGTCGGTGTGCTTGTTCGGTACGGTGGACACGAGTACAGGGGCGTTGCCGATGACGCCTGGGCTGACGGAGGGACACTTTCCCTGGTGGTGCACATTCCCGATGCATCCGGCGCCCTCCTCGCTCTGCTCGCAACCGTCTTGCCCGAGGGGAACAACGCCCCTATGATCCATCTTGTATGAAGCCTCCAGCCGAGATGGGCCATCCCTGTGAGTGATGCAGGAGTAAAGTGCACTTCATCTTGCAGATGCATGGTATATTTACCACTAGGCCGACTCCATTTTCTAGAGTTTGCATGATTTCTTTTGGGCACCGGTTTCAGTTCCGTCGCTGCTGCTTGCTTCAGGTTGTACCAGAGTGGCTTGTAGACCATTTTTCTTGAAGCAGAAACAAAAGGCTCCTAAGCAGCACGTACGCACCTGCTAAAGCTTGGAAGCGAAATAGCAACTGGGATCGAGTCCTCGTCATGCTTTCTTTTTTTATTGAAAGGAGTCGTGGTGTTTTTTTGTAAGTGAAACAGCAACCGGGAATGCACACAAGGCACCCTGCATAGGATCTTTAATTGATCTCTATGCATCCGGCCGGAAATCCAAATCTGTCAAAGATAAGAGGAAATTTTCACCACGGAGATCTGTGAAATCGCCAAAAAAACCAATAGTTTCCCGATGAATGGCTTATTCACTAATAGCAGAGGTCTTGGTGACTTGGCTAAACACTTGAATATTTCTCAGTACGTTAGGGATCATAAGTTGGAGCTCGTGGCTATTTCCGAATCAGGAAGAAGAGATTTTCCAGTGAGCGTTCTAAACCGCCTTTCAGGAGGTTTGAACTTTACCTGGCACTCTATTCCTCCTCGTGGTAGGTCGGGCGGCATTTTACTTGGCGTTAAATCAGACAACTTTGTCTGGAGTCTGGTTGTTGTGTATGGTGCTGCCCAAGAAGAGTTTAAGGAGGATTTTCTTCGTGAATTGGTGAACTTGGCTAATGATAATCCACACCCAATTTTGATTAGTGGTGGTTTTAATATGCTAAGATTTTCACATGAGAAGAGTCGTGGACGGTTTGATGGTCATTAGCCTTTCTTGTTTAATGTTGTCATTGATAGCTTGGATTTGAGAGAGATATACATGACCGGAAGATAGTTTACTTGGGAGAATAGTCTACCGGAACCTACATACGAAAAACTAGACAACGTACTGATGAGTACTGATTGGGAAGTCAAATTTCCTTTGGTAACAGTACATGCTCTTGAGCGTATTGAGGCTCTATCAGATCACGCCCCCTCCTTTTAACAACGGGCACGACGAAACCACATGCACAACCACAGTTCAAATTTGAATTAGGATTGTTGTTGCGTGATGGTTTTGATGAGCTGGTAAAGAAGGTTTGGTGCAAACTAGTGGTAGGTGACAACCCAGTCCGAAGATGGAACAATAAAATGCGCAATATGCGTAAATATCTTCAGGGTTGGGCTAAACACATTATTGGTATGCTAAAAAAGAAGGTGCGCCTGTGTTCCATTATTGGTGGGCTGGATCAGATCGCTGAAACTAGGTTGCTAACTATGCAAGAGATTTAACTTAAAAGTCAATCCAATGCAAAGATAGCACAAATGTTGCGAGAAGAGAAGCTCAAATGGTACCAAATATCTAAGGCTCAATTCATTCTTGAAGGAGATTCGAACACACATTATTTCCATAATGTCGCCAATGGGAGATACTGGAAAAACAAATTCATTCTCTTCACCAGGATGAAGGCCTGATCGAGGGGCAAGATCAGTTAAAGGCCTATATCACAAAGTTTTATAAAGGTCTATTTGGGGCTCTTGACGTAAGTAATATTACTATGGACGAGTCCCGCACGGATGATATTACCCAAGTATCCCATGAAGAAAATGCCTTTCTTAATGCTTCCTTCACGGAAGAGGAGATACAGAGAGCGGTGTTTCAAATGGAGAACAATAAGGCACCTGGCCCAGATGGATGTCCAGTGGATTTTTATCAACATTTCTGGGAGGTCATTAAAGATGATATTATAGAAATGTTTGGTTGCTTACATAGTGGACACCTAGAGCTATATCGCCTTAATTTAGGGGAAAACATTTTGTTACCTATGGTTCTGGAGGCAGAAAGGATACAACAGTATAGACCAATATGCCTTCTCAATGTTAGTTTCAAAATCTTTACGAAAGTTGCAACCATCAGGTTAAATTTGTTGGCAGATCATGTGCTAAAACCTACACATACTGCATTTATGTAGGGTAGGAATATCCTTGTTGGGGTCGTGATTTTACACGAAACCGTACATGAGATGCATACGAAAATCTGAATGGTGTAATTCTTAAAATAGACTTTGAAAAGGCCTATGATGAGGTGAGCTGAGAGTTTCTCCAACAGACTCTGGGAATGAAAGGATTTTCTGAAGAGTTGTGTGCTCTAGTTCGCAGTTATGTGTCTGGAGGTAGCGTGGCTATCAAAGTCAATGATGATGTTGGCTGATACTTGCAAACCAAAAAAAAGTCTTAAGGCAAGGTGATCCACTTTCGCCCATATTATTTAATATTGTGGCCGATATGTTAGTGATCATGATTGAAAGATCCAAGGAAAGCGGCCATATTGAAGGAGTAATTCCATATCTTGTTGATGGGGGATTGTCTACCCTTCAATATGCAGATTATATGATTCTTTTTATGGAACATGATTTGGAGAAAGCGGCGAACCTGAAATTAATTCTTTCGGTGTTCGAGCAACTTTCCGTATTAAAACCTAACTTCCATAAAAGTGAATTGTTCTGTTTTGGCGTGGCCCAGGACGCTGTTGCTCAGTATGTCGAGTTATTCGGATGTGAGCAAGGCCAATTTCCTATTAAGTATTTGGGGATACCAATACATTATAGGAGACTGACGAATACATAATGGAGCCATGTTGAAGAGCGTTTACAGAAAAGGCTTGCTAGTTGGAAAGGTAAATTGTTGTCCCTTGGTGGAAGACTGGTACTCATAAATTCAATACTCACCAATATGGTACTGTATAGGATATCATTCTTTCAGTTAGCTAAAGGAGTCTTGAAGAAATTGGATTATTTCCGATCAAGATTCTTTTGGCAAGGGGATAGCGAGAAAAAGAAATATCGACTAGCCAGATGGGATGTAGTTTGTCGACCAAAGGACCGGGGGACTGGGTATCCATTACCTACAAGTCAAGAACTCAACACTGCTTGGTAAATGGCTTTTCAAACTACTGACCGAAGATGGCGTTTGGCAAACCCTCCTTAAACGAAAATACATTGGTTCAAAAGCAGTCTCACAGGTTATATGGAAATCAGGTGATTCACACTTTTGGGCTGGACTAATGTCGAACAAAAACAAGTTTTTTCGCTGTGGGGTATTTAAAATTAAGGATGGATCACTGATACGGTTCCGGGTGGACAAGTGGATGGGTAATACCACACTCAGAGAACAATATACGACATTATACACTATAGCGCGACATAAGGATGATACGCTGGCTACGGTCATGCAAATATCACCTCCTAATGTTTTGTTCAGACGAGATCTCATTGGGCCACGACTTGCATCCTGGCAGGCACTGGTTAATAGGATGACTTCAGTCACTTTAACACCAGGTACTGATGAGTTTAGGTGGAAAATCACTAAGAACGGAATGTTCTCGGTGGATTCTATGTATAGGGCAATGATCCAATCAGACATGTCAGTTGATATTTTCAGAAATGTATGGCTTATGAAGGTACCACTGAAGATTAAGAGTTTTGCGTGGTATCTTCGCAAAGGGGTCATACTTACAAAAGATAATCTTGTCAAACGTAATTGGCATGGAAGTTCAAAGTGTGTTTCTTGTTCTCACAATGAGACTATTAAACACTTATTCTTTGATTGCACATTTGCGCGTTCTATATGGTCCGCTATCCAAATGGCTTCGAATCTTTATCAGCTCACATACGTTGCGAATATTTTCGGTAACTGGTTGAATAGGGTAGATAAACGATTCAAAACTATTATTAGTGTAGGAGCACTAGCCGTTATTTGGTCGCTCTGGTTATGTAAAATGACAAGATTTTCAATGATAAAAACTTTTCTCGGATGGAGGTTCTATTCCGATGCACAGGTATTCTCCGTTCGTGAATTACAACGGAGGGGAGTTTCGAGGCTTTTTTACGGAGGCGTCTGCACGGCTGGAGCAGGTGGCGAGGGATATTTTTATCCCACAGGGATGACAGCTTGATCTACGGATAGCAGCCTCATAGCATCGACAGTCTACGTCTGCATGATTTGTTTAGACTTGTCGTATTTTTCTTTTCAGCTTTTGGATTTCGGCTGTGTGCATTTTATGATGCAGAGGCCGGGTGTAATGCTTAAACATTTTAAGTAATAAAAGCCCTTTATTAGAAAAAGGCGTTCTGATTGGAGAATATTTATACGTTCCATTGTGAGTCTAGTATAGTTATTAATCTTGCAAGCATACAAATCGATTATCGTAATATGCATTTGCTCCAAAATTCCATTGTACTTCTATTTCCGAAAAAGGCTTTATGCCCCGCTTTATAAATAAAGCAACCGCCAATCCGAGTTCATACAACACAAACCACATAAAACGGAAGAGAGAGAGAAGTAGACGGTAACTCGATGGGGCACCAGCACAAGTAAGCCCAAAGTAACAAAGAACAAAACATATAAGCGAGAAAAAAGAGGGTGAGGATGGGGGCGCGAGGAAGCAAGTATCTTATCCGACCACGGGGCTCATCTTGTAGAAGGGGTGGAGATCCACCACGCAAACGCCACCAGACGGTCGAGCATATCATCCAGCTGAGCTATGTCTCGCTGCCTACATAGCGGGTGCCACTGCTGCATAAAAGCGATACATTTGAACATCGAGTCACCAGCACGTCTAAGGGAGATCCGTTCTATCACCATCTTATGTCTAATCGTCCAAAGAGTCCATGTCAACCCGGCAAAAACAAATCAAAAGAGGCGGCGACCCCTCCCGGTCCTCCTTGCCTAGAGTTCCAGGAACTCGGCAAGTCTGGGGCCTGCCACTCGGGCCCTAGACCTTCATAGACGAAATTCTATAAGAACCGGGTCGCGGGGCATATGAACAAAATATGGGTCTCCGTCTCTGGAACCCCACAAAGTGGACACATGCCATTACCAGGCCCTTGACGCTTCCGTACTTCCGCCCCCGATGGAAGGCGGTCGCGCAGAAGCTGTCAAACAAAAATCTTGATCTTCAAAGCGAGGGGGGCTTTCCATAGTTTCGAAATCCACGCCTGCTCCTGCCCGTGGAATAGGTTGTGGTAGCCCGACTTAACTGAGAACGACCCAGACGGCGCTAACCGCCATGTAACGCTATCCGGATCTCCATCTACGGAACCTGGTAACACGGCTCTAAGCTCATTCCATGTTGCTTCCACCTCACCAAGGGTGTGCTTGTTTGGGATTCTAGGTGCTTTCCACTAGAATAAGCCAACCAAACGAAACAAACAGGTTGGCTTTGATGTGGGGTTTTCCAAAGCCAGACCCGATTTGCACAGGCGAGCAAAAGCACGAATGAAGGTGCTTTTCTTGGCTTCCCGAGTGCTTTGACTTGAAACTGAAACGTTATATATCCCGACCCATATCGTTATATATCCCGAGGGCATGGTCATTTGTGGGATTTCACCATCATTAATGCATGCAGATGTAGTTTTAAGAGTACTAAGGGCTGAGATGGAGTTTTAAGAGTTTTGTTATCTTACCGAATTGTCATGCTTTGCTAATGCATGCAGATGCACGTCGTTGCATGGGCTAGTGACCTCAACATAGAACCGTGGGCCATTGGCTAAATAATTGTTTTATCATTAGTTGGTAATCTCGTGGAATAATCCATGCATGCACCCTAGTTTGTACAAGTTTATACATGCAACTATGCTACTATGTAGTAAGATTTCCGTGATGCGTATGGCCTAAAACTCCATACAAATTAGCTAGTTGCCACACCGCTAATTGCTAACATGATTATTTTTCTTTACATTAAAAGGTAGAATTGATGTCAACAATTTACATGACTATGAGGACGTTTCAGACAATTCCATATATTACAGCCAGACAGTCAGCCAGTTGCCAAACACTAAAACTCATAACAGTAGTTTTTCCTGGACAACCGCTTTCTCTGCACAACAGCACAATCAGCCCCAGCCAGCCCAAATAGACACACTCCAAATGTCCTTCCAAACGAGCTGTTCCAAATTCCATTAGGCAGGGTGTCCGCAACTAATAGCAATGGATTTGATCAAATCGCAAAAAGACATGGATAGACAAGCTGGAGCGGTCTATCCCCAAGCCATGGATCCACCCAAAAAAGGATGGTCCTATCGTCATTGCTGGACCCCGTGTTACCCGTATTGGTCCAGCAGACGTCGAGGGTCCCGGCTGTCCGCGCTCCGCCTGAGCGCGAGCAGCCGCCAAAGACCCCTCGTAAATCTCCTTAGCCCTAATAGCCTCAATCTGCTCCACCCTGGGGCCACATTACCCCCGAAAAATCACGCCACAATCAGCCACAACTTGTTCCAAATGCTCTAAAGGGACCGAAGCGAGAACCGAGAACCTGGGGCCATAAGGAGGGGAAGAAGATGTAGGGGTGGAGGAAGAGGGACGGCACGTACCAGGCTCAAGACAGCGGACCGCCTGACGGCGGGATGCAACCTCGACCATCATCGTCTTGACGACCTCTGACCCTTCCTCGCCATAGCAAGACGAGCACTGCGACGAGCCGTGACCCCAAGCACGGGAGTGGCGGGGACAACCTTGCTCGGGGCACGAGAGTCCGGTGTAGGAGTAGCAGGCACACGAGTCGGGGACTAATGGTGCAGATCTTGCACTCGTTGGGATACCCCAAGAGGAGGGTGTGATGAGCACAACGGTAGGAGTTTTCCCTTAGTTAAGAACCAAGGTTATAAATCCAGTAGGAGAAAGAGGACCTTCGGAAGGTTGATGCCACTGACGGTGGTGATGACGCTTCACCGGTGTCAGCAACAACGTGGAACCTGCACACAACACAACCAAAATACTTTTCCCCAACGGTACAGTGAGGTTGTCAATCTCACCGGTCTTTCTGAAAACAAAGATTAGACGTATAGTGTGGAAAATGATGTATGCTTACAGTAAGTAAAGAAAACAGGAAATTGTTGTGGTTTGTTTAACAGTGTGGAAAATAGACCGGGGTTCATAGTTTCACTAGTAGTGTCTCTCCATAAAAGATAGCATGCTGGGTGAACAAATTATAGCTGGGCAATTGACAAATAGAGGTTGCACCGTAGTGCACAATATAACAAGAATATTACTATGATATTTAGTGCGGGCATTACAACAAGATACATAGACCGACATCCATCTGCATCTATGACTAATAATCCACCCTCAGGTTATCAATCTGAACCCCCTTAGGTATTAAATTGCAAGCAACAGATAACTGCATTAAACAAAGTGTGTAATGTAAGCAATGATTATGCACGTGGGCACTCTCACCGTTGTTTTCTCCCTAATGGCAACATCAAATCCCCCCTTCACGTTTCTGTCACTCGAGCAAGGTGGTGAGGAGGCATGAACCCACTATCGAGCATAAATACTCCCTCTTGGAGTCACTAGCAACTACTTGGCCAGAGCAACCACTAGCAACGGAAAGCATGCAAGATCACAAATAGCATATGCCAATAAAGACTATAATCAACTTGGCATAAGTTCAATATTCATCATATCCTAGCAAACACAACATATAGAATTACATAAGATCAATCTCGATCATGATAGGCAGCTCACGAGATCTAAACATGGAGGCATATGAGGAGAACAAAACCATCTAGCTACTACTATGAACCCGTAGTCCAAGGATGAACTACTCACGCATCACTCCAGAGGCAGGCATGGTGATGGAGAGGCCTCCGGTGATGATCTCCTCTCCGGCAGGGTGCCGGAAACAGCTTCAGAACCCCCCTGATTTAGGGTTGATGGTGACGGCGGCTGCGGAACTTTTTGGGGATTTTTGATCAGGTGTTTAGGGTTTTCCATCCGGGGGGCTTAAATATGCGAAAGGGCAAATGCGGTGGAGCTCCAGGGGCCCCACTGTTGCCCCCCTATTGCCCCTCTTCGACTCCTCTTCGGTGTTCTGGATGCTTCCGGGGAAAATAGGAACTTCGGGCTTTATGGGGTCCAATTCCGAGAATGTTTGCAGAACAACTTTTCTGAAACCAAAAACAGCAAAAAACAGGGAACTGGCACTTGGCATCTTGTTAATAGGTTAGTCCCGGAAAACGTATAAAAATGCTATAAATAAGGGAGAAAACAAGTAGCAATTGGCAAAATATGATCATGGGGCATCAGAAATTATAGATACGTTGGAGACGTATCAAGCATCCCCAAGCTTAGTTCCTACTCGTCCTCGAGTAGGTAAACGATAAAACAATAATTTCTCAGGTGACATGCTACTAACATAAACTTGATCAATCTAATGTAAAAGCATATGCACGCTGAGATCATAAAACTTTAAACACATGCATGATAAATAAAACTTTAATAATAAAGCATAGCAATTACTTTGCATCACGAAGAGTAACTCAAATAAAGGATCATGAATAATATTGCAAAGAAAGATAAACGTTTGTTTCAGGTATAGAGAAAGCATGGCAAAGTGATATTTCGATAGTCGTTAAGAGTGGGGCAAAACATAAATGCCAGGACACCTTCAAAGTTCATGAGGAAGACTAGAACAAATAATTTAAGAACAAATAATATCACATCATGAAGTAATTATTGATGCTTATGGGACAAATGCACATAGAACTCAGAATGGCAAAAATGCTCTCTCAACCGTGCATAAGGTTAGAAGATGGAGACCCAACATAAAAGTAAAAGAAAGGCCCTTCGTGGAGGGAAGCAGGGACCACTCATGTGCTAGAGCTTTTACTTTATTAAACAGAGGTATTAAAAGTTTGACACTCCTCCCATCCATCTTTCACAAACCATGGATAACCGAATCCTCGGGTGCCTGCCAACAATCACATACCGTGGAGGAGTGTCTATATTTTGGGAGATGTATTCTAATGTCAACGAATGGTAAATAGAAAAGACAGTACGTCACAAGCCAACTGGATTCACAAGAGCGGCTCCCATGGTGAAGGACACAACTCGTGTAGAAGGTCATCCCTCTTTGTCTTTTGTTTACACAATTATGCTTTGACTGATAAATCAGTGGCAAAAATAGTGAAGAGAATTTGTTTGCATTAATTTGGGGCTGGGCACCCCGCTACCAGCTCTTCTATCATTTGGATAAGCGGATGAAGCCACTAGTCCAGGGTATGAAATCCAATCAACAAGTGAGATAAAGATTCTCTATTTACGTCCTCATGAGCAAAAACAGGAACATAAAGCAGGAGTAATTTTTGAAGGTTTTAAAGGTAACACATGAGCAACTTACTTGGAATGGCAGTTAAATACCACATGTATTTATGGTGGACACAATGGGAAAAACTTTGGTTTAAGGGAGTTGGATGCACGAGTAGAGCTCATAGTCAGTACAGTTGGAGGCTAGCAAAAGACTGGGAGCGACAAATCAAGAGAGCATAAGAGCCATAATCATGCATAGCGACATAAGCATCATTAATTAAAGCATAAGCAGTATCATAGTTCAAAAACTAAGTGTTCATGGAGGCTATTCGTGACTGGTTTGTAGTCATAAACATGGTGTGAGCATGCGCCAAGTCAACCAAATAAAACATTCAAAAGAGAATACCATATATTGATGCTTTACTATGACAAGAACAACTCATGAATCTTTCAAGACATATTAAACACCCTCGCTATTTGAGGATAATAATGCTACTCAATAACCACAAGGCTTTAAAACTAAAATAACATTTATCATGGCATGAAAAGGTCCTAGCCACAGTCTATACAAGCTTCTACTAGTACTGTTATAAATTCTACTTCAAGCAGTAGTTTTCTTTCTCCCAACAAGCACCATACAAAACATGCTTTAACAAAAATACTCTTTATGATACAGAAAGAAAATAGGAGATTAATCACATAAGACTACTAAAACTAACAACTCTAATAAGAGATGCATGCAAAACAGGGGTTAAATACATGCAGCAGCCAGACAGAGATTAAGAATACAATGTATTCTTATGAAAAGAATGCTGGGGTCCAACCAAGCTTATTGAAAAAGTAAAAACAAACTGAAAGAAAAAGTAAAAGCAAACTGAAAACAAAAATAAAATACGCTCCAAGTAAAGCACATAAGATGCGACCGAATAAAAATATAGTTTCACTAGAAGTGACCTGATAATTTGTTGATGAAGAAGGGGATGCCTTGGGCATCCCCAAGCTTAGACGCTTGAGTCTTATTGGAATTTTCTTGTATGTACTACCGGGGAATCCCCAAGCTTAGGCTTTTCACTCTTCTTGATCACATCATATCATCCTCTTCTCTTGACCCTTGAAAACTTCCTTCACATCAAAATTCTCACAATCTTCATTAGCAACGTTAGTGCAATTGAAATAATAAAATCACATGGTTCAGTTTCAACACAAGTATAACACTCAAAAACAAATTAGCTGCTGTCACGACTTCTTTTAAAACTCTTTTTCTCAAAAGAACACCAAAAGAAAGAGATTAAGATGCAAATGCGATAAATGGCAGAAATCTGTCAAAACAGAACAACAGGTAAAGATCGATTTTTTCAAAAATATTATGTTGGTCAAATCACAAAGTGGTCTTCTAAGAAAAAATTTGTATATAACTCAGGATTAAGCACAAAAAAGCTCGGGTAATTTTAAATGTTTTGTGTTTTTTAACGGAATTAACAGTGGACAGAAGAAATCTGTTTCCTGCGCAGAAATCCAAAATATAGGCTCAACTTTCCACTAGAGGCTTTGCTTGGCTCAACAAAAACTCAAAAGAAAAGATACAGTGGGATTGCTAAGGAAATACAAAACACCCAGGTGCAAAGCACACCAAAGAAAACGAAGGAAAATGGGTTGAAAATAGCGAAATAAAATGGGTTGTCTTCCGGTAGCGCTTTTCTTTAACGCCTTTCAGCTAGGCATAAAAGGGCAACTCAAGTATTTTCAAGTGAAGAAGCATCAACATCATATTTTTCTATAATAATAGAGTCAAAAAGAAGCTTCATCTTCTTTCTAGTAAAGTGTTCCAAACCTTTCTTGAGGGTAAGTTGATATTTAATATTCCCCTCTTTCATGTCAATAATAGCACCAACAGTTGTAAGGAAAGGTCTTCCCAAAACAATAGGACAAGAAGCATTGCATTCAATGTTCATAACAACAAAATCAACAGGGGAAAGGTTATTATTAACCATAATAAGAACATCATCAATTCTACCAAGAGGTTTCTTCTTAGCATTATCAGCAAGATGAACATCCAAATAAGAGTGTTCCAACGGTGGTAAGTCAAGCATATTATAAAGCTTTTGAGGCATAACAGAGATACTAGCACCAAGATCACACAAAGAATTGCAATCAAAATCATTTACTTTTATCTTAATTATAGGCTCCCAACCATCATCTAATTTTCTAGGGATAGATGTCTCAAGTTTCAACTTTTCTTCCCTAACTTTCATGAGAGCATTGGTAATATGTTTAGTAAAGTCCATATTCATGGCACTAGCATTGGAACTTCTAGAAATCTTTTGTAGAATCATAATAACTTCAGAGATATTGCAATCATTAAAATCAATATTATTATCATAAAAAGTAATGGAACCATTATCTCCCATATCTCTAAAAATTTCAGCACTTAAGCAATTTCAGCAGTTTGAGGCAATTTAGCACGTTTCACCAAAGGAGTATGGACTTTATTAACACCAACTACTTTACCATTGATAGTAGGAGGTTTAGTAGCACTTGGAACTTCAGTTTTACTAGTGGTTGTTGATGGCTAGGTTGAGACTCCAAGTGCAGAGTGTGTAGCTAGTGGCAAGCCTTCTTCCCCACGAGGGTGACTCGAGGGTTTATATCGAATTCTTGGGGAGCCAGTATTTCAGCAGTTGTCTTCCAAGCTTCCTCCAAGATCCTGCAAACAAGTAGAGAATTTTGTGCCCTCAACCTCACCAAGTGGTTGTCAAGCACAAGGTGTGAGACTTCTAAATTGCAATGCAAAACTGAAAGTAAATGTGCAATAATTAAATCTACTACTAAATGCAAATGAGAAAATAAATATGCAATGGATTGTTTTTGTATTTTTGTGATGCAAGTGGTGATGGAGATAATGTAAATTCGAATTGGAGATGCAAGTAAAGTAAAGTGCAAGTAAAGTAAATTGCAGCAAAGTAACTAGAGTGTTTTCTTATAATTAAAATAGGACCGGGGTTCATGGTTCACACTTGCATTCTCTCAAATAAAGTGGTAGACGGTGGACATAAAGAATTACATGTGAGATTACAATAACATGTTTAACATTGAGTACTTTCATATGGGAATCACGTCCTAGCATAGAGATCTCTACGGTCATATTTATCCCTCTTATACTCCACCAAGATGCGAAATAAATCATAACACCTCGATAATTAAGGAAAAAACATAGTATAGATTTAAGCAATGTGACATGAAGTTGAAGTAAGAACTTGCTAGATCTAGTCATGGAGATTGATTAGTGTCACTTCAAATCCCCGGTAACAAGGTACTCCTTTTTATCCCTAGTGAGGTAACTAAGAAAGGTTTAACAAAACCTAAGTGGATCGCTGAACTTCTGTCACTTTCACAGCACTAGCCAACCCCCGTTACTCCAACTAATGCACCCATCACCCCAGACACGCTCTCAAGAACTAGATTGATCAAAGCTAGCAAATAAGAACGGGGTACATAAGATACATCTACTCAAATAACTCAAGAGAAACAATTGCAATCTCAGATTCAATAACTCATAGAAAAGATCGACCACATAGGAATTACAACGGTGCCCGTAATCATGTGAGGCAGCTCATACGGGTCTAATTAGTGAAGCACATAGAGAGAGAGAGAGATACAAGTGCTACTTCCAAAAACCCATACCCTGGGGTGGACTACTCCCGTCATGGAGATGTCGATGGAGATGACGTTGGAGGGGTAGGAGATCACACCGGCGGCGCCCCGCCGGAGTTTCCCCCCTCCAATCTGGAACTTCTGGTCTCTGTTTCGGTGTTTCGGCGGCGCTCCTCTCCGTAAGGGTACGGGGGACCCTTTTTATAGTCGGTTTTAGGTCAAGACGGAGTCGGTAAGTCGAAGATGGAAGGAATTGGGGCCACAGGGGCCAAAAGGGGGCCTCTCACGCGGCCAAGGAATCTGGCCGCATGGAGGGTCCTCTTTTGGGCCTCCTTGCCCAATTCTCGTGGATCCTTCGCCCGCAAGTCTTCTCCTTCCAAGAAAATGAACCCCGCAGATTTTCAGGTGATTTCGCGGAAGTTTGCCCCCTAAAACGTCAAAAATATAGAAAACGGGGTTTCTGACAGGCAGGGTTAATTCCATAAAAGTTGGGGGACTTTGTAATTTAACCCCAAAATACTATAAAACATTGAATTATACCCTTATATGATGCAATATGTAATAGAAAACCATGTGAAAATATGCAAAATTCATCTATGCATTTTACATGCATCAACATCCCCAAGCTTAACCCATGCTCGTCCTCGAGTATGAAGGTGATAAAACTAAGATGGGTTTTGCATATTGAAACAATCATGGGATATCAAGGAGGCTTATTCATGCTACATATAATCAAATGATTAATACTAGAAATGAGTAGCAATATACAATTCATGTTGTAAGAAATATCAAATATGCAAGCAAAGATGCTTCATGAAAGTTCACAAAGTGTATAATGAAATAAAAGCACTATGGACCAAATGCATACACAAAATGAAAAATAAAATCCTATATTGGTCAAAGAATAGCATAATGGAGAATAGAAAATATGGTGGACCCTTTGTAGAAAATTGAGTAGAGGTAAAACATGATCAAGTCTTATTTAGCCTCTAAATTATTCAACTAAAATTACTAATTGAAATGTGGTATCCATTGATCTAGGACTCTCATTGCCCCTTTATCATTAGCATCTTGAAATTGTGAGTATTGAAGTAATGAGAATGACAAGGTGGTTGAAAGCCTCATGCCCCGTGAGTGTGAAAACCTACTCCATGATTACTCAACTTAAGATTCCTAATAAGCTTTGTACAATCATAATAAGTATTAATGACATCATAGAGAACCGCAAAGAGGTACCTCTTGCCCCATGACATGGAAACAAGCCCATTTTACAATGACAAGATGAACAAACGGAGTAGACTCGTCATCCTTTTTATTTTCATTCACTATTATGCATAGCTTCTTATTTTATTATAGGATGTGTTGTAGAGTCACTCAAGCTGTAAGTAAATTTCCACCATCATAAAACATGGCTTGGGTTAGTGGTCCAATGCGTTTCTCTAGTCATATAGATACTTACTCATCAAAACTTACTATTCCTCTATTTCATTTCGGCATGGCAGGAGCCCAAAAACAAAAGTACATGATATCAACCAAATGTAAATTTTTTGTGCAATGTTGAAAGCTTTCCGGTGATACACGTTTATAGATAGCTCCCAACCACACACTTGTCAAACGCAAAACTTGTGGCTCCCATTATTGGGTCATGTTTATTAGATGCATAAAAAGTAAAGTGTGCCTTCAAAAGTTTGTGAGAGTCCTATCCCAAGTTCAACCCATGACAATTAATAAAGTGAATATATTAATTTAGAACATAAATAACACAATAACATGGTGAACATACTCGGAATAGCAATGAAGCTAATGGGAAGATATGGTGGACTCACTGGAAATACTTGGCTAAGGAGTGTTGGAAACAAGTTTTTACTTGTTGGAATTTTTAAATTTTTGGGCTAGCAAGAGGGAGATAGTTGACCAGCTACTATGCATGCATATGTCCATAGAACTACTCATTTCATGACAAACTAAATAAACCAACAATTAACATTAAGGAAATGAATAAGAGATAGCTCAAGACAACATTATTGCAAATTTCTACACATAAAAAGCCTATAAATCATGCAAACATATGTAGCTCTTCAAATCAACCATGGCATCCCTATTCCAAGTCATAATACTAGCATCCAATACATTCCAACCCCAAACTCCAGTAGCTCAATCTCATATAAAATGATGGTGGTGGTCTTATCAAAACAAAAATAAAAACAAAAACTAGACGCTTCAAGTCTCTACGATAAATGCTTTGCTTAGAAAAACAGAAAATAGACGTGTGCTAACCAAAAGAGTGTAGCTCCAGTGGGGTGTTCATCACATCCCCAAGCTTATGGCTTTCACCATTCTTGGATGTCTTGAGGCGCAACTCCTCAATTCCCTCTGAAAAAACTTCACAAAACATGTTTCTCCCATTCTTTTTCTGTGGGGTGAAATTAGCAAGGACAAACAAATCACATGCTTGCTGTGCAAAATTCCAAATCAAATGCTCCAGTAGATAGACAATAAGGTTCATTATGTTGTATGTTCACTCTCTTGCTTGAAAGAATCATGGAAATTCGATTCCAAAGCCCAAAGAGTGCATAAAACAAAACAAGGCAGAATCTGTCCAGAAAAGCAACAGCAGCAAAACGAACGTTTTTCCCTAAGCTAGACTCGTCAAAAAATTAAGCCAATTTTTTTTCTTACAGAGGACGAAAAGTTGCAGAACATACTAAAAAATTAGCTCAATCCGACATACCAATAAAAAACGTAAAATCGTACGGTGAGCAGACTTGTGCTGAAACAGAAATTTCATGCACTAGGATAGAAACTTATAAGTCCAAATGGGTTTGACTTGACTCTTTATTGAAAACTCCATAATTAAAATAAAAAAAAATATCTTGAGACAGCGCTTTCTTTATAGCCATATAGCTAGGCTTTACTTACTTGATAATCAAGAGGGATAAAGCTCATGAGGGAGCTTGTTCTTCAGCGTGCCCCTCTTCCTTGGGAAGTGCTCCATGCTTTTCTTGTGAGGGAACTGAAACTTGACATTCCCTTCCTTGGAGTTTATGATTGCACCTGTAGTACGAAGAAAAGATCTACCCAAAATAATAGGACTAGGGGATTTATCCCCATATCCATAATAATGAAATCAACGGGTACGAAAGTCATGTGCAATTCAATCATAACATCTTTTACTTTTCCTACAGCATGTTTAGTATATTTACCAGCAAGGACAAATTCACTTGAGCACTTTTCTAAATTTTCTAGTTCTAGCAATTCATATAATTCTTTAGAGAGTACCGATACAGTAGAACCTAGATCTAAAATAGCATGATGAATTTCTTTTCCAATTGAAACTAGCACCTTGGGGGTCCATGCATCCCCAAGCTTAGGAGGTATCATGGCCTCATTCTTGTACCTAGAAATTTTTTCTTGCAAGACATGATTAGCAATATAAGATCCAAAGCCAGGTTGATTAACATTTATAGTGGGATCACTAGCAAATTTTTGTAGAGTAGCAATAAGTTCTTGCAAGCTACTTTTTTCTAAATCAAGCAATGGATCCTCAATTCCAGTAAGCATCATAATTTCCTCTACTTTACTCTCTAATTTAGCTAGCATTCTTGATTCATGAGGACTAATTTCATCTTTGCTAGCAAGATAAGACATATATGTAAGTAAATATTCAGGGTATTTCACTATTTCATTCAAAGTTTCTTCTAAGCTAGTAGGGACATGCTCACTCGTATTCTCAGCAATATGATCAATATTTTCAATAATAGGAGCAGAAATAGTAATAGAATCCATTCCTACACTAGGTTGTGCTTGTGGCTTTCCTGTTGACATGCTTAATAGAGTTGCTTGATTATCAACTAATTTTGACAATGCTTTATCTAAATTCGAAGATTGAAGTTGCAATCCTTTAATATCACTACTAATGGATGCAATAGACCTATTTAACTCATGTATCATAGCATTGTGACTAGCAACTTGTTCCATAAGGAATTTATTAGATTCAGAAATTTCACTAGAAGGCTTCCACTTATTTTCATTAGCATTAGGATATGGAACAAAAGGTTTATTTGGCACATAAGGAGGTTTACTATATGAATTGTAAGCATTACCAAAACCATTGCTACCATAATTCCTAACAAAATTAACATCCACACTTTCAGAATTACTACCAACTAGCTCCTGCAAAGGCACATTCTCCATATTTTGTTTATTAATAAATGCAAGAATAGTGTCCATTTTAGAAGACAAATCATTGGTTTCTTCAATTGAGTTTATTTTCTTAGTGGGATTGGGTGCTCTTTCAGTATTCCATTGACTATAATTTTGCAATATGCTTTCTAATATGCTCTTAGCCTCTCCTACAGTTTTACTCATAAAGGCACCTCCAGCAGCAGAATCAAGTATATTTCTAGACATGTAGTTTAGACCATTATAAAAAGAGTGTAGTATGGTCCATTCATTTACTCCATGTGATGGGCATGTTCTAAGCATTAATTTAATTCTATCCCGTGCCATGGCTACATGTTCATTATCATTTTGCCTAAATGAGAGGATATTATTCCTATTTTGCAAAATTTTAACGGGAGGATAATATTTCTTAATGAAAGCTTCTTTTAAATCATCCCAAGACTTTATACTAGCTGTAGGTAGTGAAAGTAACCATTCTTTAGCCTTTCCTCTAAGTGAAAAAGGAAATAATTTCAGTTTTAAAACACCACTTTCCACATTTTTAATTTTTTGCATATCACATATTTCCATGAAATCATGAAGATGCATAGAGGCATCCTCCATAGCACTACCACCAAATTTCTCTCTAGTAATTAAATTCAATAAACTAGGACTTACTTCATAGCTTTCAGCTTGTATTTCAGGTGTAGTAATTGGCCTAGCAATGAATTGGTCATTGGGTGTATTTGTGTAGTCACTTAATTTAGTTCTATCACCCATTTTAACAGTTTTTATGTAATTTTTAATTTTTTATGCAAAACTGAAAAGTAAAGTAACTAGGAGAATTCGAAGTACTAAAATAAACTAGATAACTAAATGCAAAGCTAAAATGCAAACTAAAATAAAATATGCAAGACAAAACAAAAACAAGAACCAAAACAAGACAAGAAACAAAACAATCTACTTGAAAGAAGGTGGAGATAGAAAGGACGGTACTCACGTAGGTGCAACCTCCCCAAGCTTAGGTGTTTGCACACCTTGTTGGCGATGAAGACTTCTTGTGAGCTCCCTTGGACAACTCCTTCACCTATGGCTCCCCAGCAACGGCGCCAGAAAAACGCTTGATGGCTAGGTTGAGACTCCAAGTGCAGAGTGTGTAGCTAGTGGCAAGCCTTCTTCCCCACGAGGGTGACTCGAGGGTTTATATCGAACTCTTGGGGAGCCAGTATTTCAGCAGTTGTCTTCCAAGCTTCCTCCAGGATCCTGCAAACAAGTAGAGAATTTTGTGCCCTCAACCTCACCAAGTGGTTGTCAGGCGCAAGGTGTGAGACTTCTAAATTGCAATGCAAAACTGAAAGTAAATGTGCAATAATTAAATCTACTACTAAATGCAAATGAGAAAATAAATATGCAATGGATTGTTTTTGTATTTTTGTGATGCAAGTGGTGATGGAGATAATGTAAATTCGAATTGGAGATGCAAGTAAAGTAAAGTGCAAGTAAGTAAATTGCAGCAAAGTAACTAGAGTGTTTTCTTATAATTAAAATAGGACCGAGGTTCATGGTTTCACACTTGCATTCTCTCAAATAAAGTGGTAGACGGTGGACATAAAGAATTACATGTGAGATTACAATAACATGTTTAACATTGAGTACTTTCATATGGGCATCACGTCCTAGCATAGAGATCTCTACGGTCATATTGATCCCTCTTATACTCCACCAAGATGCGAAATAAATCATAACACCTCGATAATTAAGGAAAAACCAGAGTATAGCTTTAAGCAATGTGACATGAAGTTGAAGTAAGAACTTGCTAGATCTAGTCATGGAGATTGATTACTGTCACTTCAAATCCCCGGTAACAAGGTACTCCTTTTTATCCCTAGTGAGGTAACTAAGAAAGGTTTAACAAAACCTAAGTGGATCGCTGAACTTCTGTCACTTTCACAGCACTAGCCACCCCCCGTTACTCCAACTAATGCACCCATCACCCCACACACGCTCTCAAGAACTAGATTGATCAAAGCTAGCAAATAGGAACGGGGTACATAAGATACATCTACTCAAATAACTCAAGAAAAACAATTGCAATCTCAGATTCAATAACTCATAGAAAAGATCCACCACATAGGAATTACAACGGTGCCCGTAATCATGTGAGGCAGCTCATACGGGTCTAATTAGTGAAGCACATAGAGAGAGAGATACAAGTGCTACTTCCACAAACCCATATCCCTAGGGTGGAATACACCCTCTTCATGGAGATGTCAATGGAGATGACGTTGGAGGGGTAGGAGATCACACCGGCGGCGCCCCGCCGGAGTTTTCCCCCTCCAATCTGGAACTTCTGGTCTTTGTTTTGGTGTTTCGGTGTTTCGGCGGTGCTCCTCTCAGTAAGGGTATAGGGGACCCTTTTTATAGTCGGTTTTAGGTCAAGACGGAGTCGGTAGATCGAAGATGGAAGGAATTGGGTCCACAGGGGCCAAAAGGGGACCTCTCACGCGGCCAAGGAATCTGGCCGCGTGGAGGGTCCTCTTTTGGGACTCCTTGACCAATTCTCGTGGATCCTTTGCCCGCAAGTCTTCTCCTTCCAAGAAAATGACCCCCGCAGATTTTCAGGTGATTTCGCGGAAGTTTGCCCCCTGAAACGTCAAAAATATAGAAAACGGGGTTTCTGACAGGCAGGGTTAATTCCATAAAAGTTGGGGGACTTTGTAATTTAACCCCAAAATACTATAAAACATTGAATTATACCCTTATATGATGCAATATGTAATAGAAAACCATGTGAAAATATGCAAAATTCATCTATGCATTTTACATGCATCAGTTGTGTGATGGCTAGGTTGAGACTCCAAGTGCAGAGTGTGTAGCTAGTGGAAAGCCTTCTTCCCCACGAGGGTGACTCGAGGGTTTATATCGAACTCTTGGGGAGCCAGTATTTCAGCAGTTGTCTTCCAAGCTTCCTCCAGGATCCTGCAAACAAGTAGAGAATTTTGTGCCCTCAACCTCACCAAGTGGTTGTCAAGCACAAGGTGTGAGACTTCTAAATTGCAATGCAAAACTGAAAGTAAATGTGCAATAATTAAATCTACTACTAAATGCAAATGAGAAAATAAATATGCAATGGATTGTTTTTGTATTTTTGTGATGCAAGTGGTGATGGAGATAATGTAAATTCGAATTGGAGATGCAAGTAAAGTAAAGTGCAAGTAAAGTAAATTGCAGCAAAGTAACTAGAGTGTTTTCTTATAATTAAAATAGGACCGGGGTTCATGGTTTCACACTTGCATTCTCTCAAATAAAGTGGTAGACGGTGGACATAAAGAATTACATGTGAGATTACAATAACATGTTTAACATTGAGTACTTTCATATGGGCATCACGTCCTAGCATAGAGATCTCTACGGTCATATTGATCCCTCTTATACTCCACCAAGATGCGAAATAAATCATAACACCTCGATAATTAAGGAAAAACCAGAGTATAGCTTTAAGCAATGTGACATGAAGTTGAAGTAAGAACTTGCTAGATCTAGTCATGGAGATTGATTAGCGTCACTTCAAATCCCCGGTAACAAGGTACTCCTTTTTATCTATAGTGAGGTAACTAAGAAAGGTTTAACAAAACCTAAGTGGATTGCTGAACTTCTGTCACTTTCACAGCACTAGCCACCCCCCGTTACTCTAACTAATGCACCCATCACCCCACATGCGCTCTCAAGAACTAGATTGATCAAATCTAGCAAATAAGAACGGGGTACATAAGATACATCTACTCAAATAACTCAAGAGAAACAATTGCAATCTCAGATTCAATAACTCATAGAAAAGATCCACCACATAGGAATTACAACGGTGCCCGTAATCATGTGAGGCAGCTCATACGGGTCTAATTAGTGAAGCACATAGAGAGAGATACAAGTGCTACTTCCACAAACCCATAGTCCTGGGGTGGACTACACCCTCTTCATGGAGATGTCGATGGAGATGACGTTGGAGGGGTAGGATATCACACCGGCGGCGCCCCGCCAGAGTTTTCCCCCTCCAATCTGGAACTTCTGGTCTCTGTTTTGGTGTTTCGGTGTTTCGGCGGTGCTCCTCTCCGTAAGGGTACAGGGGACCCTTTTTATAGTCGGTTTTAGGTCAAGACGGAGTCGGTAAGTCGAAGATGGAAGGAATTGGGGCAACAGGGGGGCCAAAAGGGGGCCTCTCACGCCGCCAAGGAATCTGGCCGCGTGGAGGGTCCTCTTTTGGGCCTCCTTGACCAATTCTCGTGGATCCTTTGCCCGCAAGTCTTCTCCTTCCAAGAAAATGACCCCCGCAGATTTTCAGGTGATTTCGCGGAAGTTTGCCCCCTGAAACGTCAAAAATATGGAAAACGGGGTTTCTGACAGGCAGGGTTAATTCCATAAAAGTTGGGGGACTTTGTAATTTAACCCCAAAATACTATAAAACATTGAATTATACCCTTATATGATGCAATATGTAATTTTAAACCATGTGAAAATATGCAAAATTCATCTATGCATTTTACATGCATCAGTTGTGTGATGGCTAGGTTGAGACTCCAAGTGCAGAGTGTGTTGCTAGTGGCAAGGCTTCTTCCCCACGAGGGTGACTCGAGGGTTTATATCGAACTCTTGGGGAGCCAGTATTTCAGCAGTTGTCTTCCAAGCTTCCTCCAGGATCCTGCAAACAAGTAGAGAATTTTGTGCCCTCAACCTCACCAAGTGGTTGTCAAGCACAAGGTGTGAGACTTCTAAATTGCAATGCAAAACTGAAAGTAAATGTGCAATAATTAAATCTACTACTAAATGCAAATGAGAAAATAAATATGCAATGGATTGTTTTTGTATTTTTATGATGCAAGTGGTGATGGAGATAATGTAAATTCGAATTGGAGATGCAAGTAAAGTAAAGTGCAAGTAAAGTAAATTGCAGCAAAGTAACTAGAGTGTTTTCTTATAATTAAAATAGGACCGGGGTTCATGGTTTCACACTTGCATTCTCTCAAATAAAGTGGTAGACGGTGGACATAAAGAATTACATGTGAGATTACAATAACATGTTTAACATTGAGTACTTTCATATGGGCATCACGTCCTAGCATAGAGATCTCTACGGTCATATTGATCCCTCTTATACTCCACCAAGATGCGAAATAAATCATAACACCTCGATAATTAAGGAAAAACCAGAGTATAGCTTTAAGCAATGTGACATGAAGTTGAAGTAAGAACTTGCTAGATCTAGTCATGGAGATTGATTAGTGTCACTTCAAATCCCCGGTAACAAGGTACTCCTTTTTATCCCTAGTGAGGTAACTAAGAAAGGTTTAACAAAACCTAAGTGGATCGCTGAAGTTCTGTCACTTTCACAGCACTAGCCACCCCCCGTTACTCCAACTAATGCACCCATCACCCCACACGCGCTCTCAAGAACTAGATTGATCAAAGCTAGCAAATAAAAACGGGGTACATAAGATACATCTACTCAAATAACTCAAGAGAAACAATTGCAATCTCAGATTCAATAACTCATAGAAAAGATCCACCACATAGGAATTACAACGGTGCCCGTAATCATGTGAGGCAGCTCATACGGGTTTAATTAGTGAAGCACATAGAGAGAGAGATACAAGTGCTACTTCCACAAACCCATAGCCCTAGGGTGGACTACACCCTCTTCATGGAGATGTCGATGGAGATGACGTTGGAGGGGTAGGAGATCACACCGGCGGCGCCCTGCCGGAGTTTTCCCCCTCCAATCTGGAACTTCTGGTCTCTGTTTTGGTGTTTCGGTGTTTCGGCGGTGCTCCTCTCCGTAAGGGTACAGGGGACCCTTTTTATAGTCGGTTTTAGGTCAAGACGGAGTCGGTAAGTCGAAGATGGAAGGAATTGGGGCCATAGGGGCCAAAAGGGGACCTCTCACGCGGCCAAGGAATCTGGCCGCGTGGAGGGTCCTCTTTTGGGTCTCCTTGACCAATTCTCGTGGATCCTTTGCTCGCAAGTTTTCTCCTTCCAAGAAAATGACCCCCGCATATTTTCAGGTGATTTCGCGGAAGTTTGCCCCCTGAAACGTCAAAAATATAGAATACGGGGTTTCCGACAGGCAGGGTTAATTCCATAAAAGTTGCGGGACTTTGTAATTTAACCCCAAAATACTATAAAACATTGAATTATACCCTTATATGATGCAATATGAAATAGAAAACCATGTGAAAATATGCAAAATTCATCTATGCATTTTACATGCATCAACATCCCCAAGCTTAACCCATGCTCGTCCTCGAGTATGAAGGTGATAAAACTAAGATGGGTTTTGCATATTGAAACAATCATGGGATATCAAGGAGAATTATTCATGCTACATATAATCAAATGATTAATACTAGAAATGAGTAGCAATATACAATTCATGTTGTAAGAAATATCAAATATGCAAGCAAAGATGCTTCATGAAAGTTCACAAAGTGTATAATGAAATAAAAGCACTATGGACCAAATGCATACACAAATGAAAAATAAAATCCTATATTGGTCAAAGAATAGCATAATGGAGAACAGAAAATATAGTGGACACTTTGGAGAAAATTGAGTAGAGGTAAAACATGATCAAGTCTTATTTAGCCTCTAAATTATTCAACTAAAATTAATAATTGATATGTGGTATCCATTGATCTAGGACTCTCATTGCCCCTTTATCACTAGCATCTTAAAATTGTGAGTATTGAAGTAATGAGAATGACAAGGTGGTTGAAATCCTCATGCCCCGTGAGTGTGAAAACCTACTCCATGATTACTCAACTTAAGATTCCTAATAAGCTTTGTACAATCATAATAAGCATTAATGACATCATAGAGAACCGCAAAGAGGTATCTTTTGCCCCATGACATGGAAACAAGCCCATGTTACAATGACAAGATGAACAAACGGAGTAGACTCATCATCTTTTTTATTTTCATTCACTATTATGCATAGCTTCTTATTTTATTATAGTATGTGTTGTAGAGTCACTCAAGCTGTAAGTAAATTTCCACCATGATAAAGCATGGCTTGGGTTAGCAGCCCAATGCGTTTCTCTAGTCATATAGATACTTACTCATCAAAACTTACTATTCCTCTATTTCATTCGGCATGGCAGGAGTCCAAAAACAAAAGTACATGATATCAACCAAATGTAAAAAAAAATTGTGCAATGTTGAAAAATCTTTCTGGTGATATACGTTTATAGCTACCTCCCAACCACACACTTGTCAAACGCAAAACTTGTGGCTCCCATTATTGGGTCATGTTTATTAGATGCATAAAAAGTAAAGTGTGCCTTCAAAAGTTCGTGAGAGTCTTATCCCAAGCTCAACCCATGACAATTAATAAAGTGAATATCTTAATTTAGAACATAAATAACACAATAACATGGTGAACATACTCGGAATATCAATGAAGCTAATGGGAAGATATGGTGGACTCACTGGAAATACTTGGCTAAGGAGTGTTGGAAACAAGTGTTTACTTGTTGGGATTTTAAATTTTTGGGCTAGCAAGAGGGATATAGTTGACAAGCTACTATGCATGCATATGTCCATAGAACTACTCATTTCATAACAAACTAAATAAACCAGCAATTAACATAAAGGACATGAATAAGAGATAGCTCAAGACAACATTATTGCAAATTTCTACACATAAAAAGCCTATAAATCATGCAAACATATGTAGCTCTTCAAATCAACCATGGCATCCTTATTCCAAGTCATAATACTAGCATCCAATACATTCCAACCCCAAACTCCAGTAGCTCAATCTCATATAAAATGATGGTGGTGGTCTTATCAAAACAAAAATAAAAACAAAAACTAGACGCTTCAAGTCTCTACGATAAATGCTTTGCTTAGAAAAACAGAAATTAGACGTGTGCTAACCAAAAGAGTGTAGCTCCAGTGGGGTGTTCATCACATCCCCAAGCTTATGGCTTTCACCATTCTTGGATGTCTTGAGGCGCAGCTCCTCTATTCCCTGTGAAAAAACTTCACAAAACATGTTTCTCCCATTCTTTTTCGGTGGGGTGAGATTAGCAAGGACAAACAAATCACATGCTTGCTATGCAAAATTCCAAATAAAATGCTCCAGTAGATAGAAAATAAGGTTCATTATGTTGTATGTTCACTCTCTTACTTGAAAGAATCATGCAAATTCGATTCCCAAGCCCAAAGAGTGCATAAAACAAAAGAAGGCAGAATCTGTCCAGAAAAGCAACAGCAGAAAAACGAACGTTTTTCCCTAAGCTAGACTCGTCAAAAAATTAAGCCAATTTTTTTTCTTACAGAGGACGAAAAGCTGCAGAACATACTAAAAATTAGCTCAATCCGACATACCAATAAAAAACGTAAAATCATACGGTGAGCAGACTCGTGCCGAAACAGAAATTTCATGCACTAGGATAGCAACTTATAAGTCCAAATGAGTTTGACTTGACTCTTTATTGAAAACTCCAGAATTAAAACAAAAAAACTAATCTCTTGAGACAGCAAGAGGAAAATAGGAAAATCCAAACAAAAACAACCGGGTTGCCTCCCGTAAAGCGCTTTCTTTATAGCCATATAGCTAGGCTTTACTTACTTGATAATCAAGAGGGATAAAGCTCATGAGGGAGCTTGTTCTTCAGCGTGCCCCTCTTCCTTGGGAAGTGCTCCATGCTTTTCTTGTGAGAGAACTGAAACTTGACATTCCCTTCCTTGGAGTCTATGATTGCACCTGTAGTACGAAGAAAAGGTCTACCCAAAATAATAGGACTAGCGGATTTATCCCCCATATCCATAATAATGAAATCAACGGGTACGAAAGTCATGTGCAATTCAATCATAACATCTTTTACTTTTCCTATAGCATGTTTAGTAGAGTTATCAGCAAGGACAAATTCACTTGAGCACTTTTCTAAATTTTCTAGTTCTAGCAATTCATATAATTCTTTAGAGAGTACCGATACACTAGAACCTAGATCTAACATAGCATGATGAATTTCTTTTCCAATTGAAACTAGCACCTTGGGGATCCATGCATCCCTAAGCTTAGGAGGTATCATGGCCTCATTCTTGTACCTAGCAATTTTTTCTTGCAATACATGATTAGCAATATAAGATCCAAAGACAGGTTGATTAACATTTATAGTGGGATCACTAGCAAATTTTTGTAGAGTAGCAATAAGTTCTTGCAAGCTACTTTTTTCTAAATCAAGCAATGGATCCTTAATTTCAGTAAGCATCATAATTTCCTCTACTTTTCCTTTTCTATTATGCATATTAAAAATCTCATAGCGATCATCAAAAATATCCTCGGGTACTTCAGCCTTTTTTAAGCTCTCTTTAATTTTAACCTCTAAGAGCAAACTTTCAAGCAAAACATGGGTATTTGCAGCATTAGTACTAGTAAAAGATCCCCCACATTCATTATCTAAAAAGGCTCTAGAAGTTCAGAAAGTCCCTTATAGAACATATGCATAAGTATCCAATCTCTAAAGCCATGCCCTATTCCATATGCTCTACTTCTAAATCTCTCCCATGCTTGTATCATTGATTCATCTTTTTCTTGTTTAAAGGTAATGAGCAACTGTTTAACATTGTAATTCTTTTCAGCATGACAAAACCTTTCAATAAATGCAGCCCTTAAGTTGAACCAAGTAGTAAAATTGCTAGGAGGCCATCTTAATATCCAATCTAAGGCTTTGCCTCCTAGTGAGTAGGGAAAGAGTTTTAACTTTAGTAGTGTTGATGTTTGCATGATTCAAGTTCAAAGTTTTACATCTTTCATCAAATTTCTTAAGATGGAACAAAGGGTCTTCTTTAGGCTTTCCATAGAAACGAGATTCATAAATCATTTTAATACCACTAGGATCTACCTCTAATTTTTCAACGGGAATATTTAGCTCTTGAGGTAAATTCCTAACACTGAATGGCCAATAAGTTCTCTGCTCCATTTTCCAAGTTTTTATGTAGTTTTTAATTTTTTATGCAAAACAAAAGTAAAGTAACTAAGCAAATTCGAAATACTAAAATAATCTAGATAACTAAATGCAAAACTAAAATGCAAACTAAAATAAAATATGCAAGACAAAACAAAAACAAGAACAAAAACAAAAACAAGACAAAAACAAAACAATCTACTTGAAAGAAGGTGGAGATAGAAAGGACGGTACTCATGTAGGTGCAACCTCCCCAAGCTTAGGTGTTTGCACACCTTGTTGGTGATGAAGACTTCTTGTGAGCTCCCTTGGACAACTCCTTCACCTATGTCTCTATAACACCCCTCCTAGTAAGAAGGAATGTTACCACGAAACAACCCACACTAACATTATATCGGGGAAAATCCGACAGCACCTCTCTTGTACCAAAGGATATCCACGACAGGAAAGTGAAACCAGAGTATATAACTATGAGAAACAACAGCGGAAACATACGGTAATGCTCTTACAACACTAGTAGAGCTGAGTGGCAGAGCCACAAACCAACATTCTACACCAGAACATGGAAACCTCAAGTTCCAAGCACACATACACAAGGTGGGAATTAGTAAACTCCAGCCCACCTTGTAGAGTAATAAGTTGGGTAAGAACACAATCTAAAACATATGATGTATAGAACAAGTAGACCTAGCTACCAGGAAACATGAACTGAAACAAGTGAGTTTGAGCTAGGTATAGAAAGGGTGGTGAAATCCGTGAGTGCACATCCATGAGAGATACGCCCTTTTAGTATACTTGCAAAGCATCACAGTGAAGTACCTGAAATAAAGCCCACACGGGGTGAGTCGAAAGACTCAGAAAGTACACAACATAAGCATGGAACATTGGAAATTAAGAATATGAACGGAAACCACGCTGGAAATAAACTGAATGTAATATCAAATCTTCCATGCTTGGAATGGCACACATGCACACGACGGAATAATGAAACCAAATAAGACCGTGACTTGGCTCTGAGCTTTTGCCGGCAAGCTGAGGAGGGGCAACGTCTCACCACACTCCTTTTCATCCCTCACCTGGTGAGAGGACCAAATGAGGTTGGACCCGAAGGACCAATCACTCGCAAAGCGAGGAACATTCCTTGGAATGGGGAGGTTCACTCATAATGGAATTTTGTCTCAAAAAAAACCAAGAAGATCAAATCCCTGTAACATACTAATGGTATGGTGTATTGGAATGTACACTAGGGAATGACATGTCCATCATTTCAGGAATGTAAGGAAATACGGAGAACATGGACATAATGTAAAGAGAGCAATTTAGCCGGTTGATGCCCGGCGTACTCGCCTCAACCGTTGTGATGGAGGTGGTGCGAGGCTACCTCCGGTGTATTTGTGTTGCAACCTGCTGTAGGATCACATACACAAATTTCAAGCATTGCACCAAAATAAGACATATACAGGAAGTACATAAACGGTCATATTCGCAACCCGGGAGAGCAACCCATTTGCTGCCCCTTCACGAAAGAATTCATAGATCGGGCTAGGAAACTCGAAAACATGCAAATAATATTCCTATGGATTCATAAGGAACTTAACTACAAGTAACTCCAAACATTGGAACTGAAAATATGAAGTTATAAAAGTCATATGTAGCAAAAACCACTCTGCTGTTTCCAGAATTCAGAATAACAAGTGGGCACTTTTGGAAATCCATAGGAACAAGAATACTCATGGAAATTGAGTAGATCCTTTTGTGTTAGAAGCTATGAATCACATAACAGCTAGAAGTGAACGACACACTCATTTAGATGAATTATGAAGGCTCCTAAAACCCACGTGAAAACACTACTTTTCACTGTTTCTGAAATTTCGGACTGCTACAAAGAAACTGATGTATCTGGAGTTATACAACTCCGATGGAAGTGTTTAACCACTCAAAAGCATCGTGGGGACGATAGGTACAAAACATACTTCAGGATGCCCATCTAATCTTTCCATCTGGGCACTCGAAATTAGAGATTTATGAACCTGTATATCCAGAAACGGGGATATAGACAGGTTTTCTCTAATTCCCCAACTGAATTTGCTACTCCCCAGCCCTATGAACCTAGTACTTGCCATGAAAAACACCTGAAAGGTTCATGGAGGGCAGAGAGCTCACCCTTGAAGCCTGGGCAAGAGAAAACGGACAGAGGTCGGGACGGGGATCTTCTCTGCTTCCTTCTTGTTCTCTCCTTGATCTTGTGTCGTCTCCTCTTGTTCCTCCTCAGGCACAGGTCTAAGGGCTGCACCAAGGGGAGGGGTAGGACGTGGTGCTGCTGGGAGAGATCAAGGGTGAAGAGAAGAGGAAGGGCAGGTCGAGGATGGAGTCACCATGGGAGGTGTGAACTCACGGGTGAGAGGAAGAAAGGGGAAAATGGAGTGGGCTGTTTGGAATTAGGGATGTGGTGCTCACGGTGGAGGAAGAGATAGGACCAGCTGCAAGTTTGTTTTTCCTTATTAACAGATAATTCAGAAATTCCGAAATATTCCAAGCCATTTAATCGAAATAAAACATGGGAGATACATACTAAGTCTGATTTCGGAGCATGGATAGCCCGTTCCGATCGTCTCGACGAGCCCGATATAACTACGGAGTCGGATTAATGATTCAATGAATAGAATAAATATGGATATAGAGAGTCCAAAGTATTTTTTTTTTCGGAAAATGGTTATTGGAAAAACGGGGGTGTTACAGTCTCACCACCTTAACTGGAACTCGCCCCCGAGTTCTTCTATCCTTGAACCACTAGGGTCGATTAACACAGAACATAGAACAGAATGAGAAGAAGATTTTAAGGTTTAGAACGTACCACCAGAGAACAATTCTGGGTACTTTTCGCGCATTTGGGACTCGAGTTCCCAAGTCGCTTCTCGCTCCATTTGATTTGTCCACAAAACCTTCACATATTTGAGTTTTCGGTGCCTTAAGACACGTTCGGAATCATCAAGAATCTTCAAAGGACGAGATTCAAGTGTAAGATCTTGCTCGATGGTGACTGGTTCGGAAAGAATGAGATGTTCTGAGTCTTCAAGATACTTCCGAAGCATGGAAACATGGAAGACATTGTGCACTCCTCGCATTGATTGTGGTAAATCGAGGCGGTAAGAAAGCTTCCCAACTCGAGCAACCACGGGAAATGGTCCAACATACCGAGGACTAAGCTTGCCCTTGGTACCAAATCTGACAATTCCTTTAGTAGGTGACACTTTAAGAAGAACTTGGTCACCCACTTGAAATTCCAGAGCCCGCCGTCTGACATCGGCATAGCTCTTCTGTCTGCTTTGTGCGGTAAGCATGTTCTAACGTATCTCTGCGACACGATCAACGGTTTGTTGAACCCAATCCGGTCCAAGAACTGCCCGCTCGCCTACCGAGTCCCAACAGATAGGTGACCTACACCTTCGGCCATAGAGGACCTTGAAGGGTGCCGCCTGGATACTTGTATGATAACTGTTGTTATAGGCGAACTCCACAAGAGGCAAGTGATCCTCCCAGGTACCCTGCCATGACAGAGCACATGTGCGTAGCAGGTCTTCTAAGGTTTGAATTGTTCGCTCGGACTGACCATCAGTCTGAGGGTGAAAAGCTGTGCTGAACCGGATCTCGGTACCCAAGGCATTTTGCAAACTCTCCCAGAACTTGGAAGTAAACTTGGCATCACGGTCATAGATGATTGTTTTAGGCACACCATGGAGACAAATAATCTCACGGGTGTAGACTGGAGCTAAATCACTAGCTGAATTTGTCGTACGAATTGGAATGAAGTGTGTAGATGTAACACCTGGGGTGTTTTCCCTAATTTAGAAAGTTGGTTGTTTTTCTTTTTTCTTTGCATCACATGCATCATATGCATTGCACCTTGTTTTCAAAACAACTCAAAAGTTCAAACCAATTTAAACTTTGAAAACATGTCCAAAGTTTTCATTTAAAAGTTGCAAACTAAACAACTCAAAATGTTTCCAATAGTTTTGAATTTGAATCAATTAAAAATGCTTGATAATAAAACCCCTTTTATTAACACCCTAATGGTAAATTCAAATTCAAATCAAAAATCATCCATACTTGGCATGTTCCAATTATGGTTTACAATTAAAATTTTGCAAACATTTAAATTCAAGAAGTTTTTCATAATTGGTTGAGTTATTGAATAAAAGAATTGTTTATTTCAAAATCAAATCCTTATGAAACCCTATTTGAAATTCAATAGCAAATTCAAATCACATTGACATTTCAAATTTTTGAAAGTTATGTTAACATTGCTTTTACTTTACTGTTTTGTAATTCAACAAAAATTAATTCATAAAATGAAAACCCCCAAAACCTCTTTCTTTTTCTCTCTCTTTCTTTCTACAAAAAAAATGTGCAAACAACAAAAAAAAATTAATTAAAAGAGAAACCCAGGGGGAGGCAGGCCAGCCCAAGTGGGCTAGCCCACCTACAACCCTCTTTCCCACCTCCCTGCAGCCCACCAGGCTCTCTCCCCCTCTCTCTCTTCGGGCCCAGCCCTCCTTCTTCTTCCCTCCGTACAGAGAGCCACGAGGATGTCGCTGTCACCCCCTCCCATGGCCCCCACCTCCACAAGTCCCATCCCTCCTCCTATTTCTACCCGAGAGCACCAAACCCTAGCCCTACTCCATCTCCTGCGCCGCCACTTTCCTCCCTTCCTCCTCCCCGTCCTCTCTTTCTGCCATCGATCTTTTCTGTTCTGTATGTGCCTGACGCCGAGAAGAACACCTCCGGGGCCGAGGTTGCCGTGCTTGGCGCCGCCGTTGAGGGCCTCGCCAGTCCACGCCAAGGCCGGGAATGGCACCGGGGAGGTGCCCTCTGCGCCTCCGTTCCCTCGGCCAGGCCCGGGAAGCTTCGTGGCCCCCCCGCCGTCGATGATTTCCTCCCGGGCGCGCGGCGATCGTCGCCACCAACCCCGTCTTCTCCTCCGTCCACGGACCGGACGCCACGCCGGAAACCCCCAAGGTGAGCACCCATCCCCCATGGGCCTCTCCCCTACCCTCCCCTCGTGCTCTGGACGCGCCGCCATCGTGCGCCATCGTTGATAACTCCGGCGATCACCATCGTACGCTGCACGCCAGGAACGCGTTACAGATACCAAAGGCGTGGCCTTTGCCTTGCTTACGCACGCGCACGTCGCACATCGCACGCACACCTGCACGCTTGACACGCACGCACGGCGCCGCCAGTTCGTGGTCGCCGCCGTTGCTGTCCCGCTGATCGCCGGCGTTTCTCTGTAGCGCCTTGGCAAGGTTCAGTTTCGTCAGGTTCAGCTAACTGACGGAAACACACCTCAAAAGACCACGAACCCCCTGTCCATCACGAAAGCAAATCTGGTCCAGTGGTTCTGATCCAACGGTGGAGCCGTGAGGGCGCGGGTTCGATTCCCCGCTCACGCGTTTCTTTTTCAGTATTTCTCCGCGGGTGACGGCCCCGCCTGTCAGCCACCCTCGAGCACGATCAGCACCGCACGCCTGCCACGGGTGCACCACGCTGGCAGTGGCCCGCACGTCAGCCACTGTGGGTAAACAACCCCACGGTGCATAAAAATCCCTGGCATTTAAATAAAATTGCAGAAAATAATAAAACCTTGTAAAATGCATAACTTCCAAATGGTAAATCCAAATGCAACAATTTTAATATGTTTTCCACTCCAATTTTCATGCTCTACATGTCTAACACATTTGTTGCACATTTTGAACAAATAAAATTCAATATAATTTTGGCACTTTAATTAATTCATTCAATTTTGTGAAAATCATAACTAATTCATTTTAATTCCAATTTCAACAAATAAAATATGTTTTCCACTCAAAATGAAACCACCTTTCTGAATATCAACTTTGTTTTGCAATTTGGACAATTAAAATTAATGTCATTTAAAAATGCCTTAATTAATTAATTAAAAGTCCTAATTAATAACTTTCACATGCTTGCTCCAAATTGAAAACCCAAAACATGAAATCCATCCAAAATGAAATGCTACACTTGAATATCAACTTTGTTTTCTGGTTTGCAACATTTAAATTGGATATTTGCTTCACCTGTTATTGAATGCATTTAAATTGGTAATATGCTTAACTAAATCATTTAAAATTGTTTCTCAACCAATAAGGTATGTTTTCCAATCAGATTCATGTCATTAACATGTTCATGTCATTCATATTCCTGTTTGCATCTTGCCTTGTGCATTTTAGCATTTGTTATGCATGATCACCTAAATGGCAACATATGGAATGTATGGGGCATTTTAATTCAACGGTTGCCTCATTCCATTTAAATTGCCTAGCTCACCTCTTTTCTTATTGGCCATGCTAAACAACATTTAAATTGCTGCGTGGATAAACAACTTGAACCAACTCCTACTTCTCCGGACTCCGGTTCCGATTAAATTGCTTAAGTTGTTTCCCCTGTTGCATCTTGCCATGCCATGCATATAAAATAGGATCATGCTGGATCTTTTGCCGTAGAAGTAATTGTTGCATCCGGTGTTTGTTCGAAGTTCGTTGCTTCTTCGCGGATAGGACGTTGAGATGATGTGAGCAACGACAAGTTTTGCGGATGTACCTCTACTTGCTGGAACTCAGGCAAGTATACTCACTTGCTGCCTATGGCTGCCTTTCATCACTTGTTACCGATTCTTTCCGTTGTTCTTATGCTAGCCTTATGATTCGATGCTTGTGTCTCGATCCTATCATATGTTTACCTTGCAACCATGATATAGCCTTCCTTCCACTTCCTATTAACTGTTGTTTGTTTACCTTGTTGGCCCTCGTGTCGTAGTTGCATGCTTAGTGTTGTTGGCGCTCAAGTCTTGTTGTCCGTCTTATCACCTGTTTAGTTTGATAGTTGGGTTTCAACTTAATCAACAACATGTTAATGTTTTGGGTAATAATAATTTGATGATAAGGCACCGGCAGGAGGCCCGGCGTGGTTTTGAGGCCTGCTAGTGTCGACCCTAATTAGGAAAAGGGTCTTGTCCATTGATCCATGATGAGCGCACTAACCGCATGTGGGAAGCGAGTATGGGAGCCCCCCGCAATTCTGATTCGATTCGCATCTCATCCAAATCGCCTCATTTAGTTCGGGTTTTCCATTTGCCGCATGCATATGCAGGTGCGAACCCTTGGCGCCAGGGTGGAACTTTTGTAGTCGGCATTTAGGGAGACACGTTCTTAGAGTGCTATGAGGGTCCCCTTTTCTTCGTGGGGCTTGATTAGCCGTGCGCTCAATTGCACGGGGTTCTTTGGGCTTGATGCGAAGAAGAGTTGGGTTGTGTTGAGTGACTGGAAGGGCCTTTCCATATGGCGGGTCATTCTTACGTGTACGGCCAAATTGGTGCATCCCTGCAGGGTTAAATCTTCTCGAGAAGCCGTGTTGTCCGCGGTTATGGATGACTTGGTGAAAGTGCTGGCTAACAAGTACTCACACAACTTACACTTAACGATGATAACTTGACTAGTAATACAGATTACCTCCACCATAAAAATGAATGTCATCTTAATCAACAGTGTGAGTTTCCTTGGGTTGCTTCCTTAGTAGGGGGTAACATTGGATGGGTATTGTTTGGTGAGTAGTTAGAGTTGGTTCTGATACGCTATCTTATCCCTTTCTTTTAGCCGGATGTTGTAGCGAGTCTCTGTAGTTAGTTAGTGCAGCCCGCTGCCGCTTCTTTGCAATAATCCTTTCCTCTCCGTTGAACCCAAAGTATTTGTATCTTGTGATGATTGGTTACGCTGGTATCTTGTGAGTATGGTTTATCCACTTGCCAGTACTTAACCGTACTGACCCACGAATCCATTTCGTGGCTGCATATTCCACATTGCAGTCAACAGGTTTGAAGTCTGACGACGTTAGCTTGGGAATACCTCCGGCTTGGCCTGGGCAGGGATTGGACGCCATCGGTTATCTTCAGGACTCTTAGTCCCATTTGTATCTTGTCCGTAGTCGGACACTATGTTGTTCTTCCGCTCTTATTTGGATCTTTGTTTTGTATCATTTGTATCCTGGACTCGCTTGAGTCGTCTTGTATATACCTCCTCTGTTGTTGTTGTGGATTATTCGTGAACTGTTGTAATGTTATCACAAGTGGCAACCTGGAATCGGTTATTATGTGGATTTTGGCGGAAATGCTGAAATCTGCATAGTGCCCGATCTCGGGGCGTCACAGCAGACTTGCTCAGACGATCCACAACAACCCAAATGGCGTCCTTCCCTCGTGTAGTGCGAGGTAGGCCAATGAAAAAGTCCATGGTGACATCTTCCCATGGCCATTTCGGAACCTCTAGTGATTGCAGCTTCCCAGCAGGGCTTTTATGTTCGGCCTTGACTCGTTGGCAAACACCACATGAAGCCACATACTTAGCCACATCGACTTTCATCCGCTTCCACCAGAAACTTTGCTTTAGATCATGATACATCTTGTTCTCACCGGGATGTACTGTGTAAGGAGTGCGATGGGCTTCTTTGAGGATATCCTCTTTCACCTGAGCCTTTTGCGGAATACAGAGGCGACCTTGAAATCGCACAACTCCACTACCATCAATGGTGAATGGACCTACTCTTCCTTCACGTACCCGCCTATCATCTTGCATTAGTAATCGATCGTGTTCCTGTGCTTGCCTAATGCGCTCCACAATATCAGACTCAAGGGTCATTTGGATTTCTGCTTGAGCAGTGCCCGCATAACAAAAGGAAATATCCATCCTCTCTAGCTCGGATGGGAGTGTAGCCACAATAGGAGAAACTACCTTGCGGCTCAAAGCATCGGCCACCACATTGGCTCGGTCGGGTTTGTAGTGGATGGTCAGATCATAATCCTTGATCAGCTCCAACCACCTTCTCTGCCTGAGATTCAACTCCTTTTGAGTGAAGATGTACTTGAGGCTTTTGTGATCAGTATACATATCACACGCCTCGCCATAGAGATGATGTCTCCATATTTTGAGAGCATGAATGATTGCGGCCAACTCTAGATCATGGGTTGGATAATTTTGCTCATGAGGCTTCAACTGCCGAGAGGCATAGGCAATGACCTTGTCATCCTGCATGAGCACACAACCAAGTCCAAGTTGGGATGCGTCTGAATATACTTTAAAACGTTTACCTGGTTCAGGTAATGACAAGATTGGATCAGTCACCAATCGCTCCTTGATATAAGAGAAACTCTTCTCACAGGCCTCATCCCAATGAAATTTGGTATTGACTTGTGTTAGCTTGGTCAATGGCTTGGCAATGGTGGAGAAATTCTTCACAAACCGACGGTAGTAACCGGCAAAGCCTAGGAAGCTCCTTACTTCCTTAACATTAGTTGGTCTTTCCCAGTTAACCACGGTGGAAATTTTGTTGGGGTCAACAGATATGCCATGTTTATTGATCACGTGACCTAGGAAGCCAACTTCTGAAATCCAGAATTCACACTTCTTCAACTTGGCATAGAACTTGTGTTGTCGCAAGGTTTCAAGGACGTTTCTAAGATGTCGGCCATGATCTTCCTCCGTCTTGGAATAGATAAGAATGTCATCAATGAAGACGACCACGAAGTTATCGAGATAAGGGTGAAACATGCTATTCATTGTCTCCATGAAGTAGGCTGGGGCATTCGTCAGACCAAAAGACATGACCTTGAATTCATAATGCCCATACCTAGTGGAGAAAGCAGTCTTCTTAATGTCTTGCTCTTGAACTCGAATTTGATTATAGCCAGATTGCAAGTCGATCTTGGAGAAGACCTTAGCTCCCTTCAATTGATCGAATAGGTCCTTGATGCGGGGAAGTGGATACTTGTTCTTGATGGTCACTCTGTTGAGGCCACGATAATCAATACACATGCGCCAAGTGAGATCTTTCTTAGCCGTGAAGAGCACAGGTGCGCCCCATTCAGACACGCTCTTCCGAATTAATCCCTTGGAGAGAAGGTTGTCTAATTGATTCTTAAGCTCTTCCTGGAAGGGTCGAGCCAAACGATATGGTGCTATTGAAATAGGCTGAGTGCCAGGAATTAGATCAATGCAGAACTCAGTGTCCCGCTCTGGAGGCATTCCTGGAAGCTCATCTGGGAAGACATCGAGATAGTCACACACTACTGGTATCTTTTGGAGGCACAGTGGGGTACTTGGCTTCCCAAGAAGAGTCCATAGTATCCCACTCTTTGGAGATGGCTGGCCTGGAAAGAGACTGGCCAACACTGACAAGGATCGGGGAGGTGCACTAGCTTGGTAGACACATTCTTTTCCCGAGGGGGAGTCAAGGGTGATAATTCTCCAAAAGCAAGAAATCACCGCCTTGTAATTTTGTAACCAGTCCATGCCAAGAATGACATCAAAAGGCTGGAACTGGAGAACGAATAAATTTGCAATGAAGTCTTCATCCCCAATGGAAATATCACAGCTAGGACACACGGTGCGACAAGAAAGGAGTCCACCCGGAGAACTAACGCTCAATGGCTGAGAGATTTCTTGTCTAGACATGTTTGCCCGATTCGCAAAGTCTAGCGATACAAATGAGAAACTAGAACCAGAATCAAACAGTACCAGAGCTTCAACTGAGTTTACAAGTAGAGTACCTGTCACCACATTTGGACGCCCAGCCGAGGACGATGAGGGGAGCGTATAATTGCTCTGGCAAGATGGTGCAGGTGGAGCGCCAATTTGAGGCACGGTTGGAGGAACGTGAGGTGCTGGATAATTTGGTGGCATTGTGAAAGTTGGTGGCCAGTAATATCCTTGAGAAGGAGGTCCCATGGTACATATGGATAAGAGGGAGCATGAGCATTCTTCATTGCTTGAACAGATCCATGTGAAGATCCAGGTGCAGATGAAGAGTCAGCTTGAGAAGACATAGTTTGCCACTTGATAATGCTATCAGGGTTCGACTTACAAACCCGCTCCATGTGACCACTTCTGTGACAGCCGTTGCAAATGCCATACCAATTGCACTCATTAGCTCTATGGCCTTCGCCACACTTGAAGCACATCATCCCTTGCCCTGGCACTGGACGGTAAAGCACACGTGATCCAGTGGAGGGTGAGGCCTTCTGCACCTTCTGCTTGAAGGATTGGGAAGGAGCTTGCACAGTCTTGGATTTCTTCTCGAAACGATAATGAGGCTTCCCACCATCACCGTGGTCTCGCTTCTGGTTGCCACCAGTAGTAGAGAAGTTACTAGGGCCACCCTGTAGGGAAGGTGTCACCAGAGAAGGCGAGCCATTCTGAAGCTCAAACTCAATTTTTTTTGGCTTTCTCGACCAAGGACACAAAGGTGGAGGACCCAGCAGCACTAAGCACAACACGGTACTGCTGCTCTAGCCCATTCTTGAACCTCCTAGCCTTCTCCTTGTCATCATTAACCACCGTCGGCACAAAGCGGACGATGTCGTTGAACTCCGTTTCATAGTCTTGGATGGTTCTATTTCCTTGCTTTAACTTGGTGAGTGCATTCTCCATTCTCTCGACATAGGAGGCTGGATAATACTTCTCAATGAACTGTGTTCGAAAGAACTCCCAAGTGGGCGTAGCATGCGCAGGTGGTAAAGAGGAACGAACATTCTCCCACCAGATGTCTACGTTACCCTTCAGCTGAATGGCCGCAAACATCACCTTCTGGTCTGGATGCACTTGCATGACCTCCAGGCGCCGTTCCATGATGCGCAACCAGTCAGCCGCCACAACAGGAGATCCAGTCCCATTGAAGGTGTCTGAGTACACCATAGACCAAGTGAGAAGAGGATTGATTTGTCTAGGTCCAACTGGCTCATTCATCATGCCCTGGACAATGGCAGGTGCAGGAGCCGTGGCACGGGCTTGAGCTTGCTCACGGAGTCTATGGAGTTCTTGCATTAACTCATGCCACTCAGCTGGTGGCGGTGGAGCCACGGCACCAACCACTTCAGGAGGTGGTGGCGGTGGAGCCGCAACACCAACAACTTCAGGAGCTGCCACTGATTCCTCACCACTCTCCTCATCTACAGGCTGGGCACGCTTGCGTCCTCGACGTGGGGGATTAGCATTAGCAACAGCTGCCCGGGCAGAAGGGTCTCGGTTTCTACCGCCTTTACCCCTTGGCATCTATGGAAGACAAGCAGGTGTCCAGTCAAGGAAAGGAAATAGAAAGGTAGAACATAGATAAGTAAATGAAGTAAGAACTCATACTTGACACTGAATTAAGATCGAAAAAAAAACCCAGAAACGAGTGCTACTCAAACACAAGACTGCTTAATATGCATTGGTAAAGCACAACAAGCAATCGATGCACACAAGACAAAGCTTGTAACTCAAATAATTCGTTCCTATTGTGCACCAGTGTGTCAAGTTTTATGTTGTTTAACCATCTATTCAAGTTTTATTTGACATCCTAATAACATACTAGTAGGAGGACTGGGATATTTCACCCAACCCCAACAGAATTGACGTCCTCGTCAATTTGATTTTCCTTGTATATTAACAAGCAATCAGTGAAATCAAACAAACAAGCATGACAAAGGTCCTCGGATCTTTCTTTGGTATACATGCTTACACATGTATAGCAAAGTTAGAGCTTAACTGATACCAACTATAACACCCCTCCTAGTAAGAAGGAATGTTACCACGAAACAACCCACACTAACATTATATCGGGGAAAATCCGACAGCACCTCTCTTGTACCAAAGGATATCCACGACAGGCAAGTGAAACCAGAGTATATAACTATGAGAAACAACAGCGGAAACATACGGAAATGCTCTTACAACACTAGTAGAGCTAAGTGGCAGAGCCACAAACCAACATTCTACACCAGAACATGGAAACCTCAAGTTCCAAGCACACATACACAAGGTGGGAATTAGTAAACTCCAGCCCACCTTGTAGAGTAATAAGTTGGGCAAGAACACAATCTAAAGCATATGATGTACAGAACAAGTAGACCTAGCTACCAGGAAACATGAACAGAAACAAGTGAGTTTGAGCTAGGTATAGAAAGGGTGGTGAAATCCGTGAGTGCACATCCATGAGAGCTACGCCCTTTTAGTATACTTGCAAAGCATCACAGTGAAGTACCTGAAATAAAGCCCACACGGGGTGAGTCGAAAGACTCAGCAAGTACACAACATAAGCATGGAACATTGGAAATTAAGAATATGAACGGAAACCACGCTGGAAATAAACTGAATGTAATATCAAATCTTCCATGCTTGGAATGGCACACATGCACACGAAGGAATAATGAAACCAAATAAGACCGTGACTTGGCTCTGAGCTTTTGCCGGCAAGATGAGGAGGGGCGACGCCTCACCACACTCCTTTTCATCCCTCACCTGGTGAGAGGACCATATGAGGTTGGACCCGAAGGACCAATCACTCGCAAAGCGAGGAACATTCCTTGGAATGGGGAGGTTCACTCATAATGGAATTTTGTCTCAAAAAAAACCAAGAAGATAAAATCCCTGTAACATACTAATGGTATGGTGTATTGGAATATACACTAGGGAATGACATGTCCATCATTTCAGGAATGTAAGGAAATACTGAGAACATGGACATAATGTAAAGAGCAATTTAGCCGGTTGATGCCCGGTGTACTCGCCTCAACCGTTGTGACGGAGGTGGTGCGAGGATACCTCCGGTGTATTTGTGTTGCAACCTGCTGTAGGAGCACATACACAAATTTCAAGCATTGCACCAAAATAAGACATATACAGGAAGTACATAAACGGTCCTATTCGCAACCCGGGAGAGCAACCCATTTGCTGCCCCTTCGCGAAAGAATTCATAGACCGGGCTAGGAAACTCGAAAACATGCAAATAATATTCCTATGGATTCATACGGAACTTAACTACAAGTAACTCCAAACATTGGAACTGAAAATATGAAGTTATAAAAGTCATATGTAGCAAAAACCACTCTGCTGTTTCCAGAATTCAGAATAACAAGTAGGCACTTTTGGAAATCCATAGGAACAAGAATACTCATGGAAATTGAGTAGATCCTTTTGTGTTAGAAGCTATGAATCACATAACAGCTAGAAGTGAACAACACACTCATTTAGATGAATTATGAAGGCTCCTAAAACCCACGTGAAAACACTACTTTTCACTGTTTCTGAAATTTCGGACTGCTACAAAGAAACTGATGTATCTGGAGTTCTACAACTCCGATGGAAGTGTTTAACCACTCAAAAACATCGTGGGGACGATAGGTACAAAACATACTTCAGGATGCCCATCTAATTTTTCCATCTGGGCACTCGAAATTAGAGATTTTTGAACCTGTATATCCAGAAACGGGGATATAGACAGGTTTTCTCTAATTTCCCAACTGAATTTGCTACTCCCCAGCCCTATGAACCTAGTACTTGCCATGAAAAACACCTGAAAGGTTCATGGAGGGCAGAGAGCTCACCCTTGAAGCCTGGGCAAGAGAAAACGGACAGAGGTCGGGATGGGGATCTTCTCTGCTTCCTTCTTGTTCTCTCCTTGATCTTGTGTCGTCTCCTCTTCTTCCTCCTCAGGCACAGGTCTAAGGGCTGCACCAAGGGGAGGGGTAGGACGTGGTGCTGCTGGGAGAGATCAAGGGTGAAGAGAAGAGGAAGGGCAGGTCGAGGATGGAGTCACCATGGGAGGTGTGAACTCACGGGTGAGAGGAAGAAAGGGGAAAATGGAGTGGGCTGTTTGGAATTAGGGATGTGGTGCTCACGGTGGAGGAAGAGATAGGACCAGCTGCAAGTTTTTTTTTCCTTATTAACAGATAATTCAGAAATTCCGAAATATTCCAAGCCATTTAATCGAAATAAAACATGGGAGATACATACTAAGTCTGATTTCGGAGCATGGATAGCCCGTTCCGATCGTCTCGACGAGCCCGATATAACTACGGAGTCGGATTAATGATTCAATGAATAGAATAAATATGGATATAGAGAGTCCAATGTATTTTTTTTTCGAAAAATGGTTATTGGAAAAACGGGGGTGTTACAGGCTCCCCGGCAACGGCGCCAGAAAAACGCTTGATGGGTAGGTTGAGACTCCAAGGGCAGAGTGTGTAGATAGTGGCAAGCCTTCTTCCCCACGAGGGTGACTCGAGGGTTTATATCGAACTCTTGGGGATGCAGTATTTCAGCAGTTGTCTTCCAAGCTTCCTCCAGGATCCTGCAAACAAGTAGAGAATTTTGTGCCCTCAACCTCACCAAGTGGTTGTCAAGCACAAGGTGTGAGACTTCTAAATTGCAATGCAAAACTGAAAGTAAATGTGCAATAATTAAATGTACTACTAAACGCAAATGAGAAAATAAATATGCAATGGATTGTTTTTGTATTTTTGTGATGCGAGTGGTGATGGAGATAATGTAAATTCGAATTGGAGATGCAAGTAAAGTAAAGTGCAAGTAAAGTAAATTGCAGCAAAGTAACTAGAGTGTTTTCTTATAATTAAAATAGGACCGGGGTTCATGGTTTCACACTTGCATTCTCTCAACTAAAGTGGTAGACAGTGGACATAAAGAATTACATGTGAGATTACAATAACATGTTTAACATTGAGTACTTTCATATGGGCATCACGTCCTAGCATAGAGATCTCTATGGTCATATTGATCCCTCTTATACTCCACCAAGATGCGAAATAAATCATAACACCTCGATAATTAAGGAAAAACCAGAGTATACCTTTAAGCAATGTGACATGAAGTTGAAGTAAGAACTTGCTAGATCTAGTCATGGATATTGATTAGTGTCACTTAAAATCCCCGGTAACAAGGTACTCCTTTTTATCCCTAGAGAGGTAACTAAGAAAGGTTTAACAAAACCTAAGTGGATCGCTGAACTTCTGTCACTTTCACAGCACTAGCCACCCCCCGTTACTCCAACTAATGCACCCATCACCCCACACACGCTCTCAAGAACTAGATTGATCAAAGCTAGCAAATAAGAACGGGGTACATAAGATACATCTACTCAAATAACTCAAGAGAAACAATTGCAATCTCAGATTCAATAACTCATAGAAAAGATCCACCACATAGGAATTACAATGGTGCCCGTAATCATGTGAGGCAACTCATACGGATCTAATTAGTGAAGCACATAGAGAGAGAGATACAAGTGCTACTTCCACAAACCCATAGCCCTGGGGTGGACTACTCCCTCTTCATGGAGATGTCGATGGTGATGACGTTGGAGGGGTAGGAGATCACACCGGCGGCGCCCCGCCGGAGTTTTCCCCCTCCAATCTGGAACTTCTGGTCTCTGTTTCGGTGTTTTGGTGTTTCGGCGGCGCTCCTCTCCGTAAGGGTACGGGGGACCCTTTTTATAGTTGGTTTTAGGTCAAGACGGAGTCGGTAAGTCGAAGATGGAAGGAATTGGGGCCACAGGGGCAAAAAGGGGGCCTCTCACGCGGCCAAGGAATATGGCCGCGTGGAGGGTCCTCTTTTGGGCCTCCTTGCCCAATTCTCGTGGATCCTTCGCCCGCAAGTCTTCTCCTTCCAAGAAAATGACCCCCGCAGATTTTCAGGTGATTTCGCGGAAGTTTGCCCCCTGAAACGTCAAAAATATAGAAAAAGGGGTTTCTGACAGGCAGGATTAATTCCATAAAAGTTGGGGGACTTTGTAATTTAACCCCCAAATACTATAAAACATTGAATTATACCCTTATATGATGCAATATGTAATAGAAAACCATGTGAAAATATGCAAAATTCATCTATGCATTTTACATGCATCATTGTGATATTACAAACTCTAGCAATATTATTCTTTTTAGCCAATTCATCTTCTCTTTCCCACCTAGCACGTAATTCAGCCATCAACCTAACATTATCATCAATTCGAACTTGGATGGCATTCAAAGTTTTACTTTGTTTAACATCTTGTCGAAAAACCTTTAGTTTTACAAAAACAACATCAATAGAAAGGCTGTCGGATGTTTCGACTTCAGAATAGTTGTTTTCCAGATGATCAGGTTGATACTTCTATGATGGAGGCTCCACCTCCCTTTACCTAGCCGCCGGCGATCACCTCTCTCCGGCCGGCCATTGTCATTTCTGATCCATCCATTAGCTCCCTCTCATAGCCATACCCTAATGGCGCCCACCATTCCTCCATCTTGGATCTGGAAGGTTACATACTCCACCTCGAAAGATCTAGATCGGGGACGTGACAAGGTTTATGATGGTTCATTGCATCTTTGGATCAAGGCATCCAGGGGTGATTGGATCTCACTCAAAGATGCCAAAGGGATGTCCCTGGTTGGATGTAAGGTCCCCAGAACCACTGTTCAGTCACACCTTCGATATGCATACATTCACGATCCCAGATCACACCAGTCGTGAACAACATATGAAGTTGGTACACAGATACAATATACATTACACGATTGCATAAAACACTTACAAAAGAGACATGGTCACATGGCCAAGTCCAACACAACTGCCACGCAGGGCAACACACGACACACACAGCGGAAGACTAAACACACAACATAGTACATCCCAAGTCACGCCTTAACCTACAGGCTGCTGACCGGGAGACGATCCTAGTTCGCAAAGCCGTCAGCTCCGTACTCCTCTTCATAGATCTCCTTCTGAGGCTCCTCCTCGAAGTCTGGCAAGTAAATACCAGGGACGAAACCAATATGAGTACATTTGAATGTACTCAGCAAGACATCCATCATGTATCTTACCAAGATTTAAGTATGCTTATATATTGGAATAGGTAGGCTATACATAGGGTTCGCTATCAATGATATATGTAAGACATATCATAGTTGATTTTGAAAATCTTTGTATCTTCGTTGAAGAAGATACTTCAAAAGAAAATAATATAGTTTTGTTTCTCTTGTAGATATCACATGTACAAGAGGTTTTGTAAAACTTGTTAAAAGAAAGTTTTCTCTTTGCAAAACTTCTTGGAATCAACTTCCAGTTTTTGTTTAGAAAAGAAAGGTTTTCTTTGCAAAACTTTTTGTAAAACAACTTCTATCTTTTCATCATCGGTACCTCCACGATACAAGATTTCCTCCTTTCGGTACTTCATAAGTCCAACACCCTTTTGAAAACATTGACACAATGCTAGCTACATGGCCATTCAACTGTCCATATCCGAGGACGCGGCTATTCAGAATAGTTTGACTCTGCAGAAGTGTACACAATCCACCAGATCTAGTACATCCGTCGTGAACAACCACGGACTGTAGCAATAGTATGTAAACATTAGATAACTTATCCTAACCATCCACTATGTTCAAGCTAGAATATGTCTATCTCTTCAGTTCACTGAAATCTCCCCGGCACCGGGTCCCGCCCCGCCACGGCAGGAGACTCAACTGCTGCGACCGGAGGAGAAATTAATCCCACACTTTTTATGTCCCGTACATACCACCTAGCGACAATCGGTTCGAGGGCTCGACGACCCTTATAGCAAATTGATATAGAACACACACTAACAAGAACAAACTTCAAGTTAAGCCTCGTGCCCATGTTGGCGTAAAGTGGCAGTACGGTAAAGGTTGTCCGGCGAAGACTAGGTTATGTGTCATTTTCGTAAACACCATTTTCCCAAAAATGACCACTTCAACAATCCTCCGGTGAATAAGGCTTCGGCTTTCCACCGGGTTTTCCATAAAGCCTTTGTTTTGCAAAAACATATTTTTAGGATGTCCACTTAGGGACTTATATCTTTGGTGGTAATAAATACCATATGGTGGCTATGGGCTTGGTAACGCCAAGTATCAACTACTGGCATAGTAATAATATATATAATATTAATAGTAGTAAGATTCACTCAAAAATAGTTTTTGGAAATCAAGGTTTTGTAAAACTTTTTAGAAGTAAAACATGCATGATAGATAATGATAAGTGTAGTAACATCAAGCATCAGGATGGCTTGCCTTGAAACTCTTAGTGTCCCTGGCCTTGAAGTAACTTGAACTTGACGCACAACTCCACAACTTCTTCTTCTTCTTCGTTTTCTAGTGTCGTAAAAGAATAAAAGACACACACTCAGAACTAAAGACCAAACAACTAAACTAAACAACACATACAGAAATCAAACTTATACTAGCGCAATCACTCAAACGTTATCGAGAAAACTATCTCACAGACGCTCACGGTACAAAACTGTCGTCAAACAAATATATGGTTGAGAACCATATCCCACATCTTACATACCATATAGTGAGTGGGTGTGCCACTCTCATAATAAGATATTAAAGAAGCTAAAAATATAGCTTGTGGGTGCAAAAGGTGAGGCTACTAAAATAATAACAATCAATCAAAGCAATACCCATGGTAGTGGGTATTAACAACACACAAGCAATCATCACCAAACAAGTTCATGATTAAACTAAATGCATAGGTAACAAGATACTACTGAGCACAACAACAACACTAGCACAACAATAACATAAGTATAATACTCATGCTAAGGCAATCACTCAGACAATTTCCAAACAGCAAACAACCCACCACAAATGAATATGCTAGTTATAGACTATGCTTATGTCTACTCAAAGTTATGGAATCCATCAATCATGAAAATAAACAAACAAACCAGTAGCTAAAATCAAAGGTAATAAGTCATAAAATATAATCCAAAACACAATCATCACAAAATGTAATACTTCTATCAAATAACATAAAAACATGACTGCATTTATAGCATACTAGTATGGAAATTCTACACAAGCATGCTATAAGAAATAATTGTATTCTACAACTATAGCAACATGAAACTAAAGAAATCATGGAATAATAACAGAAGTAATATCATCCTAAACATGTTAGAAAGATCATACACTTGTAAAATAAAAATACAACAATACCACATAATCTCAAAACCTCTAGTGGTGGCACTAGTCCATCACTAGGGAAACAAACATCACTAAAAGGATGCACGATACTAAACAAGCAACTCATGAAAATAAATACCTACTAACAGCACACACACTTACACATGCTAGTAAGCAATATAAGAAAATAATTCTATGAGAACATCTATTAAGCATGCATAAACCAACTCTAGCAATACATGCTTTTCTAATTAATTAAATAGCAAGCAACCAAGGTATAAACTACACAACCAGTAGCTATGCACTCAATGAAGTATTAACTAAACCTATTCAAAAATCCAAACACTCAATTAAAAATCATTCACAAACAATCTATCAATCACAAGGAATTATTTTATTTGCAAACAATTAAATTTAAGCAACCAATAGTGAAGCATTCCTTAACATGATACTCCTAAGGAATATTATGCTAACAAATGGATCACTCCCAAACATACTAGTATTCACAAAGAAGAACTAAACAAACAATCTATTTTCCTTGGTGGAAAACAATACTCAAACATAAGTACTACATGTTATTTTCACACAAGTGAAAAGTTGGGGATTTGCATTCCTAACCTAATTGCAATGGGACCAGTGGGTTATGGGCCCACTAATACCAAGGAAAAATAGGTAACAAAGCCTCTGGTCACACATGACAGAACTAATCTAACCAAACAATCAATATCAGGCTATTCATACTAGTGAAAATAATACTAGTGAAAACAAAAAACAAATATTACACATGCTTTGCTACAAAAATAAGTGCAAGCTAACAGAGATGAAAACATCAACATAACAGTACCAAAGTGGCACTGGACTCAACTCTAGCATAGCACAAACTTAGGTAACAAACACACAAAGATTTGGTGCACACAAAAATCAAATAATAAAACTAGAAAATAACAAATGCTAGTTCTATTCCTATTTTACTTTCCAAACATGCACACACTTTCTAAGGTAGATATACTACAAGGATACAACCTAATAACAAGTGGTAACAAATCTATACATGCTAGGAAACAAGATACAAACAACCACACATTTTCATTCAAGCAAATACACAAGCATGAATGAAAACAGAAATGTGTTGTTTCTAGATCTGCTCACCAAAATTAATATATGGCCCCAAAAATTAATCTAAGCTAGGATTGCCTAGATCTAGTCATAAGAAAAATCATCCAATTGGATTTACCTCAAAAACCATTTTTAAACTCACTCTAAAAATCCTAGAAAAGCCTACTGGACTTTTACAAAAATGGATGGCATTTCCATTTGGTAGCTCACCTTGATGTGAGGCAAAGTCCTAATGGTAGATCTATTCAATATCTAGCCAAAACAATTTGTTTGACCATTTTAGTTACAGATCCAAAAAGTTATGTTCAAAGCAAACTCACAGAGAGTCTTTTGCAAAACAGACAATGTGAGAAAACTATAAGCCAAAACTTAGATCTACAATTTTTATGTGGTTAGGAAAAATACTAGTAGTGCCTTGATTTTTGGTGGATTTTAGTTTGTACTTTAGGCATTTTTCACAAGCCTAAAGCAAACGAGCAAGTTTCTGTCAAATTTTAAAAGGAAAATAAAACTAGGCGCGGGCTGGGGTTTTTCGCGGGCGCGGCCTAGCTAGCCTGCGGCGCGGCCCAACGCGGCCAGGTGAGCGCGCGCGGTGCAGGAACACGGCCGTTCAAGCGTGGCCGTAGATCTCTAGATCTAAGGTCCGCGTCTCTCTTTTCTTCCTCTCCTCTCTTCTCTCTCACCGGCGCGACGGAAAAACGCGGGCGACGGCGATAGATCACCGTGAGCTCGGGGTTGCTAGCGCGGGCTCGGGGGAGGCGTGGTGGCAGCAGCGTCGAGGGGCGCCAATATTGGGCGCGGGCGTGGCTCCTGGCGGTGGCGCGGCACAGAGCGCCCACAGCGGCGAGGTCGACGGCGGCGGCGTACCTGCAAGCGAGCGGCCACAGGGGCATGTCAGGGAGGGTCAGGGAGGTATGGGGAGCCAATCCAGGGAAGTGGAGGGAGTGGGGAAGGCACGGGAGAGGGAGATGCAACCTCGATCTCCCGGCGGTGATCGTCGGGGGTTCACGGCTCGAGCAAGCTCCAGGGGCCAGGGCAGGGCTAGATCTCGACGTGGGGGAGTTGTGAGAGTGTGAGGGAGTAGTGTGGCGCAAGGAGTAGGGCTCTGGAGTCTTGTACTCGTGGTGGAAAGGGCAAGGGAAAAAAAGGAGGGCTCGGGTTCATGCCAAGCCATGGCATGAGGGCGTTCTAGGGGCTCTATGGTCACTCCACCACAAGGGAAAGCTGGCCCAGGGCTAGACCATGAAAGGGTAGGTCAATGCCTAGCCTTTGGAGGCAATGGGAGGCAAGTCAAGAGGTCAAATGGTCAAAGCATGGGTTCACATACCTTGCCACATCATCACTCTCTCTCTCATGTTTTCTTCACACTCAAGCCTTCTAGAAGCAAGACAACACATCCTGGCTCGAGTCAAAAGCTTAGTCAACACTCTAGACAAGGTTACACTTCACAACTTGCAAAGAAAATCAAAGAAAACAACTGTCCAAAAGTGTATCTCACACTGTTCACAAAATTCAGAAAAATCAGTCTTAAGACTTAGAGAATTTTTTCTAAGTGTTGAAAACAGATGAAAATATCAAAAAGTTGGGTTTGTTTTCAAGGGTCAAATGGTTTCCAAAATATGTTTTCAAAGTGGGACCTTGTTAACCAGGTTATAAACTTTCAGAAACATCTTTTGAAAACAAATTTGAAATAGTTTAAGGCCATGAAAACAATGTGGGAAAAGGTGTACTTTCTGTTTTTCTCTGTTTTCTAAAAATGTCTTTTTCTGCCTTAATTTTATATCACAAAGAAAACAAGCAAAAGATAATTTTTATTAATCCAAAATAAAACCAAGCTTATGGATTTGTAGTACATATATCAAGGATCAAATAAAAGTCAAGAAAACATAAAATAACATTTTATAGCCTAGTGAAAACAAAGGTAGAAAACAGGCACTTGGCTATATTTTCAGGAAATAATTTCTATAGAAAACTTAAAAGAAAACTTCCATAAATCATTTTGAAATTTTGTTTTCTTTGATCCAACAAAGTTATAAGTTTTTTCTTAAGATACAAACATGAATAATCCAAGTTTTGGAATACAAACCACTCAAGTAACATTAGGGAAAACATCAGGAAAAATTATAAAAGTGTTTTCAGATAAATTTGATATTGGTTTTACCAAGAAACAAAACTTGTGTTGCAAATATGATAAAGATCATAAACACATGTTAGTTCAAACAATCATGTTGCTAGAAAAAAAAATTGTTGGCCCTAATTTTTTTCTTCTTGAGCACGGTACAAGAATCCAAAAACTGGGGTGTGACATTGGACGTGGCATCTTTCCTTTTGAAAGAACCGATCTTGGTTCGAAGGTATGTTTTACCTCTCATTCGGCCCTAGTTGCATCTTGTGTGATCTCTCCTTACGATCACGTTACTCCTGGCTCCTCTAGTGCTATAATTGCTGTATTGGTATGTTTTCCCTCTCATTCGGCCCTAGTTGGCTCTTGTGTGATCTCTCCTTACGATCACGTTACTCCTGGCTCCTCTGGTGCTATGATTGCTGTATTGGATTCAGTTATTACTGCTCCTACTATTGGAGACCAATTGATTACGAGTATTAATTCCTCTGATCATGATTCGGCTATCACGGATAAACCCTCCTCTCCTCCCGAGGAAGATATTTCTTCTGCGGTTTTTAACTCTAATGCTATGGGTCTTGATTTCTCACATGGATTTAATTTTGCAAAGGATGTGAAAAAACTTTTTCACACATCAGTTCACCCGACATGGAATTCTGGTCACTTTATTATTGTGGTATCCTTTGCACGTGCAAATTTTCGGCTTGATGAGGATGCTGTGGCGATTGCACTAGAATCAGTGATTGGTGGATTTTGTGGAAGCCTTCAAGTCTCTCTCCTTCATGACAGAACATTTTCTTTCAATGTTTCAAGAAAACTTGTTGGTTTTCACATTTATAATCTAAGAAGATTTTCATGTAAGCAATTCAAGTGTGAATTCAATCTTTGGGGTCGTGGCGGTCCTCAATGGATGAGATCGAGTAACTCGACACGCAAAAGGCTAATTTTTTCAGAATCTATATCATATGAAGCATGCAAGGGATATAATGATCCAAACTCTCGTGATGCTACTATTGTATTTAGGAATTTTAATAATAATGACATCAGGTCTTTAATGAGTTCTTCTGACAAAGATCCACCGGTGGAAACGAATTTAAGCCAGGGTTCTATTCTGCCTAATAATGAAGTGGATAACGACCATAATGGTTTTAATGAGTTTATTGATGACTTGGCGTATCGCTTTTGGCGATGTGGAAGATGCTTTTCCATGGATCACGACACGGTGGACTGTGGTAATAAATACGTTGTAAAAGTTGTCTTCACTATGGGCATATCCAGCGCAACTGTTTTGGTAAAAAGAAGAATTACGAATCTTGGGTTCCTAAGAAAAAGTGTCCAAGTCCGAACACAACTCAGAGTAAAGAGGTTGTTGTCGTTTCGGCTCCCTGCTTGACGCCTATTTCTGACACAGCCGACACTTGTAGGTCCTCATCTTCCCCCACATCACCTCTGTTCTCTTCAGAATCATAGGCCATGGCAACTTTCGAGTTGAATCCGGCGAGATGGGTTTCGGAGGGCTTCCAGATCATCGATGGTGGTCCTTCATGTTTGCCTCGCACTTTCTGCACCCCTGCAACCCCCCTCCTCGTACACACGAGGCCTACTGTGTCGCCATTGTGGAGCCACCACAACTTCCTGAAGAAGAGCAATTCTGGCGACATCAGGTACAATTATATGTTTAACAGCACCTGCTTCGTGTGGTGGAGGATGTGCAACCATGCTTGTTTGGAGTGTGTATGTTCCAGATGCGTAGTGTTGCCGCTCGCACAGCTTTAGTCCAGGGTGGTCCTTATGAGATACATGAGGATATTTTTGTTAGATTTGTTAATCATGATAACAGAACTCAGCTTCACAAATCTGCAATTGGTTTTTGAAAAGGATGGCTCATGTTCTTGGGCATCCCTGCTGATTTTCGTAATGATTCTGATATAACCAATGCAGTTGCTTATTTTGGTCGATTTCACCACTGGCATCATCTTGATGGATCACTCGATAGAACCCTAGTATATGCATCATTTATGTCACCTCAATTAGTGCCTCGAGATGTGCTTTTTGGAGATTTCAGCTCACTTGGTGCAGTTAGAGAATCTTGGACTGCTCCCTTCTATGTGATGTCTGCTGAATTTGCAGAGGTCCTTCCACCTGATGAGGATCCCATGCCTTTAGATGGAAATCCACATCCACTTCCTGGTGGTCTGCAACATGATATTGGTAATTTTGTCCTTCCACAGTATCTAGAGCAAGGTTGGAATGTTCCACCTTTTCAACCTGAAGAAGCTATGCAACAGCAACAGCCAGATGCACATGATGACAATGTTTGGGACTGGGATGATCTTATAGTTGCACAAGATTCTGGCTCTGCAGTGGTGGATAAATCTGACAACTCAGTGAACCAGAATAATCAGGTTCAGCTTGTGGTCAACATGTTTCAGTTGCATGAAAATAATGATGTAATCCCAATTACTTGCAACATTGTTTGGGCATGGGTGCAGCATAATCCCCAGTTATATGGCCCTGTTTTACCTCCATCCATGCAATGGGAGAAGATTTTGAGAAAATTTATTCCACAGGGTATCTTGAATTCTCTCTGCCCTGCTGGTCTGAAGATATGTCCCTTCTCTCATGTCACATTGGTCTCTGCACCTCTGGAGGGATCTCTCTTTCAGTTTACTGCAAAAAGGAACTATATTCATGCCAAAATAACTGCTAGAAGGCTTTGTTTCTCTGAGTGTCCTGAGAATTTTGTTCATTTATCCAGCAGTCCTACCAGGAAGCATGTCACAGCAGGTGAAAACAATGTTTCTACTTTCTCCGTCCCCAAGAACAGGAAGAGAAGCAAGGTGAGCACCCCTGCTGCAGAATTCTCAGTTAGAAGGAGTACAAGGCAGGTTGTACTTGCTAATGGGTTCAAGTTATAATCCATGAAGGACAACCCTCTCCCCAAGAAGAAGCCCAGATCCACTAGGCCCATGCCATATGAGGGCCAAGTTACCCCCCACATTCCTTTAATAATTTTGCAACAGGTGGGAAGGGTGTTGGAGATTGCTGAGGAGGAGATTTCAGAGGAAAATCTTGAGGCTATTCCAGAAGATGGGAAGAAGAACAAGAAGTTATAATGATAGGAAAATCAACGATGATTTTTGGCCATTGTTTTGGCATCTTCTTATTTTGGATAATGTACTTAATGCTCATATTTGTACTAAGAATGCTAGGTCCTGGAATGTTCACTCATGAAGCTATCTTGTGCTATGCCATTTTGAGTGGTTATCTTAAGGATTTATTTTCCTTAATAGCTGGCTGGACTTGCTATTTCTTCTCTGCCTCTCAAGTTGGTTTTTATGGATAATAAAACTTACCGGATGCTTGATTGGAAAGTCTTAGACTGGAATGTCAGAGGGCTTAATGATCCAAATAAAAGATTGTTAGTCTATAACAAAATTGAGGAAAGCCAATGTGCAATTATTTGTCTCCAGGAAACCAAATGTCAATCTTTTGATCACTCTTTCATTCGATCCTTCTGTCCAAAGAGATTTGATTGTTTTGTGTTTTCCCCTTCTGTGGCTGCTTCTGGTGGAATAATTGTGCTTTGGAACAGTTCACTATTTGAAGGAAATATGTTAGAATGTCACAAGTTTGATATAAGTTTATCTTTCACATCCAAACACAACAATACCTCAGGGACTTTAGTTACTGTTTATGGACCTTAAAGAGGAATTGAGAGAGATAATTTTGTTCTTTGGCTTCATGATCTTATTATTCCTACCCATGAGAATTGGCTCCTTGTTGGTGATTTTAATTTTATTCGATCAGTTGACAACAGAAACAAGCCTGGTGCATATTGAAGGGAATATGCCCGAGAGGCAATAATAAAGTGTTTATTATGTTATTCCTTGTTTATGATAGATGTTTATTTCTCATGCTAGAATTGTATTAACCGGAAACGTTGATACATGTGTGATTAATAAACAAACCAACGTTCCTAGTGAAGCCTCTCTTTTAACTAGCCCGTTGATTAAACAGATGATCAAGGTTTCCTGATCATGAACATTGGATGTTGTTGATAACGGGGTCATGTTATTAGGAGAATGACATGATGAACTTAAACCCTACGATCAAGTCATTTAGTTTTGTTGTTATGTCTTACATTCGGAGTAACATTATTCCTTAGACCATGAGATCATGTTAATCACTGACACCGAAAGAATACTTTGATGACATCAAACGTCACACCGTAAAAGGGTGACTATAAAGGTGGCATTGGATATTCGGAAAGTATTGGTTGAAGCTCATGGATCGAGAATGGGATTTGTCCATCCAATATGACGGATAGATATACTCAGGGCCCTCTCGGTGATATCACATCGACACCGCTTGCAAGCAAGTGATTTGATCACTAGGATGTTATATCACGGGAACGAGAAAATAGTACTTGTCGGATAACGAGATCGAACAAGGTATAGTGGATACCGATGATCGGATCTCGGACAAGTAATATATCGCGAGACAAAGGGAAATCGTTACGACGTTGAAAGGTTCACACGATCACGAGAGTCATCGTTGAATATATAGGAGTCATCACGGTTTTCCAGACCCCGCTATTGATTATTGATCGGAGAGGAGTCTCGATCATGTCTATAATATTCACGAACCGTAGGGAGACACACTTAAGGTTTGATGAAGCATTTAGAGAGGATACGGAATACCGAAGAATATTTTGGGCAGCTCCGGAATTGTTTCGGGGAAAATTGAAATAGTTCAAGGGGTTTTTCGTCGAACGATTGTTAATAGAATTAACAAATGGTTCGAGGTGCTGCATGCAAATGTTTGTTAATGGAATTAACAAATATAAATAAAGAAATAAAAATGTTTTATTTATTTATTAAAGAAAAACCTTTGGATTTTCCAAGTGGGAAATTAAGGGATTTTTGAGTGGGTTTGAGTGGAGCTTCCACTCACATGAAGAGAGGAAGGGGTGGGGGCACCCATGGCTGGCCGCACCCCCCCTTTGGGCTGCCTCCCCCTCCCCTATAAAAGGAGGGTGAGGGCTCTCTCTTCTCCACACACTTGCTCACACATTTTCCCTTCCATCCGCTGCTCCATTCCATGGTCTCCGGCTTGGCGAAGCCCTGACCGTGGGATTCTTCACCACCACCACGCCGTCGTGCTGCTGGAATTCCGGAGGGATCCTCTACTTCCGCAACCCGCTGGAACGAGGGAACGGAAGTCTTCATCGAGCTGAACGTGTGACCGATTACGGAGGCACCGCCGAATTGCGGTGCTCTTCTTCTCGCTCGGGATCGGCGTGAGAACGACTACGCCAACAACGAGATATTTTCTCGTACCACTTAGAGTCTTCGAGGGTATGTTATCTCAAGACTCTCTTTCTCCCCGTTGCCTTTCATCTCATAGATTAGATCTTGGCCATTTGGGTTTATCGCGTGTAGGAAATTTTTTGTTTTCTATGCTACGTTCCCCTTCAGTGGTATCAGAGCCGGATCTATGCGTAGATGAATTGTACGGGTAGAACACATAGGAATATGTGGGCGTTGATGATCATGTTTTTGTCTCTTTGAGTATTTTATGATCTTAGTGGCATAGTAGGATGAAGCGGCCCGGACTAACTTTACATGTCCACGTACATGAGACTTGTTCCACAACTGACATGCAACTTGAATTTTATAAGTGGCTTACGGGTGTCGGTCTCTCCTACTATAGTTAAGATCTAATCTACAAAGGGTTGTTAAAAATATGTTTTATCAACGTTGTGGTTCTTGTACGTAGATATGAACGGTTCTATCCTCGTAAGCCCAAAGCCACGTAAAATATGCAAAAATAAATTAGAGGCGTCTAACTTGTTTTTGCAGGGCATGTGATGTGATATGGTCAATGTTACAAACGTTATGTATGAGATGATATCTTTTGTAAATTATTGACATACCGGCTGGAGCCATATGGTTGTCTTATTTTATGGCCTGCGTGTTGTATGTCATATCCATGTGATATGTTGTAATGGACAATCAAGATGGAGGTGCCACGGACCTTGGTGCCACGCCGGTGGAATGATGGAGATCATACCATGATGCACAAGATGGAGATCAAGTGCAAGAAGGACCATATCATATCACATTATCCATGCATGTGATGTTTATCCTTTTATGCATCTTATTTTGCTTAGATCGCGACGATAGCATTATAAGATGATCCCTCTCACTTAATATCAAGATAATAATGTGTTCTTCCTTAAGTATGCACCATTAAGAAAGTTCGTCGTTTCGAGACACCACGTGATGATCGGGTGTGATAGACTCAACGTTCGCATACAACGGGTGTTTTCAAGCCTAGCATGTACAGACATGGCCTTGAAACACATGCAATACAATGGTTCTACTTGGCGAGCCTAGCATGTACAGACATGGCCTCGGAACACGTAACCGAAAGGTAAAGCATGAGTCATATGAATGATATGATGAACATGTTGATGTTCGCCTTTGCAACTACACCGTCTCACGTGATGATCGGTTTCGGTGTAGTGAATTTGGTTCGTGTAATCACTAAAGACAACTAAGAGGGATGTTGTTTTTGAGTGGGAGTTCATGGGATAATTTTAGAATTAACTTGAACTTAATTTATCATAAACATAGTCTAAATAGTCTTTGCAAATATATTGTAGATCATGGCACCACCTACCTTCAATTTCAATATGTTCATGGAGAAAGAGAAATTAGCGAACAATGGAAGCAACTTTACCAACTGGGCACTTAACCTGAGGATTCTCCTCACCGCTTGCAAGAAGCTCTATGTGCTTGATGCACCTCTAGGTGACCAACCCGCTGATGATGCTTCTGATGAGGATAAAAATGTTTATCTGACTCAACAAGAAGACCACAGTATAGTTCACTGCGGCATCCTCTATGGATTAGAGCCAGAGCTGCGAAAACGTTTCGAGAACAGCACTGCTTATGCCACAATGGGTGAATTGAAAATGATTTTCGATACCCATGCCGCAGTTGAGAGTTATGACGCTTCAGAAAAGTTCTTTAGCTGCATGATGGAAGAGAACAGCTCCGTTAGTGAGCACGTACTCAAAATGTCTGCGTACGCTGATAAGCTCATAGCCTTGGGAATATCGATTCCCATTGAGCTAGGGATACATCGTGTTCTCCAATCTCTGCCACCCAGTTACAAGAACTTCGTGATGAACTATAATATGCAGAGCATGAAGAAGTCTCTTCCTGAGCTTCTCTCGATGCTTAAAACTGCTGAAGTGGAGATCAAGAAAGAACATCAAGTGTTGATGATCAATAAGACCACTAGTTTCAAGAAAGGCAAGAAAGGCAAGCCAAGGGTAAACTTCAAGAAGGGTGGCAAATCTGTTGCTACTGCTGAGAAGAAAACCAGGCATGGCCCCAAGCCTGAGACTGAGTGTTTCTATTGCAAGGGTACTGGCCACTTGAAGCGCAATTGCCCCAAGTATCTGGCAGATAAGAAGGCCGGCAAAGTGAACAAAGGTATATATGATATACTTGTTATTGATGTGTACCTTACTAGTACTCGCAGTAGCACCTGGGTATTTGATACTGGTTCGGTTGCTCACATATGTAACTCGAAACAGGAGCTGCAGAATAAGCGACCACTAGCAAAGGATGAGGTGACGATGCGCGTCGGCAATGGATCAAGAGTTGACGTGATCGCCGTCGGGACGCTACCTCTACGTCTACCATCGGGATTAGTTATAAACCTCAATAAATGTTATTTGGTGCCCGCATTAAGCATGAATATCGTTTCTGGATCTTGCTTAATGCGGGACGGTTATTCCTTTAAGTCCGAGAACAATGGTTGTTCGATTTATATGAATAATATCTTTTATGGTCATGCACCTGAGAAGAATGGTTTATTTCTTTTGAATCTTGATAATGTTGATACACATATTCATAATGTGAATGCCAAAAGAATTAAGTTAAATGATGATATTGCTACTTATTTGTGGCATTGCCGCTTAGGTCATATTGGTGTTAAACGCATGAAGAAGCTCCATTCTGATGGACTCTTAGAATCACTTGATTATGAATCATTTGAAACATGTGAACCATGCCTTATGGGCAAGATGACTAGAACCCCGTTTTCAGGATCTATGGAACGGGCGACAGACATACTGGAAATCATACATACTGATGTATGTGGACCAATGAGTGTATCGGCACGCGGTGGATATCGTTATTTTGTCACTTTCACAGATGATTTGAGTAGATATGGGTATATTTACTTAATGAAACACAAATCTGAAACGTTTGAAAAGTTCAAAGAATTTCAGTGTGAAGTTGAAAATCATCGTAACAGAAAGATTAAATTTCTACGGTCTGATCGTGGAGGTGAATATCTAAGTTACGAGTTTGGCATGCATATGAAACAATGTGGAATAGTTTCACAACTCACACCTGCCGGAACACCACAGCGAAATGGTGTTTCCGAACGTCGTAATCGTACTTTATTAGATATGGTTCGATCTATGATGTCTCTTACAGATTTGCCACTATCGTTTTGGGGTTATGCACTAGAGACCGCTGCATTCACTTTAAATAGGGCACCATCTAAATCCGTTGAAACGACACCGTATGAATTATGGTTTGGAAACAAACCTAAGCTGTCATTTCTAAAAGTTTGGGGATGCGATGTTTATGTGAAGAAGCTTCAACCTGATAAACTCGAACCCAAAGCGAAAAAATGCGTCTTCATAGGATACCCTAAAGAAACAATAGGGTACACCTTCTATCACAGATCCGAAGGCAAGATTTTTGTTGCCAAGAATGGATCCTTTTTGGAGAAGGAGTTTCTCTCGAAAGGTGTGAATAGTAGGAAGGTAGAACTCGACGAGGTTATTGAACCTTCTCTTCTTGGAATGGCGAGTAGCGCAGCGCCGGAAGTTGTTCCGGAGCCGACCCCGTCAGATGAAGAGAGAGTTAATGATCAAGATCATGAAACTCCAATAGAGGAAACTACCGCACCTCGCAGGTCAACTAGGGAGCATGCAGCTCCTGAACTATACGGAGATCCCGTATTAAACTTCATGGTAGATGGAGGTGATGACCCTGCGACATATGAGGAAGCGATAATGAGCCCAGATTCCAACAAATGGCTTGAAGCCATGAAATCCGAAATAGGATCCATGTACGAAAACCAAGTTTGGACTTTGGTGGATTTACCCAATGACCGCAAGGCCGTTGAGAACAAATGGATCTTTAAAAAGAAAACTGACGCTGATGGTAATGTGACCGTCTATAAAGCTCGACTTGTCGCAAAAGGTTTCCGACAAATTCAAGGAGTTGACTATGATGAGACTTTCTCACCAGTAGCGATGCTTAAGTTAGTTAGGATTATGTTAGCAGTTGCTGCATTTTTCGATTATGAAATATGGCAGATGGATGTCAAAAAGGCGTTCCTTAATGGTGACATTGAGGAAGAGTTGTATATGATGCAACCCAAAGGTTTTGTTGATCCTAAGGATGCTGACAAGGTATGTAAGCTTCAACGTTCCATTTATGGACTGAAGCAAGCATCCCGAAGTTGGAACCTCCGTTTTGATAAGGTGATCAAAGGTTTTGGATTTGTCCAAACATACGGAGAAGCTTGTATTTACAAGAAAGTGAGTGGGAGCTCTGTAGCATTTCTGGTACTATATGTGGATGACATATTGTTGATTGGAAATGATATAGAACTTTTAGAAAGCGTAAAAGGTTATTTGAACAATAGTTTTTCGATGAAAGACCTCGGTGAAGCAGCTTATATATTGGGCATCAAAATCTACAGGGATAGATCAAGACGCTTAATTGGACTTTCGCAAAGTACATACCTTGACAAGATTTTGAAGAAGTTCAAAATGGAAGATAGTAGGAAAGGGTTCCTACCTATGTTGCAAGGCAAGACGTTGAGTAAGACTCAATGTCCAGCTACAGCAGAAGATAGAGAAAAGATGGATAAGACTCCCTATGCTTCAGCCATAGGTTCTATCATGTATGCTATGCTATGTACAAGACCGGATGTGGCACATGCTATTAGTTTGACTAGTAGGTATCAATCCAATCCAGGTTTGGAACACTGGACTGCGGTCAAGAATATCCTAAAGTACTTAAGAAGAACTAAGGACATGTTTCTCGTATATGGCGGTGAAGAAGAGCTCGTCACAAGATGTTACGTCGATGCTAGCTTCGACACTGATCCGGATGACTCTAAGTCTCAGTCCGGGTACGTATTTATTATGAATGGAGGAGCTATAAGCTGGAGGAGTTCCAAGCAATCCGTGGTGGCGGGATCATCAACAGAAGCGGAATATGTTGCTGCCTCGGAGGCAACACAGGAAGCAGTTTGGATGAAGGAGTTCATATCCGAACTAGGCGTGGTTCCGAGTGCGTTGGATCCAATGGTTATCTATTGTGACAACAATGGTGCCATAGCCAATGCTAAGGAACCAAGGTCTCACAAGAATTCCAAGCATATCAAGCGCCGTTTTCACTCCATCCGTGAGCATGTCGCAGATGGGGATGTGAAGATTTGCAAAGTACATACGGATCTGAATGTGGCAGATCCATTGACTAAAACTCTCTCAAGGACAAAACATGATCAACACCAGAACTCCATGGGTGTTAGATTCATCACTATGTAATATAGATTATTCCCCTAGTGCAAGTGGGAGACTGAAGGGAATATGCCCGAGAGGCAATAATAAAGTGTTTATTATGTTATTCCTTGTTTATGATAGATGTTTATTTCTCATGCTAGAATTGTATTAACCGGAAACGTTGATACATGTGTGATTAATAAACAAACCAACGTTCCTAGTGAAGCCTCTCTTTTAACTAGCCCGTTGATTAAACAGATGATCAAGGTTTCCTGATCATGAACATTGGATGTTGTTGATAACGGGGTCATGTTATTAGGAGAATGACATGATGAACTTAAACCCTAAACTAAGTATAACAATACGATCAAGTCATTTAGTTTTGTTGTTATGTCTTACATTCGGAGTAACATTATTCCTTAGACCATGAGATCATGTTAATCACTGACACCGAAAGAATACTTTGATGACATCAAACGTCACACCGTAAAAGGGTGACTATAAAGGTGGCATTCGATATTCGGAAAGTATTGGTTGAAGCTCATGGATCGAGAATGGGATTTGTCCATCCAATATGACGGATAGATATACTCAGGGCCCTCTCGGTGATATCACATCGACACCGCTTGCAAGCAAGTGATTTGATCACTAGGATGTTATATCACGGGAACGAGAAAAGAGTACTTGTCGGATAACGAGATCGAACAAGGTATAGTGGATACCGATGATCGGATCTCGGACAAGTAATCTATCGCGAGACAAAGGGAAATCGTTACGACGTTGAAAGGTTCACACGATCACGAGAGTCATCGTTGAATATATAGGAGTCATCACGGTTTTCCAGACCCCGCTGTTGATTATTGATCGGAGAGGAGTCTCGATCATGTCTATAATATTCACGAACCGTAGGGAGACACACTTAAGGTTTGATGAAGCGTTTAGAGAGGATACGGAATACCGAAGAATATTTTGGGCAGCTCCGGAATTGTTTCGGGGAAAATTGAAATAGTTCAAGGGGTTTTTCGTCGAACGATTGTTAATAGAATTAACAAATGGTTCGAGGTGCTGCATGCAAATGTTTGTTAATGGAATTAACAAATATAAATAAATAAATAAAAATGTTTTATTTATTTATTAAAGAAAAACCTTTGGATTTTCCAAGTGGGAAATTAAGGGATTTTTGAGTGGGTTTGAGTGGAGCTTCCACTCACATGAAGAGAGGAAGGGGTGGGGGCACCCATGGCTGGCCGCACCCCCCCCCTTTGGGCTGCCTCCCCCTCCCCTATAAAAGGAGGGTGAGGGCTCTCTCTTCTCCACACACTTGCTCACACATTTTCCCTTCCATCCGCTGCTCCATTCCATGGTCTCCGGCTTGGCGAAGCCCTGACCGTGGGATTCTTCACCACCACCACGCCGTCGTGCTGCTGGAATTCCGGAGGGATCCTCTACTTCCGCAACCCGCTGGAACGAGGGAACGGAAGTCTTCATCGAGCTGAACGTGTGACCGATTACGGAGGCACCGCCGGATTGCGGTGCTCTTCTTCTCGCTCGGGATCGGCGTGAGAACGACTACGCCAACAACGAGATCTTTTCTCGTACCACTTAGAGTCTTCGAGGGTATGTTATCTCAAGACTCTCTTTCTCCCCGTTGCCTTTCATCTCATAGATTAGATCTTGGCCATTTAGGTTTATCGCGTGTAGGAAAATTTTTGTTTTCTATGCTACGTTCCCCTTCACATATATGAATGATATTTTCATTTTCAATGAAATCATTAGTCACCTGAGTCTCATTGAGTTGCCCTTGAAAGGTAGGGCTTTCATATGGTCAAATATGAAAGATCAACCCTTGCTTGAACAATTGGATTGGTTCTTTACTAGTAATGTTTGGACTATCAATTATCCCAACACCTTAGTCATACCTCTTGCTAAATCTACTTCAGATCATGTTCCTTGTGTCATTTACATTTCAACTACAATTCGAAAGGCACAGATTTTTCGGTCTGAGAACCATTGGATCCATCAGGCAGGTTTTAATGACCTTGTTAACAGGATTTGGCTTTGGCCTGTTAAGGCTACTAATATTGCTTCCAGAATCTCAGCCAGATTTAAAAATCTCAGACATGAGATGAAAAGGTAGGACAGAAACCTTTCACATATCAAATTACTGATTGACAAGTGTAACAGAGTGATTTTGATTTTGGATAACCTTGAAGAGGAAAGATATTTAAGCAGGCCAGAATTCAATTTCAAGACTATTGTGAAGTGTCATCTGAAAAAATTACTGCTTTCTCAGTCTGCATATTGGAAAAAGAGATGCACTATTAGATGGGTCTAGTTGGGAGGTTAAAATACTAAATTCTTCCATGCTAAGGCCACTAAAAGATATAGAACCAACACAATAGTAGAAATAAAAAATGATGAGGGAGTTATTATGGTTGATCATCATCATAAGGCTGTTGCTTTTTAGTATTGTTTCAAAAATAGGATGGGGGTCTCAATGCCAAATGTTCAAGATTTAGATATTCATAGTATCTTACACCCTGTGGATAATCTTGAGTGTCTTGTGGATCCTTTTTCCAAAGAGGAAATTGAGGGAGTCATGAAAAATCTAAAAAATGACAGAGCCCCTGGCCTTGATGGATTTAATGTCTTATTTGTTAAAAAGTGTCGGGATATTATCAAGGATGATTTTTTCCAACTTTGCAATGAGTTTCATGCTAGAATAGTATCATTACAGAGTATTAATGGGTCATATATTACTCTTATTCCTAAGAATAATTCTCCAGAAATTGTTAATGATTTCAGGCCAATCTCACTCACAAATACATGTCTTAAATTCCTTACAAAATTGATTGCCAACAGGATGCAGAACATTATCTGCAACACTATCCATGACAATAAATATGGCTTCATCAAAGGGAGAACAATTCAAGATTGTCTTGCTTGGTCTTTTGAATTTCTGTTTCAATGTCAGCAATCAAGAAAGAAAGTTGTGGTGCTCAAAATTGATTTTTAAAAAACATTTGACACTTTCGATCATGAAGCCATCATTAAAATTCTGAGAGCTAAAGGTTTCCCTGAGTTATTTATTGTTTGGGTAAAGGAAATTCTTTCCTCTGGATCTTCTTCTATCCTCTTAAATGGGATCCCTGGGAAATCTTTTGCTTGTAAAAGAGGGGTTAGACAAGGTGATCCTCTCTCTCCACTTTTATTTGTTGAGGGTGCTGATCTATTGCAAAGCTTGGTGAATAAGGCATACAGAAATGGTCTGTTATCTTCACCAATTTCTGTGAGGAAATATTTCCCTATTATTCAATATGCTGATGATACATTAGTGGTTATGCCTGCTTGCAAGAAAGATTTATTGGTTCTTAAGGAGATACTCAATATTTATGCAAGTTTTACTGGTTTAAAGATTAACTTTCACAAATCTTCCATGGTTCCCATTAATATTAATGATGATGAAGCTACTGAGTTGGCTCAAGTGTTTGAATGTCAAATGGGAGCCATGCCTTTTACCTATCTTGGTCTTCCAATGGGTACTACAAGACCAAGTATAAAAGATTTCTCTCCTTTAATTGATAGAGTGGAAAGGAGATTAACTGCTACAGCCTCCTTTTTATCATATGGTGACAGATTGGTCCTGGTTAATTCAGTCATCTCCTCCTTGGCAACTTATTACATGCTATCTTTAGTCATCCCATCTGGAGTTATTAAGGTGATTGATAGAGCAAGAAGGCACTTCTTGTGGAGTAAAAAGGGAAAGATAGAGCAAATTCTCTTGCTGCTTGGCCAATGGTCTGTAGGCCAAAGAATAAGGGGGGATTAGGAATTATTAACTTACAAACTCATAACTCAGCCTTATTGCTCAAGCATCTTCATAAGTTCTATAATCAGGAATCTATACCCTGGATACAGTTAATTACATATGCTTATTATCATAATGTTGTCCCCCATGTTGTCATTTCTTCAGGCTCCTTCTGGTGGAAAGGAGTGTTTAGCTTATCTGATGACTACAGGAAAGCAAGTACATGTAAAATTGGTAATGGAATCACTGCTTTATTCTGGGAAGATACTTGGCACAATATGATTATGAGTCAGCAATTCCCTAGAATTTTTTCTTTTGCTAAAGATAAGCTGCAGTCAGTCAGGAATTTCATGATATTAGATGAAGGGCTTCAAAAAAATTCATTGCCCTTGTCATCCTTAGCTCATTAGGAGTACTTAGATCTCTGTTCTTGTCAGACCCCGGACCCAGAGATATACATACTGTTATGTGCTCCTAGCAATGGACTCACAAGGGCTTCAGGGTTACCAGCCCCGGCCGCAACAAACAACGGCAGGCAGACCGGATTCATCGGCACGTAGTCCGGATCCCCGGTCTACTACTCCTTGTGTCCATGCTAGTCATAACCAGATATGGATACCCAAGCGTCCACGAGTCGGATGAAACTGAAGGAACGGGACCAAAGCTATACAGAGCTGCTATGTGTCTAGAAAGTGCAACAACAATCGAGGGTTACTGGGGTTACCTCGCCCCAGGCCGATCAAATCGACAGGCGGGCTCGGACATGGATCATCGGCTCCACAACCCCTCGACTGCGACAACTATGCAGGCATAGCCAAAACTGTATAACAATGAGCTCGAAACCAACAACCGATCAAAGCAGTACTCTAAACATGAAGCTTTATTAAGCAAGTAATACTAGAGTATAGCTTACAAACAGAGGTCACACGACCCAACATTACATCAGGCAACGGAAAGCAAATTATGTTGCTATTCAACAAGAACCAAAAAGGCCTAAGAGGTCGCAACATAAGGAGACGTCCCAGCCCATAGATTCCAGGCTGCTACCTGGGAAACCCCAAACTATCCGTCGATGTCCACGTTGAAACACCACCGAAGGTATGGAACTCCACCTGAACCAAATTGAAGCAAACATGAGTACGGGAGGTACTCAACAAGACTTAACTAACCTATTATATATCTGCTTGTTCATAAAGGGTTTATGAAGGTTGTTTTGCGTAAAGCCAACTTTGTTTCGAATAGAGGGAGATAGAGAAGTTTTTCACGAATCTTTTAAAAGAATACCCTGTCACGGGTATTGCCTTCAGAACCTTCGAAGCATCATCTTCAGCACCGATAACTGGAACCACCTCTTAAAACTAAACATTCATTGCCAACATCTTTTACGTCATGTTCAAGTTATCTATGATCTCAGGATCCGTCACCAAGTTGTCCTTAACCGCGGACACGGCTTTTCGAAAAGATTTAAACCCTGCAGGGGTGTACAACTTTACCCACACGTATCAACCGACTCTTAATGCCAAGCTATTGGCACAATTCCGACGATGTGCCGGCAGAGGGTGGCTGACCACGATCTTTCCCTTGCTTCGCCTATTCCATGAGTCGCTCCGAGTAGAGATGGACCGCCAATAGGGAGTGGCCATCTCCTGCCGGGTCTCTATTGTTGTGCGCATTGCTCGACGGTTACCTACCCGCAGAGCGCCGATACACCACCACGTCCTAGTTTTGAAAACATTTTAATATCCCCAGCAAATCCAAATGGAACGCCCGAACTAGGCAACTCATGGAACAAACTAGACAAGTTGAAACCGAGGGGAATCCAATCCCCGTGTGGTTGCACGATCAGTCTTGGCTTCAAAGGCGAGAACTCGCTCCTAGGGGCATGAACGAGGCAAATCACCACATCCCATGTGGCAACTCATCCGAGCCTTTTATCATATTAACCACACATCTCGAACCTTACCACGTCATCCTGTCATACTAGATTCATTTCGTAACTCTGATTCATCAACCGGATGGAGCAGAGATAAACAGACATGTATGACTAAGCATTGCATATTTGAGGCTGTGGCGATACACACAAGCAAATCCTATGTCTGCTAGGAGCATTGAATCATGATATCTGGTTTATGCAACTAAATAGGATAACTCTATCTACTGACTCAAGATAATTTGTAAAAGCATGCATCGTACGAGAAGGAAAACACTTCGAAAACATATATGGGCAGATAAGAGGTTATGCTTGCCTTGCTTCAAGAAAACCAGAGAAAGCTTCAAGGAATAAGTGCTTGACTTGGTTGTTTAGACCAAGTATTCGGCAACAGAGGGTGCGAACTTCACTCCGGATTCGCGTTCTACCGATAAGAGTGAACACCGGAAAGAAAGAGAACAACACTCAAAACAGGCATCGATGCAATGCTCAATATGTATGCATTAACATTTGAATGCATTAGAGATAAGCCCTAAACATGGTTCATGGGTTGCTAGGGTTCATATGTTAAGAAAACAGTTTTTGTGAAATTAGTCCCGAAGTGGACCTCGGAGGCCGATTCGGGCAAAACCTAGATGTGCGACAAGTTAAAGTGCTCAAATAGGGTTGAAAACACCATAAATAGGTTGCATTTGAAATTCTAAGCATTTTGACATATAACTTGCAATTTTATAATTTTCTTGAATAAAAACTTATTTTCTTTATTTTACATGATTTAAATAATACTCAAAATTCAACTTTGTCAAAAATGTGTGCAAATGATATAAACACGTAGAGTACATTTTTCTGAACAAAATGGTATGTTGAACATATTTTTCTGAGTAGCCAACTAAAAGATATTGCATATCCAATTTTATTAAATTTTCTGTAATTTAAATTACAAGTGGGGTCCACGTGTCAGTTCCAATTTCATTTAACAGAAAAAAACAGAAAAACTAGGCAGTGACGCGTGCATGACGTCGCTGTGACATCATCTGTGCCCAAAATCTCTCTGCTCCGATGCAATCCGTTGATTTGGATCTCGATTCTCGAATTCGTCTACACCATGAGGAAGAGGGGGACGCGGGAGGCCTAGGGGTGGTCTCGGATGGCCGGGAGATCGCCGGAGAGCTCGCCGGCGAGCTCGAGTGGCGGCGGCGGACCGCGGCTCCGGCGACAGGGAGCTACAGGGGGAGAGGGAGTGAGGCGAGGGCATCAGCGCGTTCGTGTGCTCACCGTGGGCCTGATGGCGGAGTCAGGGAGGCGAGTGGGGGCGTCAAACGCCGGCGGCGAGCGGAAATCCGGCGGTGGCCGTGCCGGGTTCCGGCGAGAAAATTGGGACGCTCCCGGGGCTCCTCGGGGCCGCACAAGCTCGAGGAGGGGGAGGGGAAGATGGCGGTGTCGAGCAGATGCTCGGGGAGGGCCGGGGCAGGCCGCAACGCCGGCGGGGAGCGGCGGACAGCGGCGGTTAGGGTTCAGTTCGGGTTTGGGGTTCCTGTTCGTACAGAGGAACAGAGATGAGAGGAGGCTTCGATGTGGGGAGGAGGAGAGGGAAACAGACACTTCTCCCTAGCCCTTATCCTCGAGGAGGACCAAGCAGGAGGTGGCGGGGAAGGCGTCGGGGACCTTCTGTCCATTGGCGCAAGGAGGAAGACGACAAGAACAGTTTTTCTGGAAAACCCCCTGCCCTCCTGGAAATAACAAAATGGCCCCTGCCCTTTTTTAAAAAAGCACACTAAAAACAGACTTGAGGGCTTTTCTGCAAAGAACAAAAATTGGTAAAAATTATTTTTGGGATCCTTGTTAAATTTACAACCTCAACATATTTTTGTTTTGCAAAAATTGCACCATTTTAAACCATCATTTTAATGTGGCACTTTTTAAGTGATTTTTATAAACTCCGTTATTAAATTTTAGTGCACCTGTTTTAAATACCACTAGGGTTTAAAATGCATGCATGACATGCCATGAGCACCAACACAAACACACAAACCACTTTATTACAAAAAGGTGGATGTTACAAGTCTACCCCCCTTACAAGAATCTCGTCCCGAGATTCCTAGGTTTTAGCAAAGAAGGACGGGTACTCAGATCGTAAACGATCTTCTCGTTCCCAGGTTGCTTCAGCTTCAGAATGATGAGACCACTGAACCTTGAGGTACTTGATGCTTCGGCATCGAATCTTTCGTTCAGCTGCCTCGAGGATACGGACAGGACATTCTCGGTAGGTCAGATTATCCTTGAGATCAATGGTTTCATGATCAACACCACGGTTGGAATCTTTAAAGCAACGATGAAGTTGTGAGACATGGAATGTAGCATGAACCCGTGGGAACGTTGAAGGTAGGTGGAGACGATAAGCAAAATTCCCACTTTTTGCAAGAACAGGGAAAGGACCAACATAGCGAGGCGGTAATTTTCCCTTCATGACATCACGATGAACACCTTTAAAAGGTATGACTCGAAGGTAGGCTTGTCCGCCGATATCATAACGAATATCTTGTTGACGGTCACCATAACTCTTCTGGCGAGACTGAGCAGCTTTCAGATGTTCACGGATGGTACGAACTGTTTCTTCAGTCTCATTGATCAGATTCTTCGGTCCAAAGAACTGTCTTTCACCGGTTTCTGACCAATTTAACGGAATTGAACAGCTTCTGTTGTAGAGAACTTCAAACGGAGCTTTGGCTAAGATAACTTGGAAGCAGTTGTTGTAAACGAACTCGGCAGATGGAAGACATTTCTCCCAATCATTACCGAAGGATACAACACAAGCTCGAAGCATGTCTTCAAGTGTTTGATTCAGACTCCCGAGGTGATCATTACGGGATGATTGATAGATTATGGTGAAATGTATACGACTTCCCATAGCTTGCTTGAAACTTGCCCAGCCTTTTGAAGTAAACAGATTTCCATGATCAAAATGAATCTTCTTAGGAACACCATGAAGAGGTATTATCTGAGAGACATACAAATCTGCCAGCTGTTTAGCATTAACGCCCTGGTGGATAGGAATGAAATGGGCAACCTTTGACAGACGATCAATCACTACCCAGATAGTGTTGTGTCCCTGATCATTTCTTGGAAAACCAACAATGAAAGTCATCTCCACTTCATCCCACTTCCAAACAGGAATAGGGGTGGGGTAGAGAGTAGCAACTGGTCTTTGATGTTCAGCTTTAGCATGACGACAAACGTCGCATTCAGCCACAAATTGAGCGATATCTCGCTTCATCTTGGTCCACCAGAACCTTTGATGTAGATCACGGTACATTTTGGTGCTACCAGGATGAGCAGAGAGAAGTGACTCATGAGCTTCACGGAGGATCAGTTGTTTCAGACTCCGTTTCTTCGGCACAACAAGACGTTCACCAAAATAAACGGTACCTTGATCATCAACAGAGAAACATGTAGGAATTCCACGAGAAATCTTTCTCTTGACTAAGGTAATGCTTAGATCCCGCTTTTGGGCATCTTTGATTTGATGTTCAAAGGATGGTTTCACTTCTGGATTAACCAGATAACCAGAGGGAACAACCTCAAGATTAAGCTTGGAGAACTCTTTGTGGAGAGAAGGTTGATCTTGCTGTATCATCAAACTGTTATAGTAAGACTTCTGGATTGTCGTGTCAGCCACGGCTTTACCTTTATCAGTTTGACATTTGACCTCCACATTGAGTTCTTTGACTAGTTCCAACCATCTCTTTTGTCTGAGACTTAGATCTGGTTGGGTGAAAAGATATCTGAAGCTCTGCTGGAGGAAGTAGAACTCACAGTGATTTCCTAGCAGATGATGACGCCATTTTTTTAAGGCATACACAACAGCTGCTAACTCAAGAGCATGAGTTGGATAATTAAGTTCATGTGGTTTCAGTTGTCGAGAAGCATAAGAAACCACACGACCATCTTGCAATAGACCGCAATCGATACCTTGACGAGAGGCATCAATGAAGATGACGAAGTACTTGCGCGTGTCCGGAAGGACAAGCATAGGAGCATTAGTCAGCTTGGTTTTCAACAACCGGAAACTCTCTTCTGCCATTCTTGACCATACAAACTGTTTATCTTTCTTAAGAAGATCAGTCATGGGCTTGGCAGCTTTGGAGAAACCTTCAATAGAGCAGTGATAACAACCGATAAGTTCGAGGAAGTTTCGAACCTCTTTGATGGATTTAGGTGACTCCTAGTCCAATATGGCTTGAACTTTACTAGGGAGAACTGCAACTCCTTCAGAAGATAGGACATAGCCTAGGAATATGAGCTCTTTCAACCAGAACTCACATCTGGAGAATTTGGCATAGAGATGATGCTCACGAAGCTTTGTCAAAGCTAGCCGAAGATGTTCAACATGTTCTTCTTCGGACTTGGAGTAGATTATAACATCGTCGAGGTAAACCACAACAAACTTGTCAATATACTCCATGAAAATGGATTTCGTAAGCCCCATCAACATGGTTGGTGCATTGGAGAGTTCGGGAAACACAAAAGTGTACTCGTAAAGACCATAACGAGTTTTGACAACCGTTTTAGAAACATTCCCGGACTTAGTCTGAAGTTGATGATAACCCAGACTTAAGTGTATCTTAGAGAAAACAACAGCACCAATCAGACGGTCAAACAAAACATTTGTGCGAGGAAGAGAACACTTGTGCTTTATTGCCACATCATTGAACGGACAATATTCACTGACCAGCTGGGGAACTGTGGTATCCTTCTTCATGACGAAGAGTGTAGGAAACCCACAAGAAGATGTGTTGGCATGAGGGAAACCTTTCCCTTCTGACTCCTCTATTTGCTTCTTCAACTCAACCAACTCTTCCAGAGACATATGGTATGGTCTTTCAGAAGTAGGAGCCACTGCAGGAATTGGTTCAGCAACCAATTCCACTGAATAGTCATGATACATACCAGGAAGCTCTTCCGGGAAGACATCCGGAAACTTACACACCACTGGTACCTCATGAATCTCGAGAGATGGTTGAACTTCGACTGCATTGAGCTGAGGACGTGGCTGTGGTTGAACTGTCCCACAAGGAAACAACAACCGAGTGGTCTGACCGTAAGGATGAATCAAGGTAACAGACTTGGCTGCACAGTCAATCATGGCATGATGTGTTGACAACCAGTCCATGCCCAGTATGACATTGATATTAGTTTGGTCCATGATGACAAGTGTAGAAAGAAACACCAAACCTCCAATTTCAATTGGGACACCAGGGCAACACTGATTAGTCCAGTAGAAGGACCCTGGGGTGGAAATTATCAACGGAGGAACCATACTCGCAAGAGGTATGTCATGCAACACCACAAACGCTCTTGATACACATGAGTGTGACGCTCCGGAATCAAACAGAACTGATGCTGGAGCTAAATTGACATGAAGCATTCCCAACACGACATCAGGTCTTTCTGAGCTTCTTCAATCAGAACATGGTTCAAACGACCACGGTTAACAACACGTGTAGGAACGGACTGTAGTGCAGAAGGTGTCCTCTGGGGACATTTGTTGGAGTAATGGCCAAGTTCATCACATACATGACATGTCACCAGCCGTTTCTTACCACCAACAACTCTGGATTGCCCACCAAGGTGACCTTGTTGAGCAACTGATGGATATGGAATGGCATTGTATGGAACAAACACACGACGCTTCTTGGAACCAGAAGAAGACGCACGTGACTCTCCAGAAATCTGCTTCAAAGAAATTTCCATTTCCTTTTTGCTACGCTCCAAGGTAAGAGCATGATTATAAAGGTCCTGGAAGGTTGGGAACTTGAAGAACAATAGCTCATAGCGAACTCCGGAATCCAGACCTTTGCGGAACAACTCTTGCTTATCCGCATCATATGCAACATCTCGGTGTGCATAACGAGCCAAACGGGTGAATTCACGCCCGAAATTTTCAACATCCATCTGTCCCTGGGTCAGATCCAAGAACTCTTTTCTTTTGGAGTCCATAACTGCCTCAGGAACATGGGCAGCACGGAACTCTTTACGGAACTCCTCCCAAGTAACCTTATGTCCCGGCGATTGCAACGCCAAGAAACCTTCCCACCATGAACCAGCTTCACCCTCTAGCTGATAGGCGGCGAAGTTCACACGGTCACTTTCTGGAACATGGAGAGCGTTAAATTTGCGCTCGATGGTACGAAGCCAATCATCAGCATCGATGGGTTCCTTAAGACTGCTGAAAGATGGAAGCTTAGCATGAACTAAATCCCCAAATGTAACGCATTCGTTGTGATGACGTTCAGTGTTTTGCGCCACATGCTCAAGGAGATGTTCATTTCTCAGGCGGTTAGTCTCGATATCCTGAAGAACTTGCGTCATTAAGGAAGATGACGACTCTCCCTCGATATGACCACTTTCAACGGAATCTTGAATACTCCCGGACATCCTGAGTACAAAGAAACGGAACCATGAGAAACACTCCCATGGAAAGAATGCAACAGAAAGATTCATGAATTGATATGGATCAATTGAAGTCAAAAGATATCAACGATTTAGACCAAAGGAGGTAACTTGGAAATTCTGAGAACATTAGCAACCTGACACGGAGTACTAGGAAAAACACCCAACGATTTTGCTCCTAACTTTGAAGTTAACAGGTGAGAGGTAAAACATTTGAAATCAAATGAGATACGGTGACTCAGAGTTAGAGCGATACCAGGTAAGGAGTAAAAAGAATCCTAAGAAGGTTTTCATAACTCATTTGTCATTTCGAAAATAGTTTTCACAAACTCTAGACTCAACATCGACCAATAGCAAGGGTTTTCCTACAGGCAGTCCGGCTCTGATACCAACTCTTGTCAGACCCCGGACCCAGAGATATACATACTGTTATGTGCTCCTAGCAATGGACTCACAAGGGCTTCAGGGTTACCAGCCTCGGCCGCAACAAACAACGGCAGGCAGACCGGATTCATCGGCACGTAGTCCGGATCCCCGGTCTACTACTCCTTGTGTCCATGCTAGTCATAACCAGATATGGATACCCAAGCGTCCACGAGTCGGATGAAACTGAAGGAACGGGACCAAAGCTATACAGAGCTGCTATGTGTCCAGAAAGTGCAACAACAATCGAGGGTTACTGGGGTTACCTCGCCCCAGGCCGATCAAATCGACAGGCGGGCTCGGACATGGATCATCGGCTCCACAACCCCTCGACTACGACAACTATGCAGGCATAGCCAAAACTGTATAACAATGAGCTCGAAACCAACAACCGATCAAAGCAGTACTCTAAACATGAAGCTTTATTAAGCAAGTAATACTAGAGTATAGCTTACAAACAGAGGTCACAGGACCCAACATTACATCAGACAACGGAAAGCAAATTATGTTGCTATTCAACAAGAACCAAAAAGGCCTAAGAGGCCGCAACATAAGGCGACGTCCCAGCCCATAGATTCCAGGCTGCTACCTGGGAAACCCCAAACTATCCGTCGATGTCCACGTTGAAACACCACCGAAGGTATGGAACTCCACCTGAACCAAATTGAAGCAAACATGAGTACGGGAGGTACTCAACAAGACTTAACTAACCTATTATATATCTGCTTGTTCATAAAGGGTTTATGAAGGTTGTTTTGCGTAAAGCCAACTTTGTTTCGAATAGAGGGAGATAGAGAAGTTTTTCACGAATCTTTTAAAAGAATACCCTGTCACGGGTATTGCCTTCAGAACCTTCGAAGCATCATCTTCAGCACCGATAACTGGAACCACCTCTTAAAACTAAACATTCATTGCCAACATCTTTTACGTCATGTTCAAGTTATCTATGATCTCAGGATCCGTCACCAAGTTGTCCTTAACCGCGGACACGACTTTTCGAAAAGATTTAAACCTTGCAGGGGTGTACAACTTTACCCACACGTATCAACCGGCTCTTAATGCCAAGCTATTGGCACAATTCCGACGATGTGCCGGCAGAGGGTGGCTGACCACGATCTTTCCCTTGCTTCGCCTATTCCATGAGTCGCTCCGAGTAGAGATGGACCGCCAATAGGGAGTGGCCATCTCCTGCCGGGTCTCTATCGTTGTGCGCAATGCTCGACGGTTACCTACCCGCAGAGCGCCGATACACCACCACGTCCTAGTTTTGAAAACATTTTAATATCCCCAGCAAATCCAAATGGAACGCCCGAACTAGGCAACTCATGGAACAAACTAGACAAGTTGAAACCGAGGGGAATCCAATTCCCGTGTGGTTGCACGATCAGTCTTGGCTTCAAAGGCGAGAACTCGCTCCTAGGGGCATGAACGAGGCAAATCACCACATCCCATGTGGCAACTCATCCGAGCCTTTTATCATATTAACCACACATCTCGAACCTTACCACGTCATCCTGTCATACTAGATTCATTTCGTAACTCTGATTCATCAACCGGATGGAGCAGAGATAAATAGACATGTATGACTAAGCATTGCATATTTGAGGCTGTGGCGATACACACAAACAAATCCTATGTCTGCTAGGAGCATTGAATCATGATATCTGGTTTATGCAACTAAATAGGATAACTCTATCTACTGACTCAAGATAATTTGTAAAACCATGCATCGTACGAGAAGGAAAACACTTCGAAAACATATATGGGCAGATAAGAGGTTATGCTTGCCTTGCTTCAAGAAAACCAGAGAAAGCTTCAAGGAATAAGTGCTTGACTTGGTTGTTTAGACCAAGTATTCGGCAACAGAGGGTGCGAACTTCACTCCGGATTCGCGTTCTACCGATAAGAGTGAACACCGGAAAGAAAGAGAACAACACTCAAAACAGGCATCGATGCAATGCTCAATATGTATGCATGAACATTTGAATGCATTAGAGATAAGCCCTAAACATGGTTCATGGGTTGCTAGGGTTCATATGTTAACCTAGATGTGCGACAAGTTAAAGTGCTCAAATAGGGTTGAAAACACCATAAATAGGTTGCATTTGAAATTCTAAGCATTTTGACATATAACTTGCAATTTTCTAATTTTCTTGAATAAAAACTTATTTTCTTTATTTTACATGATTTAAATAATACTCAAAATTCAACTTTGTCAAAAATGTGTGCAAATGATATAAACACGTAGAGTACATTTTTCTGAACAAAATGGTATGTTGAACATATTTTTCTGAGTAGCCAATTAAAAGATATTGCATATCCAATTTTATTAAATTTTCTGTAATTTAAATTACAAGTGGGGTCCACGTGTCAGTTCCAATTTCATTTAACAGAAAAAAACAGAAAAAACTAGGCAGTGACGCGTGCATGACGTCGCTGTGACATCATCTGTGCCCAAAATCTCTCTGCTCCGTTGCAATCCGTTGATTTGGAGCTCGATTCTCGAATTCGTCTACACCATGAGGAAGAGGGGGACGCGGGAGGCCTAGGGGTGGTCTCGGATGGCCGGGAGATCGCCGGAGAGCTCGCCGGCGAGCTCGAGCGGCGGCGGCGGACCGCGGCTCCGGCGACAGGGAGCTACAGGGGGAGAGGGAGTGAGGCGAGGGCATCAGCGCGTTCGTGTGCTCACCGTGGGCCTGATGGCGGAGTCAGGGAGGCGAGTGGGGGCGTCAAACGCCGGCGGCGTGCGGAAATCCGGCGGTGGCCGTGCCGGGTTCTGGCGAGAAAATTGGGACGCTCTCGAGGCTCCTCGGGGCCGCACAAGCTCGAGGAGGGGGAGGGGAAGATGGCGGTGTCGAGGAGATGCTCGGGGAGGGCCGGGGCAGGCCGCAACGCCGGCGGGGAGCGGCGGACGGTGGCGGTTAGGGTTCAGTTCGGGTTTGGGGTTCCTGTTCGTACAGAGGAACAGAGATGAGAGGAGGCTTCGATGTGGGGAGGAGGAGAGGGAAACAGACACTTCTCCCTGGCCCTTATCCTCGAGGAGGACCAAGCAGGAGGTGGCGGGGAAGGCGTCGGGGACCTTCTGTCCATTGGCGCAAGGAGGAAGACGGCAAGAACAGTTTTTCTGGAAAACCCCCTGCCCTCCTGGAAATAACAAAATGGCCCCTGCCCTTTTTTAAAACAGCACACTAAAAACAGACTTGAGGGCTTTTCTGCAAAGAACAAAAATTGGTAAAAATTATTTTTGGGATCCTTGTTAAATTTACAACCTCAACATATTTTTGTTTTGCAAAAATTGCACCATTTTAAACCATCATTTTAATGTGGCACTTTTTAAGTGATTTTTATAAACTCCGTTATTAAATTTTAGTGCACCTGTTTTAAATACCACTAGGGTTTAAAATGCATGCATGACATGACATGAGCACCAACACAAACACACAAACCACTTTATTACAAAAAGGTGGATGTTACAGTTCTATAACTCAGCACATGTTTCTATCCATTCAGTAGAAGGATTTATGGACTAGCTCTATCTCAAAGAAGGCATTCTCACCTAGTTCCACTTACAAATTCAGCTTTGCACACATCCCTCCATACATTGTCTCGGGTTGGTTATGGAAAAGTAAATGCCAGTCCAAGCATAAGTTTTTTGCTTGGTTAATTCTTCATGACAAGATTAATACAAAAGATATGCTCATCAGGAGGAATTGGCATGTCTCTGATACACATGATTGTGTCCTTTGTGATGCTCATATTGTTGAGGATTGGAGACACCTATTATTCAATTGTCAATTCAGCACTAGAATTTGGAGTTTTTCGCAAATTCCATGGATTCCTGGGAACACTGCTGAAGCTCTTAAATTTGCCATGAAACAATTCTCAGGTCCTTGCTTTGTTGAGATTGGGATATTGTCTTGTTGGGGTATTTGGAAGCAAGGAAATGGTTGGATCTTCAATAATATTAAACCTACCTTTAGAGGTTGGAAAGCAATTTTCTTGCATGAGATCACCCTACTTAAGTATAGGGTGAAGAAGGCTACACTTCCTTTTTTGACATCATGGATTAACTCCATCTCCTAGACTTTTGTTCCTTTTTGTGCATATTGTAAATAACTTTATTTTTTTTAATAAAGAGGGGTTGTGGGGGTTTCCCCCACAGTAATGGTGTCAAAAAAAAATAGCAAGGCTGTCTACTTTAGAGGCAAGAACATCTATTTTACCAAGCTTTTCCTCAACAGATTTATTAAAAGCAGTTTGTGTGCTAATATATTCTTTAAGCATGTTTTCAAGATCAGAGGTAGATCTTTTATTACTATTGTAGGAGTTGCCATAATAATTACCATGAACATTATTAGGAGGATAAGGTTTATAATTGTTTCCACCAAAATTATTTCTATAAGCATTGTTGTTAAAATTATCATTTCTAATAAAGTTCACATCAACATGCTCTTATTGAGCAACCAAGGAGGCTAAAGGAACATTATTAGGATCAACTTGAGCTTTACCATTAACAAGCATAGACATAATAGCATCAAGCCTTTCAATTAAAGAGGAGGTCACCTCAACAGAATTTACCTTCTTACCTTGTGGAGCTCTCTTAGTGTGCCACTCTGAATAATTTATCATCATATCATCAAGAATCTTTGTTGCATTGCCCAAGGTGATGGACATAAAGGTACCTCCAGCAGCTGAATCCAATAGGTTCCTTGAGGAGAAATTCAGTCCTGCATAAAAAGTTTGTATAATCTTCCAAGTAGTCAGTCCAGGAGTGGGACAATTCTTCACCATAGTTTTCATTCTTTCCCAAGCTTTAGCAACAAGTTCATTATCAAATTGTTTAAAATTCATCATGTCACTTCTCAGGGATATAATCTTAGCATGAGGATAATATTTTCCAATGAAAGCATCTTTACACTTAGTCCATGAATCAATACTATTTCTAGGCAAAGATAGCAACCATTCTTTAGCCCTTCCTCTCAAAGAGAAAGGAAATAATTTCAGTTTAATAATATCTCCATCCACATCTTTATATTTTTGCATCTCACATAGTTCAACAAAATTATTAGGGTGGGTAGCAGCAGCATCAGTACTAATACCAGATTTTTTTTCTTTCATCACAAGATTTAATAAAGCAGGTTTAATCTCATAGAAAGCAGTAGTAGGAGCAGGTGGAGCAATAGGTGTGCAAATAAAATCATTGTTGTTTGTGCTAGTGAAGTCACACAACTTGGTATTCTCAGAGGAACTCATTTTAGCAGAATAAAAGCAAGCAAATAAATAACATCGATGAAGTAAACTATTTTTTTTGTGTTTTCAATAAAGAAAAGCAAAACAAGACAAAAATAAAACAAGACAATAAACAAAATAAAGAGGTTGAGAGTGAGAGACTCCCCTTGCCAGAAGACTTCTTCTCCCCGGCAACGGCGTCAGAAAAATCCTTGATGCACTTTGTTGGGAACCCAAAGAGGAGGGTGTGATGAGCACAATTGTAGGATTTTTCCCCTTAGTTAAGAACCAAGGTTATCAACACAGTAGGAGAAAGAGGACCTTCGGAAGGTTGATGCCACTACCGGTGGTGATGGCGCTTCACCGGTGTCAGCAACAACGTGGAACATGCACACAACACAACCAAAATACTTTGCCCCAACGGTACAGTGAGGTTATCAATCTCACCGGTCTTGCTGAAAACAAAGATTAGACGTATAGTGTGGAAAATGATGTATACTTGCAGTAAGTAAAGAAAACAGGAAATTGTTGTGGTTTGTTTAACAGTGTGGAAAATAGACCGGGGTTCATAGTTTCACTAGTGGTGTCTCTCCATAAAAGATAGCATGCTGGGTGAACAAATTACAGTTGGGCAATTGACAAATAGAGGTTGCACCGTAGTGCACAATATAACAATAAGATTCCTATGGTATTTAGTGTGGGCATTACAACAAGATACATAGACATACATTCATCTGCATCTATGACTAATAATCCACCCTCAGGTTATCATCTGAACCCCATTAGGTATTAAGTTGCAAGCAACAGATAACTGCATTAAACAAAGTGTGTAATGTAAGCAATGATTATGCACGCGGGCACTCTCACCTCTATTTTCTCCCTAATGGCAACAACACATCCCCCCTTCACGTTTCTGTCGCTCGAGCAAGGTGGTGAGGAGGCATGAACCCACTATCGAGCATAAATACTCCCTCTTGGAGTCACTAGCAACTACTTGGCCAGAGCAACCACTAGCAACGGAACGCATGCAAGATCACAAATAGCATATGCAAATAAAGACTATAATCAACTTGGCATAAGTTCAATATTCATCGGATCCCAGCAAACATAGCATATAGAATTACATAAGATCAATCTCGGTCATGATAGGCAGCACACGAGATCTAAACATGAAGGCATATGAGGATAAGACAACCATCTAGCTACAGCTACGAACCCGTAGTCCAAGGATGAACTACTCACACATCACTCCGGAGGCAGGCATGGTGATGGAGAGGCCTCCGGTGATGATCTCCTCTCCGGCAGGGTGCCGGAAACAGCTTCAGAACCCCCCCTGATCTAGGGTTGACGGTGACGGCGGCTACGGAACTTTTCGAGGATTTTTTTATCAGGTGTTTAGGGTTTTCCATCCGGGGGGCTTATATAGGCGAAAGGGAAAAGGCAGTGGAGCTCCAGGGGCCCCACACCAATAGGTTGCGCGGCCAGGGGGACCCGCGCCACCCTATGGTGTGGCCCCCCTGTTGCCCCTCTTCGACTCCTCTTCGGTGTTCTGGATGCTTCCGGGGAAAATAGGAATTTCGGGCTTTGTGGGGTCCAATTCCAAGAATGTTTGCAGAACAACTTTTCTGAAACCAAAAACAGCAGAAAACAGGGAACTGGCACTTGGCATCTTGTTAATAGGTTAGTCCCGGAAAACTTATAAAATGCTATAAATAAGGGAGAAAACAAGTAGCAATTGGCAAAATATGATCATGGAGCATCAGAAATTATAGTTATGTTGGAGACGTATCAGGGACCCCTGAGGCGGAGTAGGAACAGTCCCCAACGAGCGGGTGTAGAAGACCACACCTGGAGAAAGAGGCGAGTCCGGAGTAGCCACCTCCATACTCACACCCCCTGAATCTGCCGTGTCGTGGGATAATCACGGCAGACGTTACCGGGGGTAACTGATCTTGGGGCAAGACGACACAGGCGTTTGGGAGAGGGTTTAGCTCAGAGGAAAACATGATGGAACTCGATCTGGTAGCCGGCAATCAAGTCGCCGAGTATCCGATCTTAATATATTAACTCGATCTCTCGTATACACTGGATGCTCGATACCAAACGATATTGCTAGGGTTCTTAGATTTCTCTCAACTAGACCTAGGGGTCGGTTTATAAAGCACCCGTACCCCCTGGCTTACTCTCCAAGGCGCACCCTGAATCCTACCCGGACACCGCATACAAACTCTAACTTTCCTTTACCGTAACCCACAATCCGGGTTACGAGGCCTACAAACTTGGGCCTTCCAGAAGTTTCTTTATCCTTAGCCGGATCTTGCGCAGCGTCCTTTGGGCCGGGTTATGTCTTGGAGTTGGCCTACCGGGTTGGCATCCCTCCATCGGTAGTCCCTAGAATAGCTTGGGCTTCACGGATCCTTCCTTGAAGCGCTTGCTATTCCCTGAAAAAACATCAAATGCCCAAATGCATGAAGGTCGGGTTAAAACGCTTCGATAAACAGCTAGGCCCAACTCCACGGTGGCCATATAGTAACCCGGCTTCTCTCCAAACACCCGGCTTAGCTTTCCGGGTATAAGCCCTGATAAAAATATCAAGACCCTGCACTTTACTCGATAATTGATCTTAATATTATGAAGAATATCTCCTTCTTATTTCTGCCCAGATATCACGTTCAACACTTAAAGCACATTTCGCAAAACTCAAACAGATAGCCGTTACTCCGTAATCCCCGGCTCCCGCTCGTGGAACCAAACTTATCCACCCGAACCATTATAAATATGCTCGTAGGGGTAACCCTAACCCCAACGGCTCACTTCCCCGCATTCTTTTTCCTTTCTTCCTCCGTGCTCAAGCTCACCGAGCGCCACCACGGAAACCCCGCGCGCATCACCGGAGCCTATCGGCCGCCGGCTACGCTCCGCCACAGCGCGCTCGGCACCGCCGCCAAGATCCGGCGCCAAACCCCCGACCGGCCCGTCGGGAATCGCAAAGGGACACCAAGCTTGTGCTATTTGCCTCCGTCGAGCTTCACTTCGATCTCCTCCAGTAAGCCTCCCATACCCGTTAACTGGCCTCCGCAATTTCTTGATTTTCTTCAGATTAGATCTAGGTCAACCCGCCGGTCATTTTCCCGGTCATGCCGAATTAAGTTACCTGTACTCACTCTAGTTCATCCAATGGATTGGATACTCACTTTATTTTACTCCCCTACCGCCCACAGCTGCTAATTTTGCCACAAATCCAGAAATGGAATCTCTAGCCTGGGCTCGGGCCGCCCAATTTTTCCGCCCTCACCTCTATCATCCGGAAAATCTTCCCTTTTCCGATTCCCTTTATTCGTAATAGGTACCTGTGTAACCATCTATCACCCTCGAACATTCTTTCAATGCATAAGCCTCCATGATTTTTATAATGATGCTTGATACCCGGATAGCTTGAACCTTGCTCCACGGAATGACACCCGGATAGTATGTAACTTCCATATTGTCTCGATGCCACTCACCGATACTCGACCAATTTATGGTTTCCGAGTCTTATTCCTTGTATCCTTTTACCTTGTGCTTTGCAGGTCAATCACATGGCTCCCAAGAAGCAGGGAAAAACACCAGCCAAGGCCAAGACCACCAACTCCATATCCGCCAACTGGGCGCGATCTTCGGTCACCAAGGCCAAGTTAGAAGAACTGGCCGAGTTAGGGGTTCTAGCCCCTCAAAAGGAAATCCACTGGAGGGTGCCGGGCAACGAGACCCGGCCTACCCCGGCGAAGGATGAGGTAATATGTTTTGTGGAACACGTGACCCGGGGCTTCCGTCCTCAGGGTCACCCTTTCTTCCGTGATATTCTAAGCCATTATGGCCTTCGCATTTTTGACATAGGGCCTAATTCCGTATTAAATGTCTCCCACTTCATCGTTCTCTCCGAGTCATACTTGTGCACTCCGCCAAGTTTGGCTCTTTTTGTCGAGCTTTTCCAGTGCAAACCGTGCCGCGAAAGCGGTGACGGGGCACTTCTCGCTTGCGGCGGGGTTTCTATCCAGCGCCGCAAGAATTCTCTGATGCCACCCCTCACTCTCAACTCCCATGTCAAACACTGGCAACTCTCGTACTTCTATTGCCGAGACACCTCCCCACCCGGCCAAAAGAAACTGCCGGGTTACTCGGAGGGCCTTCTCGATATCTCCGAGTCTTTCAACGCCTTTGCCCCTGACTCGGACAGGGAGGCCATCCGGCCTTTACTAGCCAAAATCTTCGTTCTGTCGGCCCAAGGTCTCGTTGGGCTTAACCTGGTGAAAACTTGGGTCGATTTCTGGATCCAACCCAACTCCATCCGCGCTAAGTTAATTTGCGAGTATTCAGGGCACGCTACGGACTCGCTCCGGTACTCCACCCACAGCTTTGCAGCCGGAGATACCAACAAAACTATCAAGAGCTTCTTGACAGAGAAACTGGAGGTAATCCGGAACATAGCCGGGTTAGAACCCTTCACTCGTGAGAACCCAGCCCCCAAGGTAAAAACTCGGCATCCATACTCTTGCTTTCACACCTTCCACTCGATATGACTAATAACCCTTATTCTTATACCTTCTTCCCAGGCTGAGGATCCCTTTTGGAAGATTGAAACTCCTCCTAACTCCGAAAATCCAGAGGAGCAAGAGGATGACATTAACTCGGATGAAGGTACGTTTCGAACTTCACTTAATTCCCTTGAGTTCATCGTGTCTCGTTCTTCATTTTCCAACTATGACCTTGATAACTTCCAGAGCCAGAGGACAAGGACGAAGAAGAAGAGACTGACGGCAAAGTAGAATCCGCCAGTGATGAGGAGGAAGTGGAGCCGACAGTCAAAGTCGGATCTAAGAGGAAACCCCGAGGGGTCGTCCTCAAGGTTTCATATCGCCTCCTTGCATTCAATCCGTATTCCTTTGATGATATACATGAGCTAACTTGACGTTATCCCACTGGCCATATTTGAAGGAGTCGCCCATGACCAAGCGCAGAGCGACTCGAAATTACCCGGGTGATGATGCTCTTAACCCGGGTATTTCATTGTCTCCGACTCGGCGCGCTGGTATTTACCTTATCCTTTATCGGACGAAACAATCTTCCGGAACCATTCCCTTACGAAATCTTGCTTGATGCTTTTCAGTTTCGCCCGGGTCTAGCAGCGAATTCCCTTCGGACTTTGCGGTGAATACCGGGTAAAATTCCTTTCCTGGCGTTCTATCACATTTTCATCACCCTTTCCTGATTGCACACTAACTGCTCACTCATACTATCTATAGGGCCACAGTCGTTGTTAGCGACCAAGAGGATACGAAGACCGATGACCCGGGTAAGGGGAACCCGGCTGATAAGACAACAGCCGCGTCTTGCGGCGAAGGACAAGCGTCACCAATAAACCCGGCCAGACAAGAAGCCGAGTATCCGATAGCCTCTCATGCAAGCAAGAAGGAAAAAACTGCAACTTCGGGTGCGGGAGAGGGAGCATCAGATTCCGACATTCAAATGACCCGGATGCCGCCTTCTGCTAAGAAGAAAACTCCTTCTCCGAGGTTCCAAGGCCCCGGGTCCTCTAATACGGGTAATGGTACCTTTGATGAACTGATGAGCGCTCTCCTCACTATGAAGACCTCAGAGAGCAATATTCTGGAGCGCATGGCCGCCGAGCACCAGGTAACAACACTTGATATCTCACAGTATACACTTAGTCCCCAAGTTCCGAGCATAACTTTGTTGAAGTTATGCTTGGTACTTTATACAATAGTCGGCTTGCCATGATACCCGACTGATACTTGTGCTCCTTGTTCTTTGCAGGCACAGATGACCCGGTCTGACGAAGTTTTACTCAAGACCGAACAACTTCTTCTTGCGGAGGTGAAGCGTAGAGAAGCCCTTGAGGCTGACGTGGAAACCTTGAAGAAGGATGTTTCTAAATACAAGAAGAAGTGCACTACTGCTCAAACCGCACTGAAGAAATTATCGGACCAGGTTACCGATACCTATCGCATCTTGCTTAGTAAGTTTTTGCTGCCGACTGACTTCATGCCTTTACTTTATTACATGATACTCGGGATTACTGATACGTCCTTCCTTTGTTTCAACTGCCGGTGCCAACCTTGCGGCCCCAGAGGAGGATGCCATTGCAAAGGCTAGAACCTTAAAGACTGTGCTCCGGACTTTCTTTGCCGGCACGAAGTTTATACTGGATGCCGTGAAGTGGCCTACTGAGGTATATCCGGGCGAAGAAAATCTCATCCAAGCCTGCTCCATGGTGCCTGCCTGGATTGAAATCTGGAAACGCTCGGCATGCCGGATTGGTATGACCCGGGCCTTTACCCTGGCTAAGGCTTATTTTCCGAAGCTTGATCCGGCAAAGGTAATATCCGGGTTTCCAGAATTCAAGGCAGATGGTTCCAAGTTTGCACCCAAGGACTTCAAGGCCATAGAGTCCGCAGTGCGTCACTCGGCCACCACTTTGGCCGATAGTATGGATCTGAACACAATTATGAGCGCATACGATGCTGAAGGCAAAATCGTTACAGAGGACGCACCCCCGCCCTTTGATATTTTGGAGAAATGGGCTGCTGACTCGGCCAGGAAGAGGGAAGAAACTGCAAAGAGAGAGGCCGAGTTAGGATCAGGGCCAACCACCTCTACACCAGCTGTTCTTCCGCCTGTCCGTCCTGCCTCGAAGAATCCGGGTGATGATGCCGGTAGAGCCAAAGAGCAAGTCCAGGAGAAAGACCCGGAGGCCAAGGGCAAAGATGTGGACCCTACTCAGGACGCCGAATAGGCAGATGCCATCGAAATACTTTGATCATCTGATGCTTTTATTCGAAACAAGTATTCTTTTGACGGTGCGCCTGTGCACCCTTGATACTGGTGTCGCAACTTGTAACGCACTTTAATTCTGTGATGCACTTCGCGCCTTTCTAGGCTTTTTGATGAACTTGATACTTGTCTATCTTATTCTTGATAATCCAACTTTCTTTTCATTTCTTTTTATTCCCCTCTTTATTTCCGAGTATCGTGAGTTTTGACAGGTGGACTTTTCTTTAAGTCCCCAAGTCCTTACGACTCGGACATTGGGGTCTTTCGAGCTTAGCAACGAAATAACTTGATCCTGTTTCGAAACCCACAGTCCCCAAGGCCCGACTATCCGAGTCTGTGGTGTGTGGTCTTTTCGAAGAGAACAAAATTGTTGTTGCTAAGCCGAAACCCGGAATTGTTTCATACAGATAATGAAGTTATGCTTGATAAATGTTGAGTTTCCAGCTATTAGCCTTGTACTCTGCATAACTTGTGGTTTAGATGACCCTTTTGACTATCTTGTACTGTAAGCCGGCTTTCGCGTGGATACCATGTTGTTACATCTATACGAAAACAGGGTCAGACAAGTCCCATTGGGCTTCATGGCTGATTGTAATCGTAAGCGAGCAAATCATGCCACTTTAGTGCGAGTCACATCGATCTTAAGTAAGAAAAGTCAAGAAAATTTGGCTCCTCTGTCCGGTTATAAGATTGCAGCCGTACTCGTTTGCGAGTAATCGGCCCTTATAACTCATAGGCATCAAGGCCGGGTCTTTGGGTTTGTGGCCGTGCTATTTAAGCAATCAGCCCCCGAGACCTATATATATTCAACATACTTAATGATACTGATGTATTGGTAGCAGTGGATACTACTAACCTGTAACTGAAGTAAAGATCGTAACAAAATAGGACTTGATAACCATCTCTTTATTGATACGAGAAAGTTTGGATCAGCAGGCCGCCTCATTAAAAACCTTCCAGTCCCCTTAGGTACCCTGGGTAGGAAAAGAGCGCGTCTGAAACCTGCTGCCCGTTACATTGTTTAGTTCTTCTTGGGAACCGGTCCCGGGCTGACGTGACCGATACACATTCTCCATTTGCTGGACTTTTTCATGATGAGTACCAGGTTTACTAGCCAACCCGGGTGAGGTGTTTCCATAACGCGGCTGGTTGTGAGCGGCCATGCAACTTCTTCTCCTATGGCAGATTGTTTAGGGGAATCATCCTTGATAAAAGCCACCATCTTAGCATCTTGTGCTGCCTTGGACTTTGTTCTTTCGCCTTCGGTACTCGGCCTTTTTGATGTGGTTCTGTCCTCCGGGTCTGCTTGAGACCGGTAATGCTTGAGTTCCTCTTTTCTACAGGCTTGCTCGGCCATTGCTGCGTCTCCTTCATCGCATTCAGCTGCTATATCTCGATTTCCATGTATGGTAATGGTCTTCTTAGGACCCGGGATTTTTAGCTGTAGATACACGTAACACGGCCTAGCCATGAATTTGGCATAAGCCGGCCTTCCGAATAACGCGTGATAAGGACTGCGCAATTTGACCACCTCAAAAGTGAGCCACTCAACTCGATAGTTATCCTTTGATTCCCCAAAAGCTACCTCCAATGCGATTTTTCCCTCGGGGCACGCTGAATGACCCGGCACTATCCCATGAAAAATTGTTGAGCTTTTTTGTATCTGAGACTCCTTGAGGCCCATGCGTAAGAAGGTTTCCCAATACAGTATATTGATGCTACTTCCACCGTCCATCAAAACCTTTTTCAGCTCATACCCATTGACCTGCAGTGCGACTACTAATGCTAAGACTCCCGGGTGTTCTACTCTTTCCGGGTGGTCCCTTCTGCTCCATGTTACATCTTGTTCTGACCATCTCAGGTATCTCGGGACAGCCGGAGAAACTGAATTGACCGCTTGCTTCAGTATCTTTTTGTCCTTGTTAGAACCTCCTGTGGTATGCACGTGATATTGACCCAACTGTTTGGGGTTGGCCTGGAAACCTCCTGCTCCCCCTTGGTTATTACCTTGATTTCCAGCTGCCGGGTTATCGGCTGGGGGTGGGCCGTTGCCCAGGTTTCCACCTGGACCCGGTCCTCCTCCCCGTCCTGCACCTCGCATAGCTCTGTTCACTTCCTCATTCTTCCATCTCTGTAGGTCGGCGCACTGCTCCAAGGAGTGGTTAGCTGGCCTACCGTTCCTGCTGTGCTTCGGGCATGCCATTCTGAATATGTCCCAATTATTACTCGGCCTTGGTGGCCCTTGATAGTTTCCTCCATTGTGATTTCCAGCATTGAAATTTCCTTCTTCCCTGGGTCTGGAAGATCCAGCTTCAGTATTGGCGACAAACTCGGAGCCTCCTTCAAACGGACGCTTGTTCTGGCTGTTGTTACCCGGCGCTGATCCGTTGCCGGTTCTTCCGTTATTACTTGTGTTTGCTTTTTCTTTTTTATCATCAGTTTCCTCTTCCGTAGTGTACGTTGCGGCATGTTTGTTTCATGCATCCATCAATTCTCCCATTGTAACCTCCGAAGCATCCCGACTAGATTTCATGCGAGTTAACTTTTGTACTAAAGGTGTGTACTTGCAGGTCTTTGCCATAGCTTGCAGCGCATCCTTGGGCTGAATATCCGTAGATGAATGAAGAATTTCCATAACCCGGCGCACCCAACTGCGCGCCGATTCTCCCTTCTTCTGAACACATCGCTCTAGGTCATCAATAGTGAATAACTTTCTACACGTCCCGTGAAAGTGCTTGATAAACGCAGTTTTCAATTCTTCCCATGACTTAATAGATCCTTCCGGTAGACTGGCGAACCATAACTTTGCTGCTCCCTCTGACATCATTAGATACATGAATTTGGCTTGAAGATTCTCGGACGCATTGCGAATCGACATGGCCATCTCATAGCTGCTCAACCATGTTTCCGGATCCATAGTCGGCTCATAATTCACCACTTTACCCGGTTCTTTGAACTTTTCCGGGTAAGGTTCAGCCCTGATGCTATCCGAAAGACACTTAGGCCCTGCAAGAATGGTTGAAGATGGTCTTACTCGGGAAACGTGTGATCCTGCAGGGGGTACAGCTGGATGCGGTACTGCTGGTGGCCCATGCACCGCAGACCCGGCCACGACTCTCCTGGCTCTGGAACTATCCACGATGGCTTGTGCTGCTGATGCTGCTGGTACTGCCTGAATGTGTGGAGGAGGCGGCATTTGCTGCTGCTCTTCCCTCCGCCGTGCTGAACTTGTTTGGATGTTTCCAGCGTTACCTTGTTGTTGGCTGACATATGGTGTCCCATGCATTCCACTTCTGTGATCCGGGTAATTAACCTGTTGCGCCACCGCGGTGCGCAGCATATCTATCGCCCGCCGGGTCTCCTCTGCGTGGGGTGACTCTCTCACGGGGATTTGATTTGGTGCAAGCGTTGCCGCGTACACGTTGTCCATGGGATTGTTGTAATGACCCGCTGGTATGCGAAAACGCGATGGTGGTGGTGGTGGTGGCGGTGGTACAGTATTGCCGGCAGTAACTCTAGTCTGTGGTGCGGGTAACCCGACCTGCGTATCTACCGGTTGTACTCCTCCGGTTGTCGGATGAGGGGCGGTTCCTTGATTCGCCGCTGGAATCGGCTGATCCTGAGGCGTGATAAATAGTGCGGCCGGGTTTATGACTCCTCCCAATGCTGGTAATCTAGTTTGGTGCCTTTGATGTATTCTAGTTGTTTCCTCTCGGAGCCGGGTTTCCAGTGCATCCAGCTCGCGTTGCCGTGTGGCCATTCCTTGCCTTTCTGCTTCTACTTGCCTCCTTTGCTGCTCCAGTGCACGACGGGCTACGTCCAAATCCCTAACACGCTCCGCCGCGTTCTCTAGAGTGATAACTGTGGCCAGAACCGTCGGATCTAGGATCAGATTGTTGTCGAACAAGGCCGGATGTTGTGGATTGGAAGGGCCCGCTCCTGGTGTCCGGTTTGCTAGGAATCCGAACGTGTTCGCGTGTAACTCGTTTTCTGGCGCTTGACTGGTAACCGATGCCGACTCTCCGTCAACCTGGGCCAAAACCGTGTTTCCGTTTGCCGGCCCTGCTGCCGGGTTAATGCTTGTGCTAACCCGGCCGCGGCCGCGGTTACGGTCTCTTGGTTGAGATTGGTCGCGGGAGCCGTGTAAACCGCAACTCGGCGTATGATGCTTGGCGCGAATTCATGCTGTTCCTCTTCGCTGTTATTCTCCTCATACCGATTCTCCAGCAGATCCAGGATGGACTCGGCATCATCCTCTCTTTCGACCCGGTCGTGCGGGGTCCATGCCGGTTCCTCCGGCTGTTCCCACTTCGTGATGGGTTCTTCTGTCGGATATGTCGTTCCAACTGATTCTTCTTCATCTGATTGGATATAAGTGGCCTCCCCTGACACAGAATCAGATCCAAAATTGTCAGGGATCGAACCGGAAGTACATACCATACCGATGAAGACGCTGATCTGGCCGATTGTCACGACGGATCCGGATTCAAGGTGATCCGACTCTGGCCCCCAGCCGGAATCGTCCACCATCTTCTCCCCTTCGTGGTCGATGTAGATCTCGCCGACGACAAGATTCTCCATGTTCTTCCGAGCTTCTCCCGTGATGTAAACACCTTTGGACGCAGGCCCCACGGTGGGCGCCAACTGTCGTGGGATAATCACGGCAGACGTTACCGGGGGTAACTGATCTTGGGGCAAGACGACACAGGCGTTTGGGAGAGGGTTTAGCTCAGAGAAAAACATGATGAAACTCGATCTGGTAGCCGGCAATCAAGTCGCCGAGTATCCGATCTTAATATATTAACTCGATCTCTCGTATACACTGGATGCTCGATACCAAACGATATTGCTAGGGTTCTTAGATTTCTCTCAACTAGACCTAGGGGTCGGTTTATAAAGGACCTGTACCCCCTGGCTTACTCTCCAAGGCGCACCCTGAATCCTACCCGGACACCGCATACAAACTCTAACTTTCCTTTACCGTAACCCACAATCCGGGTTACGAGGCCTACAAACTTGGGCCTTCCAGAAGTTTCTTTATCCTTAGCCGGATCTTGCGCAGCGTCCTTTGGGCCGGGTTATGTCTTGGAGTTGGCCTACCGGGTTGGCATCCCTCCATCATACCGCCTCCTAACCGAACTGGCACGAGACATCCTCCAGCGCCAGCTTAGCCGGCGCACCCTTGGGAAGAGAGGCCATGACTGACAGAAAAGGCACATGCAAATATGCCTGAACCAGAGCGATAGCCTGCGCCACCACCCGAGCAAGTAAGGTGGCCCCCGGATGAGGTACCGGGGCCACGAGAGCAGGTGCAGCGTCCATGGGGCCCTGGTCAGAGTCGTCGCCTAAGGAGTCGGCGTCACCCTCAGTAGAGCTATCGTGTCGAGGTGATGTGGAGCCACGGGAGGGAGGGGAGAGGTCCTCGGCTGGTTATCCTCCGCCTCCACCTCAACAAAGAGAAGCTTCTCCATACCATTGAAGTAGAACAGGGGAAAAGGGCCCTCCAGCTTAGAGATATCCGGGACCATCATGCGCAGGCGAACATGGACACGACTCGAAAGCGGAGCCTCGTCCATCTTCACAAGGCAACCCATAGCCTGAGAGATCTGGTCGATGATAGGGCCGGTCTTAGCCTCGGGAGGGATCCCATGGATCCGGATCTAGACATGGGCAAGAGTGGAAAACAAGGCCGGGTCAAAGGAGAAACGCTCGATGGAGACCTTTCCTTTCAGACCGGCAGAGTAATTGAGTCCCCCCACACCAGAGCCTTGAGTAGGCCCATAGACGGGAACTCCACCGCAAACTCAGAGGCGGAAAGCTCTGTCACCACCCATGGAGCCTCAGGGTCCAGCGAGAGGAACGCCGCACGTATGGACTCCACAGAAATCACCACCGAAGGTGAGCGAGCGGGATCTAGGAGCACAGTCACAACCGCCATGAACTTTGGCGAGGACAGCTTGATGTCGCCCATGTCGATGTAGTAGAACCCGGCATCAATGCCATGTCCCAGCAGAGTCAGCGTCTCTCTCCGTGGCGGCACCTCGGCCCCAACAGCCCGGTAGGATGGACCACCAGGGTTCACCCTCGCCGGCGCCCCCGATGATACCATCGTATCTGAAGCGTCCAAAATGACATCACCGGAGCCAGGCACACTCTTCTTCTTCTTCTTCTTCTTCTTTTGAGCCACCACGGGAAGATCATCGTGCAGAGGGGGCGAGCATCACGGCGCGGGGAGTGGCCTTGACCACGGCCATCGCGCGAAGATCCACCCCGAGATCCCTCACGCCACCCGCCTTGTGCACCCGACCGAGTCCCCTCACGGGACACCCCCTCGGCAAGACCTCCTTGACCCGACGCCCCTCTGTAGCAGGCGGGGCGCCCACGTGAGACCCGCCCTGCCGATGTACCAATGAGGAGCGCAACGCAACCTCGCGCATGCGGTGACCCAGTACACAACTGCATGTGTAGTGCACAATTCGTTGACATAATACTCACAGAAGGACTTATCCGTTAATATTACATCCCTTAGAGTGGTACAACATAAACATAGAAGGTTCAAGCAAAGCTATAGGATACAAACTTTTATTACAAAATCTCGAGAATCTCTTTGATGACTCAAAGAAGATCTCAGGCAAATGAAACATCATAAGAATCAAATCGAAGTTCCAAGCTAGAGAAGAACTCTAGCTCAGAACCTAATCTACTACGGCTGATGTCAGCCCTAATCTATGGCTTGTGAGAATTTAAGTCCATTAATGGTCTCCTCCTTCAACTAGGAGCTTGTCCTCCACCAGCATTGTTGATGATGTCACTTCATCGGTTAAGTAGTATAAGACTCCTCCTAGATTCATGAGATAGCGATGGCTTCCCGATGAAGACTTCCTTAAGGGCTTCAACTCAAAGAAGGGGGTCAAACGGGAACGAATGAGTAACGATCGTTACTCAACAAGTTCATGATATACAGTAGGTAGTTTGATGTACTAACTACAACTTTACACTCGAAAGAGTCAGAAGCGAATGCAAGGTTTTTGTAAATCTTTCTTCAATAGGTTGCTTTTAATATTGAAAACTATGTCCGCCAAATCATCACAAGGGCTAGAACTTCATGGAGTTGCTTTCCTGTAGCGTTCGCAGCTCCTTCCCGGAACAACGGGATAACATGTCACCTCATTTTACACTCTACAGAGGTGCGTTACTTTACCCATAGGCGGTCAAAACCATGTTGCACAACCAGGTGTACATTCCTGTCCACTCCCACTCAGGCGTGGGGCCCGGTTGTTGATCCAAACCAAACCATGCTTCTCCGCAAAACGCATGCCCACCCATTTTTTCCACGCAGGTTGAACCCCTAATTCTACACCTCATGATAGAGATCTAGGCGCCCTGGGCAGACACTCATAGACCCTCCAGAGTCCGTTGGATGTAAGGTCTCCCACCCATGTGCATGTAGTCCCGCAATACCTACAGCGTACGTCTCTGGCCGTCCGTTTACATGCGAACATGAAAAGATCACATCTGGTTTACTCGCCTCATACAAGACCCATGGTTAACGCGGTATTTACAGCACACTGAGCTCTGACGACATTTGTTGTTAAGTCCTAGGTAATACTTTCCCATGTAGATGGAACCTTCCTTTGGCCTATTCATCTTACCATGGCCCCATCCACCCACCAAACAGAACACTACCACTCGGGTAGTCATTTAATTAGTCATATTATTATAAAAATAGTACGATGCATTGTTTTGAGAATATGTGGTAATACGATAGGGTTGGAAATCCCGAGATCTGAAAGATATCAAAGTAATCCCCGTAAGGACTACCGAAAACACTGGAAAGATGATACATGCATGGTAATGAGATGCATTGGAAAATACCCCGACTTACAAGTGTAAGCCCCGTTCGGTACGATATTATGATCACATTTGTCTTAGGTAACTTAGAGTAGCTTCATTACTTGTGGTGATGATGTTGTTCACTTAAAGAGTTAATAACTTGTTACTTCTTTGGGACTTAAATGTGTTCCACTTCTATTTAGCAAATCAATTGTTTATAATATTTCAATTATTATTATTTATCAACTGGTTAGGTAACAAGACAATATCATATTGAAAACAACCTTCAACACATAACAAACAAGTTTTCCTCTAGTTTGTTGAAAAGTGTGGAAATAAGATAAAAAGAATTTAATTGGAAGTGAGTACATACTACAATCAACTCTACCTACTTGTAATTCATTATTTTTTGTGATTGGGTTATGGAGTGTAAAAAATTTAGGAGTTTAATGTTATTGAAAATAGTTGGTGTTGGTTACTTTTGCTTGGATTGGAATATTAAAGCATTTCATTGTCCTACTAAAAATAGAATTTTTAAGTTAAACAAAATAAGTTGTTCTACACATAATGGATTTGAAATTTTTGTTATCTTTCATTTGATATATTATTTGAATGTTTCTGAAAAGATTAGAATAAATTATTTTCACAATTTTAAATGAATTAAATGGCTATACAAATATTTGTCACTTAAAAAATTGTTCAGATGAATTTTAAAACATCATATATAAGTTGCATTTGTCTTTCTAAGCATTTTGGTATATAACTTTTATTTTTCTGAATTATTGAATTTTTCATTATTTTTCTTAATTTTAAATGAATTAATTTAAATTCAAAAAATGTTTAAATTTAAAATTTATCAAATATTTTTGAAAAGTTCATAAAATTTACATTTTATTTTTCTAAACATTTATATATACTTATTTGTATTTTTCTGATAAGTCGATTAAAAGTTATTGAATTAATAAGATTATTCATTTTCTGCCTTTTTTAAATTGAGGGTGGGTCCACCAGTTAGGTTTTATTTTAAATCAAAAATAAAAGAAAAAGAAAAGGAAAATACTCATGCCGTCATGCTGATGTCAGGGTGACATCAGCACAGGAGAAATCCTCTCCTGTGAATTTGAATTCGTGGATTTACTCCAAATTGGTCTGATTGATTGGTTCTGTGAGCTAGAACGGGTTGCGAGGAACCTTTTGGTGGTGACAGGATGACCTAATGGTCACTAGGTGACCAACGACAAGCTCAAACGTGGCGGCGGCCGACGGCGCACTGGGACAGGGTCGAATTCATCGACGAATTTCGAAATGGGGAACACGACGAGGTAAAGAAGCTCACTTTGGAGCTCGTGGGCGTGTCGGTGAGCAAAGGCGAGGTCAGATTTGTCGGTGAGCTTCCACGGTGGCCAGGTACAAAGGGAGAAGGAAACTACGCGATTCTGTGGCTCCCAGCCTTCCCGGCTTCTGTGCCTTCTCGAGGAGGAAGAGGAGGTCGCGACACACCTCTTGATGGAATCAATTCATCCTGGCGCGGACGGAGGCGACGGTGATGAGCGGCGGCCGAAAGTTAGGGTTAGGGTTCGGTTCTTTGCTTGCGATACAGAGAGAAGAGAGAGCGGGGCATGTGTGAGAGAGAGGATCTGATGCAGATGGCTCCCCTGCTTCTTATCCACACTAAAGGCAGCGAGCGGGAGGTGGCCTTGACATCGACAGCGCGATATCTTCCTATGCCTTCTGGCGGGAGGAAGAAGAAAGGAACAGAAAATAAATGACACCTTTTGATAACCCCTGGAAGTTTTGAAAATTACGTTCAAGTCCTTCTGTTTATGTAAACTGATTAAAAACATTGTTTTTTGGGCTTTTTTGGAAACAGAAAAATTATTAGAAGTCGTATTTGAATTCCTTATTAAATTTTTCACCTCACCATGTTTATTTTTTGTGAAATTGATCAACATTTGAAGTTCATTTTAACTTGGGGTGCTAAATTAAGTGATTTTTGTTATTTTCTCTCCATTTAGTTTTTTTAAACGGCTTTAAAATTATCTTAGACATGATTAACATGAGCACACAACAAACATGTGATTAACAAAGTGTTGTGTTTTAAAGTTGGAAAATTTTGATACAAGTATTTGAGGAATTAATTTGTAGGCTTCTTAGTATTTTTCTTTATGCATTGTAAACAAAATTCTTAGATGTGGAATTTTATTCCATGTCATGCCAAATGATTTTGATTAGAGTGTGGACTTGTTTTATCTTTATGTGGCTTTGTTATTTTCATAGTTTCAACTCTTATTAATTTGTCTTAACACTTCAACTAGGTGTGTATAAGCCATGTTTGCTATTTTAAGTACTTGATCAAGTGGAAAACATGAGTGGCTTTGGAATATTAGTTGTTTGTTTTCCACCCAAGTTGCAAGTATGGATTTATCCCATGTTGGTTTTAGCACATGTAATCAATTGCATGATTATGTGTAGATGAATTTTTGTTAGTATCTATGTGTCTTATGTATGAGAAGGATTTGGAAAACAAGGTAGTTAGCTTGTTTCCATCCACCTCAACATATCACAAGACATTTGGATGCAATGACTTCTTACTATTTCTTACTTGATAAATGTTTCCATTAAAGTGATTATTATGTGTTCCTCATCCTTGATGAGCTTGACTTGGATTAGAAGTTCCAGGTTATCTGATGTTACCTAATGGTAATATGGATAGTTGCTTAAGCTATGCTTTCTTACCGAGGCAGTGTTGCATCTTGTGGTCTTTCATTGCCTGCAATATCCTTGTATCTAGTTACCACTAGTCTTGAGGTACTGCCTTGGTCACTTGCAAGTAAAATCATCTCTTGGATTTTGTAACGCCCGGGGAATTTTCCCCAAGTAGAATTGCCTGTTTTCCTTTGCATTGCACTTGCATCATGCCCCATATGCTTTACATTTGTTTTCCACACAAACTTGAAAAATTCAAACCAGTCAAAAAATTCAAACAATGCCTCTTTGCTTTCAAATCAATTGCTTCCAACAGAGAAATTAGAGTGGGAAAATAATAATTGCTTGGTTAAGTTAAACCCCTTTTCCTAATTACCCTAATTTTGAATTTCAAATTCAAATGCCAACTTTGTTCAAATAAATTGAAGTTTCAAAAACATCAGTGGTGCACTTGTGCTTTTGCTTTTCGACTCACAAGTAACTTGTTCCCACATTTTTTCTGATAACTTTAAACCCTCCAATTTACCTTTCCCTCTTCCATTCCTTTACAAAAAAAAAGGGAGAAATACAAAAAAAAGGAAAAAAAAACAAACCAAAGGGGGAGGCAGCCAGGCCCAACCCCCAGCCCAATTCGCACCACCGAAGCCCACCCCAGCCTTCCCCTACCTCTGTCCGTACAGAGAACAGGTGGAAAGCGAGCTCCCCCCCCCCCATGTGCACCTGCTCCCTCTCCCCCTCCCCTTATCTACCTCCTTCCCAAACCCTAACCCTACTCATCTCCCTCTCCTCCTCCTAGCCGCCGCCCCCCCTCTCTTCTTCCTCTCCTTCTCCTCTGTTCTTTTCCATCACCAACGACACCCTCCATGGCCGATTCTTGAGGGTCCCCTCGCCGTCGCCCTAGGCCACCTCGACGTCTGCTAACCGCGGGAACGGAACCGGGAGGTATCCCTCTTCCTTTTTGCTGAAGGGAGCAAGGCCGGAGGGCGACTACAACGCGCACGCCGTCGAGCTCCTCGCCGTCGCTGCCGTCTGTCCGCCATCGCCATCTCCTCCTTGTCGCTGCTCCACGACAGGCCGCGGTGAGCACCCCTCGCACCTGCCCTTCTCCTCTTCCCCTCTGTCCCCCTTGCACACACGCACGAGACACGGCCGCACCACCCAGCGCCGCCAGCCGCAGCACGCAGCGATCGCCGGTCGTCGACGATTTGTTCCCGACCTCGTACAGTTAACTGAATCGCGTTCAGTTTCGTCAGGCTTAAAGCCGGGAGCGCTACCTCAAAACCCAGCGCGCGCTATACCTAACAGATCCGAGCGAGCAGCCCACTGGTAGCACCCGTGCGCGCACCCCCCCTGGAGCCCCGAGTTCGATCCCCCCCTTCCGCAGCGAAAGCCACCCCCTTTTTCCCTCCTTTTCCTTTTATTTCTCGAATTTCAGAAAAGCAGATCTGAAATCTTATTTGTAAAATCAATAAAAAATTGAATATTGCTCCAAATCCAGTGATTCAAGTTTCTGTGGTTTCATAATTTTGTGCTCTTCCTGTTAATGTCAAAGTTTCAACATGTTTCTGTAATAATTTTTGCACTAAATAATTAAATACCTAAATGGCTATTAAAAGTTGAAACTTTGGAATTTCATAACTTGGGTTCTGTTCATCCAATTTGAGCAAACTTGGGCTCTAAAAATTTGTCTTAACAAACTCTACACATTGGTATTTTATTTGGCCACAATTGAATTAAATTTGAACATGTTTCCATCTGTTTACTAAAAAGGGCAGAATAAGAATGCTTATGAAAAATTGCATAATAAATTCAGTAATAACCCAAAAATTATGTTTAATAGCTCAAAATGTTCAGTGAAACATTTGCTACATGTTTTCAACCTTTTCAATACAATTGGTTTACTGTTTTTCCTAATTAAAAGTGGTGCAATAATTCAATGCTTTCATTAAACCTTTTAAATTGCAAAAATTCATAACTTGGGCAATTCAAATCCAATTCCAACATGTAAAATATGTTTTCCATCCCATTTTTCATGAACTTTGCAAATATAAACTTTGTTCTCTATTTTGAATAAATTAAATTGCTGAAAACAACTATTTCTTAATTAATGCATTTAAAATTGTCAATTTAATAACTTGCTCATCTAAAATCCAAATTCAACAAATGAAATATGTATTCCATCTAAAATTTTGTGTTCTTTCCAAATATAAATTTTGTTATCTGTTTTGAACCTTTAAAATTGGTGAAAACAACAAATGCTTGTGTAACTCACTTAAGAAGCCAAATTTCATAACTTAATAAATAAAAATTCCAAACTTGGTAAACAACATGTCAACTGAAGCTATTATTGTTTTCTTATTGTTTTCATCATCCATGCATCATTCTAATCAACTTTCACATGATGGTTATTTGTAGATCATTTAATTCAACATTAATTCATGGGCGTTTCCATATGCAATCCAAATTGCATATGGGCCCATTTAAATATGTTTACCATGTCAACTAGTTTATCTTTGATGCATCTTTAAAATTGTCATGCATCCATATCTTGATCATGCTGGATCTTTTGCCGTAGTAGTAATTGTTGCATCCGGTGTTTGTCCTAGTTCGTTGCTTCTTCGCGGATAGGACGTTGAGATGATGTGAGCAACGACAAGTTCTTCGGATGTACCTCTACTTGCTGGATTCCAGGCAAGTATACTCACTTGCTACCTATGGCTGCCTTTCATCACTTGTTACTGATTCTTCCCGTTGCCTTTATTCTAGCCTTATGATTTGATGCTTGTGTCTCGATCCTATCATATGTTTACCTTGCAACCATGATATAGCCTACCTTCCACTTCCTATTAACTGTTGTTTGTTTACCTTGTTGGCCCTCGTGTCGTAGTTGCCTGCTTAGAGTTGTTTGCGCTCAAGTCTTGTTGTCCGTCTTCTCACCTGTTTAGTTTGATAGTTGGGTTTCAACTGAATCAACAACATGTTAATGTTTTGGGTAATAATAATTTGATGATAAGGCACCGGCAGGAGGCCCGACGTGGTTTTGAGGCCTGCTAGTGTCGACCCTAATTAATAAAAGGGTCTTGTCCATTGATCCATGATGAGCGCACTAACCGCATGTGGGAAGCGAGTATGGGCGCCCCCCGCAATTCTGATTCGATTCGCATCTCGTCCAAATCGCCACACTTAGTTCGGGCTGTCCATTTGAAGCATGCATATGCAGGTGCGAGCCCTTGGCGCCAGGGTGGAACTTTTGTAGTCGGCATTTAGGGCGGCGTGGTCTTAGAGTGCTATGAGGGTCCCCCTTTTCTTCGTGGGGGCTCGATTAGCCGCGCACGCACAGCATGTGGTTCTTTGGGCTTGATGCGAAGAAGAGTTGGGTTGTGTTGAGTACCCTGCTTGGTGGGTTGATCCCCCGTCTGGCGGGCTATTCTTACGTGTACGGCCAAATTGGTGCATCCTTGCAGGGTTAAATCTTCTCGAGAAGCCGTGTTGTCCGCGGTTATGGATGACTTGGTGAAAGTGCTGGCTAACAAGTACTCAGACAACTTACACCTAACGATGATAACGTGACTAGTAATATAGATTACCTCCACCATAAGAATGAACGGCACCTTAATCAACCGTGTGAGTTTCCTTGGGTTGCTTCCTTAGTAGGGGGTAAAATTGGATGGGTATTGCTTGGTGAGTAGTTGTAGTTGGTTCTGATACGCTATTTTATCCCTTTCTTTTAGCCGGATGTTGTAGCGAGTCTCTGTAGTTAGTTAGTGCATCCCGCTGCCGCTTCTTTGCACTAATCCCTTCCTTTCCGTTGTACCCAAAGTATTTGTATCTTGTGATGATTGGTTACGCTGGTATCTTGTGAGTATGGTTTATCCACTTGCCAGTACTTAACCGTACTGACCCACGAATCCCTTTCGTGGCTGCATATTCCACATTGCAGTCAACAGGTTTGAAGTCTGACGACGTTAGCTTGGGAATCCCTCCGGCTTGGCCTGGGCAGGGATTGGACGCCATCGGTTATCTTCAGGACTCTTAGTCCAATTTGTATCTTGTCCGTAGTCGGACACTATGTTGTTTCTTCCGCTGTTATTTGGATCTTTGTATTGTATCAGTTGTATCCTTGACTCGTTTGAGTCGTCTTGTATATATCTTTTCTGTTGTTGTTGCGGAATATTCGTGAACTGTTGTAATGTTATCACAAGTGGCAACCTGGAATCGGTTATTATGTGGATTTTGGCGGAAATGCTGAAATCTGCATAGTGCCCGATCTCGGGGCGTCACAAATGGTATCAGAGCCTGGTTTCCGATTCCCGATGTTGTTTCGATACGAATGGTTATCGAAGCAATGGGTCCGCAAAGCCTGTAGGATAACCTCGCTAACGGTCGCTGTTTCTAGAGTGTTAAAAACTATTTTTGCTAAACTATTTTTGGAAACATCTCAATAGGATTCTTGTTTTCTCCTTATCTCTATTCTATTTCCCCTCCCATCTTATTTGTTTTGGAGTCTCGCCCCTTGCCTATCTTTCAAAGTGTTAGGATCCTACGTGGGTGGACGTTTTCCGAGCCTTTAACCTAATAGGTTCGATCATCGGAAGATTCTTGGTGGAAGAACATCGTCATCAGCCCGAGCAAGATTCCCTTGTTAGTGGTGTCGAGAAACCCTTGTTAGTGGTGTCGAGGAGATCAACTGGAAGCATGAAGAATCGATAGCCGAACTTGTTTCCCCTTCCGGGTTAGGGGGTGGATTGCGAGGGCGCAATCCCTTGTTAGTGGTGTCTTCTGTAACGCCCGGGGAATTTTCCCCAAGTAGAATTGCCTGTTTTCCTTTGCATTGCACTTGCATCATGCCCCATATTCTTTACATTTGTTTTCCACACAAACTTGAAAAATTCAAACCAATCAAAAAATTCAAACAATGCCTCTTTGCTTTCAAATCAATTGCTTCCAACATAGAAATTAGAGTGGGAAAATAATAATTGCTTGGTTAAGTTAAACCCCTTTTCCTAATTACCCTAATTTTGAATTTCAAATTCAAATGCCAACTTTGTTCAAATAAATTGAAGTTTCAAAAACATCAGTGGTGCACTTGTGCTTTTGCTTTTCGACTCACAAGTAAATTGTTCCCACATTTTTTCTGATAACTTTAAACCCTCCAATTTACCTTTCCCTCTTCCATTCTTTTACAAAAAAAAGGGAGAAATACAAAAAAAAGGAAAAAAAACAAACAAAAGGGGGAGGCAGCCAGGCCCAACCCCCAGCCCAACTCGCACCACCGAAGCCCACCCCAGCCTTCCCCTACCTCTGTCCGTATAGAGAACAGGTGGAAAGCGAGCTCCCCCCATGTGCACCTGCTCCCTCTCCCCCCCTTATCTACCTCCTTCCCAAACCCTAACCCTACTCATCTCCCTCTCCTCCTCCTAGCCGCCGCCCCCCTCTCTTCTTCCTCTCCTTCCCCTCTGTTCTTTTCCATCACCAACGACACCCTCCATGGCCGGTTCTTGAGGGTCCCCTCGCCGTCGCCCTAGGCCACCTCGACGTCTGCTAACCGCGGGAACGGAACCGGGAGGTATCCTTCTTCCTTTTTGCTGAAGGGAGCAAGGCCGGAGGGCGACTACAACGCGCACGCCGTCGAGCTCCTCGCCGTCGCTGCCGTCTGTCCGCCATCGCCATCTCCTCCCTGTCGCTGCTCCACGACAGGCCGCGGTGAGCACCCCTCGCACCTGCCCTTCTCCTCTTCCCCTCTGTCCCCCTTGCACACACGCACGAGACACGGCCGCACCACCCAGCGCCGCCAGCCGCAGCACGCAGCGATCGCCGGTCGTCGACGATCTGTTCCCGACCTCGTACAGTTAACTGAATCGCGTTCAGTTTCGTCAGGCTTAAAGCCGGGAGCGCTACCTCAAAACCCAGCGCGCGCTATACCTAACAGATCCGAGCGAGCAGCCCACTGGTAGCACCCGTGCGCGCACCCCCCTGGAGCCCCGAGTTCGATCCCCCCCTTCCGCAGCGAAAGCCACCCCCTTTTTCCCTCCTTTTCCTTTTATTTCTCGAATTTCAAAAAAGCAGATCTGAAACCTTATTTGTAAAATCAATAAAAAATTGAATATTGCTCCAAATCCATTGATTCAAGTTTCTGTGGTTTCATAATTTTGTGCTCTTCCTGTTAATGTCAAAGTTTCAACATGTTTCTGTAATAATTTTTGCACTAAATAATTAAATACCTAAATGGCTATTAAAAGTTGAAACTTTGGAATTTCATAACTTGAGTTCTGTTCATCCAATTTGAGAAAACTTGGGCTCTAAAAATTTGTCTTAACAAACTCTACACATTGGTATTTTATTTGGCCACAATTGAATTAAATTTGAACATGTTTCCATCTGTTTACTAAAAAGGGCAGAATAAGAATGCTTATGAAAAATTGCATAATAAATTCAGTAATAACCCAAAAATTATGTTTAATAGCTCAAAATGTTCAGTGAAACATTTGCTACATGTTTTCAACCTTTTCAGTACAATTGGTTTACTGTTTTTCCTAATTAAAAGTGGTGCAATAATTCAATGCTTTAATTAAACCTTTTAAATTGCAAAAATTCATAACTTGGGCAATTCAAATCCAATTCCAACATGTAAAATATGTTTTCCATCCCATTTTTCATGAACTTTGCAAATATAAACTTTGTTCTCTGTTTTGAATAAATTAAATTGCTGATACAACTATTTCTTAATTAATGCATTTAAAATTGTCAATTTAATAACTTGCTCATATAAAATCCAAATTCAACAAATGAAATATGTATTCCATCTAAAATTTTGTGTTCTTTCCAAATATAAATTTTGTTATCTGTTTTGAACCTTTAAAATTGGTGAAAACAACAAATGCTTGTGTAACTCACTTAAAAAGCCAAATTTCATAACTTAATAAATAAAAATTCCAAACTTGGTAAACAACATGTCAACTGAAGCTATTGTTGTTTTCTTATTGTTTTCATCATCCATGCATCATTCTAATCAACTTTCACATGATGGTTATTTGTAGATCATTTAATTCAACATTAATTCATGGGCGTTTCCATATGCAATCCAAATTGCATATGGGCCCATTTAAATATGTTTACCATGTCAACTAGTTTATCTTTGATGCATCTTTAAAATTGTCATGCATCCATATCTTGATCATGCTGGATCTTTTGCCGTAGTAGTAATTGTTGCATCCGGTGTTTGTCCTAGTTCGTTGCTTCTTCGCGGATAGGACGTTGAGATGATGTGAGCAACGACAAGTTCTTCGGATGTACCTCTACTTGCTGGATTCCAGGCAAGTATACTCACTTGCTACCTATGGCTGCCTTTCATCACTTGTTACCGATTATTCCCGTTGCCTTTATTCTAGCCTTATGATTCGATGCTTGTGTCTCGATCCTATCATATGTTTACCTTGCAACCATGATATAGCCTACCTTCCACTTCCTATTAACTGTTGTTTGTTTACTTTGTTGGCCCTCGTGTCGTAGTTGCCTGCTTAGTGTTGTTTGCGCTCAAGTCTTGTTGTCCGTCTTCTCACCTGTTTAGTTTGATAGTTGGGTTTCAACTGAATCAACAACATGTTAATGTTTTGGGTAATAATAATTTGATGATAAGGCACCGGCAGGAGGCCCGACGTGGTTTTGAGGCCTGCTAGTGTCGACCCTAATTAGGAAAAGGGTCTTGTCCATTGATCCATGATGAGCGCACTAACCGCATGTGGGAAGCGAGTATGGGCGCCCCCCGCAATTCTGATTCGATTCGCATCTCGTCCAAATCGCCACACTTAGTTCAGGCTGTCCATTTGAAGCATGCATATGCAGGTGCGAGCCCTTGGCGCCAGGGTGGAACTTTTGTAGTCGGCATTTAGGGCGGCGTGGTCTTAGAGTGCTATGAGGGTCCCCCTTTTCTTCGTGGGGGCTCGATTAGCCGCGCACGCACAGCATGTGGTTCTTTGGGCTTGATGCGAAGAAGAGTTGGGTTGTGTTGAGTACCTCGCTTGGTGGGTTGATCCCCCGTCTGGCGAGCTATTCTTACGTGTACGGCCAAATTGGTGCATCCTTGCAGGGTTAAATCTTCTCGAGAAGCCGTGTTGTCCGCGGTTATGGATGACTTGGTGAAAGTGCTGGCTAACAAGTACTCAGACAACTTACACCTAACGATGATAACGTGACTAGTAATATAGATTACCTCCACCATAAGAATGAATGGCACCTTAATCAACCGTGTGAGTTTCCTTGGGTTGCTTCCTTAGTAGGGGGTAACATTGGATGGGTATTGCTTGGTGAGTAGTTGTAGTTGGTTCTGATACGCTATTTTATCCCTTTCTTTTAGCCGGATGTTGTAGCGAGTCTCTGTAGTTAGTTAGTGCATCCCGCTGCCGCTTCTTTGCACTAATCCCTTCCTTTCCGTTGTACCCAAAGTATTTGTATCTTGTGATGATTGGTTACGCTGGTATCTTGTGAGTATGGTTTATCCACTTGCCAGTACTTAACCGTACTGACCCACGAATCCCTTTCGTGGCTGCATATTCCACATTGCAGTCAACAGGTTTGAAGTCTGACGACGTTAGCTTGGGAATCCCTCCGGCTTGGCCTGGGCAGGGATTGGACGCCATCGGTTATCTTCAGGACTCTTAGTCCAATTTGTATCTTGTCCGTAGTCGGACACTATGTTGTTTCTTCCGCTGTTATTTGGATCTTTGTATTGTATCAGTTGTATCCTTGACTCGTTTGAGTCGTCTTGTATATATCTTTTCTGTTGTTGTTGCGGAATATTCGTGAACTGTTGTAATGTTATCACAAGTGGCAACCTGGAATCGGTTATTATGTGGATTTTGGCGGAAATGCTGAAATCTGCATAGTGCCCGATCTCGGGGCGTCACAAATGGTATCAGAGCCTGGTTTCCGATTCCCGATGTTGTTTCGATACGAATGGTTATCGAAGCAATGGGTCCGCAAAGCCTGTAGGATAACCTCGCTAACGGTCGCTGTTTCTAGAGTGTTAAAAACTATTTTTGCTAAACTATTTTTGGAAACATCTCAATAGGATTCTTGTTTTCTCCTTATCTCTATTCTATTTCCCCTCCCATCTTATTTGTTTTGGAGTCTCCCCCCTTGTCTATCTTTCAAAGTGTTAGGATCCTACGTGGGTGGACGTTTTCCGAGCCTTTAACCTAATAGGTTCGATCATCGGAAGATTCCTGGTGGAAGAACATCGTCATCAGCCCGAGCAAGATTCCCTTGTTAGTGGTGTCGAGAAACCCTTGTTAGTGGTGTCGAGGAGATCAACTGGAAGCATGAAGAATCGATAGTCGAACTTGTTTCCCCTTCCGGGTTAGGGGGTGGATTGCGAGGGCGCAATCCCTTGTTAGTGGTGTCTTCTTTAACGCCCGGGGAATTTTCCCCAAGTAGAATTGCCTGTTTTCCTTTGCATTGCACTTGCATCATGCCCCATATTCTTTACATTTGTTTTCCACACAAACTTGAAAAATTCAAACCAATCAAAAAATTCAAACAATGCCTCTTTGCTTTCAAATCAATTGCTTCCAACAGAGAAATTAGAGTGGGAAAATAATAATTGCTTGGTTAAGTTAAACCCCTTTTCCTAATTACCCTAATTTTGAATTTCAAATTCAAATGCCAACTTTGTTCAAATAAATTGAAGTTTCAAAAACATCAGTGGTGCACTTGTGCTTTTGCTTTTCGACTCACAAGTAAATTGTTCCCACATTTTTTCTGATAACTTTAAACCCTCCAATTTACCTTTCCCTCTTCCATTCTTTTACAAAAAAAAGGGAGAAATACAAAAAAAAAGGAAAAAAACAAACCAAAGGGGGAGGCAGCCAGTCCCAACCCCCAGCCCAACTCGCACCACCGAAGCCCACCCCAGCCTTCCCCTACCTCTGTTCGTACAGAGAACAGGTGGAAAGCGAGCTCCCCCCCATGTGCACCTGCTCCCTCTCCCCCCCCCTTATCTACTTCCTTCCCAAACCCTAACCCTACTCATCTCCCTCTCCTCCTCCTAGCCGCCGCCCCCCTCTCTTCTTTCTCTCCTTCCCCTCTGTTCTTTTCCATCACCAACGACACCCTCCATGGCCGGTTCTTGAGGGTCCCCTCGCCGTCGCCCTAGGCCACCTCGACGTCTGCTAACCGCGGGAACGGAACCGGGAGGTATCCCTCTTCCTTTTTGCTGAAGGGAGCAAGGCCGGAGGGCGACTAAAACACGCACGCCGTCGAGCTCCTCGTCGTCGCTGCCGTCTGTCCGCCATCGCCATCTCCTCCCTGTCGCTGCTCCACGACAGGCCGCGGTGAGCACCCCTCGCACCTGCCCTTCTCCTCTTCCCCTCTGTCCCCCTTGCACACACGCACGAGACACGGCCGCACCACCCAGCGCCGCCAGCCGCAGCACGCAGCGATCGCCGGTCATCGACGATCTGTTCCCGACCTCGTACAGTTAACTGAATCGCGTTCAGTTTCGTCAGGCTTAAAGCCGGGAGCGCTACCTCAAAACCCAGCGCGCGCTATACCTAACAGATCCGAGCGAGCAGCCCACTGGTAGCACCCGTGCGCGCACCCCCTTGGAGCCCCGAGTTCGATCCCCCCTTCCGCAGCGAAAGCCACCCCCTTTTTTCCTCCTTTTCCTTTTATTTCTCGAATTTCAAAAAAGCAGATCTGAAACCTTATTTGTAAAATCAATAAAAAATTGAATATTGCTCCAAATCCATTGATTCAAGTTTCTGTGGTTTCATAATTTTGTGCTCTTCCTATTAATGTCAAAGTTTCAACATGTTTCTGTAATAATTTTTGCACTAAATAATTAAATACCTAAATGGCTATTAAAAGTTGAAACTTTGGAATTTCATAACTTGAGTTCTGTTCATCCAATTTGAGCAAACTTGGGATCTAAAAATTTGTCTTAACAAACTCTACACATTGGTATTTTATTTGGCCACAATTGAATTAACATTGAACATGTTTCCATCTGTTTACTAAAAAGGGCAGAATAAGAATGCTTATGAAAAATTGCATAATAAATTCAGTAATAACCCAAAAATTATGTTTAATAGCTCAAAATGTTCAGTGAAACATTTGCTACATGTTTTCAACCTTTTCAATACAATTGGTTTACTGTTTTTCCTAATTAAAAGTGGTGCAATAATTCAATGCTTTAATTAAACCTTTTAAATTGCAAAAATTCATAACTTGGGCAATTCAAATCCAATTCCAACATGTAAAATATGTTTTCCATCCCATTTTTCATGAACTTTGCAAATATAAACTTTGTTCTCTGTTTTGAATAAATTAAATTGCTGAAAACAACTATTTCTTAATTAATGCATTTAAAATTGTCAATTTAATAACTTGCTCATCTAAAATCCAAATTCAACAAATGAAATATGTATTCCATCTAAAATTTTGTGTTCTTTCCAAATATAAATTTTGTTATCTGTTTTGAACCTTTAAAATTGGTGAAAACAACAAATGCTTGTGTAACTCACTTAAAAAGCCAAATTTCATAACTTAATAAATAAAAATTCCAAACTTGGTAAACAACATGTCAACTGAAGCTATTGTTGTTTTCTTATTGTTTTCATCATCCATGCATCATTATAATCAACTTTCACATGATGGTTATTTGTAGATCATTTAATTCAACATTAATTCATGGGCGTTTCCATATGCAATCCAAATTGCATATGGGCCCATTTAAATATGTTTACCATGTCAACTAGTTTATCTTTGATGCATCTTTAAAATTGTCATGCATCCATATCTTGATCATGCTGGATCTTTTGCCGTAGTAGTAATTGTTGCATCCGGTGTTTGTCCTAGTTCGTTGCTTCTTCGCGGATAGGACGTTGAGATGATGTGAGCAACGACAAGTTCTTCGGATGTACCTCTACTTGCTGGATTCTAGGCAAGTATACTCACTTGCTACCTATGGCTGCCTTTCATCACTTGTTACCGATTATTCCCGTTGCCTTTATTCTAGCCTTATGATTCGATGCTTGTGTCTCGATCCTATCATATGTTTACCTTGCAACCATGATATAGCCTACCTTCCACTTCCTATTAACTGTTGTTTGTTTACTTTGTTGGCCCTCGTGTCGTAGTTGCTTGCTTAGTGTTGTTTGCGCTCAAGTCTTGTTGTCCGTCTTCTCACCTGTTTAGTTTGATAGTTGGGTTTCAACTGAATCAACAACGTGTTAATGTTTTGGGTAATAATAATTTGATGATAAGGCACCGGCAGGAGGCCCGACGTGGTTTTGAGGCCTGCTAGTGTCGACCCTAATTAGGAAAAGGGTCTTGTCCATTGATCCATGATGAGCGCACTAACCGCATGTGGGAAGCGAGTATGGGCGCCCCCCGCAATTCTGATTCAATTCGCATCTCGTCCAAATCGCCACACTTAGTTCGGGCTTTCCATTTGATGCATGCATATGCAGGTGCGAGCCCTTGGCGCCAGGGTGGAACTTTTGTAGTCGGCATTTAGGGCGGCGTGGTCTTAGAGTGCTATGAGGGTCCCCCTTTTCTTCGTGGGGGCTCGATTAGCCGCGCACGCACAGCATGTGGTTCTTTGGGCTTGATGCGAAGAAGAGTTGGGTTGTGTTGAGTACCTTGCTTGGTGGGTTGATCCCCCGTCTGGCGGGCTATTCTTACGTGTACGGCCAAATTGGTGCATCCCTGCAGGGTTAAATCTTCTCGAGAAGCCGTGTTGTCCGCGGTTATGGATGACTTGGTGAAAATGCTGGCTAACAAGTACTCAGACAACTTACACCTAACGATGATAACGTGACTAGTAATATAGATTACCTCCACCATAAGAATGAATGGCACCTTAATCAACCGTGTGAGTTTCCTTGGGTTGCTTCCTTAGTAGGGGGTAACATTGGATGGGTATTGCTTGGTGAGTAGTTGTAGTTGGTTCTGATACGCTATTTTATCCCTTTCTTTTAGCCGGATGTTGTAGCGAGTATCTGTAGTTAGTTAGTGCATCCCGCTGCCGCTTCTTTGCACTAATCCCTTCCTTTCCGTTGTACCCAAAGTATTTGTATCTTGTGATAATTGGTTACGCTGGTATATTGTGAGTATGGTCTATCCACTTGCCAGTACTTAACCGTACTGACCCACGAATCCCTTTTGTGGCTGCATATTCCACATTGCAGTCAACAGGTTTGAAGTCTGACGACGTTAGCTTGGGAATCCCTCCGGCTTGGCCTGGGCAGGGATTGGACGCCATCGGTTATCTTCAGGACTCTTAGTCCAATTTGTATCTTGTCCGTAGTCGGACACTATGTTGTTTCTTCCGCTGTTATTTGGATCTTTGTATTGTATCAGTTGTATCCTTGACTCGTTTGAGTCGTCTTGTATATATCTTTTCTGTTGTTGTTGCGGAATATTCGTGAACTGTTGTAATGTTATCACAAGTGGCAACCTGGAATCGGTTATTATGTGGATTTTGGCGGAAATGCTGAAATTTGCATAGTGCCCGATCTCGGGGCGTCACAGATTTCAACTTCAACTGTCTCACCCTTGTGAAGACAACCAATTACTCCAAGCAGCGATTTCTCTAAGACGATTATAATATAATGTAGGTATATGTTATGACATCAATTTTCCCTATGCATATAAGAAGAATTTGTTGGCAAGTTAGCTAGGCTTGCCTCCAAATTACTATTCATATACAAATGGTTGAGATGTACTAGGTTATCTAACCTTCTGATTGTTTGAGTATGACACTCAATTGTTTGAGTATACAAAAGTGATTTGTTAACAAGGTCTAGAAACTTGTTACCAAACTACTTCTATATAACAAAAACATTGGAATATCACACTATTCCAGGAGAATTAATAAGATCGGAGTAATATATAAGAGTTTCCAAATACTCTTATGATAGATTGGAATAGCACTTCTATAACACTCTAGAGAATCCTTCTTAAGATCTTCTTGTGGTAGTTCCTCCTTTCTTGTGGGTTGCTTCTCTTGCAGAATGACTTCAAGAAGATTGGGAATCAAGATAATGAGATAGTCTAGACAAAGTAACAAGATCTAGGTTAAGATTTTATTCTCCTTCCATATTCTTCTTATTTTATTTCCCATAAAATATGTACTTATTTCATATATGATTTGTTTTACTTAGCTATCAACTCAATTCCTCTAATAGAGGTTATAACTTGTTGTTTTTCATTAGTTGTATCCAGAGACACTTTAGTTGTTAAATGTTGGATTTGAATAGAAGTGTGGAGTGCTTATGGCATGCTGACTTAAAATAGTAAGTTGATCAAATGATACCTTAATGTGTCGAGATCTCATATGCTCACTTGTATAAGATGAATGAGACAATCTGATAAGGGGATGCCCGATCTTCTTGTTGAGCACTCTTGATAACTTGTGTCTTGCTGAAACCTCTCGGGCCGATCCCTGATGCCAATGCAACATCTTGCAACCCGTTGGATATTCTCAACTCCACACACTTGCACAACGTAACCAACGACTACGAGTGGTCATGTATCTTCTTATTCCTAGTGGAACAACAAATAGCACGCATAATTTGCAAGGGGTAACACCACCAAACCTGTGGGGATAAATTCAGATGAACATTGTTCAAGTCTGGAATCTAGGGTTTATTTTTAACTTGGTCTACCTCTAATTTCGTGGCTAAGAGGTATATATAAGGTAGGGGGTGCGGCCAAAAGAGGGGGTGTGCCCCCTAACCTACTCCTACTCGGTTTGGTGCAACCAAACCTTTACAAACCAAACCCAACATGGCCTCAGCCATATTGACTCACAAGTCCTCTACTAAAAAAGTTTGGGACAGCCTAGGACATGTCCTTGCTGCTCCCATATCAGCCCCCAATGCATGGATGACTCCGTTAGCTCCTTGAGATCTTGTGGGAAACAATCTCCATGACTTCCTCCATGTGTGCCCACTTGTTTTCTACCATTTCATGCTTGTTTTCCAGCTCCTCTTGATGCTCTCCTCCATCCATGTTTGTGTTATCAATAAACCTATCATACATAAATACATATGCTTAGGTAGTATAACATTCTTATAAACACAAACAACACAATCAATTAATAAGGAATTCACCTTATAGTAATCAACAATTAACTTCAATATTTCCTTCCAACTCAAGCATGAACAATCATCATGTACCCCTATTATATCCATATCATCCTCCCTTTCTTCAAGACAAGACGTCCTCGGCTTGTGGTAAGCTGAACGTGGAAGAAACAAAAAGTTCAACGTGTATGCACAATACATGTATATATAATGGGGTGCATCATTGTCATGGACATGATAATTATTCTTACATGACATAAAACAACGAAAATTGCATATAATTAGCACATATTTGTCACATGAAAACAAGTAGCATCTCATCAAATAGCAATCACAGTTGCAAATATAAGTGAAGCTCATAAAATTATGATCATAAGGAGAAACATCTATGTATAAATTCTTATTGTTTAGTATCAAATAAAGAGTTCTCACAGAAGATCTATGATCAATATGTGTGGTAGTATTGCACTCAATTGTCTTAGCATGTTTTTTATAATCATCATGTAAATTGCAACTCATTTTGCAAATATAAGTGAAGTATAAATCAGTAGCATCTGTACTTATCAAGTGTTGTTGGAAACCAAAGATATGTGTAGACTCATGCTCAAATTTAACAAGTTGTATACAATCCAACCGAGGTAACACAATGTTAAATTCAACAATTTTATCACAAGTAATACATATTTGATCCACCATAAAAATTTCATTCATGTTATAGTCACAAACCAAATTAAAAGTGAAGCAAGTAGTATAGGTGCTAGAATTGAGATATGAAATTTCAGCAATCCTATTCATGGCACATTGCACAGTAATTGGTTCATGTAACATGATGGAATACACAATATTAATAGGTGATATTTAGCAAGCATTTCTTTATGTGTAATCAAGACCACATGCTCAAAATTAAAAACATTCAAATTATCACATGGCGGTGAACTATATGTGGCTATCAACTCACAATAATCAACTAGCACATTAGTAGACTCACAAAAATTTGTACTTGCAAGTGGCAGCTCCAAATCAGCACCAATGTCAATGGCATCCTCCTCGGATGTAGTAGGTACGGATTCATCTATCTCAAGTGGTGATGCAGGTTGTACTAGTGATGGCTCCCTTTCTTCAAGAGTAACATGCATATCACAAGGAACACTACTAGGCACAATGGCATGCTCCTCCAATGGATGTTGTGGTGGTGATGCAGGTTGTACTAGAGGCTCCCTTTCTTCAAAAGCAACATGCACATCACAAGAAACAACACTAGGAGTAGACATGATTATGTTTGTAGAAACAACCTCACATGGCTCCTCAACCTCTGCAAACCCCATGACTTGAGGATAACATAATGGTTGTCGTCTAACCTCCTGAAATTTCTCAAGTGATGCATGTCTTCTTCGATGATACTTATTGTTCCAAAGGAATTTTATATTAGAATAATATCTATCAAAATCAAACTGAAATTTGTAGGACCATGGTGCACTCAACAAAAGATGACAACATGTAAAAGCTCTGAGAATCACATTACAATGAATTTGCTCCATATGACCATTAATGGTTAATGGAACAAAAGTATGTATAGTAATTCGAATTTTATCATCATTAACAAGTAAGATATATGGATCTGATTGATATGTTTCCAATTGTAATTTCTCAACACCTCCTGAAATTTCTCAAGTGATGCATGTCTTCTTCGATGATACTTATTATTCCAAAGGAATTTTATATCACGATAATATCTATCAAAATCAAACCGAAATTTGTAGGACCATGGTGCACTCAACAAAAGATGACAACATGTAAAAGCTCTGGGAATCACATTACAATGAATTTGCTCCGTATGACCATTAATGGTTAATGGAACAAAAGTATGTAGACTAATTCGAATTTTATCATCATTAGCAAGTAACATATATGGATCTGATTGATATGTTTCCAATTGTAATTGCTCAACAACGCCAAGACTAACAAAGTTATACCGAGTACCCTTATCAAGGGTAATAGCAGCAGGGCAACCTTTGATGTCCGCGATGAAGTGGAACAAGCCTGACGCAGGTATCCCACTAGCATCCTCCTCCCAGAATGTATCACTACACCAAGAAAAAGATAATAATGGCTTCTCCATGAAAGGATCAACCATTGTTAGTACATATAAATATATGGCAATATGTATATGGTGGCACTCTCACAACTCACTTAAAACATCAAATAATGGTGTATCTTACCGCTCCAAAGTGAATAGAAAACACTCACCAACAAGTAGTAGTAACACGTGTACGGATGTGAAGAAGAGAATACCCGGGAATTTAGCTATCAAAAGACAAACAAGGTATATGGTGGGGCTTGGTTTGGATACCTAACAACACCAAAATCACAGCTCCTATCTGTTGTCCAATGTGATATAAAAAGCACGGGAAACACACACGCGGAGATAAATGGGGTAATGCAACTATATGTATGGAATTGTTGCAATACACTGGAAAGACACTAGCTACAACTCTTAGAAAAAGGCACAATATTTCTCAAATAACTCGTGCAAACAACATGTAAAACAGCTCCAAACTTGTGGCAATGATCAATACTTTTCAGGCCTCTTTTTCTCTTTTATTTTTCTGTTTTTTCTCTTTTATTTTTTCACTCTTTTGGGCCAAAATGTTCAATCTGTACGAACTATAAATTGAGCAGCCTATGAGCACAAAAACGAGCTAGTCTTGTATGGGTATGCTCCTAATTTTATATGTAGATAGGCCGTGTCTATGTTTCAGAAAGAAACAGAGTGGAATCACTACGAAATTGGTAATGAAAACAGAACCGAAAACCACTAAAGAACTCACAGTAGTCCACGACAGAGAATTGCTGCGTTTCCTGCCGTGGCGGCAGCGAAACTGCTCAAATTGGTGCCTGCACAGTAGCTTATGGCAGAAAACAGTGGCCTTTTGTGCCATGCGTGGTAGGGTCGTGAGCAATAGGGCGCTGCAGGGAAACGCCCCTTTTGTGTGCCGTGACAGCGATCCGAGGACGAGTAGGACTAGGGCAACGAGTGCACGCGTTGTGTACCGCGACAGCGTTCGGTTCTTATAGCAATAAGGATACCCGCGGTAGCGTTTGTACGTGTTTTGTGCTCACGGCAGGGATCCGAGTACTACTAGGAGCAGGAAAACGACGGCAACAAAAAGTTGGAATTCCGTACTGCGGCAGAACTTGGAACCCTACTCGGATTAGAAGTAGGAAACAACTCGGAAACTCTCTTTTTATGGGATTTTTCGCTCGACTCTAGGAAGAAAACACGAAGAACAACAAGAACCCTAACCCTAACTCGAAATTAGAAGACTCAAAGGGAGAAAACGGAGACACAAAAAATCAACAAGAACATCAACTAGAAGAAGCAATTGGTGTTGATCTAGGGCTATGGAAACTCTACTAACTCGAATTTTTGTGTGGCTTTTTCTCGATATGTAGAAAACAAAAAACGAATCCAGGGGATAAATTGCTCACCGAGTAAACCTAGTAATCTGATACCATATGATAAGGGGATACCCGATCTTCTCGTTGAGCACTCTTGATAACATGTGTCTTGCTGAAACCTCTCCGACTGATCCCTGGTGCCAATGCAACAGCTTGCAACCCGTTGGATATTCTCAATTCCACACACTTTCACAACGTAATCAACGACTATGAGTGGTCCTGTATCTTCTTATTCCTAGTGGAACAATAGATAGCACGCAGAATTTGCAAGGGGTAACATCACCAAACCGGTGGGGATAAATCCAGATGAACATTGTTCAAGTATGGAATCTAGGGTTTAATTTTAACTTGGTCTACCTCTAATTTCGTGGCTAAGAGGTAGATACGAGGGAGGGGTGCGGCCAAGAGAGGGGGTGCGCCCCCTAACCTACTCCTACTCGGTTTGGTGCAACCAAACCTTTACAAACCAAACCTAACATGGGGTAAACGTTTGGGATATCCTAGGACATGTCCTTGCTGCTCCCATATCAGCCCCCAATGCATGGATGGATCATTTAGCTCCCTGAGATCTTGTGGGAAACAATCTCCATGACTTCCTCCATGTGTTCCCACTTGTTTTCCACCATTGCATGCTTGTTTTCCAACTCCTCTTGATGCTCTCATCCATCCATGTTTGTGTTATCAATAAACCTATCATACATAAATACATATGCTTAGGTAGTATAACATTCTTATAAACACAAACAACACAATCAATTAAGAAGGAATTCACCTTATAGTAATCATCAATTAACTTCAATATTTCCTTCCAACTCAAGCATGAACAATCCTCATGTACCCCTATTATATCCATATCACAATGAGCATATGAAGCTTATTGGGGTTCAATGATTTAAATTAGAATTATTAGTTGGTTTCTCAGAGTGTCATGTTGGTACTTTATATTAATCTTTTGTTGTCTCTGTCATGCATAATGCAGATATAACAGTTTAGGAAGATCAAGGATTAACATTAGTTTAGGAAGATCAAGGTTTAACATTAGTTTAGGAAGATTTATTTATTCTTTTAGGTACTTCTTTTTTTTGGTTGATGAGATATGTACATATTCTATAAGTATGTTAATAACAATTATTATGTCATTTCCCACTTGACGGGTTTAAATTAATGCCTGTCTGTATCATTTGTGTTCTATTGAACATTTGTTATTCACTACTAATGGTTTACTTAATAGTTATGAGATGATTTGATAACTTGAAGAGTTCATGTTTTTAAAAACATAATATCTCCACTGATGAGATTATTAAATTGTGGATCACTAGTTTGTGAAAGTATGATCATTAGTTATCAGGTCTTGGTTACTCACCACTCTTTGATTTCTAGGTACCTAGATGAATACTCTCAAGTCACTTGTAGCCTTGTGGTTAAGCTTGTTGAAAGTTAGTGCTGGTCACAACCAATTCTGGTTTGTCTTATCAAATGATTTGTTTTCTTAAGATATTTGTTATAAAGATCACTCCAAATGTACTCTTGACTAGATGATCTAAAACTATTTCATCTTGTCAAGTGAAACATTGGTCACTTTTCTCCGTTTAAACTTTCGCGCCAAAATTTTCCGTATTTTTAGATGCATGCTTTGCAAATGCACATATAATATTTAGATCCTTATAACTTCCCAAACACTGGGATGTTACAGTGCGCGCGGGTAGCAGGCGAATCCGCACGGGGCGGGGCAGTCCAGCAATGGGACGGAGACCGGCGCAGGGGCGAGGACCTCCCTGGCCGCACCCGAGAGCTCACCGCTAGATCATTCCTCATGTGACGAGGCCCCAGGCGACTGGCGTGCAGGGGGCCGGTAGACCTGTGGGTCATGGCGGCGAAGCGGGGGGAGGGAGGAACCGGCGACGGGGAGCGGACACGACGGTGTGGGGATCTTCAGTGCACAGTGGGGAGCTCCCGCGACGAGGCGGAGATCGGTCATCGCGTGTGCGCTTCATGGCGCCGGCGACCACAACCGCAAAGGAGCGCACGAGGGGAGGCAGCGGCGGGATCGGGGTCACTCTGCGAGCGAACCGGCCGCCGGACGTTTCTCCACCGCTCCGCCGTTTCCGAGCTCCTCCGGCCCCGTTGATCACTCTGACGTGCTCCTGGTGAGCTCCCCATCCTCCATCCTCTCCGTTCTCCTTCCCATGCCCGTAATCGTTGTCCTCTCCGGAGCCCGAGTACCCCCGCCACAGATTCTTCACGGCGGCTCGCCATCGGCGACCTCCTGCAGGCGGCACCACCCCTTTCAGGTTCCCCTCGACGAGGCGCTTCCAAAGAGCCAAACAGCACATCCGGGGGTCGCCAGAAACGCCGTCGGCGTCCACCTCTGCCCCCGGCCGGCCACCGCGTGATGTCAGCATGAAGTCATCACGACGTCACCTGGCCACGTGTCAGCCCCCCGGTTTTTCTGTTTTTGTTTTTTTAATTTAAACTGACAGGTGGGGCCACAGTAAATAGAAATAACAGAATATGATCAAAATTTATAAATTAAATAACTCCAAAAATTATTGAAAAATATGCAAAATGTTTAGAAAAATGTGAGCTATTTGTTTATGTCATTTTCATTCATGTTTGAAAAAGTTAAAAATGAGGCCATATTTGGAGTTTGTTTTAAACCCATTTAAATAATGAAAATAAAGTTTTAATTCATTAAAATTAGAAAATTAAGTGTAATATACCATTTTGATCAGGAAAACAAATGCAACCTAGGTATGGGGTTCCCCAAGTCATTTGAGAAACTAATCTTGGACACACCCCTAAAATAGGGTTTTTCCCCTCTGGTGATCATCACTTTCGTCGTAAAACCCTAACTTCATGTTTTACCTTCTAAGGCCTAAATCCCTTGCATTGTTTTGATCATGCATACATTTTGTACATTGCACGGTTACCATGTATTGATTCTTTGCCTTCTTTCCGGTGTTTCTTGTTACCGATAGACCGAGACCCGGAGGTTGATCCAGCCTTTTACGACAACTCCAGTTCCACCTTCGACGAGCAAGGCAAGCACAACCTCATGGCTCCACCCATGTTTTGAGTCCTTTCAACATCTTACTCATGCATGCGATTCAACTTAGTTTTGAGTCTTTTAGAGTATCCTATCCACTTCATGATCCCACTATATGTCACCTTCATACCTGTTTACCCTCCTAGTATGACTAGGGTTGTTTGAGTAACGTAGAGCTTTGTGTGTTCCATGCTTAGACATGCTTAGTCTTATGATCTGCTTCATCCGGTTGATGAATGTTGTCAATGCGTGAATCTAGAATGAAAGGTGTTTATGCTTTGATGTGTTTGGATAACATGATTAACATGGCATGGATGTTGAGGCCACTGCGGGTTGTGGTTTTTGTCTCGTTTATGCCCCTAGGAGCGAGTTCTCGCCTTCGAAGCCAAGACTGAGCATGCAACCACACGCGGGGCCTAACAGACCGCGCTCGGCTAACTAACTTGTCTAGTCACTTCCATGGGTCACGTAGATTGAAGTTTCCATTTGCGGGTGTGTCATAAAACGTTTTGAAGAAAACTAGGGCGTGACCGGGACCAGTGATGGACGTACACGGATCTTGTCCCGACTCACAGAAAAGGTGCCGTCAGGAGGTGGCCAACTCCCTGTTGACGGGGTGGCCCTGTTTGGGTTGACTCATGGATAGGGCTAAGCAAGGTAAAGGCCTTGGTCGAGCACACTCTGTCGCGCTCTTAGAGAGGAGCGTTACCGCGTGGCGTTAAGAGTCGGTTGATACGTGTGGGTAAAGTGTACCCCCTACAGGGATAAATCTCCTCGAGAAGCCGTGTCCACGGTTACGGACGACTTGGCAACATATTCTGTGATCATAGACAACTCTAATGGAATGACTAAAACTTGTTGGAAACGAATGAAGCATGCCTCCTCGACTACATCGAGAGGGATGATTCTTGTAGCATGAGGTAGTATGGGAATGAGAAAGTACTGGTGGACAAAAGAACATGATGATCTCAGTAGTTGAGTAGTTCCTCCTCTGTTTTAGAAATGCTCTATTACACCTGCTTCTTCTTCCTCGACTTCGGAAAACAAAGATGGCTTTACACAAAGAACTTAGAAGCCAAGTCTTGCTGAGTACCTTTTGTACTCAATCTTGCCTCGTTGTTGTTTTGTTTCAGACTACGGTGATGCAGCTGAAGAAGGGTTCTACCTCGACGTCGATGAGTAGTTAGGGGTTCCCAGGTGGCAGCCTGGTATCTGTAGTATGGGTTTGACTATGTTGCTTATGTTTCAGACTCTTAGTCCTTTTGCAGTCTTGTTGTATAGAAACATATTTGCTTTCGCTGCTTGTTGAAATGTTGGGTTACTTGACCTATGTTGGTTGTGTAACCTCTGCGTGTAATGCTATACTCTAGTATGACTTGTTTAATACAATTTCCATGTCTAGAGTGCTGCTTTGATCGGTTGTTGGTTTCGAGCTCATCGTTATACAGTTTTGGCTATGCCTGCATAGTTGTCGCAGTCGAGGGGTTGTGGAGCCGATGATCCATGTCCGAGCCCGCCTGCCGATGTGATTCGGCCTGGGGCGAGGTAACCCTAGTAACCCTCGATTGTTGTTGCACTTTCTGGACACATAGCAACTACGTATAGCTTTGGTCCCGTTCCTTCAGTTTCATCTGACTCGTGGACGCTTGGTTATGCATAATTGGTTATGACTAGCATGGACACAAGGAGTAGTAGACTGTAGTGATCCGGCCTGCGTGCCGATGAATCCGGTCTTCCTGCCATTGTTTGTTGCGGCCGTGGCTGGTAACCCTGAAGCCCTTGTGGGTCCATGACTAGGAGCACATAACAGTATGTATATCTCTGGCTCCGGGGTCTGACACTCCGCCACGTCGGCCCAGCACCTCCCGAGCAGCGATTCCCGCGAGGTGGCCACCTCTGTGGCGCCGGCCGGCCGTGCGGCGCTGTGAGACCCCACCATCTAGAAAACTGGGGCGGGGGACGGCCTCACCATCACCGAATACACCGCCGGAGGGCCAAGGGAGCGACAGACTTTATCGCCAAAGGAGCCTCCTTTTTTCGTCCTTCGTCTGAGTAGCAACTATCGGCGACGACGAACAGGGAGAGGACTTCTGTGGCGCCTCCTCACTCACACCAGTTTGGATCTCGCCAACCTGATCCTTCAATATGGGTCCGGCCACTTATGTTTGGAGTGCAACATCGGATGTTCTTTTTTCCCTCGGCTTGTATACTTGTGCTGGTGCGCAGGAGATCATATCTAAGCGTTTCATTTTTGATCAAAGTGTAGACACAGGCGTCAATGGACAAGAAGGAAGAAGAGCATGCCAGCAGGGTTACTCTGATATTTTCAGATGGGGTTTAAAGGATGTTTTTACATGTTTCTGTGCCAACACAAGTATAAGAGAAACATATTCTTTTGTGACGATAAAATAACCATCTTTGTTGAACATTTGGTTGCCTGAATGATTATAGTAATAAGATTGCCCGGATAATTGTAATATGGCAGCTTAACTTATTTTCTTCGATCAGGCCATTGCCTAATATCTATATTCTTTGATTTGGTTTGGCGGTGAAAAATGACAGTGATACATGCATACTATATATCTTGGTTGTCACATGTAAAAGATTGCATTTATATTTCGCTCTATATGCACACAAAAAAACTGAGGGAAAGTGGATAGGAGGGGCAGGCAGGTGCTCGTGGTGGTTATAGTGTGCGTGTGCGCACAAGAGGTTTTTTTTTTTTTTGAGCTGTGCGCATAAGAGGGGTGATGGGGATTGGATTTAGTGGGGATTGGGTGAGTGGAGGGGTTTCACCCAATCCCCTAGGGGATAAACCCCACTAATCCCCACCAACACCCTTGTAACAAACAGGTCCTAAGGGAGATCTTCATCGTGAAGCCATCACTATCTAGCCAAGCTTGGAGGAGTTATATTCTACTTAACCAATGAAGCGACGTCATCAACAATGCCGATGAAGGAGAAGCTACTTAGTTGAAGGAGGAGTCCATTGCTGGACTTAGATTCTCAGAAGTCATAGATTAGGGCTACGATCAGTCGCAGTGGATTAGATTCTGAGCTAGAGTTATTCTTCAGTTTATAGTATGAATTGCTTCTTCTGATGTTTCATTTGCACGATATCCTCTTTGTTACACCAAAGGAAGATTCTCGAGGTTTTGTAATGAATATTTGTATCCTATAGCTTTGTTTGGACCTGATATGTTTATGTTGTACCACTCCAAGGGAGGGATAAGTCTTTCATATTATGTCAACGACTTGTGCACTATATATGCAATTGTGTGCTGGGTCACCGCAGTTGGGCCGCATCAGAAAGGTAGCATCAATAGGTAGATAGGTTTGTGACCACGATCAAAGGCTACGTGCCTCTCTTCGAATGTCGAGTGTGTGTTATGAGTGCCTTGTGTATGTGCTAGCTAAACGTGAGGCGTCAACGTGCTATTCTGAACTTGAACTCAGCACATGGCAGTGAGGAGAAGGCGAGCTGAAATAGGAAGGAAACGCCGGTCGTGCGCGACGGTGACGAGGACGTCGAGCCGACGCCGTGGATGAAGAGAACGCTCAGCCCACACGCCGTGAAGTCGAGGCTGGCCATGCCCGCGCCCTAGACACGAGACACGTTGTGGTGCTGATCGTATGCTCAGGGCCAAAGTCGATTCGCGGCCCATGGGCTGATCTGGCTTGGACCGGCACACGGCCTGGCACGGTTTAATGGTTATTTTTTTAAATACCACTCCACTATTTCGACGCGAAATTCACCTTCCTTTCCCATCTCTCATTTCCTGCACTCGCACGCGTCGTCCTCACTCAGTCACTCCCCCACCTCCGCTCCACTCCCCTTCCTCCCTTCCCGCCTACGCCTCCCTCCCGCCCCCCGTCTCCAACCCCTGGCTAAAACCCTACACATACCACCAACCCTGTCGGCATGGCGCCGCAGCCGCCTCTCTTCCCTCTCTCCGCCTTCGAGCGCTGTGGCGTCCTCCCTCCCTGTGAACCCAGCCGATTCTCCTCCAACCCTACCTTCGACCAGGGCTTTCTCCAGGCAGCCTATGACGGCGACCTCCGCCTCGTCAAGAGTACGTACCCCCCCCTACGCCGGCGATTATTTTCTACTTCGTCCGTGCTGATTTTATTTTTGGTCCCGATCCTTGCCCGTTTCAGGGGCGGCTAGGGCGGTGGGCAGGGGGGCGGACGGCCGTCGCCTCGCCGAGAAGCTGGGCGCTGTCAGGGACGGCTTCGGCAATGGCTTGCTGCACTCCGCCGCCCTCGGCGGAAGCCTGCCCGTGTGCCGCTACCTGCTCGAGGACCTCCGGCTGGATGTCGACGACGTCGGCCTGCAGGGTGCGCTACCTTCAACCCCTCTCCTTCCTTGCTTAGTACAGCATGAAGTGGCTTTCTAGCTCTCCAGTCTCAAAAAAAAAGCTGCTTTTACTCACGCCAAGGATAATCTTAACTTTACTTAGGGACTATAGTGGTAGGTTCTTCGATCGATGTGGTTATTTCCTCCAGTGGGCTGAATGCGTGCTAAGCCTCTTTGCTTTGGCTGTCCCTGGCAGGCGAAACACCTTTGACCTTTGCGATTGGCAACGCCGACGTGGATCTGGTGCGTTACTTTCTTGATCAAGGTGCTGATGTAAACAAGGTCAACGACAGTGGCAGTCCTCCTCTCCACCTCGCTGTCGGACCAGGAGGTAGTATCGATCTCTACGCCATAGTATCTATTGCACATACTCATCTTCCCTGAGTGTTCTGTTTCTGCATTTGTACCGGGTGAGGACCCTTATATTGCTGAGACATCGAGTAAAAATTTCTGATTGGAATTCCATATATAGTGGTAATAATATCTAAATAAAAGGAGTAAGGAGCTGGCTGTATACATGCAAAAGTTCTTTCTTTTTTCCCCGTAGAAATCATATCGTGCAGAAATAAACTAGCAGGCCATTATTTTCTAATTACATTGTTAATTTAGTTTAGCCATGTCCGAAAATTTGAAAAAAATCTGTCCAAATTTGTATACCCGACCAGTTCACAAGCCATATTTATTGACTATTTCTGCATATCTTCTACTCCCTCGTCTCATATTAATTGTCTCAAAGTTGGATAAAAGTGGATGCATGTAGACATATTTTAATGTTAGATACATCCATTTTTGTCAAACTTTGAGACAATTAATATGAGACGGAGGGAGTATAATTTAGAGTTATAGACTTGTTTCTCATTTGAAGTGTCTTAAACTCTTAACACGTGTTGGATGGGATGGCGATAGCAAATCACTGCGAATACAAGGACTTACAACAAAGAATCTACAATGGACTTAAGATATATCCTGTATTTTTATCCAGGAAGCTGTGAAATAGTAGAGCTTTTACTATCCAAAGGAGCTTATGTTGATGCAGTACATCATGGTGGGACAGCACTGCATCTTGCTGCTCGTTTTGAGCGGGATGATATCATGAAGGTTTTGCTGGACCACCATGCAGACGTAAGGTCACTCTCACATATTCTTTTTTTATTTGGAATGGTGAAATCCACAATAATAGTTGTTTACGTATTTCGTCGTTTCCCTATACATCGACTTTAGCCTATTTGAGTTTTCTCATGTGACTAAATTTGTTGTATTGCACTTGTGTTTTTATTCCTTCTAGCGTTAAGCTGTAATCAGTGGAGTCTGGTTCTGTACCTACTCCAGTTTTCAAACTATAGTCTCGTTAATATTGTCTTGGTAACACGAGCAACATCTTCTATCTATTTTCAAACGAATCCGTATTCTCTTAACAGCATAAGATATGACCGAGCAACTATAGGTCTTCACCCTTCCCCTCCTTTAAGTTGTATGCCGGTTGTAATTAGATTTCTAATTTCTTATTCTCTTAACAGCATAAGATAACTTTGGGTGGTACTGGTTATACAGTTCTTGTTAGTGCTACTATTATGGGCTCACTGAAATGCGTGAAGCTCCTGCTTGAGGTATGCCATCTTCATACATCAAATTACACATTATTGTAAATGTAAAGAGAGGATGTTAGAGCTTAATTTCTGTATTTCTCCTCAAATCATTATGGCACAATTTAAATGGGTGTTCTGCAAAGCATATAACCCAGGTTTTTTATTGTTAGGCCGGTGCTGATGTGGATGGTACTTGTAAAGAGACACCCTTAATGATTGCTACCACTGCTGGTTCAACTGACATCCTTAAGTGCTTAGTTCTGGCTGGTGCAGATGCTAATGTTCCTGACAGTGTAAGCTGTTGTACCTTTGCTGTTAAATGGAGGCTTTCGACCGTACCTAACAGGAGAAAATCTAGTAAACTGTTCAGCGTTATTGGTTTTCCATCTTCAAATTGTAAACTTCAAGAAACATATCTAGATGAATTTGCTTATTTGGCAGGTCTTTTTTAATTGTGTGTATTTTTGTCTATTTTAGATTTACCCTAGTCGGTTACAATTAATAAAGGTTGTTTCTTACATGCAACAATGAAGCTACACTTTAGATTCAGTGCCCTGTTCTGTTTTATTATTTGGAGAGATATCTGATGGCTCTAGACTATCTGCTACTCCCTCTGTTTCTGAAAGTAAGGCGTACTTTTTTTCTTCTTGAAAAGTCAACAATGTAAAGTTTGACCAAGGTTTTAGAAAAAAAAAATTAACATATACCAAATCAATACCATTAGATACATGATGAGGAACGGAGGCAGTGCATTATAAGAACTCCCTTTAGATTTCGACTTTTAACAAAATTTTGTATAGTGAAAACTCGCAAACAACTTTTTTGGGTTGTCGGGTGAGAATATAACAGTCCTTCCTAACAGTTTGGAGGAGAAAATGAAGCAGAAATTGCAAAGATCAGGAAGAGTTGCTCCTTATCTGATTCACCTCGGAAGTTGTTGGGATATTATTATCATCTAATATCGCTTATAATAACAATGTTATTATGAGTTGTGGTTGCCATCCTCGACAACAAAAAGAAACATCGCTTGGTTTTAAACAGTCAATGTTACGCAAACCTCTAGAGTATATCTGATTTTATACCATATGTATGTGCTCAGCGCTTGTCTCAGATACCTTGCATGCTGCAGGTTTCTGTTCAGTTGTCAAATACTAAGTGAAGTTAATCCTGCTTGTTATCTTGGCAGCTAGGACGTACTCCTATAGAAATTGCTGCCCGTTCTGGTAGACGTGAAGTTGTTGAGATTCTATTTCTGGCCACTTCTCGCATTCCTAGTGTACGCGACTGGAGTGTTGATGGAATCATTAGCCATGTAAAAGCAGTGCGCCCAGCAAAGGTATAATCTAGAACACCATTATTCCATTTATTTGAATGGTTGAGTGTGCAAACTGTGCACGTTAGCTGTTAGCTTTCTGATGGAGATCTCCCCAGTGTGATGTTTTTAAATTCATTGTTGTAATTTGAGAAAAGTACTTGAAACCACACCTCAAACTCCCTCCTTCCTCTTTTGAACATTTGAAATATTGAACTGGATAATATGTACCTTTATCTGTTCTGTTAAACTTGTGAACTGAATAGTCTTCCTGACATGACCGTTGACGGCACATTGTATACACTAAGTTTGTAGTATGCAACATGGATAGTGATTTATTGTTATCTCTGTGTGTATCGGCAAGACAGTAGTTATGTGTTGTTAACTCCTTTGATTCTACTCCCTCTGTTCCTAAATATAAGATGTTTTAGCCTTTTTCCACATTCACACATATCTACATGTATCTAGACAACTTTTAGTGTATATGTTCACTCATACTAGTTCGTACCTACTCAACATGAGCAATAGCTAGAACATCTTATATTTAGGAACAGATGGAGTAGCAAGGAGTAACCTAACCAGGGCTAACCCCAGTGTCGATTTTGAATCAATTTGGATAGAGATAAGCATGCAAGAACTAAGTAAAATAATGTCTAAGAAATTGGCGAAGAGGAAATAATAGTTTTTGTGATGAGATTATGGTCGATGGGAATTCTGCAGAGGTAGCATGCCCCAACTTGCTTGTCACTGAAGGCTTTGTTGTTGTTCTTGAGGATTCTGTAGATGATGCAAGATGGGGTCATCAGCAATTTAGATAATACATGTTAAATTTTGTATCAGAAACAAATCAGACTAACTTTTATCAGCAATATTGATTGAGAGGACAGTAGAATCATGTGGAAGTTGAAACAAATCAAACAATTCTACCAACTGTGGGCACTAGTTTAATTATTTTTATTGAGAGCCAGGGATACATGAGGTTTAATATTAATTAATTATGACCACTTCAAAACTGATAGGAGTATTGAGCTAACGTATTGCATTGATTCACAGAGAAAGTAGTTGCGGAATATTTATATCATTTGATTGTTCTCAATGTTTCAGAAAGAGATGCTTGCTAGTGCAAAATCTAGAGCGCATGAGGCATTCAAGAACGGGAACTATCTTGTTGCAGCAAAAATTTATGCAGAGGTATATTACTAATCTTGCTTGTTAAAGTTTATGTACTTGTTCGCTCAGAAAAGTTTACTGAGGCATGTTTTCTTGTTTTTTTTTTGTTTTCTTCTTGAAATGGCACGTGCCATGCTACTGATCCACGATGCAGTTAGATCAGTGCCAGAACAAAATGGTACCATACATTTCAGTGTTGTGGACATAGGCCATGCAGCAGAAGTAGGAACAGCATATACACGTGTAGGGACAGGATGAGACTATACTTGCAGTGTCCCGGTCAACAAAAAAAAAACTATACTTGCAGCCAGCTTACAAGGCTACAGGGAGAAGTTGGCACCTATTCCCTCTGTTCCAAAATGCATGACTTCCATTTGTCCAAATATGGATCCATGAAGAATAGTAGAAAAATGGTTTCGGAATTGGCTTAGAGATAAAGTCAGTGGAATTAGGAAGTAGATTCCATATGTGTCAGCAGTCTATTAGGCGTCAGGGTCCTGGTTGAATCCTTCTAGGTGAGTCTTCTCAATCTGTAAACTGGATTCAGTCAGGAAGTCTGAGTAGTCCTTATAAATGGATGATCGTGTACGTGGTTCCGACTAAGAAAGTAAATTCGTCTATTTCTCGTTTAAAGTTCCTGTCCCAGTATATGTCTATTCATCTGCTCAACCAACCTAATTTTTTCAAGCCAGGCTGTCTGGCCATTTTCTGTTGCTAATTACCTGATTCCTGCTTAGGTTCACATCAACCATTAACCAGAGTGCCAGTCATAATTTTTGGCTACAAGCATAAATGTGAAGGTAGGAACGTCGCCCGAATAAGGTTGAATGTGTCATGTGCTGACTGCTGACCTGTCATTGCATGTGAAAGTCACGATATGTTTAGATGTAGGAGATGCGAACTCCCCAAGACAAAGGGAAACACATACTTTTCTAGAGATGGGAAGTGGAGCGGCAAATGGATTAATGATTGTCCAATACTAAATGATATGGTGTAATGAGGTTGAGTGTTCCTGGAATGTTTCGCAGAATTGTTGGGAAACCATTTCCAATCATGAGGAAGTTTTACTATTCGAGAGGCTCGCCAATGAACACACAATCTAAGTCTACTCCATTCTTCTTTTTGATTTCCACTGTTCTTTTTTGTATCTATTTATTGATTGGTTTTTATCTTCTTCTATATTTTTTTTTTTTGCAATATTTGTCAAATGGATTCAAATTTTGTACATCCAGGAGCAGCTTATGACTTCAGCGAGCAGGTTTCCTCTAATATGCTTATGCAAGTTAATATTGTAATTGATGACTTGTGTTTACTGCATACATTTTATTCATTACTTTTTAGTGATTCACCTAAGCACAAGAATAACCTGTGGGCAAATCTAAGAACAACTTGCAGAGTTGTGCTAATACTTCTTCTGTCTGTTCGATGTAGGCATTGGAACTTGAGCCTGGCAATGCAACCTTGCTTTCAAACAGGAGCCTATGCTGGCTCCGCTACGGTGATGCAAGGGAGGTCTTGAAGGATGCTCAAGCACTCAGGATGATGCGACCTGGCTGCCAGAAGGCCTGTTATCGTGAAGGAACTGCTCTAATGTTACTGAAGGTGCGATAAGATGTTTATTTCAGTTCTGCATTTTCTGTAGAAAATGTTTTGAAGTACGTGTTCTGCATTTGATGTGGTAAACCTTTTTCATGGATGTATACTAACTTCTTGTCTTCAGGACTATGAAAAGGCATGTGGTGCATTTCTTCATGGTCTTAAATTGGATCCAGGGAACGTCGAGATCGAAGATGGGTTACGGTATCCTTCTTGTTGCTACATTCAAGTCTAGCGTATAATACCTGCAAAAAAAGCCTAGCGTACAGCAAGGACCTATCAATTCTTGCCGCGGTTATCTTTCACTTAGAACAGCCTATAGGCATCTTGACTTATCAAATTTTGATTTGCAGGGAGGCATTGGAATCCTTGAAGATAGATCGCAGTAGCCCTGAACGAGATTAGCTGGATCAGCATCGTCGAGTAGATATGGGAAACTTGCACTTACCTGATTTACACTGCTCACTGGAGAAGCGGAGTTGCCCTGTTTTGTGTCCGGTAGGGCGTAACTGAATGCTTTGAGACTTGGGTAATCTTTAGATGGCCTTTCGCTGATCGTCATCAGTTATATCATGAGAAACTACGAAGTCCTTAACCTCACTGGATGCTTGAGACCATTCTGCAATTATGATTCATGTTGGTTCCGTTGATAGGAAAACGTTTTGTTGAAGCATTGTTCTGGCCCAACAGATTTTTTTTGATAAAGGGATAATTTTATTACTTTAATGTAATATTACACCTAGCCTCTGCATATCGAGATGCACACAGCCGAAAACGATTCAAAATCTAGAAATGAGGCAGATTACAAAAGATAGTAAAAAAGGCCTAAGGTGCTGGAGGACCTATCCGCAAATTATGCTGCCACCCATGCTGAGATAAAAAAAGCCCTCGCCGTATCCTCCAGCCTGGTATACCCCCAAGAATAGATCCCGGTGCTCCAACGCTGCAATGGAATCCAAGTATGGAGTAAGATAATCTGCAGCAGAGAACAATTTTTATCATCGCAAAGCCACAACGGCAAGCGCCGCCATCCTAATAAGTGTCTTAAACCTTTTATCTACACTATTTAGCCAACTCCCAAAAATATTGGTTTTATCTACACTATTTAGCCAACTCCTAAAAATATTGGCAATGCTGGATGGTGGATATAAGGTAGAAACTATCTGAATGATTGACCATATAGAACTAGCAACTGTAAAGTCGAAAAACAAGTGTTTTATTGTTTCGTCTTTATGACAGAAAACACACTGTGTACTACCATGCCAATTGCGTTTTGCAACGTTATTTTTAGTTAGAATTACCCCGTGACGAAGATACCATGCAAAAACCTTTTTTTTTTAATGGTATCTTTATCATCCAAATTTTCTTATTATTATCCATTGGCCTATCTGGTTGTAAAAGCGCTTCATACATCGAGCTCACCGTAAATTTACCACTTGAGTGCAAATTCCATTTGAACTCATCCACACCCTCTGTCAGCTCCACTGCCAAACATCGATGAACTAATTCATTCCATGCTAACAGACGGGTCCCGACTAGGTCTCTCCTGAACGTCACGCTTGGTGGGAAATTTTCCAACACCGTAGCAATAGTATCGCTTTTGTGTCGTCCGAGAACTATGTTGTATAAAGCTGGATATTGTTCTCGGAGTGTGTTATTACCTAACCACTTATCCTCTCAGAACCTTATCTTAGAACCATCTTTAATGGAGAAGGATCCTAATGGAAACAAAATTTCTTCGCTGCCATTAGACCAGCCCAAAAGTGTGAATCTCTTGATTTCCATGAAACCTGGGAAAGCGCTTTTGAGCCTATATACTTTCTCCTTAGAATAGTTTGCCAGATCCCATCTTCAGTAAGCAGCTTAAACAACCACTTACCAAGAAGAGCCCTATTCTTGACCTGAAGGTCATGAATCCCCAAACCACCATGGTCTTTAGGGCGGCACACTACATTCCATTTGGCCAATCGGTATTTTTTTTCTTCTCACCATCTCCTTGCCAAAAAAATCTTGATCGAAAATAATTTAATCGATGCAAGACCCCTTTTGGTAGTTGGAAGAAGAAAATCATATATAACACCATATTACTTAGTACTGAATAATCAGAACCAACCGACCATCCAAGGATAATAGTTTTCCTTTCCAACTACACAACCTCGCCTAAAGTCTTTCCTCAACATGTTTCCATTGAGCAATCGTTAGCCTCCTGAAATGAATCGGGATGCCTAGATAACTAATAGGAAATAGACCCTGACCACATCCGAAAAGCTCGGCGTAAAGGTCAGCGTCATCTTGAGCGTCACCGAAACAAAACAACTCACTTTTATGATAATTGATCTTTAGACCAGATAGCTGTTCAAACGCTGAAAGAATCAGTTTCAGGTTTTTTTACTTTTTACATGTCATGATTCATAAAGAGAATTGTATCATCTACATATTGAAGGATATACAACCCCCATCCACAAGATGAGGTATTACCCCTTCAATTTGACCCTCAAGTTTTGCACGCTCAATGATTATGGCTAACATATCAGCCACAATATTAAATAATATGGGTGATAATGGATCGCCTTGCCGTAGCCCTTTTTTCGTTTGGAAGTATGAACCAATGTCATCATTGACTTTGATAGCCACACTACCCCTCGAAACAAAGTTACGTATCAAAGAGCACCACTCCTCGGAGAATCCTTTCATCCTAAGAGTTTGTTGAAGAAATGACCACTTGATTTTATCATAAGCCTTCTCGAAATCAATTTTAAGAATCACTCCATTCAGCTTCTTACGGTGCAAATCATGGAGTGCTTCATGTAAGACCACAACCCCATCGAGGATGTTACGTCCTTGCATAAATGATGTTTGAGTCGGACGGACAACCTGATCTGCAACTATATTAAGCCTTATTGTCGCGGATTTGGTGAATATCTTGAAGCAAACGTTAAGAAGGCAGATAGGTCTATACTGTTGAATCCTCTCTGCTTCATTAACCTTTGGCAACAAAATAATCTCCCCAAAATTAATGCGAAACAACTCCAATTGTCCAGCATGTAAGTCATGGAACAACTCGAGCAAATCTCCTTTAATCAAGTCCCAAAAATGCTGATAAAACTCAGCTGGGAATCCATCCGGACCCGGAGCTTTATTATGTTTCATTAAGAAGACCGCATTTTTCACCTTCTCCTCGGAATACAGAGCGTTAAGATAAGCGTTCTCCTCATCGGAAACCTGAGGAATATCCTCTGTCCGAGATTCGTCCAGTGAGAAATCACTCTCATCGGGCTCTCCAAATAGAATTTTTTAATACCTCGTGATATAATTTTTGAGCCGACCATGGCCTTCAATCATGCCCTCCTCCTGATCGAGAGAGTGAATGAGTTTTTTTCTATGTCTGCTATTAGCAAGACTATGGAAATATCTCGTCTTCGAATCTCCCTCCAGTAAGAATTGAGCCTTTGATCTTTGATACCACTTGATCTCCTCGTCACGGAGGATCCCCACCATCTACGCATTAGATTGTTTCTTTAATTCAATCTCATATGTAGAAAGCGGTCTCCATTCCGCAAGAGACTCCAAATCATCAATAATTGCTGACAACCGGATCTTCTCTTTTTTAAGAAGTCCAACCAAATGTCTTGCCCACCCTCTTAGGTGTTTATGCAAAGCGCGTATTTTATTATTCCACCTATCCAAAGGGGTGGTTCCATTGACCGGACGCGCCCATACCATCTTAACCATATCACCAAAACCATCACGATTTAACCATCCCAGTTCAAATTTGAACTGATGAGAACGGTGGATGTTTTTTGATCCAGTGGTTAATAGAATGGGGGCATGATCTGATAATGCTTCAATACGCTCAAGAACCCTTACTGAGGCCATTGGGAATTTAGATTCCCAATCAGCATCCATCAGTACTCGGTCACCCTTTTCGTATGTCGGCTCTGGGATTAGCCCAAGTGAACTGTCTCCCAGGCATTGTTACCTCTTTAAATCAAAACTGTCAATTACAGCATTGAATAAAAGGGGTCAATCATTATCAAATCTGCATGTGCTCTTCTCGTGTGGAAACCTTAACAAATTAAAATCCCCTCCTATAAGTATAGGATAAGGGTTATCTTTTGCTAAGTTCACCAGATCACATAGAAAAGCAGGTTTATGCTCATCCTGGGCAGCTTTATACATGGTGACAAGGCTCCATTTGAAGTTATCAGCTTTGTTACGGATGTGAAACTTTATATGAAAGTCCCCTTCCGATGAAGCTAACACCTCCATTGTATCCTTTCTAACACCAAGTAAAATGCCCCCAGAACGTCCCCGAGGAGGACGTGAAACCCATGCGAAGTCCACACCTCCAGATAGGCGGTTAACTAGACTCCTCGAGATGGTGCTTTGTCAGTTTGTCTAAAGAAAGAAAGAAAAAAGAGTGCTGGAGGGGAGCACGTTCTGAACCAACAGAACCGGGCGTCACTAGAGATATTAGCATATTACTAGTATCACTTTTGTGGCTAAATCTCCCATTTGTTACCACTTCACAATTTTTGGACAGAAAACAACCACCACATGCTAAGATTTTCTCCAATCGTGCTAAGTGCCTTCTGAGAGCGAATTGACGCTGGTTTTGACGATGGGACCGGCCGTTATGGTGGACCCATGGTGGCCAATTAACTGTGCTTCTCTCTCTTCGCTTCACACTCACTACGATCCCGAGCCCGACCATCCTTGACGTCGGCCTCTCCCTCTGCCATAGCTGGTTGTTCGTTGCTGCCGTCGAGATGTAGAGCCGGAACGACGGCGAGACGCCCAACAAGGGTCACATGAGTTTTCTCAGTACTGGGGTAAGCCTCGATTTGGGGGTTTGGGAATTAGGGTTAGGGTTCCAGTTTGGGGAATGTTTACCCTGGGTCAGTTTAGCCTCGATTAATCCAAGATTTCTTTTCATTTTGTAGTCGTTGGACAGGGGATATGCGCCGGATTAGATCAAGGATCCATCATTTGGAGGGCTTGCTCTGGATTCAACGCTGCTCTGCAACGTCCACAAGCAACTGTTAGAGAGATTTGTTGCTTACTTTAAGGACAAACACATGGAGGTGCTTTCTTGCCTCTGCAGAGAAGGATGAATGGCTATACACACTGCAACATGCACTTAGATGTTTGTGGGCCAAGGTTGATGAGATCAATTCTGCCAAAATAGAAGAGAAGATTGATCATACTCTACTGATCAGGAATTTATCTGATGACAAGAGTAAATCTAAAAAGAAGTACACAAGTTTGATGGCTGAAGTCAAAAAGCTTATGGAAGACACTGCAAGAAAACTATGCAAAGTTGAAGCAAGAGGGTGAGGGAGAGGGAAAACAATTTGCACTAAGTGAGTTTGGTAGGATGGAACTTGAGGAAGAATTGGAGAAGGTGGTGAAAGAGAGAAACAAGATGACCTTAAAATTATAGTATGTGGTGAATGAGAAGAATAATGTGAAGTAAGAATTAATGGTGTTCAAGGAGGTGTAGAAGCATGACAGGAATATGCTAAATATCAGAGTTATTAACCGGCTCTTTCTTTTTGAGAGTCGTCTCAAACTCTCCAACCTCCTCGCCGGCTCGCTCCCCGCTCCTCTACGGAGGCGTCGCTGCTCGGCGTGGACGCGGATGCGTTGCTCGGTTTGTACATAGTAGCTGTAGGGTCTATTTAGCCTTCGTGCTAGGTTTTGCCTTTATGGCGTCTTTCTTCCTCCTCGGCTGGTATCCAGCGACTCGCAGCGGCGCGGGAGGCAGTCCGCTTCTCTTCTGCAGGTCGAATCCATGGTGGAATTCCTGTAGGATTGAAGATGGACGAAGATGATTCAATAAAATCGCTTGCCGTACCACCTACTCTACAGATCGAGAGATGATGTGGTGTCGTATTCCTCTAGTCGTCCGTGCCGGCGAGAAGGGGAGGAGGTGCTGCTATTCTTCCTCAAGATTGGCGGAGTGGATTCTGCTGCACACTGGAGCTCCACACGTGGTGGTCTTGTTCACTGCCGCGATTAATGACCAAGAAGGTGGCCAATCTTCGACCTCCATGACGGAGGCCTGCTCGATCCAGCGCCGGAGCTCGGCTTCTCGATGCAACCAACTGTTTCGTCCCCGGCTGCGTCGAGTTTGTCGGCTCAGAGATCTTTCGCCGGAAGGGAGAGTCCGAGTGCCTCACTGTGCTCTGATCTCGGTGCTTCGCGCGCCTAGAGATCGCCGGCGACGGGTGGCGGAGGCGCCCTAGTATCTGATTGCTTTTCTTCTTCTATTTCTAGGGTGTTTTTGTAAAAGCACATGCCTTTTCTTTGAATCTTAGGTCTTTCATGGAAATAGACGAAAAGGGCCTTTGTTCGAATTGTACCTTCCACGTGGTGTTATAATATGCAGCAACGGGGTCTCTCGACCCGACCCCTTGTAAAAAAATGTGTTGAATATCATTCAGAAGAAAAGGAAAGATGAAAGGGAAGAAATGAAAGAGGAAAAGAAGAAGCCAGAGTACATGTTGTATGACATATTGAAAACCAATGATGTGAACAAGCACAAGATGAAAAAGATTCGAAAAATCTGTGATGAATGATGTAACAAATTAGATGACATTCTATGTTGAACTCGAATGTATGTTTTGTTCGCTTAATTGGTGTTGAACTCTGTTGCTAGCAATGTGTAATATTCTGTCTATGAACTCTGTTTTTAGCAATATGTAATAATATATGTTGAACTTGAACACTGTAAACAATGAGCTAAGTTATTGCTATCTTATTATGGATGTCATATGCATGTTATTACAATGTTTACCTTGTGAATGTTTACTAGCCATAGAATATAAGCCTTGTTGGCTATCCATTTTTCATGATTTTTTTGCTATTATTTACCCAGTGAATGCTTAATGAATTTTTACTATCCATATGAAAAAAAAAACTTATTTTCTACGTAGTTTTAATGAATGTGACCTAGCCATATCAAAAAGCCTTCTTTTCTATTTGTTTTTAATGTTTTTTTACTAGCCATATAAAATAAGTCTTATTGTCTATCCATATTTCATGAACTTTTACTAGACATACAAAAGAAAGCATTATTTGGTATATATTTTTAGTGAATTTATACTAGCCATATAAAAAAAAGCCTTCTTTTCTATGTATTTTTAATGAATTTATCCTAACTGTATCAAAAAGCCTTCTTTTCTATCCATTTTTCATGAATAGGGTTAATTTTGTCGTGGATGATTGACCTTGGCTGGTAGGTTTAATTCTGTCGTTGATGATTGACTGTGTCTGATAGGGTTTATTTTATCGTCGACAATGATTGACCTTGTCTTGTAGGTTTGATTGTGTCGTCGATGATGATCGATCTTGTCTGATAGGTTTAATTTTGTCATCGACGATGATTGACCTTGTCTGGTAGGGTTAATTCTTTCGTCGACGATGATTGACCTTGTCCGGTAGGGTTGATTCTGTCGCCGATGATGATTGACTTTGCTTCATAGGGTTGATTCTATCGTCGACGATCTTAAAATGATCTAACAAAGATAATGACTTCTAAAAATATCCTAAAATGATCTAAAAATGCTTATGATTTATAAAATGATCTAAAAATTCTCATGGCTTCCAAAATGATCTTAAAATACTCATGGCTTCTAAGATGAACTTTAAATGATCTAAAAATGCTCATGTATTCTAAAATGATCTAAAATTTCTCATGAACTCAAAAAAAATCATTGGAGAATAGCTAAATTGATCTGAAAATTGTATGGACCTCCAAATTTCATTTGAAAATAGCTAAATTGGTCAAAAAAAAATGCATGTCTTAAAAAATCATTAGAGAATAGCTAAATTGATCTAAAAATAGTCATCAACACTTAGGAACATAGTCTTTCACATTATCTCACAACATAGTCTTACACATTGTCGGCAACTGGAACATAGTCTTACACAGAGGTATCACAACATAGTCTTACACAAATATCCAGACATAAACTTAGCAATATGCTCAATATTCTTACATATCGCAGACAGAAACTTGATCAACCATAGTCTTAAACAGGTTGTAAGTTCAGACATACTCAATAGTTACCACTGGCGGTGAGGTAACCTTTCATCATGGCAGTCGGTTTTCTTTTCCCGCTAGACCTGGAAGGTGGTGGATCACCTGAAGATGAAGGACTTGGTGGAGCACCTAAAGATGAACCCTTGGTGCAGAGAAAGTCCTTGGACCTTGGAGCAGAAGATGCTGGTGCCTGGGATCTTGGTGGAGCTGGTGCTTGGGGTCTTGGTGGTGCTGGTAATTGGGGTCTTGGTGGAGCCGATGGTATCGGTGGTGCTGGTGCATTGACCTGTGTTGATGGTGTTGGTTTTGTTGTTGTCTTAGAAGCTAAACCTTCAGAGACATTGTGCCTACTTGCCTGTGATACGTCCAAAACATATCTATAACTTTTTTATTGTTACATAATTGTTTTGTATCATTGCTATATGTTCTTACTGTACTTTTATATTATTTGAGGGAAATTTTTCTGGACTAACCTATTAACAAGATTCCCAGTGTCAGTTCCTGTTTTCTTTTGTTTTTATATTTCAGAAAAGTTGTATAGAAAAAATCCGCGAAAAAATCTAGAAAAATAGGAAACCCAATATTTCTACAAGATGAAGACGGAGTACAAAGAGAAGTTGTGCGAGGGGTCCACCAGAAGGAGGGCCGACCCAGGGCGCTGGTGGGCCCTAGGCCGCACCCCATCCCGCCTGGCCACCCCCGCTACCCCCTCGCGCCGCATCTTCTCTTATTTAACCCCCTTTGACTCAAAAACATCGGCGCAATAATTATTTTCCACGAAACCTCCACCGAACCACCATAATATCGAAATTCTCAACTAGGTCTTGTGAAGCCCAGCTCTGGCACCATGCCGGAAGGCGGAATCATCACCAGAGGCTTCTTTATCGCCATGATTGCCTCCGAGGTAATGCGTGAGTAGTTCATCCTTGGACTACTGGTTCATAGCAGTAGCTAGATGTTTTTATATTCTCCATGTGCCACCATGTTTAGATCTTTTGATCTTCCTAACATGATCAAGATCATCGATATGTAATTGCTACATGTTGTGTTTGCTGGGATCCGATACATTGGTGAATTTATGATCATATTGTTCATGTTTCTTATATGATCTTGTAACTATTATTGTACCAATGTTCTATTGTGTTCTTGCATGCGCTCCAATGCATGTGGTTACTTTGGCCAAGTAGTTGCATGTGTCTCCAAGAGAGAGTTTTGTGCTAGATAGTAGGTTCATGCCTCGTCTGTGCCTGTGCACGAGTGATGGAAACGTCTATTCTATTGCTACTAAGGGTAAAACATCGGTGTTCATATATTTTATTGGTTATGAATGTTGATTACATTATGTATTGTTTTTAATGAAATTGCCCGTTGCTTTTTGTAACTTAATTCCTAAGAGATTCATCTTGAACAACGGTCTCTAGGTGGATTATTTGTTATAGATTTATGATGGATAGCGGTCTATATATGTTTGACATAATGCCTACATGAATATTGAAATGAAATTTACGTCATTATTATTTGTTGTTCCAATTCTATCTGTTGTCCAACTGTAATTTTTTTACCCAACATGTTTGCTTGCTATCTTTTGGAGAGACACCACTAGTGAAACTATGGCCCCCGTTCCATTTTTTACATTGTTTACAACGTTGTTTACATGCTTTTCATCATCACTTGCTATCTATACTGTTTTAATTTTATTTATGTCAACCACACTATACGTTTAACTCTCTTGTTTTCAGAAAGACGGGAAGATTGACAACCTTCATAAAAAGTTAGGGACAAAGGGAAGTTTGGAAGTTTGTCTGTTGTTGTAGGTCCACACTCGTTAAAAAGCCAGTTGATAAGCATATTTTTGGAGACTATGAGTCCTACTAGTTTGATAAACTTTGGTCTCATTACTGATGGAAAATTTACACTTTATTGCATCATACCTTCCACTTGGGGTTCCTCAACGGGCGTGTTGTCAATTGCATCATCAAGCGAATTTCTGGCACCGTTGCAGGGAACTTCAAAGCTTCAGCTAGGTGAGTTGCACGCTTCCGCTCTCTTTCTTTTGTTTTGTTCTTGCTTAGTTACTTTTTGTTTAGTCTTGTTTTTCTTATTTTCTTTCTTTAAGTTTGTCTTGTTTTTATCTTTCTAAGATGGGTTCAGCTAGGAACAGTAAGCTTTGTGACTTCACTAGATCTTGATTTTGATAATTGTAACCTCACCTTATAAAAAAAATTCTAAAGTTCCTAATGCTAGTAAATTAAATATGGCTTTTGTTAAACATATCACTAATGCTCTTATTAAAGATAGAGAATAAAGGATCAAACTTGAATCTTATATTCCTAAAAATCACATGATGGTTGGGATCCTACTATTAATATAAAGATAGATGCATTTGATTGCAATGCTTTGTGTGATCTTGGTGCTAATTTTTAATTATACAAAAGATTTTATATGATATGCTTGAACTAAAACCTATGGACGGTTGTTCTTTGGGTGTGCACCTTGTTGATTCCACTGTAACGAAACATGTGGCAAGGATTGATGATGTTCTTATTGTTGGTAATAATAACTATGTAATGTTTATTTTCTTTTTATGGATATTGAATGCAATGCTTCTTGTCCTATTATTTTGAGAAGACCTTTTCTTAGAACCGTTGATGTTGTTATTGATATGAAAGAGGGATATATAAGGTTTCAGTTTCCCTTAAGAAGGTCATGGACCACTTCACTAGAAAGACAATGAAGTTATCTTTAGAGTCCATTATAAGGGATAGTTATGATCTTGATGTTGGTGATGGAGATAAGACTTGATTTTGCATTGTTCCTTGCTAAAAGGCACTAAAGAAAAGCGCTTATGAAAACAATAGTAGCAGTGCGAAACCCGTGGAAACAGTAATTGAAGTGGTTGTATTATCAGTATGAGAAAATGGACCGGGGTCCATAGTTCACTAGAGGTGTCTCTCCATAAAAGATAGCTAACATGCGTGGTGAACAAATTACACCTGGGAAATTGATAGATAATGAAACATGCATGACATAAGGATTACAATGAGATTCATGCGGGCATTACAACAAAATACATAGATCGTCATCCAATTGCATCTATGACTAATAATCCACCCTCCGAATGTCATCCGAACAAACGTTGGGTATTAAGGTGCAAGCAACAGATTATCATAGTAAGCAAAGTGTGCAATGTAAAAAATGTAAACGAAGTAAACATCGTTGTTGTCTCCCTAATGGCAACAACACATCCTCCATACGTAACGTTTTTGTCACTCGAGCATAGATGCAAAGGAGGCATGAACCCACTATCGAGCATAAATACTCCCTCTTGGAGTAACTAGCATCTACTTGGCCAGAGCATCTACTAACAACGGAGAGCATGCAAGATCATAAATAACATACACATGAAGATAACATGATAGATTTATAATAAAAAGACATAGCATTCAATAATCATCGGATCCGAGCAAACACGACATGTAGCATTACAATAATATGATCTCGATCATGTGAGGCAGCTCACGAGATCTAAACATGAGGCATAAAGTGGAGAGGACTACCATCTAGCTACTGCTATGGACCCGTAGTCCACAGATGAACTACTCACGCATCACTCCGGAGGCGGGCATGGCGGTGTAGACCCCTCTGGTGATGATTTTCCCTCCTGGCAGGGTGCCGAAGAAAGCTCCAGAACCCTCCCAATCTCGGGTTGACGATGACGGCGACCTCGGGTGTTTTTCGTGGAAAAATGGTATATTTTTAGGGTTGACGTATTGGGGGAATAAATTGGCGAAAGGGCGATGGCGGTGGACGCCCGAGGGCCCCACACCACCCCCAGGTGCGGCAAAGGGCGTGCCGCCCTATGGTGTGGCCCCTCTCCGGGCCTCTTCGAGACTCCGTGGAACCTTCGGGAATTCTAATACTTCCGGGATTCGAATAATCCAATTTCGAGAATATTTCCAGTACAACTTTTCTGAAACTAAAAACAACAGAAAAAATGGAACTAGCTCTGTGTCATCTTGTCAATAGGTTAGTCCTGGGAAATCGATAAAAATGATATAAAGTGTAAGGAAAACATGTATCATAAGTCATGAAAACAACATGGAACATCAGAAATTAAGGATACGTGCCTACTTTCCCTTCTTAATTTTTCACCTTTTTATTATTAACAAAGTGATATCACTCGACTGAAATTAATTCTTTTGTGTCCTGAGGAAAGGCACATGAAAGGTATCTTTTGATTTTCCTCGCGACAGTGATGATTGATACGTCAAATCAAAAGATACCTTTCGTGTGCCTTTCCTCGGGACACAAAAGAATTAATTTCAGTCGAGTGATATCACTTTGTTGATAATAAAAAGGTGAAAATTTAAGAAGGGAAAGTAGGCATTCTTGCATGTTGAATTGTGATTGGCAGTGGGCAAGTTGGTGTGGCTATCTAGGCAATTCAGCAAGTGATATCTTACAATTTTGTGTGTATAACTAGTGCAAACTGATAAAATCATGGTGCACGCAAAAACCATAACTTGCCTGTTTTCATCACTGCTCTGGTCATTAGCCCAATCCTTGTCTTTTTCCTCATCATCAGTAGATTTTTCTGAATCTGCTTCAGGAAGAATATGTTCTTCCTTAGTTGTGCTGGTTTGTTGCCTCTTTATGGGTATTGCACGCAGTCCCCTAGGTGGGTCTTCCATGGTTGTCCTGCAAGTAGAAGGCCCTTCTTGGTCAAACTCACCAATGCCCTTGACGAACTTTGCAAGAGATCCTTGAAATTCTTAGCAGAATCCATGGACTAGGGCCCATAACTTCCTCTTTTCTGCAATAAGAATGCATGATGTAGTCAGAACTGAGTAAAAAATGTTGTGAGCAAAAACACGGCAAGTTGTATGCGTTTAAGTGGGTAAACTATTTGACTGATCTAAGCAACTTTTGTACATGAATTATCAAACTAATGTGTGGAGCTGAGCAACTAAAATATATTGCTAAGCGACAAACATGAAAAAAAGCCATAAAAAAGATGAGAAAACAAATATGTAATTATGTGCAACTAAAATTATGGTAACGAGCAACAAATTTAACATGCATCAAAGCAAAGAAAAAAACGTATGTATGATGCCCCCATGATATACTTTGTGTAATGAACTAAGGCTGATAACTTCATGTTATTCTATAGTGAGAATATGTGATGCAACTTTTTTGTGTTTGGAGAAGCAAAAAACTGTATGGGTGTGAGCAACTAATGTACAATTTTGAGAAACTATATTATGGTACTGAGAAACTATCAGGATGAGAAACTAATGTGTAATGTTGAGTGATGGTGCAGGTCTTGCACTCGTTGGGAAACCCCAAGAGGAAGGTATGATGAGCACACCAGCAGTTTTCCCTCAGAAAAAACAAAGGTTTTAATCGACCAGTAGAAGGAAGGAGTAACTTCAGAAGGTTGATGCAGCTGAGATGGTAGGGCGCACTACTGGTTCAGCAGCAACGTGGAACCTACACAACAGAAACAATTCACTTTGCCCCAACGAAGCAGTGGTGTTGTCAATCTCACTAGTTTTGCTGATAACAAAGCGATTAAATGTATGGTGTGGAAAATAGTATGAGAATAGTATGAAAACAGGAGCAGCAGTGTGAAAATAGTGGAAGCAGTGTGAAAGCAGTGGAAGCAGTGTGTGTATTATCAGTATGAGAAAATGGACCAGGGTCCACAGTTCACTAGAGGTGTCTCTCCATAAAAGATAACTAACATGTGTGGTGAACAAATTACAGCTGGGCAATTAACAGAAATGAAGGCCGCACCATAGTGCATATGCAAGACATAAAGATTACTATATGATTCATGTGGGCATTACAACAAAATACATAGACCGTCATCCAACTGCATCTATGACTAATAATCCACCCTTTGAATATCATCCAAATAAACGTTGGGTATTAAGTTGGAAGCAACAGATTATCGCAGTAAGCAAAGTGTGTAATGTAAACAATTTAAACTAAGTAAACACCGTTGTTTTCTCCCTAATGGCAACAACACATCCTCCATCTGTCACGTTTCTGTCACTCGAGCATAGATGCAAAGGAGGCATGAACCCACTATCGAGCATAAATACTCCCTCTTGGAGTTACTAGCATCTACTTGGCCAGAGCATCTACTAATAACGGAGAGCATGCAAGATCATAAATAACATATGCATGAATATAACATGATATATTGATAATAAGAAGATATAGCATTCAACATTCATCAGATCCCAGCAAACACAACATGTAGCATTACATAAAGATGATCTCGATCATGTAGGGAAGCTCACGAGATCTAAACATGAGGTACAAAGTGGAGAACACAACCATCTAGCTACTGCTATGGACCCGTAGTCCAGGGATGAACTACTCACGCATCACTTCAGAGGAGGGCATGGTGGTGTAGACCCCTCCGGTGATGAATTCCCCTCCCGGCAGGGTGCTGGGGAGAGCTCCATAACCCTCGTAATCTCGGGACGACGATGACAGCGGCCTCGGGTGTTTCTCGGGACGAAGTGGTATATTTTTAGGGTTGACATATCGGGGGGGTATAAATAGGTGAAAGGGTGATGGCGGTGGAGGCCCGAGTGGCCCAGACAACCCCCAGGCGCGGCCAGGCGGCGCGCCGCCTTATGGTGTGTCCCCCCTTCGGGTCTCTTCGGAACTCCGTGGATCCTTCGGGAATTCTAAGACTTCTGGACTTGGAATTTTCCAATTTCGAGAATATTTCCAGAATAACTTTTCTGAAACTAAAAACAAGAGAAAACGGGGAACCAGCTCTGTGCCATCTTGTCAATAGGTTAGTCCGAAAAATCGATAAAAATGACATAAAGTGTATAGCAAACATGTAGGAAACAACATGAAAAGAACATGTAACATCAGAAATTAAGGATACTTTTATGACGTATCAACATCTCCAAGCTTAGTTCCTAATCGTCCTCGAGTAGGTAAACGATAAAAACACATAATTTCTGAGGTGACATGCTACCAACATAAACTTGATCGTCAATAATGTAAAAACATATGTAAGCTGAGATCATAGAACTTCAACACAAGCATGATAAATAAAATTTTAACAATAAAGCATAGCAGTCACCTTGCATCATGATAAGTAACACAAATAAAAGATCATGAATGACAATGCATCGAAAGATATACGTTTGTTTCATGTATAGAGAAAACATGGCAAAATGATATTTCGATAGTCCTTAAGAATGGGGCAAAACATAAGTGTCAGGACACCTTCAAAGTTCACGAGGAATACTAGAACAAATAGTTAGAGAACAAACAATAAAACATCATGAATCAATTAATAATGTTTTTGGGACAAATGCACATTAAACTCAGAATGACAACTATGCTCTCTCAACTGAGCATATAGTTAGAAGATGGAGACTCAACATAAAAGTAAAAGAAAGGCCCTTCGCAGAGGGAAGCAGAGATCAACTCATGTGCTAGAGATTTTATTTTATTAAATTCCGGTATAAAAGTTTGACACTCCTCGCATCCATCTTACACAAACCATGGCTAACTGAATCCTCGGGTGCCTGCCAACAAACACATACCGTGGAGGAGTGTCTATTTTTTTAGAGAGGTGCATGCTTATATCAACGAATGGTAAACACAAAATACAGTACGTCACAAGCCAACTAGACTTCACAAGAGCGGCTCCCATAGATGGACGCATATGGGTCAAAGGGCATTCCTCTTTCTCTTTTGTTTACACAATTATGCTTTGACTGATAAATCAGGGGCAAAAATAGTGAAGATAATTTGTTGTATTACTTTGGGGCTGGGCACCCTGCTGCCAGTTCTTCTATCAATTGGATAAGCGGATGAAGCCACTAGTCCAGGGTGTGAAATTCCCATCGACAAGTGAGATACAGATTCTCTATTTACGTCCTCATGAGCTAAAATAGGAGCACAACATAGGAGTAATTTTGAAAGTTTTAAAGGTAACACCATGAGCAATTTACTTTGGAGTGGCGGTTAAATACCACATGTAGGTAGGTATGGTGTACACATTGGGTAAACTTTGGTTTTGGGGAGTTGGATGCACGAGTAGAGCTCATACTCGGTACAGGTGGAGGCTAGCAAAAGACTGGGAGCGACAAATCAAGAGAGCATAAGAGCCATAATCATGCATAGCGACATAAACATCATTAATAAAAGCATAAGTGGTACCACAAGTTCAAAAACTAAATGATCATAGAGGATATAAGTGACTGGTTCATAGTCATAAACATGGTGTGAGCATGCGCCAAGTCAACCAAATAAAACATTCAAAGGAGAACACCACAAATTTATGCTTCAATATGACAAGAACAACTCATGATTCTTTCAATGGCACAATAAACACTCTCAGCTATTTGAGACTAATCATGCTACTAAATAACCACTAGGCTTTAGAATTAAAATAACATCTAGAATGATACGAAAAAGTCTAGCCATAGTCTATACAAGCTTCTACTTGCACCGTTATAAATTCTACTTCAAGCAACAGTTTCTTTTCCCAACAAGCACCATACAAAACATGTTTTAACAAAAACTCTCTAAATGATACAACAAGAAAACATGAGAGTACTCACATAACACTACTAAAACTAACATCTCTGAATAAGAGATGCAATGAAAACAAGAGCTAAACATGAATTTTTGCAGCAGCTAGAAGAAAAACTAAGAATACGAGCATAGCGAGTATTCAAACGAAAAAGCGGAGCGTGTCTCTCTCCCAAACAAGTAATTCTAGGGTCCAAATATATTATTGCAGCAAGGAAAACAAAATAAAACAAGGAAAATAATAGAAAAACAAATAGACGCTCCAAGTAAACTTCATATGATGTGACCGAATAAAAATATAGTTTCACTAGAAGTGACCTGATAGATTGTTGAGGAAGAAGGGGATGCCTTGGGTATCCCCAAGCTTAGATGCTTGAGTATTATTAAAATTTTCTTGTATGAACCACGGGGCCATCCCTAAGATTTGACCTTGCACTCTTCTTGATCACATATATCGCCCTCTTCTCTTGACCCTTGAAAACTTCCTTCACACCACACTTCGCATTAGAGGGTTAGTGGAAAAAAAAAAAATCCATGGGTTCTATATAGGCACAAGTGCTATTGATATTTGTAAACATTAGCTACAACCCTTATGTTTCGTCAAGCAAACAAATCCACTTGATATCATAAAAGAGCAAATGCAAGAAAAATGGCAGAATCTGTCAAAACCAGAACGGTCTGTAAATACGAATTTTTTAGGGGCACTTATGTTGTTGATATCGAAAAACTTAAAGAATAAAAAAATTGCGAAACTAGATGAGGAATAAGCACAAGAAATTTCAGGTCATTCTGATTTTCCTGTGAATTATAAGATTTTTTATGGTGGACAACAGAAATCTGTTTCCTGCGTAGAAATCCAAAACCAACTCCAACTCTCGTCAGAAACTTTACTTGGCACAACTAAAACATGAAAATAAAGATACAAATAAGTTGCTACATAAGTATAAAACCCCTTGACTCAAAGAAAACATATAAAAACAAAGCAAAAATAAAACCATGGATTATCTCTCAAGAAGTGCTTTTCTTTAACGCCTTTTAGCTAGGCCCAGAAAAGTGGAATCAAGTGTTTTCAAGTGAAGAAGCATCCAACTTGTAATTTGTTTGAATAATATAATAAAAAAGAAACTTAATTATATTTCTAGGAAAGTGTTCCATACCTTTCTTGAGTGGGAACTGAAATTTAATATTCGCCTCTTTCATATCAATAACAGCACCAACAGTTCTAAGAAAAGGTCTTCCCAAAACAATTGGACAAGAAGCATTGCATTCAATATTCAAGACAAAAAAATCAACGGGGAAAATATTATTATTAACCATGATAAGAACATCATCAACTCTCCCTAAAGGTTTTATTCTAACATAATCAATAAGACGAACATCAAAATAACAAGGTTCCAACGGTGGCAAATCAAGAATATCATAGAGTTTCTTGGGCATAACAGAGATACTAGCACCAAGATCACATATAGCATTGAAATCAAAATCATTCACTTTCATTTTAATAATGGGTTCCCAACCATCATCTAGCTTCCTAGGGATAGAGGCTTCACGTCTTAATTCATCCTCTCTAATTTGCATGAGAGCATTTGTAATATGTTTTGTGAAAGCCATATTCATAGCACTAGCATTAGGACAACTAGCAAGATTTTTTAAGAACTTAATAACTTTAGTTATGTTGCAATCATCAAAGTCAAGATCATTTTTATCAAAGATAATGGGACCATTATCTCCCATGTTTCTAAAAATTTCAGCACTTTTATGAAGAACATTTTTAGCAGTTTCAGGCAGTTTTACATTTTTAATAGAAGAAGTGGGGGTATTTCCAACACCAGTTACTTTACCATTGATAGTAGAAGTTTTACTAGCATGAGAGGCTTCAGTTTTACTAGTGGCAGTAATGGTGCAAACATTAGCTATATTATTCTCTCTAGCTATTTCGTCTTCTCTTTCCCATCTAACATGCAATTTAGATAACATCCTAACATTATCATCAATTAGAATTTGGATAGCATTTAGAGTTTTGATTTCTTTAACATCATGAGGCATAACCTTTAGTTTCAGAAAATCAACATCAAGAGCAAGGCTATCAACTTTAGAAGCAAGAACGTCAATTTTGCCAAACTTTTCCTCAATAGATTTATTAAAATCAGTTTATGTACTAATAAAATTCTTAAGCATGTCCTCAAGATCATAGGGTACAATTTTATTGTTGTGTAGGAATTACCATAAGAATTACCATAAGCATTCCAATTATTGAAAGGATATGGCCTATAATTGTTGCTACCAAAATTATTCCTATAAGCATTTGTGTTGAAATTATTATTTTTAATGAAGTTCACATCAATATGCTCTTCTTGAGCAACCAAAGAGGCTAAAGGCACATTATTTGGATCCCATTCACAAGCATACACATAATAACATCAAGTCTGTCACTGAAAGACGAGGTTTCTTCAACAGAATTTACCTTCTTACCCGTTGTAGCCCTCTCAGTGTGCCATTCAGAATAATTTAACATCATATCATCAAGAAGCTTTGTTGCTGACCCCAAGGTAATGGACATAAAGGTTCCTCCAGAAGCTGAATCCAGAAGGTTTCTTGAAAAAAAAATCAGACCTGTATAAAAGGGTTGGATGATCATCCAAGTAGTCAGTCCATGAGTGGGACAATTCTTTACTAAAGATTTCATTCTTTCCCAAGCTTTCGCAACATGCTCATTATAAATTTTATTAAAATTCATAATGCTACTTCATAAAGATATAATCTTAGCAGGAGGGTAATATTTCCCAATGAAAGCATCTTTACACTTAGTCCAAGAATCAATACTATTTCTAGGAAAAGATAGCAACCATTATTTAGCTCTTCCTCTCAAAGAGAAAGGAAACAATTTCAGTTTAATAATATCTCCACCTACATCTTTATATTTTTGAATCTCACATAGTTCAACAAAATTATTAAGATGGGCAGCAGCAGCATCAGTACTAACACCAGAAAATTGCTCTCTCATAACAGGGTTTAACAGGGCATGCTTTATCTCATAAAAATCAACAGTAGGAGCAGGTGGAGCAATAGGTGTGATAATGAAATCATTGTTGTTGGTGCTAGTAAAGTCACACAACTTAGTGTTTTCAGGAGTAGTCATTTTAACAAGACTAAAAACAGGAATAAAACTACATCTAGAATAAGAACTAATTTTTTGTGTGTTGTTTATAAAGAGAAGAAAACACGAAAAAATAAAATAAACTAAGCAAAACTAAAACAAAGTAAAGAGATTGGAAGTGAGAGACTCCCCTTGCAGAAATTCTCTTCCTCCCCGGCAACGGCGCCAGAAAATAGCTTTGATGGTGCAGGTCTTGCAGTCGTTGGGAAACCCCAAGAGGAAGGTATGATTAGCACAACAAAAGTTTTCCCTCAAATAGAAACCAAGGTTTAATCGACCAGTAGGAGGATGGAGTAATTTCAGAAGGTTGATGCAGCTGAGATGGCAGGGCGCACTACTGGTTCAGCAGCAATATGGAACCTACACAACACAAACAATTAACTTTGCCCCAACGAAGCAGCGAGGTTGTCAATCTCACCGGTTTTGCTGATAACAAAGAGGTTAAATGTATGGTGTGGAAAACAGTATGGGAGCAATATGAAAATAGGAGCAGTAGTGTGAAAACAGTGGAATAAGTGTGAAAGCAGTGGAAGCAGTGTGTGTATTATCAGTATGAGAGAATGGACCGGGGTCCACAGTTCACTAGAGGTGTCTCTCCATAAAAGATAAATAACATGTGTTGTGAACAAATTACAGCTGGGCAATTGAGAGAAATGAAGTCTGCACCGTAGTGCATATGCAAGACATAAAGATTACTATGCGATTCATGCGGGCATTACAACAAAAATACATAGACCGTCATCCAACTGCATCTATGACTAGTAATCCACCCTCTGAATATCATCCGAACAAACATTGGGTATTAAGTTGCAAGAAACAGATTATCGCAGTAAGAAAAGTGTGTAGTGTAAACTAAGTAAACATCGTTGCTTTCTCCCTAATGGCAACATCACATCCTCCATCCGTCACGTTTCTATCACTCAAGCACAGATGCAAAGGAGGCATGAACCCACTACCGAGCATAAATACTCCCTCTTGGAGTTACTAGCATATACTTGGCCAGAGCATCTACTAATAACGGATAGTATGCAAGATCATAAATAACATATGAATGAAGATAACATGATAGATTGATAATCAAAAGACATAGCATTCAACATTCATCAGATCCTAGCAAACACAACATGTAGCATTACATAAAGATGATCACGATCATGTAGGGCAGCTCACGAGATCTAAACATGAGGTACAAAGTGGAGAAGACAACCATCTAGCTACTGCTATGGACCCGTAGTCCAGGTATGAACTACTCACGCATCACTTTGGAGGAGGGCATGGTGGTGTAGACCCCTCCAATGATGAATTCCCCTCCCGGCAGGGTGCCGGGGAGAGCTCCAGAACCCTCCCAATCTCGGGATGACGATGAAGCGGCCTCGGGTGTTTCTCGGGGCGAAGTGGTATATTTTTAGGGTTGACATATCAGGGGGTATAAATAGGCGAGAGGGCGATGGCGGTGGAGGCCCGAGGGGCCCACACCACCCCCAGGCGCGGCCAGGGGGCGCCGCCCTATGGTGTGGCCCCCTCCGGGCCTCTTCGGGACTCCGTGGAACCTTCAGGAATTCTAAGACTTCCGGACTTTGAATTTTCCAATTCCGAAAATATTTCCAAAACAACTTTTCTAAAACTAAAAACAGCAGAAAACAGGGAACCGACTCTGTGGCATCTTGTCAATAGGTTAGTCCAGAAAATCGATAAAAATGACATAAAGTGTATAGCAAACATGTAGGAAACAACATGAAAACAACATGGAACATCAGAAATTAAGGATACGTTTATAACGTATCATTGAGAAACTAAATTATGGTAGTGAGCAACCAAATTCACATGAAACAAATCAGCTGCTAGGTATGGTACCCAGAAAAACAACTTTCTGTAATAGAAATCAACCATTCTAATTTCTGGGCAATTTCTGAGATTAAAATAAGCAAATAATCAGTAGTATGAAATCAAGTAATGATGCTGTGCTTAGCAACTGCACCACGCATAAAATACAAAAATTTTACAGGTGAGTTAAGGTACTCACTACAATGTCATAATTGGAAGGAAGGGTTGCAGCTACAAATTGCTCAGCCTTCAACACCCCACCGAAAAGGCATGTGGACTCAATGTCCTTGTACTTCTCTTTCAGCTGTTGAAAAGTGGTAAGGAAAATGTGAGATGTGCGATTCGATAAAAAATGTTAACTATTCAGTAGATATGATATGATATGACAGATGATAGGGGGAAACACTCTGATTTGTGGTTTCTGAGCAACTACTTAAAGGTTCCTAGGCAACTAATATGAAAGATTAGGCAAAAAAAATACCATGTTGAGCAACTACACTATGGGTGTTTGTCGCACCCTGGTTTCTAGGGGATACTCATCGGGCCGAACTGGATAGCAGATGCTTGGATTATGGGGCATAACTGCTCCCACGTCCCAGCTTCCTGGTAGGCCTGCGCTTATGCGCGACAACACAAGCCCTGCTATTCCACCGTCGATGTAAACTATCCACTAGAGACCATAGGCACTACTGTCGACGTACTTCATATCAATCACGCAGGGTACGTCAACAGCGTTTAACAGAATGATAGCACAACATATCTCTAAGACACAAAAGATTGAAATAAGGTTGCAAATGGCTCTCACTAGAGCAGAGATAGCAAATACAATCATCCAGAGGACACATGTCCCAACATAACATCATTACATCAGCGGAAGCAAACAAAGGGTCTGAGTACAGACAAATCCAAATAGGCTTAAGAAGCCGGCAATGAAAGGAAAACGGAGCCCATAGAACATAATAGAAATATGATAACGGAAAATAACGGGTAACAGACTCGAGCAAAACAACCTAAGCATGCTAGTAAGACACTGGCTCAACCAAAGGGGTGATAGGAGTGGAGGTGAGGCAATATCAAGGTTAAGGGATTCATGTGATGGGTTCGTAATAGAAACAACTACTACTAAGGCTAGCAGAAAAGAACAACGGAAAGAATCGGTAACAAGTGATGAAAGGCAGCCATATGGCAGCAAGTGAGTATACTTGCCTGAGATCCCGCAAGGTAGCAGAACTTGTCATTGCTCACATCATCTCAACGTCCTATCCGGGAAGAAGCAACGAACCTCGAACAAACACCGGATGCAACAATTACTACTACGGCAAAAGATACAGCATGATCAAGGTATGGATGCATGACAAGTTTAAAGATGCATCAAAGTAAACTAGTTGACAAGATAAACAAATTTAAATGGACCCATATGCAATTTGAGTTGCATATGAAAAGCCCATGCATTATGGTTGAAACAATTGTTTTCCAACTACCCAATAGGTGAAAGTGGATTAGCATGATGCATGGATGAGGAAAACAACAAAATAACAACAATAGAATCAAATTAAAATAGGGTGTAGCAATTTAGAATTTTATTATTAACTTAGGGAATTTTGGGTGCCTTTAAAGGGAACACACAAGTATTTGTTGTTTTCAACCATTTAAAATGTTCAAAACAAATAACAAAGTTGATATTTGAAAAGAACATCAAATTTTAGTTGGATTACATGTTTCACATTTTGAAATTGGACTTAGGATTATTTAACTATGAATTAAACAATATTAAACAATTGTTAATTGAATTAAACAAGATTTAAATTGTTTAGGCAATTTAAATTATTCAAACCATGAAACAAAATTTATATTTGAAAAGGTTATTCAAATTGGCATGGAAAACATATTTTATTTGCATTTATTGGATTAAGAATGAATTAGTTATGGAATTTAAGAAATTGCATTTGAATTATTCAAATTTGAATTTTAAATGCATTTGGGAATTCCAAAACAGTACACAAATTGGATATTTGGAAAGTTTAGGAAATTTGGATCAGAATTCATATAAAGTTTGTATTTGTTGGAATTATAAAACAAAAGATATTGAATTTTAAAGTTTTGTTTTAATTCTGCCAATTAAAAAGAAATTTGGAATTTTAGAAAGTCGCACTGAAACGTTTGTTACCCACTGGATCTCTACCCCTAGCCACTAACCAGTGGGCCACAGGCCACTGTGGCACCGCGCATGCTTGCGTGGCAGGGAGAGTCCATGGCAGGTGGGGTCACGCGCGCGCGGAAAAGGAAGAAAAAAGGGGGAGGCTTTGCCTCCCCGGGGGCTTGAACTCGCGACTTGCTGCGCAGCACCAAGGGACCGAACCACTGGGGTAATGTTTGTTTCGTGATGGACAGGGTTACCGAGCAAGGTTATGCTCTGTCCGGCGCGCGGCTAACTGAAGACAACGGAACCTGCGTAGTCGCTGTAACACCCGCCGGCGACAGACAAGGAGAGGACGGTGATGGGTGCTTGGTGCGGGGCGAGGTGTGGGGAGGCGGCAGGTTTCGGAGCGGGAGGGGAAGGGGAAGCAGATGGGACGCTCACCTCGGGGCGCTGACGACGCGGGGGAAGGGCCGGTTCGACGATGCAGACAGGGTGACGACGCCTGACGGCCGGGGAAGGCGGCGGCAAACGGCGACGATGCCGTGCCCTGGTGGCGCCAAGACCACGACGAAGGGGCGCCGTCCGAAGCTGGTTGCGCCCCGATTCCATTCCCGCCGGAATCGGGGCCGATCGAGAGGGGAGACCGCGGCGCCATGCCTCCGAAAACTCGGCCATGGCAGTTGTTCGCTATTCTTCAGAGAACAAACTCAGACAGGGAAAATTCGGAGGGGAAAAATCGAGGGGAGAGGAAGGTTGGCGGCGGAGGGGGAAGGAGGAGATGGAGTAGGTGGCTAGGGTTTTGGAGGGGGCTTGAGGGAGAGATATAGGGGAGGGGGAACATGGCACATGGGGGAGGTGCGTGCTGCTGCCTTTCTGCACATGAAAGCGACAGGGGGGGATCGACTGTACGGAGGTGGGAGACGATACCGGTTGGGCTAGAAAGGTGGGCTGGGAGGGGAAATAGAATAGGGATAAGGAGAAAACAAGAATCCTATTGACAGCTTTTCAAAATAGTTTAGCAGCAAATAGTTGTTGACACTCTAGAAACATCGACCGTTAGCGAGGTTATCCTACAGGCTTTGCGGACCCGTTGCAGCGTGGTGGGCTTGGAGAAAAAGGGTGGGCTGCCTCTCTCTTTTCCTGATTTTTCCCTTTCTCTTTTTCTTTTCTCTTCCTTTTTTTTGTAATGAAAAGAGAGAGAGAGGAAAAGAAAAGGTTTGGGGTTTTAATTTGATAAACAATTACTATTAAGTTGCAAAACAATAATGGAAAGCAAGGTTGGTTTTTTATTTCAAAATTGGAAATAGTAGTTGGATTTAAAATAAGGTTTGATTTTGGGAATTGTAGAAATAAACAAAGTTTTATTTAACACATATCAAGCAAACATACCAACATTATTTGATTTAATTTGTTTGCCAAATTTGTAATATTTAAACCCATATTGAAAAAGGATTGATTCGATTTGGAGTTGGTTATTTGAATTTTACCATTAGGGTTTTGAACAATTTAAATTGTTTTGGAGTTTTGAGTGGTTTGGAAAACATGATGCAATGCTTATGTGATGCATATGATGCAAGCAAAAAAGAAAACAAACAGGTAACACCCCAGGTGTTACAGTGTTGAGTGAAACGCATTATGGCCCTGATAAGAGAAAATAAGATTGAATCCTTACTTGAAGTTTTCCAAAAACTCCTAGCGTGAGTCTAACTTTCTTCATTGCTCTCTTTATTAGGGGCAACTCCCATGCGTTGACACGTGGTAAACCGTCGCTAATGAGTTCATCCACCTCAACCGAGTCTAAATACAGAATCTGTGTATTGTCAGAAAAAAAAAAGATAAAAATTAGTTTTAACCAACTCAGCAAAAAGGCAAAAAACTACAAAAAAGAAAACATGAAAAGCATTAACTACGACCGATTTAAAAAAAAAACAATGAGGGTGAGATGCTTACAAAGAGGTGATACACACATCATTTGACCGACTTTGATTTGCCAAGCGCAAGAAAAGCTTGCTTGATCTGGTCAACAACGAACTGCGCAATATTTAATTTTGGAAGCATCTCAACATTAGTAGTGGGCGCAAGGAAACAATTGAATATGATGACAGCCCAAGCTCGAACAAATTTATCATCTGAAGCTCCATTCATGTCAACAATCATCTTGCACCATGTAGTCAAGTCGGGGGTGGTGCTTCCCTTGAAGCCATACTCATCATGAAAAGCTTTCACGAGGTCCGGGTGGATATCCCAAGGTACGCTCATGCCACCATTGGGGAGATTCCACATCCTGCTTGATATAGGCTTGGCCTCTAGGGTGGCCCGATCTTCACAGATTGACACACGAGAGGTGGGGAGATTGGGAAGAACGCGAAGAACACGAAGAACTCACGCACACAAAAGGGGAGATAACTCGTGAATCCTACGAGGGATCGCAAACCCAAGTCAGCAACACGCTAATTGGAACCGATTCCTCTCACCGGCTGGTCCACCGATCCAACAGAAGCCACAAGGGGAAGGTTGGCAAGAACTACTAGAATCACGAGGTGAAAGAGTAGCTAGTTGGAGAGATCTTGATACGATCCTAGATACACATCGTAGGAGTAGCCTCACAAGAGGATTCACCTCAAAAGGGGGATACAAGGGCAAAGCCCAAAGTTCTCAACTCAACTCTTTCCCTAGATCTGACCCAAGGGGTTCCCTTATATAGCCTAGGGGGTAGGTGGGGTGGAAAAGTGGGGTTTCCACCCACTTTCACGATCTGGCAGGGGAGTCGGGCTGGAGGCCGGCCTGGCCAGGCTGGAGGCCGGCCTAGGCCGGGCAGCAGGCCGGGAGCTTCGGATGGGTGGCCGGCCTGGGCCTGGCTCGGGGCCGGGGCCTTCGGTTGGGCAGCCTGCATCTTCTCTTCTTCCTCCTTCCCTTCTCCCTCCTTGTAGCCTTCTTCTTGGACTTCCTCCATGGCTTCTTGGGCATCCTCTTGGGTATGATCTTTGTCATCGTGGGCATCGTCTTGGGCTCCGTTGTGAGATCCAACCTAGGCATGAAGAGGGGTATTTCATGAGGTAGCGCATCGTTCACCAAGTCACCAGAAACATATGGAGATAGGAGTGAGTTCACCTTGTCGAGTATCGATGTTGTGCTTGGTGGAATACGGTGGGCTGCATCATCTCCCCCCCCCTTGGAAAAGAGTCATCCTCGACTCTCGATCCAACCATTCATGAGCGGGAGAAGGAATGTTGACAACGAAGATGTCGTTGAAGTTGAGCCGCTTGTCGACGGTCATGCCATGGTAGGCTCGTAGCGGTGGTAGTACAAATGCGATGACGATGTTGAAATGGTTCACATTGGTTGGTTGATGAAGATCTTGAAAGGCGATGTAGTCATTGAAGTTGAGTCTCTTATCGAAGATCATGCCAAGGTATGCTCGTTGCGGGTGTGGTCCAAAGGCGATGACGATATTGACATGGTCCTCATTGGATGGGTGATGAAGATCTTGGAAAGCGATGTAGTTATCGTCGAAGATCTCAAGAGGTGGTTGCTCCATTGGTTGCGGAAGAGGTATATTGTAGATGAACTTGACATTGGTTGCATTGTCGTTGATTCTCTTGTCGAAGTCCATGTACGTCTTGGCGGTTGGCATGTAGTCGTGGTGATCATTGCCGACGCGCTTGTCAAACTCCAAGTGCATATTGACGTGTGGGATGTAGATGGAGAAGTCGTTGTCAAGGGTGTGCATGTGGGACTCCAAGTACATCTTGACATGAGGGATGTAGGCGTAGAAGTCGTTGTCGTGGATGCGCTTGTCGAACTCCATGCACATTGTGACATGCGGGATGTAGGCGTAGAAGGCGTTGTCGTTGAGGTGCTTGTCGAACTCCATGCACGTCTTGACATGTGGGATGTAGTCGTAGAAGGCGTTTTCGTTGACGTGCTTGTCGTACTCCATGAACATATTGACATGTGGGATGTAGGCGTAGAGGCGTTATCGTCGAAGTGCTTGGGAAGCGCCATGTAGATCTTGACTTGAGGAATGTGGATGGAGAATGCATTGTCGTGGATGCGCTTGTCAAACTCCATGTGGATCATGACGAGCGGAATGTACTCCTTCCAAATCTTCAAGTCGGTGTTGACGTTCATGCGGTGTGGATAGCCTTGTATGTGGAGAAGTCCATGAGGTCGAGGATGCTTGATAGGGTCACCAAATCTCTGCAAAATAGACAACAAAGATGGAGAGAAAGTTGGTAAGTCGTTAGTGTCAATAAGCACCCAAATGGGGTTTTGCTCTCAACTCTCATCTCACTATTGGTGGCTATCATGGCGATGCCTATAAGAACACTCATGCTTTTTCCACTCATTATGGGCGTGTGGCTCTCACTCACGTGATGGTGGATCTCTCTCTCACCACTCATCTCACTAGAATCTTTAGAGGGGACACTAGAAGGCTCCAAAGTATTGGCAATTGAGGTGTGCGGGTTTGTCGAAGTCGTTGCATTGTTTGGAGTCGGTAGTGTCATGGCATGTGGCGAGGAAAGCTCAATCATCTCGTCTCTTGGATTGATCTCCAAGTGTGGAATGTTGGGCTTGCTTGTAGGAGGAGGTAGGGTCATGGCTTTTGTCGAAGAAGGCTCCATCATCTCCGTGATGTGGTAGTGTAAGGCATGCCTTGTAGCATCCTCAAGTGGTCTCTCATGGAAGTTGTGGTTGGGTGTTGGTGGTGAAGTATCTCTCGCCTCTTGCCTTGATGAAGTAGTGGTATCATAGTGTCCATGGCGAGGATATTCTTGATCCTTATCGAAGGCGTGGTGCGAGAAGGAAGCACATTCTTGGTGGTGATGAGGTGGAGGCTCCCATTCCTCATGTTGGTGATGACACTCATGGTCCTTGATCCTTGCAACATTGAGGCAAAGGGCGCTCAAGTTGTTGTCTTTATGGGCTTGATGATGCGGTGGAAATCCTTGGTCTCGATGATGCGGTGCTTCATCCAATATGGGAGGAGAAGAATCATGGATAGCATCTCCATTTGCTTGTTGATGACGAGGTCGCTCATGTGGGTCCTCATAAAAAATAGGAAGTGAGAGGTCACTTGGAGCTTCTTCACTTGCTTGTTGTTGACGTGGTCGCTCAAGAGGTTCCTCATCAAACATGGAAAATGAGAGATCATGAGTAGCATCCGCGCTTAGTTGTGGTCGAAGTGGGCGCTCATTGGGGTCTTCATCAAAGAGAGGAAGAGAACTGTCATGTGTAGCATGCCCACTTGGTTGTTATCGATGTGGGAGCGCATTGGGGTCTTCATCAAAGATGGGTAGTGATGTAGCCTGTTGGGTAATCCCACTTCGTTGTTGTCGATGGTGGTGCTCATTGGGTTCCTCATCAAAGATGGGAAGTGAAGTAGCATGTTGAGCAATCCCACTTGGTTGTTGTCGATGGATGCGCTCATTGTGGTCTTCCTCAAAGAAGGGGAAAGACAAGCCATACGGAGCATTCACACTCACTTGATGTTGAGAAGGTCTCTTATTTGGGTCTTCATAAAAGATAGGTGGTGGAAGCTCATGTGGGTCATCGAAGATAGGTAGCGGAAGATCATGTGGGTCATCCTCATTGGCTTGGCGATGGCATTCATGATGGAGAGGATGGCGCCGGTGGCCATTGTGGTGGAGTTGTTGGAGGCATGCTTCGTGGCATCCACTATAAGCAATGTCATGGGCACCTTCTTGATAAGGGTCTTGGTCTTGGTGGTCATTGTGGTGGTGACACGCATTTTGCCTTGAATGTGGGCGAGCACCATCCACGAAGTCACATAGACCATAGTCATGAGTCGAGACTGGAGAAGGTGGGTGACGAAGAATATCCGATCATAGAGGGTGAACTTGAAGAGGGTCACCACGGCCTTGTCGATGTCGAGGTAGAGGTAGTGGTGATGGCGAGCAATGCTCGAACAAATGTCATCGTGGAACTTGTGGTGGAGTATGCGGTGAGGTGGTATCAGAGCCAGGTTTACCACTCTCTACCATGTGTTGATGATGATCATGGCGACGATCTTGGTGATGAGCTTGGTGATGATAGGTCGAAGTTTGTTGACGACGAAGCTTGCGGCGTTCCCGCGCTTCATGTGTGGGATGACTCCGAAAGTCATTTGGATGCCTTGTCTTCTTGGCCTTCTCGCTTGATGGGGCCTCGATGATGTCCTTCTTGTGGCGCCGTCTTGATGTTGAAGGAGCCAATCTTGACGTTGCCAACTTGTCGGATTTCTTGTCGTTGCACCATCTTGAGGTTGAAGGGAGTTGTCTTGTGTTGGCCTTGGCATTCTCCTTGAAGTTCCTTGGTCTTGAGCATGAACCATATGACATATGATATCTTGGCCCTCGAAGCTTGGAGAGGAAGTTCTTGTAGGTGAGCTCATCCATGTCGGAGTCGAAGTAGTTGTAGAGCTCCATCTTGTCCCTCATGCTTGTGGAGTCATTATCGGTGTAGTACTCCGCCATGTTTGTGGATGCGTTGTCGGTGTAGCACGGCTCCATCTCTTCATCCAAGCTTGCGGTGTCATAGTTGTAGTAGTGGTTCATGTCGTTGGAGCTCATGGAGTCGAAGTTGAGGTGGTTGGTGTGGTGCTCCACCATGTCGATGATGCTTGGGGAGGAATAGTCAGTGTAGAGCTCGACGTCGTGGTCGTAGTAGTGGTCGTCCACCATGTCGTGCTCGTTGTAGTCGTTGTCGTTGTTCTAGTCGTAGTAGTCCATCATGTACTCGTCATGGTCATCATGGCCTACATATGCTCCGCTCTCGCTACACATGGTTACTCACAAGCACAAGTGTATATATAGAGTGTGAAGACCTAAGAGCTCAAACCTCACTTTTAGCAAGTATTGGAACTAGTGGACCATGCCAAGAGAAACCAATAACAAAAAGAATGAAGTGACTTGAGTTCGAAAGATCCAAAAACACGCTCTAAAACACACACGGCGTATGGGTGGATAGGTATGGAAAGTGGAAAGCAGATGGAACAACCGGAAACCAAGATGTTGCAATGGCAAGTAGAGAACCACAATGATCACAAAGCAACAGCAAGTCAATCTCCAAAAGGTATGGAAACACACACACGGAGATAAATGGGACTAGTGCGACCAAAATGATCTAAGTAACCAAATGATCCTAGCAAAGACTATAAACTCGTGTTGCACAAGTACAAGGAGAGCCGCTAGTTCGATTGCAATTTATTGGTGGGCTACAAGATTTGCACACAATGCACCACCTACGAGATGTTCATCGATCTTGCGCGCTTCCTACAAGTGGTATGGCAAGTGGTGGCTTCCTTTTTCTCTCTTATTCTTTTTCTCTTCTCTCTCTTTCTCTTCTCTCTTTTGCTTTTTCACTTTTTGCTCACTCACTTTGTGCCAACATATGAAACTATATGAAATAGCGCATACAACGGTCACTCGGAAACTACACGGTACAAGTGTGCAAAGCCTAAACAATCATAGATGAACTAGCCTCAATAGGTAAGGTAATCACAAGGTAGGTTGGCTCACAAAGGAATGGCAAGAGGGAGAAGATTCGGGATGATTATACCTCTCTCCGACGATCTTCACCCTATAGGCTGGAAAGTCTCGTGCTTTCTCACTAAATTATGCTTCAATGAATTATGGATCTCCTGCAATGGTGATATAGATGATGTAATTTCCTACAAAACGAGTTAAAGATCACTCAAAACGGAGTCCCGAGTCAAAAGTTATGGCCAAAACGGTGATCGGACGCGGCACTTTTCTGGGAGGCCGGCCTGGGCCGGGCCAGAGGCCGGGTTTCCTGCGCCAGGCCGGGTTTCCTGCGCCAGGCCGGGCGGCTCTGTTAGGGGGCCGGCCTAGAGGCCAACTAGGCCGGGCAACCTGCACACTCGAAAATTCGCGATTTTGGTCGCGATTTTAACTTTTTTGGGCGGAAAACTGCTCCAAAAATCACCAAATCGAAGGGGGAAAAGTGGAATTAGGCCATGGGAACGCAAAGGCTCAACAAGTATAGCAGCGGATCTATGGATCAAAACCTACCAAAACGCACTCAAATCACAGATCGATCCAAAAGCAAATTGGGGCTGTTTTTGGTGGAATTTTTCGAATTTAGGCAAAATCAAGAAATTTTTTGGGGGAAAGAGGGTGTCAAATCCATGGCAACCTTGCTCTTGATACCAGATGATATAGGCTTGGCCTCTAGGGTGGCCCGATCTTCACGGATTGACGCACGAGAGGTGGGGAGATTGGGAAGAACGCGAAGAACACGAAGAACACGATGAACTCACACACACAAAAGGGGAGATATCTCGTGAAGCCTACGAGGGATCGCAAACCCAAGTCAACAACATGCTAATTGGAACCGATTCCTCTCACCGGCCGGTCCATCGATCCAATAGAAGCCACAAGGGGAAGGTTGGCAAGAACTACTAGAATCACGAGGTGAAAGAGTAGCTACTTGGAGAGATCTTGATACGATCCTAGATACACATTGTAGGAGTAGCCTCACAAGAGGATTCACCTCAAAAGAGGGATACAAGGGCAAAGCCCGAAGTTCTCAACTCAACTCTTGCCCTAGATCTGACCCAAGGGGTTCCCTTATATAGCCTAGGGGGTAGGTGGGGTGGAAAAGTGGGGTTTCCACCCACTTTCACGAGCTGGCAGTGGAGCCGGGCTGGAGGCCGGCCTAGTCTGTTGGGTGGCCGGCCTGGCGTGCAGGGAGGCCGGCCTAGGCCGGGCAGCAGGACGGGAACTTCGTATGGGTGGCCGGCCTGGGCCCAGGGAGGCCGGACTGGGTCGGGCTCGGGACCAGGGGGCTTCGGTTGGGCAGCCGGCCTGGATGCCGGCCTGCCCGGGGTGCAGGGCCGGGCAGCCTGCATCTTCTCTTCTTCCTCCTTCCCTTATGAAAGTGCATTTCGTTTTCCCAGTGTTTTGTGTGTTAGTTAACAATACTAAGTACATTATTTATCGAGGTGTTTAGCGTACAGGTGTTATACTTAACATCGGCATCGATCACCGAAAAGTCGGTGAAGATTGGCCTGAGAGTTTTGGGACAGAACCCAACCAGATTATTCGGACCGGATATTTCATATAGGACCGGATATTCCGGTTGCTGATGAAGGAGCGCAAAAATGGCTAAGGACTGAAAGGTTTGCGTACTGGAGTCAACCGGATTATTTGGTCCGGATTATTCATCCCGGACCGGATATTCCGGTTGCTCATGAAGTTGCGCGAAAATGACTAAGGACTGGAAGTTTCGCATACTGGAGTCAACCGGATTATTTGGTCCGGATTATTCATCCCGGACCGGATATTCCGGTTGTTCATGAAGTTGCGCGAAAATGGCTAAGGACTGGAAGTTTCGCATACTGGAGTCAACCGGATTATTTGGTCCGGATTATTCATCCTGGACCGGATATTCCGGGTGCTGCGCAAAACTGCTAAGGACGGGAAGTTTGGAGGTATTGAAGTGAACCGGATTATTTGAACCGGATTATTCCGGAGCAGCCGGATAATCCGGTTCAGATCTGCAGGACTGCGTGGAGCAAGCTGACCGGATATTCCGGTTCATACTTGAACCGGATATTCTGGTCCCCTTTTTCCTGTGCAACGACTAGTTGTGAGGAGGGGCTATAAATACCCCTCCTCCTCTTCCTCAAGATCTAGTTCTTCCCCTTAGCATTTATGAGCATTTAAGAACTCACCAAATCTCTCATTACTCCCAATCCCTCCACCCAATCTTGAAGATCTTTGGAGGATTGAAGGAGAAGGCCCCGATCTACATCTTCACCGAGCCGTTTTTCATTTCCCCCTCTCTAGCTTGAGGGATCTAGCCTAGGGTTTCCTCTTGTGGAGAACCTAGGCATCTTGATACTTGTTGGTGATTCAAGAAGAGTTGGGAGCCCCCAATTTAATTGTGGGTGTGTGCCCCAAGTTGTTTGTAAAGGATTCGATCCCCGCCTCAAAGGGGTTCTATAGTGGAAGGTGAACTAGGCCTTTGTGGCGGAGTTCATCGGAGAATAGGGTGAGGCCTTAGTGGCGTTGAGTAGGCCTTTGTGGCGAGCTCACACCCCTCCAATGAGACGTACTCCCCTGAAAAGGAGGAACTCGGAAATACATCGTGTCTCCGTGTGCTTCCATCGGTTACCTCGTTCCTCCCTCTCTTTACTTACTCGTACTTGTTGCATTAATTGCTTGCATAGTCATATAGGTAAATTCACCACTAGTTGCACTCTCTAGAGAATTTACCTTCTTGTTAAGCCTAAACTTTAAGAAAAATTAAAATTGGTCGTAGCACCTATTCACCCCCCCTCTAGGTGCCTATACTTTACTTTCAATTGGTATCAGAGCCTCGGCTCTTCTATCGGGCTTAACCGCCTAAGAGTTTAAGTATGGGAGATGAGTGTTGGGAATATGCCCTAGAGGCAATCATAGATGATGTAATTCCCAATGTATTCATAAAGTTATTAAGTTGTCCTTTGGTTTGAACATCTGATATATGTCATTGAATATGTGATTCAATTGTGGAACTATGTATTCATGTTGTTCATACTAATTGTCCTTGGTCGTTAAGGTTGTGCTGGACACACACCCTAGACTAATGTGAGTGTTGGCTGAGGACACGGTTCCACTTGTCATGGGCATGGTGATGCCATTCCAACGTTCGCGGACTTGGCTAAAGAGTTTAGCAAGTCGGACTGACCCACATTGAGATGCAATGATCAAGTCGTCATTTGCATGTCTCAATCAATGTAATCCTTAGACCTAAGGTTGTCGCACAATCCGAGTTGTGGATCACCGACTTAGGTTCTGTCAAATGTTGTTCTGTGACAAGGCAACTATAAAGGCAGAGTTCGGGTCGAATGAGAAGCAAACTGCGTGATGTTGGTAATCAAGATGGGATTTTGCCCCTCCTAATGGAGAGATATTATCTGGGCCCTCTCGAGTGATATGATTCAGGAAGCATGGCCATGCGCGACTCAGTTAAGTGTTAACTGTGTCGGTTGACTAAGAGTTAGTCAGATGAATCGCATATCACGGATCGAGAAGAGAGTTGAACTATTTAAGGGATGACGATAAATCGCCTATAGTTCGACAAGGTATATCGTGAGGCAAAAAGGACTAAGATGAATATCACATTGAAAGGTATGTCATCATGACTCAATGGAACTTGGGAGTCGGCACGTTCTGCTAGGAGCCGCTACCGATTGATCGATTGAGAGTAGGACTCCAATCGTGTCCAAGTCGCCATGAGCCTGCAGGGTCGCACACTTAAGAGCGGGAGCAAGTATTGGTCGGGTTGGACCCGAACCGGAAATGGACTGGTTTTGTGAGTCGGACTCACAGAGGGAATGGGCCACAAGTGTTGTGAAGCCCATTACCATACGCTATATAAAGAGGGGCGCAGGTTGCCTAGCGGGCACGTTAGTCCACTCTCCCATGCGTTGGGAACCCTAGCCCCACTCAGTCCAGCCGCCGCACCGGACCTAGCAGTCCGCCGTCGGAGCTCCTCCTCGTACGTGTGGATACCGGCAGAGGTGTTGTACGTTCAGCACTTCGACGTTCGAGGGATTGGATCGACCGGACCGGATCATGGGACTGCACTGCCCCGACGCGCTGCATCGATAATCCGCACCTGCGCGTCTAGTGGTAATACTCGTGGCCTTCTACCTCGGCTAGATCTTGGAAGCATCGCGTAGGAAAAGTTTTTTGTTTATCTCTACGCGTTCCAACAGTGGTATCAGAGCGGTAGCTTCTGGTATTAGGTCCGAGATCCGTACATATGTGATATGTAGTTAGCGTTAGATGTGATCTAATTGCTGTTTTGGTGGTCGGTCTATGAGATAGATCGGTTTTGTACAAGGTTGATTGGATCAATCGTACTCGGGGATAATGGATGATCTGGTTTCCGTGATCATACTGCTAAGGTCGTGAAACAACTTACCCCTACCGGTCGGTTTCCGCCATCGGGGTATACCGTGACACATAAATCCAGTTGCGGTGATCGAAGATCAAAGAGTTTGATCGAATCGGAATACGGATCAGATTTGGGTAAAATCGTTTTATCCGATGAAGAAATCCATGATCGGAATGCAGATGAGATCTGCGTTTTTCGATCCCCGCCCGCTATCCGGCTAGCGGGACCGCTGGCTTCGCCCTGTCGTAGCGCCTTAGATGTCGTTGCGAGTTTCACAACGCCGGTAGATATCTGATCTATGCATAACTTGTTTTTGCAGGAAGTTGTGAATGGTATGACTTATGTGCATGTGATGTGTGTAATCCATACATGATCTGCGTATCATGTTTATGTCAGCCGGCTGGAGCCTAGGTGCTGTCATTTTATTGTATACCGGCCTGCGTGTCGGATTCTCTATGTAAATTTTGATTTACCAGCTAGTGTAGCTTGTTGGAGAACCCGGAAGGCATGCAAGTCGATGTACAAGTCGGCTACATGGAGCAAGATGGCACGTGACAAGAGTTGGCACGAGCCGACTTGCAAGCTTCGTGGAGATCGAGATTACCATGAAGAGAGCCATACCATTTCACATTATAATTGCTTTATTTGTGTTATTGTTATGTCTCTATTTACCTCTATTTAGATAGTTGGTAGATTCTTTAATCCCTCAAAGAAGGTCTAGTCGGTCGCCCCGCCAGTGCTGCACCATAACAAGTCGGACATTCTTGGTAGTGGGCTCATAAAATTGAGGTGCTACAAATTCTTTCCGGTTAGGTGGGTTTGAGTCGGACTCTTACAAGCAGAAGCACTTGGTAATCTAGACGAGTCCATCACAACGGTTGTGGGGCTCGGGGCGAGGTAGGTTGGGAGTCGGGGCATGTGATGTCACCCAACTAACAGGAGTCGTATTGGATACGATTGGCAAGGTGTTGCCTACCTAGATCACTTGACGGCTAGCGGTGATGCTAAAGCTCACTAGTCGGCTTGCTTATTTAGGATCTTGAATCACTTAGCAACCATCGGAGGGATGTTGGTTCTAGTGGGGGCATAAGTATTAAAGCGTTTAATATGCCTGCTCTTTTATGAATACATGTCTTAAGTGTTTTTGCGTATTTTCTGTTGTAGATCAATGGCACCTAGCAACCTTCCTCAGTTGTCCGCGTTTGCGTTGAGGTCAATCCTAGAGAAAGATAAGCTTAATGGAACTAATTTCACCAACTGGTATCGTAATCTGAGGATAGTCCTCAAGCATGACAAGAAAGAACATGTTCTAGAAACTCCACTTCCATAAGAGCCAGATGACGATGCGATTGTCGCAGTCACGAATGCCTACCGTAAGACTAGAGATGAGTCTACGGAGATTAGCTGTCTTATGCTTGCACACATGGAACCGGACTTGCAGCAGCAGTGCGAGAATGTTGAGGCCTACGATATGATCGAAAGCCTCAAAAGTATGTTCCAGGCTCAAGAAAAGACTGAGAGGTATCAAGTCTCTCAAGCTTAGCTTGGCTGTAAGCTGAAAGACGGCGATCCACTGAGTCCGCATGTAATCAAGATGATTGGTTACATACAGTCTTTGGATCGGCTGGGCTTCCCAATTAACGAAGAGTTCGCTACTGATATAATTCTGAACTCTCTTCCTAGTGTGTATGGTTCGTTCATCTCGAACTACCATATGCATGGTATGGATAAGAGTATCACTGAATTACATGGGATGCTCAAAACGGCAGAGGCTGATATCAAGAAAGGCACCAGTCAAGTGTTGATGGTGCAGAATAAGGCTAAGTTCAAGAAGAGTTCTTGGACTAAGAAGAAGAAGGATAAGTCAGGAGGTAGCACCCATGGCCCTGTCCAGAGTGCTCCCTCAAAGACTAAACCTTCTCCTACAGCCGGAGCCAACTGCTTCTATTGCAAGCAAGATGGCCACTGGAAGAGGAACTGCACCAAGTATTTGGCTGACAGAGCCAAGAGTGGAGGTGTGACTTCCAACTCAGGTACGCTTGTGTGCAATGTTATAGACATTTATCTTGCTGATGCGCCTAATAGTTCTTGGGTATATGATACCGGATCAGTTATTCACATATGCAACTCGTTGCAGGGACTGGTAAGAACTAGGAGCGTGGCAAGAGGAGAGGTTGACATCCGGGTCGGCAACAAGGCGAGAGTCGCTGCGTTGGAAGTCGGCACGATGCAACTTCATTTACCTTCAGGATTTATTTTGGAACTACATAATTGTTATTATGTTCCAGCGCTTAGTCGAAACATTATTTCCGCCTCATGTTTGATGAGACAAGGTTATGAGTCGAATATTAAGAATAATGGTTGTTCTTTATATTTGAAAGATATGTTTCATGGCTTTGCACCCGTTCAGAACGGGTTATTTATTTTAAATCTTGATAGTGAATCAGTCTATAACATAAATGTTAAAAGGTTAAAACCAAATAATCTGAATATGACTTACTTTTGGCACTGTCGGCCTGGTCATATAAGTTGGAAGCGCATGAAGAAGCTCCATGATGATGGACTTCTAACTTCGTTTGACTTAGAGTCATTCGAGACATGCGAATCATGCCTACTATGCAAGATGACCAAGACACCTTGTGCAAGGACTTGTGAAAGGGCGTCCGACTTGTTGGAACTAATACATAGTGATGTATGTGGACCAATGAGCACGACAGCTAGAGGTGGTTATGAGTACTTCATTACCTTCACTGATGATTTGAGTAGGTATGGATATATCTATTTAATGAAACACAAGTCGGAAGCCTTTGAAAAGTTCAAGGAATTCCAGAGTGAGGTACAAAATCAACTCGGCAAGAAAATAAAGTTTCTACGGTCGGACCGTGGGGGCGAGTACATGAGCCATGAGTTTGATGACCATCTAAAGAGTTGTGGAATAGTTCCTCAACTCACTCCGCCGGGTACACCGCAGAGAAACGGTGTATCGGAACGGAGAAATCGGACCTTGTTGGACATGGTACGATCAATGATGAGTCGGACAGATCTACCTTTATCATTTTGGGGTTATTGTCTAGAAACTGCAGCTTTCACACTAAACAGAGTACCATCAAAGTCAGTAGAGAAGACACCACATGAGATGTGGACGGGCAAAAAGCCAAGTTTGTCTTTTCTTAAGATTTGGGGTTGTGAGGTATTTGCCAAGCGACTTCAGTCGGACAAGCTCACGCCCAAGTCGGATAAGTGTATTTTCGTGGGGTATCCGAGGGAAACCTTGGGGTACTACTTCTACAACCGGGAAGAGGGCAATGTGTTTGTCGCTCGGAATGGTGTCTTTCTTGAGAAAGAGTTTCTCAGTCGGGAAGTCAGTGGGAGCACGGTGCAACTCGAAGAAATTCGAGAGGAACCAGCTAGGGGCGAGTCGGCAATGGCCTTGGAGGCTGAGCCGGTCGTGGTACCTACACCGGTTACAGCACCTGAACCTCGGAGATCTGCCAGATTACAGAGTGCTCGAGATGTTTTACTGTTAGACAGTAATGAGCCGGCAACTTATTCGGAAGCGATGGTGGGATCTGATTCCGAGTCATGGCTTGGAGCCATGAGATCCGAGTTAAAGTCCATGGATGAAAACCAAGTTTGGAATTTGGTTGATCTGCCTGACGGTGCAAGACCCGTCGAGTGCAAATGGGTCTTTAAGAAGAAAATTGATATGGATGGAAATATTTCCGTCTATAAAGCATGACTTGTCGCGAAGGGGTTCCGACAGGTTCAAGGAGTTGACTACGACGAGACCTTCTCGCCCGTAGCGATGCTTAAATCAATTCGGATCATGTTAGCCATAGCATCCTATTTCGACTATGAGATATGGCAGATGGATGTCAAGACGGCTTTCCTTAATGGAAATTTAACTGAGGACGTGTATATGATACAGCCCGAAGGTTTTGTCGATCCGGCTAATGCTGACAAGGTATGCAAACTTCAGAAATCCATTTATGGGTTGAAGCAAGCATCTCGGAGTTGGAACATTCGCTTTGATGAGGTAGTCAAATCGTTTGGCTTCATCAAGAGCGATCATGATTCTTGTTTATACAAGAAGTTTAGTGGGAGCAAAGTGAACTTTCTAATCTTATATGTGGATGACATATTACTGATTGGAAATGATGTCATGATGTTGCAAGAAACCAAAGAGTCATTGGAAAGGAGTTTCTCAATGAAGGATTTGGGTGAGGCAACTTACATATTAGGAATCAGGATCTATAGAGATAGATCAAGGCGGCTCATTGGATTGAGTCAGAGTACTTATCTGGACAAGGTTTTGAAGAAATTCAAAATGGAAGAGTCCAAGAAGGGATTCTTACCGATGTCCCATGGCATAAAACTTAGCAAGACTCAGTGTCCTTCGACAACTGATGAGCGAAGTCGGATGAGTGTGATCCCGTATGCTTCGGCAATCGGATCCATCATGTATGCCATGATTTGTACTAGGCCAGATGTTTCCTATGCTCTAAGTGTTACGAGCAGATACCAGGCTGACCCTAGCGAAGCCCACTGGGCAGCGGTTAAAAACATCCTTAAGTATTTGAGAAATACTAAGGAAATGTTCCTAGTTTATGGAGGTGATAAGGAATTCAGTGTAAAGGGTTACACGGATGCAAGTTATCTCACCGACTCAGATGATTCTCCTTCGCAATCGGGATACGTGTTCGTAATGAACGGAGGAGCTGTGAGCTGGAAGAGTTCCAAGCAAGATACGGTGTCTGCATCTACAACAGAGGCTGAGTATATAGCTGCCTCAGAGGCGGCAAAGGAAGCTGTTTGCATCAGGAACCTCCTAATGGATCTTGATGTGGTTCAGGGCGCGTCCAATCCTTTGGACGTATATTGTGAAAACAATGGTGCTATCGCACATGCCAAGGAACCTAGACAACACCAGAAGAACAAACATATACTCATGCGGTACCACCTCATTCGCCAGTTTGTCGAACAAGGTGATATCAAGTTATGCAAAGTACACACGGATGCAAACATTGCAGATCCGTTGACAAAGGCGCTTCCACAGCCTAAGCATGAGGCGCACACGAGAGGTATGGGCATTAGATGCCTAGGCATATGATGCCAAGATGATTGACTCTAGTGCAAGTGGGAGACTGTTGGGAATATGCCCTAGAGGCAATCATAGATGATGTAATTCCCAATGTATTCATAAAGTTATTAAGTTGTCCTTTGGTTTGAACATCTGATATATGTCATTCAATATGTGATTCAATTGTGGAACTATGTATTCATGTTGTTCATACTAATTGTCCTTGGTCGTTAAGGTTGTGCTGGACACACACCCTAGACTAATGTGAGTGTTGGCTGATGACACGGTTCCACTTGTCATGGGCATGGTGATGCCATTCCAACATTCGCGGACTTGGCTAAAGAGTTTAGCAAGTCGGACTGACCCACATTGAGATGCAACGATCAAGTCGTCATTTGCATGTCTCAATCAATGTAATCCTTAGACCTGAGGTTGTCGCACAATCCGAGTTGTGGATCACCGACTTAGGTTCTGTCAAACGTTGTTCTGTGACAAGGCAACTATAAAGGCAGAGTTCGGGTCGAATGAGAAGAAAGCTGCGTGATGTGGATAATCAAGATGGGATTTTGCCCCTCCTAATGGAGAGATATTCTCTGGGCCCTCTCGAGTGATATGATTCAAGAAGCATGGCCATGCGCGGCTCAGTTAAGTGTTAACTGTGTCGGTTGACTAAGAGTTAATCGGATGAATCGCATATCACGGATCGAGAAGAGAGTTGAATTATTTAAGGGATGACGATAAATCGCCTATAGTTCGACAAGGTATATCGTGAGGCAAAAAGGACTAAGATGAATATCACATTGAAAGGTATGTCGTCATGACTCAATTGAACTTGGGAGTCGGCATGTTCTGCTAGGAGCCGCTACCGATTGATCGATTGAGAGTAGGACTCCAATCGTGTCCAAGTCGCCATGAGTCTGCAGGGTCGCACACTTAAGAGCGGGAGCAAGTATTGGTCGGGTTGGACCCGAACTGGAAATGGACTGGTTTTGTGAGTCGTACTCACAGAGGGAATGGGCCACAAGTGTTGTGAAGCCCATTACCATACACTATATAAAGAGGGGCGCAGGTTGCCCAGCGGGCACGTTAGTCCACTCTCCCATGCGTTGGGAACCCTAGCCCCACTCAGTCCAGCCGCCGCACCGGACCTAGCAGTCCGCCGTCGGAGCTCCTCTTCGTACGTGTGGATACCGGCAGATGTGCTGTACGTTCAGCACTTCGACGTTCGAGGGATTGGATCGGCCGGACCGGATCGTGGGACTGCACTGCCCCGACGCGCTGCATCGATAATCTGCACCTGCGCGTCTAGTGGTAATACTCGTGGCCTTCTACCTCGGCTAGATCTTGGAAGCATCGCGTAGGAAAAGTTTTTTGTTTATCTCTACGCGTTCCAACAATGAGTTGGTTGACGCTCCGTCCGATGGCAATGTGTCCATGGATGATCTCAATGCTTTGAGAGAATCATTGACCTCATCCATAGACACTAAATTTGAGGAGTTGCGTCAACTCATGACAACACTCCTCAAAGCCAAAGGACCGGAGGTGGTCGGCTCATCCCTTCCGGAAGAACCGGAGGGTGCCAAGAAAGGGGTTGATGGTGAACCACTTAAAACTGCTTCCGCCGAACAATCCGCTAAGAAGGGTGCGGGTGATAAGGAAGAATATCACGCCGTTGAGGCCGATATTCACCCGATCCCCCCATCCCTTTTCCTCATATAATCCCTAGAGGAGATCCACCTAAAATTGATGCATATTCTTTTCGTGAATGGCAATACTACATGGAGACTCACTTGAACTCTTCTTGTATAGATCTTTGGAGAATCACTCGGGACGGATACAAGCCATTTGATCCCAAGAATCTCACAAGAAGAGAGGTCGTAGATTGCCAACTCAACTACACCGCCTTGTCCATCCTTCATCAAGCCGTGGGCCCCAACCACATAGCGCATCTTCAACACTTCTCCACCGCCAAAGAAACATGGGATGCTCTTGTCGTCATGTTTGTTGGGAATGAGAGCATGCAAAGAAATCGATATGATGCCTTGACCAATGAGGCCGAAGGGTTCTTCATGCGTGATGGAGAAGATCATGTTGACATGTATCGAAGACTCAAAACTCTTGCCACCGCCTTCTCTAGTGCGGGTGCAACATATATTGATGATGCTTGGATTAAGAGGAAGTACATGATTGCCGTGATGTCGTTTGAGGGCACGGATTTGAAGATCATTCAAGGAAGACATGATTTCTCCTCCATGACCTCAACTCAAGTGATGCAAGAATTGTGCTCCTACAAAGTGCAAACCAAGAATGCTCTTAACAACCGTGCTAGAGCCATTGGAATGCATCAAGGAGCATCCGTTGCTTTGGAGGCCAAGGTCTTGTCAAGAGAGGTTGAGAATGAAGAAGATGGATAAGAGGCATTGCATCCCTTGAAGGAACAAGACTATGATCCCGTCCTAAAAGATCTCATTTCCCTCACCGTGCAAAAGTTTTGGAGCAATCCTCCCAAGGGAAAGAAATTTGTTGAGGAGAAGACCAAGTCTCGTTATGGAAATGATGGGGCTCAAAAAGTGAGGTCTTGCTTCAATTGCCAAGACAAGCATCACTTCATCGCGGAGTGCCCTTACGAGAATAGAGAACACCATAGTGGCAAGCTCATTCGCAAGGACAAGTCCAAGGTTGAATACAAGAAACCTCACTTCAAGAAGAAACCTTTCAACAAGAAGTCCCCCACCAAGTTTGTGCTCTTGACTCAAGAGGAGTATGATTCCGGGAGTGATGAAGAAGAAGAAACAACAAGTGAAGTGGCCGCTCTAGCTATTGCTTCCATTCCATCTTCGTCATCCCTCTTTGAATCCCCCAATGAAAATCTCCCTCAACGCAATGCCAAGTGCTTCATGGCTAAGGCCACGGAGGTATCATCTTCTCCTAACTCTAAGACCCCTAGTGAACTAGAACATATTGCTAGTCTTAGAGAAGAAGAGGAAAGAGCCTCTTTGGACCGTTTTATGTCTAACATGCAAGGGGAGACCAAGAAGTACTTTGAGCATCTCATGAGGCAATTGGGAGAGGCCCAAGAGGCCCTTGAGAAGAAAGGTGAGATTGAGAGAAGGGATGCGGATGAAATTGCATCCCTCTCAATGACTCTTGAAGAAGAGCTTGATGGTAGAGTTTCTCTAGAGGATGAACTTGAATCTATTGAATTAACCCATAATGAACTTGTCTCTAAAATCATTAAGGAACGTGATCTTGCTATTGCTAAATATAAAAGGCTAAAAAGGATAAAGTCGAGTTTGGGGTTGGTCATGGTAAACTAACCGAGGAGTTTGAGAAGCTAACCAATGCTCACAAAGCGTTGGAAAGCCAACACTCATCCCTCAAAGAGTTGCATGAACAACTTCAAACTCAACTTACTCAATCTAACCATCCTAGCACCTCTACTTCTTCTTGTGATCATGCAAATATTTTTGACGAAAATGCTAGGTTGAAGGATGAGCTAGCAAGGCTCAAGGGCAAAAGCTCTCAAGTTGAGAAGGTTGTATTAGCCACCCCACAAGTGGTTGCCCCTAGCCCTAATGCGGTCATTGCTAGACCACAATTGAGTGCTCCAAGGCAACAAGTGGGTAAGCAAGGACTTGGCTATATAGCCAAGAAGAAGAACAAGAAGAAGAACCAAAAGGGTGCTTCGGGTAGTAATGTCATTAGGGACAACACTACTCGTAGCACACCCGCACAAGCAAACAATGTTGCCTCGAGTAGTAATGTCATGAGGGACACCACTACTCGTAGCACCTCCGCGGGAACTAACAATCCACACCATTTCTTATATGTTGATTATTATGGTGTTGTGCAAGCCAAATATGTTGGTCCTATTGAGGGTTTCATTGACTATACTATTTGGGTCCCAAAGACCATTGTTGCTAACATGAAGGGACCCATCTCGGGTCCTAACACTAGTCAATGATCTCTTGTAGGGCTATGCTTCCGGTGGGACTAAATGGATTCTCGATAGTGGGTGCACTAATCATATGACCGGAAGCAAAGAACTAGTGACGGAGTTGCGACCAAATGACATTCAAGCAACCGTCACTTATGGGGACTCGTCCAAGTATAAGGTATCCGGATTCGGCAAGGTTGTGGTGGCTCCCGATATAACTATCGTGAACGTCATGCTTGTCGAATCCCTTGGTTACAATTTACTTTCCGTCCGCTCTCTTGGAAAGATGGGTTTTTCCGTCTTTTTCGATGGTGATATTTTGGTCCTTTTGAGGAGCAAGACTCTTGACGTCGCTCACGTGGGACATGTTGAAAATGAGTTGTTTGTGGTGGATTTTTCGAAGTCCACCAACACTCAAGCAATGTGTCTTTTCAGGAAGGCGGACTTGGGATGGTTGTGGCATCGCCGCCTATCCCATGTCAACATGAGAACTTTGCAAAGTCTTCACAAAGGTGGCCTTATTGTTGGACTAAAAGAAAATGTTTGCTTTGCAAAGGATCGCGTTTGTAGGTCGTGTGTTGAAGGGAAGATGCATGATATTGTGCACAAGGCCAAGACTATTATCTCATCAAAGAGGATCTTGGAGCTTCTCCATGTTGATCTCTTTTGTGCCGTGACCGAGGCAAGTCTTGGCGGCAGGAAGTATTGCTTGGTGATTGTCGATGATTATTCAAGATACACTTGGGTTTATTTCTTCAAGTTCAAGAGTGAGACTCAACAAACCATCATCGACTTATCCAACGAAGTGCAACGTCAACACAATGTGCAAATCATGGCTATTAGGAGTGATAATGGATCGGAGTTCAAGAACTATACATTGAATGAATTTCTTAGTGAAGAAGGCATTCGTCACCAATACTCCGCCACTTACACTCCTCAACAAAATGGTGTTGCCGAAAGGAAGAATCGCACTCTCTTGGATATGGCAAGGACCATGTTGGCAGAGTACTCTTCTCCCCAATATTTATGGGCCGAGGCCATATCCACCGCATGCCACTCCTCCAACCACCTCTACATCCGCAAAGGCTTGAGCAAGACCCCATATGAGATCCTCACCGGCAACAAGCCCAACGTATCCTACTTCCGTGTATTCGGTTGTAAGTGCTTCTATTTGATCAAGGGTATTAGGTTGTCGAAATTTCAATCCAAAACTATTGAGGGTATTTTTTGTTGGTTACGGTGCCGAATCCCACACTTATAGAGTCTATGACAAAGCCTCACGGATTGTGATAGAATCTTGTAGTGTGGTTTTCGAGGAAAATGACGGCTCCCAAGTGGCGCAATTTCATGTTTCAAATGTAGATGTTGAAATGCCTCAAGAAGCCATAGGAAGGATGGGTGTGGGATTCTTCCGCCCCATCGAGGGACACCTTATGGCGACTCGAGAAGGACTATGCTCTACTCAAGTTGAGCCCTCCTCTACATTAGAAGATCAAGCCAAGGAGCCAACTATTACACCTAACCAAGAACATATTCAAGACCCTCCTCTCATTGATCAAGTGACTCCGCAAGTCGTACCCACTCCTCTCACTAATGCGAGTCAAGATCAAGACCAAGATCAACCATCCTCTTCATCCTCTCCTCAAGTTGAAGCTAGTGTTGAAGATATTGATGATGATGATGATGATCAAGGTCAAGTTGGTCAAGATGGGGACCCAAATGATCAAGATGATCAAGTGATCCCTCCTCGAAATAATGAGGAGATCGAAGCCCGTCGCATCAAAAGGATAAGAAGAGCTTTGAAGCAAATTGATGCCCGAGATGACAAGGTCTTGGAGGATGTTCAAACTAGAAGATCTACAAGAAGGCAATTGGCTCATTTTTGTGAGCATCAAGCTCATATCTCTATGGTGGAGCCTAAGAAAGTGTATGAAGCTCTTGAGGACTCCGATTGGGTTGAAGCTATGCATGATGAGCTCAACAACTTTGAGCGCAACAAAGTTTGGAGATTGGTTGAGAAGCCCAAGGATTGCCACAATGTTATTGGCACCAAGTGGATTTTCAAGAACAAGCAAGATGAGAATGGCATTGTCATTAGGAACAGGGCAATATTGGTTGCTCAAGGTTACACCCAAGTTGAAGGCATTGACTTTGATGAAACCTACGCGCCCGTGGCTCGCCTTGAGTCCATCCGTATCCTCCTTGCTTATGCATCCTCACATAATTTCAAATTGCAACAAATGGATGTGAAAAGTGCTTTCTTGAATGGTCCACTAAAAGAGGAGGTATATGTTAAGCAACCTCCGGGGTTCGAGAATCTCAACTTTCCTAACCACGTTTACAAACTTGACAAGGCTCTCTATGGTCTCAAACAAGCACCTCGTGCTTGGTATGAGCACCTTAGGGAGTTGTTAGATGATCGTGGTTTCGAAGTTGGGAAGATTGACCCCACTCTCTTCACCAAGAGAGTAAAGGGAGAGATTTTCATATGCCAACTCTATGTGGACGACATCATCTTTGGCTCAACTAACCAAGCTTTCAATAATGAGTTCTCTAAGCTTATGACTGACAGGTTCGAGATGTCTATGATGGGTGAGCTTAAATTCTTCCTTGGCTTTGAGATCAAGCAATTGGCTCGTGGGACTTTCATTTCTCAAGCCAAGTATACCCAAGATATGATCAAGAGGTTTAACTTCCAAGATGCTAAGATCAAGACATCTCCTATGCAAGTCAAGTGTCATCTCTCTCGTAATCCAAAAGGGAGTAAGGATGTGGACCAAAAGCTTTATCGTTCTATGATTGGTTCTTTGCTCTATCTTTGTGCATCTAGGCTCGATATCGTTTTGAGTGTAGGTGTGTGTGCAAGGTATCAAGCGGCTCCTAAGGATTGCCATTTGATGGCGGTCCATAGGATCTTTCGTTATTTGGTTCATACCCCAAGGTTTGGTTTGTGGTACCCAAAGGGGGCACAATTTTCTCTCAATGGATATACAGATTCCGATTGGGCGGGTGATCAAGATGATAGGAAGTCACCTTTCGGGGCTTGCCAATTTCTTGGTAGGTCCCTTGTAAGTTGGTCCTCGAAGAAGCAAAATTGCATATCTCTTTCCACCGCCGAAGCCGAGTATGTTGCCGCCGCAAGTGCATGCACTCAATTGTTATGGATGAGGCAAACTCTCAAGGAGTATGGAGTTCATTTGGATAAGGTGCCTCTTTTGTGTGACAATGAAAGTGCCATCAAAATTGCATACAATCCGGTGCAACATACAAGGACCAAACACATTGAGATCCGCCACCACTTCATCCGTGATCACGTGGCAAGAGGAGACATTGCACTATCTTATGTGCCCACCAAGGACAATCTTGTGGATATTTTTACGAAGCCACTTGATGATGCAAGATTCTTATTCTTGAGGAATGAACTAAATGTGATTGATTCTAGGAGTTTGACTTGAGGATCTTGCACACACCCCTATAGATGAAACGTGTTTGATCTTAGGTGTAGGCATGGACATAGGGGGAGTGTTATCCTAACACATTGGGTTCTCCCTCCCCCCATTATGCCCATAGCAAAAATTCATTGTGATCTCTCTTTTTCTAATGTTGAATTGTGAGCTTCAATGTTGAGTATTGGCAATGCCCCCAAGATATATCTTCGCGGTTGCATACCATAATCTCTTACATGGTGGCCTAGGCCACCAACCTCTTCGTTTCAAAGAGTTGTATCTTAGTTGGGTTTTATTTGACATTTCATTGCATTTCTTGTGTTTTCCCTTCTAAGTATTTCGTCCTAGGAAAATCCCACTCAATTGATCTTTTTGTTGTTTTGTTTCTTGCTTTTGAGAGGGATAAGTACTAGTTTTCAGTTTGATGTTCTATCCTAAGCCATTCTATCAAAAATCCATTCTTTTCTAGCACTCGTGTCGTCCTTTGAAACGAGGAAATTTCGGATCAGAAGGCAGCCGGAATTTCCGGTCCAGTTTTGGACCGGAATATCCGGGTGTACCGGAATATCCGGTTCAAGTATGAACCGGAATATCCGGTTAGGCGAAAATCATAAAAACTGGAACCCGACGGGGAGGAGGCAGTTCTTGCCTTTTTCCCCATCGGTTCCTCTCCACCCCAAAACGCCGCCTCTTCGAATCTCGGCCTCCCGGGCCGTTTCCTCCGCGGGATCTTGAAGTTTTGGCTCGGATCTCGTTCCCCTCGTCCTTAGGAACGTTTCTACCCAAGCATCTTCCTCCATGGATTCCGGTAATGTTCAATCCTTTTGAATCTTGGTGCTATAACCCTACCAATCCGTGGATTTGCGTTTTTGTTGGCAATGCTTGGTAGAACTTGTTCCTTAGAGGTCCCTTTGCATGCTAGATTCGATAGATTAGATTCACTTGTGTACGATCTAGTTTTGAAGTCTAAGATCTAGATTAATTTTGTGTTGTTCCGCAACTACCGGAATATCCGGTCCACGACTGAACCGGAATATCCGGGTGACCGGAATATCCGGTTCAGTTTTGAACCGGAATATCCGGCTATGTCCAGTACTGTTTTTAGACAGCCCAAAATTAATCTTTCTCAGATTTCTACTTAGATTGTTCCCTTGAATCTCCTCTATTGTTTTTATGCATGATTGTTTCCGTTGCTTGACACGAGTGTACTCATCTTATGCTATCCCTCTATTATCATGTTTCACAGGTGGTGGTTCTGAGAGGCGCCTTCCTAAGCGTCCCAAGCAGGTTTCTGTCAAGAAGAAGAGGAAGGCTCGGCTCAACTATAAGACCGACATTCCTGTTCCGGAGTTCAATGTGCTCAGGCAGAAGGATGTCTACCTCGATCCTCGTATTGCAAATATTGATCCTCGGTTCTGGAATCTGGAGCAGTCCTACATCTATGCTGATATCTATTGTGACTACCGTCACCCTATCCGTGTGATGCAGCCCTTTGACTTTGCTGCCCTCAAGGCTAAAGAGGAGTTTGCTGATGCAGCTAGTATTGTTGAGCGGTTTGGACTGGTGAAGCTCATGGAGACCCAGTGCAACTACAACACCCAGCTCGTGATGCAGTTTATGTCCACTCTGGTGTTCAGCACTAATGATATTGTGTGCCGTCTCAAGTGGATGTCTGAGACCACAGCTTGTGAGGATTCCTTTGAGAGGTTTGCACGTCGTCTTGGATACTCTTACAGCGCTCACCCTCCTCTTGGTCGCCGTGTTCATGAGGTTGATAGGCCTAGGAGAGAGGTGGCCATGGCTGAGTTGTATGCTCCTGGATTCACTATTGGGGGCCTTGAGGGACTTCTTCCCCTCTATGATCAGCTGGTTCGCATCTTCAGATCCTTCCTTGTGCCAAGTGGAGGTAACAATGATGCTCTCACCACTCCTCTATGCAACCTTCTGATACTGGCTAAGGAGTGTATGGAGGAAGATGACTCGTCTGTCTCCTATACTGTGGATGTGATGGACATCATCTATCACGAGCTATACACTGCTATGATTGGTGGCTACACCATTCCCTATGCTCCATATATCATGATGCTCATCAAGCATGAGATGCGGAAGGAGTACACAGAGTTACCCATGGTTGAGCACAAGGTCAAAAGGCTGTATATCAAGAGGAAGAAGAAGACTGCTACTGCTTCTCAGGATGCTTCTTTTGAGGGTGGTTCCTCTATGGGAGGTCCCTCTACTGGTTCTCACTCTGCGCCCATTCCTGATGTTAGCACTTTGCGCCATGTCAGGAAGCTCTCCTGGTTCCAGCGTAATGTGCTCTGCATGAAGGTGGACATCCACAAGGAACAGTACAGGGCTTATCGTCGAGACACTGCCATGGCTAGCGCACAGAGTCAGATTCTGAACCACGTGAGTGGTGCTACTGGTGATGTACCTGCTCCTCTCACTACTCAGTCTTACTCTGCTTGGTCTGCTGAGGATAGCACTCCCTGGGAGAGCATTGAGGCGGCTCTCCGTTCTACTCAGGCTACTACTTCTGGAGCTGGTGATGATGAGGAGGATGAGGATGAGGAGTCTGATGCTGAGCACGAGGCTGAGGGAGAGTCCGAGGAGTCTGCTGGCGAGTCTTCTGAGCACTCTGATGCTTAGACCGTGTCTGGGACGTTAGATTAGCTATTTCCCTCCTTTTTGGTGTCTCGATGCCAAAGGGGGAGAAGTAGCTATTAGACTACGGGATTTGCATGGGTTCGGGCACAAGCATTTGCTTTTATCATTCTTTGAGAGCTTGTCTCCATTTTAGTATCTTCGTTTTCGTGAACTTATGTCGTTTATTGTCTCGTTAAAACTATGTGTGCTATTGTGTGTGAGACTATGTTGGTTATCTGGATATTATCGTGGATTATCTATGTTAGTGGTCTTATGGTTATCTATCTTACATGTTGAGGTTATTATCTAGTGTTGTGCTTGGATATTCTTGGATATATTATCTTCGCACAAGGTATATACTTCTATCTTACACTCAACATATTGGTGATATTGGTTGTTTGACATGCTTGCTACTTCTTGGAAATTACTCCCCATACATCATTGCATCTATTTGCATTTGAGGCAAACAAAAGATATGCATAGAGATAGGGGGAGACGTTTCCATCATGTTTCAAACATGTTATTGTCAAGGTTTTATTGCAAATCTTAGTATTGTCATCTAACACCAAAAAGGGGGAGATTGAAAGTGCATTTCGTTTTCCCAGTGTTTTGTGTGTCAGTTAACAATACTAAGTACATTATTTATCGAGGTGTTTAGCGTGCAGGTGTTATACTTAACATCGGCATCGATCACCGAAAAGTCGGTGAAGATTGGCCTGAGAGTTTTGGGACAGAACCCAACCGGATTATTCGGACCGGATATTTCATATAGGACCGGATATTCCGGTTGCTGATGAAGGAGCGCAAAAATGGCTAAGGACTGAAAGGTTTGCGTACTGGAGTCAACCGGATTATTTGGTCCGGATTATTCATCCCGGACCGGATATTCCGGTTGCTCATGAAGTTGCGCGAAAATGACTAAGGACTGGAAGTTTCGCATACTGGAGTCAACCGGATTAATTGGTCCGGATTATTCATCCCGGACCGGATATTCCGGTTGTTCATGAAGTTGCGCGAAAATGGCTTTGGACTGGAAGTTTCGCATACTGGAGTCAACCGGATTATTTGGTCCAGATTATTCATCCTGGACCGGATATTCCGGGTGCTGTGCAAAACTGCTAAGGACTGGAAGTTTGGAGGTACTGGAGTGAACCGGATTATTTGAACCGGATTATTCCGGAGCAGCCGGATAATCCGGTTCAGATCTGCAGGACTGCATGGAGCAAGCTGACCGGATATTCTGGTTCATACTTGAACCGGATATTCCGGTCCCCTTTTTCCTGTGCAACGACTAGTTGTGAGGAGGGGCTATAAATACCCCTCCTCCTCTTCCTCAAGATCTAGTTCTTCCCCTTAGCATTTATGAGCATTTAAGAACTCACCAAATCTCTCATTACTCCCAATCCCTCCACCCAATCTTGAAGATCTTTGGAGGATTGAAGGAGAAGGCCCCGATCTACATCTTCACCGAGTCGTTCTTCATTTCCCCCTCTCTAGCTTGAGGGATCTAGCCTAGGGTTTCCTCTTGTGGAGAACCTAGGCATCTTGATACTTGTTGGTGATTCAAGAATAGTTGGGAGCCCCCAATTTAGTTGTGGGTGTGTGCCCCAAGTTGTTTGTAAAGGATTCGATCCCCGCCTCAAAGGGGTTCTACAGTGGAAGGTGAACTAGGCCTTTGTGGCGGAGTTCATCGGAGAATAGGGTGAGGCCTTAGTGGCGTTGAGTAGGCCTTTGTGGCGAGCTCTCACCCCTCCAACGAGACGTACTCCCCTAAAAAGGAGGAACTCGGAAATACATCGTGTCTCCGTGTGCTTCCATCGGTTACCTCGTTCCTCCCTCTCTTTACTTACTCGTACTTGTTGCATTAATTGGTTGCATAGTCATATAGGTAAATTCACCACTAGTTGCACTCTCTAGAGAATTTACCTTCTTGTTAAGCCTAAACTTTAAGAAAAATTAAAATTGGTCGTAGCACCTATTCACACCCCCTCTAGGTGCCTATACTTTACTTTCACCTTATCCCTCCTTGATGCCTTCTTCTTGGATTTCCTCCATGGATTCTTGGGCATCCTCTTCGGTATGATCTTGGTCATCGTGGGCATCGTCTTGGGCTCCATTGTGGGATCCAACCTAGGCATGATGAGGGGTATTTCATGAGGTAGCGCATCGTTCACCAAGTCACCGGAAACATACGGAGATAGGAGTGAGTTCACCTTGTCGAGTATCGATGTTGTGCTTGGTGGAATACGGTGGGCTGCATCACTGCTTACACTTTTTGCATCGACTGGTATCCGGCCTCTGTTGGAGATGACTAACTCTGACTTCACAGGGTCATACCACCTCATGACCCACTGGCTGAGGTCAGCTGGCACTATGTTCCCTCCAATGTTGAGAAGGCCGCCAAACTCCTTCGCAATGATGGAAAGCTTCTGTGTTGTTACCAATCCTGCGTTCAAAGTGGCAAACCTGGCTGGGGATGCCCTGTTTCTTATCTCCTGTATGAAAAAAAGGAAAAAGACATACACGGTAGATGAGCAACTATTTAGTAATGATTGAGCAGCTATTACAGTAAGGACTGCAAATCTGGTAAGTATTTTGAGTAACTTTTAAGTTTGATTGGACAAAAATGGATGAACGACTAGTTAAGTGGTGATAAAACAACTATTATGTACGTTTGGGCAACTTTTTAATGATGAGTCAACAAAGATTTTCAGCCATTTTTACGTTTGATTGGACAGTTGTATAAACATGATTGAATAATCATTTTTAATATGGATATGACAACTGGGAGAAAAATGCACGAGTAACTAGATAAGAAGGGATCAACAACTATTATGTATGATTGAGCAATTTTTAAACATGAGTCAGCAACCATTTGAAGTTTTTCTGGGCAACTATTAAAAAGGATTGGGCAAACATTTTAGTGAGTTTTGATCGACCATTCTAGTAACATTGAGCAACACTAATTATAACTGATAACCTCCCTGTATAACAATTGTATGTAAAATGCAATTTATGCCTGCTTCGTTGTTGCTTGCTTGACTTTTGCCTGCTTATCTGACGGACCTTTAGAGGTACCTTGCTTATCTGACACACCTTTTGATGACGAGGTAGATATCTTTTTTCTGCCTGGTGGAGACCCACGTTTAGCAGCTCTCTTTATATTGACGCGCTTCACATATACAATAGGTTGATGCATTAAAACAAAAGAAAATCAAAAAAAAAATACAAAGTAGCTGAAAACAAAAAAGTACGGGCAAAAAAATTACCTCCCCTAAATTTGGTCGATTAGGTCGAATCCCTCCACCCCTAGGAACTCCACTATCAGCCATTCAATTTGAAACAAATCTACGCAAGCATATCAAATAAAACACAAGTAAATTAAAAAAACAAGTGCTATCAAAACTGAATAAAAAAGCTAATTACGCATGGAGAATGTAGAAAAGCAAATGGTGTACGCCACTAAGCAAAACCAAATGTGTTTGCTCATGAAAACAATTTATAACACTATCATAAGCAATTTATAACACTATTACAAGCAATTTTATATACTGCAAATAGACAAATGCATATTTACCAATCTCAATAAAAAACAGAAACAAAACAGGTGAATGTAATCAAATTTATGTACATGATTGAGCAAAAAAATGTGTTGCTCATAAACCCAACTAATATGTAAATACGAGCAACTTAAACATATATTTCTAGCAGTTTACAACACTATCATGAACAAAGTTTAGACACCGCAAAAAAAGGCAAAACATGCAAATTTACCAACCTAAAAAAACATAAACAAATGAATGTAGGCAAAAAAATTGTAAGCAAATTATATATGAAGCAGTTTATGAGCTACTTGAACGTATATATGAAGCAATTTATAACGCTATCATGACGCTCAACCGGCAAAAATGTAAGCAAAATTTTTAGTACATGATTGTGCAAAAAAATGTGTTACTCAAAATAGAACGGCACCTATGTACAAAATTTTGTGTTCCCAGAATAATTAAACAACTTAAGTATCTACTGTAACCAATTTACAGTCTATTATAAGCAAATTATAGATCTATTATAAGCAATTTACAGATCTATTGTAAAAACAAGTTTAAACACTACAATGAGCAACATGCCTTATTCTTTCCAGGACAATTAAGCAACTTGAATATCTATTGTAGGCAATTTACAGATCTATTTTAAGCAATTTACAGATCTATTGTAATCAATTTACAGATCTATTGTTACACAGGGTTAAACACTACAATGGGCAACATGCCTTATTCCTTTCAGAACAATTAAGCAACTTAAGTATCTACTGTAAGCAATTTGCAGATCTATTTTAATCAATTTACAGATCTATCATAATCAATTTATAGATCTATTGTAAGCAATATGCCTTTCTATGTACATAATCCACGGTTCAAAACTATCCCACAGTGGGAACATTTTTTCAGAACTGCACAAAATCTATCACTGACCAACACCCCATTTCGCATAGTATAAAGTTGAGAAATTCAACCCCCAACCACACAAGCGACTACGTATTGAGCGTCTCGGTATTCCTACAAGCCTGGTAGTTACCGACGCCACTCGGGACTAGACCCATACACCACCAATCCTCTCCACACACAATCTTAATCTGGGGGGACTCTGCTCACTGCACCATCGCCCGCCACACACACAGAGAGCTCAAACACCGCACAAAATTTACGGATCCAGCTAGATCCGCTACATAAGCAACAAGTTCTACCGCGAATGAGCACGAAAACACGCGATTGAGGGAGGTTGCAGAGGCTCTAGAGGCACAGGATCATGAGATTCGGGACAGGGCGACGAATGAGAAGAAGGACATGCATAGAAATCTCAGATTTAGGGGACATGGCGACGCTGAGAAGAAGAACATGCACAGACACATGAGATTCAGGGACAGGGGCGACGACCGAGAAGAACGACGTGCACATACCTCGTCGCTGTTGCGGTTACTACAACTCGCGAGATCCGGGGGAGGTTTGAGGAGCCTCGACACACGGAGCGCGAGCGAGAATGGAGCACGAGCGATGACGGCGCGGTGGTGCGGGCCTTAAGAGAGGGGGAGGCGGAACCGCCGGCGGATTTGGGGGCGAGGACGCGAGTTTGCCGTCCGCTCCGCCCGGGGGAGTGGAGAAAATGGAGCACAACAGCACGAACGGGAACTGTCTCTCTCCACGATTCCCAAAATTCGAACCGGGTGCGACTTGTGGGGCCCGCACGCCGACCGCGACATCCGGAGCTACGTGGACTCGGCGCGTCTCGCCCGCTCGAGAGACGTGCGCTGGCCACGTCCGTTTGTCACATATTCGGGTAAATATATGGACACTGCTGGGCGTCCCCTGGGGGATGGAAAATTTCAATCCCCCGCATCCACCAGCTGACACGTGGCAGTTTTTTGCCCAAAATCCCCTAATTGCTCTGTGTAGCAAAAAACACCCCGCTTTTGCTCCATGTAGCAAAAAACGATTCGTGCACAAAATTAAAAGAAAACGTCAGACCTCGCGGAGACTTCGCCGGAGTTACTGTAGCAATTTCTTTTTTTTTACTGTAGCAAAATTTAATTTCGTCAGAGACATCGCCGGGACTTTCACCGGCGATCACCGGAGAACTCTCCCTGTGCAAAAAATTTGTACTAAAATAGCAAAAAAAATTAATAAATGTAGCAAAATAATTACTCTATTATAGCAAAAAGTGACATCGCCGGAGACATCGCCGGAGTTCTCGTAGCAAAAAATTTGACAAAAAATAGCAAAAAAAAAACGAGTTCGCGCGCTGAGCAAAAAATTCGTGTTAAGATAGCAAAAAATTCTAATTATTATAGCAATTTTTTTTTGGTATTGTAGCAACAAAATGACCTCGCCGGAGATATTATCGGAGTTCTTGTAGCAAAAAAAATACACAAAAAAGCAAAACATTTACACTATTGTAGCACCGTTTTTGCACCACATAAAAATGCATCCGGGAGGTCGCCCACCCGGTCCCGTCGAGGGCGCCCACCCCGGCACAGTCCCTGCTGGTCGCTCACCCCGCTCCCGTCGAGGGGCGGCCCTGCTGCGGTGGAGCATAGGGAGGAGGAGGGCGCCCACCCCCACTCCCGTCGAGGGCGTCCCTGCAGCATCAGCCATGGTGGCCGGCAGGGTCAAGGCGGCCATGGGCTTCCAGCGCAGCCCGGCCACGCCCAAGTCCTCCTCCACCTCCTCCGCGCGCAAGCCAGCGGCACCCGTACCGGCACCATCCCCACTGCACCAGCTTGACCCATCGGCGCCCCCTCGGCCGGAGACGACGCCGAGGCGGCGGCCCTCAGGCTCGTCCGCGCCGCCGCCCGGCTCGGGGGCCAAGGGCGGCAGCTCCTTCGCGCGGTCCTTCGGCGTCTACTTCCCGCGCTCCTCCGCTCAGGTGCAGCCGGCGCGCGCGACGTCGGCGCCGGCAACGGGGCCGGAGGCGGCCGAGCTCGCCCGCTTGGTCGAGGAGCTGCAGGAGCGGGAGTCCCGGCTGCGCACCGAGCTGCGGAGGAGACGAAGGCGACAGCGCGGAGGAGACGGCAGCCCAGCTGCGAGCTCTTTTTCAGGAGCCATGGCGGATGTGGTCAAAGGATGGGGGAGACGTGGTTTGGTGGAGAAGATGAGATCAAAGGCTTGGGGCTGGTGGGGCCAAGTAAAATTGCAACCGCACAAAACAGTGCCCATCGGGTGGCTCCGCACCCGGAGGATGCAAACACGTTATCCCCCAGATGATCGTTAGCATTTTCCTAAATATATTACCACGGGGAATTCGCCTTTTTTTCCCACCCCTCATTTCCTGTCTTGGCAGTTGGCACGCGTCGTCCTCACTCCTCCCCCGCTCCCCGCCTCCACTCCACCTCCCTTCCCGCCTACGCCTCCTTCCTCCCCGTCTCTAACCCCTGGCTAAAACCCTACATACCACCAACCCCGTCGGCATGGCGCCGCAGCCGCCTCTCTTCCCTCTCGCCGCCTTCGAGCGCAGTGGCGGCCTCCCTCCGTGTGAACCCAGCAGATTCTCCTCCAACCCTACCTTCGACCGGGGCTTCGTCAAGGCAGCCCATGACGGTGACCTCCGCCAAGTCAAGAGTAAGCGACCCCCTACGCCGGCGATCATTTTCTTCATCTTCCTGTACCCGTCTGTTTCCGTGCTGATTTTGGTGCCGATCCGTTTTGCGTTTCAGGGGCGGCGAGGATGGTGGGCAGGGGGGCGGAAGGTCGTCGCCTCGCCGAGAAGCTGGCTGCAGTCAGGGACGGGCACGGCATAGGATTGCTGCATTCCGCCGCCTTCGGCGGCAGCCTGCCCGTGTGCCGCTACTTGGTCGAGGATCTCCGGATGGATATCGACGACGCCGGCCCATTGGGTGCGCTACCTTCAACCCCTCTCCCTTCCTTAGTAGAAGTTGCTTTCACTCTTAGACTCGAAAAAAAAGGCTGTTTTCACTCACGAGTCACGATGGGCTGAATTGGTGTCCCTGGCAGGCGAAACACCTTTGACCTTTGCTATTGGCAAGCAGAACGTGGATTTGGTGCGTTACTTTCTTGATCAAGGTGCTGATGTAAACAAGGTCAACGACAGTGGCAGTCCTCCTCTCCACCTCGCTGTCGGACCAGAAGGTAGTATCGATCTCTACGCCATAGTATCTATTGCACATACCCATCTTCCCCGAGTGTTCTGTTTCTGCATTTGTACAGGGTGAGGACCCTTATGTTGGTGAGGCATCGAGTAAAAATTTCTGATTGGAATTCCATATATATGGTGGTAATAATATCTAAATAAAAGGAGTAAGGAGCTGGCTGTATACATGCAAAAGTTCTTTCTTTTTCCCCCGTAGAAATCATATCGTGTAGAAATAAACTAGCAGGCCATTATTTTATAATTACATTGTTAATTTAGTTCAGCCATGTCTGAAAAGTTGAAAAAAATCTGTCCAAATTTGCATACCCGACCAGTTCACAAGCCATATTTATTGACTATATTTCTGTATATCATATCATGCAGAAAAGGACTAAGGTGCTGGCTGTACATCAAATTATGCAGAAAGATAACTAGCAGGCCATTATTTTCTAATTCATTTAGTTCAGATGAGTCTGAAAAGTTAAAATAATCTGTCCAAATTCTGCATGCTCGTTGACTCCGTATTTCAGTATATATCTTCTAATCTAGAGTTCAGATTTGTTTCTTATTTGAAGTGTCTTAACACATGTTGGATAGGATGGCTATAGCAAATCACTGTGAATACAAGGACTTACAACAAAGAATCTACAGTGCAGTAAGATATATCCTTTGTATTTGTTATATATCCAGGAAGTCGTGAAATGGTAGAGCTCTTACTCTCCAAAGGAGCTTATGTTGATGCAATCAATCTTGGCGGGACAGCACTGCATCTTGCTGCCCGTTATGGGCTGGATGATATTATGAAGGTTTTGCTGGACCACCATGCAGACGTAAGGGTCACTCTCACCATTTCTTTTTCTCAACTTGTGGGCTATTTAGAATGGTGAAATTCATAATGATGGCTGTTTAACATATTTGAGTTTTTTCATGTGACTGGCTTTGTCGTATTGCACTTGCGTTTTTATTCTTTCTAGCTTAAGCTGTACCCAGGTGGAGCCTAACTCTTTCATCTGCTCCAGTTTTCAAACCATAGTCTCATTAATATTTTCTTGGTTACACGCACAGGATTGTCGATCTTTTTCAAACAAATAATTTTCTCCTTTTGAGCGCTCCTGTTTCACTGGACACGTTCCACCAGTGACCAGGTGGAGTCTAGAGATCTTTTTAGGTAGGTGGAGTTTAGAGAACCGACTGTACAACTACAGCAATACAACATTCTTTTTTTTCGATCATATGCATAATTGGACAAATTTTCAGCGCCCGAGCCCACATGCTCTCTTTTTTTCCGAAAGAATGGATGTAGAAAAATCAATAGATATTTGGCAGGATCATTTGCCCTCAAATTCTTGTGTATTGATTTCCAAGAGTGAGGAGCTAAAAGGACATTTTAGGCGCTTGGGTTCTTTTTCCACATCCAAAAAGAGGATGTATAGATTTTTCACGAAACATGAAATCTGAACATAATAACGATTCATCTACATTTAGGAATATTTCGGAATTTGGTTGAATAACGACAAATGTTAGTTGAAAAGGGAGCAAATGCTCCCGAGCACCACTTGGCACTATTTTTGGCTCTTTGCATCATCTCTCTGTATAAACTGTACTTAGTGCTCTTAGTTTCCTGACAATTTGAGTTCGACATGCTTAGTGATGCCATAATGCAGTATCGCTCTACTGTGTTCATGTGTAATATCTTGCTTTGCATCTTATTAGTGGTTGACCATTAAAGCATTGTTGTTAAGATCTTGCTTTGCCTCTTGTATCGCCATGGATTTGGTGCGCTGGAAACTCATTCTTGTCCTTCTTTTATCTGATTTTCTTTCATATGCATATTTAGGAGTGGCCAGGGACTTCCCATTTACTTTTGCAACGTTCGTGTATGCTTATTTTTTTTTCATTATTTTAGCAAAAGCTTTTACTCCCAGCAGGTTATATCTGCTATATTCTATGTATATGTATATATATAGCCCCCCCCTAAAGTTGTATGCCGGTCGTAGTTAGACGGGATTTCTAACTTCTTATTTTCTTAACAGCACAGGATAGCTATGGGTGGTTCTGGTTATACAGCTCTATTTCTTGCTACTATTATGTGCTCACTGAAATGCGTGAAGCTCCTGCTTGAGGTATGTCATCTTCATACATCAACTTACACATTATTGTAATAAGGTAAAGAGAGGATGTTACCACATTGGACTTCTGTATTTATCGTCAAATGATTTTGACAGAGTTTGCATGTGTGTTCTACAAAGCATATAACACAATTTTTAAATTGTTAGGCCGGTGCTGATGTGAATGGTAATTGTAAAGAGACACCATTAATGATCGCTACCACTGCTGGCTCAACTGACATCGTTAAGTGCTTAGTTCTGGCTGGTGCAGATGCTAATGTTCCTGACAATGTAAGCTGTTACCTTTGCTATTACATGCATTCTTTCGTCCGTACCTAACAGGAGATAGTCTAGTAAACTGTTCGGCGTTATTGGTTTTCTATCATCAAATTGTGAACTTCAAGAACCATATTTGGATGAATTTGATTATTTGGCAGGTCTGTTTTTTAGTGTGTATTTTTGGCTATTTCAGATTTACCCTATACAATAAAAGGTTGTTTCTTACATGAAATAGTGAAGCTGCATTATAGATTCAGTACCCTGTTATGTTCTATTATTTGGAGAGACATGTCATGGCTCTAGACTTTCTAATATATTAGAAGAACTCCCTTTAGAGTTCAATTTTTTTTTAAAATGTCTAGTGAACCCGCAAAGAACTTTTTTAGGTTGTGGGATGAAAATATAACAGTTGTTCTTAACGGTTTGGAGGAGAAAATGAAGTAGAAATTGCAAATATCAGGAATAATTACTCCTTCTCTGATTCATCCTGGAAGTTATTTGGATAGTATTATCATCTAATGATCAGTTATAACAATAATGTTATTGTCGAGTTGTGGTTGCTGTCCTGGACAACAAAAGGAAACACTGCTTAGTTTTTTTTAACAGCTAATATTCTGCAAATCTCTACTATATATTTGATTTTATACCATATGTATGCGCTTGACGCTTGCCCAGATGCCTTGCATGCTGCAGATTTTTTCATTTTCCTTTGTGAAATACTAAGTGAAGTTAATCCTGCTTGTTATCTTGGCAGCTAGGACGTACTCCTATAGAAATCGCTGCCCGTTCTGGTAGACGTGAAGATGTTGAGATTCTATTTCCGGTCACTTCTCGTATTCCTAGTGTACGTGACTGGAGCGTTGATGGAATCATTAACATGTAAAATCAGCGCGCCCAGCAAAGGTATAATTGAGAACACCATTATTTTATTTATTTGAATGGTTGAGTGTGCTACTGTGCGCGTTGGCTGTTAGCTTTCTGGTGGAGATCTCCCTAATTTGAGGTTTTGAAATTCATTGTTGTAATTTGAGAAAAGTACTTGAAACCACACTTATTGTCCCTTCTTCCTCTGTTCAATATTTGAAATGTTGAACTACAATTGGTGGCTAATATTGATCTTTATCTATTCTGTTAAACCTGTCAACTGACTAGTCTTTAGTACATGACCTTTGACGGCAACATGGATAGTGATTTAGTGTTATCTCTGTGCGTATCAGCAAGACGATTGTCATGTGTGGTGAACTTCTTTGATTCTCGTAAGGAGTAACCTAGCCAGGGTTAACTCCTGTGTTGATTTTGAATCAATTTGGATAGAGCCGAGCATTTAAGAACAAAGGTAATATAATGAATAATTAATTGGCAAATAGGAAATATTGTTTAATGATGAGATATGGTCAATGGGATTCTGCAGATGTAGCCTGCCCCAACTTGCTTGTGACTGAAGGCTTTGTTGTTCTTGGGGATTCTGTAGAGGGTGCAAGATGGTGTCATCAGCAATTTATATAACGCATGCTACAAATTTGTATCAGAAACAGACTAACTTTTGTCAGTAATGTAGATTGGGTGGACAGCAGAAACATGTGGAAGTTGAAACAAATCAAAAAATTCTACCAACTGTGGACACTATGCTTTGTTGTTGTTATTGTTATTTTATCGAGAGACCAGGAGACATGAGGTTAATTAATTTTCATGACCACTTCATAAATGGTAGAACTATTGAGATGAAATACTGCATCGATTCACAGAGAAACTAGTTATAACACATGCGAAGTGATTACGTGTGGCACTGAATACTTATATCATTTGATTGTTGTCAATGTTTCAGAAAGCTATGCTTGCTAGTATAAAATTTAGAGCGCAAGAGGCGTTCAAGAATGGGAACTATTATTCTGCCGCAAACATTTACAAAAAGGTATTTACTAATCTCGCTTGTTCAGGTTTACGGACTTATTGACCACTCAGAAAAGTTCAAGGTCCTAAGGCATGCTATCTCGTTTGTCTGTTTCCTTCTTGGAATTGCATGTGCTATGGCAATTATGCTTTCTGCACATTTGCAGATATGTTAATGTCGCAAAGTTGATATTCCAGATATGCTAATGTCTCTAACCACATCCTGTCATGCTGCTATTTCTGTAAGCTCTTGTAGTGCATGCTTTGATCCATCATGCACTTGAATCAGTGCCAAAACTAATCATACCATACATTTGATTGTTCTGGACATAGGAGGCCATTCAACAGCATATACGTGTGGGGGCAGGTCGGCAGGATGAGACCAATACTAGCAGCCAGATTAGAAGAATAGGGAAGAATGGTTTCGGAATTGGCTTATAGATAGAGTCCATGGAATTAGCAAGTGGATTCCATGTGTCATTAGTCTATTAGGCATTCTGGTCCTGGTTGAATGCTTCTAGGTGAGTCTTGTCAGTCTATAACTTGGATTCAGTTAGGATATCTAAGTAGGAGTGTGACGTTTTGGAGCCCGAGCTCCAGGAAGCTCGTTTAAAAAAAAGGCACTTGCAAGTTCCGAAAAATTCGGAAAACAAAATCCTAGGTGTAGATAATGTTGAACTCTACCAGTGTGCAAAATCTTAATGCAAAATTGGTTGTATTCTAGGCCGAGAAAAAATGGCAATTGTGTGGATCTGGGTCGGTGAACAGTTGTCATTTTTGCTCAGCCTAGAATACAACAAACTTTTCATTGAAATTTTGCAAACTGGTAGAGTTCAACACTATCTACACCTAGGATATTTTTTCTGAACCTTTTGAAACTTATAAATGCCGTTTTTGAATTTTCAACATAAACGAGCTCCATTTGGGGATTCCGGTTTAGTAGTCCTTAAAATTGGATGATCGTGTACATGGTTCCAAAGAAGGAAGACGGTAAATTACTCTAATTCTCGTCTAAAAAGTTCCCGTCCCACTATATGTCTACTAGCCTTCTCAACCAACCCTATTTCTTTCAAGCCAGGTTGTCTAGCCATCTTCTGTTGCTAGTTACCCTGATGCCTACTTAGGTTCACATCATTTGCGGGACTACGTTATAGTTATTCTTCATGTACTTTGTTATGTTATAAAAAGTCCGAACTTGAGTTTAGTATGTACATGTGCTCTAGGAAATCTTGTATTGCCCGAGGGTGGATCCAATTAATAAAATTATCTTGCTCACAGCATGACAATGGCAAGTAAACTTGGGCATCTCTTGTCAAGGTTTGTTTTCCTTGAGATGGAGCACGTTCATTCCAATCAGAATCCAGAGTGGCCAAACAGAATCGCTGGCACAAGCATACGTGTCTCATGTGCTGACTGCTGACCTGTCATTCCATGCAGAAGTCATGATATGTTAAGATGTAGGAGATGCCACCTCCCCGAGCCAATAGGAACCACGTACCTCTCTAGAGATTGGGAGGTGGGGTGGAAAATAGATTAATTATTGTCCAGTAGTAAATTGTATGGTGTAACAAGGTTGGGCGTTCCTCGAATGTTTTGCTGAAATTGGCCAGCAACCAGTACCCAATCATGAGAAGGTTTACTATTTGAGAGACTCGCCAATGAACACACGATCTAATCCTGTGCTCTCTTCTTCCTTTTGAGTTTCCACTGCTTTTTAATTTTTTAATTTTGTATCTCTATATTGATTGGCTTTTACATATTTGTCAATAGATTCAAATTTTGTATATCCAGGAGTAGATTATGAATTCACTGAGCAGTTTTCCTCTGACAGGCTTATGCAAGTTAATATTGTAATTGATGACTTCTTGTCTTTACTGCATATGTCTTATGCAAATAGTTTTATTGATTCACTGAAGCTCAATAAAAACCTGCGGGCAAATCTATGAACAATGTGCGGGATTGTGCTAATATTTCTTCCGTCTGTTGGCTGTAGGCAATTGAACTTGACCCTGGCAATGCAACCTTGCTTTCGAATAGGAGCCTATGCTGGCTGCGCTTAGGTGATGCAAAGGAGGCCTTGAAGGATGCTCGAGTTCTCAGGATGATGCGACCTGGATGCCCGAAGGCCTGTTATCGTGAAGGAACTGCTCTAATGTTACTAAAGGTGTGATGAGATGTTTAGTTCAGTTCTGCATTTTCTGTGGAAAATCTTTTTGAAGTACCTGTCCCGCATTTAACGTGGTAAACCTTTTTTTATGCATGAACTAACCTCTTCTCTTCAGGACTACGAAAAGGCATGTGCTGCATTTCTTGATGGTCTTCACTTAGATCCAGGGAATGCCGAGATCGAAGATGGGTTACGGTATCCTCCTTGTCCCTTTTTGGCTACATTCAAGTCTCGCCTACAGTGATAACCTCTCAATGATCTCTCTAAATTGTTGCGGCAGTGTCTTTCACTTAGAACAGCCTATAGGCATCTTCACTCATGATTCAAAATTTGAATTTGAAGGGTGGCTTTGGAATCCTTGAAGATTGATCGCAGTAGCCCTGGACAAGATTAGCTGGATCAGCATCGTCAAGTAGGACATGGGAAACTTGTACTTGCCTGATTTACACTGCTCACCGGAGAAACAGAGGTGCCTTGTTTTCTGCCCTGTAGGGCGTAACTGAAGGCTTTTGAGTTAGATAGTTTTTAGACGGCCTTTTTGCTGATCATCATCAGCTAGATCGTGAGAAACTATGAAGTCCCTCATCTCTCTGGATGCACGAGACCACTCTACGGTTATGTTTCTGGGGAGCGTTTCTACAATGAACAGCTGCCCAGGTATTTGTGATTTCTTACGGCTTCTGAATTGAGCATATTGCCAGATTGACGCTGATTGTCTTGGTTCCGCTTCGAATCTAGGGTTTATGATTGGGTCGACTAGTGGGGTGGTTTTACTCAAGTCAACTAGTACTAGCAATCTTTAGTAGATGGCGTGTGAGTAATCTAGGGTTTTAATTGGTGATTTTTTCAAAAAAAAAAAAACAAGCCATGACATCCTATCATTTCTGAATGATGCATTTACAATATCTCAATTTTGGGAATCTATGGGCGTGTTTTGTAGCGAGCGACTATGTCTCAGGTAACCGAGATTTGGTTATGTCTCGGTCAATCCATTTTGTATGCACTAGTATATGCCATCTAGTTATGGCTGGCCCGGTCTTTGGTTCATATCAATTTTATCTAACTTTTTCATTGCAGCCATTGTACTTTAGAGGCAATAGACACGACTGCACATGGGCAGCGATCAACCGTTAGAAAATCTGAAATGAAGTTTTAGTTAGCTTGTACGTGTGTCCCTTTGTAAACTGCTCCCTCCGTCCTACATTAGTTGTATAGATTTGTCAAAATATGAATATATCTAGACGTATTTTAGTGTATAGATACATTCATATTTTGACAAATTCATCACACCTAATTTTGTGGGGAGGTTCTGAAAATTCTAACTTCGAAGCTTTGTCTAAAACTAATTTTGTTTAGCTTTTTTATAGCATAAGCAAAGCTCAGACCTCTGGAACAAGGCTAGGGGTGTAACTATGACATAACTACACATTTTCGAGTGAAAATATGCAATTTGAATCTAGTTGCACCAATACAAGTAGAAAGGTGCGACTAGAATCAAGTTGCACATTTTCGGTTGAAAATGCAACTAGTACATAATTGCACATTTTCAAGTGAAAAGGTACACGTGAGACCTAGTTGCACATATGCAAATAGAAAAGTGCAACTCGGACCTAGTTGCACATTTTCGAGTGGAAAAGTGCAACTAGGACCTAGTTGCACATTTTCGAGTGGAAAAGTGCAAATATAACCTTAATTGCACATATCCGAATGGAAAAGTATAACTCTGGCCTAGTTGCTCATTTTCGATTGGAAAGTGCAAAGTTGCATCGTTCTAAGTGGAAAAGTATAACTCAGACCCTGTTTGCACATATCCGACTTAAAAGTGCAAATATAACCTAATTGCACATTTCCGATTGAAAAGTGCACCTCAAAGTAGTCGTACATTTCCAAATGAAAAAGTGTAACTCGGACCTAATAAAAAGTACATATAGAAATCTAATTTTTATTTTCTTGAGGAGGTTTTCTTAAAAAATTTAACTATGCAAAAATATGTAATATAGAAAAAGAAGAAAAGACGACGGAAGGGAAAAAAACTATAGAACACAACCTCTCTTTTCGTTTTGTTCTCACTTAGATTCTAATTTATTTTAAATAAATAACTAAAATGGTTTAAAATGGTTGGACACTATATAGATATTGTGTTATGTGTTGGAACATGAAAGTAAGCTAGTCTTAATGATCGTGCATCAGTAGACCTTGTAGGAGTTCGTTGGTTGGAATCCAACGTGACTCATAATTCTAGGCCCTCTTTGGATTGTAGGAAGTAGAATTTTTGGAGGATTCTAATCCTTAGAATTATTTTCTATGTATTGCCTTTGGATCAAAGGAATGGTACTACCTAAATTCCTATGGATTGGATTCCTATGCCTCAATTCCATAGGATTTTGAACATCCACTCCAACCTCTTTTTTAGACTCAAGTGCGTAGGTTCGAGGAACTTTTCCTGCATTTCATCCAAACGACTAATCCTGCAGTTTTCCTCTGTTTTCGGTTCCTCTGTTTTACGCATACAAACTTGTGAGATTCTATATCTTTTTATATTTCATGTGTTTTTCAACCCTGTGATCCAAAGATGCCCTAATATTTTTAATGAAATCTCTTGTAGCTGCACAAATATTAGAACCGGATCTGATGCTCTTGCATGTCAACCGAGACATAAGAGATTATCGATTGCCCGAGGATTAGCAAAACCGGGAGGCCGGACCAGGCCCTGGGAAAGTGAAGCGGGCCGTTCGTTTGGTTGCATGCACCAAAATTCTGCGCCCGCATGATGCTTAAAGCAGCTTTGGGCCAGGCTTGTTTCCGTGGAGCCAGGCCGCGCAGCTGCAAAAAGCGAGCGCCGGGGCGCGCGCGAGAGCTAAGTGGGGATGGCGGGAGATAGGGGAAATTCTGGCGGCGTTTCGCGCCAGACAAAGCCCTCACCGCCCTACCCCCCCTCCATTACTCACCTCCCCTTTTTTGCTTCCCACACCGGCGGTGGCGTGTTCACCGACTGCAGATCTAGCCGGCAGCCGCACCAGAGTGCCCTCTTTGTCCCCTGCTGGCCTCATCCTACAGACCCGCGACGGTGCTGGTACGAAAAGGAGGAGCGCCATTCTTCAACGGTGCCACCGTCTGGTCATCTTCATCCACAATGCCAGGAGCAAAGGTAAAACACATTCCTTCTCACCTTCACTTAGCTATGTTGTCGATTTAGGAGGTACTAATGTCAGACCCAACATAATTAGGACGACATTTTGGTTTTGAATAATTACACAACAACACTCATAGATGTGATGCAAGCTTGGATTCTTGTGATTCACAATATCGTAGTTCGGCGCACCGCATCTCCTCTGATCACATGAGGTCTAATCTTAACTACATCTACAACGACAACGAGGTAGAGGCTATCTAGATGCTTCGGATGGGTAGAGCCTCCTTCTATAAACTTGTCAAAAGGTCCAGAGAGGGCGTCCTGTTGAGAGACAACATCCACACCTCTGTGGAAGAGCAAGTTGCCATGTTTCTTCATGTTGTAGTCCATAACCAAAGGTTCACAATGATGCATAAGCACGTTCAGGAGATCCTGTGAGACCATCTCCCGCTACTTCAAACAGGTCTTGTTTGCTATTGGCGATCTCAGGCATGAGATGATCAAGTCACCTACTGGCCAAACGCCTATGAAGATTAGAGACGGCTACAGATGGTATCCATATTTCAAGGTACGCACTACTCTGTTTTCCTATCTGAGGACCAGATTGCTATGGCCAGTTGATGACTCCTCTTTCATCATGTCTCAGTATTGTATTGGCGCAATCGATGGTACTCATGTTACTGCTAGAGTGACGTGATCACAGTCCAAAGTCTATAGAGCGAGGAAGCACTAAACTAGCCAGAATGTGCTAGTTGTTGTTGATTTTGATCTCAAGTTCACCTATGTGCTAGAAGGTTGGGAGGGATCAACACATGATGCCACCATTCTTCCTGACAGCATGTCAAGACCTGATGGGATCAATATCCGTGATGGTAAGTTCTATCTTGGTGATGCTGGTTACACATGTCGCCCTGGTATCCTCCACCCTTCTGAAAGACCAGGTGCCATCTAAACGAGTTTAGTGCAAGGTTTGGCCCGGCTACTGCGAATGAATTCAATCTTAGTCACTCTAGCCTTAGAGTTACAGTCGAGAGAGCTTTTGCTGCACTAAAAAATAGATTCAAGATCCTTGACCAGAAGCCATTTCACCTTTTTTCCACCCAAGTGAACCTAGTTCTTGCGTGTTGCATTCTTCACAACTGGATCCTTGGATGGGGCTTTGATTCCCATGTCCTGGATGAGGCAGATGTCACGCTTGACGACATTGACTTCGGCTATGGTGTGAATTGGGATGACACTGAATCTTGGAAGAACGAAAGGATGGAGTGGGCTGGCAATGTGGGCTAATAGAGGTACCTCAAGGAACTGAAGAAGAATAAGAAGGACAAGGACAAGAAGAACTACAACCCCGATCACCAAACTGAACTGCTACTATTCGTATTAGCTAGGACTATACTGATGAACTGTTATTCATATTAGCTAGGGATGACTTTTAAATAACCCCGTATTAGTTACGCATGAACTTCTATTTTGAGCTCTTCTTTTTATGGTGTGTAGTGTGGTAACCTGACCACTTGAGAGAAGAGGTGAGCACAAAACAAACCATATGCAACCAATCAGTGAGCATTGCTTAGCCGAACCCATTTGTGGCTCTCTACAGCCTACCAAACGTAGTGCACAGAAGAGAGTCACTCATGTGATGCAGGCTACCTAACAAGTAACACAACAAGGATTAGGGGGTGGCTCACTCTGGCCAGGCACTGGAGAGAAAGCCCAACAGATGCAAAAAAATCATGCAGCCTACCAAACATGCCTTGTACGTAGATGAACGAATAGTATGGGCACCTAGGGGGGTGAATAGGTGCTACGACCAATTTTAATTTTTTTTAATATTAAGACTTGACACAAAGGTGAATTCTCTATATTATGCAACTATGGTGAATTTACCTATATGACAAGAACAACAATAAACACAATGCAAGCACAAAGTAAAGGAGGGGGAACGAGTTAACCGATAACGGAAACACGCGAAGACACGATGTATTCAAGGGCGGAGCTAGACTAATTCATGGGTATGCGGCGCATACCCAATAATTTTTGCTAAATGTTTTTAGTATATAAGCTCCTGTACACATATGTATGTATGTTAGTGTTATTTTCCACGTCTGAAACTGGGAAAATTCGAAAAAACGCGTCCTCCCGAGCACTCCGACGTTCCACCTACCAAAGCTGGCCCAAATTTAAGCCACACATCCAGCAGGGCATTGTTTAACCAATTTGGGCTGCACATGGGCTATGTGCCAGGCTGAATAGCATGTAGGATGCTCCTGTTTTGCCAAAACTGCCAGCAACCAAGACATGGATCGATCAGGGCATCAGGCACCTACGTGCTCAGCCGCCTAGGTCAGCTCCTGCCGATCGTCGTCATCGCCGGCTCGCCTGCCGTGCTACGGCCGGCCCACTGCGACGCCCTCTTCCAAGTTGCATCCGGCCAGTCAACGACACCCTCTTCCAGATGCCAGCGACAATCAACCAGCGACAACTGAGAAACGTCAGATTGTGGTTTGGGTAAGCACAAGTGACAAGACAAGAAATTTTCTTACTACACGATTTTATAAGTTCAAAGTTGCAGTACAGTTTTTGTTCAGTTTTCTAGTGGGTACAGCGTACATAACAGATTCAATTTAATTTCCTATTATCCCCAATTGTGACCAACTGATGATTTCTAACTCCTTATTTTTTTTATGATTTTAGGCCGAAAATGAAGAAAAATAAGCTTAGTGGGTGTAGTTCTTTGAAAAATATGTGGGATAGAGCTTCAAAGAAATCAAAGATATGTTTTCAAGGGATTACGTCTCGTTGGAGGGGTGTGAGTTTCGCCACGAAAGTCTACTCAACGCCACAAAGGCCTCACCCTATTCTCCGATGAACAACGCCACAAAGGTCTAGTCCACCTTCCACTATTGATCCCCTTTGAGGCGGGAATCGAATCATTTATAACAAGCTTGGGGCACACACCCACAACCAAATTGGGGGATCCCAACAATCACCGAGAATCCAAGACTAGAAGTGGTGGTCTAGGTTTTCCACAAGGAAACCCTAGACTCAAATCACTCAAGTGAATGAGGAGGGAATGAAGAACGACTTGGTGAAGATGTAGATCGGGGCCTTCAATCCTCCAAAGATCAAGGAGTTTGGGTAAAGGGATTGGGATAAATCTAGGATTTTGTGAGCTTAATATATGCACATTAATGAATTGGACGAACTAGCTCACTTGTGGAAGAAGGAGGGGTATTTAAACCCCCTCAAAAAATGTGGTCGTTGGAGCAGGAATATGGTACAGGAAATTCCGGTTCAAACTTGAACCGGATATTCCGGTTTTCTTTTCTCCTTTAGATCTGGATTCGAACAATAGTTGACTTCTACCGGAATATCCGGTTGAAACTTCCGGTTCACTTATGTCCCGAACAGACATTCCAAACCGGAAATTCCGGTTGCCCTAGAAATTTCGATCGATCTCTGTGTCTCTAGCTTCCAGTCCTTTGCCGATTTTGCGCACAAACTTCCCCAACCAGAATATCCGATTGTGCTAGAAATTTCCGGCTAGCTTTAGTGCCAAAACTGGGCTGAGATTATCCCAGCCGGAAATTTTGATTGCATATGAAATTTCCGGTTCAATAATCCGGTTGACACCAGTACTGATTTTGGCTGATCTAACTTCACCACTTTTCGGTGTTCAATGCGGATGATCAAATAGACATCTGCACACTTAGCACCTTGATGAATAATATTGTTAGTATTGTTAACTAACACACAAAACTATAGGGATTAGAAAATGCGCTTTCAACCCCCCCCCCCCCCCATTTTTGGTGTTAGATGACAATACTAAAATTTGCAATGAATAAATCAAAACGCAAAACCATGTTTGTGAAAAGAGTTGGAAATTTCTCCCCTACAAGTATGCATACTTTAATTTGCCTAGACATGCAAATACAACTTTAAAGGAGAGTTATTTCCAACAATAACACCATCATGAAGAGAGTGACAATAATAACTATATTGAGGAAAGAGTTAAAAAACTATACCTTGTGCAATGAACATATATGAAGATAATACCAATGCACAATTGATGATAACATCAGTATAGATAGGTAACCAACTAGGTCCACAATAACATAGTCTCACACAATAAATAAGGACATAGTTCAACACGAGAAAGTAAATAGTTCGAAGACGATAACATAAATGGACACAAGAAATTAAATAATGGTAGACAAACGTGCTTGTGCCCAAACCCATGAAAATCCCGTAAACCTAATAGACTAGTTCTCCCCCTTTGGCATCGAGACACCAAAAATGAGGAGGAGTGATGCTAACGTCCCATGAGAATCTAAGCATCAGGCTTAGAGGACTCTCCAGCTGACGTATCAGAGTCACCCTCGGCGTTCCTCTCCGGATCTTCATCCACATCCTCATCATCATCAAGATAATCACGAGCACTGGACAAAGCAGCAGTGAAACGAAGAGCCTCCTCGATCTTCTCCCAGGGGGGTACTAGCTCTAGAAGCCCACTGAGAGTAAGGGTCTGGAACCACATCTGCAGGAGGATCACCAAAAGCACCGCTCACGTGATGAAGGATCTTCTGGTGAGAGATGGACATAGCAGTGTCCCTGCGGTAGGCCTGATACTGCTCCTTGTGGATATCCACCTTCATGCAAAGAACATTGTGCTTAAACCAAGATAACTTCTTGACATTGCGCACAATGGTGGAGTAAGCCTTGCGAGCATGAGAGGTAGCAGCAGCGCGAGCATCTCCCATAAAGGAGCCTCCCTCAAGAGCAGCAACAGTAGCAGGAGCAGAATTCCTCTTGACCTAAAATTTCTTGAAGTGGTGGTTTTCCATGGGCAGCTCACTGAAGTCATTCTTCATAGCATCGTTGATCAACATCATGATATAAGGTCCATAGGGGATAGTATTCCCACCAATCATAGCATTTCAGAGCTCGTGAAAGATGAATTCCATGACATCCACCGCATATGATGTCGAAGGGTCAAGGTCCGCAATACACTGCTTTGCCAGAATCAATAAGTTGCAAATCAAACTGGTGAGAGCATCATTGTTTCCACCACTAGGATCTATGAAAGACCGAAATATGCGTACCAACTGATCATAGACCGGAAGGAGACCATCCACCTTGCCAACTTCAAACCTAGGTGCATACATATCAACCATAAGCTTCTCACGCTAAGGTATGTCCACATCATGCATGTGATGACCAAGAGGGGGGGTGAGGAGACCCCTTATACCCAAGAACCCGACCAAACTAGAAGAACTGAGATTCACAATAGGTGACCCTGTCATCCACTTCAAATGGCTATGCATATCCTTCCCATACACCAATTTGGACATAAACTGAACCACAAGATCGGTGTTGCAGGGGCAACGAGTCTCCATGAGCTTCACGAGGTTGAACCTCTCAACCACCCTAGCAGCATCAGCAAACGCTTCCTTATACTGGAGTAAATGGAACTTGGTAGGATTCATAGGGTGGATTGGATAATTGTAGTCTGAATAGATGTCAGCAAAGATGTAAGACTGTTCCAAGCACCAAAACCGGGTGATGTCCCACAAGTATAGGGGATCGTGTGTAGCCTTTTCGATAAGTAAGAGTGTCGAACCCAACGAGGAGCTAAAGGTAGGATAAATATTCTCTCAAGTTCAATCAACCACTGATACAACTCTACACACGTTAAACGTTTGCATTATCTAGGAAATAAAACTAGAGCAATAATACGGGTATGAGAGATAGCTTTGCAAGATAATAAATACAAGAAAGTAAATGTTAGTTCTGCAGCAATAAAATATACTAAGTAACCATAAACTAACAGTACCATGAGTATGGAAAAGTGGTCGTAATTGTGATGGCTTTATCCAAGATTAATTAGTGAAGATATCGGGTTCATTGTCTTCGAAGCAGTTTTCTATGTGGGAGAGGCAAAGCTAACAAGCTCTCACTATCCAATGATTGCAAGTACTTACGATTGGAACTCTAGCAAACATCCGTAATTCTAGAAGATACATTAAGGTAAAAATACTCAACCATGGCCTTAAGTTAATGGTCCTCTTACTCCAATACGTGCAACTAGCCGGTTTGAGTCCTTAGGTTTCTGTCACTCTGGCAGAACTACGCCCCTTCCTTTGCACATACTACTAACCCTATGGTGTTGATCCAAGCGCGCACAAATATAATGGACACCAAAGGACAGTACCATATCAACATACAACCCTAATGAACCAAAGACATTCAACCAAGCAATCAAAAGACAAATAAACTACACAAACATGACATAGATCATAGGATAAATATTATAGCATCAAACACCATGTTTACATAGGACGGTACAGAGGTTTGTGGGAGGATGAACCACTGAATATAAGTATGAGATGATGATGGAGGTGTTGGTGAAGGCGGCATCATGGCGGAGAGGATGGAGAAGGGGCAGCACGTGAGGTCCAGGGCGGCGCCGGCGGCCGTCGGCGACGCACGGGGATCCTCCTGCGTTGGCCGGCCATTATGGGGGAGCGCCGCCCCTTAGCCCCCATCCTCCATGGCTTCTTGGTGCTGTTGTCACGACTCTGGATCCAGAGATATACATACTGTTATGTGCTCTTAGCCATGGACTCACAAGGGCTTCAGGGTTACCAGCCCCGGCCGTAACAAATAACGACAGACAGACTGGATTCATCGGCACGTATTCTGGATCCCCAGTCTACTACTCCTTGTATCCATGCTAGTCATAACCAACTATGCATATCAAAGCGTCCACGAACCGTATGAAACTGAAGGAAACGGGATCAAAGCTATACAGAGCTGCTATGTGTCCAGAAAGTGCAACAACAATCAAGGGTTACTGGGGTTACCTCGCCCCAGGCCGAATCACATCGGCAGGCGGGCTCGGACATGGATCATCGGCTCCACAACCACTCGACTGCGACAACTATGCAGGCATAGCCAAAACTGTATAACTATAAGCTCGAAACCAACAGCCGATCAAAGCAACACTCTAGATATTGAAGTTGTATTAAACATGTGTTACTAGAGTATAGCTTACAAGAAGAGGTCACACGACCCAACATTACATCAGACAACGGAAGGCAAATTATGTTGCTAAACAACAAGAACCAAAAAAGGCCTAAGAGGCCGCAACATAAGGCGACGTCCCAGCCCATAGATTCCAGGCTGCTACTTGGGAACCCCAAACTACTCGTCGATGCCCACGTTGAATCACCACCGTTGGAGTGAGATCTTCACCTGAACCAAATTAAGAAAGAGTACGGGAGGTACTCAACAAGACTTAGTTAACCTATTATATATCTGCTATCTTCAGAAAGGGTTTTATGAAGGCTATTTGCGTAAAGCCATCTTTGTTTTCCAAATCGAGGAAGAATAGCACGTCTCAGAGAGTGTTTTCAAAACAGATGAGAAATCTACTCAACTACTGAGATCATTATCTTTTCATCCACTAGCATCATTTTCCAGAACCTCACATGCTACAAGGGTCACCCCTCTCGGCATCTCCGAGGAGGCACCCTTCAATCAAGGTTAACAAGTTTTAGCCATTCCGTTCAGGTTATGTATGATCACAGAATTCGTTGCCAAGTCGTCTGTAATCGTGGACACGGCTTCTCGAGGAGATTTATCCCTGCAGGGGGTACACTTTACCCACACGTACCATCCGACTCTTAACGCCACATGTACGCTCGTCCATGGAGCACGGCAGAGGGTGGCTGGCCACGACCTTTACCTTGCTCGACCCTATCCATGAGTCAACCCAAACAGGGCCACCCCGTCAACAGGGAGTTGGCCACCTCCTGACGGCACCTATTCTGTGAGTCGGGATCAATATCTGTGTACGTCCATCACTTGTCCCGGTCACGCCCTAAGTTTTTTCCAAAAAAAATTCTGACTCACACGCAGATGGAAAGATCAAACTACGTGACTCATGGACGTGGCCAAATAAGTTAGTTAGTCGAGCGCGGTCTGTTAGACCCCGCATGTGGTTGCACGCTCAGTCTTGGCTTCGAAGGCGCGAACTCGCTCCTAGGGGCATGAACAAGACAAAACGCCATAACTCATTGTGGCCTCACACCCATGCCGTTATTTAGTCAAGTTATAAAAAAATAATACAATTCACAACAACCTGACATAAAAGATCCACGTATTGACCAGATTCATCAACCGGATGGATAAGATCATAACTAGGCATGGCTAAGAAAGACTCACTGGCTTTAACTAGGCGCGCACAAAAAAACCTATAGCTGCTAGGAGCAGTGGATCAGGATATTTAGACGATGCAACAGGTATAGGAGAACTCTATCTAAGACCATAAATATTTTGAACCGCATGCAATATACGAGATCCAAAACACTTCGAAAACCATATATGAGCAGATAAGAGGTTATACTTTCCTTGGTTATAAGAAAACAATATAAAGATCTTCTGGGATAAGTGCTTGACTTGTCGGTTAAGATCAACTATTCACCATTTGGAGTTGCTGGCCTTCACTTCGGGGGCGGATTCTACCGAGGGGGAAACAACACCGAAAAGAAGAACAACAATCAACACATGGCATCGATGCAATGCACAACATGTATGCATGAGCAAATTAATGCACTTAAATAAAGCCCTAAACATGTTCGTTGGGTTGCTAGGGTTCGTATGTCAGTTAGGTATTTTTACTGAATTTATCCCGAAATAGACCCCGGAGCGCAGTTCGGGTGATTATGAAAGTGAGTACAAGTTAAAGTGCTCAAATGGGTTTGTAAACATCATAAATGGGTTGCATTTTTTATTTTGAGCATTTTGGTATACAAATTATATTTTCTAATCTTAGTGAATAAAAACTTATTTTTCTATTTTTAAAATGAATTAAAAATCACTAAATAATGTCCAAAAATTAAGTTTGTCAAACATGTATGAAAGTGACATATTTGGATAGAGCTTATTTTTCTGAACATTTTGGTACCTTATTTATATTTTTCTGAATTACAGATTAAAAGATATTCATTTTCTATTTTTAATTATATTTCTGTAATTTAATAACCATTTTCTCGAAATAATAAAAACAGGAATATGACATCACTGTGGACATCACAGTGCTCTGTTCTTCACATTTGAGTTCAAATTCGATTAATTGGTTGCAAATTGGATGAAACAAATTATACCACAACGGAGAGGAGATCAAGGGGAGTCGAGGGGTGCCCACCGGTGACCAAATGGTCGCCGGAATGGCCGGCGGCGACCATTGGCACGGCGGCGGGCGGCGGATCTCGACGGGGAGAGGAAACAGAGGGGGAGGGAGCGATTGGAGAGGACGGGGATGCTCACCACGACGCTGTGAAGGTCGTTGAGGGGTCGGAGGGGGCAAGGGCGGCCAGAATCGTCGCCGGTGAGGGAAGGACAGCAGCGGCCGTGGCGGAGGTGGGCGGCGCGATTGGAGCTCTACCGTGGCTCGCTGCTGCTGCTCGAGCTCGAGGAGGACCAATAGGAGACGGCGGAGGCGGTGAGGTGCTCCACGGCGCTCGGGAGCAGCCGTATCGACGGCGGCGAGCGGCGGCTATGGCCGGAGCTAGGGTTTGACCCACGCAGCGAAACAGAGAGCGAGGGGGCAACGGGTGAGGGGATAGGGAGAGGGAGGAGGTCGTGGGGCTCCTTTTCCCTGTACACGCCACGAGGGAAGCAGGACATGGCGCGGGGCGCCGTCGGCGAGCTTCTGTCCTCCTGGCTGGAGGAAGAAGAAGACAAAAGAGAAACTTGCGAAAACCCCCTGCAGTTTTGGAAAATTGTAAAATAGTCCTTCTGCTGTTTTAAAAGAGAGAGGAAAACGAAAGTTTGCGGACCTAAATGAACTCAGAAAAATTATCCAAAATATGTTTTGGAATCCTTATCAAAAATTCAACCTCACCATATGCCACTTTGGTTAAATTGAAATATTTTTCAATACAAGATTTTGGAACCCAAATTAAGTACTATTTGTGGTATTTTCTCAAACCATTTAAATTCACAATTTAAATTGGTTAAAACATGATTTTTTGTTTTTTTTGTTTTCATGCATGTATGATATGAACACAACACCACAACCCTTTGGTAGCAAAATTGGGATGTTACAAATCTACCCCCTTACAAGAATCTCGTCCCGAGATTCCCGAAGGAGAAGAAAGAAGGAACACCGGTCTTGAACGATCTTCTCGAACCTTACGGTTCTCTTCTTGAAGAGGTTGATCCGTAGCACTTGCAAAGATACCAGCGGCTACACCTTAGGTGAGGGGGAAAACTCTTAGGAATTTGATCTTGACGAAGATCGAGTATCTCATGGGTAACTCAGGACAGGAATGTTCGTAAAGAACTTTTGAGTTAACATGCATGAAACACATCAAGATAACAGAGGGAATAAGAGAAGGTTTCAAGGTTTTGGACGATGGTTCCTGAAAGGATTTAGAATATGAGCTTTGCACAAGACTTTAAATCCTTTTGGAAAAGAAAGGTTGGACAACTTATAACATCGAGGTTTCTTCGAAGCAGAATACTAAGATGGGAAGATTGGTCTTAAACATCACAATGTAATATCCGTAGACGAGGGAGGACACGAGAAAACACTGTAATCGTGCGTCGGGGAAGAATTTGATACAGGATCATGCTCACTCTTCGGAGTGGACACGGAAGATGAAGGAACTTTCATTCCGTTAAATTTTGTCGAAATCTTTGTCAAACGTAGGAATGTTACTTCATGACAGAAAATGAGTAATCACCGAATGTTGGAACACCGTAATGAGGAAGGTATTCTTGGTCACGCCATAAGAATGGGTAACCAACGAGGATAGGAACACCGAATGGAATAAGGAATCTCTTTCCTATTATGGATTTGACGTAACAATGCGTTTACCACATGGTTAAGACCCCATGGCTGAAGTAACTGACAAATTCACACAATGCGTGAGATGAACAGAACTTCAAGTACAAACCACTTGAGGAAGGAAACTGATCAATAGTAGTTACAAAACACCACGAGAGGTTCCCATGATGAACTTGTTTCCACTGAAAGAAAGGTTTGGAGGATTGACGAAGAGACATTTGACAATACAACTTCCAAGTTCTCCTGATGTTCTAGATACCAATATCGGGCTTATGCAAACCTTCTATAGGTAATCAAGTGAGCGTCAAACTTTTGTTTGGAAGAACGGTGTGGAAAACTTGTTTAGAATGAGTCACAAGAATTCTCACGGAGAGTGGCTGTTCTTACCGATTCAAAGAGAGATGTGACATTAGGCCTTCCGGCTAATTGTGTCAACCACAACATCAACCATGCCGGATTCTGAACAGACCTAATTCAATTCTCTCGAGGAAGCACCAACCATCGTTGCTGCTTGAGATTCAGCTCTGGTTAGTGGGTTGATATCTCAGACTCGGTATGTTTGAGCGAAGAGATTGCACCGGTTACCAACGAGATACATTTACTAGATTCTCAAGATATGGACTATGATGTCAAGCTCGAAAAGATGAGCAGGATTGCAGAACTCATGTATTAGAAACTTATGAAAGACGGTTACACCTACATGAATTACTTGCAAGGAAACACATCAGAGTCCTCGTTGGGAAGACGGTACAAAGATAAGGAAGTTCTTGGACTTCTTCTCTTTTACAAACGATCAGTCAGGGGCTTAGTATGAATGCAAACTTCTTCAAGGAATGGAGGTAACAACCTAGCATCTCAAGAATATTCCACACATGCATGACCGACTTGGTATTATTCCCGAAGGCAACAAGAGAACTCTACTCGGATCCATGGCGACAACTTTCACCAAAAGCACATGGACCGGGGTAAGTCACTTCGAACATCCAGAACACAACTTCGTGAGGACACAAAGATGGTTCTCAAAAGTTTCCAACATTAGTGCCAGTTGTTCAAAATGAACCTCTTGCAACTTTAGTAAATAAGAATGTCATCGATGTGCTCGACAACACCCTTATCAAGATACTCAAAGAAGAGGAATTCATATGTTACATGAACATGGCAAAATATTGGCCAGACTAAAGGACATGAGGGTGTACCCGGCAAAACACCATGAGTAGAAAAACCATCAAGACAGTCCTTGGAGCTGAACTTGATTTGACGATAGCCCAAATCAAACCAAGGGTGGAATGATAGCATGTCCACTGAAGAGATACTATCATCCTTCAACACAGAAGAAACTAGACATCCCTTAACGAAGGACGAAGTTAGGCAGAGCTTTTGCCTTTCAACTCTCCAGGTTATTGTTTAAGCTCAACCACTAGTCCAAGATATCCAGCACCGTTTCTTGGAGAAAGGAGTAGTTCAAATTACCCCTTGCTTAGACATTACGGTCAGGTAACCACCTGGTGATACTTCTAGAAAGGCAACCAAAATATCACAACCTACCGGTATGTCTTGGAATTTGAAAGGAAAATTGCTTTTTAAGGCAAAACTATGTGGTCTTGAGAGCTTTGGTATGAACCTAACTCTTTGACCAAGAATATGAACCGGAGTGAACGGATTTGGTAACACAGTCAACTTTAAATAGAGACCGGGTGACCACTAGCTAAGAAGGATACACATGTTTCTTAGATTTTTTTTAAAGCAACACAAATTGCTAGGAATATCTGATACACATGTCGGTACTCACTCAACCTTATCAAGCATTTCAGGCTTGGAGGAAGGGTGTGTGAAAACATGTAGGAGTATCACTTCATCAATATGTCCATGAAACTCAACACAACCTCTGGATATAAAAGAGTGTGATACTCGAAGGTGGAACAGAACAAAAGGTTATGAAACTTCTCTACTCGGTGCATTACCAAACTTTGACCTGGTCCTAGAGATGAACGAGGCACTGGAGTTTGTTTCTCCTTACATTCCAAGGTGGAATGCTTAGACGGAACACAATAGCAAATGCATTGTAAGACTCCAATACACATACGCAACTTGGTGTCCAAAACGGCAGATGGAGATTTGAGAGCAACTGGATGATAGGAACATGCTCCGGAAAATCCAGAGATCACGTTTGATGCACATGGTCATACTCATTTGTAGAACCCATGCTAAAGACGAGAGGTATAGCAGAGTCAAGAACAAGGATATGGGAATGATAAAGAACACTCTTGTTGTGATCCCTTTTGGTTCCAAAGGAAAGCCTACGGCTATGAGAGTTGGAATTTCCTAGCCACCGTGAGGTAAAACAGATTCCTCAGGATCCAAAGAAATAGAACTTGGGTTAAAGGTCAGCATCCTGTTCTGATGGCGTGAGCACATTACATGGTTAAGAAACCACATGATTCAACCCACCACAACTCAGCACATTCCGGGGCCTTCGGTTCAAGTCCAAGGGTTAAAACTTAGAGAAAGGAATAACTACTATCTTAGTGACTTCAAGGACACTACGAATAGCAATCACGAATTATCTTTCAAAAGACAAACATAACTCCGGAAGAACTCGAGCAAAGGATAACAGATGTAAAGGAAATCTCGAGGTTCAGGATTTGAAACTTTAGAACAGGATAATGTGGAATCCACACAACTCTGAGAGACTAGGATGGAAAGGAAATCTCCCAATTTAAGAGATAACGAAACATGGAACACACACGAATCTAGAACTTAACACTATGTCACTTGGGTAAAAGAACGTCTTGCCAAAGAAGGCACCTAGGTTTTGAATGACTAGAACCTTTTCAAATCAAAACAGGTAAGGTGACCCAGAGTTAGAGCGATACCAGATACGGAGTAAAAAGAATCCTAAGAAGGTTTTTCACAAACCATTTGGAGTTTCAAAATAGTTTTCATAAACCCTAGACTCGACATTGACCAAGCAGTAAGGTTTTCCTACAGGCAGTCCTGCTCTGATACCATGACTTGTCATGACCCCGGACCCAGAGATATACATACTGTTATGTGCTCCTAGCCATGGACTCACAAGGGCTTCAGGGTTACCAGCCCCGGCCGCAACAAACAACGGTAGGAAGACTGGATTCATCGGCACGTAGTCCGGATCCCCAGTCTACTACTCTATGAAAAGTATGGAAATGTCCAACAAATTTGTAGGCAATTTGATCTTCAGTTGACGTTGTCTTTGGGGGTAAATCTGATGATCTCTAAAAACTGTTGGTGGACAAATTTCAGGAAAGTCAGAGTCCTTTTCCAACAAGTCTCCTTTTGTGTTTTCTTGTTAAATCCTACACATCAAAGAGTAAAACAAGAACATTGTAAACTCTTGCAACTATTAATAGGTTAGTCCAAATAAATCATAAACTTTATATAATAACAAGTGTCAAAAGCATAATATTAGCATGAAACAATCAAAAATTATAGATATGTTATGGACGTATCAACATCCCCAAGCTTAATTCCTGCTCGTCCTTGAGTAGGTAAATAATAATAAAGTAATTTTTGATTGTAAATTCTATGATCAGGTCCTTAACAATTGCATGATGTATGGATAGTAAAACTTAGCAATCATGTTACCTAATGAAAAGTATCAATGAACTGAGAGCTCATAACATGAAATTTATAAACATCAACAAGATTGTAATGATTATAATAAAGCATGGTAGAGTGGTATCTCTCTTGCCCTTAATTGTGGATCAAAACATAAATGCCAGGGCACCTTTGAAGTTCAAGAGAAGACTAGAAGTAAAAATATCAAAGATACAAGCATCAAAGTTATACCACAATTAACCGTGCTTTGGGACAAACACATCACACTAAGAATGACAATTATGCTTTCAAAAAGGTGCTCAAAGAATATGGTGGAGACTCAACGTAAGAGTAAAAGAAAGACCCTTCGCAGAGGGAAGCAGGGACCACTCATGTGCTAGAGCTTTTATTTTATTAAACAGAGGTATTGAAAACATTTTTGAGAGAGGTGTATGCTTATGTCAACGAATGGTAAACAGACAATACAGTACATCACAAGCCAACTAGATTTCACAAGAGCGGCTTGACGAAGGATGGATCCTAGGCCTGTCGGGTAAGCCTACCCGGTCTCAGGCCCACGGCCCAAGTTCCAAAGGAAGCGTCGTGGACTATTCTAGAAGGCCCAATTGAAGCCCACCCGCAAGGCCTTGCGGGTCAAGTTAGGAAACTTGTAACCGACTCTAGGTTAGGGTTCGAGTCCTCCCTCGGGTACGGTTTAAGACCTGGCCACCTATATAAGGCCAGGAGAACCACCAGGAGGAGGACCAAGCAATACCGCACCATCAAGCCTTGAGATCAAGATCATACTCTCGACTTGAGCAAACCCCCATTGTAACCGATCTATTCGTGAATACAGATCAAAAGAGGCAGGAGTAAGGGTTTTACCTCTACGAGGGCCCCGAACCTAGGTAAATCGTGCCCCCTGTCTAGCCGACGATTGTCACCAGCGCCCACAGATTCTCCTAATCGAAACCCTATGGGTTCACCCGAGGGACTTGTTGAGATACAAATTCGACAATTGGCGCCGTCGGTGGGAACGGCGGGTGCTGGATCTCCGACATCTTCGGCTTCATCGACGACCAACTCACATTGGAACCCCGCGGCTTCGACTCCAACGAACTCGATCCGAATCGGATCAGTCATCGTCACCCCGCACTCGCCGGAATCACGCCCGGTATTTAGCGACCTGGAGAAGAGCGTCACCCTGACGTTCGGGAGATTCCAATTCTACACCAACAAATAAGGGATCCACCACTTCACCGACCCCGAAGGATCGAAATCTAGGTCGATCTCTAGCCCAGGAGCTGTCGATTCGCGACCTCAACACGAAGATCGCGACTTGGCGAAAAGCGGCGAATCTATCCGCCTCAACACCAACAACTTCCACACCCTCTCTACAGAGGAACCTTCTCGGATCAGGAGAGCCACCCAAGCTACGCCTAGGACCCGCAAGCCATATTTGGCTCAGGTCTGCATGGCAGGGTCAGGAGATCCACCCGAAGAAACTGAACATAGCGCAACAGAACGCGCTACCATCGGCGTCTCGCGAGATGCCTGGCTCCGAGCAAAAGAGGCCCTCCGCACGAGTAAGACACCCGAAGTCGGAGCCCCTCACGAGGACATGACCGCCTACCACTACCATCTAGTGAGAGAGGCTACATCAATAAAAGAAGCTCGTAGAGATCTAGCCGAGCGAAAAAGATTAGCAGATGAGTCAAGCCAGCGCCGAGCCGCGCTATCCTTGACACCTTCAGTCGGAAATCGCCCTGCGAGAAAAGGATACGCTTCGAAGACTGTGACTATGGATGGCGAGTCCCTGAGCGGAATCAGCAAATCGCTCGGGCCTTCCCTTATGCACGCCGACGAGGATGGAAACGTCCACCCGCAAACTCCCGCTGCCGCTGTACTGGCGGCCGCCACCTACATGCAGATAAATCAACCAGGGGAAAACAACCCCCGTGCAGAACAATACAAGAAGGTTCATAAAGGACTGGGCATGGCAGCCGCAAGACTCGCTTCCTACGATCGCAGAAAGGCAGCAGAGCAAAGAGACAAAGGAGCACCCCGCAGGCACAGGAGCACATCGCCCGGGAAGGAAAAATCACCTCGTCGCGCCCGAGGAAAAGAAGCCAGACGACGCGGTGATAGTCCGAGTAGCAGCGATGGCAGTCCAAGAGATCGAGATCGCAGCTCGCGACATCGCAGCGGCCGTTCACGACATCGCAGCAAGGAGCCAAGGAAGGAAATCGACGTGATCAACCAGGATACAACGCGTGATCACACATCGCGCAAAACAGGGTGGACAAAGCACGAGCAGCAAGGAACCGTGCACGTTCCCCATCCACATCTTCTGACAACGAAACCTGTGGCGCACTATGCTTCACTCGCAGTATTCGCGAGGCGCCTCTACCCAAACTGTTCAAGCTCAGTACGTAAGTAACGAAATATGACAGGTTCACTTGAACCTTCATCCTGGTTGTCAGACTACCTCACGGCAGTAAAATGCCAACATGGGAACAAAAACACGGCTATGCAGTACCTCAACTTGCACCTGGTGGGAGCAGCACGCAGTTGGCTCGAATCGAGGCCAAAGGCTTGCTACGGGTCATGGGACGATCTACACTTCGACTTTTGCAAAAACTTCCAGGCAACCTATAAAAGACCAGCGACCATTGAGGAACTGCGAGCTTGCAAGCAGAAGAGTGGCGAGTCCACCCGCGAATATATTCAGCGATGGACCACACTTAGAAACACGGCAGGAAACATATCGGAGGAAGTAGCAGTCGAAGCTTTCGCAAAAGGCGCTCGACGAACTGCTTTCAGAGAAGAACTGGGACGAGCCGTGCCCAAAACTATCGGAGAGCTAATGATCATAGCCGACAGATGGGCGAACGGAGAGGACTCAGTGCACAACAAAAGGTCATCCTCGCCCGCACCCGAAGACGATCGCGACGGTCGAAAGAAAAGAAGGAAGTATTACGATCACGACGACCGAGAAGAACTAGTGGCGGCAGAATTCACGCGAAGCCGCGATAATGGACGCCGCGGAAATCGCGAGTGGAAACCGAAGACGGAGGACAAAACTCCCGAGGAGGACCTCGATGGATACTGTACGCTACATCTATTTATAGATAAACGCACGGGGAAAACTAAGGCAACACACCTTCTCAAGGATTGCCGAAAGTTCATCGACATACACGAGGCCTTCTCGAAGAAAAACAGAACAACAGTTAGTCAAGGCTACCCGCAGCTTCCAGGAGGAGGTAGCCAGGGATACCAACCGCCACAACCCCTGCCTCCACCAGGAAACCAGAACGTGGTGCTAGCCGCACTACCTGCGATGCCCGTCGCAAACCAAGGAGGCAACGCATACCCGAACCCAGCGGGACTCTTAGGCATGATACAAAAGGTCTGTCCATCACGCAGGGTCAAGAAGACGAACACACGACAAATATGCATGGATGTGCAAGCCCCACCTACAAAGCCCGAGTACCTGAAGATGGCAGATCAACCAATAACTTTATCCAAGGAAGACCATCCCCCACGAGTCTATCGACCAGGACACGCCGCGCTGGTCATGCAGGCGCAAATTGGCAACTACGAGCTGGCTCGCCTGTTCATGGACGGGGGCAACGGCATCAACATCATCTATGCAGACACACTCCGTCGGATGAACAGGAACTTGGACGACTCGCAGGAATCGGAGACATCCTTCCACGGGATAGTTCCAGGAAAAGCGATCCGCCCACTCGGAACAATCAATTTGGAGGTGGTGCTAGGCAACCAAAGCAATTACAGGAGAGAAATTCTTGACTTCGAAGTAGTCGACTGGCCCTCACAGTACCACGCCATTCTTGGTCGAACAGCGTTCGCAAGATTCATGGCAGTTTCACACTACGCCTATTTGAAGATCAAGCTACCCAGGGAGTATGGCACAATCACCATCGACGGTGACTTCCAAAAATCCAACAAGTGCGACATCGAGTTCAACGAAATCGCAAAATCTTTCGGGATGCAAGAAGAATTGGAGAAGATAGCAAAAACCACGGACCACTCTGTGATGCCCCTCACAAAGAAGAACGCCCCAGAGCTCGAGTTCAGCGCGAAGAGCGATACCCGCAAGCATCAAGTGCACCAGACAGATTCCGCGAAGACGGCGATGGTGTCCACCACCCTCTCGCCAGCATAGGAAGGCGCGCTCGTCAAACTCCTCCGTGAGTACTGGGAAATTTTCGCCTGGCAGCCTTCAGATATGGCAGGGATACCTAGGGAGTTCGCCGAGCACTCACTCGAAGTCTTCAAAGACGCCAAGTCTATCAAGCAGATCACTCGACGGTTCTCAGAGCCCAAGCAAAAAGCGCTCGGAGAAGAAGTAAGCAGACTACTCGCAGCAAAATTCATCCGCGAAATAAAGATTTCCACCTGGTTAGCAAACCCGGTGCTGGTCCCGAAGAAGAATACTGACATCCTTCGCGTGTGCGTCGACTACACGTCGTTGAATAAGCACTGCCCCAAGGTTAAATTTCCCCTACCACGGGTCGACCAGATCGTGGACTCTACAGCAGAATGCCAACGTCTCTCCTTCTTGGACGCCTACTCGGGCTATAATCAGATCAGGATGAAAAAGGAGGACGAGGAGAAGACAACGTTTATCACACCCCACGGTGTTTACTGCTACACGACAATGCTCTTCGGGCTAAAGAACGCAGGCGCAACATATCAGCGCTGCATGCAAAAATGCCTCACAAGTGTACATTGACGACATCGTCATCAAGACTCGAGTGGAGGACACGCTCCTCGAGGATATCAGAGAAACGTTTGATGCACTGAACGCGTACAGATCAAGCTCAACCCGACAAAATGCGTCTTCGGCGTCCCTACAGGACAACTTCTCGGGTACTTGGTATCCGCCAGAGGAATTGAGGCCAACCCAGAGAAAATACAAGCAATCTTGGCAATGAAGGAGCCAACCAATCTTCGCGGCGTACAACAGCTCGCAGGACGATTAGCCGCCTTGAGCAGATTCATCGCACGATTGGGCGAGCAGGCATTACCCTTCTACAAACTGTTGAAGAAGACAGGTAAATTCGAGTGGACACCTGAAGCAAAACAGGCATTCGCAGATCTAAAGCGAACACTACAAAGCAGGCGTGTTTTGGCAACGCCACATGAAAGAGAACCGTTGTACCTATACCTAGCCGCAACAAATCAGGTCATCAGCACGGCCATCATAGTCGAACGACCGGAGGACGGCAAGGCGTATGGAGTTCAAAGGCCAATTTACAACATCAGCGAGGTGCTTTCGCCGTGCAAACAGCGATACCCCCACTACCAGAAGCTCGCATACGGGGTCGTCCTCACAGCCCGAAAGCTCAAGCATTACTTCCAGGAACATACCGTCACGATGCTAAACGACGCATCACTCGGTACTATCATGAACAATCCAATGGCATCCGGAAGAATCGCAAAATGGAGCATCGAGCTAGGCGTCTGGGATATAATATACGCAGGACGCAATTCACTGAAGTCGCATGTACTCGTGGAATTCCTAAGCGAGTGGACAGAATTACAAACACCAGGTCCACCCGAATACAGGAGCAACTGGATCATGTACTTCGCCGGGTCCAAAAGGAATGAGGTGGAGCTGGGATCGTCCTTATATCACCCAGAGGAGACTAGCTGCAGTACGTCCTGAGATTGGAGTTTCCACCCTACGATCCAACATCGAACAACGACGCAGAATACGAAGCCCTGCTACATGGCATGAAGATGGCGATTGCGTGCGGGGCCACTCGGCTGATGATTTATGGAGATTCAAACCTCATCGTACAACAGACTATGAAAGAGTGCGACGCTGTCGCAGAAAACATGATTGCCTATCGGGACATGTATAACCAACTCGAAGGAAGCTTCAAAGGGTGTGAGCTGAAACATATTGCAAGATCCAGCAACGAAGAAGCAGATAGGAGGCTAACATGGGGTCCACAAACGCACCCATACCACCTCGAATATATTTCGAGAGGATGATCAAGCGTTCAGTGAAGGTTAAAAAGATCGCGAGAGCACCCGCAGCATCAGAGACAGAGGTCAGCCCGCAAATTGCTATGATCGAGCTCAGTCATTATATTTCAAGACAAGTTTTTATGGTCGAACCAGTCTGGACGCAGAAATACCTCGACTACTTGTCCAACAAACAACTCCCAGCGGACATTTGCGAGGCTCGACAGATAGTACGTCGCAGCAAAACTTTCCGAGTGATCAACGGGGAATTATACAAACAGGGCATCTCAGGAATATTGCATAGATGCATAGCACCCGAAGATGGCAAGGAATTGCTGCGAGATATACATCAAGGAGATTGCGGACATCATGCTAGCTGGAAGGCAATTGTGGGTAAAACTTTTCGAGCAGGATTCTACTGGCTCACAACGGCCAGAGACGCAAAGGACCTAGTCGACAAGTGCGACGCATGTCAACGATTTGTACCTAAGCCACATGCCCCTAGCTACGGAACTACACATGATACCAATCGCCTGGCCCTTTGCACAATGGGGGCTAGACATGGTAGGACCATTACGCAAGTCTACACCGGGAGGGTATACACACTTGCTCGTCGCAGTCGACAAATTCACGAAGTGGATCGAAGCGATGCTAGTTACCTCGGCTAGCGCCCAATGCGCCGTGAAATTCCTCGACTCCATCGTGTGCAGATTTGGGATACCACACAACATCATCACCGACAATGGAAGCAATTTCACAGCAAAGGAAACCCAGCAGTTCTGCGAGGAAAAGGGAATCACCCTCAGCTTCGCCTCAGTGGCTCACCCGCAAACCAACGGTCAAGTCGAGCGATCCAACGGATTGGTCTCAGCTGGAATAAAGAAACGACTACTCGATCGTCTGCACCCAGCAGCAGGGCACTAGGCAGAGGAGTTACCCTCCGTACTATGGAGCCTCCGCACAACCCCGAATCGATCAACAAACTACACGCCATTTTTCATGGTATACGGAGCTGAAGCAGTCCTTCCCGAAGATGTCAAGTTCAGCGCCCCACGAGCCGTCGCTTACAGCGAAGAAACCTCTAACAAGGCACCCGCGGAAGACGTGGATGCACTCGACGAAATACGCGACATTGCACTCGCAAAATCCGCGGTATATCAACAATCGTTACGCAACTACCACAGCCGCCGTATACGCCAGAGAGCTTTCGTGGTAGGAGATTTGGTGCTGCGGCTCAAACAGAAGGAAGGACACAAGCTCGAACCACTGTGGGCAGGACCCTTCATAATACACGAAGTTATCCCAGGTGGCGCTTATCAATTGAAGAAGCCGAAGACTGGTGGCATCTACTCCAATCCATGGAACGTTGCACACCTCCGCAAGTTCTATCCTTTGGATTACCTTGCTCGCAAAAATAAGGCTATACTAGCCATCTTGTAGCTCGAAGGAAAATACATGGCTTCTCAGTCATATTAATAAAATACATGGTTTCTCAACCATAAGCTACTCGTGTTCTTGCTCTTTACACGCTAAATAACAGGTATACACCCCAAACACACGGGGGCTACGCCTAACTTAGCATCCAATGGAATCCCAACTCTCTTTCTTTTTTATTTCCATTCTATTTAGATATGGTGTAGATCTAATTCTTATATAAAGAAAACTCTATCGCTTCACTTTGTCTCGCTTTCTCTAGAATCTCCCTAAAAAGGAATTGCTCTATCCTTTATTTAATAATATTATAATAAGAATTTAATAATATTATAATAAGAGACTATTAAATAAAAATGAGAATACTTTAGGACCTAATTAAGATAGAAGGACTAATCTATGCAGTATAATGAGAAGTAATACTATAAAAAGAAGAATTCTATTTCAGAACATTTACAAATACAAAGATACAAACAAGGTTGATACCTTATAAAGTTTGAAGACAACTATACAGAAACGACAAGATACATACATCCTACAATTACATATGGCGGCGAGCAGTTTCCTCGGCTAACACCCGATTAACCTCTTCAGAGGTCAGTCGAATAATCTCCTCTGCAGCAGGACGAACGACTGTATAATGGGAGGTCATATCGACTGAAGCATTTGGGAGCTTGGCCACAAAGTTAAAATTGACCTCAGGATGCCATAATCGAACAAACGCGAGTGCTATTAAAGACCCGCAGATCAACTGTTGGCGGACGCACTCGCGAATTTCACCTACTCGATCGAAAGTTCTGAGCAGCTGGCCCAAATCTTCTGGACCTCTCTCCAGCGGATAAAAAGCGCCATTCAAAGCTATCAGGGACTCGTGACAACAATCAACAAGTATCTTCGCCTGACCCACACGATACTTCAGAGTAGCCAGAACAAAGCCTCGACTGCGGTCGGACCAGAAGTTATTTGCATGTGGTTTTGAACTACTGGCTTCGTGAAGAATATGGTTTTCCACCCAATGTTTTTCACACCGTTCGTCAGGCTGAACAACTGCAAAGAAAGCTACAGAGAGTCAAAGAAAGAAAGAAGATACAGAATGCTAGGGGGCTGAAGCGCTTACAAAGCATATCCTTGGCAACAACTGCCAACTCTTCCTTCACAAATTGCTCATGTTCAGCCGCAAGTTTCTGTTTAGACTTGGCCACATCAGCCACTCCACGCAAAGCTTTCATCTTGCGCTCACCATCCGCGACACGATCACGGAGGCCGGCAAATGTACCAACAACAACAACAAGGGGATCTGCCCGTGCGGCAGATCCACTCGAAGACTCCGGGATAGCACCTATTACCTGGAAGAAGATAGGAATATTTAAGGAAGAATTCAAGACACCCCACTCAAGAAATAAACCACCTATTCGACAGGTGCTCGGGGGCTACTCCCACCGGGAGGAACTCATGACAATCAATCGCAAGAAATCACATCTTAGATATCAAAAGAACATTTTGATTAAAGACAGAATACGGGAATACATCCCAAAGTTCATTACATTAGAAGAGAAAACTACATAAAGCCTATCCTACGGAACTGCAGAGCAGAAGTACTGCCACTTGCGGCAGATTGCCCCTTGCGACTAGCACGAGCAATCAAGTTAGATAGCTTCTGAGCAAGGACTCCAGCCGGATCGCCGAAAGGACGAAGCGCTACCTTTCTGCCCGTGGTAGCATCGACAGGAAGGTTCGAGTACGCCTCGTCCAAGCCTGCGACTCCGTGCGCCAATGCGAACTGGATAGCAGTCTTCGCCCCGCACTCCGACTGAGCGACCGAGTAGGCCTGAAGGAGATCTCCCTCCAGAAAAACCTTCAGGAGACCATCCAGCATGGGCGGAACCGCGACATCAACTAGAAGACAATCGTGGAGTTGCGTCAACACTCGAATGGCATTGCCAACGAGGGAGCAAATCCCACTCGCCTGCATCCGAAGCTGAGCGCAAGAATCCGTCAGGGCGTCCACCCGTTGAACCCCGGGCAGCTCCAGCGCAACGCCAAGAAGATCTGCAAAGAGACAACATTAATTCCAAGAACATACTAGCTGGTCGAAAAACAACATAGGTCAAGTGCAACTTACTCGTGAAATTTTGGGCCAGAGGGCGAAGGAAATCAACAAGATCGTTGTCTTGTTTGGCACCAGCTTCCTATAGCTGCTTCAGAGCGTCCTGGGCATTCGCGAGCTTTCCTCAAAGTCAGTCGATTGCTTGTGAGAGGATTCAAGTTCCTTTCGAGCAACCTCCAACTCGGCCTCGAGGGTGGTCACCCGAGCGATGGCATCAGTCTTATCGCTCTTCAGAAAATCAACTTGGGCTACACAATAACAAATTTCAGCCTAAAGGAATTCACACAGTCAGAACGAATAAATAGAAGGAACAGGTCAATTTACCTTGGAGAGCTTGGTTATCCGTGACGAGCCGATCACGATCATCCAAAGGATTACGCAATCTGCCTCAGCCGAAATTACGCGGCGACCAATGGCGGCGAGAGAGTCCAGTAGAGACTACAAAACACGAAGATGAAGAAGTCAGAAAAAGAAGACGGAAGTTGAGCCTATTCACGACTGTAAACAGTCGAGTATAGCCTCGGGGGCTACTCCCATCGGGAGCACTGCCGTGCACCCGATAAAATCAAGAAAGAAGAGAAAGGAGAAAAGCTTAAGTTCTTGAGCCTATAGCCAATCGCAAGCGATTAACCACAGGCTCGGGGGCTACTCCCATCGGGAGCACTGTCGTGCACCCGATAAAAACATGGAAAAAGACAAAGTACAGAATGCAAGGAAAATGGCAAAGTTTACCTGGCCCTGGGCAATGCACAGAGGATCAGCCGAGCTACCCAACACTTCTTTCGAAGCCGAGGCTCCAACCGCAAAGCTAGGAAGCCTATAATCCGTAGCCGCGGCTGTGGGGGATGGGCTCGGCGAATTCTGGACGGCCCCAGCAGTCGGTGTTTCACCCGCAACAGCAGCATCTTTCCTCCTCTCGGAGGAAGCGAAGAGGCAAATCGGCCGGGGCTGATGGACTGGAGCCTGTCATGAAGGAAAACAATAGCGTCAGAAGAAGCAAGAAGAAAACGTTCGACTAGAACGAAGAAGGAGAGAAAAACTTACTCGTCGTCATCGTCATCCAACATATCCGCATTCCAGGCAGTCTGGATCTTCGGCTTGGGAGCGGGAGGAGCGCGCACACTCAGTGGGGTCACGATGAGGGGCTCTTTATCGGATCCTCCACCCAAGGAGTTATCCTTGGAGTTGGCTTCATCGTCTCCCGCCCGGCGGCGTTTGCGGTGGCGGAGATCGCTACCCGATTCCTCCACGTCATCCGAAGAATCGCGCTCGGAACTCGAGTCGGCGTCGGCAACGCTGGTGTCGACAGGAACATCCAGGTTGCTTGCCAACAGGTCCGAGGCTTCCTCACCAGAGACTGGCGGGTAGCAGGTTACTACCGCTAGACTCTACAGAAGGAAAACAAGAAGAAGAAACTCAGTCGACGAACTTTCGAACAAAGGAAAAAGCTAAGACAGAAAAATATTTGGACTTACTTCAGATGGAGGAGGTCTCGAAGCTTCAAATGGGGCGATAGAGCAGTCGGGAAAGTCCTCGCCCACTTTCATCTTGGTGATGAACGCGATTTTCTTCTCGAATTCAGCATTCGAGAGTTCTTCTCGGCTCACGCGGCTGGGGTCTTTACGCCCTGATACTCCCACATGGAGGAGGGCCTTTCCTGCAAAGGCTGGATCCTGCGCTTGAGGAACACACTCGCCAGATGCAAGCCGTTCAGCGCGATCCCTGCGGTTTGGTCGCGGAGAGTTGCCACCTTGGCGAGTAGCGGGGCGACGACTCGGTTTTCTTCGACTGAAAGGTTGTGCGCCCAGGACTTTCGCAGCTTCAAGATAGCGAACGGGTGGAATTCGTGAACTCCACCCGTGCTGTTGTCGACGATGTAGAACCACTTCTTCCTCCACCCTTGCGCGGAGTCGATGAGGTGCATGTCAAAGTACAGGCTATCCGACTTCGCCTGGATTCCGAAGCCGCCGGTGCGCAGCGTCTCTCCAAGCTTGGTCTCTACCCGCGATTTCTCGCAGAAGGCCCGCACCTTGAATAGGGCCTTCCAAAGGCCCCAGTGCGGGCGGATGCCGAGGAAGCACTCACAAAGCATGATGAAGCACGAGATGTGCTCCACCGCGTTCGGAGGCAGGCGTGGAGCTGTATGCCGTAGACATACAGCAATGCCACGAAGAAAGGATGGAGGGGGAGTGAGAGCCCGCGCGAGACGTGATCCGCGAAGATCACGCGCTCGTTCGCGCGGCGATTTGGTACCTCTTCTTTTTTGCCGAGGCGAACTCACTTCTCGGCGTCGGGAGGCAGTAGTCCTTCCCTCTGCATCTCCTTGATGCTTTTCTGCGTGGTGTTGGGGGAGCGCCAGTCGCCGGAGCGCGGAGCAGGTGGCGCGGGAACATCTTCGGGCGCCTGCGAGGAGGAGACAGCAGCGCTACGTTTCTTTCCTCCCGCCATGGATGCTGGTGCAAGCTCGCAGAGAAGGAGGTGAGCGCGAGGAAGACGAAGGCTGGGAAGCGAATGACGGGAAGTTTTTACCTTTTACCTAAGGACCGTATATATACACGGAGTCACCCAATCCTGGCCGCTCATCAAGCAACGTGGCACCCATCGCGGCTCCCACGCGTGAAGCTGAAACGAAAGGGCGGTGAAGGTTATTTCGTGCCACGATCTTAACAGAAGATCATGCGCATTTACTGCACGCGGCTCGCGGAAAAACTGGAAACGACGTCTCGTTTCCGGTCAAAAAGCTGACAAGGTAGGCCAGCACATCTGTTCTCACGCCGTCACGTCCCATCGGGAGGATAAAAGTGCGCTATGACGTCATTGTGAACATCATCAGGCTCGAAATTCTTTCGGATAAAAGCCCCAAACACGAAAAAACTTCGTATAGGCCAAATCAAGACGCGAAGACTTTTTCGCATAGAAACCCCAAACACGAAATAACTTCGTATGGGAAAATCAAGACGCGAAAACTCTTTTCGCATAAAAGCCCCAGACATGAAACTTCCTTTCGAATGGGCATGACAGGGTTTCCAAACACGAAAACTCTTTCGTATGGATAGAAGACTACAAAACACAAAAACTTGCGAGTGTGCAGCTCCTGCCACTCGGTTATACGATGTACGCACATCAATTCCCTGGAGCGTTCGGCCAACTAGGCACATCTGGATACCGTATTCTTTCGAATATGAAGGTAAGAACCAAAAGATCTCTCTTGAGGGCCTGTAATCGCACTCAAGCTGCGTCCTCCGGTAAAATTCCGTGTCAACAACACGAAGAAAAATCCTAGCGGACGCGTCGGGTACCCTATTAGGTTAAGTTCGACTCGGTAAGACCTCCACGACCCAGTCGTAATGATCACCTCACCAGATTCGAGTCGGAGGTCTTGAATCTGCGTAGGCCAGAACTGTTTTTGCCCTAGATGCAATTAATTGGCCCTGAGCTTTCGGGAGAGCCAAGCAACTGAGCCACATCCTTCTGCGAAAACAGCCAAACACACATGCACTTTTATTTTCACGATACTTGAGTACAAGAAATGCATCGCATACAGGATACACATCCTCTTCAAACCATTGAAGCCACCAGTCGAAAAGAAATCAAGATAGGTTTTGAGCGTCCACCCGACAGATTGTCAGCAGAGTAAACGCTCGGGGGCTACTGACGAAGGGATGGATCCTAGGCCTGTCGGGTAAGCCTACCCGGTCTCAGGCCCATGGCCCAAGCTCCAAAGGAAGCATCGTGGACTATTCTATAAGGCCCAATTGAAGCCCACCCGCAAGGCCTTGCGGGTCAAGTTAGGAAACTTTTAACCGACTCTAGGTTAGGGTTCGAGTCCTCCCCGGGTACGGTTTGAGACCTGGCCACCTATATAAGGCCAGGAGAACCACCAGGAGGAGGACCAAGCAATACCGCACCATCAAGCCTTGAGACCGAGATCATACTCTCGACTTGAGCAAACCCCCATTGTAACCGATCTATTCGTGAATACAGATCGAAAGAGGCAGGAGTAAGGGTTTTACCTCTACGAGGGCCCCGAACCTGGGTAAATCGTGCCCCTGTCTAGACGACGATTGTCACCAGCGCCCACAGGTTCTCCTAATCGAAACCCTATGGGTTCACCCGAGGGACTTGTTGAGATACAGATTCGACACGGCTCCCATGTGAAGGACGCATCTGGGTAGAAGGTCATCCATCTTTCTCTTTTGTTTACACAATTATGCTTTGACTGATTAATCAAGGGCAAAAAGAGTGAAGAGAATTTGTTTGCATTAATTTGGGGCTGGGCACCCCGCTGCCAGCTCTTCTATCATTTGGATAAGCGGATGAAGCCACTAGTCCAGGGTGTGAAATCCAATCAACAAGTGAGATAAAGATTCTCTATTCACGTCCTCATGAGCTAAAACAGGGGCACAAAACAGGAATAATTTTTAGCAGGTTTTAAAGGTAGCACATGAGGAATTTACTTGGAGTGGCGGTTAAATACCACATATAGGTAGGTATGGTGGACACAATAGGCAAACTTTGGTTTTTTCGGAGTTGGATGCACGAGTAGAGCTCATACTCAGTAAAGGTGAAGGCTAGCAATAGACAGAGAGCGACAATCAAGAGAGCAACAACTATCATAATAATGTTTGCGACAAAGTAAAATTAACTGGGGCATAAAATTGATACTAGAACTCTGAGGCAAAATAAATCATCGAGGCTTACTGATTTTTTGTTTTCAGTCTTAGCATGCGTGAGCATGTGCCAAGTCGATTCAAATGAAACAGTCAGAGGAGGATACCACAATGCCATACCCTACTATGAATAGGACAATGCATGTTAAGATCAAAATGACATAATATACACTATTAATTAGCAAGTTGAAACTAACCATAATAAAACATAAACTACTAAACAATATCATTTGCACATCATTTTTAAGTTTGCTAAACTTTGAAACATCTCTCTAAACAGGAGATAAATAAAAGACATGACGATCAATTTATTAATATAGCTGGTGTTTGCTGCTAAGACAAATAAATAGTAAGATACAGACGCTCCAAGTTTATTCAAGTTTCTATGTTGCTCGAAAAACAAAGTTTAAGATTTGCAAACCAAGGGGTTGTTGATGAAGAGGGATGCGGATACATCCCCAAGCTTATGAATTTGGCCATTCTTCAATATTTTTCTGTTTGGTGTTCCTTCATTCTCTGTGAAAAAACTTCAACACAAAAACTTTCCCCTTCTTTTCTGCGGTTAGAGATTAGTGCAATAGATAATGTTTCCAAAGTGCTGCTATTAAGACAAATCAATTTTTTTAGAGTTACAGAAAGGTTTCTTAAGTGGCCAACTTCTAAATAAAAGGTAAGACCCAAAAGGACTCGAATGAAAACGTAAAAGAGGCCACTCTTGCAACAAAAGTCAGAATCTGTTCAAACAACAACTGGAAAACGTAATTTTTAGGTGCACTTAATATTGTCAGAAATTTTTGCTGTTTTTTGTGCATGCAGAGGATTAGGTGATACATAATGTAAAAAAATTGTGACTTTTCGAGTTGCCGGTAAAATATGAAAAATCGTGCAGTGGGCAGTAGATGCTGAAAACAGAAAAGATATTTTTTTACACATGTATCAACTAAGCCAAATGGGTAAAACTTGGTACTTTATTTTTGATAAACTAAGAGAACAGAGGCTAAAAAGATCTTAAAATTCTAGCTACATCAAGGGAAACAAAACAAAACTGAAATAAAAAATAAATGACGCTCCAACAATAACACATAATATATGAAGCAATAAAAATATAGTGTCTTGAAAGAGGACCTGATACTTTTGTTGATGAAGAAGGGGATGCCATGGGCATCCCCAAGCTTTGACGCTTGTACTTCTTGGATATATCCTGGGGTGACATGGGCATCCCCAAACTTGAGCTTTTGTCCATTCTTCATCTTCTCGTATCATTCTTCTCTCCCTACACTTGAAAACTCACTCCATACAAAACTTCACCCAATCTTCATTAGCAACGTTAGTGTAACCAAAATAGTAAATCCACTTTGGTTCACTTTCAACACAAGTCTAAAACCCATTAAAACATTAGCTACTGTCACAACTTCTTTTAAAATCTTCCCCTCAAAAGAACACCAAAAGAAAAAGATTAAAAGACAAATGCAAATATTGGTAGAAATCTGTCAAAACAGAACAACATGTAAAGATCGATTTTTTCGAAAATATTATGTTTATCAAATAAAAAGGTGCAAAAGTAATTAAAGTTGTATTACAACCTGGGGCATATGCACAAAAAGTTTCATCTCAATTCGATGTTCTGACTGAGAGAAATAATTTGTTTGGTGGCAGCACCGAATCTGTTTTAGGACAGCAACTTCCCCAAATCTTACTTCCTCCCTATTAGAGTATATTCTTGGCACGAAAAAAAATAAAAAGGATAATAAGAGGTTGCTACAGAGGTAACAACTTCCAATTCTGAAAGAAAACAAAATAAACCGGAAGAAAACAACACGAAAACGGAATAAAACATGGGTTATCTCCCAAGAAGTGCTTTTCTTAACGTCTTTTAGCTGGGCATGGAAAAAGGAGGGATGCCTTGGGAATCCCCAAGCTTTGATGATTGAATATTCTTGAATATTTAATTGAGGTGCACTCGGGATTTCCCAAGATTGAGATTTTTCTCTTCTTATTTATCTCGTATCACCATCTCTATTGGATCTTAAATACTACATTTACATAAAACTTGACAAAAACTCATTAGTAGAGTTAGTACTCATTAAATAAATCCACTCATGTTCAAGTTTTGACAAGTTTAAATTAATATTACCTATTGTATACTAACCAATTTATAACATTTATCGATCAAATAAAGATTATAAACATTGAGTATAAGCACAATACAAAATAAGCATGACAATCTGCCAATACTGAACAGTCTGTAAAGATGACAGTTAACGATATATCTACGTAGCTCAAATGAATAACTAAAAACTAATTAAAGACAGATAATGATCTCAAGTTTATGCACAAAAATTTTCAAGTAAAAATAATATTCTGATATTTATCACGATTTTTTAAGTGAAGCACCGGAAATCTTTCTAAACAGAATCAGTCAGTAAAGATCAAATTATTAGATCTATCTACGTACCTCAAATCAGAAAAATTACTTCTAATAAAGGAAAGATAACAATCATTACTTTTCACTCAAGAAATTTCAGATCAATATCACTTTCTAGTGATTTTTAAATTTTTCTACGGTGGAGCCCAGAAATCTGTTTCTACGCAGCAAAGTGGCAAACTTGCATCATAAACAAACTAGAAGTTATCTATACATTTTATTTTTATGGTACAAAGGAATATGTACAATATATACAAGTTTTTAACTGAAAATCTTCCATGAAAAGTTTATTTTGGTTACATAGGCCTGAACACAAGTGTTCAAGTTCGACCCCCACTTAATCATTACTCATCTTTCCAATCACTTTCCTTTCTAAAAACATTTTTAGATACTAAGTACAACTAATTTTTTTTGTAATTCGTGTTCCCTATCCATAACTAAAGATAGCAAACAACTTAAAACTGAAAAAATAAAACTACTTATAACTGAAAGCAAATTACTTAGAGACAAAGCAAACAAGTGCACACGAGAACATTCACCCCACTCTATTGCTCCCCGGCAACGGTGCCAGAAAAGGTCTTGATATCCCACAAGTATAGGGGATCGTGTGTAGCCTTTTCGATAAGTAAGAGTGTCGAACCCAACGAAGATCTAAAGGTAGGATAAATATTCTCTCAAGTTCAACAAGCACTAATACAACTCTACACACACTAAACGTTTGCATTGTCTAGGAAATAAAACTAGAGCAATAATACGGGTATGAGAGATAGCTTTGCAAGATAATAAATACAAGAAAGTAAATGTTAGTTCTGCAGCAATAAAATATACTAAGTAACCATAAACTAACAGTACCATGAGTGTGAAAAAGTGGTCGAAATTGTGGTGGCTTTGTCCAAGATTAATTAGTGAAGATATCGGGTTCATTGTCTTCGATGCAGTTTTCTATTTGGGAGAGGCAAAGCTAACAAGCTCTCACTATCCAATGATTACAAGTACTTATGATTGGAACTCTAGAAAACATCCGTAACTACTAGAAGATACATTAAGGTAAAAATACCCAACCATATCCTTAAGTTAATGGTCCTCTTACTCCCATACGTGCAACTAACCGGTTTGAGTCCTTAGGTTTCTGTCACTTCGGCAGAACTACGCCCCTTCCTTTGCACATACTACTAACCCTATGGTGTTGATCCAAGCGCGCATAAATATAATGGACACCAAAGGACAGTACCATATCAACATACAACTCTAATGAACCAAAGACATTCAACCAAGCAATCAGAAGACAAATAAACTACACAAACATGACATAGATCATAGGATAAATATTATAGCATCAAACACCATATTTACATAGGACGGTACAGAGGTTTGTGGGAGGATGAACCACTGAATACAAGGATGAGATGATGATGGAGGTGTTGGTGAAGGCGGCATCATGGCGGAGAGGATGGAGAAGGGGCAGCACGTGAGGTGCAGGGCGGCGCCGGCGGCCGTCCGCGGCGCAGGGGGCTCCTCCTGCGCCGGCCGGCCATCATGGGGGAGAGCCGCCCCTTAGCCCCCTTCCTCCATGGCTTTTTGGTGCTATAGATGAGCCCTCCCCCATGGAGATGAGACCATGGGGGAGGCAAAATTCGTGGTTATCCAAGAATTAGGGTTTTCCTCTCCTTATATGTGATGAGACAATGCTCCCCGGCCCTCTGATGGATGGCCCATTGATCCAAAGGCTCTTGGGCACCTGTAGAAACTTCCTAGGGACCCCTATCATCCCCAAAGTCGTGGCTTGGCCGAATACATCAAATATGCTAAGAGTTGGACTCAATCCCGTCACCGATTCCCGTAATCAGATATATATCCTCCAGTAAAATGGGTCCACAGGTCGCATATGAACTCCGATTGGACTGTTCTTGGGCTTAAATGAAAGGTATGGAAATGGCCAACAACTTTGTAGGTAATTTGATCTTTAGTTGACGTTGTATTTGGGAGTAAATCGGATGATCTGTAAAAACTGTTGGTGGACAGATTTCAGGAAAGTTAGAGTCCTTTTCCAACAAGTCTCCTTTTGTGTTTTCTTGTTAATTCCTACACATAAAAGAGTAAAATAAGAACATTGTGTAATCTTGCAACTATTAATAGATTAGTTCAAATAAATCATAAACTTTATATAAAAACAAGTATCAAAAGCATAATATTAGCATGAAACAATCAAAAAATTATAGATACGTTATGGACGTATCACCGGGGATCTTCAATCTCAACATACCTAGGAGTGTTGTTCCAATCACCTTGACGAATCTGAGAAAACTCTTGAGTGGTGACATCATGCATGTAGTTCCTTCTAGTTTCCTTCCCTTTCTTCTTCCTTGAAGCGGGCTTCTTTCAATTGGACTTGGCTTTGCCCTTGGCCACAACTTTCCTCAAAGGCCGAGAGTCACTGGGGTCCTCATCACTAGTATCCTTATAGGAAGGACACTTGCGAGTGCTCAGCTTGTCCACACAACAATCACATGTGAATATAGCATATAGTAGGAACACATAAGGTAAGTGCACACAAGTCAAAGCAATGGAATCATACAACAAAACAATAGAAAAGCAACCACAATACGATCATGTGATACTCCTAGAAAAATCAGTGCAGTTCTGAAGTTTGAATTTTTGAGACAGAACCCAACCGGAATTTCCGGTTCATTTCTGAATCGGATATTCTGGTTCAACGAAATCAGAACGAAATCAATTTTCAACTAGGTCTAAAAATAGATCAAAGTAATGGGGTGCTATCCTATTGTCTCTAGTATGCAATGGTATACCCTAGGAACATCCACTACCAAGCAATTTCAATAAAATCAAGTCTCCAAGAAGGGGTAGGGGTTGAACACCCAAGATTCAAAAATATGAGATTTACCCGCTTCCATGGAGGCTAATGCTTGCATGAGATTGATCCCGAGGAGGTGGAGCACCGGATCCGGCCAAAAGCTTGCGAATCCAATGGAGGAAGTAGCCCGGGGGGCTAGGGTTCAGTGGGGCGGCGGATATGGAGGAGGAGGAGGAGGTTGGGTGTGGAAGAAAGGCAATGAACTGCCCTTCACCCTGACCTCTTATGTTTTGTGGAGATTTCACCGGACCGGATATTCCGGTACAAAACTGTACCGGATATTCCGGCTGCCTTCTGAACCGAAACTTCCTAGTTTAAAAAACAGGACTTGTGTGCTAGAAAGAAGTTGGAATTAGACTTCAAAGCTTAGGATTAGAAATTCAAACTGATAATGGTACTTCTCCCTCGATCTTGCAAGAATCAAACAAGGAAATGCCAAGAAAGAAGAAGTTTCCCATAGAAAACACTTAGCCAGGAAAACGAAATGAGAATCAATGAAATCCAAATAAAATCCCAACTAAGATTCAACTCTTCGCAATGAAGAGGTTGGTGGCCTAAGACACCATGTAAGATATTATGGTATGTCACCGCAAAGATATATCTTGGGTGCGTGGCCAATTGTCGACATTTTAGATCACAATTGAACATTAGAAATAGAGAGATAACAATGAATATTTGCTTTGGGCATAATGGGGGGGAGGGAGAACCTAATGTGTTAGGATAACACTCCCCTTATGTCCATGACTACACCTAAACCCAAACACGTATCAACTCTAGGGGTGTGTGCAAGATCCTCAAGTCAAACTCCTTGAATTGATGATATTTAGCTCATTCCTCAAAAACATGAATCTTGCATCATCAAGAGGCTTCATGAACATGTTCGCGAGATTATCCTTGGTTGGGACATACCCTAGCACAATATCACATCTTGCCACATGACCCCGGATGAAAGGATGACGAATCTCAATATGCTTCGTCCTTGTGTGTTGCACGGGGTTATAGGCGATCTTGATGGCACTCTCATTATCACACAAGAGGGACACCTTATCCAAATGAACATCATACTCTTTGAGGGTTTGCCTCATCCATATCAATTTGGTGCAGGCACTAGCGGCCGCCACATACTGGGCTTCGGTAGTGGAGAGGGATATGCAATTTTGCTTCTTAGAAGACCAACTCACCAAAGACCTACCAAGGAATTAGCAAGCCCAGGAAGTTGATTTCCCATCATCTTGATCATCGGCCTAATCCAAGTCTGTATACCCTTGGAGAGAAAATTGTGCCCCCTTTGGTTACCACAAACCAAATATTGAGGTATGAACCATATACCGAAAGATCCTATGGACCGCCACCAAGTGGCTTTCCTTAGGAGCCACTTGATACCTTGCACACACACCTACACTCAAAATGATATCGGGCCTAGATGCACAAAGGTAAAGTAAAGAACCAATCATAGAACAATACAACTTTTGTTCCACATCTTTATCGCCCGGATTGCTCTTTAGGTGGCATTTCACTTGCATAGGAGAGTGCTTCTCCTTAGCACCTTCGAAGTTAAACCTCTTGAGCATTTCTTGGGTATGCTTGGCTTGACAGATGAAAGTCCCACGATTCAATTGCTTGATTTCAAAGCCAAGAAACAATCTCAACTCTCCCATCATAGACATCTCAAACATGTCAGTCATAAGATTCGAGAACTCATTGTTAAAATCTTGGTTAGTTGAGCCAAAGATAATATCATCCCCATAGAGTTGGCATATGAAAAGCTCTCCTTTTACCCTTTTTGTGAAAAGGGTGGGGTCAATCTTCCCAACTTCAAACCCACTATCATACAACAACTCTCTAAGGTGCTCATACCATGCACGTGGTGCTTTTTTAAGTCCATAGAGCGTCTTATCGAGCTTGTAGACATGGTTAGGGAAGTTGGGGTTCTCGAACCCTGGAGGTTGCTTAAAATATACCTCCTCTTTCAATGGACCATTTAGAAAAGAACTTTTGGCATCCATTTGTTGCAATTTAAAATTATGCAAGATGCATATGAAAGAAGGATATGGATGGACTCAACGCGAGCCACGAAAGCATAAGTTTCATCAAAGTCAATGCCTTCCGCTTGAGTGTAGCCTTGAGCCACCAGTCTTGCTTTGTTCCTTATGAAAAGTCCATGCTCATCTTTCTTGTTCTTGAATATCCACTTAGTGCTAATAACATTGTGGCAATTCTTCGTCTTCTCAATTAGCTTCCAAACTTTATTGCGCTCAAAGTTATTGAGCTCATCATGCATAGCTTCCACCCATTCTAAGTCCTCGAGAGTTTCAAACACTTTCTTTGGTTCCACCATGGATATGTGAACTTGATGCTCACTAAAGTTTGACAATTGCTTTCTTGTGGATCTTCTAGCTTGAACATCACTCAACACCTTGTCATCGGATGCATGAATTTGCTTCAGGCTCTTCTAATTCTTCTAGCACGACGGGCTTTGATCTCCTCATTGTTGCGAGGAGGAAGCATTTGCTCATCTTGATCATTTGGGTCCCCGTCTTGACCGGATTGTTGGCCTTGATCATCATCTTCAAGACTTTCTTCAACTTGGAGAGAAGAAGACGAAGAAGGTTGATATTGGCCTTGACCTTGACTAGCTTCAATGATAGGAGTGGCTAGTCTTGCATAGCAACTTGGTCAACAAGAGGAGGGTCTTGAGCTTGTTCTTGGTTAGGTGCTTCACTTGGTTCCTTGGCTTGTTCTTCTATTGTAGACGAGGGCTCCACTTGAGTAGAGCATAGTTCTTCTCGATCCGCCACAAGGTGTTCCTCGATGGGGCGAAAATATCCCACACCCATCCTTCCTATGGCTTCTTGAGGCATTTCAACATTTACATTAGAAACATGAAATTGCGCCACTTGGGAGCCATCATTTTCCTCAAAAACCACACTATAAGATTCTATGACAATCCATGAGGTCTTGTCAAAGATTCTATAAGTGTGGGATTCGGCACCATAACCAACAAATAAACCCTCAATAGTTTTAGATTAGAATTTAGATAACCGAACACCCTTTATCAAATAGAAACACTTACAACCGAAGAAACAGAAGTAGGAGATGTTGGGTTTGTTGCCGGTGAGGATTTTATATGGAGTCTTCACTAAGCCCTTGCGAATGTAGATCCAGTTGGAGGAGTGGCATGCCATAGATATGGCTTCAGCCCATAGATATTGGGGAGAAGAATACTCCGCCAACATTGTCCTAGCCATATCCAATAGAGTTCGATTCTTCCTTTCGGCTACACCATTTTGTAAAGGGGTATACACAGTGAAATATTGATGACGAATCCCCTCTTCACTAAGAAATTCATTTAAGGTGTATTTCTTGAACTCAGAGCCATTGTCACTCCTAATATCCATGATTGGAACATTATGTTGACGTTGCACTTGGTTAGAGAAGTCGATGATGGCTTGTTGGGTCTCACTCTTTTACTTGAAGAAATAAACCCTAGTATATCTTGAATAGTCATCGACAATCACCACTTTCCTCCAAGACTTGCCTCGGGCACGGCACCAAAGAGATCAACATGGAGAAGCTACAAGATCCTCTTTGATGATATAATGGTCTTGCACTTATGGGAGGCATCATGCATCTTTCCTTCAACACAAGCCCTACAAAAACGATCTTTGGAAAAGGAAACATTTTCTTTTAGTCCGAGGATTAGGCCACCTTTGTGAAGACTTTGCAAAGTTCTCATATTGACATTGGATAGGAGGTGATGCCACAACCATCCCACATACACCTTTCCGAAAAGACACATCTCTTGAGAGTTGGTAGACTTCGAAAAGTCCACCACATAGAACTCATTTTTAACATGGCCCACGTATGCGACGTCTAGAGTCTTGTTTCACAAAAAGACCACAATATCAGGTTCAAAGAAGACGGAAAAACCCATCTTCCCTAAAGAGCGAATTGAAAGTAAATTGAAACCAAGGGATTCGACAAGCATGACATCAATAATAGTGATATCCGGAGCAATCACAACCTTGCTGAACCCCATTACCTTATACTTGGACTTATCTCCATAAGTGACGGTTGCATCATTTGTATTTTGGCGCAACTCCATCACAAGTTCTTTGCTCCCGGTCGTATGACTAGTGCATCCACTATCAATTATCCATTTAGTCCCACCGGAAGCATAGTCCTACAAGAAATCATTGACTAGAGTTAGGACCCGAGGAGGGTCCCTTCATGTTAGCAACAAGGGTCTTTGGAACACAAATAGTATAGTCAGTGAAACCCTCAATAGGACCAACATATTTAGCTTGCACAACACCATAATAATCAACATATAATAAATGGCGTGGATTGTTAGTTCCCGCGGGGTTGCCATGAGTAGTATTGTACCTAATGACAATAACACCCGCAACAACATTCTTCTTTTCTTGCGCGGGCTTGGACTTGTTCTCGTTCTTCTTCTTGTTCTTACTCTTGGCAATATAGCCAAGACCTTTCTTGCCAACTTGTGCTCTAGGCGCAACCACTTTTGCCAAAGGAGCAACTTGTGGCATAGGGGCCACATCCTTCTCAACACTAGGTCCCTTGCCCTTTATCCTTGCTAGATCTTCCTTCAACCTAGCATTCTCCTCAACAATATTTGCATGATCACAAGAAGAAGTAGAGGAACTGGGCATATTTAATTGATTGAGGTGAGTTTGAAGTTGTTCATGTGACTCTTTGAGGGTAGAGTGTTCACTCTCCAAAACTTTGTGAGCCTTGGTGAGCCTCTCTAGCTTCTCGGTTAGTTTATCATGACCAACCCCAAACTCAATCTTATCCTTTTTATCTTTTTTATATTTAGCAATTTCAAGGCCACGTTCTTTAGTGATATTAGAAACTAATTCATTATGTGACTCTTCAATAGTTTCAGTTTCCTCCTCAAGAGAAACACGACCCTCATGCTCTTCCTCAAGAGTCATAGAGAGGATGCCTTTTCATCCGCATCCCTCCTTTCAATCTCACCTTTCTTCTCAGGAGCTTCATGGGCCTCTCCCAATTGGCTCATGAGGAGATCAAAGTACCGCTTGGATTCACCTTGCATGTTAGACATAAAACGTTCCAAAGAGGAAATTTCATCTTCTAATCTAAGACCAGCAATGTTATTCATTTCATTTGGAGTCTTAGAGATGGTATAAGGTGATACCTCCGAGGCATGAGCCATGAAGCACTTGGAGGAGGGTTGAGGAAGATTATCATGGGGGATTCAAATAGTGATGAAGATGATGATGTTGATGCAATAGCAAGAGCGGCCACTTCACTTGTGGTTTCTTCTTCTTCATCATCACCGGAATCATACTCTTGTTGAGGCATTAGCACATACTTCGTAGGAGGCTTCTTGTTGAAAGGTTTCTTCTTGAAGACAGGTTTCTTGTAAGTGACCTTTGATTTGTCCTTGCGGGTAAGATTGCCTCCATGGTGTTCTCTATTCTCATATGGGCACTCGGAAATGAAATGATGCTTCTCTTGAAAATTGAAACAAGCTCTCAGTTTTTGAGTCCCTTCCTTTCCATAACTTGACTTAGTCTTCTCCTCAAAATATGCCTTGGCCTTGGGAGGATTCTTCCAAAACCTTTACACGGCAAGAGCAATGACATCCTTAAGCACGGGATCATATTCTTGATCCTTCAAAGGGGCCAAATCCTCAATGCACTCTTCATAATGATCAACCTCCATTGACACAACCTTGTACTTCAAAGCAATGGAGGCACCTTTGTGCATACCCATAGCACGGCCACGATTGTCAAGAGCATTCTTGGTTTGCACTTGGAAGGAGCATATCTCTTGCATCACTTGGGTTGAGGTCAAAGATGGATAGTCATGTATTCCTTGAAGACTCTTCAAGTCCGAGGGCTCAAAAGGCATGAGAGCACTCACATACTTTCTCTTGATCCAAGCATCATCAATATGAGTGACACCAACACCATTGAAAGCTGTGACAAGAGTCTTGAGCCTCCGGTACATGTCTTCATGGTTCTCACCATCAAGCATATAGAATCCTTCGGCCTCATTGCTCAAGGTATCATACCTATTCCTCTTCATGCTTTCATTGCCCACAAACATGACAACAAGTGCATCCCATGTTTCTTTGGTGATGGTATATTGTTGAAGATGATGCATGTGGTTTGGACCCATGGCTTGTTGAATCATGGACAAGGCGGTGTAGTTGAGTTGACAATCTACGACTTCTTTTCTTGTCAAGTTCTTCGGGGCATTAGGCTTGTATCCATATCGAGTGACCCTCCAAAGCTCAATACAAGAAGATTTCAAGTGAGTAGTCATATAATATTGCCAATTATCAACAGTATGTGCATCAGTTTTAGGAGGATCGCCTCTAGGGATTATATGAGGATGTGGGACGCGAGGGTCGGGAGAGTAGTGTCCTTCGACACAGTGGTAATCTCCCTTCTCTTCCGTACCCTTAGAAGTGGAGTTCTTACCGGGATCACTTTTAGGTAGTGCGCAATTATCCCCATCTTTAGCACCCCCTAGAATTTCGTCCGGAGGAGATGAAGTGGAAGTCTCCGGTTCCTTAGCTTTCATGAGTTGCAACAAGAGTGTTCGCAACTCGTCAATTTTGCCATCCATGGATGAGGTCAAGGAATTTTGCAACTCCTTGAGATCATCCATAGTGACATGTGTCGCGGAATTGGTGACTTCTGGATCATCGGCCATACTAAACTCTTCGGTTAAGCCCAAAATAAGAGTCGAGGCTCTGATACCAATTGAACGGATAGTACGGGCACCTAGAGGGGGTGAATAGGTGCTACGACCAATTTTAAATTTTCTTCAAATTAAGGCTTGACACAAAGGTAAATTATCTAGATTATGTAACTAAGGTGAATTTACCTATAGGATAAGAACAACCATAAACACAATACAAACACAAAGTAAAGGAGGGGGAACGAGGTAACCGATAACGGAAGCACACTGAGACACGATATATTCCCGAGTTCCTCCTTGTTAAGGGAGTACGTCTCGTTGGAGGGATGTGAGTTTTGCCATCCAGGCCTACTCAATGCCACGAAGGCCTTACCCTATTCTCCGATGAACAACGGCACAAAGGCTTGGTCCACCTTCCACTATTGATCCCCTTTGAGGCGGGAATCGAATCCTTTACAACAAGCTTTGGGCACACACCCACAACAAAATTAGGGGCTCCCAACAATCACCAAGAATCCAAGAGTAGCAAAGGTGGTCTAGGTTTTCCACAAGGTAACCCTGGACTCAAATCCCTCAAGTGAATGAGCGGGAAATGAAGAACGGTTTGGTGAAGATGTAGATCGGGGTCTTCTCCTTAAATCCTCCAAAGATCAATGAGTTTGGGTGGAGGAGTTGGGAGAAATCTAGGATTTGGCGAGCTCAATAAATGCACATTAATGGCTTGGGCGAACTAGGTCACTTGGGGGAGAAGGAGGGGTATTTATACCCCCTCCAAAAATGTGGTCGTTGGAGCAGGAATCTGGTACCAGAAATTCTGGTTCAAACTTGAACATATATTCCGATTTGCTTTTCTCCTTCAGATCTGGATTCGAACAACAGTTGACTTCTACCAGAATATCCGGTTTCTTCAAATAACCCAGTTGAAATTTCCGGTTCACTTCTGTCCCAAACAGACATCCGAACCGGAAATTCCGGTTGCTCTAAAAAATTCAGATTGGAAATTTCCGATCGATTTCTACGTCTCCAGCTTCGAGTCCTTAGCCGATTTTGCGCTCAAACTTCCCAACTGAAATATCCGATTGTGACAGAAATTTCCGGGTAGCTTCAGTGCCAAAATTGGGCTGAGATTTCCCCGACCGGAAATTCCGGTTGCATATGAAATTTCCGGTTGACACTAGTACTGATTTATGCTGATCTAACTTCACTACTTTTCGGTGTTCGATGCGGATGATCAAATAGACACATGCACACTTAGCATCTTGATAAATAATATCGTTAGTATTGTTAACTAACACACAAAACTATAGGATTAGAAAATGCGCTTTCACTAGAAGCGCTACACGTGTCTCTCTCTGTGTGGTGGCATGTGTGTCCATCTAATTTAGGAACCGACCACCTCATTGTTTATCCTCTCATCTTTGAAACCAACCACATCCACACAATATCATCTCTCTCTCTCTCTCGCTTGGACTTTGAAAGTAAAGTATGGCCACCTAGAGGGGGGGGTGAATAGGTGCTACGACCAATTTTAATTTTTCTCTTACAATTTGGCTTGACAAGAAGGTAAATTCTCTAGATAGTGCGGCTACGGTGAATTTACCTATATGACAAGGATAATGATATACACAATGCAAGCAATAAGTAAAGAGAGTGAGGGAACGAGATAACCAAAGTGAAGCACACGGAGACACGATGTATTTCCGAGTTCCTCCTTGTTAAGGGAGTCCTGTCTCGTTGGAGGGGTGTGAGCTCGCCACAAAGGCCTACTCAACGCCACAAAGGCCTCACCCTATTCTCCGATGAACTTCCTCCACGAAGGCCTAGCTCACCTCTCACTATTGAACCCGTTTGAGGCGGGGATCGAATCCTTTACAAACACTTGGGGCACACACCCACAACTTAATTGGGGGCTCCCAAATCTTCTTGAATCACCGACAAGTATCAAGATGCCTAGGTTCTCCACAAGAGGAAACCCTAGGCTAGATCCCTCAAGCTAGAGAGGGGGAAATGAAGAACGGCTCGGTGAAGATATAGATCGGGGCCTTCTCCTTCAATCCTCCAAAGATCTTCAAGATTGGGTGGAGGGATTGGGAGTTATGAGGGATTTGGTGAGTTCTTAAATGCTCATAAATGCTAAGGGGAAGAACTAGATCTTGGGGAAGAAGAGGAGGGGTATTTATAGCCCCTCCTCACAACTAGTTGTTGTGCAGGATTTTGGGACCGGAATATCCGGTCCAAGTTTGGACCGGAATATCCGGTCAGCTTCTCTTCACGAAATCCTGTTGACTTGAACCGGATTATCCGGTTGCCCCGGAATAATCAGGTTCAAAAAAATTCGGCTCGTTGCTGTGAGGCGCAGGCAATTGTACCGGATATTCCGGCTCCTCCAGAATAATCCGGTACGAATAATCCGGCTCACTGCTGTGAGCAAATCTTCCAGTCCTTAGCCATTTTCGAGCATCATCACCAACAACCGGAATATCCGGTCCGAGATGAATAATACGGATTAAATAATTCGGCTCATCTCTGTCCGGAAAATGGTCCAGAAATTCCCAGACCGGAATATCCGGCTCCTCCGAATAATCCGGTTGGGTTCTGTCCCAAATCTCTCAGGCAAAAACTTCACCGACTTTTCGGTGATCGATGCCGATGTTAAGTGTAACACCTGCACACTAAACACCTCGATAAATAATGTACTTAGTATTGTTAACTAACACACAAAACACTGGGAAAACGAAATGCACTTTCAATCTCCCCCTTTTTGGTGTTAGATGACAATACTAAGATTTGCAATAAAACCTTGACAAGAACATGTTTGAAACAAAATGGAAATGTCTTCCCCTATCTCTATGCATATCTTTTGTTTGCCTCAAATGCAAATAGATGCAAAAATATACGGGGAGTAATTTCCAACTAGTAGCAAACATGCCAAAGAAACAATATCACAAATATGATGAGGATAAGATAGAAGTATATACCTTGTGCGACGATAAGATAACCAAGAATAACCAAGCACAACAATAGATAATATCCTCGACATATAAGCTAGATAACCATATATCCACTAACATAGATAATCCATGATAATATCCAACATAGCCAACAAAGTCTCACACACAAAAACACACATAGTTTTAAACGAGACAAATTTCACGAAAACGAAGAACCTAAATGGACACAAGCTCTCAAGAAATGATAAAAGCATACGCTTGTGCCTGAACCCATGCAAATCCCGTAGTCTAGTAGCTACTTCTCCCCCTTTGGCATCGAGACACCAAAAAGGAGAGAAATAACTAAACTAACGTCCCAACCACGGTCTAAGCATCAGAGTGCTCAGAAGACTCGCCAGCAGACGTCTCGGACTCTCCCTGTGCCTCATGCTCATCATCAGTGGCCTCGTCATCATCCTTCTCATCATCATAAGCATCCCCGAAGGTAGAAGCCCGAGTGACCCGGAGAGCCTCCTCAATGCGCTCCCAAGGAGTGCTATCCTCAGCAGACCAAGCAGTGAAGGACTGAGCAACAAGAGGAGTAGGCAGAGCACCAGTAGCACCACTCACGTGGTGAAGAATCTGACTCTGGGTGCTAGCCATGGATGTGTCTCTGCAATAAGATCTATACTGCTCCTTGTGGATGTCCACCTTCATGCAGAGCACATTACGCTGGAACCAGGAGAGCTTCCTGACATGGCGCAAAGTGCTAGAACCAGGAGTGGACGCAGGCTGAGTGCTAGTGGAGGGACCTCCCATAGAGGAACCACCCTCAAAAGGAGCATCCTGAGCAGCAGGAGTGGTCTTCTTCTTCCTCTTGATGTACAACTTCTTGACCTTGTGCTCAACCATAGGTAACTCCTCAAACTCCCTCGGCATCACATGCTTGATGAGCATCATGATGTAAGGACCATAGGGGATGGTGTTTCCACCAACCATAGCAGTGTACAGCTCGTGAAATATGATGTCCATAACATCCACAGAGTATGAAGAAGTCGGATCCTCATCAGCCATGCACTCCTTAGCCAGAATCAGAAGGTTGCATAAAGGAGTGGTGAGAGCATCATTATTACCTCCACTTGGCACCAAGAAAGATCTGAAGATACGCACCAGCTGATCATAGAGGGGAAGAAGTCCCTCATTGCCCCCCAATAGTAAATCCAGGAGCATATAACTCAGCCATGAACACCTCCCTCCGAGGCCTATCCACCTCATGCACACGGCGACCAACAGGAGGATGAGAGCTGTAAGAGTACCCAAGAAGACGAGCAAATCTGGTGAAGGAAACCTCACAAGGAGTGCACTCAGTCATCCACTTGAGACAGCACACCCGATCATTACTGAACACCAAAGTAGACATAAACTGCATGACGAGCTGGGTGTTGTAGTTGCACTTGGTCTCCATGAGCTTCACAAGCCCGAACCTCTCAACAATACTTGCGGCATCAGCAAACTCCTCCTTCTCCTTGATAGCAGCAAAGTCAAAGGGGTGCATCTCTCGGATAGGGAAACAGAAGTCACAGTAGATATCAGCATAAATGTATGACTGCTCCAAGTTCCAGAACCGAGGATCACAATTAGCAACTCGAGGAGCGAGGTAGACATCCTTCTGCCCGAGCACAGAGAAATCCGGAACAGAGATGTCGATCTTACAGTTGGGCCGAGCCTTCCTCTTCGGCTTAGAAGAGACCTGCTTGGGGCGCTTGCTAGCACGCTTGTCAGAACCACCACCTGTGAAACAAGACAATAGAAGGATAGCAATAGGGATAAGTGCACCTATGTCAAGCAACAGATGAACGACATGCCTACAAACAATAGAAAAGATTCCAGGTATTAATCTAAGTAGAAATCTAGAAAGGATTAATTTTGGGCTGTTCTTAACCGGCACAACACTGAGCCGGATATTCCGGTTCAATCGTGGACCGGATATTCCGGTAGGGCGAAAACAGCACAAAATCAATCTTGATCTAGACTTCAAAAGTAGATAGGAGACGTGGGAATCTAGTCTATTGTAACTAGCATGCAATGGGTACCCTAGGGAACAATTTCTACCAAGCATTGACAACAAAAACTCAGATCCATGGAGTGGTATGGTTATAGCACCAAGATTCAACGAGATTGAACTTTACCAGAATCCATGGACAACGATGCTTGGATGGAAACGCTCCCAAGGACGAGGGGAAGCAGATCTAAGCCAAAGCTTGAAGATCCCGCGGAGGAATCGGCCCGGGAGGCCAAGAATCGGTGCGACGGCGTTTGGGGGTGGAGGAGAGGAGTTGGGGAAGAACAGGCACAAACTGCCTCTTCCCCGTTCATCTCCTGGATAAGTCACTTTCGCCGAACCGGATATTCCGGTACAACCGGATACTCCGGTCCAAAACTGGACCAGAAATTCCGGCTGCCTATTGATTCTAAATTTCCTCGTTTTCAACGGACGACACAAGTGCTAGAAGAAGATGGCTTTGTGATAGAATGGCTTAGGTTTAGAAACACCGAGCTGATAGTAGTACTTATCCCTCTCAAAAGTAAGAATCAAACAAACAAAAGACCAATTGAGTGGGATTTTCCTACGAAAGAACACTTAGAGGGGAAAACAAGAAATGCACAGAAATATCAAATAAATCCCAACTAAGATCCAACTCTTCGAAAGAGAAGAGGTTGGTGGCCTAAGCCACCATGTAAGAGTTCATGGTATGCAACCGCGAAGATATATCTTGGGGGCATTGCTATTACTCGTCACTGAAGCTCACAATTCAACATTAGAAATAGAGAGATAACAATGAAATTTTTGATTTGGGAATAATGGGGGGAGGGAGAACCCAATGTGTTAGGATAACACTCCCCCTATGTCCATGCCTACACCTAAGCTCAAACACGTTCCATCTATAGGGGTATGTGCAAGATCTTCAAGTCAAACTCCTTGAATCAATCACATTTAGTTCATTCCTCAAGAACAAGAACCTTGCATCATCAAGTGGCTTCGTGAAAATATCCGCAAGATTATCCTTGGTGGGCACATAAGATAGTGCAATATCCCCTCTTGCCACATGGTCTCGGATGAAGTGATGGCGAATCTCAATGTGTTTGGTCCTTGTATGTTGCACCGGATTGTATGCAATCTTGATGGCACTTTCATTATCACACAAAAGAGGCACCTTATCCAAATGAACTCCATATTCCTTGAGAGTTTGCCTCATCCATAACAATTGAGTGCATGCACTTGTGGCGGCAACATACTCGGCTTCGGCGGTGGAGAGTGATATGCAATTTTGCTTCTTGGAGGACCAACTCACTAGGGACCTACCAAGAAATTGGAAAGCACCAGAAGTATACTTTCTATCATCTTGATCACCCGCCCAATCGGAATCCGTGTAGCCATTGAGAGAAAATTGTGCCCCCTTTGGGTACCACAAACCAAATCTTGGGGTATGAACCAAATAACGAAAGATCCTATGGACCGCCATTAAATGGTTGTCCTTAGGAGCCGCTTGATACCTTACACAAACACCTACACTCAAAACGATATCGGGCCTAGATGCACAAAGATAGAGCAAAGAACCAATCATAGAACGATACAACTTTTGATCCACATCCTTACTCCCTTTTGGATTACGAGGTAGGTAGCACTTTACTTGCATAGGAGATGTCTTGATCTTAGCATCTTGGAAATTAAACCTCTTGATCATATCTTGGGTATACTTGGCTTGAGAAATGAAGGTCCCACGAGCCAATTGCTTGATCTCAAAGCCAAGGAAAAATTTAAGCTCTCCCATCATAGACATCTCGAACCTGTCAGTCATAAGTTTAGAGAACTCATTATTGAAAGCTTGGTTAGTTGAGCCAAAGATGATATCGTCCACATATAGTTGGCATATGAAAAGCTCTCCCTTTACTCTCTTGGTGAAGAGAGTGGGGTCAATCTTCCCAACTTCGAAACCACGATCATCTAACAACTCCCTAAGGTGCTCATACCAAGCACGAGGTGCTTGTTTGAGACCATAGAGAGCCTTGTCAAGTTTGTAAACGTGGTTAGGAAAGTTGAGATTCTCGAACCCCGGAGGTTGCTTAACATATACCTACTCTTTTAGTGGACCATTCAAGAAAGCACTTTTCACATCCATTTGTTTCAATTTTAAATTATGAGAGGATGCATAAGCAAGGAGGATACGGATGGACTCAAGGCGAGCCACGTGAGCGTAGGTTTCATCAAAGTCAATGCCTTCAACTTGGGTGTAAACTTGATCAACCAATCTTGCCTTGTTCCTAATGACAATGCCATGCTCATCTTGCTTGTTCTTGAAAATCCACTTAGTGTCAATAACATTGTGGCAATCTTTGGGCTTCTCAACCAATCTCCAAACTTTGTTGCGCTCAAAGTTATTGAGCTCATCATGCATAGCTTCAACCCAATCGGAGTCCTCAAGAGCTTCATACACTTTCTTAGGTTCCACCATAGAGATATGAGCTTGATGCTCACAAAAATGTGCCAATTGCCTTCTTGTGGATCTTCGAGTTTGAACATCTTCCAAGACCTTGTTGTCTTGGGCATCAATTTGCTTCAAAGCTCTTCTTATCCTTTTGACATGACGGGCTTCGATCTCCTCATTATTGCGAGGAGGGGTCACTTGATCATCTTGATCATTTGGGTCCCCATCTTGACCAACTTGGCCTTGATCATCATCATCATCATCACCAACAATATATTCAACACTTTCTTCAACTTGGGGATAGGATGAAGAGGATGGTTGATCTTGGCCTTGACCTTGACTCGCATTAGTGAGAGGAGTGGGTACGACTTGCGGAGTCACTTGGTCAATGAGAGGAGGGTCTTGAACATGTTCTCGGTTAGGTGTAACATTTGGCTCCTTGGCTTGTTATTCTATTTTAGAGGAGGGCTCCACTTGAGTAGAGCATAGTCCTTCTCGAGTCGCCATAAGGTTTCCCTCAATGGGGCGGAAAAATCCCACACCCATCCTTCCTATGGCTTCTTGAGGTATTTCAACATCTACATTAGAAACATGAAATTGCGCCACTTGGGAGCCATCATTTTCCTCGAAAACCACACTACAAGATTCTATGACAATCCGTGAGGCTTTGTCATGGACTCTATAAGTGTGGGATTCAGCACCGTAACCAACAAAGATACCCTCAATAGTTTTGGATTGAAATTTAGACAGCCTAACACCCTTGATCAAATACAAGCACTTACAACCGAATACACGGAAGTAGGAGACGTTGGGCTTGTTGCCGGTGAGGATCTCATATGGGGTCTTGTCCAAGCCTTTGCGGATGTAGAGGCGGTTGGAGGAGTGGCATGCGGTGGATATGGCCTCAGCCCATAAATATTGGGGAGAAGAGTACTCCGCCAACATGGTCCTTGCTATATCCAAGAGGGTGCGATTCTTCCTTTCGGCAACACCGTTTTGTTGAGGAGTGTAAGTGGAGGAGTATTGATGACGAATGCCTTCTTCACTAAGAAATTCATTCAATGTATAGTTCTTGAACTCCGAGCCATTATCACTCCTAATAGCCATGATTTGCACATTGTGTTGACGTTTCACTTCGTTGGAGAAGTCGATGATGGTTTGTTGAGTTTCACTCTTGCACTTGAAGAAATAAACCCAAGTGTATCTTGAATAATCATCGACAATCACCAAGCAATACTTTTTGCCACCAAGACTTGCCTCGGGCACGGCACCAAAGAGATAAACATGGAGAAGCTCCAAGATCCTCTTTGATGAGATAATAGTCTTGGCCTTGTGCACGGTGTCATGCATCTTCCCTTCAACACACGACCTACAAATGCGATCCTTTGCAAAGGAAACATTTTCTTTTAGTCCGACAATAAGGCCACATTTGTGAAGACTTTGCAAAGTTCTCATGTTGACATGGGATAGGCGGCGACGCCACAACCATCCCAAGTCCGCCTTCCCGAAAAGACACATTGCTTGAGAGTTGGTTGACTTCGAAAAGTCCACCACAAACAACTCATTTTCAACATCTCCCACGTGAGCGACGTCAAGAGTCTTGCTCCTCAAAAGGACCACAATATCACCATCGAAAAAGACGGAAAAACCCATCCTTCCAAGAGAGCGGACGGAAAGTAAATTGTAACCAAGGGATTCGACAAGCATGACGTTCACGATGGTTATATCGGGAGCCACCACAACCTTGCAGAACCCGGATACCTTAGACTTGGACGAGTCTCCATAAGTGACGGTTGCTTGGATGTCATTTGGTCGCAACTCCGTCACAAGCTCTTTGCTTCCGGTCATATGATTAGTGCATCCACTATCGAGAATCCATTTAGTCCCACCGGAAGCATAGCCCTGCAAGAGATCATTGACTAGGGTTAGGACCCGAGATGGGTCCCTTCATATTAGCAACAAGGGTCTTTGGAACCCAAATGGTATAGTCAATGAAACCCTCAATAGGACCAACATATTTAGCTTGCACAACACCATAATAATCAACATATAAGAAATGGTGTGGATTGTTAGTTCCCGCGGATGTGCTATGAGTAGCGTTGTCCCTCATGACACTACTACTCGAGGCAATGTTGTTTGCTTGAGCGGGTGTACTAGGAGTAGTGTTGTCCCTAATGACAACACCACTCGAAGCACCATTGTTGGTCTTCTTCTTGCTCTTCTTCTTCTTGTTCTTCTTCTTGGCTACATAGCCTAGACCTTGCTTGCCCACTTGTTGCCTTGGTGCACCCAATTGTGGTCTAGCAATGACCGCATTAGAGTTAGGGGCAACCACTTGTGGGGAAGGGGTCACAAACTTCACAACTTGTGGGTATTTACCCTTGAGCCTTGCTAGCTCATCCTTCAACCTAACATTTTCCTCAATAATATTTGCATGATCACAAGAAGAAGTAGAGGTGCTAGCATTTTTAGTTTGATTAAGTTCAGTTTGAAGTTGTTCATGCAACTCTTTGAGGGATGAGTGTTGGCTTTCCAAAGATTTGTGAGCCTCGGTTAGCTTTTCAAACTCCTCGGTTAGTTTACCATGACCAACCCCAAACTCGACCTTATCATTTTTAGCCTTTTTATATTTAGCAATAGCAAGCTCACGTTCCTTAGTGATGTTTGAGACAAGTTCATTATGAGTTAATTCAATAGATTCAAGTTCATCCTCTAGAGAAACTCTACCATCATGCTCTTCCTCAAGAGTCATAGAGAGAGATGCAATTTCATCCGCATTCCTTCTCTAAATCTCACCTTTCTTCTCAAGAGCATCTTGGGCCTCTCCCAATTGCCTCATGAGATACTCAGCGTACTTCTTGGTCTCCCCTTGCATGTTAGACATAAAACTTTCTTCTTCTTCTCTAAGACTAGCAAGATGTTCAAGTTCACTAGGGATCTTAGAGTTGGGGGAAGGTGATACCTCCGTGGCCTTAGCCATGAAGCACTTGGCATTACGTTGAGGAAGATCGTCATTGGGGGATTCAAAGAGGGACGAAGATGATGGAGTAGAAGCAATAGCTAGAGCGGCCATTTCACTTGTGGTTTCTTCTTCTTCATCACTCCCAGAATCATACTCCTCTTGAGTCAAGAGCACAAACTTGGTGGGAGACTTCTTGTTGAAAGGCTTCTTCTTGAAGTGAGGTTTCTTGTTCTCAACCTTGGACTTGTCCTTGCGAATGAGCTTTCCACTATGAAGCTCTCTATTCTCATAAGGGCACTCCGCAATGAAGTGATGATTATCTTGACAATTGAAGCAAGACCTCACTTTTTGAGCCCCATCATTTCCATAGAGAGACCTTGTCTTCTCCTCAACAAATCTCTTGCCCTTTGGAGGATTGCTCCAAAACTTTTGCACGGTGAGAGCAATGAGATCCTTTAGAACGGGATCATAGTCTTGTTCGTTCAAAGGAGGCAACGCCTCTTCTCCTTCTTCTTCATTCTCAACCTCTCTTGACAACACCTTGGCCTTCAAAGCAACGATGCTCCTTGGTGCATTCCAATGGCCCTAGCACGGTTGTCAAGCACATTCTTGGTTTGCACTTTGTAGGAGCACATCTCTTGCATCACTTGATTTGAGGTCATGGAGGAGAAATCATGTCTCCCTTGAATGCTCTTCATGTCTGCGTCCTCAAATGGAATAATGGCAACCATGTACTTCCTCTTGATCCAAACATCATCAATATACTTGGCACCAACATTTGAGAAGGCGGTGGCAAGAGTCTTGAGTCTCCGGTACATGTCCACATGATCCTCTCCATCATGCATATAGAACCCTTCGGCCTCATTGGTCAAGGCATCATATCTATTCCTTTGCATGCTTTCATTGCCCACAAACATGACGACAAGAGCGTCCCATGTTACGCACTTATGTACAACCTCTTCAAGAATCGATCTCGGCAAAGACAATCGTTTCAAATATACTCGCTCCGTTCGGAATGACTTGTATTTGTCAAAATAGGGATGTATCTATATACTAAAAGATGTCTAGATACATCTCTATTTAGACAAACACAAGTCATCTAATTCCGAACGGAGGGAGTATTAGCGTATATTTTTGTATGATATTCCTTGATTTGGCATCAGTTGCTTGGATTATGTAGGTATTTCATCAAGCTTTAGCTTTAACTCAGGCATTTGTTTGAATGATGTAGGGAAGAAGTTAGTTCTCATCCATCAATATATTTTCATATCGATGGGTGGTGTTGGCTCTTCGCGGTTCTGGATTGAACAATGGAGTAGAAATAAATCAAATACGCTCGGAAAGGTAAGAATGGGAAGGCAAAAAATAGTGCGGCGAAGCGCGCGAGGCCTTCTAGTTTTCACTATGCTTGTTGCTTGAATAGCCCGCAGGAATGGTGGCGTTTTCAGGTAATATGGATAGTTCTTTTTCGAAAAAAACGTAGGAAATCGGCCTTCCATTCCCATCTCCCATTTCTACTTGTCCTCGCACGCGTCGTCTTCTCCGGCCTCCTCTCCACTCCCCTTCTTCCTTCCCGCCTACACCCCCCTCTCTCCCGTCGCCAACCCCTGGCTAAAACCCTATACCACCGACCCCATCGCCATGGCGCCGCAGCCGCCTCTCTTTCCTCCTTCCGCTTTCGAGCGCTTTGGCGGCCTTCCTCCCTCTGAACCCAGCCGATTCTCCTCCAACCCTACCTTAGACCAGGGCTTCCTCAAGGCGGCCTTCGACGGCGATCTCCGCCTCGTCAAGAGTACTTACCTGCCTCCGACGGCGATTATTTTCATTTTCCCGGCTCCCGTCTGTTTCCGTGCTGATTTTGGTGCCGACCCGTTTTGGGTTTCAGGGGCGGCGAGGGTGGTGGGCAGGGGGGCGGATGGCCCTCGCCTCGCCGAGAAGCTGGCTGCGGTCAGGGACGGCTACGGCAATGGCTTACTGCATTCCGCCGTTCTCGGCGGCAGCCTGCCCGTGTGCCGCTACCTGGTCGAGGACGTCCGGCTGGATGTCAACGACATCGGCCCGTTCGGTGTGCTACCTTCAACCCCTCTCCCTTTCTAAGTATAAGTTGATTTCACTCTCAGACTAGGAAAAAAGGCTGCTTTCACTCACGCCCAGAATAATCCTAACTTTATTTAGGGACTGTAGTGGTAGCTTTTTCGATGGGCTAATTTGTGCTAAGCCTCTCTGCTTTGGTCTCCCTGGCAGGGGAAACACCTCTGACCTTTGCGATTGGCCGCCGGAATGTGGATTTAGCGCGTTACTTTCTTGATCAAGGTGCTGCTGTACAGAAGGTTGACGACCGTGGCATTACTCCTCTACATCTCGCTGCCGGAACACAAGGTAGTATTGTTCTCTACGCCCTAAGTATCTATTGCACATACTCATCTTTCCCAAGTGTTCTGTTTCTACATTTGTATCAGTGAGACATCGAGTAAAAGTTTCTGATTGGGCATTCCTTATGTATAGTGGCAAGTATCCGAAGAAAAGAAGTAATGTGCTGGCTGTATGTGGAAGTTCTTTCCTTTTTCCCCATAGACGTCATATCATGCAGATAAAATAAATGGCAGAAAAAACGTTAGGAGGCCATTATTTTCTAATTACATTGTTAAGTTAGTTTAGAAAAGTCTGAGAGGTTGAAAAAATCTTTCCAAATTCTGCATACACGACCAATTCACAAGCCATAATTATTAACTCAGGCTACGAAAGTATTTTCTAGCTCCCTCAAGACTCCGCTTTCAGGTTCGGCAATCGATGCGTTGTCGACCCTCTTTAGGCTGAACTTGCCATCGATGACGGCTGCTGATGAAGCTTTGATTGCCCTCACTGGTCCGGGAGGCAACGATTTCCCGCCACCGGTGACGCGGGACGCCTCTGTCTGATCTGCTACCTGGTTCCCAGGCCGCGCCGCCTCGCCGCAAAGCCGAAGAGATGACGATTTTTCTTTCGGAGAGGTTGGATGGAGTAGGTTGAATCGGACCCCCGTGGGCGCTAGATTTCTAGCAGCGAACTTTTTCTTTCGCCTCGGCCATATCATATTTTCTTTTTCTATATCAATATAAAAGGATTTTGCTTTGTTTCAAAAAAAAAAAACTCAGTTTTTCAGTATGTGTTCTAATTTAGAGTTCTAGAATTGTTTCTTTTTTTAATCGTCTTAACACATGCTGGATAGGATGGCGATTGAAAATCATTGCACAGACTTACAACAAAGAATCTAGTGGACTGAAGATATATCCTGTCTTCTTTATCCAGGAAGCTGTGAAATAGTAGAGATCTTACTCTCCAAAGGAGCTTATGTTGATGCATTAAACCTTGGTGCGACAGCACTGCATATTGCTGCCCGTCATGGGCGGGATGATATTATGAAGGTTTTGCTGGACCACCATGCAGACGTAAGGGTCACTCCCACCATTTTTTTTCTGAACTCGCGGGCTATTTAGATTGTGAATTCAAAATAATAGTCGTTTACTTATTTCATAGTTTTCCTATACATCAAATTTAGCCTATTTGATTTTTTTCGTGTGACTAGCTTTGTTGTATTGCACTTATGTTTTTATTCCTTCTAGATTTAAGCTGTAATCGGGTGGAGCCCGACTCTTCTCCTGCTCCAGTTTTAAACCGTAGTCTCATTAATATTGTCTTAGTGCAACTTTTTATCTATTTTTTTCAAGCGGATGAATTTTCTCTGACCTACTGATCAACTTCTAATCTTCTTTTGAGCGCTGAATTTTCCTGTTTCACTGCACACGTTCCACCAGTGACCAGGTGGAGTCTACAGACCTTTTTTAGGTAGTTGAAGTCTAGAGACTCGACTATACAACTAAAACATGCTTCTTTTTTCAAGCATATGCATAATTGGACAAATTTTCAGCACCTGAACTGCATGCTCTTTTTTTTTTCCAAATTCAAAGAATGGGTCTAGAAAAATTAAAAATATTTGGCATGTAGATACTAGAGTGGATCGTGTACCCTCAGATTCTTTTTATTGAACTTCAAGAGTGAGGAGCTAAAAAAGGCAGTTTAGGTGCTTGGGTTCTTTTTCCACAGCCAAAAAAAGAATGTAAAGATTTTTATGAAGCATGAAATCTGAACATAATAATGATTCATCTGCATTTAAGAATAGCTCGGAATTTGGTTGAATAACAGCTAATGTTTGTTTGAAAAAGGAGAAAATGCTCCTGAGCACCACTCGGCATCATCTTTGTCTCTTTGCATAATCTCACTGTATAAACTGTACTTAATGCTTTCAGTTTCTTCCGTCCTTTCATAATATAGTCTGACTATTTGAATTCAGCATGCTTAGTAATGTCTTAATGCGGTATCACTCTACTGTGTTCATGTGTGAGATCTTGCTTTGCAGTTTATTAGTGCTTGACCATTAATGCACAATTGTTTTTAGGATCTAGCTTTGCCTCTTGTATGGCCATGGATTTGGTTCTTGTCCTTCTTTTATCTGATTTTCTTTCACATGAAAATTTAGGAGCGGTCAGGGACTTCCCAGACGGATTCTTGTCCTTCTTTTATCTGATTTTCTTTCACATGAAAATTTAGGAGTGGTCAGGGACTTCCCAGACGGATGATGAGGATTCATCAACTTTCATAAATAATATGAGAAGCTGATCCATTTACTTATGCAACGTTTGCGTATGCTAATTTTGTTATTTCATTGTTTTGAAAAAAGCCTACCCCAATTTGCTTGGGACAAAAGGCTTTGATTGATTGTTTTGTCAAAAGCTTCTACGCCCAGAAGGTCATAGCTGCTATCTATCCTATATATTGGTGTTGACCCTTCCCCTTCTTTAAGTTGTATGCTGGTTGTAGTTAGATGGGATTTCTAATTTTTTGTTCTCTTAACAGCATAAGATTGCTTTGGGTGGTACTGGTTATACAGCTCTCGCTATTGCAACTTGTATGCGCTCACTGAAATGCGTGAAGCTCCTGCTTGAGGTATGCCATCTTTATACATCAACTTACACATTATATTATAATATTGTAAAGATAGGATGTTACTGCATTGAATTTCTGCATTTTTCTCAAATGATTATGACACAATTTACATGTGTCTTCTGCGAAGCATATAACCCAGGTTTTTGTTTGTTAGGCCGGTGCTGATGTGGATGGTACTTGTAAAGAGACACCCTTAATGATCGCAGGCCACTGCTGGATCAACTGACATCCTTAAGTGCTTAGTTCTGGCTGGTGCAGATGCTAATGTTCCTGACATTGTAAGCTGTTTATACCTTGCTGTTACTTGGATGCTTTTGCCCATACCTAACAGGCGATAGTCTAGTAAACTGTTCATCGTTTAAAATTGTAAACTTCAAGAAACAAGTCTGGATTAGTTCGCTTGTTTGGCAGTTTTTCGGTGTGTGTATAAGCACCCTATTCTGTTTTATTATTTAGAGAAACATGTGATAGCTCTAGACTGTCTACAAGATTAGAAGAACATCCTTTAGGGTTCGACTTTGACAATTTTTGCACAGTTAATCCCACAAATAACATTTTTGGGTTGTTGGATGAAAATATAACACTTGTTCTTAACAGTTTGGATGATAAAATGAAGTAAAAATTACAAATATAAGGAAGAGCTACTCCTTTTCTGATTCATTCTGGAAGTAGTTGGGATGGTATTATCATCAATGATCACTTAAAATAACAATGCTATTATCGAGTTCTTGTTGCTGTCCTGGACAACAAAAGGAAACACTACTTGGTTTCTGTAACAGTAAATGTTATGCAAATATCTAGAATATATTTGATTTTATACCATATGTATATGGTGAGTGCTCGTCCAGATATCTTGCATGCTGCACGTTTTTCATTATCGGTTTTCGAGATGGATAATCCTGCTTGTTATCTTGGCAGCTAGGACGTGCTCCTATAGAAATTTCTGCCCGTTCTAGTAGGCGTGCAGATGTTGAGATTCTATTTCCGGTCACTTCTCGTATTCCTAGTGTACGTGACTGGAGTGTTGATGGAATCATTAGTCATGTAAAATCAGTGCGCCCAATGAAGGTATAATCTAGCACACCATTATTATATTTATTCAAATGGTTGAGTGTGCATGTTGGCTGTTACCTTTCTCATGGAGATCCCCCTAGTGTAAGGTTTTTGAGAGAAACACTTTAAACCACACCTCATTGTCCAGTATTTCCTCTGTTGAATATTTGAAATTTTGAGCTACAATTGGTGGCTAAGAGTTGATAGTGAATATTGAGTATGCCAGTCGTATTTTGCTGCATGCTTTTTAGCTATGAGTCGGTGAAACAAAAATATGTCACAAGTGTTGCATGCTAAATCATTTGGGAGCAATAAGATTTTGGTGAAATCAGTTCCAATATTTACCTTTATCTGTTCTGTTAAACTTGTCAACTGACGTCTTCCTGACACGACCTTTGGCAGCACTTGCATGCTAAGTTTGTAGTATGCAACATTGATCGTGATTTATCATAATCGAAGTTACTCCTTTGATTCTTGTGAGGAGTAACCTAGCCAGGGTTATCCCCAGTCGATTTCAAATCGATTTGGATATAGGTGAGCATTTAAGAACTTAGATAGAATAAAATGTATAATAAATTGTGAAGATGAAGTAGTTTTTTCTGATGAGATTATGGTCAGTGAGGATTCTGTAGAGGTAGCCTACCCCACCTTGCTTGTGACTGGAGGCTTTTTTTTGTTGTTCTTGGGGACTTTTTAGAGGATGCAAGATGGGGTGATCAGCAATTTAGATAATACACGCTAAAAAAAATATCAGATACAAATCAGACTAACTTCTGTCAGCAATGTATTGGGAGAAAAGCAGAAACATGTGGGCACTATGCTTTATTATTATTATTATGGAGAGACCGGGAGACATGAGGCTAAATATCAACTGATTTTCATGACCACCTCATAAATTGTAGAACTTTTGAGATGAAATATTGCATTGATTCACTGAGAAACTAGTTATAACACGCGGGAAGGGATTAGGTGTGGCACTGGATACTTATATCATTTGATTGTTCTCAATGTTTCAGAAAGCGATGCTGGCTAGTGCAAAATTTAGAGCGCAAGAGGCGTTCAAGAATGGGAACTATTTTTCTGCAGCAAACATTTATAAAGAGGTATTTACTAATCTTGCCTGTTAAGTTTATGGACTTATTGACCGCTCAGAAAAGTTCAAGGTCCTAAGGCATGCTATCTCTTTTGTTTGTTTCCTTCTTGGAATTGCCTGTGCTATGACAATTATGCTTTCTACAAACATTTTGCAGATATGTTAATTTTGCTAAGTTGATAGAGATTGCAGATATGCTAATGTCTCGAACCCAATCCTATTATGCTGCTATTTCTGTAATCTCTTGCAGTGCATGCTTTGATCCATCATGCAGTTGGATCAGTGCCAAAATGAACCGTACCATACATTTCGTTTCTGTGGACATAGGAGGCCATGCAGCAGCAGTAGGAACACCATATACGTGTAGGGGAGTAGCAGCCAGGTTATAAGGCTACAGGAAGAATTTGACACCTAGATGATATCCATGATTAGAAGAATGGTTTCGGAATAGAATTCGTGGAATCAGCAAGTGGATTCCATATGTGTCAGTACTCAGTAGTCTTTTAGGCATTCTGGTCCTGGTTGAATTCTTCTAGGTGAGTCTTCTCAGTCTATAACTTGGATTCAGTTAGGATGTCTAGCATACAACGAATTTTGCTCAGCCTAACATACAACAAATTTTCTACACTGGTAGAGTTCTACATTATCTACACCTAGGATTTTTTTCAGAACTTATGAAACTTACAAATGCCGTTTTTGAATTTTTGTTAAAAAAAACTGGTTCCCTGGATCTTGGGCTCCATTTGAGGTTTCCAGTCTAAGTAGTCCTTATAAATGGATGATCGTGTACATGGCTCCAACGAAGACGGTAAATTAGTCTATTTCTCATCTAAAGTTTCCGTCCCAGTATATGTCTACTCGCCTGCTCAACCAACCGTATTTCTTTCAAGCCAGGCTGTCTGGCCATCTTCTGTTGCTAGTTTACCCTTATGCCTACTTAGTTCACATCATTTGTGGGACTATGTTGTAATGAGTCTTTCATGTACTTTGTTATGTTATAAAAAGTCCGAACTTGCCTTTAGTATGTACATGTGCTGTAGACAATCTTGTATTGCCCAAGGGTGGATCCAGTTAATAAAATTATCTTGCTCACGGCATGGCAGTGGCAAGTAAACTTGGGTATTTCTTGTCAAGGTTTCATTTTCCTTGAGATGGAGCACGTTCATTCCATTAATCAAAATCCAGAGTGGCCAAACAGAATCGCTGTCTACAAGCATATGCGTCTCATGTGCTGACTGCTGATTGCATGAGAAAGTCACAATATGTTAAGATGTAGGAGATGCCACCTCCCCAAGTCAATGGAAACAACATACCTCTAGAGATTGGTAGGTGGAGTGGAAAATAGATTAGTGATTCTGCAATAATAAATGGTGTGGTGTAGTAAGGCTGGGTGTTCCTCGAATGTTTTTTCAGAAATTGTTGAGTAACCAGTACCAAATCATGAGAAGGTTTACTATTCGAGAGACTTGCCAATTAACACACAATCTAATTATGCACTCTATTCTGAATTTCTTCTGATTTTTTTTTTCAAAACTGTATCTCTATTTTGATTGGATTTTATCTTTTTTTTTAGCTATATTTGTCAACAGATTCAAATTTTGTACATTCAGGAGTAGATTATGACTTCACTGAGCAGTTTTCCTCTGACATGCTTATGCAAGTTGATTAGTTTTCCTCTGACATGCTTATGCAAGTTAATAATGTAACTGATGAATTGTCTTTACTGCATACAACTTATTCAACTAGTTTTAGTGATTCACTGAATCACAAGAAAAACCTGCGGGCAAATCTAAGAACTATGTGCAGTATTGTGGTAATGCTTCTTCCGTCTGTTGGCTGTAGGCAATTGGACTTGACCCTGGCAATGCAACCTTGCTTTCAAATAGGAGCCTATGCTGGCTTCGGTACGGTGATGCAAAGGAGGCCTTGAAGGATGCTCAAGCGCTCAGGATGATGCGACCTGAATGCCCAAAAGCCTGTTACCGTGAAGGAACTGCTCTAATGTTGCTAAAGGTGTGACGTCCTGCATGTAATGTGGTAAACCCTTTTTTATGTATGTAGTAACCTCTTGTCTTCAGGACTATGAAAAGGCATGTGGTGCATTTCTTGATGGTCTTCAATTGGAGCCAAGGAACGTCGAGATGGAGGATGGGTTACGGTATACTCCTTGTCCCGTTTTGGCTACATTCAAGTCGAGCGTTACATTGATAACTTCTCAATGATCTTTCTCAGTTTTTGCCGCTGTGTTTCACTCGGAACAGCCTATAGGCATCTTTACTTACCATCAAAATTTAAATTTGCAGGGAGGCTTTGAAATCCTTGAAGATAGATCGCAGTAGACGTGGACCAGCATCATCAAAGTAGACATGAGAAACCTCCACTTACCTGATTTGCACTGCTCAGTGGAGAGACGGAGGTGCCATGTTTTTCTGCCCCATAGTGAAGGCTTTAAATGAACAAGTTTTTTTTTAGAAATGGGAGCAAGGCCCCAGCCTCTGCATCAGAGCGATGCACAACCTCTGCATCAGAGCGATGCACACGGCTTTTTTTTATAGATGAATAAAAAGTATCCGAACATAGTATCAAATATCAAATTATTAATGAAAACCAGCCAAAAAATATGCTCGATCTATCCATTAAGTCGCTTAAGAGCATGCCACCCATACTGGTTGAAGATAGGCCGAACGACCGCCATCATTCGAGTACATCCGGAATCCATATGACCTCTTTGATCTATGGGTAGCACGGAATCCATATGACCCCTTTGATCTATGGGTAGCAGGAGAGTCCACATTTGTATCCAATAGACCGCTCGATTGACCACCTGCAAAAAGTGAGGAATTTGAACCTTGTTAAAGACAATATCATTACGGTAATTTCAAATTGCCCAGAGAAACGCGAACACACCTATGCGTATACGTTTCTTAACATTATTAGCAATCTCATTAAGCCAACTTCCAAACATATTCGCAATAGAAGTTGGTGGTGAGATGTTATATGTGAAGTGAATAAGCCTTCAAATATTCATGACAAAAGGGCAGGTAAGAAAAATGTGTTGTATAGTCTTATTACTATCGCAAAACATACAATTTTTACAGCCCATCCATCATCTCTTCACTAAATTATCTTTAGTTAGAAGCACTTTTATATTAAGAAACCATAAGAAGATCTTAATCTTCAACGAAATTGGTAATTTCCACAGATATTTACGTAAAAATATCGTGTGACCATTTAATAGATCGGTATACATAGATTTAACTGTAAATATACCGGACGAATTAAGCTTCCATCTAAATACGTCAGAGTCATCCGTAAGTTGTATGTGATACACTGCCTGGACTAGTTTGAGAGCCACGCGTCTCTCCTATGACCAGTCAATAATCTTCTAAATTGAATGTTTAATGTCTATCCACCTATGACATCCGCTACTAAAACATTCTTATGACGGAGTATGTTATAAAGAGAAGGGAACTGGGAGGCCAACGTAGTCTCTCCCAACCAAACATCTTCCCAAAACCTCGTACTAGTGCCATTACCAATAGTAAAAAAACCTCTATCAAAAAATACTTGCCTCACCCCTAAAATATCTTTCCAAAAAGGTGATACAGTGGTCTTGGGTTGCACCTGAGTTAACGTGTTACCATTGAGGTATTTGTTGCACAACAATTCATGCCACACCCCACTTTCAGTCAACAATTTGTACAACCACTTACTAAGGAGACATTGGTTCTTAATATTAAGTACTTCTATACTCAAACCACCCTGATCTTTAGGCCGACAAACAATGTTCCACTTAGTGAGTCTATATTTCTTTTTTAGCTGGCCGCTTTGCCAGAAAAATCGTGATCTAAAGAAGTCTAATCTTTTTTGCACCCCTTTAGGTACTTCAAAGAAAGAAAACAAAAACATAGGAAGCCTAGATAGAACTGAATTTATAAGCACTAGCCGATCACCGTATGTGAGCAACTTGCCTGCCCAAGATCCCAGCTTCTTCTCGAAGCGGTCTTCTATATGCTTCCACTCTTTGTTTAGTAATTTTCTATAGTGAATTGGAATACCCAGATACTTAAAGGGAAGTGAACCACTTTCACAACCAAAAATGTTCTGGTACTCCCTTTCAACCTCTTTAGGTTGCCCAAAGCAGAAAATCTCACTTTTATGAAAATTTATCTTGAGCCCAGAAAGTTGCTCAAAGAAAGCCAATATTAATTTCATGTTCACGGGCTTCGCTAGATCATGTTCAAGAAATAATATGGTATCGTCTGCATATTGCAAAATAGAGATTCCTCCATCAACTAAGTGTGGTATTAACCCTCCTACTTGACCATCGTCTTTGGCCTCGCAATTAGAACTGCTAACATGTCCGCAACTATGTTGAACAAAATCGGTGAAATAGGATCACCCTGTCTTAGACCCTTAAGTGTTTGGAAATAATGACCTATATCATCATTCAGTTTAATACCCACACTTCCACCTTGCACAAAACTAGCTACCCATTCGCACCACTTAGGTGAGAACCCTTTCATGCGTAACGTTTATTGCAAGAAAACCCAATTGAGCTTATCATAGGCCTTCTCAAAGTCGATTTAAAAAAGAACACCATCCAATTTCTTTCTTTTGAGCTTGTGAATTGTTTCATGCAGTATGACTACTGTCGTGGTGGTGTCACGGCAGATGCCATAGGATGGCTAAAGATGTGGGGACGAAGGACGCTGGAGATGCTCGGGGAGGGATCACGCGACGAGTAGCCGCGTGAGGTGAAGATCAAACACTGCAAACAACGCGATCTACCCAGGTTCAGGGCCCTCGTGAGGAGGTAAAACCCCTACTCCTGCCTTTCTGTATGTATTCTGGTGTCTCACCGAGTAGCCACAGTACAAATGTTCTTGCTACCGAGTAGCCACTCTTCTCTCTCCGGGTAGGATTAGGTCAAGAATCTCTACGTGTGAAGTGTCCCTTGTGAACGTGTGAAGCATGCCTCGCGCAGGAGGCGGCTGGGCACCTTATATACCCGGTGCCCTGCCGGATACAGCCAAATACAACAAGTGTCGACATTGTGTGCACATCGTCCTTCTTCCGAGTTCCCGCTGACAGCTTTGGCTTCTAAGCTTGTCCTGATGCAGAAAGTCGTTGGGCAAAACCAAGTAACCAGTCTGTTATCACTGTGCGAACACAGAGTAGGTCCCCCCTATCCTGCGACACCCTGCTGACAGACTGTCGCTGTCAGGCACGCCGTCCCTAGATGAACAGTGCTGTGAACAGTACCAAGTACGGACCCGGGATACGCGGGATCCGTGTCAGAACGGCTCCTTTGACTTCTGGCCCGAGTAGGTTCCCGCCAGTTTTACTCGGGCCAACTCTTCTACTCGAACAGATATATCTTGCTTGATATCTCCTTCTGGTCATCTTTTTGTGAGACCGAGTAGCAGTCGACCGGGTAGCAAGTACCGGGTAGGCGGCTACTCGACCAAACCTCTATTCTGATTGTTGCCTTTACCACTTGCCTTTACCCTACTCGGGGGTAACCCCCCGACAGCAGTCCCCGAAGCTGGTAGAGGCATGCGAACTCTTTCACTGGGCCCTGCCAGCTTGAAAACCAAGCTTGGCAACCTTGCTCTTGAACCTCAATATGCCGAGTAAAACCTCCGAGTAGCACTTCGAAGAATACCTTGAGTTTCCTTTCTTCCGAATAGAGCTAGCCTCCTTCTCTGTAACCGAGTAAAAAGACTTAGGGAATTTCTTCAATCGAATCTCTGCAGCGCAGAGCACAATCCGGCTTTCCGTGCTGCAACTGGGCACGTGTCACGCATCCAGGACCGCGACGCCTCGCTGCCCAGGACCTGACAGGCCACGCGCCCAGTTTTCACGGAGTGGGCCCACTGGCTCGTAATGTCCCATCACGCGCAGTAATCGCCCACGATCTCATCGTGGGATCTAACGTGGCCGTTACGCGCGCGTTCCGCGCTGTGTGCGTTTCTAACCGGCCACAGACCCCACGCCGCACGATTTATTGCCACGATTGATCCCACTACTCCCAATCGTAACGGTAATCCGTGGTGCGGTATAAATACCCCCACGGTAACTTCCTATTCTCCTTCCGCTTCATTTTCCTCTTCTGCCTCTCTGTTTCTCCGCCGCCGCAGAGCTCTCCGCCGCCGCGCAACTCTTTGCGCCGCCGCGGATTCATCCAATCCACCCAACTCTTCCAATTTTCCACCACTTCCTACTCGTAGCCATGGCTCGTGGCGACAGTGCTCGCGCTGGCTGGGCTGGCTCCGATGTCACCGTCGACGACTGCTCGTGGCTCGTGAACACCCGGAGGGTTCCTCCTGGTGTTCAGTGCCGGCCGTCCGACGGCGAGATCGTTCCGTCCCCGCGGGAGGGCGAACACGTCGTCTTCCTCGCGCACTTCGCGCGAGGATTCGGCCTCCCTGCTTCCGATTTCCTCCGTTCTCTTCTCGACCACTACGGTCTTCAGATGCATCACCTTCCTCCTAATGCGGTTGTCTTCCTCTCCTACCACGCCGTGGTGTGCGAAGCCTTCCTCGGCGTTCGCCCCACGACGGAGACGTGGTCGAAGTATTTCGTCTTCCGCCAACAGAGCCAAGGCAAGAAGGACGGGGCGGCCGCCAGCAGCCGGACAACCGATACCGGCAGCGCCATGATGGTGCAGCGGACGGGAACCAATCACCCTCGCATCAAGGGCTTGGATTCTGTCCGCAAGTGGCAGAAATCCTTCCTGTACGTGAAGAACATCCCCGCCACGAAGGATGCCAAGATCGAGGACCGCATCAATCTGCCCCCTTGGAGCAGTCGAGCTCCTACCGGGCAGAACTGAAAGAGCAAGCCATCCAACAGCAGGAATCTGACTCAGATGGAGCAACGGCTCGCCTATCTGATCGGGGAAGGGCTGAAGAGCGACGATCCAGTCGCCTGCTGGATCCGCAACCGAGTGCTGCCTCTGCAACGACGCCCCACCCCATGTGCTACATGGGCGGCTCTCGCGACTGTACTCGGACGACTACGTTCGAGCTTAGCAACGCGGATGTCGCCGCGCACGCAAGGTCCATCCTGACCATGGGCCTTCGAGACAACTGGCAGTATGGGTTCGCCCCATTCAGCCGCACGAAGCCGATTCCACGGGTACGTTCTTCTCACTCTGCTTTCTGCATACGCAATCCGAGTAGATAGCCTTCTCTCCTTGCTGCGACTAGCATTCGCATTCTGCGCCGAGTAGAGTACTTAGCAGAACTGCTTTGGCTTAGTATGCTTGGTGTTTGCACGCCTTGCCGGGTAGCACTTAGCAAGTTCCCCTAGGCTTAGTGTGCTTTGTGTTTGCACGCCTATTCGGGTAGAGTGCCCTCATGCTATTTGGCTAACTTGCGATGTTTTTCTATTCTTCAGGTCCTTGACCGCCAGCTTGCTGAGAGCTGTGAGCGCTTCGAGGGCAACTGGTCAGATGACCAAGAAGAAGATGACGTGGTCTCCTTCGAGACCGCGGACAAGCTCAATCCTCCTGAGGCCGCCCAGACGAGTAGGCACCGTGTCGATGCGTCCGTCCGCGACTGGACTGAGGACGAAGATGAAGGTAATTGAACTCATCCTGTCTGGTCGCAAGCTGCACAAACTAACTGCTTCTTGCTTCTGAATCGCCCTTCTTCCTTTCTATTTCACAGGTGATGCCGATGCTGAGGACGGAGGCGAGGATGAGGACGACGATGAAGGTGAGGACGAGGACGATGCATCCCTGGTCGTCCCACCTCTTTCAGTTGCCGCTCCTGTCACCCGCAAGCGGGCGGGTAGTGGCGCCCAAGAATCCCCCGCCAAGAAGAAGAAATCGGCCGAGAAGACGACCAAGAAGGTCGTGAAGAGAAAACGACCAACGATCCCTACCCGCAAGGGGTAAGTTCCTTCTCGGCTATATGCTTCTATTCACTTCATTCTTCTCGGTTGATTCCCAATCCTTTTACTTTGCTGTTTCCTCTTAGTTTCCTCTGCCCTCCTCTTATTTCTGAACGCGATTTTTCTCTTCAGAGCCCCCTTGGACGCGGATGCCGCTCGTGCGCCCACGAAGACCAAGAAGAAAGCCGCCATCGACGTTGATAAGCTCATCAACCTCGACGGCGACGAAAACGACACCGCCAATGCGCAAGCGGAGGACTCCGACGAGGCTCCGTACAAGGATACCGACGCCCACGACGTTGAGCAGGAGCAGCAGTCCCGCGCCGAGCAGGAGGCGCAGGATGCTGCTCACCAGGAGTTGCCACCTTCCCCTCCAGCCACCAGGGCTGAAGAAAACCAAGATCCAGATCACGAGATGCATGACGCCGCCGCCCTTGAGCGGCAGGAAGAAGAAGAAGAGCAGCCAGCGACAGGGGCTTCTGAACCGGATGCCTCACAGCTAGATCCCGCTGCCGAGCAGCGGGTAGAAGTAGTCGACGAGGCAGAGCAATACCCTCTGAGCGATGCGCCACCAGGCGCCGCGCAGGGTAGCGCTCAGCCAGACGCCGCGCCGAGTAGCGCACCACTGGCGCCGCCTACTGATCAAGGTACCTCCTCCAGTGCACCAGATTCTTCCTTGGTGCAGAAAACCAAGGCTGCAGCCAGCCCTCCGGCCAGGCTGGTTACGAGAAAGAATGCTCAGGAAGCTGCTGAGAAGAAGGCCGCCGAGGAAAAAACCAAGAAGACCACCGAGAAGAAGATGACCGAGAAGCCAAACACCGAGAAGCCGGCCTCCAAGAAGGAAATGTCGAGGAAGCGGGCAGCCGACATGCCGCCGCCAACATCAACTGCCCCATCCGGTCAGCTGGCTATCCGCGATCCTGGCGCGGCTGCTGGCGCCGCTGCTGCATCCGGCGTCTCAGATCCACCCTGTTACCCTCCATATATGGTGAAGGTCAGCCAGCAGCACCAGATTGGCCTCACCCCCAAGGAACGGAATCTTGCTCTTCAGAAAGGGAAGAAGGCCGTGGCAGTGGACTCCAGGCCCCCGGCCCCAAATCAAGACAAATCTCTCTCCATTTCTTCGCGTGGAGTTCAGGATCAGGCGGTGACGTCCCAGGGCCTCGAGCAAGTACTTGACTTGATTGGCTTCATCGATGCCAAGTGGGACAGCAAGGTCCTTGGCAACACGAACTGGAACGGCACGGATTTGGGCGACATAGACCATACGCGTGTCGATTGGAACAAGGTAGACCTGGGTTACAAACCCATGACTGTCTCATCCACCTCTGCTACGCTTGCCGCCAAGATGTTTGTCCACCGCAAGAACGCCGAAGACCTTGAGCAATCCTACGCGGTAAGCTCCTACTCATCCTCTCTGAGTTGCATTTTCACTTCTCTTCTACTCGTCTTCTTTTCCTTATCCATCACCCAGTCCCCGAGATTCTGGCCGAGTAGGCGGATACTCTCTCGAGTAGCCGCCTTCTCGGGTTGAATCTCTACTACCTTGCCTGATTCTTTTTTCTTTTGCTTCTCAGAATAGCGTACTGAAGCGGACCGACTTGCATCGTCGGCTACTCTGGAACCATGCTGTTGCCAGGAGGCGCATTGCCGCCCTGGAAAAAGAGAAGATAGCCGCCGAGGAAGCTGATAAGGAAGTGATGAACAGCACCCTGAGGCTTTCTGAAGTTGAAGGTACGCTTTTAGCTACACGGTTCTTGCGTTTGGTGTTTACGCCCGCTTCTGCTTTTTGCGCTAACCAACTTTACTCTGCAGGAAAGTTGAAGGCCCTGTCCGACGAGCACGAGAACTGACGTGCCTTCGTCGAGAATGGCCAGGCCACCATCAAGAGATTGGAAGGTACGTTGCCGTCTTCTCGGCTTGTCTCTGTATTCCTTTCTTCGCTACTCTGTTGATCGTGCTTTGCTTTTCTTAGAAGATCATAAAAAATTTGTCGAGGAGCATCAAGACTGCCTCAAGCCTGCTGAGGTGAAGCAGCAACTGTCCAGCCAGGCTGTCGAGCTGATAAAAGAGCATACTACCGAGATGGAAACTCTCCAGACCCAGCTGCAGACTGCGCTCAAAGACGCCCTCAACTTAGCAGCCGAGAAGGAGGAATTGCTTGCCGAGAAGAAGAGGAACGAAGCAACAGCCAAAGCCAGGGAGAGAACCCTCGAACAGGAGTGTGAGGTGCTGAAGAAGAGCAATGCTGTCCTCTTCACTCAGCTAGAGGAGCTCCGTTTGATTGAGGAGAAGCATCTAGCCAACGAGGAATCTTGGAAGAACCTGCTGCAAGGGCTGCGCTATGACTTGAACAGTAAGTGCTCCCTTTTCTCTGCTTCTCTGCTACTCGGCTGCACCTTTCTTCTCTGCTTCTCGTTTCTGATCTTCTCTCATAGCTTTTGCAGAAGTTTTCCCTGATATCGTGTCTTCTTGCGCGCCTGCCCTGGCCAAGGCCCGAGCAGCACGCGCTGAGAAGGGCGAGCCTATGGACACCCGAGCAGAAATGTAAGAGAGCATCCTGGTCATGCAAGGGCAATTCTAGCGCCTAGCCGGCGTGGGCACCGATCTGGTGCGCATTGGCTTCCAGCTCCACGATCTCTTCTGGCCCCAGGACGACGCGCCAACGACCATCCGCGGGCTTGCCCTGAAGCTACGCGGCGTGAAGGCCGAACTGAAGAAATGGCGCGCCTCGGGAGCTCGGGCAGGGGCGGACATGATGCTGTTGTTTATCACCAGCTGGTATGAAAATCTTAACCTTCAGATTGTCCGCGAGATGCGCCAGGACTCCAAGTGGGAGAAGAATCCCGACTGCGTGGCTATCCGCAAGCTGGTTGCGCACGAGGTTGCCCAATATGCTGACACGGCGACCTTCATCGACGGCCTTACTGAGCCCGACACCGAGGTGGAGGGGGACGAGGAGGAAGGCGAAGATGAGGAGACGGACTTGGATGATTTGGACTTGAGCTGCTTCGAGTCTCCTGGTGGCAAGGCCGGGAAGGGGAAAGCTGCGGTCGTTGAGGGTAGTGACGAGGAGGAGGAGGGCGAGAAGATGTCCATCGACACCGCCGCGCTCGAGTTCGACACCTCGTCAGGAGCTGCCCTCGACGACACCGTCAACCTTCGCGCCCAAGCCACCGGCTCCATCTCCGCGACAGCGCCCGTCTCAGTGGCCACAGCCACTTCAGACCAGGTAGCCACCGAGCCCGACGCCGAGGACGAAGCAGCGAAGCTTGTTGATGCCAGCGCAGAGGCGGACGCGACCAATGCCAGCGCCGAGGACGAAGCCGCGAAGACTGTCGACGCCAGCCCGGAAGCGGACACAGCCAATGCCACTACTGAAGATGAAACATCCAAGGCCAGCACCGAGAACACCACGTCGACCTGAGTTTATCCTGCAGCTTATTCCTTAAACACTTATCAGATCCCCGGGATGCCGGGTGCAAATGTATCAGACTATTTATGCCGTTGCTACTCATTTTTATTCACACTTGTTGTTTTCAACTTAATCATTTTGTTCAGCCTGGGCTCGATGCCGGGTTGCGTTATCATGCGAGTCCCCGAGTTGCATTTCTTATTCACTCTCTCTTTTTGTCTCAGCTCTACCCGCAACTTGTTGCTTTTTTGGTATTCGAGTCACAAGAGTCAAAGAGCAGAGCTGCAAATACTTAGCCGCTTAGAAACAATCATAGTAACGCAGCCCACCACTTAGCCGAAAAGATAAAACAAAGAACAGTAGTAAAAGCACCCTACTCGGTTCCTGCACTCTTCCTTTCCTTAGTAATTTTTCTTGTGTTCATGGACCTTTTGCTTGTTCTCTTGCTTGCCATGAAGCCGGGTTTCGGACAGCAGCAAAGTCGAAGAGTTGGCATGTAGGTTTAAACACAGTACTCAATGTACCTTTGAATTTTGAAGTAGAGCAACCGAATAGGCAAAATGTAAAGCCGAGTAGAAACACTTAGAGCAATTTTGGACGAGGGCAGTCCCCGAGTTCAATTTCAGATTACAGAGTAGAATTAAGAGTACACACAAAATTTTGATCACGAATGAAAATGACAGAGTAGAGCTACATTCCAGGGACGCTTAGATTCCTCTCCAGCTTTATCTGCCCTGTTCGCCTGTGTTGGGCGTACATCTACAAGATAGTACGCATCATTGTGCAGCGCTTTTCTCACAATGAAAGGCCCTTCCTATGGAGGAGACAACTTGTGCATCCCGGCTGTGCGCTGCACAAGCCTAAGGACCATGTCTCCTTCTCGGAAAACCCTTGGGTTCACCTTTCGTCTATGATAACGCCGCAGGTTTTGCTGGTAGATAGCCGAACGTGACAGAGTCAGCTCTCTTGCTTCTTCAAGCAGGTCAACGTCGTCTTCTCGAGCTTCTCTCGCCTCCACCTCAGTGTAGAGGGTTACTCGGGGGGAGTCATGCTCTAGGTCTATTGAAAACACGGCCTCAGACCCGTATACCAAGAAGAATGGCGTGTAGCCGGTTGACCGGTTAGGGGTAGTCCTTAGACTCCACAACACCGCTGGCAACTCGTCTAGCCAACACCCAGGTGTTTTCAGCAGTGGCTCAATCAGCCTTGGCTTTATGCCTGCCAGTACCATGTCGTTTGCTCTTTCCACTTGTCCATTGGAGGCTGGATGCGCAACAGACGCAACATCTAGTCGGATGTGCTTATCTCTGTAGAATCGCACCATTGCCCCTTCTGCGAAATTTGTGCCGTTGTCGGTGATGATGCTGTGCGGGTAGCCATATCTCAGGATCACATCCTTCACGAATTTCACAGCTGTGGCCCCATCGCACTTCCGAATAGGCTTCACTTCGATCCACTTGGTGAACTTGTCCACCATGACCAAGATATGTGTCATGTTACCTTTAGCCGGCTTGAAGGGGCCGACCATGTCCAAACACCAAACAGCAAATGGCCAAGTGATAGGAATGGTCTTCAGCTCGGAAGCGGGCATGTGAATCTTACTTGCAAACATCTGGCAGCCATTGCACTTCCTCACGATGTCTTCGACTTGCTGCAGAGCTGTGAGCCAGTAGAAGCCATGCCGAAAAGCTTTCTTGACCAATGCCCGAGAAGAGGCATGGTGCCCGCACTCTCCTTGGTGTATTTCTAGCAGAATTTCTCCTCCTTCTTCTGGGTCCACACAACGTTGCAGCACGCCGGTGGCACTTCTTTTGTGCAGCACATCTCGGAATATAGTGTAGCCCTTGGATCTTCTCTGAATCTGTCTTGCAGCCACTTCATCTTCTGGCAGAGTACCGTCCCTTAGAAAGGATAATATGGGCATGGCCCAACTCGGTGTCTCCCGTGTGGGAAACACTGGTTCGTCCACTTCCATTGGGACAGGCACCTCTGGTTGCTCTTTAGGGTTGGGAGCACTTCTCTGGAGCCCTGATCGATTGGCAAGGACTTCCTCAATGAATGCGACAGTCCCCGGGTTAAGTACAGCAGTCCCCGAGCTAGGAGTGGAAGTCCCCGAGTAGGGAGTGGCAGTCCCCGAGTAGGGAGCGGCAGTCCCCGAGTAGGGAACGTCAGTCCCCGAGTAGGGAGCGGCAGTTCCCGAGTAGGGAACGGCAGTCCCCGAGTAGAGAACGGCAGTCTCCGAGCTAGGAGCGGCAGTCCCCGGGTTTCTTGTAGCATTCTCCCAGTCAATCTCCATGGGATCAGATTCCTCGCTTGGCAGAGAAGGGACAAATATGGATTCCGAGTTGGGAGAGGGCTTGATGGATGGCTTCCTCAAGTGCTCCAAGGCAACCCCCGCTGGGATGGACTGCCGAGAAGATCCCAACTTGGACAGCTCGTCTGCCGCTTCGTTTTCTGCTCGGTGAATGTGCTGGAATTCGCAGCCTTCGAAGAACCCAGTCATAGACTGTACGAGGAAGCGATATGATGCCATGTTGGCATCTAGAGCATCCCAAGTGCCAGAGACTTGCTGCACCACCAGATCTGAATCGCCATAGCATATGATGCGCTGCACACCAACCTCCTTGGCTACTCGCAAGCCATGCACCACTGCCTCGTACTCTGCTACGTTGTTGGACGCCTTGAAGTGAATCTGCAGCACATACTTGAGTTGATCTCTCTTGGGTGACGTAAGCACTACGCCAGCACCAAGGCCTTCCTTCACCTTCGAGCCATCAAAGTGCATCTTCCAGTAATTAGAAACTGGAGCTGGAGGTTCATACTGCACCTCGGCCCAATCCACCAGAAATTCTGCCAGAATCTGAGACTTGATAGCTTCTCTTCTCGCATACGCGGGAGCGTACGCGGCTAGCTCGATTGCCCACTTGGCTACTCTGCCACTCGCCTCCTTGTTGCCCATGATATCCGAGATGGGCGCAGAGCTCACAACCGTGATAGGATGCTCTTGGAAGTAGTGCTTTAGCTTCTTGGCGCCCAGGTACACGCCGTAGGTCATCTTCTGGTAATGCGGGTAGTTTTGCTTGGAGCTAGACAACACTTCACTGAGATAGTACACTGGGCGCTGCACACTCTTGCCTTCTTCTTCTCGTTCCACCACAATCACTACACTGACTACTCGGTTAGTGGCAGCAATGTACAGCAGCATTGGCTCCTTGGGTAGCGGACTAGCCAAGATGGGAGCGCTAGCCAGCATTGCCTTCAGCTCATTGAATGCCACATCCGCTTGCGGAGTCCAGACAAACTTGTCACTTTTCTTCATCAGCTGGTATAGAGGCAGGGCCTTCTCGCCCATTCGGCATAGGAAACGGCTCAGAGATGCCAAGCAACCAGTGAATTTCTGCACGTCTTTCAGGGATCTCGGCAAAGACATGCTCTCAATAGCTTTTATCTTTGAAGGATTGGCTTCAATGCCCCGACTAGACACCAGGAAGCCGAGTAGCTTGCCAGCCGGGACACCAAAGGTGCATTTACTCGGATTCAGCTTCATTTTGTACTTGCGTAGGTTAGCAAAGGTTTCCTCCAGGTCGGCAAGCAGAGTATGTGTTTTGTTTGTTTTGATGACAATGTCATCTACGTACACCTGCACATTCTTGCCGAGCTGGTCGTGCAAGCATTTCTGCATGCATCTCTGATAAGTTGCACCCGCATTCCTCAAGCCAAAACACATGACACGATAGCAATAAGCCCCGTACGGGGTAATGAAAGCAGTCTTTATTTGATCATCAGGATTGAGTGCGATCTGGTGGAAACCAGAGTAGGCGTCTATGAAAGACAGCAGTTCACAACCAGCAGTGGAATCGATCACCTGATCGATGCGAGGTAGCGGGAAGGGATCCTTGGGGCATGCCTTGTTCAAGTCAGTGTAGTCGACACACATGCGCCATGCAGTGGCAGCCTTGGGATCCTCCTTCTTCTTCTCGACCATGACCGGGTTGGCTAGCCAATCCGTATGCAGCACCTCCATGATGAAATTGCTTATCAGCAACTTGGTGATCTGGTCACCAATGGCCTTCCTTCTCTCATCTCCGAAGCGGCGCATAGCCTGCTTCACGGGCTTGGCGTCAGGACGCACATGTAATGAGTGCTCAACCAACTCCCTCGGGACTCCTGGTAAATCTTCATTGGCCCAGGCGAATACATCCCGATTCTCACGGAGGAAGTGGATGAGCTCGCTTTCCTATTTCTCCGCCAACCCGGTGCCAATGATGGCTACGCGGTCGGGGAACTCGGGGTCGACCTGGACCTTCTTGGTTTCCTGAGATGCCTGGAACGCGGTCCCGTGTTGGGTACTCGGCACGCCTTGCGCACCAGCCTGCGCGGATTGCGCCATGGCCACCACCTCATACATCTTCTTCTTCTCGGCAGCGATCACCATCGACTCCGCCAACTGGGAACCAGCAGAGGCACACTCCATGGACTTCTTGTAATCACCAGCAATGGTAATCACACCATTGGGACCAGGGATCTTCATCTTCAGATATGCAGTGTGTGTAGAAGCCATGAACTTGCTCAGAGCCGGCCTGCCGAGTAGAGCATGGTAAGGGCTCTTGTGATCAACCACCTCAAACTGCAAGCTCTCTGTGCGACAGTTCTCCCTGGTGCCGAATAGCACATCTATCCATATTCTGCCCATTGGAGAGCAAGACATTCCCGGCACAATGCCGTGGAAAGTGGTCTTGCTGGGTAGCAGCATGTTCTCTCCAATCCCGAGCTTCTCGAGTGTGTCCTTGTACACGATGTTGATGCTGCTGCCGTTGTCGATTAGCACCTTGCTGAACCTCACATTCTTCTCGGGACCCAAGAAAGTAGGATCCAACACCAAGGCGTAGCTACCCGGGTTGGGCATCACCTTAGGATGATCTACTCGGGACCACCTGATCTCTTGGTGACACCAATACATGTAGTGAGGGACAGCAGGAATCACTGCATTGACCTCCATGGCACGCCTGTGCTGTGATTGCTTGTCGACTGGCTCCGAGGTGAAGATCATGTAGCTCTCATGGTGCTCTTGGTACTGGTTGGAGCCTCCGCCCCCATTGTTGCCGTTGTTGTTGTTGCCCTGGTAGTTGTTGTTGCCTCTGTTGTTGTTGCGGTTGTAGTTGTTGTTGTTGTCGTTGTTGTTGTTGCGGTAGCTCTCATTGTTGAAGTGACGGTTGGCTCCTAAAGCCACTTGGTTCACATTTTCTCTTCTCGGGAACACTGGCGGCCGAGCTGCGGGTGCGCGAGTAGGCTGCACATTGGCATTGGCCGCTGGCAGAGGAGGAGGAGGAGGCAAGCCATCATTCTTGATCACATCCCACCACTCGCACTGCCGAGTAGTGTGGTTAGCAGGCCTTGAGGGGTGGTGAGTGTGAAAACTGCATGGGTCATCCTTCATGTCGTCAAAGACGAACTTCCTCGGCTGCTCGGAGTTGCCGCTACCCGACTGAGGAGCACAGAATGGTTTCTTGTTGCCCTGGCCCTGGTTCTGGTTCTGCCCGTAGGCTCCAGCAGGTTTTTGCCTTTGGCTACCCCCAGCTCCAACAGCCACTGCATTCACCTCTTCAGGGTCATACCGAGTATCTATTCGGTCACCCCTGCGCTTGTTGCGGAACTCGTTGCGCTTGCTGTTGCTGAAGTTTCTTCTCGGCTCAGAGGAGTCCATCAGGGCTGAGTAGGATCACCGAGTGCGTACTGATCCGCAATCTTGATGGTCTCTGCCAGAGTGTTTGGCATCTCCCTCTGCAACCTCTGCCACAGCATACTGCCATGCCTGCACCCCTGCGCGAACCAAGTGATGTCCTGGGCCTCGTTCACACCTTCACAGGTGTTCCTCAATGTGCTCCACCGAGTAAGGTACTCGCGGTCAGTCTCATCTTCTCGCTGCCTGCAGGCGGACAGCTGCTGCGGCCTATTCGGCCTCTTGTAAGTGCTTGTGAAGTTGCTGATGAAGGCGTCCGAGAAGTCCAGCCAGCAATTGATGCTGTTCTTGGGCAAGTTGTTGAGCCAAGTGCGAGCTGGACCCTCTAGCATCTGCGGGACATAGCGCACCGCCCATCTCCTGTTGTCGTTCGCGATATGAACCGCGGTGACATAGTCATTGAGCCAATCTTCCGGCTTGGTGCTGCCGTTGTAGCTCTTGGTGCCTCTTGCAAGCTGGAAGTTCTTCACGGACGGCTCGTTCATGATGCGCGGGCCAAAGCACTCGGGGCCAGGAGGACCCGTGTTCTCCAGCCGGGCTGACAAGTTGATCCGGTCCAGCTGATGCCTTGCGTCTCCAGGCGCCAACACGCGCTCGCCAACACGGTCCAGAATGTCATAGCCAGCCATCTCCATGGCCGAGTAGCCGTCATCATATCTGTCCACCTGCACCGCTGCAGGCTGTTCCACCGGGTTGGCGACTGGCGCCACTGCGCGCGGCTGCTGCCTCTGCCGAGCAGGCTGAGCAGCGGGACGCTGAGAAGGACCTGGGCGCGCTCCACCTCGGGCCTGGCTTTGAGCTTGATGGGCTTGGGAGCCTGCTCTTGCAGCGTTGTGTTCCTGCCCGGGCTGCTGCGGCACAGCGAGCTGTTTCGTGGCAGCAGCCGGGTCGTACACCTGCATTTGCCTATCTCTGGCGGAACGTCCGCTGCGGCTCTTCTCGCGGCTGGGGTGCGGAGATGAGGCCTGATCGTTAGATCTAGCCGCGTGCGAGTGCACCACCTGCGAAGCTCCAGCACCCGGGTTGGCTTTCCGGAACTCCTCATTCTGCCTAGCAGCCTCCAACACCAACTCATTGAGCCTTTCCTGTTGCCTAACGCGCGCGTCGCCGTCGAGACGAGGCAACTCGGCGGCCACGGCCTCTGCAGCTCTAAGTGTCTTGGCGGGTGTGCTGTATCTAGGCCTAGTGGAAGTGTTTGCGGTGGCGCACTGAGCGGGAACCTCTACAACTGTCGCCATCTCGGCACCAAGGTTGCGCCCCGTGGCACCTACTCTGCTAGCTCTCCTAGTGACAGGTGTGAAGCCGTGAGCCTTGTTGTACTCAAGCTGGTCTAGACTCAACTCAAGCCTAATCTTGTCCAACTCCGCCTGCTCGGCGAGCAGCTCCTGGCGTTGCCGCTCGAGCTGCTCCTTCATGCTCAGGAGCTCGAGGTCGGTGGGAGGCGGCATGCCATTCCGCCCAGCCGACGCGGGAATGGTCGGAGTGGTGGAGGGAGGGAGGTTGCAGTCCTTCTCGTAAGGCCTGTGGGTCCTGCCACCAGCGCTCGAGCCAGCAAGATCCTCGACGACGACCGCGGCGCCAGCAGCAGCTGCGCCGGCGTTTGCCGCCAAGCCAGTTACCATCACGTCAGCGCGGTCCGCAGAACGGCGCGCAGGCCTTCCGCGAGCAGTGATCACAGCAGGAGGATCCTCCGCGTCATGCACCAGCTCGGGGTAGTCGCGGTCGATGACGGTGGCGACGTAGACGAGGTGCGCGCCGAAGGAGATCACCGTGCCGCCCTCCGGCATGGCCTTACCGCCGAAGTCGCCTGCGTTGTCGATGACGAAGTCGAAGGAGCCGAATCTGTGGACAAGGCCACAGACTACGCGCTCCGCTGAAGAAGATCCCGTCCGAACAGAAACTCCAGCCAGCGCCGCTGGTTGCCCCACGGTGGGCGCCAACTGTCGTGGTGGTGTCACGGCAGATGCCATAGGATGGCTAAAGATGTGGGGACGAAGGACGCTGGAGGTGCTCGGGGAGGGATCACGCGACGAGTAGCCGCGTGAGGTGAAGATCAAACACTGCAAACAACGCGATCTACCCAGGTTCAGGGCCCTCGTGAGGAGGTAAAACCCCTACTCCTGCCTTTCTGTATGTATTCTGGTGTCTCACCGAGTAGCCACAGTACAAATGTTCTTGCTACCGAGTAGCCACTCTTCTCTCTCCGGGTAGGATTAGGTCAAGAATCTCTACGTGTGAAGTGTCCCTTGTGAACGTGTGAAGCATGCCTCGCGCAGGAGGCGGCTGGGCACCTTATATACCCGGTGCCCTGCCGGATACAGCCAAATACAACAAGTGTCGACATTGTGTGCACATCGTCCTTCTTCCGAGTTCCCGCTGACAGCTTTGGCTTCTAAGCTTGTCCTGATGCAGAAAGTCGTTGGGCAAAACCAAGTAACCAGTCTGTTATCACTGTGCGAACACAGAGTAGGTCCCCCTATCCTGCGACACCCTGCTGACAGACTGTCCCTGTCAGGCACGCCGTCCCCAGATGAACAGTGCTGTGAACAGTGCCAAGTACGGACCCGGGATACGCGGGATCCGTGTCAGAACGGCTCTTTTGACTTCTGGCCCGAATAGGTTCCCGCCAGTTTTACTCGGGCCAACTCTTCTACTCGAACAGATATATCTTGCTTGATATCTCCTTCTGGTCATCTTTTTGTGAGACCGAGTAGCAGTCGACCGGGTAGCAAGTACCGGGTAGGCGGCTACTCGACCAAACCTCTATTCTGATTGTTGCCTTTACCACTTGCCTTTACCCTACTCGGGGGTAACCCCCCGACAACTACCCCCTCTAGGATATTCCGTCCTGGCATGAAAGCCGATTGAGTCGGTCTAATAACCCTCTAAGAAATGTCAGTAACCCGGTTTGCACCCACCTTTGTGAATATCTTAAAACTGACATTGAGGAGGCATATAGGTCTATATTGTTCAATCCTGCTCGCATCCTCTTTTTTGGGAAGTAGAGTCACTACCCCAAAGTTTAACTTATAAAGAGGTAACACACATGACTGTAGTTGCGAAAACATTGCCATGAGGTCCCCCTTGAGCACATCCCAGAATCGTTGATAGAACTCCGCCGGGAATCCATCCGGACCCGGAGCTTTGTTATGTTCCATCTGAAAAATTGCATCCTTGACCTCTGTTTCCGTAAAATCAGAGGTTAAGAATTCATTTTCATTTGTCGAAATCTGAGGTAGATCCTCATTAAAATCCTCCATCAAAGTAAAATAATTCGGTGCCGGTGCTCCAAATAATTTTTTATAATATTCCGAAATAAACGTTCTTAAATTGCTCTCCCCTACAATGGTCCCCTCATCCTATTCTAGTTGAAAAATTACTTTTTTCCTATGCTTCCCATTAGCAACGAGATGAAAATATTTAGTATTAGCACCTCCTTCCCTAATGTGCTTAACCTTACCACGTTGAGTCCATTTTGACTCCTCGTCGCGCATTAGGTTTGCAAGAAAAACCTCAGCCTCTTTTTTGGCAACCCGCTCGGTTACCGACAAAGATGTGATCTCAGCTTTTAAATCAAGCTCGTTAATTATCAATAGTAATTTTTCTTTTTGTTTTTTGCATTCTCCACTCATCATTTTGGCCCAGCCCCTGAGATATTGTCTCAAGTGTCTAATTCTATTCTGCCAATTTTCAATAGGATTCTTATTATCACTAGGCACATTTAACCACTCATTCCTAACCATCTCATAAAAATCATCTTGGCGCAACCAAGATAGCTCAAATGAAAAATGAATTTTATTCCCATGGTGCGCTTGTTCACCCGAATCAATTATAAGTGGAGTATGATCAGACCCCATACGAGTCATCACATGTACTATGACTAGTGGAAATTTAACCTCCCATTCGGCACTGGCTAAGAATCTATCGAGTTTCTCATACGTGGGATCATCACCATGACTAACCCACGTATATTGTCTACCTGGCAATTCTAATTCTTTTAGATCGAGGCTTTCAATTATCGCATTAAAAATAGAAGGCCACCGTGAATTAAAATTTTGTTTGTTCTTTTCCTCTTGTCTTCTTAAAATATTAAAATCTACTCCTACTAAAATAGGAAGTGACTCAGACTCGCAAATCCGCACTAACTCAGCTAGGAAATCTGGTTTTTGTGCATTTTGTGCCGCTCCATAAACCACAACAAGGATCCATAAAAAACCATCTCTCTTTGATTTTAGATAAAGTTTCACACAGAAATCACCTAAAACCACTTTTTGAACAGCTAAAGAATTGCTATTCACACCAACTAAAATCCCCCCTGATCTCCCATGTGGTGGGAGGCAATGCCACACATAGTCCATACCCCCAGCCATTCTATTGAGAAAAGGAATTGTAAAGTTGGATCTTCCTGTTTCTAATAAAGCCATAAAATCAAGTTTCCTATCTATCACCGTCTCCCTAACAGCTCTATGTTTCGCCGTATCTCCGAACCCGTCACTGTTCCAAATCATTCCTATCATTGTAGCTATTTCTTAAAGATTTTAATCTAGCACTTCCACGCGGTATAGTATTTTTCGTAGCCACATGTTTGTGTCCACGTTTCCTTTTTTCAACTTGGGGGTAAAAGATCCGCATGATCACCCTCAAGTTCGGTATCGTCATATGTTAACTCATCACTTAAGTTAGATGGCCGTTTCGAAGATAATGAGGTTTCATCCTCCTCATTAGCCACCTCCATGTTTGTCGAAAGGTATGTATCTGTTCTAACCGAATCTATTTGTTTAATACTATTAATTGAAGATAAAATTTGACTCTCATTGTTGCCTAACGAGATGCCCAGGCGGTTTGCTCTATCTAAAATATCTACACTTGGCATAGAACAAAAGGAATGAACTGCAGCTTTGGGGTTACCTGAAACTCCAGCTCGAAACTTCTATTCAGTTACCAGCATAGCACGCTCCATCGCATGCATGTCTGTCGTAGGCTGGGCGCGGATCCTCTCGCTGGAGCGTACTCCGCATGACTCCGGCAGAGAAATCCCTCCATACGCAATAAGAGCCTCTTCAGAAATCAAACTATCCACAGCATTGCTCCGAGAACCCTCCATATCGCATGTGACAGTAGGGAAAGCCGTGCAGATTTTTTTTCCGAAGACCACACCAGCGCGTCCATGCCTGTGCTGAGAAGAGATAGATGGAAAGAAAGACCTGCGCACAGGTGGTGTGACTAGAGAAGTCTCGTCCATCGGAACAGAAAGTTGAGCTGTAGTCTGACTAGGTGCAGCCACTGGATCACTTAGATCAACAAGATGATCTCCACCCGCAATAGGAATTAAAGTGGTCACTGGTAAACCAGCAGAAACCGAGATCGACTCGAGCGCCACGGGAACCGAAGGCATTATCCCGTCGTCAACTCAGGTACACTCAGATGGGGGAAGGAAATCAGCAACCATATCAGTGTGGGTGCTCTCAGTCTTTGCCCCAACGCACATGCGGTCATGCACTGCCTGCGAGTGACAGTGTCCGCTCTCTGCCGAGCAGCCATCAGAGCTAGAAGGTGAAAGCTCAGTCTTGGTAGCGCCTGCACCAAACGTCTCCTTGACCTAAGACCTTGTCTGTTCCATAGAGTTCCTAACCATAGGTGAAAAAATCACACCCGAGGTAAACGTGGCTGCCGTATGCGTGCCTCTATTTCCCTCTGTTTTTCCATTAGACTGGTTTGTTTGAGATGCTCCATCTCTCACATCCTCCGCAACATCATGCTCCATCTCATCTCCACCATTTTCATCCTCCTGATGCTCTTCACCCTTGGAGCCTTTGTCACCATCACCATCGTTTTTGGTTGGATCATCATCCTTTGGTGAGTCATCCTCCATCTCATTATCATTGATGTCACCTTCCTCGTCCTCCACTTGAAACTTTAGACAATAGAAACCATCTTTAATGAAAAGTGGCCAAGACTTGGTTATTTGCGTATAGTCAAGACAACCAATCAAGATCCTCAGAACCCCATGCCTCCTAGTGAATTCCATATCCACTTTCAATGTCATCCCCAACAAGTAACCAACAGCCCACATGGCTAAGAAGTCACCAAGGTGATAATCAGGGATTCCAGAAACACGAACCCAAATTTCTGGTAAGTTACCAACTGGTTCATTTTTCGCAGCCCATTTTTCCACGAGCACCTCAATACATGAATTGGGAACTCTAAAAGGTCCAAAGTTAACAATTCTTTCAAGCTCCGCTCTGGATGGAAACTGAACCCGAAAAACATTGTGACCCACTTGCGTAATATCCCATCGAAACTGTTCCGCAGGTACCACCCTTTGAAGCTGAGTGATAAGTCTAGGAGTTGAGAGTTCCCCACCAGTTACGGATATCATTCCAATCCTGATGTTATCAGACTTTGGCTTGTAAGCCTTTGAGGGAGTGGAGGCAACAAACGTTAGGTCATCACTAATCAAACCATAGGCTTGTAAAAGCGGTTTATCCATAGACAACAATGGGCAGACATCCTCATGGTGCTCGACAACTTTACATATGTCACATAACACCGCAGTGCAGTCCGTGGTAATATGGCCGTAGACACCACATCTGAAACAACGTGCCTTCTCAGTTTTCTTAGCCTTTTTAGCCAGTGCAACAGCCGCATCGTTTGGCGCCAAATCTACCTCTTGCTGAACATGAACCTGCGGCACAGTTATGGACTGGACATTATTGTTCTGGGCCGGTGCCGCTTGCACCATGTTGATCCCTGTAGCCACGACAGGAGCATTCTCCACAGCCGCCGAATTCACAGGAACACCCGCACCAGTTTGTCGCAGCGCATCTGCAACTTGTCGAGCTACTTCCGCCACCGTGTCCGCTGAGAGAGGTTGAGCCCTAGTAGCCACATATCCACCACGACCGCGACGGCCGCGAAAGCCACCAGCCCTTCCTCCACGTTGCTCATCGTAGCGTTGCCTGTACCACGGCCCGTGCTCGATGCGATGATCTTGCTGAAAACCCGTGCCAAAATTGAATCCGTTGTTCTGCCCCTGGACACCCCTGTGATTGGCATTGAACTCAAACTGATTCTCGTCCCTCTGACCAGCATGTCCACTCGGGCCTCCCTGCTCAAAATTCTGCCCAAAGCCATTGCCTCCACGACCATTGATGCCTCCTCCCCGACCAGCAGCATCCCTCTGGCCTCCTACTCCAGCATCTCCACGACCACCGTCATGGCCACCGTCACGACCACGGCCGGCACCCAAACCTCTTCTAGCGTTGAAAGGTGGAACGCGTCCACCTCCACGATTCGCCATCGATGAGAGAGATGGGCGAATTAGCGGCGCCGTCCCAGACGTACAGGAACGCCGAAACCCTAGGGCACCAGAATATGTACCACGAAGGTGCAAATTGTTACGTAGACCTTGCGCTCGTTTGCCCAGATCTGCATGACCTATTGGGCTTAATCGTTCATTCAGGCTCCGGCGGCCCAAATGACTTATACGCTTTAGCCTGTCCGATAATCTTGACTGAATATTCAAATCGAAATTTTCCGTTACCTTGAAGGACTCCGCAGATGGAGTTGATCGCCTCCTAGATCGTCGTTGTACCAAGATCCAAGGCTGAGCGGATCCATTGTCTTCAAACACCGTTGGTGGTAGCACAGGCTCCGCCTTGGTTGTTCGATTCTTCTGTCGCATTGGTATTGGATTCACCGTACCTGCATCAAGAACATACGTCGAGTAGAAAATTTGATTTACCTTTCGTTGATTACTCACCCGAATCCTCTTGATCTCCCTCGAAGAGGTCGAGCAGAAAAATACACACAACGTCGAAGCGCCACCACAATCCACCATCACTTTTCGACTGCCATATTCACCAAACATGTGTTACCATGCCATGCAGTCCCACCTCCGTCCTGTTGAGCAACACAGCCCATGGATTGGATAACGTGAGCTCTGCCGTCCTAAGCGCACCATTAACGTCGAATTAGTTAGCCGCGGCGTCAAATTCTTAACGAGCCGAAATCCAAGCCAGCTCAACACGCGAGGCGCCCGGCGCAGCGGAGCGCGCTGCACATCTAGTTCTTTTATTATACGTGGACAATTGGATGATGTATAGTACACAAAGATCTGCTGGAAGGAACATAACCGCATGGCTTGTTCTGAAATTGTTAACAGTAGCTGTAGAAATGGTGGTCACGAAGGCTAATTTTGCATCAAACAAAGGTCCGTAACGAAACTGCATTCCTCCCCTAAACAAGTTTACCCTATTTGCGTGACAAGTTCTTTTTTTTGATGAGAAACCCGATGAGAAACCCGTGACAAAGTCATGTTCTTTTTTAGCCTGTCTCGTTTTTTTAGACAAATGAGCGTGTCTCGTGGAGACGGGAGAGTCCTTCCTATATGGCATCAGGCCCATCAGGCCCTCTAAATAGCAGGCCCAGGTTGTGGATGACCGTTGGACGCGTGCCTCGTGGACAGGCACGCCGCCGTCTTCCTCCGCCTCTCCCTTCTCCGACCTCTGCGCCGCCGTCGAGCTCTGCTCCTCCCAGCCTCGCGGCCGTGTATGGGGAGAGTTGGAAACGAGGTAGATTCTCGGGATACGTTCGATCTGTAGGCGGGCTGGCGGCTTCGTGGATGACGGGGCGGATGGGGATCGATGCGGACCTCTTCAACGCCGACGAACTCAACGTGCTCGAGCGCCTCCTGGACGCCCACTTCTTCCCGCAACTTCGGTTGGGAAAGTCCCCTCCACCCTATCCTCTATCTCATGCCGTGTACCTTGGCTGAATTCAACCAACGCGAGCGGGCGGCGCAGAGGATGTGGCGTAGCTGTCGCCGCCGGAGGTGAAGAGCCTTGTTTACACCGAGAAGCAAACCGTCTCATTCCTGCATATGATTTGTGGATCCAGGTCAGAATACTAATTTAATTCCTGCATACGTGCAATTACTACTTCTTCAGCTAGATTCATGCGCTCAGACCCGTGGATGCTTCGATTGGACCACGAATTTTCTGCGATTTCATGTTTAGCATGCAAATCATGATTTCATATGAACTTTCAGTGCTCTGTTCTGATATAGCATCTACCTCGAGTTCATGATTGATATTGGTGCTGCAAGAGATTGAAATGTTTGGTTTTTGTTTTGCACGTGAGATTCTTGCAATGTTGGCCTGTATAATTGGTGGGACAGTACACATAGCTTTTGGGTCCTCAACGTGGAATCATCCTTGTGTAAATATTTGCAAGCCATCTAAATTACTCTGCACGCATAAATCAGGTGGTGTGGTTGTGAATCTTGATTTGTTCCTGAGGTTTGTGAAGGTGTTAGGAATTAAATTAGTATTCCTGGGCAGACGATTTAAGCTTTAATCCCAACTGTAAATGCTGCATGAACCTGAGGTCCATTGCTGTGGCTGCACTGTTTCTTTTGTGTGATACGGTGATCATCTCTTATGACTACTCACCATTTTATCTAGCCAGTTGTAGCTTTGTCCTCAAATAAGCTTCTTCAAAGACGCCCCTTTTTGATATATATCTGGTGGTTACTTTATTATGGCATTTTGGTAATTGGAAGCAACATAGGTGGTTTGACCAATTGCACATATCTTCTTAGTTTGTTATTGTTTATTTAGTTTTTATTGTTTTAGGACTGGCATGTGCACATGTCAAGAAAGAACAGTTCCAATTGGTTTATAGAATTATTATCACCACTTATACTATTTTTTTTTGTTCTGAAACATACATATATTGTTGCTTTGCTTAAATCTGCAGGATATGAGAAAGCTTAGTAATATTTCAAGTTAACAATATTTCTTCTATGATCCCATCTGATTTTTGGGTCTGAAAACATCGTTGATGTGATTTATTGCCGATTAAGCCCCTTTGTTTGATTGGTAGTTCTCGGGGACTTTATGCTATATGTCCGATGCTAGAGTCAGGATTTCTTGCATTTGCATGCATGCTTTTGTTTCCTTGATGTACACACACTTCAGAGAATTTTTTGTGTTTTCAATAGAAATGAGTATTCATGCGTCAGTTTCTTTAGTTATCCCTTTTAAATTAGTGTATTTCCTTATGCTGGTCTTTTCATGTTATGGGATCCACACATCTTGATTCCTCACTCATTTTGAACTTCTTTCTTGGCATTATGCAGTTTGTAGAAAGTGTATCTATAAGAAGCTTAACGATGAGGAGACAGGAGTTAGACTACTCTCCAGTTTGTAAAACTGATCCGCGCTCCAATTGAGAAGCTTAGGTATTCCTCTTATTTTTTGTAGGAAGAGGGGAGTTAAATGTTTGTTTTACTACGGACTGTTTGCTTTGCAAATCTTCTTATCGTTTCTTTACTGCCAAAATACACGTTTATGTGCTTTATTTTTTTTACTTCACAGCTAACTTACCTTGATTTCTTACTGTTCGCATATATTTTCATTAGATAATGTCCGACTCAAACTTGGAGCTTAAATCATCGTAGCACATATTTGCAGTGAACTACGGTTTCAATGTTTAACAGTAGAAACATACAAAACCAGAAAATCTAGGTCAAGTTTCTTTTGTACCGAGGCATCGTTTGCTTGATAATTTCGAAATCTAACTCAGAGGATACAGGAGCATTGTCAGCTACTTGGGTAATCTTATGATGATATAATCTCCTTAGATGCCAAAAGCTCATAACTGTTTTTTGTTGTAATTTTGAAGGTGGATGTTGATACAAGTATCAATGACTGTGTTATTGCCATGGCTAGTGGATTGTATGGTTTATCCGACATTCTCACTCATGATAGTGCTGAAGCTCAACAGCTCCAAGCATGCCTAGATGCAGTAAGTTTCACTTCCCCATCCTTTTATCTCTCTAGACCATAATATAATTTCAGTTGTACCTGTCAAGTAGAAAGAGTTTGACCTGTCTTTCTGTAGGTAATGCAAGGTCTTGCAAAATCTATGAGATGGTGAGGGTGCGACCTGCTTAATAGAGGTTAAGTGGTCCAAGTGACATAATACTTCACACTTCATGTCCTCTGCATTATCAGACTACTGGAACATCGATGTATCTTGGTGCTGCCTCTGGAGCAATTGTGCCTCATATGTCTAACATTGTTGTTCCGGTGAGATCCTGTTGCAGGTTTCTTTTAATTGTTAAATGACTTTCATTTTGTGTATTTATCTTGACAACGTCGATTACTTGCAGACTGGGTTAGTATATGCCGTTGAGTTCTCCCACCAGAGTGGCACAGATCTTGTCAATATGTCAAAGAAGAGTTTTGTTCAATGTCCTGCTCCGGCCGCCTTACACCTCCTGCACCAGTCTTAGGTAAAAAGGTTTTGTTCTTTTCTGCTCTGCTGCACCATGATGGTTCTACAACATGCCGTCTGTGCGCATTTGGCACTTTAGTCTGTGCAGTCGAAGTAAAGTTGCTGATGGGACTGCCATGTAAAATTTTACTCTGGCCAGGAATGTAGATGCGAGTTTTTTTTTCTGAAACAGCCTTCCAGCTAGAATATGTACCCTTTGTACACACAACTTTACTGAAACGAAGCCACTGCAGTTGATTTATCTACGAATCAACCTAGAGAAAATGTTATCTGTAGGGTTGCTTTAATGGTGTAACGGTAGGTAAGCAACACCACTGTGTTGAATCAGGATCAACTAATCATAAACACTACCAATTTGTACTCTCACAAACCACTTCCAGGGAATCTAATTGTAAGTTTGAATCAGTGTGATCCTTCACAGCTTGATGAGCAACAGCTACCAAATAGCGCATTATGGCTCTGGTTTTTCTCTCTCCAATAGCCCTCAATACAAGATTACGCAGAGATGTCTTCTTGTTGTGGTGGCTCCCCAAATATCACTCAAATTATCCAAATTTCAGTAATATTTACCACCAAGTTATGTGGATTAGAAACACAACTCAATAGTATGTGCTTCACCAGTTCGTATCAGTTTTAAAATTTCCATAGAATCTACCCTTCCATGAACAAATTTACGGAAACGGGTTTATCAAGCTCATGGTGCACTTTCTCTCGATGTATGTTCCTCATCATATTTCCTTTCAATACACGTATTTTTCACAGTTTCAGACAGTTTTATTCCCGAAAAGAAGTTACTATATTTTTTAACTACTACCTCCGTTCCAAAATACATGACTTTCATTTGTCCAAGTATGCATGTATGTAGACATGTTTTAGTGTCTACATACATCCATATTTGGACAAATGGAAGTCATGTAATTTCGATCGGAGGGAGTAGTATACTAGTCTAAACGGCGGTTCAGCTGATTAATTAGGTTCCCTTAGTTATTACTTGTGTTAACTCTTGTCAATGCCTTATCTTGTTTTCCTCTTAGAAAGACATTCTCTGTAGACTGTTTTCGCACATCTGTAATGAAAAACACTTTTCTGATCATGGATTTATTTTGCAGATTGTAGAGGTATTTTCCAAGTGTGGAATTATAAAGGAGGTATGCATTATTTTTCCGGTCTTCAAGAGACAATTTAAACTTTATGCAGACTGATTTATTCAGTATTTTAACCTTTGATGATATTTGTATTCTTCCCTATGGGAAAACTTGGTTTTATCATTACTCAGTACCTTGACAGATCTATGGTTGACATTTGTGCATGTAACTACTGTGGCACAGTTTGACACGTTCATGTCGAGCTGTTCATTTTTTGTGTTAGGTGAGCATAACTATAAAGTCTAGCGAGTTACAGCTGTCTGCACTTGCAGTAGGTTAGGTATTGATGGCTGGTAGATATTGTCATATTGGAGACTTTACCATGGATTATCTTTTTGATGGATATCCTATTATTCTTAAGAGAAGGTCAGTTTCTAAATGAAACTGAACATGATTTATGATACCTGTTTACTGTTATATTTAGATAGCTATGAATCTCCGTCTTATTCATCATCGATATTCTTTTTCCTGAATTTCAGAGAACTGATGCACTTCTAAATATTTGATTATGTAGGATCCAGAGATGAGGAATCCCTGGGTGAAAATTTATGCTGACAAGGAAACAGGCAGAAAAAAGGGTGATGCCCTAGTGACCTATCTCAAGGTATTGCCTTATGAAACTTATCAGACTGACTGGTCTTACTAGTTACTCCATTATGGAAGATATATGCATGTTTATTGTACTTTATTGTGTATGTTTTTGTCTTTCGATTCAGGAGCCTTCTGCACCTTTAGAAATTCAACTATTGGATGGGACATCATTCCGTCCTGGTGGCAAGGCCCTAATGTCCATAAGTGTGGCCCAGTTTCAGCAGAGAGGCAAGTTCCATGATTTATGAAAACCACACAAATTATAAACAATATCACTAATGTCTTCGCATCTGCATCAGGTGAGGGTTTCTTGGCCAAGAAGACAGATAAGCAAAAGAAAAAGAAAGACAAGAAGACTGAAGATAAGATGTTGGGATGGGGTAATTTCTATCTTCATTTGCAAGTATTTTATTACGATTGATTCAAATGTGTGGTGTATTTCTTACAAATTTACTCAGCCATGAGTTCCATTTGCTCCAGTGTGGGGTGCACCTAACTGTAGGTCATATTCAAGCTTTGCATGTTTCATGCTAGTTAGGTGTAGAGAACAATGGAGACATTGGCACTTTAGAAACACATCTTCTCCTACTAGCAAAATATATGTAAAAGCAATAGGTTGCGCACACTATTCTTGTACACAGGGTATTTTTTAATGGTAATGCCATTTGTTGATGAGCATTTTACTATTCATTATTATCTGCAGTCTCAAGAAAAACAGCTGTCTCGAGATTAAAACTTCAACTACTTATTCTTGTGACCATGTTTCTGTTTTTTAGGTGAACATGATGATAAGAAGGTGGTGATTCCTACTCGAGCGATTTTGCGGAATATGTTCACTCCTCTTGAACTAAGAGAGTAAGTAGAAGAAGTATGCCCGGCATACAAAAATAATGTTCTCTTTTCATATGGAAGCATAATACACCTTTTCAGATTACTCCTCTTCGGTTCATACTTTATAGCAATTTTCTTGCTCATGTCTGTTGTATTAATGACGAAGTTCCTGATCATTGCAGGAGAATGAAACTCTTCTTCCCGAGCTTGAGGTAGATGTTAGAGAGGAATGCGTAAAAGGTAATTATTAATTTGACTCACATATCTTTGTTTGCCATCATTGGAAAATCACAACCCACAGATTAGGTGCGTACATGTGTTCAGGAATCAGTGTGGACGAATGACCGATGACTCTTCTGTATTGTAGTCGTGTTTCTACCGACCCGAGATAAGTTGGGGGTCAATTTCTTGACAATTTAGCTATCATCTTGATAACATAACACACGTTCTCAGGTACCATGATAGTTCACTTAGAAATTCAAACTCAAGAGTGTCTCAGCATGCATATCGTAATACACTTGCACACTAGCTTAGGTTAACTTGTCTGGAAAATAGTTCAAACATGCTTTTCCGTTCCTACTACTGGATTTCCTGAATGTCCTGGAGCTAGGTTGCTCCTTGCCTAGGGTGTTTTCATTAAGTGCTACTTTGTTATGTAGGTTGTTTCTGAAGTATTACTTATTGTAGATCATTCTATAGAGAAACACTTACAGCTACCGCGGCTTTTCCTCCGTGACATTTTCAGATCCACATGTAGTTGTCTAACTTATCGTTAGGACCTATACCTAACAGAGATTTGAATCTTCTATTCTGCTGCATGGTACATGTACTGTCAAGCTCCATCTAGATGATTCTGACCCCTTCAAAACTTGCACTTCTTATATTCAATCTGTTGGTTGCAAAGTGTCTAGTTACAATTCTTTGTAAGGTCATTAGTAAACAAGTGAGTGTAACCCCTTTTTCATCCTTCCATGCAGATAGATTCGTTGATGGATTTCATGCACCAACTTCAAATACTCAATACCTCGGAGATGAGGAGCATTCTTCAGCTCATGTGAGTTCACTCAATAAGCACGATACAACATGCATGCATACTTGTTCAGCACCCTATCATTACATCATCCTTTTGAAATCACAAACATAACTAATTATTTGAATTATAATTACTTTCTTAAATTTTTGGCAAAGTTGAGAAGATTTTCGTATTTGATATCATGTAATAAGAACCCCTTAGTTTGGAAAACGAAATTGCTTGCTAGAAGGCGCTGATAAGTTAAACCACACCCTTAGTTATGATGCTATGGTGTATAGACATGGGCCTAGACATCTAGTCCAACCTAGGTTTCCTAAAACGTAATAATTATAACGGTTACATGTAAATTATATGTGTATATTTATCTTTTTTAATATACCTTGTTAGAAGATCCTTAAAAAAACATGGTTTGGGTCATTATTCGAAAGCCAGGGTTTAATGTTTGCCAAAATAAAACAAATTATTATTTAGCTTCTCTAGGGAAATTATTATTTCACGTATGGCTATATCCCACTCACTCATGTTTGCATAGAAAGCGTGACCCACTTTAAATAAATACACCAAGCATTTTGGCACTTGGCCTACCTCATCCCAGCAGTTTTGTTTGGGCGTCATTCCGTAAATAATCTCATTTCTGGTATTTCTCTCTCTGTGTTACTCCCAAACACTCAAGATTCCAAGAGTGGAAATGCTAGCAGCCTTAGATTCCCATATTACCTTGTACCTGTCCCAAAAGGGGAAATTTGTGTAGGTTCTTATTAGATTGCCCTGAATGATGATCACCTTGTTCTAAATGATCCTCTGAGAAGTAAATCATGCCGATCGTACTGCTGCTAGTATTGGGATGGTAGGCAGATGAATAATAGACCATCACGTTGTCACCACCCAAACTTCCTTCACCACCTTTCTCCTCCCGGCGCTGTGTTGTATCTTGCACATTCCCTGCTTTCCATGTCATAATGTCCTTGTTGCTCGGCGGCAGTCCGCTTCCGACAACGTTTTCACCCCTCCCCACACTCACATGCACTCTCTGCTCTTTGCCGATCCGCCTGGGCGTGTTGCCTGGCTACGGGTTGCTCAGTACGCTGATCTCGCATCTCATGTTCCCTTGTTGGTCGCCCCTAGCCCTGGCGACAGGCGGCACCGTGCTCGCAGGCTCTTTGCGCCCTGTGCGTTAGACGCGGTGGTGCCGACTGCCCGTGTTCCTGCTTTGTCAGAGCTTACGACTATGGTGGTGCACCTACATAGGGTGGCGGATGATGCCTTCAGATGCTGGGATTTACCCTCGGCTTGAGCTCGATGGTGTCTATGTGTGGTTCTGCTACTCCAGATGCCATGGCATGGTGAGGTGCCCAACTACTATGTACGTGCGGGTGTACTTTGACGCCAACAACGTTTTCACCCCTCCCATACCCACATGTACTCTCTGCTGTGCTCCTTGCCGGTCTGCTTGGGTGTCTTGCCCTGGCTACGGGTTGCATAGTACGCCGATCTCGCATCCAACCTTCCCTTGTTGGTCGCCCTGGCCTTGGCAACATGTGACATTGTGCTCGCGGGGCGCTCTGTGTCCTGTGCGTCAGACGCAGTGGTGCCGATTGCCTGTGTTCCTGCTTTGCCGGAGCTTGCGGCTATAGTGGTGCGCCTACGTAGGGTGGCGGTTGATGTCGGGTGCTAGGGTTTCCCCTTGGCTTGATGGCGGGAGATCTCAATGACGGAACAAAGGAGACACATAACAGTTCCAATATCATGTGATAGATAGCCCGCTGATTTTGACGGGGGACACACAATAGTTCCCATATCATGTGATAGATAGACCACGGGCATCCAATGGTCACAGAAAAATATGTTCTTTTTGGCGTCCATCATCTCCGTGTTTGGTCCAATGTCTAGTCAAAAACACCTATTTTGGAGCCTGTTTGTTTGGGTTGTTGTTGGCTTTTCCAAAAAAAAGTAAGTAGGACAAATGAAACAAATACCTCACCTGCGTAGTAGAAAATGCATCGTGGAGAGAAAGCACGATTTGAGAGGTGCTTCATGTCGCTTCTACCAGATTTCGACTTAAATCTGACCGTTGTCTCTATTTGCCCGTTTTGTTTGTTGTAATTACGTCAAGACCGCCACTAGACCGCCACTGAGACTTCCTCTCCTTTCCCTTTGCTGAACCATTTTTCCGGCCTCCCACTCCGTATGAAACCGAGTGGCGGCGGATGGTCGCCGCTCCCCTACCGCCTGCCGACGACCGTCCGTCTCCGCCCGCACTAGATCTTCACCGGTGTTGTTCTCCCCCTCGCCTGAGCTCAAACCCGTCCTCCCAGGCAATCATCCCGCTAAGACCGAGAAAATTCCAAAAAAACCACCACAAGTGCGGATCCTAGAATGTGAAATTTCATATTCTATTGTCTAAAGAAAATTTTGAACTAGTTTAAATTTTATTTAGGATGATCATTTGAGTATATTTTTTACATAGTTTAAATTATATAAATTGTTTTAGTATGATTTATTTTGAACCACAGGGCCAAATTAACAAAACATGGACTTACTGAGATGCCCTTGACATATGGAATCTTCTAGCAATGTTTATTTTCAAATTTGTTCAAATTTCATATTCTATTGTCCAAAGTAATTTTTGAACTAGCTTAAATTTTACTTAGGATGATCATTTGAGTAGATTTTTTACATAGTTTAAATTATATAAATTATTTTAGTATGATTTATTTTGAACCATAGGGCCAAATTTACAAAACTTGGACTTACTGAAAAGGCCTTGACATATGGAATCTTTTAGCAATGTTTATTTTCAAATTTGTTCAAATTCGAATGAGCCTTTTAAATGAAATTTGATATAGTTGAAATTTTGTAATTCCAAATTTAAAATAAAATATTTTGGAAAATATCTTTTATACCCTAGGATTTAAACTCTATAAAATATTTTTTTACAGTTTAAAATTTATCCAGTATTTAAATGGACATTCGTGTCAATTCTTAATATAGTTTAAATTGTATAAATTATTTTAATATAATTTCTTTAGATTTGCGGGGCCAAATTTAGTAGACTTAGAATTTTGTTAAAGCTCTTAATGTGTAGAATATTCTAGCATTGTTTATTTTCAAATTTGTCAAAACGAGTAATTCACATGAAATTTGATATAGTTTAAATTTTGCAATTCCAAAATTTGGGGAAAAATACTTTTGAGAACCTTAGAATGTGAAATTTCATATTCTATTGTCTGAAGTAAGTTTTGAACTAGTTTGAAATTGATTTAGCATTGAAATGACCATGTGAGTAAATTCTTGACATAGTTTGAAACTTATAAATTATTTTACTATGATATCTTCTAAACCATAGAGCCAAATTTATCAAACTTGACTTCTAAAAGGTTCCTGGCATGTAGAATATTTTAATACAGTTCCTTTTGAAGTTTGACCGCTTCAAATTTGGTCAAATTCAAATGAGCCATTTGAATGAAATTTGATATTTTTATAGTTTAAATTCTGCAATTTCAAAATTTGCAAATAATTATACTTCTAGAGACCTTAATATGTGTAATTTGATACCCTACTATAACAAAATAAATTCTGAACTAGTTTAAAATTGACTTAGTGTTTTAATGACCATTTGAGTAAAAAAATTACATAGTTTGATTTCAATAAATTATTTTTAATATGATTTATTTTGCAAAAATGTTCCAAATAGTAACTTTATGCCAAAGAAACCAAAACCCAACTTAATTAAGTATATTTCTTTCCTAAACTTGTAAACTTAGGCTGAAACCATTTGTTATGATTTTAAAATTAGCTTAATGGTTTAAATTGTTTAAACCCCTTTGACCAAAACTTTGTGTGTGATCATTGGTGATCAAAGACCAACCTTTAAAACCCTTAGAACAACCTTACCACCTATTCAAATTGGAATTATTCAAATTTTAGTTTTACCCACCCTAGACCCAAAAATATCAAACCCTAAGCCCAATCACCTTAATTCCTTTTGCATATTGAATTATATGATAAGCCTAGATGAGAAACGAAATAATATAAACCAATATAGCATGAACACTTTGATATGTTGTATGCTTTATTCGTTTGTTTGTATGTTTGTTGGAATGCTTGTTTATTGTATTGTTCTTCAATGTATAAATTGTACGGTGATCAATGTTTTATTCTTGAAGAGTGTATGACCAACACCAACTTCAAAAGGCAAGTGAAACCTTGCCTGAACTACCTATTATTTTTCGTATGCACCAGAGTTTTGAGTTGTATGCATGTTAGGATATATATGGCTATAGACTATGCTATGCAAACCCAGTTAGGATAGTCACTTGTTATCTTGACTGATTTAGTAAACACCATTGCAAGAGTTGATTGCTTAGCTATGCATGTAGACGAAGGTTGATGTAAGTGGAAAGTATATTTTTCCTTTCAATAGAACATACTTACAAGTGTGTGACATTGTGGTGGACCATTCACATGGTTGAGGCAATGAAATGCTCACGTTAATTGCATGGTAGGGGACCGCCCTTGTGGGTTCAACCTATGAAAATGCTTTTATGTATGGAATGGTAGGGGACCCTTCATATGGTTGAACCTATATAATGGTGACGAGACTGAAGAAGTCGACTCGATTTATTGATGTCTCTCAGTGGTACCAAATCTCTTCAATTGTGTTCATTGATGTTTATCGGTGGTACAGAATCTATTATATCATGTTCATTGATGTCTATCAGTAGTACCAATTAAACATGATTTTTTTCACGAAAATCGTAGGACAAAACTTGCTTTCTGCAAAAGTAGACAAAAATCCACTAAACCAAATTTTCATGTAGATGTTAGTTATTTTCACATATATCCACTATACTACCACTTGCCAGTACAATTCAAAATGTATTAACCCCCTTGTGCCTGTAACTCCCTTGTCGCAGGTTCACGTGACGACGATTGAGGATCTGTGGCACACTAAGATGATGAAGCTCATTGAAGTATATTTTTACGTTGCTGAACTTTGTAGTATGCTAGCCTTGGCTACGTAAGTTGTAAAGAATGGATCATATGATGTAACAGAGTTTTGACACATTTGCATCATATCTCATCTTAAATGTAGCAATTGGATCCAGACACTATCACAAAAACACATGGATCTTACCTTTATTAAAAAGGTGGGATCAAGGTTTTGATTTTGTTTTGTAGAAAGCAATAAATGAGTTTTCCTCTTACTTTGTATTAGGACGAATTTGTAGTAGACGTCGAACATATTGAAAAAACTCTAGTACTCCCTCCGATCACAATTAAGTGTTGCAGGTTGTACACCATTTTTACATGCTCAGCTTATTTGTCCCGACACTTAATACGGATCGGAGGGAGTAGGTGTCCTAGACATAGTGGTAAACCCCAATAGTAGTCCTATTTTTTGTTCAATCATCAAGTTTTTGTTTAGAAATTTACGGTGGTGAGACCTTCCAAAAGGTTCTAGGCCAAGTTGGTAAAAGTTGTCTATGACCGTGGACACGGCTAATCATGATCGATTTGTACCCTCTCGAATGGTTCGTATAATTTACTCCCATGGCCCCGTAGATCTCATTTTCTACTAAACTCAAGTTGTACAGCCGGTGTTGTGGGGGTACCCGAGAGACCATCCCTTAGGAGGGTACCCGGTGCGGCCCATTAATGGGTACTGAAAGACTCCTCAAGCAACGTATACGGAGGCCCACGAAGATTCGGGCCACGACAGAAGGAAAGTCTACATCAACAAGATTAGGAAAGAGTAGTTACCGACTTGGAGCCGAAGTCCAGTACATGTATGACCCCCTGAGACCCCTGTTACCTATATAAAGCACGGGAGGGGTCACAACGAGGACAGACAACACTAGAGTCAGAGCTAGCCGAGATTCAATCTCTAGAGAGCACCCGTTGTAATCGACACTTTTCACCTCAACGAAATAAACTCGGCGGGCAGTAATCCGTCAAATCGGGTAGTCCGTCAGCGCCCTCTTCCTTTATCAAACCCCGGGTCCCTAACCATGGGGATTGTTGAGTTCACATCCTCAACATTGGCGCCGTCCGTGGGGATTTCGGGCGCTGGATCCGTGCACCGTCGATTCCATCATCAATCTACGATTCGGCGATCTGGGGGGATTCAATCCGTTTCGAGTCAATCGAATTCACCAAGTACTCTTCGGCTTCACGCCCGGCGTTCGACTATCTCGACGCGAGTATCGATCTGAAGATCGGAAGCCTAAACTTCCGCGCGAGACGTGCGGGAGTGATACGTCTGGAGGACACCAACCAACCCTAATCAGGGGAAACAGTCGCGCCAGAATTCTCGCGGCTGTCACTCGAGGAAGAAAACTTCGAGTACTCTTGCCCGGCTAACCCCATGTGCACTTCATTGCAATGGCAAGACGCGTCGAACAGTCATCCTCCGAGAGTGAAGATAGTTGCGAGAAGACTGACCCTCCCAAAACTGAAGATGCGACGCACGCTACAGAAGAAGATGGAAGAGACGATGAAGAGAGTAAATACAATACCGACGAGGACTCGGAAAAGTCCCTGCTGCCAGAAAATCAAACCTCGATAGATAATGACGGCAAACTCGGAGCTAACTCCGGGTCCACGACTAAAAGCAGGAAAGGCAAAACCAAAAGGCTAAAGATATGTGACGAACGAGACAATGGAGCTAGTCACCTCATTAGTTGAACAAGGCCTTCCTCTCGCACCATATACTACTCGGGAAGATCGCATGGCCTACAAGTGGAAATTATCCCAGCACAGGAAGAAGCTGACCAAGATGTACAATGAGTTAGACGACACAATTATCCCAGAAGTACACTCGATAGAAGCCTCAGGTGGCGGGGCGCAGAAACACACCTGCTACCAAACGGCGCTCGAGACTCAAATACATGCCTAGTGACCTTATGCAGGGTACTCGAAAGGTGCTTGACCTCGAACAAGACTTAGAAGAACCCGAATCTGCGGAGAAGCTGGCACCAGAACGCCTCAGGAATGGCTTCTATAGGTCCAAACATATCTAATGTCCTTCATTCCATGACCGAGTGATCCCCGTGGAGAGGTGCACGATGACATGTTGCGAGGACTCAACATAGCAAGTGCGGAGTTAAAACATAAGTCGGTTCCACGAGCAGAGACATCCGTCCCACAAGTAGAAGTACCCGCAAGGCAGTTGAAAGAGAGCCAAGACTGCCTCAGCAGAACACAAGGAGAAAGCCCCAAGGAACCTGCGGGACCAGATCACACAGAATAAGGTGGACAGGATCAAAAGGGGAAGAGCAGCAAAAACGCCAGCCCCAAGGACGGGTAGAACCCGGGACAGGAGCCCAGAATACGACTCAGATGATGAGGAACTCTGCGGCCCTCCTTGTTTCACTCGAGAGATTAGCCAAGCCAGGAGATGAGGCGATTCAAACTAACAGCCGAAACACCCAAGTACGACGGTGACCAGGAACCCGAAGCAAGGATGGACGATTACTTAACAGCTGTAAGATTCCAAAAGGGGAATAGAACAATAGCTATGCAGTACACATAACTACAGCTAGTTGGAGCAGCAAGAAATTGGTTGAAGAGTCGACCCAAGAACAAGTATAGCTGCTAGAAGGAGTTCGAGTATGATTTCGTCCAGAATTTTAGATCCACCTCCAAACGACCAGTAACAGTCGGGTAGCTAAAGGCTTGTCGACAAAGACCAGACGAGGATATACGCGGTACATACAGAGATGGACCGCGTTGAAGAACAGTGCAAAAGAAATCTTGGACGAAAAGACAATCGACAACTTAAAAGAGGGACTCCGTCGAATGGCCCTGAAAGAGTACATCAGACGAACTTGGGTAAAGACAGTAAGAAAACTCATGGAAGTAGCAAATAGTTGGGGAGAAGGCGAGGAATTGGCACGCAACACGCACCCACCCTCACTTAAGGAAGATCGCATGGAAACCTCCTACGCTCACGAGGGAAACAAAAGGTACAACAACGATCAAAATAGAAGAGGGAAGCGGAAGAATCGGGTGTTCGATGAGATGGAACCCGAGTTGGTCGCAACCGAGTTCCCGGGTAGTCGCAGTAACGACTACCGCCGGTAAGGACGGGACCAGCCGCGCGAACAAGAACTTGACCGCAGGCGAGAACAGAAGTGTGAGTGGCAGCCAGGAAAATAAGGGCGAATGGGTTACCCTCCCCCCATGTCAATCGAGCAGCCACTCGAGGGACCATGCCCAAACAACCTGTATACCGATGACAACGGAATACCTAGGTCAAACACTAGCTGAAGGACTGTCCTAGATTCAATCTACTCATGGAGGCATCTTTCAGGAAACAAAGGGAGGCGCAACAATAGGATTCCCAGCAGTCCCAGGAGTATTAGCCATAGGTGCGCCACCACCTCCTCCAGGACCAGCAGTCGCACCACCTCAGCAACAACCCCCAGCGCAAGGAGTGCCTAGAGCACAGCAAGATGCAGCAATACCCCAGCAGTATAGGGTGGGCTACCCGGAAGAAGAAAGATACCCGGAGCCAAAAGGGAAAATTTACATGATACAGAAAGGCGCCCATCCAAACGAAGCCAAAAACTCATCACCAGGCAGGTGAATCTGGCAGAAATTTCACCCCCTGCGACACCCGAGTTCTTGGACTGGTCCAACGAAAGCATCACCTTCTCTAGAGCCAATCACGTGCTTCGAGTCCCCTTCCCAGGAAAGGAAGCGCTGGTACTCGAGGCACAAATTGGAGGCTATGATCTGAGTCGAGTATTCATGGATGGAGGACACGGAATCAACATCATCTATGCAGAAACTCTGAAGGAGATGAACATACCCATAAGAAACTTAAAGCACTTGGAGAACACATTCCATCGGATCATGCCAGGAAAAGCAGTAAAACCCTTGGGTACAGTAATACTCGAGGTAGTCTTTGGGGAAAGTAGCAACTACAGGAAGGAGAAGCTCGACACCGAGGTAGTCGCTGGCCATCACATTACAACGCAATACTCGGAAGAACAACGTTTGTGAGGTTCATGGCAGTACCCCACTGTGCATACCTGATGATTAAAATGCCAGTACCTAAGGGAATAATCACAGTTTGGGGAAACTACAAAAAGTCAGACAACTGTGACATTGAGTTCAACAAAATTTCACAGCCATTCGGAACGCAGCAGGAACTCCCAAAAATTTCCACCACGACTAATCACTCGATCCTCCCTTTGACAAAGAAGACAACACCCGAGATGGAGTTTGACGTGAAAAAAGACACAGTGGAGCATCAAGTTCACCCTACTGATTCAGCAAAGACAACACTCGTGTCAAGAATGCTTCCTATCACATAGGTAAGCGCGCTCGTCGAATTTCTCCGTGAGAACTAGCAAATCTTCGCATGGGCCCCGGCGGACATGCCAGGAGTACCCAGGAAATTCGCCGAGCACTCTTTAGAAATCTACAAAGACGCAAAGCCTATACAGAAATCTACTCGCCGTTTCTCGGAGCTAAAGCCACAAGCAATAGGAGAAGAGTTGAACAGTTTATTCGCAGCAAAATTCATCCGAGAGATGAAGATAGCAACATGGCTCGCAAACCCAGTTCTGGTGGCCAAGAAAAATACAGAGATCCTCTAGATGTGCATAGATTAAACATCATTGAATAAGCACTGTCATAAGGATTGGTTCCCATTACATCGTATTGACCAGATCATCGACTCTACTGCTGGCTTCGAGAGGCTCTCCTTCCTCGATGCGTATTCGGGTTACAACCAAATCTTCATGAAGAGAGAGGACGAAGAGAAAACAACGTTTATTACCCCCCCATTCGGTGTGTACTGCTACACCATGATTCATTTCGGGTTGAAGAACGCAGGTGCCACGTACCAGCGCATGATGCAGAATTTCCTGAAAGCACAGATTGGTAGGAACGTACAATTATACGTCGACAACATCGTAGTCAAGTCAAATAAGGCAGAAACCCTTATCGATGACCTACTTGAAACATTCACAGCACTCAGTGTATACCAAATCAAGTTGAACCCGAAGAAGTGTGCATTCCGAGTTCATCAAGGAGATCTTCTCGGGTATCTCTTGTCTGCAAGAGGCATTGAAGCCAACCTAGTAAAATTAAAGCCATACTGTCAATGAAGGAACCAACAAACATCAAGGGAGTACAACAATTGGCAGGAAGAATAGCAGCACTCGATAGGTTTATAGCAAAACTTGGAGAGAAAGCACTCCCCTTCTACAAGCTACTGAAAAAGTCAGGCAAATTCGAGTGGACACACGAAGCACAAGAAGCCTACCACGCTCTCAAGCGAACCTTGTCGACTCCACCTGTCTTGGTGGCACCTCAGGAAAAGGAGCCAATGCAATTATACATCTCAGCAACAAGACAGGTGGTTAGTACCGTTTTAGTAGTCGAACGACCTCAGGAAGGGTCAATCTACAGGATGCAGTGACCGGTATATTACCTCAGCGAGGTACTCTCAATATCCAAGCAGTTGTACCCACATTCTAAAAAACTAGCATACGGGGTATACATGACAGCAAAAAAGTTGAGGCATTACTTCCAGGAACACCTGATTACAGTAGTATCGAGTGCACCACTATCAGATATACTCAACAACTACAATGCAACAGGACGAGTAGCAAATTGCGCAATCGAGCTTGGACCAAGGGACATAACATACGAGATCCGGAAAGCTATAAAATCATAGGTACTCTCAGATTTCGTATCAGAATGGCTCGGGTTGGAACAGCCAAAATTACCGGATATGTCAAATAGCTGGACAATGTACTTTGATGGATCGAAGAGAGCATCTGATGCAGGGGCAGGAGTCATACTTACCCCCCCCCCCGAGGCGATAGGCTACTATACGTACTTCGAATGAATTTCACGAATGATTCCAACAATGAAGCCGAGTACGAAGCACTCATCCACGAGATAAAGATCGCTAAAATTTACGATGCAACTCGACTCGTTATCTATGGCGACTCGAACCTCGTAGTATAGCAAACTATGAAGGAGCGTGACGCACCAGCAGAAAATATGGCAGCATATGGAGACATATACAACAAGCTTGAAGGATAGTTTGATGGTTGCGAGTTACAACACATTGGAAGAGGGAGAAATACTAAAGCAGATGCTCTATCTAACATCGGGTCCATGTGTGCACCGATACCACCTGACGTCTTCTACGAAAAAACTAATCAGTCCTCGATTAAACAAAAGTACTCTCTACAGAAATAGCTGAACACTCGAGCGAAAATAGAGAGGAACAGTTGGAAGAAGAAGCAGAACCTACACCCATGGACATAGTCGAACAGGTAAATCATGTAGAAACCACCTAGATGCAGCCGCTATTCGACTACATGACTCGAAAAGAGCTCCCAAAGGATCCAGCTGAAGCACGCCGGGTGATGCGTAGAGCAAAGCTTTCGCAATTCACGATGGGCGACTGCACAAACATAGCATATCAGACATATTACAGAGGTACATCACCCCATAGAAAGGAAGGGAAATACTCCTAGACATACACCAAGGAACCTGTGGCATGTGGGGAGCAGAAATATCGTCCGCAAAGCTTTTAGAGCCGGGTTCTACTGGCCGACTACAGAGTATGATGCTAACGAAATTGTTCGGCGATGCGAAGCATGTCAAATGTTCGCAACATAGCCAAATGTACCAGCTACAGAGTTACACATGATACCACTCTTATGGCCTTTCGCAAGGTGGGGACTCGACATGGTTGGACCGGTCATTCGATCATGTAACGGCGGTTACACTCGGCTCCTCGTTGCAGTTGACAAATTCACCAAGTGGATCGAAGCCATGCCAATCACATCGCCAGATGCAAAATCAGCGGTCAAATTCATTAGGTCCATTGTACACAGGTTCGGAGTACCTCACAACATCATCACGGACAATGGAACAATTTTCACAACAGAAGAATTCCAAGAATATTGCAACGAGTTGGGGATTAAAGTCACGTATGCTTCAGTCGCGCATCCACAAACTAATGGATAGGTGGAACGGTCAAATGGACTAGTCACAGCAGGGCTGAAAAAATGACTAATCACACCATTGAAACGAGCAGTAGGTGCATGGGTAGAAGAGTTTCCTTCCGTCCTCTGGAGTCTACGGACAACACCGAGTAGACCAACATAGTACACCCCGTTCTTTATGGTATATAGAGCAGACGCAGTACTACCAGCAGAAGTACGACACAACACGCATCGAGTCGCATCTTACATAGAGGAGAACTTGAACGCAACACTCGTGGATGCACTCGACCTAGCAGACTAGGCATGGGATAAAGCACTCGCGCACACAACCGTATATCAGCAAGGCTTGCGCAATTATCATGCCCATCGAGTGTGCAACAAAACTCTCAACGTAGGTGATCTGGTGCTACGACTGAATCAAGGAATCCACGATAAAGCTTACATCTCCATGGGAAGGACAATACATCATAGGGGAAGTACTCAGGAATGGAGCATAAAAGCTCAAGGACAAGAAGACAGAGAACTTCTACAAGAACCTGTGGAACGTCTTGCAACTACGTCTTTTTAATGCATAAAATTTTATTATCCAGTACAATTTAGAATAAGGCTATCTTAGCCATTTATGTATCTCCATCGAACAAATCAATATTACCCCTTTGCACCGAGGAATTTCGTCTGTCTTTTTTACAGTTATAATTGCGAAGTTAGTCGCACCATCACCCGAGTTCAAAGCTACGAGGTACAGCTACACTCGGGGGTTGCGCAGCAAAACGTTTAAGACAGAAATCTTGGGGTGACTCCCAGTCGTGGTCGCACTAGAAATACTCGGGGGTTGCACAGCAAAACGTTAAAGACAGAAATCTTGGGGTGACTCCTAGCTGTAGTCGCACTCGAAATAGTCGGGGGGGTGCGCAGCAAAATGTTTAAGACAGAAATCTTGGGGTGACTCCTAGCCGTAGTCGCGCTCGAAATACTCAGGGGTTGCGCCACAAGACGTTTAAGATAAAAATCTTGGGATGACTCCCCGCCGTAGTCGCACTCGAAATACTCGGGGGCTGCGCAACAAAATGTTTAAGACAGAAATCTTGGGGTGACTCCCAGCCGTAGTCGCACTCAAAGTACTCAGAGGCTGCACATCAAAATAGTAGATACTTGAGTCTGCACTCGCCTGCAAGCAGCCAAACCCAGACTCGGGGGCTACTCCCATCGGGAGCGCTTATCGCGCACCCGACAGCCCATACAGAAAACTTGGACTAAGATATAATTGCAGTTGAATCTGAAATACTCAAGAGTTGTGCACCAGAGAACCCGTACAGAAATGTCGGAGTAATAATCATAAGCGCAATACAACTAAATGCGAACACACATACTCAATCAGAAAATTTGGGCCTTTGATTGGAATAATCAATTCCGGAGTAATTTACAGGAGCGGTACAAATAACCACATCTACAAATGCGGAGTAAAACCACCCTGCAGCTGAATGTCGGTCTCCTCCTCAGCTAGACGAATCAGTAAAGCTGTGGCATGAGTTGTTGTTTGATACGTCTCAAATGTATCCATAATTTCGGATGTTCCATGTTGTTTTCATGCCATATGCTACATGTTTCCTATTCACTTTATGTCATTTTTATCGATTTTCTAGGACTAACCTATTGACAATATGCCACAGAGACAGGTCCTGTTTTCTACTGTTTTGGTTTCAGAAAAGTTGTTCTGAAAATATTCTCAGAATTGGACTAAAAAAATCCCAGAGTCTTAGAAATATTTCACATACACGGAGTCCGGAGGGGACCTGTAGGGGAGCCCTAGACGGCACACACCATAGGGCGGCACGCCCCCTGGCCGTGCCAGCTGGTAGTGTGGCTCCCCCTGGCCACCCACCGACGTTGCCCTCTTGCCTATTTAAGCTCCTCCACGGGTTAACCCTATATACCCGAGCCTTTTTTCACCAGAAGTTCCATAGCCACTGTTATCGTCAACCCTAGTTCGGGAGGGTTCCGAAGATCTCCTCAGCACCCTGCTAGGAGTGGGAATCATCACCGGAGGGCTCTACACCACCATGCCCGCCTCTGGAGTGATGAGTGAGTAGTTCATCCTTGGACTACGGGTCCATAGAAGTAGCTAGATGGTTGTCTTCTCCTCTTTATGCCTCATGTTTAGATCTTGTGAGCCGCCTAACATAATCAAGATCATCTTATTGTAATGCTACATGTTGTGTTTGTTGGGATTCGATGAATATTGAATTCTATGTCCAATGATTATCAATCTATCATGTTTATGTTATTTATGATCTTGCATGCTCACTGTTACTAGTAGATGTTCTGGCCAAGTTGATGCGTGTAACTCCAAGAGGGGGTATTTATGCTAGATAGTGGGTTCATGCCTCCCTCTCACTCAAGCTCGAGTGACAGAAACATAACAAGTGGGGGATGTGTTGTTTCCACTAGGGAGAAAACAACGATGTTTACATTGTTTAAATTACACACTTTGTTTATCTGTTGCTTGCAACTTAATACCCGAGGTTTGAGTGGATTACGTTCCGAGGGTGGATTATTAGTCATAGATGCAGTTGGATAACGGTCTATGAATCTTGTTGTAATTCCCGCATGAATCACATAGTAATCATCATGTCTTGCATATGCACTACGGTGCAGCCTTTACATCTGTCAATTGCCTAGTTGTAATTTTTTGACCCAGCATGTTATCTATCTGTTTTGGAGAGACACCACTAGTGAACTTTGGACCCCTGGTCCATTTCTTTACACTGATAATACAACCACTGCAACCACTATTTTCCTACTGCAATTACTGTTTTCCTCTCATTCATTGCCATCATTGTTCTCTTTCATTTACTGAAAACAAGTATTGTTTCCACACTATACGCCTAATCCTTTGTTTTCAGCAAAACCGATGAGATTGACAACCTCACTTCTTAGTTGGGGCAAAGTAATTTGCTTGTGTTGTGTTGATTCTAGGTTGCTACTGAACGCTAGTCCGCCCTTCCAACATCAGCTGACAGCAACCTTCGGAAGTGATTTCTTTCTCCTACTGGTCGATTCAACCTTGATTTCTTTCTGAGGGAAAACTTGTTGTTGTGCTCTTCATACCTTCCTTTTGGGGTTTCTCAACGAGTGCACTCTGCACCATCAAGTAATTTCTGGTGCCGTTGCCGGGGAGGAAGAGGATTTCTGCAAGGGGAGTCTCTCACTTCCAATCTCTTTACTTCGTTTTAGTTTTGCTTAGGTTATTTTGTTTTGTCTTGTTTGCTTCTCTATATCAAAAATACGAAAAAAGTTAGATCTTGTTTTAGTTGTTATTTTTATCCTGTTAAAATGAGTACTCCAACAATAATGATTTTATTAGCACACCTATTGCTCCAGCTGCTCCTACTGCTGATTTTCATGAGAGTAAGACTGCCCTGTTAAATCTTATTATGAGAGAGCAATTTCTGGTGTTAGTACTGATGATGCTGCTGCCCATCTTAATAATTTTGTTGAACTCTGTGAGATGAAAAAAATAGAAAGATGTAGATGGATATATTATTAAACTGAAATTGTTTCCTTTCTCTTTAAAAGGGGAAGCTAAAGAATGGTTGCTATCTTTGCCTAAAAATAGTATTGATTCATGGACTAAATGTAAATATGCTTTCATTGGAAAATATTATCCTCCTGCTTAGATTATATCTCTAAGAAGTAGCATTATAAATTTTAAGCAACTTGATAATGAGCATGTTGCTAAAGCTTCGTAAAGAATGAAATATTTAGTAAAGAATTGTCCCACTCATGGACTGACTACTTGGATGATCATCAAACCTTTTATGCAGGTCTGTATTTTTCTTCAAGAAACCTTATGGATTCAGCTGCTGGAGGAACCTTTATTTCCATGACTTTGGGTGCTGCAACAAAGCTTCTTGATGATAAGATGATAAATTATTCCGAATAGCACACTAAGAGAGCTCCATGATACGTCATAAACGTATCCTTAATTTCTGATGTTCCATGTTGTTTTCATGCCATATGCTACATCTTTTCCTTACACTTTATGTCATTTTTATAGATTTCCCGGGACTAACCTATTGACAAGATGCCATAGAGCCAGTTCTTGTTTTCTGCTATTTTTAGTTTCAGAAAAGTTGTTCTGGAAATATTCTCGGAATTGGAAAATTCGAAGCCCGGAAGACTTAGAATTCCCGAAGGTTCCACGGACCCCCGAAGAGACCCGGAGGGGGGCCCCACCATAGGGAGGCGCGCCCCCTGGCCGCGCCTAGGGGTGGTGTGGGACCCCTCGGACACCCACTGCCATCGTTCTTTCGCCCATATAATCCCCCCATGGCGTGAACCCTAAAAAGATACCACTTATCCACGAAAAACACCCGAGGCCACCGCCATCATCAACCCGAGATAGGGAGGGTTCCGGAGTTCTCCCCGGCACCCTGCCGGGAGGAAAAATCATCACCGAGTGGTCTACACCACCATGCCTGCCTCCGGAGTGATGCGTGAGTAGTTCATCCTTGGACTACGGGTCCATATCACTAGCTAGATGGTTGTCCTCTCCTCTTTATGCCTCATGTTTGGATCTCGTGAGCTGCCTCACATGATCAAGATCATCTTATTGTAATGCTACATGTTGTGTTTGCTGGGATCCGATGATTATAGACTGTTATGTCTCTTGATTATCAATCTATCATGTTGTCTTCATGTGTATGTTATTTATGATCTTGCATGCTCTCCGTTGTTAGTAGATGTTCTGGTCAAGTAGATGCTAGTGACTCCAAGAGGGAGTATTTACGCTCGATAGTGGGTTCATGCCTCCTTTGGATCTGTGCGCGAGTGACACAAACGTGACGGATGGAGGATGTGATGTTTCCATTAGGGAGAAAACAACGATGTTTACCTTTGTTTACATTGTTTACATTAAACACTTCTCTTACGGCGATAATCTGTTGCTTGCAACTTAATACCAATGTTTGTTCGGATGATATTCGGAGGGTGGATTATTAGTCATAGATGAAGTTGGATGACGATCTATGTATCTTGTTGCAATGCCCGCATGAATCTCATAGTAATCATCATGTCATGCATGTTTCATTATCTATCAATTGCCCAGCTGTAATTTGTTCACCACGCATGTTAGCTATCTTTTATGGAGAGACACCACTAGTGAACTATGGACCCCGGTCCATTTTCTCATACTGATAATACACACACTGCGTCCATTATTTTCACCATGCTTCCTCTGTTTTCACACTACTACTGCTATTTTCATATTCTTCTCATACTATTTTCCACACCATATGTTTAACCTCTTTGTGTTCAGCAAAACCGGTGAGATTGACAATATCACTACTTCATTGGGGGCAAAGTGAATTGATTGTGTTGTGTAGGTTCCACATTGCTGCTGAACCGGTAGTGCGCCCTACCACCTCAGCTGCATCAACCTTCGGAAGTTACTTCTTTCTCCTACTGGTCGATTCAACCTTGGTTATTTTTATTGAGGGAAACTTGCTGCTGTGCTCATCAAACCTTCCTCTTGGGGTCTCCTAACGAGTGCAAAACCTGCACCATCAAGCACTTTTTCTGGCGCTCTTGTGATGACCTTCTACCCAGATGTGTCCTTCTATGGGAGCCGCTCTTGTGAAGTCTAGTTGTCTTGTGACTTACTGCATTTTCTGTTTACCATTTGTTGACATAAGCATACACCTCTCTTAAAAATGATTTCAATACCTCTATTTAACAAAATAAAAAAGCTCTAGCACACAAGTGACCCATGCTTACCTCTGCGAAGGGCCTTTCTTTTACTATTATGTTGAGTCTCCATCTTCTAAGTTTATGCACAACTAAGAGAGCATGGTTTCCATTCTGAGTTTAATGTGCATTTGTCCTAGGAACATTATTAATTGATTCATGATGTGCTATTGTTTGTTCTCAAATTATTTGTTCTAGTCTTCCTCTTAAACTTTTAAGGTGTCCTGGCATTTATGTTTTTCCACACTCTTAAGGACAAGCGAAATATCACTTTGCTATGTTATCTTTATGCTTGAAACAAACGTATAGCTTTCGAGTGCATTATTATTCATGATCTTTTTTGTGTGTTACTTTTCATGATGCAAGGTGATTACTATGTTTTATTGTTAGAATTGCATCTATCATGCTTGTGTTGAAGTTCTATGATCTCAGCTATGCTTATGCTTTTAGAATTTAGATGATCAAGTTTATGTTGGTAGCATGTCACCTCAGAAATTTTGTGTTTTATCGTTTATCTACTCGACGTCGAGTAGGAACTAAGATTGGGGATGTTGATACGTCATAAACGTATCCTTAATTTCTCATGTTCCATGTTGTTTTCATGCCATATGCTACATGTTTTCTACACTTTATGTCATTTTTATCGATTCCCGCGACTAACCTAGTGACAAGATGCCACAGAGCCAGTTCCTATTTTCTGCTCTTTTTAGTTTCAGAAAAGTTGTTCTGGAAATATTATCAGAATTGGAAAATTCGAAACCCGGAATTCTTAGAATTCCCGAAGGTTCCACGGAGTCCCGAAGAGGCCCGGAGGGGGGCCACAGGGGGCCACAGAATAGGGCGGCGTGCCCCTGGCCGTGTCTGGGGGTGGTGTGGGCCACTCGGGCGATCACTGCCGTCGCCCTTTCGCCCATATAATCCCCCCCGACGCGTGAACCCTAAAAATATACACTTTTACACGAAAAACACCCGAGGCTGCCGTCATCTTCAACCCAAGATTGGGAGGGTTCTGGAGTTCTCCCCGGCACCCTGTCGGGAGGGAAAATCATCACCGGAGGGGTCTACACCACCATGCCCGCCTCCGGAGTGATGCATCTGTAGTTCATCCTTGGACTACGGGTCCATAGCAGTAGCTAGATGGTTGTCCTCTCCTCTTTATGCCTCATGTTTGGATCTCGTGAGCTGCCTCACATGATCGAGATCATCTTATTTTAATGCGACATGTTGTATTTGATGGGATCCGATGATTATTGAATGCTATGTCTCTTGATTATCAATCTAATATGTTGTCTTCATGTGTATGTTATTTATGATCTTGCATGCTCTCCGTTTTTAGTAGATGCTCTGGCCAAGTAGATGCTAGTGACTCCAAGAGGGGGTATTTATGCTCGATAGTGGATTCATACCTCCTTTGCATCTGTGCTCAAGTGATAGAAACATGACGGATGGAGGATGTGCTGTTGCAATTAGGGAGAAAACAACGTTGTTTACCTTTGTTTACATTACACACTTTTCTTACTGCGATAATCTGTTGCTTGCAACTTAATACCCAACGTTTGTTCAGATGATATTCGGAGGGTGTATTATTAGTCATAGATGAAGTTGGATGACGATCTATGTATCTTGTTGTAATGCCCGCCTGAATATCATAGTAATCATCATGTCATGCATGTTTCATTATCTATCAATTGCCCAGCTGTAATTTGTTCACCACGCATGTTAGCTATCTTTTATGGAGAGACACCACTAGTGAACTGTGGACCCCGGTCCATTTTCTCATACTGATAATACACACACTTCTTCCACTTTTTTCACACTACTACTGCTATTTTCATATTGTTCTCATACCATTTTCCACACCATACGTTTAACCTCTTTGTGTTCAGAAAAAACGGTGAGATTGACAACCTCACTGCTTCGTTGGGGAAGAGTGAATTGATTGTGTTGTGTAGGTTCCACGTTGCTGTTGAACCGGTAGTGTGCCCTGCCACCTCAGCTGCATCAACCTTCAGAAGTTAATTCTTTCTCCTACTGGTCGACTCAACCTTCATTTCTTTTCTGAGGGAAACTTCCTGATGTGCTTATGAAACCTTCCTCTTGAGGTCTCCCAACGAGTGCAAGACCTGCACCATCACTCCACCAGGTAAGAAGGTAAATTCTGTTGAAGAAACCTCTTCCTTGAGTGATAGGCTTGATGCTATTATGTCTATGCTTGTGAAGGGTAAAGCTTATGTTGACCCAAACAATGTTTCTTTAGCCTCTTTGGTTGCTCAAGAAGAGCATGTTGATGTGAACTTCATTAAAAATAATAATTTGAACAACAATGCTTATAGGAATAATTTTGGTAGCAACAACTTTAGGCCATATCCTCCTAATAATAGTAATGGTTATTTCGATTATTATGGTAATTCCTACAAAAACAATATAAGTGTATCCTCTGATCTTGAAAACATGCATAAGAATTTTATTAGTACACAAACTGCTTTTAATAAATATGTTGAGGAAAAGTTTGGCAAAATTGATGTTTTTGCTTATAAAGTTGATAGCCTTGGTCTTGATGTTGATCTTCTGAAAATAAAGTTTATGCCTCATGATTTTAAAGAAAGCACAACTTGGAATGTCATTCAAGTTAAAATTGATAACAATGTTAGGATGTTAGCTGAATTGCATGCTAGATGGGAAAGAGAAGAAAGAATAATATAGCTAATGTTTGCACTATTACCACCACTTGTAAAACTGAAAGATTTTCATGCTAGTAAACCACGTACTATTACCACCACTAATAAAGTTGACAATTTCTCCACTTCTTCTGTTAAACATTTAAAATTGCCTGAAACCACTGAAACTGTTCCTGATAAAAGTGCTAATTTTTTTCTAAATATGGGAAACGATGGTCCCATTACCTTTGACAAAAATGATTTTGATTTTGATGATTGCAATATATCTGAAGTAATTATGTTCCTAAAAAAACTTTCTAGTAGTCCTAATGCTAGGGCTATGAATATGGCTTTCACAAAACATATTACAAATGCTCTCATGCAAATTAGAGAAGAAGAATTAAAACGTGAAGCCTATATCCATAGGAAGTTAGATGATGGTTGGGAACACATTATTAAAATGAAGGTGAATGATTTTGATTGCAATGATTTGTGTGATCTTGGTGCTAGTATCTCTGTTATGCCTAAGAAACTTTATGATATGCTTGATCTACCACCTTTGGAACAATGTTATTTGGGTGTTCGTCTTGCTGATAATGCTAGAAAGAAACCTTTGGGGAGAGTTGATGATGTTCTTATTATGGTTAACAATAACCATGTCCCCGTTGATTTCATTGTTATGAATATTGAATGCAATGCTTCTTGTCCTATTGTTTGGGAAGACCTTTTCTTAGAACTGTTGGTGTTTTTATTGATATGTAAGAGGGCAATATTAAATATCAATTCCCACTCAAGGTATGGAAAACTTTACTAGGAAGAGAATGAAGTTGCCTTTTAATTCTATTATTAGAACAAGTTACAATTTTGAAGCTTCTTCACTTGAAAATACTTGATTCTAGTTTTCTGGGCCTAGCTAAAAGGCGTTAAAGAAAAACACTTCTTGGGAGATAACCCACGGTTTTATTTTTGCATTGTTTTTCTATGTTTTCTTTGAGTCAAGGTGTTGTTTACTTATGTAGAAACTCCTGTGTATCTTTATTTTCTTGCATTTGCTCTCCCAAGTAAAGTCTCTACTGAAAGTTGATGTTAGATTTGGATTTCTGCGCAGAAAACAGATTTCTGCTATCCACTGTTAAAATCGTATAAAATCACAAAAAAAATCGAAAATGACCTGCAAATGTTTGTGCTTAATCCTCAACTATTTTCGCGACTTTTTATAGCTCTACATTTTTAGATTTGAGCAACGTAAGTGCCCCGAAAAAATTCGTGTTTACAGACTGTTCTTGTTTTGATAGATTCTGCATTTTTACTTGCATTCTATCTTTTACTATGTCGAGTGGATTTCTTTGCTCCACAGCACATCAGTGGTTGTAGATAATGTTTAAAAAGTATTAATAATGCTTGTGTCCAAGGATAAGATGTGAATTTTTGATTGTGCACTAACCCTCTAATGAGAATTACTTTGAGTTTGGTGTGAAGGAAGTTTTCAAGGGTCAAGAGAAGAGGGTGATATAATGTGATCAAGAAGAGTGAAGGGCTAAAGCTTGGGGATGACCCCGTGGTTCATCCCAGAAAATTCCAAGAAGACTCAAGCGTCTAAGCTTTGGGATGCCCAAGGCATCCCCTTCTTCATCAGCAACTTATCAGGTCACTTCTAGTGAAACTATATTTTTATTCGGTCACATCATATGCACTTTACTTGGAGTGTATGTTTTATTTTGTTTTGTTTATTTTGTTTTCCTTGCTGCAATAAACATAGTTGGAACCCAGCATTCTTGTGTGGGAGAGAGACACGCTATGCTTTTTCATATGAATACTCATTTTCTTCCATGCTCGTATTCTTAATTTTTCTTTTAGCTGCTGCAAATCCTTTTAGCTCATGTTTTTCATGCATGTCTTATTCAAAGCAGTTAGTTCTAGTAGAGTAGTATTCGTACTCTCTTGTTTCATTGCTATATCTCTTGGAGAGTTTTTGTTTATATAAAATGATTGGTGTTGGAAAGCAGTAGTACAGTTTTCGTGCGTATAACGGTGCAAAAAGAAGCCCGTATAGAATGTGGCTAGAATTTTTCATGTCATGTTGGATGTTATTTTAATTCCATACTTAGTAGTTATTATTGTAGAATGACTTCTCTCAAATCTCTGAGAGTGCTTAATGTTCCATTGAAAGAATCATGAGTTGTTTTTATCACATTGAAGCATAAATTTGTGGTGTTCTCCTTTGAATGCTTTATTTGGTTGACTTGGCGCATGCTTACACCATGTTTATGACTACAAACCAGTCACTTATAGCCTCTATGATCATTTAGTTTTTGACTTGGAATACCATTTATGCTTTGATTAATAATGTTTTTGTCGCTATGCATGATTATGGCCATTATTGCTCTCTTGATTTGTCGCTCCCAGTCTTTGCTAGCCTCCACCTGTACTGAGTATGAGCTCTACTCGTGCATCCAACTCCCAAAAACCAAAGTTTTCCAAATGTGTCTGATACGTCATAAACGTATCCCTAATTTATGATGCTCCATGATCATATTATGCCAATTGCTACATGTTTTATCCCTTATTTCTGTCATTTTTATCGATTTTCTAGACTAACCTATTGACAAGATGCCACAGAGCCAGTTCGCTGTTTTCTGCTGTTTTTAGTTTCAGAAAAGTTGTTCTGAAAATATTTTCGGAATTGGAAGGTTCGAAGCCCGGAAGTCCTATTTTCCCCGGAAGCATCCAGAAGACCGAAGAGGAGCCGAAGAGGGGCAGCAGGGGGGCCACACCATAGGGTGGCGCGGCCCCCTGGCCACGCCAGCTATGGGTGTGGGGCCCCCCGGCCTCCACCGCCTTTGCCCTTTCGCCTATTTAAGCCCCCTAGATGGAAAAACCTAAGCACCGGATCAAAATCCCCGAAAAAGTTCCACATCCGCCGTCACCATCAACCCCAGACCAGGGGGGTTCTGAAGCTATTTCCGGCACCCTGCCGGAGAGCAGATCATCACCGGAGGCTTCTACATCACCATGCCTGCCTCCGGAGTGATGCGTGGGTAGTTCATCCTTGGACTACGTGTTCGTAGCTGTAGCTAGATGGTTGTCCTCTCCTCATATGCCTCCATGTTCAGATCTCGTGACCTGCCTATCATGATCGAGATTGATCTTATGTAATTCTCTATGTTGTGTTTGCTGGGATCCGATGAATATTGACCTTATGTCAAGTTGATTATAGTCTTTATTTTCATATGCTATTTGTGATCTTTCATGCTCTCCATTGCTAGTGGTTATTCTGGCCAAGTAGTTGCTAGTGACTCCAGGAGGGAGTATTTATGCTCGATAGTGGGTTCATGCCTCCTTGTTGCCTTGCTCGAGTGACAGAAATGTGAAGGGGGAGGATGTGCTGTTGCCATTAGGGAGAAAACAACGGTGAGAGTGCCCGCGTGCATAATCATTGCTTACATTACACACTTTGTTTAATGCAATTGTCTGTTGCTTGCAACTTAATAGCTGAGGGGGTTCAGATGATAACCTGAGGGTGGATTATTAATCATAGATGCAGATGCATGTCGGTCTATGTATCTTGTTGTAATGCCCGCACTAAATAGCATAGTAATCTTGATGTCATATTGTGCACCACGGTGCAACCTCTATTTGTCAATTGCCCAGCTGTAATTTCTTCACCCAGCATGCTATCTTTTTTGGAGAGACACCACTAGTGAAACTATGAACCCCGGTCCATTTTTCCACACTGTTAAACAAACCACAACAATTTCCTGCTTTCTTTACTTACTGCAAGCATACACTGTTTTTCCACACTATACGTCTAATCTTTGTTTTCAGCAAGACCGGTGAGATTCACAACCTCACTATATCGTTGGGGCAAAGTATTTTGGTTGTGTTATATGCAGGTTCCACATTGTTGCTGACACCGGTGAAGCGCCAGCACCACCGACAGTGGCATCAACCTTCCGAAGGTCCTCCTTCTCCAACTGGATTGATAACCTTGGTTCTTAACTAAGGGGAAAAGTCGTACCGCTGTGCTCATCACACCCTCCTCTTGGGGTATCCCAACGAGTGCAATATCTGCACCATCATTGTCCACCATACCTTCCTACACGTGGTATTTAACCTCCACTCCAAGTAAATTTCTCATGTGCTGCCTTTAAAACTTTCAAAATTATTCCTGTTGTGTGCCCCTGTTTTAGCTCATGAGGACGTAAATAGAGAATCTTTATCTCACTGGTTGATTGGAATTTATACACCTGGACTAGTGACACATCCGCTTATCCAAATTTATATAAGAGCTAGCAGCAGGGTGCCCAACCCCAAAATTGGTTACTATAAAATTCTCTTCACTATTTTTGCCCGTCGTCTCTCTTGATTTGTCGCTCCCAGTCTTTGCTAGCCTCCACCTGTACTGAGTATGAGATCTACTCGTGCATCCAACTCCCAAAAACCAAAGTTTTCCAAATGTGTCCACCATACCTACCTACATGTGGTATTTAACCGCCACTCCAAGTAAATTTATCATGTGCTACCTTTAAAACTTTCAAAATTATTCATGTTTGTGACCCTGTCTTTAGCTCATGAGGACATAAATAGAGAATCCTTTATCTCACTGGTTGATTGGACTTTACACACCTAGACTAGTGACACATCCGCTTATCCAAATTGATAGAAGAGCTAGCAGCGAGGTGCCTAGTCCCAAAATTGGTTACTATAAAATTCTCTTCACTATTTTTTCCCCTGATTTATCAGTCAAATCATAACTGTGTAAACAAAATAGAAGTGGGATGACCTTCTGACCCCAGTTGCATCCTTCAATGGGATCCTCTCTTGTGATGTACTGTATTTTCTGTTTACCATTCGTTGACATAAGCATACACCTCTCTAAATTTTTTTTTCAATACCTCTGTTTAATAAAATAAAATCTCTAGCACATGAGTTAATCCCTACTTCCCTTTGCGAAGGGCCTTTCTTTTACTTTTATGTTGAGTTTCCATCTTCTAACTTTATGCACAGTTGAGAGAGCATGGTTGCCAGTCAGAGTTTAATGTGCATTTGTCCCAGAAACATTATTAATTGATTCATGATGTGTTATTGTTTGTTCTCTAATTATTTGTTCTAGTCTTCCACTTGAACTTTGAAGGTGTCCTGGCATTTATTTTTTTCCCCACTCTTAAGGACAAGCGAAATATCGCTTTGCTATGTTTTCTTTATGCTCGAAACAAACGTTAACTATCAAATGTATTATTATTCATGATCTTTTATTTGTGTTACTTTTCGTGATGCAAAGTGATTGCTAAGTTTCATTGTTAGAATTATATCTATCATGCCCGTGTTGAAAGTACTATGATCTTAGCTTACATATGCTTTTACAATTTAGATGATCAAGTTTATGTTGGTAGCGTGTCACCTCAGAAATTATTTGCTTTTATCGTTTTACCTACTCGAGAACGAGTAGAAACTAAGCTTGGGGATGCTTGATATGTCTCAAAAGTATCTATAATTTCTGTTGTTCCATGTTATTTTCATGCCATATGCTACATGTTTCATATAAACTTTATGTCATTTTTATGGATTTTCTAGAACTAAACTATTGACAAGATGCCACGGAGCAAGTTCCTGTTTTGTGCTTTTTTTTATTTCAGAAAAGTTGTTCTGGAAATATTCTCGCAATTGGACGAAACAAAATCCTAGAGTCTTAGAAATCAGTCACGTACACGGAGTCCGGAGGGGACCCGGAGGGGGGCCCTAGAGGGCCCACACCATAGGGCGGCGCGCCCCCTGGCCGTGCCAGCTGGTGGTGTGGCCCCTCTGGCCACCCACCGACGTTGCCCTCTGTCCTATTTAAGCTCCTCCACGGGTTAACCCTAAATACACTAGCCTTTTTCCACCAAAAGTTCCATAGCCGCCGTCATCTTAAACCCTAGTTCGGGAGGGGGGGTTCTGAAGCTCTCCCCGGCACCCTGTCGAGAGGGGAAATCTTCACCAGAGGGCTCTACACCACCATGCCTTCCCTCGGAGTGATGCGTGAGTAGTTCATCCTTGGACTACGGGTCCATAGCAGTAGCTAGATGGTTGTCTTCTCCTGTTTATGCCTCATGTTTAGATCTTGTGAGCTGCCTAACATGATCAAGATCATCTTATTGTAATGCTACATGTTGTGTTTCCTGGGATCCGATGAATATTGAATGCTATGTCCAATGATTATTAATCTATCATGTTTATGTTATTTATGATCTTGCATGCTCACTGTTACTAGTACATGCTCTGGCCAAGTTTATGCTTGTAACTCCAAGAGGGGGTATTTATGCTAGATAGTGGGTTGATGCCTCCCTTTCACTCACGCTCGAGTGACAGAAACGTAACGGGTGGGGGATGTGCTGTTGCCACTAGGGAGAAAGCAATGATGTTTTCATTACACATTTTTCTTAATGCAATTATCTATTGCTTGCAACTTAATACCCGAGGTTTGATTGGATGATGCTCCGAGGGTGGATTATTAGTCATATATGTAGTTGGATATCAGTCTATGAATCTTGTTGTAATGCCCGCATGAATCACATAGTAATCAGGATGTCATGCATATGCACTACAGTGCAGCCTTTGTATCTGTCAATTGCCCAACTGTAATTTGTTTACCCAGCATGTTATCTATCTATGTTGGAGAGACACCACTTGTGAAATGTGGACCCCGGTCCATTTCTTTACACTGATAATACAACCACTGCAACCACTGTTTTCCTACTGCAGTTACTGTTTTCCTCTTGTTCATTGCCATCAATTTTCTCTTTCATTTACTGCAAACAAGTATTGTTTTCCACACTATATGCCTAATCCTTTGTTTTCAGCAAAACCAGCGAGATTGACAACCTCACTGCTTCGCTGGGGCAAAGCAATTTGATTGTGTCGTGTAGATTCCACGTTGCTGCTGAACTGGTAGTGCGCCCTTCCAACATCAGCTTACATCAACCTTCGGAAGTGATTTTCTTCTCCTACTGTAGATTCAACCTTGGTTTCTTTCTGAGGGTAAACTTGCTGATGTGCTCTTCATACCTTCCTCTTCGGGTTTCCCAACGAGTGCACTCCTACACCATCACTGCCTGATATCACGCAGTCATGTTTACACGCTGGCGACCACGAGGTGCATGAGGACCCCTACAAATCTTCAGCAGATTCATGTGCAGGTAGTGGGTCTTGGCAACAGGCAAGGCAACTTTTGCTCCACCGACTAACTGGCGACTAACCAATGGCTTGGCATGATCAAAACTACTAATTTTTTTCATCAGATTGAACAATCCTTTGGGTAGCCTGTTGAGTGGAAAGAGAGCCCCATAAATATTGCAGAATGCTATGTGACAGGACCAAATCACTCCACCAACTTGTTGAGCCCGAGTTCTCAAGGTCAAAAGCACTCGAGCTTTTTCCGGATCAGCCCAGAAAGATGATGAACTATATGCAGAAAGCTTTGACCGGTCCTCTTTGATATCTCGAATCTCCTCAACAGTATTTTCTTGGACACCTGTAGACAAAGTCATTATCACCAGCTCAGTAAACAGCTAACTCGGGACAAAGCAGAAAACGGATACTCGAAGGCTTACATGCAAAATCAGTTGTTATCAATGCTAATTCAGCCAAGAGCAAATTTTCACGATCGACAACACTTTGTTCTTTTTCCTTTGCAACATCGAGCTAAGTCCTCAAAGTTTATACTTCCTCCTCCTTGCTTAAAATCTTGGCGCTCAGTATTTGCACTAAATTAGAGGAGGAAGAAGTTGAAGGAACAGAAGTCGAAGGACGTGCACAACCAGAAGACTCAGGCGCCTAGAAAGCAGGAAAGATACACCAGTTAGTATTTAATTCGAGCATTCGGCAGAAATATTCTGCCTCATACTTGGGGGCTACTCCCATCGGGAGAAGGCATGAGTACAAAGGATAAAATTCAATACTAGAAACAAACCAAGGAAATCCTTCAGATATATTTCAAGGAAGAAAAAACTGTGCATGTCGAGACATCGTAGTAAGGATCAAAGACGGGGGTGCCATGAGCCTATGGGTAGAGACGTGGGCGACGTGGTAGTACGACAAACGAGAACACCAGGTTTTACCCAGGTTCGGTACGATGCAACTAGGTGGCGTTCCTACTCCTGCAATCTCACTAAATCAGGACTAAGGCAGTAAGTATACAAAGTACAATGTCAGTATGGTTTCACTAACTCAGCGAGGATCAACTTCTCGGCGAGTTTGCTTCTAGCTAATTGTTTTTTCTGTTTCTTCTCTCCCGTCCGGCTTTATATAGATAGCCAGGTTAGGGCTTACAGAAAGAAAACCTAGAATACTACGGAAAGTATCTAACTTGGAAAGTAAGAAATCCTTCTTCTTCTCCAAGCCGCACCACTTTGGGTCGTGGTCCGGGTTCTTCTAGAATCCGGCTTCCTACGCATCAGCTTACTGGTCCGCCCAATGGACTATGATCCATTACCAACAGGCCACCCTGGTAATCTGGCTCTTTAGGCCAATGCCGAACATACCCCTAATCGGTATATATCCGACAGTAGCCCCCCAAGAAGGATTAAGACTTTATTCTGCCACCTTTTGTCGATTAGCATCCTCTTCCAAAAAATGTCGGCATTTTGTCGTGATTCTTCTTTTTCCCAAAATCTCTTAACTCAAAACCTGGATTTTATCAAAGTCCGGCTTTTCTTCCACGAGTGTTCGTGGAGAAGGAACTTCGTGACGTCAGCGATGAAATCTTGCTGACATCACGGACGTTTGGGTTCAGTCAAAACCCTGAAACGTATCCTCTAACAGATTCTCGCAGGGAACGAGGAGATAACACTTACACCCCGTCCCCTCATTTCCCGGAAATTTCGGGAGTAACACGCGTCGATCGTCCAACGGTCGAAATAGCCGTTGGAGCTAATCTCCACGCATCCGGCTATAAATAGCCACCTCGAAGGCTCCGTTTTCTCTCCCGCTCCTTCTTCCTCCTCGCGCCCAGTGTACTAGCCTTAGCTTCCAGAGCACGAGCCCGAGAGAACACAAATCACTTAGCCCCCGAGCCCCTCCCCGGAACCATCATCGGAGGATCCCACTCGCGACTGCGCCTCCCAAACATGGTCCACGGAGAATCTCCCCGCGCCTCGGACATGGCGATCACCGCCGTGAACCTTGACGACATCATCAACGATCTTGATCCCCGCATCGACTCTCCCGGCTCGTGGGGATATGCCTCCCGCGGCCGGAAACGTGCCGCCTTCATTGTCCATCGTTCCTCCTCCGCCTCCTTTCACCGGGCCCGCGGAAGAAAATGTCGCTCTCGACGGCAAGGAGGTTGCCGCTTCCGGCCCCGTCGGAGGTGAAGAAGAAGGAGAAGAAAACGCTGGGAACTGGAGCCACTGTAACATGGTTCCGTCCCTACTTACAACTCTGGAGAATGAAGGGTTTGTCGTAAAAGAAAAATGGCGGTACAATGAAGATGACACCGAGCCGTCTCCAGCACCCGGCGAACGGGTTCTCCTTGCCTCCCACATAAATCGTGGTATAGGGTTTCTGGCATCCGCCTTTTTTATCCAAATCCTAGATCACTATAGGATTCATCCGCACAACCTTTCCCCAAACTCGATTCTTTATCTAGCTGGGTTCCAGGCCCTATTCAAGGGTTATCTAGGAATAGAACCTAGATTAGATTTCTGGCAGTATTGGTTCGGAGTGAAACGCAATCCCTCCGAAGGCGCCCTTCCGACTTGCGGGACCATCTCCTTCACCCTCCGTAGGTTTAGGGAGGATTGGTTTCTGAAAATCAAAACCTCGGAGTCCGTAAAATTTTGGACGGGATCCTTTTTCTATCACGCGGATGTCCTGTTTCCTCGAAAGGAAACGGGCATTCCACCTTTCGTCAATTCCGCGGCCGCTCCCCAAGACAATTGGGCAGTGGTCGCGGTCCAGACTCTGCCTCCAGATCTGATGAGGATCAAGAGGTGAATCGCCAAACTTGTTTCCGCCACTCCTCCTCTTACCGACACAGATACAGCTCTGTGCTGGCTCGGAAGACGGATTCAGCCATTGGCTTACCGCAGAACCCGGCTCATGTGTGAATACACGGGCCTGGATGACAAGATGAGAGCGACCGACAAATCTTTGTCGAAGAAGGACTTCAAGAAATGGTTCAATCAGCTGGTTTCTACTCGTGATCAGTACGAGGAGAGCTGGAAAATGGACCATGCAAAGAACCCAGCTCCAAAGGTATAGTTTTATCTCTTTGGGAATTTTCTTGAGTTTCTTTCTTTCTCGGATTTTTCCCTTACTCGGACTTTGTTTCTTTCCACAGCTTCTCGAACTTCCTAAGGCCGAGCTTGCCTCCGACACCGAGTTGGACGTGCTTTGCGCCAACTTCCAGGCGGAAGGACAGAAACGCAAGAAGCCTTCCACCACTCAGGAGGTGATCGATCTTGACGGCGTTGCCGTCGCAACTTCCAGGTAAAAATCCCACACTTTTTTTCATTTCTATGCTTTTTATCGCATGTTTCATATTTCTCGGAATTCCCATTTCTTGGTGTTTACTTTTCCTTTTCCTTTCTAGCCTTGCCCCTACCACTTTGAAGGTAAAGGGCCGGAAGAAGCACAAATCCGCTGTGCACCGGGGATTAAAGCCTTCTCCAGCTGCTGCGCTAGATACCCCGACCACAGATGGGGAAGAAAACTCGGCTGTGAGGGATGCAGAATATTCCTTGCAGTCCACCCATCCCATTGCGTCCGAGTCGGACGCGAGGGAAAGGGCGGTTCCAGAAGAGGGTGGCCCTTCTAACATCCGAAGGAGGAGCCCATCCCCAACTTTGACCCCGAGTTCAAGGTAAATGTAACACCTGGGGTGTTACCTGTTTGTTTGCTTTTTGCTTGCATCATCTGCATCCCCTAAGCATTGCATCATGTTTTCCAAACCACTCAAAATTTTCCCTGTTATCAAAACCCTAATGGTAATTTTCCAATTCAACTCATCTTTCCAAATATAATTTTTGTTTCCTGTTTTGAATAATTTAAATTGCCTAAACCCTTTAAATCTTGTTTAATTCAATTAAAAATTGTTTAATATTGCTTAATTCATAATTAAATAATCCTAACTCCAATTTCAAAATGTGAAACATGTAATCCAACTAAAATTTGATAACCTTTTCAAATATCAACTTTGTTATTTGTTTTGCACACTTTAACTTGCTGAAAACAACCACTACTTGCTCAACATCATTAAGTAACAATAACTTCCAAACTTATTAATGTTTTCTAAACTTGTTAACCATCCTTCCAATTGCATCCAATATTGTTACCTTCTTGTTCTTCCTCATGCATGCATCATTCTAACTCACTTACACATGATGCTTAGTGTTAGAACAATTAATTCAACTATAAGGCATGGGTTTGCCATATGCAATCTTGCATATGGAATCCATTTAAACTTGTGTATCATATCCACTAGTTTACTTTGGTGCATCTATTAAACTTGTCATGCATCCATATCTTGATCATGCTGGATCTTTTGCCGTAGTAGTAATTGTTGCATTCCGGTGTTTGTTCGAGGTTCGTTGCTTCTTCCCGGATAGGACGTTGAGATGATGTGAGCAACGACAAGTTCTGCTACCTTGCGGGATCTCAGGCAAGTATACTCACTTGCTGCCATATGGCTGCCTTTCATCACTTGTTACCGATTCTTTCCGTTGATTCTTTTCTGCTATCCTTAGTAGTAGTTGCTTCTGTTACGAACCTATCACATGAATCCTTTAACCCTGATATTGCCTCACCTCCACTCCTATAACCTTTGCTTGAGCCTGTGTCTTACTATCATGCTTAGGGTTGTTTTGCTCGAGTCTGTTACCCGTTACTTTCTGTTATTACTTCCTTATGTTCCGGGGGCTCGATGTTTAATCAATCAATCAATCATGCTAATGTTGCTATTAATAATAAATTTGATGATAAGGCACCGGCAGGAGGCCCTTTGTGGTTTTGAGGCCTGCTAGTGTCGACCCTAATAGGAAAAGGGTCTTGTCTACTGATCCATGATGAGCGCACTACCCGCATTTGGGGAGTATGGGCTCCCCCTCAGTTTGACCCGATTCGCATCTCGTCCAAATCGCCTCATTTAGTTCGGGTTTTCCATTTGCTGCATGCATGATCTTGCGAGCCCTTGGTACCCGGGTGGAACTTTCGTAGTCGGCATATAGGGGGACACGGTCTTAGAGTGCTATGAGGGTCCATTTTCTTCTGGGCTCGAGTAGCCGTGCGCCCAAGGTGCTTTGGGCTTGATGCGAAGAAGGGTTGGATTGTGTTGAGTGCCCCGCTTGGTGGAGTGGCCGCTCCATCTGGCGGGATATTCATGAGTGTACGGCTAAATTGGTGCAACCCTGCAGGGATAATCTTCTCGAGAAGCCGTGTTTTCCGCGGTTATGGATTACTTGGTGAAAGTACTGGCTAACAAGTACTCAGGACAACTTAAACCTAATGAATAACAACCTTTCACCCAATGATTAACAACTTGACTAGTAATAGGCTTATTGACACAATAATCTGAACCATCATTAACTCAACTGTGTGAGTTATCCTCGGGTTGCTTCTTCGGATAAGGGGCGAGATCCAGGATGGGTTTGTTTGAAGTTATCTTTCAGTTGGTTACTATTACTCGATCTTATCCCCTTTCTGATAGTTGGAAGTAATAGAATCTCTGTAGTTGGTTAGTGCAGCCTGCTGTCGCTTATTTGCAATAACCCCCTTCCTTTCCGTTGATCCTAAAGTATTTGTATCTTGTGATGACTGGCTACGCCGGTATCTTGTGAGTATGGGTTTTATCCCCCTTGCCAGTACTTAACCGTACTGACCCACGAATCTCTTTCGTGGCTGCAAATTCCAAATTGCAGTCAACAGGTTTGAAGTCTGACGACGTTAGCTTGGGAATCCCTCCGGCTTGGCCTGGGCAGGGATTGGACGCCTTCGGTTATCTTCAGGACTCTTAGTCCAATTTGGATCTTGTCCGTAGTCGGACGCTATGTTGTTTTCTTCCGCTGTTATTTGGATCTTTGTAATGTATCAGTTGTAACCCTAGCTCGTTTGAGTCATCTTGTATCTATCTGCTTCTGTTGTAATTGTGGATTATTCGTGAACTATTGTAATGTTATCATAAATGGCAACCTGGAATCGGTTATTATGCGGATTTGGCGGGAATGCTGAAATCTGCATAGTGCCCGATCTCGAGGCGTCACAAATGGTATCAGAGCCTTGGTTCCGATTCCCGAGATTGTTTCGATACGAATGGTTATCGAAGCAACGGGTCCGCAAAGCCTGTAGGATAACCTCGCTAACGGTCGTTGTTTCTAGAGTGTCAAAAACTATTTCTGCTAAACTATTTTGGAAAACATCTTAATAGGTTTCTTGTTTTCTCCTTATCCATATTCTATTTCCCCTCCCATCTTATTTGTTTTGGAGTCTACTCTCGTACTCAATCCTTCAAAGTGTTAGGATCCTACGTGGGTGGACGTTCTCTGAGCCCTTAACCTAATAGGTTCGATCATCGGAAGGTTCCTGGTGGAAGAACATCGTCGTCACTCCGAGCAAGAATCCCTTGTTAGTGGTGTCGAGGAGATCAACTGGAAGCACGAAGAATCGATAGTCGAACTTCTTTCCCCTCCCGGGTTAGCAGGTGGATTGCGAGGGCGCAATCCCTTGTTAGTGGTGTCGTCTGTAACACCTGGGGTGTTACCTGTTTGTTTGCTTTTTGCTTGCATCATCTGCATCCCCTAAGCATTGCATCATGTTTTCTAAACCACTCAAAATTTTCCCTGTTATCAAAACCCTAATGGTAATTTTCCAATTCAACTCATCTTTCCAAATATAATTTTTGTTTCCTGTTTTGAATAATTTAAATTGCCTAAACCCTTTAAATCTTGTTTAATTCAATTAAAAATTGTTTAATATTGCTTAATTCATAATTAAATAATCCTAACTCCAATTTCAAAATGTGAAACATGTAATCCAACTAAAATTTGATAACCTTTTCAAATATCAACTTTGTTATTTGTTTTGCACACTTTAACTTGCTGAAAACAACCACTACTTGCTCAACATCATTAAGTAACAATAACTTCCAAACTTATTAATGTTTTCTAAACTTGTTAACCATCCTTCCAATTGCATCCAATATTGTTACCTTCTTGTTCTTCCTCATGCATGCATCATTCTAACTCACTTACACATGATGCTTAGTGTTAGAACAATTGATTCAACTATAAGGCATGGGTTTGCCATATGCAATCTTGCATATGGAATCCATTTAAACTTGTGTATCATATCCACTAGTTTACTTTGGTGCATCTATTAAACTTGTCATGCATCCATATCTTGATCATGCTGGATCTTTTGCCGTAGTAGTAATTGTTGCATTCCGGTGTTTGTTCGAGGTTCGTTGCTTCTTCCCGGATAGGACGTTGAGATGATGTGAGCAACGACAAGTTCTGCTACCTTGCGGGATCTCAGGCAAGTATACTCACTTGCTGCCATATGGCTGCCTTTCATCACTTGTTACCGATTCTTTCCGTTGATTCTTTTCTGCTATCCTTAGTAGTAGTTGCTTCTGTTACGAACCTATCACATGAATCCTTTAACCCTGATATTGCCTCACCTCCACTCCTATAACCTTTGCTTGAGCCTGTGTCTTACTATCATGCTTAGGGTTGTTTTGCTCGAGTCTGTTACCCGTTACTTTCTGTTATTACTTCCTTATGTTCCGGGGGCTCGATGTTTAATCAATCAATCAATCATGCTAATGTTGCTATTAATAATAAATTTGATGATAAGGCACCGGCAGGAGGCCCTTTGTGGTTTTGAGGCCTGCTAGTGTCGACCCTAATAGGAAAAGGGTCTTGTCTACTGATCCATGATGAGCGCACTACCCGCATTTGGGGAGTATGGGCTCCCCCTCAGTTTGACCCGATTCGCATCTCGTCCAAATCGCCTCATTTAGTTCGGGTTTTCCATTTGCTGCATGCATGATCTTGCGAGCCCTTGGTACCCGGGTGGAACTTTCGTAGTCGGCATATAGGGGGACACGGTCTTAGAGTGCTATGAGGGTCCATTTTCTTCTGGGCTCGAGTAGCCGTGCGCCCAAGGTGCTTTGGGCTTGATGCGAAGAAGGGTTGGATTGTGTTGAGTGCCCCGCTTGGTGGAGTGGCCGCTCCATCTGGCGGGATATTCATGAGTGTACGGCTAAATTGGTGCAACCCTGCAGGGATAATCTTCTCGAGAAGCCGTGTTTTCCGCAGTTATGGATTACTTGGTGAAAGTACTGGCTAACAAGTACTCAGGACAACTTAAACCTAATGAATAACAACCTTTCACCCAATGATTAACAACTTGACTAGTAATAGGCTTATTGACACAATAATCTGAACCATCATTAACTCAACTGTGTGAGTTATCCTCGGGTTGCTTCTTCGGATAAGGGGCGAGATCCAGGATGGGTTTGTTTGAAGTTATCTTTCAGTTGGTTACTATTACTCGATCTTATCCCCTTTCTGATAGTTGGAAGTAATAGAATCTCTGTAGTTGGTTAGTGCAGCCTGCTGTCGCTTATTTGCAATAACCCCCTTCCTTTCCGTTGATCCTAAAGTATTTGTATCTTGTGATGACTGGCTACGCCGGTATCTTGTGAGTATGGGTTTTATCCCCCTTGCCAGTACTTAACCGTACTGACCCACGAATCTCTTTCGTGGCTGCAAATTCCAAATTGCAGTCAACAGGTTTGAAGTCTGACGACGTTAGCTTGGGAATCCCTCCGGCTTGGCCTGGGCAGGGATTGGACGCCTTCGATTATCTTCAGGACTCTTAGTCCAATTTGGATCTTGTCCGTAGTCGGACGCTATGTTGTTTTCTTCCGCTGTTATTTGGATCTTTGTAATGTATCAGTTGTAACCCTGGCTCGTTTGAGTCATCTTGTATCTATCTGCTTCTGTTGTAATTGTGGATTATTCGTGAACTATTGTAATGTTATCATAAATGGCAACCTGGAATCGGTTATTATGCGGATTTGGCGGGAATGCTGAAATCTGCATAGTGCCCGATCTCGGGGCGTCACAGTAAAGGAAGAAAACTATTTTGACGAACACGGATATATTCATCCGTGGGCGAAGAAACATTTCGCTCGTTCTCCATCAATCCGTCCCTGGCCGCAAAACGGACTTATAGTTAGGAATAATTATGTGTTCTCGCCTCGCCATGTCATTCAAGATGGCCTTTGCCATGTCGGCATTACCTTCGCAGAATATGCGAAGGAATTTACCGAGGACTTGTCAAGTTTGCAGAAAATGAGCCAGGTAAATACCTCTAGCCCCCAAGCATTTAGCCAAATGTATTCTTTTTGACTTGATGCTTCTTCTCTTATTCCTGCTTATTTTACAACTTAACCGACTTTTCCATTTTCTGTGTTTCACCAAACTACCGAAACAATAATCATGGAAGTTTTCAACAAGATTACCATCAAGAACAGGGAGGTTAAAACTCTCCTTAACATTCTTGAAGATAAAGACTCGGAGTTAGCCTCGGTTCAGCAGCAGCTGAAGGAATCAGCAGGTAAATATTTCTTCTATTCGCGCTGCTGTTTGATGAAATTTTTTCTAAGTCATTTTCCGAGTTTTAAACTCTTCATTTTTTCTGCTTTTCAGTTTCTTTGGCGAAAGCCAAACAAATCGCTGAAGATGGCGGCAACACCGAGAACCTTCGCAAAGAGAACTCGGAGCTTTACAAGATGACTATAAAGCTCCAGAAGGACTTGGAGACCAGCCAGATGGCTATCGGGATTGCCGAGTCCCGCGCATCTTCTCAAGCTGAGAAATATGCAGCAACTATCCGGGACCTGGAGAACACCCTCAATCAACGCCTTGAAAAAGGCGTTGAGATGGACAAGATTCTTGGTAAATATAAACTCCTTTTATCGGGTTTTTTCTTTATACTTTTTACAGTATGTTTCTTTTTTCTCCTTCTGCAAGTTTCTAACGTTTTCTTGTTATGTTTGAACAGAAGGTAATCCCTTGCTTACCCGAATTGATAGAATCCGGGCTTTCGGGAAGATCTTCTCTGCCCTGAAGAGAGCGGGGATGCTACTTGTGAACAAGTACATTCCTGACAAAGCGGAAGAAATCTCGGAAGTAACCAAACTTCCGGAGGCAATTGAGGAGGTGGCAAACCAGAAGGAGTCTTGGTTCCGCTCCGCTGCTCGCGGTGGTGCGCGCATGGCCCTTGGGCTAATGCGTGTGCATTACACCACCACAAAGTCCTGGCATGTTGCGACCGGTATCCCTCAAGGGTACATGGAAGCACAGAGAGCCGACATTTTCGAGTCTGTCAAGGGGCATGCCATCAAGATAGCTCAAATGGTGTCAATCTCAACCTTCTACCCGGGGGAAGAGATTCTGGCAACTCCCGAGAACCCCAGCGACATCGACGAGGAGGAATCGGATTCTGAGGAGGCCGCCTGATTCCTGAGTAGTTGGAAGGAATAAATAGAAGCATTACTATTGTTTCAATGTAATATCAATTGTTATGCTATCTATCTTTTGTATAAAAAAGTATTCCCCCTTTTGCAGTAAAATTTTTAGTCTTTGCAAATTTTCTGGGTTTTAATTCCTTTTCCTTCTAAGTTCTCTAGCTTACATGTTTTGACTGTCCTTAGTGTTAAAATGGCTCAATAATACTTAATATTCATGCCAAGTGACCGAGTTCAAGCCTATCAGTCGGAACTTGGAAACATGGATTGTACTTAGGCATTTTTACATACTAATTCCAGTGATCCAACATACAAACGATTAGATAATACTTAGGAAAAAACTAAGGAATTTGAAAAAGTATGAAACTCAGGAACGCAGGCACAATCTGGGTTTCCTTAAGCCTCCTTAGGACGGAAAAGCATTCAGTTTTATAACTCCGAGCACGCAGGAAAAATTCGGGTTAACATTGAAGCGATTTGAAAGATCATTGGAAAATATATAAGACGGTACTATGCTTTGAACAACAACAACAACAAAACAGACAAAAAATTGCATGAATTCCGACAACTTTATTTCATAATCTCAAAGATGTTTACATAGAATTTGAACAAAGTGTAAAAGGGACGTAACTGCTAGATGCTCCACGTCTCTTTGTTTCCCTCGGTTCTACATCTACCTTTCTCTTTCTCTTGCGATTCGGTCTTTTAGGATCATCTTCTGTATCCCGAATATCTACAAGATAGTAAGATCCATTTTTTATAGTCTTGCTAATGACAAATGGTCCCTCCCAAACTGGGGCTAATTTGTGCTTCCTTTCCTGAACCAATCTTAGCACCAAGTCACCTTCTTTGAAAGAACGATGTCTGATTTTCCAACTATGATAACGTCGCAATCCTTGCTGATAAATGGCGGATCTTTGTAGCAAAAGCTCTCGTTCTTCTTCTAAAAGATTGATGGCATCCTATCGTGCGTTTTCGACATCCGAGTCTTCGTATGCTAGCACTCTTGGTCTATCATGGTGCATGTCCGTAGGAAGCACTGCTTCTGCACCATAAACCAGGAAAACGGAGTTTGTCCAGTTGATATATTTGGCGTCTTTCGAATACTCCAAAGCACGGAAGGTAATTGTTTTACCCATGATCCAGCTGCTCTATGAAGAGAAGATTCAAGTTTTGGGCGTATTTCCTGCAGGATAGAACTATTCATTCCTTCAAACTGTCCATTGGATTGTGGGTGTGCCACAGATGCTAGATCTGGGCGAATTCCCGTTTGTCGACAATATTTTGGCAACTCTCCAATAGAGAAATTTGTCCCGTTATCCGTGATTATGCTGTGTGGAACGCCATATCTCATGACTATATCAATGATGAAATTTCTGGCAATCACACCGTCAAGGTTTTTGATGGGTTTCGCCTCCATCCACTTAGTGTTCTTATCTACTACAATGAGTAAATGTGTAAGTCCGCCTCTTGCAGTTTTGAATGGTCCCATCATATATAGCCCCCAGAACGCAAATGGCCATGTTATAGGGATAGGTTTGAGTGCTTGGGCTGGCATATTTGTCTACTTGTCGTAATACTGACATTCGGCACATTTGTTTACTATGTGCTCCGCATCTGCCTTGGTCGTGAGCCAGAAAAACCCTGCGCGAAATGCTTTTTTGACTATGCTTTTTGATTGAGAATGATGTCCGCAATCTCCTACATGGATTTCCTGCAGAATTTCTCGTACTTCTTCTAGCGAAATATACCGGTGAAAAATTCCGATAGTACTGCGTTTATACAGGAAACCATTAATTACCGTGTATCCTTTGCATCGGCTTTGTATCTTCCTTTGCAAGACTTCGTCTGCTCCATCCGGGAACTTCTGATTGACTAAGAAGTTTAAGTACGGAATTGTCCAATCCGGGTTAACAAGCAGGACTTCAATTGACTCAGAAACGAGAGGATAATCAACATCTCCACCTTTGATTGATGGTTCATGCAAGTGTTGGACAAACACACCATGTGGTAGGGTTTTCACTCTTTCCGTCCCATCTGGGCTAACGCATCCGCGTTCCAATTTTCTTCCCTTTTGATATGGAGTACCTCAAATCGTTGGAAGCAAATGGCAAACTCGTCCACAGTTCTCCAATATTCGGCCATAATGGGGCTTTTGGCATCCCATGATTGGTTTAGCTGATGTTGTACCAAGTCCGAGTCACCATAACAAAGTATACGCTTGATGCCTATATCCTTTGCAATATGCAAGCCATGAAGAAAAACTTCGTATTCTGCCACATTGTTGCTGGCATTAAAATGATTTGTAATACATATTCCATTATGTCACCTTTTGGAGATTTAAGCTCTACACAACCTACATCGCCTTCTTTCATTTTAGATCCATCAAAATGCATGATCCAATATTCCGACTCCGGCAATGGTGTTTTTTCCATTGCTTCTGTCCAATTAGCAACGAAATCTGCCAACACCTGGGATTTAATTGCCGTCCGGGGTTGGTACTTAATGTCGAACACAACTAGATCAATACCCCATTTGGCGACTCGGTCTATTGCGTCCGCATTGTTGATGATATCCCCTGGTGGTGCTTTGCTTACCACTGTTATCAAATGTCCTTGGAAGTAATGGCGGAGCTTTCGAGATGCGAAAAACACGCCATATGCCAGTTTTTGATATTGTGGATATCTTTGTTTTGACTCGAAGAACACCTCACTGACATAATACACTGGATGTTGATCTGGTACGCTTTGTTCTTCTTTCCGTATTTCCACGATTATCACCGCGCTAATAACCCTGTTTGTTGCTATAAGATACAATAACATGGGTTCTTTGTCTTTTGAGGATGCCAAAATCGGAGCTTTCATCAAGGTTTCTTTTAGCTGGGTTAATTCTTTGTCCGCCTCTTCCTTCCATTCAAATTTGTTGGATTTCTTCAACAATTTGTATAATGGCAGAGCTTTGTCACCTAGCCGGCTTATAAACCTGCTAACAGCGGCTGCAGAACCCGTCAGTCTTTGGACATCTTTTAGGCACGTAGGCCTTGTGATGTTTAAGATTTCCTTGATCTTTTCCGGGTTTACTTCTATTCCTCTGTGAGAAACGATAAAACCCAAAAGCTTTTTTGAGGGAAGCCCGAATACGCACTTTAATGGATTCAACTTCATCTTATAAGTGCGCAAATTTTCGGAAGTTTCTCGTAGATCTTCAGGACTGTATTCTTTTCCTTGGAAACTACGGCAATGTCATCCACGTAAACATGGACGTTTTTGCCGACTTGACTATGCAAGCATCTTTGCATGCAACGCTGGTAAGTTGCACCAGTATTCTTCAAGCCAAAAGGCATGGTTATGTAATAGTATGTTCCATACGGGGTTATGAAGGAAGTTTTTATTTGATCCTCCTCCTTCATACGTATTTGATGGTACCCGGAATAAGCATCAAGAAAGCATAAAAGCTCAGAGCCAGCAGTGGGATCTATTATTTGATCGATTCGCGGTAACGCGAACCTATCTTTTGGACACAATTTGTTCAAGCCGGTGTAATCTATACACATCCTAAGAATGATACTGTCTTTCTTCGGGACTAATACTGGGTTCGCAGACTAATCAATATGTATAACTTCCCAGATAAAATCATTTGCTAAAAGCCGGATAATTTCCTTTCCTATAGCCTTCCGTCTTCTTCCATCGAAATGACGGAGACCTTGTTCGACGGGTTTTGATCCTGGAATTACTTTGAGTTGGTGCTCAACAAGTTCCCTGGGCACACCTGGCATATCAGCAGGACACCAGGCGAAAATGTCCCAGTTCTCACGTAGGAACTTGATGAGCGCGTCTTCCTATTTGTCAGTCATCCCAGTTCCCACTACGACAAATTTTGTCGAATCTTTGGGATCTAGGATAACCTGTCTTGTATTTTCCGAGGCCTTGAAACTATCTGCCAGCTTCCGGCTTTCCTTTCCTGCCTGCATTTCCATCGGCAAAACTTCTTTAGCTAGCTCCTTTAATTCTTCCTTCCGAATCACCTGTTCGGAGCAGAGGGCCTTTCCTTTCTCCAGCTCGTTCGCCAATTTGTAATCTCCAGTTATGGTGATTACTCCTCCTTTTGGCCCTGACATCTTCAGCTTGTCATATATATATAACATGATCTTAGCATGAATTTGGCGAAAGTTGTACGTCTGAGTATTGCGTGATAAACACTCTCGAACGGCACCACCCCGAATGAGATCTTTTCCTGACGGAAGTGTTCTCTTTTTCCGAAGGTTACATATAGGGAAATTTCTCCTAGGGATTGTGCTTGTCTGCCCGGAACAATACCATGAAAACGTATGTTGTTGTGCCTGAACTGGGTCTCATAAATGTGTAGTTGCTTCAATGTACTCAAGTACATGATGTTGACACTGGATCCTCCATCCATCACCACTCTTTTGAGCCTAGTGTTTTGAACAATAGGGCTTACGACCAAAGCATGCGTGCCGGGTTCTGGGATGTTTCCGGGATGATCTGACTGATCCCAGGTAATTGGCGTATTTGAATACTTCAAGTACTTTTGTGTCGGAGGAACAACCGCGTTGATTTCTCGAAGTGTTCCTTTTGCCTGTTTTGCTGAGGGAGTTGACAGGAAAGTTAGGTTACATTCTCCTTCAACTCTCGGGAATTTTGGCTCGCCTTTTCGCTGCTGTTCTGGATTTTATCATCAGTGTCCGATTCACTTTCTTCTTTCTCAGCTTCTGGCTTTTTCTTGTTGAACTTCCTCTCGGAATTCTTTCCTTTATTCCCGGATCCTGCAGTGCCCTTCGTATGTTTGTTGAGGCGGCACTGCGCATTTGTATGGGTAGGCTTCCAAATTTGCAAATGGTGGACACAGTTTTCCGACTTTATATTTTCCCACTCTTCCTTGGAGTAGGAGATTGGCTCTATGCTTCTTCATTTCCATTTGCTGCCATTATCCTTTCCAAAGGTTATTTGCTTCTTTGGGTTTTGGCTGTGCCTCTGGAGTAGCCTTCTTTTCATAGCGGGGTGTCTTTTTGGCCTGATCCAAAGCATCAATATTTCCACCTCTTGCTCTGATATCATCTTAAGCCGTTGCGTGCTCATTGGCGGTGGTAAGCATAGATCCGAGATCTTTGTGCTCTTTCGAACCAACCATGAATGGTACAAGGCCGGGTTTCATGCCATTGATGAAAGCATGCATTGCTTGTACATCACTTACTCTAGAGCAACTATTCTTCATTGCTGTTCATCTTGAGATAAAGTCGACACACGACTCGTCCTTATATTGGACGCAATGGTTCAGCTGGTTTATACTCTTAGGATGTTTGTACGTGCCCCGAAAGTGCTGAGCGAATACTTTCACCATATCTTCCCAACTGTCGACAATTCTTGATGGTAACCCATTGATCCAATCTCTGGCTCCGTCTAATAACATAAGGGGAGAAACTTCACAGCCTCCAAATATGTCCCTTTGTTAATCTGGACGGTAGTATAGTAATCTGAAAGTCATGTATGCGGGTTTGTACTTTCGGTATACTTTTGATAAGTTGGACCAACTTTGGCGAAACCAGAATGTAGACTAATTCTTCGGATCCTGTCAGTGAAGCACTTAGGTACAAAGTATAGATCGTCTGTTTCTGCCTTATCGACGTGTGCGGAATATCTGCCAGCTGAATGGATAGAAGGGGTTCTGCTCCTTTCTGGTCCATTGTTGCGCAAGTGCGCTCTTCCGGGATTATCCCTATTTCGTCCGTTGTCATGTCCTTTGGAATAAGGTGGAGTTCTACTCCTTGGCCTTTCTTTGTTCCTAGGGGGAGTACGGGATCTTTCACGCCTGCGAGGATTGTCATATCTTCCAGCTTTATCAGCTGGGTGTCTCGGAGGCGGCATTATTTTTCCGTCTTTCCCGTTGTTTTCTTCCCATTCTTTGTGATCACGGGGATTATTTCCGCCTTTTGGCAGTTGGAATCCTGTCCTGGATGCTGCATCCTTATTGTCCAGCATTTTCTTGTCCTTCTTGGGATCTCCCTTCTTTTCCTTAGAATCACCTGAATCTCCAGGTTCGCCAGGTCCAGGTGCTCCAGCGGCGCATGTGGCAGTTTTGCATAGGGCCCAGTCATCATGCAACTTCCCTGATCTTGCTTGTCCTCGTTGTTGCTATTCTAATTATTTTCCTAGGAAAGCATACACTCCCTGAAGTTTTTCGTCGTTGGAGTACAGATCATCATTAAGGATGCGACTTTAATATGAGTGTACAGATCATCATTAAGATGTGAAGAATTTACCTCCTATAGAAGAATTATGTAAGCCTATTCCTCATCCATCAACTGTTGAGGTACACTCTCTCCAATACTTTGATAATAGAGATATTCCCTATTCTAAACCACACGATCAATTCTTAGATGAATTTAATAATTATGTTATTAAGCAAGACAACTTTAATATGAGAGTGCAAAATCACCTTATGGAAAACTCTAGAGCTAATGATAATTTGCATGGTATTATTCAAAGAACCTCTAATGATGTCAAAATGCTTGTTAAACATTTTTCATATGGTTCAAACTCAAATTGATCAGCTCACTAAAGTGCAAAAAGATATGCTAGCTAATGCTTCTAGAGAAAAACATGTTTATGAAATAATTACTAGAAGTGGTGTTTCTACTTAGGACCCCTTGTGTCCTAAAGGACATCCTAAAACAATTGAACAAGATTCTCAGCAACCTAAACACAATAGTTCTCCTTCTAAGAAAAAGAAGAAGAGACATAAAAATGTTGTAGAATCTCCTGAACCTGCTAAAGAACCTATTAGTATATGTATTTCTGATGCTGAAACTGAAAGTGGTAATGATAAAAGTGATGCTTCTGATAAAGAAGAAACTGTAGCTGAACCTGAAAAGAAAACTAAAACTGTGAAGTATACTAAGGAGGATTTCATTGCTAATAAACATGGTAATGAAAGAGAGCCTTGGGTACAAAAATCAATGCCTTTTCCTAATTAGAAACACAAATCAAAGTAAGAAGAACACTATAAAAAGTTTTGCGAGTGGATGAAACCTCTGTTTTTACAAATCCCTTTGAGTGGTGCTATTAAACTGCCTCCTTATTCTAAATATATGAAAGATATTGTCTGTAACAAAAGGAAAATTCCTAATGAGGAAATTTCCACTATGCTTGATAATTACTCTTTCAATGGCATGGTTCCAAAGAAGCTTGGATATCCTGGTATTCCTACTATCCCTTGTTCTATTAAAAATAATTATGTTTAGAACTGCTTTATGTGACTTGGGAGCTGGAGTTAGTGTTATGCCTTTCTCTCTTTATAAGATACTATCTCTTGAAAAATTTATACATACGGATATATATTTGCAAATGGATGAGAAGTCTACTGCTATTCCAGTTGGTATATGTGAGAATGTTCCCGTTCAAGTTGCTACTAATTGTTTGATATTAACTGACTTTGTTGTGTTGGAAATGCCTCAAGATGATAATATGGCTATTATTCTTGGGATACCTTTTCTTAACACTGCAGGGGTTGTTATTGATTGCAATCAAGGAAAAGTAACTTTTAATGTTAATGATAAAGAGCATACTTTCTATTTTCCCTAGAAGATATGGTTTAAATTCAATTGAAAACATTGAGACCATCATGATTGGAGAATTTTATTGTCCCATTCCAGTACCACCAAAAGAATATAAAATTATTATGATTGGGACAATGTCTATCAAGGTTGAGGCAACATAATTATTTAGTGATTAGCAAAGTTTTGCTAGATATGAAAATTGTTCTGGTAACAAGACTTGATCACCCTTGTTAACAAAATATTTTTTAATGACGAGGGCAATGTTTTCAGCTTCCCCATTATGTTTTCACCATGTTTACTTCGGTTATCACCTTGCTACTTTAGTACAATCATGTTTTCCATCATCCATACGCATGCTTTCCTAATGTTTTCACCCTGATTACTGTTGTTATGCATGTTTTCACCATCCATACTTTTGTTTTCACCACTTCCACCTTTGTTTTCCTTGGTTATTTTTCCAATGGAATGTCATAGAACCTTGGTAGTGTTGGTTTTGGTTTTGTTTTCCACCTTTTCACTTTTGTTTTTGTGGTTTTATTAATTATTAAAATTCTGGAAATACCTCAAAAATAACGTTTCTCGAAAAAATTCCAGAAAATTTATAATAATTTTTTACCTCAAAAATGAGGCAGAGAGCCACCTGGGAGACCTTAGGGGGGGCACCAGTCAGGCACACCATGGGGAGACCCGGCCTACCCCCTGGTGGCGCCAGCACATGGTGTGGGGCCCCCTGGCCCCCCACTAACTCTCTCCCTGCCAAAGATCCCTCTCTCACCTCCCAAACTCAAAACATTTCCTGGAACCCGAGTTCTTGTTGTTCTTCCTCGAGATTTTTTGATCTCTTTGCTTAGCCCACCATTTATGCTGAAATTTGGTGCATTTGTTCTCCGGTATGTGATTCCTCCGATTATCCAAGTAGAATTTGTTACAAATCGTAGGCGCACTTGTAGATCTACCGAGGACAAAGCAATCATCAAACACGATGACGACACGAGATTTGTTAACGCAGTTCGGCGAACTCGCCTACATCTGCGGGGCATGACTACGGGCGCTCCTCCCCATTGATACCGCTGCACCGGCCGCCTTGGTCGCCGGCACAAGCCACCGGCTTCCCTTGCGCGCCTGCTGCTATCAAGTCGTCATCGACGACAAGCCCGCCGAGGCAATACAGACGCACCAGATCTCAACGCCGCGCCGGTCCGGCCGCCCCTACCACGGGCGCCGGACCGTCCCCTCGTGATCTTGTGTCTAGCCTACCAGCTTTCGTCGTGTCTATTTGGGCTACTCCCGGTGCCTTTATATATTAGGACAGGTTACACGTGTCCGACTCAAACACCTAACCTTCCGTTTAATTACAAGTCCTAGCGTAGCCCTACTCGTACACATATTCGACATATATTCCAACAAACTCCACCTTGACGAATATGCCCTCGCCATCTTGAAGCCGTCATGCCGAATCTCTGTATACCTGGACTTGAACCATTAATCATGAGCTCCGTTGCTACTCCATTGACTCCATATGACTCCACCTGCAACCGTAGTACCTTGCTTGTTTCACCACAGTCAATGCTCCTACGAAAATTAAGTTCTTTCCCACTCTTGTCTTGTGCTCCCAAATCTCCGGAGTATCCGTCCATCGCCATCACACAACGATCATAAAGTCTTGATCCATGTGAAAGTGAACAACTCACATATTAGGTGCCACAGATAAGAGTTACCTGAACTCATCATTCTCGCTATTGTTGACGGCATCTCTGAAACCTTGAAGAAATTTCGCCGTTGCCTTAAGTCATCTCCAGTCAAATTCACAACTGTCTCATCACCGCTTTCGCAGATTCTCCATGGCCGACTCATGTCCATCACTTGATGTTAATCCCGATAGACCCAGTCACCAACTCGAACCTGGTACTCGCCAACACTGCTTCAGAACCCCTGCAGACATGTCAAACCTCATGTCCGACTGTCCGTGCCCTGGTCCATCGCCGTGTCCCGTGCTTACCGCACTCCTCGCCGCTATTACCGCGTCGAGCATCCACAATCTTGGCCAAGATCTCATGGGATGCTAACCCACACCATCTCAGGCCCCACTGCAGATAACCATCAGTCTACCCGACCGATGCCGAGTTCCACGTATCTCTCGAACCCTGACGTCCAGTCCGACCAACGTGCTTCTCGCCTTCCCGCTGACTAGACTTCGACTCTCCGATATCTTACGCCGTAGCCCCTCCATCAGCTGAGTGGAATCGTTAGACTCCAGCTCCACCTTCGACATGCCTCCATGGTAGATGATCAGTCCACCCCGCGCCACGTCGAAGCGCGCATAACCATGCGTCGCGTGTTGCCACGCCACAGAATTCGGACACCATCAGCCGTCACGCTCCTACGTCGTCATCGCCGATCTTCACCGTCTTCTGCCCTGTCAGACTGTCCAATCTGATCCAGCCGAATTAACGACTGCAACCATGCTCCACCATGCGCCTAGTCCACCCGCTAAATTATCGTGCACTGTCTGGCGCCCGTATGTGCATGATCATCCATGTGCGTCTCCAATCCGCTATCATCTGGACGAACAATGAACACACAAAACAAAGAGCAACACAAAAATAAAAATACCCTTGGCAGCCTTCATGTGTCCAAGCAGAAAAACAAACCAATTGTTTGTAGTCCCACTCCCACACGTGGTTTCTCCTTTGCATTTTTTTTTCTTTGATCTCAACTCATGTATGCACACCCGATCAATCCATCCATGCCAAGCTGATTCACCGATGCACTTTTTTTTTTCTTGTAACAAATCTCCATGTGGACACCTAGCTGAGCCAGCTTCCGATCGATCAGCACATAAAATGTGCCACATATGTACGCGTACATGCTTGCGCTATGCGCTGGCTATCGAGTCCATGGAACTCCAGCTAGCCGTTCGCATGCATCACGCGGATACACCGCCGCCGAGTCGGCCGCGCCAGCGCCCCGTGTACACGCCGCCATACCTGATTCGATCCGGTCTGCAACGCTTCAGCCGCACGTCTTGCTGATTGCTTCTCAACACGACGATCTCCGACGGCCGCCGAATAATCCTGCGAATTCGCGATCTTCTCGCGTGCACCATGATCATCCACGGTTGGCCTTCGTCGTTCTTCCTCTAGATCAACAAACCGCGACCTTCGAACCTTGCTCTGATACCACTTGTTACAAATCGTAGGCGCACTTGTAGATCTACCGAGGACAAAGCAATCATCAAACACGATGACGACACGAGATTTGTTAACGCAGTTCGGCGAACTCGCCTACATCTGCGGGGCATGACTACGGGCGCTCCTCCCCATTGATACCGCTGCACCGGCCGCCTTGGTCGCCGGCACAAGCCACCGGCTTCCCTTGTGCGCCTGCTGCTATCAAGTCGTCATCGACGACAAGCCCGCCGAGGCAATACAGACGCACCAGATCTCAACGCCGCGCCGGTCCGGCCGCCCCTACCACGGGCGCCGGACCGTCCCCTCGTGATCTTGTGTCTAGCCTACCAGCTTTCGTCGTGTCTATTTGGGCTACTCCCGGTGCCTTTATATATTAGGACAGGTTACACGTGTCCGACTCAAACACCTAACCTTCCGTTTAATTACAAGTCCTAGCGTAGCCCTACTCGTACACATATTCGACATATATTCCAACAGAATTTTGTTTGGTGGAGTATTTCTTGAGTATTTTGGTACTGTAGGTGACATCTTATGTGAGTTTGCATGCTTTATTTGAGTAGAAATAATGTATTTTTGATGCATGTTTAGCTCTCCTATAAGTCTCTATGGTAGTTTCCACCTTATAGTTGCTTAAAATAAATTTTTGTGATGATTGTTAAAAAAATCATAGATGGAGCACAATGTACATCAACTAAACCAGCATGAGTTGGAGTTGCATGAGGTCATGAATGTGCACCGTGAAGAAAGAGTTTTTCCATTGATCTATCCATGTCAGGAATTCATGCGGATTACGGGAATTCTGAACGATTTCTATACCCTTGTGCATAATGCAGAATTGGACCGCTTCATTGAGGATGAACCTATCCAAAATGTTAAATTAACTATGTATGTGGTGCGGGACTTTCACTTTAGATGGTCTTCAACTAACCCTATGGTCCATTATAAAATTTACAATAAAGCTGTAGATTTGCCTTTCAGTGATTTTTGTGCAGCTATCAAGGTACCAGAGTGGGGTTCATGTGAGAAGATAAGAGGGAAGCCTAAACCACTGCTGGATTTATATGAGGAGATTTGCCAAGGCAGAAGCTTCACGGGGGAGAGTGGTAAAATACAAGAAATTCAACTCCCTAACATTCGATATTTTTTTGACACCAATACTGTGGGGGAATCCCCCACAGCCCCCCATTTATTAAAATAAAATAAAGAAGTTATTTACAATATTTACACTAATTACAAAGGAATCAGGGGAGTGAATCAATCCATGATGTCAACAAAATTGAGAGCTCTCTCTTCACCCTATACTTAAGCAGGTGACTTCCTGAACAAACAGGGCCTTCCAACCCCTAAAACTGGGTCTGATGTTTTTAAAAATCCAACCATTTCTATGTTTCCAAATGCCCCAGCAGGCCAGGATTACAATCTCCTCAAAGCAAGGACCAGAGAAATGTTTCTTGGCAAACCTGACTAAAAGCAAAGTAGAACCTGGAATCCAAGGAATCTGCAGATAATTCCATACCCTTGTACTGTAGGTAAAGTTAAAAAAATAAATGTCTCCAGTCTTCAAAGGCATGAGCAGAACAGAGGACACACTCAGAAGAATCACTAACATTCCAATGCCTTCGAATCAACATATCTCTGGTGTTAATTCTATCATGCAGCAAAAGCCAGGCAAAACATTTATGTTTAGATTGACATTTACTCTTCCAAATCCCATAGGATAGCATATCATCAGGAATACCAACAAAATGATGTTTATAAACAGAGCTTGGAGAGAATTTAGCAGATGAGATAGAACTTCTCCATTGATCTTTCACACTTGACTAACGATTGAAATTGAGAATCATTATTTTCAACATCATTAACTCATCATTTGCTTGGATAGCCAATGGGAGGAAAAAGTTCTGAACACAATCAGTGTGCAAGAAGAAGTCATGAACATATTGGAGCTTATCCTTAGCAAATGAGAATAATCTTGGGAAAGTGGTCTTAAGCAGTTGGGGTTGCCAATTATCCTCCCAAAAAAGAACAGTGAAACCATTACCCACAAAGCATGTGGTGATCTGTCTATATTCCTCAGATAATGCCAGAATATTTTTCCACCAAAAGGAACCTTACTCAACCACAGCATGAGGGACAGATTGATGATAATAGGCGTCAGTAATGAGCTGAACCCAAGGTAAATCTGCCGGGTTATAAAATTTATCAAGATTCTTTAGCAAAAGAGCAGAATTTTGCACTTCCAGATTTAGGATCCCAAGTCCCCCCTTCTTCTTAGGCTTACACACCATAGACCAAGAAGCAAGATAGTTGGCTTTGGTTTTTATTCTTTTGCTCCACAAGCAATGTCTCCTTGATCTGTCAATAACCTCAATAACACTAGCAGGAATAACCAAAGAAAGCATGTAATATGTTGGTAGGGAAGAGAGCACAGAGTTGACCAGCACCAACCTATCACCATAAGAAAGAAAAGAGGATGTTGCAGATAGCCTTCTTTCCACTCTATCAATGAGAGGGGAAAAATCTCTGATAGTGGGTTTAGTAGTGCCCATGGGCAGGCCTAGATAGGTGAAAGGCATAGACCCAATTTGACACTGGAAAAAATCTGCCAGAGCAATGGTTTCTTGAGAAGCAAGATTGATAGGAATCATTGAAGATTTGTGAAAATTGACTTTCAACCCTGTGAAGGCAGTATAAGTCTGCAAAATACCTTTGAAAGCATTCAAATCTTTTTTACAGGCTGGCAGAACAACTATGGTATCATCAGCATACTGTATAATTGGAAACTCTTTTCTGACAGGAATAGGGGAGGAAAGCAAACCATCATTGTAAGCTTTATTGACTAGACTTTGCAATAAATCAGCACCTTCAACAAAGAGAAGAGGGGAAAGTGGATCCCCCTGTCTAACCCCTTCAACATTCGATACTTTGCATATTTTATTTCTAAATGTGTGTTAGCTAGAAAAACTGCCAACAAGCTATCTGTTTATGATTTGGCGTTTATCTCAACTGCCTTAAGATGTGATAGGTCTTATAACTTTGGTGCTTTAATTTCTTACCGTCTCTCACTTAACCATGAGAAGGGAAGAATTTGTGGAGGTCTTGTTGCCTCACGCTTGCTAGCTTTTCATGGTTTGGAGCCACACCCTCTTGACCTGCAGTTTCCTTTAGAGAGGTTGGACCTTGTTTCCATGATTCAACATAAGTTTCTTTCTACCCATGCTCACCTGGACAATTTACCTTTTGGAATAAATTTCTCCAAACAATGCGGGTGGAGAGTGACTAAAACTGTTAGAGAAGTACTTTTGCTTGCACCTCTTTTGTTTAACCTTAATGACATGCAAGGATGGATGCTTTCTGACAGCGAGTTGGACGCATACATTGAGCACCACCCCCAGCATGGGGAGGATGCCGGAAAGGGGGACGATAGTGATTTCGTCTAGCTCTCCGACACCGCGGGGATCCCGTACCAGCACTCTGGATATGACTATGTGCCTGCTGCTTCATCTTCTTCTTGCGCGCCCGAGTACGACCCTGCGAGGGGCGACCCACCATAGAGCTTGGGGGAGGTATACCGACATCAGACTCGTTTATATACCATGTTCAGTCGGATCTTTGTATATCCATGTTTTCGTTTCTTTCGTTTTCTTTCGCTTCTTTCGTTTCTTTTTGTCTTTTATCGTTTTGTTCTTGTTTTCCCAAACACAAAAAGACCAAAAATATTTCTGTTGTTTCTTTAGTTTCTTTTGTTGGTTTGCCTTCTTTCTAGTTACAAAAATCCAAAAAATATTTTTGCTTTGGTTGCTTGTTTCTTTCTGTTCTTGTTTTAATTCGAAAACCCAGAAATATTTGTTGTTCTTCTTTGGTTTTGTAAAGTTTGTTGCAGAGTTCACCGGACTTCTGTGTCTCCATTGGAGCCTTATTATCATTCTATATTATTCAATCCACAAGTGAAGAGCAGTAATGACGATTTACGACAATCCAAGTTGTGGTGGGAGGCTGGTATGAACTCTATTTGTTTTATTTTTTTACATATACTCATCCATCTAAACATGCTTAGTTCATTCATGTAAGGTGTATGTTATTTAATTTATTCTTAGTAGTCCGTGCTCTCACGTGTTTAGTTCCAACTTATTAATACAAGATAATGTAACAGCCCAAGTATGAAAACCTACCATTTAGAATGTTTGATTTCTTGTTATTAAGGTATTGCATCATGTCATCATATTGTTGCATTTGTTTCTTTTGTTTTGCATCTGTTATTCTTTGTTTTCACAAGGAAAATCAAACAATTTCAACTGCTTTGTTTTCATACTTGTTCTGTTACAACTTTTGGAATAAAAATAACAAGTGAAAACAACCAAATTGTTCCATTTTATTTCATGTTGATCACTCCTTAAATTGTAGGTTTTAATCAAACAATTAATTCAATCAATTAATTCCAAATCATTTCAAATTCAAATCAAATCTTCAAAACATCAATCAACTTGAGTTTATAAAAAATCTCCAAAACAATCAAACTCATTTTTTAATCACTTTAATCAATAGGGTTCACCCTAATAAAATCCTTGTTTTCAATATTAATCTATTAATTTCTAAATTGCTCAAATTCAAATCAAATGCATCAACAAGAACACCTTTGAACTTATAAACTTTAACAAGCAAATCAACTACTTTCAATCAAATTAATCATAGGGGTTACCCTATTTAACTATTGGTTTTATCAATGATCTCTAATATTAAAAAAGTTCTCCCAAAATTGGTTTAAATCCCAAACAACAATTTATTTTCAAACTTTCTGTAAAACAAAAACTTGGCAGTGTTTTCTTTTAATCTAATTAGCTTAACCTAATTTTCCTACAATTTTTACTAACCTAAAACATCTCCTTTTCTTCCAAATCCTTTTCTGCAAAAAAAAAAAAAATCAGAACAATTGATAAAAAGAAACGGCTGGGGGGAGAAGCAGGCTGGGCCAAGCCCAGCCCACCACCCCAGCACGCTAACCCCTCACGACCTGCTGGCCCTCTTCTCCTAGCTCCGTACGGATGACGTCGTCGCACGCCAGCGCAGCACCGAGCTCCACCTGCTCCCTCGATGCTATATCTACCCCGATCCCCTCAAACCCTAGGTCTAGGCCCCTACTCCCCCTCTACCCTAGCGCCGCCGTCGCTCCTCTCTCTCCCCCCCCACGGTTCTCTTCTGTATCGGATCCACCACCCCCTGTAACTCCACTGAAACCGAGCACACGCCGGAGTTTCTCCTCCGCCTTGGCGCCCCGTCCGACCGCCTCCGGCCACCCCGAGGACTCCCACGCGAAGATGGTAACATCTCCTTTCCATTCCCCTACTCTCCCCTCTCGTTCCCTTGCTGTTTGCACCTCGATGTTGCCGGCCATGGAGGCATTCGCTGCCTGTTTGTGTTCGTCAGAGAAGGGCAACAGCAGGTTGATCGTGTGCAGTTTTAGTTACCGCGATGTGCTGGTTCAAAACCAATAGCTCCCCATAGGCAATCAAACGACCGCAGCAGACCTGCTGTAACTGCCTCTCCTCGCGCACCCAGAGATCCCGAGATCGATTCCCAGCCCCACCCCCTTTTTACTGCTTATTATTACGAATTGTTCAGTAGTCATTCCCTGAAACATAACCCCCACAGATCCCCTTCCCTGTCACAAGCCACAGATCACCCCACTGGTTCTGTCCCCTTTGCGCGTCCAGGAGGTGGGGGGATCGAATCCCACCTCCTGCAGAGTAAACACCTCTTTTATTTTACATGTGTTTGGTCACAGAACTTGTCAGTAATCACCAATAGGCCCCTGGTAATTAATCTAGACCCCTGTAAAAATATTTCCTAAGTCCCTAGATGAATTAAAATGGCAGATTGCACCCTAAAATTGTAAATTGCATAACTATTTCATTTTAACTCCAATTTTCACTTTTTAAATATGTTTTATGTCCCAAATTAAATGTTCTATCCAAATATAAATTTTGTTTACTGTTTTGAATATTTTAAATTGGTGCAAAATTTGAAAACTTGTCAAATTCACTTAAACTTGCAAAATTCATAACTTGTTCATAAAAATTCCAAATTCAACAAACCAAATATGTTTTCCAATCAACTTTTCATGTACTTTCCAAATATAAATTTTGTTTGCTGTTTTGAATAATTTAAATTGCTGAAAACAACTGTTTCTTTTTTATTGCATTTAAAATTGCCAAAATAATAACTTGCTCATTTTAAATCCAATTTCCACAAATGAAATATGTTTTCCATGCAAAATTAAACCACCTTTTCAAATATAAATTTTGTTTCATGGTTTGAATAAGTAAAATTGCTTAAATAATTTAAACCATGTTTAAATCATTTAATATTGCCAAATCCATAACTTGATCAAAACAAATTCTTTTGGGACATATAAAATATGTTTTCAAACCATCAAAGCATAAACTTTTCAAATATGAACTTGGTTTAATGTTTTGATCAAATAAAATTCAATTAACATCCACACTTGAATTAATTCCAATTTAATTCTTGTTTAACTTGTTTAATTCCTAAATTAGTTTATTTGAAATCCTTTTTCAACAAGTGAAACATGCAATCCACCTAAAATTGTGTGTTCTTATCAAATATAAACTTTGTTATCTATTTTGAACAATTAAACTTGATGAAAACAACAAATGCTTGTGTGACACCTTTAATTAACCAAAATTCCAACACTTAATAAATGAATTTCTAAACTTGGTAAACCTTATTTCTATTTGATTCTATTGCTGTTATTTTGTTGTTTTCCTCATCCATGCATCATGCTAATTCACTTACACAATTTGATTAGTTGTAAAACAATTAATTCAACCATAATTCATGGGCTTTTCAGGTGCAATCAAATTGCATGTGGGTCCATTTAATCATGTTGTTATCTTGTCAACTAGTTTATTTCTATGCATCAATTAAATTGCCATGCATCATCCCATGATTGTGCACTATGCCATGAATATTGATTGTCTACCTTTTCTGCATTGTCTGTTTGCTTCTTCTCGGATAAACGACGACGTTGAGACCGACGATCCTTACGACACCCCTTCTAAGGAGTTAGCTCAGTACCAGGCTACTGGGTTTTGCAGGCAAGTTATCACTCACATGAACCACTGTGTTCCTTTCAACATTGATTACCGATACTTTCCGTTGTTCTTTTCTGCTAGCCTTAGTAGTAGTGGTTTCTGTTACGAACCCATCACATGAATCCCTTAACCTTGATATTGCCTCACCTCCACTCCTATCACCCCTTGGGTGAGCCAGTGTCTTACTAGCATGCTTAGGTTGTTTTGCTCGATTCTGTTACCCATTACTTTCTGTTACTACTCTTTTATGTTCTGGGGGCTCGATGTTTAATCAATCAATCATGCTAATGTTACTATTACTAATAAATTTGATGATAAGGCACCGGCAGGAGGCCCAGGGTGGTTTTGAGGCCTGCTAGTGTCGACCCCCTAATTAGGAAAAGGGTCTTGTCTACTGATCCATGATGAGCGCACTACCTGCATGTGGGAAGAGAGTATGGGCGCCCCCCTCAACTTGACCCGATTCGCATCTCGTCCAAATCGCCGTACTAGTTCGGGCTTTCCATTTGCTGCATGCATGATCTTGCGAGCCCTTGGCGCCCGGGTGGAACTTTCGTAGTCGGCATTTAGGGCGGCGTGGTCTTCCAGTGCTATGAGGGTCCTCCTTTTCTTCGGGGGTTCGATTAGCCGCGCACGCACAGCACGCGGTGCTTTGGGCTTGATGCGAAGAAGGGTTGGTTGTGTTGAGTACCTCGCTTGGTGGGGTGATTTCCCATCTGGCGGGTTATTCATGCGTGTACGGCTAAATTGGTGCAACCCTGCAGGGATAATCTTCTCGAGAAGCCGTGTTTTCCGCGGTTATGGACTACTTGGTGAAAGTACTGGCTAACAAGTACTCAGGACAACTTCAACATAATGATCAATCATGTTTCACCCAATGATTAATAACTTGACTAGTAATAGGTTATTCACACAATAACTTGACTCATCTTTAATACCACTGTGTGAGTTATCCTCGGATTGCTTCTTCGGATAAGGGGCGAGATCCAGGATGGGTTTGTTTGAAGTTATCTTTCAGTTGGTTACAATCCTCGATCTTATCTCCCTTTCTGTTAGCCGGAAGTGGTAGAATCTCTGTAGTTGGTTAGCGCAGCCAGTTGCAGCATCTTTTATATCCCCTCTCTTCCGTTGAACCCAAGGCATCTGTGCTTGGTGTTGACGGGTTACACTTTGGTGAACTGTGAGTCTTGCTTGCCAGTACGTTTATGTACTGACCCCTTTGGGGCTGTGGTTTCCGCAGACCTACGTTTCCGAGGATCTACATGGTGGCTACGACGTGGAGTATGACGAGACTGCTGACGAGTAGATAGCGGACCCGGGCAGGATCCGAGACTTCGTGGATGGGCTCCGTCTTTTCGTTTCCGGCCTCTTAGGCCTATTTGGTTCTTGTCTGTACTCAGACATGTTGAATGCTTCCGCTGTGATGTAATGATGAATTGTTGGGGCATGTGCCCTCTGAATGATTGTATTTGCTATCTCTGCTCTAATGAGAGCTATTTGCAACTTATTTCAATCTTTTGTGTCGTAGAGATCTGTTGTGATATCAGTTGTTCCAATGCCGTTGACGTACCATGTGTGTATGTTTTGAAGTACGTCAATGGAAGTATCCTGATTTCTACGGGATAGTTTACATCGACGGTGAACAGTAACGGTTGGTTGTCGCACATAAGTGCTGGCCTACCCGTAAGGGGACGCGGGAGCCGTTAAGCCCCGTAATCCAACCAAAATACTGTTCAGTTCGTATGGTGAGTATCCTCTAGAAGTCCGGGTGCGACAGATAACATGTCATATGAATGTTTGCTTGCATTGTTTTATTCATAGAAGGGTATGACATTGTGGTATCTCCCTCTGATTGTTTCGCTTGAATCGACTTGGGACATGCTCACGCATGCTATGACTGAAAAAAAACATCAATTAAGCCTTGATGATTTATTTTGCCTTAGAGTATTTGTATCATTTTTATGCCCCTGTTAATTTTGTTTTGTCGCAAGCATGATTATGACAGTTGTTGATCTCTTGATTATCGCTCCCCATCTATTGCTAGCCTTCACCTGTACTGAGTATGAGCTCTACTCGTGCATCCAACTCCTGAAAAGCAAAGTTTACCAAATTTGTCCACCATACATACCTATATATGTGGCATTTAACCGCCACTCCAAGTAAATTTCTCGTGTGCTACCTTTAAAACCTTCAAAAATTTGTTCATGTTTTGTGCCCCTGTTTTAGCTCATGAGGTCGTAAATAGGGAATCTTTATCTCACTTGTTGATTGGATTTCACACCCTGGACTAGTGGCTTCATCCTCTTATCCAAAAGATAGAAGAGCCGGTAGCGGGGTGCCCAGCCCCAAAGTAATACAACAAATTCTCTTCACTATTTTTTGCCCCTGATTTATCAGTCAAAGCATAATTGTGTAAACAAAAGAGAAGAGGGATGACCTTCTTCCCAGATGCGTCCTTCTATGGGAGCCGCTCTTGTGAAGTCTAGTTGGCTTGTGACGTACTATATTGTCTGTTTACCATTCGTTGACATAAGCATACACCTCTCTTAAAAATGTTTTCAATACCTCTGTTTAATAAAATAAAAAGATCTAGCACATGAGTTAATCCCTGCTTCCCTCTGCAAAGGGCCTTTCTTTTATTTGTATCTCGAGTCTTTATCTTCTCGCTTTATGCACCTTCTTGAGAGCATGGCTGTCATTCTCAGTGTAATGTGCTTGTCCCAAAACACGGTAGATTGTGGTATAATTTTGATGCTTGTATCGTCTTTGATATCTTTATTTCTAGTCTTCATTTGAACTTTAGAGGTTTCCTAGCATTTATGTTTTGCTGCATTATTAAGGGAAAGCAAGTACACTTTATCATACTCTATTATGAGCATTGCAATCCTGCAGATTCATATACTTCATGTTGTTTATTATTAGTTTGTTGGCATCTCTTTATGGTTTGCATAACTGCTAGGTGAGTTTTATCTTGCATACATCTTATTATGAATTGCCTCAGCTCCTGATCATATAGTGAGTATATTTACATCATATGAAACAAATGTGTTCGTAAAATTCTTTTATCGCACTTAGTTGTCACTGGATTGCTTGAGGACAAGCAATAAGCTAAGCTTGGGGGATTTGATACGTCCAAAACGTATCTCCTTTTCTGAACACATTTCTTATTGTTTTACTCTAAACTTGTGAGTTTTGGATACCACTTGTCGTGGGATAATCACGGAAGACGTTACCGGGGGTAACTTATCTTGGGGCAAGACGACACTGGTGTTTGGGAGAGGGTTTAGCTCAGAGGAAAACATAATGATATGTGATCTGGTAGCCGGCAAGCAAGTCGCCGAGTCTCCGATCTCGATATATTAATCTCAACTCTCGTGTTACACTGGATACTCGATACCTAGCGATATTGCTCGAACTCTTGGATCTCTCCAAAGTACACCTAGGGGCCAGTTTATAAAGCACCCGGACCCCCTGGCGTGCCCTCCAAGGCGCACCCTGAATCCTACCCGGACACCGCATAAAGAACCCTAACTTTCCTTACCGTAACCCACAATCCGGGTTACCAGGCCTACAAACTTGGGCCTTCTAAAAGCTCCTTTATCCTTAGCCGGATCTCACGCAGTGTCCTTTGGGCCGAGTTACACCTTGGCGTTGGCCTACCGGGTTATCATCCCTCCATCAGTAGTCCCCAGAATAGTCTGGGCTTCACGGGATCCTCCTTGAAGCGCTTGCTATTCCCTGTAAAAAATATCAGACGTACAAATCCAAAGAGGCCGGGTTAAGGTGCTTTGATAAACAGCTAGGCCTAACTCCAAGGTGGCCATATAGTAACCCGGCTTCCTCTAGGTCCTTCTTTACTCTTTCCGGGTCAACGCTCTGATAAGAATGTCAAAGATCCGGCTTACTTTACTCGATAATTGATCCCGATATTGCGAAGAGGATCTCCTTCTTATCTCTGTCTAGATATCCCGTCCAACACTTAAAGCATATCTCAAAAAATCCGGGCAGGTATCCGTTATCCCGAAATTTTCGGTTCCCGCCCGTTGGACTAGGTTTATCCGCCCGCACCCTTATAAATAGGTACTTAGGGGTTAACCTAACCCCAACAGCTCATTGTCCCCTTTTCCTCCTTCTCTTCACTTCCGCGCTCAAGCTCGCAGAGCACCGCCACGAAGACCTCGCGCGCGTCACCGGGGCCAATCCGCCGCCGGCTACGTTCCGCCACGGCTCGCCCCACGCCGCCGCCAAGATCCGCCACCGCGCCCTTGTCCTGCCCGCCGGGAATCGCTAAGGGGCACCAGGATTGTGCTATTTGCCTCCGCCGGGCTTCACTTCAATCTCCTTCAGTAAGTTCCTTGTATCCATCAATTCAACCTCGCAATTTTTCGATTTACTCTAGATTGGATCTAGGTCAACCCGTGGGCCATTTTTCTTGTCGCACCGGATTAGGTCGCTTAGATGCTTGCTAACTCCTCCAATAGCTTGATTGATGGTCACACACCACTCTCCTATCATCACTAATCATCAATTTATCCGTAGAATCGTCCGCAACTTTTTCAATCTAGATCCATTTCACCAAAATTTTCCGCGCCTGTCATTGACACCCGGAAAATCCTCTTCTTCCGGTTCTTTTGCTTGCAGTAGATACATGGGCAATCATCCGTCTTCCTCAAACACCTTTCCATACGTAAGTACCCCATAGTTTTTATAATGATGCTTGATACCCGGATAACTTGTAACCTTGCTTTATAGAGTGATACCCGGATAATTCTTAACTTCCATGCTTTCTTGATACCACTCGCAAATACTCGGATAGCTCATGGTTTCCGATTCTTACTTCTTGTACCTTTTTGCCTTGTGTTTTGCAGGTTGATCCCATGGCTCCCAAGAAGCAGGGGAAGCAGTCGGCCAAAGCAAAGACCACCCAATCAATATCCGCCAACTGGGCGCGATCCACATTTACGAAGGCCAAGCTGGACGAGCTGGCCGAGTTAGGGATCCTTCCTCCTCAGAAGGATATACACTAGAGGGTGCCGGGTGATGAGACCCGGCCCGCGCCTGCTAATGACGAGGTAATCTGCTTCGTCGAACATGTGACCCGGGGGTTCCGCCCTCCGGGTCACCCTTTCTTTCGTGAGGTTCTGAGCCACTATGGCCTTCGGGTATTCGACATAGGGCCTAACTCTATGCTGAATATAACCCATTTTATCGTTCTTTCCGAGTCATACTTGTGCACTTCGCCAAATTTGGCTCTCTTTATCGAACTCTTTCAGTGCAAGCCGTGCCGCGAAAGCGGTGACGGCGCACTTCTTGCTTGCGGCGGGGTCTCTATCCAGCGCCGTAAGAATTCTCCCATGCCCACTCTCACTCTTAATTCTCATGTCAAACATTGGCAACTTCTTTCTTCTATTGCCGAGATACCTCCCCACCCGGCGAGAAGAAACTGCCGGGTTATTCGGAGGGTCTCCTCGATCTCTCTGAAAACTTCAACACCTTCGCCCCTGACTCGGACAGGGAGGCAATCCAGCCCCTTCTCTCAAAGATATCCGTCCTTTCCGCCCAAGGTCTCCTTGGGCTCAACTTGGTTAAGACATGGGTGGATTTCCGGATCCAACCCAACTCTATCCGCACTAAGCTGATGTGCGATTACTCGGGGCATACCACGGACGCGCTCCGGTATTCCTCCAAGAACTATCCAGCCGGCGACACCAACAAAACCATCAAGGGCTTCTTGACGGAAAAGTTGGAAGTGATCAAGAACATCGCCGGGTTGCCGCCGTTCACCCGGGAAAATCCGGCCCCAGCGGTAAGACCCGATACGTGTAACCTTACTCACACGCCTTTGACTTGATACAGCTACCGATTCTCACCTTCCTGTTTTTATCTCAGGCTGATGACGCTTTCTGGAGTGTTGAAACCTCCCCTTCCGCCGGAGACCCGGAAGAAGATGACGAGCCGGCTGATAATGATGAAGGTATTTATCCCGGTCTTGCATCAACCTTACTTGCATCATTTTCCTCATCCATCTAACTTTTTCCGACGATGCATACTCGGCTCACAGGGTTGGAGGACGAAGACGAGAAGGACGAGGAGGATCCGGAGGCCACCGAGTCCGATCAAGAAATAACAGCCGGGGCCAAGAGGAAGGCCAGAGGAGTGGTGTCCAAGGTTCCTTATTCCACCATGTCTTCCAAACCCTACTCTTTTGATAACATGCACAGACTTAACCAACAACTATCCAACTCATCGCACTTGAAGGACTCTCTCCCGACCAAGCGCAGGGTGACCCGGAGTTCACCGGGCGAAGATCCCCTCAACCCGGGTATCTCCACCTCACCAAACCGCCGGGCCGATACTCCTCCTCCTCGCCCCTCCAAATCTCCTCGGCGTCACCCCTCCCCCAACCATCCTTTGGCCGGGCAATTCCGGGTTCCGCTATCAACTCCTATGACAATCTCATCGGCTTCCAGCAGTGAACTCCCGCCGGATTACGCTGTGAACACCGGGTAAGTCTCCACTGTATGATATCCTCGCGCACTTGATTATTTTCATCCGCTGTTGTTGACTATTCCTCTATTTTCCTTAGCGCCCAAGTCACGATTAGTGACCCGGAGAACATGGAGACGGATAACCGGGAGACGGAGGGGCCGACTGATAACATGGACGCTGCGACTGGCGGCGATGCTGAGAACAACCAGGAACAAGGCCCCTTGGGCGATCCAGTTCACGAGGCCGCCGGGTCTCCAGAGTCATCCGAAGCAGTGGACGAGGAGATCGAGGTCCCGGACACGAGAATGGGTTCTCCAAACCCGGATACCCAGACAGTCCGGGTCTCGAACCCAAAGCCGGGGAAAGTTCACCGGCCAAGCGACCAAGCGACCAAGCTGCCGGCTCTTCAGGTGTCCGACCCGAAGACATGACGTTTGCCCAGATGCTCGATGCCCTGCACACCTTGAGGGCTGATGAAGAAAATATCTTGGAAGCTTTAATAGACAAACACGAGGTAAACCCGAATCATATTGCTTGTATCCTTATCTAGTCCCCAAGTTCCGAGTGAATTGATTGATAATTTGCTTGGAACTTTACGGTATAACCGACTGATAGCTTGCTTTTCACCCGGCTAATCCTTCCTTGCGTCCGTGCAGTCCTTCGTGACCCAATCTGAGAAGAAATTGGCAAAGGCTACCAAGCTCATTGAGAAGGAGGTGGCTCTGCGTGAGGCGGCCGAAGCTGAGGCCAGGAGGAGTGGGAAGATCACGAGGAAGTATAGGAGGAGGGCTCATGCAGCAGAAGATAATCTAACGAACCTTTCTGTTCAGATTGCTGATACGTATCGCGCTTTGCTCGGTATGATTCTTAGCATAATATTCATAATCCGGGTTATCCTTCTGTTAAATAGCCGGGGTTTCCTTACTCGCGTTTTCATTTCTTTCTGCAGGTCCGGATGAAGTAATGCCGGACGAAGATGATATTGCCAGGCTGAAAACCATCAAGAGCGTTATCCGGCAGCTATGTGCCGGAACCAAATGGATCCTTCAAGAACTACGGTGGCCGGGTGTTGGGCACGTCGACCTGAAAAGAATGCTGGACGCCTGCTCCACTATTCCCGAGTGGATTTGGCATTGGAAGCGTTCGTCCTGCCGGGTTGGGGTAACCCGGGGGCTTGCCCTGGCTAAAGCTTACTTTCCTAAGCTTGAGCCGGCCAAGCTGATGATCGGGTTTTTGGAATTCAACCGTGATGGGTCCAAGTTTTCCGCGAAGGATTTCAAGGCCATCCAGAAGGAAGTCCGTTACCCGGCCAGCGTGATTGCTGACGGCTTGGATGTCAGTTCCATTGTCCCTGCATATGATGCTGATGGTGAAGCGGTTAAGTCGGATCTTCCCAAGCCGTACGATATGCTAGCCCGATGGAAGGAGGAAGCTGCCAAGTTGAGGGAGGAAGCCGCAAAAAAGAAGGCTGAATCCGATTCTGCGCCTGCTACCTCCACACCAGTCGTCCCTCCTCCTGCGCGAGCCGACACTGCTGCTGATCCGGGTGCTGCTGCTACCAAGAGTAATAGCAAGGGCAAGGAGAAGATGGACGCCGCAGCCCAGAATGCCGAGTGATACCTGCTTCCTGATGCTGTTTCGTATGCGTCAATCGGCCAATGGGCCGTTTAAACAATCATTTTTTGATGATGCACCTGTGCACCTTTGATACTAGTACCGAAATTTGTAATGCACTTTAAGTTCTTGATACACCTTGTGCCTCTTCTGAACGTTTGGATGATTTTAAATTTATCTACTTTTGAGCCCACTTGTTCTTGATATCCGACTTTCTTTATGGTTCCTTTTGTGAGACTCGGTTTCCGAGTTTCATTGGTTTTGACAAGCGGACTTTTCTCTAAGTCCCCAAGTCCCCAAGGCTCGGATGTTTGGGTTTTTTTGAGTTTTAGTAACTGAGCAACTTTTTCTTTTTCAAAATCCTCAGTCCCCAAGACCCGAAATTCCGAGTCTGGGATGTGTGGTCTTTCCAAGAGAACAAGTTGTTTGCTGCTAAGCCCAAACCCAGAGCCGTTTCACATAGGTATTGAAGTTATGCTTGATAAACGCTGAGTTTCCGGCCATTAGCCCTGTACTCTGCATAACTTGTGGTTTGGATGACCCTTTTGACTATCTTGTACTATAAGCCGGCTTTCGCGTGGATATCATGTTGTTACGTCTATACGAAAACAGGGTCAGGCAAGTCCCATTGGGCTTCATGGCTGATTGTAATCGTAAGCGAGCAAATCATGCCACTTTAGTGCGAGTCACATCAAGCTTAAGTAAGAAAAGTCAAGAAAATTTGGCTCCTTTGTCCGGTTATAAGATTGCAGCCGTACTCGTTTGCGAGTAATCGGCCCTTCTAACTCATAGGCATCAAGGCCGGGTCATTGAGTTTGTAACTGTGCTATTCGAGCAATCAGCCCCCAAGACCTAAATATATGCAACATACTAAAAGTGAAGAACATACGAATAACCACCTCTTTATTTGATATGAGAAAGTTAGGTCAGCAAGCCGCCTCATTAAAAACCCATCCAGTCCTCAAGGGTACCCTAGATAGGAAAAGAGTGCGTCTGAAACCTGCTGCCTGTTACATCGTGCAATTCCACTTGCCAATATAGTCTATACTAAGTATAGTAGGGACGTAGCTGAGCCACGTTCCATGGTCTGTCTCTTTCTTGCATAGATGAAGTGGTATGAGCGGTGTCGTTAACTGTAGCCGACTCTTCCCTTGCGTCTATCAAGTAATATGATCCGTTGTGCAGATTCCGACTTATGATAAATGGTCCTTCCCATGGAGGTGATAACTTGTGTTTTCCTTCGTTTGACTGTACCAGACGTAGAACCAGGTCTCCTTCCTGAAATACCCGGGTTTTCACGCGCCGGCTATGATACCTCCGTAAATCTTGCTGATATATGGCTGATCTTTCCAGTGCTTGTTCCCTTTGTTCTTCTAACATATCTACGGCGTCCTGCCGGGTCTTCTCGTTCTCCACCTCGACGTAAGCTGATACTCGAGGTGAATCATGAATAATATCACTTGGCAACACCGCTTCCGCACCATAAACCATGAAGAACGGTGTCATCTGAGTAGATCTGTTAGGTGTAGTGTTGATACCCCAAACCACGGAAGGTAGTTCTTCAACCCATGCACCAGCAGCTCTGATTCACGGGACTCGCAGTCGTGGCTTTAGTCCACGAAGCAACTCCTGATTTGCCCTCTCCACTTGTCCATTGGCCTGTGGGTGAGCCACTGATGCTACGTCAAGCCGGATTCCATTGTTTCCACAGAACTTCCCCATCTCACCAAGGGACATGTTGGTTCCATTGTCGGTAATTATGCTGTGGGGATACCCGAACCGATAGATAATTCTTTTCAGGAACTTAACTGCTGTAACTGCTTCACAATTGGTAACTGGCATAACCTCAACCCACTTGGTAAACTTATCAATAGCCACCAAAAGATGTGTCTTCTTGCAAGGTGACATGTGAAAGGGGCCAACCATATCCATACCCCAAACAGCGAACGGCCAAGTTAACGGAATAGTCCGTAATTCCATAGCCGGTACGTGGGTTTGGCGAGCGTACCTTTGACATCCGTCACACCTTGCCACCAAACGCTCCGCATCTGCTAGGGCCGTAAGCCAGAAGAATCCATGTCGATAAGCTTTGGCCACAAGGGATCTTGTGGATGCATGATGCCCACAATCGCCTTCGTGAATCTCCTTGAGAATCTGTCGGCCTTCTTCTGGTGCTACACAGCGCAAAAACACTCCTGCTGCACTTCTCTTGTATAACTCCCCATTGATGATAGAATAACCTTTTGCTCGCCTCAAAACTTGTCTTGCTAATACCTCCTGCTGTGGTAAATCGCCCTGTGATAGGTAGGCCAAGAACGGCTCTGTTCACTCGGGAACAGCGCGCACTGTGGCCACGAGCTCCAAATCCGGGTCTTGATTTGCCAGTTCTTCCTCAGACTCAGTTTTAACTGATGGTCGCCATAGTTCATCCAGGAAAACATTGGGTGGAACCGGCTCTCTGCGCGAGCCGAGTCTGGCGAGTGCATCTGCTGCCTCATTTTTTCTTCTGTCTATGTGCTCCACCTCATACCCGGAAAAACATCCGGCAACTCTATCAACTTCTCTGCGGTATGCTGCCATAGTTGCATCTTTTCTATCCCATGTACCTGAGACCTGCTATACCACAAGGTCCGAATCTCCGAAGCATCGTATCCTCTTAATGTTCATCTCCTTGGCTACCTTTAAGCCATGCAATAGGGCCTCATACTCGGCCACGTTGTTGGAACAATCAAAGTGAATCTGTAGCACGTAACTCAATTTGTCTCCTTTGGGTGATGTTAGCACCACTCCTGCTCCTGATCCCTCGTATTGCTTGGATCCATCGAAGTGCATGATCCAAGACTCGGAGTTTGGAGCCATGGTGAGCATGCCTGTGTGCGTCCAATCGTTAACGAAATCTACCAGAGCCTGAGATTTGATTGCTGACCTGGGCTCGTAGTTGATGTGATAATCCCCCATCTCTATCGCCCATTTGGCTATTCTTCCTGTTGCGTCCGAGTTTCTGATGATATCCGACATCGGTATCGAACTAACCACTATTATGGGGTGTTCCTGGAAATACGGCTTCAGTTTCCGGCTGGCCATAAAGACCCCGAAAACCAGCTTTTGCCAATGCGGATAGCGCTGCTTTGCCTCTGATAATACCTCGCTGACGTAATAGACCGGTCTCTGAACCGGGTAACCTTTCCCATCCTCTTTACGTTCCACAACAACTACCGCGCTAACGGCTCGGGGTCCAGCTGCTACATATAGCAACATAGGCTCTTTAGGACCCGGGGCCGCTAGGACTGGTGCTTCAGATAACTGCTTCTTTAGTGCCTCGAACGCCTCATCCGCTTCCTGATCCCACACGAATTTATCGGACTTCTTCAAGAGCCGGTACAAGGGTATTGCTTTTTCTCCGAGTCTGGATATAAATCGGCTCAAGGCTGCTACACAGCCCGTGAGCTTTTGAACATGCTTCCAATTTTCCGGCTTTTTCAGACTTTGGATAGCTTTGATTTTATCCGGGTTTGCCTCAATTCCTCTCTCGGAAACAATAAAGCCGAGTAATTTCCCAGCTGGAACTCCGAACACGCACTTTGTCGGGTTAAGCTTCATCTGATACCTCCTCAAGTTCTTGAACGTTTCCTTTAGATCATCGATAAATGTCTCCGCCTTCCTGGTCTTGATAACCACATCATCCACATAAGCGTGGATGTTGCGTCCAATTTGGTCCTCGAAGCACTTCTGAATACACCGTTGATAAGTTGCGCCAGCGTTCTTCTACCCAAATGTCATGGTTTTGTAACAGAAGGCCCCAAAAGGGGTTATAAATGATGTTTTCTCCCAATCCTCCCTCTTGAGCTTGATCTGATGATACCCAGAATATGCGTCCAGAAAGCATAATAGGTCACTTTCAGCCACTGCGTCTATGATCTGATCTATCCTCGGTAGCACGAACGGATCCTTTGGGCAATGCTTGTTCAGACTCGTGTAATCAATGCACATCCTCCACTCATTGGTCTTTTTCATTACGAGAACCGGATTCGCTAACCAGTCCGGGTGAAATACTTCCATGATAAAGCCGGCTGTTAGCAAACGAGCAATTTCTTCTCCTATTGCTTTCCTTCTTTCCTCGCTCATCTTCCTCAAGCCCTGCTTCACAGGCCTGGACTTGGGATCTACGTGCAAACTGTGCTCTGCCAATTCTGTGGGGATACCCGACATGTCGCTAGGCGTCCAGGCGAACACATCCGCATTTGAACGGATAAACTCCACAAGTGCCTTCTCCTGCTTGCTGTCCAAGTTAGACCCTATAGCAAACCGCCTAGAGGGATCACCTTCAACAAAAGCTATCATCTTGGTGTCCTGCGCTGCTTTGAATTTTGCTCTCTCATCTTCGGTATTCGGCCTTTTCAATGCTGTTCTGTCATCCGGGTCTACTTGAGACCGGTAGTACTTGAGTTCCTCTTTTCTGCAAGCCTGCTCAGCCATTACTGAATCTCCTTCATCGCACTCAGCCGCTATATCCCGGCTTCCATGTATGGTGATGGTCTGCTTAGGACCCGGGATTTTTAGCTGTAGATACACATAACACGGCCTAGCCATGAATTTAGCATAAGCCGGCCTTCCGAACAGCGCGTGATAAGGACTGCGCAACTTGACCACCTCGAAAGTGAGCCACTCAACTCGATAATTGTCCTTTGACTCTCCAAAAGCTACCTCCAATGCGATTTTTCCCTCGGGGCACGCTGAGTGACCCGGCACTATCCCATGAAAAATTGTTGAGCTTTTCTGTAGCTGAGACTCCTTGAGACCCATGCGTAAAAAGGTTTCCCAGTATAAGATATTGATGCTACTTCCACCGTCCATTAGGACCTTTTTCAACTCATAACCATTAATTGTGGTGCGACTACCAACGCCAAGATTCCCGGGTGTTCTATCCTTTCCGGGTGATCTCTTCTGCTCCATGTTACATCCTGTTCTGACCATCTCAGGTATCCCGGAACAGCCGAGGAAACCGAGTTTGCCGCTCGTTTCAGTATCCTTTTATCCCTGTTAGAAGTTCCTGTAGTATGCACATGATATTGTCCTCTTGAATCGTAAGTACGTACCATGCCGATGAAGATGCTTATCCGGCCGATTGTCACGATAGATCCGGATTCGAGGTGATCCGACTCTGGCCCCCAGCCGGAATCGTCCACCATCTTCTCTCCTTCGCGGTCGGTGTAGATCTCGCCGATGACAAGATTCTCCATGTTCTTCCGAGCTTCTCCCGTGATGTAAACACCTTTGGACGCAGGCCCCACGGTGGGCGCCAACTGTCGTGGGATAATCACGGCAGACGTTACCGGGGGTAACTTATCTTGGGGCAAGACGACACTGGTGTTTGGGAGAGGGTTTAGCTCAGAGGAAAACATGATGATATGCGATCTGGTAGCCGGCAAGCAAGTCGCCGAGTCTCCGATCTCGATATATTAATCTCAACTCTCGTGTTACACTGGATACTCGATACCTAGCGATATTGCTCGAACTCTTGGATCTCTCCAAAGTAGACCTAGGGGCCGGTTTATAAAGCACCCGGACCCCCTGGCGTGCCCTCCAAGGCGCACCCTGAATCCTACCCGGACACCGCATACAGAACCTTAACTTTCCTTACCGTAACCCACAATCCGGGTTACCAGGCCTACAAACTTGGGCCTTCTAAAAGTTCCTTTATCCTTAGCCGGATCTCACGCAGTGTCCTTTGGGCCGAGTGACACCTTGGCGTTGGCCTACCGGGTTATCATCCCTCCATCACCACTAACATGGAGTAACGCTGATTTCAGCATAATTGCTTTGGTGTCTCGTTTTTAAGCAGAAAAATCAACTTTCGGGAAAATGCCCAGAAAAGATCTCGAAGACCTTAAAACACCCGAAGACCCCTGGAGCCAGAAGGAGTCTCGGAGAGGGGCCAGGAGGGGGCCACACCACCCCTGGGCGCGCTGCCTGGTGGTGTGGGGCCCCCAGGCCCCGCCTCGGGCTCCCCTTTTGACTACATAATGCCCTCAACCCCAAAACGACAGGGGGTTTGTCATATTCCACAGAAACACAAAGAGCGCAGCCGCAACCTCGAAACTTGATTCGGGGATCAGAAGTTCCTGTTCTGGCGCCCTGCTGGGACGGGGATTCGAAGGAGATCATCGCCATCGACACTGTCACCTCTTCTCCATCGACCATCCATGATTTCCCCGTCCATGTCTGAGTAAACACCACTGTAGGCTGAGAGGGATGGAAGGGATTGGATGAGATCGATCATGTAATAATGCCAGATTGTTAGGGCATGGTGCTTAGTATCCATTGTTAGTGTTTTCTACTGTTGTTGCAACTTGTTATGCTTAATGCTTGTCACTAGGGCCCGCGTGCCATGATCTCATATCTGAACATGTTATTGTTTCATGAGTATAATTATGTTTCTTGATCATATCTTCAAGTTGTTTACACATGTCATTGGTTGGAACCCGAGGCCCCAAAGTGACAAAAATTGGGACAACCGGAGGGGTTGGCTTTGATATGAGGATCACGTGTGTTCACGAAGTGTTAATGCTTTGCTCCGGTGCTTTATTAAAAGGAGCACCTTAATTACCAGTAGTTTCCCTAGAGGCCCCGCTGCCACGGGCTGGTAGGACAAAAGATGTTGGGAAAGTTTCTCATTGCGAGCATGTATGACTATATTGGAACACGTGCCTATGGTGTGCCTAGAACTTGGATGCTTTATTATTATTATACGCAATGCCCATGTTAGATTATTACATGCCCTATCTTATCCATGCAATGCCCGTTCATCCATTCCCTCTATGCCTACAGTACTCCCCATCCTGCTGTTTTCCGTGATTGCTACTGTTGTTACTATTTTATTCCAGCTGTTATTTTATTTCTACTGCTGATATAAAACTGTTACCAATGATAAATTGTTGCGAGCAAGTCTACTTTCTGGTGCAGCTGAGTTGACAACTCAGTTGTTAAGGTTAATAAATATTCTTTGACTATCCTTGTGTCGAATCAATAAATTTGAGTTTAACTTCCCTGGAAGACTGTTTCGATCCCCTATACTTGTGGGTCATCAGCGGCCATGGTGTTGTAGACCCCTCCAGTGATGATGTCCCCTCCCGGCAGGGTACCAGGGAGAACTCCAGAACCATCCCGATCTCGGGTTGACGATGACGGCGGCCTCGGGTGTTTTTCGTGGAAAAGTGGCATCTTTTTAGGGTTCACACCATAGGGGGATTATATGGGCGAAAGGGCGATGGCGGTGGGCGCCCGAGCGGCCGACACCCTCCCCCCAGGCGCGGCCAGGGGGCGCGTCGCCCTATGGTGTGGCCCCCTCCGGGCCTCTTCGGGACACCGTGGAACCTTCGGGAATTCTAATGCTTCCGGGCTTTGAATTTTCCAATTCCGAGAATATTTCCAGCACAACTTTTCTGAAAATAAAAACAGCAGAAAACAAGAACTGACTCTGTGGCATCTTGTCAATAGGTTAGCCCCAGAAAATCGATAAAAATGACATAAAGTGTAAGGAAAACATGTAGCATATGGCATGAAAACAACATGGAACATTGAAAGTAAAGTATGGGCACCTAGAGGGGGTGAATAGGTGCTACGACCAATTTTAATTTTTCTTTAACAATTAGGCTTGATACAAAGGTAAATTATCTAGATAATGCGACTACGGTGAATTTACCTATATGACAAGGATAACAATAATCACAATGCAAGTAAGTAAAGGGAGTGAGGGAACGAGGTAACCAAAGTGAAGCACACAGAGACACGATGTATTCCCGAGTTCCTCCTTGTTAAGGGAGTACGTCTCGTTGGAGGGGTGTGAGCTTGCCACGAAGGCCTACTCAACGCCACAAAGGCCTCACCCTATTCTCCGATGAACCCCGCCACAAAGGCCTAGTTCACCTTCCACTATTGATCCCCTTTGAGGCGGGAATCGAGTCCTTTACAAACAACTTGGGGCACACACCCACAACCAAATTGGGGGCTCCCAACAATCCTTAAATCACCAACAAGTAGCAAGATGCCTAGGTTCTCCACAAGAGGAAACCCTAGGATAGATCCCTCTAGCTAGAGAGGAGGAAATGAATAACGAGTCGGAAGATGTAGATCCGGGTCTTCTCCTTCAATCCTCCAAGTATCAACGAGTTTGGGTGGAGGGATTGGGAGAGATCTAACTTTGGAGGCTCAATAAATGCTTGACTTTAATGCTGGAACGAGCAACCTCTTGGGGAAGAAGGGGATGGGGTATTTATAGCCCCCTCCCCAAACTAGCCGTTTGACCCATTTTCGAGCCTGCCGGTACTACCGCTGGTCCGAGCGGTACTACCGATGCTTGGTAACCCAAGCGGTACTAGGGCATCTCAGTGATAGGGCCCGGGCGGTACTGCTGCCAAAGTACCGTGGTACTCCAGCAGCGGTACTACCGCGAGTAGACACCGGTACTACCGCTGGCCACAATCTTCGAATAAAATCGAAGTGGCCGGCGGTAGTACTAGGTCACTACCGCCTCAGTACCGTAAAGGTTACTACGAGCAAAACCTAGCCAGCGGTACAACGACCGGTACTACCGCTTCCTGTAGGTAGCGGTACTACCGCTGAGCAAGGCTTTGCTCAAGATTAATATTAGTACAGCGGTACTACCGAGTCAGTACCGCTTCAGTACTGCTCGAGACAGTACGCATTTTTCTCCTGGCGGTACTAGGCGCGGTACTACCGCTCGCTGTGCATAGCGGTACTACCGCTGCCACGCCCGGTACTACCACTGGACCATATGAATCTTGGTGGCTTTGTCTTGGAATTATGTTTACCTTTTTGGCGTCTAGTTGATATAACCTGAAATACTTGACGCACTGTTAGATGCTTAGTGGTGTTGTTATCAACTCCAAATCATAAAAGAGATCAAAGATGCAAAATGCACTTTCAAACATCAGAAATTAAGGATACGTTTATGACGTGTCGACATCCTCAAGCTTAGTTCCTACTCGTCCTCAAGTAGGTAAATGATAAAAACACATAATTTCTGAGGTTACATGCTACCAACCAAAACTTGATCATCTAAATTGTAAAACCATAAGCATAGCTGAGATCATAGAACTTTAACACAAGCATGATAGATACAATTCGAACAATAAAACATAGTAATCACCTTGCATCATGAAAAGTAATAGAAACAAAAGATCATGAATAATAATGCACTCGAAAGCTATACGTTTGTTTCAAGCATAGAGATGACATAGCAAAGTGATATTTCGCATGTTCTTAAGAGTGGGGCAAAATATAAATGCCAGGACACCTTCAAAGTTTAAGAGGAAGACTAGAACAAATAATTTGAGAACAAACAATAACACATCATGAATCAATTAATAACGTTTCTACGACAAATGCACATTAAACTCAGAATGGCAACCATCCTCTCTCAACTGCGCATAAAGTTAGAAGATGTAGACTCAACATAATAGTAAAATCAAGGACCTTTGCAGAGGGAAGCAGGGATCACCCATGTGCTAGAGATTTTTATTTTGTTAAACAGAGGCATTGAAAACATTTTTTAGAGAGGTGTATGCTTATGTCAACGAATGGTAAACAAAAAATACATTACGTCACAAGCCAACTAGACTTCACAAGAGCGGCTCCCATAGAAGAACGCATTTGGGTAGATGTTCATCCCTCTTTCTCTTTTGTTTACACAATTATGCTTTGACTGATAAATCAGGGGCAAAAATAGTGAAGAGAATTTGTTGTATTAATTTGGGGCTGGGCACCCCGCTGCCAGATCTTCTATCAATTGGATAAGCGGATGAAGCCACTAGTTCATGGTGTGAAAGTAAAATCAACAAGTGAGATAAAGATTCTCTATTTACGTCCTCATGATCTAAAACGGGAGAAAAAACGGGAGTAATTTTGAAGGTTTTAAAGGTAACGAGCAATTTACTTTGGAGTGGCGGTCAAATACCACATGTAGGTAGGTATGGTGGACACAATGGAAAAACTTTGGTTTTTGGGTGTTGGATGCACGAGTAGAGCTCATACTTAGTATAGGTGGAGGCTAGCAAAAGACTGGGAGCGACAAATCAGGAGAGCATAAGAGCCATAATTATGCATAGCGACATAAACATCATTAATCAAAGCATAAGTGGTACCACAAGTTCAAAAACTAAATGATCATGGAGGCTATAGGTGACTGGTTTGTATTCATAAACATGGTGTGAGCATGCGCCAAGTCAACCAAATAAAACATTCAAAGGAGAACACTACAAATTTATGCTTCAATATGACAAGAACAACTCAGGATTCTTTCAAAGGCACAATAAACACTATCAGCTATTTGAGACAAATCATGCTACAAAAATAACTAATAGGCTTTAGAATTAAAATAACATCTAGCATGACATGAAAAAGTCTAGCCACAGTCTATACAAGCTTCTAATTGCACTGTTATAAGCACAAAAACTGTACTACTACTTTCTAACACCAAGCATTTCATAATAATAAAAAATCTCCACGAGATACAACAATGAAAAAAGACAGTACTAACACACCTCTACTAGAACTAACAGCTCTGCATAAGAGATGCAAGAAAAATAGGAGCTAAACAGGAATTGTGCAGCAACTAGAAGAAAAACTCAGAATACGAGCATAACGAGTATTCAAACAAAAAAGCGGAGTGTGTCTTTCTCCCACACAAAGAATGCTAGGTTCCAACTATATTATTGCAGCAAGGAGAACAAAAGAAAACAAAGGAAAACAAAATAAAAACAAACAGACGCTCCAAGTAAATTTCATATGATGTGACCGAATAAAAATATAGTTTCACTAGAAGTGACTTGATAAATTGTTGACAAAGAAGTGCCTTGGGAATACCCAAGCTTAGATGCTTGAGTATTTTTAGAATTTTCTGGGATGAACCACGGGGGCACCCCCAAGCTTTGCCTTTGCACTCTTCTTGATCACATTATATCACTCTCTTCTCTTGACCCTTGAAAACTTCCTTCACACCACACTCAAAGTAATTCACATTAGAGGGTTAGTGCAACAATAAAAAATCCATGGGTTCTGCGTGCGCATAAGTTCTATTGATACTTTTAAACATTAGTTGCAGCCACTGATGTTTCGTGAAGCAAAGAAATCCCCTTGACATAGTAAAAGAGCAAATGTAAGAAAATGGCAGAATCTGTCAAAACCAGAACAGTCTGTAAAGACGAATTTTTTCGGGGCACTTAAGTTGCTTAGATAAAAAAAACATAAAGAACGAAAAAGTTTCTGAATTAGAAAAAAAATTAAGGTCATTTTGATCTTTCTGGAATTTATTCGATTTTTTATGGTGGACAGCAGAAATCTGTTTCCTGCGCAGAAATCTAAATCCAACTCCAACTTTCGCTAGAAACTTTACTTGGCACAACTAAAACATGAAAATAAAGATACAAAGGAGTTGCTACAGAAGTATAAAACCCCTTGACTCAAAGAAAACAAAGAAAAACAAAGCAAAAATAAAACCATGGGTTATCTCCCAAGAAGTGCTTTTCTTTAATGCCTTTTAGCTAGGCCCAGAAAAGTGGATTCAAGTGTTTCAAGTGAAGAAGCATCCAAATTGTAATTTGTTCGAATAATAGAATCAAATGGAAACTTCATTCTCTTTCTAGAAAAGTGTTCCATACTTTTCTTGAGTAGGATTTGAAATTTAATATTCCCCTCTTTCATATCAATAACAGCACCAGCAGTTCTAAGAAAAGGTCTTCCCAAAACAATTGGACAAGATGCATTGCATTCAATATTCATAACAACAAAATTAATGGGGAAAAGGTTATTATTAACCATGATAATAACATAATCAACTCTCCCCAAAGGTTTCTTTCTAACATTATAAATAAGACGAATATCCAAATAACAGTGCTCCAAAGGTGGCAAATCAAGAATATCATAATGTTTCTTAGGCATAAGAGAGATACTAGCGCCAAGATCACATAGAGCATTGCAATCAAAATCATCCCCTTTCATTTTAATGATGGGTTCCCAACCATCATCTAGATTCCTAGGGATAGAGGCTTCACATCTTAATTCATCCTCTCTAATTTGCATGAGAGCATTTGTAATATGCTTTGTGAAAGCCATACTCATAGTACTAGCATTAGGAAAACTAGCAAGCCTTTGTAGGAACTTAATCACTTAAGTTATGTTGCAATCATCAAAGTCAATATCATTTTTATCAAAGGTGATGGGACCATTGTCTCCCATGTTTCTAAAAATTTCAACACTTCTATCAGGAACATTTTTAGCAGTTTCAGGAAGTTTAGCATTTTTATAGCAGAAGTGGGAGTATTGCCAACACCAATTACTTTACCATTGATACTAGAAGGTTTACTAGCATGAGAAGCTTCAGTTTTACTAGTGGTGGTAATGTTGCAAACATTAGCTATATTATTCTTTCTAGCTATTTCATCTTCTCTTTCCCATCTAGCATGCAATTTAGCTAACATTGTCATCAATTCTAAGTTGGATGGCATTCAAAGTTTTGCTTTCTTTAACATCATGAGGCATAACCTTTAGTTTCATAAAACCAACATCAAGAGCAAGGCTATCAACTTTAGAAGCAAGAAAATCAATTTTGCCAAACTTCTCCTCAACAAATTTATTAAAAGCAGTTTGTGTAATAATAAAATTCTTAAGCATGTTATCAAGATCAGAGGGTACACTTTTATTGTTTTTGTAGGAATTACCATAAGAATTGAGATAACCTCTACTATTATTGGAAGGGTATGGCCTATAATTGTTGCTACCAAAATTATTCCTATAAACATTGTTGCTGAAATTATTATTTTTAATGAAGTCCACATCAACATGCTCTTCTTGAGCAACCAAAGAGGCTAAAGGAACATTGTTTGGATCAATAGGAGCATGGCCATTCACAAGCAAAGACATAATAGCATCAAGTCTATCACTCAAAGAGGAGGTTTCTTCAACATAATTTACCTTATTACCTTTTCTAGCTCTCTTAGTGTGCCATTCAGAATAATTTACCATCATATCATCAAGAAGCTTTGTTGCTGCCCCCAAAGTCATGGACATAAAGGTCCCTCCAGCAGCTGAATCCAGAAGGTTTCTTGAAGAAAAATTCAGACATGCATAAAAGGTTTGGATGATCATGCAAGTAGTTAGTCCATGTGTGGGACAATTCTTTACTATAGATTTCATTCTTTCCCAAAATTTAGCAACATGCTCATTATAAAGTTGCTTAAAATTCATAATGCTACTTCTTAAAGATATAATCTTAGCAGGATGATAATATTTTCCAATGAAAGCATCTTTACACTTAGTCCAAGAATCAATACTATTTCTAGGCAAAGATAGATCCCATTCTTTAGATCTTCCTCTCAAAGAGAAAGAAAACAATTTAAGTTTAATAATATCTCCATCTACATCTTTATAATTTTGCATCTCACATAGTTCAACAAAATTATTAAGATGGGGAACAACATCATCAGTAACACCAGAAAATTGCTCTCTCATATCAAGATTTAACAGGGTAGGCTTTATCTCATAAAAATCACCAGTATGAGCAGGTGGAGCAATAGGTGTGCTAATGAAATCATTGTTGTTGGTTCTAGTAAAGTCACACAACTTAGTGTTCTTAGGGGTAGTAATTTTAGCAAGACTAAAAACAGGATAAAAACAACAACTAGAATAATAACTAAGTTTTTTGTGTTTTTGATAAAGAGAAGCAAACAAGACAAAATAAAATAAACTAAGCAAAACAAAAACAAAGTAAAGAGATTGGAAGTGAGACACTCCCCTTGCAGAAATTCTCTTCCTCCCCGGCAACGGCGCCAGAAAAAGTGCTTGATGGTGCAGGTCTTGCACTCGTTGGGAGACCCCAAAAGAAAGGTTTGATGAGCACAGTAGCAAGTTTCCCTCAGAAAAGAAACCAAGGTTGAATCGACCAGTAGGATAAAGAAGTAACTTCCAAAGGTTGATGCAGCTAAGGTGGTAGGGCGCACTACCGGTTCAGCAGCAACGTGGAACCTACACAACACAATCAATTCACTTTACCCCCAACGAAGCGGTGAGGTAGTCAATCTCACCGGTTTTGCTGAACACAAAGAGGTTAAACGTATGGTGTGGACAATGGTATGAGAACAATATGAAAATAGCAGTAGTAGTGTGAAAACAGTGGGAGCAGTGTGAAAACAGTGGAAGCAATGTGTGTATTATCAGTATGAGAAAATGGATCGGGGTCCAGAGATCACTAGTGGTGTCTCTCCATAAAAGATAGCTAACATGCGCGGTGAACAAATTACAACTGGGCAATTGATAGATAATGAAACATGCATGACATAATGATTACTATGAGATTCATGCGGGCATTACAACAAAATACATAGATCGTCATCCAACTGCATATATGACTAATAATCCACCCTCCGAATATAATCCAAACAAACGTTGGGTATTAAGTTGCAAGCAACAGATTATCGCAGTAAGCAAAGTGTGTAATTTAAATAATGTAAACGAAGTAAACATTGTTGTTTTCTCCCTAATGGGAACAACACATCCTTCATCCATCACGTTTCGGTCACTCGAGCACAGATACAAAGGAGGCAGGAACCCACTATCGAGCATAAATACTCCCTCTTGGAGTCACTAGCATCTACTTGGCCAGAGAATCTACTAACAATGGAGAGCATGCAAGATCATAAATAACATACACATGAAGACAACATGATAGATTGATAATGAAGAGACATAGCATTCAATAATCATCGGATCCCAACAAACAGAACATGTAGCATTACAATAAGATGTTCTCGATCATGTGAGGCAGCTCACGAGATCCAAACATGAGGCATAAAGAGGAGATGACAAGGGTGACATGGGCCCGTAGTCCAAGGATGAACTACTCACGCATCACTCCGGAGGCGGGCATGGTGGTGTAGGCCCCTCCAGTGATGATTTTCCCTCCAGAAGGGTGCCGGGGAGAACTCTAGAACCCTCTCGATCTCGGGTTGATGATGACGGCGGCCTCGGGTGTTTTTTGTGGAAATTTGGTATATTTTTAGGGTTCACGCATCAAGGGAATTATATAGGCGAAAGGGCGTTGGCGCTGGGCGCCCGAGGGGCCCACACCACCCCCAGGCGCGGCCCGGGGGGTGGCGCGCCGCCCTATGGTGTGCCCCCCTGTGGCCCCCTCTGGGCCTCTTTGGGACTCCGTGGAACCTTTGGGAATTATAAAACTTCCGGGCTTCGAAATTTCCAATTCCGAGAATATTTCCAGAACAACTTTTTTGAAACAAAAAACAGTAGAAAACAGGAACTGGCTCTATGGCATTTTGTCAATAGGTTAGTCCGAGGAAATCGATAAAAATGACATAAAGTGTAAGGAAAACATGTAGCATATGACATGAAAACAACATGGAACATGAGAAATTAAGGATACGTTTATGACGTATCAAAGCCCGTCAAGCATTAATTGCTAAACTTGGTTGACGTCGTTATCGAAATTCCTCTTCATAAAAAATAGGTGCCTTTGGATCATTTTCAAGGTCAAGCTCTCGACATGAAGACCCACACCACCATAATTAATGTGGATGCGGAACCAAAGAATGATCACCAAGCTCATCACCATCGACATCACCATGAAAGTCACAATGAGGATGACATCAATCATCTACATAACAATCAACATCATCATCATCATTGATGTGAGGAACATGAGCCTCCACCTCATCAATGTCAAGCATGTGATACCGCTAAATGCCCCGACAATGGCAAGGATCAAGGCCAACCAAGGCGTGACAACATAACCCTACTTCACCAAGGCGCAAGGTGCGAGATACTTCCCTGGAACGAGAAAATGACAAACACAATCATCGTCGCCACAATCAAGATGGCCGACAAGTATAAAATAATGCCAATGGTCACCCACATGTTGATGAAGCCGAGCTAGAGCGCCAACGTCGCCATCATGAGGAGGCTAGAGAAAGTAAACATCGAGAAGCTAACGGCAATCACAACATGCTAGAAGCCAAGATAATGTACATAAAGGCCACCAAGGGAGGAACGGCGAAGAAAAGTTTGTAAAGCTCAAGTTCTTCATGCCTAAATTTGCGGGTACCAATGCCCCGAAGCATATATTCCATGGGCTCTCAAGGTTGATAAGAAATTTCATTTATAAAAGTATTCCCAAGAGAAGATGGTAGCCATGGCCTCTCTTGAGTTTTAAGAGTATGCACTTCTTTGGTGGGAAAAATACGAACAACTTAGAAAATTAATAAAGAGACACCAATTGGCACTTGGGATATGCATGCTCGTTTTGTACCTCCACACTATACTCGTGACATCTTCAAGCAACTCCAAGAGTTGAAAAAAAGAATGAGAACCATGGAAAAATACTACAAGCAAATGGGGACCTCAATGACGAGAGACAAAGTTGATGAGTCCAAGGAGCAAATTATGGTTCAATTCATGAATAGCCTCAACTACCACATAAAGAAAGTCATAGAGTCCCAACAAACCCATCGCTTGTGGACTTGGTATATCAAGCCACCAAGGTGGAACGACAAGTGATTCAGGACATCAAGTATAAAGAGATCACGTTTTAGTTCAACAAAGAAACAAGCATCCTCTTCAAAAAAAATGACAAAAACATCAACTCCATGAAACTTACCAATTCCAACAAGGAAATGCGATCCCTTAACTAGACTTCCACAATCAAGTGAAAAGAAACTATGTTGGAGAGAGTCGTCCAAGGGACTTGTATCCTAGACTAGGTTCAACATGGGGACTGGGTATGAAATGCTCGTTGTTCCTAAGTGTCTAGCAAGGATACACATGAAGAGCAGGACAAAGAGTGACACGAGAGTTTACCCATGTTCGGCCCCTCTGGTGAGGTAAACACCCACTCCTGCTTTTCTGGTTGCACTTCTTCGAGAGGATTTCAGTACAATGGTGGCTAGGGTTTATCAGGTGCAAACCTTTAGCTAGGTGGCCAGGTTACCCCTTATATTGTTGTGTCGGCTGCTCGTTCCCGCTCATGGGCGGGAAGGGAAACCACAAGGCACGAGGGAATGACAGACCAAAGCAATAAGATACAGGTGGACATAGTCCACCGTCGATTAAAGCGCCGACTCATGGCAGCACGTGGAGTCTTCATGATGACCTCAGGGATGACGCTCGCGGAGGAGCTTTATCTCGTCATGCTATTCTTGCATCGAAAGGTCTTGGGCGGCGCTTTTGGGTGCCTCAGATGGACTGTGGTCTTTAATCACGGATATGGGAATCTTTGGCATCGGTGCCCTGCGTCGTTGTTGCCTCCTTCGTCATTCTCTTTGTCACCCACACAGGCGTGCGTGTCTCTGTGGCAATAGTAGATACATGTGCCCTTTTGTTAGAGAGTCACGGGTGGAACGGTAGGTTGTTGCCTCCTGGAGATGTCAGGCCTCCTCGCGGAGGTATGTCGATGAAGATCCCTCAAGGAGGCCCGTGAGACAGAGGCAAAAAAAACTTCCTTCCACTAAGTCCTAGAGTTGGGCCTCTCCTTGCGAGGGTCGATTACTTGTGAGGCCTTTGTTGTGCGGTACCTGGTACGACCCACCTTCGTTAACCAGATTCCACGGTCCTTTGTTGTGCGGCGCTTGGTATGGACCTCCTTCGTTTACTAGATTCCATGGACCTTTGACCAAATCGTGGTACCCTGGTATCCATTTCCCCGACAGTATCCCTTGATCCCACGTCGTGCACGTATCCAGAGGAGACAAAACGGCATGGGTCCTAGAAAACTGCCAAGGCGGGGAGCAGGCACATGGCGCGGCGATTCGCAGGGACGGTTCCCCATGATCTCTTCGACGCCACGGTTTCGCTCACGCGCATCATAACTGCAATGTGAATCGTCTTGTCCCCTGCCGTTACCTCACATCAGTTAGTGGAAGGAATAACTGTGGTGGGCTCCTCGGCTTTCGAGGAAGTGTGAGTTAAAGCAGTAAGATGGAGCGAGAGATAAGGAGCCCCAAGCGGCTATAAAGCAGGGACAACCGCGCTCCATTCTCCCAGCCTTCCTCTTCCATTCCACCTTTTTTGTATACTCTCATTTCTCCTTCAAACATCTTCATGGCAAGAGGCAAAGGCCGCAGGGGGGGCTCCGTAGCTATCACGGAGACTTGTCCTGGCCGTCGCACCCGTGTGTCAAACGCCGCCGCGGAGGCTAGGGCCAGCCTCACCAATCATAGAGGGGAAACTCCTAGAACCTGTCAGACCCTCGGCGCCCATGGACAAAGAGGGTGTGGCCAAGAGATGGATCCTCTGCTCCCGGTGGAGCCTCACTCCGACGTGGTGGCGCACAAATTCCTGGTGGGGATGCATGGTCGACCTCCCAGCTGGCTTCGTCTTCCTGACTCCTTCGCGCGAGTCTTAGAGGGCAAGCCGCCTCCAGGATTGTGGCTTCAAGTGGAGAACTGCTGCAACAGCCCTACTGGGTAGATGTGGCGTTCTCCCCCAGGGGGCACCTTATCCTAAAGCAAGGCTGGAAGTCCTTTGCCTACTCTCGTGGCTTAGAGCGGAAGCAGATTCTTCACTTTCGCTACAACAGAGATGCCACCCTCCTCGTGATGATCTTCAGTTATCTTAGAGGGTGCACTGAGTGCTGCATGGACAGTGAGAGAAGCGGTGAAGATGACTCGTCAAGCGAAGACGAGGATGAGAATCAAGACGGGGAAAATCCCCTCATCAAGGCCAAAGACATCAGCTCTACCTCAAGCTGAGGCACCCTCATGGAGAGGGAGGCAATCTCATCGACCCCCGAGAGGACCTTCTTCTCGGCGATCTGGGAGATGGGATCCGCCTTGGTGGCCTAAAATAGGAGCATCGTCTTCTCCTCGTCGAACGTCGCCCTCGTAGATAGGGGTAGTAGAGGCCTCGCCGAGCCTTTAGGAATGTATTAATATCCTGATATCCCTTTAAAGAGATCATTTGTTGAGATATTTTGGCTATAAACGCATGCTTTTGGTTTCTGCAAACTTGATTTTGTGACTCCTTATGACATTTTCTTTCCCTTTTTGCTTGTTGTGAGTGGCTCTACGTTGCTCAGACCGAGCCTTCAAGCGAGATGCCACCATCATTGGTCTACATGACATGCGCTAGAGCAAGGCCGGAGGGTAATATTAATCAAGAGGCGGTGATAGCCCTCAATTCGTGATGCTCGGGGGTCCTGTCGTGGGATAATCACGGCAGACGTTACCGGGGGTAACTGATCTTGGGGCAAGACGACACAGGCGTTTGGGAGAGGGTTTAGCTCAGAGGAAAACATGGTGGAAATCGATCTGGTAGCCGGCAATCAAAGTCGCCGAGTCTCCGATCTTGATATAATAACTCAACTCTGGGGTTACACTGGATGCTCGATATCAAGCGATATTGCTAGGGTTCTTAGATTTCTCAACTAGAACTAGGGGTCGGTTTATAAAGCACCCGCAGCCCCCGGCTTGTCCTCCAAGACATACCCTGGATCCTACCCGGACACGGCATACAAACCCTAACCTTCCTTTACCGTAACCCACAATCCGGGTTACTGGGCCTACAAACTTGGGCCTTCCGGAAGTTTCTTTATCCTTAGCCGGATCCTGCACAGAGTCCTTTGGGCCGGATTACGCCTTGGAGTTAGCCTACCGGGTTATTATCCCTCCATCAGTAGTCCCCAGAATAGCTTGGGCTTCACGGATTCTTCCTTGAAGTGCTCGCTATTCCCTGCAAAAATACCAATCTCACAAATATATGGAGGCCGGGTTAAGATGCTTTGATAAATAGCTAGGCCCAACTCCATGGTGGCCATATGGTAACCCGGCTCTTCCCCAAATACCCGGCTTAGCTGTCCGGGTCTAAACCCTGATAGAAGTGTCAAAATCATGCACTTTACTCGATAATTGCTCTTGATATTATGAGGAATATCCCCTTCCTATTTCTGCCCAGATATCGCGTTCAACACTTAAAGCATATTTCGCAAAATTCAAACACACAGCCGTTACTCCGTAATCCCCGGCTCCCGCTCGCGGAACCAAACTTATCCGCATAAACTATTATAAATATACTCGTAGGGGTAACCCTAACCCCACCGGCTCACTTCCCCCATTCCTCTTCCTTTCTCCCTCCGTGCTCATCCTCACCGAGCGCCACCACGGAAATCCCGCGCGCATCACCGGAGCCCATTGGCCGGAGGCTGCGTTCCACCACAGCTCACTCCGCGCTGCCGCCAAGATCCACCGGCAAATCTCCAACCGGCCCGTCGGGAACTGCGAAGGGACACCAATCTTGCATGATTTTCCTTCGTCGAGCTTCACTTCAACCTACTCCAGTAAGATTCCCATTCCCATTAATTAACCTCCGCAATTTCTTGATTTTCCTCAAACTAGATCTAGGTCAACCCGCCGGTCATTTTCCCGGTCATGCCGCATTAGATCGCTTGTATTCATTCTAACCCATCCAATACGTGGGATATAGACTTTATTGCGTTTTCCTATCGCCCACATTTATTAATTTTACCGCAAATCTAGAAACGGAATCTCCAATCTGGGCTCGAACCACTCAAAATTTCCGCCTTTGTCTCAGTCACCCGGCCAATCCTCCCCTTTCCAGTTCCTTTTATTTGCACTAAGTGCCTGTGCAGCCTTCCACCGTCCTCAAAGCTCTTTCAACGCTTAGATCCCCATAATTTTTACTATAACACTCGATACCCGGATAATTCCAATCTCACTCTGCAGACTGACACCCGGATGATACGCAATTTTCGTGTCTCGATATTACTTTGCCGATACTTGGCCGGCTCACAGCTTCCGTGTCTTATTCCTTTTATCCTTCTACCTTGTGCTTTGCAGGTCAACCACATGGGTCCCAAGAAGCAGGGAAAAACTCCGACTAAAGCCAAAACCACCAACTCCATATCCGCCAACTGGGCGCGATATACGGTCACCAAGGCCAAGTTGGAGGAACTGGTCGAGCTGGGAGTTCTTCCTCCTCAAGAGGATATCCAGTGGAGGGTGCCGGGCAAGGAGACCCGGCCTACGCCGGCAAAAGATGAGGTAATATGCTTTGTAGAGCACGTGACTCGGGGCTTTCGTCCTCCGGGTCACCCCTTCTTCCGCAACGTCCTGAGCCACTATGGCCTTCGTGTTTTTGACATAGGTCCTAATTCTGTGTTAAATATCTCCCACTTTATCGTCCTTTCCGAGTCATACTTGTGCACTCCGCCAAGTCTGGCTCTTTTCGTTGAGCTTTTCCAGTGCAAACCGTGCCGCGAAAGTGGTGACGGGGCGCTTCTCGCTTGCGGCGGGGTTTCTATCCAGCGCCGCAAGAATTCTATGATGCCACCCCTTACCCTTAACTCCCATGTCAAGCACTGGCAGCTCTCATACTTTTACTGCCAAGACACTTCCCCACCCGGCCAAAAGAAACTGCCGGGTTACTCAGAGGGCCTTCTTGACATCTCTGAGAAATTTAGTGCCTTTGCCCCTGACTCGGACAGGGAGGCAATTCAACCTCTGCTAGCCAAAATCACCACTCTCACGGCCCAAGGTCTCATCGGGCTCAACCTGGTAAAAACTTGGGTCGATTTCCGGATTCAGCCCAACTCCATCCGCACAAAGTTATTGTGCGAGTATTCGGGGCAAACCACAGACCCGCTCCGGTACTCTGACAACAGCTTCGCGGCTGGTGACACCCATAAAACTATCAAGGGTTTTCTGACAGAAAAACTCGAGGTAATCCGGAACATAGCCGGATTAGAGCCCTTCACACTCGAGAACCCAGCCCCCAAGGTGAAGATCCAATTTTGACGTCTTTGCCCTTGCTTTTTCCACTTGACACAGTTGATAACCTTTGTACTGATACTTTTATTTCAGGCTGATGGTGATTTTTGGAAGATCAACACTTCTCCTAGCTCCGAGAGTCCAGAGGAGCAAGAAGAAAAGAGCTGCAACCTTGGGTGCAGGAGAAGGAGCATCGGATTCCGACATTCGAATGACCCGGGTGCCGCCTCCCACTAAGAAGAAGACTCCTTCTCGGAATTTCCAAGGCCCCGGGTCCTCTGATACGGGTAATGGCACTTTTGATCAACTGATGGACACTCTCCTCACTATGAAGACTTCAGAGAGCAATATTCTGGAGCGCATGGCCGCAGAGCACCAGGTAATAATACTTGATATCTCGTAGCGCATGCCTAGTCCCCAAGTTCCGAGCATGACTTGCTTAAGTTGTGCTTGGTACTTTACGCAATACTCAGCTTGCCATAATATCCGACTGATACTTGTGCTCCCTTCTACTTACAGGCGCAGATTACCCGGTCTGATGAAACTTTGCTCAAGACCGAACAACTGCTTCTTGCCGAGGTAAAGCGGAGAGAAGCCCTCGAGGATGACGTGGAAAACTTGAAGAAGGATGTTTCTAAATACCAGAAGAAGTGCAATACTGCTCAAACCGCACTGAAGAAACTATCGGACCAGGTCACCGATACCTATCAGATCTTGCTTAGTAAGTTTTTCCTGCCGACTGTCTTCGTGCCTTTACTTTATTGTATGATACTCGGGATCACTGATACGTCCTTCCTTTGCTTCAACTGCAGGTGCCAACCTTGCAGCCCCAGAGGAGGATGCCCTTGCAAAGGCTAAAACTTTAAAGACTGTGCTCCGGACGTTCTTTGCCGGCATGAAATTTATATTGGACGCCGTGAAGTGGCCTACTGAAGTATACCCGGGTGAAGAAAATCTCATCAAAGCCTGCTCCACCGTGCCCGGCTGCATTGAAATATGGAAACGCTTGTCATGCCGGATTGGTATGACCCGGGCCTTTACCCTGGCTAAGGCTTACTTTCCAAAGCTTGACCCGGCAAAGATGATATCCGGGTTTCCAGAATTTAAAGCGGATGGCTCCAAGTTTACACCCAAGGACTTCAAGGCCGTACAGTCTGCAGTGCGTCATTCGGCCACCACTTTGGCCGATAGTGTGGATCTGAACACGATTATGAGTTCATACGACGCTGAAGGCAAAATTGTTACAGAGGAAGCACCCCCGCCTTTTGATATTTTGGAGAAATGGGCTGCTGATTCGGCTAGGAAGAGGGAAGCAACTGCAAAGAGAGAGGCCGAGTTATCAGGGCCATCCACCTCCACACCAGCTGTTCCTCCACCAGTCCGTCCTGCCGCAAGGAATCCGGGTGACGATTCCGGAATAAAGCAAGTCCAGGAGCAAGACCCGGAAGGTAAGGGTAACGATGTGGACTCTACGCCGGAAACCGAATGAGCAAAACGCCATAAAAATACTTCAATCGTTTGATGTTTTTACTCAAAACAAGTATTCTTTTGACGGTGCGCCTGTGCACCCTTGATACTGGTGTCACAACTTGTAATGCACTTTAATTCTGTGATACACCTCGTGCCTTTCTAGGCCTTTTTGATGAACTTGATACTTGCCTATTTTTGGGCTTGTTCTTGATATCCGACTTTCTTTTTATTTCCTTCTTTATTTCCGAGTACCGTGGGTTTTGACAGGTGGACTTTTCTTTAAGTCCCCAAGTCCCCATGACTCGGACGTTGGGGTCTTTCGAGCTTAGCGATGAAACAGCTTGATTCTGTTTCGAAACCCACAGTCCCCAAGGCCCGAATCTCCGAGTCTGTGGTGTGTGGTTTTTTCGAAGAGAACAAACTTGTTGTCGCTAAGCCGAAACCCGGAATTGTTTCATATAGATAATGAAGTTATGCTTGATAAACGTTGAGTTTCCAGCTATTAGCCGTGTACTCTGCATAACTTGTGGTTTAGATGACCCTTTTGACTATCTTGTACTGTAAGCCGGCTTTCGCGTGGATACCATGTTGTTACATCTATACGAAAACAGGGTCAGACAAGTCCCATTGGGCTTCATGGCTGATTGTAATCGTAAGCGAGCAAATCATGCCACTTTAGTGCGAGTCACATCGAGCTTAAGTAAGAAAAGTCAAGAAAATTTGGCTCCTTTGTCCAGTTATAAGATTGCAGCCGTACTCGTTTGCGAATAACCGGCCCTCATAACTTATAGGCATCAAGGCCGGGTCTTTGGGTTTGTGGCTGCGCTACTTGCGCAACCAGCCCCCGAGACCTATATATACCCAACATTCTTGATGATACTGATGTATTGATGTCACATGGATACTACTTACTTGTAATCGGAACAAAGGCTATAACAAGATAGGACTTGATAACCATCTCTTTATTGATGCGAGAAAGTTTGGATCAGCAGGCCGCCTCATTAAAAACCTTCCAGTCCCCTTAGGTACCCTGGGTAGGAAAAGAGCGCGTCTGAAACCTGCTGCCCGTTACATTGTTTAGTTCTTCTTGGGCACCGGTCCCGGGCTGACGTGACCGATACACATTCTCCACATGTTTGACTTTTTCATGATGAGTACCGGGTTTAATAGCCAACCCGGGTGAGGTGTTTCCATAACGTGGCTGGTTGTAAGCGGCCGTGCCGTTTCTTCTCTTATAGCGGATTGTTTGGGGGAGTCATCCTTGATAAAAGCTACCATTTTAGTATCTTGTGCTACCTTGGACTTTGCTCTTTCGCCTTCAGTACTCGGCCTTTTTTGATGTGGTTCTGTCCTCCGGGTCTGCTTGAGACCGATAGTGCTTGAGTTCTTCTTTTCTACAGGCTTGCTCGGCCATTGCTGCGTCTCCTTCATCGCATTCAGCTGCAATGTCTCGATTTTCATGTATGGTAATGGTCTTCTTGGGACCCGGGATTTTTAGCTGTAGATACACGTAACACTGCCTAGCCATGAATTTGGCATAAGCCGGCCTTCCGAATAACGCGTGATAAGGACTGCGCAATTTGACTACCTCAAAGGTGAGCCACTCAACTCGATAGTTATCCTTTGACTCCCCAAAAGCTACCTCCAATGCGATTTTTCCCTCGGGGCACGCCGAATGACCCGGCACTATCCCATGAAAAATTGTTGAGCTTTTTTGTAGCTGGGACTCCTTGAGGCCCATGCGTAGGAAGGTTTCCCAATACAGTATATTGATGCTACTTCCACCATCCATCAAAACCTTTTTCAGCTCATACCCATTGACCTGTGGTGCGACTACTAATGCCAAGACTCCCGGGTGTTCTACTCTTTCTGGGTGATCCCTTCTCCTCCATGTTACATCCTGTTCTGACCATCTCAGGTATCTCGGGACAGCCGACGAAACTGAGTTGACCGCTTGCTTCAGTATCTTTTTGTCCTTGTTAGAACCTCCTGTGGTATGCACATGATATTGACCCAATTGTTTGGGGTTAGCCTGGAAACCTCCTGCCCCCCTTGGTTATTACTTTGATTTCCCGCCGCCGGGTTACCGGCTGGGGGTGGACCGTTGCCCGGGTTTCCCCCTGGACCCGGTCCTCCTCCCCGTCCTGCACCTCACATAGCTCTGTTCACTTCCTCATTTTTCCATCTTTGTAAGTCGGCGCACTGCTCCAAGGAGTGGTTAGCTGGCCTGCCGTTCCTGCTGTGCTTCGGGCATGCCATTCTGAAAATGTCCCAGTTGTTACTCGGCCTTGGTGGTCCTTGATAGTTTCCTCCATTGTGATTACCTCCGTTGAAATTTCCTTCTGCTCTGGGTCTCGAAGACCCGGCCTCTGTGTTGGCGACAAACTCAGAGCCTCCTTCAAACGGGCGCTTGTTCTGGCTATTTCCGTTATTACCCGGTGCTGATCCATTGCCGGTTCTTCCGCTATTACTTGTGTTTGCTTTTACCTTCTTGTCATCAACTTCCTCCTCTGTAGTATCTGTCGCAGCGTGCTTGTTGCACGCATCCATCAATTCTCCCATTGTAACTTCCGACGCATTTCGACTTGATTTCATGCGAGTTAACTTTTGCGCTAAAGGTATATACTTGCATGTTTTTGCCATAGCTTGTAGTGCATCCTTGGGCTGAATATCTGTGGACGAGTGAAGTATCTCCATAACCCGGCGCACCCAACTGCGTGCCGACTCTCCCTTCTTCTGGACGCATCGCTCTAGGTCATCAATAGTGAACAATTTTCTGCACGTCCCATGAAAGTGCTTGACAAACGCGGTCTTCAATTCCTCCCAAGACTTGATCGATCCTTCCGGCAAATTGGTGAACCACAACTTTGCTGCTCCTTCTGACATCATCAAGTACATGAACTTGGCTTGGAGATTCTCGGATGCGTTGCGAATCGACACTGCCATCTCATAACTGCTTAGCCATGTTTCTGGATCCATAGTTGGCTCGTAATTCACTACTTTTCCTGGCTCTTTGAATTTTTCCGGGTAAGGTTCAGCTCTGATATTGTCCGAGAGACACTTGGGTCCCGCAAGAACGGTCGAGGCCGGCCTTGCTCGAGAAACGTGTGATACAGCGGGGGGGGCGCGGCTGGGCGCGGCGCTGCGGGTAGTCCATGCGCTGCAGACCCGGCCGCGGCCCTCCGAGCCCTGGAACTGTCAACAACAGCCTGTGCTGCTGACGCTGCCTGAACGCGGGGAGGAGGCGGCATTTGCTGCTGCTCTTCCCTCCGCCGTGCTGAACTTGTTTGGATATTCCCTTGTTGTTGACTGACGTATGGCGTCCCGTGCATCCCACATCTATGATCCGGATAATTGGCTTGCTGCGCCACCGCAGTGTGCAACAGATCGATTTCTTGCCGGGTCTTCTCTGCATGGGGTGACTCTCCCACGGGGATTTGATTTAACGCGAGTGTCGCCGCATACACATTGTCCATGGGATTATTGTAGTGACCTGCTGGTGTGCGAAATCGTGATGGTGGCGGTGGTGGTAGATCGTTGCCGGTTGTGACTCTAGTCTGTGGTGGGTGTAACCCGGCCCGCTCATTTGCCGGATGTGCCCCCGCTGTTGCCGGTTGGGGTGCGGTCCCCTGGTTCACCACTGGTATCGGCTGATCCTGAGGTGTGATAAATAAAGCAGCCGGATTAATAACCCCGCCCGTTGCTGGTAACCTGGTTTGATGCCTTTGATGTACTCTAGATGTTTCCTCTCGGAGCCGAGTTTCCAGCGCATCCAGCTCACGTTGCCGCGTGGCCATCCCTTGCCTTTCTGCCTCTACTTGCCTTCTTTGCTGTTCCAACGCACGACGAGCCACGTCCAGATCCCTGACACGTTCCGCTGCGTTTTCTGGAGTGATAACCGTAGCAAGAACCGTGGGGTCTAGGATCAGATTATTATCGAATAAGGCCGGGTGACGCGGGTTCGAAGGACCCGCCCCTGGTGTCCGGTTTCCCAGGAATCTGAACGTATTTGCGTGCAACTCCTCGTCTGCTGCGCGGCTGGTCACTGATGCCGATTCTCCATCAACCCGGGCCAGAACCGGGTCTCCGTTAGCCGCGCCCTGCTGCTGGGCCAATGCCTGAGCCGCCCCGACTGCTGCCGCGGTTGCGTTCTCTTGGTTGATATTAGCCGCGGGAGCCGTGTAGACCGCAACTCGGCGTACGATACTCGGTGTAAATTCATGCTGTTCTTCTTCGCCGTTATTCTCCTCATACCGGTTCTCCAGCAGATCCAGGATAGACTCGGTATCATCCTCTCTTTCGACCCGGTCGCGCGGGGTCCATGCCGGCTCCTCCGGCTGTTCCCACTTCGCGATGGGTTCTTCTGCCGGATATGTCATTCCAATCGATTCTTCATCATCTGATCGGATAGAAGTGGCTTCCCCTGGCACAGAATCAGATCCAAAATTGTCAGGGATCGAACCGGAAGTACATACCATACCAATGAAGACGCTGATCCGGCCGATTGTCACGACGGATCCGGATTCGAGGTGATCTGATTCTGGCCCCCAGCCGGAATCATCCACCGTCTTTTCTCCTTTATGGTCGATGTAGATCTCGCCGACAACAAGATTCTCCATGTTCTTCCGAGCTTCTCCCGTGATGTAAACACCTTTGGACGCAGGCCCCACGGTGGGCGCCAACTGTCGTGGGATAATCACGGCAGACGTTACCGGGGGTAACTGATCTTGGGGCAAGACGACACAGGCGTTTGGGAGAGGGTTTAGCTCAGAGGAAAACATGGTGGAAATCGATCTGGTAGCCGGCAATCAAAGTCGCCGAGTCTCCGATCTTGATATAATAACTCAACTCTGGGGTTACACTGGATGCTCGATATCAAGCGATATTGCTAGGGTTCTTAGATTTCTCAACTAGACCTAGGGGTCGGTTTATAAAGCACCCGCACCCCCCGGCTTGTCCTCCAAGACATACCCAGGATCCTACCCGGACACGGCATACAAACCCTAACCTTCCTTTACCGTAACCCACAATCCGGGTTACTGGGCCTACAAACTTGGGCCTTCCGGAAGTTTCTTTATCCTTAGCCGGATCCTGCACAGAGTCCTTTGGGCCGGATTACGCCTTGGAGTTAGCCTACTGGGTTATTATCCCTCCATCAGGTCCCCCCCCCTTGACGCTCAAGCGAAAAATCAGACTTGGGAGGAAAAAATCCCTCGCGAGGCATGTGTTCTAAGAGGTCGCATTATGGTCCCTCCGCGAGTATGGGCACGGTAAGCTCCTTGTGGACGTAATTGCGGGTCCCTTTTCTGTTCTGAGTGATGGACAAAAACACACAAGTGTGGGAGTGTGCACTCTTAGGTTTGCTCACGAGGTCTGATGCAGCACGACCCATCCCACTGGGCATGTCTCACACTCCATCATATGTCAAGTCACCATGGATTCAAAAAGTGAACTCATTCCTATTCTATAACCCATTTCGTACCCCTTTGGACGGTATACTATTTGACCATCTACCCCGTACATTGCTAGGTATGACTCGACGAGTACGGATGCGAGGGGAGATGCCGAAGAAGCCCAGGACTCATGGTCGTCCAAGGTGTACGCGTGGAAGAGGAGGAAGAAGCGAGAAGACGAAGAGGAAGCTGGCCAGGAAGGCCGGCCTGAAGACCCGGCCTGGCCGTCTTCCCAGGCCGGCGCACTCGGGTACCTATCCGGCCTGGCAGCCCGGCCTAGGCCGGTTCCCCTGCGCCCCTCAGGCCGACGCCCCTACAGACCGGCCCAGCCTATCAGCCCGGCCAGGCCGGCCTCCCAGCCGGCTCCCCTGCACATTATTTGCATGCGCGTAGAGACAGGGAATATTCCCTTTTATCCCTCTACCTACCCCCTACTACTATTTATAGGACCCCAGGATAGAGTTGACTTGAGATAGAATTAAGCCTTATGCTCCCCCTCCCATGTGGAGAACCTCCCCCATGGGATCCATGGCTACTACATAGATTCATCTATTGGATTGTATCAAGATCTCTCCAAGTAGCTACTCTTTCACCTCGTGATTCCGGTAGTTCTTGCCAATGTAGCGTTCCCACATTTAAATAATGTAAGGACACCTGTGTTATTGTGCTAGTCCCTGGATCAATTTCTAGCACCACAGTACAAAATGAAATATCATGCAAATGCATCAAATTCTATTACATCGCATGATCCAGTCTTTACAAAATAGGATTACAACTTGCATAGTCTTAGAAGACTAGCAGAAAACAAAGAAATACAGCGGAAAACATAGTACAACATTGGGCCCATCTTCTTCATGTGCCACGGGCAAAACATGTTGGCGATAGTCTCGAGATCCTAAACGAAATCCTCACTCGTCTTCAGAAATATCTGCAATCTGGAATATGCAGCCACAAGGGAGTCAATACAATTTAATGTATTGGCAAGTAACACTATGGTGGATATAAATGTCAAGACTAATACTACATGCTTATTTGGCTGAGTGGAGTTTTGGCTAAGTTTGCATAAAGCCAGTTTTCTCCTATCACTTTTGTAAAACAAACTTTTCTTTTCAAAAGGGTGGCAACATTGGATTAAGATCCAAGCACCACAATACTGTTCACTTGGTCAAATTTTACTTATTGAAATTGGTGATGAGATTCTTCCGTCATTCCTTATCCAGCTGCTCATAGTTGTCCATAATCGGGGACACGGCTAAGATCTTAGTTTGTTGACTCTGCAGAGGTTGTGCACTTTCACCTTTTGTCTTCAATTAGCCCAAACATCCTATACACCCGGAGTGCGTCATGGAAAGGAGAGAACTGAGACGAGATCTTTCAGAAGAAGAAGTCCAAACCCACCGGCAAGACCGTTCCACCTATAATTTTGCTACATCTGCTAGTCAAGCCTGGGCTGAACTCTCACAACTTAGTTGATCAAGACAGAGCCCATATGTCAAAAGGCTGCACGGGAAGCTACTAAAATTAGAAGGACATAGTAATCTCTTTGTTCCTGGGTGGCCATCCGCAAGTGACAACCTCAAGTGGAATAACCCTTAGATAAGGGCCCTGAGGAAACACTCAACATAACCCAGTCTTACCACTTCCACCCAGGTGGTTCATTCATTAGTTATACTTAGGATTTTTCCTCAACATCTAGTAAAACAATTTGTAACATTGCATAGCACCTAATAAATTCTAAGGCTATCAAAATAACAAGGTAAAAGGGATGGCTACACACTACTAGGATAATAGCATAGCATAGTATAACTTAGTAAAATTTCCTATCATGCATACTACTCAAAATCAACTAATGCATATAGAAAATAATGGGTAGTTGATGGTGTGTTACTTGCCTTGTTGAAGTTGGTGAAGATATCACACTCTCTTCACAAAAGATCGTTTCTCTCCGTACAATCTATTCATTGACAACACAAAACCAAATAAACAAGCATCCTAACAAACAAACATACAAGTGTAGAAAACATACATAGCAACTAACATATCAAAAGGGGCTTAACCAAGTTGGTTAGGACAAGGTCTAGGTTTGAGTTGGAAGATTCATTCTCTAGTGGTCTCTTTCTTGTTAAGGAAATTCCAATGATTTACTTAGGAAGGGCTAGGTTGAGTTTGTAGAAAACTAACTTTATTATAATCATACTTGTCGAGGAAGTTCCAAGAGTTCACTTAGAATAAACATATTACTTCTTCAACTAAAGTAATACATGCAAACACTTGGTCATATTCACCTTCAAAAATATTTAAGTGACTATGTTAGTATTTTCCGTTGTGGTTAGGGTAGGTCTACTAACTTCATCATCAAAGGGAAAATATTACTAAGTCTTTGGTTTTCCATTTGGGTCAATGGTTGGACAAAAACAACTTGTTATTCTTCAACTTGTATGGATTGCTTCTAGTCTTCACATGCTTGTCTTCTTAAAGTTCATCTTCATGCTTCTATTGTAGTTTCCTCCTTGTTGTGAAGCTTCTATTGTACTTGATAAATCTTCATGATCTTCACTACTTGGTTTAGGTATGGTATGGGCACAAATACCACTAAGTCAATTTGAAAAGAAAGAAATGGAAGGGATAGGAAGAGAGAGGAAAATGTCATCTCCTTGATTTTCTTCATACTCCTGTACTTCATTGAGTTTCTTGTTGTTGTTGTGGAGTCTATGTCCTTCCTTCAATTTCTACAATGATATTCCTCATAGCTCTTCATGTTGCCATCAAGTTGGAGATGAGGTTTGTTTTTGTGCTTGAGTCTTGATCTCCAATTTGCTAGCATTGATGATTTCTTGAAGCATGAAAGGGGAGTGGAGAAGTAGATAGAAAACTAAATTTCACTACTTGGTACTATATGTGATTGAAACATTCTAAATACTTGGCTTGGCCCCAAATAGTCATAACATCAAGGGATAGATGATGAAAATAATTCCTAAGACATGGTAAAGATGGATGAATCACTAGGTTGGGTTTTTGGTCAAAAACACATGGCCATGGTCCAAGGATGTCCAAAATGGTTGGGCAAGGTTTTTCTGGTCCAAGGTTGTCTAATGGAACAATTTTGCAAAAGGAACTATATTGAAAATATTTATAGAAATTAATCTATGTCAAAAATACTCAAATAGACAACTTAATTCAAAATTCAATTTTAATTTGTTCAATTATTATTTTGGGATAGAGGATATGAAATTACACATCCTAAGGTTTCCAAATATATCTTATTTACAATTTTTGGATTTGTAGAATTTGAATTATGCCAAATTTCATCAAACAAGCATATTTGAAATTGAACAAATTTAAGTTTGTCAAATTTGAATTTTGCCAGTGCCAAAAGTTTCTATATGTCCAGGGCTTTCCAAAAAGTCCAAGATTGCTAAATTTGGCCTCATGGATCAAAAGATATGATAGATCTAATGTGCAGGGACTAATCTATAAAATTGCCAAAAAATCTACCGGGAGATAAATTTGAATTAAAGGATGGGCCACGTGGCTGGATCTGATTGGGTGCTGGTGCTGACTGTGCTGCTGACTGGGCTATGACGTGGATAAGTGATTGGATCTGGGCCACTGGATCTGGATCTAACGGTGACGTACCCCTTCGCATAAGTGATCTAATCTAGGCCTCTAGATCTAGATCTAACGTCCAGAAATAAAAGAGGGAGAGAGAAGGGGTCTCACCGGTGGTTTCCCGCCGGAGAATGGTGGAACGGTGGCGCGGCTCACCGGAAGTTCGACGGCGGCACGTTCCGGTGTGCCTCCGGGCTCGGGGAGTGCACGGGGAGACTCAGCGCGACACGGTGAGGACGATGGGGGCCACGGGAAGGCTCCACGGACCCTGCTACGATGGCGGCGAGGATGTCCCGAGGCGGCCGTGCGGTTTCCGGCTCCGGCGAGTTCGCCCTCGTCGCTACACTGCACCAAAAAGAAGAGAAAGGGCATCACAACGTGCGCAAGGTCACGGAGGTCCAGGGAGAGGAGGTCTCGGCCACGGGGAAGGTCTCACCTCGCCGGAATCAAGAGGAGACGGCGGCGGCAGTACAAACTCCGTCGAGGAAATTCTCCGGCTTGGTTGCGAGATGCAAGGAGAGGGGGTAGGGCAAATGCGTAGGGAGTCCTTGGCTCTTTATAGGCGCGCAGAAGGAAAAGAATTATGGCCTTAATGGCCCTTAATCGAGGGGCGAAAAATCGGAAAGAAACAGCCGTGGGTTTCCTTCTGAGGAAGAAGATGATGACGTCATGCGTGACGTCATCGATATTTTTCTTTTAATTTTTGTTTATTTAAATCTTTAATAACTTCTGTTTTCTTGATCCAAATGACATGAAACAAAATTCTAAATTCTTGAAATTTCAAATACTTTCCAACAGTACCATTTTTGAAAACAAAACAACATATTTTATTTTTGAATTTTGGAAATTTGAATAATTCCTTAATAGTCTCTTAATGTGATTTTTAATTCAAAAATTTATAAAATATGGTTATGGGTCAATTACAATTTTAATGACATTCTAAATGTTGAAAACAAAATTTTGAAAGTCATTTCATCTTGTTTTCACAATCTTATATTTGGAAAAAAAATAAATATAACACTAATAATACTTTAAAATTTTAGAAAATGATAAAATGATGTTATTATCTAAATAAAATTTCAGAGACATTTTACATGTCATATATTATTTTTGGAAAGCCATTTTAAAACCATTTTCACATTTTAATATGAAGGATTTACTAATAGTAACCATTTTCACATGTTATTTAATTAGTTCTTATCAATTAATTAATATTGTTGATCCATAAATTTTAGAATAAAACCACAAGTCATGATATTGTTTTCCAAAACCCTCTTTTATGTTATTATCAAGCAATGCACTTTATTTTCACACCTCTATGTTTAAAACTTGGAATAACAACTAAAGGTTATTATTAACAATTTTACTCTCATCAAATACCTTTGAGGCTTAGAACTTAAGGGTTATAAATCTTTTATTTTTGTTGCCATAAAATATGTTCAAAGTAATATTGGAGTTGCAAACTTTTTAGATAAAGGTTTAAAAGATATTCCCTTTATATAAAGGAACTTTTTTTTTGAATACAGGTTTTTAGGGTTTAAGGAACATAGGCATAATTGGATTTTTAATTCCAATAAACTTGGTATAGGACCACATATTTAATTTTTGTTTGAGTTTTATTTGTTTTTGGTGACTTGTATTGTCATGAAAATCAAAAGTTTCAAATTTTTGTGATTTTTGAGTTTTCCAAAAATGAGGGATGTTACAGACTACCACCCTTAAAAGAAATCTCGTCCCGAGATTTGGGAAGGATAGAAAGAAAGATTAGGTTTGGGTAACTGGATTCCAAAACAACTGGGTGGGCTACCACCCTTAAAAGAAGCTTTGGTGGATAGTCTGTTTTCATTAGATTAGAGTGTAGATTGATTCTAGATGAGCTTGAGTAGATCTTTCCTTTGTGGTAGAGGTGTAGACCAACATAGGTATGTTGGACTACGTTTGACACTGAGGGGTCACTCTTTGGGTCAATCAAAAGATCAAGTTGAGAGGATTTCACAACATCATCTCATTATAATGGGAACACATTTCTCAGACATTCATTGTATTTTATTACATTGGAAGTTTCTTAAGGGAACATTTGTTTCTAAAGTAAAACTTTGCATAAGTATCATTCTTGAAATGATACTTCTCGATGCTCATCATGTCTTCTTGAAGTATTGGCCTCCTTATAACTTCATGCTTCTCAAACTATCCTAACTTTGGGTTTTGGTGGCATGTTCTTCCTTTGTGGGCATTTGCTTGAATAATGCCCCATGTTTCTGCACTTATAACACTGTATATGGCTGAGGTCCTTCTCTTTAAGGCAATCATCTGTGAAGTGTCCAGTCTCTCTACAGCGATGGCAAAATACCATAGACATGTCTCTTTCCCCTTTTATTGGTATGATCTTGGCCATCATATCTTCATACTGTTGTCCAGTATACTCAACTATGTTGGTTGAAGGTCTGGGTTTCTTGTTGGGACAATTTCTAGATAAATGTCCATCTTTTTCACAAGAGTAGCAATTCTTGGTGGAGTGTTTGGATGAATATGGACGTGGTGTAGTCTTGGCTCCAGTATCCATCTTGACATGGTCCATCTGAAAAGTATCCAGCTTGCGTTTTCCCTTCACTTCTGGTTTTCCTAAGTTCTCTTGGATTGCACTAAGCATTTCCATTTTGGCTTGTTGTCCAACTTGTTGTACCATGGGGTAAAGTGGACATTGTGTTGGAACATGTGTTGTTCCTTCACACAGAAAACAAGTAACTTGAGTGAAATATCCTTCAGTTGAGTTGTTTGCATCACCATGGGGCCACTCATCAGGACAATCTTTGGAATAGTGTCCTATCTCTCCACAAGATTTGCAGGCTTTGGGTGTTGAAAACATTTCTTCTTCTATCTCCTGGTTATCTCTAGTTATCAAAGGCTGATTGTCTTTACTATTGGCCAAGTTTTGGGACATCATCTTCACTATCTGTGATTGAGTATCCAACACTTGTTGCATTCCTGGGGTTAACTCCATATTGGGGTGGCTTGCTTGGTTCTGGGTTATCAGTTGTATTAGCTGAGTTTGAGCTTCTAGTAGCATCTGCATTGCTATTGAGTTCTCCGGGTTGTTGGCATTATGGCTAGGCATCTGTTTTGAGGTTTTAGGGAAGATGAGTAAAGGTTAGAAAGGATCTAAGAAGGTTCCTATCCAAACACAGGAGATCAAGGAAACTCATCTTACAAACAACACATAACAAACAATCTTCACACCAAACAACAAGGTTTTATAAAACAACTAATATTGTCATACCACACTCATTGGTATGATCAATACACTAACACGTTAACGTTGTTCTAACCAAGTAACTAGATTGGTGGTCTCATCTATATCTTCTTGAGCTTTTCTTCATATTCTTCTCTCCATGTCTTGAGGTGTTCTAGATTGTTGGGAAGTCTATGTTTTTCTTCAACTTCTTCAAAAATCTTGAGTGTAGGGATTCATGTGGTGAAAATACTCCTTGCACTTCTTGGTATGGTCATCAACAATCTTGCCTTGATGGTATTCAAGAAGTAGGTCATCTAGAAAATTTTGAAGGTGAATAGTAGATGAGAGGATATGAGAAAGATTAAGATGATTATTTTGTTTCTAGAAAGTTTGAACATAGGAAGTTTTCAATCCTAGGGTGATCAAGGGGTTATTAACAACTTGTTGCAAATTGGATATTCACTATAGTGAGAGATACTGGCACCCGCTAGCCAATCAGGGAACGGTCTCGTGTCCGTGGACACGTAAAGTTGTCCGGGCCGCTTCATCTCACTATGCCGCTAGGATCCAAAATACTCTAAGGAGATAATAACATGATCAAAAATGGCTTCCAAACCTAAGGGTCTCGAATTCTACAGGCAACACAATGCTCTGATACCATTTTGTAGCGTTCCCACATTTAAATAATGTAAGGACACCTGTGTTATTGTGCTAGTCCCTGGATCAATTGCTAGCACCATAGTACAAAATGAAATATCATGCAAATGCATCAAATTCTATTACATCGCATGATCCAGTCTTTACAAAATAGGATTACAACTTGCATAGTCTTAGAAGACTAGCAGAAATAAAAGAAATACAGCGGAAAACATAGTACAACATTGAGCCCATCTTCTTCATGTGCCACAGGCAAAACATGTTGGCGATAGTCTCGAGATCCTAAACGAAATCCTCACTCTTCTTCAGAAATATCTGCAATATGGAATATGCAGCCACAAGGGAGTCAATACAATTTAATGTATTGGCAAGTAACACTATGGTGGATATAAATGGCAAGACTAATACTACATGCTTATTTGGCTGAGTGGAGTTTTTGCTAAGTTTGCATAAAGCCAGTTTTCTCCTATCATTTTTGTAAAACAAACTTTTCTTTTCAAAAGGGTGGCAACATTGGATTAAGATCCAAGCACCACAATACTGTTCACTTGGTCAAATTTTACTTATTGAAATTGGTGATGAGATTCTTCCGTCATTCCTTATCCAGCTGCTCATAGTTGTCCATAACCGGGGACACGGCTAAGATCTTAGTTTGTTGACTCTGCAGAGGTTGTGCACTTTCACCTTTTGTCTTCAATTATCCCAAACATCCTATACACCCGGAGTGCATCATGGAAAGGAGATAATTGAGACGAGATCTTTCAGAAGAAGAAGTCCAAACCCACCGGCAAGACCGTTCCACCTATAATTTTGCTACATCTGCTAGTCAAGCCTGGGCTGAACTCTCACAAATTAGTTGATCAAGACAGAGCCCATATGTCAAAAGGCTGCACGGGAAGCTACTAAACTTAGAAGGACATAGTAATCTCTTTGTTCCTGGGTGGCCATCTGCAAGTGACAACCTCAAGTGGAATAACCCTTAGATAAGGGCCCTGAGGAAACACTCAACATAACCCAGTCTTACCACTTCCACCCAGGTGGTTCATTCATTAGTTATACTTAGGATTTTTCCTCAACATCTAGTAAAACAATTTGTAACATTGCATAGCACCTAATAAATTCTAAGGCTATCAAAATAACAAGGTAAAAGGGATGGCTACACACTACTAGGATAATAGCATAGCATAGTATAACTTAGTAAAATTTCCTATCATGCATACTACTCAAAATCAACTAATGCATATAGAAAATAATGGATAGTTGATGGTGTGTTACTTGCCTTGTTGAAGTTGGTGAAGATATCACACTCTCTTCACAAAAGATCGTTGCTCTCCGTACAATCTATTCATTGACAACACAAAACCAAATAAACAAGCATCCTAACAAACAAACATACAAGTGTATAAAACATACATAGCAACTAACATATCAAAAGGGGATTAACCAAGTTGGTTAGGACAAGTTCTAGGTTTGAGTTGGAAGATTCATTCTCTAGTGGTCTCTTTCTTGTTAAGGAAATTCCAATGATTTACTTAGGAAGGGCTAGGTTGAGTTTGTAGAAAAGTAACTTTATTATAATCATACTTTTCGAGGAAGTTCCAAGAGTTCACTTAGAATAAACATATTACTTCTTCAACTAAAGTAATACATGCAAACACTTGGTCATATTCACCTTCAAAAATATTTAAGTGACTATGTTAGTATTTTCCATTGTGGTTAGGGTAGGTCTACTAACTTCATCATCAAAGGGAAAACATTACTAAGTCTTTGGTTTTCCATTTGGGTCAATGGTTGGACAAAAACAACTTGTTATTCTTCAACTTGTATGGATTGCTTCTAGTCTTCACATGCTTGTCTTCTTAAAGTCCATCTTCATGCTTCTATTGTAGTTTCCTCCTTGTTGTGAAGCTTCTCTTGTACTTGATAAATCTTCATTATCTTCACTACTTGGTTTAGGTATGGGATGGGCACAAATACCACTAAGTCAATTTGAAAAGAAAGAAATGGAAGGGATAGGAAGAGAGAGGAAAATGTCATCTCCTTGATTTTCTTCATACTCCTGTACTTCATTGAGTTTCTTCTTGTTGTTGTGGAGTCTATGTCCTTACTTCAATTTCTACAATGATATTCCTCATAGCTTTTCATGTTGCCATCAAGTTGGAGATGAGGTTTGTTTTTGCGCTTGAGTCTTGATCTCCAATTTGCTAGCATTGATGATTTCTTGAAGCATGAAAGGGGAGTGGAGAAGTAGATAGAAAACTAAATTTCGCTACTTGGTACTATATGTGATTGACACATTCTAAAGACTTGGCTTGGCCCCAAATAGTCATAACAACAAGGGATAGATGATGAAAATAATTCCTAAGACATGGTAAAGATGGATGAATCACTAGGTTGGGTTTTTGGTCAAAAACACATGGCCATGGTCCAAGGATGTCCAAAATGGTTGGGCAAGGTTTTTCTGGTCCAAGGTTGTCTAATGGAACAATTTTGCAAAAGGAACTATATTGATAATATTTATAGAAATTAATCTATGTCAAAAATACTCAAATAGACAACTTAATTCTAAATTCAATTTTAATTTGTTCAATTATTATTTTGGGACAGAGGATATGAAAGTACACATCCTAAGGTTTCCAAATATGTTTTATTTACAATTTTTGGATTTGTAGAATTTGAATTATGCCAAATTTCATCAAACAAGCATATTTGAAATTGAACAAATTTAAGTTTGTCAAATTTGAATTTGGCCAGTGCCAAAAGTTTCTATATGTCCAGGGCTTTCCAAAAAGTCCAAGATTGCTAAATTTGGCATCATGGATCAAAAGATATGATAGATCTAATGTGCAGGGACTTATCTGTAAAATTGCCAAAAATTCTACCGGGAGATAAATTTGAATTAAAGGCTGGGCCACGTGGCTGGATCTGATTGGGTGCTGGTGCTGACTGTGCTGCTGACTGGGCTATGACGTGGATAAGTGATTGGATCTGGGCCACTGGATCTGGATCTAACGGTGACGTACCCCTTCGCATAAGTGATCTAATCTAGGCCTCTAGATCTAGATCTAACGGCCAGAAATAAAAGAGGGAGAGAGAAGGGGTCTCACCGGTGGTTTCCCGCCGGAGAATGGTGGAACGGTGGCGCGGCTCTGTCGGGGGGTTACCCCCGAGTAGGGTAAAGGCAAGTGGTAAAGGCGGCTTACAGAAGAGAGGTTTGGTCGAGTAGCCGACTACCTGGTACTCGCTACCCGGTCGACTGCTACTCGGTCTCACCTCAAGATGACCAGAAGGGGATATCAATCAAGTTCTATCCTTTCGAGTAGAGAAGTTGGTCCGAGTACAATTGGCGGGAACAATTGGCGGGAACCTACTCGGGCCAGAAAGTCAAAGGAGCCGTTCTGACACAGGATCCCGCGTATCCTGGGTCCGTACTTGGCAGCATTCGAACTACTGTTCATCTGGGACCGGCCTGCCTGACAGTGACAGCATGGAAGCAGGCCGTGGCAGGATAAGGGGGGCCTACTCTGTGCCTAGGTACAGTGATACCAGTCTGTCCCCTAGTTTTGCCCAACGACTTTCCAGATGAAGCCAAGGTTAGGAACCAAAGCTGTCAGCGGGAACCCGGAAGAAGGACGGTGTGCACACAATGTCGACACTTGTCTAGATTTGGACATATCCGGCTGGGCACCAGGTATATAAGGTGCCCCGCCGCCTCCTGCGTGAGGATCGATCGAACACATGCTCACATCAATCGCATACTGGGTCACGCATAAACCCTAGAACCCTAAGTTCTTGACCTAGCTCTACTCGGAGAGAGGAGAGTGGCTTCTCGGTAGCGATACCATTTGTACTGTGGCTACTCGGAGAAACATCATAATACATACAGAGAGGCAGGAGTAGGGGTTTTACCTCCTCACGAGGGCCCTGAACCTGGGTAGATCGCGTTGTTTGCAGTGTATTGTTCTTACCTCACGCGGCTACTGGTCGCGTGATCCCTCCCCGGACACCTCCAGCGTCCTTCGTCCCCACATCTTTAGCCATCCCATGGCATCTGCCGTGACACCACCACGACAGTTGGCGCCCACCGTGGGGCAACCAGCGGCGCTGGCTGGAGTTTCTGTTCGGACGGGATCTTCTTCAGCGGAGCGCGTGGTCTGTGGCCTCGTCCACAGATTCGGCTCCTTCGACTTCGTCACCGACAACGCCGGCTGTTTCGGCGGCATGGCCATGCCTGAGGGCGGCTCGGTGATCTCCTTCGGCTCTCACCTCGTCTATGTCGCCATCGTCGCCAACCGCACGTACCCTGAGCTGGTGCATGACGCGGAGGATCCTCCCGCGGTGATTGCTGCTCGCGGAAGGCCCGCATGCAGCTCTGCGAGCTGCGCAGAGGTGATGGTGACGGGTTTGGCGGCAAACACTGGCGCAGCTGCTACTGGCGCTGCGGCCGTCGTCGAGGAGGTTGACGAACCGCCTGCTGGTGGCAGGACTCACCGGCCCTACGAGAGGGAGAACAACTTGCCGCCTTCCACCTCTACGGTCATCCCCGCGTCTGCTGCGCGAGCCGGTATGCCCACTCCCACCGACATCGAGCTCCTAGCCGCTAGGGAGCAGCTCGAGCGGCAACGCCAGGAGCTGCTTGCCGAGCAGGCGGAGTTGGAGAAGATCAGGCTTGAGCTGAGTTTAGACCAGCTCGAGTACAACAAGGCTCACGGCTTCACGCCAGTCGCCAGGAGTCCTAGCAGAGTAGGCGCTACGCGGCGCAACTTGGGTGTCGAGATGGCAACGGTTGCGGAGGTGCCCGCGCAGTCCGCCACCGCGAACACCTTCACAAGGCCAAGGTACAGCACACCCGCCAAGACGCTCAGAGCTGCAGAGGCCGTGGCTGCCGAGTTGCCGCGCCTAGACGGAGAGGCGCGTCTCAGGCAGCAGGAGAGGCTCAACGAGTTGGTGCTGGAGGCCGCTAGGCAGAACGAGGAGTTCCGGAAGGCCAACCCGGGTGCTGGAGCTTCGCAGGTGGTTGATTCGCACGCGGCTAGATCTAACGATCAGGCCTCATCTCCGCATCCCAGCCGCGAAAAGAGCCGCAGCGGGCGCTCGGGTAGAGACAGGCAAATGCAGGTGTATGACCCGGCTGCTGCCGCGAAACAGGTTGCTGTGCCGCAGCAGCCCGGGCGAGAACACAACGCTGCAAGAGCAGGCTCTCAAGCCCATCAAGCTCAAAGCCGTCCCCGAGATGCCGCGCGTCCAGGTTCTTCTCGGCAACCCGCAGCTCAGCCTACTCGGCAGAGGCAGCAGCCGCGCCCAGCGGCACCAGTCGCCAACCCGGTGGAGCAGCCCGCGGCTATGCAGGTGGATAGGTATGATGATGGCTACTCGGCTATGGAGATGGCTGGTTATGACATCCATGACCGTGTCGGCGAGCGCGTGTTGGCGCCTGGAGATGCAAGGCACCAGCTGGACCGTATTAGCTTGTCGGCGCGGCTTGAGAGCACGGGTCCTCCTGGCCCCGAGTGCTTTGGCCCGCGCATCATGAACGAGCCTTCCGTGAAGGGCTTCCAGCTTGCAAGGGGCACCAAGAGTTACAATGGAAGCACCAAGCCTGAAGATTGGCTCAATGACTACGTCACCGCGGTACATATCGCGAATGGCAACAGGAGATGGGCGGTGCGCTATGTGCCGCAGATGCTAGAGGGTCCAGCTCGCACTTGGCTCAACAACTTGCCCAAGAACAGCATTAACTGCTGGCTGGACTTCTCGGATGCCTTCATCAGCAACTTCACGAGTACATACAAGAGGCCGAACAGGCCACAGCAGCTGTCAGTTTGCAGGCAGCGAGAAGACGAGACGGACCGCGAGTACCTTACTCGGTGGAGCACCTTGAGGAACACCTGTGAGGGTGTGAATGAAGCACAGGCCATCACTTGGTTTGCGCAGGGTTGCCGACATGGCAGCATGCTTTGGCAGAGATTGCAGAGGGAGATGCCGAACACTCTGGCGGAGACCATCAAGATTGCGGATCAGTACGCACTCGGTGATCCCACTCAGCCACTGATGGACTCCTCTGAGCCGAGAAGAAACTTCAACAGCAGCAAGCGCAACGAGTTCCGCAACAAGCGCCGAGTAGATACTCGGTATGATCCTGAAGAGGTGAATGCAGTGAATGTTGGAGGCAGTGGTGGCCAAAGGCAGAAACCTGCTGGAGCCTACGGGCAGAACCAGAACCAGGGCCAAGGCAACAAGAAGCCATTTCGCGCCTCTCAGTCGGGTAGCGGAAACTCCGAGCAGCCGAAGAAGTTTGTCTTCGATGACATGAAGGATGGCCCATGCAGCTTTCACACTCACCACCCCTCAAGGCCTGCGAACCATAGCACTCGGCAATGCGAATGGTGGGATGTGATCAAGAGTGATGGCTTGCCTCCTCCTCCTCCCCTGCCAGCCGCCAATGCTACTGTTCAGCCTACTCGCGCACCCGCAGCTCGGCCGCCAGTGTACCCGAGAAGAGAGAATGTCAACCAGGTGGCTTTAGGAGCCAACCGGAACTTCAACAACGAGAGATACCGCAACAACAACAACAACTACAACCGCAACAACAACAACAGAGGCAACAACAACAACTATCAGGGCAACAACAACAATGGCAACAATGGGGGCAATGGCTCCAACCAGTACCAAGAGCACCATGAGAGCTATATGATCTTCACGTCCGAGGCAGTCGACAAGCAATCACAGCATAGGAGGGCCATGGAGGTCAATGCAGTGATTCCTGCTGTTCCTCACTACATGTATTGGTGTGATCAGGAGATCAGGTGGACCCGAGCAGATCATCCCAAGGTGATGCCCAACCCGGGTACCTATGCTTTGGTGCTGGATCCTACTTTCCTGGGCCCCGAGAAGAATGTGAGGTTCAGCAAGGTGCTAATCGACAACGGCAGCAGCATCAACATTGTGTACAAGGACACACTCGAGAAGCTTGGCCTGGCCGAGAACATGATGCTGCCTAGCAAAACCACCTTCCATGGCATTGTGCCCGGGATCTCATGCAACCCGATTGGCCGAGTGTGGATTGATGTGCTATTCGGTACCCGGGAGAACTGCCGCACAGAGCGCCTGCAGTTTGAAGTGGTGGATCATCAGAGCCCCTATCATGCTCTACTCGGCAGGCCTGCTCTGAGCAAGTTCATGGCCTCTACTCATGTGGCTTATCTGAAGATGAAGATCCCTGGTCCCAATGGCATCATCACCATCGCTGGCGACTACAAGAAGTCCATGGAGTGTGCCTCAGCTAGCTCCAAGCTGGCAGAGTCGATGGTGATCGAGGTCGAGAAGAAGAAGATGTACGAGGTGGTGGCCATGGCTCAGTCCGCACAAGCTGGCGCACAAGGTGTGCCGAGTACCCAGCATGGTACAGCTTTCCAAGCTGCCAAGGAGACCAAGACGGTCCAAGTTGACCCCGAGTTCCCAGACCGCGTGGCCATCATTGGTTCCGGGTTGGAGAAGAAATAGGAAAGCGCGCTCATCCACTTCCTCCGTGAGAATCGGGATGTATTCGCCTGGACTAATGAAGATCTACCAGGAGTCCCGAGGGAGTTGGTTGAGCACTCTTTGCATGTGCGTCCTGACGCCAAGCCAGTGAAGCAGGCTATGCGCCGTTTCGGAGATGAGAGAAGGAAGGCCATTGGTGATCAGATCACCAAGTTACTAATAAGCAATTTCATCATGGAGGTGCTGCATCCGGATTGGCTAGCCAACCCGGTCATGGTCGAGAAGAAGAAGGAGGATCCCAAGGCTGCCACCGCATGGCGCATGTGCGTCGACTACACCGACTTGAACAAAGCATGCCCCAAGGATCCTTTCCCGCTACCTCGCATCGATCAGGTGATCGATTCCACTGCTGGTTGTGAACTGCTGTCTTTCATAGATGCCTACTCTGGTTTCCACCAGATTGCACTCAACCCTGCTGATCAAATAAAGACTGCTTTCATTACCCCGTACGGGGCTTATTGCTATCGTGTCATGTGTTTTGGCTTGAGGAATGCGGGTGCAACCTATCAGAGATGCATGCAGAAATGCTTGCACGACCAGCTCGGCAAGAATGTGCAGGTGTACGTAGATGACATTGTCATCAAAACGAATAAAACACATACTCTGCTTGCCGACCTGGAGGAAACCTTTGCTAACCTACGCAAGTACAAAATGAAACTGAACCCGAGTAAGTGCACCTTTGGTGTACCGGCTGGAAAGCTACTCGGTTTTCTGGTTTCTAGTCGGGGCATTGAAGCCAATCCTTCTAAGATAAAAGCTATTGAGAGCATGTCTTTACCGAGATCACTGAAAGATGTGCCGAAGTTCACGGGTTGTCTGGCATCTCTGAGCCGTTTTCTGGGCCGAATGGGCGAGAAGGCTCTGCCTCTATACCAGCTGATGAAGAAAAGTGACAAGTTCGTATGGACTCCGCAAGCGGATGTAGCATTCAATGAGCTGAAAGCAATGCTGGCTAGCGCTCCTGTCTTGGCTAGTCCGCTACCCAAGGAGCCTATGCTGCTGTACATTGTTGCGACTAACCGAGTAGTCAGCGTGGTGATAGTGGTGGAGCGAGAAGAAGAAGGCAAGAGTGTGCAGCGCCCAGTCTATTATCTCAGTGAAGTGCTGTCCAGCTCCAAGCAAAACTATCCGCACTACCAGAAGATGACATATGGTGTGTACCTGGGCGCCAGGAAGCTGAAACATTATTTCCAGGAGCACCCCATCACAGTTGTGAGTTCTGCTCCCATCTCGGATATCATGGGTAACAAGGAGGCGAGTGGCAGAGTAGCCAAGTGGGCGATTGAGCTAGCCGCGTACGCTCCCGCGTATGCGAGAAGAGAAGCCATCAAGTCGCAGATCCTGGCGGAATTTCTTGTGGACTGGCCCGAGGTGCAATATGAACCTCCTGCTCTAGTTTCCAACTATTGGAGGATGCATTTCGATGGCTCCAAAGTGAAAGAAGGCCTTGGCGCTGGTGTTGTGCTTACGTCACCCAAGCGAGATCAGCTCAAGTATGTGTTGCAGATTCATTTCAAGGCATCCAACAATGTAGCCGAGTACGAGGCAGTGGTGCATGGTTTGCGAGTAGCAAAGGAGGTTGGTGTGCAGCGCATTATATGCTATGGCGATTCAGATCTGGTGGTGCAGCAAGTCTCAGGTACCTGGGATGCTTTGGATGCCAACATGGCATCGTATCGCTTCCTGGTGCAGTCAATGACTGGGTTCTTCGAAGGCTGTGAGTTTCAGCACATTCACCGAGCAGAGAACGAAGCAGCAGATGAGCTATCCAAGTTGGGATCTTCTCGGCAGTCCATCCCGGCAGGGATTGCCTTGGAGCATTTGAGGAAGCCATCCATCAAGCCTTCCCCCAACTCGGAATCCATCTTTGTTCCTTCTCTGCCAAGTGAAGAATCTGACCCAATGGAGATTGACTGGGAGAGTGCTGCAGGGAACCCGGGGACTGCCGTCCTCTACTCGGGGACTGCCATTCCCTACTCGGGGACTGCCACTCCGTACTCGGGGACTGCCACTCCTTACTCGGGGACTGCCAATCCTTACTCGGGGACTGCCACTCCTTACTCGGGGACTGCCGCCCTCAACCCAGAGGCTGTCGCATTTATTGAGGAAGTTCTCGCCAATCGATCTGGACTGCAAAGAAGCGCTCCTACTCCTCCTGTGCAACCGCAAGAGCCCGTCCCAATGGAACTGGACGAACCAGTGTTTCCCACACGGGAGACACCGAGTTGGGCTATGCCCATATTATCCTTTCTAAGGGACGGCACTTTGCCTGAAGATGAGGTGGCTGCGAGGCAGATTCAGAGAAGATCCAAGGGATACACTATTGTCCGAGATGTGCTGCACAAGAGAAGTGCCACTGGCGTGCTGCAACGTTGTGTGAGCCCGGAAGAGGGAGAAGAAATTCTGGTAGAGATACATCAAGGGGAATGTGGGCATCACGCCTCATCTCGGGCTTTGGTCAAGAAAGCTTTTCGGCATGGCTTCTACTGGCTCACTGCACTGCAGCAAGCTGAAGATATTGTGAGGAAGTGCAACGGCTGCCAGATGTTCGCAAGTAAGATTCACATGCCTGCTTCCGAGTTGAAGACAATTCCTATCACATGGCCGTTTGCTGTTTGGTGCTTGGATATGGTTGGCCCCTTCAAACCGGCTAAGGGCAACATGACACATATCTTGGTCATGGTGGACAAGTTCACCAAGTGGATTGAGGTGAAGCCTATTCGGAAGTGCGATGGGGTCACAGCTGTGAAGTTCGTGAAGGATGTGATCATGAGATATGGCTACCCGCACAGTATCATCACCGACAACGGCACCAACTTTGCAGAGGGGGCAATGGTGCGATTCTGCAGAGATAAGCATATCCGACTAGACGTTGCGTCAGTCGCGCACCCTGCCTCCAATGGGCAAGTTGAGAGAGCAAATGGAATGGTACTGGCAGGTATAAAGCCAAGGCTGATTGAGCCATTGCTGAAAACACCTGGGTGTTGGCTAGAAGAGTTGCCAGCGGTGTTGTGGAGTCTAAGGACTACCCCTAACCGGTCAACCGGCTACACGCCATTCTTCTTGGTATACGGGGCTGAGGCCGTGTTGCCAATAGACTTAGAGCATGACTCCCCCCGAGTAGCCCTCTACACTGAGGTGGAGGCGAGAGAAGCTCGAGAAGACGATGTTGACCTGCTTGAAGAAGCAAGAGAGCTGACTCTGTCACGTTCGGCTATCTACCAGCAAAACCTGCGGCGTTATCATAGCCGAAAGGTGAACCCGAGGGTTTTCCGAGAAGGAGACATGGTCCTTAGGCTTGTGCAGCGCACAGCCGGGATGCACAAATTGTCTCCTCCATGGGAAGGGCCTTTCATTGTGAGCAAAGCGCTGCACAATGATGCGTACTACCTTGTAGATGTGCGCCCATCGCAGGCGAACAGGGCAGATAAAGCTGGAGAGGAAACCAAGCGCCCCTGGAATGTAGCGCTACTTCGTCGTTTTCACTCGTAAGCAAAGATGTGTATGTACCCTCTTATCCGAGTTGAAATTCTACTTTGCAATCTGAAATCGTTCTCGGGGACTGCCCTCGTCCAAAAATTGTTCTAAGTGTTTTTACTCGGCTTGACCTTTTGTCTATTCGGTTGCTCCACTTCAGAACTCATAAGCGCATTGAGTACTGTGTTTAAACCTATATGCCAACTCTTCGACTCTGCTGCTGTCCGAAACCCGGCTTCATGGCAAGCAAGAGAACAAGCAAAAGGTCAATGAGCACACGAAAATCGCTAAGGAAGAAAAAGTGCAGGAACCGAGTAGAGTGTTTTGTTACTTTTGTTTCCTGTCTTGTCTTCTCGGCTAAGTGGTGGGCTGCGTTATCATGATTGTTTCTAGCGGCTAAGTATTTGCAGCTCTACTCTTTGATTCTTGTGACTCGAATACCAAAAAAGCAACAAGTTGCGGGTAGAGCAGAGATAAAAAGATAGGGTGAATAAGAAATGCAACTCGGGGACTCGCATGGAAACGCAACTCGGCATTAAGCCAGTGTCGCTCAAGTTGATTAATGTCGAAATAAACAGAGTGGGCATAAAAACTGTGTAGCAAGCAAAACAAAGATAGTCTATTACATATGCTCCCGGCATCCCGGGGATCTGATAAGTGTTCGAGTGAAAAAGTTTGCAGATAAAATCAGGTGGAGGTGGCAGTGTTGTCGGTACTGGCATTGGCTGCTGCATCTTCTGTGGTGGCCCTGGCTGCCGCATCCTCCTCGGCGCTGGCATGAGTGGCATCCGCAGCCGACTGGATGTTGGCGGACTCATTCATCTCGACATCCTGCTCGGTGGCTGCCAGGTCAGAAGTGGCTGTGGCCACCGAGATGGGCCCCGGAGCTGTAGAGGAACCGGAAGCTTGGCCAGGGGGACGGATCGTGTCATCAAGAGCGGCTCCTGACGAGGTACCGAAATCGAGTGGGGCGGTGTCTATGTGCTCGGCCTCCTCATCGCTACTCGAGACGGCCGTGCCCTTACCCTTCCCGGCCTTGCTCCTGGGGGAATCGAAGAAACCCGACTCCAGATCGGAGTCTGTCTCCTCATCTTCCTCCTCCTCGTCCTCCTCCACCTCGGTGTCGGGCTCGGGGGGGCCGTCGATGTAGATCTCCGTCTCAGCGCACTCCGCCACTCCATACGCGATCGATTTGCGCGTGGCCACGCAGTCGGAGTCCGTCTCCCACTTGGAGTTCTCGCGCTTCCCGCGGATGAGTTGCATGTTGAGATTTTCGTACCAGGAGGAGATGCAGAGAAGCATCAAGTCCGCGCCTGCACGAGCTCCGGAAGCACGCCACTTCTTCAACTCGGCCTTCACATTCTGCAGCTTGAGTGCGAGGCCCCGAATGGTTGTTGGCTCAGGTTCCTCAGGCCAGAAGAGCTTATGAAGCTCAAAGCCAACGCGCACGAGGTCAGAACCAACGGCAGCTAGGCGCTCGAACTGGCCTCGCATCACCAGCATGCTGTCTTCAATTTCGGCCCTGGTGTCCTCTGGCTCGCCATTCGCAGCACGTGCTGCTTGGGCCTTGGCCAGAGCGGGCACGCAGGAAGAAATAATGGCAGGAAAGATTTCTGGGAAAACAAGTAAGAAATTTAGAATCAGAGAAGAAAAGAACCGGGTAGAGGAAGAACCGAGAAGAAATTCGACCGAGAAGAGAAAGATGCAGAGAAGAGAAAGCTTACTCTTAAGCTCGACGCGAAGTGCCTGCAGCTGGGTCTTCCAAGATTCTTCATTGGATATGTGCTTATCCTGGATCTGGCGCAGGGTATCCATCTGTGCGAAGAGCCCAGCATTGGCCTTTGTCAGAACCTCGCACTCTTGCTTGAGGGTATTGATTTTGGCATTGAAGGTGGTCTCGGCTTTGGCCTTCTCGGCGATTGCTCTGTCCCTCTCGGCGCCAATAGTGACAGCATCCTGGAGTGCCGTCCGCAGCTGGGTTTGCAGTTCCGCCACCTCTATGGTGTGGTCCTTCACCAGCTCGACAGCCTGGTCGGACAGCTGTTTCTGCACCTCTTCCGGTTTGACGCAATCTTGATGTTCTTCAACAAACAACTTATGATCTTCTGCGGAGAGACAGACAAGGTTAGCAGAGAAGCAGAGAAGAAACAGAAACAAGAATGATTCCGAGAAGACGGCTACTCACCTTCTAACTTCTTGATGGTGGCCTCGGCGTTCTCCACAAACGCACGGCACTTCTCGTGCTCCTCAGCCAAGTTCTTCAGGTTCTCTGCAGAGTAGGAAAGCTTAGCGCAAAAGAAAGCAGACGCGGGCGTAAACAAGAAACGCAGTAACCGCATAGCTAAAAGCGTACCTCTCACTTCAGCCAGCTGCTGAGTGCTGTCGCTGGCATTCTTGCTCGCAGCCTCCGCAGCTGCCTTTTCCTTCTCCAAAGCAGCGATTCGCCTCCTGGCGATAGAGTGATTCCAGAGAAGCACGCGGTATAAATTGGTCCGCTTCAGGACGCTATCCTGAGAAGCGAGAAGAAAACAAGTTAAACGCAGAAGTGAAAGATTCAACCCGAGAAGGCGGCTACTCGGAAGAGCATTCGCCTACTCGGCCAGAATCTCGGGGACTGGGTGATGGTAAAGAAGAATGAAGGCGAATAGAAGAGAAGAAAAATTCAACTCAGAGAAGGACAAGTGAAACTTACTGCATAGGATTGCTCGATGTCCTCAGCGTTCTTGCGGTGCAGGAACATCTTGGCAGCGAGAGTGGCAGTGTCGGTGGAGACGGTCATGGGCTTGTATCCCAGATCCACTTTGTTCCAGTCGACGCGCATATGGTCGATTGCGCCGAGACCAAGGCCGTGCCAGTTGTCCGTGCCAAGAACCTTGCTGTCCCATTTGGCGTCGATATAGCCAATGGTATCCAGCACCTGCTCGAGACTTCTGGATTTTATCGTTGGATCTTGGACTCCCCGAGAAGCAATAGTGACGGACTGGTTCTGATTTGGATCTGGGGGAGGGGAGTTCACGGCTACGGCCTTTCTTCCCCTCAGAAGGGCTAGCTGCTTATCCTTGGGAGAGAAGCCGATGGTGTTTTGATGGCTAACCTTAACCATGTAGTCCGGGAAGCAAGGTTGGCCAGCGGCGATGGCGGCGGCAGTGGTCGCAGTGGCAACCGGGCCGGATTCTCGAATCACCAGTGCTCCACCCGAGGCTGGTGGCGGCATTTGATTCTGATCTCTGGCCCGTTTCTTCGCCTTCTCTTTCTCGGCTCTCTGCTTCTCGGGATCTTCGAGCTTCTTTCCCTCAGCTCTCGCCTTCGCCTTCTCGGCGGATTCCTTCTCGGCTGCCTTTTTCTCGGCCTCGGCCTTCTCGGCGGCTTTCTTCTCGGCTGCCTCTTTTTCAGCCTCGGCCTTCTCGGCAGCTTCTTTCTCGGCTGCTCTTCTGTCAACTTCATCCCTCAGGGCATCTAGGGCCTGCTGCCTGGCAGGATCGGTTGGCGGGGCCAGGGGCGCACTATCTGGTGCGCCAATCGGCTGGGCGCTACTCGGTGTGGCGCCTGACTGCACGTCGCTCAGTGGGTAGACGTCCGCCATGGTGGCATCCGTGGTGGCGGCGTCCTCTACCCGCTGCTCGCCAGCGGGATTCTCTTGTGCGGCAGCTCCGGTGGCGGGCTGCTCTTGCTCTGCGTCTGGCTGCTCGTGGGTGGCGGCGTCATGAATCTCCTGGTCCTGATTCTCCTCGGCATTGCTGGCCGGAGGAGAAGGCGCTCTGTCCTGATGAGCAGCAGTGTCCCGTGCTGCTGATGATGCACGGTTCTGCTGTTCTGCTTCTGCTCCCTGGGTGTTGGTGGCGTCATCCTCCTCATCGTCAAGATTGATCAGAGGTACTGGTGGTTTATTGGCCTGGTCGGGCGCGAGAACGGCATTCGCGTCCATGGCAGGGCTGCCGAGAAAGAAAGAATCAGAAATTAGAAGCAGATTTGGGAAAACAGCGCAGCGTGAGAGGAGAGACGACCGAGAAGAAAACTTACGCAGTGGTGGAAGGGAGCGTCCGTCTCGGCTTCTTCGCGACCGCCTTGGTCGGCTTCTTCTTCTCGGCTGGCTTCTTCTTCTTGGTTGGAGGCTCTTGGACGTCACTGCCAGTCCGCTTGCGGGTGTTGGGGGCTGCGACGGACAGAGGTTTCACGACAAGGACCGCATCGTCCTTGTCCTCGTCATCGTCCTCGTCCTCGTTCTCGTCAGCAGCTTCATCTGCGGGTTCAAAAAGAGAAAGGAAGAAAATTAAGAACAGCAAGCAAGGGACTGACGCTTCTCGCGAGCAAGCAAAGTGAGTACGTTATTACCTTCGAATTCGTCTTCGGACCAATCGCGAAGAGACGGTTCGGCCTCGCGTTTCTCCGTCGTAGGGGAGCGAGGGAGATTGATCTGATCCGCGGCATCGAAGGAGGGCACATCATCCTCCTCGCGATCGGCAGAGAAGTTACCATCAAAGCGCTCGCAGCTTTCAATTTTCTGGCGAGTAAGAGTCTGAAGAACAGAGAAGGGTCACAGATTAGCCGAGTATCAGGAAGGAATTCTACTCGGATAGGCGTGCAGGCAAAAAGCACACTAAGCCTAGGCAGCTCACAGATTGTTTCTACTCAGATAGGCGTGCAAACACAAAGCATACGAGGCCTAAGCGTGATTGCTGAATATCCTACACGGAAAGGCGTGCAGGCACAAAGCACACTAAGCCTAAGAATTGTTCCCGAGTAGTCTACTCGACAAGGCGTGCAAGCGTAAAAGCACATTAAGCCTAGGTGATTCGGCTAAGTACCCTACTCGGCGCAAAAGGCAATTGCTACTCGCGGCAAGAAGAAGATCTATCTACTCGGAAAAGCATATGCAAAAACAGAGTAAGGAGGACGTACCCGCTCAATCGGCTTCGTACGGCTATACGGGACGAACCCGTACTGCCAATTGTCGCTGAGGTTGGTCATCAAGATGGCCCTTGCGTGCCCGGGAACATCAATGTTGTCGATCTCGATGGTTGTCGTCCTGGTGCAGTCGCGGGGGCCTCCCATGTAGCACATGAGATGGCAGCGCTCCTGCAGAGGCAGCACTCGGCGCTGAATCCAGCAAGCCACCGGATCATCATTCTTGAGGCCTTGCTCTATCAGCCAGCCTAGCCTCTTCTCTATTTCGATGGCGTTGTCGTCATTGGCGGGCTTCTCCTTCCAGTTCTTCCCGGTGGGAGCACGGAGGCTCCAGGCGGGAAGGTTGATCCTGTCGTTTACCTGGGCTCCTTCGGCGGCGGGGATGTTCTTGACATAGAAGAACGTCTTCTGCCACAGTCGAACGGAGTCCAGCCCCTTGATACGGGGGTGGTTCGTCCCGGTCCGCTGCACCATCATGGCGCAGCCGGTGTCGGTTGCGCGGCCGACGCCCGCGCTGTCCTTCTTCCCGACAGTCTGCTGGCGGAGGTGGAAGTACCTCAGCCAGGTATCCCACGTTGGGTGGATGCCGAGGAAAGCCTCGCACACCACGGCGTGGTAGGCGAGGAAGACGACGGCGTTCGGCGGCAGATGATGCATCTGAAGGCCGAAGTGGTCAAGAAACTTACGGAGGAACTCGGAGGCCGGCAGTCCAAAGCCGCGCTCGAAGTGCGACATGAAGACGACGCGCTCACCCTCCCGCGGAGTTGGCACGACTTCATTGTCAGGCGCCCGGCACTCCACGCCGGGAGGAACTCGCCTGGTATTAACGAGCCAGGCGAAATCTTCACTGGTGACGATTGAGCCCGCCCAGCCGGCTTTGGCCATTGTTGCAAGCAGGAGGAGTGGAAGAAATTGGACGGAGTGGTTGGGTGAATTGAGTCCGCGGCGGCGCGAAAGCTTGCGCGGCGGCGGAGAGCTCGGTGGCGGAGGAAAGCAGAGGACGAAAGAGGAATAGTGCAAGGGAAGGGGAAAAGGAAGTTACCGGCGGGGGTATTTATACCCTCTCCGCGATTTTACCGTTACCGTCGGCGTAGTGGGATCAATCGTGGCCATGATTGCTGTGTGGTGGGGCCTGTGGCCGAATAGAAACGCATGTAAGCGCAGAACGCGCGCGTAACGGCCACAGTAGATCCCACGATCAGATCGTGGCCTATTATTACGATTGATGGGACATAAAGAGCCGGTGGGCCCGCCCCGTGAAAACTGGGCGCGTGGCACGATGTGTCGTGGGCAGCGAAACGACAGGGTCGTGGATGCTTGACACGCGTCCGGCTGCGGCACGGACGGCTGGATGGTGCTCTGCGCCGCAACGGCTCAATTCAAGAAAATTCTCTAAGTCTTTTTACTCGGTTACAGAGTAGAAAGCAAGTGCCACTCGGAAGACAAGAGACAGAAGATACTTGTCAGAGTGCTACTCGGAGGCCGTTTACTCGACATCTTGAGGTTCAAGGGCTATGAGGCAAAGATTGATTTTAAGCTGGCAGAGCCTAGTGAACGAGTTCGCAAGACTCAACCAGCTTCGGGGACTGCTGTCGGGGGGTTACCCCCGAGTAGGGTAAAGGCAAGTGGTAAAGGCGGCTTACAGAAGAGAGGTTTGGTCGAGTAGCCGACTACCTGGTACTCGCTACCCGGTCGACTGCTACTCGGTCTCACCTCAAGATGACCAGAAGGGGATATCAATCAAGTTCTATCCTTTCGAGTAGAGAAGTTGGTCCGAGTACAATTGGCGGGAACAATTGGCGGGAACCTACTCGGGCCAGAAAGTCAAAGGAGCCGTTCTGACACAGGATCCCGCGTATCCTGGGTCCGTACTTGGCAGCATTCGAACTACTGTTCATCTGGGACCGGCCTGCCTGACAGTGACAGCATGGAAGCAGGCCGTGGCAGGATAAGGGGGGCCTACTCTGTGCCTAGGTACAGTGATACCAGTCTGTCCCCTAGTTTTGCCCAACGACTTTCCATATGAAGCCAAGGTTAGGAACCAAAGCTGTCAGCGGGAACCCGGAAGAAGGACGGTGTGCACACAATGTCGACACTTGTCTAGATTTGGACGTATCCGGCTGGGCACCAGGTATATAAGGTGCCCCGCCGCCTCCTGCGTGAGGATCGATCGAACACATGCTCACATCAATCGCATACTGGGTCACGCATAAACCCTAGAACCCTAAGTTCTTGACCTAGCTCTACTCGGAGAGAGGAGCGTGGCTTCTCGGTAGCGATACCATTTGTACTGTGGCTACTCGGAGAAACATCATAATACATACAGAGAGGCAGGAGTAGGGGTTTTACCTCCTCACGAGGGCCCTGAACCTGGGTAGATCGCGTTGTTTGCAGTGTATTGTTCTTACCTCACGCGGCTACTGGTCGCGTGATCCCTCCCCGGACACCTCCAGCGTCCTTCGTCCCCACATCTTTAGCCATCCCATGGCATCTGCCGTGACACCACCACGACAGGCTCACCGGAAGTTCGACGGCGGCGCGTTCCGGTGTGCCTCCGGGCTCGGGGAGTGCACGGGGAGACTCAGTGCGACACGGTGAGGATGATGGGTGCCACGGGAAGGCTCCACGGACCCTGCTACGATGGCGGCGAGGATGTCCCGAGGCGGCCGTGCGGTTTCCGGCTCCGGCGAGTTCGCCCTCGTCGCTACACTGCACCAAAAAGAAGAGAAAGGGCATCACAGTGTGCGCAAGGTCACGGGGGTCCAGCGAGAGGAGGTCTCGGCCACGGGGAAGGTCTCACCTCACCGGAATCAAGAGGAGACGGCGGAGGCAGTACGAACTCCGTCGAGGAAATTCTCCGGCTTGGTTGCGAGATGCAAGGAGAGGGGGTAGGGGAAATGTGTAGGAAGTCCTTGGCTCTTTATAGGCGCGCAGAAGGAAAAGAATTATGGCCTTAATGGCCCTTAATCGAGGGGCGAAAAATCGGGAAGAAACAGCCGTGGGTTTCCTTCTGAGGAAGAAGATGATGACGTCATGCGTGACGTCATCGATATTTTTCTTTTAATTTTTGTTTATTTACATCTTTAATAACTTCTGTTTTCTTGATCCAAATGACATGAAACAAAATTCTAAATTCTTGAAATTTCAAATACTTTCCAACAGTACCATTTTTTAAAACAAAACAACATATTTTATTTTTGAATTTTGGAAATTTGAATAATTCCTTAATAGTCTCTTAATGTGATTTTTAATTCAAAAATTTATAAAATATGGTTATGGGTCAATTACAATTTTAATGACATTCTAAATGTTGAAAACAAAATTTTGAAAGTCATTTCATCTTGTTTTCACAATTTTATATTTGGAAAAAAATAAATATAACACTAATAATACTTTAAAATTTTAGAAAATGATAAAATGATGTTATTATCTAAATAAAATTTCAGAGACATTTTATATGTCATATATTATTTTTGTAAAGCCATTTTTAAACCATTTTTCACATTTTAATATGAAGGATTTACTAATAGTAACCATTTTCACATGTTATTTAATTAGTTCTTATCAATTAATTAATATTGTTGATCCATAAATTTTAGAATAAAACCACAAGTCATGATATTGTTTTCCAAAACCCTCTTTTATGTTATTATCAAGCAATGCACTTTATTTTCACACCTCTATGTTTAAAACTTGGAATAACAACTAAAGGTTATTATTAACAATTTTACTCTCATCAAATACCTTTGAGGCTTAGAACTTAAGGGTTATAAATCTTTTATTTTTGTTGCCATAAAATATCTTCAAAGTAATATTGGAGTTGCAAACTTTTTAGATAAAGGTTTAAAAGATATTCCCTTTATATAAAGGAACTTTTTTTTTTGAATACAGGTTTTTAGGGTTTAAGGAACATAGGCATAATTGGATTTCTAATTCCAATAAACTTGGTATAGGACCACATATTTAATTTTTGTTTGAGTTTTATTTGTTTTTGGTGACTTGTATTGTCATGAAAATCAAAAGTTTCAAGTTTTTGTGATTTTTGAGTTTTCCAAAAATCAGGGATGTTACAGCCAACCTTCCCCTTGTGGCTTTTGTTGGATCGGTGGACCGGCCGGTGAGAGGAATCGGTCCCAATTAACGTGTTGTTGACTTGGGTTTGCGATCCCTCGTAGGCTTCACGAGTTATCTCCCATTTTGTGTGCGGGAGTTCATCGTGTTCTTCGTATTCTTCGCGTTCTTCCCAATCTCCCCACCTCTCGTGCGTCAATCCGTGAAGATCGGGCCACCCTAGAGGCCAAGCCAATATGACCTGGTATCAAAAGCAAGGTTGCCACGGATTTGACACCCTCTTTCCCCCAATTTTTTTCTTGATTTTGCCTAAATTCGAAAATTTCCACCAAAAATAGCCCCAAATTGCTTTTGGATCGATCTGTGATTTGAGTGTGTTTTGGTAGGTTTTGATCCGTGGATCTATTGCTAAACTTTTTGATCTACCTTCCCTTGCGTTTCTATGGCTTAATTCCACATTTTCCCCCTTCGATTTGGTGATTTTCGGAGCCATTTTCCGCCCAGAAATGTCAAAATCGGGTCCAAATCGCGTCCCCCGGAAGCCCGGCCAGGCCAGCCTCAAAGGCCCCCAGTCCGGACCCCCGACTGACCTGCCCGGCCTCCACCCCGGCCTCAAAGCCCGGCCAGGCCGGCCTCCCAGAAAACTGCCGCGTTCCTTCACCGTTTTGGCCATAATTTTTGACTCGGGACTCCGTTTTGAGTGATCTTTAGCTCATTTTGTAGAAAATTACATCATCTACATAAACATTGCTGGATATATATCATCCATTGAATCATAATTTAGTAAGAAAGCACGAAACTTTCCAGCCTATAGGGTGAAGATCGTCGGAGAGAGGTGTAATCATCCCGGATCTTCTCCCTCGTGCAATTCCTTTGTGAGCCAACCTACCTTGTGATTACCTTACCTATTGAGGCTAGTTCATCTATAATTGCTTGGGATTTGCACACTTGTATCGTGTAGTTTCCGAGCGACCGTTATATGCGCTAATTCATATAGTTTCATATGTTGGCACAAAGTGAGTGCGCAAAAAGTGAAAAGGCAAAAGAGAGAAGAGAAAAGAGAGAGAAGAGAAGAGAAAGAATAAGAGAGAAAAAAGAAGCCACCACTTGACATACCACTTGTAGGAAGAACGCAAGCTCGATGAACATCTCGTAGGTGGTGCATTGTGTGCAAATCTTGTGTCCCACCAATAAATTGCAATCGAACTAGCGGCTCTCCTTGTACTTGTGAAATACGAGCTTTATAGTACTCGCTAGGATCATTTGGTTCCTTAGCTCACATTTTGGTTGCACTAGTCCCATTTATCTCTGTGCGTGCGTTTCCATACATTTTGGAGATTGACTTGTTGTTGCTTTGTGATCATTGTAGTTCTCTACTTGCCATTACAATATCTTAGTTTCCGGTTGTTCCATTTGCTTTCCACGTTCCATACCTATTCACCCATAAGCCGTGTGTGTTTTGGAGCGTATTTCTGGATCTTTCGAACTCAAGTCACTTCATTCTTTTTGTTATCGGTTTCTCTTGGCATGGTCCACTAGTTCCAATACTTGCTAAAAGGTGAGGTTTGAGCTCTTAGGTCTTCACACTCTATGTATACACTTGTGCTCGTGAGTAACCATGTGTAGCGAGAGCGGAGAATATGGAGGCCATGATGACTATGGTGAGTACATGATGGACCACTACGACTACAACAACGACAACGACTAGAACGAGCTTGACATTGGTGACCTCTACCACGACATGGTGGATCACCACTCCTACGAGCACGACATGGTGGATGACCACTACTACGAGCATGACATGGTGGATCACCACCACTACTACGACAACGACGTCGTGCGCTACACCGACTATTCCTCCCCAAGCATCATCGACATGGCAGAGCACCACACCAACCACAACAACTTCGACTCCATGAGCTCCAACGACATGAACCACTACTACAACTACAACACCACAAGCTTGGATGAAGAGATGGAGCCATGCTACACCAACTACGCATTGACAAACATGACGGAGTACTACACCGACAATGAATACACAAGCATGAGGGAAAAGATGGAGCTCTACAACTACTTCGACTCCGACATGGATGAGCTCACCTACAAGAAATTCCTCTCCAAGATTCGTTGGCCAAGACATCATATGTCCTATGGTTCATGCTCAAGACCAAGGAACTTCCAGAAGAATGCCAAGGCCAACACAAGACAATTCCCTTCAACCTCAAGATGGTGCCACGACAAGAAATCCGACAAGTTGGCAAAGTCAAGATTGGCTCCTTCAACATCAAGACGGCGCCACAATAAAGACATCATCGAGGCCTCATCAAGCGAGAAGGCAAAGAAGCCAAGACATCCAAATGACTTTCGGCGTCATCTCACACATGAAGAGCAGGAACGCCGCAAGCTTCGTCGTCAACAAACTTCAACCTCCAAGTTGGCTCCCACACAACATACAAGACGACGACACAAGAAGATAACATCTACACCAACACTCCAAGTGCGCGATGACTTCCCCACACACAAGATGGCGGCGAGCGCACATCACAAGGTGTCTCCATCAAGTTACACCACCACAAGTGCTCCCACATGGCAAGATGAAGACCTACAACAAGATGGAGAAAGAGAAGGCCCTCCCATATATGATGATGATGCTACGAGCCTACTTTCCCCTTTCCTTCAAGATTAAGACCTCTTATGCCCCATTTCCAAGGTCTATGGTCACATAATATTGGATTGCCAAGGCGGTGACCAAGATGGTGCGTCAAGTGGAGAAGCCGAGCATGGGAGTTTCCCTTCGGGAATGGAGGCGAGTGATCATGCCAATCTTATGGCTCACACATTTGGAGGCGATAAGGTTGATGAGGTTGAGCATGGGATTTTCCCTTCAACCAAGGAGGCATATGGAGTTGAGTATTGCGAGCCTACACCTATGTGCATGTGTTTTGAGATGGTACCAATCCCATGTGAGAATGAGAGCCACTTAGCCCACATGAGTGAGAGAGCGTGTGAGATGAGTGACTCCACCATATGTGAGATTGAGTGCATCCACTTTGAGGGCATGACTGATACACCACATGAGTTGAGAGAGGAAGTTGATAGGTCATGTGAGGCCATTTCGAATTCTAACAACTCACCATATACCTCTAGTGTGTTTCCTCATGATGTGTTAGGTTCCATGGATGATGAGACGCCACTCCTAAAGACGGTGATTCCTATGGATAAGAAGATGTACATGGTGGATGAAGGTGATGCCACCCCATTTCTACATGAAGATGGACAAGTCGACTACTTGAAGGTCCCTACTACCACAACACCTACTTCGTATGTGAAGGATGACAAAGGTACGGGTGTTGATGTGACCATGTTCCCACTAGTGGACATGATGAATGATGATTTCTTGCATGCTACGGATGGTTCTATTTGTGATTATATTTCCATTGACATGCTTTGCCCCAAGTTCTTAAATTTTTCTCCCATTGTTGCAACCAAAATGTTGAATAATTGTTCTTTCAAATGCTTGGTTTGCAATAATGTTTCTATGCTTTCAAATGAGTTTGCCCCCATAGCATCCTCAACTTTTGGAGATTTATCTTGTGCCCGTGTTGATACTTCCGCAACCTTAAAATTGCATGTTACCAATTTCCATATTTTGAATTCGCCATATTATTTTCGATCTTTTTGTGACTTGCACATGAAGAGACATGTCATGATGGATGATGTGTTCATTTACCACAAACAAAATTTCTTCATTTGGTCTTTTGTGTGTTTGAGTACCCACATGCCAATGTCAACCTCAATTCAACATGAGTTGACAAAATGAGCTCTTGAGAGCATAATACAATGGTGTTGCGGATCGAACCCGGATCTAATACCTTTCTCATGTTTTGCATCGAACATGTTGAAAAATTTCTCTTCCCTTTGGTTTGTTTGCAAACATTTTTTTGACGTTTTCCTCCTTTCTGGCAAGAATGCTTCCTTGATCTTTCATATAGATGATTTGTGTGTTGCAAAAAGTATGATGAACAATTGTTCTTTCTGATGGCTTGCTTGCAACCACAATGATATTTTGAGCATGTCTTATCATGAGTGTTTTGGTTTCCCTTCCATTGGTGTTACAACAAAAATGTCGAAAAATTGCTCTTTCCTATGCTTTGCTTGCACCCATGATGATAATATTTGGGACATTCTTCATATTGTGTTTTTGCCAATGTCTCCTCTTATTGCACCAAGGATTTTGACAAACTTCCATTTCCAATGCTTTGTGTGCAACCCATCAAAGTTTCATGGAGATTTTGTGTTCTCATATTTTGGAGATGTTTCCATGAATTGCTTGCATTTTGACCTTGCATATGCACTAGATTCCATATATTTGTGTTGTGCTAACGGTGCTATGAAAATGAATGGACATGTCATCAATGATGTGCTCATGTATCTCGCACACACATGGTTTGCTTGGTCTTTGGTGTGTAGGTTCTACCTTTGGATGAGATGGCATGCGTGGCTACATCACCATCTTTCTATGACGGAGGATCTTACAAGACAACCACATCGGCATCTTGCTAAGGTGCCTTCCCTCTACTTAGAAACCAATGCCATGAGCTTCAAGAATTGGCTACTCTTTGCGTGTTGTTTTGTTTTTCTTGTGAGCTTGGTAGATTACATGACGCCCAAAGGAACATTGAAGATCTTCCATACCCTTTCCATCAAGAATGCCCACATGGTGACTTCGACTTCTACGAAAATCCATCTACCTCCTCTACATGTTGATGACGAGTTAGCGTCGAGGACGACTCTTTTTCATGTGGGGGGGGGTGATGCAGCGCGACCCATCCCACTGGGCATCTCTCACACTCCATCATATGTCAAGTTACCATGGATTAAAAAGGTGAACTCATTCCTCTTCTATAACCCATTTCGTACCCCTTTGGACGGTATACTACTTGACCATCTACCCCCGTACATTGCTAGGTATGAGTCGACAAGTATGGATGCGAGGGGAGATGCCGAGGAAGCCCCGGACTCAAGGTCATCCAAGGTGTACGCGTGGAAGAGGAGGAAGAAGCGAGAAGACAAAGAGGAAGCTGGCCAGGAAGGCCGGCCTGAAGACCCGGCCTGGCCGGCTCCCCACGCCGGCGCTCCCGGGTACCTGTCCGGCCTGGCAGCCCGGCCTAGGCTGATTCCCCTGCACCCCTCAGGCCAGTGCCCCTACAGACCGGCCCGGCCTATCAGCCCGGCCAGGCCGGCTCCCCTGCACCTTACCTGCCTGGGCGCACAGACAGGGAGTATTCCCTTGTATCCCTCTACCTACCCTCTACTACTATATATACGACCCCTCCCCCTCCTTCCTAGGATAGAGTTGACTTGATATTTAATTGGGCCTTGTGCTCCCCCTCCCATGTGGAGAACCTGCCCCATGGGATCCATGGATACTCCATAGATTTATCTATTGGATTGTTGATACGTCGAAAACGTATCTGCTTTTCCGAACACTTTTCTTATTGTTTTCCCCTAAACTTGTGTGTTTTGAATGCAACTAACACGGACTAATGCTGTTTACGGTATAATTACCTTGGTGTCTCGTTTTTGTGCAGGAAAATCAACTTTCGGGAAATTGCCCAGAAAAGACCCCATTGGTCTTAAAACACCGAAAGACCCCGGGAGCCAGAGGGGCCACACCACCCCCTGGCGCCCCCCTAGGCGCGCCACCTGGTGGTGTGGGCCACCCAGAGACCCCCTCGGGCCCCCCTTTTGACTATATATTGCCTTCAACCTTAAAACCCGGGGGCGGTTCAATTGTTTTCCAGAAAAAAGTCTGTAGCTCTGCCGCCATCACGAATCCTTTTTCGGGGTTTAAAAACTCCGTTCTGGCACCCTGTCGGGACAGGGAATTGGAGGAGATCATCGCCATCGTCATCACCAACGCCTCTCCATCGACCATCCATGTTTCCCCCATCCATGGGTGAGTAATTCCCCCCGCTGTAGGCTGAAGGGGATGGTAGGAATTGGATGAGATTATTCATGTAATAATTCCGTGATTGCTAGGGCATAGTGCCTAGTATCCTCTATTAGTTCTATTGACATTGTTGCAACCTTTTATGCTTAATGCTTGCCTCTTTGGGCCCGAGTGCCATGATCTCAGATCTGAACATGTTATTAAATCACGATGATAATTATACCTGCAAGTTGTTTACACATATCATTGTCCGGAACCCGAGGCCCCGAAGTGACAGAAATTGGGACAACCGGAGGGGATGGCTGTGATGTGAGGATCACATGTGTTCACGGAGTGTTAATGCTTTGCTCCGGTGTTCTATTAAAAGGAAAACCTTAATTACCAGTAGTTCCCTTGAGGCCCCGCTGAAAATGGGCTGGTAGGACAAAAGATGTTATGCAAGTTCTCATTGCGAGCACGTACGGCTATTTATGGAACATGCCTATGGTTACTTAGTGCTTGGATGCTTTATCTTATTTATCTGCAATGCCCATGTCTTGATTATTATATGAACTATCTTATCCATGCAACGCCCGTTCATCTATCCCTATGCCTACATTATTTAATCCCGATGTTTACTTCAAACACTACTGCTGTTGTTTTCATTTCACTGCTGCTATTATTTCACTACTGCTGCTACTATAAACTTGTTACTACTGATAAACCACTGCGAACAAGTCCACTTTCAGGTGCAGGTGAATTGACAACTCACTTGTTAAGGCTCACAAATATTCTTTGGCTCCCCTTGTGTCGATTCAATAAATTTGGGTTTTACATCCCTCGAAGACTATTGCGATCCCCTATACTTGTGGGTCATCAAGACTATTTTCTGGCGCCGTTGCCGGGGAGCATAGATTTATTTGCGAGCTCACCGGAGAGTACTATTATCTACTGTCAATCATTCATCATGGGTAAGACTCGTGATGGAAAGTTTCCTATATTACCATCCACTACAAGAAGAGGTACAACTCTGAACACCTCTATTGCTCTTGATTCATCATCTGTTATGAGTAAACTGCTTACACCACCACATACACATGCTACACGTGTTACTTCTGCTGAATCTGAAAATACTTCTCATACTTTTGATGATTCTTCTACTGTGCTTGACGATAGTGGTTCTCTCGGTCCTTTTTTAGATGCTACTATTGCTAAAGCTAAAAATATTGCAAACACTGAAACTCTTGATAAAAATCCAGTTACTCCTGCTGTTTCACCTGAGCTTAGAGAGAATCCTAGTGATGATTTTGATGGTTACTATATTGAACTTAATGATGATCTTATTGATGAAATACATGCTATGAAGGATAAATATGTTGTTATAAGTCTTATTTAAAGTCGTGCTGTTAAATATAAATTATCTCCTGATGCTAAGTTTGCCAGTTCTCCCATTAATATTAGGGATAAGGATTATGATTTCTCTCTTGATTTATCTTATATATCTATTGTTGAGAAGAACCTTTTTGTGGTACTGAAAATGAAAGTGCTATGAAACATATGAATGAGATCTCCCCTTTGAGTAGTTTATTCTCTGATGATCTTAAAAAACGTAGCTACTTTGTTGCTAAAATATTCCCTTCTCTACTACTTAAAAGATTCGTTTCGTTCCGTCTTCTCCACCGACCCGCGATAGGTCGTCCTTCGTCCGAAACGTTTCGTCCCACTCCCATCGTCTCCCGCGTAGGTTTTTTCCATCGATTATTTCCCCCTTAATTATTTTGACGTATGCAATTAACCAGCCCCTGTAACCGCTCCTCCAATAGATGCAAACAAATCGAGATCACCTTCCCAAGATACATCGACGCCTATCACCTCCCGCCGGTATTGCCGCCGCCGATTCCATGCTCTCGGCGCTGCCCATGGCCAGCCGGAGGACCTCACCCTACTGTCTCCGTTGTTGCGTCGCCTCTCCATCCTCTCTATTCCTGGACAATCGCTCGCGCCTAGCTTCGCTCTGCCACTCCGTATCCCGCGTTGCAGCTGAAGGAAAAGTTCTCGGCGTTGTCAGGAGGGCGCGTGGGCGCTGTAGATCCCCGCCGAGCTGGCGCTTGGGACACTCGCCGTGGTGCTCCCCGCCCACGACAACCCCACGCTCGTCGCGGACGAGGTCGACATACCCGCGAGCGCGAGGCCTACACCGTCATCGCCGCCTGTATCCCCAGCATCTCCGCGCCGCCCCGAGTCTCCCTCGTGACGCCTCTGCTGCGCGGCGGCAGATTTTCCGTAGATACGGGCAAATCAGGCGCAGGTAATACTAGGTGCGATTTTTTCGTTTTCAGGGTCCAGATTTGAGGGCTGTGCTATCTGGTTCATGCTGTGATCCTAACATTTCGTTCCATGAACGTTTGACGGCGTCGTCGAGAAGCGCAGCGTGGAAGAGTACGACTGTACGAGGTGATGGCCCTGCGTGTCGTGCTCATACTCCTGGTGGCCACCATTAAGAACACAAGGGTGCCCCTCAAGGCGTCCGTCCGAGATCGTTCCACGGATGCAAGGCTGCTCAGGTACTGTCTATCTGTAATCCCTCGATATTTCGTCGTTCGCTTTATTTTTTCATGAAATAAGTAACAGAGGTGCAGAACATTAGAGTAAATCTGTGAAGGATTGAATTTATTTCACGGACCCATTTTAATTGTTTCATACGAAATTCAGTATTTTGTTGAACAACGTGATGATCTCTTAACTGAAAAAGTGGCACGGTTTTCTGATTGTGTTGCTTTTATCTTTCCACTCATATGAAGCTAGCCTTTTTGTTCAGAACTTCTCATGTTATTACCACTTGGTATCAGCAGTTGACATTGCCTTGCCATCTTGCCCAATTGGATCTCCTGAAGCAAATGACATCATCATCTACATCGGATGGCACTGCTACCTTCCATAACATATATTGATGAATGAATTGAGGATTCCTGGGAGCTTCTCAACTCTACTTCCCAGTCTATTCTTTATTTTATGCTTTTACACTTTACATTTGAAATGTTGTGCCAGGAGAAAAAAAAAAATCTGGTACATCTTGGCAAAGGAAGACGAATGACGTTCATGGCAACATGGTCAAAAGGTACACGCATGCCCCTTAAATTTCACACTATATATTCGTCGATCACAGGTTATGTACTGAAGTCTCCACTTCAGAACAGAGATGTGGTGATATTATTTTTCATACTATCTTCACTGGTTATACTTTCATGTTCATTTGTAGGCAATCACATGCTATGCTATGTCTGCATAGTCGGAGGAGGTTCTAAATCCCAAAATATTGACATTGTTGATGTTGTCCTTCCCTGTGTCATAGAAAAATTAGGCAACTGGACCCTTTTTAATGTAACTTTCTTAATCCCAGAGTTATTATCAAAGTTATTGTAGTTTAACAGTAGTTCCATGTAGGCCACTTTCCAGAACATGAAGCAAAATCAAAATCTTTATTTTTAACTTCTCAAGGATTATATGCATATTAACTTTCAGTTGGTACCATTGTTAACTAAACCCTGCCAGTTCTCATGCAGATGGGTTACGAGCTACATGGTGATGTTTCACGGTGATTCGCTTAATTAAGTTTTGGGTATCTGTCAAATTTATGTTCAAATAAGATATTTTTCGGATCATGTGTCTGTTTTTCAGTTTAAATAAACAGATATTCAGTACCTCTCTGAGGTGACTGTTTGATGGATAGTAGCTATGCTCCCTTACGTCTACTTTTAAAGAAGAAAAACATGCTCCACTGAAATGTTTGTTTTTTACAAAAGAGAATTTGAGCAAAAGAAATCATTATTTTGTAATTCACTTCACTTCACATTAGCATCCGGTTTGCTCTGAATTGGGCTGGAGTAGAGAGGCGAATCTCTTCATAAATAACCAGAGGTCCAGTGCTAAGCTGGCTACTCTGTTCTCGCTGCCAATGGTCACCCAAATTCCTAACTGGCGCCACACTAATACTTATGGTAAATACCTCCCTAATCCTTAGCCTCAAGTGGTCCATCTATTCATAGCCTTATGTTTATTTTCCTTCTTCAACACATGGTTGGTAAAACAGATATGTTTGGTTCAGACTATAGTTGCTTGAATTTCGCTAAACATGATTACTAAGATCTGAAGCTCCCAAATGATAGTACTATAATTTTCCAAACCGAACTCTTCCGCTTCTTTTGGAGAAAAGGGGTTTAAGTGGAGCGAAAGGAAGCAAGAATGGAGTATAATACGAAGATAATTTAATTGGAGACGACGGTGATGCGCAACGACATCTTCAGCCGCCAGTCCGGTACCACCGCCGGATAGTTTGTCTGCCTTCCTTGCCATCACCCCACCTGCGCCGGCCCGCCTACAAACTCATTGGCCTCAGCGGCGTCAACATCCATGCGCACCTCCCCGTCCTCCTCCACTCCGTCGGGCCTCTCCCGGACTCGGTGCGGTCGAGTAAGACCACAAGGCGGAGTGGTGGAGGAAGAGGTTGTGCGGCTCAGAGCTTATAGTGGAGTGCGGAGTCGCAGCCGGGTCAAGGTAAGGATTCCCCTGACCTGCTCATGTTTCTACTAGCTTTTGCTACCAGCTTTAGAATTTTGGTCTGTCCCGATGGGGAATCTAGGATGTATGGATTGTATTTAATTTTCAGAAGGTCCACTGTGCTCTAACTTCTAGAACCAGTATGGAATGTATTTAATTTTCAGCTCAGACATTCAGAGCCAATGTTCATTTACCTTGATCAACACAATGGAAATAAAAAATTGAGCTCTGAGCCAATGTTTAGATTTCGATGGTTACCCTGTGAAAACGTTGGAGTAGGAACTTCTCTTTGTTTTTCCTACACTTCATTCCTGTGTTCCAAACGCTACTGTTGGGAAGTTTCCTATAGGAATCCATTTGATGGCAAGATGATATCAAGGGGAATTTTAATATGTGATACGTGCTGAGCCTTATGCTGCTGCAGAATTGATTCCCGAACAACAGGTTTGTAACTCTTCCTTATTTTCTCTCTATATGATCCCAGTAGTGTTTACTCTTTTCAGTCCATGTGATACTATTTGACAGCATTCTTACTTTCTCCTTCCGAATTGTGGCAGACAACTTCAATTCACAAATGGCATGGTGGAACATGCTAGGAAATAATACCTTAGCACGTTTAAGAAACACATTTACCATGTTCTGAGGTATTCTAATGTCACACTGTATGATATTCGAGGGTCTTGACGTCATGGAAGTGGAAACGGTGAGGAGAAATTGTGTTGGCGCTTGACCACGCTGCATATCCCTGCCGAGCTGTCCATGCTGGCTCTCGGGACGCTAGCCACAGTGCTCCCCGCCCATGATTACATCGTGCTAGCCTATTTTCGGCTCCGCGGACTGGGTACTCGGCCAGACAAGGTACGTGTAATGCAAAAACTGAATATCATCTACAGCCTTGACAAGTTTTTTCTGTTAGCAACGAAATCCCTTTACTGAATCTTGTTTGTTGTGTTGGTCTTTCTTCACTAGGTCTTTCAGCACCTTTACTCACTGCAACTTGAAGATGTGGATGAAGTTGTGTTTGCATCGTCAGCTGCAAGATATCTCGAAATCAATCATCTCTACCAGGCTGCAGAAAAACTAAAGGGTTGTGCTGATGTTCCCGGTGGATATAGAATCAGATATAAATTACTTTGCACCGGGTGCATTTGTGTAGACACGTGTCATGAACCACCATCCATTTGTACCTGGCACTCTGCTATTAACTTTCTGTATTGACAAAATAGTGGATCATGCTTAGTATGTTTAACTCAGATAATCAAATAGAATGATGCACTACTGGGACTTGCGAGATTTCCCTTATTTTTTGTGAAATAATTAAAGGAAATAATAACCCTTATTTATTTCAAGGGCTCCGCTGCAAAAACTTCTGTCTCTTTTTTCTTTCTTGCTTAGCATCTGACATGTATTTCATGATAAATATTTACATTTGTTCTGCTGTTCTCATATTACTGCAGAGAGCTTGTGAGAGAAAGAGATCATCGTCTTCGAGAAAAATCCTCAAGCATGTGGACATTGATAAGGCAGGACAATTGCTATTATTAACTAAAAGTGTAAAGGTAAATGCCGTATATTATTTTTCTTTGCCCACTGTTAACCTGACATATCAGAATTCGGGCTTGTGTTTGTCAGGGTGGTTGGTTAATGTACTGTAGTCAAGAACTCCTGTGAAAGTAAACACAGTTCGACTGAAAATGAAAGAAAATTAACCTTTATCTGGCCCATTTATGCTGTGGGTTTTAGTTATGTACAGCGGGGTTACTTATGTTGCATAACGGGAAAATTATTTTGTTACATGGTTTAGATAATATATCCGATGGAGTGTGGAAAGTGATTTGTATAGGTCACTATGCATTCCTGGTGAGATCACTCTGGCATCCAGGTAAACTGATTAAGGCAAAACATTTCAACATATATCTCAATTTCTTTTCACAAGAGCAGGTTGTAACAAATGCAAAATCAAAACAAGCATATTATACACATAATCAATTTCCAAATCTTTACTATTAAGATGGAAACAGTGGTGTGTTGCCAGTGAACTGGTATGTCACCTAAGTATGTCAGCTATTTCTTTTTCGATGCTTAGATATCCAGATTAAATTATGCACTACAACTACTTGGAATCTTTTGTATAAATTTATATCATACATGATTTGGTGATTGTACAGCACTTGTGTTCAGGGAGGAAGAAGTCGCTGATGATAAGATCGAGAGTGCTCGTGGATCTTGTAATAAATATTACGCCTAATTTTTAGAAGTTGGGAGTGCTTATCGAATCCTCGGGAAGTTTTTTTTTTTGATAACACTCCTCGGGAAGATTGATGGCATGGTGAAAAGTTATCTGTGTATGTTCGACCTCCTTTTATCCTTATGGGAGCCTGCAGAACGTGATTATTGTTGAAATGTCATCGCTAGGATTGTTGAAAAAATGGTTGCTACTGTCATCTTCATATCGTGTGGATTTTGTTTATCTGTGTATATTCCATCTCCTTTTATCCTACTACGCCGTTCAAGCGTGCCCCTTGAAAGCCGGCCCTGCGTCATTGGAGCCTTGGAGGTGTGTCGGTCTAAGGGGGGCATAGTGGAGCGGCGGTGGCTAGGCATCTTTCGGGAGGGGTGTGGTGTGACATGATCTACACGGTTACATTGGTAGCGCGCGCGAGAGAGAGAGGGGCAAATTTTGGTATGTTGCGAAGGCCCGTGGTGGCTAGGGACGAGGAGTGTGGGGATAGGCGGGATAGAGATGGGCAGCGGGGTCTAAAATCACATGGGTAGCGGTCATTGACAAGTAAAATTTGCGACTGACGGGTCGGCACAAGGATGATGAGTGGGCCCATGGCCGATGTGGTGGCGCGTCCTGACTTCTTTGGACACCGGAGCCGAACCCAAAAGTCGTGGGGGTTGGCAACTATCGGAAAAGGGGGTGGGAGGGGGAGGCGGAGGTGACCGAACACGAGGTAGATGAAGTAGGGATGACGGCTGAGCAACTCGCCGGAGATGGGGACGACATGAATGTTATCCTTTCGGGAGTAATTTTCTCAATGTTATGACCCCACGAATGTACATATCACAGAGTTATAGTCATGAATTATTTATATCCCGTAGCAACGCATGGGCATTTTACTAGTTCTCATTAAAAGATGAAGCTAAAACTTGGTTTAATAATTTGTCTCCAGGATCTATTCATAGTCCTATTGGTTTCGTTAATGTTTTCTTGCAGAAATATTTTCCTGCTAGTGCTCAACATGCTGCTTTACAAAATATATTTAATTTCAAGCAATTGGAAGGAGAGAAATTGCGTGTATCTTGCGCAAGGTTCTGTTCTTTAATTAGAGATACACCTGGGCATAAGCTAGAAAATAATGAACTTATTGATATATTCTATAATGGACTAACTGTTGAATCTAGGACATACCTGGATAGTTGTGCTGGTTGTGTTTTCAAGCAAATAACTCCAGATGAAGCTGAGGCATTAATGGCTAAAATAAGCCAAAATCATGATGATTGGACTATGGTTGAGCCTGAGCCGACACCTACTCCAGTATCAACACCAACACCAACACCCAAGAAGAGGGGAATGGTTGAATTAAATGATGAAGTGATGAGAGAAGCCAAGAAATATCTTAAAGAGAGGGGTATTAAATCTGAATAGGTGAAGAATCTTCCACCTATAGAAGAATTATGTAAGCCAATCCCTCACTCATCCACCATTGAGGTACACTCTCTCCAACATTTTGATAGTAGACCTGACAGCACCTGTTCTGTGAGTCAGGATCAAGATCTGTTGTAACATCCCAAGTATGAAAAACCACCCCTAGCATGTTTGTTTCTTGTTTACTTAAAGTATTGCATCATATCATCATGTTGTTGCATTTGTTTCATTTCTGGTTGCATCTGTTTTACCTTTGTTTCATAATGAAACTCAAACAATTTCAAATGCTTATTTCATACTTGTCATGTTACAATCTTTTTCAAATAAAGAAATGCAAATCAAAACCTCAATTGTTTTCATTTAGTTCCATGATGATCAATTATTAAATTATTGGTTTTAATCAAACAATTAATTCAATCAATTAATTCCAAATCATTTCAAATTCAAACCTTATTCAAATGATTGTTTCATACTTGCTCTGTTACAACATTTGAAATAAAAATCACAAATAAAAACAACCAATTTGTTTCACTTTATTCCATAATGATCACTTATTAAAATGATGGTTTTAAATCAAACATTTAAATTCCAAATCATATTTAAAAATTCAAATCAAGCATCAAACAACAACCAATTTGAATTCATGCAAATTATAAAATAAATTTAATTAATGGGTTATAATTAACATAGGGGTTACCCTATTTAAAAGTTGGTTTTTATTAATGATCATGTAATATTAATTTTCCCCCCAAATTTGGTTTAAATTCAAACAGCAATCAAGTTTCAAACTTTTTGAAAAATAAAACTTAGCATCTGTTTGCAAATGGCCTAAGGAACTCCCCCTAATTTTTCCAAATTTTTTACTAACCTAAAAACCATCTTTTCCTTCCAATTTCTTTTTCAGCAAAAAAAAAAACAGGAGAGCCAATTTAAAAAAAAAATGAATTTCTGGCGCCAAAAGGGGAGATGGGCTGCTCCCAGCCCATCTACCTATTTCTTCTGCGCCAAGCCCGGCCCCTTTTCCCTCGCTCCCAGCCGCGTACCGGTTCAGTCTAATCCCTGTCGTCTTCCCTCAGTACGGCAGGGAATCCGCGCCTCCACGTCGGCGGCAGGCACCCGTGGACGGCCATCGTCGCACCAGGTCCCCTACAAAACCCCCTAGGGTTCCATCCCTCGAACCCTAAACCTCCTACCCCCCCCCCCCCCAGCTACCCCCTCCATCGCCGCCGCTCGCTATCTCTGTCACCTCCCGCGCTCATCTGACGCTCACCGCCGCGGTACACACTTTGAATCGACGAGGTTTCATCGTCGTGATGCCTTCCTAGCCCCTGTTGAACCGTGGGAACGGAACCGCCGTGGTTCCTTGTCCACCCCCCAGCTCTCCGTCGAGCCCGAGGAGGGGCAGCTCGCCGCCGCCATCAACGCCGACGTCGCCGGAGACCTCTGCCTCAACCCTCTGGTGAGCGGCTGCTCCCCCGTTTCCCTACCCTCTCCTGTTCTGTGCAGCTCGATTAGCACACGCCTCCGTTCGATCGTCACCACAGCGAACCAAGGCAGCGATGCCCTACGGAAGCTCGTCGCCGGCCAGCGAGCGCCGTCGATAGGTTCAGTTAGCTGCACCGAGAAAATTCAGTTAGCGTTTGTTGAAGCTTACCTTGTCTGCCTGCTCCTAACTGACAAGATTCATACAACAGCGCAGTGGCACGGTTCAGTTAGCGCGAGCGCCGCGGCCCGGGTTCGATTCCCAGGTGCCGCAACCCCTTTTTGTTGGGATTTACCCTCTAGACGTGACCCCACTCATCAGTGGCTCACTCTGCCACGCGCGTGCAAGGCACGCCACGCTGGCCCCTGGCCCACGGGCAGTGGCTAGGGGTAGACAGCAGTGCGGTAACAAATTGTTTTCTGCATGTTTCTGTTTCAAAATAGAACCTTTTTAATTACAGTTTGGTCCTCCATTTTAATTTGTTAATAACTTTTAATCTATAACTCTAAATAATAAAATCTAAACATGTTTGTTGTGCTAAATTAAATTGTCTATCCAACTATGCCATTTGTTCCCTGTTTTGAATTTTCAAAATGCAATTCAAATTTGAATTCAAATAATTCAAATGCAATTTTCTAAATTCCATAACTAATTCATCTTTAATCCAACTAATGCAAATAAAATATGTTTTCCATACCATTTTGAACCACCTATTCAAATATAAATTTTGTTTCATGGTTTGAATAATTCAAATTGCTCAAATAATTTAAATCTTATTTAAATCAATTAAACTTGCTAAAATCATAACTTGCCCAATTTAGATTATTTTTGAACATGCAAAATATGTTTTCAAACCACCAAAGTATAACCTTTTCAAATGTGAATTTGAAATTATGTTTTGAGCAAATAAAATTCAAATAAAATTCATGCTTGTTTTAAATTCATTTAAAACTTGTTTAATTTTGCTTAAGTCATAATAAATTCATCCTAATGCCTTTTTCAATATTTGAAACATGTAATCCACCCAAAATTTCATGATCTTTTCAAATATGAATTTTGTTATTTGTTTTGAACAATTTAAATGGTTGAAAACAACAAATACATGTGTGTCACCTTTAATGAACCAAAAATTCTTTAACTTAATAAATAAAAATTCTAAATTGCTAAACCTCATTTCAAATTGGTTCTAATGTTGTTATTTTGTTGTTTTTCTCATGCATGCATCATAATAAACCACTGGCACCTGTTGATTAGTTGGAAAACAAATAATCTAACCAAAATCCATGGGCTTTTCATATGCAACTCAAAATGGCATATGTGTCCATTTAAATTGTGTTACCATGTCAATTAGTTATTTTGATGCATCTATTAACTTGACATGCATCATCCCCTGATTGTGCACCATGCCATGATATTGATTGTTTATTTTCCTGTATTGTTTGTTTGCTTCTTCTCGGATAGACGACGACGTTGAGACCGACGATCTTTACGACACCCCTTCTGAGGATCTAGCTCAGTACCCGGCTACTGGGTTTGCAGGCAAGTTATCACTCACATGAACCATTGTGATACTTTCAACATTGGTTACCGATACTTTCCGTTGTCTATTTCTGCTAGCCCTATGTATCGTTGCTTCTGTTACGAACCTATCACATGATACACTGAACCCTGATATTGCCTCACCTCCACTCCCATCACCCCTTGGTTGAGCCTGTGTTTTACTAGCATGCTTAGGGTTGTTTTGCTCGAGTCTGTTATCAGTTACTTTCTGTTATCATATCTGCTTATATTCTGGGGCTCGATGTTAAACAACAACCTGTTTATTTGAGGTAATAATAAATTGCTGATAAGGCACCGGCAGGAGGCCCAGCGTGGTTTTGAGGCCTGCTAGTGTCGACCCTAATAGGAAAAGGGTCTTGTCTACTGATCCATGATGAGCGCACTATCCGCATGTGGGAAGCGTGTATGGGCGCCCCCCTCAATTTGATTCGATTCGCATCTCGTCCAAATCACCACACTTAGTTCGGGTTTTCCATTTGATGCACGCATATGCAGGTACGAACCCGAGGCCAGGGTGGAACTTTTGTAGTCGGCATTTAGGGCGGCGTTGTCTTCCAGTGCTATGAGGGTCCCCTTTTCTTCGTGGGGCTCGATTAGCCGCGCACGCACAGCACGTGGTGCTTTGGGCTTGACGCGAAGAAGAGTTGAGTTGTGTAGAGTGCCTCGCTTGGTGGAAGTGCATTTCCATCCCGGCGGGATATTCTTACGTGTACGGCCAAATTGGTGCACCCCTGCAGGGATAAATCTTCTCGAGAAGCCGTGTTTTCCGCGGTTATGGTTGACTTGGTGAAAGTACTGGCTAACAAGTACTCAGAACAACTTACACCTAAATAATGATAACTTGACTAGTAATAGGCTTATTGACACAACAATTTGATCCATCATTAATCCAACTGGGTGAGTTATCCTCGGATTGCTTCTTTGGATAGGGGGCGAGATCCAGGATGGGTTTGTGTGGTGGTTAGTTGTAGTTGGTTACGATACGCTATCTTATCTCTTTCTGTTAGACCGGAAGTTGTAGTATGTTCTGTAGTTGGTTAGTGCAGCCAGTTGCAGCATCTGTTATATCCCCTTTCTTCCGTTGAACCCAAGGCATCTGTGCTTGGTGTTGACGGGTTACACTTTGGTGAACTGTGAGTCTTGCTTGCCAGTACGTTTATGTACTGACCCCTTTGGGGCTGTGGTTTCCGCAGACTACGCTTACGAGGATCCCCGTGACGGCTACTACGTGGAGTTTGACGAGGCTGCTGACGAGTAGGTAGCGGACCCGGGCAGGATCCGAGACATCGTGGATGGGCTCCGTTTTCTTTTCATTCCCGGCTTCTTAAGCCTATTTGGATTTGTCTGTACTCAGACCCTTTGAATGCTTCCGCTGAGATGTAATGATGCTATGTTGGGACATGTGTCCTCTGGATGATTGTATTTGCTATTTCTGCTCTAATGAGAGCTATTTGCAACTTATTTCAATCTTTTGTGTCTTAGAGATATGTTATGTTATCATCTTGTTCAAAGCCGCTGACGTACCATGTGTGTATGGTATGAAGTACGTCAATGGTAGTGTCCTGATTTCTACGGGATAGTTTACATCGACGGTGAATAGTAAAGATTGGTTGTCACACATAAGTGTTGGCCTACTCGTAAGAGATGCGGGTGCCGGTAAGCCCCGTAATCCAATCAAAATACTGTTCAGTTCGTACGGTGAGTATCCTCTAGAAGTCCGGGTGCGACAAATGGTATCAGAGCCAGGTTGCCTGTAGGATCCCTTTTACTGGTCGCAGTTGAGTCTAGAAACTATTTTGTAGCTATATAGGAAAAATGAAACGTGAGAGTAGGAATTCTGCCATTTTTCTTCTTTCCCCACCCACCCACCCTTTTCTGGTAAGGAAGTGCAACGTTGTTTTCTTTTCTCACCTAAACTTTCAAGTTAGGATTTCTCGAATCCTGGTTTCTCTGGGATAGTTATATCTACTAGACCATAGGAATGGAGGTGGTTGTGACATGATTTATCATGTTGCCTACTCATGATTGAGAACGGAGGCGTGTAAGCCCCGGAAGCAAATCCTCTATCCCTTAAGCAGTAGATATTGATCCTTTAGAAGCCCGGATGGGTTTTCCGTAGTACCTCAGGAGTTTTGGTCTCGTGTTTCCCGTTGTTGCTTCGATATCCTGTTCTTCTCAACATCTTTTCGTCCGTTGAACCTTGTTGTTGCTTTCCACTTCAGTTCTCTACCGGCGTCTAATCAAAACTTCCCCGGTCATCTGCAGATGGATCTCAAGTTCTTCCCGCAGGTGGTTCGGATGACTCATTGCGAGAGCACTGCCGGTTATCCGGAGACGCTGAGAGACATGGTCACTTATCTGGGGTTCCATTGGGCACCAGAGTACCAGGTCTACGAGCAGCAGCGAGAGTTTGACCAGACCTACTACCAGGCTATCGTCTACATTCTGTCAGATGATGGCATGAGCGTTGTCCACCGCTACGAGGCAGTAGGTTCCACAGTGGATATGGCCGTGCAGTAGGCAGCTTACGTGAGTCTCACCGTCCTCCGTGCTGACTACTGGGGGTTTGACGATTCTATCTATCGCCACATCCCCCGTGGTTACATCACTTCAGCGGGAGCTCACTTCACCCCTCTACGACAACCTGGATGTCTACGAGCATGATAACACCAGCTGCACACCACCGCTCAGTTTGTGAGGCACAGTGACGCTGTTGCCACCACACTTTCTCAGGAGTTTGGCCTCAGTCAGGGAGCCAGCTCTACCTTGCTTTGATCGTCTGGCTACGTACACCACAGACTTTGTTGGAGATGAGCGCTTTGCACGTTTCCATCAGACAGTTGGACGTAGTTTGCCAGATGCTGGAGGTTACGAGCCGATCAAGGTCCACTCCTCAACCTCGGAGCTGGTTACACTGGGATTCCATGCTTTGGAGCACAGGGAGACGACGCTTTCTACTTCACCACACCGAGAGTCGCTCTCAGAGCAGTCCCGATCTACGTGGATCGTCGTTCTACCTACTTCCGTGGGATTCCTCCTCACCGTATCTCTCGTCGTACTACTCCACCGCCGTCCTGCGTGATGAGCATGGGAGTACCGATGTATCCATTCATAGCTATGTTTTAGTTATCCTCTGGCTTCGAACCATGTATTGGTGTGTTGGATATTCTGATGTATTTGAACATGTGATGATGTACCTGTTGGTTATCTATTCATGAGTCGGAATAATCTCTCTTTTCGTTACCAAGTCTATCATTTTCTGTTGTGTGCTAAAATGCATGTCTATTCAGGATGCCGCCAACAAGGAGCAACCCGCCTGAACCACCTCCGCTCACGGAGCTGTGACTCAGATGACTCAGGTCGTGACTCAGATGGCCTAGATCCAGGCTAACCAGCACAACAACCAGAATGCCTCCGCGAGTCAGCTCAAGGAGTTTCTGAGTCTGGGGCCGAGAGCTTTCGTGGCAAACACGGGAGCCTCTGGATGCTGATGACTGGATCCGGGAGATGGCCAGGGCTCTGGACATTGCTCACGTTGCTGAGGAGGATAAAGTCAAGTATGCCACCTACCTACTGAAGGGTCAGGCAGCTACCTGGTGGGAGAACTACCAGACCATGGAGCTGGATACCCAATCACCTGGGGATGTTTCAAGGATGCCTTCCTGAAGCAACCACATCCCAGATGGTCTCATGGAAAGGATGCGTGAAGAGTTCTGCTCTCTTAAAGCAGGGCAAGCTGGACGTCATTGGCTACCAGAATGAGTTCAATCGCCTCGCTCGTTATGCTGGTGATGAGGTGTCCACTGGAGGCCAAGAAGATGGCAAGGTTCCGCCGAGGTTTAAATAACCCGACTGAAGTACGCTCTCACCAACATCAAGTGCAAAGACTTCGAGGAGCTCGTGAACACCGCGCTCAATGAGGAGAATGGGCGCAAGGCGTTCGAAGAGTCGCGCAAGCACTCGCGTGAGGGTGGTTCCTCCTCCAACATGACCACCCCTCCGCAGAAGCGCCGCATCTGGGTGCCAAATGGTGCTGTCACTAGGGCTCCATATGCCCAAGCTTCTCAAGGCTTCGCTTCCCGCCCACCCAACCCAGCTCAGATGCAGGCTCAGAGGTTCTCAATGGGGCAGCCAAGGCCAGATGCACCTCGTGTCGTCACTTGCTACAAATGCAAGCAGACATGGCACTATCCTGATAAGTGCACTCAGAGGCAGCTACCTCCACCACCTCCTCGCCCCAACACCAACCAGGCAATGGTTCGTGCTCCCCCGGCTAAAGCCTTCAACTCCAACAACAGGCCTGTCGGGAGGACCGCGAGGGTGAATCATATCAAGGCCGACAAAGCTGAGGAAGCTGCTGACGTCGTTCTCGGTACATTCCCCATAAACTCTAACCCAGCTAAAGTGTTGTTTGATACCGGAGCATCGCATTCTTTCGTGTCAAAGATCTTTGCGACAGCAGTTAAACTACCTTTTGTTGGTTTGGGTTCCCTGCTAGTAGTAAACTCCCCTGGAGCAACTATGCAAACTTCCAAGATCAGTCATGAGAATCAGATCCTAATTGGAGGTCACATATTCCTTGCTTCCCTCATTCTGCTTGGCAATTCTGACATTGATGTCATTCTTGGCATGGATTGGTTGAAGGCCAATAAAGCTACGATTGATTGTGCTCAGAAGTCGATAACTCTCTTCCACCCTTCTGGCCAGATAGTCTATTCTCCAAGTGAATCAAGTTCTGTTCAGCTATACACCCTCGATGCTAAACCTCTACCTCTACTCGAAAATGTTCCGGTGGTTTGTGAATTCCCTGACGTCTTTCCAGAAGAGTTGCCAGGGATGCCTCCGGACAGAGCAGTTGAGTTCGTGATCGAGCTTGAACCAGGTACTGCTCCAATCTCTAAGCATCCATACAAGATAGCTCCTCCTGAACTGAAATTGTTGAAGGAGCAAATCGATATGTACATGGAGAAAGGTTACATTCAGCCTAGTTCCTCCGCTTGGGGTTGCCCAACTCTGTTCGTTGCCAAGAAGGATCGAGACTCGTGGTTGACTATCGTCCTCTCAACGAGAAAACCATAAAAAACAAGTATCCAATTCCTCGTATCGATGATCTTTTTGATCAACTTGCTGGAGCCTCAATATTCTCAAAGTTGGACTTGAGGATGGGTTACCATCAAATAAAGATCAGGAAGGAAGATATTCCAAAAACAGCTTTCACCACTCGTTACGGTCTATATGAATACACCGTCATATCCTTTGGTCTCACCAATGCACCGGCGACATTCTCAAGACTCATGAATTCTGTCTTCCATGAATACCTCGATAAGTTCGTTGTGGTATATCTTGATGACATTCTGGTCTACTCAAAGTCTGAGGAAGAGCATGGAGAACACCTTCGTCTCGCTCTCATGAAACTTCGGGAGCATCGTTTGTATGCCAAGTTCTCCAAATGTGAGTTCTGGATTCCAGAAGTTGCTTACCTTGGTCATGTCATCTCTGCCAAGGGCATAGCCATTGATCCAGAAAAGGTTAAAGCAATTGTTGATTGGAAACCTCCTAAGACGGTGAAGCAAGTCAGAAGTTTCCTTGGTTTGGCTAGCTATTGCCGTCGTTTCGTCCAAAACTTCTCAAAGATTGCCAAACCTCTCACTGATCTCACAAAGAAGGACAAGAAGTTCGTTTGGACTCCACAATGTGATGAGAGTTTCAATCTCCTGAAGACTAAACTCACTTCTACCCCAGTTCTGGTTGGTCCAGATACTACCAAACCTTTCCAGATATTCTGCGATGCATCTCTCCAAGGTCTAGGTGCAGTTCTTATGCAAGAACGTCAAGTTGTGGCTTATGCTTCACGTCAGTTGAATCCACATGAGCAAAACTATCCCACACATGATCTTGAACTTGCAGCAGTTGTGTTTGCCCTTAAGAAATGGAGACAATACTTGTTGGGTAACAAAAATGAAATCTTTTCCGATCATAAGAGTCTGAAATACATCTTCACTCAGCCAGATCTAAACCTCAGGCAAAGGAGATGGATTGAAAAGATTAAAGACTTTGATCTCACCATTTCTTACACTCCAGGCAAGGCTAATGTTATGGCCGATGCTCTCAGTCGCAAGTCATATTGCAATAATCTCATGATCATGGAAAGCCAACCTCCACTTCATGAAGAATTCCAGAAGCTGAACCTTGGTCTTGTTCCTCAAGGCTACCTTGCTAGCTTGACAGCCAGTCCAACTCTCGAGGACAAGATTCGTTCTGAACAACTTCGTGACGCTGAAATCAAGAAGATGGTGGAGCACATCAAGGAAGGCAAGGAGAAATTCAAGTCCTTCTCAGTTGATGACAAAGGAACTGTGTTCTTTGAAGGACGCATTGCAGTTCCTCAAGTTCAAAGTCTCAAAGATGTCATTCTCAAGGAGGCTAATGAAACTCCTCTTTCCATTCACCCTGGAAGTACAAAGATGTACCAGGATCTTAAGACACTGTATTGGTGGCCTGGCATGAAACGTGAAATTGCTCAATACGTTTCTGAATGCGACGTTTGTCAACGTGTTAAGGCAGTCCATCAGAAAACAGCAGGTCTACTCCAACCTCTGAAAATTCCTGAGTGGAAGTGGGACATGATTGAAATGGACTTCGTCACTGGTTTTCCAAAGTCCAAGAAGGGCAACGATGCAATCTTCGTTGTTATTGATCGTCTCACTAAAGTAGCTCACTTCTTTGCTGTCAAGGAAACTATCTCAGCTAGCCAGTTAGCAGAGCTCTACACAGCAAAGATTGTTCCTCTTCATTGTGTTCCATTGGAAAGAAGCTCAGACCGTGGAAGTATCTTCACTTCTCATTTCTGGAAGAGTTTTCAAGAAGCATTGGGCACCAAACTTCTGTTCAGCACAGCTTATCACCCTCAGTCTCAGGGGCAAGTCGAAAGAGTCAATCAGATTCTCGAGGATATGCTCAGAGCATGTGGTCTCTCCTTTGGCATGAAATGGGAGGATTGCCTTCCATATGCTGAATTCTCCTACAACAACAGCTACCAGGCAAGCCTAGGCATGGCACCATTTGAAGCACTCTATGGCCGCAGATGCAGGAGTCCAATCAATTGGTCTGGAGCTGGTGAATGTTCACTCTTAGGTCCTGACATTGTTAAGGAAGCCGAGGAGAAAGTTCGTATCATTCGTGACAATCTCAGGATTGCTCAGTCTCGTCAGAAGAGCTACTATGACAGCAAGCACATGGATATGATCTATGCACCTGGTGACAAGGCATATCTCCGTGTAACTCCCCTCAGAGGCACTCATCGTTTCGGTGTGAAAGGAAAGCTTGCACCAAGATACATTGGTCCTTTCAACATTCTCTCAAGGCGGGCAGAAAATGCTTATCGCCTTGAACTTCCAGAAAAACTATCCAAGGTGCACGATGTGTTTCACGTCTCACAACTCAAGAAGTGCTTCAAGGATCCAGATCGTGCAGTTGATCATGATTCCATTGAACTGCAAGATGATCTATCTTATGAGGAGCACCCTGTTCGTATTCTCGATGAGACCGAGCGTAAGACTCGCAACAAGAGCACCAAGTTCTTGAAAGTGCAGTGGACGCATCATTCCGATAAAGAGGCAACATGGGAGACCGAAGAGGATCTTCGCAACAAGTATCCGGACCTTTTCCTTTCTCAGTAGGAATCTCGGGGCGCGATTCCTTCAAGGGGGGGCGTTTTGTAACATCCCAAGTATGAAAAACCACCCCTAGCATGTTTGTTTCTTGTTTACTTAAAGTATTGCATCATATCATCATGTTGTTGCATTTGTTTCATTTCTGGTTGCATCTGTTTTACCTTTGTTTCATAATGAAACTCAAACAATTTCAAATGCTTATTTCATACTTGTCATGTTACAATCTTTTTCAAATAAAGAAATGCAAATCAAAACCTCAATTGTTTTCATTTAGTTCCATGATGATCAATTATTAAATTGTTGGTTTAATCAAACAATTAATTCAATCAATTAATTCCAAATCATTTCAAATTCAAACCTTATTCAAATGATTGTTTCATACTTGCTCTGTTACAACATTTGAAATAAAAATCACAAATAAAAACAACCAATTTGTTTCACTTTATTCCATAATGATTACTTATTAAAATGATGGTTTTAAATCAAACATTTAAATTCCAAATCATATTTAAAAATTCAAATCAAGCATCAAACAACAACCAATTTGAATTCATGCAAATTATAAAACAAATTTAATTAATGGGTTATAATTAACATAGGGGTTACCCTATTTAAAAGTTGGTTTTTATTAATGATCATGTAATATTAATTTTCCCCCCAAATTTGGTTTAAATTCAAACAGCAATCAAGTTTCAAACTTTTTGAAAAATAAAACTTAGCATCTGTTTGCAAATGGCCTAAGGAACTCCCCCTAATTTTTCCAAATTTTTTACTAACCTAAAAAACCATCTTTTCCTTCCAATTTCTTTTTCAGCAAAAAAAAACAGGAGAGCCAAATTTTTTTTAAAAAAAATGAATTTCTCGCGCCAAAAGGGGAGATGGGCTGCTCCCAGCCCATCTACCTATTTCTTCTGCGCCAAGCCCGGCCCCTTTTCCCTCGCTCCCAGCCGCGTACTAGTTCAGTCTAATCCCTGTCGTCTTCCCTCAGTACGGCAGGGAATCCGCGCCTCCACGTCGGCGGCAGGCACCCGTGGACGGCCATCGTCGCACCAGTTCCCCTACAAAACCCCCTAGGGTTCCATCCCTCGAACCCTAAACCTCCTACCCCCCCCCAGCTACCCCCTCCATCGCCGCCGCTCGCTATCTCTGTCACCTCCCGCGCTCCTCTGACGCTCACCGCCGCGGTACACACTCTGAACCGGCGAGGTTTCATCGTCGTGATGCCTTCCTAGCCCCTGTTGAACCGTGGGAACGGAACCGCCGTGGTTCCTTGTCCACCCCCCAGCTCTCCGTCGAGCCCGAGGAGGGCCAGCTCGCCGCCGCCATCAACACCGACGTCGCCGGAGACCTCTGCCTCAACCCTCTGGTGAGCGGCTGCTCCCCCGTTTCCCTACCCTCTCCTGTTCTGCGCAGCTCGATTAGCACACGCCTCCGTTCGATCGTCACCACAGCGAACCAAGGCAGCGATGCCCTACGGAAGCTCGTCGCCGGCCAGCGAGCGCCGTCAATAGGTTCAGTTAGCTGCACCGAGAAAATTCAGTTAGCGTTTGTTGAAGCTTACCTTGTCTGCCTGCTCCTAACTGACAAGATTCAGACAACAGCGCAGTGGCACGGTTCAGTTAGCGCGAGCGCCGCGGCCCGGGTTCGATTCCCAGGTGCCGCAACCCCTTTTTTTGGGATTTACCCTCTAGACGTGACCCCACTCATCAGTGGCTCACTCTGCCACGCGCGCGCAAGGCACGCCACGCTGGCCCCTGGCCCACGGGCAGTGGCTAGGGGTAGACAGCAGTGCGGTAACAAATTGTTTTCTGCACGTTTCTGTTTCAAAATAGAACCTTTTTTATTACAGTTTGGTCCTCCATTTTAATTTGTTAATAACTTTTAATCTATAACTCTAAATAATAAAATCTAAACATGTTTGTTGTGCTAAATTAAATTGTCTATCCAACTATGCCATTTGTTCCCTGTTTTGAATTTTCAAAATGCAATTCAAATTTGAATTCAAATAATTCAAATGCAATTTTCTAAATTCCATAACTAATTCATCTTTAATCCAACTAATGCAAATAAAATATGTTTTCCATACCATTTTGAACCACCTATTCAAATATAAATTTTGTTTCATGGTTTGAATAATTCAAATTGCTCAAATAATTTAAATCTTATTTAAATCAATTAAACTTGCTAAAATCATAACTTGCCCAATTTAGATTATTTTTGAACATGCAAAATATGTTTTCAAACCACCAAAGTATAACCTTTTCAAATGTGAATTTGAAATTATGTTTTGAGCAAATAAAATTCAAATAAAATTCATGCTTGTTTTAAATTCATTTAAAACTTGTTTAATTTTGCTTAAGTCATAATAAATTCATCCTAATGCCTTTTTCAATATTTGAAACATGTAATCCACCCAAAATTTCATGATCTTTTCAAATATGAATTTTTTTATTTGTTTTGAACAATTTAAATGGTTGAAAACAAAAAATACATGTGTGTCACCTTTAATGAACCAAAAATTCTTTAATTTAATAAATAAAAATTCTAAATTGCTAAACCTCATTTCAAATTGGTTCTAATGTTGTTATTTTGTTGTTTTTCTCATGCATGCATCATAATAAACCACTGGCACCTGTTGATTAGTTGGAAAACAAATAATCTAACCAAAATCCATGGGCTTTTCATATGCAACTCAAAATGGCATATGTGTCCATTTAAATTGTGTTACCATGTCAATTAGTTATTTTGATGCATCTATTAACTTGACATGCATCATCCCCTGATTGTGCACCATGCCATGATATTGATTGTTTATTTTCCTGTATTGTTTGTTTGCTTCTTCTCGGATAGACGACGACGTTGAGACCGACGATCTTTACGACACCCCTTCTGAGGATCTAGCTCAGTACCCGGCTACTGGGTTTGCAGGCAAGTTATCACTCACATGAACCATTGTGATCCTTTCAACATTGGTTACCGATACTTTCCGTTGTCTATTTCTGCTAGCCCTATGTATCGTTGCTTCTGTTACGAACCTATCACATGATACCCTGAACCCTGATATTGCCTCACCTCCACTCCCATCACCCCTTGGTTGAGCCTGTGTTTTACTAGCATGCTTAGGGTTGTTTTGCTCGAGTATGTTATCAGTTACTTTCTGTTATCATATCTGCTTATATTCTGGGGCTCGATGTTAAACAACAACCTGTTTATTTGAGGTAATAATAAATTGCTGATAAGGCACCGGCAGGAGGCCCGACGTGGTTTTGAGGCCTGCTAGTGTCGACCCTAATAGGAAAAGGGTCTTGTCTACTGATCCATGATGAGCGCACTATCCGCATGTGGGAAGCGTGTATGGGCGCCCCCCTCAATTTGATTCGATTTGCATCTCGTCCAAATCACCACACTTAGTTCGGGTTTTCCATTTGATGCACGCATATGCAGGTATGAACCCGAGGCCAGGGTGGAACTTTTGTAGTCGGCATTTAGGGCGGCGTGGTCTTCCAGTGCTATGAGGGTCCCCTTTTCTTCGTGGGGCTCGATTAGCCGCGCACGCACAGCACGTGGTGCTTTGGGCTTGATGCGAAGAAGAGTTGAGTTGTGTAGAGTGCCTCGCTTGGTGGAAGTGCATTTCCATCCTGGCGGGATATTCTTACGTGTACGGCCAAATTGGTGCACCCCTGCAGGGATAAATCTTCTCGAGAAGCCGTGTTTTCCGCGGTTATGGTTGACTTGGTGAAAGTACTGGCTAACAAGTACTCAGAACAACTTACACCTAAATAATGATAACTTGACTAGTAATAGGCTTATTGACACAACAATTTGATCCATCATTAATCCAACTGGGTGAGTTATCCTCGGATTGCTTCTTTGGATAGGGGGCGAGATCCAGGATGGGTTTGTGTGGTGGTTAGTTGTAGTTGTTTACGATACGCTATCTTATCTCTTTCTGTTAGACCGGAAGTTGTAGTATGTTCTGTAGTTGGTTAGTGAAGCTAGTTGCAGCATCTGTTATATCCCCTTTCTTCCGTTGAACCCAAGGCATCTGTGCTTGGTGTTGACGGGTTACACTTTGGTGAACTGTGAGTCTTGCTTGCCAGTACGTTTATGTACTGACCCCTTTGGGGCTGTGGTTTCCGCAGACTACGCTTACGAGGATCCTCGTGACGGCTACTACGTGGAGTTTGACGAGGCTGCTGACGAGTAGGTAGCGGACCCGGGCAGGATCCGAGACATCGTGGATGGGCTCCGTTTTCTTTTCATTCCCGGCTTCTTAAGCCTATTTGGATTTGTCTGTACTCAGACCCTTTGAATGCTTCCGCTGAGATGTAATGATGTTATGTTGGGACATGTGTCCTCTGGATGATTGTATTTGCTATTTCTGCTCTAATGAGAGCTATTTGCAACTTATTTCAATCTTTTGTGTCTTAGAGATATGTTATGTTATCATCTTGTTCAAAGCCATTGACGTACCATGTGTGTATGGTATGAAGTACGTCAATGGTAGTGTCCTGATTTCTATGGGATAGTTTACATCGACGGTGAATAGTAAAGATTGGTTGTCACACATAAGTGTTGGCCTACTCGTAAGAGATGCGGGTGCCGGTAAGCCCCGTAATCCAATCAAAATACTGTTCAGTTCGTACGGTGAGTATCCTCTAGAAGTCCGGGTGCGACATCTGTGTACGTCCATCACTTGTCCCGGTCACGCCCTAAGTTTTCTCCAAATCATTTTCTGACTCACACGCAGATGGAAAGATCAAACTACGTGACTCATGGATGTGGCCAAACAAGTTAGTTAGTCGAGCACGGTATGTTAGGCCCCGCGTGTGGTTGCACGCTCATTCTTGGCTTCGAAGGCGAGAACTCGCTCCTAGGGGCATGAACAGGACAAAACGCCACAACTCATTGTGGCCTCACGTCCATGTCGTTATTAGTCAAGTTGTCAAAGATAATTCAAACCACAACAACTTGACAAAGTAGATTCACGCATTGACCAGATTCATCAACCGGATGGATCAGATCACAACTAGGAATGGCTAAGAAAGACTCACAGGCTTTAACGAGGCGCGCACAAACAAACCTATAGCTGCTAGGAGCAGTGGATCAGGATATTTAGGCGACGCAACAAGTATAGGAGAACTCTATCTAAGACCACAAATACTTTGAATCGCTTGCAATATACGAGATTCCAAAACACTTCGAAAACATTATATGAGAAAATAAGAGGTTATGCTTACCTTGGTTATAAGAAAACCAGATAGAAGCTTCAGGAATAAGTGCTTGACTTGTCTGTTAAGATCAAGTATTCGTCAAGGAACTACTGGCCTTCTCTTCGGAGTCACGTTCTACTGAGGGGGAACAAACACTGAAACAAGAAGAACAACAATCAACACATGGCATCGATGCAATGCGCAATATGTATGCATGATCAAGTTAATGCACTGAAATAAAGCCCTAAACATGTTCGATGGGTTGCTAAGTTTCATATGGCAGTTATGCATTTAACTGAATTTATCCCGAAATAGACCCCGGAGGGGCACTTCGGGAAATTCTGAAAGTGAGACTAATTTTAATTGCTCGAATGGGTCTAAAAACACCATAACTAGGTTGCATTTGTATCTTTGAGCATTTTGGTATATAACTTTTATTTTTCTAATTTTATTGATAAAAAACTTATTTTCTCTATTTTAAATGAATTAAACAAATTCAAATAATGCCCAAAATTAAAGTTTGTCAAACATGTATGAAAATGACATAAGAATTTAGAATTTATTTTTCTGAACATTTTGGTACCTCCCTTTTATTTTTCTAAATTATAAAACATTATTTATTGATTTTACAAATATTACTCATTTTGTGTAATTATTAATCATTTTCTGGAAATAAGGAAACATGAATTATGACGTCATAGTGACGTCACTGTGACATCATGCAGAGGCAACACTCTCAGCTCAAATCAAAATCGAATGATTCCTTCACGGATTCGTGAAATCGAGGGATGCACTAGCTAGAGGGGACCGAGGCGAGTCTAGACATGGTGGCGCAACGACCAAAAGGTCACCGGCGTTACTCCGACGAGCACTTTGGCGGCGGATAGAGGCGGACCTCGACGGCGGCGACCAAAACAGCGACAGAAAATTAATTGGAGGGGCTCATGAGCACCGGGAGCTCACCAGGAGGGTGGCAGTGGGGTTGGTTTCGCGAGGGGGAGTCAGAATCGCCGGCGGTGAGGTGATGAACGGCGACGACCGTGGCGGAGGTGGGCGACACGATTCCCATGTTCCGCGTCGTCCCGGCAAGCGTGACTCAGTGGAGAGGTGGAGAAGGACTAGACGGAGCTCCAGGGACAAACGTCGGGCCTCGAGGTGGTCTAGCGCGACGGCAATCGAATTCGACGGCGGCCGAAACAACTAGGGTTAGGGTTTGGGAGCTACAGAGAGAGGGAGAGAGCTCGGGGTGCAGGAGGAGGAGAAGGAGGGCACGACGCCCTCTCCAGAGACCTTATCCACGCGCGGGAAAGGCAAGCAGGACGTGGCGTCGGTCGGCCACCGAGCTGCTCCTTCTGGCCGGGAGGAAGAAGAGAAAGAAATAAAAACATTTTACGAAAACCCCACTAGAATTCCTAGAATTGCAAAAGAGCCCTTTTCTATTTAAAAACTGAGAGGAAAACAATGTTTTCTGGGCCTTTTTGTAAAGTAAAAATTTCGGCAAAAATAGTTTTTCGGAAACCTTATAAAATTTCCAACCTCACCATGTTTTGCTTTGGTGAAATTGAAATATTTTTCATAAGTAGTATTTGTGGTATTTTCTCAAATCCATTTAAATTGGTCCAAACATGATTGAATTTTTGTTTCATGCATGTATGAGATGAACACCACACACCACAACTCTATTGTAGCAAAACAGGGATGTTACACGGTCGGTGCAGGCCTACACCTTGTTGGGAAACTTTGGGACGACGGCGACGAAGACATGGTGTTCGCCGAACTGGACAAAGGAGTCGTCGTCCGTAAGAGTGGGGCCCTCGATGGCTCTAGTGTTGTTGATCACGCAATCAATGGTGCCGAAGGTCACCATGAGGCCGGTGACGACGTGCCCCCTGGTCTCGGACGAAGGTGGTCTCGCGCAGAACATAGTCCCATCCGTCGCCATCTGCCCCACGGTGGGCGTCAACTGTCGTGGGTGTTAATCACGACAGCACCAGAGGATACAGCCTAGTAGACGGTGGCGTTGGTGCAGGATTAGGTAGCAAGCGTGTAGACACACGATGTATCCAGGTTCGGGGCCCTCACGGTGAGGTAAAACCCCTACTCATGTTTATGTCTCTGATGTCGATGCACAGGTTACAAAGTTGCTCCTAGGGCTGTGTTCAAGTGGGAAAGTGGAAGTGAAAGTGTATGTGATCTCTTGTCTCTTGTGTCTGATGTCCCTCTAGGGGTGCTAGGCCAGTCCTTATATACTGGTGGACTGGCCAGCTTACAGGTGGGGGTCGGCTGGTACAAGACCTAGCTGGAGAGATTCTCGGACAAATGCTACATGTGTCCTTGCGCCCTTCGAATCCGAGTGTCGTATCTTGGCGCCGTACCGCAGCAGAGTCGAGTCCATCCCTGTGTACCCGACAGCCACTCTCGGCTGCCCGAGCGCCACGGCCGTACCGGAGCCGTACGTCGGGTACCCCTGAGCCCATGCGGCAGGTATCTGGAGGTGGTAGACTGGTACCGGCTAGTTTTATATTGATGTACAGTCGGCCGTACGCGGGTACGACCGAGCCTATTCCCGAGTATCCCGAGCAGCCGAGGAGTAGGTGTATCGCGGGGCGTAGAGTTGCAATGTGGCCTGCGTAGGCCTAGGGAGTTCGCATGTGTCGCCATGCCTCCCCGTACTGCTTGACTTTGCGACCACCCGGGCAGGGTGTTCGTACGGTTGGTCAGCCAGTAGCCGAGCGAAGATCCCACCCGGCAGGCGGAAGGATGTCTTGGGCGTGCCCGTATGCGCGACGTCTCGTGCTCTTGCGCGAAGCGCTAGCCGCCGGTTGCTTCTTTCCGACTCCTTGAGGCACCCGGGATCATCCCCCTGACAGGTTGTGCGTGTGTTTGGATATACTTAGCATATCTACATGTTTAATAACTACTAGTTTAAGATACTACTTATGCACGTTAACTGAAATTTAGATCGGAAATTTTCAGATCGGACCTAACAGAACAAGACCAGCATGGCATTCCCGGCGACGACCTGAACCAGGCCTATGGCGGCGACTCCGGCTCGCAGACGAGAGGGGAACGGACAGGAATTTAATGAGGAGCTCACCCTCGTCGCGTGGGGATGCTCAGTGTGACCGGAGACGACCGGTAGTAGCGGCGCGGAGCTCGCCGGAGTCCTCTGAGGGATGACGCGGGCAATTTCTGCTGTTCCAAACCAATCGCCTGGGTAGGACGGCGGAGGGGACTACGGCGGAGCCATTGGTGGGCTAGGCTTCGCCCGAGGCGGCCTCTATCGGCGGCGGCATGCGGCGGCCCGAGCTAGGTTTCCGGCCATTGGATACAGCGAGAGAGAGGGAGCAAGGCGAGCAGCCAAGAGAGAGGCCAGGAGCAGGGCATCCTGGGGTCTCCTTATCGCGCAGGGTGGTATGGAGGCGTCGTGGGCGCACAGTATGTTACGATAATTACGCCATGCATGATCATAGACGACACTGAGGCACGATATTTATTAACGCATTTCAGCGCTTAACTCCTACATCTGCGGGGCATGACTACGGGCGCTCCTCCCCAAAGATACCGCAACGGCCGCCCTAGGCGCCGGCACAAGTCGTCGGCTCCCCCTGCGTGCCTATTGCTATCAAGTCGTCGTGGTTACATTGTGTGGCACCCCCACATTATATGAGAGGCCAACGGGTACAAGAGTTCGAATCCAATACAACTCGTACCTATCCAGACCTAATATAACTCCAAGTCCTAACGTAACCCCTTTGTACAAATATTCGACACAAATACAACAAACTCCACCTTGGCGAATATTATCCACCACTTTGAGTTCGTCCAAGCGTCAAACTTCCATGTACTCCGGATTTGGGTTGTCTACTTCGTAGCTCACTGAGAGCTACCCGATGAGTCTGCCGCAGACCCGCCGCCTCCATGGAACACAGCTGCTACTCCCGCAACTTCAGTCTTCATGACTCCACCTGCAATAGTGCTCCCTCGCAACTTGTAAAGATGCGAAGATGTCCTCTCTCCCATCATCACGGTCACCTTATCTTCTATGATTCTCATGGTCTTCTTATGCCGATCACAACGGAAAATCATACCACCATCATGGAGAAATCCAAGCGAAATTAGATTCCTCTTTACCCCTGGCACATGCCTAACTCCCCGAAGCACCCGCTCTACTCCGTCAAACATCTTGATTTTGATGTCACCTACTCCAGCAACACGGTGGCCCGTATCATCACCCATGTAGGCTGTATCAAGCTCACCAGACTTGTACGAAGAGAACCACTCCCTATTGGGCGTCGTATGAGAAGAGCTAGCCGAATCCAACATCCACGCTTCACCTTTAGTTGACCGTCTATCTGACACTAAGAGAACGTCGATGTCCGAGTCATCATTTTGAGTTACTACATTAGCACTTGATCCACCACCGAGATCTGGACAATCCTTCTTGATATGTCCCCATTGCTTGCACTTGTAACATTGCAACTTCTTCTTTTTCTTGTTCTTTCCCGCCTCATGTCCTTTCCTGCCTGACTCACCCTTGACCATCAAACCAACGGCATGAGAGACTTCCTCCGCGTTGTTCTTCTTCCTCATATCATAGGATAATAACGCCGCAGTGATATCCTCAAGCTGAACAGTCTCCTTACCGTACGTCAACGTAGTGATCAAATGCTCATAGGACGGTGGCAACGAACAAAGAAGGAGAATCGCCCTATCCTCATCATCAATCTTTACACTCAGACGTGCTAGATCCGTGACAACCTAATTAAAGGCATTCATGTGCTCCACAAGATCCGACCCTTCCTGCATCTTCAGCCTATAGAATTTTTGCTTCACATACACCTTGGTCGTTGCTGTCTTGGACATAAACTGACTCTCCAGCTTATCCCAAATCTTTTTCGGCGAATTCTCATCCATCACATGATACATGACCTGGTCCGACAGACACAACCGTATGGTCCCGGCTGCTTGCATCTGCAACTCCTCCCAGTCATCATTGTCCATCTTAGGCGGCTTGACATCCCGCAAGACCTTCAAGCATCCCTGTTGTGCCAACATATCCTTCACCCTCGTCTGCCATAGCGTGAAGTTTCCAGTCCCATTGAACTTTTGCGCTTCAAACTTGGTACCCGTTGGTGCCATGACCTACATCTGACTGGCGAAAAATAACTTCTGCTCAACCTCTTATGCCTTGTTTTGCCTTGATCGTCAACGCCTTCCGATGAACTACCGCTGAATCACGGATCCTAATTCCACCGACAGATTTGCCACGATCTATGAAGAAACGTCGCCCCTCACTCGTCCTCCTTTAAGAAAGCCATGGAACTTTTACCGTAACAACCATGTCCTGCTCCACCTTTGCCTTAACTCGTGGATCGTTTTTCTGTGCGCCTCTGGCCTCGGTCAGCAGATATCAGCCTTTCTTTTCCTGGTCTGCCACAGAAACCGAGTCCTGGTAGTGTGCCGTATCCGAACTTGGCTCCAATTCCATCAGCCACGGGCCCACATGCACCCTGGACACACCATGGATTAGCACTAGTCCACAAATCCTGCACAAACACGCAATGATTGCCTATATGCATCAGGAGATCTGCTACCACACGACTTCATCCGTCCATGTCGCGGAGAGTTTCCTTACTCGATTCCCTTCACCTCGGAAAATACCGACGGCCAGCCTCTCGCAATTTCTTGATTCTCGCTAGCGATCCCTCGCCTGCCCTGCCGCGCGTGCTTGCCACGCTGACCTGCCGCGACAGTCGCCACCTCGCGCATCATCGTGCACGAGCCGTGTGTACCGTGGCCACCCGCATCGTCAACACAACTCGTTCGCAGTGCCACGACGCCGCCTGTGTGCAATACCGAGCGCATCTTTCTGATGCTCTCCCGCTCCGATCTATTCGGTCGTCCTCCACGTCTGGTCGCTGATCTGATCGCGAGCCTAAGCGTCGCCTCCACGACGTCTTCCTCGGCCACTATGTCGGTCCGATCGCCACGTCTAGCCGATCTCTACCGGTCTGCAGCCCATCGGACGGTCCAGGCCTCCTGCCCGAAGTGTCCGACACCACCAACCGCGTCCGCAATCGCCGCCATTCACCACCTTGCGCCTATCGGACGTTTCCAGGCGCCCGCCGAGCATGAACCTCATACCTCCAGATGATCTTCCGCATAGACTCGACCAGGCTCTGATACCACTTGTTACGATAATTACGCCATGCATGATCATAGACGACACTGAGGCACGATATTTGTTAACGCAGTTCAGTGCTTAACGCCTACATCTGTGGGGCATGACTACGGGCGCTCCTCCCAAAAGATACCGCAACGGCCGCCCTAGGCGGCGGCACAAGTCGTCGGCTCCCCCTGCGTGCCTATTGTTATCAAGTCGTCATGGTTACATTGTGTGGCACCCCCACATTATATGAGAGGCCAACGGGTACAAGAGTTCGACTCCAATACAACTCGTACCTAGCCACAACTAATATAACTCCAAGTCCTAACGTAACCCCTTTGTACAAATATTTGACATAAATACAACACAGTACTCAAGGACAGCGGCTATGCCTCTCCTCGTGTTAGCTACAGGTTGAAGATGAACTTTTTGCGAAAACCCCCGGCTTCTTTTCTTTCTTATGTTTTATGCCCTACTATTTCTATAAAACAACTAATTGAGGCACTTAAAGTTATTCAAAAATTCTGTAAAAATTCAATAAACTCTTAATTGCCATGAAGAAGGCCTGGTAAAAATTTCAGGTCATTTAGAGAAAGTTTTCAGAACAAACTTGTTTCAATTTGCTTTAAGGTATTTTTGCTAAATTCATCATTAATTTAATTTGGTAAAATAATTGAACAAGTATCACTTACTTAACACATTAGTAAGCTCAAAGTAATTTTTGGTTCACAACATTATTCAAAAACATTCTTATTTGAGTTATAGTCAATTTTGGGCTTTTCCATTTAATAAATTTGTGGCACTTGTTTTCTTCTTCCAAACTTTACCAAAATTCATGTGGAGGCCTCCAACATCATGGTGAGTCAACCCATAAACTTTGCTTAGAAATTTAAAGAGTTTTGAATTGTATGAATTCAAAGTGGATGAAGCCCATTTTGAATGCCTCTCCTTTTATAAAACATTTGACATTTTCTTATAGTTTCCAAACTATCCATTTAATTCTTGGAACTTTCTTGACAAGTATGGAAGATCAAGACTTAGTTTTCCTTGTGAAAGGATTTGTCTACTCTTAAGTTTTTCCGGTTTTAGCTTATTTATTTTTAGCAATTTAATATGGATGCCATGATGGATGATGGAATACAAAAGTGAAAATTTGGTTCAAATTTTAGGGTGCCAAATTTGGGCTGTTACAGAGAGATTGTGGAGCTGTTGCCTGGAGAGAATCTTGTGGAGGACGAGGTCACCAACCTCGAGAGAGCGTGGGTGGCTGTTACGGCTGTGGTAGCGGCACAGTCCTTCCTGGTAGAGGGCGGTGCGGATAGCGGCCTGACGGCACGCCTTCTCAAGGAGAAGGAGATCCTCCGTGTGGATCTCCTCTTGGCGAGTCTCATCGAAGGCGAGAACCCACGGAGACCCATGTTTGAGCTCGTAGGGGAGGACCGCCTCAGCCTCGTAGATGAGGAAGAATGGCATCTCCTTGGTAGGCTTGGTGGGTGTACTGCGAATGGACCACACCATGTTGGGAAGCTCCTTGATCCGGTTCTTTCCATGGCTCTTCAACTGGTTGAAGCTATTGGTCTTGAGGCCTTTGAGGACTTTGGCATTTGCTCGTTCGGCCTAGTCATTGTTGTGTGGGTGATTGACTAGGGCGAAGCAGATTTGTCGTGGGATAATCACGACAGACGTTACCAGGGGTAACTTAGTATGGGGAAAATCGACTCTGGTGTTTGGGAGAGGTTTTAGCTCGGGGGAAATCATGTTATCTGGTGATTTGGTAGCTCGGGCTGCTATGTCGCCGAGTCTCCGATCTAGGGTTACAATTATCAGCTCTCGTATTACCAAGATACTCATGTCACATCCCAATTTTGGAATACCTGATAACACAATTGTTTTTCTAATTGCTTGACAATTAATCTTTGGTTGTATTTGTTTGAGTGCAACTAAACAAACTAATTATATAAACTTACATGGCTAAGAAATTGAAAACAAAATATTCAACATATTGTTCCAATGACCTTGGCAATATTTTCTAAAGTAAATATTGATCAAAGAGTTTTCCAAAAACATCTTATGAATCTCATACTTGTTGAATATTATTCCAAGACCTAAATTAAGAAAGAGGAAACACTTAATAAATTTTCCCTAAAAGGTTATCAGGAAAAAGAGGCATTCTGAGATGCTTCACCAAAATCTTATCAAATGTTTTTCCAACCTTGCAAACTTAGAAACAAAGTATTGGAGAGCATTGACTTGCTATCTCTAGTCACATAAATATTTTGGCAAAGCATTGTTAAAGAAAAGCCAAATGCCTTATTAAATTGAAATTTCCAATATTTCCAGAAACAGAAAACTCAAACAAGTTACTATTGGAAACTTTCTTTAAATGGGCTGAAATAAATACCATTGCTTCCTTATATCAAATAAGGGACACACACAAGAGGAGACCTAAAATTGAATCTATTAAAGTCCTGAAAACATGGTTTTTCTCCACAGCAACATTTGGGATTTTGAACAAGTTTGTTCTACAAACTTCTTCCAACTGCCATGAAATAAACACCACATGCTCTATATCATAAATAAGGATGAAAACCAAAAGGGCACAAGTTTTTGAATAATTTAAGTTGCCAAAAAACCCTGTTTTCTTGACAGCACCTTTTTGAAATTTGAACCAGTTTGTTCTATGAAGTAACTCTAAATGACTTGAATTTTCTACCACATAAGGAAAACATCAAATAAGGAAAGTGTGCCAAAAATTATCATTTTTGGAAGCTCCTAAGTAGGTTAATAAATTCAATGTCCATTTATGTAAGAATTCAAATTTGGACAACTTTGAATTATCAAGTTTCTTCTATTGAGCCAATTTTCTTATATGTTGTACATCTCAACTAATTAGAATTTTGGGCAAAAGGATTTAAAATTTAAACTTTGTTTGCTTAGTGAAAACAACCTTTTTCAGAGAGGACAGGGACCTTCTTGTAAATACCCAGGGACCAAAATGTAATCCTAGTCACATGTCCTTCTTCTTCCTGTAGCAAGCAGTAGAGGGCATGGCTGCCCATGCCCCATTGCTTCGACTAGAAGGTTGCTAGGTAGATAAAAGACCCCCTTGTGCACCTCTGTGGTCTCTACCTGCTCCCTCTCTCACCCCCTCAAGCTCCTCTCTCTCTCTCTCTAATTTTCTTGCTCAAACCCGAAACCCTAGCATATAGGCTCGCCGGCAATCGGTCGTCTCCGAGCTCGCTGCCGGCCGCCGTGTAGTCCATCGTCTCCGCCTTGTCGCGCTGGTGCTCGGTGCAAAGGGAATCAAGCCGGAACGACTCGAGGAGGCCGCGCCGTCCACGTTTCTTCCCCGAGCCCGATGAGCTCCGGCGAGGCATCGCCGCCGGTTAGCTCCTCCTCCGTCCTCGTCGAGCATCCCTGCGCGTTTAGGGTGAGCAGGCGATCCCCGCCGTCGTTTTTCCCCTCTCCCTCTCCTCGTATTTCGTCGCCGCGCCGTGGACGCTGTCCGGCCGCCGCACGCCGTCGTCGCCGTGGTCTCTCCGGCCACTCCCCAGAAATGAGGTTGCCTCCGTTCGGTCGCTCGCGTCGAGAGAAACGTGAGGGTGCAGTTGAATCGTGAAATAGGGTTCTGACTCGCTCGATTTTGCTCGCCGGAGCCGTTCCGCCGGCGAGTGACATCGCGGTGGCGTCACGCTGACGCAGCAGCCTTTGACCGCGCGCAAGGACTGGTCAAACCCGCCCGTGGGCCTCGCTGTGCCTGCGTGGCTGCCGCGTGGCCTGCTGGCCCGCTGGTCAGCCACTGCGGCTAGCTTCCCCCGCGGTGGCAGTTGGATCTGGCCGGCCCAAATAGTGGATCTGGCCCATCCTTTGTTGTTTTTCCTTTTTAATTTTTACAGAAACTTGTATGATTGCTTTTGTCCCTAAAAGCTAACCAAACAAATGAATTTGACCAAAATAAAATTCACAGTGGTACATAAACTAAATCTAAACCACCTCCAACTTGTAGATCTACTTTTGGATGAATAGTTTGGAAATGAAAAATGGTTTGGCAACAGGTACCAGAAACACCAAAATGAGCACCATTTTTATTTCACAACTCAGAATGAAGTGAGGCCAATTGTATTGGAAAGCCCTTGAAATTTCCTAACAGGAGCAATTAACCTTGCTTCCAAATTCATTGTATTTTTGAAATGGAATGCAATTTGGTAAAACACCAGAGAGCACTTTGGTGATTTTTATAAAATAATTAAAAATGAATTTTGATTAAAACTCAACTGGATGGTCTTGTATATGTTTAGGGCTATCCAAACCTAGAAGGTTTTAATTTTTAGAGAATCCTAGAAAATTTGGTGGACAGATCTTTGTTTCACCTGTTTCTGCCATTTTGGCATTTTAAGTAATTAAATTGTGTGAATATATTTTTGTGTTGCCATATTGTTTTCTAGCATGTACAAGTGGTGTGAACTTGTTTTATAAGTGTTGCTTAACTATTTTAGCATGTTAGATTGTGTGGAATTGAGTGGAGAAGAAATAGGATTTATATTAGTAGCATATGTTTTATCTCTAGTTTATTACTTGCATATAATTTTTGATTGATTAATTTGTGTGCAAGTGATTGAATTGTTGTGTTGAGATATTAGATTCAGTACCATGTTGGTACTTATATTGTGTTGTTATCACCTCTTCTAGCTTGCATTTGAGTTGGTAGAAAAGCATGAGTAGCTTTGTCATGGCTATGAGAATGCTATGGAAAAATTCCCTCATGTGTGGAATTTTTGACATAGTCTTTTGTGGTTGTGTAGCCTCATATTTTTGTGTTGTATTCATAGGACCAGTAGAATTTTGATAAGGTTATTATGAGTACTTTACCCCTAAAGTTTTCACTTGTGTGAAAATAATAGCATGAGTAGCATTGCCTTGCTTATTTAAGCACCCTATTATTTTCTGCTAGTATTGTTATTGCACTAGGTGCTAGTTTAGGTTTTTGCTAATTGTTGTCAAGTGTGACCAGAGGCTTTGTGACCTCTTAATGCTTTGTTATGCTAGTGGAACACCCACTGGTTTCATTGCATTTTTGGTGGAAACATTATTTCCCCAAACTAGATGCATTTCTCTTATGTAGTTTCATAACTAATGAGTGCCTAGTATTTTTGCTTTGGGAATTTTTGTGCTAAACAAAAATGGGTATGCTTCTGTTTGTAAGTGGTTGTAATCATGTGTGGCTTGCTAGAAAAAAATCCATTTTTGGAGTGTTGATTGATTCCTCTAAGTAATGCCCTTTTTATTACTACTAGTATGTAGGAGTTGCCCTGCAAAATGATGCATTGTTTTATCAAATGGGATATTTTTGTTATAGCAAGTATAGATGTTTTTCACTCCTGTTTTTATGACATGGACCCTCTGGTTGTATTTCAATTACTTGATTGAAATACATCCATTGATTCTTCATGTTTGAGTAGTACTAGTTTCCTTAGCAGTTTTTGTGTTAAATTATTTTTCCTGCCAACTTGTGTTTGGTAGATAATTGTGTATCCTTGCATGGGGACATGTTTTCATTTACCATTATGATAACATGGTTCCTTGTTTGCATTTTAGTACTTTACATGTTATGCATGCTTGCATAGCAAAAACCTTAGTAGAAGCATGTCTATAGGATTCCTCCTTTTTAGTCATTGTTTCTATTGTTCTCACTATGAGAAATTGTGTGTTTTGTGATGAGTCTATTACCTTGTTACACTTGTGTAGGCTCACTGATTTGTAAAAGTAACTTTTGCAAATCATGTGTCTTATTTATTCTTGATGTGAATTTAGACTTAGTAAGATAGCTACCTTTTTCTTTTTGTTGTTTGGTTGATAGACCCATTGCCATGATTAATGTGGTGCATGTTTTATATACTTTTAGTAGTCTCACCCTTGTGAAACTAAGTATATTTTGGGTTTATTAATATCTTGGTATGAGAGTGGCACACCCACTGAATCCATGATATTGAGGTTGTGAGATATGTTCCTCCAACCTTGAGTTGCCTTATTAAATGGCATTTCTGCCAAGTGTGTTTGTTTGATTGTTTGCTCCATTAATAATTGTGAGATTGATTATTATTAGTTTCCTTGCTGTATGTATGGTTATGCATTGTTGCTTGCCTTGTTTGGTTCTGAATGTGTGTCCTTTATTCCTTTTACGGCGTTAGAAAACGAAGAGGAAGGAAGTGTCGTGAAGCTCTGTTTCAAGTTCCAGTCACTCCAAAACCAGGGACACAAGGAGATACCAGGCAAGCCATCCTGATGCTTGCTGATACAATACTTACCATTATCTATCATGCATGTTTTACCTCTGAAGTTTTACCAAAAACTTGATTATCAAAACTATTTTTGATGTGGAATTTACTACTATACTATATTATAGGTTACTATCATGCCAGTAGTTAAACTTGGTAATACCAAGCCCATAAGCCACCCTATGGTATTTATTACCATCGAATATACTAGTCCCTAAGTGGACACCCTAAAATTGTGATTCTACAAAACAAAGGCTTTACGGAAAAACCCGGAGAAAAGGCGGATCCTTGTTCTCCGGAGGAATGTGGAAGTGGTCATTTTTGAGAAAGTGGTGTTTTCAAAAATGACACATAACCTAGTCTTCGCCGGACAACCTTTACCATACTGCCACCCTACCCCAACATGGGCATGGGGCTTAACTTGAAGTTTGTTCTGATTAGTGTGTGCTATCTCACTTGCTATAAGGGGCGTCGTACCCTCGAACCGAATGTCGTCAAAAACTCCCAATGCTGAGGCATATAAAGTGTGGGATTAATTTTCCCTCCGGATGCATTCATTGAGGCTCCTGGCTAGGCAGGGTGGGACTTGGTGCCGGGGAGAACAAAACTCAATCGAGAGATAGACATATACTAGCTTGAACATAGTGAATGGTTATGATCAGATACCTGATGTTTACATACTGTTGTTACAGTCCGTGGTGTTTCACGGGAGGTGTACTGGATCTGGTGGATGTGTACACCTCTGCAGAGTATAACTTTTTCGAAGAAGCCGCGTCCTCGGATATGGACAGTTGAATGGCCATGTAGCTAGCATTGTGTCAATGTTTTCAAAAAGGAAGTTTTTTGAAAGGGAATCTTTGAAAGGAAGTTTTGAACTTGTGAAGTTCGGAAAGGAATGGAAACTTATACCGTGGAGGTATCGTCGATGATGAAAAGCCAGATGATGTGATTCAAAACAAAATGTTTTGCAAAACAAAACCTTTTCTACTCTAAGCAAGAATTCTCGAAACTGATTCCAAGAAGTTTTGCAAAGAGAAAATATTCTTTAACAAAACTCTACAAAACCTCTTGTACATGTGATACCTACAAGAGAAATAAAACTATATTATTTTCTTCTGAAGTATCTTCTTCAACGAAGATACAGATTAACCTGACTGCAACTATGGTGTCATCATATATGAACACCATTGGTAGTGAACCCTATTTATAGCCTACCTATTCCACCTTATAAGCATATTTGCATGTTGGTAAGTGACATGATGGATGTCTTGCTGAGTACATTCAAATGTACTCATTATGGTTTCGCCCCTGGTATCTACTTGCCAGACTTTGAGAAGGCGCCTCCGAAGGAGATCTATGAAGAGAAGTAGGGAGCTGACGGCTTTGCGAACTAGGATCGTCTCCGGGTCAGCAGCATGTAGGTTAAGGCGTGACTTGGGCTCAACTACGTTGTGTTTTATTTGTCTTCCGCTGTGTTTGATTAAGTTGCCTGCCCTTTTGGCAGTTGTGTTAAACTTGATCATGTGATCATTTGTGTAATACCTTTATGTATTCGTGTAATGTATGATGTATTTCTGTATGCCAACTTTGTATGTTGTTCACGACTGATCTTTCTGGGATCGTGAATATATGCATACGTAGGGTTTCAGACTGCCGGTCTGGGGTCCTTACAACTCAACTATCGGGTAAAACTCTTCTGTCCTCTCTTTGTCCCAGGAGCTGGTTTATATATTACCCGACTCTTTGGCTTCCTATACAAGGCATACCCAGAATACTACCCAGAAACCGCACACAACCCTCAGTTTCCTAATCGTGACCCCCAAGGCACGGGTTACAAGACCTACGTTCTCCCTTGGGCCTTCTAGAAACTCCTCCACCTGGGCCGGGTCTTGTGCGATTCCCCTCGGGCCTGGTTTCACCTAGGCATGAGCCTACCGGGTTACCATCTCCCCATCAGTAGTCCCCAGAATAGCTTGTGCTTCTCGGGATCAACCATGAAGCGCATGCTATTCCCTGCAAAACAATAAACACTCAAATACATAATATACCGGGTTAGAGTGCTTTTGATTGTAGCTAGGCCTGCTCTTTGGGCGGTCCATATAATAACCCGGTTTTTCCCGAGCCATGGCAACATTTCCCGGGTCAACACTCCGAGGAAACGCGACAAGACCCGGCATTCGTATCACTACTAGCTAATCCGAATAATACGCCCATAATCTATCTCAATCTCGATCCGGATATCTCGCAACGGGTATCTTGATACTTATCCCCGAATATCCGGGCCGGATCATTTTTCTCCCGAAAATTTTGCACTTACCGCCCAAACCTAGGGCTTTTCTCCCCCGCGCCTATAAATAAGCCACCGGGGGTCAACCCTAACCCTAACGGTCATTCTCCCTTCTTCTTCCTCCTCTCACTCCGTCTTTGCGCCCGCGAGCTCAAATCCAGGCCCGCGCGCGCGCCAGAGCTACACCAACTTCCACGGGGTCGTCGCCGGTCAACGCCATCAACGCCCGCAAGGTCGTCGCCAGCCACCACCGTTAGCGCCCGCGAGCACGCCGCCGCCACCTGCGAATCGCCATTGTTGCGCTCGCCGTCGACCCGGATCTCCGCCGCCGCGCACCTCGTCAACGGACCATTTCGGTAAGCCCCTTTGGCGCTTAGATCTAGATTCCTTCCCCTTCCGTTCTCGCACTAGCATTTAGGCTCAAATCTCACTTGTAGCTATCCACCATTGCTCCGCTATCTAAGTGCGCCTCCACGACTTTCCAATCTCACATTTTTCGCGATTGTTCTAGCTAGATTTATTTTTTGTGTCCCTTACAAGCATTTTAGCCCTCATCTTTCTTTTCTCGCCACACCACTTAGATGTGCTTCCCAAAATTTTGGATCTATACTCACTTTGAACTCAATTTTATCTAGATCTATTCTCCATGGCACCCAAAGCCGGCGCCAAGTCAACGGGCAAAAACCCGGCCGGAAAGCAGAAGCCGGGCTAGTCGATTTCCGCCAATTGGGCGAAATTGACTGTCACCAAGGCCAAGCTAGATGAGCTGGCCGAGTCTGGCGTCTTGCCTGCTGAGCCGGACATCCAGTGGAGAACACCGGGTGAGGAGACCCGGCCTACGCCAGGCCCGGGTGAGGTAGTAGTATTCCTCGAACACGTGATCCGGGGTTTCCGCCCCCCGGGTCACCCTTTCTTCCGAGATTTGCTAGATCACTACAAGCTCCGGGTATTCGATATCGGCCCAAATTCCATGTTAAACATTTGCCATTTCATAGTACTTTGTGAGGCTTACCTATGCATCCCTCCCAACTTGGCTTTATTTTTAGAACTATTCCAGTGCAAGCCCTGCCGGGAGAGTACGGACGGGCCCCTCCTAGTTTGTGGGGGGGTCTCGATTCAGAGACGTAAAAACTCTCGGATGCCGACTCTCAGCCTTCACAGCCATGTGAAGCACTGGCAGAAAACCTACTTCTACTGCCGAGACACCTCCACACCCGGCCAAAAGCCTTCGCTGGGTTTCTCAGCTGAGCCTCTGGCCCTTTCCGACAATCTCAACTCCTTTGCATATGAAACCGACAGACAGTCGATCCAGCCCCTCCTTCACAAACTCGTCGTGCTAGCAGCCCATGGCCTCATTGGGCTAAATTTAATCAAAACCTGGATCAGTTGCCGGATCCAACCCAACAGCATACGCCCAAAGCTAATCTGTGAATACTCCGGGCATGTCACCGACTCTCTCCGATACTCGGAGAAAACTTACCCGGCTGTGAATGTGAACAAGATCATGAAAACTTTCTTGGCCGAGAGGGTTGATGTTATCAAGAACATCACTGGGCTTGCCCCTTTCACACGCGCTAAGCCGGCTCCTCCAGTAAGAACCGGTTAACACTCTTTATTCCGACTGATACTTCCTATGCATAGATACTAACTCTCATCTCTGTGTTTTTTACTCAGGAAACTTACGCATTCTGGAAAATTGTCACTCCTCCCACCTCTGGAAACTCAGAGGAAGAAGAGGAGGAGGAAGAGGAGGAGCCGACTAATGGCGAGGAGGGTAATTCCGGGTCTCTTCTTAATAATTACTTCGTTAGCTTATTGGACCAAAATTCTCCTCCTTCAGACAATGTTCCTCATTCACCAGTGTTAGAGGACAAGGACGACACTTAGTCGGAAGAAAGCGAAGCTGAGCCGGAGGTTGAGGTTGGGGCCAAGAGGAGGACCCGGAGGGTTGTTTTCAAGGTGCCTTATTCTTGTATGACCTCCAAGCCATACTCCTACGCCAATATGTGCGATCTTAACAAGCATCTAACCAGTTCATCATCTCTGAAGGAATCGACTCCGGCCAAACGACGGGCAACCCGGACATCTCCGGGTGATGATCCCCTTCACCCGGTATCCCTATGTCACCTGCTCGCCGGGCCGGTACTCCCCCAACTTATACATCCCATATACCTCGAAAATTTCCATCTCCAAACCATCCCTTAGCCGGACAAATCTGAATCTCACTTTCCGATTCTTTATCAGCATCTTCCGGGTCCAGCAACAATCTCCCCGCTGATTTCGTCGTGAATACCGGGTAACCCGCTACCCTTATTAACCAATGTACCTTTATTTTCCTTGTCTTCCATCTATTACTCACTAAGTTTTTCCTTTTCTTTCTCAGAGCCAAGGTCACACTTAGTGACCCGGAAGACATGCACATCGATAACCCGGCTATGGAAAACGCGGAGAACGTTGTGGAGCCCACAGCTGGTGATGAAAAGAAGCGGAAAAGCTGGAAGACCCGATGGACCAAGAAGCCGAGTTTCCCCTGCCAACGCATCAGTCGACTGACGCTGATGTCGAGTTTCTGGGCACACAGAGGGGTTCCCCTGCTCCCAACACTCAGGCAACCAGGATCGACTCACTAAAGCAGGAAAGGACCCCGCCACCGGGTAACCAGAACCCAAGCTCCTCCAGGCCGAATCTGAGTGGCCTTGACTTTGAAGGGATGCTAGATGAACTGTTCTCCCTGAAGACCAATGAAAGAGACATCCTCGAGTCCCTAGCTGCTGAGCATCAGGTATCTTTACCAATATTGCTTACGTACTCATCTAGTCCCCAAGTTCCGGGTGAACTATGCATAGTTTACTCGGTACTTCCATAGCTATATAACATTCCATACTCGGCTTTTACACTGTAACCGACTAATATATCCCTGTCTTATTTTTCAGGCTTATGTGACCCGGTCGGAGGAGATCTTGGCGAAAACCAACGAACTCCTCCGAGTCGAGACCAAACTTCGAGAGGAGCCGGAGGTCGAGGTGAAGGATCTTGCCAAGGATTGCAAGAAATATAAGAAAAAGCTCCACCATGCTGAGGGTTTGTTGAAGAAACTATCAGCCTCTGTTGCCAACACTTACCGCTCCATACTTGGTAAGGGAACTTTACTTCCTGGCTATGACTCGGCTTTCTCACTTGACATGATCTAATACCCGGACCTTACCACTTAACTTTCTCTTTTATTCTGCAGGTCCGGGTGACAAAGCTGATGATGAAGATGATATAGAAAAGTTGAAGACCCTGAAGTCCGTGATCCGGCAATTTTCTGCAGGAACCAAGTGGACCCTTGAGGCCATAAGGTGGCCTGGTGGTTATGGCGGTGTCTCCCACATGCTTGATGCGTGCTCCACGGTCCCCGCTTGGATCGATCACTGGAAGCGCTCAGCATGCCGGGTTGGGGTAACCCGCGGCCTTGCCTTGGCCAAAGCCTATTTTCCTAGGCTTGAGCCGGCAACGCTCGTGAATGGGTTCCCCGAGTTTAACAAAGACGGCTCAAGATTCTCGGCTAAGGACTACAAGTCTATCCATGCTCAGGTACCTCACTCGGCAAGCCTGATAGCCGATAAGCTGGATGTGAACAGGCTCACCCCGCCATACAATGCTGAAGACAAGCCGGTCCCGTCTGCTCTCCCGGAGCCCTTTGACATGCTAGCCCGGTGGAAGGAGGAGGTTGCCAAGAAGAAGGCCGAGGCCGACACTGCGCCATCCACGTCTACTCCGGCTGTTCCTCCTCCAGCTCGTGCTGATGCCGCAACTGACCCGGACATAGAGGCAGGGAAGAACATAGAGGAGAACGTTGAAGACCCGGCTATCAAAACTGCTACTGAAGACTCGGCTATGGATGCCGAGTGAAGTTTTTATCATTTCTCGCCCTCAAACACTTATTCTTCCAATAGGCATGGTTGTAATATGCCTGATACAATTATTTGTTTAATAGTGCGCATGTGCACTTTTGATACTATTTCCTCGGTTTGTAACACGCTTACAGTTTAATGGCTTTGATGGCCCTTTTGGCCGTCCACCTTGATATGATTTCTCCAGTCTTAAGCTTTTTGTCGTTTTTCTGATCTTTTCTCTTTTTCCCCATCCATGAGACTCGGTTTCCGGGTCTCAGGATCTTTGACTGATTGAACCTTTTGCTTTTCAAGTCCCCAAGTCCCCAAGACTCGGTTTTTTGGGTTTCGAGCTCAATAGCTAAACAATTTGTTGCTTTTCTCAAATTCCCAAGTCCCCAAGACCCAAATTTCCAAGTCTAGGGATTTGTAGTTTTTAAGAAAAAGCTGCTTGTTTTTGCCAGGGCCCAAAGTATATAGCTACCCATATAAATTTTGAAGCTATGCTTAATACATTGTGAGTTTCCGGCTGTAGCCTTTTACTCCGCATAACTTGTGGTTTGGATGACCCTTTTGATCCTCTTTGTTGTAAGCCGGCTTTCGCGTGGGTATTCAGTGCTGCTATAACTGTATAAAAACAGGGTCAGGCAAGTCCCAATGGGCATCATGACTGATTGTGATTACACGTTAGCAAGACATGCCACATTGTTGCGAGTCACATCAAGCTTAAACAAGAGAAATCAAGAAAGTTTGGCTCTATTGTCCAGTTATAAGATTGTAACCGTACTTATTGCAAGTAATCGGTCCTCATAACTTAATGGCATCGTGGCCGGGTCTTGAGATTATAGTTGTGCTATTCAAGCAATCAGCCCCCAAGGCCTATGTATGCAATCTATGAAAATTTTAAACCTAGTGCATCATGACTAAACAATAAATACTTACCTGATATGAAATAAAGTAAAACATAAAAATTAAGAACAAACTAACAGAAAATAAAAAAGGAAACAATATCATAGTTTAACCATCTCTTTATTGATATGAGAAAAGTTAGGTCAGCAAGCCGCCTCATTAAAAACCCTCCAGTCCCCTTAGGTACCCTGGATAGGAAAAGAGTGCGTCTGAAACCTGCTGCCTGTTACATCGTGTAATTCAACTTGTAAACCTAGCCTATGCTAAGTGTAGTAGGGACATAGCTGAGCCACGTTCCATGGTCTTTCCCGCTCCTGCATAGATGAAGTGGTATGTGCGGTATCATTAACAGTATCCGACTCTTCCCTTGCATCTATCAAGTAGTATGATCCATTGTGCAAATTCCGGCTGATGACGAAGGGGCCTTCCCATGGTGGAGATAACTTGTGATTTCCTTCCTTTGACTATACTAGGCGCAAAACCAGGTCTCCTTCCTGGAAGACCCGGGTTTTGACTCGCCGACTGTGGTATCGCCTCAAGTCCTGTTGATATATAGCTGATCTCTGCAAAGCTTGTTCCCTGTGCTCCTCTAACATGTCCACGGCATCCTGCCGGGTCTTCTCGTTCTCCACCTCAACATAAGCCGCCACTCGGGGCGAGTCATGGATAATATCACTCGGCAGGACTGCCTCTGCACCATAAACCATGAAAACGGAGTCATCTGGGTAGATCTGTTAGGCGTAGTGTTAATTCCCCAAACTACTGATGGTAACTCCTCGACCCATGCTCCAGCAGGTCTGAGGCACGGGACACGTAGCCGTGGTTTCAACCCACGAAGCAACTCCTGATTTGCCCTCTCCACCTGTCCATTAGCTTATGGATGGGCTACAGAGGCTACGTCAAGGCGGATGCCATTGTTTCCACAAAATTTCTCCATCTCACCTAGGGACATGTTGGTTCCGTTGTCTGTTATTATGCTATGAGGATATCCAAACCGATAGATGATCCTTTTCAAGAACTTGACTGATGTGACTGCTTCACAATTGGTGACCGGCATAACCTCAACCCACTTAGTAAACTTATCAATAGCCACCAAAAGATGAGTCTTTTTGCAAGGCGACATGTGAAAGGGGCCTACCATGTCCATACCCCAAACTGCAAACGGCCAGGTTAGCGGGATTGTTCGCAACTCCATAGCCGGCACATGGGTTTGGCGAGCATACCTTTGACATCCATCACACATTGCCACCAAGCGCTCCGCGTCCGCCAAAGCTGTGAGCCAGAAACCGTGTCGATATGCTTTAGCCACAAGGGACCTTGTGGATGCATGATGCCCACAGTCACCTTCGTGGATCTCCCTTAAAATCTGTCGGCCCTCCTCTGGTGTTACACAGTGCAAAAAGACTCCTACAGCACTTCTTTTATATAACTCCCCATTGATGATAGAATAACCCTTTGCTCGTCTCAAAATTTGCCTGGCTAAAACTTCCTGTGGTGGTAACTCGCCCCGTGACAGGTAGGCCAGAAACGGTTCTGTCCACTCGGGAATAGCGCGGACAGCGGCTACGAGCTCCAGATCCGGGTCTTGGTTGGCCACCTCCTCTTCAGACTCGGTTTTGACGGAAGGCCGCCATAACTCGTCTAGAAAAATGTTAGGCGGGACCGGCTCTCTGCGCGAACCGAGTCTTGCGAGCACATCTGCTGCCTCGTTCTTTCGCCTGTCAATGTGTTCTACCTCATACCCGGAAAAAGACCCGGCCACCTTGTCCACCTCTCTGCGATATGATGCCATTGTTGCATCCTTTCTATCCCAGGTTCCAGAGACCTGCTGTACCACAAGATCCGAGTCTCCATAGCACCTTATTCGCCTTATATTCATCTCCTTTGCTACTCGCAGTCCATGTAGCGGGGCTTCATACTCGGCCACATTGTTAGAGCAATCAAAATGAATTTGCAACACATAACTCAACTTATCTCCTTTAGGTGATGTAAGTACCACCCCAGCTCCTGATCCCTCGTATTGCTTAGAACCATCAAAGTGCATCACCCAAGACTCGGAACTTGGCATCATTGTGGGCATGCTTGTGTGAGTCCAATCATTGATAAAATCAGCCAAGGCCTGGGACTTGATTGCAGACCGAGGCTCGTAGTTGATGTGATAATCTCCCATCTCAATGGCCCACTTGGCTATTCTGCTTGTCGCATATGAATTTCTTATAATATCTGCCATGGGTATAGAGCTAACCACCGTTATGGGGTGTTCCTGAAAATACGGCTTCAATTTCCGGCTGGCCATGAAGACTCCAAAAACTAGCTTTTGCCAATGCGGGTAATGCTGCTTTGCTTCCGATAAGACCTCACTCACGTAATAAACCGGCCTTTGTACCGGTTGATCTTTTCCATCCTCCTTGCGCTCAACCACAACCACTGCGCTAACCGCCCGAGGCCCGGCCTCGATGTATAACAACATGGGCTCTTTGGGACCCGGTGCTGCCAGGATTGGTGCCTCAGATAACTGCTTTTTCAGAGCTTCAAATGCCTCGCCCGCCTCTTGGTCCCATACGAATTTGTCGGTTTTCCTCAAGAGTCGGTATAGGGGTATTGCTTTTTCTCCAAGCCTAGATATAAACTGGCTCAATGCTGCCACACATCCCGTGAGTTTCTGAACATGCTTCAGGCCTTCCGGCTTTTTCAGGCTCTGGATGGCCTTGATTTTTTCCGGGTTTTCCTCGATTCCTCTCTCAGAAACGATAAAGCCGAGTAACTTTCCTGCAGGCACCCCGAACACGCACTTAGTCGGGTTAAGCTTCATCTGGTATCCCCTCAAGTTCTTGAAGGTCTCTTTTAGGTCATCAATGAAAGTTTCAGCTTTCCTTGTTTTAATCACCACATCATCCACATAGGCATGAACGTTGCGTCCAATTTGATCCTCAAAACACTTCTGGATGCACCGCTGATACGTTGCGCCTGTGTTTTTTAACCCAAAGGTCATAGTTTTATAACAAAAAGCACCGAAGGGGGTTATGAACGACGTTTTCTCCCAATCCTCCTTTTTGAGCTTTATTTGGTGATACCCGGAATAAGCATCCAGGAAACATAATAAGTCACAACCTGCCACTGCATCAATGATCTGGTCTATTCTTGGAAGGGCAAATGGATCCTTTGGCAATGCTTATTGAGACTTGTGTAGTCTATGCACATCCTCCACTCGTTGTTCTTTTTCAGCACTAGAACCGGATTTGCCAACCATTCCGGGTGAAAAAACCTCCATAATAAAGCCGGCTGCGAGGAGCCGAGCTATCTCCGCTCCTATAGCCTTTCTTCTTTCCTCATTCATTTTCCTCAGACCCTGCTTCACAGGCCGGGACCTGGGATCAACATGCAAATTGTGCTCAGCTAACTCGGTCGGGATACCCGGCATATCGCTGGGCGTCCAAGCGAAAACGTCCTGATTCTCACGAATAAACTCGATAAGTGCTTCTTCCTGCTTGTTGTCTAGGTTAGAACCTATGGAAAATTGTTTGGAGGGATCACCCTCGACAAAACCCACCATCTTGGTATCCTGGGCCGCTTTAAACTTTGCTCTCTCATCCTCCGTATTCGGCCTTTTCAAAGCAGTTCTATTTTCCGGGTCTACTTGAGACCGGTAATATTTGAGCTCTTCCTTCCTGTAAGCCTGTTCTGCCATTGCCGCATCTCCTTCATCACATTCCGCTGCCACAGCCCGGTTCCCATGTATAGTGATAGTCTGCTTAGGACCCGGGATCTTTAGTTGTAAGTATACGTAACACGGCCTGGCCATGAACTTGGCGTAAGCCGGCCTTCCGAACAGCGCGTGATAAGGAATGCGCAATTTTACCACCTCGAACGTGAGCCATTCCACTCGGAAATTATCCTTGGATTCTCCAAAAGCGACCTCTAGTGTTATCTTTCCTTCAGGGCATGCCGAATGACCCGGCACAATTCCGTGGAAAACTGTGGAACTTTTCTGTAGCTGAGACTCCTTGAGCCCCATGCGTCGAAAGGTTTCCCAATATAGAATATTGATGCTACTTCCACCATCCATCAAAACCTTTTTCAGCTCGTAACCATTAACATGTGGTGCAACCACCAAAGCTAACACACCCGGATGTTCTATTGTTTCCGGTGATCCCTTCTGCTCCATGTTACTTCCTGATCTGACCATCTCAAATATCTCGGAACACCTGAAGAAACCGAGTTTACGGCCCTTTTAAGTATCTTTCTATCTCTATTGGAAGTCCCGGTAGTGTGAACGTGGTAATGTCCTAACTGCTTTGGGTTGGCCTGGAAACCCCAAGCACCTCCTTGATTATTACCCGGATAGCCACCTCCGGCGTTGCTAGTGGGGGGTGGCCCGTCGCCCGGGTTTCCACCCGGACCCAGTCCTCCTCCCCGGCCTGCACCTCGTAGGGCCTTGTGTATTTCCTCGTTCTTCCATCTCTGTAAGTCCACGAACTGCTCCAGTGAGTGATTAGCCGGCCTGCCGTTCCTGCTATGACGCGGGCATGGCATCCTAAAGGCCTCTATATGGTTAGCCGGCCTCGGTGGTCCTTGGTAATTTCCTCCATTAAAGTTTCCTCCGTTGAAATTTCCCTCCGCCCTGGGTCTTGCAAACCCGGCTTCTGTATTAGCAACAAACTCGGAATTTCCTTCGTATGGGCGCTTGTGTTGGTTATTTCCATTATTTCCTCCGTTATTACCCGGTGCAGCCCCATTGCCGGGTCTTCCATTGTTGGCTTTCGCTTTTTTGTCATCAACATCCTCCTCTGTTGTGTCTGTAGCAGCGTGCTTATTGCAAGCACCCATCAATTCTCCCATTGTAACCTCCGAAGCGTGCCGATTAGACTTCATGCGTGTCAACTTTTGCACCAAGGGTAAGTATTTGCATGTTTTTGCCATAGCTTGCAATGCATCTTTTGGCTGGATATCAGTGGAAGAGTGGAGAATTTCCATAACCCGGCGCACCCAGTTGCGCGCCGACTCTCCCTTCTTCTGGACGCATCGCTCTAAATCGTCAATCGTGAATAGCTTTCGGCATGTCCCATGAAAATGTTTGATAAAGGCATCTTTCAGCTCACTCCATGAATTGATGGATCTTTCAGGCAGGTTGTTGAACCACAACTTTGCTGCTCCTTCGGACATCCTAAGGTACATAAACTTGGCTTGGAGATTCTCGGATGCGTTGCGAATTGACATAGCCATCACGTAACTGCTCAACCAAGTTTCTGGGTCCATGGTCGGCTCATAGTTAACCACTTTACCCGGCTCCTTGAATTTATCCGGGTAGGGCTCAGCCCTGATGGCATCCGATAAACCCTTATGATATGGAGTTGGACTCCTAGATTGGCCCGATCTTCACGAATCGACGAAGAACGAACGAAGAACACGAAGAATGGTAAGAACACGAGATGGGAGATCGAGGGGAAACGTGAGGGAACGCGGGGCAACACACAAATCGGGATAAATCGCAAGAACCGAAAGATCCAACTTCCCGTCAACTAAGCCCCGAGGGCCGCCTACGGAACAATCGATCCAACTAAACTCACCTTGATACAAACCGTCTCACACCCGTAGCCGGTACCACTACGCCAATAGAACCTCAAGATAACGAGAGGAAGATTGGACAACTCATGACTGAAACCCGATAGGGAGAGGACAAGTAGTTGGGATGTGCCTTGATACGATCCTCGACGAAGTCGGAGGAGTAGCCTTGATACGTTCCTCGGTACACACCGGAGGAGTAGTTCCTCAAAGAGGGATACAAGAGAGCTGAGCTCCAAATGTTCTAAATTCAACTCTAAAAACCTAGATCTAGCTCGGGGTCGTCCTTATATAGCCGGAGGTCTAAGCAGGTGAAACCGGGGGTGAAAACGGGTCATTTGCGGCCATTTTCGGGTCCACCTCGGCCTAGGGGCCGGCCTGGCCGGCCTGGAACCCGGCCTGGGGCCAGGGTGGGCGCCTGGAGGAGGAGGCCGGCCTGGGGCCGGGGTGGGGAGGAGGCAGGCCGGCCCCCAGGCCGGCTGGCTCTGTTGGGTGCCCGGCCTGGGGCCGGGGTGGGGAGGAGGGAGGCCGGCCTCCAGGCCGGCTGCCTCTGTTGGGGGTCCGGCCTAGGGGGGGATGAGGCCGGCCTGGCCGGCCCCCGAGGCCGGGAGGGGCTCCTTTCCCCCTATCTTCTCCGTCGGGACTCCGATTGCGATGCCGTTTCTTCCGCCCTCCTTCATATCTTCTTGCGCATCATTTTGGGTGCTTTCCGGGGCCTCCGTGGTGGGTTTGAACCTGAGTACGCAAAGTGTGGAACCATGAGGTAGCGCACCATTCTCCACATGACCGAAAGCATAGAACGAGAGGAGCGAGTTCACCTTATCTTGGATGGCCTTTGCGCGTGATCTTGTCATCGGTGCACTTGGTGGAGCTGGGTGGGCTACATCATCTCCCCCCCCCTTGAAAAAGAGTCGACATCGACTCGGCGTCGTCTTCATCACTTGGGTATCCATGGAAGGGAGAGAGGTCCTTGACATTGAAGGAGTTGTGGACGAGGTACTTGGATTGCGGTAAGTCGAGCTTGTAGGCGTTGTTGTTGATGCGCTTGATGACCTTGAAGGGACCGTCACCTCTTGGCTTGAGCTTGGAGTTGCGCTCTTCGGGGAACCGGTCCTTGCGCAAGTGTAGCCACACGAGGTCACCTTCTTGGAACACCATGGGTTTCTTGTTATTGTTCATGATAGAGGCTCGGTGCTCGGAATGCTTCTCAAGCGTAGCTCTTGTGGAGGCGTGTAGCTTCTTGATGTAATCGATGCGCTTGTCGATGTCCATGTTTGCTCGCTCGCGTAGAGGCAAAGGGAGTATGTCGAGGGCGGTGTTGGGGTTGAAGCCGTAGACGATCTCGAAGGGACTCTTCTTGGTAGCTTAATGGAGAGCACGGTTGTAGGCGAACTCGGCGTGTGCGATGCATTCCTCCCAATTCTTCAAGTTGGGCTTGATCAATGCTCGAAGTAGTGAAGAGAGTGTGCGGTTTACGACCTCGGTTTGTCCATCCGTTTGTGGGTGATAGGCGGTGGAGAAGAGTAGCTTGACACCGAGCTTGGCCATCAACGTCTTCCAAAAGTAGGAGGTGAACTTGATGTCGCGGTCCGAGACAATGGAAGTAGGTACACCATGTAAACGCACAATTTCCCTTAAAAACAAAGTAGCAACATGTGAAGCATCGTCGGTTCGGTTGCAAGGAATGAAATGTGCCATCTTAGAGAAACGATCCACAACTACAAAGATTGAATCCATGTTGGTTTTAGTTCGTGGAAGGCCTAACACAAAGTCCATGCTAATATCACTCCAAGGTGCATGTGGGATAGGTAATGGCATGTAAAGACCATGGGGGTTGGAAGTGGACTTAGCTCGGAGGCATGTAGAACATCTCTTGACGTGTCTCTCAACTTGATGCTTCATTTTGGGCCAATAGTAGTTGGTAGAGAGCATGGCATAGGTCTTGTCGCGTCCAAAGTGTCCCATTAGGCCTCCTTCAGGTGATTCCTTCAATAACAACAAACGAAGAGAGGACTCGGGGATACACAATTTGTTAGCCTTAAACAAGAAACCTTTGTGAAGATAGTAATCATCGAAACCTCGGTTAGGCAAGAATTTCTCAAATATAGGACCAAAGAAAGCATCGGAAGCATATAAGTCTTTGATCTCATCCAAACCAATCACATTGATGTCAAGACGTGTAAGAAGGCATTCCTTCCTAGATAAGGCATCGGCTACCACATTCTCTTTACCTTTCTTGTACTTAATGACATAAGTAAAAGATTCAATGAATTCAACCCACTTAGCATGCCTCTTGTTCAAATTGGTTTGGCTTTTCAAGTATTTCAATGATTCGTGATCGGAATGAATGACAAATTCTTTTGGCCAAAGGTAGTGTTGCCAAAATTCTAGCACTCTACCCAAAGAAAAAAGTTCCTTATCATAGATGGGGTAATTGAGTTTAGCACCATCAAGTTTTTCACTATGGTAAGCAACGGGGCGTCCGTTTTCCATGAGAACGCCACCAATTCCTATACCACTAGCATCACATTCAATCTCAAAAGTTTTCTCAAAATCCGGTAAGACAAGCAAAGGGGCTTCGGTTAAGCATTTCTTAAGTGTGTCGAAAGCTTTTTTGTTGCGCATTGCCCCAAACAAAAGGTACATTCTTTTTGGTAAGTTCATTCAAAGGGCAAGCAATAGTTGAAAAATCTTTGACAAAGCAGCGATAGAAACCGGCAAGGCCATGAAAGCGCCTTATCTCACCCACGGAGGTAGGGTTGGGCCAATTCCTAATTGCCTCAATCTTCTTGTTATCTACTTCAATACCATTGGAAGAGATCACAAAACCCAAGAAAACAAGCTTGTTGGTGCAAAAATTGCATTTGGAAAGATTGGCGAAAAGTTTTGCGTTGCGAAGAGCCAACAATACTTGTGAAACAAGACAAGGTGATATTCCAAAGATTTGCTATAAATGAGAATATCGTCGAAGTAAACCACAACAAATTTGCCAATGAAAGGACGAAGAACTTCATTCATGAGACGCATGAAAGTAGATGGGGCATTCGAAAGACCAAAAGGCATAACAAGCCATTCATACAAACCAAGTTTTGTTTTGAAAGCCGTTTTCCATTCATCACCTATACTCATACGAATTTGATTGTAACCACTTTTAAGATCAATTTTGGAAAAGATAGTAGCACCACTCAATTCATCAAGCATGTCATCGAGCCTAGAAATAGGATGTCTATATCTAACGGTGATAGCATTGATAGGGCGACAATCCATACACATGCGGGAAGTAGAATCTTGCTTTGGAACAAGGATAACCGGCACGGCACAAGGGCTAAGGGATTCGCGAATAAAACCTTTTTCTAGTAGCTCTTGGATTTGGCGCTCAATCTCCTTAGTATCCTCGGGGTTGGTGCGGTAAGGAGCGCGGTTTGGAAGGGGCGCGCCCGAAATGAGGTCAATACGGTGCTCGATTCCTCGAAGGGGAGGAAGGCCCGGAGGGAGCTCATCGGGAAAGACGTCTTCAAATTCCTGCAACAAAGGCAACAAAGATGGAGGAAGATTTGTCATGTCGTTAGTTTCAAGTGCTTCCCCTTTGCACAATAGGAAAAAGTGAAGTATGGTTGGGTCATCTCGTAACTCTCGCATCTCTCTTTTGGTGGCAAGTAAGGCAAAGCCTTTGGCATCACCCGGAATTTTTCCACTCATATTTGGCTTGTGGCTCTCACTCGCTTTTTGGTGGATCACTCTCTCACCACTCATCTCACGAGATTTGAGCTCTTCTTGTCTACGTGCAAGAGTTTTGGTGTTGTCGGCGATCACTTGGCTAGGAGACATGGGACGAAGACCAAATGTCTTGTTATTCCACTTGAAGCTATAGTGATTGGTGCGCCCATCATGGATAGAACTCTTGTCGTATTGCCAAGGTCGACCAAGAAGAAGATGACACACGGTCATAGGAACAACATCACAATCTACCATGTCTTCATATGGACCAATCTTGAAATTCACGGTGACCATGTGTTGAATCTTGAAGGTACCGGAGTCACTAAGCCATTGGACATGGTATGGATGAGGATGTTGCTTGTAAGGCAATTTGAGTTTGTCGCAAAGCTCTTTGCTAGCCAAGTTGTGGCAACTTCTACCATCGATGATGACCTTGATTGACTTGCCATCAATACCGGCTCTTGTTTGAAAGAGATTGCACCGTTGATCTTGCTCATCTTGAGGAGAAGAAGTGAGGACTCTTGTGACCACTAGCGATGGATTCTTGTCCTCATCGCAATACACACTTTCTTCATCATCGTTGGGTACGTCCAAAGAGTTGAGAGCAACTTGATGCAAGGCATAGTATTCGCCTTCGCTCATAGAATCACGTTCACCGTCTTGGTTAACAATCATGATCATCTTGTTGGAACATTCAAAGGACTTGTGTCCACTACCACCACACTTGAAGCAAGTAATAGTTCTTGACTTGACTTGAGGAGCACTTGAGGATGAGGTGGGAGGCACTTGCTTCTTGAATGGTTGGGAAGACTTGTTGGGAGCACTAGAGGCTCGAGTGTTGCTCTTGGTGGTAGTTGGAGGAGGAACTTGTGTCATTGGAGTTGAGGATGATGGTCTTGAGTTGAAGAAAGCCTTTTGCTTGCTATACTTGAGATCTTCCGCAATTTGGCGTTCCGCCTTGAGAGCTTGGTGGACAAGGGCCACAATGTTATCATACGGTTGATACTCGACGATCTTCCTTATAGGATAGTTGAGGCCGTTGAGGAAACGGGCCATTGTTTGCTCTTGAGATTCTATCACATGAGCGCGGATCAAAGATGTCTCCATTTCCTTGTAGTACTCATCAACGGACTTCACACCTTGACGAAGTTCTTGGATCTTCATGAAGAGGTCACGCTTGTAGTGAGGAGGAACGAATCTAGCATGCATGAATTGCTTCATCTCATTCCAAGTGGCAATACGAGCAATGCGATTGCGGGCTCGTTCGGCTTGTAGACGATCCCACCATAAGAGTGCATAGCCTTCGAATTCCAAAGATGCTAGAGCAACCATCTTCTTGTCGGTGAAGTTGTGAATGCCGAAGATCTTGTCAACCTTAAGAGCCCAAGCAAGATAGTCTTCGGGATCATTCTCACCATTGAACTTTGGGACATTGAAACGAAGAGCACTCATGTTGTTGTCCTCTCGCGGACGATGGGGACACTCATGTTGGCGCTCATGGGGGTCTTCATCATAAATGGGAGGTGAATCATCAAAGGGGTCATCCTCATTGTCTTGGTGGTGGCGATCATGATGGGGAGGATGACGCCGGTGGTCATTAGGTGGTGGTGGATGGTGGTGACGGAGCCTAGCTTCACGGCGTTCACTATCATCATGGCCATTGTGATGTTGTCGAGGACGTTCTTGTTCTTGGCGAGGGTGTTGCGGAAGCACTTGTTCATCTCGAGGGTGTTGAAGATGATCATGTTCTTATCGGTCATTGTTGTTGGGACGCGCATGGCGCCTAGGTGGCCTTCGATGTTGACGAGCATCTTCCACGAAATCATTGTGTCCATAGTCTTGAGCGTGGCCTTGTGGAGGTGGAGGATGATGGTGTTGTCGAAGGTCCGGGCGTTGCGGTTGTTGAAGAGGGTCACCACGGCCTTGGCGATGTCGAGGTGGTGGTGATGGCGAGCTATCCTCATACCAATTGCGTCGCGGAGGTTGTTGAGGTTGTGGAGGAGGTGGTGGTGGTTGTTGAGCTTGTCCACCCTCCTCCACGTTGTGGCTATCATGGCGACGAGGTTGGTGGGGATCTTGATTGTGGTGGCTTGAGCGACGAGACCTTGAGGACGATGATGAATGACGGTGATTGGCAAGATTAGCCAAGTTGATGTTGATGCGCGTCATTTGATCATTCAATCGAGCCTCTTGCTCTTGGAGTCGGCGCTCATAGCGTTGCAACCCGTCCTTGACGAGTTCGCGGAGTTGGAAGTGGTCATTGTGGGTGACGAAGTTGGCGTAAGCATTGTCGTTGTAGAATGGATTGCCTTCGTCTTTCGAGCTCGGACTTGTGAATACTCCTTCCCTAGCCATCTCAAAAACACACACAAGGGTGATATTGAAGAAATGGACGCCTCACTTACCCAACGTTACCTTTCTTGGTCGTATTGAGGCTAGTGGACGAGCCTAGGTGTAGGGCGGTATGTCAAGAGAGAATCCAAAAAGATCGAAAGAAACCGCAAACGACAACACACACACTTTATATGGAAGGCAAATAGGTTAGGAAAGTGGCGAGGAAAAATCGACAAAACCGAAGAAAAGTTTGTTGTCAATCGTGGAGAAAATTCAAAGAAAAGTTAGCACAAAAACCAAACCTATAGGATGGAAATATGGTGGAACACACACACGCAAGGGGAAAATGGGGTTAGTGCGACCAATGGACGAGCGAAGAACGAAATGGCCCTAACGTAGACTAATGCTCAATGCCACACTAACTCAAAGAGGATGCTAGCTCAAACCGCAAATTTGAAAAGGCAACAAGATTCGCACCGTGGCAATCGGTCACTCTTTCTCTTTTGCGACGCAATGCTACACGTTCCTACAATGGAAAGCAATTGGCACAGATCCTTTTGCTTCTTTTTCTATTTTCTCTCTTTTTTTTATTTTCTCTTTTTGATGGATTCCAAAGTGCCAATGCCTACTCGGTAGCTAATCTCTCACAAGCGCTAACCTCGCACTCTCGATGCCACAAATGCGATGCCAAGCGGTGTAAAAGAACTAGTCCGATAGGTAAGTAACACAATGGGGTGGGGTGGTGCAAGCGGAAACAAGTTATACCTCTCTTATTGATGATCACGGACTTGCGGCCGTGGGGGAGTCGATGTCGTGGCGATCCGTTGATGTGGAAGCGTAGGTGATGTCGTGGGCGTCGCGTAGCACTTTGTTGCACTCAATTCGGATCAAAAACGACAAAGAAAAAATGTTTCAAAATCTGTCGGGAAATCGAAGAGCTGAGATTTTCCGATATTTTGGCTCAAATTCGAAATTCCTTCAAAATCAAGAAAAAATTTGGGCGAATTTGGGAAAAGTGGCTGAATGGAAAGATGGGGAATGGTATTTGGCAACAAATCTGTGAAGCAAAACCACGAAAAACTCAACGAATCAACAGATCGGTCGAAATCCCTTTGAGGCTATTTTTGTGAAATTTTCGAATTTATGGTGGATAGAAGAAAAATTGGTGGTAGGGGAGGGGATGGGGTGTCGGATTCGTGTCAATCTAGCTCTGGATACCAGATGATATGGAGTTGGACTCCTAGATTGGCCCGATCTTCACGAATCGACGAAGAACGAACGAAGAACACGAAGAATGGTAAGAACACGAGATGGGAGATCGAGGGGAAACGTGGGGGACGCGGGCAACACACAAATCGGGATAAATCGCAAGAACCGAAAGATCCAACTTCCCGTCAACTAAGCCCCGAGGGCCGCCTACGGAACAATCTATCCAACTAAACTCACCTTGATACAAACCGTCTCACACCCGTAGCCGGTACCACTACGCCAATAGAACCTCAAGATAACGAGAGGAAGATTGGACAACTCTTGACTGAAACCCGATAGGGAGAGGAAAAGTAGTTGGGATGTGCCTTGATACGATCCTCGACGAAGTCGGAGGAGTAGCCTTGATACGTTCCTCGGTACACACCGGAGGAGTAGTTCCTCAAAGAGGGATACAAGAGAGCTGAGCTCCAAATGTTCTAAATTCAACTCTAAAAACCTAGATCTAGCTCGGGGTCGTCCTTATATAGCCCGGGGTCGAAGCAGGTGAAACAGGGGGTGAAAACGGGTCATTTGCGGCCATTTTCGGGTCCACCTCGGCCTAGGGGCCGGCCTGGGGCCAGGGTGGGCGCTTGGAGGAGGAGGTCGGCCTGGGGCCGGGGTGGGGAGGAGGCAGGCCGGCCCCCAGGCCGGCTGGCTCTGTTGGGTGCCCGGCCTGTGGCCGGGGTGGGGAGGAGGGAGGCCAGCCTCTAGGCCGGCTGCCTCTGTTGGGGGTCCGGCCTAGGGGGGGGATGAGGCCGGCCTGGCCGGCCCCCGAGGCCGGGAGGGGCTCCTTTCCCCCCTATCTTCTCCGCCGGGACTCCGATTGCTATGCCGTTTCTTCCGTCCTCCTTCGTATCTTCTTGCGCATCATTTTGGGTGCTTTCCGGGGCCTCCGTGGTGGGTTTGAACCTGAGTACGCAAAGTGTGGACCACATGACCGAAAGCATAGAACGAGAGGAGCGAGTTCACCTTATCTTGGATGGCCTTTGCGCGTGATCTTGTCATCGGTGCACTTGGTGGAGCTGGGTGGGCTACATCACCTTAGGCCCGGCGAGGTTTGCCAATACCGGCCTTACTCGGGAAACGTGCGATCCTGCAGCTGGTGCAGCGGGGGGTGCAACCGCTACCGGCCCTCTTACCGCAGACCCGGCTGCTGCGCGCCTGGCTTGAGAACTGTCCACAATGGCTTGCGCTGCTGACGCTGCGGGTGTTGCCGGTCTATGGGGAGGAGGCGGCATTTGCTGCTGCTCTGCCCTCCGCCTTTCCGAGCTTGACTGAATATAACCGGTATTTCCATTCTGTCGGCTAACATATGGTGTTCCATGCATGCCACTCCTATTATCCGGGTAATTGGCCTGTTGGGCTACTGCAGTGCGCAGCATCTCTATGGCCTGCCGAGTTTGGATTTTTCGAGGCGTCTCTCCCAGTGGGATACGGTCGAGGGCTAGAGACGCGGAGTACACGTTATCCATGGGATTGTTGAAGTGACCCAGTGGAGTATGAAATCGCGGTGGTGGTGGTGGTGGTGCGGTATTGCCAACAGCGATCCCAGTTTGCAACGTGGGTAACCCGGCCTGCACGTTTGCCGGCTGTCCTCCTAGGGTTGCAGCTCGATATCCGGTTTCTTGATTCACCACCGGGATTGGTTGATCCTGAGGAGTAACGAACAATGTAGCTGGCTGTAAATTCCCGCCGGTTGCCGGTAATCTCGTCTGGTGCCTCTGATTGTAAATCCTGGTCGACTGAGTTTGAAGGTGATTCTCCTGTTCTTCCAACTCGCGCTGGCGCGCGGCCATCCCTTGTTTCTCGGCTTCGATATCTCTCCTTTGTTGATCCAATGCGCGGCGAGCCACATCCAGATCTCGGGCACGTGCCGCCGCGTTTTCTGGGGTTATCACCGTTGCTAACACCGTGGGATCCAAGATTAGGTTATTGTTGAACAGAGCCGGATTTCCCGGAGCCGAGGTTCCCGCACCCGGCGTTCTGTTTGCTGTGAACCCAAACATGTTCCTTTGCCGTTCGCTTTCTCCGGTATGACTGGTAACGGAGGCCGATTCTCCATCGACCCGGGCTATAACCGGGTTGCCGTCAACCGGTGCCTGCTGTTGGGCCAGCGCTCGCGCCGCTCCGGCCGCGGCCGTCGTCACATCCCCTTGATTAAGATTGATTGCAGGTGCTATATAGACCGCGACCCAGCGCGCGATGTCTGGTGATGATTCGTATTCCTCTTCGTCGCAGCTATCTTCCTCGTACCGGTCTTCAAGCAGGTGCAGGATAGACTCAGTATCATCTTCTCTTATGACCCGACCACGCGGGGTCCATGCCGGCTCCTCCGGCTGTTCCCTCTTCGTGGTGGGCTCTTCTTCTGGATCGGCTGTCCCAACCGATTCTTCTCCATCCGACTGAACGCAAGTTGCTTCTCCTGACACAGAATCATATGCAATATTATCAGGAACAGAACCGGATGTACGTACCATGTCGACGAAGACGTTGACCCGGCCGATTATAACGATAGATCCGGTTTCGAGCAGATCCGACTCTGGTCCCCAACCAAAGTCGTCCACCATCTTCTCTCCTTCAGGGTTGGTGATGATCTCGCCGATGACGAGGTTCTTCATGCTTTCCTGAGCTTCTCCCGTGATGTAAACACCGTTGGACATAGGCCCCATGGTGGGCGCCAACTGTCGTGGGATAATCATGGCAGACGTTACCAGGGGTAACTTAGTATGGGGCAAATCGACTCTGGTGTTTGTGAGAGGGTTTAGCTCGGGGGAAATCATGTTATCTGGTGATTTGGTAGCTCGGGCTGCTATGTCGCCGAGTCTCCGATCTAGGGTTACAATTATCAGCTCTCGTATTACCAAGATACTCAACTATCGGATAAAACTCTTATGTCCTCTCTTTGTCCCAGGAGCCGGTTTATATATTACCCGGCTCTTTGGCTTCCTATACAAGGCATACCCGGAATACTACCCAGAAACCGCACACAACCCTTAGTTTCCTAATCGTGACCCCCAAGGCACGTGTTACAAGACCTACGTTCTCCCTTGGGCCTTCTAGAAACTCCTCCACCTGGGCCGGGTCTTGTGCAATTCCCCTCGGGCCGGGTTTCACCTAGGCATGAGCCTACCGGGTTACCATCTCCCCATCAAGATTTGCGTACCAATGATGTTGTAGTACGACTTGAAGGCGACGGTGGTGAACTGTGTGCCATTTTCCGTGATGAGGCGTTTGGGGATGCCAAAGCGTCGTACCAGGATCTTGATGAATTTCACAGCTGAGCTTGCGGGGATGGACATGACAGGCATGACCTCTTCCCACTTGATGAGCTTGTCGATGGCCATGTAGAGGAAACAGTAGCCCCTGGACGCGCGAGGGAAATGCCCCAACATGTCCAGAGACTGGGTCGTGAAAAACCATGAGAGAGGGATGGTCTGCAATCCTTATGTCGGTTTGTGGATTTTCTTGGCACGGAATTGACAGGCTTCGCAAGACCTGGCGAGGTCGGTGGCATCGTGAAGTGCGGTTGGCCAGTAAAAGCCACTCTTGAAAACCTTCCCCGTGATTGTGCGCAATGAAGAGTGGTGGCCGCATTCTCCTTGATGTCTATCATTGAGGGGGGTCACGTCCTTCTTCTGGAGAAATACACCGCAAAGCCACCCTGTTGGGGCACTTCCGGTACATGTCGCCGTCGTGAAGGGAGTAGTTATTGGCTTGGCGAGCGATGTGTTCTGCTTGTGTGTTGTGTTTTGGATTCCTTTCTCAAGATAATCCTTGATCTCCATGATCCAAAGCGTGACCTAATGTGCCATGGCCAATAACAGGCATGCGCCTGAATGTCGACCACGGTCGGGAGGGCCTGTGGGAGGTGTGGGTGGGAGCTCTTCCTCTGGAGGAGCATCACTACTTGGTGGAGGCTTCACAGAGGGTTTATCAGTCCGCTCCTCAAACACTCATGGGCTCTCAGCTTTGCGCCTGGATGCTCGCTTGGAGATGTCGTCTGCTCTGTAGTTGTATCTGCGAGGAATGTGACGTTGCTCCATGTCGATGAACCACTTCTCGAGTTTGCGCACCTCCTCGATGTAGGCGGTCATTTGGTCATCCTTAGGCCTATAGATTTTGTTGGAGAAGTTGACGAGGAGTTTTGAATACCCTTTGGCCATGACGCGCTTAATTTTGAGGGTGATGGTGGCACGGAGGTCCGTGAGAATCCCCTCGTACTTAGCGATGTTGTTGGAGACCTTGTCCTTGCAGTTGAAGTCAAGCTAAACAACATACAAGAGATTATCTCTTATTGGAGAGGTGAGTACAATGTCATCCCCGCGCCCTCTACCAAGAATGCTCCATCAAAGTTAACGGTCCAGTGGCAACGCCGGACGGGCCATAGGGTCTTCCTCGATCAGGACGTCTGACTTGGGCCGCGGGGCATCACCAGCAGATTGCTCGCCGGGCGTCGCTCCAGCCGCCGTATCGCCACCCGGCGAGGAAAGGATGGGGTGCGCGAGCTCCTCGGTCGCGGTAGATCGCGGGGGAACCCAACTTTCCTCGGGAGCGATGGGTTGGACCGCCCCTCCTGAGGATTGGGGGCTGGGTGTCTCCGACACCCTTACCCTCTTCGGAGAGCTGCGATAATAACAGAGTCAGCTCCGACACCACTTGAAGGAAAGAAGATCAACATGACTAAGGACTTACTCTCCCCGTTTCCCCCAAGCTCGTGGAAAGCGTTTCCCGCCACGGGGACGTGTCACGGCCGCTTTGGTCGTCGAAGAGCCCCCCGTGCCTGCATCGACCTTCGCGGGACGTGGCCCCTCCGCGCTTGCTGCCACTTCAGGGGTCACCGAGTGTGCGGGAGGCAGAGAGGGAGTGCTCGAGTCCGCCGACGACTCGCTGCTTGCCTCCTGTGTCGGGGCAGACGTGACCTCCTCAAGAGGGTGCTTCTTCAACACACGCTCGGGAGTCGTCTCGGTCGGAGCGGAGTCCTCCGTCTCAGCATGCTCCGCGTCGCTCTCCTCGGGGAGGCAAGGAATAAATGGGTTGTTTTGGCGGGACGTCTCGCCCTCGGCCAGGAGTCCCCACCTATCGAAGCGAGGCATGGACCTGACCACGGCGTGGCGCCCTGCTTCTGCAAGACTGTAAAGGGGGACTACGGAGGGAGGAAGAGGCGGCACGTTGTCCCTGCCAAGAAGGGTCTGCATCATCGCCTCAAGCTATCTTCCCTCAATAAGGGAGCTGCTGAGCCGCATGATGTCTTCCGTGTCGCCGCAGTAGCACATGAGGCGCTCGTTTTCTTGAAGAGGCGCCAGCCTCTGGCGGACTAATTCGTGGACAAGCATGGGCACCTCAAGCCCGATCTCGTGCTGCTCCTCCATCCTCTGCACTAGGGAGCCATGTCCGGACCATCGAGGACTTTTTAGGCCCAGCCGGCGTGCTTCCTCGGCCTAGCGTGGGCACCTCGAGAAGGACCACGGATTCTCCTGCATCCATAAAAACCCAGCGGCTAATGATGCCATCCACCTTCTTCTTGTGGTCCAGTAGGGGGAACAGAGTCCCCCTACCAAGAACCATGCGGAAGGAGGTGCACCCGGCACAACGACCTCTGCCCATCACGCGGAGGCTAAAGAAGGAGCGGAAGAAGGCCACCGAGGGCCTGACACCGAGGAAAGCTTCACACCAGAACGCGAAGATGGCCAGGGTCAGAGCGGAGTTGGGATGAAGATGAAGGGCGTGGATCTGGTACCATTCCAAGATGGCCAAAAATAAGGTGGAGAAAGGAGGAATCAGGCCAGCGAAAAGGGTGTGGAAGAAGAAGGCGTAGGCGGTCGCCAAGAGGAAGTTGAGTCGGGCTGACCCGGCAAAGAGCGAGGTGGCCCCATGCTCATTGGTGGAGGAGGCCTGATGACCCACAAGTATAGGGGTGTATCGTAGTACTTTCGATAAATAAGAGTGTCGAACCCAACGAGGAGCAGAAGGTGTTGACAAGCAGTTTCGATGAAGGAATAACTGTAAATACTGAAAGATAAATTTGTAGGGGTATTTTATATTGCAGATAAATAAAGTACGAGTAAATAAAATGCAGTAATAATAATTACATCAAGTGGCCCAATCCTTTCTTCAGCAAAGGACAAGCCGGTGGGTTTACTTATGATTAACAAACGTTCTCGAGGACACACGGGAGGTTTTCTGTCAAGTGCTTTTGTTTCATGCCGCTGAATAATCTTTAATGTTTTGATAAGTGTTGTGTGGGTGAACCTAGGCTAATGTACCGTCCCATCCAATACTAATACATACTTTTGATTATAACCCTTGCAAGCATCCGCAACTACAAGAAAGTAATTAAGAAATAAATCTAACCACAGATTTAAACTCCGGGATCCTACGCTCCCTCGTGCAATGGTTTTCTAACGGGGGTTTAGGTTTCTATCACTCGGCAACCCCACAATTAGTAGCCAAATACACGATGCATTCTCTAGGCCCGTAAATGGTGAAGTACCATGTAGTCGATGTTCACATGACACCACTAGAAGAATAACACCACAACTTAAATATCAAACCACTAAATATTACTCAACATTACTTCACTACTAACAACTTGACTTCTCCCATGTCCTCAAGAACAACACGAACTACTCACAAGACATCATATGGATCATGATTAGAGGTGATATAATGGTGATTAACAATCTGTACATAAACCTAATCCAACGGTTTCACTCAATAGCATCAACTACAAGTAGTAATCAACACCGGGAAAGTTTCCCCTATGAAATAGACAAGATGCAACCATAGATGTTACAGCAGAACGGAGTGGAGCTTAGGGTGATGATGGTGGAGATTATATTATGATGATGACGACGATGATGATCCCGATGAAGTCCAGCTCGATGACGCAGACGATGGCGCTGATTTAACCCCTCAGGAAGGAATTTCCCCGGCAGATTTCTCCATGCCGGAGAGCTTTTCTCTCTCTGTTGTTTTCCGTCCCGCGAAGGCGGCGGAAAGACTCCTCGATGATTTTCCTGTGTCTTAGGGTCAGGGCAAGACATAGGGTGGGCTAGGTCCTCGTCACCACCCCGAGGCGCAGCCAGAGGTGGGCCCGTGCCTGGGCATGGTGAGGGCCCTTGGTGGCCCTCCTCCGGCTCCCATTTTGGCTTCCTCCGTCTTCGGGGGAAATAGGAACTTTCCGATTATTTCCGGGGTGCTCTGATCTTCGCGAATATGGTATCCTGACGCTCCGTTTTCCAGCAGAATTCTGACTCCGGGGTTCAACTCTCCAATTATTGGAAAACATGCAAAATAGGTGAAATAACATAAGTATCATGCTCCAATATGAAATATATCAATGAATAACATCAAATTATGATATAAAGTAGTGATGCAAAATGGACGTATCAACTCCCCCAAGCTTAGACCTCGCTTGTCCCCAAGCAAAACTGAACTCAGTAAACATGGCCACAGGTTGATGGAGTGAAGAGTCGATAAATAAAATACGGACAAGAAGCATCACATTTATCTATGCACCAATCATTATCGACATCAACTTCCTCTCGTATAACTTAACTTCAAACGAGTAATGGGAGTCACAAACAAAGATGCAAAAGAGAGAATCAAAATTGGTGATGGAAATTTTCGTTCTTGGTCAGAGAACATTTAATGATATCATACTTATTTTAGGTGAAGTCTTCATAACAAGGCTTATATTTGAGAGCTTAACATGTTTAATTATAACAATCCTTTTACAGTTTTTCATAGCTTTCAAAGTAATATTCATTCAGATAATAAAGCATGTGCTAAACAAAGAAGGATAGAAAACATGATTGAATAAATCGACATATAGATGGTGAGATCACAACAACTCAAATGCTTGCTGGAGACATAAAGGAATGGGTTTACTGACTCAACATAAAAGTAAAGGATAGGCCCTTCACAGAGGGAAGCATGGATCACTCATGTGCTAGAGCTTTTTGTTTTAAATGAATCAGAGGTAATGAAAATAAAGTTTGAGAGTGGTGTATGTCTATGTCAACGAATGGCAACGAAAAACTTATCATATCCCATATCAAGCAAAGTTGTCGGTCTTTTGAGAGCGGTTTCCATTGATACTTTTTCTCTTTTCCACATCATTGGCACTTCCCCTCACCTTTGCTTACGCAAACCATGGCTAACTGAATCCTCGGGTGCCGACCAATCAATCATCAATCCATGGGGAAGTGCCTTTCATCCATTATATTTATTTTTTTCATGATATTTGGTACCAGCTCTCGTCAATATTAAGACGAGCACAGATTTCATACTCATATGGGTGAAAGGGGGGAAGAACCTTGCTTGACATAAGACATAATAAATTAAACACTACTTCCTCATGAGCTAAAACGGGAGCACAAAACATATTTAATAATTTTGAAGGTTTTAAAGGTAGCACACGAACAATTTACTTGGAGTGGCAGTGAAATACCACGTATAAGATGGTATGGTGGACACAAATGGCAGGTTTTTTGGTTCAGGGTTGGATACACGAGTAGAGCTCATACTCAGTACAGAGCTTTTGGCTAGCAAGGCTGGGTAGCAAGCATAAGAGTTGAGGGAAAACAAACAAATATACAAATGATAAAACCAATCATGCAATCTTCATTGAAAGCACAAACGATCTTAACTTGTGAATACTAAGTTTATGAGCTAATAGGCAAATTTCTCTTTCTTATACTAGCATCTCAAAATATTATTTCTACTGACCCAAGCTAAGTTTGTCAAAACCAACTAGATTAACTTGTTGATCTCCAGAGTGACACCAAATACTAACAACAAGCTCAACCATATGACAGAAATTGAAAACTAAAATAAGGTGTGCAGAAAGTAAATGATGAAACTTCTCATTAATATTTCAAACAGCAACTCACACCAAGGGATACAACGATAACCAACTAAGGAGAGATACTTCCATACTGCAAACCATCCTATATGATAACTTCTCTACTCATGATATGACTCTACTGAAAAAGTAGAAAAGATGAAAGATAGTGATGTGATACTGCGGCACTCCCCCCAAGCTTGGAACAAGCCGAGGGGATGCCAAAACCAATGACGAATTATTTCTTCGGTGGTGCTGATGAATCCTTAATGAGCTTTTCAATCAGTTCCTTCAATTCTTCAATCAGGTAGGTGAGATTACGGATCATCTCCGTATTGTTCTGAACACGGTTCATGAGCATGTCGTCCTTCGAGTCCCAGCTCTTGGAGTGACTTTCAGCCTTCGTATCCCGCTTTTGGAGTTACTTCCCCACTCCACTGTCTTTCTTGCGTGGTTAGAACGATTGATATCCCGCATAGAGGGAAAATCCCTATGGGGCACCCTTTTGTACTGATAATCATGGATTAATGTGTGGAAGTGGTTCTTGATGCCCAAAGTAGGTGTCCTCGAAGCTAAGGAGTGACGTGGAACCTTCCCTCTGGTGCTCATCTGCGTGCCTCTCTTGAGCTTCAAGGGATTAGCCACCACTCTAATGCTTACAACGATAGCGCGAGGGTACGCACTCGGAGTTTCTTCCACTTTTTCTTCAGCTTCACTCTTAATCTCCTCCTCCGGCTTAGGATCTTCTGGGTCATCTTCCTTAAGATCCTTTCCCGTGTCGTTGTTGTCAGAGACCATGGTGCTTCTAAAACTGAGAGCACTTCCTGACAGAAAACTACTCGAAACAAAAACACGACGCGAAAATGATATACGGACCTCGGGGGGTCCGGGGGATTATATAGCAAAAAGTTTCATAACGAAAGGAAAGTACTGGGTGAAAACGGGTCGGAGACGGACTCCGAGGCGTCCTCACCATAGCCAGGTGCGGCCAAGGGTGGGCCCGCTCCTGGGCATGGTGAGGAGCCTCTGGGCTCCGTCTCCGCCTCGTTTCCGGCTCATAATTTTTCATATTTTCCAAAAACATTAAAAATAAAAGTTGTAAGATGTTTCGCGAATGTTTTCTTACCAAAACTGATACCTATTCGAAAACTGACTCTGCAGTTTCTGAAATATGCTTCTTAATAAATTCCTCCGGGATCATGGCTCGGATACAATCAACATTTTCATTATAAGGATCTCCAGAAATATAATGCTTGAGTCTTTGGCCATTCACCACTTGTGAAGTGTTGTCTTCAAGGGAAACAATTTTAATTTCCCCCGAACGATATACCTCTTCGATAAGAAAAGGTCATTCCCATCTTGAGAGTAATTTTCCTGGAAAAAATCTGAGATGAGACCTATACAATAGCACTTTCTCACCAACATGAAACTCTCTTTTAATAATTCTCTTATCATGCCACCTTTTAACTTTCTCTTTAAAGAGCTTAGCATTTTCATATGCTTCACTCCTCCATTCATCTAAAGAACGTAAGTCAAGCAACCTTTTCTCACCAGCAAGTTTAAAATCTCTATTTAGGTCTCTCACTGCCCAATAAGCTTTGTGTTCTAATTCTAGGGGAAAGTGACAAGCTTTTCCATAAACCATTTTATAAGGAGACATTCCCATGGGATTTTATAAGCAGTTCTATAAGCCCACAGGGCATCATTTAATTTACTAGCCCAATTTTTTCTAGATTTGTTAACAGTCTTTTGCAAGATAGATTTGATTTCTCTATTTGACAATTCTACTTTCCCACTAGTTTGAGGATGATAGGGTGAGGCAATTCTACGATTAACATCATATTTAGCAAGAGTCTTTCTAAAACCACCATGAATAAAATGAGAACCCCCATCAGTCATAAGATATCTAAGCAGACCAAACCTAGGGAAAATAATGTCTTTAAGCATTTTAATGAGGATTCACCATCAGCACTTTTAGTAGGTATAGCTTCTACCCATTTAGTAACATAATCAACAGCAACAAGAGTATGAGTGTATCCTTGTGAAGGAGGGAAAGGACCCATAAAGTCAAAACCCCAACAATCAAACGGTTCAATAACAAGAGAATAATTCATAGGCATTTCATTACGTCTAGAAATATTTCCAACCCTTTGACATTGATGACAAGATAAAATAAACTTTCTAGCATCTTTAAAGAGAGTAGGCCAATAAAACCTAATTGTAGAACCTTATGTGCAGTTCTGTCTCCAGCGTGATGTCCTCCATAAGTACTACTATGACATTTTCTCAATATCTCTCGTTGTTCATTTTCAGGAACACATCTTCTCATAATACCATCAACACCTTCTTTATATAAGTGTGGGTCATCCCAAAAATAATGCCTCAAATCATAGAAGAATTTTCTTCTTTGATGAGTTGTAAAGGTAGGAGGCAAATACTTGGAAACAATAAAGTTAGCATAATCAGCATACCATGGACTCTCTTGAGAGCTCACTTTTATTGCAGTCAAATGTTCAATAGGAAAACTATCATTAACAGGAATAGGATCATCGGAGATATTTTCTAATCTAGACAAATTATCAGCAACGGGATTTTTAGCACCGTTCCTATCCACAATATGTAAATCAAACTCTTGTAAGAGAAGCACCCATCTAATAAGCCTAGGCTTAGCATCTTTCTTTTTCATAAGGTACTTAATGGCAGCATGATCAGTATGAATAGTAACTTTAGAATCAACAATATACTGCCTAAATTTATCACAAGCAAAAGCTACAGCTAGGAACTCTTTTTTAGTGGTAGCATAATTCTTTTGAGCAGCATCAAGAGTTTTACTAGCATAATGAATAACATTTAACTTCTTATCTACCCGATGTCCGAGAACAACACCTACAGCATAATCACTAGCATCACACATAATTTCAAACGGTAAACTCCAATCAGGGGGTTGAACAATAGGGGCAGATATTAATTCCTTCTTTAAAATTTCAAAAGCTTCTTTACAATCTTCATCAAATACAAAAGGTACATCTTTTTGAATAAGATTAGTAAGAGGCTTTGATATTTTAGAGAAATCTTTAATAAACCTTCTATAGAAACCAGCATGACCAAGAATACTACGAATACCTTTGACATCCCTCGGACAGGGCATTTTCTCAATAGCTTCAACTTTAGCTCTATCAACTTCAATACCTCTTTCAGAAATTTTATGTCCAAGTACAATTCCTTCATTTACCATAAAGTGGAATTTCTCCCAATTAAGAACAAGTTTAGTCTCATCACATATCTGCAAAACTTTATCAAGATTCTGCAAACAATTATCAAAACAAGTTCCATATACGGAGAAATCATCCATCAAGACTTCCACAATTTCTTCACAAAAACCATGATAGATAGCAGACATGCATCTTTGAAAAATAGCAGGAGCAATACATAAACCAAAAGGCATACGTCTATAAGCATAGGTTCCATAAGGACAAGTGAAAGTTGTTTTGTCTTGATCAGGCTTCCTAACAGCAATTTGAGAGAACCCATAATAACCATCAAGAAAGCAAAAAATGAGTTTTCTTAGACAACCTCTCTAACATTTGATCAATAAAAGGCAAAGGATAATGATCTTTCTTAGTAACCTTATTAACTTTCCTAAAATCAATACACATCCTATAACCAACCACTACTCTTTGAGGAATAAGTTCATTATTTTCATTTGGCACAACAGTCATCCCTCCTTTCTTAGGGACACAATGCACAGGACTAACCCATCTACTATCAGCAATAGGATAAATAATACCAACATCAAGGAGTTTTAATACCTCATTTCTTACCACATCATTTATCTTAGGATTTAAACGGCCTTGATGTTCAATAACTAGCTTTACATCAGGTTCAATATTAATAGCATGCTGACATATAGTAGGAGAAATCCCCTTCAAATCATCAAGAGTATAACCAATAGCACCTCTGTGTTTCCTCAATATTTCCAATGATCTCTCCTCTTCTTTACCAGAAAGTTAGAACTAATAATAACAGGATATAATTTCTTATCATCAATATGAGCATATTTAAGATTGTCAGGCAAAGGCTTTAAATCAAAAACATGATCCTCCTTGGGTGGTAATGTGCTACCCAAGTCTTCCACCGGTAAATTATGTTTCAGCATCGCTGGCTGATGTAGGAAAATCTCGTCAATTTCATTTCTTTCTTCCATAAAGACATCACTTTCGTGGTCTTCCATATATTGCTGCAAAGGATTGTTAGGAGGAAGAGCAATAGCAGCCAATTGTTCAACTCTATAATTCTCATTAGGTAATTCAGCTTCATAAGGTGCTTTAGCAAATTTGGAGAAATTAAATTCATAAGACTCTCCATCAAACTCTGTAAGGATTTTCTCCTTTCTACAATCTATAACAGCACCACAAGTGTTTAAGAAAGTTCTACCAAATATAATAGGACAAGTATCACTAGCAGAAGTGCCTAGTACTAGAAAATAAGCAGGATATTTAGTTTTATCACATAAGACCTCCACATCTCTAACAATACCAATCGGAGAAATAGTTTCCCTACTAGCAAGTTGACTAATCACATCAATGTCTTCAAGTTCACAAGAACAAATTTCGTGCATGATTTTTTTTATAAAGCTCATAAGGAATAGCTCTAGAACTAGCACCAATATCACACAAACCAGAATAGAAATGATCACCTATTCTAACAGATAGCACAGGAACACTAGGTTTCCTAGATTTACTAGGATGAGAGACAATATTAGAAGCATCTTCACAAAATATAATGTGTACCTCTTCTACATTTTCATAAACAAGGTCCTTTACTATTGCTACTGTAGGTTCTACAGTTATTTGTTCCTCGGGTTCTACAGGTTTCCTTGCACTTTTATTAACCACACGAGCTAACATAGAATGTTCTTTAACCTTAGTAGGGAAAGGCATTTTCTCAATATAAGGTTTAGGCACAATAGAATCAACAGTGTGAACTTCTATATCTCTAGCAGGAACACAATTAACAATATCTTTATAAGGTGCATGGTACTTATTCCATTCCTCTTTAGGAATATCAATATAAGAAGAAAAGGCCGTATATAAGTTCGCAGCAACTTGAGAATCAAGACCATAAACAATACTAACATTATGAAAATCATCGGATGACATACAAGTTTTAATGCATTCATAATCATAATTTATATCTGACTTTCTACCTTTGACATTCTCCATCCTTCAGTGTTTTCTTGAATACGGTCAAGAAGATCCCATTTAGCTTCATCCTTCATACGTGTAAATGATCCAGAACAAGAAGCATCCAATAAATCCTTATCATGAAGAGAAAGCCTTGCATAGAAATTATTAATAACAATATTACTCGGGAGCTCATGAATGGGGCATTTGAGCATTAGTAACTTCAGTATCCCCCATGCTTGGGAAATACTCTCTCCGTCATGAGGCCAAAAATTATATATATATATATAATTTCGATCTCTATGAATTCACTTGGAGAATAGAATTTAGAATAAAAGAGAGGCACAATTTCCTCCCATCCAATAGTCTGGCTATATTCAGCAGTTTGAACCATTCAGTGGCTCGGCCTGTCAATGATATAGAGAATAATTCACTCTTCACTTGGCCCATTCTAATACCTGCACACTTGAACAACTCGCATAATTCATGTAAAAAGAGCAAATGATCACCAGGATGGACAGTTCCATCACCTGAATAGCAGTTATTCATAACATGTTTAACAATCTTTATAGGTATTTTGTAACGATCCAAATCATCAGGCGGTGGGTCACTTACTAACCTAGCAGTGCCAGCAGTGCCCGCAAATAAGGACTCAAAAGGAGATCCAAACATAATGTAATAAAGCAGTAGACAGTAATAAAAACAGCACTTACAGCAGAAGTTTCCTTTATGAATTCCACTTCCCAATAGCGCTTAGCTCCCCGGCAACGACGACAGAAAATAGTCTTGATGACCCAAAAGTATAGGGGGTGTATCGTAGTACTTTCGATAAATAAGAGTGTCGAACCCAACGAGGAGCAGAAGGTGTTGACAAGCAATTTCGATGAAGGAATAACTGTAAATAATGAAAGATAAATTTGTAGGAGTTTTTGATATTGCAGATAAATAAAGTGCGAGTAAATAAAATGCAGTAATAATAATTTCAGCAAGTGGCCCAATCCTTTCTTCAGCAAAGGACAAGACGGTGGGTTTACTTATTATTAACAAACGTTCTCGAGGACACACGGGAGGTTTCAGTCAAGTGCTTTTGTTTCATGCCGCTGAATAATCTTTAGTGTTTTGGTAAGTGTTGTGTGGGTGAACCTATGCTAATGTACCGTCCCATCCAAGACTAATACATACTTGTGATTATACCCCTTTCAAGCATCCACAAATACAAGAAAGTAATTAAGAAATAAATCTAACCACAGCTTTAAACGCAGGGATCCTACGCTCCATCGTGCAATGGTTTCCTAACGAGGGTTTACGTTTCTGTCACTCCGGCAACCTCACAATTAGTAGCCAAATACACGATGCATTCCCCTAGGCCCCTAAATAGTGAAGTATCATGTAGTCGACGTTCACATGACACCACTAGAAGAATAACAACACAACTTAAATATCAAACCATTAAATATTACTCAACATTAATGCACTACTAACAACTTGGCTTCTCCCATGTCCTCAAGAACAACACGAACTACTCACAAGAAATCATATGGATCTTGATCAGAGGTGATATAATGGTGATTAACAATATGGACATAAACCTAATCCAATGCTTTCACTCAATAGCATCAACTACAAGTAGTAATCAACACCGAGAAAGTTTCCCCTGTGAAATAGACAAGATGCAACCCTAGATGTTACAGCGGAACAGAGTGGAGCTGAGGGTGATGATGGTGGAGATGATGATGAAGAAGAAGGTGATGATCCCGATGAATTCCAGCTCGATGACGGTGACGATGGCGATGATTTCCCCCCTCCGGGAAGGAATTTCCCCGGCAGATTTCTCCCTGCCGGAGAGCTTTTCTCTCTCTATTGTTTTCCGTCCTGCAGAGGCGGCAGAAAGACTCCTCGATGATTCTCCGTGTCTTAGGGTTCCCGGGGGATGAAGTACGTCGAAGGGGCAAGCCAGAGGTGGGCCAGGGCCTCGTCACTACACCTAGGCTCGGCCAGAGGTGGGCCCGTGTCTGGGCATGGTGAGGGCCCTTGGTGGCCCTCCTCCGGCTCCCCTTTTGGTTTCCTCCGTCTTCGGGTGAAATGGGAACTTTTCGATTATTTCCGGGGTGCTATGATCTTCGTGAATATGGTATCCTGACGCTTCGTTTTCCAGCAGAATTCTGACTCCGGGGTTCAACTCTCCAATTATTGAAGAACATGTAAAATAGGTGAAATAACATAAGTATCATGCTCCAATATGAAATATATCAATGAATAACAGCAAATTATGATATAAAATAGTGATGCAAAATGGACGTATCAAGGCCACCATCGGACGCCTCTCCAGCGAAGACTCTGCGTGGATACGAGACGGTTCGAAGATCAAGCGCGGATGCGACGGTGAAGGTTTCGCTGCGGCAGCCTGCTTGCCTTTCGCAGCTGGAGCAGCTTTCTTGCCGGCCATCTCAGGGAGAAGATCTCGGAGGAGAATGGGGGATCTGAAGAGTAAGCAGTTCCCAGGCACCGAAAGGAGAGGGGGGAGAGTGGAGCCTCGGTAAACCCACGGCCTTTATAGGCAGGGCCCCCCCCACGTCGCAGGGAGCCGTTGCCTCGGGAAGGTCGTGGGTCGTGGACACGTGCCAAAGACTGGCCCGCAGCAGTTGGCCCCGTGTCTCCCGCATCCTGCGGACACGTGTGCCCCGCAGGCCCGGGGACTACTGTCGGTCCTCTGGTTACCAGGGTACCCTTAGGCGACAGCTGCGGCCTAGCCCAGTACATAGCTCCAAAGGCCAAGAGTTCTGTTCGCGGCAGGCGGGGCTTCCTTTCCTAGGACCACACGCCAGGTGGTCCTAGCCCGTTGTAGTTCTTGCCCTGGTGAGGGGTTCTGCTTCGCCTTCGCCCCCTCCTTGGGTATCTCCCTTCAAGAGGACGCAGACCACGTGCCTCTGAAGACCGCTCCTATGAGTGGTGACAGGGGCGCCGCAGAGCCGCTTTGTCCCCAGTTGCCATTCTGGTGTATAAAGGCCAGGGGGACAACTACGGTGGCCAAAGGGGTTCCCAAAAATTTCCTCTTCTATGCAAGAAGACCAAGACCACGCTACAAAACGAAGGTGGCGTCACGAGGCTCCCCCACCATGACGCCATGGACGGTGGAGCTGTCCCCCAGCGACCATGACCGTGCATGAGGAGCAGGAGTACAAAACGCTCCTCCCTTTGGCACCTTGTGGTAACCCTTTCCCGCCAAGTGAGCGGGAAGGAGGTCCAAACGCCAGTGTAAGAAGGGCACCACCGGCCCTTGAACAAAGGGAGCTCGATTCATCGTAAAGCCCAAGTAGTCTGTTCTGAGCACAAGCTCGCCTTTGTACTGTAACCAACACAGTGCAATCCATCAGACAAGCAGGAGTAGGGGTTTACACCACATTGGTGGCCTGAACCTAGGTAAACTCTATGTGTCGCCATTGTTGTCATGCTCCAACTTCCCTCTCGAAGCCTCCTCTGGAAGCGAAGGAAGTGTGTTTAGTCCCCAGTGTTCGAACCTTTGAGAGCTATCCTGTCCAGGACAGACTAGCTCTCTCCGACAGAGGGGATGGTCCCTCGGGAAGGTTCATGAGCCCTGAGAGGGTTGCGCCCTTGAGAGCTATGAGGAGCTATTTTACCATGCACTTGTCGTCTGTAACATCCTAAAATTTGTAATAAAGGGTTTGTGGTGTCGTCTACATGTCATAGTATGCATAAAAACTTGAACAAAGTTTGAACTTTAATTTTAATAAAACTTTTCGAAAAATCACTAAAAATGAGGACCCAAATTTGAATTCAAAACATTTTCAGTTTTGGCAAACAAAGATATGGTTTGGTTGGAAATTTTATAAGGTTTCAAAAAATTATTTTTTCCTAATTTATATTTCCAAAAGGGCCCCCAAACAATGTTTTTAGTTCAGTTTCTTAAGAGAGAGGGGCTTTCGTGGAGCTTTCAGCTTTTTCGCGGGGGTTCACAAAGGCTACTTCTTGTCGTCTTCCTCCCGCGCGCCAAGTAGACAGGTCGCCGGCAGCGGACGTGCCACCTCCTTCTTCCCCGTTGAGGCGCGAATGAGAAAATGAGGGATCTGTGACCCTTCCTCTCTCTTCCTTCCGTCGCCTCATGCCTTCCTTTCCCTCTCGTTCTCTGTCTCTGTTCTGCAAGTTACGAAACCCTAGCTCTGGCATCGCTTGCGCGTTGTCGTTCTCCGTCCTCCTCCCAACGAATTGAGCCTCCGAGGAGCTCTGTCGTCCTCTACCCTTCCTCCTTGTTAGCTCACGGGAGCCATGACGGCCAAATCGAAGTCGTCGTGCATGTCTCCTTCACCTCCGATCGATCTTTGTCCTGACGATTCCGGCGCTACCGTCGCTCCTCTGGCCACACCGACCCCTCCAATCTCTCCAATGTGAGCTTACGGTCCTCATGGACCCTTCTATGCTCTCCATTGTCCCCTGTATCATCGTATCACAGTCACTCATGCTCCGTCGTTGCGCCCATGGTCACCGGAGCTACTCCGGTGACCATTTGGTCGCCAGTCACTATCCACACACTCGTCTTAGCCCGATGTAGCTCCCCAGCGTGTCCAATTCGCGAATAACTTGTCGAATTAGTCGAATTGGAATTCAGATGTGAGATCGAGCATGTGATGACGTCATGGTGACGCCGGCATGACGTCACCGTGGGGCCTAGCTGTCGGCCGGTTAATTGTTTAGATAATGTTTGGGAAATGTTTAAATTTCTGACATGTGGGTCCCTCTCTTTTAATAATTTGAGAAAATGTTTAATTTTGTAAATTGAATAACTTTTAATCTGTTTATTAGAAAATTATGAAACATAATATGGAAATTTTCATAAAATACACTCTACATGTTTATAACACTTTCAAACATGTTTGAATAATTTGAATTTTTACAATTATTTGAATATTTGTTTAAATTTCATTTAAAATTGAGACAATAATAAATAATTTGATACTTTCACACAAATATAAGTTATATACAAAAATTCTCAGAAATACAAATGTAATGCATTCATGATGTTTTCAAACCCATTTGAGCACTTCAACTTTGGACACTTTCAGAATTGGCCGAAGTGTCCTCCAAGGTCCGTATCGGGGTTAATTTCACTAAAATTGCATAATTGACATGCGAGCCCTAGCAACCCATCAAATATGTTTAGGGATTTACCGAAGTGCATTAACTTTCTCATGCATACATATTGTGAATTGCATCAATGCCATGTGTTGATTGTTCCCTTTCCGGTGTTTGCCTCTTATCGGTAGAACGCAAATCCGAAGCGAAGGTCACAATGCCAATTGATGAATACTTGACCTTAACCGACAAGTCAAGAACTTCTTCCCGAATATATATTCCTTGGTTTTCTTGAAGGAAGGCAATCATAAACTCTTATCTGCTCATATATGGTTTTGAAGTGTTTTGAATCTCGTATATTGCATGCGGTTCAAAGTATTTATGGTCTTTAGATAAAGTTCTCCTATACTTGTTGCATCGCCTAATATCCCTATCCACTGCTCATATCTGCCATAGGGTTTGCTTGTGCGCACCTCCATAGCATTATATCCACTTCTCTTAGCTTTACATGTTTGTTTGGCTCTGCTTTATCCGGTTGATGAATCAGAGCTGCGTGAACCTACTGTGATATGATGATGTGGAAAGTTGAGCATTGTATGGTTAACATGATTAAGGCTTGAATGGGAGGCCACTTGAGAAGTGGTTGTTTTTTCTATACTTGCCAACCCTAGGATTAAGTGTCTCGCCACAGAAGCCAAGACTGAGCGTGCGACCACACGCGGGGCCTAACCGACCGCGCTCGACTAACTAATTTGTTTGGACACGTCCATGAGTCACGCAGTTTGAGATTTACATCTGCGTGTGAGTCAGAAAACAATTTGGAGAAAACTTAGGGCGTGATGGACGTACACGGATCTTGATCCCGACTCACAGAATAAGTGCCGTCAGAAGGTGGCTAACTCCTTGTTGATGGTGTGGCCCTGTTTCGGTTGACTCATTGATAGGGTCGATCAAGGTAAAGGTTGTGGCCAACCACCCTCTGTCGTGATCCTAGGAAGAGTGTACGCATGGCATTAAGAGTCGGATGGTACATGTGGGTAAAATGTACCCCCTGCAGGGATAAATCTCCTTGAGAAGCTGTGTCCACAGTTACAGACGACTTGGCAACGGATTCTGTGATCATGGATAACTTAAACGGAATGGCTAAAACTTGTTGACAATGAATTAAGGTTGCCTCCTCAAAGATGTCGAGAGAGGTGATCCTTGGAACACAAGGTACTGGAATAACTTGGGATAGTGATCTTTGAAGCACGAGGTGCTGAAATGATTCGATGGAATGAAAAGATGATGGTTTTAGTAGTTTAGTAGCTTTCTCATCTGTTTTGAAAATGCTCCATAAGACGTGCTATTCTTACTCGATTTGTAAAAAAAATGTTGCTTTATACAAATCAACCTTCATAAAACCCTTTCTGAAAACATCAGATATATAATAGGTTACATAAGTCTTGTTGAGTACCTCCCGTACTCGAATTTTCTTAAATTTTGGTTCAGGTGAAGTTCGTCACATCGGTGGTGATTTCAACATGGACATCGACGAGTAGTTTGGGGTTCGTAGGTAGCAGCCTGGAATCTATGGGCTGGGATGTCGCCTTATGTTGCAGCCTCTTAGAACTTTTGGTATCTTGCTGACTAACAACATAATTTGCCTTCTGTTGTCTGATGTAATGTTGGGTCAGGTGACCTCTGTTTGTAAAGCTATACTCTAGTAATAGTTGCTTTATACATATTCATGTCTAGAGTTACTGCTTTGATCGTTTGTCGGTTACGAGCTCATCGTTATACAGTTTTGGCTATGCCTGCGTTGACTGTCGCAGTCGAGGGGTTGTGTGTCGATGATCCACCCCGAGCATGGCTGCCGATGTTTAGTCGACCTGGAATTGGTAACCCCAGTAACCCTCGACATGTGTAGCACTTCCTGTGACACACAACATCTCTGTATAGCTTTGTTCTCGTTCCGTCAGTTTGAAAGACTCGTGGATTCTTTTATATGCATACTTGCCAATGACTAGCATGTACACGAGGAGCAGTAGTACTGATGTTATTTGGTCTGCATGCCGATGATTCTGGTCTATCTATCGTTGTATGTTACGGCCGGGACTGGTAACCCTCAATCCCTTATGGGCCCATGACTAGGAGTGCATAACACTTATGTATACCTATGGGTCCAAGTTCGCGACATCATCACCCTTGGTGGCATGGATGCTGAGGCTGTAGAGGTGCTGAAAGTTGAGCGGGGGAGTAGTGTCGTCAAAACAAGGGGGTAGCTATGGATTGAACTTGAGGGGCCACACCACCTCACGCAGCTCCTTGGAGAGCGCGAGGTAGTGATACATCATAAACGTATCTATAATATATGATGTTCCATGTTGTTTTTATGCCAATTGCTACATGTTTTCTATACACATCATTTTTATGGATTTCCTGGGACTAACCTATTAACAAGATGCCACAGCGTCAGTTCCTGTTTTCTGCTATTTTGGTTTCAGAAAAGTTGTTCTGGAAATATTCTCGGAATTGGACGAAACGAAAAGCCATGACCTTAGAATTCTGTCACGTACGCGGAGTCTGGAGGAGACCTTGAGGAGGGCCCTGGAGGGCCCACACCATGGGGCGGCGCGGGTCCCCCTGGCCACGCCCCTAGGTGGTGTGGCCCCCCTGGTCACCCACCGACGTTGCCCTTTCGCCTATATAATCTCCTCTTCGGGAAAACCCTGAACACCTAAGCCTTTTTCCACCAAAAGTTTTGTAGCCTCCGTCATCGTCAACCCTAGTTCGGGAGGGATCTGAAGCTCTCCCCGGCACCCTACCAGGAGGGGAAATCATCACCGGAGGGCTCTACACCACCATGCCTGCCTCCGGAGTGATGCGTGAGTAGTTCATCCTTGGACTACAGGTCCATAGCTATGCCTAGATGGTTGTCTTCTCCTCTTTATGCCTCATGTTAGATATTATGAGCTTCCTAACATGATCAAGATCATCTTATTGTAATGCTACATGTTGTGTTTTTTGGGATCCGATGAATATTGAATGATATGTCCAGTGATTATCAATATATCATGTTCTTTCATGTTTATGTTATTTATGATCTTGCATGCTCTCTGTTACTAGTAGATGTTTTGACCAAGTTGATGCCTGTAACTCCAAGAGGGGGTATTTGTGCTAGATAGTGGCTTCACGCCTCCCTTTTATCCACGCCTGAGTGACAGAAACTTAAAGAATGGGGAATGTGCTCGTGCCATTAGGGAGAAAACAATGATGTTTACATTGTTTATATTACACACTTTACTTAATGCAATTATATGTTGCTTGCAACTTAATACCCGGGGTTTGATTGGATTACGCTTCGAGGGTGGATTATTAGTCATAGATGCAGTTCGATAATGGTCTATGAATTATGTTGTAATTCTTGCATGAATCTCATAGTAATCACCATGTCATGCATATGCACTACAGTGCAGCCTTTATATCTGTCAATTGCCTAGCTGTAATTTGTTTACCCAACATGTTATCTATCTGTTATGGAGAGACACCACTAGTGAACTGTGGACCCCGGTCCATTCTTTTACACTGATAATACAAGCACTACAAACACTGTATTCTTTACTGCAATCAGTGTTTTCCTTTCATTCACTGCCATCACTGTTCTCTTTTCATTTACTGCAAACAAGTATTGTTTTCCACACTATACATCTAATCCTTTGTGTTAGCAAAACCGGTGAGATTGACAACCTCACTGTTTCGTTAGGGCAAAGTATTTTGATTGTGTTATGCAGATTCCATGTTGATGCTGAACCGGTAGTGCGCCTTACCAACATCAGCTGCCAACAACCTTCAGAAGTGACTTCTTTCTCCTAATGGTCAATTCAACCTTGGTTTCTTTCTGAGGGAAAACTTGGTGATGTGCTCTTCATACCTTCCTCTTGGGGTCTCCCAACGAGCGTGCAATCTACGTGCATCAGGCAGCTCTCGTTGTAGGTGAAGATTCCCCCTGAGGGGCGATGTTGTTGTTGCGACCAGACTTGGTGACGTTTTGCAGAGCGCGGCACTCGCGCCCGTGCTCGCCCTCGCAGTTGCGCTCGAGCCCACTGAATGATCTGGCAACTGGGGCCGCCACCCTTGCGTTGGGCGAGGAGGCGTCATGGGACGGAGATGCAGGACGGGCAGCGCGGTTGGGCCCGGCACCTCCTTCGGCATTAGGCTGGGGAGCCACCAGAGCCCCCTGCGTAGCTCGCGCGAGATGGAATGGTGTTGGTGGAGGAGGCATGGTGCGGGCTGGAGTTGGCATGACTCCAGCAGCATGCACCATGCGCCATGCGTAGCGCCTCCTACATGGACGGGTGTCCCGGCGAGGACACGATCGCAGAGCGCTGGACGAACGGTTGCTGCTCCGAAGGATGCTGAAAGGTAGCCTGGTGCTCCTCCTCGCCGCGCTCGTGGTTGGGTGCGCTGGCATGTGGGCGCTGGATGTCTTCGTCGACAATAGGATCGTTTTGGCCAATGTTGGCGGTTGCCTCCGCGCGGAGGTGTGCGCGCTCCTTGCGCGTCTCCATCATGTTAGTGGAACTGGTAAGCAAATCCCACAGTCCCCCTACCTAGCACGCCAAATGTCGTAAAGAGCCGTCCAAGTGACTTCTCTCCTAAACTAGGTTCGACTGGGTGATTGGATACGAAATGCTCGTTGTTCCTAAGTGCCTGGCCAGGACACACACGAAGAGAACAACAAAGAGTGACACGATAGTTTACCCAGGTTTGGTCCCTCTAGCGAGGTAAATACCTACTTCTGCTTGTCTGGTTGCACTTCTTCGAGAGGATTAAAGTACAATGGTGGCTAGGGTTTATCAGGTGTGAACCTTTACCTAGGTGGTTGGGCTGCCCCTTATATAGTCGCGTCGGCTCCTTGTTCCCGCTCATGGGCGGGAAGAGAAACCACAAGGAGACAAGGGAAGGACATCCCAAAGCCCCAAGCTACGGGTGGACATTGTCCACCGACGATTAAAGCATCAGCTCATGGCAGCGCGTGGTGTAACATCCCAAGTCTGAAAAATAGCCTTTAGAATGTTTGCTCTCTGTTATTTTATATTTTGCATCATGGCATCATGTTGGTTGCATTTGTTTTGTTTGTTTTCCATTTGTTTTTCTCTGTTTTCAGTTGTTTTCCAACTGTTTTCATTTGTTTTCCTTTGTTTTCCATTTGAATTTCAAACCAAAATTCAAACCTTTTGTTTCATCCTTGTGATGTTACAATTTCTAAAATGATATTTCAAAATAAAACAATTATTTGTTTCCATTAAAGTGTGATTCCAAACTATTGTTTCATTTCTATAAAAATGCATCCAATAATCAAACCCTTTTCAAATTCAATTTGTTTTCCATTTGAAATCCCAAACCAACATCCAAATAGTTGTTTCCAAATAAAAACCTTAATTGTTTCCAATTATCCCATAATGTTCAACTAATAAAATGGTGTTATAAATTCCACTAAGCCTTTCCAAATTGGTTTTAAAATTCAAAGCAAAATCATCATCAACACCTCAGTTGGAAATTATCAAATATCAAACCTTTCCAATGTGTCTAATCCAACTAATAACAGGGTTCACCCTATTAAATTGTTGTTTCTATATTAATGAACCAAATATTCCAATTCAAAACAAATAGTTTTCAAACAAAACCAATTTGAAACTATAAAAAATAATAAGCAAAACTTTCTCTCATCCCTTGTTTTCTAATTAATTCTTTTGGGTCACTTTATTAAAAGGTTGATTTCATTAATCATTTCAAATCTTCAAAATAATCTAATGTTGGTTTATTCCAAACAGCACCAAAAAACATTTTTGAAATCCAAATTGGTTAGCTGTTTGAAGTTAACATGACAAGTTCGCCCTATTTTTATATGAATTTTTCCTAACCCTAAAGGCCTCCTTTTCTTCCAATTTTGTTTGCTACAAAAAATAAAATAAAAGAAACAAAAATAACAAAAGAGAAAAGGAGGAGCAGCAGCTAACTAATCTATCCTAAGCCCAACCCACTTCTTTTTCCAGCCCGATACCCCTTCTTCCTCGCTGGCGTCACCCTCCTGTGTACGAACACATCCATCACCAGACGATCTCCCCCTCCCCCTCTGGATGAGCTGCCGTACAAGGTCTCACCCTCCTTAAAATCACCACACCTCCCCCTCTGCTCGAACCCTAGAAACCCTAGAGCCCCTCCATCCCATCGCCGCCACCTTCCCTCCCCTCTCTGCTGGTTCGGTGTTCTCTGAACCCTGAACCCACGATCACCACCACCGAGCCCCCATGGCCGCCACCTTCCCATCCCCCATGATCACCTCGGGAGGCAACCTTCCCCGGGAATGGAACCGGCTGCGCACCCGCTCCAACTTCGATGTAGGCGTCACCGCCCGAGGAGGCCTGGGTCGCCGGCGCCATCTCCTCCATCGCCGGCGTTCTCCACTGCCTGCACCTCCCCTGCACCGCCCCGTCCGCCTCCTCCTTGCTGCGTCGAGCCCAAGGTGAGGCCGCCCCCGCCTCGGTTCCCTCTCTCCCTTCTCCTACTCGCCTCCCATCACCCCTCGCAGCAGCCCCACGGCCACCGCGGCCATGAACCACGGCGAGCAGCCCAGCTGCAGGGATCGTTTCCTTCCGGGTTCAGTAGCGCAGGAAATTTCAGATTCAGAAAAACAGTCCGCGAGCCACAGCATATCCTCCCTCGATCCCCTTCTCTGTCACGAAAAACACGAGAGCGCACTGGTTCCATCCCGTGCAGCGCAACGCTAGCGCACTGGTTCGAATCCCGGCCACCCCTTTTCTTCCTGGTTTCTTTTCCAATTGTTTCAGTATTTGTTTCTGCACCTTATCCTCACCACGCGACCCCTTCTGTCACGAATCAGCACACCAGCCCAACTGGTAGCAGTCCCTTTGTGCTAGCAGCAGGTTGGGGGTTCGAGTCCCCCTCCCAACCATTAACCAAAACTTTTATTTTTCCAATGTCTGGGCACAGAAACTTCTCAGTAATCACCTGTAGGTCCCTGTTGTTTACTTTCTAGCCCCTGCAAATTAATTCTAAGTCCCTGCTATTAATTTCTAAATCCCTGGATATTAATTAAAATGGCAGATTGCACCCTAAACTTCTAAAATGCATAAATAATTCATTTTAACTCCAATTTCAACATTTTTAATATGTTTTCAATACCAAATTAAATGTACTTTCCAAATATAAATTTTGTTTGCTGTTTTGAATAATTTAAATTGCTGAAAACAACTGTTTCTTGTTTATTGCATTTAAAATTGCCAAAATAATAACTTGCTCATTTTAAATCCAATTTCCACAAATGAAATATGTTTTCCATGCAAAATTAAACCACCTTTCCAAATATAAAATTTGTTTCATGTTTTGAATAACTAAAATTGGTTAAATAATTTAAACCTTGTTTAATTCATTTAAAATTGGTAATTTCATAACTTGATCAAAACAAATTCTTTTGGAACATATAAAATATGTTTTCCAACCCTAAAAGTATAAACTTTTCAAATATGAAATTGGTTTAATGCTTTGAACAAATAAAAATTCAAATAAGTTCATGTTTGAATTAAATTCATTTAATTCTTGTTTACCTTGTTTAATTCCTAAATAATTCATTTGAAATCCTTTTGCAACAAGTGAAACATGTAATCCAACTAAAATTTGATGTTCTTTTCAAATATAAACTTTGTTATTTGTTTTGAACACTTTAACTTGTTGAAAACAACAGTTGCTTGTGTGGCAAGTTTAAGTAACCAAACTTTCCAAACTTAACCAATGTTCTCCAAACTTGTTTTACTCTTTTATCACTTGCATCTATTATTGTTATTTGCTGTTATTTTGTTGTTATCATCATGCATGCATCATGCTAACAACTCTCACATAATAATTAATTGTAAATCATTTGTTTCCACTTATTTCAATGGATCTTTTCCATATGCAATCCAATTGCATATGGGTCCAATTAAATTGTGTTATCTTGACAAGTAGTTTATTTTGATGCATCTATTAACATGACATGCATCATCCCCATGTTTGTGCACCTATGCCATTATATTGATTGTTTATCTTTCTGCAATGGTTGTTTGCTTCTTCCCGGATACACGACGACGTTGAGACCGACGATATTTACGACATCCCTTCTAAGGAGTTAGCTCAGTACCAGGCTACTGGGTTTTGCAGGCAAGTTATCACTCACATGAACCACTGTGTTCCTTTCAACATTGGTTACCGATACTTTCCGTTGTTCTTTTCTGCTAGCCATAGCAGTAGTTGTTTCTGTTACGAACATATCACATGAATCCCTTAACCCTGATATTGCCTCATCTCCCTTCCTACAACCATTGTTTGAGCCCGTGTCTTACTCGCATTCTTAGGTTGCTTTGCTCGAGTCTGTTACCCGTTACTCTCAGTTACTATTCCATTATGTTCTGGGGGCTCGATGTTTAATCAATCAATCAATCATGCTACTGTTATTGTTAATTAATAAACTTGATGATAAGGCACCGACAGGAGGCCCTTTGTGGTTTTGAGGCCTGCTAGTGTCGACCCTAATAGGAAAAGGGTCTTGTCTACTGATCCATGATGAGCGCACTAACCGCATGTGGGAAGCGAGTATGGGCGCCCCCCTCAATTTGATTCGATTCGCATCTCGTCCAAATCGCCTCATTTAGTTCGGGCTTTCCATTTGCTGCATGCATGATTTTGCGAGCCCTTGGATCCCGGGTGGAACTTTCGTAGTCGGCATATAGGAGGACACGTTCTTAGAGTGCTATGAGGGTCCATTTTCTTCTGGGCTCGATTAGCCGTGCGCCTAAGGTGCTTTGGGCTTGATGCGAAGAAGAGTTGAGTTGTGTTGAGTGCCCCGCTTGGTGGAAGGGCCTTTCCATCTGGCGGGTTATTCATGCGTGTACGGCCAAATTGGTGCAACCCTGCAGGGATAATCTTCTCGAGAAGCCGTGTTTTCCGCGGTTATGGATTACTTGGTGAAAGTACTGGCTAACAAGTACTCAGGACAACTTAAACTAATGATTCACAATCTCACCCAATGATTAACAACTTGACTAGTAATAGGATTATTGACACAACAATCTGAACCATCATTAATACAACTGTGTGAGTTATCCTCGGATTGCTTCTTTGGATAAGGGGCGAGATCCAGGATGGGTTTGTTTGAAGTTATCTTTCAGTTGGTTGCAATCCTCGATCTTATCCCCTTTCTGTTAGCCGGAAGTGGTAGAAATCTCTGTAGTTGGTTAGCGCAGCCAGTTGCAGCATCTTTTATATCCCCTCTCTTCCGCTGAACCCAAGGCATCTGTGCTTGGTGTTGACGGGTTACACTTTGGTGAACTGTGAGTCTTGCTTGCCAGTACGTTTATGTACTGACCCCTTTGGGGCTGTGGTTTCCGCAGACCTACGTTTCCGAGGATCTACATGGTGGCTACTACGTGGAGCATGACGATACTGCTGACGAGTAGATAGCGGACCCGGGCAGGATCCGAGACTTCGTGGATGGGCTCCGTCAGTTTGCTTCCGGCCTCTTAGGCCTATTTGGTTCTTGTCTGTACCCAGACATGTTGAATGCTTCCGCTGTATTGTAATGATGTATTGTTGGGGCATGTGCCCTCTGAATGATTGTATTTGCTATCTCTGCTCTAATGAGAGCCCTTTGCAACTTATTTCAATCTTTTGTGTCGTAGAGATCTGTTGTGATATCAGTTGTTCAACGCCGTTGACGTACCATGTGTGTATGGTTTGAAGTACGTCGACGGAAGTGCCTTTGATCTCTAGTGGATAGTTTACATCGACGGTGGAATAGCAGGGCTTGTGTTGTCGCGCATAAGCGCAGGCCTACCAGGAAGCTGGGACGTGGGAGCAGTTATGCCCCATAATCCAAGCATCTGCTATCCAGTTCGTACGGTGAGTATCCCCTAGAAATCAGGGTGCGACATGTGGGGTCTTCACGATGATCTCAGGGATGACGCTCGTGGAGCATCTTTATGTCGTCATGGTCTTCTTGCACCAAAGAGGAAGGTATCAGGCGGTGCTTTGGGTGACACAGATAGACGACGGTCTTTAATCACGAATATGGCAAGCTTTGGCGTATGCGCCCTGTGGCGATGTTGCCTTCTTTGTCATTCGCTTTGTCACCCGCACAGGCGCGCGTGTGTCCACGGTGGTGGCAGAAACATGTGCCCTCCTATCAGAGGGTCACGGGTGGAACAATAGGTTGTCTCCTCCCGGATAAGTCTGGCTAGGTATGTCGATGAAGATCCCTCGTGGAGGCCCGCTCCCTTCATAGCATTAATCGATCATTTATAACTCATGTCCGAGGTCTCTCTCACCCTGAGTCAGTTAATGATTTTATCCCCATTGCATTAACAAATACTTGTTTCAAATTTCCTACTAAGATAATTGCAAATAGACTCCATAAGTTGATCACAAAAACATTCCATGATAATCAGTCTGAGTTTATCCAGGGGAGAACTATTCAAGATTGTCTAACTTGGTCTTTTGAACTTTTATTCCAACGCCAGCAGTCAAAGAGGAAAGTGGAGATAATCAAGATATTTTGCAACACATTATACATCATAGTGACCTTTCACAACAATCAGTTGATAAATACATTTGTACTCTAGGTAAAAAGGTTTTTAGGCCTGAATTTTGGTTACAGGCAGAATGTTCAGTCATATTGACAACCATATTCCATCTTGCTAGATCTGGAAGAGCATGTCAATCCAACCACAAATTCTTTGCTTCTCTTCTCCTTCATGACAATATTAATACCAAGGAAATCTTACGAAGAAGGCATTCGAAAGTGAATGACAATAGTGGTTGTGTGTTATGTTGTAAACACCAACTTTAAGATTGGAGACATCTATTTTTCAATTGTGTTTTTAGCACCAGTGTGTGGAATTATCTCCAAATTTCATGGATTCCTAGTTCTACTCATGATACACTCCTTCCTACACAAAAAAGTTTCCAAGGACCTTGCTTTATGGAGGTGATCATCTTGGCATGTTGGGCTATATGGAAGGAGAGAAATGGATGGATATCAAACCCACCTTTAGGGGCTAGAAGGAAATTTTATTCCATGAGATCACTTTTATTATGTACAGAGTGAAGAGTTATGTTAATCTGTCATCGTGTCTTGACAACTTATTTTAAATTTATCTCTGTAAATATTTTGTAGGTATTTGTTTGGTTCAATAAAGTGAGGTTGTGGGGGGGGATCCCCCATAGTAAAAGTATCAAAAGAAACAATGAGGAACCAGACAGATTGTATTATGACGGGGACAACCATCACACACTTGTTTTTTCACGAGTGTTGACCAAAAATCATCGTGAGGATGAAGATAAAAGATGCAACTTGTTCTAAACAAGAGCTGTAATAACTGAAGATCAACCAATGTCATAGTTGACGGAGGAAGTTGTCACAACATTTCTAGTGAACAATTGTGTGAGAAACTCAACTTGCAAAGAAGAAAGCACACTCATCCATGCCATGTCTAATAGCTAAGTGACAATGGAAGTGCCAAGATTCAACATCAAGTGGATGTGTCTTTCAACAGTGGACCATATGAAGATACCGTTCTATGTGATGTGGTTCCAATGTCGGTTTACCACCTTCTCCTTGGCCTCCCATGGCAATTTGACAAAGCCTCTATGCATGATGGATGCACAAACTACTACAGATTCAAGTGCAATAATGAAAAATTAGTGCTACGTGCAATGATGCCTAGTCAAGTGGTTACACACAATTCAAATTCAAGTGTACTAAAGCAACATGAGAGTGCGTCTAGGAGATGAGTGGTGAGAGAGAGAACCAGAATAAAGTGAGTGAGTGCCACAAGAAAAATATGAGTGGAAAAAATAAGAGTTCTCCCAATGGATTAGCTTTGTTAGCCACCAATGTGTGATGATAGAAGTGAGAGAAAATTTACTATATTTCACTATGTACTTTTGTGCAAAGGCGAAGTGATTGAAACTAACGACTTAGCCTATCTTGCTTTACCTTTGTTGTCTCTTTTGAAGAAATTTGGTGATGTATTTCCGAATAATCTTCCTCTCAGACTTCCTCCTATACGTGGCATTGAGCACCACATTGAACTCATACCGGGTGAACCTCTTCCAAATAGAGCACCATACTACACCAACCTTGAAGAGACAAAGGAGATCAAATGCTGAATACAAGAACTTCTCGTAAAAGGTTTTATTCGTGAATCGATTAGTCCTTATGCCATTTCGGTTATCCTAGTGCCTAAACAAGATGACACTCTTAGGATATGCATGAATCATAGATCCATTAATGTTAACACTGTAAGATATAGAAACACGATTCCTAGACTTGAGGATAAGACTGATGAACTATTGGTGCTACTATATTCTCATAATTTGACTTGAAAAGTGGTTATTATCAGATAAGAACGAGCGTAGGAGATGAATGGAAAACAACCTTTGAAACTAAACTTGGATTGTATGAATGACATGTTATGCCATTCGGTCTTTCTAGTTCTCCTTCTACATTATGTGCATCGTGAATGAAGTCTAGCCTGTTTTCATTGGCAAATTTGTTGTTGTTTACTTTGACTATATTCTTTTATATAACAAGTCCTTGGATGAACATGTTAAACATATTGATAAAGTTTTGTTGTTTCTTCAAAACTCCAAGATTTATGCAAATCTATCAAAGTGTGACTTTTGCACCAACAATTTGGTTTTCTTGGGTTTGTTGTTTACTCCAATGGAATTGAAGTTGACGAAAAGAGATTGAGACAATAAGAAGTTGTCCTAACCCAACAACCGTGGGTGAAATAATACTTTTTCATGGTCTTTACGGTTTCAACGATGTTTTCATAAATATTTTTCGAAAATTGCTTTCCCTTTAAATGAACTCACTCGAAAAAATGTTTCTTTTGCTTAGGTCAAAGAACCAAAAATTCTTTGATGGGCTGAAGAAACGCTTGACCAAAGCACCTCTCCTTGTTTTAACATAATTTTTTAAAACATTTGAGATTGAATGTGCTGCAAGTGGCATAGGCATATGCGGCGGACGCCCTGGTGCTTATTTTAGTGAAAAATTGATGGTGCCAAACTCAATTACCCCATATATGATAAAGAGCTTTATGTCTTGGTTCTGCTTTGGAGATTTGGCACCATTATCTTTTTCCTATTGAATTTATTTTTCATTCGACCATGAGTCATTGAGATATTTAAAAAGTCAAGTGATCCCGTCAATTGTACGCTCGTTGGGAGATCCCAAGAGGAAGGCATACCATGCCGCTGGAAACAAACTAACATGGCTTATTGGGAAGCAATGAAAAGAAACTCAATATTAGAGATATTTCTAATATACTTGCACAAACTTCTGCAATACCCGCGCAAAATTGTGCTTTTGATCCAATCGTATCTACGCATAGTACGCTCTGATACCACTCTTGGTCTACACTGCATAATTTTAAAAAAAAAATTGCCCTATGTAGTCCGCCAAGATCACTATGCAGATCACGAGGAATGCCATACATGCGAGGATCATGATCAAGCCTCACCGGGCAGCGGATTCGATGTAGTCGTATAAGAGTTCTGAACAATCTTAGATCCTCACAACTAAGCCTAGTTGTAAGGATGTCGCTAAGTCTTCCCTCGTCAAGGATCACACGTGCAATACCTCTTATGGTGTGCACGTGTACGCTCGTGTCAATCCGTTAGCGCTCCGTCGTCCAGGACTCGGCACCGGCGAAGAGAGACACCCTTTCGGCGTTGCTAATTGGTAGATCTAATCAAGTATGATTAGAGCTATTATGAATCTGTAAGTTCTCAACACATGAGAGAGAATAGCTAACTAAAGCAAGGTCTAATGGGAGAGTATAACTCAAAACCCGGTTAGAAGATGCTCTAATTCAATTAGAGCATAATTAGAAGCTCTAATTCAGTTAGAGGATCTCTACTTAAAAGCTCTAATTAGATTCTCTAATTCTACTAGAGAGAGTGAGTGAGGCTTGAGAGCCAATTGTGTGTTCTCCAAAGAGGAGTAGTTGGGGATTATATAGTGGGATCAAGGAAGGTACCTTCCATGGGGGAGGGTTCCCTCTCCTTCCCTTGGCCGCACCAAGTCTCCTAAGAGGACTCGGGTTGGACTCCCATGTCGAGTCCAATTCCCCCTCCCTCTTTTTTTCCTTTTCTTTTTCCAACTCATTTATTTCTCAAATAAATTAGGGAAAATATCCAGGGAAAGAAAATGCACTTTGTGGGACCATGGGTCCCACCTGGAATTCCCTATAATCAGGGTTTGCCCAAAGGAGGAAATCTGCCCCCTTCTCGCACTGCCCCATATATGGAAAGTCCCTCGGGACTCTTCCGGAATCCCGTGACCCCTAAAGATAAAATCATAGATATTATCTAACGATGTTAGAAACACATTTTTAACACCCCGGGACATCTCATGTCCTCCGCTATCTCTCATATAAATTCTGCCTAACACCGACATAATTTCTCTCTTAGAGTAACTTCCCCGAAATCACTCCGATTGACATCGGACTTGTTTATGTGATATCGTAACGACATCGAACAATAATAAAAACAATAACAACATATTATTTATCTCGATAAAAAGGATGGCACGGCTTAAGACTGTGATCCGTAAAGGCTCGATAACACATAGTCATGTTTGGACACTTACCGAACAATAACCAACGGCGGGGCCATGAACGTCCATGATGGCTTGTGTGTGTTACCGAAGAACGAGGGAACCTTATAATTTAATGATTGCACTTTATTCCCTTAACTTCATGATACCAACGATATTAGGAGTGAGACTATGTGACCCAGTCTTATCAAACTCTATGATCATAACACATAAAACTCGTTTACCGATATCATTCTCTTTTCTCATCCATATCCCCGATGACCCTGTGATAAATCACACCGTGTCTGGCCAGATGGTATGTCATCGGTGATACTAAGGGGGCCAGAGAATATATATCTTTATCGTCTAGAGGATTTAAGTACTAGTCTTCAACGATCTCAGATCCATTACACTTTCTAGGTCATACTCATACCAAGATATCACTGTTATAATCCCCGATTACGGCAAGACAGCTGATGGTATCCAAAGTATAACTTTCAATCATGTGGTCACTAGATATTATCGTAGTATAGGAATTATAGTCAATTTTAATTCATATGCATTTGCTAAAATACATAATGATTGTTTAGTCTCTTTTAGCAACAACATACACTAGGGTCAGGTTCAGTACTATTGTTAACCTAATAATAAACTCTTATGTTTTGCTAGACTTTTTTCCAAGTCCATGATCAGGAAGTACGATCATCTCACAAACCATAAGCTAATCTTAGAGACAAGATTGGGAACTCTTGTTTGTTATGTCTTCACAGCCGCACAAAGATTTTCCTTTGAAAAGTCACTTTTCAAGTGCTATAGCGGTTGTAGCATGATGAGATAAACTTAATTCTAAATTTCAAGATAGAATAATAATTGAATATTATTGTCTCTAGGGCATACCTCCAACGCCGATATGGTAGCCCAGACACAGGGCCGGACAAAAACAAGGATAGATAAGTAACAGAAACCCCCAGTCTCAGAGTCAGACAGATCGGCCACCCGGTCTGAAGCTCGATCTTACCGACCTCCCCGTTTCCAGAAAATACCAACAATGAAAATGTGATATCTTTCGCATTCGGACTCTGTTTTTTATGATCTTGGGCTCGTTGGAATCGCAACAATGAGCACTATGAGATCATGCAGAGAAATATCATAGTCCATTATGGGAGGATAAAACCAAATAATGAAAGGTTTGACCTCTTTATGAAGGAACAAACTACAAAACCTCCAATATCAAGAACATAATAAGTTTTTCATGTGAAATTAACTTTTTGATGAACTTGATCTTGTATTGAAGAACATGGATAAATTTAACCCACATGGGGAAAACACAAATAAGAACCAAGAAATATGATGCCAAGTATCTAATATTTTGAGCTCTCTCTAAATGATACGATCAGGTTTCTAATTTGAGAGCCCCTCTTGATAGTACTGTTATCTACCATATAACCCGGTATCTAACCAATGCTATTAGACTGATAAAATAGAAACATATCAAGGCCATAAGTTTTCCTTGTGCATTCCTCTTGAGCTAGATGACGATGATCTCGATCACCTCAAGTTGGGCCATCTTTCTTGATTGCGCTCCGCTCGGTGAATACTCATAGATTGCTCCCCATAGACCACTATGGGAGACACTCTCTTAAGTCCGTCTTCACGTGGACATTATCTCCAAATCGGTAGAAAGTTTCAAGCATATGATCGCATCGAGATGTTCTTCTTTAACTTGCACTTCACAACCTTGATGACGATCACCACTTAACGTCATCCACCATGGTCTATATGAAATCTTCCTTTTGATGCATTCCCATGGTAAGATACCTAACCCCACATAGATATACCACACACATATATCATGGGTCGGTTCACAAATTTATATAGACAATTACTTGCCATACCATAAGGTCACTTGATCCCACTAGATACATCTTCTGGCTTTGAGTGTTGATCCACCTATTTGTACTTTGTGTTAATCAACCTTGTCTATTTTATTCTCTCTTCATAATGATGATGTCTTGAAGGTAAACATGAATATACATGTCATTGTATTCTTCAATACATGCTTGCAGTATGCTCAACTCTCTCATGAACAATCTTTGGATGTTCACATGAATAACACCTTGCTCATCACTTGATCATCTTGAATCAAACACATGGATACCAATCATTGCTTATGAAAAAACTCTACAAGTATAACTCAATGTAAACATTAATCCATAGTGATTGTCATCAATTACCAGAACCACACATGAGGGCATCATGCTCTTTCAATCTTCCCAGGTTTGGTAATTGATGACAATCTCTTTTACGAGGGTTTATACAGTGAATTTGAGCAACCATGCAAAAACAGCAAGTAAGGATGCAATAGCATGAAATAAAAATGCTTAAGAACAAAATCAAAATATAAAACTAGGATCTGCATTTCTCACAATATGAGTGGAATGAAATAAACTTATCCGACAATAAATAATGAGAGGAAATCAAACTATGTTGAGGATCCAAAGATTGCAAATAAGATGATATAAAATCCTTCTAAACTTCTACGAAGAGGAGGAAAGCAATCGAAAAGAACCGACAAAGCAATTTTAACAAAAGATACTATGATTTGAGAAAATGTGTGTTCTAAATAAAATAGAGGTGCTCCCCAATATGTGTGGACGATTTAGAACTATTGAATTTTGAATACAAAGTATACAAAATGGAATAATAATTCCCCCATTATCATTCAAAACACAAAGGAAGTGCAACTGAGCATAAAACAAAACGAGGCATAGCACTTGGAACAAAAAGCAGTTCAGCAACAAGATAAGATACCAATAAAAGTATGTGACATAAGACAAAGCTCAACCGAACATATATGTGAGAAGGACAAGATAGTAAATGATGATTATCAAGCATCAACATAATATTTCACAAATGGTAAGCATAGATCATATAATGCCTTCCAAACACGCAAGATATAAGTAACATTTCAAACAAAATAGCAAAAAGGTTCACAAGCTCAATAAAAAGCAAATAATAATCAAATTTTGTGGCAATTCTATTGCTAACCGCAATAAACATGCTCACCAAGGCAAGCACGAGGTTTATAAATATTCAATAAAAATGAGCGCGTAAGATGCGATAAAATAAAACAATCACTCATAGGGAAAATTATTTTTGGAGACACCAAATAATAAATAAGAATAAAAATAAAAATAAGCATTAGGATACCAATAAGACATGTACCTTTTCTCAGATGTATAAGTTTCTAATGGGGGCGGAGAGATGGTGCAGCCCAAACATTTCCACCAACACCACAAGTACTCCAATTCCGGATGGCAATGGGGCCCCAAAACCCGCAAATCCGACGGGTACCCACAGTAAATGGGGAGGGTATGGTTGATAAAAAGACCCACGGGTTTGCTTATTGGTAAGAAGTCATACCCATCGGGTCTAGCGGAGGCGGGTATGGGGGTGCCAAACCCGTACCCTATAACCCGCAGACCCGACAACACAAAGTGTCCCCACATGTCAGTGTCTAAATCCCCACTCCAGGTTCCCAGACCCACAAGGCTACAACCCCCACGCCTCCCCCAGGCCCGAGCGGCCCATCCCCCTGCATCTTGCTCTCGTTTTCTTCATCGCTCACATCTCGCCTCTCGCATCGCATGGCATGGGCACGGCTCTCTCTATCTCTCTCTGCTTCCTTCGATCGTCGGTCACCCTCCCTCTGCTTCCTCCGGTCGCCAGCCATGTTCCCCGCCGCCAGAGCTCCTCCTACCCCGACATCGGCGATGTTCCCCGCCGTCATCCCTGCGTCCCCTACCTCTCCTCCACCCCGTTTTGGTCGGTGCGCTGCCATAAGCTCGACACTGTCCCCCTCCTACACGTCCTCGTCCTCGGTGCCCCTCCGTCGACCGCCGCCAAGGCCAAGCACGGTAGATCGCCGCCCATGTCCTCCTCTGTCGTGGATTCCGTCGGGTCCCGCAAACCCGACGGGTCGCGGGTCTAGTGGAGAAACTGACCTGATGGCGGGTATCGGGGCGGGTGGCGGTAGCAGGGAGAAGTGGCGGGGCGGGTATGGGACGGAACCCGGCAGGTGCCATCTGGAACTCCAATTGGTACAATGACAAGAGCTCGCGTAAAGTCTATACATGACAAGGTGAACTCGCTCTTATCCTGCCATGAATTCAATGTTTCAGGGAATGGATCACTACCTCAAGCGGATATGCTTTGTGTGCTCAGGTGGCCTCCATGATGCCCCCCCCCCAAGATGTTCTGGATGATGTCCAAAATGTTGCTGAGGAAGAGCGAGAAGATGTACAAGGAGATGCACAAGTAACAAGTTGATGCTGACAAGACCGGAGTCTAGAGCCTGAAGCACCCCGGAGTCTCTAGCATGCGCTCGAGCACCATCGATGCAAAACGGCGTAACGATCAGATGTGGGTACGGAATATGCCCGGAGCATGTCCGGAAACTCCCAAGTCTCCGGCCCGCCCCCTACAAGCCCGGAGGCTCCGCCCCTAACCTGATCGGAGTCTCCAGTGTAAGTGAACGACCTGCGTGTTGTATCGGCCCAAATGGCCATGTATCCCTCCACTTTGAATCCTGCACTATAAATAGCTATCTCCCATCTCCTTGAGGGGCTAGAATAGATCTGAGATTAGAACTTGAGCATGTTGCTCCTATGAACTCCCTATGGAAATCTAGCAAGACCTCTCATTAGCCCAACTAATTGGCTCCAAGGCATCTCCCTATGCAAAGTCTCTCAATTGGGTGATTTTATTTCAGCCTCTCGCCCACTCCATTCTACCTAGCGTTCGTCAATCTTTCGCAAGGGAATTCTACTTCACGGTCCCTTCCCTTCGATTATATTGTTTCGGTTGGTCCACCGGTGAGTGAAAGATACCATCAAGGATAGGGTAGGTTTGTGGTTGCGATCTAAGGCTACCTCTCACGTATCCTTCTTGTGTTTGTGTTTTGTTCTTCGTGTTCTCCGCTTCCGGTTCGTTCCAAATCCGTGAAGATCGAGACAACACCCACATCACACCATGACCTTCTTCCTTTTTCACATGACTTATTATTATGTGCTCAATTTCGTTGGAGAGTAGCGTGTCAAATGTTCAATTCAGGCTAGGAACTTTTGTCTCCAAAACCGTAACGAAATCAAGAGTCCAAAGCCAATTATGGAAACAAGGATGGACCCACTTCATCCACTAACTCGAAATATTTGAATGTCTCATGCAAGATTTACTAACTGGTCTCCTATTTTTATGCATGAATATTGGTCTTTTTTTTCTTTTCTTTTTCTACAGTGGCGAACTCCAGGATCCAAAAAAAAATTGAAATAGGGATAACCCCGGCCTCTGCATCGAGTGATGCACACAGCCTTTATTACTTATTAAGATCCAGTGTATCAAAGAGATTACAAAAGTTTAGTCCCTTACAAAACAGGATAATCTCCTTCGGACGAAACAGCAAAAACAAAAGAAACTACGAAAGCCTATTATGATGCTGCCACGTATGACGGGAGAAAAAATCTTGTGCCACCGTAAGGAGACAAGTGCAGCCATCCACCATAAGCTTCCTCTGATCTGAAGGGGGTAAGAAAGCCCATAGCTAGATCCAATGTGCTGCCGAGAAAATAACCTGTAAGACATGAAAATGGTTCTTCCTGTTAAAAACAACATTATTTCTGCATAACCAGATGGCCCAACAAATGGCTGACACACCAATCCTAATCCTTCTTTTAGTCTTAACATCAATCCCATTCAGCCAATTCCCAAACATATTAGTCAAGTTGGAGGGAGGAGGAATATTAAAAGTACAAAAAAACACACGCCAAATGAGTTTAGCAAAAGGGCAGAAAATAAATGATCTGTTGTCTCCTTGCTCCCACAAAAGGAACAAAGCATGTCACCGTTCCACCCTTTTCTCGCTAAATTATCTTTTGTCAGAATCACCTTCTTATCTAAAAACCACATGAAGATTTTGATATTTAGAGGCATTTTTAATTTCCACAAATAGGTTTTGAGAAAAATAGTATGTCCATTCATCATGTCCTCTTACATCATTTTAACAGAAAAACTCCCATTCTGAGTCAGGTTCCAATGAAACCTATCAGTATCGGAATTAAGGGATACATTCATCAGACGCAAGCATAAATGAGACCACATATCCCACGTAATGCCTACTAAATTCCTACGAAAGGAAATATTAATCGAGGTGCATTCTCAAACACATCAGCCACCGATACATTTTTAGACTGCACAATATTATATAAAAGAGGATATTGAACGGAAAGGGGGGTTTGGCCTAACCAAATGTCCTCCCAAAATCTGGTTGTTTCTCCATTTCCAATCTTAAAAGAACCTCTACTAAAGAAATCCTTCTTAACTCTCATTAAACCCTTCCAAATAGGAGAATCAGTAGGTTGTGCTTCAACATGAGCTAAAGATTTGCTATTCAAGTATTTATTACGCAACAATTCCTGCCAGACACCCTCCTCATTAAGTATCTTAAACAAGCATTTAGCCAATAAACACTTATTCTTTAACTCAAGCACTTCCACACCCAATCCACCTTGATCTTTAGGTCTACAAATAATGTTCCATTTTGTTAACCTATATTTTCGCTTGGTCTCATCACTCTGCCAGAAAAAACGTGATCTATAGAAATCAAGTCGCTTACGAACACCTTTAGGAATCTCGAAAAAGGATAACATAAACATGGGTAAACTTGTTAACACAGAATTAACAAGAACTAAACGATCCCCATAGGATAATAATTTCCCTTTCCAGCACCCAAGTTTGTCCTCAAAACGACTCTCCACTGGGTGCCACTCAGAGTTTTTAAGCTTTCTGTGATGAATAGGAATTCCCAAATATTTAAAAGGTAACAAACCAGACTCACAACCAAAAATTTGTTTATATTGGTTCTCTACCTCTTTAGCCTTACGAAAACAGAAAACTTCACTCTTGTGGAAATTGATCTTGAGACCCGACAATTGCTCAAAGATACACAAGATTAACTTAAGATTTAGAGCTTTATCCAAATCATGCTCTAAAAATAAAATTGTATCATCAGCATATTGAAGGATAGACAAACCTCCTTCAACTAGGTCTGGAATAAGACCTCCAATTTGTCCATTTTCCTTAGCCCTAGCATCAGAATAGCAAGCATATCCGCAACAATGTTAAAAAGAATAGGTGACAGAGGATCACCCTGCCTAAGTCCTTTTCTCGTTTGAAAGTAATGGCCAATAACATTGTTTACTCTAATACCTACACATCCACCCTGAACAAATTGTAAAATCATATCACACCATTCCTGAGAAAACCCCTTCATACGTAAAGCCTGAAGAAGAAAAGGCCACTTAACCTTATCATATGCCTTCTCAAAATCAATTTTAAAAATTACCCCATCTAACTTCTTCCTCTTAAGTTCATTAATGGTTTCGTGAAGGATAACAACTCCTTCCAAGATGTTTCTCCCAGGCATGAAAGCTGACTAAGAAGGTCTAACCACCTTTTGCACTATCTGAGTAATACGTCTAGTACCCACTTTAGTGAAAATTTTAAAACTAACATTAAGAAGGCATATAGGTCTATACTGCTGAATTTGAACCGCATTATCATTTTTAGGAAGCAAAGTTATCACTCCAAAGTTCAGTTTAAACAACTGAAGATTACCTTGCTTGAACTCTAAAAACATGGCCATCAAATCATATTTAATAACCTCCCAAAAGAATTTGTAAAATTCAGCGGGGAACCCATCAGGACCTGGAGATTTATTAGGCTCCATCTGAGATATTGCCTCAAACACTTCTTCCACTAAGAAATCAGCAGTGAGAATATCATTTTCCTGTTGAGATAACTACGGTATATCCTGTATATTACTTTCCACTAAGGAGATACTATTTGGGGTCGAAGGCCCAAATAATTTCTTGTAATATTCAGAAATATACGTTCGTCCCCGACAATGGTTCCCTCATCTTGCTCTAACTGAAAAATCATCTTCCTAGGATGTTTCCCATTAGCAATAAGATGAAAATACTTGGTATTCTCTCCCCCCCTCCAGAATATGTTTAACCTTAGCCCGTTGAGCCCATTTACTTTCTTCGTCTCTACGAAGGAGAGAAAGGCGATCATTAGCGTCACGAAGAATACCCCTCTCACCTAAAGATAAATCAACACTCTCAGCCTTAATGCCCAACTCCTCAATAATCCTGATCAACTTATCCCTCTCAATTCTATACTTACCACTTTGGTTCTTAGCCCAACCCTTAAGAAAACGTCTTAGGTGTCTAATTTTATTCTGCCAAACAGCAACAGCTGAATCACCCTTGTTAACAGCCGCCCATTCAGAAGAAACCATCTCATAAAAGCCATCCAATCTGAGCCACGAAATCTCAAACGAAAAACTACTCTTGTTTCCAACGTGAGCACGAGCACCAAAATCCAAAAACAGAGGGCTATGATCCGAACCATTTCTAGCCAATGCTTGAACGGTCGCAAGAGGGAATTTATGCTCCCACTCCACAGAAGAAAGAACTCTATCTAGTTTCTCATATGTTGTGTTAGCTCTCCTGCGAGCCCAGGTAAATTGTCTACCCGATAATTCAATTTCTTTCAAATCCAAACTATGAATAATGGCATTAAACATAACAGGCCATCTGGGATTGTAATTATCGTTATTCTTCTCTTCAGGTTTCCGTATTATGTTAAAATCCCCACCCACCAACAAAGGTAGTGTTTCATTTTCACAAATACGAACAAGCTCTGATAAGAATTTTGGTTTAAATTCCTCCTGGGCAGCACCATAAACCGACACTAAAACCCACTCGAAACCATCATGCTTTGACTTGACAGAAAGTTTAACAGAGAAATCTCCTACATCCACATTCCTAACCTCTATAGATAAGGAGTTAATACCAATGAGCATACCTCCTGATCTACCCCTAGGTGGTAGACAAAACCACACAAAATCCAAGCCTGAAGCTAGGTGATTAAGGAAAGATGGCGCAAAATGAGATCTCCCTGTCTCAGACAAAGCCAGAAAATCAAGTTTCCTCTCGTGAATGCTCTCCTGAATAAAATGATGTTTACCCGGGTCACGAAAACCCTCACTATTCCAGAACATGCCACATAAATTATGCATCTTGCTTATTATTAATACGATTAATCCGCACACTTCTACGTTTGTTGGACTAGGAGTAATATTTCTTTTTCCTAGATCTTTTTTCTTTCTCCACATCAACCACTAAATCAATTGGAGAAACATTAGTAGGAAAACACTCTTCATCAACCAAATCTTCACTAAGACTGGCAACCTTATTAAGAATTAAACTACGTGGCTGATGATCATAATTACTATCCAGATTATTATGAAGCATCGACATAGTTGTCGGGGGGTTACCCCCGAGTAGGGTAAAGACAGGTGGTAAAGGCCGCGTACAGAAGAGAGGTTTGGCCGAGTAGCCGACTACCGGGTACTCGCTACCCGGTCGACTGCTACCCGGTCTCACCTCAAGATGGCCAGAAGGAGATATCAATCAGTTTCTACCATGTCGAGTAGAAGGTTTGGCCCGAGTACAATTGGCGGGAACATTTGGCGGGAAACTACTCGGGCAGGAAGTCAAAGGAGCCGTTCTGACACAGGATCCCGCGTATCCTGGGTCCGTACTTGGCAGCATTCGAACTACTGTTCACGTGGGGACGGCCTGCCTGACAGTGACAGCATGGAAGCAGTCGGTGGCAGGATAAGGGGGGCCTACTCTGTGACTAGGTACAGTGATACCAGTCTGTCCCCTAGTTTTGCCCAACGACTTTACAGAAGCAGCCAAGACCAACGACCAAAGCTGTCAGCGGGTACTCGGAGAAAGGACAGTGTGGACACTATGTCGACACTTGTCTAGGATTTGGACGTATCCGGCTGGGCACCATGTATATAAGGTGCACCGCCGCCTCCTGCGCGAGGCACACTCACAGATGCTCATATGCTCCCATAGTGGCTCACTAGAAACCCTAGAAACCCTAAGTTCTTAACCTAGCTCTACTCGGAGAGGGGCAAGGGGCTACTCGGTAGCGTTACTATTTGTACTGTGGCTACTCGGTGAGACACCGTAATACATAGGGAAAGGCAGGAGTAGGGGTTTTACCTCCTCACGAGGGCCCTGAACCTGGGTACATCGTGTTGTTTGTGTTGTGTGGATCTTACCTCACGCGGCTACTCGTCGCGTGATCCCTCCCCGGACACCTCCAGCGTCCATCGTCCCCACATCTTTAGCCATCCCATGGCATCTGCCGTGACACCACCACGACAGTTGGCGCCCACCGTGGGGCAACCAGCGGCGCTGGCTGGAGTTACTGTTCGGACGGGATCTTCATCTGCGGAGCGCGTAGTTTGTGGCCTTGTCCACAGATTCGGCTCCTTCGACTTCGTCACCGACAACGCCGGCTGTTTCGGCGGCAAGGCCATGCCGGAGGGCGGCTCGGTGATCTCCTTCGGCTCGCATCTCGTCTACGTCGCCACCGTCGCCAACGATGCCTACCCCGAGCTGGTGCACGACGCGGAGGATCCTCCCGCGGTTGTTGCTGCTCGTGGAAGGCCTGCATGCAGTTCTGCGTGCTGCGCTGAGGTGATGGTGACGGGCGTGGCGGCAAACGTGGGCGCAGCTGCTACTGGCGCTGCGGCTGTCGTCGAGGAGGTTGACGACCCGCCCGCGGGTGGCAGGACCCACCGGCCTTACGAGAAGGAGAGCAACCTGCCACCTTCCACGTCTACGGTCATCCCCGCGTCTGCAGCGCGAACCGGCATGCCCACGCCCACCGACGTCGAGCTCCTAGCCGTGCGGGAGCAGCTCGAGCGGCAACGCCAGGAACTGCTCGCCGAGCAGGCGGAGTTGGAGAAGATCAGGCTTGAGCTGAGTCTAGACCAGCTCGAGTACAACAAGGCTCACGGCTTCACGCCGGTGGCCAGGAGGCCCAGCAGGGTAGGCGCTACGCGGCGCAACCTAGGCGCCGAGATGGCGACTGTTGCGGAGGAGCCCGCGCAGTCCGCCACCGCGAACACCTTCACAAGGCCAAGGTATAGCACACCCGCCAAGACGCTGCGAGCTGCAGAGGCTGTGGCTGCCGAGTTGCCGCGCCTAGAGGGAGAGGCGCGTCGCAGGCAACAGGAGAGGCTTGGCGAGCTGGTGCTGGAGGCCGCCAGGCAGAACGAGGAGTTCCGGAAGGCCAACCCGGGAGCTGGAGCTTCGCAGGTGGTGCACTCGCACGCGGCTAGATCTAACGATCAAGCCTCATCTCCGCATCCTAGCCGCGAGAAGAGCCGCAGCGGGCGTACGGGGAGAGACAGGCAAATGCAGGTGTATGACCCGGCTGCTGCCGCGAAACAGGTTGCTGTGCCGCAGCAGCCCGGGCAGGAACACAACGCTGCAAGAGCAGGCTCTCAAGTCCATCAAGCTCAAAGCCGTGTCCGAGAAGCCGCACGTCCGGGTACTTCTCGGCAACCCGCAGCTCCGCCTACTCGGCAGAGGCAGCAGCCGCGCCCAGTGGCACCAGTCGCCAACCCGGTGGAGCAGCCAGCTGCTATGCAGGTGGATAGGTATGATGATGGCTACTCGGCTATGGAGATGGCTGGTTATGACATCCATGACCGTGTCGGTGAGCGCGTGTTGGCGCCTGGAGATGCAAGGCACCAGCTGGACCGTATCAGCTTGTCGGCGCGGCTTGAGAGCACGGGTCCCCCTGGCCCCGAGTGCTTTGGCCCGCGCATCATGAACGAGCCGTCCGTGAAGGGCTTTCAGCTCGCAAGAGGCACCAAGAGCTACAATGGTAGCACCAAGCCTGAAGATTGGCTCAACGACTACGTCACCGCGGTCCATATCGCGAATGGCAACAGGAGATGGGCGGTGCGCTATGTGCCGCAGATGCTAGAGGGTCCAGCTCGCACTTGGCTCAACAACTTGCCCAAGAACAGCATTAACTGCTGGCTGGACTTCTCGGATGCCTTCATCAGCAACTTCACCAGCACCTACAAGAGGCCGAATAGGCCACAGCAGTTGTCGGCTTGCCGGCAGCGAGAAGACGAGACGGACCGCGAGTACCTTACTCGGTGGAGCACCTTGAGGAACACCTGTGAGGGCGTGAATGAGGCGCAGGCCATCACTTGGTTTGCGCAGGGTTGCCGACATGGCAGCATGCTTTGGCAAAGATTGCAGAGGGAGATGCCCAACACCCTGGCCGAGACCATCAAGATTGCGGATCAGTACGCACTCGGTGATCCTACTCAGCCACTGATGGATTCCTCTGAGCCGAGAAGAAACTTCAACAGCAGCAAGCGCAACGAGTTCCGCAACAAGCGCCGAGTAGATACTCGGTATGATCCCGAGGAGGTGAATGCAGTGAATATCGGAGGCGGTGGTGGCCAAAGGCAAAAACCTGCTGGAGCCTACGGGCAGAACCAGAACCAGGGCCAAGGCAACAAGAAACCGTTCCGCACTGCGCAGTCGGGTAGCGGGAACTCCGAGCAGCCGAAGAAGTTTGTCTTCGATGACATGAAGGATGGCCCATGCAGCTTTCATACTCATCACCCCTCAAGGCCTGCGAACCACACTACTCGGCAATGCGAATGGTGGGATGTGATCAAGAGTGATGGCTTGCCTCCTCCACCTCCTCTGCCAGCCGCGAATGCCACTCTTCAGCCTACTCGCGCTCCCGCAGCTCGGCCACCAGTCTATCCGAGAAGAGAGAATGTCAACCAGGTGGCTTTAGGAGCCAACCAGAACTTCAACAATGAGAGATACCGCAACAACAACAACAACTACAACCGCAACAACAACAACAGAGGCAACAACAACTATCAGGGCAACAACAATGGCAACAATGGCAACAATGGCAACAACGGGGGCAATGGCCCTAACCAGTACCAAGAGCACCATGAGAGCTATATGATCTTCACTTCCGAGGCAGTCGACAAGCAGTCACAGCACAGGCGGGCCATGGAGGTCAATGCAGTGATCCCGGCTGTACCTCACTACATGTACTGGTGTGACCAGGAGATCAGGTGGACTCGGGCAGATCACCCCAAGGTGATGCCCAATCCGGGTACCTATGCCTTGGTGCTGGATCCCACCTTCCTGGGCCCCGAGAAGAATGTGAGGTTCAGCAAGGTGCTGATCGACAACGGCAGCAGCATCAACATTGTGTACAAGGATACACTCGAGAAGCTTGGCCTGGCCGAGAACATGATGCTGCCCAGCAAGACCACTTTCCATGGCATCGTGCCCGGGATCTCCTGCAACCCGGTTGGCCGAGTGTGGATTGATGTGCTATTCGGTACTCGGGAGAACTGCCGTACTGAGCGTCTGCAGTTTGAAGTGGTGGATCATCAAAGCCCCTATCATGCTCTACTCGGCAGGCCTGCTCTGAGCAAGTTCATGGCCTCCACCCATGTGGCTTACCTGAAGATGAAGATCCCCGGGCCCAACGGCATCATCACCATCTCGGGAGATTACAAGAAGTCCATGGAGTGTGCCTCTGCTAGCTCTCAGCTGGCGGAATCGATGGTGATTGCTGCCGAGAAGAAGAAGATGTACGAGGTGGTGGCCATGGCTCAGTCCGCACAAGCTGGAGCACAAGGTGTGCCGAGTACTCAGCCTGGTACTGCTTTCCAAGCTGCCAAGGAGACCAAGGCAGTCCAGGTTGACCCCGAGTTCCCGGAGCGCGTGGCCATCATTGGTGCCGGGTTGGCCGAGAAATAGGAAAGCGCGCTCATCCACTTCCTCCGTGAGAATCGGGATGTTTTCGCCTGGACCAATGAAGATTTACCAGGAGTCCCGAGGGAGTTGGTTGAGCACTCTTTGCATGTGCGTCCTGACGCCAAGCCCGTGAAGCAGGCCTTGCGCCGTTTCGGGGATGAGAGAAGGAAGGCCATCGGTGATCAAATCACCAAGCTGCTGATCAGTAACTTCATCATGGAAGTGCTGCACCCGGACTGGTTGGCCAACCCGGTCATGGTCGAGAAGAAAAAGGAAGATCCCAAGGCTGCCACCGCATGGCGCATGTGTGTCGACTACACCGACTTGAACAAGGCATGCCCCAAGGATCCTTTCCCGCTACCTCGCATCGATCAGGTGATCGACTCCACTGCCGGCTGTGAGCTGTTGTCTTTCATAGATGCTTACTCTGGTTTCCACCAGATTGCACTCAACCCTGCTGATCAAATAAAGACTGCTTTCATTACCCCGTACGGGGCTTATTGCTATCGTGTCATGTGTTTTGGCCTGAGGAACGCGGGTGCAACCTATCAGAGATGCATGCAGAAATGCTTGCACGACCAACTCGGCAAGAATGTGCAGGTGTACGTAGATGACATTGTCATCAAAACGAATAAAACACATACTCTGCTTGCCGACTTGGAGGAAACCTTTGCTAACCTACGCAGGTACAAAATGAAACTGAATCCGAGTAAGTGCACCTTTGGTGTACCAGCTGGAAAGCTACTCGGTTTCCTGGTTTCTAGTCGGGGCATTGAAGCCAATCCGTCTAAGATAAAAGCTATTGAAAGCATGTCTTTGCCGAGATCATTGAAAGATGTGCAGAAGTTCACGGGTTGTTTGGCATCTCTGAGCCGTTTCCTAGGCCGAATGGGCGAGAAGGCTCTGCCTCTGTACCAGCTGATGAAGAAAAGCGACAAGTTTGTCTGGACCCCGCAAGCGGATGTGGCATTCAATGAGCTGAAAGCAATGTTGGCTAGCGCTCCTGTCCTGGCTAGTCCGCTACCCAAGGAGCCTATGCTGCTATACATTGCCGCGACTAACCGAGTAGTCAGCGTGGTGATAGTGGTGGAGCGAGAAGAAGAAGGCAAGAGTGTGCAGCGCCCTGTGTACTATTTGAGTGAGGTGTTGTCGAGCTCCAAGCAAAACTATCCACATTACCAGAAGATGACATATGGTGTGTACCTGGGCGCCAGGAAGCTGAAACATTACTTCCAGGAGCATCCCATCACTGTTGTGAGCTCGGCTCCCATTTCTGACATCATGGGCAACAAGGAGGCAAGTGGCCGAGTAGCAAAGTGGGCAATTGAGCTAGCCGCGTATGCTCCCGCGTATACGAGAAGAGAAGCAATCAAGTCTCAGGTACTGGCGGAATTTCTTGTGGACTGGGCCGAGATGCAGTATGAACCTCCCGCTCCAGTTTCCAACTATTGGAAGATGCACTTTGATGGCTCAAAGGTGAAAGAAGGCCTTGGTGCTGGCGTTGTGCTTACATCGCCCAAGCGGGATCAGCTCAAATATGTGCTGCAGATTCATTTCAAGGCATCCAACAATGTAGCCGAGTACGAGGCAGTGGTGCATGGTTTGCGAGTAGCAAAGGAGGTTGGTGTGCAGCGCATTATCTGCTATGGCGACTCAGATCTGGTGGTGCAGCAAGTCTCAGGTACCTGGGATGCCTTGGATGCCAACATGGCGTCGTATCGCTTCCTGGTGCAGTCAATGACTGGGTTTTTCGAAGGCTGTGAGTTCCAGCACATTCACCGAGCAGTAAACGAAGCAGCAGACGAGCTGTCCAAGTTGGGATCTTCTCGGCAGTCCATCCCAGCAGGGATTGCCTTGGAGCATTTGAGGAAGCCATCCATCAAGCCTTCCCCCAACTCGGAATCCATCTTTGTTCCCTCTCTGCCAAGTGAAGAATCAGACCCAATGGAGATTGACTGGGAGAGTGCTGCAGGGAACCCGGGGACTGCCGTCCTATACTCGGGGACTGCCGTTCCCTACCCGGGGACTGCCGTCCTATACTCGGGGACTGCCGTTCCCTACCCGGGGACTGCCGTTCCCTACCCGGGGACTGCCACTCCCTACTCGGGGACTGCCATTCCTTACTCGGGGACTGCCGCCCTTAACCCAGAAGCAGTTGCATTCATTGAAGAAGTTCTCGCCAATCGATCTGGGCTGCAGAGAAGCGCTCCTACTCCTCCTGTGCAACCACCAGAGCCTGTCCCAATGGAAATGGACGAACCAGTGTTTCCCGTGCGGGAGACACCGAGTTGGGCAATGCCCATATTATCCTTTCTAAGGGACGGTACTTTACCTGAAGATGAGGTGACTGCGAGGCAGATTCAGAGAAGATCCAAGGGCTACGCCTTAGTCCGAGACGTGCTGCACAAGAGAAGTGCCACTGGTGTGCTGCAACGCTGTGTGAGCCCAGAGGAAGGAGAAGAAATCCTGGTGGAGATACATCAAGGGGAATGTGGGCATCACGCCTCTTCTCGGGCTTTAGTCAAGAAAGCTTTTCGGCATGGCTTCTACTGGCTCACTGCATTGCAGCAAGCTGAGGACATTGTGAGGAAGTGCACCGGCTGCCAGATGTTCGCAAGTAAGATTCACATGCCAGCATCCGAGTTGAAAACAATTCCTATCACATGGCCTTTTGCTGTTTGGTGCCTGGATATGGTTGGCCCTTTCAAGCCGGCTAAGGGCAATATGACACATATCTTGGTCATGGTGGACAAGTTCACCAAGTGGATCGAGGTGAAGCCTATTCGGAAGTGCGATGGAGTCACAGCCGTGAAGTTTGTGAAAGATGTGATCATGAGATATGGCTACCCGCACAGTATCATCACCGACAACGGCACCAACTTTGCAGAGGGGGCAATGGTGCGATTTTGCAGAGATAAGCATATCCGACTAGACGTTGCGTCAGTCGCGCACCCTGCCTCCAATGGGCAAGTTGAGAGAGCGAATGGGATGGTACTGGCAGGCATCAAGCCGAGGCTGATTGAGCCACTGCTGAAAACACCTGGGTGTTGGCTAGAAGAGTTGCCAGCGGTGTTGTGGAGTCTAAGGACTACCCCTAACCGGTCAACCGGCTACACGCCATTCTTCTTGGTATACGGGGCTGAGGCCGTGTTGCCAATAGACTTAGAGCATGACTCCCCCCGAGTAGCCCTCTACACTGAGGTGGAGGCGAGAGAAGCTCGAGAAGACGACGTTGACCTGCTTGAAGAAGCAAGAGAGCTGACTCTGTCACGTTCGGCTATCTACCAGCAAAACCTGCGGCGCTATCATAGCCGAAAGGTGAACCCAAGGGTTTTCCGAGAAGGAGACATGGTCCTTAGGCTTGTGCAGCGCACAGCCGGGATGCACAAGTTGTCTCCTCCGTGGGAAGGGCCTTTCATTGTCAGCAAAGCGCTGCACAATGACGCGTACTATCTTGTAGATGTGCGCCCATCGCAGACGAACAGGGCAGATAAAGCTGGAGAGGAAACCAAGCGTCCCTGGAATGTAGCTCTACTTCGTCGTTTTCATTCGTAAGCAAAGATGTGTATGTACCCTTTCATTCGAGTTGAAATTCTACTCTGCAATCTAAAATTATTCTCGGGGACTGCCCTCGCCCAAAATTGCTCTAAGTGTTTTTACTCGGCTTGTTCCTTTATCTATTCGGTTGCTTCACTTCAGAACTCAAAAGTGCATTGAGTACTGTGTTTAAACCTATATGCCAACTCTTCGACTTCGCTGCTGTCCGAAACCCGGCTTCATGGCAAGCAAGAGAACAAGCAAAAGGTCAATGAGCACACGAAAATCGCTAAGGAAGAAAAAGTGCAGGAACCGAGTAGATTGTCGGTTACTTTTTGTTCCTTGTTTTCGTCTTCTCGGCTAGGTGGTGGGCTGCGTTATCATGATTGTTTTCTAGCGGCTAAGTATTTGCAGTCTTGTTCTTTGATTCTTGTGACTCGAATACCAAACAAGCGACAAGTCGCAGGTAGAGCAGAGATGAAAAGACAGGGTGAATAAGAAAAGCTACTCGGGGACTCGCATGGAAACACAACTCGGCATTAAGCCATTGTCGTCCAAATTGATTAATGTCAAATAAAACTGAGTGGGCATGAAAACTGAGTAGCGAGCGAAAACAAATATTGTTTGATACATATGCTCCCGGCATCCCGGGGATCTGATAAATGTTCAAGTTAAAAAAGTTGCAGGTGGCCTCAGGTTGAGGAGGCAGTGTTCTCGGCGCTGGCATGGGCAGTTGTTTCCTCGACGGCTGTCTTGGCAGCAGTTTCTTCGGCGGTGGCTTTCTCGGCAGCTTCTTCGTTGTTGGTGGCGCCCGTTTCCGCCTGCATGGCGGCGGACTCATCCACCTCAACATCATCCTGGGTGGCCGTCTGTTCGGATGTAGCTGGGGCCACCGAGATGGGGCCTGGAGCCGAAGAGGAGCCAGCGGTGTGGCTAGGAGGTGGCACCGTGTCGTCAAGAGCAGCACCCGAGGAGGTGCCGAAGTCGAGTGGCTCGCTGTCGATGTGCGCCCCTTCGTCTTCATCGCTACTCGCGACGACGGTGGCCTTGCCCTTCCCGGCTTTGCCCTTGGGAGATTCGAAGTACTCCCCAAGTTCCTCCTCATCGTCATCTTCGTCGTCCTCGTACTCGGTGTCGGGTTCGGGGACGCCATCGATGTAGACCTCCGTCTCGGCGCACTCTGCGACATCATATGCAATCTGCTTGCGCAAGGCCACGCTGTCGGCATCAGTCTCCCACTTGGAGTTATTGCGCTTCCCGCGGATGAGCTGCATATCCAGGTTCTCATACCAGGACGCAATGCAGAGAAGCATCACGTCCGCACCAGCACGGGCTCCGGAGGCTCGCCACTTCTTCAACTCGGCCTTCACGCCTTCCAGCTTGAGGGCGAGCGCCCGCATGCTTTTTGGCTCAGGATCATGGGGCCAGAACAGCCGGTGGAGCTCAAAGCCCGCATGCATCAAATCAGTCCCGCAGCCGGCCAGCTGTTCGAAGTAACCTTTGAGCACCACCAAGCTGTCCTCGATATCAGCCCTGGTGTCAATCGGCTCACCCAGCGAGAGGCGAACTGCTCGGGCCTTGGCTATCGCGGGCGCAGAGGTAGACTCAAGACGAGGCCAAATATCTGAAATAGCAAGTGGCAAGATCAAAAAACCGAGATAGAAAAAAGGAATCCGAGAAGGAATAAGACCGAGAAGAAAAGATGCAAGGAAGAAAAGAACTTACCGACTAGTTGGCGGCGCAGCTGCTGCAGCTTGATTCTCCAGGATTCCTCGTTGCTAATCTGCTTTGATTGGACCTGGCGCAGGGTGTCCATCTGAGCGAAAAGATCAGCACTGGTTTTCTTCAGAGTCTCGCACTCAGCCTCGAGGGCCCTCTCCTTGGCCTTGAAAGTGGTCTCGGCCTTGGCTTTCTCGGCGATGGCCGCGTCCCTCTCGGAGCCAATCTTCACGGCGTCTTGGAGTGCTTGCTGAAGTCGGAGCTGCAGGGATTCCATCTCGGTGGTGTGGTCCTTCACCAGGGCTACGGCCTGGTCAGACAGCTGCTTTTCCACCGCTGCTGGCTGGACGCAATCTTGGTGCGCCTCAGCAAATGACTTATAATCTTCTGCGAAAAGATAAGATGAGGTCAGTAAGCGGGCAGAGAAGAACCGAGTTCAAGGACATACCGAGTAAAACAGCAAACTCACCTTCAAGTTTCTTTATGGTGGCCTCGGCGTTCGCCACGAAAGCGCGGCACTTCTCGTGCTCGTCGACCAGGGCCTTCAGGTTAGCTGCAGAGAAGGAAAGGTTAGTGCCAAAGAAAGCAGGAGCGGGCGTAAAAATAAAACGCAGAAACCGCGTAGCTAAAAGGCCTACCCTGCACTTCAGCCAGCTGCTGGCTGCTCTCATTGGCGTTTTTGCTTGCGGCCTCGGCGTCTGCCTTCTCTTTCTCCAGTGCGGTGATGCGTCTCCTGGCGATGGAGTGGTTCCAGAGAAGGATGCGGTACAAGTTGGTCCGCTTGAGAACGCTATCCTGAAAACCGAGAAGAAAATGAGTTAGGCAAAGCAGAGAAGATTCGGCCCGAGTAGGAGGCTACTCGGAGAGTATCCACCTACTCGACCCAAATCTCGGGGACTGGGAGTGATGGTGAGAAAGAAGAAAGGCGAGTAGAAGAGAAGAAAATTCAACTCGGAAAAGGCAAAAAGACTTACTGCGTAGCTCTGTTCGATATCTTCGGCATTCTTGCGATGCAAGAACATCTTGGCTGCGAGGGTTGCGGTATCGGTGGAGACGGACATGGGCTGGTGTCCCAGGTCGATCTTGTTCCACTCCACGCGGTAGTGGTCGACGGAGCCAAGGGTCAAGCCGTGCCACTTCTCCTCACCGAGAACCCCGCTGTCCCACTTGGCGCTGATGTAGCCGACAGTATCCAGTACCTGCTCAAGACCCTTGGAGGTTATTGGCTTGTCTTGGGGTCCTCGAGAAGCAATATTGACGGGTTTATTCTGGGCTGGATCGAAGGGAGGAGTATTCCTGGCTACTGCTTTCCTCCCCTTCTGAATAGCTACAGCTCTATCTTGGGGAGGGAAGCCGATGCTATGTTGGTGGCTAACCTCAATCATATATTCCGGGTAGCAAGGCTGGCCAGCAGCGCGAGCGCCCGCAGAGAGTGCAGCAGGAATCGGGCCGGAGTCGCGGATCACGAGTGCTCCGCCTGCAGATGCGCCTTGCTCTCTGGCCCTTTTCTTCATCTGCTCCTTCTCGATCTTCTGCTTCTCGGGGTCCTCGGGTTTCTTCCCCTCTGTCTTGGCCTTTGCCTTCTCGGCGACTGCTTCCTCGGCAGCTCGCTTCTCGGCTTTCTTCTGTTCAGCCCTGGCCTTCTTCTGCTCGGCCTTGGCTCTCTCAGCAGTTTCTTTCTCGGCTTTGGCCTTCTCGGCGGCTTCCTCCTTGGCCTTGGCCTCCTCGGCAGCCACCTTATCGGCAGTCTTCTTCTCAGAAGGGCCCTTCTCGGAGCAGTAATCCCTCAGAGCGTCAAGGGCCCGTTGCCTGGTTACTCGCCCAGGAGGGCTGGAGGTGTCCTTACTCTGTGGCGACAAGGAAGATGTCGGCGGTGTAGGGTCTTGCGCAGTTGGTGGCGCTGCAGACCCGTCGCCCAGGGCAGTTTCTAGCTGGGCGCTACTCGGAGCGCCGCCTGGCAACGGATAAACATCCGTGACGGTGGCGTCCGCAGCGGTGTTGTCTCCTACTTGCTGCTCGGCAGCAAGATTGTCTTGTGCACCAGCCTCTGTGCTGGTTTGCTCTTGTTCTACTGCAGGCCGCTCGGGGGCGGCAGTGTCTTGCATATCCTGGTCTCGGACCTCCTCGGCATTGCTAGCCGGAGGAGAAGGTGGTCTTTCGGGGTGGACGGCAGCGTCCTGAGCTACCGCTTCTGATCCTGCTCCCTGAGCGGAAGTGATCGGTGCTTTGGCGGCAGCAGCGTGGGCAGTGTTGTCCTCCTCGTCGTCATCGACGTTGATCAGAGGAATTGGAGTTTCCTTGGCTTGGCCGGATGCGCAAGCGGCGTTCACGTCCAGGGGAGCTCTGCGGAAAGAGGAGAAGGGAATCAGGAATTGGAAGAAAATGGGGAAAATGGTACTGCGCGAGAAGAAAGACGACCGGGAAGGAAGCTTACGCGGTAGTGGAAGAGAGCTGTTTCCTCTTTCTCTTCGTGGTGAGCTTGGTGGGCTTCTTCTTCTCGGGGGTCTCTCCCTCCTCGGCGGGCTTCTTCTTCTTCTTGGCAGGGGGCGCTTGTGCTTCGCCGCCTGTCCGTTTGCGGGTTTCGGGAGGGGCAACCGACAGAGGCTTGACGACAAGGGGCGCATCGCCCTCGTTCTCGCCCTCATCCTCGTCGTCCTTCCCCGCAGCGGCCTCATCTGAGAAATTCAAAGGAAAGAAGAAGTGAATCAGAAATAGCAATACAAGGAGTTGATGCTTCCCGGAAACAAGCAAGATGAGGATGCTATTACCGTCAGAGCCGTCGTCCGCCCAAGTGTTAAGGACGTCGCGTTTCTCGGGAACGGGGCTGCTCTGCTCCGAGTCATCAGAGGGGGGTACATCATCCTCCTCGCGATCCTTGGACCAGTTGTCCTCGAAGACCTCGCTGCTTTCAGTGAGCTGGCGAGTAAGAGTCTGAAAGGCAGAGAAGGATCACAAGTTAGCCGAGTACCAGAAAAGAACTCTACTCGGGTAGGCGTGCACCCACGAAGCACACTGAGCCTAGGCTTTTTTCTAAGTTTCCTACTCGACGAGGCGTGCAGGCACAAAGCACACTAAGCCTAAGGCGATTTAGCTAAGTGTCCTACTCGGTGCACAAGGGGATTGCTAGTCGAGGCGAAAAGAGAAGTTATCTACTCGGAAGGCAGAGACGAAAACAGAGTAAGGGAGACGTACCCGTAAGATTGGAGTCCTACGGCTGAACGGGAGGAACCCGTACCGCCACTTCTCGTTGAGGCTGGTCTTCAGGATGTTCCTGGCAAGCCGGGGAACGTCAGCGTCGTCGATCTCGACGGTGGTGGTCCTGGTGCAATCGCGAGGCCCTCCCATGTAACACATGAGGTGGCATCGCTCCTGCAGAGGGAGCACCCGGCGTTTGATCCAGCACGCTACTGGATCGTCATTCTTGAGGCCATGCGTCTTCAGCCAGGCGAGTTGCGTTTCTATCTCGGTGGCATTCTCGTCGTTGACGGGCTTCTCCTTCCAATTCGACCCGAGTGGAGCACGCTTGCTCCAAGGGGGCAGGTTGATCCGATCGTCGACGGGGGCTCCATCAGCGGCGGCAACGTTCCTCACGTAGAAGAACGTTTGCTGCCACATTCGGCAGGAATCCAGCCCCTGGATGCGGGGGTGGTTCGTCCCGTTCCGCTGCACCATCATGGCGCAGCCGACGTCGGTGGCGCGGGGAACGCCCGCGCTGTCCTTCTTCCCGACGGATTGCTGGCGAAGATGGAAGTAGTGGAGCCACGTCTCCACGGTGGGCCTGATGCCGAGGAAAGCCTCGCACACCACGGCGTGGTATGCGAGGAAAACGACTGCATTGGGCGGCAGATGGTGCATCTGCAGCCCGAAGTGATTCAGGAACTTACGCATGAAGTCCGATGCTGGCAGCCCGAACCCGCGCTCGAAGTGGGACATGAACACCACGCGCTCTCCGTCCCTGGGCTTGGGCACGACCTCGTCGCCGGGTGCCCGGCACTCCACGCCGGGGGGAACCCTTCTCTCGTTCACGAGCCAGGCGAGATTGGCTTGGGTGATGGAGGAACCGGCCCAGCAGGACTTGGCCATGGTTGCGAGTGGAAGAATCGGAAATCAAACGGGGTTGGTGGTGGAGCGAGTCCGCGGCGGCGCAGAGGCTAGCGCGGCGGCGGAGCGCTCGGTGGCGGAGAAGAACGGGAGGAAGAAGAGGAAATGAGCAGGGAAGGGGAAAAGAGAGTTACCGCGGGGGTATTTATACCTCCCCAGCGAGATTACCGTTACCGCTGCGGGAGTGGGATCGATTGTGGCGTGTGGTGGGTCCTGTGGCCGGCTAGAAACGCACACACGCGGGAACCGCGGGCGTAACGGCCGCATTGGATCCCACTACAAGATCGTGGCCAGTAAATGTACTTGATGGGACGTGACGGCCGGTGGGCCCACGGCGTGAAAACTGGACACGTGGCGTCGTGTCCTGGGCAACCAAGCGACAAGGTCGTGGATGCTTGACACGTAGGCAGAGCCTGCGTGAAGGGCTGGGTGTTGCTCTGCGCTGCAGAGGCTCAGTTTGCGAAATTTCGCTAAGTCTTTTTACTCGGATACAGAGTAGAAAACCAGTGCTACTCGGAAAGGGGAGACTCAAGATACTTTCCGGATAGCTACTCGGAGGACCTACTCGGCATCTTGAGGTTCGAAGGCTGAGATGCAAAGGCTGGTTTTAAGCTGGCAGAGCCTAGTGAACAAGTTCGCAAGACTCAACCAGCTTCGGGGACTGCTGTCGGGGGGTTACCCCCGAGTAGGGTAAAGACAGGTGGTAAAGGCCGCGTACAGAAGAGAGGTTTGGCCGAGTAGCCGACTACCGGGTACTCGCTACCCGGTCGACTGCTACCCGGTCTCACCTCAAGATGGCCAGAAGGAGATATCAATCAGTTTCTACCATGTCGAGTAGAAGGTTTGGCCCGAGTACAATTGGCGGGAACATTTGGCGGGAAACTACTCGGGCAGGAAGTCAAAGGAGCCGTTCTGACACAGGATCCCGCGTATCCTGGGTCCGTACTTGGCAGCATTCGAACTACTGTTCACGTGGGGACGGCCTGCCTGACAGTGACAGCATGGAAGCAGTCGGTGGCAGGATAAGGGGGGCCTACTCTGTGACTAGGTACAGTGATACCAGTCTGTCCCCTAGTTTTGCCCAACGACTTTACAGAAGCAGCCAAGACCAACGACCAAAGCTGTCAGCGGGTACTCGGAGAAAGGACAGTGTGGACACTATGTCGACACTTGTCTAGGATTTGGACGTATCCGGCTGGGCACCATGTATATAAGGTGCACCGCCGCCTCCTGCGCGAGGCACACTCACAGATGCTCATATGCTCCCATAGTGGCTCACTAGAAACCCTAGAAACCCTAAGTTCTTAACCTAGCTCTACTCGGAGAGGGGCAAGGGGCTACTCGGTAGCGTTACTATTTGTACTGTGGCTACTCGGTGAGACACCGTAATACATAGGGAAAGGCAGGAGTAGGGGTTTTACCTCCTCACGAGGGCCCTGAACCTGGGTACATCGTGTTGTTTGTGTTGTGTGGATCTTACCTCACGCGGCTACTCGTCGCGTGATCCCTCCCCGGACACCTCCAGCGTCCATCGTCCCCACATCTTTAGCCATCCCATGGCATCTGCCGTGACACCACCACGACAATAGTCCTATTCAAATCTCCTTTAATTAACTTAGCAGACTCCAACCTCAAAGCACTAAAAGAACCCAAAGAAACTCCTAGGCTAGCAGCTCTATCAATAATATCAGAATCAGAAAAAGACAAAATCGAAAAACTCTTATTAGAATTCAAAGAATTCATACCTTGCCCGGCTGCCCCGGAGTCCCTCCTAGCAGCGAGCATCATCGCCCTCTCCATCTGCGTGTCATCCGCATTATGCTGAGCCCGTATACGGTCACTCGAACGTACACCCGATGCAGTAACGTCCATAATGCCGCCAAACTCCTCAATCAGCTTCCTGGATCCTTCTAGCTTCGGGGCTACCAAAACCAGCAAAGGGAAACGATGGCAATGGAGTAATTGGGCTGTCGAGCTCGGCCGTAGAATGAACCAACGGTGACACAAGCAGCGGAGAACTAATCCCAGCATCCAAACTTGCTGCACCTGAAACTACCGAAACACAACAATCAGAAGGACAACCAGAACCCGAGCACTGCAACTTACTAGCAGCCATACAACGAGAAGCATCGGCATTAGCCCCTGTCTTATTGCACACGGGCCCCGATGGGGCAACAACACAAGGAAACATACCATCAATAGCAGGCTCGAAAACCCTTCCATTTGCAGCAGTACTCGTGCTCCCAGCCACTGCAGTACAAGAATTTCCCTCCACGTACACATCCGCTGCCGAGGTCCCCCACCCTTGCTCAAACTCTGCCGTAGAAGGCATGACGCAACCAGTCCCTGCCGTGGCCACAAAAGCAGGCGGAACTGCTGCCGCAGGCTGTGAAGGACGCAACTGAAAACGTCTCTGTCGTGGCTACCGCAGGCGCAGAAACCGGCAAAAACCCTGCCGTGGCCTCTACCGCAGCCAGAAATCCTGCCGCGAGATCGGGAACAGGCAGATTTCCTGCCGTGGCTGCCGAGTGCACCAATATCTCATCAACCTTCGAACTCTCTGAAATAAGCTGACCCCCATTTTCCCCTAGCACACCTTGGTCCTCGAAACATCATTGAGAGAGATTTTAGGTGAGAACAAAGCCGCGACCTCCTTCCTAGCACGATCGAAAGACTGTCGTACCGAAGGAGAAAACACCAGCCCTAACTTGACTGAAGAAGTTATTGGCTTCACACCACCGCCACCATGATTAACATCAGTAGGTTGAGTAGGTTTCGGATCCGATGAAGATTGTGTTGTTTTGCCCGTGAGTTCATTCACTTTATCTCGGAAGTCATCTCCGAGTCTATCAGAATCATCATCACTCTCATCATCCCCCTCTCCACCATCCATGTCCACATCATTAATCGGTAGGGGCACATTCTCCTCCACCTCGAACGAAAGTCTATAAAAACCATCTTTAATAAACATCTGGAAACGATTAGGGATCTTACGGTGATTTATACAACCAATACGAATGCGAAGAATTCTGTGTTTCCTAGTGAAGGGCATATCGATCTCCAGAGTCATACCAAACATGTCCCCAACTGCCCACAGAGCAAGATAATCACCAATGTGCGGGCTCGGAATCCCATCCACTCGCAGCCAAACCTCCGGAAGAGCATCTGCAGGTTCAGGGTCCTTAGTCCAGCTATCAATAGTGATCTCACACGGACTATTGGGCACAATGCATCTCCCAAAAATCTTTAATCTCTCCAACTCAGTGTTGTTCGGGAATTCAACCTGAAAAATATTATGCCCCATACGAATAACATTCCAAACAAAGTTCTCTGTCGGAACCAAACGCTGCAGCTGTCTAATGATCCCCGGAATGGTCAATTCTCCCCTCGAAACAACAATCGAAGCTAACCGATGATTCTCCAACTTTGGCTTGTATGTTTCTGTGCAAGGAAATTTGAAAAAGATCAGCTCCTCATGACCATACCCATAGACTAAAAAATTTGGCTTAGGGGCCAGGATCCAAAATGTGAAAGGCCATCGCCATGCTTCAAAAGCGGAAATCCCCAAGACTTGTTGGCGTCTTAATCTTTGTCTCGGTGAAAGATAAATATTACATGTGAACAATACTATTTCAGGAAGCTCCCGGTGTAATGGAAGGGCCTACTCATGTCGGAGATGAGATTCTTTTAGCCCAGAAAAATACATGATGTTGATGGCTTCCTAACCATCACAACTTTCCAAGAGTGGAGAAAAAAAAAACTGAAAGATACCTCAGACATTACGTATCAGGATGCAGAAGCTTAATCAGCCCTTGGCATCTTGATATGATTATTAGGGTATAAGACTTCAAGGAGTCCAATGAAGGCTTTAAGGATAAACATAGAAGGGTTATGTGTTTATATGCAGTCAGACCAGCAAGGCAAAAAATGTCGAGGCTCCTATGATATGTGCAACATAACCCCATCCTCTATTTCATAAGGCCTAAATATTAAGTACAGAGATGATGTGGACCAGAAATTTTGTAGTTGACCTCCAAGAACACAACTTCTAAGTATCAAGCCATCATGGAGTTAAGATCAAACACTTTGTTAGTGCCCACTGTAGATGACCCTCAAGAAGCTTCCTTCAGGCAGTTGTCACAGGGGCTAGGACCATCTTTGCACCTTTGACTGCTGTACTCCTCACCAAAATGACCCAGAAGAGTCTGCCTGCGACATTCAGTCTGGAAAAAGAAAGGAAAATTGGTCAATGATGATAAATTTTCAGCCACACACTTCTAAACTTCTAGTTAGCCAGATATTACCTTCAGCTCGCAATATGCCTGCATTTTCCTTGCTTGATCCATGGCAAGCTTAAAGGTTTCGCTCTTGAAGTTACCTCCACTCCTCAGCATGCACACGATGCGGCTGAAGTCTTTCTTCTGATATAGCACCACACAATGCGCTGGAAGATCATCTCTTCCAGCCCTCCCAGATTCCTGATAATAGCTCTCAATCGATTTCGACAGGGTGTTGTGGATAACAAAGCGCTGCATGATGAATTTTATCAGGTTGAAGGTTGCACCTACCAAACAGTGTGCTGGAGTATATGTCAACATTGCCTGAAGATACGTACCACGTCTGGCTTGTCAATCCCCATGCCAAAGGCTATGGTGGCACATATGACTTTGACCTCTCCTCTGTGCCATTTTTCTTGGACACTGGTGCGCTGACGAGCCGCCAAACCAGCATGGTAATGAGCACATTTTATCTTGTACTTCTCCCTCAAAAACTTGGCAGTGTCCGCACATTCATTCTTCGAGAGACAGTAAACGATACCAGACATGTTCATGAAACGCTCTTTCAGGAGCTCACCCAGCTGCACCTGGGGAGTTCTCGTCTTGCCAATCACCATGTAGTTGAGGTTGTGTCTGTCAAAGCTCCTCTTAAGTACCAAAGCACTTGGGATCCTCAAGGTACCGAGGACGTCCTACAGATTCCATAAAAATATTAAAGTTAGTAATTTCAATTCCAAGCTGTAGTGTGGGAACAGGGCAAGTGCTTTAGTACCTTACGAACAGCTTCAGTTGCTGTTGCAGTTAAAGCCATGATAGGGACTCTAGGGAAGTGTTGTTTGAGGCATCCTAGGCCTCGGTAATCTGGACGAAAGTCATGTCCCCATTGACTGGTATAGAAATTGAAATCAGTAATATGTCCGAAAAAAAACTGCTTCTGGAACAATATGGCAAATGTTGAATTTAAGCATTACCTTACACAGTGTGCTTCATCAATCACGAATCTTGCTAGCAATCCCTAACAAAAAATATCCAGTTTAGCACATTATCGCGGTTGAAACAAAAAAAATCTGACATAGGAAGTAGCATTTCAACAGTATAATGTAAGATTACTACCCTCTGGTGTAAGCCTCTGAGGATCTCCATAAAGGAATAGTTTCCAGCCATTCTTTCGGGTGTCACATACAGAAGTTTGAAGGAAGGCATGCCATTTCTGCACAAGATGAGAACATGGGTTACAGAACAAATGGCAGATCATTTCTTTAAGCCCTACACTGTAGAGGATATAGGAAAGATTGAATGAGCTAGGGAATAGTGTTTACCTAAGCTGTTGGATAACCGCACATGCCTGTGATGAAGTTTGCTGAGAATTCAGGAATGCTGCCTGTATCCCAAACTTGAAGGTTAAAGCAACAACCTGATCCTGAATAAGTGACAACAAGGGACACACAACAACAGTAACACCTGGGTGCAATGTTGCAGGGAGCTGCAAAGGTGACAATAGAAATGAAGTTTCCAAATCTCTCATCAAACAAGGTTAAAGGAACAATGCTGAACAAGACAGAATTAATGACCTGATAACACAGGCTTTTCCCACCACCTGTCGGCATAAGTATAAAACAGTCTCTGTTATCCATGGCAGCGCTGCAAGCTTCATACTGCAGGGGCCTAAAACTTTTGTTGCCAAAGATAACAGCATTTGCAAAATTAATCTCATCTAAACGAGAAAGCTGTTCATAACTCAAAGTTTCTCTCTTTCGAAGAGATGCATTTGGCTGTCTCGCACTAGAGTTTGAAGTTGGTGTTGCTGATTCATATCTCTTGGTTCCTTTGGTCACCTTCAAAATATAATTTCGTAACACAAAGATCAATGCCCATAAGATTAGCAGCATGATTGAAAAGAAAAAATACTTTACTTGTGTGGAGATCATAACAGCATGTTTACTGTATCCATGTGTGCAGACTCAACCACCTTATGTTACAGTATGTGCATAGTAGAAATGAAGATGGAAGACAACCATATTGGGAATCAGGATAATTGGCTTACAGTAGATTTTGTTGAGCTTCTGGTCTGTGCTTTAGAGTTTGTGGATCGTGCCTTCTTCTGGATTTGGAAAGAATCATCAAAATCTGAATCATCAGAGGAATAGCTCGAAGCTTTTAAACCGCTCGGAGTATGTTGACTGGAGGGCCTCTTGAACAAACGGGTATTTACATCAACTCCTCCTTTTTCATCAGTTACACCCTTGCTCATCATTTCATTTAGATTGCCACAAGCTTCGGTCTCTATTGCATTTAGGTCATCCCAGTCATCAGAAGTTTGTGTTGCATCCGCCAATGCAGCAATGAAATCATCGCCGCAGCTCTCCACGGTAATAAAATCTTGGCCACCCTCTCCTGTGCCAGAACGATATTATTATCACCTGGTAACCAAACGATCTAAATGGAACGGTAACTAAACCTGTGACATACATGGGACCAAGCAGCAGCAAGAAGTAAACCAAAGACTTCATCAATAAAAGCAAAGGATAAGGCGTGAACTATGGATGGTAAATGGTTCCAGGTGGCCACTTGATAATTTGATATGACCAAAAACTAAACAATTAACTCGGCATACTGAAGAGATTCCATTGATTTATGTAACAGAAATGGGCACAAGTACCATACATATGTTTGTCTCTCCGAATGCACAGCCAGAACTTTGATCATTTTATTAGAGAGAAAAGTAAAACAAAGTTGTGTACAAGGAGAAAAAACACACAATCACTGGTCACTAACAGCACCCTGCACCGTACCAAGGCAAGGATATATGTACACCTACAAAGAATGAATTTCATTCAACACCTTCCATATCCCAATCCTACCTATCCAAAGACCCAAAAAAGATGACTGCTCATTGTGATAAAAAATCCAAAATCATGCGGTATTGTCAACACCTGTCAAACCAACAGAACAGAACAGCTAATGATTTTTTTCATACATTAGAGGTAAACTGGTCGTCTCTACATGATGACTTAATTGTTACAACTGAAGGTGACTTGTTCATAACGCATAAGCGCATTAGTCCTAACATCAGCACAACCAAAGAATCCCCAAATTAAAATGGTCTCGCTTGGGCCGGGCGTCTCTCCCCTAAAACTAGAATTTCTACATTTTAGCTCCTAATTTCGACTAAATCCCGAGCTTGTCGCATGAAAGCAAAGCCAGCCTAAGACTATCCGCCGTTGGAACTGGATGCGCGGAAAGACGGGTTAAGGGCTTAAGGCGACGGTACCGTAGACGTTGGCAAGGCGGGCGAGGGCGTCGGTGGCGAGGTCGCGGTCGAAGCCGTACTCGAGGGCCAAGTGCAGGAGCCGCTCCATCTCCCTCTGAAGGTCCCCCATCTCTGGCAGGCGAGCAGGCCTCCGCCGCCGGCGGGAATTAGAACCCTAGCGCCGGTGAGAGGGGGGAAAACGCGGGAAAGAGCTGCGGTGCGCGCGCCTCTTCTTCGCTTAATATTTTGGGAGAAGTTCGTTTGGTCTATTTAGTTGGGCTGGTCCGCGATCTGGGCTATGCGCTCCCCTACAAAAGGTTGGGCTTAAAAAAAAGATTGGGAGTCAGCATAACGAAATCCCATTAGGCCCATCTAAAATTGTCTTACAAAAAATATGTTGCGCCTAGAATATCTAAGATTTGGAGTATTTCAGTCGTAATAAAAAAAAGTATCGTGATGGATGTAGACAAACTCTGTTATGTGAAAACTAAAAGCATCTCCCACGGTCGCTGGACGGCGCACGTGGGTAAATCGCCCCTTCCGCGCGCGCTAGCCGCTGCGTCCAACATATACGCCGCATGTCCAACGTGCTGAACAGCCACGCGTCTTCTTTCCCTCCCGCGTCTATCCTGAAACCTCCACGTCTGCCCAGTTTCCGCACCACCGCGCCGCCGCCACCGCCATGCCTCCGAGGAGGAATAGCACCTCCGGCTACCGTGGCGTCGGAGCGCGGCCAAACGACACGTTCTCCGCGGAGATCCGTTTCGGGGACGACCGCGTTCTTCCCGGTACCTTCGCGACGACGATTGAGGCCGCTCGCGCCTGGGACGCAGCGGGCTGGAGGCTCAACCGCCCACGCTCGGTGATGAACTTCACCGACTGCCGCAACCTCCGGGAAGCGGAGGCGACGACGCCGACGCTACAAATCGTCACTGGCACGGACCACCGCGATCTCCTCCACCGCACGTTTCATGGCCTCGTCGCCGCCAGTGACGAGCGCGTCGTCCTCGACTACTACCGCAACAACCCGGAGGAGCAGCATGCTGAGGATTAGTTCTGGACGACCCGCACGGCCGAGCGGGCGTAGCGCCGCCTCAAGCGCCACAACGAACTGGAGGCCCGCCGGGAAGCGAAGACGACGGCGCTGCAGCAGCTCCGTCAGGCTGACTACGCCGGCGAAGTCTGGGCCTCCGACAATCCGAGGTGGCGGCCTATCTCCGATGAGATATCATGCACCTCCGACGACGACGAGGAGGACACCGACGACCACGAGTTCGACTTTTAGGTTTAGTTTGTGTTCAGTTTGTGCTCGTCGCTAGCAATAAAATGTGTATTTTCATTTATTTTTTGGCGTCGTTTTGATCCAGTTTTATCACCCCGCCTCGGTTGAAACGTGTTTACGGCGCGCTATTTAACCGCGTCCGGAAAAGCGACAGTTTCGCGCGCCAGGTTTTGTCGTGTCCAGAAAAGTGGCGCGCGGGGTAAACTGCAAATCCGGCGTTGAAAATATTCAGCGACTGTTGAAGGTGCTCTAACATACTCCAGCCAGAAAAATAAAGAGAAAACAAAAATAATGGAGACGAGAGAGAGGGGGTAGCAAATTCCGAGCACGGAGAAAGGATCCAAGGCGGTTTCTCAGATTCAACGGCAAAGACCCCCCCCCCCCCCCCACCCCGTTTTGAGATCGGTGATGGCCATTTCATATCTACAGCTCAATCTCCTACCTCATATGCGCCTGTGAACTCGGTTGCTGGTTGAGCCGTTGGCTGTACGGCTGATGAGATTGCGAGAGGCCCCCGAGGAGTACGATTGCAGGATTGTTGTGTCCGAGTTCTCGACGGACCCCTTACAGGCTCCAGTTGTACTCTTGAGCATAAACTTCATGTTTTTTCAGTAGTTTCCTTTATTTGTATTCAGCTAGACAAGTCTGTTTTCATGGATGACAGTTGTTCTAATCACTGTGATGTATCATGTTACTCTATATAATATAAGGGCATCTCCAGTCGTTGCGCCCCCCCAGGGCCCAAAACGCCGCCGTTTTGGGGCCGCCGCGACGCCAAACGGCGCTATTCTGTAACCTGGGGGCAGTGTTCCCAGTCGCTCCCGAGCCCAAATTTCGGCCCAAACAAACGCAATTTGAAAAACTAGGCGAATTTTATTGATTTAGCGAAGTGCGTACATATTCGACGGAAATTTAAACTAAACATTCGACGGAAATTTAAACTAAACTACCCTTGGCATCGTCGTCTTCATCGGCGTCCTCCTCGCGGGTCCCCTTCGCCACCAGCTGGTTGGAGGGACCAGCTTCGCCCTCCCTCGCCGCGGCGAGCCAGCGTTGCTCCGCTCGCTCCGCTCGGCCTTGCACCCGCAGCCGGTGCAGCTGCGCCTGCTCGGAGGGCGGACGGTTGCGCCGCTCGCTCTGCACCGCCACCTGCCGCCGGTCGGCCTCGTACAGCGCGATGATGCCCTGCTGCCCGGCCGACGCAGCGTTCTCGGCCAGCTGCCGGCGCACCTCTCGCGCCGCCTCTTCCCTCTGGTGCGTCTCCAGAGAGGCCCGAATGGCGGCAGCCTCCGCCGCCTGCTCGACGACGCCGCGAACCTGGCGGTACGCGCCCTCGTTCTGCGCGGTCTCGATGGAGTACAGAGCGGCGTGCTGCTCCGGCCATATGGGCTGCCTCCTCCAGCGACGGGCAGCCCGTCGGGCAGCCTGCGCCGCTTCCTGCTCGGGTGGCACCTCGTTCTGGACAGGCGGCTGCTCGGGCGCCGCCTCTTGCTGCTCCTGCGCTACTTGCTGCTCCGGCGCCACTTGCTGCGCTAGCTGCAGCTCGTCGTCGTCGCTCTCGGGCCACGCGTCCCAGAGACGCTCCATCTTTTTGCGGCGAGGATGGGGAAGAACGACGAGGAGGAGGCGAGAATGGAGAAGAACGGCGAGGAGGAGGAGGCGAGAATGGGCGGACGGAGAGGGGCGGGCACCCTTTTTATAGCCTGGCGGGCCAGTCGTCGCGCCGCGCGTGTCACCGTTGCCGCCCCGCCATTAATCCGGCAGCCTTTGACTGGGGCGCGTGCACTGGGCGGCCGCCACGCCATAAACGACGACAGCCTTTGACGGCGCGGGCGCCGAGAAGAAGGTCACGAGCGGTGGATTCTGTTCCCGCGTTTTTCGCGGGCGGCGCTATTTGGGCCTCTGGGGGGGGAGGCGAGTGGTGAAGAAACGGCGCTATTCGCCGCTTCCGCCGCGAAAAAAATGGGGACTCTGGGGGACGGCTGGAGATGCCCTAAGTGGTTAAAAAGTTCAAAAAGAATAACGGAGAGGAGAGAGAGGGGTAGCAAATTCCGAGCACGGAGGAAGGATCCAAGGCAAGGCACGTTGTGTTTTAGCATTTGTTTTTTGGCAAACAGGCGTGTTGTGTTGGTTTTGTACTCTTGTTGCACAGTATAGGTAGAGCACAGGGGAGGGACTTCAGTCCTCACGTGCGGCTGCTGACCTTTTGTATGGTTGCACACTTGCACTTGCTGCGTCGTGGGTAGTACTACTCCATCCGCCATGTGCGTTTTTTTTTGTTTTGCTTGAGTAAAGAAAGAATCTCTACTACTCTTTCGGTAAGAAGCGGAAATATCTGGATCATTTGCTCTTGCTGTCCCGTTCCATTTTCACTGGAGCTGTGGAGCATGGTGTAATATTAAGACTAGTCACAATGGCCGCATGAAAAAATGCTGGTATCGCCCACTGCTTGAAATTAAACCAAACTGGGTGAGATGGAGACAGTTTGTAGTCGTAGAAGACAGGGACGGTGCGCGATAAATATTTGGCAGCGTGGTGAGTTGACGCGCACGCAGACAATGATGATGATGATCCTGGGTACTATAGGAATCGATACTGAAAAGAAGCAGCTAGGAGCGTACGAGTGGCTAGGGCGACTGTGGGCACGACGCAGTGGGCGAATGTGTGCACGGGGAAACGAAACGGCTACACGTACTGTGCCGTCACACTCTCTCCCGTCCCTATCCCTTCCTCGGCGCCTTCACCTCGCCTCCATCGGGACTATCGAAGTAACAATAACTTCTGACGCCCGAGGTGGAGGAGGGTGTGTTCAGCACTAGTGTGCGGCGGAAGGAGGCAGGGTGCAGTGAGTGAAGTCACGCACGCAGCGCCACACGTAGCTGTGCCGTTTGTGCTCCAGTACCCTCCGGCCCGCGGTGGAGCTAGCTCGCATCACCCACGCCACGCCACTGTGCACCACATCACCCGTACGATGCCCCACGGACGGCTGTCGGCACCGTCCCACGGCCACGGACAAGCACACCTGCCTGCCGGACGAGCGCACGGCCCGCATGTCATCCACACTCAATAGGCCTTCGCGTGCGCTTGCATGCCACGTGCAGCTGCATCTACCCACCCATCGTTTTTTTTTTGACAGGCCCATCATTTTTTCCCCTACGGGCGGGCGAGAGGTCGAAAGTTCAGGTTTCCGAGAGTCAGCCTATGCTAATAGCATACCCAATGTTCTCCTTAAATCGGACCGATTTTGGTCCTCTTTGGTCCATTTAGGGTGTGTTCGTTTCTAGGACCGGATGGAACGGAATGGAATGGTTCCATTCCAAAAAAAATGGAATGTCATTGTTCTATTACATTCCCGTGTTCGGTTTAGACAAAATGGAATAGAATAGAATGGATCCTATAATTTAGGGTTATCTATTAAATGAGATCTAATTTAGGATTAGCGAATCAATTAGCACTAATTGGCACAAATCAATTGCGTTGTTGTCCTTCCGCCCCTTGCGCCGTCGTGGCCGCCTTTGCTCCGTCCGGCCGCCTCTTCCGCCGCCGTGGCCGCTCTTGCTCTGTCCAGCTGCACCTTGCGCCGCCACGGCCGCCCCCGCTCCGTCCGGCTGCCCCTTGCTCTGTCCCCGTCCAGACCATCGACTCAACTGGACTGCCAACACGATCTACATCCATCCATCCATGGAGCAGCAGGCGGCGCATGCTGAGCACGAACTGGAGGAGCTGGACCTGCCTACGCTGGACCTCGAGGATGAGGAGTCCAGTAGCTTCACGGAGCAGCTGGTGGCGGCGTGCCGGGACCCGGGCGTGTTCCGATTGGTCAACCACGGCGTCCCCGGCGACCTCACCTGTGGTGACCCAGCACACCACTGCATGTGTAGTGCGCAAGTCGGTGACATAATACTCACAGAAGGACTTATCCGTGAATATTACATCTCTCAGAGTGGTACAACAGAAACACAGCGGGACCAGGCAAAACTATAGGATACAAACTTCATTACAAAATCTTGGGAATCTCCTTGATGAATCAAGAAAATCTCCTGCAAAAGAAACATCAGAAGAAGCAATTCGAAGCTCCGAGCCGGAGAAGAACTCTAGCTCAGAACTAATCCACTACGGCTGATGTCAGCCCTAAAATATGGCTTGTAATTGCTAAGTCCAAGAATGGACTCTACCTACACCTTGATAGCTTCTCCTCCCTCAGTGTTGTTGGTGATGATGCTTTACTGGCTAAGTAGTATAAGACTCCACCTAGCTTCATAAGGTACAGATGGCTTCACGATGACGACTTCCATAGGCTTCAACTCTAAGCAAGGGGTCAAACGGGATAGAATGAGTAACGAGCGTTACTCAGCAAGTTCATGATATATAGTGGGTGGTTGATGCACTAACTACAGCTTTAGACTTGAAAGAGTCATAAGCTAATGCAAGGTTTTGTAAAACTTTCTTCAAGAGGTTGCTTTTAATTCTGAAAACTATGCCCGCCATTCTTCACAGGATTAGAACTTTCATGGAGTTGCCTTTCCTGCGGCGTTCGCAGCTCCTTCCCGGAACAAGGGGTAACATGTCACATCCTTTTACACTCTGCAGAGGTGCGTTACTTTACCCATGGACGACCAAGACCATGTTGCACAACCAGGCTCGAGATCCTGTCCACTCCCACTTAGGTGTGGGGCCCGGTAGTTGGTCCAAGCCAAACCGTGCTTCTCCGCACAACGCATGCCCACCCATTTCTGCCAGCAGGTTGAACGCCTGATTCCACCCCTCACGATGGAGATCTACGCGCCCCTGGCAGACACTCATAGACCCCAGAGCCCGTGGGACGTAAGGGCTCCCACCCATGTGCATGTAGTCTCGCAAGACCTACAGCGTACGTCTCTGTTAGTCCGTTGACATGCGAACGAGAGAAGTATCACGGCTGACTTACTCCCCCCACAAAAGATCCATGGTCAACGCGAATTTACGGCGCAAGAATCCTGACGGCAGTTGTTGTTAATTCCTAGGTAATACGTTCCCATGCAGATGGAACCTTCCTTTGACCTATTCATCTTACCATGGTTCCATCCGCCCACCAAACAGAACACTACCACTCGGGTAGTCATTCAATTAGTCATATTATTATAAAATAGGATCATGCATTCTTTTGAGAATAGGTGATAATACGATAGGGTTTTTGCCAATAGTTTGTTATGAGATACTGCAAAGGATATGAGCAAGTGATGAACTTGCCTGAGATTGAAATGATAATAATAATCCAGGTCTTCGGGGTTCGAGGGTCGCGTAGAGAAATCCAATCATCTGGAAAATAGCAAAGTAGTCCCGGTAAGGACTACAGAAAACACTGGCGAGATGATACATGCATAGTAATGAGATGCATCGTGAATTACCCGGGAAAACACCCCAGCTTACCATTGTAAGCCCTGTTTCTTACGGTATCGTAACCACACAGGTTTTAGGTGAATGGTTAATTACTTGTGATGATGTGGTTATTAGTTCTTTTAGACTTACATGTGTTTCACTTTTACTAAACAAACAATCGTTATCATGTTTAGGTAGAAGGTTTATTACTTGATTAGATAACAAAGCAACAACACATGGAAAACAATTATTAAAAAGATAACAGACATATTTTTATTTCGTATTTTAGAGTGTAGAGCTTATGACAAGGAGTTAGATTGAAAATGGTGAACTGGTATAACTAACTCTATCATCACACTATTGCTAACGACTTGTGATGGTAGGTTTGAGTAAGTGTGAAAACATGAGGTTTTTATCAAATAAGGAAAATAATGATGTGGTAGTCATCTATTGTTTTTAATAGACTTTCAGTATACTTATAAAAGAAAATTTAGAAGTTAATTAAAATGTCTTACAATTAACATATTTGAGTTGGAAATATATTTCTCTTTAATTTGATATATCATTCAATGTTTTCTGAAAATATTTGAATAAATTATTAATTTATTAATTTTAAATGAATTAAATGACTAGGCAAAACATTGCACACATTAAAACTTGGTTAAATGATTTTGAAAACACCATAGATGGATTGCATTTGTCATTTGGAGCATTTTGGTATATAACTTGTATTTTTTCTGATTTTATGAATTGTTTATTATTTTTCTTTATTTTAAATGATTTAATTAATTAAGGAAAATGTGGAATTTCAAACTTTATCAAATTCATTTGAAAATGTCATAATCAAATAGATTTTATTTTTCTGATTAATATGATATATTATTTATATTTTTCTGATTTATGAAATTAAAGTTATTGAATTATCAATTTTAATTATATTTCTGTTTTTATTTGAATTGACAAATGGGGTCCATCTGTCAGTTTACATTTCTTATACGAAAATAAATAGAAACAGGAGGAAATGGGCTCATGACGTCATGATGACATCATGCCGTGTCATCAGAGGAGAGGATCTCCTCTGTTGTGCTCGAATCCGTCGATCCGCTACGAATTGGTTCGAATCAATGCTTCCAATAGTTAGAGGAGGACTCAACGAACACAAGGGTAGCGGCGCCGTTGGTTGCCGTTCACCGGAACATCGCCGGCGGCGAGGTTCCGCGGCGGCGGTGTCGGGTATCGATGGCAACCCCGAAATTGAAGGCAATTCAACGCATAAAATGCACCGAGAGGTGCGTGGGCTCACCTAGAACACGAAGGTACCGTCGGGGACGCAAGGGAATGACAGACGGCGGTGAATCATCGACGGATATCTCCATCGGCCGCGAAGAAGACGACGATGGCCCGGCCGATTTAAGCCACTCCGGCAAACGAGGTTCACTGAGGAGGGAGAGGACGTCGAGACGAAGCTAAGGGTGGTCTTGATTTCTCTCGGGACGACCGGAATCAGCGAGGGTGACCGGCGGCCATGGAAGCTAGGGTTTCAGGTTCTGAGCAGAGGAATACAGAGAGAGAGTGGGCAAGCGATGCGAGAGAGGGAGAGTGAGCGATTGGAGTACGGCCTCCTCCAGGTCTTATCCCCCACGTAGAGCGGCCGCGAGGAGGTGGCAGCGTCGGGAGCAGATCGCCCACGTCTCCTCTGCCTTCTGGCAGAGGAAGAAGAAGAAGAATTAAAAGGAACATTTTCAATAACCCCCTGGAATTGTTAGGTTTTGCATAACAGTCCTTCTGTTGATAGAATGTGAGAGAAAACACTGTTTTCAGGGTCTTTTTTTTAAGATAAAAATTATTTAAAAATATATTTGGAAAGCTTATCAAATTTGCAATCTCACCATATTTTGTTTTGGTGAATTGGAGCAATATTTGTATTTTTTATTTAGGGTGCTAGATTAAGTGATTTTTGTGGTTTTCTCTTATTTGAATTTATCAAATGGCTATTAAATTATTTTAACTATAATTATTATGATCACACACAACAACCATGTTGTTAACAAGGTGGTATCACTTAATTGGTTAGTTTCAGATGCAATTATTTTTAGAAAATAATTTGGTAACACTACTTAGTAGTGTTTTTATATATGGTAATGAAATGCACCCAATTAGGGAATTTTATTCCATCATACCAAATGCTTTTGAGTAAGAAATAGATTTGTTTGCTTTTATGGGCTTTGTTATTTTTCTAATTGAAACTCTTAGCAAATTTGGTTGACATTTTACTGAGGTATGTGTATTCTATGTTTGTTGTTTTCAATATTTGATCAAGTGGAAAACATGTGTGGTTTTGGAATCTTATTTTCTTGTTTTCCATATAGGTTCCAATATGGATATTATACCATATTTATTTTAGAACATATAATCATTTACATGGTTATGTGCAGATGAATTTTTGTTATCAGCTCTTAGTCTTACAGGTGAAAAGGTTTTGGAAAACAAGGTTTTAAGCTTGTTTTCATCTACCTCCACATATCAAGACATGTGGATTTAATGGCTTATTGTTATTTTCTCTCTTGCCAATTGTTTCCATTAAAGTGATGTTTATTTGTTTCTCATCTATGATGAGTCTTGACAAGGCATTGGGTTATAGTTTCTCTAATATCACTGAACATTTCACTGGAGAATTTCTTATACTAGGCTTCCTTGCTAAACTAGTGTTTCTCCTTGTTGACTCCTGTTGCTTGATGTTCTTGTCACTGGTTGTCACTAGTCTTCTGTTATCACCCTTGTCCATTGCAGGTGTGTTCCTCTCTTGGTTTCCAACTTCCACTACCTCACCATTGTGGTGAAAACATCCAATTACTCCAAGCAAGGATTTTACTTAGATGATTGTAAAAGAATGTGAGTTAATTTTGTAACATCCAGTTGCCATATGCATACAAGAATAACTTGTTAACAAGTGGGCCAGACTTGCCTCCAAATTACTACTCATATACAATAGGCTGAGATGTACTAGGTTATATGATCTTATGTTTATTTGTGTAGGATACTCAAGTGTTTGAGTATACAAAAGTGATCTGTTAACAAGGTAATTAGTCTTGTTACCAAACTACTTCTATATAACACTAACATTGGAATATCATACAATTTCAAGAGGTTAATAAGATCAGATCAATATATAAGAGTTTTCAAGTACTCTTATGGAAGATTAGAGTAGCACTACAAGCACACTCTAATTAATCTTCTTGAAGATCTTCATATGGTAGTCCTCCTTCCTTGTGGTTGATTATCTTGCAGAATGATTTAGAGAAGATTGGGAAACAAGATAGAATGGTCTTGACAACACAACAAGATCTAGATTAAGAGTTACTTAATGCTTTTTTTTATCCTTCCATAAACTTCTTATTTTATTCCCTACAAGATAGGTACTTGTTTATACAGGGTTGGTTTTATTTAGCTTTCAATCCAATTCTTCTAATAGGGGTTATATCTTGTTGTTATTCATTACTTGTATCCAGAGATACTTTAGTTGTTGAATGATGAGTTGAATATAAATGTGGAGTGTTTCTAGAATGATGACTTGATAGTAAATTGATCTAATAGTTCATTGATGTGTTAAGGTTCCATATACTCACTTATATAAGATGATTAAAGCAAGGAGCATGTGAAAGTTATTGAGGTCTAATGACTTAGGGCATGGTTGTTATTTGTTCTCCCAAGTGTCATGATCTACTTTATATTCATCACTTTATTTACTTTGTCATTCATAATGCAGATATAGAGATTTGGGAATATCATGTGTGATGATCAAGGTTTAGAAGTAGTTTAAGAAGATTTATTACTTCTTTTAGATACTTCTTTTATAGTTGAGGAGATATGTACATATTCGATAAATATATTATTTATGATAATTAAGTTACTTCCCACTTGTGGGACTTGGGTTAACACTTGTTTGTATCACTTGTGTTCTGTTGCACCTTTGTTATTTACTTGTGAAGGTTCACTTAGTAGTTACTTAATAATTTGGACAGATGTGGTGTGAATGGTTGATCACTTAAATAATTATTGTTTGAGAGGACATCACATCTCTGTTGATGAGATGGTTCAATTATACATTACTCATTTGTGAAAGTATGATCATCAGATATGGGATTTGGTTACTCACCCCTCTTTGAGTTCTAGATACACAGTGAATTATCCCAAGTCACTTATAGACTTGAGGTTAGACTTGTTTAGTGTTTGTGTTGGTCACATCCAATTATGGTTTGTATAATCAGATGATTTAGTTTGTAGAGATACTATGTTATAAAGATCACTCCAAATGTACTCCTGACTAGATGAACTAGACCTATTTCATCATGTCAAGTGAAACTTTGGTCACTTTGTTTCGTTTAAACTTTCGCGCCAAAATTTCCCGTAGTTTTAGATGCATGCTTTGCAATTGCACATATTAAATTTAGATCCTTATAACCTCCCAAACACTGGGATGTTACAGTATCTCCCCCTTAACAAGAACTTCGTCCCGAAGTTCAATCTCTCTCACGTAAAGATAGGTAGAGAGAACTTCTGTAGACCGTTGAATCTTCACATCTGTTTTCTTGTGTTGTCCTTGGCATGTGTAGCTTCTTGTCTTGATTGTTCACCTTCCACTTTCTTGCGTAATGATCTAATATCTAGCATGTTGCTATAACAACTCTGTTTTGTTACTAGGCCTTCCTAATGGTCTTACGAAGAACACGTGGTATTTGCACCATTAGTGGATACCAAGTTTCTTTCTCCGATGATTAGGTACGGTTTCCTATCTCTCACAACTTTCTGAAGAACATTTGGTATATCCACCGGGTGATGAATAACCAATAAGATTCTTCTGGTATACTGGATACCGTCTATGGTTAGATTTCCATTTGGTTGAATCTAATGGTCTCAATAGGAATACTGCTCAAAGAAACTTGTACGATGTAGTGTACATTGACTTAGACTCAATTCTTAGTGAAAATATCTTCGGATTTCCCCGAGTTTTAACTCTTTCCTAAAGGTGATTATAACCTATTCCACTAGTTACTTCCTATGGTCCTTCTATATCTTTGGGTTTTGACTTCTATGGGACAATTCTATAAGTTTATTTATCAACTTCTACATGTTTCCTTCTAAGATGTAACTACCCATGTTATTTTCCTGGCATGATTTGTGGTAGCTCACCATGTGTTGATGTAGTAGCTCACCAACTCCAAACAGGATGTGGAATGTGGTCCATTCCCATCAGTGTCTTCATTGTCATCTTCCTTCTTGACTTTATGGTCTTCTAGATCTTTGGTGGTTACTTCCATCAGCTGATATTGTAAAACGCTCTCATACTAATCCTATACCCTCTAGACCAGTAACATCAAGAAAGAACTCAGTGTTGTTGCACATGCATATGCACATCAAGTTCAATCTTCATGTATAGATCTAGTCAATCAAAGATACAAATAAGATCCAATAAATCCCAAATGCATTTATCACTCATACATCAAAAGCCTGTGAAATAAAAGTACTTAGAGTAAAACATCTCAAGTACCAAGGCTCTTAAATGCTATACACAACAAATAGGCATATATTACCTTGTAATCCTATTCTACACAACCACTCTTTGCCTAGATAATTACTCCAATTGCATGCCTTACTGCAATGGAATAAACCAAGACAAAATGATCCTATAGTAGTTGTTGTCTAACTTGATTCCATATAAGACTAAGTATTATGTAATTTAATTACTTCCTCTTGATCATGATAAGCTTCTCATCGCATCTGTTGATCCTTCATGGTGTTGATCACATCATAGGAGTAGTAACGTAGCTTCCATCAATGCTTATGCTTTCTCCTAATTCTATTCTATACTATAGTGATTCACCTCTGGACTTGATAACTAAGGATATGTTATATACCCCGTAGTTACCAAGGCTTAATGGAAGTTCATGTTTCTCAAACATTCCTTATTGTTGATTCTTATACTTACTCTATACCATGTTCTACTCCATCTTATACATTCATAGGATGGGGTAATCATCACTTTAACCTATCCATCTCTGACTATGTCAGAACTCTTTTCTTAATAACACTGATACATGCTAGACTTCTAACTATTCATACCTAGGTATTAAGAAATAGATAAGTATATCTACTCAAGTTGAGTAAGAATAATTCTATACAAGTATGAGTATATCATTCTCAAGTGAATGATCATCATAGTTGTAGAAATTATGGTTTAGATAAGATGGCTTCCTATACCTTTACCAACCTACAGATCTCCTAAAAGGTTTTAAACCTAAGGTCGCTTCGCTCTGATACCACCTGTGGTGACCCAGCACACCACTGCATGTGTAGTGCGCAAGTCGGTGACATAATACTCACAGAAGGACTTATCCGTGAATATTACATCTCTCAGAGTGGTACAACAGAAACACAGCGGGACCAGGCAAAACTATAGGATACAAACTTCATTACAAAATCTTGGGAATCTCCTTGATGAATCAAGAAAATCTCCTGCAAAAGAAACATCAGAAGAAGCAATTCGAAGCTCCGAGCCGGAGAAGAACTCTAGCTCAGAACTAATCCACTACGGCTGATGTCAGCCCTAAAATATGGCTTGTAATTGCTAAGTCCAAGAATGGACTCTACCTACACCTTGATAGCTTCTCCTCCCTCAGTGTTGTTGGTGATGATGCTTTACTGGCTAAGTAGTATAAGACTCCACCTAGCTTCATAAGGTACAGATGGCTTCACGATGACGACTTCCATAGGCTTCAACTCTAAGCAAGGGGTCAAACGGGATAGAATGAGTAACGAGCGTTACTCAGCAAGTTCATGATATATAGTGGGTGGTTGATGCACTAACTACAGCTTTAGACTTGAAAGAGTCATAAGCTAATGCAAGGTTTTGTAAAACTTTCTTCAAGAGGTTGCTTTTAATTCTGAAAACTATGCCCGCCATTCTTCACAGGATTAGAACTTTCATGGAGTTGCCTTTCCTGCGGCGTTCGCAGCTCCTTCCCGGAACAAGGGGTAACATGTCACATCCTTTTACACTCTGCAGAGGTGCGTTACTTTACCCATGGACGACCAAGACCATGTTGCACAACCAGGCTCGAGATCCTGTCCACTCCCACTTAGGTGTGGGGCCCGGTAGTTGGTCCAAGCCAAACCGTGCTTCTCCGCACAACGCATGCCCACCCATTTCTGCCAGCAGGTTGAACGCCTGATTCCACCCCTCACGATGGAGATCTACGCGCCCCTGGCAGACACTCATAGACCCCAGAGCCCGTGGGACGTAAGGGCTCCCACCCATGTGCATGTAGTCTCGCAAGACCTACAGCGTACGTCTCTGTTAGTCCGTTGACATGCGAACGAGAGAAGTATCACGGCTGACTTACTCCCCCCACAAAAGATCCATGGTCAACGCGAATTTACGGCGCAAGAATCCTGACGGCAGTTGTTGTTAATTCCTAGGTAATACGTTCCCATGCAGATGGAACCTTCCTTTGACCTATTCATCTTACCATGGTTCCATCCGCCCACCAAACAGAACACTACCACTCGGGTAGTCATTCAATTAGTCATATTATTATAAAATAGGATCATGCATTCTTTTGAGAATAGGTGATAATACGATAGGGTTTTTGCCAATAGTTTGTTATGAGATACTGCAAAGGATATGAGCAAGTGATGAACTTGCCTGAGATTGAAATGATAATAATAATCCAGGTCTTCGGGGTTCGAGGGTCGCGTAGAGAAATCCAATCATCTGGAAAATAGCAAAGTAGTCCCGGTAAGGACTACAGAAAACACTGGCGAGATGATACATGCATAGTAATGAGATGCATCGTGAATTACCCGGGAAAACACCCCAGCTTACCATTGTAAGCCCTGTTTCTTACGGTATCGTAACCACACAGGTTTTAGGTGAATGGTTAATTACTTGTGATGATGTGGTTATTAGTTCTTTTAGACTTACATGTGTTTCACTTTTACTAAACAAACAATCGTTATCATGTTTAGGTAGAAGGTTTATTACTTGATTAGATAACAAAGCAACAACACATGGAAAACAATTATTAAAAAGATAACAGACATATTTTTATTTCGTATTTTAGAGTGTAGAGCTTATGACAAGGAGTTAGATTGAAAATGGTGAACTGGTATAACTAACTCTATCATCACACTATTGCTAACGACTTGTGATGGTAGGTTTGAGTAAGTGTGAAAACATGAGGTTTTTATCAAATAAGGAAAATAATGATGTGGTAGTCATCTATTGTTTTTAATAGACTTTCAGTATACTTATAAAAGAAAATTTAGAAGTTAATTAAAATGTCTTACAATTAACATATTTGAGTTGGAAATATATTTCTCTTTAATTTGATATATCATTCAATGTTTTCTGAAAATATTTGAATAAATTATTAATTTATTAATTTTAAATGAATTAAATGACTAGGCAAAACATTGCACACATTAAAACTTGGTTAAATGATTTTGAAAACACCATAGATGGATTGCATTTGTCATTTGGAGCATTTTGGTATATAACTTGTATTTTTTCTGATTTTATGAATTGTTTATTATTTTTCTTTATTTTAAATGATTTAATTAATTAAGGAAAATGTGGAATTTCAAACTTTATCAAATTCATTTGAAAATGTCATAATCAAATAGATTTTATTTTTCTGATTAATATGATATATTATTTATATTTTTCTGATTTATGAAATTAAAGTTATTGAATTATCAATTTTAATTATATTTCTGTTTTTATTTGAATTGACAAATGGGGTCCATCTGTCAGTTTACATTTCTTATACGAAAATAAATAGAAACAGGAGGAAATGGGCTCATGACGTCATGATGACATCATGCCCGTGTCATCAGAGGAGAGGATCTCCTCTGTTGTGCTCGAATCCGTCGATCCGCTACGAATTGGTTCGAATCAATGCTTCCAATAGTTAGAGGAGGACTCAACGAACACAAGGGTAGCGGCGCCGTTGGTTGCCGTTCACCGGAACATCGCCGGCGGCGAGGTTCCGCGGCGGCGGTGTCGGGTATCGATGGCAACCCCGAAATTGAAGGCAATTCAACGCATAAAATGCACCGAGAGGTGCGTGGGCTCACCTAGAACACGAAGGTACCGTCGGGGACGCAAGGGAATGACAGACGTCGGTGAATCATCGACGGATATCTCCATCGGCCGCGAAGAAGACGACGATGGCCCGGCCGATTTAAGCCACTCCGGCAAACGAGGTTCACTGAGGAGGGAGAGGACGTCGAGACGAAGCTAAGGGTGGTCTTGATTTCTCTCGGGACGACCGGAATCAGCGAGGGTGACCGGCGGCCATGGAAGCTAGGGTTTCAGGTTCTGAGCAGAGGAATACAGAGAGAGAGTGGGCAAGCGATGCGAGAGAGGGAGAGTGAGCGATTGGAGTACGGCCTCCTCCAGGTCTTATCCCCCACGTAGAGCGGCCGCGAGGAGGTGGCAGCGTCGGGAGCAGATCGCCCACGTCTCCTCTGCCTTCTGGCAGAGGAAGAAGAAGAATTAAAAGGAACATTTTCAATAACCCCCTGGAATTGTTAGGTTTTGCATAACAGTCCTTCTGTTGATAGAATGTGAGAGAAAACACTGTTTTCAGGGTCTTTTTTTGAAGATAAAAATTATTTAAAAATATATTTGGAAAGCTTATCAAATTTGCAATCTCACCATATTTTGTTTTGGTGAATTGGAGCAATATTTGTATTTTTTATTTAGGGTGCTAGATTAAGTGATTTTGTGGTTTTCTCTTATTTGAATTTATCAAATGGCTATTAAATTATTTTAACTATAATTATTATGATCACACACAACAACCATGTTGTTAACAAGGTGGTATCACTTAATTGGTTAGTTTCAGATGCAATTATTTTTAGAAAATAATTTGGTAACACTACTTAGTAGTGTTTTTATATATGGTAATGAAATGCACCCAATTAGGGAATTTTATTCCATCATACCAAATGCTTTTGAGTAAGAAATAGATTTGTTTGCTTTTATGGGCTTTGTTATTTTTCTAATTGAAACTCTTAGCAAATTTGGTTGACATTTTACTGAGGTATGTGTATTCTATGTTTGCTGTTTTCAATATTTGATCAAGTGGAAAACATGTGTGGTTTTGGAATCTTATTTTCTTGTTTTCCATATAGGTTCCAATATGGATATTATACCATATTTATTTTAGAACATATAATCATTTACATGGTTATGTGCAGATGAATTTTTGTTATCATCTCTTAGTCTTACAGGTGAAAAGGTTTTGGAAAACAAGGTTTTAAGCTTGTTTTCATCTACCTCCACATATCAAGACATGTGGATTTAATGGCTTATTGTTATTTTCTCTCTTGCCAATTGTTTCCATTAAAGTGATGTTTATTTGTTTCTCATCTATGATGAGTCTTGACAAGGCATTGGGTTATAGTTTCTCTAATATCACTGAACATTTCACTGGAGAATTTCTTATACTAGGCTTCCTTGCTAAACTAGTGTTTCTCCTTGTTGACTCCTGTTGCTTGATGTTCTTGTCACTGGTTGTCACTAGTCTTCTGTTATCACCCTTGTCCATTGCAGGTGTGTTCCTCTCTTGGTTTCCAACTTCCACTACCTCACCATTGTGGTGAAAACATCCAATTACTCCAAGCAAGGATTTTACTTAGATGATTGTAAAAGAATGTGAGTTAATTTTGTAACATCCAGTTGCCATATGCATACAAGAATAACTTGTTAACAAGTGGGCCAGACTTGCCTCCAAATTACTACTCATATACAATAGGCTGAGATGTACTAGGTTATATGATCTTATGTTTATTTGTGTAGGATACTCAAGTGTTTGAGTATACAAAAGTGATCTGTTAACAAGGTAATTAGTCTTGTTACCAAACTACTTCTATATAACACTAACATTGGAATATCATACAATTTCAAGAGGTTAATAAGATCAGATCAATATATAAGAGTTTTCAAGTACTCTTATGGAAGATTAGAGTAGCACTACAAGCACACTCTAATTAATCTTCTTGAAGATCTTCATATGGTAGTCCTCCTTCCTTGTGGTTGATTATCTTGCAGAATGATTTAGAGAAGATTGGGAAACAAGATAGAATGGTCTTGACAACACAACAAGATCTAGATTAAGAGTTACTTAATGCTTTTTTTTATCCTTCCATAAACTTCTTATTTTATTCCCTACAAGATAGGTACTTGTTTATACAGGGTTGGTTTTATTTAGCTTTCAATCCAATTCTTCTAATAGGGGTTATATCTTGTTGTTATTCATTACTTGTATCCAGAGATACTTTAGTTGTTGAATGATGAGTTGAATATAAATGTGGAGTGTTTCTAGAATGATGACTTGATAGTAAATTGATCTAATAGTTCATTGATGTGTTAAGGTTCCATATACTCACTTATATAAGATGATTAAAGCAAGGAGCATGTGAAAGTTATTGAGGTCTAATGACTTAGGGCATGGTTGTTATTTGTTCTCCCAAGTGTCATGATCTACTTTATATTCATCACTTTATTTACTTTGTCATTCATAATGCAGATATAGAGATTTGGGAATATCATGTGTGATGATCAAGGTTTAGAAGTAGTTTAAGAAGATTTATTACTTCTTTTAGATACTTCTTTTATAGTTGAGGAGATATGTACATATTCGATAAATATATTATTTATGATAATTAAGTTACTTCCCACTTGTGGGACTTGGGTTAACACTTGTTTGTATCACTTGTGTTCTGTTGCACCTTTGTTATTTACTTGTGAAGGTTCACTTAGTAGTTACTTAATAATTTGGACAGATGTGGTGTGAATGGTTGATCACTTAAATAATTATTGTTTGAGAGGACATCACATCTCTGTTGATGAGATGGTTCAATTATACATTACTCATTTGTGAAAGTATGATCATCAGATATGGGATTTGGTTACTCACCCCTCTTTGAGTTCTAGATACACAGTGAATTATCCCAAGTCACTTATAGACTTGAGGTTAGACTTGTTTAGTGTTTGTGTTGGTCACATCCAATTATGGTTTGTATAATCAGATGATTTAGTTTGTAGAGATACTATGTTATAAAGATCACTCCAAATGTACTCCTGACTAGATGAACTAGACCTATTTCATCATGTCAAGTGAAACTTTGGTCACTTTGTTTCGTTTAAACTTTCGCGCCAAAATTTCCCGTAGTTTTAGATGCATGCTTTGCAATTGCACATATTAAATTTAGATCCTTATAACCTCTCAAACACTGGGATGTTACATCACCGCCCGCCTATTCAGCCTGGCTCGCGACCTCCTGGAACTGGACACGACGAAGAAGACCAAGCTGCCCGGCTACATCTGGGCCACGCCGGCGCTGTCGCTCCCCCTCAGCTGCGGCACGGGAGAGCGCGGCTTGCCTGGACAAGGAGCACAACGGGGCGGGGCCGCGCGCGGGTGGCGTCGGGATCGGTAGGCCGCCCTCAGCGGCGGCGCGAGAGAGCGCGGCTCGCCTGAGCGAGGAGCACGACGGTGCGGAGCCGCCGCGGCCGTCCCTTGCGCATCTGGCTGGCTGGTCAAGGAGAGAGAGATGAGAGGTTAGCAGAGGGAGAGAGGTTAACGAGCGACCGCGGTAGAGGTTAGCAACGCGTTCCACTCGGTCCGGCCGATTCAGCCGGACGAGTGCGTTCCGGATATTGGCGGAATATTCCGTTCCGAGGAACCATCTCTTTCCATTCTTTTGGCCAACCGAACACAGGAACGGCCTCCAGGTGCGGAACCGTTCCGTTCCATTCCACTTGATTCTCAAACCGAACACACCCTTAGAGTCCTCTGTGGATAGGAGCTGGGCGGGACCCTCGACTTGAGATTAAACCTACGGGTTTTTGTAGTAGCTGGACAAGTCAGCCTAAAATTGGTGCCTTCGTTTTTTTTAGTTTTCTCTTATTTCTCTTCTCTATCTATGTATGATACGAACATAAATAGCAAATAAAATGGCTCCGTATTTGAAACCTCCGTATGTATATTGCTTCGTATTGCTTTTTTATTTGCTATTTATGTTCATACGGAGGTTTCAAATACGCAGCGGTGGAACCCATGGCATCCTCGTAGGCTCTCGTAATCTTCGATGGGTATGCCACCGGTGGAACCCATGGCATCCTCGTTGCGCTGGAAATGCTCGGCTCTGGCCATGGAGGGCAATTCCTCGAATAGCTGCCGTCCTTGGGGCATGTTACCCACAGGCACCCCCTGCGGCACTTTGTTGTGGATCAGCGGGCCATCGTCGGTCCCATGAGTCGCGTCAAGCAACACCGTGGTCACGTTGAGGTCGATGGTCGGCGGCGCAGTCGCAAAGGGCTGAGAGGTGATCTCCGGCGACGTATCCTCTAATGACAGCCTGAGGCGCAACGTGGGCGGCCTAAACTGCGGTGTGGTCGGGAATACGCATGATGGAGTGGCCGATGATAGCGTTGGCGACCCCGAGAGCGGCGGCCTGGCCGTAGAAGCAACCGAGCTCGAGGAAGGCACCGACATCGGCACGCACTGACGGAGGGACGTGGGCATGATGACACGGTAGGTCTCCCCTTGCATCATGATGACTCCCATGGGAGCGGCGTTGGCGTTGACGTTGGCCTGCCGCTGGGCTAGGAGGAGGGTCGCGGTGGTAGCGGTATCTTGCTCCTTCAAGGTGATATTTCGTCTCACCCGCCAGCCCTGCCGCTTCTTCGACTCTGGCTTGGGCGACGTCTTCGGGATTGTATTGGGCATCGCGGTGCTCTTCGGCTTCGTCATCCCCGGCTACTGGCCGCCAGTGGCTACCGTGGCAGAGGCGGCGAGGGTTGGGAGCAGAGTGGAGGGTGACAAGGGTTTGGGACAATGGCACCTTTGTGTCTGACGGGCGGGCCAGGAGGGACAAATGTGTGTCCGCGGACCACCCAAAACATGGACCAAACTTGGAACACATTTGGGGGAAACTCGACCTATCCCCCCCCCCGGTCCGTTTGGGGGGGCGTTGGAATGGGGTTTTTTACCCATATTGGTCCGCGAGGAACAAACCGGACCATTGGGGGCATTGGGTATGCTCTAAGAGCATCTCTAGCAGAGCTCCTATCCCGCGAAACTGTAAACGCGGGATATGGGTCACAGAAGCGCGTTCTACGGGTTGAAAACTGTTGTGCCATAGCAGTCCCCGTAAACCCGACTGGTAAACTGTTTTACCGGTTGGGTTTACGGGGGCTGCTGCGGCGCAACAGTTTTCAACCCGTAAACCGAAAAACTGAAACTATGAACATTTAGCACAATTCATCGCAATTTCGAGAAATGTTCGGCAATTACAAGAGTTTGAATGCTCAAGTACGACAAATATGATGTTCAAGATCAACACGCAGAACAATCTAAAACAAAAGTGCCACAGATCACTAAATCAAGCCACAACACCACCATCACCACCAACAATACTACCACCAGATGTCGCAATCATAGCTTGCTTTCTATGCGCGAGGATTTTCTGTCTTGCAATGTTGTGCCACTCGAGGGTCAGTTCATCCATTTTAGAGCGGTTCATCATCATGATCTTGTTCTCCTCGGCAATCAACTTGGCAAGTGACCTGGTCTCCTCGGCATTGTCTCTTGCCTCTTTGATGGTAGCTTTGCGCTTTTTCTCCTCGATGGCAGCTCCTCTTTGACGGCGGCTTTGTGCAGCCCCTCTTGCCAGAGCATTTCTCATTTCTTTTTCTTCTATTGGATCATTTTATCAGACAATTCCTTCTTTGCTTCTATACTCTTGTCCGTCAATAAATCGTTGGATTTCACCATGTTGTCTATCTGATCCCGCAAGGTTACAGTCTCGGCTTGCGACTTGAGTCTCTCTTTGGCTTCGTCGTCAATCAAGTTCACTTCAGCCTTTTTTTGTGCCATCTCCCTCACCTTTCATTTCTCACTCCGTTGGAGCAAAGCCTTGGGAGACGGCATGTCTTTGTACCTCTCTTTGACAATTCGTTCCTGCATAAACAGAAACCGTGTCAACGCGGCAACAATGACAAACAAAGCAATAATGTCGACTCGTGCGAACTCACATAATCACCCTCATTAGTTCCAGTTGGAGGAGCATTCTGAACTTGCTCCATGCATCCACATAACCGGCTCACTATGGGTTTGATCGTATCCCAACGATCTTGAAGTGACTGATACGTGTGTGGGGTTCTTTTCAACACTTTGCCATTCTGGTCAAATTGAGGCATGATCTGGAAGAACTGATCCTCGACCCTTTGCCAGTACCGCTTGCCGGTTTGATCTGTGCCAGTAGTTGCATCGACAGAAACGGCCTCCCAAGCTTTGATCGAGGTATCATATTCCAACTGCGTGTAATTCATCGACCTCGCTCGTTTGCTCGCAGTGAACACCGATCCCCCCGATCTCCTCGACGTCCTCATCATCCTCATCGCCGACACCGTCAACCCCTTCCTCAGACTCGTTGCAACCGAAAGCACCAATAGGGGTTTCATCGATGTTGATGCCGACCTCGTTCAACATGTCCATGTATGCGGCCATAGGGGCCTCACACACGGCCAAACTACACAATCGCTCCAATCATCCGCAAGAAACACATCAGAATTGTAGCAAAATCAAATTGAATGGGATAAAAACCGTACCTTTGTGTCGGCGTTCGAGCTCCAGCGGGAGGGGTTAGCGATTTATTTTTTTGCGCCAGTGGGTTGTGTGGTTTCGCCGCCCCTGATATGGCGGTCGTGGCCAGCAACACAACTCCTCCTTCAGCGGCAGCAGCGGCGGAGTCTTTAGCATCTTTCCCGGTGTCGAGCCGCTTGCACTTCACCGGAGCGGGGCCGGGCGCAGGCGCCGCTGCGGAGGCCGCCTTCAGATCTGAACGACCCATAGGATCCGATTCTGGAGCCGTCCAAATGTATACGCTGACGAGGGAAAACGGCTCAGATTCCATGATGGCGCTAGGAGCGGGAACGGCCGGAGCCGAAGAGGAAGGTCGGAGCGGGGGGCGGCGGCGGCTGGTAGCAGGAGCCGAAATTTCTATCCCGCCAAGCCTTTCTACGCGATGGAGGGCACCCTCGTGTCGGCATGGAAACCCTTGGATTCAGGGGTTGGAGGGGGGAATTTCCGGCGCCCCAAAAACATTTTATGGACCGGCCGAGTTTACGGGCTCTACTATTTCCAAAAAAATCGCTTGCTGCCCGTATGCGCTGGTAGTTTTTCAGTTTCGGGCCTTTTAGGGGCTTTGCTAGAGATGCTCTAAGAGTGTCTACACCGGCACCCGCAGAACGGCCCATCGATAGCCCATTGGGAATCCGGACAAAAAATGCCCACAGCAGCACCTCCATCGTGTCCAACCATCAAATTTGTGTCCGACGCCTCCATCCCACCCGCCAAACTTGGGGGCCTTCCTGGGGCGCCGGACATTGTCCGGTCATCCCACCTGACAGGCGTGGACCGCTCGTTATAGAGAGAAGCTGGGAAGGGGTGTGAGTAAAGACGTCGTGTAGGAGGCCGGTTCGCGTTAATTCCGCTCGCTGGTTTCCAATGCAATGAGACACCGTCCTGCAACACGCCTCCTCGCAATTACACCGGCGACACGAGGTGACGTTTCCGATGACGCGCTGCCATCGTTGCGCTTTTCCCACGCGTCGCATTTACGCCTTCGCCGCCCTTCGTCAAAAGGATAAAAGGCAGAGGCTTTCCCTCGTCGTGTCACACAACCTCCTCTCCCCCGCCATCTCCCCCTCGCCGTCCAAATCTTCTCGCTCTCTCCCGCTCCCTCGCCTCTCCATGGCGGCCAACAACTAGGAGGCCAGCTTCGGCGGGCTCACTAGCGGGCACACCATCGGCGCCTGGTAGCTGTACCGGTACGTCCTCCTCGCCCCTCCGGATTTCTGGATCCCAAAGCAGTGGCACGTCTTCCCTGGGCGCCCTACCCTGTGCCACCGATGTCAGGAACGGTGGAGCAGATCCGCTCCTACATTACTCCCCGGCGAAGCTGAATCACGTCGGCAGAGCGCCGCCTCCCCGAGAACGACGATGGTCAGCACAACTTGGGAAAGTGGCTCGACCGGCTCAAGCAAGAGTGGTAGTTGGTCCTCGCCATCGTCGACAGATCGATGTGCTCCAATCATGGCACAACGCCGCAGGGCGCCGTCGCTGGTGGGATCGCCCTGGCAACACCATGGCCAGCGCGATCGAAGCCGTGAGGCAGCACGCCGCCACGAACAACATGTTGCGGCTCCGGCTCCTGCCACGGCCTCTAGTTTCGCGCGCCATGGATGCCCCATGGTGCCTCTCTCCACCTCGTGGAGGTCCGGGCATCGTCATCCGCGATGCCCCACGGCGCCGCTCCTCTCCCAACCCGACGTCAACCCCAAGGCCGCCTCTTCCTCCGCCCCCGCAGCCCCGAGCTTCCGTCAAGAAGGAGCCACAGAAGGACGACATCTACAAACTCCTCTCGCTGCTGTGCGACCCGCTCGACGGCGACAGCCCCGGCTTCCTCGCACCAATGGCCGACTCGGTGAAGCGGGAAGCGACGGGGTTGCTGATGATGATCAACTCCACGACGATGGAAGCCTCCGGGAGCCGCGGTGCCACCAACAGCGTGGCCCATTCCCTGGCCTCCAGCAGCCGCACCCCTCACGTCGGCCCCTACTCGAGCCACATTGCCTCCTCAAGCCGCGTCGCTGCCTCCTCCTCCAAGGTCGTCATTCTCGAGGACAGCGACGACGACTCGTCATTCGACTGGAGCGGCGACGAGGAGTAGCTAGGGTTAGGGTTAGACGGCCACGTGGCCAAATTTCATTCAAATTATGTAAAATATTTCAAATATTAAAAGAAATTTGTAAATTTTAATTAAATTTTCGTGTTCAAAGTTTTTGTTTTTATTTTTAGCAGGCGCCGCTGTGAGCGACACCAAACAAGTTTTCGGACACATATCTGGCACCCCCAAAGAGGGTTCCATTGGTGGGTTCTAGAAAAAAAAGGTTGCCGGTGGAGATGCTCTAATGAGGCCACCGTCAGATTAGGACATTTCCTACGGGGCTGCTCAAATTGCGGACAAATTTGTCCCTGAATTAGGAATTTGTCCATTTGAGTAGCGGTCCGTCGGGTGGGGGGGCTCGGAGAAATAGGAAGGTGCCCTACGGGGCTTCTTACTTCGCGCGGGGGGGGGGGGGGGAGAGGGCACAAACAGCCAATTACATAGCAAAAAAAAACCTAACTAGGTCTGGGCCGCCGCTCGCCGGAGTTAATCGTCAAGAATGACATACTTCGGCCCGCGATACAGGTGGCCCGACAGGCCGGAAGGGTGCGGCGGCGTAGCCGGCTGGGCGGGGACCGGTGGCGCCTCCGGCAGCTCTAGGGGCGACACAGTGTACTCCCACGGACTGTCCGGCGAGGGGTCGGAACCAAGAGAGGCGGCGCACGAGGGCTTCCCTCCTCACCTCTTCCTCCATGGCCGCCCTGGCCGCCTCCGCTGCCTCGCGCTCCTCCTCCTCCTTCCGCTCCCTGGCCTGCAAGGCGGAGTCGTCGAGGGTCGTGCCCAAGCCCTCCCACTAGGAGATGTCGTCGGAGAGGTTGTCGTCCTCCTTGTCTTCCTCCTTGACCGGGAGCCGTGGTGGGCTGCCAATGCGCAGCGGCATAGCAGCACGACGGCACCGTGGAGGGGATGGCAGAGGGACCTGCGGGGGGACCCCGCGTGGTGCGTGCCCCGAAGTAGGCACGCCGACAGAGGGCCGTGCTCCTCTGCGAACCACGTGTCCCAGTGGCGGGAGTCGGGGGCAAAGGCGGGGTGGCCGCAGAGGTCCTCCCGCAGCTCCACCCCGCGGCAGAGGATCTCGACCTTCTGCTCGAGGCCGTCCTTTGGGACAGGCGGCACCGGAATCCTCTCCGGATTGAGGTATAACGCGTCCGTGAGGTGGACGTCGGGGCAAGGCATTGGGATCGTGTTGTCCCAGTACCGCTGGCACTTGCCCTAGTTCAGGTAAGGACGCCGCCGTACACGACGGTCCTCGTCCTCTACTGGCTGGGGCGCGGCCGGCGGGGCCAGACGAAATGCGGGCTTGGGCGCGGCAGGGGTGGAGGCTAGGGTGCGGGATGGGGCGGGGCGGCGCGAGGACTTTGCCTCGTGGTCATTCTTGCCCCCAGTCCACCAGCGGCGGGGCATCACGGCGGCGGAGGGAGGCTGGGGTGCTAGGGTTTTGTCGCCGACGAGGTGGGGACGCAGTGGAGTGGGGGAGTGGGGACGGGCGGGGACGTGTGGCCTTTAATAAAGCCGGGAGGGGAGGCGAACGGGCAGTGTGTCGCTGACGGGTGGTCCACCCGTGTTGACCACGTGCGTGAGAGCGTCTCCACGTTGTATCTATGGCTGCTCATATCCCGACCAAATTTGGACTGGATTTGAGCAGAGCCGGACGAAAAACGAACTGGGACGCGAGGAAGACAACCACGTAGGGTCTTCGGCGGGACTGCTTAAATCGGGCATGTGTGGATCAAGTAGGCAGTCCGTGGGAGATGTTTTTACGGTTCATACAAACCTTCTTGCGACGAGTTGGTCGATGTGCCTGTCCGGTGCAAGGAGCCGTGACAACGGCAGAGAATTCGAAGCCACCAATGCTAGTGCTGCTACGCTCATCGCCTCGCGCTCGCGGTGTGTCCATGTAACGACTGGATTTATGGCCCCAAGCTGAGGAAGGATGTGACTAGCAACCGTACAGGAAGGAATAATGAAGACACACGGAGACCTCGCTGGCACAGCTGGGAATCAAGGATGTTATGACGATGTACACGCGTACGCACCTCCTGCCTAGTTGCTGATACAACAGGTTGCAACGATGAGAGCTTTGCCTCCCGTGCCCAGCGCACCACGCCCCGGGTTTAACGCCCACCACCTCCGCCTCAGCGGCACAAAAGTTCGCGCCCCCTGCCGCTTCACTCCGATCACGCTCCAGACATGCTTGTTTCGCTCCCACTTTGTCCAGCTCGCTATCTACAAACAAAAGCAACACCAACCGAACTTTCTACTCCGTTTTTTAGCAGAAAATCGTGTCCATGAAACAAGGAGGATACGGTGCTGAATGAAATGATCAGTCCTGGGAAGCGAGAGTTCATACAAATATACGTACCAAAACATAAGAGTATCTCCACTGGGTCGGCCAAGACGGACCCCATGGAAATGGGAAGCGAGAGTTCATACAAATATACGTACCAAAACATAAGAGTATCTCCACTGGGTCGGCCAAGACGGACCCCATGGAAAGTTTTTGGGCGTGTTTGGTAGCCCGGTTGGACTCAGAAACTCTCTCCTCACCCGGATTTCAGTTGTTTGGTAGTCCGGTTTCTCCCTCTCGGCCATGCCCACCTCACCCGGAAAACCACCCTCAGCCCTGCCCGTGAGAGAAGCTCCAATCGAGGTTCTCTCCTCAGCCCTGCCCGGTTCATCCCGAAAACATCCCACGCGTGGGACCCACTGGGTCGTCACGCTGCTCGCTTCGCCCGAAAACCTGAACCCATTCCCCCTCCCGAGTCTCTCTACTCTTCTAGCTCAACGCTCTCGTCGCTATTGCCACCGCGCCGCCTCGTCCCGCCGACTTCCACTGCCTCAGCATGTCCGTGTCGCCACCGCCGTGGAGCACAGGGGTCGCCATGGAGAGTGAAACGGGACATGTAAAGTGTGGGATTAATTTCCCCTCGGTTGCAGCAGTTTGATCCCCTGTCATGGCAGAGTGTTTTCAGAAGAAATCGGATCGATACGGCTGACTCACTCGGTGCCTCGGAGAACAAATCCAGTTGAGGAGGTAGTCATTTACTAGCATAGACATAGTTGATTGTTAGGAGTAGTTATCTGATGTTCGCATACTGTCGCGGACAGACCGTGATTGTTCACGACGGATGTACTGGATCTTGTGAAATGTGTACACCTCTGCAGAGCAAATCTAATCAGAATAGCCGCGTCCTCGGATATGTATAGTTGAATGACCATGATTCTAGTATTGTGTCGATGTTTTCTTAAAAGAGTTGTGAAAATAGTAAAATACATGGGAGGTACATGGAAATGGAGTTTTGTACCTGAGAGGTACCGGTTGACCATGAACTTGGATGATCATGAACTTGAAGGATAATTGTTTTACCAAGAAGTTTTACAAAGAACTCTCTCTCTTCTCTATATTTGGTCTTTACTAAAAGCTTGTGGATATGCGATATCTACGAGAGAAACATTATTTATCTTTTGAAGTATCTTCTTAAGCAAAGAACTAAAACTTGTGCAACCATGATGAGTCTTCTATTCATCATGGCTAGATAAACCCTAAGTATAGCCCTCCTACATACACTTGGCATACTTGCATCTTTTAGCTTTCATTTGGGGTGACTTGCGACTAGTACTCGCATTGGTTTCGTCCCTTGATATTTACCTGGTCAGATTTCGAAGAGCAGTCTCAAGAAGACCACTTCGAGGAGGAGTACTCTGACGACCTTGCGAACTAGGCATGTCTCCCAGTCAGCAGCATGTGGTGTTAAGGCTTGACTTGGGTTCTACTACGCTATGTTTTGCTTCCGCTACTAAGTATGTGTGTGTTGCCTGCCTTGCGTGGTGGCTATCTAAGACTTGGTCATGTGACCTTTTGTAAGCTTTGTGTATTCATGTAATTGATGTTGTACTCTGAATCACCAGCTCTAAATATGTTGCTCACGACTGTTCGATCCGGGATCGTGAGTGTATGCATATTGGAGGTCTTGGACTGCTAGTCCGGGGTCCCCACATATACTCACTTTGCTGAATCATAAACCATTAGGTTGTCTCTTAGCAAGATCATATACTTGGGTCGATTCGGCACTATTGTTACCCTAACAATATACCCTCATAGTTGCTAGAATTTACCCAAGTTCATGATGAGAAAAACATGAAAATTTCACAACCTACAAGATAATCTAAGAGAAAAGATAAGGAACACTTGTTTATTCATATCCTCACACATGTTTGCCTTTCAATACTCGCTATTCAAGTACCATAGCAGTTATAGCACGAAGATATAAACATAATAATGAATTTGGAGCTAGAATAATAACTGAATATTATTGTCTCTAGGGCATGTATCCAACAAGTATAATGTGTATTAACAGAAATACCATAGATTGATGCATTATTTCGATATTGGTTATTTTTAAATCTTTATATCTAGCCAATATTTAAACTCCGGTGCTCAACATTTATGTTTTGCTTTTCAAAATGGGCAAGTGGGATACCATTTTACCATGTTGTATTATGCTCATCACGACTTTGTTGATGTTTACAATTTCATATTATTATTCTCTAGTTTGTTGTAATCTTTTCATGAGTCAACATGGTTACTAAGTTTCATTGTTCTTGTAGAATTTGTCATGCACTTGTTAAAACATGAGCAGAGCATAAATCTCTGAACATCATATGAAGCAAATGCGTTTGTAATTTTTTTTTATCGCGGTCAGTTTGTCAACTGAACTGCTTGAGGACAAGCAATAAGCTAAGTTTGGGGGAGTCGATACGTTCCAAATGTATCTACTTTTTCAAACACTTTTGATATTATTTTGCCTCTAATTTGCATAATTTAGATGGAACTAACACGGAATGACACCGTTTTTAGCAGAAGTGCTTTGGTGTCTTATATTTGTACAGGATAAAGTTTCGAGAATAATTCCAGAAAAATAGAAAACCGGGTTTTGGACCAGAAGATCCATGGAGCCAGAAGGGCACCTGGAGGGGGGCCACCAGGTGGCCAAGCAACTTTAGGGTGCGGGTCCTCCTAGACGTGTGATGGTGCACGTCTTGCACTCGTTGAGAAACCCCAAGAGGAAGGTGTGATGAACACATCAGCAAGTTCCCTCAGAAAAGAAACCAAGGTTGAATCGACCAGTAGGAGAAAGAAGCACTTCCGAATGTTGATGCAGCCGAGGTGGACGGGCGCACTACCGGTTCAAAAGCAACGTGGAACCTACACAACACAATCAATTCACTTTGCCCCAACGAAGAAGTGAGGTTGTCAATCTCACCGGTTTTACTGAACACAAAGAGGTTAAACGTACCATGTGGAAAATAATATGAGAACAATGTGAAAACAATTGTAGCAGTGTGAAAACAGTGGAAGCAGTGTGAAAATAGTAATTGCAATGGTTGTATTAACAGTATGAGAAAATTAAACAGGGTCCACAGTTCACTAGAGGTGTCTCTCCATAAAAGATAACTAACAAGTGTGGTGAACAAATTATAGCTGGGCAATTGATATATAATGAAACATGCATGACATGATGATTACTATGTGATTCATGCAGGCATTACAACAAGACTCATAGACCGTCATCCAACTGCATCTATGACTAATAATCCACCCTCAGAATTCATCCGAACAAACCTTGGGTATTAAGTTGCAAGAAACAGATAATCGCAGTAAGCAAAGTGTGTAATGTAAACATTGTAAACATCGTTGTTTTCTCCCTAATGGCAACAACACATCCTCCATACGTCACGTTTCTGTCACTCGAGCAAAGATGCAAAGGAGGCATGAACCCACTATCGGGCATAAATACTCCCTCTTGGAGTCATTAGTATCTACTTGTCCATAGCATCTACTAACAACGGAGAGCATGCAAGATCATAAATAACATACGCATGAAGACAACATGATAGATTGATAATCAAGAGACATAACATTCAATAAGCATCGGATCCCAGCAAACACAACAGGTAACATTACAATAAGATGATCTCGATCATGTAGGGCAGCTCACGAGATCTAAACATGAGGCATAAAGAGGAGAGAACATACATCTAGCTACTGCTATGGACCCGCAGTCCAAGGATGAACTACTCACGCATCACTACGGAGGCGGACATTGTGGTGTAGAGCCCTCCGGTGATGATTTCCCCTCCCGACAGGGTGCCGGGGAGAACTCCAGAACCCTCCCGATCTCGGGTTGACGATGACGGTGGCCTCGGGTGTTTTTTGTGGAAAAGTGGTATATATTTAGGGTTCACGCATCAGGGGGAATAAATAGGCGAAAGGGCGATGGTGGTGGGCGCCCGAGGTGCCCATACCACCCCATGGCGTGGCCAGGGACGCGCCGCCCTATGGTGTTCCCTCCTGTGGCCCCCCTCCCGGCCTCTTCGGGACTCCGTGGAACCTTAGGGAATTCTAAGACTTTCGGGCTTCGAATTTTCCAATTCTGAGAATATTTTCAGAGCAAATTTTCTGAAACTAAAAACAACAGAAGACATGAACTAGCTCTGTGGCATCTTATCAATAGGTTAGTTCCAGGAAATCGATGAAAATGACATAAAGTGTAAAGAAAACATGTAGCATATGGCATGAAAACAACATGGAACATCAGAAATTAAGGATACATTTATGACGTATCAACATCCCCAAGCTTAGTTCTTACTCGTCCTCGAGTAGGTAAACGATAAAAAAACATAATTTCTGAGGTGACATGCTACCAACATAAACTTGATCATCTAAATTGTAAAATCATACGTATAGCTGAGATCGTAGTACTTTAAACACAAGCATGATAGATATAATTTTAACAATGAAACATAGCAATCACCTTGCATCATGAAAAGTAATGCAAATAAAAGATCATGAATAATAATGCACTTGAAAGTTATACGTTTGTTTCAAGCATAGAGAAAACGTAGCAAACTAATATTTCGCTTGTCCTTACGAGTCTGGCAAAACATAAATGTCAGGGAAACCTTGATACATCCAAAACGTATCTTCATTTCCGAACACTTTTTTTATTGCTTGCCTCTAAACTTGTGAGTTTTGGATACCACTAACACGGACTAACTCTGTTTTCAACAAAATTACCTTGGTGTCTCGTTTTTGTGTAGAAAAATCAACTTTCTGGAAATTGCCCAAAAAGACCCCCATTGAGCTTATATCACCAGAAGGACCTGGGAGCCAGAAGGACACCTGGAGGGGGGCAAGGAGTGGCCCAGACCACCCATGGGCGCCCCCCTGGGGCGCACCGTCTGGTGGTGTGGGGGCCACCTCCACCCCCTCGGGCTCCCATTTCGACTACATATGCCCCGTAAACCTAAAACGCGAGGGGGTTTGTCATATTCCACAGATACACAACAGAGCACCGCCGCCACCTCGAAACTCAATTCAGGGATTCCTGTTCTGGCGCCCTGCCGGGACGGGGATTCGAAGGAGATCATCGTCATCGACACCGCCACCTATTCTCCATAAACCACCCATGTTTCCCCCGTCCATGTGTGATTAAACACCACTGTAGGCTGAGAGGGATGGAAGGGATTGGATGAGATCGATCATGTAATAATGCCAGATTGTTAGAGCATAGTGCCTAGTATCTATTGTTAGTGTTTTCTACCGTTGTTGAAACTTGTTATGCTTAATGCTTGTCACTAGGGCCCGAGTGTCATGATCTCAGATCTGAACATGTTATTGTTTCATGAGTATATTATGTTTCTTGATCATATCTACAAGTTGTTTACACATGTCATTGTCCGGAACCCGAGGCCCAAAAGTGACATATATTGGGACAACCGGAGGGGGTGCTTTGATGTGAGGATCACGTGTGTTCACAGAGTGTTAATGCTTTGCTCCGGTGCTTTATTAAAAGGAGCACCTTAACTACCAGTAGTTTCTCTTGAGGCCCCGCTACAACGGGCTGGTACGACAAAAGATGTTGTGTAAGTTTCTCATTGCGAGCACGTATGACTATATTGGAACACATACCTATGGTTAGACTAAAACTTGGATGCTTTATTATTATTATTTTCAATGCCCATGTTTAGATTATCACATGACCTATGTTATCCATGCAACACCCGTTCGTCTATTCCCTCTATGCCTACGGTACTCCCATCCCGCTGGTTTCCGCGATTTCTACTGTTGTTACTATTTTATTCCTGCTGTTATTTTACTACTGCTGGTGCTATAAAATTGTTACCACTGATAAATTGTTGCGAGCAAGTATACTTTCAGGTACAGCTGAATTGACACCTCACTTGTCAAGGCTTATAAATATTTTTTGGCTCCCCTTGTGTCGAATCAATAAATTTGGGTTTTACTTCCCTCGAAGACTATTGCAATCCCCTATACTTGTGGGTCATCAAGACTATTTTCTGGCGTTGTTGCTGGGGAGGATAGCTTTATTTACTTGCTGAGTTGACCGTGATATTGTTTGTTGCAAGACTTTCATCATGGTCAAGACTCGTGATGGAAAAGTTCCTATATTACCATCCACTACAAGGAGAGGTACAACTATGAAAACCTTTGTTGCTCTTGATTCACCGTCTGTTATGAGTAAACTGCTTACACCATCACATGCTACACACACTGTTACTTTTGCTGAGTATGAAAATTATTCTGATACTTTTGATGATGCTTCTAGTGTGCTTGATGATATTGGTTCACTAGGTCCTTTCCTAGATTCTACAATTGCTAAATCCAAAAAAATTGAAAGTGCTGAAATTTTTGTTGAAAATATTGGTACACCTGTTAATTCACTTGAGTCTATTGATGATCTTGATGAAACCTATATTGAACCTAATGATGATTTTATTAAAGAAGCGCAAGATACTACTGGTGAAAGTGCTCTTAAGAGTCTTCTTGCAAGACATGTTGTGAAATATAAATCTTCTGTTGATGCTAAGTTTGCCACATCTCCCATACAAATTAGAGACAAGTATTATGATTTCTCTCTATATTTATCTTACATATCTATTGTTGAGAAGGAACCTTTTTGTTGAACTGAAAGTAAAAGTTCTATGGAACACATGAATGAGCTTTCATCTTTGAGTAGTTTATTTTCTGATGATACTAAGCTGCGTACTTATTTTGTTACCAAGATCCCCTTTCTCATTGAAAGATGAAGCTAAAACTTGGTTTAACAATCTGTCACCTGGATATATTACTAGTCCTATGGATTTGGTTAATGCTTTCTTTCAAAAATATTTTCCTGCTAGTGCCCAACATGCTGATGTGTAGGACATCTTTAACTTTGAGCAAATTGAAGGAGAGAAATTGCCTAAATCTTGGACAAGGTTTTGTTCTTCAATAAGAGCTAGCCCTGGCTATCCTTTACCTAAAAATGAGCTCCTAGATATATTTTATAATGGACTAACTATTGAATCTAGAACATACCTGGATAGTTGTGATGGTTGTGTTTTCAGGAAAAGAACTCCAGAAGAAGCTGAGGAATTAATGGCTAAAATAGCCAAAAATAATGACGATCGGAATAAACCTGAGCCTACACCTATACCAGAACCAACACCAATACCAACACCCAAGAAGAGAGGGATGATTGGATTAAATGATGAAGTGATGAAGGAAGCCAAGAAATCTCTTAAAGAGAGGGGTATTAAATCTGAAGATGTGAAGAATTTACCTCCTATAGAAGAATTATGTGAGCCTATTCCTCATCCATCAACAGTTGAGGTACACTCTCTCCAATACTTTGATAATAGAGATATTCCCTACTCTAAACCACCTGATCAATGCTTAGATGAATTTGATAATTATGTTGTTAAGCAAGACAACTTTAATATGAGAGTGCAAAATCATCTAATGGAAAACACTAGAGCAATTGATTAATTGCATGGTATTATTGAGAGAACCTTTAATGATGTTAAAATGCTTGTTATACATTTTCATATGGTTGAAACTCAAATTGATCAACTTACTAAAGTGCAAAAAGATATGCTAGCTAATGCTTCTAGAGAAAAACATGTTTGTGAAATAATTACTAGAAGTGGTGTTTCTACTCAGGACCCCTTGTATCCTAAAGGACATCCTAAAAGAATTGAACAAGATTCTCAGCAACCTAAAAACAATAGTTCTCCTTCTGAGAAAAAGAAGAAGAGACATAAAACTGTTGCAGAATCTCCTGAATCTGCTAAAGATCCTAATAGTATATCTATTTCTGATGCTTAAACTGAAAGTGGTAATGATAAAAGTGATGCTTGTGATAAAGAATAAATTGTAGCTGAACCTGAAAAGCAACCTAAAACTGTGAAGTATACTAAGGAGGATTTCATTGCTAATAAACATGGTAATGAAAGAGAGCCTTGGGTACAAAAAGCAATGCCTTTTCCTAATAAGAAACACAAATGAAAGGAAGAAGAACATTATAACAAGTTTTGTGAGCAGATGAAACCTCTGTTTTTGCAAATCCCTTTGACTGATGCTATTAAACTGCCTCCTTATTCTAAATATATGAAAGACATTGTCTCTAACAAAAGGAAGATTCCTGATGAGGAAATTTCCACTATGCTTGCTAATTAATCTTTCAATGGCAAGGTTCCAAAGAAGCTTGGAGATCCTGGTATTCCTACTATCCCTTGTTCCATTAAAAATAACTATGTTAGAACTGCTTTATGTGACTTGGGAGATGGAGTTAGTGTTATGCCTTTTTCTCTCTGTAAGAGGCTCTCTCTTGAAAAATCGATACACACTGATATATCTTTGCAAATGGCTGATAAATCTACTGTTATTCCTATTGGTATATGTGAGAAAGTTCCTGTTCATTTTGCTACTAGTTGTTTGATATTAAATGACTTTGTTGTGTTGGAAATGCCTGAAGATGATAATATGTCTATTATTCTTGGGAGACCTTATCTTAACACAGAAGGGGCTGTTATTGATTCCAATCAAGGAAAAGTAACTTTTAATGTTAATAATAAAGAGCATAGTGTTTATTTTCCCAAGAAGCTTGATAGAAGATATGGCCTAAATTCAATTGAAAATATTGAGACTATCAAGATTGGAGAATTTTATTGTCCCATTCCAATGCCACTAAAAGAATATGAAATCATTATGATTGGGACTATGTCTATTAAGGTTGAGGAAACATAATTATCTAGTGATATGCAAAGTTTTTCTTCATATAAAAATTGTTCTTGTAACAAGAATTGATCACCCTTGTTAACAAAGTGATTTTTAATGAAGAGGACAATGTTTTCACCTTCCCCATTTTGTTTTCACCATGTTATCACCTTTCTAATTTAGTATAATCATGTTTTCCATCATACATAGCCATGTTTTCGTCTTTATTACTCTGGTTATGAATGTTTTCACCATCCATACTTTTGTTTTCACCACTTCCAGCTTTGTTTTATTTGGTATTTGCCTTTTGGAGTGTCTTAGAACCTTTGTAATTTTGGTTTTGGTTTTGTTTTCCACCTTTCCACATTTGTTTTTCTGGGTTTTAATTAATTATTAAATTATGAAAATACCTTAAAAATAAAGTTTCTCGAAAAATTACAAAAAATTTATAATAATTTTTTACATCAAAAATGAGGCAGAGAGCCACTTGGGAGACCCCGGGGGACCCACCCGCCAGGCACACCATAGGGGGCGCGACCTGCCCCCTGGTGGCGCCTGGTCATGGTGTGGGGCCCCTGGCCCTCCACTAACTCTCTCCCCTGCCAAAGATTCCCCTCTCACCCCACAAACTCAAAACATTTCCTCGAACCCATATTCTTGTTTGATATTAAATGACTTTGTTGTGTTGGAAATGCCTGAAGATGATAATATTTCTATTATTCTTGGGAGACCTTATCTTAACACAGAAGGGGCTGTTATTGATTCCAATCAAGGAAAAGTAACTTTTAATGTTAATAATAAAGAGCATAGTGTTTATTTTCCCAAGAAGCTTGATAGAAGATATGGCCTAAATTCAATTGAAAATATTGAGACTATCAAGATTGGAGAATTTTATTGTCCCATTCCAATGCCACTAAAAGAATATGAAATCATTATGATTGGGACTATGTCTATTAAGGTTGAGGAAACATAATTATCTAGTGATATGCAAAGTTTTTCTTCATATAAAAATTGTTCTTGTAACAAGAATTGATCACCCTTGTTAACAAAGTGATTTTTAATGAAGAGGACAATGTTTTCACCTTCCCCATTTTGTTTTCACCATGTTATCACCTTTCTAATTTAGTATAATCATGTTTTCCATCATCCATAGCCATGTTTTCGTCTTTATTACTCTGGTTATGAATGTTTTCACCATCCATACTTTTGTTTTCACCACTTCCAGCTTTGTTTTATTTGGTATTTGCCTTTTGGAGTGTCTTAGAACCTTTGTAATTTTGGTTTTGGTTTTGTTTTCCACCTTTCCACATTTGTTTTTCTGGGTTTTAATTAATTATTAAATTATGAAAATACCTTAAAAATAAAGTTTCTCGAAAAATTACAAAAAAATTATAATAATTTTTTACATCAAAAATGAGGCAGAGAGCCACTTGGGAGACCCCGGGGGACCCACCCGCCAGGCACACCATAGGGGGCGCGACCTGCCCCCTGGTGGCGCCTGGTCATGGTGTGGGGCCCCTGGCCCTCCACTAACTCTCTCCCCTGCCAAAGATTCCCCTCTCACCCCACAAACTCAAAACATTTCCTCGAACCCATATTCTTGTTGTTCTTCCTCGGGATTTTTCGATCTCTTTGCTCAGCCCACCATTATTGCTAAAATTTGGTGCATTTGCTCTCCGATATGTGACTCCTCCGATTATCCAAGTAGAATTTTGTTTGGTGGAGTATTTCTTGAGTATTTTGGTACTGTAGGCGACAACTTATGTGAGTTTGCATGCTTGATTTGAGTGGAAATAATTTAGTTTTGATGCATGTTTAACTCTCCTATAGGTCTCTATGGTAGTTTCCACCTTATAGTTGCTTGAAATCAATTTTTGTGATGATTGTTAAAAAAAATCAGAGATGGAGCACAATGTACATCAACTAAACCAGCATGAGTTGGAGTTGCATAAGGTCATGCATGTGCACCATGAAGAACGAGTGTATCCATCGATCTATCCATGCCGGAAATTCATGCGTGTTACATGAATTCTGCATGATTTCTATACTCTTGGGCATAATGCAGGACTAGACCGCTTCATTGAGGATGAACCTACCCAACATGTTAAACTAACTATGTCTGTGGCGCAGGACTTTCGCTTTAGATGGTCTTCGACTAACCCTATGGTCCATTACAAAATTTATTATTAATAAAGCTGTAGACTTGCCTTTCGGTGATTTTTTTGCAGCTATCAAGGTGCCACAGTGGGGTTCATGTGAGAAAATAAGAGGGCAGCCTAAACCACTGCTGGATTTATATGAGGAGATTTGCCAACGCAGAAGCTTCACGGGGGAGAGTGGTAAAATATGAGAAATTCAACTCCCAAGCACTCGATACTTTGCTTATTTTATTTCTAAATGTGTGTTAGCTAGAAAAACTGCCAACAAGCTATCTGTTTATGATATGGCTTTTATCTCAGCTGCCTTAAGACGTGATAGGTCTTATAACTTTGGTGCTTTAATTGCTTATTGTCTCTCATCTAACCGTGAGAAGGGCGGAATTTGTGGAGGTCTTATTGCCTCACGCTTGCTAGCTTTGCATGGTGTGGAGCCACACCCTCTAGACCTGTAGTTTCCTTTAGAGAGGCTGGACCTTGTTTCCATGATTTGACATAAGTTTCTCTCTACCCATGCTCACCTAAACAATTTATCTTATGGAATAACTTTCTCCAAACAATCCGGGTGGAGAGTGACTAAAAAACTGATAGAGTAGTACTTTTGCATGCACCTCTTTCATTTAATCTTAATGACAAGCAAGGATGGACGCTTTCTGAGAGTGAGCAGAACGCATACATTGAGCACCACCCCCAGCATGGGGAGGATGCCGGAGAGGGGGACGATAGTGATTTCGTCCAACCCTCTGACACTTCGGGGATCCTATACCAGAACTCGGGTTATGACTATGCGCCTGCTGCTTCATCTTCTTCTTGGGCGGCCGAGTACGACCATGCGAGGGACGACCCACCATAGTGGGGATACTTCTCGTGCCGTGATTGATATCCACTTAGGCTAAAAGCCTAAGCTTGGGGGGGAGGTACACCGACATCACACTCATCTCTATATCATGTTTCCGTCGGTTCTTTGTATATCCATTTTTTCGTTTTCTTCGTTTGTTTTCATTTCTTTCTTTTCTTTTTGTTTTGTTCTTGCTTTCCAAAATACAAAAAGAGCAAAAATATTTCTGTTATTTCTCTTTGTTTTCTTCTTTAGTTTCTTTTGTTGGTCTTCTTTCTTTTCTCGTTTTGGTTTAATATTCAAAAATCCAAAAATATTTTTCTTTATTTGCTTGTTTCCTTCTGTTTTTGTTTTTAATTCAAAAACCCAAGAATATTTGTTGTTATTATTTGGTTTTGTAATGTTTGTTGTAGAGCTCACCGGACTTTTGTCTCCTTTGGAGCTGTGTTATCATTCTATATTATTCAATCCACAAGTGAAGAGCAATAATGACGATTTACAACGATTCAAGCTGTGATGAGAGGCTGGTATGAACTCTATTTATTTTATTTTTGTACATATACTCATCCATGTGAACATGCTTAGTTCGTTCGTGTAAGGTGTATGTTATTTAATTGATGCTTAGTAGTTCATGTTCTCACGTGTTTAGTTCCAACTTATTAATATAATATAGCATGTCGTATGAATGTTTGGTTGCATTATTTTATTCATATAAGGGTATGACATTGTGATATCTCCCTCTGATCGTTTCGCTTGAATCGACTTGGCACATGCTCACGCAAGGATATGACTGAAAACAAAATGTCAATTCAGCCTCGATGATTTATTTTGCCTCAGAGTATTTGTATCATTTTTATGCACCTGATAATTTTTGCTTTGTCGCAAGCATGATTATGACAGTTGTTGCTCTCTTGATTGTCGCTCCCCGTCTATTGCTAGCCTTCACCTGTACTGAGTATGATCTCTACTCGTGCATCCAACTCCCAAAAAACCAAATTTTGCCAAATGTGTCCACCATACCTACCTATATGTGTGGTATTTAACCGCCACTCTAAGTAAATTTCTCGTGTCCTACCTTTAAAACCTTCAAAAAATTATTCCTGTTTTGTGCCCCTCTTTTAGCTCATGAGGACGTAAACAGAGAATCTTTATCTCACTTGTTGATTGGATTTCACACCCTGGACTAATGGCTTCATCCGCTTATCCAAATGATAGAAGAGCCGGCATCGGGTTGCCCAACCCCAAATTTATACAACAAATTCTCTTCACTATTTTTGCCCCTGATTTGTCAGTCAAAGCATAATTGTGTAACCAAAAGAGAAAGAGGGATGACCTTCTACCCATATGTGTCCTTCTATGGGAGCCGCTCTTGTGAAGTCTAGTTGACTTGTGACGTACTGTATTGTCTGTTTACCATTCGTTGACATAAGCATACACCTCTCTAAAAAATGTTTTCAATACCTCTGTTTAATAAAATTAAAAGCTCTAGCACATGAGTTAATCCCTGCTTCCCTCTGCGAAGGGCCTTTCTTTTATTTTTATGTTGAGTCTTCACCTTCTCACTTTATGCACCTTCTTGAGAGCATGGATGTCATTCTTTGTGCAATGTGCTTGTCCCAAAACACGGTTGATTGTGTTATAACTTTGATGCTTGTATCTTTGATATCTTTATTTCTAGTCTTCATTTGAACTTAAGGGGTGCCCTAGCATTTATGTTTTGCTCCATTATTAAGGGCAAGCGAGTACACTTTATCATACCCTATTACGAGCATTGCAATCCTGCAGATTGATATACTTTATGTTGTTTATTATTAGTTTGTTGGCATCTCTTCATGGTTTGCATAACTCCTAGGTGAGTTTTATCTTGCATACATCTTATTATGAATTGCCTCACAACTTGATCATATAGTGAGTATATTTACATCATATGAAACAAATGTGTTCGTAAAAGTCTTTTATCGCACTGAGTTGTCACTGAATTGCTTGAGGACAAGCAATAAGCTAAGCTTGGGGGAGTTTATATGTCCAAAACGTATCTCCTTTTCCAAACACTTTTCTTTTTGTTTGCCTATAAACTTGTGAGTTTTGGATACCACTAACACAGACTGACGTTGTTTTCAGCAGAATTACCTTTGGTGTCTTGTTTTTGTGCAGAAAAATCAACTTTTGGGAAATTTCCCGAAAAGAACCCATTGAGCTTATATCACCAGAAGACCCCGGGAGCCAGAAGGACACCTGGAGGGGGGCAAGGAGTGGCCCAGACCATCCCTTGGCGCGCCCCCCTAGGCCACACCGCCTGGTGGTGTGGGGGGCACCTCCACCCCCTCGGGCTCCCCGTTCGACTACATATGCCCCGTAAACCTAAAACGCGAGGGAGTTCGTCATATTCCACAGAAACACAACAGAGTGTCGTCGCCACCTCGAAACTCAATTTAAGGATCATAAGTTCCTGTCCTGGCGCGCTGCCGGGGCGGGGATTCGAAGGAGATCATCGCCATCGACACTTCCACCTCTTCTCCATCAACCATCCATGTTTCCCCCGTCCATGTATGAGTAAACACCGCTGTAGTCTGAGAGGGATGGAATGGATTAAATGAGATCGATCATATAATAATGCCAGATTGTTTGGTCATGGTGCCTAGTATCTACTGTTAGTATTTTCTACCGTTGTTGCAACTTGTTATGCTTAATGCTTGTCACTAGGGGCCCGAGTGCCATGATCTTAGATCTGAACATGTTCTTGTTTCATGAGTATAATTATGTTTCTCTATCATATCTGCAAGTTGTTTACACATGTTATTGTCCGGAACCCGAGGTCCCAAAGTGACATAAATTGGGACAACCGAAGGGGATGGTTTTGATGTGAGGATCACATGTGTTCACAGAGTCTTAATTCTTTGCTCCGGTGCTTTATCAAAAGGAGCACCTTAATTACCATTAGTTTCCCTTGAGGCCCGCTGCAACGGGCTGGTAGGACAAAAGATGTTGTGCAAGTTTCTTATTGCGAGCACGTATGACTATATTGGAACACGTGCCTATGGTTAGCCTAGAACTTGGATGCTTTATTATTATTATCTGCAATGCCCATGTTTAGATTATCACATGACCTATGTTATCCATGCAACGCCCGTTCATCTATTCTCTCTATGTCTACGGTACTCCCATCCTGTTGTTTTCCGCGACTGCTACTGTTGTTACTATTTTATTCCTGTTGTTATTTTACTACTACTGCTGCTATAAAACTGTTACCACTGATAAACTATTGCGAGCAAGTCTACTTTCAGGTGCAGCTTAATTGACAACTCAGTTGTTAAGGCTTACAAAAATTCTTTGGCTCCCCTTGCGTCGAATCAATAAATTTGGGTTTTACTTCCCTCGAAGACTGTTGCGATCCCTGTCGAAGCTCTGGCTCCGCAAATCCCTCAGGTGACCCTATCGGGTTTCGACTAGGAGATGTCATAGGCGCTGGTGGAATCGTCGGCTTGACAGGGAGGCGATATTTACCCAGGTTCGGGGCCCTCGTAGAGGTAAAACCCTTACTCCTGCCTTCTGTCGATCTGTATTGGATGATTGATCGGTTACAGGTGCTCGAATCGAGAGTAGATCTCGAGTTTCAAGGCTTTTGTGGTCGTGCGGTATTGCTTGGTCCTCTCCTTGGGGGCTCTCCTGGCCTTATATAGGCGGCCAGGTCTCGAGTCCTACCCGGAGAGGATCCGAACCCTAGATTAGGTCGGTTACAGGTTTCCTAACTTTACCCGCAAGTCTAACGCGGATGGGCTTCAGGTGGGCCTTCTGGAGCCTTCCAAGGGCGTCTCTTCTTGGGCCTTGTGTTGGGCCTGAGAAGGGGTGTCCTTACCCGCAGGGTCCAGGATCCATGCCTTCGTCAGTAGCCCCCGAGCGTGTGCTCGACTGGGATTTTTCAGTCGAGTAGACGGTCAAACTGTTCTTAGCCTTTCCTTGAAGGTCCACCTTATCAGTTGTAGTCTTTGAAGGGTGTGTTCCCTGCATGACGAGCCATAAGTCTCGAGTATCGAGTAGCATAAGCGCCTGTTTTAACGGCATTTTTCACAGAAGGATGTGGCACAGTAGCTTGGCTCTCCCGAGAGATCAGGGCCAATTAATTGCGACTAGGGCAAAAACATTCCTGGCCTACACAGATTCGAGACCTCCGACTCGAACCCGATGGGGTGATTGTTACGACTGGGCCGTTGTGGTCTTATCGAGTCGAACTTAACCTAAGAGGGTACCCGGCGCGTCCGCTAGGATTTTTCTTCGTGTTGTTGACACGGAACTATACCGGAGGACGCAGCTTTCGAGTGCGATTCCAGGCCCAAAAGAAAGATCTTTTTGGGTCTTACCTTCATATTCGAAGAATATGGCATCCGGATGTGCCTAGTCGGCTGTACAATCCAGGTTTTTGTGATGTGTAAATATCACGCATAAGGTGGGTTCTTTCTACCCGATTAGATTGGTATGAGTTCCGTACGAAAAAAGTTTCGTGTTGGAAATGTTAGCTCCGTATGAAAGAGTTTTCATGTTTTGGAAAATTGTGCCTGTACGAAAGAGTTTTCGTGTATAAGGCATGTTTCTCTTGTCCGAAAAGGCTTTGATTCATGAATTTTTTCATGGAAGAATGTGTTCTATCCGAAGGAATAGATATTCGTGCGAAGATAATTTCGCGTTTGAAATTCCATTCGCAAAAAATTTCCTTTCGGAATGACGAACGCCATGACGTCAAGGCGTGCTCCTCTTCTCCCGATGGGACGTGACGGAGTGGCAGCAGAAATTGGCCCACCTTGTCAGCTTTTTGACCGGGAAACGAGACGTCACTCCCGTTTTTTACGCGAAACGTGCAGTAAATGCGCACGATCTTCTGTTAAGATCGTGGCACGAAACAGCATTAGGCCGCCGCTTCGTTTCATCTTCACACGTGGCAGCCGTGATGGGTGCCACGTAGCACATCGTACGGTTGAGGTCGCTTCGCCCTGTGTATAAGTACAGGTGCTAGCGCTGCAGTAAAACTTTCCTCGCTCTCCGTCTTTGTCTTCCACCTCGCGCTCGTCTTCTTCCTCGCGCTCGTCTTCAACTTCCTCGCGCTCAAGCTCCCGTGGTGAACGATGGCCGGCGGGAAGAAACGCGGCGCTGGAACTTCGGCGTCAGGCGAGCCCTCTGCGCCACTCGCCGCTCGCGCCGGCGACTGGCGCACACCCAACACCACCGCCAAGAGCATCAAGGAGATGCAGCGGGAGGGTCTTCTACCGGCGGAGGCGGACAAACGTGTTCGCCTCGGGAAAAGAGAAGAGGTACCCAACCCCCAGTCGAACGAGCGCGTGGTCTTCGTGGACCACGTGACTCGGGGCCTCTCCTTCCCCCTTCATCCTTTTTTCATCGGGTTGCTGTGTGCCTATGGCATACAGCTTCACGATCTTCCCCCAAACGCGGTGCAGCACATCGCGTGCTTCATCGCGCTTTGCGAATGCTATCTTGGCATTCGCCCGCACTGGGCGCTCTGGAAGGCGCTGTTCAAGATCCGGATTTTCCGCGAAAGATCGCGGGTGGAGTCCGAGCCCGGCGAGCCGCTTCGTACGGGTGGCTTCGGGATCCAGGCGCGCCACGAGAGCGCGTACTTCAACATGCACTTCATCGATTCCGCGCAAGGCTGGCGGAAGAAATGGTTCTACGTCGCCGACAACAGTTCGGGCGGACTCGTCGAGTTCCACCCACTCGCAGTTCTGACAAGGCGCAAGTCGTGGAACCACAAGATGACAGCCGAGGAGACCCAGACGGTCGCGCCCCTGCTCGCAAGAATTGCTGCTCTTCGAGACCAGACCTCGGGAGTAGTGCTCAACGGGCTTCACCTGGCCGGCCTTTTCTTGAAGCGTAGGATCCAGCCGCTGCAGCAGAGGCCTTCCACCATGTGGGAGTATCAAGGCGCAGAAGATCCCAGTCGAGTGAGCCGCGAAGAACTTTCGAATGTAGAATTCGAGAAGAAGATTGCTGCCATCACTCGACTGAAAGTTGGGGAGCAATACCCTGATTGCTCAGTCGAGGCTTATTCTGCTTCAAATCCTCCTCCAGCTGAGGTTAGTTTTTCTGTCTTTATTTACTTTTTTTTTTTTTTTACTTCCTTCTTTGGAATTTTCTTGCCGATAAGATCTTCTTTGTCTTCTTTTTTCTGCAGAGCCTAGCTGTAGCAAATTGCTATCCGCCCGTTGCTGGTGATGATCCCTCATGCCTCCAGTCGAGCCACCAGGACGGTGCGGTCGACACTAGTGTGGCCAACGCCTCCTCGGGTTCTGAGCATGATTCTTCGGATGACGCTGAGGACTCGAGTGACGTCCCTCCGAAGCGTCGTCGGGTAAATGACGATGAAGTCACCTCCAAAGATAAATCTTTGGAGACGTCGCCTCCGATTTTCGCGACTCCGCTTCAATCTCTTCCTCCTCGGACCCCATTCGCAGCCGCCTGGAACGCGGATGATTTGGATGAAGACGAGGAGGATGACGAGTAAGTGTTTTTTCCGTATTTCAATTCGAACAATCTTTGTTTGTCTATGCTGATGTTTCTTCGTTTTCCAATGCAGCTTGCAGGCGATCAGCCCGGGTAGGTTTGCCGCTGCTGTTCCTCCCGAAAAGAGGAATAAGGCAAAAGATGCGGATGAGACCCCTACCGCGGGCACCGTCCAGAATTCTCCCAAGGCAGCACCTGATGTTGCGACTGTGGGGCGGGAGGTTCCTAGCTCCGCCGCTAGAACTTCGGTCTCGAAAGAGGCGACGGACAGCTCTGCGGATCCACTCTCCCGCGCCACCGGACAGGTAATCTTCTATCTCTTTGATCTGCCCAGCAAAAATTTTATCGGGTGCACGGCAGTGCTCCCGATGGGAGTAGCCCCCGAGGCTGTAGTCGATTGTAAGTAATCGGGTACAGGCTCAAAAGTTTCTTTCTTCACTTCTCCGTTATCTTGTCTTCTTCGGGTGCACGGCAGTGCTCCCGATGGGAGTAGCCCCCGAGGCTGTAGTCGATTGTAAATAATCGGGTACAGGCTCAAACCTCTTTTCTTCTAACTCTTTATCTTCGTGCTTTCGCAGTCGCTCGTCGATTCCCTTGCGGCGATCGGCCGCCGCGTCGTTCTGGCCGAAACAGATTGCGAGTTGCTTCGATCAGAAGTTAACCGACTCAAATCTGAAGGCGACCTCCTTAGAGGTAAGTTTCGTTATCTCCTTGGCTTTCGTGTATCATCCATTCTTGATTTCTGATTAACATCCCTTGTGCAGCTCGAGCCGAATTCGCAGAGTCTGAAAAGACTAAACTTTCAGAGCAAGTAACTGCCCGGGAAGCTGAACTAGCGACTACCCGGCAAGAACTGGAAGCTTCCCGCAATCAATCGGAGGAACTCCATACGAAGCTTGCGGAGTCGCGGAAGGCCGTGAAGGAGTTGCAGGAGGCTGGCAGTAAGGCTGACAACGACACTGTCGCGTTCCTTCGTCCTCTCGCTAAGCGCTTTGCGGGTAAGTATCTTGGGTTTTTGAATTTTTCATTCTGCTGATCTTTGCTAAGCATCATTTTCTCTGTCTGTAGATCTTCTGAATGTTCCTCTGGAGATTCCTGGGATTCAGCGGGTGGACGTGCTGACCGACACTCTCGCGCAGCTCAGGAGGCATTCTGAGGGAATATTTTCCCTGATTGATAATGCTTCCAAAGCTTTGGCACGAGTGCATGACCGTCTTGTCGCCAGCGGTACTCCTGCGCCTGCGCTGAGCGAGTTGTCGAAGGTCTTCTCGGAAGGCGATCTCCTGGAGGCCTTTGCGGTTGCTCAATCAGAAGCTGGCGCAAAGACTGCGATTCAATTCGCTCTGGCGAACGGAGTCGAAGGTCTGGAGGAGGCCTATTCGACCATGCCGGTCGACCCTTCCACGGGCAAGAAGGTACGGCTATCTCGTTTTTCCGAGCAAGCCACTGTTCTTGCTCGGAAATTATCTGAGATGTTTGCTCGGAAGAAGGGAGGGTCGACTGCCGCTAGTGGCAGTACCAACGTGGCTTCGTAGACTCTTTATCCTTTGTTTCTGTTTAGTGGATGTAATGAATTTTGGGATGCATTCCCGTACCTTTGTTGATCTTTAATCGAAGCGTTTTGCGTTTAGAATTCGTCCTTGTTGTGTATGCCTTGGCTCCCGATGGGAGTAGCCCCCGAGCGAGTAGTCAAATGTGCGACTAGAAATAACTCTAGTAGGGCGTCTCATTTCTTTTCCGTGTACTCCTTCCAGGCGACTGTGTCTGCCGCTGAATCTTCGAGTGGACGTGGTAATCCAGTAAATCCACTTGTGGCTGCCGTGGGCACTTTAGCTGGTCTTCGTGATAAGGTGCAGGAAGGTGAACGTAGGCTGAAAGCACTGCGTGGAGTAGCTGACGTGGCGATTTCCAAGCAGAAATTGGCGGCTGAGCGCGAGCAATTTCTGATTGGTGAATTGTCTTCGATTGCAAGGGACTTACTATGTAAGTAGTGTAGCCCCCTATGCCTTTTTCCTCTGCTGTGTTTGTGATCTTACTAAGTGCGTTTGCTTCTTAGTTGTGAGACCAGATGACAGGGAAGAAAAGCAGTGGGTGGAAAACCACATTCACCAAGGGGCTAACAACACAAATCCTCATGCGAGTAACTTCTGGTCTGATCGCAGTCGAGGTTTTGTAATGGCCACCTTGAAGTTTCGAGTCCGCCAGGCGAGAATTCTCGTGGGTTCTTTCCACGAAGCCTTGATTGCGGTGAATGCTGCTTTTTATCCACTCGAGAGGGGCCCCGAAGACTGGAGTTATCTTCTCAGGTTATTTGGACGAGAAGGAGAGGTTCGCGCGTGCGTTCGCAATCAGATGACCTGCGGCGCGGTTGTTGCTCTCTCATTTGTCCGAATATGGCAACCAGAGATAGACTTGAACTCCGTAGCTCGGCGTCCAGATTATGCAATCGAAGATATTGCGCCGTACTATGATGCTGTCCGTCCTGCGGCCGAGAAGATTATCCAAATGACCTCTGAAGAAGTGGATAGGGTCTTGGCGGCTAAAAATGCCCAGCGTTTCGACTGATTTGATCGGATGTAAATATCCTGTATGTTTGTCTTGAGTTTGTAGGAACTGTATTTAAGGTGTGCCACCTTGTATTCTATAATTTTTTCCGTGATGCATAGTTGTAGGTGTAGCCCCCGTGTATTTTGTGGGGTGTTTGTACCTGTAACTTTTTAGCATATAGTAAACTGTGAAAGCTGTCGGGTAAATATGATGAGGGGAATCATGTCTTTATTGCTATGACTGAGAAGTCATGTGTTCGAGCTACAAGGTTGGCTAGTATAGCCTTATTGTTGCAAAATAAACCTAGGGGTAGAATTTGCGCAGTTGCGCGATATTCCACGGATTGGAATATATGCCTCCAGTCTCTGGATTCTTCAGTCGATAGGCTCCTCCTGGGATCACTTCGTGTATGATGAAGGGTCCTTCCCAAGGAGGTTCGAGCTTGTGTCCTTCTTTTTGCTTCAGTCGCAATACCAGGTCGCCAACCACAAAAGATCTGTGGCGTATGCGGCGACTGTGATAATTGCGCAGTGATTGTTGGTAGACTGCGGATCTTGCGAGTGCAATGTCCCGAATTTCGTCGAGTGCATCCATATCCTCTGCTAGTGCTTTGTTGGAGGTTTCTTCGCTGTAGGCTACGACTCGTGGGGCGCTGAATCGAACCTCTTCGGGGAGGACAGCTTCTGCCCCGTATACCATGAAAAATGGTGTGTACTGCGTTGACCGATTGGGTGTTGTACGGAGGCTCCAAAGTACAGAGGGTAGCTCCTCTGCCCAATGTCCTGCAGCGGGATGTAGCCTGTCGAGCAGTCTCTTTTTGATACCAGCCGAAACCAAGCCGTTGGATCTCTCGACTTGGCCGTTTGTTTGCGGATGGGCGACCGAAGCAAACTTCAGATTAATTCCTTTCTCCTCGCAGAACTGTTGAGTTTCCTTTGCAGTGAAGTTCGTACCATTGTCCGTAATGATGTCATGTGGCACCCCGAATCTGCATATTATGGAATCGAGGAACTTAATTGCGCATTGGGCGCTACCCGAAGTCACTGGCATAGCCTCGATCCATTTGGTAAATTTGTCGACCGCGACCAGCAAATGTGTGTACCCCCCTGGAGTAGATTTGCGCAGTGGGCCAACCATGTCAAGCCCCCATTGGGCAAAGGGCCAGGCGATGGGTATCATGTGCAACTCTGTAGCTGGCGCGTGTGGCTTGGGTGAAAATCGCTGGCAAGCGCCACATCTGTCGACCAGGTTTTTTGCATCGTTGGCTGCCGTTAGCCAGTAGAACCCTGCTCGAAAGGCTTTGCCCAGTATTGCTCTCCAGCTAGCATGATGTCCGCAGTCACCCTGGTGTATATCCCGGAGTAGCTCTTTGCCGTCTTCGGGTGCGATGCACCGCTGAAGGATTCCCGAGATGCTTTGCTTGTACAATTCTCCGTTGATTACCCGAAAGGATTTGCTACGCCTGATTAACTGTCGAGCTTCGCGCGGATCGGCTGGTAGCTGTTTATTGAGCAGGTAGTCGAGATATTTCTGCGTCCAGACTGGCTCGACCAGAAAAACCTGTCGTGATATATTATGAATAAGCTCGATAAGCGCGACCTGCGGGCTGACCTCTGTTTCTGGCGCTGGCGGTGTTTCTGCAGCTTTCTTCAATTTAACCGATCGCTTGACCATCCGTTCGAAGTATATTCCTGGCGGTATGGGTGTATTCGTGGAACCCATGTTTGCCAGTCTATCCGCCTCTTCGTTGCTGGATCTTGCGATATGCTTCAACTCGCATCCTTTGAAGCTTCCTTCGAGTATATTATACATGTCGCGGTACGCGATCATGTTTTCAGCAACGGCGTCGCATTCTTTCATTGTTTGTTGCACTATGAGGTTGGAATCGCCATAAATCATCAACCGGGTGGCTCCACAAGCAATCGCCATCTTCATTCCGTGCAACAGTGCTTCATATTCCGCGTCGTTGTTCGATGCTGGGTCGTCAGGTGGAAAGTCTAGTCGCAGGACATATTGCAGTTTGTCTCCACGAGGCGAGATAAGAACGATTCCAGCTCCTGCCCCTTCGTTTCTTTTGGACCCGTCGAAATACATGATCCAATTGCTTGTGTACTCGGGTGGTCCGGGTGTTTGTAGTTCTGTCCATTCGCTGATGAATTCCACAAGAACCTGAGACTTGACTGCGTTGCGGCCCGCATAGGTGATGTCCCAAGCGCCCAACTCGATGCTCCACTTCGCTATTCTTCCGGATGCCATAGGGTTGTTCATGATTGTCCCGAGTGACGCATCATTAACCACTGTGATGGCGTGTTCCTGGAAGTAATGTTTGAGCTTCCGGGCTGTGAGGACAACTCCATATGCGAGTTTCTGGTAGTGGGGGTATCGCTGCTTGCATGGCGAGAGTACCTCGCTGATGTAATATATTGGGCGTTGGACTCCATATGCCTTGCCATCTTCAGGTCGTTCGACTACAATTGCAGTGCTGATGACCTGGTTTGTGGCGGCTAGGTAAAGAAAGAGTGGCTCCTTTTCTTGCGGTGTTGCGAGAACGCGCCTGCTCTGCAGTGATCGTTTCAAGTCTGCGAACGCCTGTTTGGCTTCGGGTGTCCACTCGAATTTGTCTGTTTTCTTCAGTAACTTGTAGAAGGGTAACGCCTGCTCTCCCAATCGTGCGATGAATCTGCTTAGGGCGGCTAATCGCCCTGCGAGCTGCTGAACTCCGCGTAGATTGGTGGGCTCCTTCATGGTGAGGATAGCTTGTATTTTCTCCGGATTGGCTTCGATGCCTCTGGCAGAAACCAGATATCCGAGAAGTTTTCCTGCAGGGACGCCGAAAACGCATTTTGTCGGGTTGAGCTTGATCCGGTATGCGTTGAGGGCGTCGAATGTTTCTTTGATGTCCTCGAGGAGTGTGTCCTCTACTCGAGTTTTAATGACGATGTCGTCGACGTATACTTGTACATTCTTGCCAATGAGATTGGCAAGGCATCTCTGCATGCAACGTTGATATGTTGCGCCTGCGTTCTTCAGCCCGAAGGGCATTGTCGTGTAGCAGTATACACCGTGGGGTGTGATGAATGCTGTCTTCTCTTCATCTTCCTTTTTCATTCGGATCTGATTGTATCCCGAGTAGGCGTCTAGGAAGGAGAGACGTTGGCAACCTGCCGTAGAGTCCACTATCTGGTCGATTCGTGGTAGAGGGAAGTTATCCTTGGGGCAGTGCTTATTTAATGACGTGTAGTCGATGCACACCCGAAGGATATCCGTATTCTTCTTGGGGACCAGCACCGGGTTTGCCAACCAGGTTGATATCTTGATCTCCCTAATGAACTTGGCGGCTAGCAGCCTATTTACTTCTTCTCCAAGCGCCTTTTGCTTAGGTTCTGAGAATCTTCGAGTCGTCTGTTTGATGGGTTTAGCGTCGGGAAAAACTTCGAGTGAGTGCTCGGCAAACTCCCTGGGTATACCTGGCATATCTGAAGGCTGCCAGGCAAAAATCTCCCAGTACTCACGGAGGAGCTTGACGAGCGCGCTTTCCTATGCTGGCGAGAGGGTCGAGGAGACCATCGCGGTCTTGGCGGAATCTGTCGGGTGCACTTGATGTTTGCGAGTGTCGCTGTTGGCACTGAATTCCAGCTCAGGTGCATTTTTCTTCGTGAGGGGCATAACGGAGTGGTCCGTTGTTTTTGCCAGCTCCTGAAGTTCTTCCTGCATCCCGAAAGATTTCGCGATTTCGTTGAATTCTATGTCGCACTTGTCTGACTTCTGGAAGTCGCCGTCGATGGTGATAACACCATATTCGCCAGGTAGCTTGAGCTTCAGGTACGCGTAGTGTGGTACTGCTATGAATCTGGCGAACGCTGTTCGACCAAGAATGGCGTGGTACTGCGAGGGCCAGTCGACGACTTCAAAGTCCAGAAATTCCCTTCTGTAGTTGCGTGGGGAGCCCAGCACAACTTCGAGGTTGATTGTTCCGAGTGGACGTACTGCCTTGCCCGGAACTATCCCGTGGAAGGATGTTTCTGATTCCGTTAGGCCGTCCAGGTTTTTGTTCATTCGACGGAGTGTATCCGCGTAGATGATGTTGATGCCGCTGCCGCCGTCCATGAATACGCGGGCCAGGTCATAATTGCCAATTTGAGCTTGAATGACAAGGGCGGCGTGTCCTGGTCGATAGACTCGTGGCGGGTGGTCTTCCTTCGAGAACGTGATTGGCTGTTCGGCCATCTTCAGGTACTCGGGCTTCGTTGGTGGCGTCTGCACTGCCATGCATATTTGTCTCGAGTTAGTTTTTTGAGCTCTGCGAGAGGGGCATACCTTCTGTATCATCCCGAGGAGTTGTCCGTGCGGAGTCGGGTATGTATTTGCTCCCGTGTTTGGCTGTTGTGGTGCTGGCAATGCGGCGAGTGCCATGTTTGGGTTGGCTGGTGGAGGTGGTGGCGGTGGTAGCTGGAATTGTTGTCCGCCTCCTGGTAGCGGTGGATAGTTTTGGGTGGAAGCGAATCTTTTCTTGGCTAGCGCGTCCGAGATTCCGATGAACTTTCGGCAATCCTTGAGAAGGTGTGTTGCCTTAGTCTTGCCCGTGCGCTTGTCTGTGAACAGATGTAGCGAGCAGTATCCATCGAGGTCTTCCTCGGGTGATTTTTCTTCTTCCTTTGGCCTCCATTCGCGACTTCCACGACGACCGGAGTCGCGACTTCGCGTGAACTCTGCCGCCACTAGTTCTTCTCTATCGTCGTGGTCGTAGTACTTTCTTCTTTTTCTTCGCCCATGACGGTCTTCGTCATGTGTGGGCGATGATGTTCTTTCGTTGCGTACCGCGTCTTCTCCGTTGGCCCATTTCTCGGCTATAACCATGAGCTCCCCTATGGTTTTGGGCGCAGCTCTGCCTAGTTCTTCTCGAAAAGCGGTTCTTCTTGCTCCTTTGGCGAAGGCCTCAATCGCCACTTCTTCAGAGATTGTCCCTGCGGTGTTTCTGAGTGTATTCCACCGTTGGATGTATTCTCGGGTGGATTCGCCACTTTTCTGCTTGCAGGCCCGTAGTTCTTCGATTGTAGCTGGCCTTTTATAGGTCGACTGGAAGTTTTTGCAGAAATCGCGATGCAGGTCGTCCCATGATGCATAGCAAGATCGTGGTCTTCTTTCCAGCCAGCTGCGGGCTGCTCCGGCCAGGTGCAAATTGAGGTATTGCATGGCCGTGTTCTTGTTACCACGTTGGCATTTTACTGCCGTGAGGTAGTCGCTTAACCACTGGGAGGGCTCAAGTGAGCCATCGTATTTTGTCACCTCCGAGCTGAGCTTGAATCTCTTGGGTAGAGGCGCTTCGCGAATACTGCGAGCAAAGCAAAGTGCTCCGCAGGTTTCGTCGTCCGAGGACCCGGATGAGGAGCGTTCGCGGTACCGTGAGGCCCTTGCTTTATCCACTTTCTTCTGGGCGAGATCGGATCGCGCGTCGTACCCGGACCGGTCGCGGTCGCTATCTTTTCTTGGTTCTTTGCTTCTTTTTCTCGAGCGGCTGCTGTGATGCCGCGAGTCTTTGTCTCTCGGGCTGTCTTCGCTGCTGCTTCGGCTGTCGCCGCGGCGCCGGGCTTCTTTTCCTCGGCCACGACGTGGCGATTTATCCTTTCTTGGAGAGGAGCTCCTGTGCCTGCGGGGCGTGTCTTTGTCTTTGTCCTTCTCTTGTCGCGCCTTCTCCAGTTGTTCCTTGCGATCGTGGGAGGCGAGCCTCGCGGCAGCCAGCCCTAGACCTTTGCGGATGTGCTTGTATTGTTCCACCCGAGGATCGCTGTCCGTTGGTTGGTTCATCTGCATGTAGGTGGCCGCGGCTAGAATTGCGGCGGCTGGAGTTTGCGGGTAGACGTTCCCGTCGTCGTCAACCCTCATGAAAGAAGATGTGGTGGACCTGTGGGTCCCAGCCATGGATTCGTGGTCCCTTGTTGATGCTGCGGGTCCTTTTCCCACAGGTCGGGTACCGACCGAAGGGGCAAGGGACAGCTCGGCTCGACGTAGGCTCGACTCATCCGCCGCTCTCCTGCGACGGGCTAGATCTGCTCGGGCGTCCTTGATGTTTGAGGCCGCTCTCACTAGGTGATAGTGGTAGGCGGTTAAATCTTCCTGCGTAGCACCTGTTGCGGGTGGCTGACTCTTTCGCATGGATTCCTTTGCTCTTTTCCAGGCTTCCCGCGAGACGCCGATTAGATCGCGCTCGGTTGCGCTATATTCAGTTTCCGAGGGCTGTTCCGATCCTGCCATGCAGACTTGGGCCAGTTGTGGCCCGTGTGTCCTAGGCGTAGATCGGGAGGTTCTTCGCACCCGAGAGGGTTCCTCTGTCGAAAGTGCGTGGTAGTCGATCATGTTGAAGCGGATGGACTCGCCGCTTTTCTCCACATGGAAGCGCGAGTTGACGGCTCCAGATTCGGGTTCAGATTCATCCGAGAAGTGGAGGATCCCGTCTCGGTTTGCCATGAAGTTAAAGCTTCCGAACGTCAAGGTGACGCTCTTCTCCAGATCCTCGAATACCGGACGTGATTCCGGCGAGTGAGGTGTGACTATGACGGATCCGATCCGTACAGGATTGTTCGGAGCCGCAGTCGATGGTTTCCAACGGGAGTTGGATGTCGATGAAGCCGAAGATGCCGGTGATCCAGCGCCCGCGGTCCCCACGGTCGGCGCCAATTGTCGAAGCTCTGGCTCCGCAAATCCCTCAGGTGACCCTATCGGGTTTCGACTAGGAGATGTCATAGGCGCTGGTGGAATCGTCGGCTTGACAGGGAGGCGATATTTACCCAGGTTCGGGGCCCTCGTAGAGGTAAAACCCTTACTCCTGCCTTCTGTCGATCTGTATTGGATGATTGATCGGTTACAGGTGCTCGAATCGAGAGTAGATCTCGAGTTTCAAGGCTTTTGTGGTCGTGCGGTATTGCTTGGTCCTCTCCTTGGGGGCTCTCCTGGCCTTATATAGGCGGCCAGGTCTCGAGTCCTACCCGGAGAGGATCCGAACCCTAGATTAGGTCGGTTACAGGTTTCCTAACTTTACCCGCAAGTCTAACGCGGATGGGCTTCAGGTGGGCCTTCTGGAGCCTTCCAAGGGCGTCTCTTCTTGGGCCTTGTGTTGGGCCTGAGAAGGGGTGTCCTTACCCGCAGGGTCCAGGATCCATGCCTTCGTCAATCCCCTATACTTGTGGGTCATCACACCTTCAAAGTTCAAGTGGAAGACTAGAATAAATAATTTGAGAGCAAATAATAACACATCATGAATCAACTAATAATGTTTCTGGGACAAATGCACATTAAACTCAGAATGGCAACTATGCTCTCTCAACTGTGCATAAAGTTAGAAGATGGAGACTCAACATAGAAGTAAAAGAAAGTCCCTTCGTAGAGGGAAGGAGAGATCACTCATGTGCTAGAGCTTTTTATTTTGTTAAACGGAGGTATTGAAAACATTTTTTAGAGAGGTGTATGCTTATCTCAACGAATGGTAAACAGAAAATACAGTACGTGACAAGTCAACTAGACTTCACAAGAGCAGCTCCCATAGAAGGACACATCTGGATAGAAGGTCATCCCTCTTTCTCTTTTGTTTACACAATTATACTTTGACTGATAAATCAGGGGCAAAAATAGTGAAGAGATTTTGTTGTATTAATTTGGGGCTGGGCACCCTGCTGCCAGCTCTTCTATCAATTGGATAAGTGGATGAAGCCACTAATCCAGGGTGTGAAAGTCCAATCAACAAGTGAGATAAAGATTCTCTATTTACGTCCTCATGAGCTAAAACAGGAGCACAAAAGAGGAGTGATTTTGAAAGTTTTAAAGGTAACACATGAGCAATGTACTTCGGAATGGCAGTTAAATACCACATGTAGGTAGGTATGGTGGACACATTTGGCAAACTTCGGTTTTTGGGAGTTGGATGCACGAGTAGAGGTCATACTCAGTACAGGTGGAGGCTAGCAAAAGAGTGGGAGCGACAAATCAAGAGAGCAATAATGGACATAATCATGCATAGCGAAAATACATCAATAATCAAAGCATAAGTGGTACTACAAGTTCAAAAACCAAATGATCATAGAGGCTATAAGTGACTGGTTTGTTGTCATAAACATGATGTAAGCATGCGCCAAGTCAACCAAATAAAACATTCAAAGGAGAACACCACAAATTTATGCTTCAATATGACAAGAACAACTCATGATTCTTTCAATGGAACATTAAACACTCTCATCTATTTGAGACAAATCATGCTACAAAAAATAACCACTGGGCTTAAAATTAAATAACATCTAGCATGATATGAAAAAGTCTAGCCACAGTCTATACAAGCTTCTATTTGCACCGTTATAAGCACGAAAATTGTACTACTGCTTTCCAACATCAAGCAATTTATACTAAACAAAAACTATCCAAGAGATACAACAATGAAACTAGAGAGTACTAACACAACTATACTAAAACTAACAACTCTGAATAAGAGATGCAAGAAAAACAGGAGCTAAAAAGGAAATTTGCAGCAACTGGAAGAAAACTAAGAATACGAGCATAACGAGTATTCATATGAAAAAACGGAGTGTGTCTCTCTCCCACACAAAGAATGTTAGGTTCCAAAAATATTATTGCAGCAAGGAAAACAAACAAAATAAAATGAAAAATAAAAGGCGCTCCAAGTAAATTTCATATGATGTGACTGAATAAAAAATATAGTTTCACTAGAAGTGACCTGATAAATTGTTGATGAAGAAGGGGATGCCTTGGGCATCCCCAAGCTTAGACGCTTGAGTCTTCTTAGAATTTTCTGGGATGAACTACGCGTACATCCCCAAGTTTTGACTTTGCACTCTTCTTGATCATATTATATCACCTTCTTCTCTTGACCCTTGAAAAGTTCCTTCACACCACACTCAAAGTAGTTCGCATTAGAGGGTTAGTGAAACAATAAAAAATCCATGGGTTCTGTAAGGGAACAAGTTCTATTGATAATTTTAAACGTCAGCTACATCCACTGATGTTTCGTGAAGTATATAAATCCACTCGACATAGTAAAAGAGCAAATGCAAGAAAAATGGTAAAATCTGCCAAAACCAGAACAATCTCTAAATACGAAATTTTTGGGGGCACATAAGTTGCTCAGATTGAAAAACGTTAACAACGAAAAAGTTTTGGAATTAGCTGAGGAATAAGCACAAAATGTTTCAGGTCATTTCGATCTATCTGTAATTTATACGATTTTTTTACGGTGGACAACAGAAATCTGTTTCCTACGCAGAAATCCAAAACCAACTCCAACTTTCGCTAGAAACTTTACTTGGCACAACTAATACATGAAAATAAAGATAGAAAGGAGTTTCTACAGAAGTATACAACCCCTTGACTCAAAGAAAACGGAGAAAATCAAAGAAAAAAAAAACCATGGGTTATCTCCCAAGAAATGCTTTTCTTTAACGCCTTTTAGCTAGGCCCAGAAAAATGGAATCAAGTTTTCCATACCTTTATTGAGTGGGAATTGATATTTTATATTCCCCTCTTTCATATCAATAACAACACCAATAGTTCTAAGAAAAGGTCTTCTCGAAACAATTGCACAAGAAGCATTGCATTCAATATTCATAACAACAAAATCAACGGGGACAAGGTTATTATTAACCATGATAAGAACATCATCAACTCTCCCCAAAGGTTTCTTTCTAACATTATCAATAAGACGAATATCCAAATAACAGTGCTCCAAAGGTGGCAAATCAAGCATATCATAAAGTTTTTTAGGCATAACAAAGATACTAGCACCAAGATCACATAGAGCATTACAATCAAAATCATTCACCTTCATACTAATGATGGGTTCCCAACCATAATATAACTTCCTAGGGATATTGGCTTCACACCTTAATTCATCCTCTCTAATTTGCATGAGAGCATTTGTAATATGTTTTGTGAAAGCCATATTCATAGTACTAGCATTAGGAAAACTAGCAAGCTTTTGTAGGAACTTAATAACTTAAGTTATGTTGCAATCATCAAAGTCAAGATCATTTTTATCATAGGTAATGGGACCACTGTCTCCCATATTTCTAAAATTTTCAGCACTTTTATCAGGAACATTTTTAGCAGTTTCAGGCAGTTTTGAACTTTTAACAGCAGAAGTGGGAGTATTGCCAACAGCAATTACTTTAACATTGATAGTAGAAGGTTTACTAGCATGAGAAGCTTCAGTTTTACTATTGGTGATAATGGTGCAAACATTAGCTATATTGCTCTTTCTAGCTATTTCATCTTCTTTTTCCCATATAGCATGCAATTCAGCTAACATCCTAACATTGTCATCAATTTTAATTTGAATGGCATTTAGAGTTTTGATTTCTTTAACATCATGAGGCATAACCTTTAGTTTCAGATCAGCATCAAGAGCAAGGCTATCAACTTTAGAAGAAAGAACATCAATTTTGCCAAACTTTTCCTCAACAGATTTATTAAAAGCATTTTGTATACAAATAAAAATTTTGAGCATGTTTTCAAGATCAGAGGGTAAACTTTTATTGTTGTTGTAGGAATTACCATAAGAATTGACATAACCATTATTATTATTAGGAGGATATGGCCTATAATTATTGCTACCAAAATTATTCCTATAAGCATTATTGTTGAAATTATTATTTTTAATGAAGTTCACATCAACACGCTCTTCTTGAGCAACCAAAGAGGCTAAAGGAACATTGTTTGGATCAATAGGAGCATGGTCATTCACAAGCATAGACATAATAGCATCAAGTCTATCACTCAAAGAGGAGGTTTCTTCAACATAATATACCTTCTTACCTGTTGTAGTTCTCTCAGTGTGCCATTCAGAATAATTTACCATCATATCATCAAGAAGCTTTGTTGTTGCCCCCAAAGTCATGGACATAAATGTTCCTCCAGCAGATTAATCCAGAAGGTTTCTCGAAGAAAATTCCAGTCCTGCATAAAAGGTTTGGATGATCATCCAAGTAGTCAGTCCATGAGTGGGACAATTCCTTACGAAAGATTTAATTCTTTCCCAAGCTTGAGCAACATGCTCATTATCAAGTTTCTTAAAATTCACAATGCTACTTCTTAAAGATATAATCTTAGCAGGAGGATAATATTTTCCAATGAAAACATCTTTACATTTAGTCCAAGAATCAATACTATTTCTAGGCAAAGATAGCAACCATTCTTTAGCCCTTCCTCTCAAAGAGAAAGGAAACAATTTCAGTTTAATAATATCTCCATCTACATCTTTATATTTTTCCATATCACATAGTTCGACAAAATTATTAATATGGGCAGCAACATCATCAGTACTAACACCAGAAAATTTCTCTCTCATAACTAGATTTAACAGGGCAGGCTTTATCTCATAAAAATCAGCAGTAGGAGCAGGTGAAGCAATAGGTGTGCTAATGAAATCATTGTTGTTGGTGCTAGTAAAGTGGCACAACTTAATGTTCTCAGGGGTACTCTTTTTAGCAATATTAAAAACATGATAAAAACAACAACTAGAGTAAGAACTAATTTTTTGTGTTTTTGATAAAGAGAAGCAAACACGACAAAATAAAATAAACTAAGAAAAACGAAAACAAAGTAAAGATATTGGAAGTGAGAGACTCCCCTTGCAGAAATTCTCTTCCTCCCCGGCAATGGCGCCAGAAAAATGCTTGATGGTGTAGGTCTTGCACTCGTTGGGAAACCACAAGAGGAAGGTGTGATGAGCACAACATCAAGTTTTCCTCAGAAAAGAAACCAAGGTTGAATCGACCAGTAGGAGAAAGAAGCACTTCCGAAGGTTGATGCAGTTGAGGTGGCAGGGCGCACTGCCGGTTCAGAAGCAACATGGAACCTACACAACACAATGAATTCACTTTGCCCCAACGAAGTAGTGAAATGTCAATCTCACCGGTTTTGCTGAACACAAAGAGGTTAAACGTACCGTGTGGAGAATAATATGAGAACAATGTGAAAACAACAGTAGAAGTGTGAAAACAGTGGAAGCAGCGTGAAAACAGTAATTGCAGTGGTTGTATTATCAGTATGAGAAAATGGACCGGGGTCCACAATTCACTAGAGGTGTCTCTCCATAAAAGACAACTAACAACTATGGTGAACAAATTATAGCTGGGAAATTGATAGATAATGAAACATGCCTGACTTGATGATTACTATGTGATTCATGCGGGCATTACAATAAGACTCATAGACCGTCATCCAACTGCATCTATGACTAATAATCCACCCTCAGAATATCATTCGAACAAACCTTGGGATATTAAGTTGTAAGAAACAAATAATCCCAGTAAGCAAAGTGTGTAATGTAAAAAATGTAAACATCATTGTTTTCTCACCAATGGTAACAACACATCCTCCATCCGTCATTTTTCTATCACTCGAGCACATATGCAAAAGATGCACTAGTATGTACTTGGCCAGAGCATAAATACTCCCTCTTGGAGTCACTAGTATCTACTTGGCCAGAGAATCTACTAACAACGGAGAGCATGCAAGATCATAAATAACATACACATGAAGATAACATGATAGATTTATAATAAAAAGACATAGCATTCAATAATCATCGGATCCGAGCAAACACGACATGTAGCATTACAATAATATGATCTCGATCATGTGAGGCAGCTCACGAGATCTAAACATGAGGCATAAAGTGGAGAGGACAACCATCTAGCTACTGCTATGGACCTGTAGTCCAGGGATGAACTACTCACGCATCACTCCAGAGGCGGGCATGGCGGTGTAGACCCCTCCGGTGATGATTTTCCCTCCCGGCAGGGTGCCGGGGAGAGCTCCAGAACCCTCCCAATCTAGGGTTGACGATTACGGCGACCTCGGGTGTTTTTCGTGGAAAATTGTATATTTTTAGGGTTGACGTATTGGGGGGGGATAAATATGCGAAAGGGCGATGGCGGTGGGCGCTCGAGGGGCCCACACCACCCCATGGAGCGGCCAGGGGCGCGCCGCCCTATGGTGTGCCCCCTCCGGGCCTATTCGGGACTCCGTGGAACCTTCGGGAATTCCAAGAGTTCCGAGCTTCGATTTATCCAATTCCGAGATATTTCCAGAACAAATTTTCTGAAAGTAAAAAAACAACAAAAAACATGAACTGGCTCTGTGGCATCTTGTCAATAGGTTAGTCCCATGAAATCGATAAAAATGACATAAAGTGTAAGGAAAACATGTAGCATATGGCATGAAAACAACATGGAACATCAGAAATTAAGGATACGTTTATGACGTATCAACGCGCGCCTTAGGGTTTGCCCGGGCCCACCGGATACCCCCTCGTGCCCCTTTGGCATATATCCTCCTTCTTGAGTAAAAACCCTAGGGAGGCTGCCACTTTTATTGTTCACAATACGGAGCCAACATGCCCCCTGTTCTTCCTCGGAGAGCTTCTCGAGACTAATTACGGCCTCTGGAGAGGGAGACCAGGACCATCGTCATCACCATCGTCTCTCCATCAACCAACCATGACCCCCGTATCCATGTGTTACTAATTAGTTGTTGTAGGCAGAGGGGACGCTAGGGATTGGATGAGATTGTTCATGTAATAGACCGTCAAATTTTTAGGACATGATGCCTAGTATCCATTGTTGGTGTTAGTCATCGTTGTTGCAACTTGTTACTTCTAATGCTTGTCACTTAGGTTTTGAGTGCCATGATTTTAGAACTGACATGTTATGTTTTCATCAGTATACTCATTGTTTAGTTTCTATCTACGAGTTGTATGCACCTATTATAAGCCGGAATCGGAGTGCCCAAAGTGACATATTGAGATATCAAAGGGAAATGACTGTAATTTGAGTTACATATATCCATTGAATATTAATGCTTTGTTTCGGTGCTTTCTTAAAGGAGTGCCTTAATTTCCATTATTTCCATGATTGGCCCTGCTAAAACGGGATGGTAGGATAAAACATATGTTGTGCAATTTCTTATAAAAAGAACGTACGACTATATTTGGGATACATGCTATATTTGATTGATGTTGGATTCTTATTTATTGTTCATCGTGTCATCCCCTATGTTATTACTGTTACATGAGCTATCTTATCCATGTAACGCCCATACATCTGTCCTACGCCTACGGTGCTTTTAATCCTGTTGTTCACTACAATTGATTTTGTTGTTTCTATTGTTGTTTTTTACTTTTCTACTGCTACTATTACACGACTGATGCCATTATATCACCTTTTCTAGTAATAAATTGTGTCAAGCATGCATCTTTCTAGGTGTGGCTGAATCGACAACTCAATTGCTAAAACTAATAGGTATTCTTTGGATCCCTTGTGTTGAACCAATAAATTTGGGTTTTACTACACTCAAAGACTATTGCGATCCGTATACTTATGGGTCATCAACACACACGTCCACACTTTTTCGACAAGGGGAAATCCAGCCGTGACGTTTTTTTGGTCACGACTAACCGGGAAGGGCGGACGTCGGGCCCAGTCGAGGAGGTGAAACTCGCCATGGATCCATGTTGGTCTCGTATAACCGTCTTAGAGTCAATCTCGCAACAGTCACCAAATTCGTCGCTGTGAGGGACTTGCGACTGAAAAGTGACTTTCGCCCACGGGACGAAACCGAGTAAACTTGGGCATGTTGTAGTGCTTCTTAGCGCACATAGAGACATGAGAAGTTTTAGAGCGAACTAGGGGTGAGGGAAAGCGGTGGGTGGTGTGCTTATTGCGCACTAGTTTGAGTTGCCCCGGTCGCGATCAACTGCCATTTCTGCTAAGTCCTTGTCTAACTCTCATATAGGAAGGCTGACATCAGGGACCTTTTGATAGTGAAGAGTTGGATGATTTTTTTTCTAAGTACCAAAATGTTGGGTCTACTCCCGTTAACCCGACCAATTTTATTCTGTGAAGATGCTAAGAAGTGGAGCAATGTATAATCTAGTGGTTTGGTTCTAAAACAACATTCCAAGCAGGGGTAATTCCTTGGGTTAGACACAAAAAGATCTCAGCATTAATTACCTCTATAAGTTGTTTATTTCGAATCATGAGCTTCCCACAATCAACCTTATATAACCTCAAATTAGCGGATGGGTTTACAAAATAATTCAATTAGCCAACAATCACGCATAACAAGTAATACACCATATTTAGACCAAACGTGCTGCATCACACAACCTTAAAATGATGGTAGCAACAAAAAAAGGGTGTTAGAAGCTACCAAGAGTATCAAATAATCCTACGGAGACACTGGTATCATGGAACCGCCTATAAGACATGCATCACACAACCTTAAAGTAATGGGAGCAACCAAAACCAATCAACTAGAAGCGAGATCGAGTATCAAATAATCTTTCAGAGACATTACCATCGTGAAACCGCCAGCTTCAAATGACCGTGGGTGTGTCGAACTCGCACGTGCAATCAAAAACACGAACGAAAACTAAAATTCTACCACTTATAACTTCTATAGACCATCTTAGGTGGTAGCATACTTCGCCCAACAATGCATCTAGCCACACATAAACCACGTCTTGACAATACGTGGTAGATGGCGCGAATCTACCACGAAAACAACAAAATCTTGAAACAAGTCGTAGATGGTGCCGTCTACAACACACGATGGGGCTAAACGTGGTAAATGGCACTTTTTATTCTAGTGTGTTCAAGATATGGTTGTGCGTCAAGGTAATGATGGGATAATGCATGATCTATGGTCCACCATGGTTTGGAGCATGGAATAAAATTAATAATTTACTTTGTGTCGCAAGATATTTGTGATTGAGCATGAAGAAGATGAATTTATGACCATGGTGATGTTCAAGGCTGAAAGGATCAAAAAAATTCATCTAGAATGGGAGATAGGCGACGATTTTTTTTAACCTTTTATTGAATTTTAAAGATAAAAATAATAAAATTTGTCTAGCTGTGCAACTAGATGGACAATCCTATGTGGCAAGCATGCAAAGTATACAAAGAAAAGTAGCAACAAGTATGTAAATGGTACGAGATAACCTCAATGGTGGAGATGAGGATGCATTACCGAAGTTCCTTCTATAATGGAAGTACATCTTCATTCGGGAGGTGTGGTGTCACAAGGCCTCACCTTGTTTTTTCATGCCTCCCGCACAAAGCAAGCCACAAAGTGGTCACTTGAAGGCGGATACCTGACCTTCGTAAACAAGGTTAGATCCCTTATCCACAACTCAATCAGAGGCTCCCATCGATTCCCCATAGATCCCTACACTAAGATAAAGTTTAGGGTGACCAACTTTTGTCTAGGGTTTCAAGAAACCAAGAGTAACAAGATTTGCTAGGGATTAGTAGGGGATTCAAAATTTCTTCGGTGGAGATGTTGATATATGTCTCCTTCTCCACTCATAGAATCAAAGTGTCTGGATCAATGGAGTGGGAGATTTAGGCAATTGAAAGATTGTATTAATGGATGTGAGAGAGTGGATATCCCACCCACCTCTTGGGGAAGAAAGTGGTCTTATACAGGCCCTCACACAAATCCAACCGTTATGGACACAGATTTGCGTGAGTCTTACTAACGATCTAGTCCAATTAAGTCTAGGTGGTTTCGCACATAAAGTGTTATAATGATACTCCCGTGCTACCAACGCGGGCGGCACGGGTAGTACGAGGTATTAATTTTGAGTAACTAAATGCGCGATTCTTCGGAGCCACTACCGCTTAAGTACCAAACCCCATATGAGAGGTTGTAGGACCATACTGGTGGTAGAGTGGTACTTAGGCCGGTAGTGCCGCTCCTGGGAGGAAGGCAGTACCAGGCATGTACTACTCCATACCAGAGCATTAGCGGTACAACTCCCAATAGGGGGAAGTACTACCGCTACAATGTCCGGTACTATCGTGCCCGGAAAACATGCGTGCACAAGGTAGGTGAGGGGTGAACTTCCTACCAAAATAGGAATGTTTTGTGGATATTTTTTTTGTGTGTACGTGATAACGAATCAACCCATACATTTCCTTAGCGAACCCTCTCTTTATGGGATGGGTTCTCGCGGCTCAACAAAATGAAAAAACCCATCCAACACCAGCTTCTCTTTTGTAACATCCTCAATTGTTTGTCTCTCATAATGAAGGTTCTAATGGCGTCCAATCAACATAACTTCCACTTAAATAGGGATCTTTCAAATAATGCTTTAAACCCATTGATTCCGAGCATCAACGTACCAAAATTTAAAACCTATGTCTACAATTAAAAATTTCTAAATTAAACATGATGCAGAGTCCACTCATCAACTTACTCAAATTTAACATTTGCTCAATCCCGAGAATAATCATGAACGAGAGGACATGATTATCATGTTCATGATTCGCGAGTCGTTTGAAACGAAAGTATTGCAGAGATAAAAAATCAAACATAAATGCTAGCATGCAAGATTGCGTCTAGGTTCTTGAAAAAATGATATCTTTCAGCGAAACTGAATACAAACGCCATCTATGATCTTACTAATTCGTTAGATGCTACAGCATACTCCCTCCGTCCGGATTTAATCTACATCTTGGAAAAATTCGGACAAATTAGAATATCATTTATTAATACCACTTTGCACAATCTCCTATGCATCATAATTATAGGTCTCACAAGAAATAAATAATCATATTGGTTAAACCAATCTTAATTAATGCAATGCATGCAAATTTCATATAATTTGGCCAATCTCTACGCATGCGTGTGTGGCCTCTCTCTCCTCTTAATTATCAGGGCGGGGATTATCTATGATGTAGATTATTTCCGAACAAAATCATGACTCAGAATGTAGAATAAAAGCGCACGGAGGGAGTATCTGATTGTAATGATATTTTGATCCATCAGTAAAATACTCCTTGATCGCAAGAAAATACTCATGGGATTCTGCTAGATAGCTCCAACAGCTAGTACTGTCAGAAAACTGTGTGAATATTTCCTTGGATTAAAAATGATTTGGCAAGGCGTGGCAATTGCATTATTATCGCTTTCGCCGCCGCTACGGAAATTCCATGGGATTCTGCTGCCCGACCCATCTGCCAATGAGAGTTTGATAAATGAGGGGGCTCCGGCTGGACCATCCTTCATCTGAAATAAACAAATAAATCCACGAGGACCATCCTGCAATTGCGCAAACCAAGAGAGAGAGAACCAGATCCCATCGTATCAGAAAGAGTATCTCTTTGTTCCGAGCAAACCTTGAAAATATTTTTTATTACCTCCAACGTCTAAACCACAGCAAAACATTGAACGGCGTCTCCATTCTCCAAAACAGAAGGGACCGCGACAGAAAACGACCCAGCAGTTAAAATCTCCCACCACCACCACACTCTTCCCAGTTCCCACACTCCTCCCACCACATCGCCGCGCGCACCAACCCACCACGACGCACCGCAATGGCCGCTGCCGCCGCCTCAACCCCGCCAGACGCCGACCGTGGCTGTGACGACCCGCTCTCCGGCGGCGGGGACAGCGCCTGCTCGACGCCGTTCGTCAGCGCGCCGTCCAGCCCCACCCGCGACCCCTTCTCCGGCCATCACCACGGCGCGTGCTTCTTCAGCGCCCCGGCGAGCCCCACCCGCGGCGCCAGCAAGGAGTTCGTCTGCGGTGGCCTCGACTTTGACTTCGATTTCTCGTCCCGCTTCCCGTCGCCCTCGGCCGCGGCCATGTCGTCCGCCGACGAGCTCTTCCACAACGGTCAGATCCGCCCCGTGCGCCTCTCCGCGATGCTGCTCCAGCCGCACCAGCCTCATCTGGCCAAGCTGGCCGACGGCGCTTCCTCGCCGTCTTCTCCGGCGGCGGACGCAGGCGAGCGTGGCCGCTTCCGTAGCCGGTCCGTGCACAGGAAGTCTCGCTCGCTCTCACCGTTCCGCGCCCACTGGAGGTCACCTTCCCCCGCGCCGGCGCCGGAGTCCGAGTCCGTAGAGCCGGCGGCGACGCCCCCGGCTTCCCGCTCCTCGTCGTCCTCGTCCACTGCTTCATCCGCGTCCTCCTCTTCCTCGAGGAGCTCTCGCCGGTGGGGCTTCATCAAGGATCTCCTCCACCGGAGCAAGTCCGACGGCGGAAAGGACAACCTGCACCCGTCTGCTCCGGCTCCCGCAGCGTTCTCAGCAACGCCAAAGAGGAGCTCATCTCCTTCTCCGTCGCCGGCGGCGGCCAGGGCGAGAGGAACAGGGAAGGGCAGGCGAAGGTCGGCGCACGAGAGGCTCTACGAGGCGAGGAGAGCCGAGGCGGAAGAAATGCGGCGGCGGACGTACCTGCCGTACCGGCAGGGCGGGCTGCTGCTGTTCGGCTGCATCGGGCTCGGCAACCGTAGTAGCTACGGCACCGCGGTCCATGGCCTCGCCCGGGGGCTGAACACCGCCGCCGCTGTCTCCACCAGGTCATGACTCGTGATCTGGGACCACGGCATGCATCTCCACCGGAGTTGCAGCCGTTCTTGGAGCGGGACGACTGCTCTGCTTGTGCCGCATGCTGCGCTCGTGTAGTGGTTTGGGCAATGCAGCGTCAAGAACTGCAAAAATTGCATAGAAGATACGTACTACTAGTAGCTATCTATAGTTTCCTGTATGGATTTTGGGTGCTGTAACCGGTCTTATTTATCTAGTGATAATTAGTGGAAAACAATTAGCGTGGCTTGCTTCTCTCTGCTTGTTTTGTGAGCAAGAGACCTGATTAACCGCAAAAATATTTGTGCCTCCAGCTTGTGTAGCAGTTCATGTTGATTGTTTTGTCAGCTGCGCTCGATCCTGAGAACGTTGGAAACTCTGAGAACGTTGGAAGTTTCTTTGCAGGTTATGCTGTTTGTTCTTCAGTAACTGAAGCAGTTCACAGCCTTGTAGCATGCTCTGATGTAACTGGAAATGGTTGCTAGTTCTGTTACTTCTGTAACAGAATGGCAGCTATGGAAAGGCAGTGGTAGCAAAGCATTCATTTTTTTTTGAGAGAGAGAGAGAGAAGCAAAGCATGCTTCCTTTGCTCACACCAAACTCTCGCTTGACAGTTTCAGAGTATGCTTCTTTCAAGTAACTTTCTTCCGCTAGCTGCGAGAACAATTATATATATATATATATATTTTTTGGTAGAAAAAAGGACAGAACTATGTGGCCATAATAAATATGCAAAGCCTACTCCGAAAATCATAAATAGAAAGATCATGAGCCGCATGCTTCAGACGTCAGTGGATTTGGCCTAACAGTAACGCATTTCTTCTTCTCTTGATTTACAGTACTACTACTAGCACTGTGTGGTGTCACGTACAGGAGGTGAGGTGGGACGACAGGAGCAAGGACATGTCACGTGAGGGATGCCCATGTGGTTTCTATCTTTTTGCTCCTCGGGGCCAGTAGTTTTATGTATCAACAAACAGCAGGGGGTGGGGTGGGGGACCTGTGGTTAACAATCCATCCACAGTAACTTCTGCTGTTTACTTAGAGGTGGTTTCACCTAACCAAGGTAACCGAATAAACGACCTTTCACCGCCCTGGCCCGGAAGCGACACCCACAAGACTCGTAATGCAAGCTTAACTAGCGAGGTAAACTAAACAGGCTAATAACGCCAGGAGGAAGCTCCAAACATCTACTGCTCTCTCACTCATGAAAGATAACTTGCCTCTTTTCCCTTGATGGAGGGTAGCAACCCGCACGCTTGTGCCTTGTCCATGCATCTAATATAAGTTCGTCAGAGCATGCGTGTGGTGGCAAAAGTCAAACTCACACTGAATTAACTGAAGTAATGCCGTTTCTATCATGCTAAAGCATAATAAATGTATTTTTTACGAATTTTCTTGTGTTCGAAACACATGAAATAGTCTGCTTTGTCTAGCTTTTGAAATACATTCCGAGAAGGCGAGAAGGAGAGTGGTAGCTTGGTGAGGCAGTGACCAGACTACTTTAGTGGAGTTGACAACTTGTGCAAAGGTCACACAGCGGCAGCGCAGCTTCACCCAAACAGTGAGTCGCCACACGACAAGGGCTCCCTACATAAAGGAAAGGAAAGCTGATCTGATACTGATAGTGGTGAAAAGATTCACCAATATTACGTGTACTACTACTACTACTGAGTGTGAGGTGAGAGATTTCTGGGGAAGTGAGTGAGTGAGGCCTTGCCCTGTGGGTGTGGAGGGATGGATGTGACTAGACCTGCCACCATCCCTATCTGCTCCTTTCCGAAGCGAGGCATGTCGCCATCCATCGAGCAAAGCCGCCACGAATTCATGTAGCTAGGCAGGCAGGGAGGCTCATGCACCAGCGTGTACCATGCTGCCCTGCCATGGCGTGTTGCTCGGAGCACCTCACTCTCTTTTCCTTTCCTTTCCCCCTCCCGTTTGGTGCAGCAGCTACTGCCTCTAGGCCCACTTCCAACACCTTCAATTCAATCCCCAGTTTTCAAAGGGCAAAACTTTCTTTGTTTTCTTTCTCCAAAACAAAGGACCAAACTTTGTGAGTGGACGAATGAACGTAGCTACACAGGTTATGAGCTGCCAGCCTGCCAGTAGACACGGCTGCAAGAAAAAGACCCCCTTCATTTGTTGATTAGTATTTCCTTTTCGGACGCAAAGATTGTAAAGGGACACTTTGGTATTATTGTTGATGATTGTAAAGATACTATGAGCATCGTAGTTTAATATTTTAATATTAGTAATGTATATGATTCATTCATAAGAAAATTTACAGGATCGGGTAGGCAAATTAGAAAAGTTTCCTCTCGCAAAAAATGTGTCCGGCACCCCCTCCCCCCTCCCCGCCCCCGAAAATATGTTCACTATTCGTTCTACCGAACACTACTCTTCCCCAATGGCGGGTGTCGCGCCCCCAAAAACAAAGCCTAAAAAAAGTTGACATAAAATTTAATCGAAAATTTTAAATTTTCATTCAATTTTTTTGATGTTTAACAAGATTCAAAATAAAATTTTAACCTAAACCAAAACCTAAGCCTCGCCATCGTTGTTGAAGTTAAAGGCGGCGACATCATTGTCGGAAGACGTAGAAGCACGCGGTGGAGGAGCATGTGTCATAGTTAGGGTTAGAGGAGGAGGTGTCCGGGTGCGCGGCAGTTGAGATGGAGTAGCCGCCGCCGCTGGAGGAGGAGGCATGTTTCGACAAGAGCTCGATGGCCTACATAAAGTCAGGGTGTCCTTATCAACCTCGGGGAAGAGGGGGACGGAACCAAATCCCAACTGAGGCTGTGGAACTCACCATCGGCCCCTCCGTAAAGGCGAGGGGATGCGCCATTCCGACGCCCCACCCAAACAACCTGCTAGAACTGCTAGTCTTGTAGTTGTGAGACATGGTGGGTGCCTCTGTGTATGGCCGGGGAAGAAACATAACGGGGAAAGATGGAGACGCGGAAGAAAGAGGGCACAACGAGGTGGAGGGAGCTTCTCATACCGCCGAGGGTAGGCCGAGGGATGGTGGCGTCGACGTTAATGCTATGCGTGGGGACGGCGCAACGCCAACACGTGGACTAGCCCCGGTGTTAATGCCATGTGTGCGGAAGACGCAACTACAATGTGGCATCGACTCCGCCATGACTCCGTAGACCGACCTCCTATGCGCCTCCATGAATCCCGATTGACCGAACCCGTGTTTATCACATGAGGGGCCCATCCTCCGGGGCCTGTGTCTGACACGTCCGAGCAGGCCTCAAAATTTGGGGGCGGACACGAGGGAACACGACACATTTTGGGGCTACCCATACCGATGTGTGTGTTTGTGGGGGTACCGTTGGCGCTGCTTTTCGGTATGGACCCTCATTGGGCCGATCGATCGGATGAGGCTTTGGGGCTACCAGTGGAGAGGCTCAAATTCCCCATTTTCCCTTGGCGTCGATTGCGTCGGGCCACGAGTGTCGTAGTATGCTACACAGCAGCACCATCACGTGAACGATGGAGTTTATAGGTGAGGGGACGACAAGGAGCGAGCGACGACGTGCGTGTGGGATTGGGCACAAGAACACGGTGATGTACCCAGATTCAGGGCCCGCAAATTTTACATAAATAACCTTTTCGTGCAGCAAATTCGCGCTCTAACCCCTTGAACCCGCTCTAGGCCCTACCAAAAAAATTCAAAAGGTAACCCTTTTCATTAACGCCCGCCTATAAGGCGTTAAGCTCTATAGCATAACGCGAAAAATTGAGGCTTTCTTGACCGTGCCACCATGGACGTGGACCTCCACGTGGAAGGCACCTTAACACCCCCGCCGACGGCGTTATGCTCCTTCACGCCTTTCCTTGGGGCGTTACATACCTTAACGCCCTAGTCGGGGGCGTTATGCGAAGAGGTAAGTGGCCAGGACAGCCACACACCACTCAACTTCACTCTCCACTCCACACTCTAAGATCTAGCTCAAACCTCTCTCTCACTCTACCCCCAATCACCAAATCTTTGTGATTTCTCCGTGGAATTCGTTCTCCCTCGCTTCTCCAAGGTAACCCCCTTCCTCTTCCTTTTGTCCGAGCAAAATGTTTCTATTTAGTCATTTTTCTCCCCTATTTTGGAAACCCTAGAAATTGGTTCTTGCCACCCTATTCCCTAAATTGGTTAGTTCTTTGTTGATGTATGGAGCATATGTGGTTGTTAAGATGATTTAGACCTACCAATTTGGTGCCAAACCCTAGATAATTTTGGTAGGGCCTATCCCTCATATGACCACCTAGGAATTGTTATCTTAGGGCGTATTATTACAGCAATATAATCATTGTTTTGGTTTTTTTTTCTAGATGTTGTCGAAAATCATGAATGTTCATCATGTGGACTTTTCTGGGTTTTCGAAAGGAGACATATATTATTGAGATCCGGACGAGGTAGTCATGTTCTTTGACTCTAGTACAACATTTCGTGATGTTGTGGAATGTACGAAGTGAGTTGAATTGTAAGGACAAAATGACGTAGTTGACTTGCAAGGGAGTTACAATGTTTTCCACGCTCATTACATTCGGTGGAAGATGATCCCAGTCGACTCAGAGAGTCGTTGGGAAGCTTACAAGGCGGTTGTCTTGGACTCACAAGACAAATCATTTGACTTGTTTGCCACAAAGAAGGTTGGTGCTCGAGTGCACATTGATTTGAATCTCGAAACATGTCCTAGTGAAGGGAGTAGTACGGTTGAACAAGTTGAGGCACGTGTCGACCCGGAGGCCGAAGTGTATGACACAATGATGAGCCAACCTCCTTTGACACAACCCTTGAGCCCCTATTGCAATAAAGATTATAGTGATGACTACGACGACGATGATGGTGGCTATGATGAGCCCGAGAGGCATGTGGAGGAAGATGAGCCACAATGAGATAATGGTGGCGGTCATGAGCCCGAACCCTGTGCCGCGGTCGTGATTGAAGAGACCGAGGGCGATCCAAAGGAACATTTCTTCCATAACCATAATATTGGAGATGTGGAAACGAATTGTTTTGAAGAGGCCATGGACCGTGACATCCCATACTCCCGAGCACATACAATGGACTCAGAAGATGAAGGCCCGAAAGAGGAACTTGACGAGGATGGTTTGACGGCCAAGAAAGCAAAAGACTTTATGTATGCATTTGGCCAGGATCACCATACATCATTGTTTCATGATCTAAACCTTGGGAGTAAGGATATTGTTGATGGTGGTACCACTAAGAATCTTGGGCCAAAGTCTTAGTCTAAGAAAGAAACTGAGCTACACAATCATGGGGTCGGTAAAGCAACCATCTTTTCATGCATGGAAGAACTAAGCAATGGGTAAAGGACTACTCATTGAAGCATCATCAAGAATCAGTGTTAAGTGCTCAGACGAGAGCCTCCGTTACCAAGTGATATGTGACCAGAAACATTGTCCATGGATTATCCGTGCAAGGCCTATCAAGAAGGGCGGAGCCACGAAAATACCACGGTGGAAGCTTACAGGATGGTGCCTCATGCACCGATGTGGCGCCAAAGGGTATCGACTAGGCCAATTGTAAGAATGATCACTGCCAATTGAGATTTGAGTTTATTGGGCAGAAAATAAGCTCAATGGTAAAGATCCTTCAAACATGTCCAATTAAAGCCGTTATCAACTAGTGTTGGACCTATACGGCTACACGGTGAAGTACGGTAAGACATGAAAGGCCAAGCAAGCCGCATTCAGGATGTTGTATAGAGATTGGCAAGAATGGTACAACCGCATAGTCATGTTGTTGGGTGGGATGGCCGCAAAACCCCCGGATATGATGTATGTGGTTGAGACCTTTGGCTCCGAAACAATGATTCACAAAGATAAAACTGTTCGTAAATTTGGACGTGCATTCTGGATGTTTGGTCCTTGCATAAAGGCTTTCAAGAACCTTAGACCTGTTTTGTCCGTGGATGGGAAACTTCTGACCGGCTATTACAACGGCACAATCATGGCGGAGGTAGGGCATGACGGTGGCGACCAGTTTCTACCTTTGGCATCCGCACTTGTGTCTGCGGAGAACAATGATAACTGGGAGTGGTTCCTTGGCCTTGTTAGGACTAGACCCGTTGGACCTCAAACAGAGCTTTGCATCATCTCGGACCGACACCATGGGATACTTAACGTCGTGGAAGTTGACATCCCCGGATACCCCCGCGTTCACGATCGGTGGTGCATCGGGCATTTTGTGTCCAACTTCTATAGGGCATGCAAAAACAAAGAGCGAGCTGATTTACTCCAAGATTGCTGCATCGCCTTCACTGCTAGCCATTTCTCGATTTTTTAACCAAATATACACAGCTGCCGAACCGGGGGGCAAAGAATTCTTAACAAGGAACATGCTAGACAGGACAAAATCGTCGCGGATATATGACCACCTCGGAAAGAGGTACAGTGACATGACAAGCAACATGGACGAATATTTCAACAATGTGTTTAAGGGTGAAACAAATTTCCGGGAAAAAAAAGACAAAGAAGGTGTACAAGTTCCCCAAGAAGATCGACCGTTGGATGACGTAGCAGCAATACAAGGCGGACACGGTGGAGGTAGAAGAATTCGACAACACAAATTTGATTTATCAAGTCATCAAGCCAGGTGGGATCATACAGAGTGGTGTCCAGTATGGAGACGAGGCCTTCAAGGTTAATCTGACAACCGACGAGTGTTCTTGTTGTAGGCCAACCGTATATCATCTCCCATGTGCACACTTGATCGCGGCTGGTGGGAAGAGACATGTCGGTTGCGAGTCCTCAAGTAATGTAAGGATGGGATACACCATCAAAGTTGTGAAGGCCACATGGGCAGGGAGGTTCGAGCCCTTCCTGGACCAGTCAGTTTGTCCAGACTACGACGGTCTGTCGCTATACCCTGATACTTCTATGAAGGTCATGAAAGTAGGAAGATGCCAAACAAAGAGTTTCAATAATGACATGGATGATTGGGGTGGTTGTGTTTTCCCTACATGGGGAGACCAACATTTCTGCGAGCTCGTGAATGCGAGAACCCACCGGATGACGTTGGTGCAGGTAGTACTATTGCTGGTACAAAAAGGAAGAGAAAAAATGTAGCAAGTACAAGCAAAGAAGGTGGCAACACAAATGTACGGGGTCGTGGCCGAAGAACAAATGTTGATGGCAATGGTGGGAGAGGTGCAGTTGGCGGTAACGGAGAGGAAAATCATGTTGATGGCAATGGTGGTCATGGTAGAGGTGGTGGCCGAAGTGGCTACGGAGAAAGAAATATTGAAGATGGTGAAAATACTGACAGTGTACAAACCTTTGGTCGTGGTAGAGGTGGTGGACAGGTGATACGTCTCCACGTATCTATAATTTCTGATGTTCCATGATTGATTTTATGACATTTGCTACATGTTTTCTATACACTTTATATCATTTTCATGGATTTCCTGGGACTAACCTATCAACAAGATGCCACAACGCCAGTTCCTGTTTTCTGTTGTTTTTGGTTTCTGAAAACTTGTTCTGGAAATATTCTCGACGAAACAAAATCACAGGGTCCTATTTTTCTGTCACGTACCCGGAGTCCGGAGGAGACCTGGATGGGGACAGGGCCGCGCAACCAGGTGGTGTGGGCTCCCTGTCCACCCACCGACATGGCCCTTTCTCTTATAAATTAATATTCTCGATAAAACCCTAAATACTCGAGCCTCCGTCCACGAAAAGTTCCGTAGCCTCCGTCATTGTCAACCCTAGTTTGGGAGGGTTCTAAAGCTCTCCCCGGCACCCTGTCGGGAGGGGAAATCATCACCGGAGGACTCTTAATCACCATGCCTGCCTCCGGAGTGATGCGTGAGTAGTTCATCCTTGGACTACGGGTCCATAGGAGTAGCTAGATAGTTGTCTTCTCCTCCTTTTGTGCCATCATGTTTAGATCTTGTGAGCTGCCTAACATGATCAAGATCATCTTATTGTAATGCTACATGTTGTGTTTGCTTGGATCCAATGAATATTGAATGCTATGTTAAGTTGATTATAGATCTATCTTTTATATGTTATTTGTGATCTTGCATGCTCTCCTTTACTAGTAGATGCTCTGGCCAAGTTGATGCTTGTAACTCCAGGAGGGAGTATTTATGCTCGATAGTGGGTTCATGCCTCCAGTTATTTGGGAGAGTGGCAATAATTTCTAAGATTGTGGATGTGTTGTTTCCACTAGGGAGAAAACAACAATGCTTTATCTAAGGATAATTTTGTTGTTTACATTAAGCACTTTACTTAATGCAATAATCTGTAGCTTGCAACTTAATACCCAAAGTCTGCTTGGATTATGTTCTGAGGGTGGATTATTAGTCATAGATGCAGTTGGATTGCGGTCTATGTATCATGTTGTAATGTCCAAATAAATCTCATAGTAATCATCGTGTCTTGCATATGCACTATGGTACAACCTCTATTTTTGTCAATTTCCCAGCTGTAATTTGTTACCCAGCATGTTATCTATCTGTTTTGAAGAGACACCACCATTGAAGTGTGAACCCCGGTCCATTCTTTTACACTGATAATACAACCACTGCAAACACTATTCTTTTTACTACAAACATTGTTTTCATTTCATTCACAGTAATAATACAACCACTGCAAGTATCTGGGTTGTGTTGTGTGCAAATTCCACGTTGCTGCTGAGCCTGTTAGTGCGTCCTGCCAACATCAACTGGCATCAACCTTCAGAAGTGATTTCTTTCTCCTACTGGTACGATTAAACCTTGGTTTCTTTCTGAGGAAAACTTGCTGATGTACTCTTCATAACTTCCTCTCGGGGTCTCCCAACGAACGTGTGTCTTCACGTCATCACTAGGGTCGTGGCCTTGGCAATAGTGGCCATGGAGAAGTTAATGTTGAAGATGGAGGTGTGGGCGGTGGAAATACTGACGGTGGCTAGAACCGTGGTCGTGGCAATGGTGATGGAGACGGTGGCCAAGGTGGAGGAAGTGTGGAGGGTGGCAAAGATCGTGGCCGTGGCAATGGTGATGGAGGTGGTGGTCGAGGTGGAGGAAATGTGGAGGGTGGCCAAGATTGTGGCCGTGGAAATGGTGATGGAGGTGGTGGCCGAGGTGGAGGAAATGTGGAGGGTGGCGAAGATCGTGGCCGCGAGAATGGTGACGGAGGTGGTGGCCAAGGTGGAGGAAATGTGGAGGGTGGCCAAGATCGTGGCCGTGGCAATGGAGGTGGTGAAAATGTGGATCGTGGTCGTGGTGATGAAGGTGGTGGCCGGAGTGGAGGAAACCTTGATCGTGGCCGTGGTGATGGAGTTCATGGCCGTGGCCATGGTGGTCGTATTTGTTTTGGGAAGTCCCACGGACGTGGAGACCCCCTTGTTGACTTCGTAGGTACAAGCGGCCATGTTGAAGAAAGTAGTACGCAATACGTAGATAATGGTGGTGGAGGGTATGGTTATGTGCTGCCTAGACAAAGAGGGTTGGGGCACTGGTTTGGATGCGATGAACCTGCGTCCACGTAAAGGTAGAGGTAGAGGGCGGTGGTAAGGTAATAATATTATTCTAAACTTTATATTTTGTTCACTATGATCATGTGTTGTCTCCGTACTAAGTTCTACTTTGCATTTTTCGTAGGCATGACGGCTTCTCAACCCAACAAGGCAACAATGAAGTGGATGGATGACTCACACGATGAAAGTGAGAAGCCGGGGTGGTTGGAAATTTGTTTGCGAAAGGTGAAAGAGAAAGATGAAGCTTTATTGAAGGCTAAGAAGATGGAGGAGGAAGAAAATGAGAGGGCAAGAAATCAGAAAATAAGGGACGAGTATTGGGTGTACCAATAGCGTCAGAATAAAATGATCGAAGCGGCGTCGAATCAACGTCAAAAGGATTTTGAAGAGCGGACGAAAAAGTTATGGGCACTAGAGGCGGCAAAACAAGCTGAGGAGCACACGATTTTCAAGGAAAAGGTTCTTTACGAGGCTAGAATAGCAAGGGAGAAGAAAGAGAAACAAGAGTGCAGTTCCAAGAGGAAGGACAAGGGAAAGTGACCTAGGTCGACGACGTAGCTCTCCGAATTGGTCGTTATGTACCGTAGAGTAAACTATGTTATTGAGTGAAATTTATTTCAAACATTATACTCCATTGCACTTTATGTCACTCGGTTGTTGTATTAAACTATGTTATGAGCTATCTTGTTTTGTTATGTCCGTAACTTTGCAATCCATTTAAATTCCTCTCGCAAACATGCACTCGAAAAAAAGATGATGTAATATATCCTCAGAAAGATGGAAAACGGAATGGAAAATTCCTCCAGGAGCATAACGCCTCGGTCTAAGGCTTTATGCTATCTAACGCGGAATTGGCACGGACATACGCCCTGACATCCGGTTAGAATTTGTTGGGTTCAGGACTTAACATGGACTTGACCCATAATTCCGTGTCATGTTACTGTTTAACGCCCTAGGTTGAGGCGTTATGGCCCCACCCCGCGGAATTCCGACCCATTATCCGGCTAGGGTCTGTTAGCTCGAGGATTTATAGCAAACTTGCCCCATAATTCCGCGCTTGGCCCTTCAACGCCTTGGACCAGGGCGTTAAGGCCTCCACCACGACGCCACGCGTGCAGCGTTGTGCCTCTTTGCATAACGCCGAGGACCAGGGTGTTAAGTCATGTTTCGTAGTCTTTTCTAAACTTTTTTTTTATCATTTTTATTACGAACTTGGCATGCTCTTTTCTTACACAATTGGCACACTCCATTGTTCTTAAAGTGTTTTGCCATGGCATACTGCACAACCACTAAACAACTTTGTAGTCCATTTCTCTTGTACGCAAACGAACATATGGTACGGTTTGAAACAAATATATGGTAGGAATACAACACATAGTAACTAAGATAAGGTTCGATAGATGAAACAGTTGTAAAATTACAATCCACTAAAAGGTCGACACATGCGTTCATTGCATAGTTGTAACCCACTAAACGGGCACAAATAAAAAGGTTCATACAACTCAGTGCATTCTCCTCACTCGTCGCATATTAGTTTGATCCTCTTAAGATTCTCCTTGTTGGCTAAGCTCAATTTCAGCGGATCGAACAACTCGTACTCTATCTTTTTTTTCCTCCTCCTTCACTGCACTGTTTTGCATCTCCCACTCGTGTTGTTTGCTTTTGCTACTCTTAGCTTCGCTTATCTGCAGTTGTTTCAGCATTGCCACTCCATTGTGAAATTCATCTCTCTCTTTCTTCATCTCCTTGAGCCTTCTCTTTAACTCCTCCAACTCAGTGTCTTCTTTCTTCATTTTTTCCAAAATTTTCAGCTGCAGCTTCTCTCCATGGAATCGAACCATCCGTTCGTATCTTTTATTAAGCCCTTGTATTTTTCATCAAACTTATTCTTCTTGTCGGATAATTCTTTCACTAACTTATAATTACGAAGCTTGTGAGTTTATGCAGATGATGTGGTGCTCTTTGTCAAGCCTCATGAGTTAGATCTGATGGCAAAACGACGAGTCTTGCATATCTTTGGTGAGGCTTCCGACCTGCATGTGAATTATGCCAAAATATTTTCAATGCTCATTCATGGAGATGAGGAGGATGAGGCATTGGTGGCGCAAACTTTGAATTCCAACATTATGAAATTCCCAATTAATTACCTTGGTCTGCAGCTGGCCTTGCGGCTTCTAACTAAAGGAGAATGATGGCCTATGTTGGAAGGAGTGCGAAGTGTGTTCCGGCATGACAAAGTGGCATGGTTGTGAGGGTTGGTAGGCTTACCTTGGTCAAATCAGTTGTGCCTGCAAGATTAGTCCATCAATTATTGATCGCGGAGGCACCGTGCTGGCTACTCGACGAGATTGACAAGTGAATGAGGTTTTTTTCGTCCTGTTGTGAGCATGCGCTAGGCAGACAATGTCTTGTTGTTTGGGAGAATGTATGCAAGCCGATGCGTTATGGCGGATTGGGGGTAAGAAATATGGAGCTCCACATACTCTCTCTTTGGGTTATATGGGAGTGGCTGAGGAGAACGGATGGTTCTAGACCGTGGTAGGGGCTACCTATGCTGAAGGATACCTTGGCAGTGGGGGTGTTCGTCAGTTTGGTGCGAATAAAAGTTGTAGACGGGAAGAAAACTTTGTTCTAGAAAGACATATAGCTTGCGGGGATTGTTGTCCATGATATAGCCCCCCTCCTACGAGACATGGTCAGAACAAGAGTTGCTAATAAAAGGAAAGTGGAAGTACAGATGGATGGTTGACATCAAAGTACCTATAAATACGCAGATAGTGGCCTAGTGCGTGAACCTTTGGGTTGGTACAGAGGTTGCCATGGGAGGAGACGAGACATGACGAGTTCTTGCTGGCGTGAGCATCCATCAGATATATGGCAAGCTCAACCTATAAAATGCTAATGCAAGTCTTGATTAGATTTCCGTTGACAATGGAGTATGGAAGTGTTGGGTGCGTCGAAATGTAAGATCTTCATGTGGCTTGCTCAACAAAACAGGTTATTGTGGTGACCCAGCACACCACTGCATGTGTAGTGCGCAAGTCGGTGACATAATACTCACAGAAGGATTTATCCGTGAATATTACATCTCTCAGAGTGGTACAACAGAAACACAGCGGATCCAGGAAAAACTATAGGATACAAACTTCATTACAAAATCTTGAGAATCTCTTTGAAGAACAAAGAAGATCTCATACAAATGAAACATCAGAAGAAGCAATGTGAAGCTCCAAGCTGGAGAAGAACTCTAGCTCAGAACTAAATCTACTACTGCTGATGTCAGCCCTAATCTATGGCTTGTAACAACTAAGTCCAAGAATGGACTCCACCTACATCTTGATAGCTTCTACTCCACCAGCGTTGTTGATGACGATGCTTTACTGGCTAAGTAGTATAAGACTCCACCTAGCTTCATGAGGTAACGATGTCTTCACGATGACGACTTCCATAGGCTTCAACTCTAAGCAGGGGGTCAAACGGGAATGTCGCACCCGGACTTCTAGAGGATACTCGCCGTTCCGTTGAACAGTAGTAGATTGGATTACGAGGCTTACCGGCACCCGCGTCCTCTTACGAGTAGGCCAACACACGTATGTGTGACAACCAACCATTATCTGTTCAGCGTCGACGTAAACTATCCCATAGAAATCAGGATACTTCCATTGACGTACTTCAAACCATACACACATGGTACGTCAACGGCGTTTAACAAGTGATATCACAACAGATCTCTACGACACAAAAGATTGAAATAAGTTGCAAATGGCTCTCATTAGAGCAGAGATAGCAAATACAATCATTCAGAGGGCACATGCCCCAACAATACATCATTACATCACAGCGGAAGCATTCAACATGTCTGAGTACAGACAAGAACCAATTAGGCCTAAGAGGCCGGAAACGAAAAGACGGAGCCCATCCACGAAGTCTCGGATCCTGCCCGGGTCCGCTATCTACTCGTCAGCAGTCTCGTCGTCATACTCCACGTAGTAGCCACCATGTAGATCCTCGGGAACGTAGGTCTGCGGAAACCACAGCCCCAAAGGGGTCAGTACACAAACGTACTGGCAAGCAAGACTCACAGTTCACCAAAGTAACCCGTCAACACCAAGCACAGATGCTTTGGGTTCAACGGAAGGAAAGGGGTATAAAGATGCTGCAACTGGCTGCTCTAAACAACTACAGAGTTACTACCACTTCCGGCTATCAGAAAGGAGATAAGATCGTGTATTGTAACCAACTGAAAGATAATTTCAAACAAACCCATCCTGGATCTCGCCCCTTATCCAAAGAAGCAACCCGAGGATAACTCACACAGTTGAGTTAATGATGGTTCATATTATTGTGTCAATAAGCCTATTACTAGTCAAGTTATTAATCATTGGGTGTAAGGTTGTTAATCATTAGGTTGAAGTTGTCCTGAGTACTTGTTAGCCAGTACTTTCACCAAGTAATCCATAACCGCGGAAAACACGGCTTATCGAGAAGATTATCCCTGCAGGGTTGCACCAATTTGGCCGTACACGCAAGAATAACCCGCCAGATGGAAATGCACTTCCACCAAGCGGGGCACTCTACACAACTCGACTCTTCTTCGCATCAAGCCCAAAGAACCTTGGGCGCACGGCTAATCGAGCCCAGAAGAAAATGGACCCTCATAGCACTCTAAGAATGTGTCCCCCTATATGCCGACTACGAAATTTCCACCCTGGCCTGGGCTCGCAAAAACATGCATGCGGCAAATGGAAAACACGAACTAAATGAGGCGATTTGGACGAGATGCGAAGCGAATCAAATTGAGGGGGGCGCCCATACTCGCTTCCCACATGCGGTTAGTGCGCTCATCATGGATCAGTAGACAAGACCCTTTTCCTATTAGGGTCGACACTAGCAGGCCTCAAAACCACACAGGGCCTCCTGCCGGTGCCTTATCATCAAATTTATTATTTACCAATAACATTAGCATGATTGATTGATTTAAACATCGAACCCCCAGAACATAATAAAAATATAGTAACTGAAAGTAACGGGTAACAGACTCGAGCAAAACAACCTAAGCATGCTAGTAAGACACGGGCTCAAACAATGGTTATAGGTATGGAGGTGAGGCAATATCAGGGTTAAAGGATACATGTGATAGGTTCGTAACAGAAACAACTACTACTAAGGCTAGCAAAAAAGAACAACGGAAAGTATCGGTAATCAATGTTGAAAGGAACACGATGGTTCATGTGAGTGATAACTTGCCTGCAAACCCAGTAGCCTGGTACTGAGTTAACTCCTTAGAAGGGGTGTCGTAAGTATCGTCGGTCTCAACGTCGTCGTTTATCCGAGAAGAAGCAAACAGACAATGCATAAAGATAAACAATCAATATCATGGCATAGTGCACAATCATGGGATGATGCATGTCAAGTTAATAGATGCATCAAAATAAACTACTTGACAAGATAACACAATTTAATTGGACCCATATGCAATGTGAATTGCATATGGATGCAAATGGTTAAGGGGGAAGCAATGATCTACATTTGATTAACAAGTGTAAGTGGTTAAACATGATGCATGCATGATGATAACAACAAAATAACAACAATAGATGCAAGTGGTAAAAGAACAAAACAAGTTTGGAAAACATTGGTTAAGTTTGGAAAGTTTGGTTACTTAAACTTGCCACACAAGTAATTGGTTGTTTTCAACAAGTTAAAGGGTTCAAAACAAATAACAAAGTTTATATTTGAAAAGAACATCAAATTTTAGTTGGATTACATGTTTCAAATATTGAAATAGGAGTTAGGATAATTTAATTATGAATTAAACAATATTAAACAAGTTTTAAATGAATCTAAAACAAGTTTGAATTTAATTGAAGTTTTATTTGTTCAAAGCATGAATTCAAACTCACATTTGAAAAGTTCACACTTTGATGGTTGGAAAACATATTTTGCATGTTTAAAAATAATTAAATTTGAGCAAGTTATGAAATTAGCAATTTTAATTGAATTAAACAAGGTTTAAATTGTTTAGGCAATTTAAATTATTCAAAACAGGAAACAAAAATTATATTTGCAAAGGTGAGGTGAAATGGTATGGAAAACATATTTTATTTGCATTTATTGGATTAAAAATGAATTAGTTATTGATTTTAGCAAATTGCAATTGATTTGTTTGAATTCAAATTTAAATTGCATTTTGGAATTTCAAAACAGTGAACAAATTGCATATTTGAAAAGTTCATGAAATTTTGATGGGGATACATATAAAGTTTGTGCAATTTGGAGTTAATTTGCAATTTTTATAGATGTTGGAAGTTTCAGGGACTGTTTTGGGCTTTTTCAGGGACTTAAATGTGGGGAAACGGTGTGGACTGGGCCTGTGTGCGAAAAACTGGGCAAGAAAGGGGGTTTGTACCGCGCAGCAGCCGCCCAGGGCCACTGACGCGTGGGCCAGGTGCCACACTGGCGGCCACGAGTGCGGGTGGAAGGTGACGGGGCCGTGGGGGTGTATGACGTGTGGGGCCCAGGGCGCGGGCGAATTCGCGAAAAAGATTTGGCCTTTGCGGCCGCGGGGGATCGATCCCGCGAGCTCGCGGTGCGGGGCAGGGGAACAGGGCCAGTGCGGCTAGCATTTGTTTCGTGACAGGTTGGGATTGCGAGCAAGGTTAACATGTCTGCTGTGCGTTAACTGCAATTGCTTCGACAGCACTTCTCTGAACCACGCCGGGAAAACAGGCAGCGTTCGCCGGCGGTGCTGCTGCTCGATGCCGCGCCGTGTGCGTGGGCTTGCAGGGTGGAGTCGGTGGTGCGTGCACGTGTGCTAGCGTGCTGCTGTGAGGAGGAAGGAAAATAGGAGGGGACGGTGAGCGGAGGAAGAAATCACCTCCGAATTGGAGTCGAGCAGAGGCTCGATGTAGAGGGCCGGCGACGAACGGCGTTGATGGCGGCAGCGAAACGGACCTCCTCGGGCTCAACGGAGAGCTGGGACGTGGACTAGGAACCACGGCGGTTCCGTTCCCACGGCTCAACAGGGGCTAGGAAAGCATCACGGCGACGACACCTCGCCGGTTCAGAGAGGTACAGCGGCGGTGATCTTCAGAGGAGCGCGGGAGGTGGCAGAGGTAGCGAACGGCGGCGATGGAAGGGGGTAGCTAGGGTAGGAGGTCTAGGGTTCGAGGGAGGGAACCCTAGGGGGTTTTGTAGGGAGCTTGGGCGTCGGGGGCCGTCCACGGATGCCTTCCGCCGACGTGGAGGCACCGATCTTCTGCCGTACGCGAGGAAGAGGGTGAACAGAGGAGTGAAGCGGTATGGGCTTGAGTTGGGCTGGGCTGCAGCGCGCGAGGGATAAGCTGCGGGCTGGCTGGGCTAGAGGTAGGCTGTTAGCTGCCGCTCACTTCTTTTCTTTTTTATTATTTCTGCTTTGCTATTTTTTTTTGTAGAATTAGGTTTTGGAAGAAAAACATGAGATTTAGGTTAGTAAAAATTCCAGGAAAATTAGGTTAAGTTATTTAGGTTAAAAGAAAACAATTTCCAAGATTTGTTTTCTAAAGTTTGAAAAATGAACTGCTGTTTGGAAAATAAACCAAATTTGAGTGATTTTTGAATATTAAAAGGATTATTAAAACCAACACTTTAATAAGGTGACCCAAAAATGATTTACTTTGATTAAAATTAGCTGAGTGGCTTGTTAATGTTTATAAGTTTAAAAGTGGTTCTGTTTGATGCATTGGTTTGAATTTGAAAGTGATTTGAATTACTTCATTGAATAAAACCATTAATTTGATAAGTGAGCAATATGGAATAACAGGAAACAATTTGGTTGATTTTATTTGTGACTTTTATTTCAAAAGTTGTAACAGAGCAAGTATGAAAACAAAGCATTTGACAGTGTTTGAGTTTCATTATGAAAAACAAAGAATAACAGATGCAAAACAAAAGAAACAAATGCAACAATATGATGACATGATGCAATACTTTAATTAAACAGGAAATCAAGCATTCTAAATGGTAGGTTTTCATACTTGGGCTGTTACAAAACGCCCCCCCTTGAAGGAATCGCGCCCCGAGATTCCTACTGAGAAAAGAAAAGGTCTGGAAACTTCTTGGGAAGATCCTCTTGAGCTGTGACACGTGAAACACATCGTGCACCTTGGATAGTTTTTTTTTGGAAGTTCAAAACGATAGGCATTCCTGGCAACTCTTCTGGAAAGATGTCAGGAAATTTAGAAACCACCGGACACTTTCAAGTAAAGGGAGAGGTTTTGTATTGAGGGTGTATAGCTGAATAGAACTTGATTCATTTGGGGAATAGACTATCTGGAATGTGGTGATTCAGGAATGCTTCCTCGAAACAACCCCTGGTGATAGGAATGCCAGCTCTCATAGCCTGGAATCATCATCAACAACAACAACAACAACAACCTTTCTGGCCGGATAGACTTGATATTTGGGAAGTTTTGATTAGACGCCGGTAGAAGAACTGAAATGGAAAACAACAACAAGATTTCAACGGACGAAAAGGATGTTGAGAAGAACAGCATAACAAAGCAACATCGGGAAAACGAGATCAAAACTCCTGAGGTACTACGGAAAACCCATCCGGGCTTCTATAGGATCAATATCTACTGCTTAAGGAATAGAGGATCTGCTTCCGGGGCTTACACGCCTCCGTTCTCAATCATGAGTAGGCAACATGATAAATCATGTCACAACCACCTCCATTCCTATGGTCTAGTAGATATAACTATCCCAGAGAAACCAGAATCCGTGAAAACCTAACTTGAAAGTTTAGACGAGAAGAGAAAACAACGTTGCACTTCCTTACCAGAAAAGGGAGGGTGGGTGGGGAAAGAAGAAAAAGAACAGAATTCCTACTCTCACGTTTCATTTTTTCTATATAGCTACAAAATAGTTTCTAGACTCAACTGCGACCAGTAAAAAGGGATCCTACAGGCAGACAGGCTCTGATACCATTTGTCGCACCCGGACTTCTATAGGATACTCGCCGTTCCGTTGAACAGTAGTAGATTGGATTACGGGGCTTACCGGCACCCGCGTCCTCTTACGAGTAGGCCAACACACGTATGTGTGACAACCAACCACTATCTGTTCAGCGTCGACGTAAACTATCCCATAGAAATCAGGATACTTCCATTGACGTACTTCAAACCATACACACATGGTACGTCAACGGCGTTTAACAAGTGATATCACAACAGATCTCTACGACACAAAAGATTGAAATAAGTTGCAAATGGCTCTCATTAGAGCAGAGATAGCAAATACAATCATTCAGAGGGCACATGCCCCAACAATACATCATTACATCACAGCGGAAGCATTCAACATGTCTGAGTACAGACAAGAACCAATTAGGCCTAAGAGGCCGGAAACGAAAAGACGGAGCCCATCCACGAAGTCTCGGATCCTGCCCGGGTCCGCTATCTACTCGTCAGCAGTCTCGTCGTCATACTCCACGTAGTAGCCACCATGTAGATCCTCGGGAACGTAGGTCTGCGGAAACCACAGCCCCAAAGGGGTCAGTACACAAACGTACTGGCAAGCAAGACTCACAGTTCACCAAAGTGTAACCCGTCAACACCAAGCACAGATGCTTTGGGTTCAACGGAAGGAATGGGGTATAAAGATGCTGCAACTGGCTGCTCTAAACAACTACAGAGTTACTACCACTTCCGGCTATCAGAAAGGAGATAAGATCGTGTATTGTAACCAACTGAAAGATAATTTCAAACAAACCCATCCTGGATCTCGCCCCTTATCCAAAGAAGCAACCCGAGGATAACTCACACAGTTGAGTTAATGATGGTTCATATTATTGTGTCAATAAGCCTATTACTAGTCAAGTTGTTAATCATTGGGTGTAAGGTTGTTAATCATTAGGTTGAAGTTGTCCTGAGTACTTGTTAGCCAGTACTTTCACCAAGTAATCCATAACCGCGGAAAACACGGCTTCTAGAGAAGATTATCCCTGCAGGGTTGCACCAATTTGGCCGTACACGCAAGAATAACCCGCCAGATGGAAATGCACTTCCACCAAGCGGGGCACTCTACACAACTCGACTCTTCTTCGCATCAAGCCCAAAGAACCTTGGGCGCACGGCTAATCGAGCCCAAAAGAAAATGGACCCTCATAGCACTCTAAGAACGTGTCCCCCTATATGCCGACTACGAAATTTCCACCCTGGCCTGCGCTCGCAAAAACATGCATGCGGCAAATGGAAAACACGAACTAAATGAGGCGATTTGGACGAGATGCGAAGCGAATCAAATTGAGGGGGGCGCCCATACTCGCTTCCCACATGCGGTTAGTGCGCTCATCATGGATCAGTAGACAAGACCCTTTTCCTATTAGGGTCGACACTAGCAGGCCTCAAAACCACACAGGGCCTCCTGCCGGTGCCTTATCATCAAATTTATTATTTACCAATAACATTAGCATGATTGATTGATTTAAACATCGAACCCCCAGAACATAATAAAAATATAGTAACTGAAAGTAACGGGTAACAGACTCGAGCAAAACAACCTAAGCATGCTAGTAAGACACGGGCTCAAACAATGGTTATAGGTATGGAGGTGAGGCAATATCAGGGTTAAAGGATACATGTGATAGGTTCGTAACAGAAACAACTACTACTAAGGCTAGCAGAAAAGAACAACGGAAAGTATCGGTAATCAATGTTGAAAGGAACACGATGGTTCATGTGAGTGATAACTTGCCTGCAAACTCAGTAGCCTGGTACTGAGCTAACTCCTTAGAAGGGGTGTCGTAAGTATCGTCGGTCTCAACGTCGTCGTTTATCCGAGAAGAAGCAAACAGACAATGCATAAAGATAAACAATCAATATCATGGCATAGTGCACAATCATGGGATGATGCATGTCAAGTTAATAGATGCATCAAAATAAACTACTTGACAAGATAACACAATTTAATTGGACCCATATGCAATGTGAATTGCATATGGATGCAAATGGTTAAGGGGGAAGCAATGATCTACATTTGATTAACAAGTGTAAGTGGTTAAACATGATGCATGCATGATGATAACAACAAAATAACAACAATAGATGCAAGTGGTAAAAGAACAAAACAAGTTTGGAAAACATTGGTTAAGTTAGGAAAGTTTGGTTACTTAAACTTGCCACACAAGTAATTGGTTGTTTTCAACAAGTTAAAGGGTTCAAAACAAATAACAAAGTTTATATTTGAAAAGAACATCAAATTTTAGTTGGATTACATGTTTCAAATATTGAAATAGGAGTTAGGATAATTTAATTATGAATTAAACAATATTAAACAAGTTTTAAATGAATCTAAAACAAGTTTGAATTTAATTGAAGTTTTATTTGTTCAAAGCATGAATTCAAACTCACATTTGAAAAGTTCACACTTTGATGGTTGGAAAACATATTTTGCATGTTTAAAAATAATTAAATTTGAGCAAGTTATGAAATTAGCAATTTTAATTGAATTAAACAAGGTTTAAATTGTTTAGGCAATTTAAATTATTCAAAACAGGAAACAAAAATTATATTTGCAAAGGTGAGGTGAAATGGTATGGAAAACATATTTTATTTGCATTTATTGGATTAAAAATGAATTAGTTATTGATTTTAGCAAATTGCAATTGATTTGTTTGAATTCAAATTTAAATTGCATTTTGGAATTTCAAAACAGTGAACAAATTGCATATTTGAAAAGTTCATGAAATTTTGATGGGGATACATATAAAGTTTGTGCAATTTGGAGTTAATTTGCAATTTTTATAGATGTTGGAAGTTTCAGGGACTGTTTTGGGCTTTTTCAGGGACTTAAATGTGGGGAAACGGTGTGGACTGGGCCTGTGTGCGAAAAACTGGGCAAGAAAGGGGGTTTGTACCGCGCAGCAGCCGCCCAGGGCCACTGACGCGTGGGCCAGGTGCCACACTGGCGGCCACGAGTGCGGGTGGAAGGTGACGGGGCCGTGGGGGTGTATGACGTGTGGGGCCAAGGGCGCGGGCGAATTCGCGAAAAAGATTTGGCCTTTGCGGCCGCGGGGGATCGATCCCGCGAGCTCGCGGTGCGGGGCAGGGGAACAGGGCCAGTGCGGCTAGCATTTGTTTCGTGACAGGTTGGGATTGCGAGCAAGGTTAACATGTCTGCTGTGCGTTAACTGCAATTGCTTCGACAGCACTTCTCTGAACCACGACGGGAAAACAGGCAGCGTTCGCCGGCGGTGCTGCTGCTCGATGCCGCGCCGTGTGCGTGGGCTTGCAGGGTGGAGTCGGTGGTGCGTGCACGTGTGCTAGCGTGCTGCTGTGAGGAGGAAGGAAAATAGGAGGGGACGGTGAGCGGAGGAAGAAATCACCTCCGAATTGGAGTCGAGCAGAGGCTCGATGTAGAGGGCCGGCGACGAACGGCGTTGATGGCGGCAGCGAAACGGACCTCCTCGGGCTCAACGGAGAGCTGGGACGTGGACTAGGAACCACGGCGGTTCCGTTCCCACGGCTCAACAGGGGCTAGGAAAGCATCACGGCAACGACACCTCGTCGGTTTAGAGAGGTACAGCGGCAGTGATCTTCAGAGGAGCGCGGGAGGTGGCAGAGGTAGCGAACGGCGGCGATGGAAGGGGGTAGCTAGGGTAGGAGGTCTAGGGTTCGAGGGAGGGAACCCTAGGGGGTTTTGTAGGGAGCTTGGGCGTCGGGGGCCGTCCACGGATGCCTTCCGCCGACGTGGAGGCACCGATCTTCTGCCGTACGCGAGGAAGAGGGTGAACAGAGGAGTGAAGCGGTATGGGCTTGAGTTGGGCTGGGCTGCAGCGCGCGAGGGATAAGCTGCGGGCTGGCTGGGCTAGAGGTAGGCTGTTAGCTGCCGCTCACTTCTTTTCTTTTTTATTATTTCTGCTTTGCTGTTTTTTTTTGTAGAATTAGGTTTTGGAAGAAAAACATGAGATTTAGGTTAGTAAAAATTCCAGGAAAATTAGGTTAAGTTATTTAGGTTAAAAGAAAACAATTTCCAAGATTTGTTTTCTAAAGTTTGAAAAATGAACTGCTGTTTGGAAAATAAACCAAATTTGAGTGATTTTTGAATATTAAAAGGATTATTAAAACCAACACTTTAATAAGGTGACCCAAAAATGATTTACTTTGATTAAAATTAGCTGAGTGGCTTGTTAATGTTTATAAGTTTAAAAGTGGTTCTGTTTGATGCATTGGTTTGAATTTGAAAGTGATTTGAATTACTTCATTGAATAAAACCATTAATTTGATAAGTGAGCAATATGGAATAACAGGAAACAATTTGGTTGATTTTATTTGTGACTTTTATTTCAAAAGTTGTAACAGAGCAAGTATGAAAACAAAGCATTTGACAGTGTTTGAGTTTCATTATGAAAAACAAAGAATAACAGATGCAAAACAAAAGAAACAAATGCAACAATATGATGACATGATGCAATACTTTAATTAAACAGGAAATCAAGCATTCTAAATGGTAGGTTTTCATACTTGGGCTGTTACAAAACGCCCCCCCTTGAAGGAATCGCGCCCCGAGATTCCTACTGAGAAAAGAAAAGGTCTGGAAACTTCTTGGGAAGATCCTCTTGAGCTGTGACACGTGAAACACATCGTGCACCTTGGATAGTTTTTTTTTGGAAGTTCAAAACGATAGGCATTCCTGGCAACTCTTCTGGAAAGATGTCAGGAAATTTAGAAACCACCGGACACTTTCAAGTAAAGGGAGAGGTTTTGTATTGAGGGTGTATAGCTGAATAGAACTTGATTCATTTGGGGAATAGACTATCTGGAATGTGGTGATTCAGGAATGCTTCCTCGAAACAACCCCTGGTGATAGGAATGCCAGCTCTCATAGCCTGGAATCATCATCAACAACAACAACAACAACAACAACAACCTTTCTGGCCGGATAGACTTGATATTTGGGAAGTTTTGATTAGACGCCGGTAGAAGAACTGAAATGGAAAACAACAACAAGATTTCAACGGACGAAAAGGATGTTGAGAAGAACAGCATAACAAAGCAACATCGGGAAAACGAGATCAAAACTCCTGAGGTACTACGGAAAACCCATCCGGGCTTCTATAGGATCAATATCTACTGCTTAAGGAATAGAGGATCTGCTTCCGGGGCTTACACGCCTCCGTTCTCAATCATGAGTAGGCAACATGATAAATCATGTCACAACCACCTCCATTCCTATGGTCTAGTAGATATAACTATCCCAGAGAAACCAGAATCCGTGAAAACCTAACTTGAAAGTTTAGACGAGAAGAGAAAACAACGTTGCACTTCCTTACCAGAAAAGGGAGGGTGGGTGGGGAAAGAAGAAAAAGAACAGAATTCCTACTCTCACGTTTCATTTTTTCTATATAGCTACAAAATAGTTTCTAGACTCAACTGCGACCAGTAAAAAGGGATCCTACAGGCAGACAGGCTCTGATACCATTTGTCGCACCCGGACTTCTATAGGATACTCGCCGTTCCGTTGAACAGTAGTAGATTGGATTACGGGGCTTACCGGCACCCGCGTCCTCTTACGAGTAGGCCAACACACGTATGTGTGACAACCAACCACTATCTGTTCAGCGTCGACGTAAACTATCCCATAGAAATCAGGATACTTCCATTGACGTACTTCAAACCATACACACATGGTACGTCAACGGCGTTTAACAAGTGATATCACAACAGATCTCTACGACACAAAAGATTGAAATAAGTTGCAAATGGCTCTCATTAGAGCAGAGATAGCAAATACAATCATTCAGAGGGCACATGCCCCAACAATACATCATTACATCACAGCGGAAGCATTCAACATGTCTGAGTACAGACAAGAACCAATTAGGCCTAAGAGGCCGGAAACGAAAAGACGGAGCCCATCCACGAAGTCTCGGATCCTGCCCGGGTCCGCTATCTACTCGTCAGCAGTCTCGTCGTCATACTCCACGTAGTAGCCACCATGTAGATCCTCGGGAACGTAGGTCTGCGGAAACCACAGCCCCAAAGGGGTCAGTACACAAACGTACTGGCAAGCAAGACTCACAGTTCACCAAAGTGTAACCCGTCAACACCAAGCACAGATGCTTTGGGTTCAACGGAAGGAATGGGGTATAAAGATGCTGCAACTGGCTGCTCTAAACAACTACAGAGTTACTACCACTTCCGGCTATCAGAAAGGAGATAAGATCGTGTATTGTAACCAACTGAAAGATAATTTCAAACAAACCCATCCTGGATCTCGCCCCTTATCCAAAGAAGCAACCCGAGGATAACTCACACAGTTGAGTTAATGATGGTTCATATTATTGTGTCAATAAGCCTATTACTAGTCAAGTTGTTAATCATTGGGTGTAAGGTTGTTAATCATTAGGTTGAAGTTGTCCTGAGTACTTGTTAGCCAGTACTTTCACCAAGTAATCCATAACCGCGGAAAACACGGCTTCTAGAGAAGATTATCCCTGCAGGGTTGCACCAATTTGGCCGTACACGCAAGAATAACCCGCCAGATGGAAATGCACTTCCACCAAGCGGGGCACTCTACACAACTCGACTCTTCTTCGCATCAAGCCCAAAGAACCTTGGGCGCACGGCTAATCGAGCCCAAAAGAAAATGGACCCTCATAGCACTCTAAGAACGTGTCCCCCTATATGCCGACTACGAAATTTCCACCCTGGCCTGCGCTCGCAAAAACATGCATGCGGCAAATGGAAAACACGAACTAAATGAGGCGATTTGGACGAGATGCGAAGCGAATCAAATTGAGGGGGGCGCCCATACTCGCTTCCCACATGCGGTTAGTGCGCTCATCATGGATCAGTAGACAAGACCCTTTTCCTATTAGGGTCGACACTAGCAGGCCTCAAAACCACACAGGGCCTCCTGCCGGTGCCTTATCATCAAATTTATTATTTACCAATAACATTAGCATGATTGATTGATTTAAACATCGAACCCCCAGAACATAATAAAAATATAGTAACTGAAAGTAACGGGTAACAGACTCGAGCAAAACAACCTAAGCATGCTAGTAAGACACGGGCTCAAACAATGGTTATAGGTATGGAGGTGAGGCAATATCAGGGTTAAAGGATACATGTGATAGGTTCGTAACAGAAACAACTACTACTAAGGCTAGCAGAAAAGAACAACGGAAAGTATCGGTAATCAATGTTGAAAGGAACACGATGGTTCATGTGAGTGATAACTTGCCTGCAAACTCAGTAGCCTGGTACTGAGCTAACTCCTTAGAAGGGGTGTCGTAAGTATCGTCGGTCTCAACGTCGTCGTTTATCCGAGAAGAAGCAAACAGACAATGCAGAAAGATAAACAATCAATATCATGGCATAGTGCACAATCATGGGATGATGCATGTCAAGTTAATAGATGCATCAAAATAAACTACTTGACAAGATAACACAATTTAATTGGACCCATATGCAATGTGAATTGCATATGGATGCAAATAGTTAAGGGGGAAGCAATGATCTACATTTGATTAACAAGTGTAAGTGGTTAAACATGATGCATGCATGATGATAACAACAAAATAACAACAATAGATGCAAGTGGTAAAAGAACAAAACAAGTTTGGAAAACATTGGTTAAGTTTGGAAAGTTTGGTTACTTAAACTTGCCACACAAGTAATTGGTTGTTTTCAACAAGTTAAAGGGTTCAAAACAAATAACAAAGTTTATATTTGAAAAGAACATCAAATTTTAGTTGGATTACATGTTTCAAATATTGAAATAGGAGTTAGGATAATTTAATTATGAATTAAACAATATTAAACAAGTTTTAAATGAATCTAAAACAAGTTTGAAATTAATTGAAGTTTTATTTGTTCAAAGCATGAATTCAAACTCACATTTGAAAAGTTCACACTTTGATGGTTGGAAAACATATTTTGCATGTTTAAAAATAATTAAATTTGAGCAAGTTATGAAATTAGCAATTTTAATTGAATTAAACAAGGTTTAAATTGTTTAGGCAATTTAAATTATTCAAAACAGGAAACAAAAATTATATTTGCAAAGGTGAGGTGAAATGGTATGGAAAACATATTTTATTTGCATTTATTGGATTAAAAATGAATTAGTTATTGATTTTAGCAAATTGCAATTGATTTGTTTGAATTCAAATTTAAATTGCATTTTGGAATTTCAAAACAGTGAACAAATTGCATATTTGAAAAGTTCATGAAATTTTGATGGGGATACATATAAAGTTTGTGCAATTTGGAGTTAATTTGCAATTTTTATAGATGTTGGAAGTTTCAGGGACTGTTTTGGGCTTTTTCAGGGACTTAAATGTGGGGAAACGGTGTGGACTGGGCCTGTGTGCGAAAAACTGGGCAAGAAAGGGGGTTTGTACCGCGCAGCAGCCGCCCAGGGCCACTGACGCGTGGGCCAGGTGCCACACTGGCGGCCACGAGTGCGGGTGGAAGGTGACGGGGCCGTGGGGGTGTATGACGGGTGGGGCCAATGGTGCGGGCGAATTCGCGAAAAAGATTTGGCCTTTGCGGCCGCGGGGGATCGATCCCGCGAGCTCGCGGTGCGGGGCAGGGGAATAGGGCCAGTGCGGCTAGCATTTGTTTCGTGACAGGTTGGGATTGCGAGCAAGGTTAACCTGTCTGCTGTGCGTTAACTGCAATTGCTTCGACATCACTTCTCTGAACCACGACGGGAGAACAGGCAGCGTTCGCCGGCGGTGCTGCTGCTCGATGCCGCGCCGTGTGCGTGGGCTTGCAGGGTGGAGTCGGTGGTGCGTGCACGTGTGCTAGCGTGCTGCTGTGAGGAGGAAGGAAAATAGGAGGGGACGGTGAGCGGAGGAAGAAATCACCTCCGAATTGGAGTCGAGCAGAGGCTCGATGTAGAGGGCCGGCGACGAACCGCGTTGATGGCGGCGGCGAAACGGACCTCCTCGGGCTCAACGGAGAGCTGGGACGTGGACTAGGAACCACGGCGGTTCCGTTCCCACGGCTCAACAGGGGCTAGGAAAGCATCACGGCGACGACACCTCGCCGGTTCAGAGAGGTACAGCGGCGGTGATCTTCAGAGGAGCGCGGGAGGTGGCAGAGGTAGCGAACGGCGGCGATGGAAGGGGGTAGCTAGGGTAGGAGGTCTAGGGTTCGAGGGAGGGAACCCTAGGGGGTTTTGTAGGGAGCTTGGGCGTCGGGGGCCGTCCACGGATGCCTTCCGCCGACGTGGAGGCACCGATCTTCTGCCGTACGCGAGGAAGAGGGTGAACAGAGGAGTGAAGCGGTATGGCTTGAGTTGGGCTGGGCCGCAGCGCGCGAGGGATAAGCTGCGGGCTGGCTGGGCTAGAGGTAGGCTGTTAGCTGCCGCTCACTTCTTTTCTTTTTTATTATTTCTGCTTTGCTGTTTTTTTTTTGTAGAATTAGGTTTTGGAAGAAAAACATGAGATTTAGGTTAGTAAAAATTCCAGGAAAATTAGGTTAAGTTATTTAGGTTAAAAGAAAACAATTTCCAAGATTTGTTTTCTAAAGTTTGAAAAATGAACTGCTGTTTGGAAAATAAACCAAATTTGAGTGATTTTTGAATATTAAAAGGATTATTAAAACCAACACTTTAATAAGGTGACCCAAAAATGATTTACTTTGATTAAAATTAGCTGAGTGGCTTGTTAATGTTTATAAGTTTAAAAGTGGTTCTGTTTGATGCATTGGTTTGAATTTGAAAGTGATTTGAATTACTTCATTGAATAAAACCATTAATTTGATAAGTGAGCAATATGGAATAACAGGAAACAATTTGGTTGATTTTATTTGTGACTTTTATTTCAAAAGTTGTAACAGAGCAAGTATGAAAACAAAGCATTTGACAGTGTTTTAGTTTCATTATGAAAAACAAAGAATAACAGATGCAAAACAAAAGAAACAAATGCAACAATATGATGACATGATGCAATACTTTAATTAAACAGGAAATCAAACATTCTAAATGGTAGGTTTTCATACTTGGGCTGTTATAGGGAACGAATGAGTAACGAGCGTTACTCAGCAAGTTCATGATATATAGTGGATGGTTTGATGCACTAACTACGGCTTTAGAATAGAAAGAGTCATAAGCTAATGTAAGGTTTTGTAAAACTTTCTTCAAGAGGTTGCTTTTAATTCTGAAAACTATGCCCGCCAGATCTTCACACGATTAGAACTTCATGGAGTTGTCTTTCCTGCGGCGTTCGCAGCTCCTTCCCGGAACAAGGGGTAACATGTCACATCCTTTTACACTCTGCAGAGGTGCGTTACTTTACCCATGGACGACCAAGACCATGTTGCACAACCAGGTGTACATTCTTGTCCACTCCCACTCAGGTGTGGGGCCCGGTTGTTGGTCCAAGCCAAACCGTGCTTCTCCGCACAACGCATGCCCACCCATTTCTGCCAGCAGGTTGAACGCCTGATTCCACCCCTCACGATGGATATCTACGCGCCCCTGGCAGACCATCATAGACCCGCATAGTCCATGGGAATTAAGGGACCCCACCCATGTGCATGTAGTCTCGCAAGACCTACAACGTACGTCTCTGGCAGCCCGTTGACATGCGAACGAGAAAAGATCACACCTGACTTACTCCCCCCATAGAAGACCCATGGTTAACGCGAATTTACGGCACAAGAATCCTGACGGCAGTTGTGATTAATCCTAGGTAATACTTTCCCATGCAGATGGAACCTTCCTTAGACCTATTCATCTTACCATGGCTCCATCCGCCCACCAAACAGAACACTACCACTCGGTTAGTCATTCAATTAGTCATATTATTATAAAAAATAGGATCATGCATTCTTTTGAGCGGAGGTGGTATTACGATAGGGTTTTGAAAATAATTGTTATGAGATAGTTCAAAGGACATGAGCAAGTGATGAACTTGCCTGAGATTGAAATAACCATAATAATCAATGTCTTCGGGTTCGAGGGTCTCGTAGAAAATCCTGACATCTATAAGATAGCAAAGTAGTCCTGGTAAGGACTACAAAAACACTGGCAAGATGATACATGCATAGTAATGAGATGCATCGTGAATTACCCTGGAAAACACCCCAGCTTACAAGTGTAAGCCACGTTTGATACGATATCTAAATCACACGGGTTTTAGGTGAAATGTTTCATTACTTGTGGTGACGTGGTTATTAGTTCTTTTAGACTTATATGTGTTTCACTTTTACTTATCAAACAATTGTTATCAAGTTTAGGTAGAAGTGTTTATTACTTGATTAGATAACAAAACAACAACACATGGAAAAAAACTATTAAAAAGATAACAAATACATTTTATTTTATATTTTAAAGTGTAGAGCTTATGTCAAAGAGTTGAATGGAAAATGAGTAACTAATACAACCAATTCTATCATCACATAACTTTCTATTGCCATGTGATGATAGGTTCAGTAGATGTGAAAACATGAGGGTTTTATTAATAAAGGAAATAATGTTGTGGAAGTTATTTCTGATTATGATGAAACATTATAGAAATTTATTATATTTTTGAAACAAATTTATAAGTTGAATAAAATGTTTTATGTTTGACATATTTGAATTTGAAATTCTTTTCTCTTTAATTTGATATATCATTCAATGCTTTCTGAAAATATTTGAATAAATTATTAAGTTATTAATTTTAAATGAATTAAATGACTAGGAAAATGTTGCACACATGAAAACTTGGTCAAATGTCTTTGAAAACATCATAAGTGGATTGCATATGTCATTCGGAGCATTTTGGTATATAGCTTGTATTTTTCTGATTTTATGAATTATTTATTATTTTTCTCAATTTTAAATGATTTAATTTAATTAAAGAAAATATTGATTTTTATTAAATATTTTTTAAAAAGTTGATAATCATTTAGATTATATTTTTCTAAAAAATTCCATATTTTATTTACATTTTTCTGATGATTAGATTAAAAGTTATTGGATTAATAGGGTTTATTAATTTTCTGCCAATATTCAAATTGACACGTGGGTCCCACCTGTCATATTCAGATTTAATTCAAAAAATAAAAGAAAAAGGGAATATGACGTCATGGTGGTGTCATGTCTAGGTCATCAGAATTGGGGATTTCTACTGTGGTTTAGCAATTCATCGATTGCGTGCAAATTGGTCCGATTCAATGGGTCCTAGAGCTAGAGGAGAACAAGAGGAAGCTGTTGGTGGTTGCGGAATGACCTTATGGTCATCGGAGACCCGCCGGCGACGGCACTCGATGAACTCTATGCGAATAGCACGATTTTGCCGAATGAAAGGCACCATGAGGTGCGACATCTCACCAGGAGCTCGAGGATGAGGTCTGGTAGGCAAGGGCTCGTCGGAATCGACCACGGCTTCCGGCGGCCGGTGATGAAGAAGACAGCCCGATTCGGCCTTCTCCGGTCTTCCCAGCAAACGAGACTCACATGGGAGATAGAGGGCGTCGAGAGGAAGATCGTGGTGGTCTCAGGTCCTCAGGGAATGGCCGGAATCAACGGCAAGGGCCGTCGGCCATGGGTTAGGGTTTCGGTTTTCTCGGGTTCAGATACAGAGAGGAAGAGGCAATGAGCGAGGGAGAGAGGAAGTGCGGCACGGCCTCTCGGCCTGGAGGTCTTATCCTCGCGCGAGGTGGCAAGCAGGTCGTGACACCGACCACGCCACAGCGGTGTTCTCCTCTGCCTTCTGGTAAAGGAAGAAGAAAGGAAAATATAACTGCGATTTTTGATACCCCCGTGTAGTTTCTATAATTTGCAATCAAGTCCTTCTATTACTAAAACTGAGAAGAAATCTATGTTTTCAGGACCTTTTTGTGAAGATAAAAATTATTAAAAAATATATTTGGAAATCTCATCAAATTTGCAATCTCACCATGTTTTGTTTTGGTTAATTGGAGCAATATTTGTATTTTTTATTTAGGGTGCTAGATTAATGGATTTTATTGTTTTCACTCTATTTAATTTATTAAATGTCTAAAAAAATAATTTAGGCATAAATATTATATTCACACAACACATGTATAGTTCCCAAATGCTGTGTTATAAAGGGATCATATTGAATACAATTCCTTATAGACAGTAATCTCGTATCACTACTAGATATTGTTTTTATACACTGCTATGAATATCATTTATTATGGAATTTTATTCTATGCCACATCAAATGATTTTTAATGAATGAAAGAACTTGTTTTTTCTTTTATATAACTTTGTTATTCCCCTGATTGAATCTCTTAGCAAGTTTGGTTGACATTTACTTAGGTGTGTGTGAGAAAGGTTGTTGTTTTTAGTACTTGGTCAAGTGGAAAACATGTATGATTTTGGGATCTTATTTTCTTGTTTTCCACATAGGTTCCAATATGGATATTATCCCATGTTTGTTTTAGAACCTGTAATCATTTACATATGGGTGTGCGGTTGAATTCTTGTTGTTTTCCATTTGTATTATGGATGAGAAAGATCTGGAAAACAAGGGAATGTAGTTTGTTTCCACCTACCTTAGCATATCACAAGATATATGGACGCAAGTACTTGTTATTATTTTTTCTCTTGATAATTGTTTCCATTGAAGTGATTTTTATTTGTTCCTCATCTATGATGAGTCTTGACAAGGCATAGGGATGTAATGGCTTGTTATCATTTCATACTTGACACTTGATTTCATTAAACATTTTATTATGAGTTCCTCCTCTCTCATGAGCTTGACAGAGGTTATAGCTTCTCTAAAATTTCCCTAATGGGTCACTGGATAATTTCTTATGCTGCCCTACTAAGGAATTGTTGCTTCTTGTGGTCTTCTGTTGCTTGATGTTCTTCTCTCTAGTTGCCACTAGTCAGTATATACTCCTTTTTCCATTGCAGGTAGGTTCCTCTCTTGGTTTCCAACCTCAACTGTCTCACCATTGTGGTGAAAACATCCAATTACTCCAAGCAAGGATTTTACTTAGATGATTATGAAATGATGTGAGTTTATTTTATGATATCCAGTTTCCATATGCATACAAGAAGAATTTGTTAAGAAGTGGCCAACTTGCCTCCAAATTTCTAATCATATACATTTTGCTGAGATGTACTGGGTTATATGATTTTATGTTTGTTTGTGTATGACACTCAGTTGTTTGAGTATACAAAAGTGATTTGTTAACAAGGTGGCTAGTCTTGTTACCAAACTACTTCTATATAACACTAACATTTGGAATATCACACTATTTCAAGAGGTTAATAAGATCACATCAATATATAAGAGTTTCCAAGTACTCTTATGATAGATTGGAATAACACTTCTAGAACACTCTAAATAAACTCCTTGAAGATCTTCTGGTGGTAGTTCCTCCTTTCTTGTGTGTTGATTCTCTTGCAGAATGATTTAGAGAAGATTAGAAACAAGATAAAATAGTTTAGGCAACATAACAAGATCTAGATTAAGAGTTAGTTCATGCTTTTATTATCCTTCCATAAACTTCTTATTTTATTTCCCATAATATGTGCTCTTATATCATACATGATTGGTTTACTTAGTTTCCAATTTACTTCCTCTCATAGAGGTTATAACTTGTTGTTATTACTTAGTTGTATCCATAGATAATTTAATTGTTGAATAATGAGTTGGATAGAAATATGGAGTGTTGATGGAATGATGCCTTAATATTAAGTTGATCAAATGGTTCATTGATATGTTGAGCTTTCAGATACTCACTTACATAAGATGATTGAAACAATGAGCATGAGAAAGTGATTGAGCTTAATGTCTTTGATCATGGTTGTTAATTGGTTACTCAGGGTGCCATGTTGTTATTTTATAATCTTGATTTGTATTCATGATGCAGGCATAGAGGTTTGGAAAGATCATAGGTAGTGATCAAGATTTAACAGTAGTTTAAGAGGACTTAATTCTTCTTTTATGTACTTGTTTTAGTTCATGAGATATGTGCATATTCGATAAATATGTTAATACAATTATTATTGCATTTCCCACTTGTGGGTTTTAAGTTTATACTTGGTTGTATCACTTATGTTCAATTGAAACTTTGTTATTTACTTGTGATGGTTCACCTGATAGTTATGAGATGATCTATAAATAAATTGTGTATACGATTGATAACTTAGTGGGTTGTTATTTTATGGGACATAACATCTCTGTTGATGAGATGGTTCAATTGAGTATTACTCATTTGTGGAAGTATGATTATCACTTATATGATTTGGATACTCACCCCTCTTTGGTTGTAATTACCTAGTGAATTATCCCAAGTTACTTATAGGCTTGTGGTTAAGCTTGTTAAGAGTTTGTGTTTGATTATAACCAACTATGGTTTGCCTTATCAAATGATTTGGTTTGTAAAGATACTATGTTATAAAGATCACTCCAAATGTACTCTTGACTAGATGAACTAGACCTATTTCATCATGTCAAGTGAATCTTTGGTCACTTTCATTCATTTAAACTTTCGCGCCAAAATTTCCCATACTTTTAGATGCATGCTTTGCAAATGCACATATTAAATTTAGATCCTTATAACTTCCCAAACACTAGGATGTTACAGTTATGGAGATCATATAGAAGGGTGAGGCGTTGATTACAGGAGCACTCTGAGTCCGTGAGGCTTGCATGTTGTGCGTCCAGGAGGTTTAGATCACAAACCACCTCTTGCTACAATGTTTGTTTGCAAGGCACGTTTGGTAAATTTGCTCGCGCTCGCTTAGAGTTCACCTCCCGGTTCCCTGCAACATAAATACAGTGGAGAATTGGTAGTTGGCCGCGAGACACAGATTCAGGGATAAAAAAAGGAAGACGGTGGAATCGCTTGTAACATTAGTATGTTGGAGCATTTGGAAGCAGCGCAATACAAGGGTTTTCAGGAACGCAAACCGAATTCGAGGTGAAGAAGCGATAGGTGCCAGAGTAATCGAGGATCTAAAGCTTTGGACGGCCGGAGGAGCGGGAGCAGGAGTCATCCTACCTGAGTAGTTTCTTAGGAGTGTGGTGGGGTGTGTGTGACAACAAAGTTGTCTATAATTTTCCTGTCACGCCCTCTTTTAATTAAAAAATTCTCTCCTATAAAAATAAGGTATGCAATTGCAAAAAAGTTTCATCTTCTTCTAAAGACGCACGGACAATAATACCTAGACGCTCCGGTGATTTCTAGGGTTTTCCCTCCTCCCACCAGATCCGTTCTGGTGTGGAGTTCCTTCCACCTCCGGCAAGGTTTGGGGAATAGGCCCTCGGCTCCTGCCTACGTAAGTTCGTGTTCTCGGTCGATCCAGACTCCTCCGCAACTCAGTTTAGCGCTTCTTCCATAACCCTAGATTGATCGTAAGATCCGACAAGTTACTCTTCGGGTGTGCTTGGCGAAGATCGTGTATTGCATGTTAACCTCGAGTGAATCTAGCAGGACCGATGGACCGGTCGATCGCGGTCCTGAACATATTGATGATCTGCTGCTGTGACTTGAAATTTATGAAGAAGAGTTTGATGATCTTGTGCTTGAAGATGTCCTCAAAAATCCGGTACAAGAGATGAAGTGGCTAGCTCTCGCACGTGTCCATACCAACGATGTCTTCAGCCCCCAATCTTTTGAGCAGCATATGAGGATAGCATGTAGCCCGGCAAAAGAGGTGATATTCACGTCCCTAGAGCCTAACCTCTTCACTGTCCAATGCTTTTGCCTCGAGGATTGGATCAAAGTGAAGGAAGGTGGACCATGGCACTTCAGACAGAATGCGGTAATCATCGAGGACTATGATGGCTTAGCTCCAGTTGAATCCATCGATCTAGATCAGATCGAAGTATGGCTGCAAATCCATAAGTTGCCTGTTGGGTACCGCGACCACAACCTTATCAAAAATCTCGTAGATAAAAAATGCGGTAAGGTTCTTAAATTTGAGAGTACTATTGATAGAGTGGGCAACTTTGTAAGGGTGAGAGTCAAACTCAACGTCCGTAAAGCCCTCCCTCGCATTGTGTTAATATGTCGTGTGGGTCAGAGAGAGGCTTTTCAAATCAAGTATGAAAAAATTCCCAAATTTTTTTGTTGTATGTGGTTGCTTTGGACATACCCACCTAGAGTGTGCAACGGGTGAGCATGATATTTCTAAACTGAAGTGGGGTGATTTTCTTAAAGCAGACTGGGATACCTGGCATGGCAGAAGAATGACAGGTTCGAGTGGATCAATAGGGGGCTGAGGCGATTTTCAATGAGGTTGAGGTAAAGAGCCATTAGGCCATGGAAACTTTCTGATTCCCATGAATGGGACAGTAGAAAGTTGGTGCCATAATGCTATGGCCCCTTTCAAACCGTCAGTTGGTTCGAAGGACGACTCTCTTACAGATACATCTACAAGCCCACTGAAACCAATTGACAGAGAGATGAAGGATAAAGAGGAGGAAGTGTCGGCCAGGAAAAGGTTGACTTATGAGAAGGAGGGGGAAGAGCTAAATAAGGACAAACTAAACCTAGGATCTATTATGATGACAGAAGAGGTAGAAGAGGAGATGCTTAAATCCACCTCGGAAGGTTCTATTCAGTTGAAGAAGGCTAAGATCGCTGGAGCTAACTCCCATCACTAGGATCGATGGGTTCTCGCGACGAGCCCATCCGGTCGCAATGAAACTATGTGGATCAAACTCTCGTGGCCTCCAGAAAACCACGGCAGTAAGATTGCTATTGGGCGACCAAGAGTGAGTAAAATCAGATGTCCTCTTCTTTTTCGAGACTCACCTCTCCAGGGCAAAGGTAGAAAATAAAAAAAGAAGACTCAGGGTTGATAGAATGATACTATATGAGAGTGATGGTCACAGTGGGGGTTTAATTCTCTTTTGGAACAATAGTTTACACGTGACCTTGTTTACTGAACACACTAACTATTTGGATATTCGTATTGATGAAGGTACACACGATGCTTGGCGTATTACGGGCATATGTGGGGAACCTAGGGAGACAGGAAACATCTGACTTGGGATTATATCTGAAATCTACGTGGGATGCATAATCTTCCTTGGGTGATCCTTGGAGCCTTCAACGAAATTCTGTCCAATGTTGAAAAGGAGGGAGTCATCCTAAGACCCCAGAGATGCATGCAGGGATTCAGAGATGCCCTTTTCGACAGTGAACTCATTGATCTTGGTTTCCATGGAGGCATTTTTACTTGGAGAAGGGGGAGGATAAGGGAAATATTAGACAAAGTTGTTGCTAATAAATAGTGGATTAACATATTCCAACTATCGGGTGTGATCCATGAGGAGTTTTATAAATTTGATCATCGTCCAATTACTGTCGACACGGAGTATCTAGCTAATGTTCATCGTCCCACTACTAGAAAAAGGAATTTTTTTTAGGCGAGTTGGCTTCTGGAGGAGGCAGTGAATGGTGTCGTTGATACGTCCTAGCAACAAGCCCAGCTGGCCGGCCTTTCGTATGTGGCGCAAAAATTGGCCCACGTACATGAAGCCCTTCATGCATGGGACATGCAAACGCTGCGTGAGCCTCGTCGATCACTGCGATCGCTGCAGAAGGAATTGAATGAGGTGCTAAGCGGGCCTCTTTTCAATGATGCCTCGGCGAAACTACAAATCCTCCAAATCCAAATCAAGCAAGCAATGGAAAAGGAAGAAATCAAGTGGATCCAGAGGAGCCGCGTTAATTGGTTATAAAATGGCGACCGTAATATAAACTTTTTCCACAAATTTTCTTCGGAGAGGAATAAAAGAAACCTGATTTGGAACCTCGAGGATGCCGAGAGATGGTTGAGGGTGATGAACTTTCGGGTTACATCAACAATTATTTTCAGGGGCTCTTTTCTTCTAAAGTGACCAATCCGAATGAGGAGGTAATCTCGAAGGTCAAAAGAAAGGTTACAAGAGCTACGAACACTAATTTGACTGGACCTTATTTTATACAGAAAGTTAAAAAGGCACTCTTTAACATTGGAGACCTAAAAGCACCAGGTCCAGATGGTCTTCACGCAATTTTCGTCAAAAAATATTGGGGGCTCTTTGGGGATGATCCTACGGATGAAATTCTCTTAGCTATCAACACAGCTACAATTCCAAATGGGTGGAATGATACCACTATTTTTCTTATTCCGGATATCAACAATCTATCGAAGGTAACTCAATTTAGGCCAATAAGCCTTTGTAATGTTACTTGCAAGGTGATTTCTAAAGTTATTGCGGCTAGATTGAAGGGAATTCTCCGAGATATTATTTCACCAACTCAAAGTGCATTTTTCCCGAGCCGGCTTATTACAAATAATGTACTTGTCGCTTATGAATCCTATCGTGCTATCAAGAAGAAGAGAACGGGAAAATTCGGTTGGTGTGCTATAAAATTGGACATGCATAAAGCCTATGAAAGAGTCGAGTGAATCTTCTTGGAAAAAGTTCTTGAGAAATTGGGTTTTGATCTTGAGTGGATTAAACTAGTGATGGCCTGTGCTATATCAGTTAAATATCAAGTTCGGTTCAATATTATGGAAACAGATGCGTTTTCACCTTCTAGAGGGCTGCGGCAGGGTGATCCTTGATGACCCACAAGTATAGAGGGTGTATCGTAGTACTTTCGATAAATAAGAGTGTCGAACCCAACGAGGAGCAGAAGGTGTTGACAAGCAGGTTCGATAGAGAATTCACTGTAAACACTAGCAAACAGCTTTTAGGTGGTTTTTGATATAGCAGATAAATAAAGTGCGAGTAAATAAAAGACAGTAAATATAATTACAACGAGTGGCCCAATCCTTTTGAGAGCAAAGGACAAGCCAGTTGTTCTACTTATGATTACCAAACATTCTCGAGGACACATGGGGATTTCGTCAAGTTCTTTCCCTTCATACAGTTGATAAATATTTATTGATTCGATAAGTGTTGTGTGGGTGAACCTATGCTAATGCACCGCCCAAATAGGACTAATAAATACTTGTGATTATACCCCTCTTAAGCATCCACAAATACAATAAAGTAATTAAGATAAATCTAACCAGATTCTTAAAACTCCGGGATTCTATGCTCCCTCGTGCATTGGTTTCCTAACGGGGGTTTAGGTTTCTGTCATTCGGACAACCCCACAATTAGTAGCGAATACACAATACATCCTCCTAGGCCCATAAAGGTGAAGTATCATGTAGTCGACGTTCACATGACACCACTAGAAGAATAACACCACAACTTAAATACCAAACCACGAGATATTACTTCAACATAATTCAACTACTAACATCATGACTTCTCCCATGTCCTCAAGAACTAAACGAACTACCCACAAGACATCATATGGATCATAATTAGAGCTGATATAATGGATAATAACAATCCGGTCATAAAGTGTAAACACCGGTAAATCTCACAAGCATCAACTACTAATAAGTAATCCACACCGGGAGAGAGATCTAGTGGAAAACAACGGTAAAGACCCCTAATTGTTATAGTGGGATGAATGTGGATGCTGAGGGTGTTGGTGCTGGTGGTGATGATGACGATGACGATCTTGATGATGCCCAGAGTGATGATGGTGACGATGGAGATGATTCTCCCTCTCCGGGGAGGAATTTCACCGGCAGATTTCTCCCTGCCGGAGAGATTTTCTCTCTATGTTGTTTTCCGCCCCGAGGCGGCGGCGGAATATTTATTTGATGATGTTCTGGGGCTTAGGGTTCCCTCGGGGTCAAGTACGCGAAAGGGGGCGCCCATAAGTGGGCCGGGGGGCCAGACCACCCCTAGGCGCGACCAAGGGGGGGGGGGGCGGCGCTGCCTGGTGGTGTGGGCCCCGGGTGGCCCTCCTCCGGGAGCCCTTCTGACTAGCTTACTGCTCTGGTATCCCCCCTCTTCTTCTGATCTTCTGAAATAGGGTATCTTGATGGTGCTTTTTTCCATCAGATTTCTGGTCCCGGTGTTTCTTCTCCCATAAGTATTAAACATGCAAAATAAGATGAAATAACATAAGCAATGCATCATAACATGAAATATATCGATGAATAACAGAAAATAACAATATAAAATAGTGATGCAAAATGGACGTATCAACTCCCCCCAAGCTTAGACCTCGCGTGTCCCCAAGCGAAACTTAACTCAGTAAACATGACCACGGGTTTATGGAGTGAGGTGTCGACAAATAAAATGCGGACAAGAAGAATCACATCTATCAAAGCACAAGTCATTTTAGACAGCAACCTCCTCTCATATAATCAAACTTGAAACAAGTAGAGGAAATCAAAATAAAGGCGCAAAAGGAAAACATAATTGGTGAAGGTGAACTTCGTTCTTGGTCAGAGAACAATTTACAGTGTACTTACCTTTCGATTAGAGTCTTTATACTAGAACTTATATTGCATAGTTTATCATGCTCAACTATAACAATCTCTTTGTAGTCATTGGTAACTTTCAAAGTGGTATTCAAACAGATAAAAGCATTTGTACTAAACAAGGAAAAATAAAGAACATGATTGAGTAAATCAACATATAGATGGATGGATCACAACAACCCAAATGCTTTCTTAAGACAGAAAGGAGTAGGTTTACCGACCCAACATAAAGGTAAAAGATAGGCCCTTCGCAGAGGGAAGCAGGGATCACTCATGTGCTAGAGCTTTTCATTTGATAAACAGAGTTTTGAAAACAATTTTGAGAGTGGTGTATGTTTATGTCAACGGATGGCAAACAGAAAATACAACACGTCACAAGCCAACTAGACTTCAGAAGAGCGCCTCCCATTGAAGGACGCAACAGGTATAGAAGGTCATCCCTCTTTCTCTTTTGTTTACACAGTTATTCTTTGACTGATAAATCAGGGGCAAAAATAGTGAAGATAATTTGTATTATTATGTTTGGGGTTGGGAACCCTGCTGCCAGCTCTTCTATCATTTGGATAAGCGGATGAAGCCACTAGTCCAGGTGTGTAAAGTCCAATCAACAAGTGAGATAAAGATTCTCTATTTGCATCCTCATGAGCTAAAATAGGGGCACACAACATGTGTAATTTTGAAGGTTTTAAAGGTAGCACACAATCAATTTACTTGGAGTGGCGGTTAAATACCACATATAGGTAGGTATGGAGGACACAAATGGCATGGTTTTGCGGCTCAAGGTTTGGATGCACGAGAAGAATTCCCTCTCAGTACAGGTTTTTGGCTAGCAAGGCTGGGTAGCAAGAATAAGAGTTGAGGAAAAACAAACAAATATACATATGATAAAACCAATCATGCAATCTTCCTTGAAAGTACAAACAATCTTACTTGAGAATACTAAGCTTATGAGCTAACAAGAAAGAAAGATCATGGAATAATATATCTACATGCAACTCCCTCTTTTCTACTTAAGTCTCAACGTATTGTTGCTACTGACCAATGCTAAGTATGCCAAAACCAACTAGATTAACTTGAAGCTCCAAAGTTGATACCAATACTAATAAGAAGATCAACCATATAACAAAAATTGGAAACTAAAATAAAGTGTAGAAAGTAGATGAGGAAACTTCTAATTAATATTCCATTACGGAAACTCAAGCCAAAGGATACAACGACAACCAACTAAAGAGTGATACTTCCATACTGCAAACCATCCTATATGATATTTTCTATTCTCATGATATGATTCTACTAAAAGGTAGAAAGGTGAAAGATAAAGGTGTGATACCGCTGCACTCCCCCAAGCTTGGAACAAGCCAAGGGGATGCCAATACCATTGACGAATTAATTATTCCGTGGCAGCGATGAGCTTTTGTCGATCAAGGCATGAAAATGCGCCAACATCTCACAGAACCTGTCGTTCTCCTCTTAAAGTATCTCCACCTCGATCCTTAGAGCTCGATACCAATCACAGAACTCATCGACGACTGGAAGGCTTCCTCTACTCCAGGGATGGGGCTTGATGACCCACAAGTATAGGGGGTGTATCATAGTACTTTCGATAAATAAGAGTGTTGAACCCAACGAGGAGCAGAAGGTGTTGACAAGCAGTTTCGATGAAGGAATAACTGTAAATACTGAAAGATAGATTTGTAGGGTTTTTTGATATTGCAGATAAATAAAGTGCGAGTAAATAAAATGCAGTAATAATAATTGCATCAAGTGGCCCAATCCTTTCTTCATCAAAGGACAAGCAGGTGGGTTTACTTATGATTAACAAACGTTCTCGAGGACACACGGGAGGTTTCTGTCAAGTGCTTTTGTTCCATGCCGCTGAATAATCTTTAGTGTTTTGATAAGTGTTGTGTGAGTGAACCTATGCTAATGTACCGTCCCATCCAAGACTAATACATACTTGTGATTATACCCCTTGCAAGCATCCACAACTACAAGAATGTAATTAAGAAATAAATCTAACCACAGCTTTAAACTTCGGGATCCTACGCTCCCTCGTGTAATGGTTTCCTAATGGGGGTTTAGGTTTCTGTCACTCCAGCAACCCCACAATTAGTATTCAAATACACGATGCATTCCCCTAGGCCCATAAATGGTGAAGTATCATGTAGTCGGCGTTCACATGACACCACTAGAAGAATAACACCACAACTTAAATATCAAACCATTAAATATTACTCAACATTACTTCACTACTAACAACTTGACTTCTCCCATGTCTTCAAGAACAACACGAACTACTCACAAGACATCATATGGATCATAATCAGAGGTGATATAATGGATGATAACAATCTGGTCATAAAGTGCAAACACCTATAAATCTCACAAGCATCAACTACTAACAAGTAATCCACATCAAGAGAGAGATCTAATGTAAAACAATGATAGAGGCCCCTAATTGTTACATCGGGATGACGGTGGATGATGAGGGTGATGGTGCTGGTGGTGATGATGATGATGATGACGATCTTGATGATGCCCGGAGTGATGTCGGTGACGATGGCGATGATTTCCCCTCTCCGGAGAGGAATTTCCCCGACAGATTTCTCCATGCCCGAGAGCTTTTCTCTCTCGGGTGTTTTTCGCCCCGAGACGGCGACGGAATAATTCTTCGATGATGGTATGGGGCTTAGGGTTACCTGGGGGCCAAGTACAGGAAAGATATCCCCCAGAGGTGGGCCAGGGTGGCCACACCACCTGGTGGCACGGCCAGGAGGGGGGGCGCGCCACCTCATGGTGTGTGCCCCTGGTGGCCCCCCTCTAGTTCCCCTTCTGGCCGGACTCCTCCTCTGAACTTCTAAGATACCCCCGGTGTCCCCCTTCTTCTTCTGATCTTCTGAAATATGGTATCTCGGCGGTGCTTTTTCCATCAGATTTCTGGTCCCGGTGTTTATTCTCCAAAAATTATGAAACATGCAAAATAAGGTAAAATAACACAAGTAATGCATCATAACATGAAATATATCGATGAATAACAGAAAATTATGATATAAAGTAGTGATGCAAAATGGACGTATCAACCCCCCAAGCTTAGACCTCGCTTGTCCCCAAGCGAAACTAAACTCAGTCAACATGACCACAGGTTTATGGAGTGAAGAGTCGATAAATAAAATATGGACAAGAGACCTCACATTTATCTATGCACCAATCATTATAGACATCAACTTCCTCTCATATAACTTAACTTGAAACGAGTAATGGGAGTCACAAACAAAGATGCAAAAGAGAGAATCAAAATTGGTGATGGAAAACTTCGTTCTTGGTCAGAGAACATTTAATGATATCATACTTATCTTAGGTGAAGTCTTTATAACAAGGCTTATATTGTAGAGCTTAACATGTTTAATTATAACAATCCTTTTTATAGTGATTCATAGATTTCAAAGTAATATTCATTCAGATAATAAAGCATGTGCTAAACAAAGAAGGATAGAAAACATGATTGAATAAATCAACATATAGATGGTGAGATCACAACAACTCAAATGCTTGCTGGAGACAGAAAGGAATGGGTTTACTGACTCAACATAAAAGTAAAGGATAGGCCCTTCGCAGAGGGAAGCATGGATCACTCATGTGCTAGATATTTTATTTTGTAAAACAAAGGTATAAAATGGTTGACACTCCTCCCAACCTTTCTTACACAAACCATGGCTAACCGAATCCTCGGGTGCCTGCCAACAATCACATACCGTGGAGGAGTGTCTAAATTTTGAGAGAGGTGTATGTTTATGTCAACGAATGGCAAACTGAAAATACAGTACGTCACAAGCCAACTAAACTTCACAAGAGAGGCTCCCATTTAAGGACGCAACTGGCATAGAAGGTCATCCCTCTTTCTCTTTTGTTTACACAATTATGCTTTGACTGATAAATCAGGGGCAAAAAGAGTGAAGAGAATTTGTATTATTATTTGGGGCTGGGAACCCTGCTGCCAGCTCTTCTAGCATTTGGATAAGCGTATGAAACCACTAGTCTAGGTGTGTGAGTCCAATCAACAAGTGAGATAAAGATTCTCTATTTGCGTCCTCATGAGCTAAAACAGGAACACAAAACATGGATAATTTTGAAGGTTTTAAAGGTAACACATCAGTTTTTTGCTTGGAGTGGCGGTGCAATACCACATGTAGGAAGGTATGGTGGACACAAATGGCAATGTTTTGGGGGCTCAAGGTTTGCATGCACGAGAAGCATTCCCTCTCAGTACAGGGTTTTTGGCTAGCAAGGCTCGGTAGCAAGCATAAGAGTTGAGGGAAAACAAACAAATATACATATGATGAAACCAATCATGCAATCTTCATTGAAATCCCAAGCGGTCTTAACTTGTGAATACTAAGTTTATGAGCTAGTAGGCAAATGCCTCTTTCTTATACTATCATCTCAAAATATTATTTCTACTGACCCAAGCTAAGTTTGCCAAAACCAACTAGATTAACTTGATGATCTCCAAAGTGACACCAAATACTAACAACATTCTCAACCATATGACAAAAATTGAAAACTAAAATAAGGTGTGCAGAAAGTAAATGATGAAACTTCTCATTAATATTTCAAACCGACAACTCACACCAACGGATACAATGATAACCAACTAAGGAGAGATACTTCCATACTGCAAACCATCCTATATGATAACTTCTCTACTCATCATATGACTCTACTGGAAAAGTAAAAAAGATGAAAGATAGTGATGTGATACCACGGCACTCCCCCCAAGCTTGGAACAAGCCGAGGGAATGTCAAAACCAATGATGATTTATTTCTTTGGCGGTGATGAAGGTGGAATCATTCGGAGAGGAGTCACAAAGCCTTTGATGATACGACGAAGCTCAATGTTTTACGCTTCCAGAATTGCTACCTCGGCCTTGAGAATACGATATTGTTCGCAGAATGTATCGGCGACCCGATGTGCTTCAGCTATCATAGGAAATATGTTGGGGTCTTGATCCCGAGGCACGGTCCCCTGCACATTATGAGAGTAGCGACGCTGAGGGTTAATGGATCTCACAAAGGTGGCTTGCTCATTGGCGCTGGTTGATACGTCTCCAATGTATCTATAATTTCTTATGCTCAATGATAATATTATGCCAATTGTTACATGTTTTCTCCCTTCTTTATGTCATTTTTATCGATTTTCCGGACTAACATATTGACCAGATGCCACAGAGCCAGTGCTCTGTTTTCTGCTGTTTTAAGTTTCAGAAAAGTCGTTCTGGAAATATTCTCGGAATAGGAAAATTCAAAGCCCGGAAGTCCTATTTTCCCCGGAAGCATCCAGAAGACCGAACAGGAGTCGAAGAGGGGCAGCAGGGGGCCCACACCATGGGGTGGCGTGCACCCCTTGGCCGCGCCAGGGGGTGGTGTGGGGCCCCCAGGGCTCCACCGCCTCCGCCCTTTCACCTATTTAATCCCCCCGATGGAAAACCCTAGATACCTCATAAAAAATCCCCGAAAAGTTCCACAGCCGCCGTCGTCATCAGCCCTAGATTAGGGGGTTCTGAAGTTGTCTCCCGGCACCCTGCCGGAGAGGAGATCATCACCGGAGGCCTCTACATCACCATGCCTGCCTTCGGAGTGATGCGTGAGTAGTCCATCCTTGGACTACGGGTCCATAGCAGTAGCTAGATGGTTGTCTTCTCGTCCTATGCCTCCATGTTTAGATCTCGTGAGCTGCCTAACATGATCGAGATTGTTCTTATGTAACTCTATGTGCTATGTTTGCTGGGATCCGATGAATATTGAACTTATGCCAAGTTGATTATAGTATTTTATTGCATATGTTATTTGTGATCTTGCATGCTTTCCGTTGCCAGTGGTGCTCTGACCAAGTAGTTGCTAGTGACTCCAAGAGGGAGTATTTATGCTTGATAGTGGGTTCATGCCTCCTTTTCGCCTATGCTCGAGTGATAGAAATGTGACGGGGGAGGATGTGCTGTTGCCACTAGGGAGAAAACAGCGGTGTGAGTGCCCGCGTGCACAATCATTGCTTACATTACACACATTTTTTAATGCAGTTATCTGTTGCTTGCAACTTAATACCTAAGGGGGTTCGGATGATAACATGAGGGGGGATTATTAGTCATAGATGCAGTTGGATTACGGTCTATGTGCATTGTTGTAATGCCCGCACTAAATATCATAGTAGTCATCATTTCATGGATGTGCACTACGGTGCAACCTTTATTTGTCAATTGCCCAGCTGTAATTTGTTCACCCAGCATGCTATCTTTTATGGAGAGACACCACTAGTGAACCTATAAACCCCGGTCTATTTTCTTATACTGTTAAATAAACCACTACAATTTCCTGCTTTTTTACTTACTGCAAGCATACATTATTTTCCACACTATACATCTAATCTTTGTTTTCAGCAAGACCGGTGAGATTGACAACCTCACTGTACTGCTGGGACAAAGTATTTTGGTTGTGTTGTGTGCAGGTTCCGCGTTGTTGCTGACACCTTTGAGGCGTCATCACCACCGTCAGTGGCATCAACCTTCCAAAGATCCTCTTTCTGCTACTGGATTGATAACCTTGGTTCTTAACTGAGGGAAATTCCTACCGCTACACTCATCACACCCTCCTCTTGGGGTTCCCAACACGTAGCATCACTGGTGCAGCCCTCCGGATCTCTTCCCTCAAGTTGTTAACCATGTCTTATTTCCTTGCATCTATCTCTTCTTCCGTCGCCCATCCCGCGAAAGCACCCTCGTTGAAGTCTTGCTGGATTTGTCGAAGATGACGTGTAGCATAATCCTCAATGCTAGAGCCGAAGGAGGACATCTGGACCTAGAAACTCCGAACTCCTCACAGGAAAACGGCTCTAAACGAAAACACGACGAGAAAACGATATACAAACCTCAGGGGGGTTCGGGGGGTTATATAGCAAAAATATGTGTAACGAAAAGAAAGTCCAGGTCGAAAACGAGTCGAAGAGGAGCTCCGGGGTGCCCACACCATAGGCTGGCGCGGCCAAGGGTGGGCCCACGCCACCTCATGGTGTGGTGCCTGCGGGCACCTTCTCCAACTCCTCTCCGACTCGATATTTTTCATATTTTCCAAAAACAGTAAAAATAAAAGTTGGAAGATGTTTCGCGAACGTTTTCTTACCAAAACTGATACCTATTCGAAAACTGACTCTGTAGTTTCTGAAATATGCTTCTAAGTAAATTCCTCCGGGATCATGGCTCGAATACAATCAACATTTTCATTATAAGGATCTCCAAAAATATAATGCTTGAGTCTTTGGCCATTCACCACTTGTGAAGTGTTGTATTCAAGGGAAACAATTTTAATTGCCCCCGAACAATATACCTCTTCGATAACAAAAGGTCCTTCCCATCTCGAGAGTAATTTTCCTGCAAAAAATCTGAGACGAGACCTATACAATAGTACTTTGTCACCAAGATGAAACTCTCTTTTAATAATTCTCTTATCGTGCCACCTTTTAACTTTCTCTTTAAAGAGCTTAGCATTTTCATATGCTTCACTCCTCCATTCATCTAAAGAACTTAAGTCAAGCAACCTTTTCTCACCAACAAGTTTAAAATCTCTATTTAGGTCTCTCACTGCCCAATAAGATTTGTGTTCTAATTCTAGGGGCAAGTGACAAGATTTTCCATAAAACATTTTATAAGGAGACATTCCCATGGGATTTTTATAAGCAGTTGTATAAGCCCACATAGCATCATTTAATTTCTTAGCCCAATTTTTTCTCGATTTGTTAATAGTCTTTTGCAAGATAGATTTGATTTCTCTATTTGATAATTCTACTTGCCCACTAGTTTCAGGATGATAGGGTGAGGCAATTCTATGATTAACATCATATTTAGCAAGAGTCTTTCTAAAACCGCCATGAATAAAATGAGAACCCCCATGAGTCATAAGATATCCAGGCACACCAAACCTAGGGAAAATAATGTCTTTAAGCATTTTTAATGAGGTTTCATCATCAACACTTTTAGTAGGTATATCTTCTACACATTTAGTAACATAATAAACAACAATAATAATATGAGTGTAGCCTTGTGAAGGAGGGAAAGGACCCATAAAGTCAAAACCCCAACAATCAAACGGTTCAATAACAAGAGAATAATTTATGGGCATTTCATTACGTTTAGAAATATTTCCAACCCTTTGACATTGATCACAATATAAAATGAATTTTCTAGCATCTTTAAAGAGAGTAGGCCAATAAAAACATGATTGTAGAACCATATGTGTAGTTCTATCTCCAGCGTGATGTCCTCCGTAAGCACTACTATGACATTTTCTCAATATATCTCATTGTTCATTTTCAGGAACACATCTTTGCATAATACCATCAACACCTTCTTTATATAAGTGTGGGTCATCCCAAAAATAATTCCTCAAATCATAGAAGAATTTTCTTCTTTGCTGAGCTGTAAAGGTAGGAGGCAAATACTTGGACATAATCAGCATACCATGGACTCTCTTGAGAGCTCACTTTTATTGCAGCCAACTGTTCATTAGGAAAACTATCATTAACATGAATAGGATCATCAGAGATATTTTCTAATCTAGACAAATTATCAACAACAGGATTTCAGCACCCTTCCTATCCACAATATGTAAATCAAACTCTTGTAAGAGAAGCACCCACCAAATAACCCTAAGCTTAGCATCTTTCTTTTCCATAAGGTACTTAATAGCAGCATGATCAGTGTGAATAGTAACTTTAGAATCAACAATATACTGCCTAAATTTATCACAAGCAAAAACTACAGCTAGGAACTCTTTCTCAGTGGTAGCATAATTCTTTTGAGCAGCATCAAGAGTTTTACTAGCATAATGAATAACACTTAACTTCTTATCTACCCGCGGTCCAAGAACAACACCTACAACATAATCACTAGCATCACACATAATTTCAAATGGTAAATTCCAATCAGGGGGGTGAACAATAGGGGCAGATATTAAAGCCTTCTTTACAATCTTCATCAAAAACAAAAGGTACATCCTTTTGAAGAAGATTAGTAAGAGGCTTTGATATTTTAGAGAAATCTTTAATAAACCTTCTATAGAAACCAGCATGACCAAGAATACTACGAATACCTTTGACATCCCTGGGACATGGCATTTTCTCAATGGCTTCAACTTTAGCTCTATAACCTTCAATACCTCTTTCAGAAATTTTATGTCCAAGAACAATTCTTTCATTAACCACAAAATGGCATTTCTCCCAATTAAGAACAAGATTAGTCTCCTGACATCTCTGCAAAAATTTATGAAGATTCTGCAAACAATTATCAAAAGAAGTTCCATAGATGGAGAAATCGTCCATGAAGACTTCCACAATTTCTTCACAAAAACCATGAAAGATAGCGGACATGGATCTTTGAAAAGTAGCAGGAGCATTACATAAACCAAAAGGCATACGTCTATAAGCATATGTTCCATAGGGACAAGTGAGAGTTGTTTTCTCTTGATCAGGCTTCCTAACAGCAATTTGAGAGAACCCAGAATAACCATCAAGAAAGCAGAAATGAGTTTTCTTAGACAACCTCTCTAACATTTGATCAATAAAAGGCAAAGGATAATGATCTTTCTTAGTAACCTTATTAACTTCCCTAAAATCAATACACATCCTATAACCAACCACTACTCTTTGAGGAATAAGTTCATTATTTTCATTTGGCACAACAGTCATACCTCCTTTCTTAGGGACACAGTGCACATGACTAACCCATCTACTATCAGCAATAGGATAAATAATACCAACATCTAGGAGTTTTAATACCTCATTTCTTACCACATCCTTCATCTTAGGATTTAAACGGCGTTGATGTTCAACAACTGGCTTTGCATCAGGTTCAATATCAATAGCATGCTGACATATAGTAGGAGAAATCCCCTTCAAATCATCAAGAGTATAACCAATAGCACCTCTGTGTTTCCTCAATATTCCCAATAATCTCTCCTCTTCTTTACCAGAAAGTTTGAAACTAATAATAACATGATATAATTACTTATCGTCAATATGAGCATATTTAAGATTGTCAGGAAAAGGCTTCAAATCAAAAACAGGATCCTCCTTGGGTGGTAATGTGGTACACAAGTCTTCCACCTGTAAATTATGTTTCAGCATCGCTGGTTGATGTAGGAAAATCTCGTCAATTTCATTTCTTTCTTCCATAAAGACATCACTTTCGTGGTCTTCCATGTATTGCTACAAAGGATCGTTAGCAGAAAGAACAGTAGCAGCCTATTTTTCAACTCTATAATTCTCATTAGGTAATTCAGCTTCATAAGGTACTTTAGCAAATTTGGAGAAATTAAATTCATAAGACTCTCCATCAACTTTGTTAGGAGTTTCTCCTTTTTACAATCTAAACAGCACCACAAGTGTTTAAGTAAGGTCTACCAAATATAATAGGACAAGTATCACTAGCAGAAGTGCCTAGTACTAGAAAATCAGCAGGATATTTAGTTTTACCACATAAGACCTCCACATCTCTAACAATACCAATCGAAGAAATAGTTTCCCTATTAGCAAGTTGAATAATTACATCAATGTCTTCAAGTTCACAAGAACCAATTTCATGCATGATTTCTTTATAAAGATCATAAGGAATATCACTAGAACTAGCACCAATATTACACAAACCATAATAGCAATGATCACCTATCCTAATAGATAGCACGAGAACACTAGGTTTCCTACATTTACTAGGATGAGAGACAATATTAGAAGCATCTTCACAAAATATAATGTGTCCCTCTTCTACATTTTCAGAAACAAGGTTCTTTACTATTGTTACTATAGGTTCTACAGTTATTTGTTCCTCGGGTTCTACAGGTTTCCTTGCACTTTTATTAACCACACTAGCTAACATAGAATGTTCTTTTACCTTAGCAGGGAAAGACATTTTCTCAATATAAGGTTCAGAAACAATAGAATCAACGGTATGAACTTCTATATCTCTAGCAGGAACACAATCAACAGTATATTTATAAGGTGCATGGTACTTATCCCATTCCTTTTGGGAAATATCAATATAAGAAGCAAAAGACTTATATAAGTTTGCAACAACTTCAGAATCAAGACCATAAACAAGACTAACATTATGAAAATCATCGGATGACATAAATTTTTTAATGCATTCATAATCATAGTTTATACCTGACTTACTACCTTTGTCATTCTCCCATCCTTCAGTGTTTTCTTGAATACGGTCAAGAAGATCCCATTTAGCTTCATCCTTCATACGTGTAAATGATTGAGAACAAGAAGCATCCAATAAATCCTTATCATGAAGAGAAAGCCTTGCATAGAAATTATTAATAACAATATTACTGGGGAGCTCATGAATGGGGCATTTGAGCATTAGTAACTTCAATCTCCCCCATGCTTGGGAAATACTCTCTCCGTCATGAGGCTAAATATTATATATATAATTCCGATCTCTATGAATTTCACTGGGAGGATAGAATTTAGAACAAAAATTATATATATAATTCCGATCTCTATGAATTTCACTGGGAAATACTCTATCCAATAGTCTGGCTATTTTCCAGCAGTTTGAACCATTCAGCGGCTCGACCTGTCTATGATATAGAGAATAATTTCCTCTTCACTTGGCCCATTGTAAAACCTGCACACTTGAACAACTCGCATAATTCATGTAAAAAGTGCAAATGATCACAAGGATGGACAGTTCCATCACCTGAATAGCAGTTATTCACAACATGTTTAACAATCTTTATAGGTATTTTACAAGGATCCAAATCATCAGGCGATCACTTACTACCCTAGCAGTGGCAGAAGTGCCCGCAAATAAGGACTCAAAAGGAGATCCAAACATAGTGTAATAAAGCAGTAGACAGTAATAACAACAACACTTACAGCAAAAGCTTCCTTTATCAATTCCACTTCCCAATAGCGCTTCACTCCCCGACAACAGCGCCAGAAAATAGTCTTGATGACCCACAAGTATAGGGGGTGTATCTTATTACTTTCGATAAATAAGAGTCGAACCCAACGAGGAGCAGAAGATGTTGACAAGCAGTTTCGATGAAGGAATAACTGCAAATACTGAAAGATAGGTGTGTAGGGGTTTTTGATATTGCAGATAAATAAAGTGCGAGTAAATAAAATACAGTAATAATAATTGCAGCAAGTGGCCCAATCCTTTCTTCATCAAAGGACAAGCCGGTGGGTTTACTTATGACTAACAGACGTTCTCGAGGACACACGGGAGGTTTCTGTCAAGTGCTTTTGTTTCATGCCGCTGAATAATCTTTAGTGTTTTGATAAGTGTTGTGTGGGTGAACCTATGCTAATGTACCGTACCATCCAAGACTAATACATACTTGTGATTATACCCCTTGCAAGAATCCGCAACTACAAGAAAGTAATTAAGAAATAAATCTAACCACAGCTTTAAACTTCGGGATCCTACGCTCCCTCGTGTAATGGTTTCCTAATGGGGGTTTAGGTTTCTGTCACTCCAGCAACCCCACAATTAGTATTCAAATACACGATGCATTCCCCTAGGCCCATAAATGGTGAAGTATCATGTAGTCGATGTTCACATGACACCACTGGAAGAATAACACCACAACTTAAATATCAAACCGTTAAATATTACTCAACATTACTTCAGTACTAACAACTTGAATTCTCACATGTCCTCAAGAACAACACGAACTACTCACAAGACATCATATGGATCATAATCAGAGGTGATATAATGGATGATAACAATCTGGTTATAAAGTACAAACACCGATAAATATCACAAGCATCAACTACTAACAAGTAATCCACACCGGGAGAGAGATCTAATGTAGAACAACGATAGAGCCCCCTAATTGTTACAGCGGGATGACGGTGGATGATGAGGGTGATGGTGCTGGTGGTGATGATGATGAAGATCTTGATGATGTCCGGAGTGATGACGGTGACGATGGCGATGATTTCCCCTCTCCGGAGAGGAATTTCCCCAACAGATTTCTCCCTGCCAGAGAGCTTTTCTCTCTCGGGTGTTCTCCACCCCGAGGCGGCGACGGAATAATTCTTTGATGATGGTATGGGGCTTAGGGTTCCCTGGAGCCAAGTACGCGAAAGATATCCCCAGAGGTGGGCCAGGGTGGCCACACCACCTGGTGGCGCGGATAGGAGGGGGGCGCGCCACCTCATGGTGTGGGCCCTTGGTGGCCCCCCTCTGGCTCCCCTTCTGGCTGGACTCCTCCTCTGAACTTCTAAGACACCCCCGGTGTCCCCATTCTTCTTCCGTTCTTCTAAAATATGGTATCTTGACGGTGTTTTTTTCCATCAGATTTCTGGTCCCGGAGTTTATTCTCCAAAAATTATGAAACATGCAAAATAAGGTAAAATAACATAAGTAATGCATCATAACATAAAAATATATCGATGAATAACAGAAAATTATGATATAAAATAGTGATGCAAAATGGACGTATCAGGGCTGAGCCTTGGAACTGATGGTCTTGGTTCCTGTATGCTACAAGAAGAAACACTTCCCATACTGCTTGATGGCATCTTCTTTGCTTCTATCTTGACACCTTGATCCATGTTCTTGCGCTTGGGACCTTGGGGTTCATCATCCATAAGCCCCTTCCCCTTGTTGTTGTTGTTGTTGTTGTTGTTGTTGTTGTCGGAGACCATGTTGCTTCTAAAAATGAAAACAGATCCCGGCAGAAACAGATTGAAACAGAAACATTACGAGAAAATGATATACGAACCTCCGGGGGGGGGGTGGGGTTAAATATCAGAAACATACGTAACAAAAGAAAAGTACAGGTCGAAAACGAGTCGGAGAGGGGCTCCAGGGAGCCCGCACCATAGCCAGGCGCGGCCTAGCGTGGGCCCGCGCCCAGGCATGGTATGGTGCCCTCGGGCACCATCTCCTACCCTTTTTCGGCTTGATATTTTTCATATTTTCTTAAAACCAATAATTATAACTTGGGAAGTAATCCACGAACTTTTTCTTAGCAGAATTGTTACCTATTCGAAAACAGACTCTGCAGATTCTGGAATCTTCTCTCTAATGAACTTTTCCGGAGTCATTACTTTAATAACATCAACATCTTCATCATAAGAATCCCCGGAAATATAATGTTTGAGTCTTTGCCGATTTACCACTTGTGTAGTGTTATCTTTGAGGGAAGAAATTTTGATTTCACCCAAATGATATACTTCTTCAATAACATAAGGGCCTTTCCATCTCGAGAGTAATTTTCCTGCAAAAAATCTAAGACGAGACCTATACAATAGAACTTTCTCACCAACATGAAATCTCTTTTAAGAATTGTACTATCATGCCATTGTTTAACTTTCTCTTTAAAGAGCCTAGCATTTTCATAAGCTTCACATCTCCATTCATCTAGATGATTCAAATCAAGCATTCTTTTCTTACCAGCAAGTTTAAAATCTTTATTAAGTTCTTTCACTGCCCAATAAGCTTTGTCTTCTAATTCTAAAGGCAAATGACAAGCTTTTCCATAAACTATTTTATAAGGAGACATACCCATAGGATTTTTATAAGCAGTTCTATAAGCCCATAAAGCATCATTCAACTTATCAGACCAATTCTTCCTAGATTTATTATCAGTCTTTTGCAAGATAGATTTAATTTCTCTATTTGATAATTCTACTTGCCCACTTGTTTGAGGGTGATAAGCTGAGGCAATTCTATGATTAACATCATATTTAGCAAGAGTTTTTTTTTCTAAAACCACCATGAATAAAATGAGAACCTCCATCAGTCATAAGATATCTAGGCACACCAAACCTAGGCAAAATAACATCTTTAAGAATTTTTAAAGAGGTCTCACCATCAACACTTTTTGTAGGTATAGCTTCTACCCACTTAGTAACATAATCAACAACAACAAGAATGTGAGTGTAACCATTCTAAGGAGGAAAAGGACCCATAAAGTCAAATCCCCAACAATCAAAAGGTTCAATAACAAGAGAATAATTCATAGAAATTTCATTACGTGTAGAAATATTACCAACTCTTTGGCATTCATCACAAGATAAAACAAATTTACGTGCATCTTTAAAGAGAGCAGGCCAATAGAAACCTGATTTTAGAACCTTCTGTGTGGTTCTATCTCCAGTGTGATGTCCTCCATAAGCACTACCATGGCACTTTTTCAATATTTCACGTTGTTCGTGATATGGAACACATCTTCTCATAATACCATCAACTCCTTATTTATATAAGTGTGGATCATCCCAAAAATAATGCCTCAAATCATAGAAAATTTTTCTTCTTTGTTGAGCTGTAAATGTTGGAGGAAAATACTTGCAAACAATAAAGTTAGCATAATCAGCATACGATGGACTATCTTGGGAGTTTACCTTTATTGCAGCCAACTTTTCATTTGGAAAACTATCATTAAGAGGAATGGGGTCATAAGCAATGTTTTCCAATCTAGAAAAGTTATCAGCAAGATTTTCAACACCCTTCCTATCCACAATACACAAATCAAACTCTTGTAAAAGCAACACCCATCTAATAAGCCCAGGCTTAGCATCTTTATTTTCCATAAGGTATCTAATAGCAGCATGATCATTATGAATAGTAACTTTTAAATCAAAAATATAAAGTCTAAACTTATCACAAGCAAAAACTACAACTAAGAACTCCTTTTCTGTGATATCATAATTATTTTGATCAGCATCAAGAGTCTTACTAGCATAATGAATATAATTCAGTTTCTTATCTACTCGCTGTGCAAGAACAACACCTACAGCAAAATCACTAGAATCACACATAATTTCAAAAGGTAAATTCCAATCAGGTGGTTGAACAATAGGAGCAGTAGTTAAACCTTCTTTAAAGTTTCAAAAGCTTCCTTACAATCATCATCAAAAACAAAAGGTACATCTTTTGAAGAAGATTAGTAAGAGGCTCTGATATTTTAGACAAATCTTTAATAAACCTCCTATAAAACCAGCATGACCAAGAACAGTACGAACACCTTTAACATCCCTGGGACAGGGCATTTTCTCTATCGCTTCCACTTTAGCCCTATCAAGTTCAATACCTCTTTCAAAAAAAATTTGTCCAAGAACAATTTCTTCATTCACCATAAAGTGGCATTTCTCCCAAGTAAGAACAAGATTAGTTTCCTCACATCTCTGCAAAACTTTATCAAGGTTGTGCAAGAAATTATCAAAAGAAGTTCCATAGAAGGAGAAACCGTCCATGAATACTTCCACAATTTCTTTGCAAAAACCATGAAAAATAGCAGACATGCTTGTTTGAAACATAGTAGGAGCATTACACAAACCAAAAGGCATGCGCCTATAAGCATAAGCACCATAAGGACAAGTAAAGGTTGTTTTCTCTTGATCTTGTTTCCTAACAGCAATTTGAGAAAATCCAGAATAACCATCAAGAAAGCAAAAATGAGTTTTCTTAGACAACCTCTCTAGCATTTGATCAATAAAAGGCAAAGGATAATGATCTTTCTTAGTAACCTTGTTTACTTTCATAAAATCAATGCACATTCTATAACGAACTACTACTCTTTGAGGAATAAGCTCATTATTTTCATTAGGCACAAAAGTCATTCCTCCCTTCTTAGGGACACAATGCATAGGGCTCACCCATCTACTATCAGCAATAGGAAAAATAATACCAACATCAAGGAGTTTTAATACCTCATTTATTACCACTTCCTTCATCTTAGGAATTAAACGACGTTGATATTCAACTACTGGCTTTGCATCCGGTTCAATATTAATAACATGCTGACATATAGAGGGAGAAATCCCTTTGAAATCATCAAGAGTATATCCAATAGCTCCACGGTGTTTCTTCAATATGCCCAATAATCTTTCCTCCTCTTCACCTGAAAGTTTAGCACTAATAATAGCAGGATATATTTTCTTATCATCAATATAAGCATATTTAAGATCATCAGGCAAAGGTTTTAAATCAAAAACCGGATCCTCCTTGAGTGGTAATGTGGTACCCAAGTCTTCCATAGGTAAATTATGTTTCAGTATCACTAGTTGACGAAGAAGAATATTGTTGATGCGTGTAGACACACGTTCGTTGGGAGACCCCAAGAGGAAGGTATGAAGAGTGCAGCACCAAGTTTCCCTCGGAAAGAAACCAAGGTTCAATCGACCAATAGGAGGAAGGGGTAACTTCAGAAGGTTTAAGCAGCTGAGATTGCAGGGCGCACTACCGGTTCAGAAACAACGTGGAACCTACACAACACAATCAAATCACTTTGCCCCAACGAAGCAGTGAGGTTGTCAATCTCACCGGTTTTGCTGAACACAAAGAGGTTAAACATATGGTGTGGGAAACAGTAGGAAAACAGTAGCAATAGTATGATAGCAGTATGAAAGCAGTACGAAAGCAGTAGGTGTTTTACCAGTATGAGGAAAAAGGACCGGGGTCCACAGTTCACTAGTGTTGTCTCTCCGTGAAAGATAAATAACATGTGTGGTGAACAAATTACAGCTGGGCAACTGACAGAAATGAAGGCTGCACTGTAGTGCATATGCAAGACATAAAGATTACTGTGTGACTCATGCGGGCAATACAAAAAAAAACATAGATCATTATCCAACTGCATCTATGAATAAAAATCCACCCTCCGAATATCATCCGAACAAACGTTGGGTATTAAGTTGCAAGCAACAGATAATCGCAGTAAGAAAAGTGTGTAAGGTAAACAATAACATCATCCTTAGACAAAACATTATTGTTTTCTCCCTAATGGCAACATCACATCCTCCATCTGTCACGTTTCTATCACTCGAGCACAGATGCAAAGGAGGCATGAACCCACTATCGAGCATAAATACTCCCTCTTGGAGTTACTAGTATCTACTTGGCCAGAGCATCTACTAATAACGGAGAGAATGCAAGATCATAAATAACATAAACATGAAGATAACATGATAGATTGATAATCAGAAGAATAGCATTCGAAATTCATCAGATCCCAGCAAACACAACATGTAGCATTACATAAAGATGATCTTGATCATGATAGGCAGCTCAGAAGATCTAAACATGCGGTACAAAGTGGAGAAAACAACCATCTAGCTACTACCATGGACCCGTAGTCCAGGGATGAACTACTCAAGCATCACTTCGGAGTAGGGCATGGTGGTGTAGACCCCTCCGGTGATGATTTCCCCCTCCGGCTGGGTGTCGGGGAGAGCTCCAGTACCCTCCCGATCTCGGGATGACGGTTACGATGGCCTCGGGTGTTTCTCGGGAAAAAGTGGGATATCTCTAGGGTTTATGTCTTGGGGGGATTAAATAGGCGAAAGGGCAGAGGCGGTGGAGGCCTGGAGGCCCCACACCACCCCCGACGCGGCCAAGGGGGACGCCTCCCTATGGTGTGCCCCCCTGAGGCCTCCTCCGGGTCTCTTCGGGACTTCGTGGAACCTTCGGGAATTCTAAGACTTCCGGGCTTCGAATTTTCTAATTCCGAGAATATTTCCAGAACAACTTTTCTGAAACTAAAAACAGCAGAAAACAGGGACATGGCTCTGTGGCATCTTGTCAATAGGTTAGTCCGGAAAATCAATAAAAGTGACATAAAGTGTACAGAAAACATGTGGGAAACAGTAAGAAAACAACATGGAACATCAGAAATTATGGATACGTTTATGACGTATCAATCGTCAGTCTCATTTCTCTCTTCCATAAAAACCTCACTCTCATGGTCTTCCATATATTGCTGCAAAGCATTGTTAGGAGCAAGAGCAATAGAGGCAAGCTGTTCAACTCTAAAATTCTCATCATTCAATTCAGATTCATAAGGTGCTTTAGAAAATTTGGAGAAATTGAACTCATATGATTTTCCATCAAATTTAGTCAATATCTTCTCCCTCTTACAATCTATAATAGCACCACAAGTGTTCAAGAAAGGTCTACAAAAAATAATAGGACAAATTTTACTAGCAGCCTTACCCAGCACTAGAAAATCAGTAGGATATTTAGATTTACCACATAAAACTTGCACATCTCTAACAATACCAATCGGAAAGACAATTTCTCTATTAGCAAGCTGAATAACCACATCAATATCCTCAAACTCACAAGAACCAATTTCATGCATAATTTCTTTATAAAGCTCATAAGGAATAGCACTAGGACTAGCACCAATGTCACACAAACCATAATAGCAATGATCACCAATCTTAACAGAAAGCGCAGGAACACTAGTTTTCTTAGGTTTATTTGGATGTGAGACAATATTAGAAGCATCCACAAAAAATACAATATGTTCATCCTCTACGTTTCCATAGACAAGGTCTTTCACTATTTCTACATCAGGTTCAACAGTTATTTGTTCATCAGATTCAATAGATTTCTTTATGCTCTTGTTAACCACACTAGCTACAATAAAGTGTTCTTTTACCTTAGCAGGGAAATGCATTTTCTCAATATAAGGCTCAGGAACAACAGGATTAACAACATGCACTTCTATATTTCTAGCAGGAACACTATCTTTATAAGGTGCATGGTACTTGTGATACTCATTTTTACGAATATCAAGATAAGAGGCAAAGACTTTAAGACAATTTGCAAAGATTTGAGAATCAAGACCACAAACAGCACTAACATTATAAAAATCACCAGTTCCCATAAAATATTTAATGCATTCATAATCATAATTTATACCTGACTTTCTACCTTTGTCATTCTCCCATCCTTTAGTGCTTTTTTGAATACGGTTAAGAAGATCCCATTTAGCTTCTTCCTTCGAACGTGTGAATGATCCAGAACAAGAAGCATCCAATAAATCCTTATCATGAAAAGAAATCCTTGCATAAAAATTATTGATAACAATATTACTCGGGAGCTCATGAACGGTACATTTAAGCATTAATAACTTCATTCTCCCCCAAGATTGGGCGATACTCTCTCCATCATGAGGCCAGAAATTATATATTTGATTCCGGTCTTTATGAATCTCACTGGGAGAATAGAATTTAGAATAAAAGAGAGGGACTATTTCCTCCAATCCAGTAGATTTACCATTCTTCAGCAATTTGAACCATTCAGCGGCTCTTCCTTTCAGCGATAAAGAGAATAATTTCCTTTTAAATTGATCCATTGTAATACCTACACACCTTTATAACTCACATAATTCATGTATAAAGAGAAAATGATCACCGGGGTGGACAGTTCCATCTCCATAATAGCAGTTATCCATAACACATCCAACAATTTTCATAGATATTTTATAAGGATCTAATTCAACAGATAACGGGTCACCTACTACCCTAGCAGTGATAGTAGTAGTATCCCTAAACAGAGAACCAAAAGAATTCTCCATAATGAAATAAAACAACAGACAAAAATAAAAACACTCACACTAAAAGTTTCTCTTACCAATTCCACTTACCAATAGCAGTTCACTCCCCGGCAACGGCAGCCGGAAAATAGTCTTGATGACCCACAAGTATAGGGGGTGTATCGTAGTACTTTCGATAAATAAGAGTGTCGAACCCAACGAGGAGCAGAAGGTGTCGACAAGCAGGTTGGATAGAAAATTCACTGTAAACACTAGCAAACATGTTTTTGGTGGTTTTTGATATAGCAGATAAATAAAGTGCGAGTAAATAAAAGGCAGTAAATATAATTTCTGCGAGTGACCCAATCCTTTTGAGAGCAAAGGACAAGCCAGTTGTTCTACTTATGATTACCAAACGTTCTCGAGGACACATGGGAATTTCGTCAAGTGCTTTCGCTTCATACGGTTGATTAATATTTATTGGTCCGATAAGTGTTGTGTGGGTGAACCTATGCAAATGTACCGCCCAAATAGGACTAATACATACTTGTGATTATACCCCTCATAAGCATACGCAAATTCAAGAAAGTAATTAAGATAAATCTAACCACAACCTTAAAACTCCGGGATTCTACGCTCCCTCGTGCATTGGTTTCCTAACGGGGTTTAGATTTCTGTCACTCTGGCAACCCCACAATTAGTAGCCAAATACACAATGCATCCTCCTAGGCCCATAAAGGTGAAGTATCATGTAGTCGACGTTCACATGACACCACTAGAAGAATAACACCACAACTTAAATACCAAACCACTAGATATTATTTCAACATAATTCAACTACTAACATCATGACTTCTCCCATGTCCTCAAGAACTAAACGAACTACTCACAAGGTGGTAGAATGGATAATAACAATATTGTTATAAAGTGTAAACACCGGTAAATCTCACAAGCATCAACTACTAACAAGTAATCCACACCGGGAGAGAGATCTAGTGGAAAACAACGGTAAAGGCCCCTAACTTTTACAGCGGGGTGAAGGTGGATGATGAGGGTGCTGGTGGTGATGATGACGATGAAGATATTGATGATGTCCGGAGTGATGGCGGTAACGATGGCGATGATTCCCCTCTTTTGGGAGGAATTTCCCCGGCAGATTTCTCCCTAGCGGAGAGCTTTTCTCTCTCTGTTGTTTTCCGCCCCGAGGCAGCGGAGGAATATTTCTTTGATGATGTTCTGGGGCTTAGGGTTCCCTCGGGGTCAAGTACGCAAAAGGGGGCGCCCAGAAACGGGCCAGGGGGCGAGACCACCCCCAGGCGCGGCCAAGGGGGGCACCGGCTGGTGGTGTGGGCCCCTGGTGGCCCCCTCCGGGTGCCCTTCTGGCTAGCTTCCTCGTCAGGACTTCTAAGACTTCTCCGGTATCCCCTTCTTAATCTGATCTTCTGAAATAGGGTATCTCGGCAGTGTTTTTTCCATCAGATTTCTGGTCCCGGTGTTTCTTCCCCCATAATTATTAAACATGCAAAATAAGATGAAATAGCATAAGTAATGCATCATAACATGTAATATATCGATGAATAATAGAAAATAACAATATAAAATAGTGATGCAAAATGGGCGTATCAATCCTCTATATCCATATCTTTTTCTATTGTGCGCTGAAGGATTGACAAGCCTATTACAAGATGCAGCCGAGTCTGGTAACCTTGTGGGGGTCAAAGTTTGCTGTAATGCCGCAGCTGTTTCCCACCTCCTATTTGCGGACGATTCTCTTATTCTTATGAAGGCAGATTTGGCTAATGCAAGAACTCCGGGTGAAATTTTACAGGACTACTGTGGATCATCGGGACAATTGGTTAGCGAAGCAAAATCGAGTATAGTTTTCAGCCCTTGTACCATAGTGGAGATGAGAGAGGCGATTTGTCTTGAACTCAATATACTAACTGAGGCTATTACCGATACTTACCTTAGACTGCCAACTCAAGTAGGTATAGATCGTTCTGATTGCTTTGCTCACATCATTGATAGAGTAATACAAATACTAAGAGGGTATAAAGAAAAATTCCTATCATATGGTGGAAAAGAGGTTCTTCTTAAGGTAGTGGCCCATGCCATTCCAACATATGCTATGTCCGTTTTCAGACTTCCTAAACTAGTAATTAAAGGGAACACATATGGTATGACCTGTTACTGGTGGGGAGATGAGGATGAACAAAAACATATGCATTGTTTTGCTTGGTGGAAATTTTGCGTCCCAAAGAAGAGAGGTGGTATGGGGTTCAGAGATCTACATTATTTTAACCTTGCTACGCTTGCCCACCAAGCATGGAGACTACTGTGTGAACCGGAGTCTCTTTGTGCAAGGGTGTTGCAAGCCAAGTACTATCCTACGAGGGATCTGTTAAACACGAATTTTAAGAAAGGATCCTCGTTTACATGGCAAAGCATATGGGCAGGGATACAAACTTTCAAGAAGGGATGCATCTGGAGAGTGGGCAACGACGAAAATATTAATATTTGGGAGGGCCCATGTATACCCAAAAGTCCATCGAGGAAAGTAATCTCTGAGAGGAGAGGTTCTATTTACTCACATGTATCGGATCTTACCGGGAGGAGGTGTTGGGATGAACAAAGACTTCATGATAATTTCCTTTCATTGGATCTCTACCGTATATTACAAATCCCCCTCTGTTTTAGTATGATGGAAGATTTTGTCTCATGGAATAATACAAAGAATGGTATCTTCACGGTTCGGTCAGCTTACTATACTGAGTGGGATCATCAACATGGGAGAAATCTAACCAGGACGAGTGGGCCGGGACTTCTGACATCAATCCAGTTTGGGATATTCTTTGGAAATTGTGTGTTCCATCGAAAATTAAAATCTTTGCTTAGAGATTTTTACATGGTACTATCCCCTACAAAAGTATCCTTGCAAATAGGCACTTTATCTCAGACAACTCCTGTCCGATTTGTAAAACAAACTGCGAGGATCTCAAACATGCCTTCTTCAGTTGTGACCGTGCAAGGGAAATATGGGAAAATCTAGGCCTTTCGTCTAAGATTAGGGACATGTTGCTGCTGGATGGGGAAGGTTCGGGTGTGCTCGAATGCATCTTGAGGAGTACTAACCACATGGTTCCGGGTTTCGATGATTTGGGGACCAAAGAGCTCATAATTACGTCATGCTGGTTTATGTGGTGGGAGCGTAGGAAGATACCTCGTGATGAGTCTGTCCCAAAGCCGACAATCACTACACAAACCATTCTAGCGATGGCCCTGAACTATGCTAAATCTCGCAAAAAGAAGATTCAAGAGAAGAATGAGGGGTGGATAAAACCAGCGGTCAACTTTGTCAAGTTAAATTTCGATGCTTCTTATGGTCACCAAAGATGTATTTGTTCCACAGGCGCAGTGATCAGGGATGACAGGGGCATATTTTTGGCGGCTAGTTGCAGGAGCATACTGAACATACCAGACGTGGTAAGTGCCGAGGCTTCGGCTCTAAGGGGCGGTCTGATCCTTGCAGGCCAACTTGGATGCAACAGAATTGAGGTCAATGGGGACTGTCTGGAAGTTATCAATACTATGGCTGAAGGGGGGAATTCTCTTGGTGTTGCATCGGCCATTTTTGAAGAGTGTACCTTCCTAGCTTGTAACTCCACCCGTGTAATTTTTTCTCATTGTTCTAGGGATAGCAATAGAGTTGCTCATATTTTAGCTAGCAAGGCGGATGGCCATAATTTAGTCTGTTGGATTGAGGACCCCCTGTTTTTCTAAATGAGCCTTTAGCCATCGATGTAAACCTCTTTGAGGTAACCATCTAATTCTGTCGGCACCAAGCTTTCTTACGCACTCTTTTCCTTCCGGGGTACCTAAGGGGACTAGAAGGTTTTTAATGAGACGAGCTTGTTTGCTTTATATATATATATATATATATATATATATTAGAAAATTAAAAAAAAAGTATGCAATTGCATACCCTTGAAAAAAAAGAATTCATGTGCATGAAGTACGAGACAAAGATTTCAAGTGAGATACTACCATCCTAATTATACCATTTCATTCCATGTGCTCTGGCTTTGGTTTGATTATGTTCACTAAGATTCATGTGTTTTCTTTTCTATTTCCGCAGAGTTTTAAAAACTATGCTTGTTCTGGACTTCTGGTACTTTGTCTTGCACTTGTATTCGTTTAACATTTCTGCATTTTTTCTATCCTTATGTTTCCAGAATTCTGTGAACAAAGAGAGCGTAAATGAAGTTCCAGCACTTGTGGAGTTAAGTCCTACCACTAGCATATTATTTTTACCCTGTCAAAGATAGATATGAATTTGAGCTGAAGCTGGATGAAGATAGCATATGGCCATATTGAAAATCGCAGGGTTGACCCCATAACAGCAAGAGCGACTGCAGACAGCATGCATGTTGTCCAACACAAATAATCTGTATACGCATGTTATTTTCTCCGATACATGCATGTTAATATGTTGCTCTTAGCAATTTCAACCCGGAGAGAAGAGTGAGTTTCGCTAACCGCGTGGACTTTCTAACTTTGACCGGAAAAAAGCAACTCCATTTGCGTGCATGCTGGGCTTACAATGATGGGGGCATCTCCAGATACCACCTTTGAATGACTAATTTGGTCCCAGGTACTCACTCACCAACTTTCCTCCGCGTTCTTTATTTGCCGCAAGATCGCACGCAGCTGCTGCCCTGCTTCGCACCAACCTGCAAAAATGCCTATCATTAGAGCCACACTAAAATAGGAAACGCACAAAGCTTTTTCAAGCCTACGGATAATCTTTGCCCAGAAAGAGCTGCAGCGCGATCAAATAAGATCGTCGAAGATACCGAAAAGGACCTGGGAATACATTATGCTGGTAGTGGTAGGTATTAGTAGTACTTCATTATTGCTAATTGGGATGCCACATTGCACAGTACAACATTTTAATCTTGCATTCCTCTTTTCGAAGCTCACAATTACTATATGTTACACCAGACACCACTAGTGCATGATTGTTCATACTTTATCGATCTAATGATACCTGTGGCGGATTAACAAACCTGACGTCGCACCGGTTTAGGAGTGCATATCTCCTCCCGCTGGATCCTCTGCGAGTGTATGTATCCAACAGCCATATCGCCGATGGAGGATACCTGCTCCCTGGAACACCCCACTGGCATCGAGCAAGAGACAGGTCAACGGCTGTCTCGCCCCCGCCGGCCTCCAATGTCGCCGCCGACCTGCACCGTGCAACCGCCGGTGCCGATCCCCAGACGTGGAGAGGGGAGGCATTTGTATGTGGTCCCTTCCCCTCCGTGGCGATGCGAGGGAGCATAGGAGCCACTGGGAGTAAACAAGTACTCCTACTAGCAAGTTGGTGAAGGGCTTCATGGAGTAGAAGATAAAACAATGTACACAGAAAGAAATGCTGCCGAGCATTTGTGGGGACCTGAAACGCATCAAAATGAGAGAATCCAAAGGTGGGTTGCATGCATGTGGATGTGATTGTGCAAGCAAGAGGTTATGTGCAGTTGGGCACTAGCAAGGGATAATATATGGGACACTGCCAATAACCTAGTATGCAGCTGCAACTGTGTAGTGTACAGACATGTGGGCGAAGGAGATGAGCACCCAATGTCAAGTACACCGATGCGTTTACATCGCCACAAGATACTCCTAAGCCCCCCGCTTGCAATTAGTGTAAATCTAGTGTGCCCACCTATATTTAATATAAGTTTAAGCTAAATACCGGTAGCCACACCAATTTTACATCCAATCCAAGCAGCCTCTAAGTAGATTTTGGTAAATCTGCCCCTTTTCTTTTCACCCTTCCAAGAAAAAAAAATGTTCTTGAAATGTGGAAAGCTATGTGATAGTTTTTGCAAGGAAAAAAATAATACACCACAGCTACTTCAGTCAGTATTTTCCAAAAAAGGAATACCCAGCAAAAAAAAAAGGGTGATCAACGTTGTTCCTCCAGGATATTTTGCGTATTTTGCTATAATCCTCATAGATTTAAGAAGAACATCTTTGAACTCAAGGCCAGGGAACACACTTTAATGTGATTTCAACTTGGGTTCTAGAGACATAGATCCACATGTCAGCAACATCGATGCCATACATTCGTAAAAACACCCAATTCAATCATACGCGGTTCAGGTTTGGAACACGGTACATAAAATAATGGACAGCTGCGTGTAAAAAGAGCTTTCGAAGGAAAGGAAAAAAGATCAAACACATGCTATGGTTCTTCCATATCCTTTTTGCGGTTTTTAAGACCAGTGGGGCAACAAATTTCAAGGAGCAGGGAAAAGAGAAGGCAGGGACAAAAACACAAGGCCCGATACCGGAAATTTCCCATGCTTCTAGGCAGCATCTCTTGATTTGTTTTCTTTTCGTTGGGAACTTAAAATTATCGGTTCGAGTTGTCCCTGTTAGAGGAGCCCACAAAAGGAAATTGCCAAGGTTGGTGCTGGGCCCAAAATGTGTATAGGTCTCTGTAAAAGTTTGTTTCTTTGTGTTTGCCATTCTGTACGTGTAACAACGTCAGATTTTCCTTCTCCATGCTACAATGATGCAGCATTGCAGCCTATCTCTAGTTACTTCCAGGAGAAGTTTTTGCCCCCAAGTAAAATACTGAAAAAAAAATGACCGGCCTCATGTGTGCATACACAACATAAACTGTAATCTCAGCGCTGAGAGTTCCTGCACTGGAAGTTTCAGAAGTCTGGTTTTTCAAATCCATGAACGACATTTTAGCAAAGAAAAGGGTCTAGTTCTGAACTTCCTTAGGTACTTAGAAAACCATCAGTTCAGAGAACTGCTCGAATGCCACACATTGTAAACAAAATGTTTCTGGTGATATATAGAGCGGACGCATATAAAATAGAATACTATCAAGGAGCAGGATCATGCCACTACTTTTTTGATGATCCCAAAATCAGACAAACTCTTGGCAAAATACATTGGGAACAAAAGAGAGTACTGATACTAAGAAGATCAACGTATTAAGATTTCCCCTTCTTCTGAAGTAAACTGAACTCCAGGTGTTTCGTTGCAAGAAGAGTATGATAGGTGCAAATTTTGGTCAAAATATTGGGGAAAACACCATTGTTCTCAGCAAACGCAAAAAATATATTAAAAAGGAAAAGATTGATGTTGGGAAGCATAATATATGTCAAGGTTTGCAGGAAACTACTTCTAGTCCAGACATTTAGAGTATTAGCATTTCAACAAATAATTTAGTAATGATGCAGCCTCTCTTTCTAGTTACTTTCAGGAGCCTTTTGTGCCCCCACAGTAAATGCTGAAAGAGCGATCATCTTGCTGTATGTATACACAACACAAACTGTAATGTCAGCACTGAGAGTTCTTGCATTGGAACTTTCAGAAATCTGATCTTTCAAATCCATCAACTATGTTTCAGCAAAGATAAATAAGGTCCTAGATTTAAACTCCTCAGGTACTTAGAAAGCCTCAGTTGGGAGAGAACAGCTGGGATGCCACAGATTGTGAACGTTTTCTGGTGATATATATTGGTCCGTCGTACAGAATATAAAACAATCAAAGAGCGCGATCATGCGCCTCCACTTTTTTAATCATGCCAACATCAGACAAACTCTTGCAAATAGTACTGACACCAGTGGTGCACAATAACACTAAGAAGTTCAAAGTTTTAGGACTTCCGGTGCCTTGTTTCAGGAGGAGTATCATAGATGCAAAATAAGTTCAAAACATTGAAAATGACACCTTTATTTTCAGGAAACGGAACCAAGTCCGAAAAGGAAAAGATTGATAATGTTAAGCATAATATGTTTTCAGGGAAACTGCTTCGTTTACAGTATCAGCAACTTAGCACAGATTTTGCAAGAAAGAGAGAATAATTTATTGTCGCAATTTGTAAGCCTGAGAGGGGCATATTCAGATAAATAATTCTAGAATATATATTGGTTCACCAGATCTTTTTGCGTACCTTACACCCATAAGAATCCTTGGTGTGAGAACCCACCCGGGTTGGTAATCCAACGTTTTCACCTACAATTTACCCCTGGTCAATACTACCTAGCCATTCCAAAAGAACGTCGATTTCCATCTCAACAAAGAAAGAACTCAATATAAATGAAAGCAATATCGCTTCCAGTCTCCAATTCATCCTTTGAAATGAGTCTTTGGGTCTCAGCTGGCACTTTCTTGGATTCTTAGTCCATCTGAAGGGGATTGAGATCGACGAGAATAAGGCCAAAGAGAGCAATCATCCAGGCCTCACCCCCATACTCAAACCAGATCAGAAGGGCGGTACTAACTCTGATGGAAGAATCCCAGGTCAGTACCATACCCGAACAAAGGGGGAAAATTAAGCTTTGCCATTTTTAGTTTAAGAAAGTTAATCTTTGCTATAAGAATGCAATACTCAAACTGAATTTGTTAAATGCGATATGTTGAACAACAAACAACTATACCTATCACAAAATTTCAGCACTCTCAAGTTAGTCTTTTTCCCCATATGTCTTGTGGCTTGATATTTGACATATACATAGCTAACCAATAAATGTCACAAACTCATATTTCTACTAATGCATGCACATACTTATTTCTTATTAAGCTACTTGTTGGGTGCATTACAGCATGGAGATGCAAACATCCAGAGGGTGCAGAACTGCAGACTCTTATATCGAACTCTCCAGTAGAAGAGTGCAGTCAACTCTTTATCAGACAATTCAAATTTCATGAAATAATTGGCAGACTCCTGCTATTTCCCCTCAAAAAATCACGAAAGTTTCCAGGACAGTCAATAGCAAACGGTAATGAAATAAAGACTTCCAGACAGACACATTCCCACCCTATCTCGTAGCTAAACGGTTACCGCATACTGTTTCTGTTTACATTTCAGAAGATGGGCTAGGTAAACACCTTGGAAAGTAATAGCACTAAAATAAAAAGAAAGTAACCATTATACACGAGCTTCACTCAACTTTCTTTTTGATATGGGTTTCATTCAACATGACAATCCATAAAAGTGTGATTTCACCTTACCGTAATAAGGACTTGACTGCAGCAACAAAATGTTCGGAAATTAAATTTAGAATAGAGGTGCTTCTGCTATCCATCAAATCATCAATATCACCGCTATAGTTGTGAACTGCATATATACTATTTCGAATACTATAGGGACCTCGTCTCCAGGACAGAAGGCTTTACTCTCATTTCTTCATTCTTATCAGCTAGTAGTATAATGTTGTGGAATCTCCAATTCTGAATAAGCCATTTGAATCATAGAAGGGCATGAATAGTACATAATGTTTCAAATGAATTGAGGTGTCTACTATCTGGTGCCTATGTTGCTCTTGAAGTAACCATAAAAATGTATTCCATTTTGGACAAAAGACTATAGAAACAATATGGAGCAAAGCTACCTCTTATTCAATTCACCCTTCTAAATAGATGAAGAAACTCAGAACAGAAAACGACAGCTGAAGTGATTACCTGTAAATACCACCCTGTTATCTCTTCATAAGATTGGCCAACGGATAGAAACTTCCCCTGATAGGTCTTCTCTGAGGTTCTCTCTCAGCTATAGGCGTATTTCAAGAGTTGACTCACAATACGAGCATATATGCGTCAAGTTGAATTTGGTTCTTCTATTAGGCTCTGTCCTGGTGCCTTTTGTGCACTCATCCTCCTCATCAGTTTCCTCACATCCCCTGCCTCCTCCCACCGTCCTGTTTCCGCATAAAGATTGGCCAACAGCACATAATTTCCTGAATTCCAAGGTTCCAGACTAATAAGCTCTTTGAGAGCTACCTCGGCAATGCCTAGCCCAGCATGGCCACGGCAGGCGCTTAGAAGTGATCCCCATATAGCGGCGTTAGGCCTCATTGGCATCTCTTGAATCAGTGCATGTGCCTCCTTGAGAAGGCCGGACCTTCCAAGTAAATCAACCATACATCCATAATGTTCAATTCCTGCCTCGATCACATGCTCTGACTGCATAGTCTGGAAGATCCCCTTCCCAATATCTACAGCCCCCGCGTGAGCACAGCAACCAAGCACCCCCAGGAAAGTCACTGCATTGGGAACCTCTTCAGACCTCATCATCTCCTGAAACAGCTCAATTCCCTTAATCCCTTGCCCATTCAACGAGAACCCTGAGATCATTGAGTTCCAGCTCACTACACTCCGCTGTTGCATCCCTTCGAACACCTCTCTTGCGTTGCTAACATCACCACACTTGCAATACATATCTACCACTGCATTTGCAACATGCACTGACCCATCTAAAATACCCGTCTTACATGCATACTCATGCGCCCACCTTCCGGCACCAGCATTCCCTGTCCTCCCGCAAGCAGGCAGCACCACAGCAAGGGTCCCATCATCTGGCGCTGCCACGCCCTCCCTCACCATGTCTTGGAAATACCCCACTGCCATGTCATCCCTCCCACACCATGCACACCCTGCGATCATAGCATTCCAGGAAACCACGCTTCGTCTGGAGCGCTTGAAGCGCTGCATTTCATCAAACAGATGGCGTGCAGTGAAAACATCCTTGGCTTTCAGATAAGCAGTGATGAGTGTGTTGTAGGCGACGGTGCACTTGACCTGCTGGGGCATTTCGTCGAACAGGATTCGTACGTGGGGTAGAGGATAGGGCTTGAGGAGTGCGAGGAAGATGGCGTGGTGGGAGAGGAAGCCGAGACGGAGGAGGAGCGCGTGGAGGGACGAGAGGATCGGCAACGAGGAGGTGGAGCCGAGCAGAGGGAGAAAGGAGAGGCGATCGGGGGCATGAAGGCGGCGGAGGGAGGATAGGAGGCGGAGCGCGAGGGGCGGGGAGGAGACGGAGAGGGACTTGAGGGCGGCGTTGAGCAAGGGAAGGGGAGGCGGAGGGTCGGGAGGGATGAGGCTTAGGAGAGGGAGTGCGGGAGGTGGAGAAGAGGAGAGGAGGAGGAGCGCGGAGAGGAAGTGGTGGTGCGGGGAGGGCGGGGAGGAGTGCAGGCAGTGGCGGACCGCGAAGGCGAGGAGCTCGAGCGGGCGGCGCCGGGCGCGGGAGGAGTGGTGCAGGAGGTGGAGCAGGCGACGCTCCGCCGTGCGGGGGTGCCAGCCGTCGGGGGTGGTTAAAGCGGGAGAGAATGATGGGCAGGGCTCGCCGGCGGCGGCGGTGGACGGCATCGGCAAGAGCGCGAGACAGTTCAGTTTCTGTTGGAACTGAGAATGCGCGGGACGGCCGTAACGCGCAAGGTGAATTGGCCCGTAGGCATATTTTTACATTCGGCCTGTGCGACGCAAAAGCTTACATACAAGCCCATCAGAAATGCAATGTAGGCCCAGTGCAGTGATTCATGTGGCAACTTGGTTCTTCCTTTCTGTCATCCTAAGAGCATCTCTAGCCGCGTCCCGGAAGCCCCCGAAGCCTTTTTTTTTTTCTTTCGCCGGTACGCCATTTTTCGTCAAGTCGGCAACTTGGTTCTTCCTTTCTGTCATCCTAAGAGCATCTCTAGCCGCGTCCCGGAAGCCCCCGAAGCCTTTTTTTTTTTTTTCGCCGGTACGCCATTTTTCGTCAAGTCGCGCTCCGAGTCCGTCGAATAGAGTCGGTTTTGTCCAAATTAGCGGTCGGCGAACCCAGTCCGAAGCCAGCGCGCTGGAGGGCTGCTGGTGTCTGCGGCGGAAGCAAAATCACGTTTGTGGGCCAGCATAGTCAGGCGAAGAGCGACTTTTCCACGCCCTCTTTCCCCTCCCCGCGCCGCATACCGCCCAACCCCGCTCTCTCCCTTGTCGATGTCGGCGACACCCCTCCACTCCAAGCCGCCGCGCCGCCTCTAGAAGCCCATTCCGCTGCCCCAACTACCCGTCGTAGACACGCCAACCTCCCTCCCTCCTCTAGACGAGCTCGCCGCTTCCAGGCGAGGCCACAGGCAGACCGCTCTCCACCACTGTCGTGGTGGTATCACGGCAGATGCCATGGGATGGCTAAAGTTGGGGCCGATGGACGCTGGAGGTGCTCGGGGAGGGATCACACGGCGAGTAGCCGCGTGTGGTGAGTCACAAACACTGCAAACAACAAGATCTTACCCAGGTTCAGGGCCCTCGTGTGGAGGTAACACCCCTACTCCTGCCTCTCTCTTTATATGGGTGTTTACCGAGTAGCCACAGTACAGTACAAGCCTTCAGCCGAGTAGCCACTCTTCTCTCTAGTTCTCTCTGTGAGTAGTGAAGCAATCCAGAGTGTCGACTATGTTCCGAACCTCTCACAGGAGGAGGCAGGGCACCTTATATACTGGTGCCCAGCCGAATAGAATAAGACTAAAAGGTACAGCTTGATGGGACAGGAGCACTGCAGAACCGCGCACGCCTCCGGGTTCCCGCTGACGCGTGCACCATAAGTCGTCGCGCCGTTCGGAGATGGGACCTGTCCACCCTTGTCAGTGAGATAGGGTAGGCCCCTAGCCCTGTCATGTCCCCTCTGTCAGTGACAGGACTAGACAGGCGCCTACCGCACTGTAGCCATGCCGGAGCGGGGATAATCACGCGCTCCGTAAGTTGAACCGCACGCCATACGGACGCAGGATACGCGGGATCCTTTGTCAGAACGACTCCATTGACTTCTGGCCTGAGTAGGAAACCACTCCCTCTACTCGGACCAACTCCCCTACTCGGAGGAACACAACTTCCTTGATTCTTCCTTCTGGCCATTGGTGTGTACGACCGGATAGCAGCCTACCGGGTAGCAAGTACCGGGTAGCCAGCTACTTAGTCAAATAGCCCCTTGACCTTGCCTTTAGCACTGGCCTTACCCCTACTCGGGGGTAACCCCCCGACATTAGTCCCCGAAGCTGGTAGAGTCCTGCGAACTTGTTCACTGGGCCCTGCCAGCTTAAAAACAAATCTTGTCTTCATACCGTAAGAGTCCGAGTAGCCCCTCCGTGTAGCCCTTAACTCTTGCTTGAATCTCTTCTTCTCCGAGTAGCACTGTCTTTCTTCTCTGATGCCGAGTAAAATGACTTAGCGAAATCTCGAAACACAATCCCGCTCAAACGGTGCGAATCCACCTCTGCGTGTCGCTACGGGGCACGTGTCACACCCCCGTACCCCCGACGCCTCGGTGCCTGGGATGCTGCAGGCCACGCGCCAATAACTGCACCTCGGGCCCACTAGCCTGTTATGTCACTTCAACCGCACTAAATCGCCCACGATCTCGACGTGGGATTAACTGCGCCCGTTACGCGCGCAATATGCGTTGTGTGCGTTTCTAACCGGTGCGCAACCCACACCGCACGATCTCAGTGCACGATCAATCCGCGAATATTCCGCTGGTAACGGAAACTTGAGGGAAGAGATAAATACCCCCTCGATGCCTTCTTCTTCTCTTTCCTGCTCATTCCCATCTCTTGCCCCTTCGTCTCTCCGCCGCCGCCGAGCGCTCCGCCACCGCAACCGCTTGCCGCGCCGCTGCTCCACGCGCCGCCGGAGAGACACATAGAAAGATCCCAGAGCCTCCAAACTCCGATTCGCGTCTCCTACTAGCGCCTTCGCCTCCAATCTCCACCGCGCATCTCTGTCGCGATGGCTGCCCACGGAGACGACGATGCCGCCGCCCGCGCCGGCTAGGAAGGCTCCGATGTCACCTCAGAGGATTGCCAATGGCTCGTGAACACGCGCCGCGTGCCTCCCGGCGTGACTTGCCGCCATCCAGGTACGGAGATCGTACCCAAACCAGAGAAGGATGAGTACGTTGTCTTTCTTGCGCACTTCAAGCGCGGCTTCGGCCTCCCGATCTCTGATTTCTTCGCCAAATTTCTCAACCATTTCGGCCTTCAGCCTCACCATCTTCCACCAAATTCTCTTATCATGCTCTCCACCCACGCCGTGGTGTGCGAGGCTTTCCTTGGCGTGTACCCAACAATCCACACATGGACACGCTATTTCTTTTTCCGCAAACAGAGTATCCCCAATCCGGGTAAAACAGATAGCGCCCGCGCCATGACCCAGACGAGATGCGCTATGATGCTGCAGCGCTCCACGGGTAGCCATCCGCGAGCCAAGGGATTGGAGTCTGTGCGCAAGTGGAAGAGCAGCTTCCTCTACGTGAAGAACGTAGCCACTGAAGAAGGGAAGTCGATCCAGGACCGGATAGGCCTTCCCAAGTTCAAGAACGCCCTGCCAACTCAGCAGAATTGGGTCTACCACCCGAGGGCCACCGTCGAGGACGTCATCCAGGTTGAGCGACGTCTGTCCGAGTTGCGCGAGGAGGGGCTTCTTCATGACGATCCAATAGCTTGCTGGATCTCGCGCCGGGTACTCCCGCTCCAGCGCCGCTCGCACAAGATGTGCTACATGGGAGGACCCCGTGACTGCACCAGGACCACAACTTTTGAGCTCAGCAAGTCGGAGGTGGCTGTCTGGGCCAGGTCCATCATGCACACCACACTGAAGGACGATTGGCTTTATGGCTTCGAGCCGTACAGCCGCACCAAGCGCATTGGAAAGGTTAGTACTCTGTGCTTTACTTCTGCACTTTGATACCGATTAAATGGCTTCTCAGCTTTGTATGCTTAGTATTTGCATGCTGCACCAAGTGGAACAACATAAGTAGCTTGTTGGCCTTTTATGCTTTGTGTTTGCATGCCCTGCCGAATAGAAATCCTTGGCTGAATATGCTTTGTGTTTGCATGCCATTCCGAGTAGGACATCACAAAATTCTCCTTTGGCTTTATATGCTTTATGTTTGCATGCCTTGTCGGGTAGAAATACTTAGCCAAATATGCTTTGTGTTTGCACGTTGCTCCGAGTAGGACCCCTTAGCCTTATATGCTTTGTGTTTGCATGCTATACCGGGTAGAACTCCATAGCCGAGAACTCAACTCATTGTGCCATCTGTTTGCCTTTCTAGCACATCGATCGCCAGGGAGAAGAAGACGTTGAAGTCTTCGAGGGCAACTGGCACGATGACCGAGAAGAGGACGACGAGAAGGCCTACGACACCCAAGACACTCTCTGCATCCTGCATGCCACTCAGCCTGGTAAGCACCGAGTTGACGCGTCCATCCGGGATTGGTCCGAGGATGACGAAGGTGACCAAGTTCACCTTTCTGATCACGAGTAGCGCTCTCTGATTTCTTTTTCCGTTGTTGAATGCCTTTTCTCTTCTCAGCAGAGGATCCCGAGCATGAGGATGATGATGAGGCCCTCGATGTCCAGCCTCTATCTGTGGCTGCTCCCACAACCCGGAAGAGGGCGGGCAGTGGTGCCCAAGAACCTGCTGCCAAGAAACCGAAGAAAGTGGCTAGCAAGAAGCTCACCACCAACAGAAGGCAACCCCCCTCCCGCAAAGGGTAAGTTGTTCCATCCGAACGCCAATTCGCTACTATTTCTCGCTGTTCTCCTCTCTGACTCTTTTCCTGAATTGCTTCCTTCCTTCAGCGATCGTCTGGATGCTGATGCTGCCGCGGCCCCCACTCGTACCAAGAGGAAACCTGTCATAGACCTCGAGAAGCTCGTCGAGCTCTCTAAGGATGAGGACGAGCCAGCACCGCGGGGTAGGACTCGTGCGCCCTCTCCGGTGAAGCTAGAAGAAGAAGACACCGGCACCGAGAACACGGGCGCTGGTGACCAAGATGACCAGAACCTGGAGCAGCAAACCTACGCGTATCAGAGTGCGCATGATGCTGCTCACAATGAGACGCCCCCTCTCCCCCAGCTACCACATCTGGGGAGAATGTTGATAAAGAAGCCGAGAACCAAGACCGTGCCGCCTTTGAGTGGCCAGACGACAACACCGAGCAGCAGGAAGAACAAGCTGCAGCTCAAGAAGACCCCGTGACCAGGCCGCGGGTAGAAGAAACAACAGACCTCCAACCCGATCCCGCTGCCGAGCAGCGGGTTGAGAAGACCGTGGTGGAGCCCGTGCTCCAGAGCCAAGCGCAGCCAGACGCTGCGCAGGGTAGCCGGCCCCTTGTGCCGCCTACCCAGCAGGCGACTCCACCAACCGCACCAAGCCCTCCACCAAAACAGAAAGCCTCCAAGACCGCTTCTGAACTTATGCCTCCACCCACTTCACGCCAAGCGCCTCCGTCCGCTTCTCGGGCGGACACTGCTCTCAAGAAGGCCGCCAAGCCTGAAGCTGCAGCAGTTCGGAAGAACCCAACGCGCAAGGTTGCGCAGTACGGGGACCTGATGCCACCACCCAAGGGACCAAAAGGCACGCAACTCACTGTTGGCGCTGGTGCTGGATCTGCTAGCCCAGGCGAAGGGTCGAGTGCTGCTCGCGCAGAAGGCAGTTGTCCATCGTACCTGATGGAGGTGTCCCAGCAGCACAGCATCTCCCTGGCCAAGGGCGAGAAGCGGCTTTCTGCCCTGCAGGAAGGCCAGGCCAAGGCTGTGGCTACCCAGTCCAAAGCCAAGAAGCCTATTGATTTCCACTCGCGCGAAGCCGGTGAGCACGACATCCAGTCACAAGGGCTAACCGCGGTCCTGGACCGGGTAGGCTTCGTGGACAAGGTCTAGGAGAGCGACGCTCTCGGCATCGAGAAGTGGAACGGCAGCACCTTGGGCGTTGTGGACCACTACCGCGTCGACTGGAACAAGGCCGACATCGGCTCTGTTCCAATGACCATCGCCTCCGACACCTGCACGCTAGCCGGGAAGCTGTTTTGCCTTCGCAAAGCCGCCGAGGACGTGGAGCAAACATACGCCGTAAGTTTTTCTTGCTTCCCTTGCTTTTCCGAGTTGCAGCTTTTCTTTTTCTTCTTATCTTCTTTTCCTCTTAGCTATTCCCCAGTCCCTGAGATTCGGGCCGAGTAGACGGGTGCTCAACCGAGTTGCCGTCTTCTCGGGTCAAATCTTAAAAAATCTCTAACTCTTTTTCTTCTCTTCCACAGAATAGCCTCCTGAAACGGACCAATATCTTCTGCCGGCTGCTCTGGAACCACAACGTGGCCAAGAACCGCATCGTGGCTCTTGAGGCCGAGTGCAAAGATGACGCAGCACTGGAGCAGGCGGCACTGGACCGCGCTCTCCAACTTTCTGAGATCGAGAGTAAGCATTCAGCTATTCGGTTTGTGCGTTTTGTGTTTACGCGCGCGTTTGCTTTTTTCTCTAACTCTGTTTACTCTGCAGGCAAATTCAAAGAACTGAAGGAGCAGCATGAACACTGCCATGTGTTCTCTTCCTCTGCCGAAAGCAAGATCAAGCAACTGGAATGTGAGTTGCCAGCTACTCTGCCATTGCATGTTCCTTTACTTGGTTACTCTGCTAACCCTTCTGTCCTCTTTGCAGAAGAATACAAGAAATTCCGGGAGGAGCATCTCAACTGCTTGATGCCTGCTGAGGTGCAGCAGCAGCTGGCCACCCGAGACGCTGATCTCCAGAAGGAACGCGACGCAGAGCGCGCCGAGTTCGAGCAGATGCAGGTCCAGCTCAAGTCTGCCCTCCAGGATGCTTTGGATCAAACTGCCGAGAAGGAGGCGATCAAGGCAGCATCTAAGGCCAAAGAGAAGGCGCTTGAGGTGGAGATCTCAGTGCTGAAGGATCAAAACTCGCAACTCATGCTCCAGCTCGCCAACGCGCGCTAGGTTGAGGACCGGCATATTGCTGACGAGGAGGATTGGAAGATCAAGCTTGACTCGCTGCTGGTTGATCTCAAAAGTAAGTCTCCTCTTCTCTGCATCTGGCTATTTCTCTTCTCATTCCTTCTTTCTATCTGGCTTTCTCTCTTCTCTGCCTCTCTTCCCAATTCTTACTGGTTTCTCTTCCAGATATCTTTCCTGATATCCGTGCCGCCAGCAGTCCTGCTGTAAGGACCCCAGACCGGCAGTCTGAAACCCTACGTATGCATACATTCACGATCCCAGAAAGATCAGTCGTGAACACATACACAGTTGGCACACAGAAATACATCATCCATTACACGAATACATAAAGGTATTACACAAATGATCACATGATCAAGTTTAACACAACTGCCAAAAGGGCAGACAATTTAACAAACACAGCGGAAGACAATTAAAACACAACGTAGTTGAGCCCAAGTCACGCCTTAACCTACAGGCTGCTGACCCGGAGACGATCCTAGTTCGCAAAGCCGTCAACTCCGTACTTCTCTTCATAGAACTCCTTCGGAGGCTCCTTCTCCAAATCTGGTAAGTAGATACCAGGGGCGAAACCATAATGAGTACATTTGAATGTACTCAGCAAGATATCCATCATGTGACTTACCAACATGCAAATATGCTTATATGGGGGAATAGGTAGGCTATAAATAGGGTTCACTACCAATGGTGTTCATATATGATGACACCAAAGTTGCAGTCAGGTTAATCTGCATCTTCGTTGAAGAAGATACTTCAGAAGAAAATAATATAGTTTTATTTCTCTTGTAGATATCACAGGTACAAGAGTTTTTGTAAAACTTTGTTTAAAGAATATTTTCTCTTTGCAGAACTTCTTGGAATCAGTTTCCAGAATTCTTGCTTAGAGTAGAAAAGGTTTTCTTTGCAAAACATTTTGTTTTGTATAAATACATCTGGCTTTTCATCATCGACGATACCTCCACGGTATAAGTTTCCATTCCTTTCCGAACTTCACAAGTTCAAAACTTCCTTTCCAAAATTCTCTTTTCAAAAACTTCCTTTTTGAAAACATTGACACAATGCTAGCTACATGGCCATTCAACTGTCCATATCCGAGGACGCGGCTTCTTCGAAAAAGTTGTACTCTGCAGAGGTGTACACATCCACCAGATCCAGTATACCTCCCGTGAACAATCACGGACTGTAACAACAGTATGTAAACATCAGGTATCTGATCATAACCATCCACTATGTTCAAGCTAGTATATGCCTATCTCTCGGTTGAGTTTTACCACATCCCCGGCACCGAGCTAATCCCCGCCAAGCCAGGATGCCTCAACTGATGCGACCGGAGGGAAAATTAATCCCACACTTTATATGTCTCCACGACATTCGGTTCGAGGGTACCACGTCCCTTATAGCGATTGAGATAGCACACACTAATAAGAACAAACTTCAAGTTAAGCCCCTTGCCCATGTTGGGGTAGGGTGGCAGTACGGTAAAGGTTGTCCGGCGAAGACTAGGTTATGTGTCATTTTTGAAAACACCACTTTCTCAAAAATGACCACTTCCACATTCCTCCCGAGAACAAGGATCCGCCTTTTCTCCGGGTTTTTTTCCGTAAAGCCTTTATTTTGTAGAATCACAATTTTAGGGTGTCCACTTAGGGACTAGTATATTTGATGGTAATAAATACCATATGGTGTCTTATGGGCTTGGTATTACCAAGTTTAACTACTGGCATGATAGTAACCTATATATAGTATAGTAGTAATTTCCACATCAAAAATAGTTTTGATAATCAAGTTTTTGTAAAACTTCAGAGGTAAAACATGCATGATAGATAATGATAAGTATTGTATCAGCAAGCATCAGGATGGCTTGCCTGGTAACTCTTTGTGTCCCTGGTTGTTGGAGTGACTGGAACTTGAAACAGAGCTTCACGACACTTCCTTCCTCTTCGTTTTCTAACGTCGTAAAAAGAATAAAGGACACACATTCAGAACCAATCAAGGCAAGCAACCATACATAACAATACCTACAGCAAGTAAATCTAATAATAACAAATCACACAATTATTAATGGAGGCAAACAATCAAACAAACACACTTGGCAGAAATGTCATTTAATAGGGCAACTCAAGGTTGGAGGAACATATCTCACAACCTTAATATCATGGATTCAGTGGGTGTGCCACTCTCATACCAAGATATTAATAAACCCAAAATAAAATTAGTTTCACAAAGGTGAGACTACTAAAAGTATATAAAACATGCACAAAAATAATTATGGCAATGTGTCTATCAACCACACCACAAAAAGAAAAAGGTAGCTAATCTGCTAAGCCTAAATTCACATCAAGAATAACTAAGACACATGATTTGCAAAAGTTACTTTTACAAATCAGTGAGCCTACACAAGTGTAACAAGGTAATAGACTCATCACAAAACACACAATTCTCATAGTGAGAACAATAGAAACAATGACAAAAAGGAGGAATCCTATTGACATGTTTCTACTAAAAGTTTGCTATGCAAGCAAGCATAATAAGTAAAGTACTAAAATGCAAACAAGGTACCATGTTATCATAATGGGAATGAAAACATGTCCTCATGCAAGGATACACAACTATCTACCAAACACAAGTTGGCAGGAAAAATAATTTAACACAACAACTGCTAAGGAAACTAGTACTACTTAAACATGAAGAATCAATGGATGCATTTCAATCAAGTAATTTAAATACAACCAGAGGGTCCATGTCATAAAAACAGGAGTGAAAAACACCTATACTTGCTATAACAAAAATATCCCATTTAGCAAAACAATGCATCAGTTTGTAGGGCAACTCCTACATACTAGTAGTAAGAAAAAGGGCATTACTAGAGGAATCAAACAACACTCCAAAGATGTATTTTTCCTAGCAAGCCACACATGATTATAACCACTTACAAACAGAAGTATACCCATTTTTGTTTAGCACAAAAATTCCAAAGCAAAAATACTAGGCACTCATTAGTTATGAAACTATATAAAAGAAACACATCTAGTGTGGGGGAAATTATGTTTCCACCAAAAATGCAATGAAACCAGTGGGTGTTCCACTAGCATATCAAAGCATTAAGAGGTCACAATGCCTCTGGTCATACTTGATAAAAATTAACAAAAGACTAAACTAGCATCTAGTGCATTATCCATACTAGTAGAAAATATTAGGATGCAAAAATAAGCAAGGTAATGCTACTCATGCTATTGTTTTCACACAAGTGAAAAACCTAGGGTTCAAGTACTCATAATAACATCATCAAAATGCTACTGGTCCTATGAACACAACACAAAAATAAGTGGCAACACAACCACAAAAGATTATGTCAAAAATTCCACACATGAGGGAATTTTTCCATAACATTCTCATAGTCATGACAAAGCTACTCATGCTTTTCTACCAAATCAAATGCAAGCTAGCAGAGGTGATACTAACAAAATATAAGTACCAACATGGTACTGAATCTAATATCTCAACACAACAATTCAATCACTTGCACACAAATTAATCAATCAAAAATTCTATGCAAGTATTAACTAGAGAATAAATCATATGCTATTAACAAAAATACTATTTCTTCTCCACTCAAGTCCACACAATCTAACATGATAAAATAGCTAAGTAATACTTAGAAAGCAAGTTCACACAACTTATACATGCTAGAAAACAATATTGCAACACAAAAATATCATCACACAAATTAATTAACTAAAATGCCAAAATGGCAGAAACATGCAAAACCAAGATCTGTCCACCAAATTTTCTAGGATGCTCTAAAAATTAAACCCTTATAGTTTTGGATAGCCCTAAACATATACAACACCATACAATTGAGTTTGCATCAAAAATCATTTTTAATAATTTTATAAAAATCACCAAAGTGCTCTCTGGTGTTTTACCAAATTGCATTCCATTTCAAAATACAATGAATTTGGAAGCAAGGTTAATTGCTACTGTTAGGTAATTTCAAGTGCTTTCCAATGCAATTGTCCTCACTTCATTCTGAGTTGTGAAATAAAAATGGTGCTCATTTTGGTGTTTCTGGTACCTGTTGCCAAATCATTTTTCATTTCAACAATATACATCCAAATGTAGATCTACAAGTTGGAGGTCGTTTATATTTAGTTGAGGTACCACTGTGAATTTTAGTTTGGTCAAAATCATCTTTTAGGTTTCCTTTTAGATCCAAAAGTAAACATGTACTTTCTCTGAAAAAAAAAACAAATGGAAAAAGAACTAGGGATGGGCCAGATCCAGTTGTTGGGCCGGCCAAATCTAGATGCACCGCGGGCGGATCTACCCTCTGCGGCTGACCAGCGGGCCAGTAGCCACGGTGGCAGCCACGCGGGCAAGACCAGGCCCACGTGCAGGTTCAACGCTTCCCACGCGCGGTCACGTACGCGTGACGCGAGCGCGACCTCAGCATGACGCCATCGCCGGCGGGAAGGGTCTCCGGCGAGCCCTAACTAGCGATTTCGGCCGCCATTTCGCGAATAAAAACTACCTACTCGATGCACACGACGCGGGCAAGCAACTAGGCGCTGCCTCGTTTCCGGGGAGCGGCCGGAGGGCGGCGGCGACGGCGCGCCCGCGATGGCCGGACGGAAACACGACACGTTGACGTTCTAGCGGGAGAGGGAGGGGGAAAAAGAGTCGGCGGGGGTCGCCTGCTCACCACAAACGCGCACGGATGCTCGGAGAAGGAGGAGGATGAGCGAGGCGGCGGCAATGCCTCGCCGGAGTGCCGTCGGGCTCGGGGAAGAAGAAGGACGGCGCGGCCTCCTCGATGCATTCCGGCTCGATTCCTTCCGCGGAGGGGCTCAACAAGGCAAGGCGGAGAGGATAGGGTACACGGTGGCCGGCGGCGAGCCCTCCACTGGCCGAATCGACGGCGACCTCCATAGCTAGGGTTTCGGTTTGGGCTTGATGTGCACAGTAGAGAGAGAGAGGAGAGCTCAAGGAGAGAGAGAGAGGGGGCATGTGGCCGACCAGTGCACATGGGGGGCCTCTTTATCCACCTAGAATCCCTTCTCATCGAAGCAATGGGGTAGGGGTGCTGTTTTCTACAGAGAGCTAGAGGTTGAAGAAGGTGACTCAGCTCACATATAGGTCCTTGACATTTTACAAATAGGTCCCTGTACTCTCTGAAAAAGGATGTTTTCACTAAGCAAACAAAGTTTAAATTTTAAATACTTTTGCCCAAAATTCTAATTAGTTGAGATGTACAACATATATGAAAATCTGCTCAATTGCCTAAACTTGATAATTCAAAGTTGTTCCAATTTGAATTCTTACATAAAAGGACATTGAATTTATTAACCTACTTAGGAGCTTCCAAAAATGATAATTTTTGGCACACATTCCTTATTTGATGTGTTCCTTATGTGGTAGAAAATTCAAGTCATTTAGAGTTACTTCATAGAACAAACTTGTTCAAATTTCTAAAAGGTGTTGTCAAGAAAACAGGGGGTTTTGGCAACTTAAACAATTCAAAAACTTGTGCCCTTTTGTTTTTCATCCTTATTTATGATATAGAGCATGTGGTATTTATTTCATGGAATTTTGAAAAAGTTTGTAGAACAAACTTGTTCAAAATCCCAAATGTTGCTGTGGAGAAAAATCATGTTTTCAGGGCTTTAATGGATTCAAATTTTGGTCTCCTCTTGTGTGTGTTCCTTATTTGATATAAGGAAGCAATGGTATGAATTTAAAATCATTTTAAGAAAGTTTCCAATAGTAACTTGTTTTAGTTTTCTGTTTCTGGAAATATTGGAATTTCTATTTAATAAAGCACTTGGCTTTTCTTTAACAATGCTTTGCCAAAATATTTATGTGACTAGAGATAGCAAGTCAATGCTATCCAATTCCTTTGTTTTTAAGCTTGCAAGGTTGGAAAAACATTTGATAATGTTTTGGTGAAGCATTTAGAATGCCTCTTTTCTGATAATCTTTTAGAGAAACTTATTAAGTGTTTCCTCTTTATTAATTTAGGTCTTGGAATAATATTCAACAAGTATGAGATTCATAAGATAGTTTTTGGAAAACTCTTTGATCAATATTTACTTTAGAAAATATTGCCAAGGTCATTGGAACAATATGTTGAATATTTTGTTTTTACTTTCTTAGCCATGTAAGATTTTACAATTAGTTTGTTTAGTTGCACTTAAACAAACACAACCAAAGTTTAATTGTCAAGCAATTAGCAAAACAACAGTGTTATCAGGTATTCCAAAATTGGGATGTGACACCTGCTCTGGAGAAGGCCAAAGAACTCCGAGCTGCCTCCGGGATGCCTCTTGACACGAAGTCCACTGTCAACGACAACCTCTTGAGCATCAAGACCCAGCTTCGCCAACTCAGAGGCCTGGGCACCAACGTGGTATCCACAACATATAAACTTCACGATCTGTTCTGGCAGGATCAAACTGCGCCAAACAGCTTCAGCGCGCTTGCCGAGAAGCTGGAAGGCGTGAAGGCCGAGTTGAAGAAGTGGCGCGGCTCTGCAGCTCGGGCAGGAGCAGACCAGCTACTTCACTTTATCACAAGCTGGTACGAGAACCTCAACCTTGACAGGATCCTCGAGATGCGCAAAGATTCCAAATGGAGCAAGGATCCCGACTGTGTTGCCCGCCGGAAGAGGGTAGCTTACGAGATAGCCTCCTACGTGGACACCGCCACCTACATCGACGGCCTCCCCGAGCCAGATACTGAAGTTGAGGAAGAGGACGACGATGAAGATGAGGACACCGAGTCGGATGACCTGAGCATGTTCGAGGAGGATGCCGCCAAGGGGAAGGGGAAAGCCAAGGTTGACGCCGACGTCGAGAAGCCGCAAACCCACGCCGAGGAGACCACCATCACCACCGAGATGGTGATCCAGCAAGCGGCCCCCGAGTTGGGCGCAACCAGCAGCTTCCCGATGCCCAGCTTCCAATCTGCTGCATCGACCTCGGCCACAGATCCTATCTCCATCGCCACGGCAACCTCAGAGCCAGCCGCCAACGCCAACACTGAAGCGGATGCCGAAAGCGCCAAGTCTGATGCTAATGACAAAGCTGCGGATAACACCGCTACCTCCAACTAGTGACTTCCTGCAAACACTTATTCTCTGGAACTTTTATCAGATCCCCGGGATGCCGGGTGCAAATGCATCGAACTATTAAGTCTTTTGTTGCTACTCAATTTTATTCTCAATTGAAGTTCTTAGCAACTCTGGCTCAATGCCGGGTTGCGTTAATATGCAAGTCCCCGAGTTGTATTTTTTATCCGCTGTTCCTTTTTATCTCAGCTCTTACCTGCAACTTGTTGCTTTGTTGGTAGTCTAGTCACAAGAGTTCAAAGTTGGAGTTTCAAATACTTAGCCACTTAGAAAATTCATAGTAATGTTGCCCACCACTTGGCCGAAAAGAAAAAACAGTAAAAAACACTCTATTCGGTTGCCACACGCTTCCTTTCCTTTGCAATTTTTCATGTGTTCATTGACTCTGTGGCTTGTTCTCTGGCTTGCCATGAAGCCGGGTTGCGGACAGCAGCAGAGTCGCAGAGTGTCCGGTGAGTTTAAACACACTACTTTGTATGATTTTGAAATTCTAAGTGGTTCAACCGAATAGACAAAGAAAAACAGAGTAAACACAAGCAACAATATGGACGAGGGCAGTCCCCGAGTTCAATTATAGATTGCCGAATAGGAGTTTAACTCGGATAAGAAGATACATACACAGTTCGCTCATGAGTGAAAACGTCGAAGTAGAGCTACATTCCAAGGGCGCTTGGATTCCTCTCCAGCCCTATCCGGCCTGTTCTTCTGGGGTGGCTGTGCGTCGATTAGATAATAGGCATCATTGTGCAAGGCCTTGCTCACAATGAAAGGCCCTTCCCACGGAGGGGAAAGCTTGTGCATCCCGGCTGTGCGCTGCACGAGCCTAAGCACCATGTCTCCTTCTCGGAAAACCCTTGGGTTCACTTTTCGGCTATGATAACGCCTCAAGTTTTGCTGGTAAACAACTGAACGTGACAGAGTTAGCTCTCTTTCTTCTTCTAGCAGGTCAACGTATTTTCTCGAGCTTCTCTAGCCTCTGCCTCCGTGTAGAGCGTTACATGGGGCGAGTCATGATCTAGGTCAGTGGGTAACACGGCCTCATCTCCATAAACCAGGAAGAATGGCGTGTAGCCGGTTGACCGGTTAGGGGTAGTCCTTAGACTCCACAAGACCGCTGGCAACTCGTCTAGCCAACACCCAGGTGTTTTCAGCAACGGCTCAATCAGCCTTGGCTTTATGCCTGATAGCACCATGCCATTTGCTCTTTCAACTTGCCCATTGGAGGCGGGATGCACAACATATACAACATCTAGCCGAATATGCTTATTTCTGCAGAACCTCGCAAACACACCCTCAGCAAAGTTTGTGCCATTATCCGTGATAATGCTGTGCGGGTAGCCATACCTCAGGATCACATCCTTCAGGAAACTCACAGCAGTGGCTCCATCACACTTCCGAATAGGCTTCACCTCAATCCACTTTGTGAACTTGTCAACCATGACCAAGATGTGAGTCATGTTGCCTCTAGCCGGCTTGAAAGGACCCACCATATCCAAGCACCAAACAGCAAATGGCCAAGTAATGGGAATGGTCTTCAACTCGGAAGCTGGCATATGAATCTTACTTGCAAATCTTTGGCAGCCGTTGCACTTTCTCACAACATCTTCAGCTTGCTTCAAGGCAGTGAGCCAAAAGAAGCCATGCCGAAAAGCCTTGTTGACTAGAGCCCGAGAAGAGGCGTGATGCCCGCATTCTCCTTGGTGTATCTCCACCAGAATTTCTTCTCCTTCTTCTGGCTCTACACAGCGCTGCAGCACACCAGTAGGAATTCTTTTATGCAGCACATCTCTGAAGATTGTATAGCCCTTGGATCTTCTCTGAATTTGCCTCGAGATAACCTCATCACTCCGTAAGGTGCCGTCCTTTAGAAAGGATAATATGGGCAGAGCCCAACTCGGTGTCCCCCGGATGGGAAACACTGGTTCGTCCACTTCCATTGGATCAGCCACCACTTCTTCTTCTTCTGAGGCGGGGACAAGTCCCCGAGTCCTCGTGCATGCGGCAAGGACCCACTCAATTAATGCGACAGTCCCCGAGTTGGGAGGGGCAGTCCCCGAGTAAGGAGGGACAGTCCCCGGGTTGCAGGCGCCAGTCCCCGGGATGGAGACGGCAGTCCCAGGGTTCTCTTTTGCAACCTCCCAGTCAATCTCCATGGGAACAACTTCCTCACCAGGCAGAGAAGGAACGAATATGGATTCCGAGTTGGGGGACGGCTTGATAGATGGCTTTCTCAAATGCTCCAAGGCAATCCCAGCCGGGATGTATTGCCGAGAACACCCCAACTTGGACAGCTCATCAGTTGCCTCATTCTCTCCTCGGTGGATGTGCTTGAACTCGCACCCTTCAAAGAATCCAGTCATGGTTTGCACCAAAAACCGATATGAAGCCATGTTGGCATCCAGAGCATCCCAAGTGCCTGAAACTTGCTGCACAACCAGATCCGAGTCGCCATAGCATATAATGCGCTGCACGCCAACCTCCTTGGCCACCTTCAAGCCGTGCACCACGGCCTCGTACTCTGCTACATTGTTGGATGCATTGAAATGAATTTGCAGCACGTACTTGAGTTGATCTCGCTTGGGTGACATGAGCACCACGCCAGCACCCAAGCCCTCCTTCACCTTGGAGCCATCAAAATGCATCTTTCAGTAGTTGGCTACTGGAGTAGGAGGCTCATATTGCACCTCAGCCCAATCCACCAGAAAATCTGCTAGGATCTGAGACTTGATGGCTTCTCTTCTCGCATACGCAGGAGCGTACGCGGCCAGCTCGATTGCCCACTTGGCTACTCTGCCACTTGCCTCCTTATTGCCCATGATGTCCGAGATGGGAGCGGAACTCACCACAGTAATGGGATGCTCTTGGAAATAGTGCTTCAGCTTCTTGGCGCCCAGGTACACGCCGTAAGTCATCTTCTGGTAATGCGGGTAGTTCTGCTTGGAGCTGGACATCACTTCACTGAGATAGTATACTGGCCACTGCACAGTCTTGCCTTCCTCTTCTCGCTCCACCATAATCACAACACTGACCACTCGGTTGGTCGCAGCAATGTACAGCAGCATTGGCTCTTTGGGTAGCGGACTAGCCAAGATGGGAGCGCTACCCAGCATGGCTTTCAATTGCTTGAATGCCACATCAGCTTGTGGTGTCCAGACTAACTTGTCGCTCTTCTTCATCAACTGATATAGAGGCAAGGCCTTCTCGCCCATTCTGCCCAGGAAGCGGCTCAGAGAAGCCAAGCAACCAGTGAACTTTTGCACATCCTTCAGGGATCTCGGCACAGACATGCTCTCTATAGCTTTTATCTTTGAAGGATTGGCCTCAGTGCCCCGACTGGATACCAAGAAGCCGAGTAGCTTGCCAGCCGGGACGCCAAAGGTGCATTTAGTCGGATTCAACTTCATCTTGTACTTGCGCAAGTTGGCAAATGTTTCCTCAATGTCACTAAGCAGAGTATGTGTTTTATTCGTTTTGATGACAATGTCATCTACGTACACCTGCACATTTTTGCCAATTTGATCATGCAAGCATTTCTGCATGCATCTCTGATAGGTAGCCCCAGCATTCCGCAACCCAAAGCACATGACACGATAGCAATAAGCCCCATACGGGGTGATAAAAGCAGTCTTTATTTGATCAGCAGGGTTGAGAGCTATCTGATGAAAACCAGAGTAGGCATCTATGAAAGACAAAAGCTCACAACCAGCAGTGGAATCGATCACCTGATCTATGCGGGGTAGCGGAAAGGGATCCTTGGGGCAGGCGTTGTTCAGGTCGGTGTAGTTCACGCACATAAGCCATGCGGTATCCGCCTTGGGGTCCTCCTTCTTCTTCTCAACCATAACCGGGTTGGCTAGCCAATCCGGATGCAAAACCTCCATGATAAAGTTGCTTATCAGCAACTTGGTGATCTGATCACCGATAGCTTTCCTCCTCTCATCACCAAAGCGGCGCATCGCCTGCTTCACTAGCTTGGCATCATGCCACACATGTAGCGAGTGCTCAACCAACTCCCTCGGGACACCCGGCAAATCCTCATTGGACCAGGCAAAGACGTCCCGATTCTCACGGAGGAAGTGGATGAGCTCGCTTTCCTATTTCTCTCCCAACCCGGCGCCAATGATGGCAACACGGTCTGGGAACTCAGGATCAACCTGGACCTTCTTTGTCTCCTGGGACGCCTGGAACGCAGTCCCGTACTGGGAACTCGGCATGCCAGGCGCACCACCTTGCGCTGCTTGCGCCATAGCCACCACCTCATACATCTTCTTCTTCTCGGCAGCAATGACCATGGATTCCGCCAGCTGGGAACCAGCAGAGGCACACTCCATGGACCTCTTGTAATCACCCGAGATGGTGATCACTCCATTGGGACCAGGGATTTTCATCTTCAAGTATGCAGCATGGGTTGAAGCCATGAACTTGCTGAGAGCAGGCCTACCGAGTAGGGCATGGTATGGGCTCTGGTGGTCAACCACCTCGAAGGCCAAGCTCTCAGTGCGGCAGTTCTCCCTGGTGCCGAATAGGACGTCTATCCAGACGCGTCCGATCGAAGAGCAAGATACTCCCGGCACAATGCCATGGAGCGTGGTCCTGCTGGGTAGCAACATGTTCTCGGCCATCCCGAGCTTCTCAAGTGTGTCTCTGTACACAATGTTGATGCTGCTGCCGTTGTCAATCAGGACCTTGCTGAACCTGACGTTCTTCTGAGCACCCAAGAAGGTGGGATCCACCACCAAAGCATAGCTACCCGGGTTGGGCATCACCCTAGGATGATCAGCTCTAGACCATGTGATCTCTTGGTTGCACCAGTGCAGGTAGTGGGGCACGGCAGGGATCACAACATTGACCTCCATCGCGCGCCTGTGCAGAGACTGCTTGTCGGAGGGCTCAGAGGTGAAGATCATGTAGCTCTCGTGGTGTTCCTGGTACTGGTTGCAGTCTCCACCGCCATTGCTGCCGTTGTTGTTGTTACCTTGGTTGGTGTAGAAGTTGCGGTTGCGGTCGTTGTTGTTGTAGTTGCGGTAGCGGTCGTTGTTGAAGTTGTTGTTGGCTCCTAAAGCCACCTGGTTCATGTTCTCTCTTCTCGGGAAAGCTGCAGGCCGGGGAGCAGGTGCCCGAGCTGGCTGCACATTGGCATTCGCAGCTGGCAGACAAAGTGGACTGTGCAAGAAGAGCCACAACAAGAAGAGCAACAACAGGAGGAGCCCCAATACCAGGCGCCTATGGCATATCCCTGGGGCTTCCCTGAACCACACCTTGGAGCACAGGCATGGCAGGATCCATCCTTCTTCCAGGGAGGTTCGTTGAGTGGTGGACATGATTACCACCCAGGATACTAGCTTGATCACAAGCTTGGGGGAGTATTTCTCTCCCTCCTCATTCGTTGTGTTATATCACTTGCATGTTATTGTTGTTTTGTGTTCTTTAAATCTGAAAAACACAAAAATATTTTTGTTATTTGTTAGCTAGTTTACTTCTGCTTATTTACATTATGTTTCGAAAAATCAAAAACCACAAAAAGATTTTTGTTTTCTTGAGTTTAGTATAAATACGGAGTTGCAGGAATTGCTGAAATATGTTCACTGTTATATGCTTTAATCTTTACTTGTGACTCCGTTTGAGCTGAAAATTTAATCACTACTGCAAATTTTTATGGCCTTCACCTCTGTAAAACATGAGAAACTTTTGAGGTGTTTAGTTAGGTAAACAAATTTCTGAATGCAGTAACTTTTTATAGCAAGATTTGAGTTTTTATTGAGCAGTTCAAGTGGGGAGAGGAGAACAACAATGATATGATAATGTGCTTGAAGGGATGAAAGGTATGACACCTTTGCCGTGCTTATGTATGCTTTTTAATAACAGCAAGTGCACACCTTATGATTCCCTTAACACTTAGTGACATAATAGCCATTGTTTATCTTCTCCGTGGTTTAGTAGAATATATTCTGATGCAACTGAAATATTGTTTAGTGTCATTACTTGGCTGATGGATTGAATAATTGTAGCCTTAAGCAAAGGTTTACGCATCCCATTGTGCTTACTGAACTTGCCAACCAAGGAAAGAATTAAAATAGAAAATTTCATGAATGATAAAAGTGGAGTCGTATGCTTGACGAACTTATGGTTGGGGGTTAGTCTAAATGTGTATCACATGGAAAACTTTCAACGCTGCACTAAGAATTCTATATTCAAGTTGATATCATGTTCTTTTAACTGTGGATGCCTGTCATGCCGAAATGAGGTAGAGGAATAGTAAGTCTTGATGAGTAAGTATATATGATTAGAGAGACGCATTGGGCCGCTAACCCAAGCCATGCGATATCATGGTGGAAATTTACTTATAGCTAGAATGGACTCCGCAACATATCCTATAATAAAATAAGAAGCTATGCATATAGTGAATGAAATAAAAAAAGGACAATGAGTCCATTCCATTTGTTTGTCTTGCCATTTTGACATGGGTTGGTTTCCATGTCATGGGGCAAGAGGTACCCCAATTGCTGCTCTCTATGATGTCATTAATACTTACAATGATTGTACAAGGCTTATTAGGAATCTAGAGTTGAGTAATCATGGTGCGGGACTTCGCTTTTAAGGGGCATGAGGCTTTCAACTTGTAGTTTGTCAAGCATAAGAATCAAAATGAAAAATTAATGCTTTAGCAAAACTGAGAGCAAGGTAGTAAGCACAATGATTTTACTTGTCAACATATGAAAGAATCATAGATCTCAAAAATCTTGATATGATTCAATCATCAGCGATGCACAAGCCTTTGTTTATGTCTACAATTGAGCAAACTCATTCAAGTATTAACACTTCATGTTATTTCTATTGCAACAAGTATATATGCTTCAACACTGAGTAGATGCACACTTGCTAGTATTTTGCTACTTGTTATAGGAATCATGTCTTGAGTATTTGCTAGTATTAATTGATGATGCATATGCAATGCAAAGTTCTTGCCAAAGTTTTTATCGCTTCTGCACTGCGTTTGAGTTGTTCGAGGACAAACAACGAGCTAAGCTTGGGGGAGTTGATGCACCCAAAATGCATCTACTTTTCCAAGCACTTTGCATCGTATTTCTCTCCGGAGTCCCCCCATAATTGAATAAATCTGCAGAATCTGACGCTGTTTTTAGCAAAAGTCTTCTTTCCGTCTATTTTCGCAGGACTTTTCACAGGGGACGAAAACCACGTAACTTTTTATGGAAAAGAAGGGGAATGAGCACCAGATGGGGCCAGGGGGCCACCCGAGGGCCAAAAGGGGGCCCACACGCGGCCAGATTCCTTGGCCGCGTGGGGTCACCCCTTTTGGGCCCAGATGGCCCACTCCGGCTAGGTCTTCGACGTACCCCTCCATATATACGAGAAACTGACGGGTTTCGAAGGAGAGGGATGTTCGCGAAACAGAGCGCCGCCGCCACCACAATCTTCGATTTCGGAGTCAGATTGATCCGGGATTTCACCCCCGGAGGTGGAATTCGAGGGGCTTCGTCACCATCATCATCACCACCATCATCTCCATCAACCATGAGATCCATCACCCCCTCCATGTGTGAGTAGTTGCTGTAGGCATGTGAGGTGTGAGGGGTTTTGGATGAGATTGATCATGTAATTGTTACCCGGTATGCGGGATCTAGGGGTTTGTCTTGAGAATTCTTATGTCTTATGTTGATGCACTATTGCTAGGCTTAATGCTTGTTACTAGGGCCCAAGTGGCATGATTTCAGTACTGAACTTACATTGCTACATCATATATTTGAGTTTGGTATCTATCTGCAATGTGTATTACCTGCTATTATGTTGAACCTGCGAACCCTAAAGTGACAGCTAGGGAAAACAAGGGGGATATGTTCTAGTTTGAGGATTATGTGTGTTCATGGAGTGTTAATGCGTTGGTCCGGGCTATTCGAAAGGGTAGACCTTAATTACCTGTAGTTCCAAATTGGCCCCGGTGAAATGGGCAGGTAGGACAATAGGCTTTGTGCAAATTCTCTTGGTCAGTACGCACAATAATTTACGGAACACACACCTACATAAAACTGGGATAGAGAAAGGCACCGCTGCTAGCAAAACATTATTACATGATCAATCTTATCCGTGCAACACCCCGCTGTCACCTCATGGCTGCGTTTTAGTCTCTGGTTTACTTTCACTCTTTTCCGGTGAAAACTGGGAAAACACTTGCTCTCCATTTACTTTCTGTTTGTTTACTTTCACTGCATTATTACACTCACCACTCTCGCTGCAAGTTTGTTGATACACAGGTGTGGTTGGGAGTGACGTCCCAATTGCTAAAGTCTCACCGGTATTCTTGTGTTCCCACTGAGTCGAACTACAAATTTGGGTAATACTTCCCATCGAAGACTAAGATTGATCTCCTGCACTTGGGAGCCATCAACTTCGTATGCAAGATATAACAATATAAACTAAATGACTTGATCGTATTGTTATCTTGATATTGGGTCTATGTTCATCACATCATTCTTTTAATGACATGACCCCGTTATTAACAACATCCAATGTTCATGATCAGGAAACCTTGATCATCTATTAATCAAGGAGCTAGTTAAAAGAGAGGCTTTACTAGGAACCATTGTTTCTTTATTAAACACACATGTATCAACGTTTCCGGTTAATATAATTCTAGCATAAGAAATAAACATTTATCATAAACAAGGAATAAGATAATAACCACTTTATGATTGCCTCTCGGGCATATTCCCTCCAGTTGCAAATTTGATGAGGAATTTAAATCTTATTTTTATTAATTTTTATGTTCACGGAAAGGCCCCGAAAACAAAGTTTTTCTTCCTAGTTTTGTAATCAGAAGGACTGAAATGTAATTTCCTAAAACTTCAGGGAGTTACCGAAAACTGGCATTTCATTTCCTTTCTTCTTCAACCTCGTGCCAAGGGGAAGGTCCTCGTGCTGTCGCTGTGTCAACGTCGTGGCTGCCTCCTTGCCACCTCTTTATCGATGCCTAACGAGGATAAGGCGTAGGGAGACGTCCGCATCGCTCCTATCTCGCTCGCTATCTATGTGTGTGTCCCTAAACCGAAGAACAAACCCTAACCATAGCTATAATCCGCCGTTGCGCTCCGATGTTCCTGTCGATTCCGAGCTCCGGTGAGTATCCAGGGAGCACCGCCGTGTCCTTCTCCACCTTCTCGAGCTCGCACGGAAGCCGGGACGCCCGGGAGGGGCGGAATCGAGCCGTCGTCAACCGCTCTGGCCGCCGTCGAAATTTTCTCCCACCATCGACTTCGTGGTAACCTCCGCTCTGGCCGTCGTCAACACCGGTGCCGATTCCGGCCGCTACTCGCAACACCAACCACCCCATCGACTTCGTGGTAACCTCCGGAGCACCACGGTGCTTCCCTTTTCCTCCCTCATCCTCCAAAATTTTCTCCCACCATTACCGTCATCCGCCGCCGTGCAATTGCTCTCCGCCGGCAACTCCGGCGACTTATTGGTCCAAACTCCGCCACCACCACACTCGCCGTGTAATTCCCTGTACGATGGTACCAACGAATTGCCTCAATTCGGAGTAAATCGATGGATTGCAATCAAACAGGGGAAATCATCTCTGTTGATGATGCATACATGACGTCATCATGATGTCATATTTTTTTCATTTTATTTTTGAATTAAAATTCAATATGACAGGTGGAACTCACCTGTCAATTTAAAAAAATGGCAGAAAAAGAATTAACTTAATAAATCTATATCTATTAATTGGTTTATTAGAAAAATATAAATAAATTATGAAAATGTTTAGAAAAATATAACCTAAATGTTATATACCAAATTGCTCAAAATGAAAAATTCAACTCATCTATGATATTTTCAAAGTCGTTTGAACAAGTATTCATGTGTGCAATATATTTCCTAGCCATTTAATTCATTTAAAATGAATAAATTAATAACTTATGCAAATCTTTTCAGAATACCTCAAATGATATATCAAATTAAAGAGAACAACATTTCCAACTCAAATATGCTAAAAAAAACATTTGTTCAATTTATAAACTTGTTTCAAAAGGTATAGTGGAATTCTATAATATTCCAGTATAACCATAAATAACTACCACAATATTATTTTCCTTATTAATAAAACCCTAATGTTTTCACATCTACTAAATCTATCATCACAAGTCATTAGCAAGTTATGTGATGATAGAGTTAGTTGTATTAACTCATCATTTTCAATTCAACACTTTATCAACAACTCTACATTTTTTGAACATAGAAGAAAATGTGTCTGTTATCTTTTCAATAGTTGTTTTCTATGTGCTATTGTCTTATTACCTAACCCTGTGATAACACTTCTACTTAAACATGATAACAATTGATCTAATAAATAAAAGTGAAACACATGTAAGTGTAAAAGAAGAAATAACAACATCACCACAAGTAATGAAATAACTTACCTAAAACCTGTGTGATTAAGTTATCACATCGAACGTAGCTTACACTTGTAAGCTGAGGTGTTTTCCAGGGTATTTTGCGATACATCTCATTACTATGCATTAAAGCATCTTGCCAGTGTTTTCTATAGTCCTTACCGGGACTACTTTGCTATCTTTCAGATCTCGGGATTTCTCTACGCGACTCTCGAACCCGAAGACATGGATTATTATTGTTATTTCAGTCTCAGGAAAGTTCATCACTTGCTCATATCCTTTGCAGTATTTCCTAACGAACTATTTGCAAAAAAACATATCGTATTACCACCTATTCTCAAAAGAATGCATTATCCTATTTTTATAATAATATGACTAATTGAATGACTATCCGAGTAGTAGTGTTCTGTTTAGTGGGTGGATGGGACCATGGTAACATGAATAGGTCAAAGGAAGGTTCCATCTGCATGGAAAAGTATTACCTAGGAATAAACAACAAATGCCGTCAGGATTCTTGCGCCGTAAATATCGCGTTAACCATGAGTCTTGTATGGGTCGAGCAAGTCAGTTGTGATCTTTTCTCATTCGCATGTCAACGGACTGCCAGAGACGTACGCTGTAGGTCTTGCGGGACTACGTGCACATGGGCGGGAGCCCTTACGTCCCACAGACTCTGGGGTCTATGAGTATATGCCAGGGGTGCCTGGATCTCTATCGTGAGGGGTAGAATCAGGGGTTCAACCTGCTGGCGAAAATAGGTGGGCATGCGTTGCGCGGAAAAGCATGGTTTGGCTTGGATCAACAACCGGGCCCCACACCTGAGTGGGAGTGGACAAGAATGTACATCTGGTTGTGCAACATAGTCTTGATCGCCCATGGGTAAAGCAACGCACCTCTGCAGAGTGTAAAAGGATGTGTCATGTTACCCTCTGTTCCGGGAAGGAGCTGCAAACGCCGCAGGAAAGGCAACTCCATGAAGTTCTAACCCTGTGAAGATCTAGCGGCCATACTTTTCAGTATTAAAAGCAACCTCTTGAAGAAAGATTTACAAAAAACTTGTATTTTCTTATGAATCTTTCGAGTCTAAAGCTGTAGTTAGTGTATCAAACTACCCACTGTATATCATGAGCTTGGTGAGTAACGCTCGTTACTCATTCGTTCCCGTTTGACCCCTCCTTAGAGTTGAAGCCTAATTGGAGATCTTCATCGAGAAGCCATAGTTAGCTACTGGAGCTAAGATGAGTCATATATTATTTAGCCAGTGAAGCATCATCATCAACAACACTGGTGGAGGAGAAGTTATCAGTGTGTAAGTGGAGTCCGTTCTTAGAATTAGATTCTCACAAGTCATAGATTAGGGCTGACATCAGCCGTAGTGGATTAGGTTCTGAGCTAGAGTTATTCTCCATCGTGGAACTTTGAATTGCTTCTTCTGATGTTTTATTTGCATGAGATCTTTTTTGATTCTTCAAGGAGATTCTCAAGACTTTGTAATGAAAGTTTGTATCCTATAGCTTTGCTTGGACCTGCTATGTTTGTGTTGTACTACTCTGAGGGATGTAATATTCACGGATAAATTCTTCTGTCAGTATTATGTCAACGACTTGCGCACTACACATGCAGTGGTGTGCTGGGTCACCATAGTGTTTGGCGTTTTGCATGTTCGGCAATGGACTCCAACGATGAGGAGATGTTCACCGCTCTGATGGACGAGGAAGCCGAGGCAACTGTCGACGACGAAGAGCACCTCATGTGCCTCGCCGCTCTGGCCACCCTTTTGCGCCGAACGTGAAACCCTGGCGAGGTGGATCAAAATTCGGTCGCCGGAAGGGCAAGGAGAGACAGCAGGTAGAGGGCTACTGCATCCTCTATGCCGACTACTTCGCCGATGCTCCATTGCACGGCGAGGCAGTGTTTCGGCGCTGATTCCGGATGAGCGGGAAGCTCTTCCTCGACATTGTGCATGCCATTCGGGAGTTCGACAGCTATTTCATTTACATGAAGGATTGCACCGGGACGATTGGATTCACCTATATCCAGAAGTGCACTGTGGCTATGAGGATGCTTGCATAAGGCGTTCCCGGTGATACCCAAGATGACTACATGCGCATGGCTGAGTCCACCATCTTTGATTGTTTGAGGAGATTATGTAAAGCAGTGGTGGCAGTGTTTGGCTCAAGGTACTTGAGATCACCCAATGCCGAAGACACTGCTCGGATCCTAGCACATAATGAAGCAAGATGATTTCCGGGATTGCTTGGAAGCATCGACTGTATGCATTGGGCATGGAAGAACTACCTGTTTTCTTGGCAGGGGATGTACAATTGCGCGAAAGGAGATTGCAGTGTGATACTTGAGGCAGTGGCTACAGAAGATTTGGCACGCTTTTTTTGGCATGTCTGGAACTCACAATGACATCAACTCATGCAGTGCTCCCCGGTCTTTGGCAATCTTGTTGAAGGTCATGCCCCTCCGGTGAACTATGAGATCAATGGCCACCGGTACAACAAGGGATACTACCTAGAAGATAGTATCTATCCAGGATGGTCAACATTTGTGAAGACTATCTCCAACAAGCAGTCTTGGTTTGCTCAGCGCCAAGAGGCTTGCAGGAAGGATGTCGAGCGAGCATTTGGTGTGTTTCAATCTCGGTTTGTTGTTGTCTGGTACCCTGCTCTGACTTGGTCCAAGGAGCGTATGTGGGAGGTGCTGAACTGTTGTATGATCTTGCACAACAAGATCATCGAGAACGAGCATGACGACCCAGTGTTTGACACTGAACCATATTTCAGACGGGGTACTCTTGCAGCTGTCGATCATCAGGTGCCGGCAGTATGGAATGCATATCTAGCTATGCGACAACAGATCCGAGACCCCCAAGTGCACCAAGAGCTGCAGCGTGATCTGGTGGACCATCTCTAAAGACTCAAAGGCAACGCCTAGTTTGATCTGTTTTTATTTGTCCTTAAAACTTGTTAAATAATGTTGAAATATTTGATTTTCGTCTATTTGTTTGCCAAATTCGTGATAAAAAATATGTTTTGTCAATTCTGTGCCGAAATCATGCCGAATTTGGTCGAATTTCCTGGAACGGGGAGTGTATGCCGAACGTGTGACGAATTTGTGTCAAATTTGGATGAAAACCGACGAATCTAGGCCAAATTAGGGCGAAAACGATTGGGGGGAGTACGCCTGTGTACACGGCTGGGAACTGTGGTGCCCCCTCCCCCCCCCCCCCCCCCCCACCCACAAAAAAAAAAAAAAATTAGCGCCTCCGAGGGGGCAAACGGCTGGAGACGCTCTAAGTGTACATACGGTTGTGATGCGTCCACTGAAATGTCATTGCTACATCATCAGAGATGATGTCCTACTATCTGGATGCCATTCGTGTGAAATTCCAGTGCAACACCTGTTTGGAAGGCAGTTTATCTGTACAAGATAAACTGATTCTCGTGAAATTTGCGCTCGAAACATGGATACTCCCCTGCACTCTGTACATTATAATTCCAAGAACATCACATCACATGCAAAGTTTTCACACAGCTCTTTCTTTAGCTGTAAACAACCTGGACTACAAAAGCTCCTGTCAGCAGCTGAGAATAACATCCACACATGGATGCACTTGACCTCCAATCAGTCAAAGCTTGAGCTTGGTGGCGAGGTACCAGGAGTGCATAGCCAGGCTGCCAAACGCCATGATGTTGGCCAGCGACGACAGCCCGTGGATCATCCCGAACTTCTTGTTCATAGCCTTGAGCGCGGGGCTCGTTTTCGCAACTTCGGCATTCCTAGACTGCCCCACCTCGCCGCCGAGCCCGAGGTCCTTCTCAATCTTGTGCCTCTTCATCATCATCTGCACGAAACGAGCAAAGTCGAAACTGTGAATTAACAGTTGCATAGAGCATAGGTTCTTCTGAGATCATGACAAGGATGACATCCTCATGAAAGGGTAAAACTGTAAACCACACAATATAACTATTTTCAGCAAACAGTAAACTTGGGAAACTTATACATGATTACTCTGGGTTATGACATACTAGGTGTCCAAAAGGTCTGCATGTGGGGACATATTTCACTGGAAACACTCTGCCTGATTGCTCACCATACCAATATAACTGACGGGAAACAGGAGGAGCTCTCCTTATGCATTATATTAGGGTGAAAACTGTACATTGGCCAAGGCCAGAGGGTGAAAACCGGTACACGAAATAACGAAAGCTGACTACTCGCCAAAAGCAAGCGCTAAACTCGACAGATCTGCTCTAATTTGAACAATCAGTCCTTGCGGGGAGGAGCTGCAGGCCTCGAAAATTCGTCTGCTTCTTTCTTTCCAGAGATGCCAGGCCACATAGGCAGCAACAGTCACTTGCGACCTACTGTTCTTATTCTTTCTGGATCTCGATTTTTTTCCACCATCCCGAGATCGTCGTAGAGCGGCCACTGATGCTGGCGGCAGTAGCATGGGTGGAGGTCAAACCATGCCACACCTCCTTCGCAAAGGGAAAGGTCAGGATTAGGTGATTAACCGATTCCAATGACTGATCACAAAGCGAGCAGTTGTCATCATGTGGCCATCCTCTTGCAGCCAGCCTGTCAGTAGTCCATAATCTGTTCTGGATGAGCAGCCAGAGGAAGAATTTGACATTGGCCTCCACTTTCACTTCCCAGATCGCAGCAAGGAAGGGCTTTTGAATTCAGCCAAGAAAACAAGCCTGGTATGCTGAGCCAGCCGAATAGCAGAGATTGGAGTTCAACTTCCAGCTCACTGTATCATCAGTATTTTCAGATAAAATGATGCTCTGTATCAGGTTCCACAGCTCAACAAAACGATCAATGAAAAAACGGGAGTTAATCCTCTGCAATCCTCTCATCCATCGCCCATTAGGGAGAGCCTCTTGCACCGTCAGGTGTTTCCGCGAGGCTAAGCTGAAGAGCCCGGGAAGCGAGTGTTAAGGGCATAGCCCTCATGCCAGGCATCTTTCCAGAAAAGGGCCCTGGCACCATTGCCTGTACCTATATAACTACAGTAATCTTTTTTTTAAAACACCTTACCTTAAGGAAAGACCCTACGGTTAAAACTACAATAATCATTCCAGGACTATCAAGAACGAAAGGAGTTTGACGTCCAGAAAAGTTTTGCTTATTAACTTTCCCAATGCTATATTGCTGCATATCACAAACTAAAAAATAGGGGGGCATGGGCTCTTTTGTCAGGCACTGAGTAGCATAATGACTCACTCAGTGTTACTGTGCACTATCTACGAGACTATGGCCACCAACTACCATGTTAGTTTTGCTCACTACTGAAAATATAATAAATCGCAAAAAGAAGCTCAAATGTGCCTGTGATTGCAGCAATGAATTGTAAATCTAAGACGGCATGCCATGACAGATCCAGCAATAGTTTATCACCTTACATGCTTAAACAATGTCAAGATTGTATAAAAGAACATTACTATCCGCCACAACTGTCACCTAGCTCAAATACAATATCACCTTTCACCGTAAGTAGAAATAAGGGAAGGCAAAATGGCAATGTAGTCATGTAAACAAAAGGGAATAGGAACTATGGATCTAACCTCAATGGTCATGGGGGTGAAGACCAGAAGATTGGAAAGGTCAAAACCAAGGGCAGCCAGAAGGAATCCGAGCTGGTAATGCTCTATAGTCGACGCTGTCTTCCATGGGTGGAGGTATGCAAATGCCGCTACCGATATGGCTGAACACACCGACATCAACATGAAGTAGGCAGGGAACATCTTACCCTGCAGACTCCCAAACTGGTGCCTCGGCAAATTCCTTCAAAATCCAAAATATTTGACCAAAACGATGTCAATTTCGTTACAACAAATTTTAATAATGCAACGACCATCTCGAGTTATGGTTGCAGGTCACACAACAATGAAGGAACAGTTGAAAATCCAACGAGCGATGTTGCATTTGCATATGTTGTGATCTGAAAATACATCTTACAGATTAAGTAAACAACCTAATTCTCTTTGAGATTCTACACAGCATAGATGCTTTCAGAATTCATAAGTTCTAGTAGCAGAGGATAACCTAAGTTGTCACAGGCTCGCGGTTAATGTTTCATGAATAATTACCACCTACAGGCTCTCTAGATACCAAACAACTATGTGTTCAGTACCTAGAGAACTTGTAGATGGTAAATTGCGGGTGTTCCTTTCCATCAGGGCAAGTTTTTGTGCTAGCAAGCATACATATATGTGATTTTTTTTTGCAGTAAAAAAATCATAAAATGTAGAAGATGGGGTAAATTGCTGAAAATCTATGGGATTCTAGCTCCAAACCAGTGCTGCTTGTCACAAACAAAATTGCAATTTGAGCATAGTGAAGACCTACCAAATCCAAGGGGAAGCACCCATTTCCACTACTGCTAAAATCTGAAGCTACTTACGGACGGGGAACACGTGCAAAATGTAAGTATCCATTAAGCGACATAAAAATCGAGGTAACGTATACTGGATCAATTCTACACACAAAAATTGTAAAGTTTAACTGACAGTGGTCGAGCGGTTCTTACTTGAACATGACGATGCCGCCGATGAAGGTGACCCAAAGCGCGGCGCCCCAGGCGGTGGAGAAGCAAAGGAGGTGGGCTAGCCTCGCCGCCGCGACGCCCGCAGCGGAGCGGCTGGGGCCACCGCCGAGGAGCGCGTCCGGCGCGAAGAGGACGCCCGCGGCGAGGAAGGAGACAGCCGTCAGGAACCGCGCCGCCCACCCCATAGCTTCCCGCTTCTTCCTCCGGCTGGCCCGGGCGGGCTAGGGTTTGGGACGCCGGAGAGCGGAGAGAATGGGACAGGAGAGGAGGCAGAGAATCGTGCGTGGGAAGTGGGAACTGGGAAGTGAAGCCTAGTGAGATCCTGAGATGTGAGAGGAAGAAGACCTGTTTTACTTCAGAAGTCTTGTACAAAAAAAAAAAAAAAAAAAAAAAAAAAAAAAAAAAAAAACTTCAGAAGTTCAGATGACGTGGACAAACAGCTTTAAACGATGTTGCGGTGTGTGAGAAATTTGCGTAGGTGTGATTATTCTCAGTCGACTGAGTCAAATCTCATAACTAGTAGCACGAATCGTAGAACAAATCTAATAATATGTGATATTTTTCTCGGTTGCAACCTCACTTAATACAACTGAAAAATACCTCAATTACTCTAATAATATTAGGTTGTACTCTAATAATTTTTTTCTGTCAATTCAGCTCAAGACTCAATTGAATATATGTCATGGCTAAGAGCATCTTCAACAGGATTTGGCTAATTTGACCATCTACATGTATGTGGACTTATGTGTAGACAAGAGTCGGTCACCCTTCCTCAAATGTACATGTCTTCGGTCGTTCCCCTCAAACCCATACAATCCCATACAACATATGTCACATAAACTAATATCACAAACGAACAATTCAAATCTACCCGGACACAAGCTAGCTCACTATGACAAGTCCATCTACTACTAATAGATATGTAGACATAAATCGGACAAAGAGGATCATCACGGTGTCTTGCCCTTTCCCTTATCATCTCCGGGGCGGTGGTGCTTATCGAAGACGGCTAATGCATTGGAGGAGCACCCGCTGTGGGAGGAGGAGGGAAGCCTTAGCGAGGCGGGCGACATTGGCTTTGGCGGCCTTCTTCTTCGCCGCCTCCCGTCGGGACAACGCAATGCCATCCGTCAACGCCATGACGTTCTTGCGACGCCGGCACGTCTGCGCAAATGTGGAGGACTCGTGCACGACCTCGCGCTAGATCAAGTCGGGTTCCCTCTGGCTAGATGCGGCTGGAGGCTCCTCGTGTGCCTTCTGTCTACCATGCTGATAAGGTTGGGCCTCAGATTCCGTCCTCCATCTCTCCGGGCTTAGAGGGAATAGAAGCTTCCAGTCGGGCACATCGGGAAACATTATCTAGTTGGACATATCCTCTAACGGTTGGACCGACGCTTTGACTCTGAAGCGAAGCAGTTCGAGTAGAGCGTGGACCGATGCGGTAGTTGAGGGAGAGACGGTGCGAATCAGCGACTGCATTGCGCTAGGCTCGATTGGCAGGAGTAGTAGAACTGTCTGAATGCACTATCATTTCCTAATTTACTAGGACCAATGGTCCAAAAGTTCAACGGTTTTCAAAAACATTTATGAGGAAGTGTCAAGTTTTATTTCATAAATCCATGATCATTTTGTCTCACGAGCTGCTAGAAACATATTTGGCTCTTCTTCTAGGTCTTCACTTGGGATGGGCCTTATGGGCTAGAAGTAACAGTTCAACATATATATTTCTTGGAAATATTATTTATATCGGCTCTAGTATTTCGGAAACCCCATATTCATATTTTCAAACATAAACACTCCAAGCAACAAGGAGATTGTAACTAGTAGTGTTTCTCCGCTTGCATTCTTTTTTTTTATAAAGAGAATATATTAATATCAAGAAGATACCAATTATACCCAGCCTCTCCATCAACAAGATGTCAAAATACATCACATATACACACAACCAAAAAAATAGAAATAAAAGAGGAAAAGAAAACAAAGACCTTGTCGCGATGAAGAACCACTCGCAATAGTAGCATTCTAACCACCACCGAAAACAACACCATGATTGCAAACGGGATTCTCCAAAAGCAATGCCTCCAAGAAAGAAACAAAGCACAAGAGATGTCGTCACCCAATCATAGATATTAGGTTTCCACCCTGGAGAAAGTCCGAGTTTCCAAAACAATGCCTTCAGCAAGGACAACTTGCTAGGTATAACCAATGAAGGATAGACCTTGCTTTTCACCCTGGAAATCGTGGCTTGGTACTCAAAGAGCACCACCAAGAATGCAATCCATCTTTTTTGCCAACCCCGCTTGGCAAGGTTGTTGTTGCAAGTCTCCAAACACCCGACACACAAGAAAAATCCATGCCGCATAGTCTTCATCGCAATCAATACCTTCTCCACTATTACTGATACGTCCATTTTACATCACCATTTTATATGTTAATTCTCTCTTATTCATTGATATATTTCATATTAGAGTGCAATATTGATACGTGCCAAACGTATCTATTATTTTTGATGTTCCATGCTTGTTTTCTACATGTTTCTCATGTTTTCTATATTTTTTCCTTCATTTCCATATGATTTCATGGACTAACCTATTAACAAGATGCCCAGAGTCAGTTTTTGTATTCTGTTGTTTTTGTATTTCAGAAAATCTCTAAAGAAAATATTCGCCAAACATCCTAAAAATGTACGGGATTTATTTTTTGTCCGGAACGAAGACGGAGTCCAAAGGAGAGTCGAAGAGGAGGCCCACAACCACCATGTGACCTGACGGCGTGGCTCCCCCTAGGCCACGCCTAGGGGTCACCCCACCTTATCGGGCACCACCTCATGCCGCCTCTTTTCTCATAAATACCCCCATGACCTAAAAACTTTGGATAGCAGAGGATGTTTCCAAAAACACGGCCGAGCTCCGCCGCCATCCAAAACCCAGATTTCCCGATCGAGTACGACGCGGCCGGCTGCGCCCACTTATTATTTCGGTTCCTCACCACGCTTGAGGAGGAGGTCTATGACGAGGAGTGCCGCCAGCTTTGTTGGAGGCGGTCACACACGCCTTCTCCCAGCTCCTTCGCGGCGATCTTTCTTCGACTTCGACAAGTTGGCAGCGCCCATCCCTAACGACCTCCAGGTGTCTCTCCGGAGCAAGGTGTGTGACGGCGTGATTGCCTTCTCCGAGGCATTCAATCCGCAAGGAGGTACAAAGCGGCCAGCCGGTGCCGGTGTCGGTGTCGAGGATGAGGCAGGGGCGTCCCGGGGTGGTGGAGGAGGCTCTGGAGACCATCATTTTTCCGCCTGAAGGATGTCTTGTTCTCCTGATGCATGTTGTAGAGAACATGTGAACTATCATGAACATTATGAGTTTGTAAAGGACGCTCCACGCCTCCTGTTATCATGTTTCCTGTATGCGTCTCTCAATGTTCCTTGTGGAGAAACTTAGCTTTTTGGGAAGTGGAGTCTTTTGTGGAGGCAGTGCTTGCCAGGAGTCTCTCGAGAGACTTTACTCGTGTTCCTCATGAAGAATTCCTCCTGGTTCCTTGTGGAGGATCTCTTCCAGTTCCTCGTGGAGGATTACGTGCTTCACTCCGGAGGGACGTATATGCCTGTAATCATTCGTATCTTGGCAATGGCGCGCGTTTGTCCGTTCCATCGTGAGCATCTCGTGAGGATACCTGCGCCAAGGGACTTGGCGAGGTGATGTGTACAGTAGCGACCCGTACACACACACCATCCCAGCCCCCGCTCGCGGGATGATCTCTTGAGGAAAAGGCACTCGCGCGCCTCTGGAGAGGAACATATGCATGCTGAGATGAATGCACGAGAGTGTATTGGATGCAGAGATGCAAGAATTTCGGCATGCAAAGAGAGAATTTCTTGAGAAAGCAACCAAATTTACTGCTATGGTGAGGCATTGTTCTCTTACAAAACGCTTGGGATGTCATGACCTTGTGGTCCCCAAAGAGGCACTTGATGTCGCGGTGCGGACAGGGGACTCCCATTGTCATGGAGCTGATACTCGTACGAGTTCAGGTGCATAACTCGAGGATGTAGTGGCCTTGTGGCGCCCTCGAGAAACAAAAGATTGCCCCGTCGGAATGGGGCTCCCACTTGTGTGGGTAGAAGCTCTCGCGGCCACGTGGCACGCCTGATGAGAAGCTCCATGAGACCCTCGTGGAGAGAGCTCTTGTCATCGTTTTTACCGTGGCGTCACAGGGGTCCCCTAGTGGGTACGTCTCGCATGGCCCTTGTGGAGTCACGTGGAGCGAGCAGGCGACGGGCACACCCTCCTAGTTGGGAGGCAAGCCCGGTAGAGAACGGTGGTAGCCCCCGAGCCCCCAGCACTCGGGGAGGTCTTCTGGGTGGTTGCTACCTTGGGAGAGAATAGTAGCCTCTTCTTGGGGACCTCGTCGAGGTGTCCCACATCATCTTCATCGGCAAGGTGTGAGGCCTCCACCTCCTTGTAGGCGCGCTCGACGAAGCGCATCGCATCCTCCACCTCACCATGGATGGTGATGGTTCTAGCAGGCCCGGGAAGCTTGGCGATGTTGTACGTGTGGTGCATAACTGCCATGAATTTGGCTAGAGCTGGGTAGCCGAGGATGGCATTGTAGTGGAGGGTGATGTGTGCCACGTCGAAGTCGAGAGTCTCGGTGCGGTAGTTTTGACGAGTGCCGAGCGTGACAGCGAGGCGCACCTGTCCCAAGGGAACCGTAGTCCCGTTGGTGCAGATCTTGCACTCGTTGGGAGACCCCAAGAGGAAGGTATAAACAACACAACAACAAGTTTTCCCTCAGAAAGAAACCAAGGTTGAATCGACCAGTAGGAGAAACAAATCACTTCCGAAGGTTGATGCAGCTGAGGTGGCAGGATGCACTACTGGTTCAGAATTAACGTGGAACCTACACAACACAATCAAATCACTTTGCCCCAATGAAACAGTCGGGTTGTCAGTCTCACCGGTTTTGCTGAACATAAAGAGGTTAAACATACGTGTGGAAAATAATATTTGTTTGCAGTAGATGAAAGAGAACAGTGATGGCAGTAGTAAAACAGTAGCAGCAGTATGAAAACAGAGATTGCAGTGACTGTATTATAATTATGAGAAAAAAGGACCAGGGTCCACAGTTCACTAGATGTGTCTCCCCCAAGACAGATAGATAGCATGTGTGGTAAACAAATTACAGCTGGGCAATTGACAGATATAAAGTCTGCACCATAGTGCATATGCATGACATGATGATTACTATATGATTCATGCGGGCATGAAAACAAGATACATAGACTGTTATCCAACTGCATCTATGACTAATAATCCACCCTTAGAATGTCATCCGAGCAATCCTTGGGTATTAAGTTGCAAGCAACAGATAATCGCAGTAAGCAAAGTGTGTAATGTAAACAATGTAAACATCGTTGTTTTCTCCCTAATGGCAACAACACATCCTACATCCGTCACGTTTCTGTCACTCGAGCACAGATGCAAAGGAGGCATGAACCCACTATCGAGCATAAATACTCCCTCTTGGAGTCACTAGCATCTACTTGGCCAGAGCATCTACTAACAACGGAGAGCATGCAAGATCATAAATAACATACACATGAAAGGAACATGATAGATTGATAATCAAGAGACATAGCATTCAATATTCATCAGGTCCTAGCAAATACAACATGAGGCATTACAATAATATGATCTTGATCATGTAGGGCAGCTCACAAGATACAAACATGAGGCATAAAGAGGAGAGAACAACCATCTAGCTACTTCTACGGACCCATAGTTCAAGGATGAACTACTCACGCATCATTTCGGAGGCGGGCATGGTGGTGTAGAGCCCTCTGGTGATGATTCCCCCTCCCGGCAGGGTGCCGGGGAGAGCTCCAGAACCCTCTCGAACTAGGGTTGACGATGACGGCGGCTGCGGATGTTTTTCGTGGAAAAGGCTCTCGTGTTTAGGGTTAAACCTTCGAGGAGACTAAATAGGCGAGAGGGCGACGTCAGTGGGCAGCCAGGGGCCCACACCACCCCATGGCGCGGCAAGGGGGCGCCTGCCCTATGGTGTGGGGCCCATGTGCCCCCCTCCGGCCCTCCTCTGGACTCCGTGTGCGTGACAACTTTCTAAGACTTCCGGGCTTCGAATCGTCCAATTCCTAGAATATTTCCAGAAGAACTTTTCTGAAACTAAAAACAGCAGAAAACATGAACTGGCTCTTGTGGCGTCTTGTCAATAGGTTAGTCCCAGGAAATCGATAAAAAGGGCATGAAAGTGTAAAGAAAACATGTAGCATATGGCTTGAAAACAACATGGAACATCAGAAATTAAGGACACGTCTATGACGTATCAACATCCCCAAGCTTAGTTCCTACTCGTCCTCGAGTAGGTAAACGATAAAAACAAATAATTTCTGAGGTGACATGCTACCAACATAAACTTGATCATCTAAATTGTAAAAGCATAAGTATAGCTGAGATCATAGTACTAAAACACAGGCATGATAGATATAATTTTAACAATGAAACTTAGCAATCACCTTGCATCATGAAAAGTAACACAAATAAAATATCATGAATAATAATGCACTTCAAAGTTATACGTTTGATACAAGCATAGAAAAAACATGACAAAGTGATATTTCGCTTGTCCTTAAGAATGGGGCAAAACATAAATGTCAGGACACCTTCAAAGTTCAAGTGGATGACTAGAACAAATAATTTGAGTGCAAATAATAACACAACATGAATCAATTAATAATGTTTCTAGGACAAATGCACATTAAACTCAGAATGGCAACTATGCTCAATCAACTGTGCATAAAGTTAGAAGATGGAGACTCAACATAAATTAAAAGAAAGGCCCTTCGCAGAGGGAAGCAGGGATTAACTCATGTGCTAGAGCTTTTTATTTTATTAAATAGAGTTATTGAAAACATTTTTTTAGAGAGGTGTATGCTTATGTCAACGAATGGTAAACAAAAAATACAGTACGTCACAAGCCAACTAGATTTCACAAGAGCGTCTCCCCTTGAAGGACACAAGTGGGGTCATAAGGTCATCCCTCTTTCTCTTTTGTTTACACAATTATGCTTTGACTGATAAATCAGGGGCAAAAATAGTGAAGAGAATTTTATAGTAACCAATTTTGGGGCTGGGCACCCCGCTGCCAGCTCTTCTATCATTTGGATAAGAGGATAAAACCACTAGTCTAGGGTGTGAAATCCAATCAACAAGTGAGATAAATATTCTCTATTTACGTCCACATAAGCTAAAACAGCGGCACAAAACGGGAATATTTTTTTGAAGATTTTAAAGGTAGCACATGAGAAATTTACTTGGAGTGGCGGTTAAATACCATATATAGGTAGGTATGGTGGACACATTTGGAAAACTTTGGTTTTGGGGAGTTGGATGCACGAGTAGAGCTCATACTCAGTACAGGTGGAGGCTAGCAAAAGAATGAGAGCGACAAATCAAGAGAGAAATAATGGCCATAATCATGCATAACGAGAAAAACATTATTAATCAAATCATAAAAGGTAATCCAAGTTAAAAAAAACTAAATGATCATAGAGGCTATAAATGACAGTTTTCTAGTCATTAACATGGTGTAAGCATGCGCCAAGTCAAGCAAATAAAACATTCAAAGGAGAACACCAGAAATTTATGCTTCAATATGACAACAACAACTCATGATTCTTTCAATGGTACATTAAACAGTCTCAGCTATTTGAGACAAGTCCTGCTACAATAACAACTACTAAGTATAGAATTAAAATAACATCTAGCATGACATGAAAAATTCTAGTCACAGTCTATACAAGCTTCTATTTGCACTGTTATAAGCACGAAAACTATACTACTGCTTTCCAACAGCAAGCATTTAATACTAAATAAAAACTCTCCAAGAGATATATCAATGAAACAAGAGAGTAATAACACAACTCTACTAAAACTAATAGCTCTGAATAAGAGATGCATGAAAAAACAGAAGTTAAAAGGGAATTTTGCAGCAACTAGAAGAAAAACTAAGAATACGAGCATAACGAGTATTCATATGAAAAAGCGGAGCGTGTCTCTCTCCCACACAAAGAATGCTAGGTTCCAACAATATTATTGTAGCAAGGAAAACCAAAGAAAACAAAATAAAAAACAAACAAACGCTCCAACTAAAAATTCATATGATGTGACCGAATAAAAATATAGTTTCACTAGAAGTGACCTGATAAACTGTTCATGAAGAAGGGGACGCCTTGGTAATCCCCAAGCTTATACGCTTGAGTATTCTGAGAATGTGCTGGGATGAACCACGGGGGCATTCCCAAGCTTTGACCTTTCACTCTTCTTGATCACATTATATCACCCTCTTCTCTTGACACTTGAAAACTTCCTTCACACCACACTCGATGTAATTCGCATTAGAGAGTTAGTGCACAAATAAAAACTCACATGTTCTGAAAGGACAAAAACATTATTGATACTTTTGAATATTAGCTACAGACATTGATGTTTTGTGGAGCAAATAAATCCACTCGACATAGTAAAAGAGAGAATGCAAGTAAAAAGGCAGAATCTGTCAAAACCAGAACAGTATGTAAAGACGGATTTTTTTGGGACACTTAATTTGCTCAGATCGAAAAACGTAAAGAACAAAAAAAGTTTCGGAATTAACTAAGGAATAAGCATAAAAATTTCAGGTCATTTTGATCTTTCAGTGAATTATACAATTTTTTACGGTGGACAGCAGAAATCTGTTTCCTGCGCAGAAATCCAAAACCAACTCCAACTTTCGCTAGAAACTTTACTTGGAACAACTAATACATGAAAATAAATATACAAAGGATTTTCTACAGAACTATACAACTCCTTGACTCAAAGATAACAGAGAAAAACAAAGCAAAAAATAAAACCATGGGTTATCTCCCACGAAGTGCTTTTCTTTAACGCCTTTTAGCTAGACCCACAAAAATGGAATCAGGTATTTTCAAGTGAGGAAGCATCCAAATTGTAATTTGTTCGAATAATAGAATCAAAAGGCAACTTAATTATCTTCCTACGAAAGTGTTCCATACCTTTCTTGAGTGGGAATTGATATCTAATATTCTCCTCGTTCATATCAATAACAACACCAACAGTTCTAAGAAAAGGTCTTCCCAAAACAATTGGACAAGAAGCGTTGCATTCAATATTCATGACAACAAAATCAACGTGGAGAAGGTTATTATTAACCATAATAAGAACATCATCAACTCTCCCCAAAGGTTTCTTTCTAACATTATCAATAAGACGAATATCCAAATAACAGTGCTCCAAAGGTGCCAAATCAAGCATATCATAAAGTTTTTAAGGCATAACAGAGATACTAGCACCAAGATCACATAGCGCATTACAATCAAAATCATTCACCTTCATTTTAATGACGGGTTCCCAACCATCATCTAACTTCCTAGGGATAGAGGCTTCATATCTTAATTCGTCTTCTCTAATTTGTCTGAGAGCATTTGTAATATGTTTTGTGAAAGCCAAGTTCATAGTACTAGTATTAGGAAAAGTAGAAAGATTTTGAAGGAACTTAATTACTTCAGATATGTTGCAATCATCAAAGTCAAGACCATTTTTATCAAAGGTAATGGGACTATTGTCTCCCATGTTTCTAAAAATTTCAGCACTTTTATTAGGAACAGTTTTAGTAGTTTCAGGCAGTTTTGAACGTTTAAGAACAGAGGTGGGAGTATTGCCAACACCAATTACTTTACCATAGATAGTAGAAGTTTTAGTAGCATGAGAAGATTCAGTTTTACTAGTGGTGGTAATGGTGCAAACATTAGCTATATTATTCTTTCTAGCTATTTCATCTTCTTTTCCCCATCTAGCATGCAGTTCAGCTAACATCCTAACATTGTCATGAATTTGAATTTGAATGGCATTAAAAGTTTTGCTTTATTTAACATTATGAGGCATGACCTTTAGTTTCAGAAAATCAACATCAAGAGCAAGGCTATCAACTTTAGAAGCAAAAACATCAATTTTGCCAAACTTTTCCTCAACAGATTTATTAAAAGCAGTTTGTGTACTAATAAAATTCGTAAGCATGTTCTCAAGATCAGAGTGTACACTTTTATTGTTGTTATAGGAATTACCATAAGAATTTACATACTATTATTATTACTGGGAGGATATGGCCTATAATTATTACTACCAAATTATTCCTATAAGCATTGTTGTTGAAATTATTATTTTTAATGAAGTTCACATCAACATGCTCTTCTTGAGAAACCAAAGAGGATAAAGGAACATTGTTTGGATCAATAGGAGCATGGCCATTCAAAAGCATAGACATAATAGCATCAAGCCTATCACTCAAGGAAGAGGTTTCTTCAACAAAATTTACCTTCTTAAATGTTGTAGCTCTCTCAGTGTGCTATTCAGAATAATTTACCATCATATCATCAAGAAGCTTTGTTGCTGCCCCCAAAGTCATGGACATAAAGGTTACTCCAGCAGCGGAATCCAGAAGGTTTCTTGAAGAAAAATTCAGACCTTTAGAAAAGGTTTGGATGATCATCCAAGTAGTCAGTCCATGAGTGGGACAATTCTTTACTAAAGATTTCATTCTTTACCAAGCTTTAGCAACATGCTCATTATCAAGTTGCTTAAAATTCATAATGCTACTTCTTAAAGATATAATCTTAGCAGGAGGATAATATTTTCCAATGAAAGCATCTTTACATTTAGTCCAAGAATCAATACTATTTCTAGGAAAAGATAGCAACTATTCTTTAGCTCTTCCTCTCAAAGAGAAAGGAAACAATTTTAGTTTAATAATATCTCCATCTACATCTTTATATTTTTGCATCTCACATAGTTCAAGAAAATTATTAAGATGGGCAGCAACATCATCAGCACTAACACCAGAAAATTGCTCTCTCATAACAAGATTTAAAAGGGCATGCTTTATCTCATAAAAATCATCAGTAGGAGCAGGTGGAGCAATAGGTGTGCTAATGAAATCATTGTTGTTTGCACTACTGAAGTCACACAACTTAGTGTTCTCCGGAGTACTCATTTTAGCAAGATTGAAAACAGGATAAAAAGACAACTAGAATAAGAACTATATTTTTTGTGTTTTTGATAAAAAGAAGCAAACAAGACAAAATAAAATAAACTAAGAAAACAAAAACAAAGTAAAGAGATTGGGAGTGAGAGACTCCTCTTGCGGAAATCCTCTTTCTCCACGGCAATAGCGCTAGAAAAAGTGCTTGATGGTGCATATCTTGCACTCGTTGGGAGACCCCAAGAGGAAGGTATGAAGAGCACATCAGCAAGTTTTCACTCAGAAAGAAACTAAGGTTGAATCGACCAGTAGGAGAAAGAAATCACTTCCGAATGTTGATGCAGCCAAGGTGGCAGGGCGCACTACCGGTTCAGAAGCAACATGGAACCTACACAACACAATCAAATCACTTTTCTCCAACGAAGCAGTGAGGCTGTCAATCTCACCGGTTTTGCTGAACACAAAGAGGTTAAATGTACCGTGTGGAAAATAATATTTGTTTGTAGTAGATGAAAGAGAACAGTAATGGCAGTAGTAAAACGGTAGAAATAGTATGAAAACAGAGATTGCAGTGATTGTATTATCAGTATGAGGAAAAAGGACCGGGGTCCACTGTTCACTAGAGGTGTCTCCCCCAAGATAGATAGATAGCATGTGTGGTAAACAAATTACAGCTGGGCAATTGACAGATATAAAGACTGCACCATAGTGGATATGCATGACATGATGATTACTATGTGATTCATGCGGGCATTACAACAAGATACATAGACATTTATCCAACTGCATCTATGACTAATAATCCACCCTCGGAATGTCATCCGAGCAATCCTTGGGTATTAAGTTGCAAGCAACAGATAATCACAGTAAGTAAAGTGTGTAATATAAATAATGTAAACATCGTTGTTTTCTCCCTAATGGCAACAACACATCCTCCATCCGTCACGTTTCTGTCACTCGAGCATAGATGCAAAGGAGGCATGAACCCACTATCGAGCATAAATACTCCCTCTTGGAGTCACTAGCATCTACTTGGCCAGAGCATCTACTAACAACGGAGAGCATGCAAGATCATGAATAACATACACATGAAAGGAACATGATAGATTGATAATCAAGAAACATAGCATTCAATATTCATCGGATCCCAGCAAACACAACATGAGGCATTACAATAAGATGATCTTGATCATGTAGGGAAGCTCACAAGATCCAAACATGAGGCGTAAATAGGAGAGAACAACCATCTAGCTACTAATATGGACCCGTAGTCCAAGGATGAACTACTCACGCATCATTCCGGAGGCGGGAATGGTGGTGTAGAGCCCTCCGGTGATGATTCCCCCTCCCGGCAGGGTGCCCAGGAGAGCTCCAGAACCCTCCCAAACTAGGGTTGACGATGACGGCGGTTGCGGATGTTTTTTGTGGAAAAGGCTCTCGTGTTTAGGGTTAACCCTTCAAGGAGACTAAATAGGTGAGAGGGCGACATCGGTGGGCAGCCAGGGGCCCACACCACCCCATGGTGCGGCCAGGGGCGCCGCTCTATGGTGTGGGGCCGCTATGGCCTCCTCCGGGCCTCCTCTGGACTTCGTGTGCATGAAAACTTTCTAAGACTTCCGGGCTTCGAATCGTCCAATTCCGAGAATATTTCCAGAAGAACTTTTCTGAAACTAAAAACAGCAGAAAACAGGAATTGGCTATGTGGCATCTTGTCAATAGGTTAGTCCGAGGAAATCGATAAAAAAGGCATAACGTGTAAAGAAAACATGTAGCATATGGCATGAAAACAACATGGAACATCAGAAATTAAGGACACATTTATGACGTACCAGTGACGCTGTAGAAGGGTCTCGTGGGGGCTAAGCGCTCGTAGGGCACTTGCAGCTTCTCGAACATCTGCACCGAGATCACGTTGAGGCATGCACCTCCATCAAGAAGCGTCTTGGTGATGGAGATGTTGTTGATGGTAGGGGTGCAGACTAGGGGGATGGTGCCCGTGGTCCTTGTGGACTTGGGGTGGTCGCGGACGTTGAAGGAGAACTTATGCTCGGTCCACTTGAGGGTTTTGGCCACCTCTATCCCTAGGAGGACGGCATTGATCTCTCGTGAGATTTTCTTGAAGTGGCGGTTGGAGAGAGGAGCTTGTGCTCCACCAAGGATGTAGATGATCTAGCATGTGGGCTCCTGGTAGCCCCCGCAGGTTTCCTCGCCATTGCCTTGGTTCCTCTCAGGGCGGTGCTGCAGGGCAGCGTTCACTTGAGGAGGGGGTGGATTGGGGCGCTGCAGCGGGCGCTGCTGCTGAGGAACCTGCTGGTAGTTGTTGTTGTATCCACTGACAATGGGTTTGTAGTTGTTATACCTGGTGTAGGCGTTCGGGCCGTGGTCCTCCCAGCGACCACCGCCGCGGCCACTACCACGTCCAGGGTTGTGCCAGCCATTGCGTCGGGAGTAGTCCTCCTGACCACTTCTCATGAGGCGATCGCCATGAAGTTTCTCCAGCTGGAAGAAGTCCTTGGTGGAGTGGGAGTTCATCTTGTGGAACACATAGAAGAAGCGGTTGCCCGCCAGAGGAGCGCCATTTGCCCTTCACCAAAAGCCCCTCCTTCTCCATTGTCGGAAGGAGGGAAGGAGGGATACTGCTCTGGCTCCAGTTGCCGACAGTTTCTCCTTCTTCTTCCACCCCGGCGCCGGCGGACGCCGAGGCGGCCGCGGCCGCGAGTTCCTCTCCGACGAGGATTATCTTCTCCTCCGCTGTCTCGGGCGCGAGTGGCGAAGATGGTGCGGAGGAGGACCCGGCCAGATTAGTGGCGGCGAGAGGCAGTTCCTCGCCCGATTGGCCGCCGGATGTTTTCTCCGGCTCGTCGCCGGTGGCGCGGAGAGGCGAATCCACTATGGGATCCAAGGTGTTGATGATGTCGTCTATCTCCGCCGCGGTGGAGCGAGACGGGGAAGTGCTCGGTGTCGAATCTGTTGCTCGGCAAATCCCTCAGGTGAACCTGTAGGGTTTCGAATAGGAGAACCCATGAGCATTGGTGGCGATTGTCAGCTAGACAGGGGGCACAATTTATCCAGGTTCGGGGCCCTCGTAGAGGTAAAACCCTTACTCCTGCCTCCGTCGATCTGTATTATCGAATAGATCGGTTACAAAGATGTTCATTTGAGGAAGATGCTCGCCAGGTGCAGCCCGTTTAGCACGACTCCAGCGGCTTGATCTCGGAGGGCGGCCACCTTGGCGAGTAGCGGCGTAACGACCTGGGTCTCTTCAGCCGACAGTCTGTGCGCCCATGACTCTCGACTTGAGCGATCATCTTTGTAATCCGAGTCTTAATCCTTCTTGGGGGCTACTGTCGGATATATACTTATTAGGGGTATATCAGATGGTGGTCTAAAGTGCCGGATTACCAGGGTGGCCTAAGTGGTAATGGGCTACGGTCCATTGGGCGGCCCAGTAAGCTGATGCACGGAAGCTGGATTTTAGAAGAACCCGGATCACGGCCCACGTGATCTGGCTTGGAGTAGAAGGCGGATTCCTTACTTTCCACGTTAGCACGTACCGTAGTCTTCTAGGTTTCTTTCTCTGTATGCCCTAACCCGGCTATTATATAAAGCCGGACGGGAGATAAGATAGATAGACAATAAGCTAGAAGCTAACTCGCCGAGAGGTTGATCCTTGACGAGTAGCTAACTAAACTCACATTGTACTTTGTATACTTCAGGATTCAGCCCTGATCTAGTGAGATTGTAGGAGTAGGAATGCCGCACTACTGCGTCGTACCGAACCTGGGTAAAACCCTGTGTCATTGTTCTCCATACGATCACGTCCCCCCACTTCTCTATCGGTAGTTCATGGCACCCCCGTCTATGAAATCTACTACGATGTCTCGACACCATCGCTGCGGCCATACGTTCAGGTTCTTCCGCCAAAACGGATGGACCCTTACATTTGGCGTTCGCGTCGTCGCTCTCGGTCTTGGTTTTGGCCTTGGGAGCCATATGCTTGGACTCGTCGACGGGGATCTTGTGCCTGAAGAGGCGACCTTCCTCCACCTTGGCGCATTTGTCGGCCAAGTCCACGAGCTCAACGGAGGCGAGGTCATACCTGATGCCGATCTCTTCGAGCATGCACTCACCGGTGAACCCCTCGCGGAGGCATAGATGACGTCCGCACAAGTGATGCGGGCGATCTTGTTGTGCGTCTGGCTGAAGCGCTGGAGGTACTGGCGAAGCGTTTCGCCTGGGCGCTGGTGCACAACGTGGAGATCCTTGTGGGTGAGGGGGCACTTGTAGGAGCCCTTGAAGTTGGAAACAAAGTGGATGCACGGCTCCTTGTATGATCTGATGTATCCTTCTGGTGGGTTCATGAACCAGATGAGGGTGCCCCCCTTGAGGCCCATGGGAAGCCACTTGGCCATGCACTTGTCATCTCCCTTCGCAGCACACACGCTGAGGTTGTACATCTATAGGAAGTCGAGGGGAGGGGTGGTGCCATCGTAGCGAGGAGGCAGTGTTGGATTGAACTTCGGTGGCCATGCGACCGTGCGAAGCTGCTTGCTGAACGTGAGGGAGCCCTCGACGTATATCGTGGCACGTTCCTTGTTGCCCGCCGGACAGTTGCTACGGCCAGCTCTGGCGAGGTCGCGGATGGTGCGCCGTTCGCGCTCGTCGCTGCGCTCGATCTGCACGCGCGCGTCTGGTGTAGTGCGCAAGATCTAGCAGTTGTTGTTGCTCTTCTCAGGAGGTCTGGTGGCGTGGGCCTTGTCAGGGACATAGGTGCGAGGATCGCCTTGCACCGGCGACGTTAAACCATGGGAAGGGACTGGCGCGTCATGAGATGACGCGCTCCTGGGGTGGCTAGTGCCGTATCCCCGCGACGGTTGCAGAGGGACATTTGTGACAGTGACGAACTCCTGGAGGCGGGCGAGCTTGGCGGCGTGCCCTTCCGATGCGGGAGGGTGCACGGGCAGCTCCTGGGCTAGCAGCATGGCTGCGGCGGGGGTTGGCTGCTCGTGGTGTCCCTGCGTCCCTAACGGCGGTGGTGGCGGGGGCGGAGGCGGAGGTGCCTGTGCATCTATGTGTGACGGTGGGAGGAGGCTTGGTCCTCGGCGTCGGGTGCGCCAGCATGGCCGTGCTGCATGTCGTCATTGTTGTTGTTGCCGGTGGGGTTAGCCTAGCTCCTGTGTCGGGCATGGTCGGCTCGGGTGGTGCGAGCGGGTGCCATGGTGGCGAGGAGGTGAAGGAGTGCCTTAGCCCCCTACCCGGCACGCCAAATGTTGGAGAGTGGTCCATCAAAGACAGGGACTCTCAAAAGGTTCGAACACTAGAGGCTAACTGCACTTCCAGCACCTCCCATGAGGCCTGGTGAGGAAAGCTTGAATCAAGCAACAATGGCGACACAGGGAGTTTACTCAGGTTTAGGCCACCTTGCGGTGTCAAACCCTACTCTTGCTTGTCTGATAGATTGCACCGTGGCTGATGCCATACAAGATGCGAGTTTGTGCTCGGTTTAGACTAGGGAGGCTCTATGTGAATTAAGCCGTCTGTCGTGGGATAATCACGGCAGATGTTACCGGGGGTAACTGATCTAGGGGCAAGTCGACACAGGTATTTGGGAGAGGGTTTAGCTCGAAGGAAGACATGGCGAAAAGCAATCTAAGAGCCGGAAAACAACTCGCCGGATCTCGATATGATTATACTGGATACTCGATAATAGGTGTTACAGTTATGACTTGAATCTCTCTCAGGCGAAGCCTAGGGGTTGGTTTATATAGTACTCATACCCCCTTTGGCTTGCCATACAAAGCGCTCCTTGAGTCCTACTCGAACTCTACATACGTATCCTAGCTTTCCTTATCGTAACCCACAATCCGGGTTACGATCCTTACAAGCCCTGGGCCTTCCGGAAGCTTCTGCGTCCTTAGCCGGATTTGGTCCATACGCCGTTTGGGCCGGATTACACCTGGGGTTGGCATACCGAGTTACTATCCCCTCATCAGTAGTCCCCAGAATAGCTTGGGCTTCCAAGATTTACTCTTCGAAGCGCTGGCTATTCCCTACAGAAATATCAGATGCAAGCACATGAGGATTAAGACGCAGCGCGTCTATGAATAGCCGAGACTGGCGCCAAGGAAGCCAGGTAAAAACCCGGCTCTTCTTTTTAGGTTCTTCCTTAATCTCTCAAACTTAAATCTCAATAGGAAACTCCCTGACTCCACATCCTTCTTGATAACTACCGCTGATACAGGGAAGGCAATTTCCCCTTCCTTTTTCTCTGGATCATATTGGCCTGCGCATAAAATGTGCCTTTCAAATTTCGAAATCACCAATTACTCCGCATTCCCCGGGTCTCGACCGTTAGGCCAAGCCTTTCCACCCGGACGGTTATAAATAAAGACCAATGAGCAAATCCAACTCTTAACGGCTCATTTCCCCCATTCCACTTCTTCCCAAGCTCGAGCTCGCAGAGTGCCACCACGGGAACCCCACGCATCTCGCCGGAGCCCATCCGACTTCGTTTGCGCTCCGCCACCGCACGAACCGCTCCAGCTCCCGAATCCGCCGCCAAGCCTCCGATTCGCCGGCCAACGGTCACGAAAGGGCACGAATCTTGCGCTATCTGTCTCCGCAAGGCCTTACTCCAATCCTCTTCGGTAAGTTCCTTACACCCTCCAGCTTATTCTCGCAATTTCTTAGTTCTTCCTCAGATTGGATCTGAATCGAGCGGTCCGCGATTTCTCGGGCTGCGCCAAATTAACTCACCGATTTCCACTATAATCACTCCCATAGATAGGATTTATAGCTTGTATTGCTCCCCTAACTCCAGTAATCACTAATTTGGTCACAAATTTAGAAATAAGATCCCCAATCTAGGCTCGGGCCATCTAGAGTTTCCGCCTTTGCTCTCCCTCCTCAGAAAATCTTACTTCTCCGGCTCATTCGCAGATAGTATGCGTATAAGTATCCCCCTAGCTTCTCCAAACATTTGCTTTTGCGGAAAGCTCTTTGGGTTTTGTAAAGTCACTTGATACCCGGACGAACCATACTTAACCCGGCGAGGCAATAGCCGGATTACGTTTAAATTGCCGATAGCTGCTTACCTGCTAACTTCCAAGTTTTTGTTTCTTACGTCCTTTTCTTCAATGTTTCACCAGGTCAATCCCATGGCGCCCAAGAGGCAGGGGAAACAGCCGGCTAAGGCTAAATCCACAAACGCCATTTCAGCCAACTGGGGGAAGTCCTCCATCACCAAGACCAAACTGGAGGAATTGGTAGAGCTTGGAATCCTACCTCCACAGGAATCCATCCGCTGGAGAGCACCTGGCAACGAAACCCGGCCTTCTCCAGCCACGGATGAGGTAATATGCTTCGTTGAACACGTGACCCGGGGCTTCAGGCCTCCGGGTCATCCCTTCTTCCGTGACGTCTTAGACCACTACAAACTCCGTATCTTTGATATAGGCCCGAACTCCATTTTAAACATCTCCCATTTTATCGTTCTTTCCGAGTCTTACTTGTGCACTCCGCCAAGTCTGGCTCTTTTTGTCGAACTTTTCCAGTGCAAGCCGTGTCGCGAAAGCGGCGACGGCGCACTTCTTACTTGCGGCGGGGTTTCTATCCAGCGCCGCAAGAACTCCCTTATGCCTCCCATTTCTCTCAATTCTCACGTAAAACACTGGCAGCTTTCTTACTTCTACTGCCAGGATACCTCTCCACCCGGCGAAAAAAAGTTGCCGGGTTACTCGGAGGGTCAACTTGACATCTCCGAGAAATTCAACGCCTTCGCCCCTGACTCAGACAGGGAGGCGATCTTGCCTTTGTTAGCTAGGATCTCCATCTTGTCCGCCCGAGGCCTCATCGGACTAAACCTGGTGAAGACCTGGGTTAGCTTCCGCATTCAGCCAAACTCCCTTCGTGAGAAGCTGATGTGCGAATACTCGGGTCAAACCACGGACCCAATCCGCTTCTCTACCAGCACCCTTGCTCCGGGTGACATCAACAAAACGATTAAGGGTTTCCTGACAGAGAAACTCGAGGTAATCCGGGGCATAGCCGGATTAGAACCTTTACCCTCGAGAATCCAGCCCCCGCAGTAAGTTCCCTGCCTTTTGATTTTGACTTCTGACAGCTTACTTTTATCCGCTTCTCTTGTCTTGATATTAACCATTACTCTGGCATTCTCTCCTCAGGCCGATGACGCCTTCTGGAAGGTCGACACCTCTCCTAGTTCCGAAGACGCGGAGGAGGAAGATGATGTCATTGACTCGAATGAAGGTACACACTTGATTCCCTTGCACACGTTATATCCTGCCACTTCTTCTTCTTTATGCGGGAACTCGGATATTTTTCAGAGCGAGAGGACCAAAGCGAAGAAGAAGAAACAGACAGCAGGGGCGGGTCCACCAGCGAGGAGGAAGAGCCGGAGCCGGCCACCAAAGCCGGAACAAAGAGGAAATCCCAGAGGATAGCCCTCCAGGTTTTTACTTCATCTCCTCACACTTTGGTTTTCTGTTTCCATAACGTCACTCCGGGGCTAACCCCATCTCCACCCCTTTTGATCGTAACTGAAGGAGCCGCCCGCGACTAGGCGCCGAGTAACCCGGAATCATCCGGGCAACGAGACCCCTAACCCGGTCGCTTCGCCGCCCCCGGTTCAACACCCTGGTATTTGTTGTAAACAAAATTTCTTTCCGATCGTTCCTTTGTAACATAATCCCAGGTCTTTCTTGCCATTTTCCAGTCTCTTCCGGGTCTATTGACGGCTTTCCCTCGGACTTCCCGGTGAACACCGGGTAAGCGCCTTTTCCTGATATTACACCGAACTTTCATCCTTTTTTTTTTTTTAAAATCAAAGACTAATTGCGCCCTTGCGCCTTCTTCAGAGCCACGGTTATTAGTAGCGACCAGGAGGACTCCGGGGCTAGGGTCCGGGTCGAGAGCGAGCCGGCTGATGATGCCTTCACCACGACTGGCGACGAGCAAGTGTCGCCACCGGAGCCAGCTAGGCATGACGCCGAGTATCCAACTGCTTCGCACGCAAGCGAGAAGGAGAAGGGAGCAGCTTCAAGCGCGGGAGGGGGACCAGACTCCGACATTCGGATGACCCGGGTGCCACCTCCTGTTACAAGAAATGCTCCTTTTCCCACTTTCCAGGTACCCGAGCCATCTAACCCGGATAACGCTGACTTTAACCAGCTTATGAGCGCTCTTCTCGCCATGAAAGCTTCAGAAGGGACTGTCTTAGAACGTATGGCTGCATCACATCAGGTAACTTTCACGTGATACTCCTTATTATACGTCCAGTCCCCAAGTCCCGAGTATAATTTTCTTTAATTATCCTCGGTACTTCGCATAGTACTTTCCGGTACTCATTTCCTCAGATGAAACACTCTCATGATATCCGGCTCACAGCTTTACCCGGCCTTTGCAGGCAGAGATTACTCAGTCAGATGAAGCGTTACTTAAAGCTGAGCAGCTCTTGCTGGCTGAAGTTAAGCGTAGGGAGGCCCTTGAAGCGGAGATAAAGACATTGAAAAAAGATGTCTCCATTTACAAGAAGAAGTACAATACTGCCCAGTCTTCGCTGAATAACCTGTCGACTCAGCTTACGGACACTTACCGTATCTTGCTAAGTAAGTTTGCTATTTGCGATTAATTTGCGTATCTCTATCTTGCTGCTGTAATAACCAACATTACTGATATGCTCTTGCATGTTTCGATTGCAGGTGCTAACCTTGCTGCTCCGGAGGAGAATGCCATTACTCAAGTTAAAACTCTGAAGACTATGCTCCGGACGTTTTTTGCCGGCACGAAACTTTTGCTGGATGCTATCAAGTGGCCTTCTGAGGTATACCCGGGAGAAGATAATCTTATGCAGGCCTTCTCAACGGTGCCTGGATGGATTGAGATAATGAAGCGCTCAGCTTGCCGGATTGGAATGACCCGGGCCCTTACACTGGCGAAGGCTTATTTTCCTAAGCTTGACCCGGCCAAGGTAACATCCGGGTTTCCAGAATTCAAAGCTGACGGGTCCAAGTTTGAGCCCAAGGACTTCAAAGATATTCAACGTGCTGTACGCCCCTCAGCCACTACCTTGGCCGACAAAATGGAGCTGGACCAGATCATGAGTTCATATGACGCTGAGGGCAAAGTTATTTTGGTGGATGCACCTCCTCCTTTTGATATGGTGGAAAGATGGTCGACTGACCTGGCCAGGAGGAAAGAAGAGGCCGCAAAGAGAGAAGCAGAGCTAGGCGCAAAGCCGTCCACCTCTACACCGGCCGTGCCTCCGCCTGTCCGTCCAGATGTGAAGAGCCCGAGCAAAACTGCTGGCAAGGCCAAGGAGCAAGTCCAAGATCTAGACCCGGAGGGCCGCTCTCAGGATGCCGAGTAGGATGCTACCTTGTGCTTTTCGTTTCTCGATACTGATATGATTTTTGTAGTGCGCCTGTGCGCCATTGATGCTGATACTATGACTGTATGCTTTGTTAATTCATGATAACTCTTTGCCTTCCCTGGCTTTTGATAATATCCATCCTTGTGTTACTTATGAGCTTATTCTCGATACTTCGAACTCTTGCTTTCAATTTCCTTTTGAGACTCGGTTAACCGAGTATCGTAGGTTTTGATAGATGGACTTTTCTTTAAGTCCCCAATACTCGGCAACTAAGGTTTACAGACCTTGGTAGTTAAATAGTTTGTTTCTGTTTCGAAGTCCCCAGTCCCCATGACCCAAAGTACGAGCTATGGGGGCGTGGGCTTTCTCAGATGACATACTGCTGTTTACCAAGCTGAAGACCAATAGCTGTTCTCATAAATACTGAAGTCATGCTTAATATTTGTTGAGTTTCCGGCTATGTTAGCCTTATACTCTGCATGGACTTGTGGTTTAGATGACCCTTTTGATTACCTTGTACTATAAGCCGGCTTTCGCGTGGATACCATGTCGTTGCATCTATACGAAAAACAAAATCAAGCACGCTCCATTGGGCTGCATAGTTTGATTGTAATCGTAAGTGAACATATCATGCCACTTTGGTGCGAGTCACATCGAGCTTAAGTAAGAATAATCAAGAAAATTGGCTCCTTTGTCCAGTTATAGGATTGTAGCCGCACCCGTTTGTACGAGTAACCAGCCCCCATAACTTATAGGCATCATGGCCGGGTCTCCGGGTTTGTGATTACTTATTGAAGTAGATCAACCCTCCGGAGACCTATATTCACGTAATGTATTTCGATGATATTGATGTATTGATAATAACAATGTTACTTACTTGTAACTGAAGCAAGGATCATGATAAGACTCGAAACCATCTTCTTTTATTGATAAAAATTTCTTACTTGAATCAGCAGGCCGCCTCATTAAAAACCTTCCAGTCCCCTTAGGTACCCTGGATAGGAAAAGAGTGCGTATGAAACCTGCCGCCCATTACACTGCTTTAGCTATTCTCGAGAATCGGCCTCGCGTTGGTACGGCCGATACACATTCTCCACTTGCTATGCCCTTTCGTAATGAGTACCGGATTTGCTAGCCATTCCGGGTATATCGCCCTTGACACGTGATCAGCTGCGGATGGTGGTACGTCTTCTTCTTCCCTACTGAGAGTTTTGAAAATATCGTTCCCGATGAAGCCTACCATCTTAGGGTTTTGTTCTGCCCTAACTTTTGCTTTGTCCCCCTCAGGAGTTGGCTTTTTTGACGTTGCTCTCTCTTCTAGGTCCACCTGAGAACGGTAATGTTTGAGCTCTTCCTTCCTACAGGCTTGCTCGGCCATTGCCGCGTCTCCTTCATCACACTCAGCTGCTATATCTCGGTTTCCGTGTACGGTGATGGTCTTTCTAGGACCCGGGATCTTCAGCTGTAGATACACATAACATGGTCTTGCCATGAACTTGGCATAAGCCGGCCTTCCAAACAATGCATGATAAGGGCTGCGCAACTTTACTACCTCAAAGGTAAGCCACTCGATTCGATAATTGTCCTTTGACTCCCCGAAAGCTACCTCCAATGCCACTTTTCCTTCGGGGCATGCCGAATGACCCGGCACTATCCCGTGAAAAACTGTTGTACTTTTTTGCAACTGTGATTCCTTTAAGCCCATGCGCAGAAAAGTTTCCCAGTATAGGATATTGATACTACTCCCTCCATCCATCAAGACTTTCTTCAGCTCGTAACCATTGACCTGTGGCGCCACTACCAAAGCCAGGACTCCCGGGTGATCAATCCTATCCGGGTGATCTCTTCTGCTCCATGTTACCTCTTGCTCTGACCACCTCAAATATCTTGGAACAGCGGAGGAGACTGAATTAACTGCTTGTTTCAGTATCTTCTTGTCCTTGCTAGAACCTCCAGTAGTGTGCACATGATACTGACCCAGCTGTTTGGGGTTAGCTTGAAATCCTCCCGCTCCCCCTTGATTGTTACCTTGATTTCCAACTGGCGGATTGCCGGCTGGGGGCGGCCCGTTGCCCGAATTTCCACCTAGACCCGGACCTCCTCCTCGGCCCGCACCTCGCATGGCCCTGTTCACTTCCTCGTTCTTCCACCTTTGTAAGTCGGCACACTGCTCCAATGAATGATTGGCCGGCTTGCCATTCCTGCTATGCTTCGGGCACGCCATCCTAAATATGTCCCAACTGTTGCTTGGTCTTGGGGGTACTTGGTAGTGTCCCCCATTGTGATTTCCGGTATTAAAATTCCCTTCGGATCTAGGTCTCGAAGACCCGGCCTCTGTATTGGCCACAAACTCGGAACTCCCCTCAAACGGGCGCTTGTTCTGGCTATTTCCATTGTTGTTTGGTGCCGATCCATTGCCGGTCTTCCCACTGCTACTTGCGTTTGCTTTTGCCTTCTTGTCATCAACTTCCTCTTCTGTAGTATCCGTTGCAGCGTGTTTGTTGCATGCATCCATTAACTCTCCCATCGTAACCTCCGCTGCATTTCTGCTGGATTTCATGCGGGTTAGCTTTTGTACTAAAGGAACATACTTACATGTTTTCGCCATAGCTTGTAGTGCGTCCTTTGGTTGGATATCTGTAGATGAGTGGAGTATCTCCATAACCCGGCGTACCCAGCTTCGTGCTGACTCTCCTTTCTTCTGGACGCACCTTTCTAAGTCATCAATAGTAAATAACTTCCTACAGGTCCCATGGAAGTGCTTGATAAATGCGGTTTTTAGCTCCTCCCACGACTTGATCGACTTTTCCGGTAAATTGGTGAACCATAACTTTGCTGCTCCCTCTGACATCATTAAGTACATGAACTTGGCTTGGAGATTCTCGGATGCGTTGCGAATTGACATTGCCATCTCGTAGCTGCTTAACCACGTTTCCGGATCCATCGTTGGCTCGTAATTCACTACTTTCCCCGGTTCTTTGAACTTTTCCGGGTAAGGTTCCGCTCTGATATCATCCGAGAGACACTTGGGTCCCGCAAGGGTGGTTGGGGCTGGTCTCGCCCGGGAAATGCGTGACCCGGCCGGGGGTGCCACGGGGTGAGGAGCCACCGGTGGATCGTGTGCTGCAGACCCGGCCCCGGCTCTTCTGGCCCTGGAGCTGTCCACTACTGCCTGTGCTGCTGATACTGCCGGTACTGTCTGGACGCGCGGTGGGGGTGGCATCTGCTGTTGCTCTTCCCTTCGTCGTGCCGCGCTTGTTTGGACGTTGCCCTGTTGTTGACTCACGTATGGCGTCCCATGCATCCCACTTCTGTGATCTGGATAATTGACTTGCTGTGCTACCGCGGTGTGCAGCAGATCTATCGCTCGCCGGGTTTCTTCTGCGTGCGGCGAGTCTCTTACAGGAATCTGGTTTAATGCGAGTGTTGCTGCATACACGTTGTCCATGGGGTTGTTGTAGTGACCTGCTGGGGTACGGAATCGCGATGGTGGAGGCGGCATGGTGTTGCCGGCTGTCGCCCCCGTCCGAGGCAAGGGTAACCCGGCTGGCGCGTTTACCGGCTGCACTCTCGTTGCTGGTTGCGGTATGGTCCCTTGGTTCGCCGGTGGGATTGGCTGATCTTGAGGCGTGAACACCAGGGCAGTCGGGTTGATAACCCCTCCTGTTGCCGGTAACATAGTTCGGTGCCTTTGGTGAATCCTCGTCGTTTCCTCCCGAAGCCGGGTCTCTAGGTCATCCAGTTCCCGCTGCCGCGCTGCCATCCCCTGCTTTTCTGCTTCTACCTGCCTTCTTTGCTGCTCCAATGCACGACGAGCCACGTCCAGATCTCTTACACGCTCTGCTGCGTTTTCTGGGGTGATAACTGTAGCTAGGACTGTGGGATCCAAGATCAAATTATTATCAAACAGAGCTGGGTGACGCGGATTCGAGGGGCCCGCCCCTGGTGTCCGGTTTGCTTGGAACCCAAACATATTTGCGTGTCGCTCCTCCTCCGCTGGGCGACTGGTGACTGATGCCGATTCTCCATCGACCTGGGCCAAGATCGGGCCAGCCGTACCTTGTTGCTGAGCCAGCACCTGCGCCGCCCCGACTGGCGCCGCGGCTGCGTTTCCTTGATTGGTATTGATTGCGGGGGCCGCATAAACTGCAACCCGGCGCATAATGCTTGGCGTAGATTCGTACCGTTCTTCCTCTTCGCTATTTTCCTTCTCGTATCGGTCCTCCGATAAATCCCGTATAGACTCGGCACCTTCCTCCCTCTCTGTCGGACCCGTTGTTCCGATCGATTCTTCTTTTTCCGATTGAACACGCGTGTCCTCCCCTGACACAGAATCAGATTCAAGATTATCACGGCTTGAATTGGAAGCACATACCATACCGATGAAGACGTTGATGCGGCCGACTGTCACGACGGATCCGGTTTCGAGGTGATCCGACTCTGGCCCCCAGCCAGAATCGTCTACCATCTTCTCTCCTTGGTTGTTGACGTAGATTTCTCCGACGACGAGGTTCCTCATGTTCTTCCGAGCTTCTCCCGTGATGTAAACACCTTTGGACGCAGGCCCCACGGTGGGCGCCAACTGTCGTGGGATAATCACGGCAGATGTTACCGGGGGTAACTGATCTAGGGGCAAGTCGACACAGGTATTTGGGAGAGGGTTTAGCTCGAAGGAAGACATGGCGAAAAGCAATCTAAGAGCCGGAAAACAACTCGCCGGATCTCGATATGATTATACTGGATACTCGATAATAGGTGTTACAGTTATGACTTGAATCTCTCTCAGGCGAAGCCTAGGGGTTGGTTTATATAGTACTCATACCCCCTTTGGCTTGCCATACAAAGCGCTCCTTGAGTCCTACTCGAACTCTACATACGTATCCTAGCTTTCCTTATCGTAACCCACAATCCGGGTTACGATCCTTACAAGCCCTGGGCCTTCCGGAAGCTTCTGCGTCCTTAGCCGGATTTGGTCCATACGCCGTTTGGGCCGGATTACACCTGGGGTTGGCATACCGAGTTACTATCCCCTCATCACCGTCCCTACTACGGGAGCCAAGGGGCTCATTTTATACTGGCGTTTCAAACTTGTTCCTGCTCATACTTGGTGGGAAAGGGCTACCATAAGGTGCCAAGGAGAGGACATGCGGAGCTCTGTGGCGCCTGCCGGTCTTGGTCGTCGAGGACAGCTCCACCATCCATGGCAATGTAGTGGGGACTCTCGGTGACGTTTCCTCCGTTTTGTAGCGCCACCCTCGTCTTCTTGCACCAAAGAGGAAGTCCTGGGGTGACGCTTTGGCGTGGGCAGCTGTCGCCCACGCTTTATGAACGAGAACGACAACTACCACCAAAGTTGCGCTGCGGCATTGTCGCGCCTCCGTCAGCGTGCAGAGCGGCGAATGCCAGCCGCACATGGCTTGTTTCCTCCTGTGAGGGATGTACTCTGGAGAGGATCGGAGGACTCTAGCTAGGGCTCCTCTCCAAAGGCAGGCGATGGAGTTCCTCTAGAGGGACCAGCCTCATGTTGGTCAGGTCCTCTAGAGGACAAGGCCTCGCGGAGAGGCTCCTCCTCATGAGACATCCTTGGTGAGGCCTTGATGCTACGTGTTGGGAGCCCCAAGAGGAGGGTGTGATGAGTGTAGCGGTAGGAATTTCCTTCAGTTAAGAACCAAGGTTATCAATCCAGTAGGAGGAAGAGGATCTTTGGAAGGTTGATGCCACTGACGGTGGTGATGGCGCTTCACCGGTGTCAGCAACAACGCGGAACCTGCACACAACACAACCAAAAAACTTTGTCCCAACGGTACAGTGAGGTTGTCAATCTCACCGGTCTTGCTGAAAACAAAGATTAGACGTATAGTGTGGAAAATAATGTATGCTTGCAGTAAGTAAATAAAGCAGGAAATTGTAGTGGTTTGTTTAACAATGTAAGAAAATGGACCGGGGTTCATAGGTTCACTAGTGGTGTCTCCCCACAAAAGATAGCATGTTGGGTGAACAAATTACAGCTGGGCAATTGACAAATAAAGGTTGCACCGTAGTGCACATTCATGACATGATGACTACTATGATATTTAGTGCGGGCATTACAACAATATACATAGACCGTAATCCAATTGCATCTATGACTAATAATCCACCCTCATGTTATCATCTTAACCCCCTTAGGTATTAAGTTGCAAGCAACAGATAACTGCATTAAACAAAGTGTGTAATGTAAGCAATGATTGTACACGCGGGCACTCACATCGCTGTTTTCTCCCTAGTGGCAACAACACATCCTCCCCCGTCACGTTTCTGTCACTCGAGCACAGGCAAAAAGGAGGCATGAACCCACTATCGAGCAGAAATACTCCCTCTTGGAGTCACTAGCAACTACTTGGCCAGAGAAACCACTAGCAACAGAAAGCATGCAAGATCACAAATAGCATATGCAATAAACACTATAATAAACTTGGCATAAGTTCAATATACATCGGATCCCAGCAAACACAACACATAGAGTTACATAAGATCAATCTCGGTCATGTTAGGCAGCTCACGAGATCTAAACATGGAGGCATATAAGGAGGCGACAACCATCTAGCTACTGCTATGGACCCGTAGTCCAAGGATGAACTACTCACGCATCACTCCGGAGGCAGGCATGGTGATGTAGAGGCCTCCGGTGATGATTTCCTCTCCGGAAGGGTGCCGGAGACAGCTTTAGAACCCCCTGATCTAGGGTTGACGATAACGGCGGCTCCGGAACTTTTCGGGGATATTTGATCAGGTATCTAGGGCTTTCCATCCGGTGGAATAAATAGGCGAAAGGGCAGAGGCGGTGGAGCCCTAGGGGCCCCACACTACCCCCTGGCGCGGCCAAGGGGGAGCGCCACCCCATGGTGTGGGCCCCCTGGTGCCCCTCTTCGACTCCTCTTCGGTCTTGTGGATGCTTCCGGGGAAAATAGGAACTTCGGGCTTTGTGGGGTCCAATTCCGAGAATATTTCTGGAACAACTTTTCTGAAATAAAAAACAGTAGAAAACAGGGAACTGACACTTGGCATCTTGTTAATAGGTTAGTCCCAAAAACGTGTAAAAATGACATAAAGAAGGGAGAAAACATGTAGCAATTGGCATAATATTATCATGGAGCATCAGAAATTATAGATACGTTGGAGACGTATCAAGCATCCCCCAAGCTTAGTTCCTACTCGTCCTCGAGTAGGTAAACGATAAAACAATAATTTCTGAGGTGAAATGCTACTAACATAATCTTGATCATAAAAATGTAAAGGCATATGTAAGCTGAGATCATAGAACTTCAAACACAAACATGATAAATAGAACTTTAATAATAAAGCATAGCAATCACTTTTCATCATGAAGAGTATCTCAAATAAAGTATCATGAATAATAATGCAAAGAAAGATCAACGTGTGTTTCAGGTATAGAGAAAGCATGGCAAAGTGATATTTCGCTAGTCCTTAAGAGTGGGGCAAAACATAAATGCCAGGACACCTTCAAAGTTTATGAGAAAGACTAAAGCAAATAATTTTAGAACAAACAATATCACATCATGAAGCAATTATTGATTTTTATGGGACAAATGCACATAGAAATCAGAATGGCAAAAATGCTCTCTCAACTGTGCATAAAGTTAGAAGATGGAGACTCAACATAAAAGTAAAAGAAAGGCCCTTCGCGGAGGAAAGAAGGGATCAACTCATGTGCTAGAGCTTTTTTATTTTATTAAACAGAGGTATTAAAAGTTTGACACTCCTCCCATCCATCTTTCACAAACCATGGCTAACCGAATCCTCGGGTGCCTGCCAACAATCACATACCGTGGAGGAGTGTCTATATTTTGGGAGATGTATGCTAATGTCAACGAATGGTAAACAGAAAATACGGTACGTCACAAGCCAACTGGATTCACAAGAGCGGCTCCCATGTGAAGGACGCATCTGGGTAGAAGGTCATTCTTCTTTCTCTTTTGTTTACACAATTATGCTTTGACTGATAAATCAGGGGCAAAAATAGTGGAGATTTTGTGTGTATTAATTTGGGGCTAGTCACTCCACTGCCAGCTCTTCTATCATTTGGATAAGCGGATGAAGCCACTAGTCCAGGGTGTGAAATCCAATCAACAAGTGAGATAAAGATTCTCTATTGACGTCCTCATGAGAAAAACAGGAACATAAAGCAGGAGTAATTTTGAAGGTTTTAAAGGTAACACATGAGCAATTTACTTGGAGTGGCAGTTAAATTCCACATGTAGGTAGGTATGGTGGACACAATGGGAAAAACTTTGGTTTAAGGGAGTTGGATGCACGAGTAGAGCTCATACTCAGTACAGGTGGAGGCTAGCAAAAGACTAGGAGCGACAAATCAAGAGAGCGTAAGAGCCATAATCATGCATAGCGACATAAACATCATTAATTAAAGCATAAGCGGTATCACAAGTTCAAAAACTAAGTGGTCATGGAGGCTATTCGTGACTGGTTCATAGTCATAAACATGGTGTGAGCATGCGCCAAGTCAACCAAATAAAACATTCGAAAGAGAATACCATAAATTTATGCTTCCTTATGACAAGAACAACTCATGAATCTTTCAATGACATATTAAACAGTCTCAGCTATTTGACGTTATTCATGCTACTCAATATCCACAAGGCTTTTGAACTAAAATAACATTTATCATGGCATGAAAAAGTTCTAGCAACAGTCTATACAAGCTTCTACTTGCACCATTAAAAGTTCTATTTTAAACAACAGTTTCTTCTCCCAACAGAAGTACTATTTATGAGACAACAAGAAAACATGAGAGTACTCACATAACACTACTAAAACTAACAACTCTTATAAGAGATGCATGCAAAACAGGAGCTAAATAAATGCAGCAGCCAGTCAAAGATTAAGAATACAAGTATTCCCATGACAAAGCGGAGTGTGTCACTCTCCAAATAAAGAATGTTGGGGTCCAACCAAGATTATTGCAAAAATAAAAACAAACTGAAATAAAAAATAAAAACAAACTGAAAGCAAAAATAAAAGGCGCTCCAAGTAAAGCACATAAGATGTGACCGAATAAAAAAATAGTTTCACTAGAAGTGACCTGATAATTTGTCGATGAAGAAGGGGATGCCTTGGGCATCCCCAAGCTTAGACGCTTGAGTCTTCTTGGAATTTGCTGGGATGTACCCTCGGGGAATCCCCAATCTTAGGCTTTTCACTCTTCTTGATCTCGTCATATCATCCTCTTCTCTTGACCCTTGAAAACTTCCTTCACACCAAACTTCTCACAATCTTCATTAGCAACGTTAGTGAAATCGAAATAATAAATTCACATGGTTCAGTTTCAACACATTCCTAACACTCAAAAAAACATTATCTAATGTCACAACTTCTTTTAAAACTCTTTTTCTCAAAAGAACACCAAAAGAAAGAGATTAAGATGCAAATGCAATTATTGGCAGAAATCTGTCAAAACATGACAGCAGGTAAAGATGATTTTTTTCGAACATCTTCTGTTTCTCAAATAAAAAAGTGGTCAACTAAGAAAAATTGCGTATACTGCCCAGGATTACGCACAAAAAAACTCAGGTCATTTTGAGTTTTCTGTGATTTTATACGAAGTAAACAGTGGATAGCAGAAATCTGTTTCCTGCGCAGAAATCCGAAATATAGCCTCAACTTTCCACTAGAGGTTTTACTTGGCTCAACAAAAACACAAAAGAAAAGATACAGAGGGGTTGCTAAGGAAATATACAACACCCAGGTGCAAAGCACACAAAATAAAACGAAGTAAAACGGGTTGAAAACAGAGAAATAAAACGGGTTATCTCCCGGTAGCGCTTTTCTTTAACACCTTTCAGCTAGGCATAGAAAGCAACTCAAGTATTTTCAAGTGAAGAATCAACATATATAACTTCCTCTAAATCATTATTTTCAGCATTAGGCACTCTAGGTGTTTCTGAAGATTCAACATGAAGGTCACTCTTAGTTTCATTAATTGTTTTAGCAATTTTCAGCACATATTGAGATTTGGGTTTAGTTATCTTGGGAACATACATGAATCTTTGATCCTTTCCCACAAAGACTTTTGTAACATCCCTGATTTTTGGAGGAATTCAAAAATCACAAAAAAACTAAAACTTTTGTTTTCCATCAAAGCAAGCCACCAAAAACAAATAAAAAGCCAACACGAAGGAAATGTTATATGTTATTCCAATGTTATTGGAAATGATAATCCAAATGCCTCTGTTTTCTAAAAACATAAATCCTATACGCAAAGAAACTATTTTCCTTTTTGCATAACTTAAAAATATAAAATGGTGTTCTTAACAATATGTTTTCCAAATGATTGTTTTCAACTTCTAATCAACAATAATGATTCATCCTTCCATTATGGGATTAATAACGTGTTTTCATGAAGTATTTTGTTTATATAAAAAAGAAGTTTAATGTCTATGGGAAACAATACTTTCAAATGTATAGGTCACTCAATATTATTTGGCTATAAACATTATTTAGCTATTTTCATATTTTAAAATGATATTAAATAGCTATTAGTAGGTTAATCACATTTTGAAAATATAATTATTTTAAGTGTGTTAAAACAACACCTAAATGTTTCCATTGCAAAGACAATGTTTTTACAAAACAATAGGTTTTTTTTAGGTTAATTGGACTTATAAATCATAAATTATGAATTAAAGAATATAGAGAAGGAAAAGAAAAAAACAAAAAAAAAGAAGATGAAATGCGCCCGGCCAGCCACACGGGCCTAACCCGTTTATCTCTCTCACCCCTCTCTCTCGCGCGCGCGCGTCTGCTAGCCACCCAAAGCCCAGCATCGGCCCAGAAAACGACCGTGCCCCGCTCCCTCACTCCCCACGCTGACAAGCGGGCCCGGGAGGGTGACGTCACCGGTGACGTCAGGAGCATCGATGTCCGTGTCGTGGCCGAAGCGAACTTGCACCGCCGCCTCTCTCTGCCCCTTCCGCAAGTCTCCTCCCCATATAAGGCGATGCCCCTCGACGTCCGTGCCCCTCAGCACCCCTAAACCCTAACCCTAACATCCATCCAAGCCACGGCCACGCTCCGCCGCTGGTTTTCCGAGATCGGGAATCCTCATCGCCGTCGTTCTGCTCGTCGGGAAGAGAAGCCATGCGGACGAGGAGGATCCTCGCAGCATGCAGAGCTCGATGCCGTACTCGGCGCTTCCGGGGAGCCAATCCATCTCTGGCGCCGTCCATGTCGAGCCGCCGGCGCCGCCATCTTCTTCCTCCATGGTGAAAAAAATCCGGTGAGAATCTCCTCGTTTTCCTCGCCGTTAGATCTCATCTCGACGCACTATATTGCTTTAGCCGAGATCGGCGTAAGCCCAGCCAAGCCGCAGCTCAAGCCTAAGCCAAGCCGCAGCTCCAACCAATCACGCAGAGCCACCTCAGATCCGTTCAGTGCAGCCAATCAGAAGATGCCACGCCGCCCTTCCCTTTTCTTTTTATCTCAGAATAGATTTTATTTGTCACTTTTGCAGAAAAGCCCCCCAAACTTAGGAGCATCATAACTTTTCAACCGTAGATCCAAATTTAGCAAACTTGGACTTTTTGAAATCAGCACAACACGTAGAATATTTTAGCACTGTCCAAATTCAAATTTGACAAACTTAAATTGGTTCAAATTTAAATATTCTTGTTTGATGATTTTTGGCATAGTTTTAATTCTACAAATCTAAAAATTGCAAATAAAATATTTTTGGAGACCTTAGGATGTGTACTAACAGTCCCTTGCGCCCAAAATAATTATTTGGCTAAGTTAAAATGGTTTTGGTTGTTATATGCTCATCTGACTATTTCTGACTTTGTTTATTTTGTGTAATTATTTTCAATATGTTTTCTCTAGCAAATTTGTGCTAAGGACTAACCTTAGACCAGAGAAACCAAAGGCCTTAGAATATTTCTAAGTCATTTTTTCCTAGTTGACCCTCCTAGCTGAAAATCACTAAGTCTGGTTTTGTGAAAAATTCATGAAGTGCAATGAGGGTGCCCCATTTATCAACTTGGGAATTTCAACATAATGCCTAGGAAGAACTTAGACATCTCAATATTTTCAAGAAGTACTTAATCAAGAAGACAAACTTCAGAAGCATTTCTAAGAAGTGGAAGAACTTGGAAGAAAATCAAGAAGACAAGAAGACCAGCCACATCTCTCTGTTTTTCTCTAAGTCTTTTCTCCCCTTTCTTTTCTGTTCTCTTAGACTTTGTGCTATGGCTAAGTTAGATGAATACCAGCCCTACTTGTACCAAAACCAACAAGTGTTAGAATATTCCACGAAGGCACCACACCAAGGAGGAAACTACAAAGGAGCCTGAAGATTTTCAAGACCAGTGATGTAAAGACTTAGAATTTGTTTTTCAATACTTAGAATTTGTTTTCAAGTTTGTAAGACTTATAATTAGTTTCTCAACCGAGATGGCAGATTTTGACCAAGACTTCAACAAGAATACTTTCATCAGGAAGAACAACTTCAACAAGAAGCGTACTCTCCCAGAAGATGAAGAAGAAGAGAAGATTTTACAAGTCCTTTCTTACAGAACTAAAAAAAATCTCTACTATCTCTCTTATTCTCCATGACTAAGTCCATAGATCCTAGACTTATAATTTAGATGTTTTCATCCACTCAATAAGGAGGACTACAAGCAAGGCCATTTAAGAAACATGCAAAAAGACTTAGACATCAAAAGCAACTCAAGGGAGCAAAAGAAGACTTGAAGAAACCAAGACAAAAGTAGATTAGACCCAAGACATTTGTGTGATATTCTTGATCAAAGACCAATCCTTAGTCACAAAAGCAAGAACTAACTACAATCACTTAATTTTCTTTTGTGCATTGAAACTAAATGTTTCACATCTTTTCCTTTGGTATGTTTATTGATTTGTATGTTTTCTTCATTTGTTTATTTGTTTGTTTGTTTGTTAGCATGCTTGTTTATTCTGTTTGTGTTTTCAATGTTTAGATTGTACGGAGAGAATGTTCTTTTGTGGAGAGAGGTGATTGTTCTTCACCAATTTCAAAGGCAAGTAACACACCATCAACTACCCATTATTTTCCATATGCATTAGTTGATTTTTGAGTAGTATGCATGATAGGAAATTTTACTAAGTTATTTATGCTATGCTATTATCCTAGTAGTGTGTAGCCATCTCTTTTACCATGTTATTTTGAAGCCTTAGAACTTAGTAGATGCTACGCAATGTCATATATTGTTTTATTTGATGTATGGAAAATTTTAATTATAATATTCAATGAAACACCTGGGTGGAATTGGTGATTGCAAGGTTTATGTTGAGTGGCTCCTTGGGGCCATGTCTATGGTATTTTTCACCTAAGGAGTGCGCTTGTGGTTTGCCACCTAGGAACAAATAGATTCCTAAGTCCCTCCAAGTTTAGAAGCTCCACGTGCAGCCTTAAGACAATGGGCTCTGTCTGGAATGAAGTCGTGAGAGTCCAACTCGTCAGCTTGACAAGAAGATGTAGCAAAATTATAGGTGGAGCGGGTCTTGCAGTAGAGTTGGATTCTCCTTCTGAATTTCTTGTCTCAATTCTATCCTTTCCTTAATGCACTCATCGTGTATAGGATGTTTGGGCTAATTGAGGATTAAGGTGAAAGTGCACAACCTCTGCAGAGTTAGAAACTATGATCATAGAAGTGTTCCCGGTAATGGACGACTCCGAGCAGCTGGAAAGGGATGGACTGAAGAATCTCAGCACCGTTTTTGAAGAAGTAAAATTTGGCTAACGGAATATTAGTGTGGTGCTCATGGGTGTGTACCATGGTGCCAATCTTTGAAAAGAAAACTCCTTTTCAAAAGTGTTAGGGAAAAACTTGCTTTCTGCAAATAGCCTAAACTCCACCAAGCCAGATATGCATGTAGTTTAGACTTGCCATTTTATATCCACCATAGTGTTACTTGCCAATACATTAAATTGTATTGACTCCCTTGTGGCTGCATATTCCATATTGCAGATGAATCTGAAGACGAGTGAGGTTTCGTTCAGGATCTCGAGTCTATCGCCAACATGTTTTGCCTGTGGCACATGAAGAAGATGAGGCTCAATGTTGTAATATGTTTTCCGTTGTATTTCTGTTTCCTGCTAGTCTTCTGAGACTATGCAAGTTGTAAAGTTATTTTGTAAAGACTGGATCATGCGATGTAATAGATTTTGACGCATTTGCATGGTATTTCATTTTGAACTGTGGTGCTAGCAATTGATCCAGGGACTAGCACATTAACACAGGGTTCTTGCATTATTTAAATGTGAGAACGCTACAACTTTCTCCTTTTAAATTTAATTGATGAAAAAGTTGAGCTTAAAGTTCCCATAGCCTCCTCTAGTTTACCAATCCTAAATTTTTTGATCATCATGAGTGTTGCTAGCTTCTAGACCAGTGATTCTTTTATCAATAGTAATTATTGATTCATTAACTTTGCTAGCATTATCAAGGAAAATTGGTAAGTTCATTTACAAAGAGTTTAGTTTGTTAATAACATCCTCCAAACTGGTCAGTTGGGGGTGCTCCTACTAAACTTTCAATCAGATTCCAGGCTTCCAAGGCAGGAGTTCCTAGAAAAATTCCACCCGTAAGACTATCTAACACAGGCCTATACCAGCCAGAAATACCAACATAAAAATTTCTCGGGAGTATCAAGGTAGAATATTTTTATGTGCACCTATTATGAGCATCATTTATTCTATACCAAGCATCTTTTAAACTCTCTCCCCCTTGTTGCCTAAAAGAACGAACGCGACTTCAGGAATACTCATTTTAGCGAAATAAAAGCAAGCAAATAAATAACAGCTATAAAGTAAACTAATTTTTTTGTGTTTTCGATATAAAGAAGAAAAACAAGACAAAAAATAAAAACAAGACAGTAAACAAAATAAAGAGGTTGAGAGTGAGAGACTCCCCTTTCCAGAAGACTTCTTCCTCCCCGGCAACAGTGCAAGAAATTTCCTTGATGCTACGTGTTGGGAACACCAAGAGGAGGGTGTGATGAGTGTAGCGGTAGGAATTTCCCGGAGTTAAGAACCAAGGTTATCAATCCAGTAGGAGAAATAGGATCGTTGGAAGGTTGATGCCACTGACGATGGTGATGGCGCTTCACCGGTGTCAGCAACAACGCGGAACCTACACACAACACAACCAAAATACTTTGTCCCAACGGTAAAGTGAGGTTGTCAATCTCACCGGTCTTGCCGAAAGCAAAAATTAGACATATAGTGCGGAAAATAATTTATGCTTGCAATAAGTAAAGAAAGCAGGAAATTGTAGTGGTTTGTTTAACAGTGTGAGAAAATGGATCGGAGTTCATAGGTTCACTAGTGGTGTCTCTCCATAAAATATAGCATGCTGGGTGAACAAATTACAGCTGGGCAATTGACAAATAAATGTTGCACCGTAGTGCACATTCATGACATGATGACTACTATGATATTTAGTGCGGGCATTACAACAATATACATACCGTAATCCAACTGCATCTATGACTAATAATCCACCCTCAGGTTATTGTAACATCCCTGATTTTTGGAAAATGCAAAAATCACAAAAATTTGAAACTTTTTGTTTTCATATTGTGCAAGTCAGCAAAAACCAAATGAGAAGCAAGAAACAAAAGAAAACAATACATATTTCAATAAAATTGAGTTCACCAATCCAATTATGCCTTGTTCCTTAAACCCTAAAACCTTATTCAAAAAAATAAGTTTCTTTATATAAAAGGAATATCTTTTATTAACAAACCTTTACCTAAAATGTTTACAACTCCAATATTCATCTGAATTTATTTTATGGCATCAAAAATCAAAGAATTATAAACCTTAATAAAGTTCTAATCCCCAAAAATATTTTGATGAGAATAAAAATTATTAATAATAACTTTTAGTTGTTATTCCAAGTTTTAAACATGAAGGGGTGAAAATGAAATGCATTGCTTTGATAATAACATAACAAAAGGTTTTGAAAACAATATTATGACTAGTGGTTTTATTCTTAATTTTATTGATCAACAATAATAATTAATTGATATAAACTAATAAAATAGAATTAAGTTACTATTAATAAATCCTTCATATCCTAAAATTATTAACTATGAAAATGGTTTGAAAATGACTTCCAAAAATATTAATTGAAATGTTTAATGTCTCTAAAAATTTATTGAATCAAAAACCCCATTTTTCTATTTTCTATTTTAAAATGGTATTAAGTACTATTAGTGAATTAATTATATTTTCAAAACATAAAAGAGATGAAAACTCTTTGAAATGGTTTTGGAAAATAGTATTTGATCTTTATAAAGCCACTGAAATTATATTTGACTAATAATTGTATTCTATAATTTTCTAAATTAAAAATCCCATTAAGTGACTATTAAGGAATTAATCAATTTTACAAAATTAAAAAATAAAATATGTTTCTTTGTTTTCAAAAATGTTATAGTTGAAAAGTATTTGAAATTTTAAGAATTTAGAAATTTGTTTCATGTTATTTGGATTAATAAAACAGAAGATATTAAGAAAATAGAAAAACAAGAAAAGAAAAAGAAAAATAGCTGATGACGTCAGCAATGACGTCACCGTCGTCTCCTTCCTCTCGCTGAAATCACGCCCGAGACAGAGGATTCTCAATCCGTTGATTCCTCGCGATTGAATGCACGAATCAATGCCGTGATCCCTGCCCTATAAAGCCCCTCCTCTACTCTCCTTTCCCCCTCCCTCCTCTATCGATTGAGCCCCCTCTCTGTCACGATTCCTCGCCGGAGCTCCTACATCCCGCCGTCGTGCCATCAAGATCCCGGCCAAGGTAGCCCCCTTCTGCCGCCCCACTATGGTCCTCTGGGTTCCTCGTGACCGTGCGCATCCATTGAGACCTTTGGTCGCTTTTTCCATGCAGGGAATCAACGGCGCCGTGTGGGTTGCAACTCACCGGAGGCCGCTCGACTCCGTCTGCGCATAGGAGCTGTACCGGGAAGCGCGAGCCCGCGCCGTGGCCACCCTCGAGTTCTCCGTGACGCGCTGATTCCCGTGGTGTCATCTCCGTGCCTTGGAACGCTCCGTAGCGCCGTCTCCTTCGAGCTGTTGCCGCTTCGACCACCGCAACGCCATCGCCGGTGAGATTCCGGTGAGGAAACTCTAACCCGACCCCCTGATCTAATCGTGGCCGTAGATCTAGATCCTAAGGCCCAAATTAGATCACTTAAGCGAAGGGGTACGTCGCCCTCAGATCTGGATCCAACGGCCCTGATCAAATCACTTATCCATGTCAGCGTGCCCAGTCAGCGCTCTGTCAGCAGAACCAACCAATCAGAGACTGCCATGTGGCCAGCCTTTAATTCGAATTTATCTCCCGGTAGAATTTTTGGCAGTTTTACAGATTAGTCCTTGCACATTAGATCTATCATATCTTTTGATCCATGAAGCCAAATTTAGCAATCTTGGACTTTTTGAAATCACCAGAACATGTAGAAACTTTTGGCACTGGCCAAATTCAAATTTGACTAACTTAAATTTGTTCAATTTCAAATATGCTTGTTTGATGAATTTTGGCATAATTCAAATTCTACAAATCCAAAAATTGTAAATAAAATATATTTGGAAACCTTAGGATGTGTACTTTCATAACCTCTGTCCCAAAATAATATTTGCACAAATTAAAATTGAATTTAGAATTAAGTTGTCTATTTGATTATTTTTGACATAGATTAATTTCTATAAATAATTTCAATATAGTTCCTTTTGCAAAATTGCTCCATTTGATAACCTTGGACCAGAAAAACCTTGCCCAACCATTTTGGACACCCTTGGACCATGACCATGTATTTTAGCCAAAAATCCATCATAGTAGTCCATCTAGTTATTATGTCTTAAATTTTGTTTCTATTTCTTTCTACCATTGTTTGTTGTGGTCATTTTGAATCCAAGACCAAGTCCCTTGTATGTAAACCTTCTAAGAGACCAAGTAGTGAACCTCAAACACTAGTACTATAGGTTTCTATCTACCCCTCCATCCCCCTATTCTTGCTTCAAGAATCCATCAAGTTAGCAAATGAAAAACAAGACTCAAGCAATAGAAGGCTCTTCACTTTCAACTTGGTGGCAACATGAAGAGAATACAAGGAGGATCAATGAAATTTTTTTGAAGAAAAGACTCCACCACTAGAGGAAACTCAAGGAAGTACAAGTGTGAAGAAATCCAGAAGAAAACATCTCCCTCTCTCTTTCTATCTTTCTTCTTATTTTTCTTTCCAAATTGACTTAGTAGTATTTGTGCCCATCCCATACCCAAACCAATTAGTGAAGTGAAAACCATGAAGACTATCAAGACCAAGAGAAGCTCCACACCAAGGAAGGAAACAACTTAGATGGCATGAAGATGATCTTCAAGAAGGCAATCCCATGAGGTCTAGAAGCAATCCATACAAGTTGAAGAATAACAAGTTATTTTTGTCCAACCATTGACCCAAATGGAAAACCCAAGACTTAGTAATATTTTCCCTTTGATGATGAAGTTAGTAGACCTACCTTAGCCACAATGGAAAATACTAACATAGTCACTCAAATATTTTTGAAGGTGAATATGACCAAGTGTTTGCATGTATTACTTTAGTTGAAGAAGTAATATGTTTATTCTTAGTGAACTCTTGGAACTTCCTCGACAAGTATGATTATAATGAAGTTAGATCCCATCAAACTCAACCTAGTCCATCCCAAGTAAGCCCTTGGAATTTACTTAACAAGTATTGGATCATTGATGAATGAATCTTCTCAAAATCAAACCTTGACCTTGTCCTAGCCAACTTGGTTAAACCCCTTTTTGATATGTCAATTGGTGTGTATGTTTTCTTCTCTTGTATGTTTGCTTGATAGCATGTTTGTTTATTTTGTTATTGTGTTGTCAATGAATAGATTGTACGGAGAGCAACGATCTTTTGTGAAGAGAGTGTGAATTCTTCACCAACTTCAACAAGGCAAGTAACACACCATCAACTACCCATTATTTTCTATATGCATTAGTTGATTTTGAGTAGTATGCATGATAGGAAATTTTACTAAGTTATACTATGCTATGCTATTATCCTAGTAGTGTGTAGCCATCTCTTTTACCCTTGTTATTTTGATAGCCTTAGAACTTGGTAGATGCTATGCAATGTTACAAATTGTTTTACTAGATGTTGAGGAAAAATTCTAAGTATAACTAATAAATGAACCACCTGGGTGGAAGTGGTAAGACTGGGTTATGTTGAGTGTTGCCTCAGGGCCCTTGTTTAAGGGTTATTTCACTTGAGGTTGTCACTTGAGGATGGCCACCCAGGAACAAAGAGATTACTATGTCCCTCTAAATCTAGTAGCTTCCCGTGCAGCCTTTTGACAATATGGGCTCTGTCTTGATCAATTAAGTTGTGAGGGTTCAGCCCAGGCTTGACAAGCAGATGTAGCAAAATTATAGGTGGAACGGGTCTTGCCGGTGGGTTTGGACTTCTTCTTCTGAAAGATCTCGTCTCAATTCTCTCCTTTCCATGATGCACTCCGGGTGTATAGGATGTTTGGGCTAATTGAAGACAAAGGGTGAAAGTGCACAACCTCTGCAGAGTCAACAAACTAAGATCTTAGCCGTGTCCCCGGTTATGGACAATTATGAGCAGCTGGACAAGGATTGACGGAAGAATCTCATCATCAATTTCAATAAGTAAAATTTTGACCAAGTGAACAGTATTGTGGTGCTTGGATCTTAATCCAATGTTGCCACCCCTTTGAAAAGAAGAGTTTGTTTTACAAAAGAGATAGGACAAAACTGGCTTTATGCAAACTTAGCCTAAACTCCACTCAGCCAAATAAGCATGTAGTATTAGTCTTGCCATTTATATCCACCATAGTGTTACTTGCCAATACATTAAATTGTATTGACTCCCTTGTGGCTGCATATTCCATATTGCAGATGTTTCTGAAGACGAGTGAGGATTTCGTTTAGGATCTCGAGACTATCGCCAACATGTTTTGCCTGTGGCACATGAAGAAGATGGGCTCAATGTTGTACTATGTTTTCCGCTGTATTTCTTTGTTTTTCTGCTAGTCTTCTAAGACTATGCAAATTGTAATCCTATTTTGTAAAGACTGGATCATGCGATGTAATAGAATTTGATACATTTGCATGAATATTTCATTTTGTACTGTGGTGCTAGCAATTGATCCAGGGACTAGCACAATAACACAGGTATTCCATCTTTATTTAAAGTTGGGATGCTACAAAATGGTATTAGAGCATTGTGTTGCCTGTAGAATTCGAGACCCTAAGTTTGGAGAAGACCCTAGGATAGAAAATTTCCTATGTTCAAAAATTTCTAGAAAACAAAACAACCATCTTAATTCTTCTCATATCCTCTCATCTATTATTCACCTTCGAAATTTTCTAGATGACCTACATCTTCAATACCGTCAAGACATGAATGTTGATGACCATACCAAGAAGTCCAAGAAGAATTTTCACCCCATGAAGACCTACACTCAAGACAATTGAAGCAACTTGGAGATAAAACCCAGACTTCACAACATTCAAGAACACCTCAAGACATGGAGAGAAGAATTTGAAGAAACTCAAGAAGATATAGCTGAGACCACCAATCTAGTTACTTGGTTAGAACAACGTTAACGTGTTAGTGTATTGATCATACCAATGAGTGTGGTATGACAATATTAGTTGTTTTATAAAACCTGGTTGTTTGGTGTGAAGTTTGGTTGTTATGTGTTGTTTGTAAGATGAGTTTCCTTGATCTGCTATTTTGGATAAGAACCTCCCTTAGCCATCTTTCTAAATCTCTACTCATCCCTACTAGACCAAACCCAACACCATACTCATTCACCAACCATAGTGAGAACCATTTAGAATCGATACAACCTTTACCCTATTGATACACAAGCCATCCCATTTGAGGAATGCTAGTATCAAATTGCTTTCTTCTGTGTGAAGGAACAATCACATCCATGATCAATGCCAACTGCCTAATAAGGAGTATCAAGCCAATCAACAAGTGAAGAAAGACAAGTGAACCCCAAGTTGCATGAGCTATGAAGATTTCAGAGCCAACTACACCAAGAGAAGAAGTAATGAAGAAACACAACTACCCAGTATGTGTTATATGAGGGTTTGTTTAGAAATAGCATGATGTTTGCCTTCAAGGATGACAACAACAAGATGGAAGTTTGTCAGGGATATCAAAAGATCAAGTTGAGAGTGATCCAAACACTTTTGATTGACCCAAAGAGTGACCCCTCAGTGTCAAAGGTAGTTCAACAGATCTATGTTGGTCTACAGCTCTACCACGAAGGAAAGATTCTACTCAAGCAAATCTCGAATCAATCTACACTCCAATCTAATGAATTTAGACTACCCACAAAAGTTTCTTTTAAGGGTGGTAGCCCACCCAGTTGTTTTGGAATCCAATTACCCAAATCTTTCTTTCTAACCTTCCCAAATCTCGGGACGAGATTTCTTTTAAGGGTGGTAGTCTGTAACATCCCTGATTTTTGGAAAATGCAAAAATCACAAAAATTTGAAACTTTTTGTTTTCATATTGTGCAAGTCACCAAAAACCAAATGAGAAGCAAGAAACAAAAGAAAACAATACATATTTCAATAAAATTGAGTTCACCAATCCAATTATGCCTTGTTCCTTAAACCCTAAAACCTTATTCAAAAAAATAAGTTTCTTTATATAAAAGGAATATCTTTTATTAACAAACCTTTACCTAAAATGTTTACAACTCCAATATTCATCTGAATTTATTTTATGGCATCAAAAATCAAAGAATTATAAACCTTAATAAAGTTCTAATCCCCAAAAATATTTTGATGAGAATAAAAAATATTAATAATAACTTTTAGTTGTTATTCCAAGTTTTAAACATGAAGGGGTGAAAATGAAATGCATTGCTTTGATAATAACATAACAAAAGGTTTTGAAAACAATATTATGACTAGTGGTTTTATTCTAAATTTTATTGATCAACAATAATAATTAATTGATATAAACTAATAAAATAGAATTAAGTTACTATTAATAAATCCTTCATATCCTAAAATTATTAACTATGAAAATGGTTTGAAAATGACTTCCAAAAATATTAATTGAAATGTTTAATGTCTCTAAAAATTTATTGAATCAAAAACCCCATTTTTCTATTTTCTATTTTAAAATGGTATTAAGTACTATTAGTGAATTAATTATATTTTCAAAACATAAAAGAGATGAAAACTCTTTGAAATGGTTTTGGAAAATAGTATTTGATCTTTATAAAGCCACTGAAATTATATTTGACTAATAATTGTATTCTATAATTTTCTAAATTAAAAATCCCATTAAGTGACTATTAAGGAATTAATCAATTTTACAAAATTCAAAAATAAAATATGTTTCTTTGTTTTCAAAAATGTTATAGTTGAAAAGTATTTGAAATTTTAACAATTTAGAAATTTGTTTCATGTTATTTGGATTAATAAAACAGAAGATATTAAGAAAATAGAAAAACAGGAAAAGAAAAAGAAAAATAGCTCATGACGTCAGCAATGACGTCACCGTCGTCTCCTTCCTCTCGCTGAAATCACGCCCGAGACAGAGGATTCTCAATCCGTTGATTCCTCGCGATTGAATGCACGAATCAATGCCGTGATCCCTGCCCTATAAAGCCCCTCCTCTACTCTCCTTTTTCCCCCTCCCTCCTCTATCGATTGAGCCCCCTCTCTGTCATGATTCCTCGCCGGAGCTCCTACATCCCGCCGTCGTTCCATCAAGATCCCGGCCAAGGTAGCCCCCTTCTGCCGCCCCACTGTGGTCCTCTGGGTTCCTCGTGACCGTGCGCATCCATTGAGACCTTTGGTCGCTTTTTCCGTGCAGGGAATCAACGGCGCCGTGTGGGTTGCAACTCACGGGAGGCCGCTCGACTCCGTCCGCGCATAGGAGCTGTACCGGGAAGCGCGAGCCCGCGCCGTGGCCACCCTCGAGTTCTCCGTGACGCGCTGATTCCCGTGGTGTCATCTCCGTGCCTTGGAACGCTCCGTAGCGCCGTCTCCTTCGAGCTGCCGCCGCTCCGACCACCGCAACGCCATCGCCGGTGAGATTCCGGTGAGGAAACCCTAACCCGACCCCCTGATCTAATCGTGGCCATAGATCTAGATCCTAAGGCCCAAATTAGATCACTTAAGCGAAGGGGTACGTCGCCCTCAGATCTGGATCCAACGGCCCTGATCAAATCACTTATCCACGTCAGCGTGCCCAGTCAGCGCTCTGTCAGCAGAACCAACCAATCAGAGACTGCCATGTGGCCAGCCTTTAATTCCAATTTATCTCCCGGTAGAATTTTTGGCAGTTTTACAGATTAGTCCCTGCACATTAGATCTATCATATCTTTTGATCCATGAAGCCAAATTTAGCAATCTTGGACTTTTTGAAATCACCAGAACATGTAGAAACTTTTGGCACTGGCCAAATTCAAATTTGACTAACTTAAATTTGTTCAATTTCAAATATGCTTGTTTGATGAATTTTGGCATAATTCAAATTCTACAAATCCAAAAATTGTAAATAAAATATATTTGGAAACCTTAGGATGTGTACTTTCATAACCTCTGTCCCAAAATAATATTTGAACAAATTAAAATTGAATTTAGAATTAAGTTGTCTATTTGATTATTTTTGACATAGATTAATTTCTATAAATAATTTCAATATAGTTCCTTTTGCAAAATTGCTCCATTTGATAACCTTGGACCAGAAAAACCTTGCCCAACCATTTTGGACACCCTTGGACCATGACCATGTATTTTAGCCAAAAATCCATCATAGTAGTCCATCTAGTTATTATGTCTTAAATTTTGTTTCTATTTCTTTCTACCATTGTTTGTTGTGGTCATTTTGAATCCAAGACCAAGTCCCTTGTATGTAAACCTTCTAAGAGACCAAGTAGTGAACCTCAAACACTAGTACTATAGGTTTCTATCTACCCCTCCATCCCCCTATTCTTGCTTCAAGAATCCATCAAGTTAGCAAATGAAAAACAAGACTCAAGCAATAGAAGGCTCTTCACTTTCAACTTGGTGGCAACATGAAGAGAATACAAGGAGGATCAATGAAATTTTTTTGAAGAAAAGACTCCACCACTAGAGGAAACTCAAGGAAGTACAAGTGTGAAGAAATCCAGAAGAAAACATCTCCCTCTCTCTTTCTATCTTTCTTCTTATTTTTCTTTCCAAATTGACTTAGTAGTATTTGTGCCCATCCCATACCCAAACCAATTAGTGAAGTGAAAACCATGAAGACTATCAAGACCAAGAGAAGCTCCACACCAAGGAAGGAAACAACTTAGATGGCATGAAGATGATCTTCAAGAAGGCAATCCCATGAGGTCTAGAAGCAATCCATACAAGTTGAAGAATAACAAGTTATTTTTGTCCAACCATTGACCCAAATGGAAAACCCAAGACTTAGTAATATTTTCCCTTTGATGATGAAGTTAGTAGACCTACCTTAGCCACAATGGAAAATACTAACATAGTCACTCAAATATTTTTGAAGGTGAATATGACCAAGTGTTTGCATGTATTACTTTAGTTGAAGAAGTAATATGTTTATTCTTAGTGAACTCTTGGAACTTCCTCGACAAGTATGATTATAATGAAGTTAGATCCCATCAAACTCAACCTAGTCCATCCCAAGTAAGCCCTTGGAATTTACTTAACAAGTATTGGATCATTGATGAATGAATCTTCTCAAAATCAAACCTTGACCTTGTCCTAGCCAACTTGGTTAAACCCCTTTTTGATATGTCAATTGGTGTGTATGTTTTCTTCTCTTGTATGTTTGCTTGATAGCATGTTTGTTTATTTTGTTATTGTGTTGTCAATGAATAGATTGTACGGAGAGCAACGATCTTTTGTGAAGAGAGTGTGAATTCTTCACCAACTTCAACAAGGCAAGTAACACACCATCAACTACCCATTATTTTCTATATGCATTAGTTGATTTTGAGTAGTATGCATGATAGGAAATTTTACTAAGTTATACTATGCTATGCTATTATCCTAGTAGTGTGTAGCCATCTCTTTTACCCTTGTTATTTTGATAGCCTTAGAACTTGGTAGATGCTATGCAATGTTACAAATTGTTTTACTAGATGTTGAGGAAAAATTCTAAGTATAACTAATAAATGAACCACCTGGGTGGAAGTGGTAAGACTGGGTTATGTTGAGTGTTGCCTCAGGGCCCTTGTTTAAGGGTTATTTCACTTGAGGTTGTCACTTGAGGATGGCCACCCAGGAACAAAGAGATTACTATGTCCCTCTAAATCTAGTAGCTTCCCGTGCAGCCTTTTGACAATATGGGCTCTGTCTTGATCAATTAAGTTGTGAGGGTTCAGCCCAGGCTTGACAAGCAGATGTAGCAAAATTATAGGTGGAACGGGTCTTGCCGGTGGGTTTGGACTTCTTCTTCTGAAAGATCTCGTCTCAATTCTCTCCTTTCCATGATGCACTCCGGGTGTATAGGATGTTTGGGCTAATTGAAGACAAAGGGTGAAAGTGCACAACCTCTGCAGAGTCAACAAACTAAGATCTTAGCCGTGTCCCCGGTTATGGACAATTATGAGCAGCTGGACAAGGATTGACGGAAGAATCTCATCATCAATTTCAATAAGTAAAATTTTGACCAAGTGAACAGTATTGTGGTGCTTGGATCTTAATCCAATGTTGCCACCCCTTTGAAAAGAAGAGTTTGTTTTACAAAAGAGATAGGACAAAACTGGCTTTATGCAAACTTAGCCTAAACTCCACTCAGCCAAATAAGCATGTAGTATTAGTCTTGCCATTTATATCCACCATAGTGTTACTTGCCAATACATTAAATTGTATTGACTCCCTTGTGGCTGCATATTCCATATTGCAGATGTTTCTGAAGACGAGTGAGGATTTCGTTTAGGATCTCGAGACTATCGCCAACATGTTTTGCCTGTGGCACATGAAGAAGATGGGCTCAATGTTGTACTATGTTTTCCGCTGTATTTCTTTGTTTTTCTGCTAGTCTTCTAAGACTATGCAAATTGTAATCCTATTTTGTAAAGACTGGATCATGCGATGTAATAGAATTTGATACATTTGCATGAATATTTCATTTTGTACTGTGGTGCTAGCAATTGATCCAGGGACTAGCACAATAACACAGGTATTCCATCTTTATTTAAAGTTGGGATGCTACAAAATGGTATTAGAGCATTGTGTTGCCTGTAGAATTCGAGACCCTAAGTTTGGAGAAAACCCTAGGATAGAAAATTTCCTATGTTCAAAAATTTCTAGAAAACAAAACAACCATCTTAATTCTTCTCATATCCTCTCATCTATTATTCACCTTAGAAATTTTCTAGATGACCTACATCTTCAATACCGTCAAGACATGAATGTTGATGACCATACCAAGAAGTCAAAGAAGAATTTTCACCCCATGAAGACCTACACTCAAGACAATTGAAGCAACTTGGAGATAAAACCCAGACTTCACAACATTCAAGAACACCTCAAGACATGGAGAGAAGAATTTGAAGAAACTCAAGAAGATATAGCTGAGACCACCAATCTAGTTACTTGGTTAGAACAACGTTAACGTGTTAGTGTATTGATCATACCAATGAGTGTGGTATGACAATATTAGTTGTTTTATAAAACCTGGTTGTTTGGTGTGAAGTTTGGTTGTTATGTGTTGTTTGTAAGATGAGTTTCCTTGATCTGCTATTTTGGATAAGAACCTCCCTTAGCCATCTTTCTAAATCTCTACTCATCCCTACTAGACCAAACCCAACACCATACACATTCACCAACCATAGTGAGAACCATTTAGAATCGATACAACCTTTACCCTATTGATACACAAGCCATCCCATTTGAGGAATGCTAGTATCAAATTGCTTTCTTCTGTGTGAAGGAACAATCACATCCATGATCAATGCCAACTGCCTAATAAGGAGTATCAAGCCAATCAACAAGTGAAGAAAGACAAGTGAACCCCAAGTTGCATGAGCTATGAAGATTTCAGAGCCAACTACACCAAGAGAAGAAGTAATGAAGAAACACAACTACCCAGTATGTGTTATATGAGGGTTTGTTTAGAAATAGCATGATGTTTGCCTTCAAGGATGACAACAACAAGATGGAAGTTTGTCAGGGATATCAAAAGATCAAGTTGAGAGTGATCCAAAAACTTTTGATTGACCCAAAGAGTGACCCCTCAGTGTCAAAGGTAGTTCAACAGATCTATGTTGGTCTACAGCTCTACCACGAAGGAAAGATTCTACTCAAGCAAATCTCGAATCAATCTACACTCCAATCTAATGAATTTAGACTACCCACAAAAGTTTCTTTTAAGGGTGGTAGCCCACCCAGTTGTTTTGGAATCCAATTACCCAAATCTTTCTTTCTAACCTTCCCAAATCTCGGGACGAGATTTCTTTTAAGGGTGGTAGTCTGTAACATCCCTGATTTTTGGAAAATGCAAAAATCACAAAAATTTGAAACTTTTTGTTTTCATATTGTGCAAGTCACCAAAAACCAAATGAGAAGCAAGAAACAAAAGAAAACAATACATATTTCAATAAAATTGAGTTCACCAATCCAATTATGCCTTGTTCCTTAAACCCTAAAACCTTATTCAAAAAAATAAGTTTCTTTATATAAAAGGAATATCTTTTATTAACAAACCTTTACCTAAAATGTTTACAACTCCAATATTCATCTGAATTTATTTTATGGCATCAAAAATCAAAGAATTATAAACCTTAATAAAGTTCTAATCCCCAAAAATATTTTGATGAGAATAAAAATTATTAATAATAACTTTTAGTTGTTATTCCAAGTTTTAAACATGAAGGGGTGAAAATGAAATGCATTGCTTTGATAATAACATAACAAAAGGTTTTGAAAACAATATTATGACTAGTGGTTTTATTCTAAATTTTATTGATCAACAATAATAATTAATTGATATAAACTAATAAAATAGAATTAAGTTACTATTAATAAATCCTTCATATCCTAAAATTATTAACTATGAAAATGGTTTGAAAATGACTTCCAAAAATATTAATTGAAATGTTTAATGTCTCTAAAAATTTATTGAATCAAAAACCCCATTTTTCTATTTTCTATTTTAAAATGGTATTAAGTACTATTAGTGAATTAATTATATTTTCAAAACATAAAAGAGATGAAAACTCTTTGAAATGGTTTTGGAAAATAGTATTTGATCTTTATAAAGCCACTGAAATTATATTTGACTAATAATTGTATTCTATAATTTTCTAAATTAAAAATCCCATTAAGTGACTATTAAGGAATTAATCAATTTTACAAAATTCAAAAATAAAATATGTTTCTTTGTTTTCAAAAATGTTATAGTTGAAAAGTATTTGAAATTTTAAGAATTTAGAAATTTGTTTCATGTTATTTGGATTAATAAAACAGAAGATATTAAGAAAATAGAAAAACAGGAAAAGAAAAAGAAAAATAGCTGATGACGTCAGCAATGACGTCACCGTCGTCTCCTTCCTCTCGCTGAAATCACGCCCGAGACAGAGGATTCTCAATCCGTTGATTCCTCGCGATTGAATGCACGAATCAATGCCGTGATCCCTGCCCTATAAAGCCCCTCCTCTACTCTCCTTTTTCCCCCTCCCTCCTCTATCGATTGAGCCCCCTCTCTGTCACGATTCCTCGCCGGAGCTCCTACATCCCGCCGTCGTGCCATCAAGATCCCGGCCAAGGTAGCCCCCTTCTGCCGCCCCACTGTGGTCCTCTGGGTTCCTCGTGACCGTGCGCATCCATTGAGACCTTTGGTCGCCTTTTCCGTGCAGGGAATCAACGGCGCCGTGTGGGTTGCAACTCACCGGAGGCCGCTCGACTCCGTCCGCGCATAGGAGCTGTACCGGGAAGCGCGAGCCCGCGCCGTGGCCACCCTCGAGTTCTCCGTGACGCGCTGATTCCCGTGGTGTCATCTCCGTGCCTTGGAACGCTCCGTAGCGCCGTCTCCTTCGAGCTGCCGCCGCTCCGACCACCGCAACGCCATCACCGGTGAGATTCCGGTGAGGAAACCCTAACCCGACCCCCTGATCTAATCGTGGCCATAGATCTAGATCCTAAGGCCCAAATTAGATCACTTAAGCGAAGGGGTACGTCGCCCTCAGATCTGGATCCAACGGCCCTGATCAAATCACTTATCCACGTCAGCGTGCCCAGTCAGCGCTCTGTCAGCAGAACCAACCAATCAGAGACTGCCATGTGGCCAGCCTTTAATTCCAATTTATCTCCCGGTAGAATTTTTGGCAGTTTTACAGATTAGTCCCTACACATTAGATCTATCATATCTTTTGATCCATGAAGCCAAATTTAGCAATCTTGGACTTTTTGAAATCACCAGAACATGTAGAAACTTTTGGCACTGGCCAAATTCAAATTTGACTAACTTAAATTTTTTCAATTTCAAATATGCTTGTTTGATGAATTTTGGCATAATTCAAATTCTACAAATCCAAAAATTGTAAATAAAATATATTTGGAAACCTTAGGATGTGTACTTTCATAACCTCTGTCCCAAAATAATATTTGAACAAATTAAAATTGAATTTAGAATTAAGTTGTCTATTTGATTATTTTTGACATAGATTAATTTCTATAAATAATTTCAATATAGTTCCTTTTGCAAAATTGCTCCATTTGATAACCTTGGACCAGAAAAACCTTGCCCAACCATTTTGGACACCCTTGGACCATGATAATGTATTTTAGCCAAAAATCCATCATAGTAGTCCATCTAGTTATTATGTCTTAAATTTTGTTTCTATTTCTTTCTACCATTGTTTGTTGTGGTCATTTTGAATCCAAGACCAAGTCCCTTGTATGTAAACCTTCTAAGAGACCAAGTAGTGAACCTCAAACACTAGTACTATAGGTTTCTATCTACCCCTCCATCCCCCTATTCTTGCTTCAAGAATCCATCAAGTTAGCAAATGAAAAACAAGACTCAAGCAATAGAAGGCTCTTCACTTTCAACTTGGTGGCAACATGAAGAGAATACAAGGAGGATCAATGAAGAAATTTTGAAGAAAAGACTCCACCACTAGAGGAAACTCAAGGAAGTACAAGTGTGAAGAAATCCAGAAGAAAACATCTCCCTCTCTCTTTCTATCTTTCTTCTTATTTTTCTTTCCAAATTGACTTAGTAGTATTTGTGCCCATCCCATACCCAAACCAATTAGTGAAGTGAAAACCATGAAGACTATCAAGACCAAGAGAAGCTCCACACCAAGGAAGGAAACAACTTAGATGGCATGAAGATGATCTTCAAGAAGGCAATCCCATGAGGTCTAGAAGCAATCCATACAAGTTGAAGAATAACAAGTTATTTTTGTCCAACCATTAACCCAAATGGAAAACCCAAGACTTAGTAATATTTTCCCTTTGATGATGAAGTTAGTAGACCTACCTTAGCCACAATGGAAAATACTAACATAGTCACTCAAATATTTTTGAAGGTGAATATGACCAAGTGTTTGCATGTATTACTTTAGTTGAAGAAGTAATATGTTTATTCTTAGTGAACTCTTGGAACTTCCTCGACAAGTATGATTATAATGAAGTTAGATCCCATCAAACTCAACCTAGTCCATCCCAAGTAAGCCCTTGGAATTTACTTAACAAGTATTGGATCATTGATGAATGAATCTTCTCAAAATCAAACCTTGACCTTGTCCTAGCTAACTTGGTTAAACCCCTTTTTTATATGTCAATTGGTGTGTATGTTTTCTTCTCTTGTATGTTTGCTTGATATCATGTTTGTTTATTTTGTTATTGTGTTGTCAATGAATAGATTGTACGGAGAGCAACGATCTTTTGTGAAGAGAGTGTGAATTCTTCACCAACTTCAACAAGGCAAGTAACACACCATCAACTACCCATTATTTTCTATATGCATTAGTTGATTTTGAGTAGTATGCATGATAGGAAATTTTACTAAGTTATACTATGCTATGCTATTATCCTAGTAGTGTGTAGCCATCTCTTTTACCCTTGTTATTTTGATAGCCTTAGAACTTGGTAGATGCTATGCAATGTTACAAATTGTTTTACTAGATGTTGAGGAAAAATTCTAAGTATAACTAATAAATGAACCACCTGGGTGGAAGTGGTAAGACTGGGTTATGTTGAGTGTTGCCTCAGGGCCCTTGTTTAAGGGTTATTTCACTTGAGGTTGTCACTTGAGGATGGCCACCCAGGAACAAAGAGATTACTATGTCCCTCTAAATCTAGTAGCTTCCCGTGCAGCCTTTTGACAATATGGGATCTGTCTTGATCAATTAAGTTGTGAGGGTTCAGCCCAGGCTTGACAAGCAGATGTAGCAAAATTATAGGTGGAACGGGTCTTGCCGGTGGGTTTGGACTTCTTCTTCCGAAAGATCTCGTCTCAATTCTCTCCTTTCCATGATGCACTCCGGGTGTATAGGATGTTTGGGCTAATTGAGGACAAAGGGTGAAAGTGCACAACCTCTGCAGAGTCAACAAACTAAGATCTTAGCCGTGTCCCCGGTTATGGACAATTATGAGCAGCTGGACAAGGATTGACGGAAGAATCTCATCATCAATTTCAATAAGTAAAATTTTGACCAAGTGAACAGTATTGTGGTGCTTGGATCTTAATCCAATGTTGCCACCCCTTTGAAAAGAAGAGTTTGTTTTACAAAAGAGATAGGACAAAGCTGGCTTTATGCAAACTTAGCCTAAACTCCACTCAGCCAAATAAGCATGTAGTAATAGTCTTGCCATTTATATCCACCATAGTGTTACTTGCCAATACATTAAATTGTATTGACTCCCTTGTGGCTGCATATTCCATATTGCAGATGTTTCCGAAGACGAGTGAGGATTTCGTTTAGGATCTCGAGACTATCGCCAACATGTTTTGCCTGTGGCACATGAAGAAGATGGGCTCAATGTTGTACTATGTTTTCCGCTGTATTTCTTTGTTTTTCTGCTAGTCTTCTAAGACTATGCAAATTGTAATCCTATTTTGTAAAGACTGGATCATGCGATGTAATAGAATTTGATACATTTGCATGAATATTTCATTTTGTACTATGGTGCTAGCAATTGATCCAGGGACTAGCACAATAACACAGGTATTCCATCTTTATTTAAAGTTGGGATGCTACAGTTATCATCCGAACCCCCTTAGGTATTAAGTTCCAAGAAACAGATAACTACATTAAACAAAGTGTGTAATATAAGCAATGATTGTACACGCGGGCACTCACGCCGCTCTTTTCTCCCTAGTGGCAACAACACATCCTCCCCCGTCACGTTTCTGTCACTCGACCAGAGGCGAAAAGGAGGCATGAACCCATTATCGAGCATAAATACTCCCTCTTGGAGTCACTAGCAACTACTTGGCCAGAGCAACCACTAGTAACGGGAAGCATGCAAGATCACAAATAGCATATGCAATAAAGACTATCATCAACTTGGCATAAGTTCAATATTCATCGGATCCCAGCAAACACAGCACATAGAGTTAGATAAGATCAATCTCGATCATGTTAGGCATCTCACGAGATCTAAACATGGAGGCATATGAGGAGGAGACAACCATCTAGCTACTGCTATGGACTCGTAGTCCAAGGATGAAATACTCACGCATCACTCCGGAGGGAGGCATGGTGATGTAGAGGCCTCCGTTGATGATTTCCTCTCTGTCAGGGTGCTGGAGACAGCTTCAGAACCTCTCTGATCTAGGGTTGACGATGACGGCGGCTGTGGAACTTTTCGGGGATATTTGATCAGGTATCTAGGTTTTCCATCGAGGGGGAATAAAAAGGCGAAAGGGCAGAGGCGGTGGAGCCCCGGTGGCCCCACACCACCCCCTGGCGCGGCCAAGGGGGGACACGCCACCCCATGGTGTGGCCCCCTGGTGCCCCTCTTCGACTCCTCTTCGGTCTTCTGGATGCTTCCGGGGAAAATAGGCACTTCGGGCTTTGTGGGGTCCAATTCCGAGAATATTTCCAGAACAACTTTTCTGAAATAAAAAACAGCAGAAAACAGGGAACTAGCACTTGGCATCTCGTTAATAGATCAGTCCCGGAAAACGTGTAAAAATGACATAAAGAAGGGAGAAAACATGTAGCAATTGGCATAATATTATCATGGAGCATCAGAAATTATAGATACGTTGGGGACGTATCAGGCCTCGGGTGCCCACTGGGCTGGGCCGCATCAGACGGGTCAGAATACCCTGGTATCCACAAGACCGACAAATAACTTGACGAATCCTCCCGTGTGTCCCTAGGAACATTTTAGTCATTACAAGAAACACCACTAGTTTGTCCTCTGTGCTACAAAAGGATTAGGTCACTTGCAGCAACTATTTACTTTTAACATTATTTACTTATTATTTCTTTATTTACTATTATAAAAATCGCTAAACATTTTCTCTTTACTGTTTTATATTCAAACTTTGCTCAAAACTATTTATCAATACCTTCTGCTCCTCATTGGGTTCGACACTCTTACTTATCGAAAAGGCAACGATAGATCTCCTACACTTGTGGGTCAACAATTAACAACCTTCGATCCCAGCCACCATAACTTTCTCCACCTTTTACAGTTTCATGAAAATCTATAATATGTCGCATGGCACCTACATAAGGCGAAGCTTCACACGTCGCCCAAAAAAAAAGCCCCACTGGCTGAAGAGGAGGGAGCACACGACCGCATCAATTCCGCTCTAGATATCTAGCAGCACTATTCGCAAATTGCAAAAATCTCCGAGGGGAAGGCCGAAACTCGTCGACGTCCAGATCAAGAAAGCCTTCATGAACCAGATCGGTTGTTTGACGCTTGAAGAATAACATGGCCAAACCGCTATTTTTCAGAATTGGAGACAAGGCACCGCCATGGGCGCAGCCCCTCCAACTACGGTCACTGCTTTGTTCGCCACAGCCACCGCCAAAAACCACCAGGTCCACCGACCGAGATCCTCCACCCGCCTAGCCCGTCGGCGGTGACACCACCGTGGTTCCCTTCCATCTACGCAGCTGGGTGGCACCACGCTGCCCATAGTAACGGCGACAGACCAAGTGAATGTATAGTAGGGGCACCTTCAAGATTAGGCTTGACACAAAGGTAAATTCTCTAGATAATGCAACTACGGTGAATTTACCTATATGACAAGAACAAGAAAAAATACAATACAAGAACAAGTAAAGGAGGAAGGGAACGAGGTAACCGATATGAAGCACGTGGAGACACGGTGTATTCCCGAGTTCCTCCTTGTTAAGGGAGTTCGTCTCGTTGGAGGGGTGTGAGCTCGCCACGAAGGCCTACTCAACACTACAAAGGCCTCACCCTATTCTCCAATAAACCCCGCCACAAAGGCCTAGTCCATCTTCCACTATTGATCCCCTTTGAGGCGGGAATCAAATCCTTTACAAACAAGCTCGTGCACACACCCACAACCAAATTGGGGGCTCCCAACAATCACAAGAATCACCAAGAGTAGCAAGAAGTCTAGGTTCTCCACAAGAGGAAACCCTAGACAAGATCCCTCTAGCTAATGAGGGGGAAATGGAAATCCGGTTGGTGAAGATGTAGATCCGGGGCTTCTCCTTCAATACTCCAAGTTTCAACAAGTTTGGATGGAGGAGGTGGGAGATATAGCTTGGTGGGTGAGATCAATCAATGGAGCATTTAATTCTGGACGAGCTACCCCTTGGGGAAGAAGGGGGTCTTTTATTTCTAGGTCCACCAAAAACTATCCTTTTTCTTGTTTTCAAAGTTCAATCAGGAATGAATCCGGGATTCCCGGAATGAATCTGGCCATCCAGAATAATCCAGAGAAATACGGATGCTAATAGAGGATTTTGCGTTCATGTCAGAATGGCTCCGGAATGATTCCGGATTGTAACAGAAGTTTTCGCGGCAAAGTCGAAATGCATCCGGAATGGATCCGGATCCCGGAATCACCTGGAATGATTCCGAATCCTAACAGAGGTTTCCACGGTCATTTCGGAATGAATCCGGATGAATCCCGAATCATTCCGGACAACAGTAAAACCCTCTACTTTGAGCAGAAAATGGCCCCCAAACTTTTTCTTCTTCACCATTTCTTTGACACCGCTTTTGTGTTGATAATAGCTGTAACCTTTTTGAACAAGTAGCACACACGGTTAAAACTCATTTATGTTGTTAACAAACACACAAAACTTAGGGATCTCGAAAATGCACTTTCAATCTCCCCCTTTTTGGTGTTTGGTGAGAACATAAAGATTCATGGGGATAAACAAGGTGAACATAAAGAAATGGTCTCCAAAATATAGACGGAGATCCCCCTCGATATGTGTCCTGTGAGGCACACACTTTATAGGCTTTGACCCCCTATGTTTTAGACACCAAGCAGTCTAAACAAGTTCACAATACATGCATAGAAATATAACTATAACGTAAGCAAGCATGGTTCTAAAGATAATAGCATAACCACATGTAAGAGTAACACAACCAAGTCACTAAGGTTCCACACACAAATAAAGCAAATGTTTGCAATGACGAAATGGAAAGAAAACGGAGCACAAGCCTATAAGATCGAAACGAAAGGCAAATGAGACTTGTGCCCCCACCCTTGCGAAACCCGTGATATCCTAATAGGGACTCCTTCTCCCCCTTGGCATCAATACGTCAAAAAGGAGAAAAAGAGTCCAACTAGCGTCCCAAGAGATCACTCGGGGTCTTCATCATCTCCGCGGTACTCCTCTTCATCTTCTTCCTCCTCAGGCTCATGGTCTCCACGGTTACCAGCATCATCAAAGTCATCCTCAGCAGACTCCTCTTCATCATCAACATCAGCATGAGGGACCCCAAAGTAGAAATCATCATCATGAATCCCGGCATCTCAACAGTGAGATAAGGAACAATAGTGAGATGTGGAGGATCAGCATGCACTTCAATCCCAGGAGCCCTATAGTTAGCATTCTGAATGCGGCGAGACTCCTTGGCCAGCTCCCTAGCCTCATGAGAAATAGCCCTCATGTAACTCCACATACTGAACATAGCCTTGAAGAACTTGGCAATGCCACTAGAGGGTTGACGGTGAGAACCACCACTCGAGGAACCAAAAGAAGTAGCATGTGACATCTTGGACTTGGCCTTGGTGAACTGAGGGATCTCAGGATCACAGATGAGGGAAGGCACCATGTTCTTGGAGTTAACCACCAGATATTGCTCCATGATTTCATCTCCTAGCTTGGAGTTGATGAGCCTCTGAATATAGGGAGCAAAACCCGGCTTCCTCTTCTCCATCACATCAATGCAAATCTCACGGTAGATGAATTCCATCACATCAATCCTCCGCTGGTTCTGGGGCTTGGTGAGCATCATGAGGTTCACCATATAGGCCCTAATAGCAGAATAATCTCAAGCCTTGATCATGAGAGTGGAGCGGAAGATCTTGGACAAAACATTGTAGTACGGGTACATGTTGGAGTTGAGGGTCCTTGTCTTGCCTTGAACATCAGGAGGGTAACAGAACTCCAAGATAGAGTTATCATACTCCGAGTTGTCATGAACTCGGAAACCATGATGACCGTACGTGGCCTTCCACTTGTAACCATAACATCAGTAAACTCACACAAATTGCTAGAAATCTTCTGATCACCAGTCATCCAAGTCATGGTGCGCACTGCATCACCCGTGTCCAGTGCACTGTGCAGTAGAACTGAGCAACCAAGTACGGACAGTACACATTCTCGATCTCCAGGAGTGGTGCAACATTGAGCTTCACCAAGCACTCATGAACATGACGGAGACCACCATTCTTGTGCCTATGATAGAACTCCATGTCCACCTGAAACTGATCACATACCAATGGATCCTGAGTTGAATAGAACTCATTCCAAGTCTTGAGCTGAAGGTTGGTCCAAAAACGAGGATCTTCACAAGTGGGCTCGACATAGTGATATGGGTTCTTCCTCTTGGCAGCTTTCCATTGAGTTATTGTGAATGCTTTCATGTTTCCTTCAGGAAACCTCTCAAACAACTCATCCTCATAACCGCTACCGGCAAGGATACCAGAACCAGAACCCCTCTGAGGGCGAGGCCCTCTGCCAGCTGCGACCTTCCTCTTGGTACCAGTACGGGAGCCACCACCTGTGAATAGAAGATGTAGAAGCAGCATGGGATATGTGCATATGCCAAAGGGGGGAAAGAAACTCCCAAAGTTAGATGAAGTGCAAATTTTCAGAAATTATGGAGGGATCCAGATTCAATCCGAGATTTCCGGATTAATTCCGGGTGCCGGAATGATTCCGACAGGTCCGGAATTTTTCTGGGAACCTCAAGATGTCTTGGGATCTCCACGAAAACCCGACCATTTGTCTCAAAAACTTAATCTAACTCGAGGAAAAGCGTGGGATAGTTCCTAGATGATGATAAGTGATGGCTAAGTGCAGGAAAACAAAGAGTTGACATGAGTATGAAAAATCCATTCCTAGATTGGAGAGTGTTTAGTATAGATCTTTAGGGACATGGAAACACATGGTACAAAGACTAGCCAAGATAATCATGTTGAGAGGAACTCGAAATCTAGATGAACCCTAGGTGGAGATTGCATCTAGAACGAAAACCAACCAACAAAAGCGAAAACCAGGAGTGGCCAATCCAAATACCTTCCATGGGGGGAGTCCTTGTCCAAGAGGGTATCAAAAATCCCTTCCTAGGGAAATGTGGACGAGATCTGCGAGTTTTGGTGGCTAGGGCATGGGAGGAGGAGGAATTGTGGGAAAGAAAACTGCTCCCGCGCGTGCACGACCTTATATAGGCGGAAAACTGCCAGTCCCGGAAAGGTCCGGAGCGAATCCGGCTGGCCCAAAATTATTCCGAAGCCTCGGATAATTCCGACTGGGTCGGAATTCGAGCACTTCCGGATTAATTTCGTCCTACTCAGAATAGATCAGAGATTTCCGGATTCGTTCCGGATTTGACCAGAATAAGGCAGTGAGAAACAACTAGGAACAATGTGTCTTGTTGTGGAGTAAGTCATATGCATAAAGATGAACAAAGGAGATAGAAGAGAAGCAAGGTAACACAAGGGGTTAGAATTTCCTAGTCTTACTCCTTGGAAAAGACACAAACAAGAGGCAAATAGCGACAAGGAGTAATGTTCGGAGAAACAAACATAAGCTTGAGAAAATCGATGCAAACAATGAAGAACCAACTCTTCACAAAGAAGAGGTTGGTGTCCTAAGCCACCATGTAAGAGATCATGGTATGACACCGCGAAGATATATCTTGGGTGCATGGCCAATTTTCGACATTGAAGCTCACAATTCAACATTAGAAAAAGAGAGATAATAATGAATTTTTTGCTTTGGGCATAATGGGGGAGGGAGAACCCAATGTGTTAGGATAACACTCCCTCTATGTCCATGCCTGCACCTAAACCCAAACACGTATCAACTATAGGGGTGTGTGCAAGATCTTCAAGTCAAACTCCTAGAATCGATGATATTTAGCTCATTCCTCAAGAACATGAATCTCGCATCATCAAGAGGCTTCATGAAGATGTCCGCGAGATTATCCTTGGTGGGGACATATGCTAGCACAATATCACCTCTTGCCACATGATCCCGGATGAAATGATGATGAATCTCAATATGCTTCGTCCTTGTGTGTTGCACGGGGTTGTAGGCGATCTTGATGGCACTTTCATTGTCACACATGAGAGGCACCTTATCCAAGTGAACATCATACTCTTTGAGGGTTTGCCTCATCCATAGAAATTGGGTGCAAGCACTAGCGGCCGCCACATACTCGGCTTCGGTGGTGGAGAGAGATATACAATTTTGCTTCTTGGAAGACCAACTCACCAAGGACCTACCAAGAAATTGGCAAGCCCCGGAAGTAGACTTCCTATCATCTTGATCACCAGACCAATCCGAGTCCGTGTAGCCCTTGTGAGAGAATTGTTCCCCCTTTGGGTACCACAAACCAAACCTTGAGGTATGAACCAAATACCGAAAGATCATATGGACCGCCATCAAGTGGCTTTCCTTAGGAGCCGCTTGATACCTTGCACACACACCTACACTCAAAACGATATCGGGCCTAGATGCATGATACGTCCATTTTGCGTCACTATTTTATATCATAATTTGCTGTTATTCATCGATATATTTCATACTGGAGCATGATACTTATGCTATTTCACCTATTTTTCATGTTTTCCAATAATTGGAGAGTTGAACCCGGGAGTCAGAATTCTGCTGGAAAATGGAGCGACATGATACCATATTAGCGAAGATCAGAGCACCCCGGAAATCATCGGAAAGTTCCTATTTCACCCGAAGACGGAGGAAGCCAAAAGGGGAGCCGGAGGAGGGCCACCAAGGGCCCTCACCATGCCCAGGCGCGGGCCCACCTCTAGCCGCGCCTAGGGTGGTGAGGAGGCCCTGGCCCACCTCTGGCTTGCCCCTTCGACGTACTTCATCCCCCGGGAACCCTAAGACACAGAGGATCATCGAGGAGTCTTTCCGTCGCCTCTGCGGGACGGAAAACAACAAAGAGAGAAAATGTAATATCCCTGATTTTTTGGAAAATGCAATAATCACAAAAAATTTAAACGTTTTGTTTTCTATTAATGCAAGCCATCAAAAACCAAATGAGACTCAAACACAAAGTAAACATTATTTCATTTCCAAATGCTACTCGATTTTATAATCCAATTTTGCTAGTGTTTTCCAAAACCCTAAGTTTTTTTTCACCATCTTTAATATTTTAATGAAACTTGAAAATAGTTTTGTGACCACATTATTGTCTTATCAAACCTTAATAATGTAAAATTGTTTTACTAGCTATATGTTTTCCAAATGTTTCTTCAACCCCTAGTAATTGATAATATTTATTTCTCCAACTATTTAGTTATTGGAAATATACAATGAAAAATTCAACTATATCACTTTTCAACTAATAATACAATAACAAAATAACTTTCACAAATTCCCTTTTGAGAAAAGGACTTGTAATAAGCATGTTTTCAAATGGTTAAGTATCAATTTTCTATCTTCCTAATTACTCACTATATTTTTTCTCTATTATAACAATAACATAATTGCTATTAGGGTGTACCCCTATTTCAAAATATAAAATTGTGAAAACAAGATGAAATGACTTTCAAAAATATTTTTTCAACATTTAGAATGTCACTGAAATTTTATTTGACCAATAACTATATTTTATAAGTTTCTAAATTAAAAATCACATTAAGTAACTATTAGGGAATTAATCAATTTTCCAAATTTAAAAATAAAATTATGTTGACAAGTTTATAAAAATGTTATGGTTTGAAATATATGGAAATTTAAAGATTTTAGAAATTTATTTGGTGTCATTTGAGCTTATAAAACAAAAAGATATGGTTATTTGATTAAATCAGGAAAAGAAAACATATAAAAAACAGAGAGAGAAGGCCAGCCCAACCCAGAAACCCCCTTCCCCCTCTCTCTCGCCCACGAGCGGTGCGCAAGGGCCAGAGCCAACCTACCAAGCCCGACGCACTAAACACACAGCAACCCACCTCTCTTCCTGCGGCTGACAAGCGGGCCCATGATGACGTCGACAATGATGTCACGGTCATCTTCCTCACAGAAGGAAATCACGTCCGTCACGGCCACAATCTTCGCACGCCAAATCCGAGCCATTAAGGACGTTAATTCTTTCCCTCTTGGCACCGATAAATAGCCTCAGCCTCCCTCTCCATTTCCCCTCTCCTAATTCCTTCAATCTAGCCTCTAGGCCGTCGTAATTGGTCACCGGAGTTGAAAACCCTAGCCGCCGTTCTCCTTCTATCGCCACCGGTACGGTGAGTCCCCGCCGCCAAATCTTGACCTCCTCTCCTTCCCACATCGAGGCACACCCCTCTGACCTTTCCCCTCTCTTTTCACCGCAGCGAAATGCCGGCGCCATCCGTCCTGAGATCACCGGAGCAGTGCCCTTCTCCGACCGTGCGCTACCATCGCCAGAGGCGGCACCCCGAGCACTCCAACATCACCATCGAGTCCCTGTCGACGCCTCGCACCCCTCTGCGGTCTCTCCGCAAGCAGGCAACCACCGGGGGCCAAGATCTTTGAAATTCCAGCGCCCCGTGCCACCACGAGCGCCATCTCCGGCGAGATTCCGTCTCGGTGAGCACCTCCTTCTCCCTGTGCCGTTCGATCCACATCCAAGGGCCAGGATTAAATTTAGGCCGAACCGATACCTTGCAATCTCGTGCGTTCACCGTCATTTAGATCTAATGGCCGTGAGCCACGATCCACGCCGAAGCAGTATCAACCAATCACAGGCCTCCGTTCAAGATCCCTCGGATCCCCCTATTTTCCTTTAACACAGAAGCCCTTGTAATTTTGTAAAAAAAAAACCCATCATAGATCTGCAATAACTTTTGAACCCCTTGGCCAAATTGAGTAATTTTGTACCTTTTGAAATCAGCACAGGTAGAAACTTTTGGAATAGGACAAATTTAAATTTGACCATTTCAAATTTGTTCAATTTCAAATATGCTTGTTTGATGAATTTTGGCATAATTAAAATTCTACAAATCCAAAAATTGCAAATAAATTATTTTTGGAAACCTTAGGATGTGTAATTTCATATCCTCTTTTCCAAAATAATTTTTGAACAAGTTAAATTTGGATTTAGAATTAAGTGATATATTTTGTATTTTTGACATAGATTTAATTCTATAAATATTTTCATTATAGTTCCTTTAGAAAAATTGCTCCATTTGGCAACCTTGAACAAGAGACATCTCTGCCAAACCATTTTTGACACCTTGGACCATGACCATGTAAGTTGGACCAAAAATCCATCATAGTGAACCACTAGTTGATCATGCCTTAGATTTTGTTTCTATTCTTTCAACCATTGTTTGTTGTGGCCATTTTTGGAGCCAAGACCAAGTCCCTAGTATATGTCAACCATATAAAAGACAAAGTACTGAACCTCAAACACTAGTACCATAGTTGTTTATCTACTTCTCCATTCCCCTATTCTTGCTTCAAGAATCCATCAAGTTAGCAAATTGGAAGATAAGACTCAACCACAAGAAGGAAACTCCATCTTCAACTTGGTGGCAACATGAAGAGCTAAAAATAAGTTCATTGAAGAATTTGAAGCAAGAGATTGTACTTCACAACAACTAGAAGCAACTCAAGGAAGTAAACGTGTGAAGAAATCAAGAAGAAAACATCTCCCTCTCTCCGTCTATCTTTCTTCTTAATTCTTTTCAAATTGACTTAGTGGTATTTGTTCCCATCCCATACCTAAACCAAGTAGTGAAGTGAAGACCATGAAGATTTATCAAGTTCAAGAGAAGATTCACAACAAGGAAGAAACTACAATAGAAGTATGAAGATTAACTTCAAGAAGACAAGCATGTGAAGACTTGGAGCCATCCACACAAGTTGAAGAATAACAAGTTGGTTTTGTCCAACCCTTGAACCAAATGGAAAACCCCAAGACTTTGTAATTTTATATCTCCATTGTTATGAAGTTAGTTGAACCTAGACCTACCTTAACCCAAAATGGAAATACTAAACTAAATTACTCAAATTTCTTGATGAAAATGACTAAGTGTCACACATTGTTATGTGTTATTTTAGTTGAGATAGTCAGATCACCTTGGTAAACTCTTGGAACTTCCTCAACAAGTATGGTTATAATAAAGTTAGTTTTCATCAAACTCAACCTATTACACCCTAAGTAAACCCTTGGAAACCTTCTTAACAATGTATTGAACCATTAGAGAATGTATCTTTTCAAAATAAAATCTGGACCTTGTACTATCCAACTTAGTTAAACTCCTTTTGCCATGATAGTTGCTTTGTATGTTTTCTTAACTTATATATTGTTTGCTAGAATGCTTGTTTATTTTGTTATTGTGTTTTCAATGAATAGATTGAACGGAGAGCAACGATCTTTTGTGAAGAGAGTGTGAATTCTTCACCAACTTCAACAAGGCAAGTAACACATCATTCAACTACCCATTATTTTCTATATGCATTAGTTGATTTTGAGTAGTATGAATGGTAGGAAATTTTACTAAGTTATATTATGCTATGCTATATACTAGTAGTGTGTAGCCATCCATACACCTTGTTATTTTGAAGCCTTGGTACTTAGTTGATTCTTAGCCATGCTACAGAAATTGTTTTACTTGATGATTGTGGAAAAATTATAAGTAACAACTTCAATGAACCACCTAGGTGGATTGGTAGTGCGGGGTTATTGAAAGTTGAGTGTCTACCCGAGGGGAGTTCACTTGAAGGAATGCCACCCAGGAACAAAGTGATTATGAGTTTCCCCAAGTTTAGATTGCTTCCAGTGCAGCCTTTAGTCATATGGGCTCTGTCTTGATTAACTAAGTTGTGAGGGTTCGGCCTGGGCTTGACAAGCAGATGTAGCATAATTATTGGTGGAACGGGTCTTGCCATTGGGCTGAATTCTTGCTTCTGAAAGATTTTGTCTCAATTCTTATCCTTTCCTTAATGCACTCAGGGTGTATAGGATGTTTGGGTCGATTTGAGTCTGAAGGTGAAAGTGCACAACCTCTGCAGAGTTAGAAACTAAGATCTTAGCCGTGTCCCCGGTTATGGACAACTACGAGCAGCTAGACAAGGATGGACGAAAGAATCACATCACCATTTTCAATAAGTAAAATTTTGACCAAGTGAACAGTAGTTGTGGTGCTTGGATTTCAGTCTAATGATGCCACCCCTTTGAAAAGAAAAGTTTTCTTTTACAAAAGAGATAGGAGAAAATTCGCTTTATGCAAACTTAGCCAAAACTCCACCAAGCTAAATATGCATGTAGATATAATATTTCCATTTATATCCACCATAGTGTTACTTGCCAATAAATTAAATTGTATTGACTCCCTTGTGGCTGCATATTCCATCATGCAGACGATTCTTAAGATGAGTGAGGATTTCATTTAGGATCTCGAGACTGACGCCAACATGTTTTGCATGTGGCACATGAAGAAGATGGGCTCAATGTTGTTCTATGTTTTACGCTTTATTACTTTGTTTTCTGCTAGTCTTCTAAGACTATGCAAGTTGTAACACTATTTTGTAAAGACTGGATCATGCGATGTAATAGAATTTGATGCATTTGCATCATATTTTATTTTGTACTGTGGTGCTAGCAATTGATCCAGGGACTAGCACAATAACATAGGTGTTCTTACATGATTTAAATGTGGGAACTCTACAGAATGGTATCAGAGCCATTGTGTTGCCTGTAGAATTCAAGACCCTAAGTTTGGAGAAGACCCTAGGATTGAAAAATTTCTATGTTCAAACTTTCCAGAAACAAACAATCCTCTTACTCTTTCTCATATCCTCTCATCTATTATTCGCCTTCAAAATCTTCTTATAAATGACCTACCCCTTGTTTTCCATCAAGGCATGATTGTTGATGACCATACCATGAAGTGCAAGAAGTATCTCCACCACATGAAGACCTACACTCAATACAATTGAAGAAACTTGGAGATATACCCAGACTTCACAACATTGAAGAACACCTCAAGACAATGAGATAAGGATTTGAAGAACTCAAGAAGATATAGATGAGACCACCAATCTAGTTACTTTGTTAGAACAACGTTAACGTTTTAGTGTATTGATCATACCAATGAGTGTTTTATGATAATACTAGTTGTTTTTTTAAAAAAAACTTTGCTGTTTGGTGTGATGAATGTATTGCTATGTGTTTGTTATGTGTTTTTTGCAAGATGAGTTTCCTTGATCTGCCGTGTTTGGATAGGAACCTCCCTTAGCTATCTTTCTAAATTCTACTCATCTTTCCTAAAACCCCAAAACAGATGCCTAGCCAGTATGCTAACAACCCTGAGAAGTCAATAACAAGGTTGATGCTACTTGAAGCTCAAACTCAGCTGATACAGCTGATGACCCAGAATCAAACCAGCAACCCCAATATGGAGTTAGCACTAGGAATGCAGCAAGTGTTATATACCCAATCTCAGATAGTGCACATGACGTCCCAAAGCATGGCCAATAGTGAAAACAATCAACCTTTGATAGCTAGAGATAACCAAGAGACAGGAAAATAAATTTTTTCAATACTCAAGTCTGCAAATCTTGTGGATAGATAGGACACTATTCCAGAGAATGTCCTGATGATTGGCCCCATGGTGATACAAACAACTCAACTGAAAAATACCTCACTCAAGTTACTTTCTTTTTGGTGTGAAGGAACAATCACATCCATGATCAATGCCAACTACATAAGGAGCAGCAAGACAATCATTAAGTGAAGAAAGACAAGTGAACCCCAAGTTGCATGAGCTATGAAGATTTCGGAGCCAACTACACTAAGAGAAGAAATAATGAAGCAACACAACTATCCAGTTTGTGTTACACAAGAGTTTTACACAACCCAATAGTATGAGAAAACGATAGTTTAGCTCAGGCATGCCTTACAGATTGGAAACTTTCTGTTAGACAAGTGAGGTGACCTAGTGTTATTATACGAGATTCACCAATCTAAGTACAAGGTAATGATTAAGTGCACCATGGATTGGCCCCCATGATGATTACTCACATTATTCACTTTTGTTATGAGGAATAGTAAATATGAGTGACATACCTATTAGAGAGACGACGAGGTTAAACCTGAACCATAGAAGGGTAGAATACAATAATGACCCTATGTTAGTGTTGCTGAAAACGTACTATTTTTGGTGAGGATCAAGCCAACCTTGGAGGTATCAAACAAATGGAAGATATTGCCTACCATGAGAGTTTCCTTAGAAATAGCATAGAGTTTTCCTTCAAGGATGACAACAATAAGATGGAAGATTTCCAAGGACATCAAAAGACCAAGTTGAGAGTGACCCAAGGACTTTTGGTTTACCGAAAGAGTGACACCTCAGTGTCAATGGTAGTTCAACAGATTTTTGTTGGTTTGTACCTCTACCATGAGGGAAAGTTCTACTCAAACCATCTTAAGTAAAACCACACTCCAAGCTATGTGAATGGACACATTCTATTGGAAGAGAGTCTTAACCCATATAACCATAAAGGTTAAAACATGGATTCAAGAGCCCCAATACCAACAAGGAGTTGATATATGCTATACAATAGCACAATGGTAGATGAAGTATGAATCTAGCTGAAGATATAGTCAAAACCAGCAGCCAATTAGACAAGAGTTTAGACTACCCACAAAAGTTTATTTTAAGGGTGGTACCCCACCCAGTTGTTCTGGAACCCAGTCACCCAGACCTAAATTTCTTTCTAGCCTTCCCAAATCTAGGGACGGGATTTCTTTTAAGGGTGGTAGTCTGTAACATCCCTGATTTTTTAGAAAATGCAAAAATCACAAAAATTTGAAACTTTTGTTTTCTATTAATGCAAGCCATCAAAAACTAAATGAAACTCAAACACAAAGTAAACATTATTTCATTTCCAAATGCTACTGGATTTTATAATCCAATTTTGCTAGTGTTTTCTAAAACCCTAAGTTTTTTTTCACCATCTTTAATATTTTAATGAAACTTGAAAATAGTTTTGTGACCACATTATTGTCTTATCAAACCTTAATAATGTAAAATTGTTTTACTACCTATATGTTTTCCAAATGTTTCTTCAACTCCTAGTAATTGATAATATTTATTTCTCCAACTATTTAGTTATTGGAAATATACAAAGACAAATTCAACTATATAACTTCTCAACTAATAATCCAGTAACAAAAGAACTTCCACAAATTCCCTTTTGAGAAAAGGACTTGTAATAAACATGTTTTCAAATGGTTAAGTATCAATTTTATATCTTCCTAATTACTCACTATAATTTTTCTCTATTATAAAAATAACATAATTGCTATTAGGGTGTACCCCTATTTCAAAATATAAAATTGTGAAAACAAGATGAAATAACTTTCAAAAATATGTTTTCAACATTTAGAATTACACTGAAATTTTATTTGACCAATAACTATATTTTATAATTTTCTAAATTAAAAATCACATTAAGTAATTATTAGGGAATTAATCAATTTTCCAAATTTAAAAATAAAAATATGTTGAAAAGTTTATAAAAATGTTATGGTTTGAAAGATATGGAAATTTAAAGATTTTAGAAATTTATTTGGTGTCATTGGAGCTTATAAAACAAAAGATATGGTTATTTGATTAAATCGGGAAAAGAAAAGGGAAAAGAAAACATATAAAAAAACAGAGAGAGAAGGCCAGCCCATCCTAGAAAACCCCTCCCCCCTCTCTCTCACCCACGAGCGGTGCCCAAGGGCTAGAGCCCAACTACCAAGCCCGACGCACTAAACGCACAGCAAACCACCTCTCTTCCTACGGCTGACAAGCGGGCCCATGATGACGTCGACAATGACGTCGCGGTCATCTTCCTCGCGGAAGGAAAATCGCGTCCGCCATGGCCACAATCTTCGCGCGCCAAATCCGAGCCATTAAGGTTGTTAATTCTTTCCCTCTCGGCACCGATAAATAGCCCCAGCCTCCCTCTCCATTTCCCCTGTCCTCATTCCTTTAATCTAGCCTCCAGGCCGTCATAATTGGTCACCGGAGTTGAAAACCCTAGCCGTCGTTCTCCGTCTATCGCCACCGGTACAGTGAGTCCCCGGCGCCAAATCTTGACCTCCTCTCTTCCCCACATCGAGGCGCACCCCTCTGACCTTTCCCCTCTCTTTTCTATGGAGCGAAATCCTGGCGCCATCCGCCCCGAGATCACCGGAGCAGCACCCTGCTCCGACCGTGCGCTACCATCGCCATAGGCGGCACCCGAGCACTCCAACGTCACCATCGAGTCCCCGTCGACGCCTCGCGCCCCTCCGCGGTCTCTCCGCAAAATGGCAACCACCGGGGGCTAAGATCATTGAAATTCTGGTGCCTCGCACCACCACGAGCACCATCGCCGGCGATATTCCGTCCCAGTGAGCACCTCCTTCTCCCTGTGCCGTTCGATCTACATCCAAGGGCCAAGATTAAAATTTAGGCCGAACCGGTACCTTGCAATCTCGTGCGTTCACCATCATTTAGATCTAATGGCCATGAGCCACGATCCAAAGCGGTATCAACCAATCACAGGACTCCGTTCAATATAACTCGGATCGCCCTATTTTCTTTTAACAGAGAAGCCCTTGTAATTTTGCAAAAAAGCCCGCCATCTTAGATCTGCAATAACTTCTCAACCCCTTGGCCAAATTGAGTAATTTTGTACCTTTTGAAATCAGCACAACAGGTAGAAACTTTTGGAATATGCCAAATTTAAATTTGACCATTTAAAAATTGTTCAATTTCAAATATGCTTGTTTAATGAATTTTGGCATAATTCAAATTCTACAAATCCAAAAATTGCAAATAAAATATTTTTGGAAACCTTAGGATGTTTACTTTTGTATACTCTATTGCAAAAAATAATTTTTGAACAAGTTAAAATTAGATTTAGAATTAAGTGATATATTTTAGTATTTATGACATAGATTTAATTCTATAAATATTTTCAATATAGTCCTTTAGCAAAATTGCTCCATTTGGTAACCTTGAACGAGAGACATCTTTTCCCAACCATTTTTGACACCTTGGACCATGACCATGTAAGTTGGGCTAAAAATCCATCATAGTGAACCACTAGTTGATCATGCCTTAGATTTTGTTTCTATTCTTTCTACCATTGTTTGTTGTGGCCATTTTTGGAGCCAAGACCAAGTCCCTAGTATATGTCAACCATATAAAAGACCAAGTAGTGAACCTCAAACACTAGTACCATAGTTTTCTATCTACTTCTCCATTACTCTATTCTTGCTTCAAGAATCCATCAAGTTAGCAAAATGGAAGTCAAGACTCAACCACAAGAAGGAAACTCCATCTTTAACTTGGTGGCAACATGAAGAGCTACAAATAAGATCATTGAAGAATTTGAAGTAAGGGATTGTACTTCACAACAACTAGAAACAACTCAAGGAAGTACAAGTGTGAATAAATCAAGAAGAAAACATCCCCCTCTCTCTGTCTATCTTTCTTCTTAATTCTTTTCAAATTGACTTAGTGGTATTTGTGCCCATCCCATACCTAAACCAAGTAGTGAAGTGAAGACCATGAAGATTTATCAAGTTCAAGAGAATCTTCACAACAAGGAAGAAACTACAATAGAAGCATGAAGATTAACTTCAAGAAGACAAGCATGTGAAGACTTGGAGCCATCCACACAAGTTGAAGAATAAAAAGTTGTTTTTGTCCAACCCTTGACCCAAATGGAAAACCCCAAGACTTTATATTGTTATCTCCATTGTTATGAAGTTAGTTGAACCTAGACCTACCTTAACCCAAAATGGAAATACTAAACTAAATAACTCAAATGTCTTGATGAAAATGACTAAGTGTTACACATTGTTATGTGTTACTTTAGTTGAGATAGTCAGATCACCTTGGTGAACTCTTGGAACTTCCTCGACAAGTATGGTTATAATAAAGTTAGTTTTCATCAAACTCAACCTAGTCCACCCTAAGTAAACCCTTGGAAACCTCCTTAACAATGTATTGAACCATTAGAGAATGTATCTTTTCAAAATAAAATCTTGACCTTGTCCTATCCAACTTAGTTAAACTCCTTTTGCCATGATAGTTGCTTTGTATGTTTTCTTAACTTGTATATTGTTTTATAGAACGTTTTTTTATTTTGTTATTGTGTTTTAAATGAATAAATTGAATGGAGAGAAACGATCTTTTCTGAAGAGAGTGTGAATTCTTCGCCAACTTCAACAAGGCAAGTAACACATCATTCAACTACCCATTATTTTCTATATGCATTAGTTGATTTTGAGTAGTATGCATGATAGGAAATTTTACTAAGTTATATTATGCTATGCTATATCCTAGTAGTGTGTAGCCATCCATACACCTTGTTATTTTGAAGCCTTGGTACTTAGTTGATGCTTAGCCATGCTACAGAAATTGTTTTACTTGATGATTGTGGAAAAATTCTAAGTAACAACTTCAATGAACCACCTGGGTGGATTGGTAGTGCGGGGATGTTGAAAGTTGAGTGTCTCCCCGAGGGGAGTTCACTTGAAGGAATGCCACCCAGGAACAAAGTGATTATGGTGTTCCCCAAGTTTAGATTGCTTCCAGTGCAGCCTTTAGTCATATGGGTCTGTCTTGATTAACTAAGTTGTGAGGGTTCAGCCTAGGCTTGACAAGAAGATGTAGCATAATTATAGGTGGAACAGGTCTTGCCATTGGGCTGAATTCTTGCTTCTGAAAGATCTCGTCTCAATTCTTATCCTTTCCTTAATGCACTCAGGGTGTATAGGATGTTTGGGTCGATTTGAATCTGAAGGTGAAAGTGCACAACCTCTGCAGAGTTAGAAACTAAGATCTTAGCCATGTCCCCGGTTATGGACAACTATGAGCAGCTGGACAAGGATGGTCGGAAGAATCACATCACCATTTTTAATAAGTAAAATTTTGACCAAGTGAACAATAGTTGTGGTGCTTGGATTTCAGTCTAATGATGCCACCCCTTTGAAAAGAAAAGTTTTCTTTTACAAAAGGGATAGGAGAAAATTTTCTTTATGCAAACTTAGCCAAAACTCCACCAGGACAAATATGCATTTAGATATAATCTTGCCATTTATATCCACCATAGTGTTACTTGCCAATACATTAAATTGTATTGACTCCCTTGTGGCTGCATATTCCATCCTACAGATGACTCTTAAGATGAGTGAGGATTTCGTTTAGGATCTCGAGACTATCGCCAACATGTTTTGCCTGTGGCACATGAAGAAGATGGGCTCAATGTTGTTCTATGTTTTCCTCTTTATTACTTTGTTTTCTACTAGTCTTCTAAGACTATGCAAGTTGTAACACTATTTTGTAAAGACCGGATCATGCGATGTAATAGAATTTGATGCATTTGCATGATATTTCATTTTATACTGTGGTGGTAGCAATTGATCCAGGGAATAGAACAATAACACATGTGTTCTTACATGATTTAAATGTGGGAACGCTACAGAAAATCTCTCCGGCAGGGAGAAATATGCCGAGGAAATTCCTTCCCGGAGGGGGGAAACCATCACCATCGTCACCTTCATCGAGATGGACTTCGTCAGGATCATCATCGTCATCGTCATCATCATCTCCACCATCATCACCCTCAGCTCCAGTCCGTTCCGCCGTAACATCTAGGGTTGCATCTTGTCTATTTCATAGGGGAAACTTTCCCGGTGTTGATTACTACTTGTAGTTGATGCGATTGAGTGAAACAATTAGATTAGGTTTATGTCCATATTGTTAATCACCATTATATCACCTCTGATCATGATCCATATGATGTCTTGTGAGTAGTTCGTGTTGTTCTTGAGGGCATGGGAGAAGTCAAGTTGTTAGTAGTGAAGTAATGTTGAGTAATATTTAATGGTGTTATATTTAAGTTGTGGTGTTATTCTTCTAGTGGTGTCATGTGAAAGCCGACTACATGATACTTCACCATTTATGGTCCTAGGGGAATGCATCGTGTATTTGGCTACTAATTGTGGGGTTGCCGGAGTGACAGAAACCTAAACCCCCGCTAGGAAACCATTGCATGAGGGAGCGTAGGATCCTGGAGTTTAAAGTTGTAGTTATATTGATTTCTTAATTACTTTCTTAGAGTTGCGGATGCTTTCAAGGGGTATATCACAAGTATGTATTAGTCTTGGATGGGACGGTACATTAGCATAGGTTCACCCACACAACAGTTATCAAAACACTAAAGATTATTAAGCGGCATGAAACAAAATCACTTGTCACAAACCTCCCGTGCGTCCTCGAGAACGTTTGTTAATCATAAGTAAACCCACCGGCTTGTCCTTTGCTGAAGAAACGATTGGGCCACTTGCTGCATTTATTATTACTGCCTTTTATTTACTCACACTTTATTTATCTATAATATCAAAAACCCCTATAAATTTATCTTTCAGTATTTACAGTTATTCCTTCATCGAAACTGCTTGTCAACACCTTCTGCTCCTTGTTGGGTTCGACACTCTTATTTATTGAAAGTACTAAGATACACCCCCTATACTTGTGGGTCATCAAGACTATTTTCTGGCACCGTTACCGGGGAGCTAAGCTCTATTGGGAAGAGGAATTGATGAAGGAAGCTTCTGTTGTAAGTGTTGTTTTTTATTACTGTCTACTGCTTTATTACACTATGTTTGGAGCTCCTTTTGAGTCCTTATTTGCAGGCACTGCTGCCACTTCTAGGGTAGTAAGTGACCCACCGCCTGATGATTTGGATTCTTATAAAATATCTATAAAGATTGTTAAACATGGTATGAATAACTGCTATTCAGGTGATGGAACTGTCCATCCTGGTGATCATTTGCTCTTTTTCCATGAATTATGGGAGTTGTTAAAGTGTGCAGGTATTACAATGGGCCAAGTGAACAGGAAATTATTCTCTGTAGCATTGATAGGCCGAGCCGCTGAATGGTTCAAACTGCTGAAAAATAGCCAGACTATTGGATGGGAGGAAATTGTGCCTCTCTTTTATTCTAAATTCGATCCTCCCAGTGAAATTCATAGAGATCGGAATTATATATATAATTTTTGGCCTCATGACGGAGAGAGTATTGCCCAAGCATGGGGGAGATTGAGTTACTAATGGTCAAATGCCCCATTCATGAGCTCCCTAGTAATATTGTTATTAATAATTTCTATGCAAGGCTTTCTCTTCATGATAAGGATTTATTGGATGCTTCTTGTTCTGGATCATTTACACGTATGAAGGATGAAGCTAAATGGGATCTTCTTGACCGTATTCAAGAAAACACTGAAGGATGGGAGAATGACAAAGGTAGAAAGTCAAGTATAAATTATGATTATGAATGCATTAAAACTTTTATGTCATCTGATGATTTTCATAATGTTAGTATTGTTTATGGTCTTGATTCTCAAGTTGTTGCAAACTTATATAAGGCTTTTGCTTCTTATATTGATATTCCCAAAAAGGAATGGGATAAGTACCATGCACCGTATAAAGATACTGTTAATTATGTTCCTGCTAGAGATATAGAATTGCATACCGTTGATTCTATTGTGCCTGAACCTTATATTGAGAAAATGCCTTTCCCTGCTAAGGTAAAAGAACATTCTATGTTAGCTAGTGTGGTTAATAAAAGTGCAAGGAAACCTGTAGAACCCGAGGAACAAATAACTGTAGAACCTACAGTAGCAATAGTAAAGGACCTTGTTCCTGAAAATGTAGAAGAGGGACACATTATATTTTGTGAAGATGCTTCTAATATTGTCTCTCATCCTAGTAAATCTAGGAAACCTAGTGTTCCTGTGCTATCTGTTAGGATAAGTGATCATTGCTATTATGGTTTGTGTGATATTGGTGCTAGTTCTAGTGCTATTCCTTATGAGCTTTATAAAGAAATCATGCATGGAATTGGTTCGTGTGAACTTGAAGACATTGATGTGATTATTCAACTTGCTAATAGGGAAACTATTTCTCCGATTGGTAGTGTTAGAGATGTGGAGGTCTTACGTGGTAAAACTAAATATCCTGCTGATTTTCTAGTACTAGGCACTTCTGCTAGTGATACTTGTCCTATTATATTTGGTAGACCTTTCTTAAACACTTGTGGTGCTATTATCTATACCTAATAATAAAGAGAGGAAGGCTTCTTCCGGTCCAACACCAATATTACCTTCTTACCCTTCCACCAAATCAAATTTATATGTTTGGTTTGTACTTTTTTTATCCGTGTCTGTGTCTAAAGGTGAGCCTTTGTTCGTAGCTGCGTGACTGCGTGGATTTTCTCCATCTCGATCCGGACTCCAACTAGCTGCGATGATCCTCGGTCTTGATCTGAACTCTAATTCGAACCGGAAGAAAACCACGTACGAAGCAATCCCATAGATATCTCCTGAGTACGCAACCTTGGAAGCAGGCAGGAAGAGCCGAGCCGATGTGAACAGAGGTGCAGCCCACGCCAAGATCTCACAATAGGAGAAGAACATCGTCAAGAGACAGGATCGTTACAGAAGGAAATTCGAAGGACAGGCCACACCCTCGCCGGCGAGTGCTCCAGAACGGCTCGACTGATGAGAGCTCGACGGCAAACGGCAGCGTAATCGACAGCCACCGGCAACGTACTCGTGGGCTGAACGACCGGCAGTGTTGCTGGCTCGCCGTCCGCTGCTGGGTACGAGGTCTTCTACGGGCGACCGAATGGCTGTCTACGGGGGCACGTGAAAATAGTGGCCATGCAGACTTGAGATTTTGGTGGCGGCAAGCAACTGAAAAAAAAAAGATGAAAGGAGTAGTTCCGCTGACAAACCACGGTCGCGTGCAGATGTTGTCTGCTGGGCTGAACGTCAAGGGGTCAGTTAAGTTGTCTCTGAGAAGGGAGCTCTGTCAAGCCTGATTAGATGCAGCAGAACCTGATTTTAAAGGTCGATCATGCTGCCACGATGGGTGATGCTGAAAATGTTGTGTCCGGCTGGAGCCTGATTTTGATTCGGCGGTCGAGGTGCTCATGCTGCTATGGTGGAGACGTGTGAAGTCTACACCGAATGCAAGACGACGTCGATCAGGTATCGGCTATGCGAGCGAAGAGGTCAAGTAGATAAACTGAACAAACACGAACGAAAATTGGCCGTTCGTTCAGGATCTGTTGCAAGTTGCTTCATCTTCAACTATTGGACAACAAGGTGCCCCACTAGCACCTGAATTCTTTATATGGGCAACTCTCCTGGTTTTTTTTACTATGTGATTAATATGAGCTGACAAAAGATTCAGGCTAGCTTTGACAGTAAAAGAATAGTTTTCTTAGCGTCGTAAAGTCAGCAAGGCTGCGCTCTAATATATGCTACAAATATATGAGAGTGTGGACAAACTGACGAGAGGTTAGACTTTTGTCATCTATGGCAAGTGTGTTACACCATACCTATACAATAATTTTTTCTTACTTTAAGCATCTAATATATCAATAACGGTTATATAAACTCGTGTATGGTTTTGTTTTTATATAAAGAACATTTACAATTTTACGAGTGTACAGGGAAAAGCTATTTTGTTCTTAATAAAAAAAATTGTAGCATCCAGGTAAGTGCAAATTGAAGTGTTTTAGAGTATAATTAGGCTCGTGTTCAATAAATATCAACCCTTCGCAACCATTGCTGGAACGTCGTTAAGTTTATGTTGGACCTATGCCAAAAATCTTTGCCATTGCCGAGCAACAGTCTCCGTATGCTATAAGTCTCGTGTTTCTTGCCTCACGTTACCTCCGCCGGTACGTATACAACTCGAGTCATGCAATGGTTTGATTTGACTGCACAGGTATTCGAATCCGTCCGGACACGAGAAAACATCCATCGATTGGTGCCAAGCTGTCGACGCGTCCCATTTTCTCACGCTCTCGGCAGCCATGGACCCATGGAGAACCATGGGTCAGAAAAAATACTGCTCCTACAACGAAGCTACTATGTAAATAAGTTTCGAAGCTGATTAAAATAAACGATTTGGGTTAACAGAAAGTATGACTGCCGATTGAGCAACAACCTCCCGCAAAAAAAGAACCATTATACACCGCCACCACCCCTTTGATCTCTGGCCATTGCAGCCAACACCCTTCTCTGACAGGTGGAACGGATGTTGTTATCCGAAAACAATGTGTTTTAGTTTGTCATTAGTTTTTTTTTCAAAAATTTGGGTTGCACTTATGCTTTGTTTCCAAAAGTTGTCTCTTCTCTCCCGTTGCAACGCACGGGCACGTTTCCTAGTAGATTGTAAAAAGGAGAAAATCCTTACAAAGTTTGATGGAGAGTCTTATGAATTTAATTTCTCCAAATTTGCTAAAGCACCTTATGAAGCTGAATTACCTAATGAGAATTATAGATTTGAACAATTGGCTGCTATTGCTCTTGCTCCTAACAATTCTTTGCAGCAATACATGTAAGACCACGAAAGTGATGTCTTTATGGAAGAAAGAAATGAAATTGACAAGATTTTCCTACATCAGCCAGCGATGTTGAAACATAATTTACCGGTGGAAGACTTGGGTACCACATTACCACCCAAGGAGGATCCTTTTTTTTGATTTGAAGCCTTTGCCTCACAATCTTAAATATGCTCATATTGATGATAAGAAATTATATCCTGTTATTATTAGTTCTAAACTTTCTGGTAAATAAGAGGAGAGATTATTGGGAATATTGAGGAAACACGGAGGTGATATTGGTTATACTCTTGATGATTTGAAGGGGATTTCTCCTACTATATGTCAGCATGCTATTAATATTGAACCTGATGCAAAGCCAGTTGTTGAACATCCGTTTAAATCCTAAGATGAAGGATGTGGTAAGAAATGAGGTATTGAAACTCCTTGAAGCTGGTATTATTTATCCTATTGCTAATAGTAGATGGGTTAGTCCCGTGCATTGTGTCCCCAAGAAAGGAGGTATGACTGTTGCGCCAAATGAAAATAATGAACTTATTCCTCAAAGAGTAGTGGTTGGTTATAAGATGTGCATTGATTTTAGGAAGGTTCACAAAGTTACTAAGAAAGATCATTATCCTTTGCCTTTTATTGATCAAATGTTAGGAAGGTTGTCTAAGAAAACTCACTTTTGCTTTTTTTATGGTTATTCTGGGTTCTCTCAAATTGCTGTTAGGAAGCCTGATCAAGAGAAAACAACTTTCACTTTCCCTTACGGAACTTATGCTTATAGATGTATGCCTTTTAGTTTATGTAATGCTCCTGCTACTTTTCAAAGATGCATGTCTGCTATCTTTCATGGTTTTTGTGAAGAAATTGTGGAAGTCTTCATGGACGATTTCTCCGTCTATGGAACTTCTTTTGATAATTGTCTGCAGAATCTTGATAAAGTTTTGCAGAGATGTGAGGAGACTAATCTTGTTCTTAATTGGGAGAAATGCCATTTTATGGTTAATGAAGGAATTGTTCTTGGACATAAAATTTCTGAAAGAGGTATTGAAGTTGATAGAGATAAAGTTGAAGCCATTGAGAAAATGCCCTGTCCCAGGGATGTCAATGGTATTCGTAGTATTCTTGGTCATGCTGGTTTCTATAGAAGGTTTATTAAGGATTTCTCTAAAATATCAAAGCCTCTTACTAATCTTCTTCAAAAGGATGTACCTTTTGTTTTTAATGAAGATTGTAAAGAAGCTTTTGAAATTTTAAAGAAGGCTTTAATATGCCCCTATTGTTCAACCCCCTGACTGGAAATTACCGTTTGAAATTATGTGTGATGCGAGTGATTATGTTGTAGGTGCTGTTCTTGGACAGCGGGTAGATAAGAAGTTAAATGGTATTCATTTTGCTAGTAAAAATCTTGATGCTGCTCAAAATAATTATGCTACCACTGAGAAAGAGTTCCTAGCTATAGTTTTTGCTTGTGATAAATTTAGGCAGTATATTGTTGATTCTAAAGTTACTATTTATACCGATCATGCTGCTATTAAGTACCTCATGGAAAAGAAAGATGCTAAGCCTAGGCTTATTAGATGGGTGCTTCTCTTACAAGAGTTTGATTTACATATTGTGGATAGGAAGGGTGCTGAAAATCCCGTTGCTGATAATTTTTCTAGATTAGAAAATATCTCTGATGATCCTATTCCTGTTAATGATAGTTTTCCTAATGAACAGTTGGCTGCACTAAAAGTGAGCTCTCAAGAGAGTCCATGGTATGTTGATTATGCTAACTTTATTGTTTCCAAGTATTTGCCTCCTACCTTTACAACTCAGTAAAGAAGAAAATTCTTCTATGATTTGAGGCATTCTTTTTGGGATGACCCACACTTATATGAAGAAGGTGTTGATGGTATTATGCGAAGATGTGTTCCTGAAAATGAACAACAAGAGATATTGAGAAAATGTCATAGTAGTGCTTATGGACGACATCACGCTGGAGATAGAACTGCACATAAGGTTCTACAATCAGGTTTTTATTGGCCTACTCTCTTTAAAGATGCTAGAAAGTTTATTTTATCTTGTGATCAATGTCAAAGGGTTGGAAATATTTCTAGACGTAATGAAATGTCTATGAATTATTCTCTTGTTATTGAACCGTTTGATTGTTGGGGTTTTGACTTTATGGGTCCTTTCCCTCCTTCACATGGCTACACTCATATTCTTGTTGATGTTGATTATGTTACTAAATGGGTAGAAGCTATACCTACTAAAAGTGCTGATGGTGAAACCTCATTAAAAATGCTTAAAGACATTATTTTCCCTAGGTTTGGTGTGCCTAGATATCTTATGACTGATGGGGGTTCTCATTTTATTCATGGTGGTTTTAGAAATACTCTTGCTAAATATTATGTTAATCATAGAATTTCCTCACCCTGTCATCCTCAAACTAGTGGGCAAGTAGAATTATCAAATATAGAAATCAAATCTATCTTGCAAAAGACTGTTAACAATCTAGAAAACATTGGGATAGTAAATTAAATGATGTTTTGTGGGATTATAGAACTACTTATAAAAATCCCATGGGCATGTCTCCTTATAAAATGGTTTATGGGAAAGCTTGTCACTTGCCTGTAGAATTAGAACACAAAGCTTATTGGTCAGTGAGATACCTTAATAGAGATTTTAAACTTGCTGGCGAGAAAAGGTATCTTGACTTAAGTTCTTTAGATGAATGGATAAGTGAAGCATATGAAAATGCTAAGCTCTTTAAAGAGAAAGTTAAAAGGTGGCATGATAAGAGAATTATTAAAAGAGAATTTCATGTTGGTGAGAAATTGCTATTGTATAGGTCTCGTCTCAGATTTTTTTTTCAGGAAAATTACTCTTGAGATGGGAAGGACCTTTTGTTATTGAAGAGGTATATTGTTCGGGGGCAATTAAAATTGTTTCCCTTGAAGACAACACGTCACAAGTGGTGAACGGCCAAAGACTCAAGCATTATATTTCTGGATATCCTTATAATAAAAATGTTGATTGTATTCAAGCCATGATCCCGGAGGAATTTATTAAGAAGCATATTTCAGAAACTGCAGAGTCAGTTTTCGAATAGGTATTAGTTTTGGTAAGAGAACGTTCGTGAATCATCTTCTAACTTTTATTTTTACTGTTTTTGGAAAATATGAAAAATTATGAGCCGGAAACGAGGCGGAGACGGAGCCTGGAGGCTCCTCACCATGACCAGGCGTGGGCCCACCCTGGCCGCTCCTGGCTATGGTGAGGACGCCTTGGAGTCCGTCCCTGACCCGTTTTCACCCAGTACCTTCCTTTCGTTGTAAAACTTTTTGCTATATAATCCCCCAGACCCCCCGAGGTCTGTATATCGTTTTCTCGTCGTGTTTTTGTTTCGAGTTGTTTTTGCCAGAATTATTTTCAGATCTAGGGCCACAATTTCTTCCTTTGAACCCTCCAAGGATAGTTTCTTTGAGAACTTCGTCAACCCAGACCTGGAGGAGTTGAATATGCATCCCAAAGAGTTGCTTCTCAAGGACGGGAAGGTGCAGCAAGAGGATGTTCAAGGTCCTAAAGGAGAAGGCAACCTAGAAGCAAGGATGGAAGAGCTAGAACGAGAAGTTTTTAGGTATAAGAAGATGGCGGAGCGTGAAGTGGACATAATCTATAGGATGAATACAGATATTATTGCCGAGCACAAGAAGGAGACCGCCAAGCTTTTGTATGAAATTATCTCGCTCCACAAGACCACCCACAATCTGCAAACACAACTCTATGATGTGCAGAATCAAAACTGCGAGTATGAGGCCAATTTTAAACACAAACGTTCTGCTATAAGTCTTAGGAAATTGGAGACCACGTCATCGGTTGTTGACGGAGAGGCTTTACCTTGGAAGTCTGATGATGAAGAGGATTCGTCACAACCACCGAAGAAATAATTCGTCATTGGTTTTGGCATCCCCTCGGCTTGTTCCAAGCTTGGGGGGAGTGCCGCGGTATCACATCACTATCTTTTATCTTTTTACTTTTTCAGTAGAGTCATATCATGAGTAGAGAAGTTATCATATAGGATGGTTTGCAGTATGGAAGTATCTCTCCTTAGTTGGTTATCGTTGTATCCATTGGTGTGAGTTGCCGGTTTGAAATATTAATGAGAAGTTTCATCATTTACTTTTTGCACACTTTATTTTAGTTTTCAATTTCTATCATATGGTTGAGCTTGTTGTTAGTATTTGGTGTCACTCTAGAGATCATCAAGTTAATCTAGTTGGTTTTGGCAAACTTAGCTTGGGTCAGTAGAAATAATATTTTGAGATGCTAGTATAAGAAAGAGGAATTTGCCTATTAGCTCATAAACTTAGTATTCACAAGTTAAGATCGCTTGGGATTTCAATGAAGATTGCATGATTGGTTTCATCATATGTATATTTGTTTGTTTTCCCTCAACTCTTATGCTTGCTACCCAGCCTTGCTAGCCAAAAGCCCTGTACTGAGTATGAGCTCTACTCGTGCATCCAACCCTGAACCAAAAAAAACCCGCCATTTGTGTCCACCATACTGTCCTATACGTGGTATTTCACTGCCACTCCAAGTAAATTGTTCGTGTTCTACCTTTAAAACTATTAAACCTGTTTTGTGCTCCTGTTTTAGATCATGAGGAAGTAGTGTTAAATTTATTATGTCTTATGTCAAGCAAGGTTCTTCCCCCCCTTTCACCCAGATGAGTATGAAATCTATGCCCGTCTTAATATTGCAGAGAGATGGTACCAAATATCATAAAAAATATAATGGATGAAAGGCACACCCCATGGATTGATGATTGATTGGTCGGCACCCGGCGATTCGGTTAGCCATGGTTTGTGTAAGCAAAGGCGGGAGGAAGTGTCAATGATGTGGAAAAGAGAAAAAGTATCAATGGAAACCGCTCTCAAAAGACCGACAACCTTGCTTGATATGGGATATGATAAGTTTTTCATTGCCATTCGTTGACATAGACATACACCACTCTCAAACTTTATTTTCATTACCTCTGATTCATTTAAAACAAAAAGCTCTAGCACATGAGTGATCCCTGATTCCCTCTGCGAAGGGCCTATCCTTTACTTTTATGTTGAGTCAGTAAACCCATTCCTTTCTGTCTCCATCAAGCATTTGAGTTGTTGTGATCTCACCATCTATATGTTGATTTATTCAATCATGTTTTCTATCCTTCTTTGTTTAGCACATGCTTTATTATCTGAATGAATATTACTTTGAAAGCCATGAATCACTGTAAAAGGATTGTTATAATTAAACATGGTAAGCTCTACAATATAAGCGTTGTTATGAAGACTTCATCTAAGATAAGTATGATATCATTAAATGTTCTCTGGCCAAGAACGAAGTTTGCCATCACCAATTATGATTATCTCTCTTGCATCTTTGTTTGTGACTCCCATTACTCGTTTCAAGTTAAGTTATATGAGAGGAAGTTGTTGTCTATAATTATTGGTGCATAGATAAATGTGATGCTTCTTGTCCGTATTTTATTTATCAACTCTTCACTCCATAAACCTGTGGTCATGTTTACCGAGTTCAGTTTCGCTTGGGGACACGCGAGGTCTAAGCTTGGAGGGAGTTGATACGTCCATTTTGCATCACTATTTTATATCATAATTTGCTGTTATTCATTGATATATTTCATATTGGAGCATGATACTTATGTTATTTCACCTATTTTGCATGTTTTCCAATAATTGGAGAGTTGAACCCCGGAGTCAGAATTCTGCTGGAAAACGGAGCGTCAGGATACCATATTCGTGAAGATCAGAGCACCCCGGAGATCATTGGAAAGTTCCTATTTCACCTGAAGACGGAGGAAGCCAAAAGGGGAGCCGGAGGAGGGCCACCAAGGGCCCTCGCCATGCCCAGGCGCGGGCCCACCTCTGGCTGCGCCTGGGGGGTGGTGAGGAGATCCTAGCCCACCTCTGGATTGCCTCTTCGACGTACTCCATCCCCCGGGAACCCTAAGACACAGAGAATCATCGAGGAGTCCTTCCGCCGCCTCTACAGGACGGAAAACAACAGAGAGAGAAAAGCTCTCCGGCAGGGAGAAATCTATCGGGGAAATTCCTTCCCGGAGGGGGGAAATCATCGCCATCGTCACCGTCATCGAGATGGACTTCATCGGGATCATCATCATCTCCACCATCATCACCATCAGCTCCACTCCGTTCCGCTGTAACATCTAGGGGTGCATCTTGTCTATTTCATAGGGGAAACTTTCCCGGTGTTGATCTTGTAGTTGATGCTATTGAGTGAAACCATTGGATTAGGTTTATGTCCAGATTCTTAATCACCATTATATCACCTCTGATCATGATCCATATGATGTCTTGTGAGTAGTTCGTGTTGTTCTTGAGAACATGGGAGAAGTCAAGTTGTTAGTAGTGAAGTAATGTTGAGTAATATTTAATGGTTTGATATTTAAGTTGTCGTGTTATTCTTCTAGTGGTGTCATGTGAACATAGACTACATGATACTTCACCATTTATGGGTCTAGGGTAATGCATCGTGTATTTGGCTACTAATTGTGGGGTTGCCGGAGTGACAGAAACCTAAACCCCCGTTAGGAAACCATTGCACGAGGGAGCGTAGGATCCCGGAGTTTAAAGCTGTGGTTAGATTTATTTCTTAATTACTTTCTTGTAGTTGCGGATGCTTGCAAGGGGTATAATCACAAGTATGTATTAGTCTTGGATGGGACAGTACATTAGCATAGGTTCACCCACACAACACTTATGAAAACACTAAAGATTATTTAGCAGCGTGAAACAAAAGCACTTGGCAGAAACCTCCCGTGCGTCCTCGAGAACGTTTGTTAATCATAAGTAAATCCACCGGCTTGTACTTTGCTGAAGAAAGGATTGTGCCACTTGCTGCAACTATTATTACTGCATTTTATTTACTCGCACTTTATTTATCTGCAATATCAAAAACCCCTACAAATTTATCTTTCAGTATTTATAGTTATTGCTTCATCGAAACTGCTTGTCAACACCTTATGCTCCTCGTTGGGTTCAACACTCTTATTTATCGAAAGTACTACGATACACCCCCTATACTTGTGGGTCATCAATGCACGAAGGTAAATCAAAGAACCAATCATAGAACGATACAACTTTTGGTCCACATCTTTACCATCCGGATTGCGGTTGAGGTGGCATTTGACTTGCATAGGAGATGGATTCTCTTTTGCACCTTGGAAATTAAACCTCTTGAGCATGTCTTGGGTATACTTGGCTTGATAAATGAAATTCCCACGAGCCAATTGCTTGATCTCAAAGTCAAGGAGGAATTTAAGCTCTCCCATCATGGACATCTCAAACCCGTCAGTCATAAGCTTTGAGAACTCATTATTAAAAGCTTGGTTAGTTGACCCAAAGATAATATCGTCCACATAGAGTTGGCATATGAAAAGCTCTTCCTTTACCCTCTTTGTGAAAAGGGTGGGGTCGATCTTTCCAACTTCAAAACCACGATCTTCCAATAACTCTCTAGGGTGCTCATACCACGCACGTGGTGCTTGTTTAAGTCCATAGAGAGCCTTATCAAGCTTGTAGACATGGTTAGGAAAGTTGGGGTTCTCGAACCCCGGAGGTTGCTTAACATATACCTCCGCTTTTAATGGATCATTCAAGAAAGCACTTTTGACATCTATTTATTGCAACTTGAAATTATGCGAAGATGCATATGCAAGAAGGATACGGATGGACTAAAGGCGAGCCACGGGAGCATAGGTCTCATCAAAGTCAATGTCTTCCACTTGAGTGTAGCCTTGAGACACCAATCTTGCCTTGTTCCTTATAATAATACCATGCTCATCTTGCTTGTTCCTGAATCCACTTAGTGCCAATAACATTGTGGCAATCTTTGGTATTACCAACTAGCTTCCAAACCTTATTGCACTCAAAGTTATTGAGCTCATCATGCATAGCTTCAACCCAATCGGATTCCTCAAGAGCTTCAAATACCTTCTTTGGTTACACCATGGATATGTGATCTTGATGCTCACTAAAGTTTTCCAATTGCTTTCTTGTGGATCTTCTAGCTTGAACATATTCCAACACTTTGTTGTTGGATGCATCAATACGCTTCAAAGCTCTTCTAATCCTTCTAGCACGACGGGCTTCGATCTCCTCATTATTGCAAGGAGGAATCACTTGATCATCTTGATCATTTGGGTCCCCGTCTTGACCAAATTGTTGGCCTTGATCAACATCATCATCATCATCAACATATTAAACACTTGCTTCAACTTGAAGAGAGGAGGATGAGGAAGGTTGATCTTCGCCTTGACTAGCTTGAATGCTAGGAGTGGTTGCATCTTGCGTAATAACTTGGTCAATGCGAGGAGGATCTTCAACATGTTCTTGGTTAGGTGCATCACTGGGATCCTTGGCTTGTTCTTCTATCATAGAGGAGGGATCCACTTGAGTAGAGCATAGTCCTTCTCGAGTCGCCATAAGGTGTCCCTCAATGGGGCGGAAAAACTCCACACCCATCCTTCCTATGGCTTCTTGAGGCATTTCAACATCTACATAAGAAACATGAAATTGCGCCACTTGGGAGCCATCATTTTCCTCGAAAATCACACTACATGATTCTATGACAATCCGTGAGGCTTTGTCAAAGACTCTATAAGTGTGGTATTCGGCACCGCAACCAACAAATATACCCTCAATAGTTTTAGGTTGGAATTTAGACAACCGAACCCCCTTGATCAAATAGAAACACTTACAACCGAATACACGGAAGTAGTAGACGTTGGGTTTGTTGCCGGTGAGGATCTCATATGGAGTCTTTTCCAAGCCCTTGCGTATGTAGAGGCGGTTGGAGAAGTGGCATGCGGTGGAAATGGCCCCGGCACATAGATATTGGGGAGAATAATACTCCGCCAACATGGTCCTTGCCATATCCAATAGAGTTCTATTCTTCCACTCGGCTACACCATTTTGTTGAGTTGTGTAGGTGGCGGAATATTGATGACGAATACCCTCATCACTAAGGAATTCATTCAAAGTGTAGTTCTTGAACTCGGAGCCATTGTCACTCCTAATAGCCATGATTTGTACATTGTGTTGACGTTGCACTTGGTTTGTGAAGTCGATGATAGTTTGTTGGGTGTCACTCTTGCACTTGAATAAATAAACCCAAGTATATCTTGAATAGTCATCGACAATCACCAAGCAATACTTCTTTCCTCCAAGACTTGCCTCCGGCACGGCACCAAAGAGATCAACATGGAGAAGCTCCAAGATCCTCTTTGATGAGATAATAGTCTTGGCTTTGTGGGTGGCATCGTGCATCTTTCCCTCAACACACGACCTACAAACGCGATCTTTGGAAAAGGAAACATTTTCTTTTAGTCCAAGGATAAGGACACCTTTGTGAAGACTTTGCAAAGTTATCATGTTGACATGGGATAAGCGGCAATGCCACAACCACCCCACTTCCGCCTTTCCGAAAAGACACGTTGATTGAGAGTTGGTAGTCTTCAAAAAGTCCACCACGAACAACTCATTTTCAACATGTCCCACGTATGCGACGTCAAGAGTCTTGCTCCTCAAAAGGACCACAATATCGGGATAAAAGAAGACGGAGAAACCCATCTTCCCTAATGAACGAACCGAAATTAGATTGTACCCAGGGGTTTCAACAAGCATGATGTCCACGATATCAATATCAAGAGCAATCACAACCATGCCAAACCCCGATACCTTAGACTTGGACATGTCTCCATAGGTGACGGTTGCATTAATATCATTTGGGTGCAACTCCGTCACAAGATCTTTGCTTCCGGTCATATGACTAGTGCATCCACTATCAATTATCCATTTAGACCCACCGGAAGCATAGTCCTGCAAGAGATCATTGACTAGAGTTAGGACCCGAGGAGGGTCCCCTCGTGTTAGCAACAAGGGTCTTTGGAACCCAAATAGTATAATCAATGAAACCTTCAATAGGACCAACATATTTAGCTTTCACAACACCATAATGATCAACATATAAGAAATGGTGTGGATTGTTAGTTCCCGTGGAAATGCTACAAGTAGTGTTGTCTCTCATGACACCACCACTAGGAGCAATATTGTTGGCTTGTGTGGGAATGCTACGAGTAGTGTTGTCCTAATGAGGTTACCACCCGAAGCAACATGTTTGGCCTTCTTCTTTATCTTCTTCTTGTTGTTCTTCTTCTCGCCAACATAGCCAAGACCTTGCTTGCCAACTTGTGGCCTTAGAGCACTTACTTGTGGTCTAGAAACAACCACTTGTGGGCTAGAGGCCACAACCTTCTCAACTTGAGGGCTCTTTCCCTTGAGACTTGCTAGCTCATCCTTCAACCTAGAATTTTCCTCAATAATATTTCAATGATCACAAGAAGAAGTAGTGGTGCTAGGGGTGTTGAATTGATTAAGTTGAGTTTGAAGTTGTTCATGTAACTCTTTGAGGGTAGAGTGTTGACTCTCCAAAGCCTTGTGAGCCTTGGTGAGCTTTTCAAACTCCTCGGTTAGTTTATCATGACCAACTCCAAACTCAACCTTATCCTTTTTAGCCTTTTTATATTTAGCAATCGCAAGGTCACGTTCATTAGTGATACTAGAGACAAGTTCATTATGAGATTATTCAATAGAGTCAAGTTCCTCTTCAAGATAAACTCTACCATTATGCTCTTCCTCAAGAGTCATGGAGAGAGATGCTATTTCATCCGCATCCCTCCTTTCAATCCCACCTTTCTTCTCAAGAGCTTCATGAGCCTCTCCACATTGGCTCATGAGGTGATCAAAGTACTTCTTAGTCTCACCTTGCATGTTAGACATAAAATGTTCCAAGGAGGCAATTTCATCTTCTACTCTAAGACTAGCATGGTTTACCAATACATTTGGGGTCTTAGAGTAGGGAGAAGGAGATACCTCCGAGGCCTTAGCCATGAAGCACTTGGCATTGACTTGAGGATGATTCTCATTGGGGGATTCAAAGACTGATGAAGATGATGGAGTTGTAGCAATAGCAAGAGCGACCACTTCACTTGTGGTTTCTTCTTCTTCATCAATTCTGGAATCATACTCCTCTTGAGTCACGAGCACAAACTTGGTGGGAGTATTCTTGTTGAAAGGTCTCCTCTTGAAATGAGGCTTATCGTACTCAACCTTGGACTTGTCCTTGCGAATGAGCTTGCCACCATGATGTTCTCTATTCTCAAATGGGCACTCCGCAATGAAATGGTTCTTATCTTGACAATTGAAGCAAGACCTCACCCTTTGAGTCCCTTCATTGCCATAGCGAGACTTGGTCTTCTCCTCAACATATGCCTTGGCCTTGGATGAATTCTTCCAAAACTTTTGCACGGTAAGAGCAATGACATCTTTGAGCACGGGGTCATACTCTTGATCCTTCAACGAAGCCAAGCCCTCAAAGCAATCTTCTTCATACTCAACCTCCCTTGACACAACCTTAGCCTTCAAAGCAACCGATGCTGCTTTGTGCATTCCTAGAGCTCTAGCACGGTTGTCAAGAGAATTTTTGGTTTGCACTTGATAGGAACACACTTCTTGCATCACTTGGGTTGAGGTAAAGGATGCAAAGTCATGTCTTCCTTGAATGCTCATCAAGTCCGTGGGCTCGAAAGGCATGAGAGCAATCATGTATTTCCTCTTGATCCAAGCATCATCAATATACTTGGCACTGACATTGTTGAATGCGGTGGCAAGAGTCTTGAGCCTTCGGTACATGTCTTCATGGCTCTCACCATCATGCATATAGAACCCTTTGGCCTCATTGCTCAAGGCATCATACCTATTCTTTTGCATGCTCTCATTTCCCACAAACATGACGACAAGAGCGTCTCATGTTTCCTTGGCGGTGGAATATTATTGAAGATGAGGCATGTGGTTAGGACTCACGGCTTGTTGAATGATGGACAAGGCGGTGTAGTTGAGTTGACAATCTATGGCTTCTCTTCTTGTCAAGTTCTTAGGGTCATGTGGCTTGTATCCATCTCGAGTGACCCTCCAAAGTTCCATACAAGAAGAGTTGAAGTGAGTTTCCATGTAATATTGCCACTCACCAAAGGAATGTGCATCAATTTTAGGAGGTTCTCCTCTAGGAATTATATGGGGATGTGGGACGGGAGGATCGGGAGAATAGAATCCTTCGACATCGTGGAATTCTCATTTTCCTTCCATACCCTTATCGGTGGATTTCTTAGCGGAAGCATCTTCAGTTGGTTCACCATTTGCCCCATTCTTGGCACCCTCCAGTGGTTCAACCGTAGGGGATGAAGTGGAGGTCTCCGGTTCCTTGTCTTTCATGAATTGATACACGAGTGTTTGCAATTCATCGATTTTTCTCTCCATGGATGAGGTCAATGAATTTTTTAACTCACTGAGATCATCCATCAAGACATTCGCCACGGAACCGACGACATCCGGAACATCGGCCATACTAAACTCTTAGGCGGTTAAGCCCGATAAAAGAGTCGAGGCTCTGATACTGTCGAGACATCGTAGTAGTTATCATAGACTGGGGTGCCATGAGACTACGGTAGAGACGTGGGGTAACGGGATAGCGTAGTGACACAGAACACGGGATTTACCCAGGTTCGGTACGTCGCGACAGTACGGCGTACCTACTCCTGCACTTCTCACTATGTGGGACTAAAGCCCGTATAATAAGGTTACAATGTAAGGGAATAGATCCAGCTACTCGTCGAGGATAAACTTCCCGGCGAGTTGCGCAAAGCTTAAGCTAGAACCTAGAACCTTGGAACTAAAGGAACTTATGACATCTATCTCCCGTCCGGCTTTATATAATAGCCGGATTAGGGCTTACAGAACCAGAAACCTAGAAGACTACGTTTAACTTGTAACTTGGAAAGTAAGGAATCCGTCTTCTCCTCCAAGCCAGATCACGCGGGCCGTGATCCGGGTTCTTCTAGAATCCGGCTTCTACGCGTCGGACTACTGGGCCGCCCAATGGACCTAAGCCCATTACCCTGCAGGCCACCCTGGTAGTCCAGCTCTTTTGTCTACCATCTTCTATACCCCTATTCGGTATATATCCGACAGTAGCCCCCAGGAAGGATCAAAACTCTGAAACTCCGCCTTTCGTCAAATACATTTTGTCCGGGAAACTTGATTCAGCAGTCTTGATTCTTTCTTCTTTCCTTTTGAAGGAGATGGTAACATAAAACTCGGAACTATGAAAATCCGGCTTTTCTTCTCGCGATCCTTCGCGGAAAAGGAACACGTGACATCAGCGCTTTAATCATGCTGACGCAAGCGCCGCTTGGTTTCACGCGGGAAACCCTGCAACGTATCTCTGACAGATTCTCACGAGAAACGAGGAGATAGCCATCATTCCTCTGTCGTTCCGTTTCCCAGATTTTCCGGCGAGCGACACGCGTCGAACATCCAACGGTCAAAAGAGCCGTTGGCGCGTATCTAGAGGTTTTTAGGCTATAAATAGCCGTCCTCGTCGTCTCCGGAAATCTTTCCTCACTCCCTCACTGCCCACGCCATTGACGCAAACGCGAGCACGAGAGCTAGAACGAATCCTTGCCCCGACGAGCCCTTTGCACGCCGGAGCGCTCCCTCATCAACAAAAACGATGGCCTCTCCGTCGTCCTCTCCGGCTCGCGCCTCCATCGACGAGCTTTTGGGCGACCTGGATCCACAGCTGGGGTCGCCCAAGCATGCCGGCGGCGGGCCGGAAAAAGCCACGGCATCCGCGGCGGGCGGAGGAAATGCTTCCGCCGCCGCGGACGTAGCGGGCCCAAGCACCACAACATCCCCGCCGTTCGCACCGGAAACGGCGGAGGAGAAAATCGAGCTCGTTGGCGAGACACTTGCCGCCGCGAAGGCCGCCGCCACCGCCGCCGGAGCAGAAGAGGAGGAGGAAACTGCAGGCAACTGGAGTGCCTGCAGTATTCCCCCGGCTCTCCTCCCCAACCTGGAGAAGGAGGGCTTGGTGCTGAAAAAGAAATGGCGGCTCCCGGAGGAGGAGACTGAACCCATGCCACAAGAGGGCGAAAGGGTGCTCCTTGCCTCCCACCTTCTTCGAGGTATGGGATTGCCACCTTCATCCTTCTTCCTCCAGGTTCTGTCACACTACAACATCCAACCACATAACCTTCCTCCCAACTCTATTCTGTACATGGCCGGCTTCCAGGCCTTGTTCGAAGGTTACCTAGGAATAGAGCCTAGGTTAGATTTTTGGTTGTATTGCTTTGGGGTGAAGCGTAACTCTTCGGAGGGCGCGCTCCCAAATTGCGGGACCATTTCCTTTACTCTTCGGAGATTCCGAGAGGATTGGTTCCCCAAAATCAAAACCTCAGAATCCGTCAAATTTTGGACGGGTTCTTTTTTCTATCACCCCGACGTGCCTTTTCCTAAAAAGGCCGTCGGGGTTCCACCTTTTGTGAACTCCGCCGCTGTTCCCCAGGATAACTGGGTGACAGAGGCCGTCCAGGTTCTGCCTCCAGATCTACTAAGGATCAAGAGGCGCATCGCCAAGCTCACTTCCTCCAAACCTCCTTTGACCGGTATGGACACGGTCTTTTGCTGGCTGGATAGGCGGATTCAGCCGTTAGCAAACCACGGAGGCCGTCTCCTGTGTGAATACACAGGAGCCAAGGATCCAATGCGGACAACCGACAAGGATTGGCCCACAAAAGAGCTTAGGCGGCGCATCAATCAGTTGGTCGCATCGCGCGACCAATACACGGAGAGTCGGCCAATGTACACGGCCGACAACCCCGCTCCTAAGGTAATTTTTCCGTTATTTGGGTATAATCTTACTTCCTGGATAATCTACCTTTTGAATCTGATTGGTTTTTTCCAACAGCTTGTGGATCTTCCAGACTCGGAGTTAGCCTCCGAGGCCGAGCTGGATGCGCTGCGCACCGCCGCTACGGGTGGGCGCAAACGCAAGAAGATAATTTCTTCGGATGAAATTATCGACCTTGACGGAATCCCCGTCGCCACTTCCAGGTTATTTTCTTCTGGGTTTTTTCTTTTATGGGATCTTTTTCGTCCATCTTCGGTGTTTTAACCTTTTCCGGGTATTTGGTTTTTAGCTTACCCCCCTCCAACTTGAAGCCGAGAAAGTTGAAGAAACTCAGAGCTTCTTCTAACCGAGGCAGCCAACCATCTCCCGCCGTCGCCCCGGACACGCCGCAGACAATGGCGGAAGAACCTACTGCCGCCACCACCACCAAGCCCCCAGAGCCCAGCCAGCCCGTTGTGTCCGAGTCGGACACGAGGGAAAGGGCGGCTCCAGAGGTGGGGAAATCTTCTCGGACTTTCGACGAGGAAATCCCCACCTTTGACAAGGATTTTAAGGCTATAAATGATGGCTTGAACGCGGCCGAAAATCACTTCGCGGAATACGCGAAAGAATTCCGAGAAAACTTAGCAGGTTTGCAACGCATGAGCCAGGTATGTAACTCTAGCCCCCAAGCATTAAACAAAATGCATGCTTTTTTGCTTTGATGTTTTTTATTAACCATACTTTTCCTTGCTGTGTTTCAGCAAACCTCCGAGGCCATAAACCTTGAAGTTTTCAGGAAGCTCACTATCAAGAATAAAGAAGTTCGAAGTCTTCTTTCTATTCTTGAGGAGAGAGAGGCGGAGCTGGAATCATCTCAGCTCGCTTTGACGGAAACGAAAGGTAAGCTTTTTCGTTTTGAAATTTCCGATTTAAGATTTTGTCTAAGTTTTTTCCCGAGGAAATTGATCAACTCGGATTTTTCCTTGCTTTTCAGCTGCTTTAGCTGAAGCTAAACAAGCAGCGGAAGATTCCGGCAACGCCGAGATTCTCCGTAATGAGAACATTGAGCTTCACAAGAATCTTGTGAAGGCTCAACAAGACCTGGAAGCCAGCAATCTGGCCCTTGGAGTGGCTAACTCCAAGGCTTCCGAACAGGCAGAGAAAGACAAATCCACCATTCAGGATTTGACTGAAGCTCTGAATCTTCGCCTGGAGGAAGTTTCCGAGATCGATAAACTCATCGGTAAATTTCTTACCCTTGTCCTCATCTTTCCATGTTTTGTTTTCTCTGTTTGTCTCCTTAACCCTTTTGTATGTTTTATTGGATCAACCAGGAGACACCCCAGATGGCACTCGGGCTGCAGGCATCCGAGCTTTCGGGGAGACATGGAACTTGGTGAAGGCTGCTGCAACGCAGCTAGTAGGCAAGTTTCTTCCCGAAAAATCTGGGGAATGCTCGGAGGTTGAAAAACTTCCGGGTATCATCATGGAGGTGGCGGAGTCCAAGGAGTCTGTTCTCCGCTCCGCTGCACGGGGTGGTGCGCGCATGGCCTTAGGCCTTATGCGCATGCACTACCCTAGTGCCAAATCCTGGCGTGTGGCCACCGGTGTCCCTCAGGGATACACGGATGCGCAACGATCCACCATCTTTGGTGAAGTTAAGGGCCACGCCACCCAGATTGCCGCCATGGTAAATGTCGCCGTCAACTATCCAGAAGAAGAAGCTCCTCCAATCCCCGATGAAGAGAGCAGCGAGGAGGAGTCGGATTCTTGAAGGGTTACCTGGAACCTGGATAGAAAAATTAGACAATAGGAGCATTACTGTTCTTTCATTTGTAATCCGAAATGTAATGCTTCATATGTATTAATGAAAATTCCGCCTTTTGCAGTTTAAACTATGAAATTACTTTGCAAGTTGTTTGAATTTTACCATTCCTTTATCTTCTAAGTTCTCTGGTGTGTATGCTTTAACTGTCCTTAGTGTTTGAAATGGCTCAAATAGCATTATGAATCGTTATGCCGAGTAACTGGGGACGAACCAAGCAGTTTTGAAACTCGAAAACATGAATCATGCTAAAGGCATTTTTACTAACTAGTTCCAGTAACCCAGCATACGCACGATCAGATAAGACTTAGAGAAACAAGGAAAGTTTTAAGTGAAACTTGGGCACGCAGGCAATTCAAGTTTCCTTTAGCCGTTAAAAGGCTGAAAAATCATTCAGTTATGTAACGCCGAGTACGCAAGCACAATTCGGGTTAACATTGAGAAATTTGTAAGATCATTGGGAAATAGATGAGGCGGAAACACTTTGTACTTATAAGAAAAATAGATGACAGCATTCCGACAACTTTATTTCATGATCTCAAAAGATGTTTACATAGATTTGAACTAAGTACAGAAGGGGACATAACTTGCTAGGTGTTCCCAGGCTTCCGCAATCCACTTGACCTTGTCGAAACTTTTCAGCAGCTTGAAGCGTGGTAGGGTTTTAGCCCCCAGCCAACTAAGAAATCTTTTTATGGCTGTGGGGGAACCCGGCAATTCTGGGACATCTTTTTCATACGTATGCTCTGAGATGTTCGAGATTGCTTTCATCTTTTCCGGGAACCCGGCTGCGGTTTTGTATATTGGTTCGCCCTTGGCATCTTTGCCGTTTAACTGCTTTTGCCAAGATGGGTTATAGAACCTTTCTTTCGGCGGCAGTTCTTCCGGTTTTGCAATTCCGGGTAACCTCGTAGGTTTTAAGGCAGATCTATGCTTTCTCTCGTACTCCTCAATTTCTTCCTTCATAATTTTGATGTCATTATGGGTTTGTTGGAGATGTTGCCGAGATCTAAGCAGTTGTTGCTGTTGCCGTTGGAAAGCTTGTCTCCTGGCTTCTAGCATCTCAGGGGGTTCATTGGGTCCCACTGGAGTTTGTAATAGTTCTTGCTCTTCCAGTTCTGTCATTGGCGGAGCAGTGATCTCCTTAGATTTCTTTTCCGTAGGCTTTGTGCCACTAATATCTCCAACTTCCAGGTTTTCATCAGCGAGATCAGCTGACTTTTTCTTCCGGAGTTTGTACTGGAGCTTTTTAGAAGCGCGGTGCTTTTTCTTGGAAGAAGGCGGTTTTTTGACAGGTTCATCTTCTGTCATCTCCTTGACATTAGGGAATATCGGAGAAGTTTCTCCGTCTTCCCTCTCCTCTGCTGGCGGAGGGGTTTTAGGGCTTTCCTGGCTATCGGCACCCGTTGTATCGGCTGGTTTTGCCATTAGCACTTCATGGAATCCCTCTTGAAAGGATTTAACTTTTCTTACGAAGGCATCATCATCTTCGTCTTCGGATTCGAAGTTATCCGATCCGGTTTCCGACTCTAATCTCGCCTCAATGGCGGCAAGCACGGACTCTGTTTCTGAGTTCATCGTCTGGTTGACGGATGTCGGATCTTCCGTCTCTGTGACGGGTATTGGTTCTTCCGTCTCTGTGACGGGTGTATTGTTGTCTGCCTCTTGCACGGGATTTCCGTCATCCGTGTTTTCGGCGATCTCGGATTGCACCATGCCGATAAAGTGCGTATCACTGTTTTGTCGGCGATCTGAGCAAAATCCGGCGTCATAGTCGTCTTCGACTGGGTATAGGGCGGGTGGGAGATAATTGCTTTCACCGCAAAACCCCATTGCTTCCGCGGTTAATCCGATAAAGATATTAGCAGATCCGATCGGTAAAACGCAGGCACTTACCAGATGGTTTTGCGCCGGTATGTAGGATCCGTTGTCGAGGAAGCGCCCGACGTCGTCGTCGAATTCCAAGCTTCCGACAGTGATCGATCTTCCAATTCCGCCTAGTATCCCAGATCGGAACTTTACGCCTGACGTCGTTTGCCCCACGGTGGGCGCCAACTGTCGAGACATCGTAGTAGTTTTCATAGACTGGGGTGCCATGAGACTACGGTAGAGACGTGGGGTAACGGGATAGCGTAGTGACACAGAACACGGGATTTACCCAGGTTCGGTACGTCGCGACAGTACGGCGTACCTACTCCTGCACTTCTCACTATGTGGGACTAAAGCCCGTATAATAAGGTTACAATGTAAGGGAATAGATCCAGCTACTCGTCGAGGATAAACTTCCCGGCGAGTTGCGCAAAGCTTAAGCTAGAACCTAGAACCTTGGAACTAAAGGAACTTATGACATCTATCTCCCGTCCGGCTTTATATAATAGCCGGATTAGGGCTTACAGAACCAGAAACCTAGAAGACTACGTTTAACTTGTAACTTGGAAAGTAAGGAATCCGTCTTCTCCTCCAAGCCAGATCACGCGGGCCGTGATCCGGGTTCTTCTAGAATCCGGCTTCTACGCGTCGGACTACTGGGCCGCCCAATGGACCTAAGCCCATTACCCTGCAGGCCACCCTGGTAGTCCAGCTCTTTTGTCTACCATCTTCTATACCCCTATTCGGTATATATCCGACAGATACCAATTGAAAGTATAGTAGGGGCACCTAGAGGGGGATGAATAGGTGCTACGACCAATTTTAATTTTTCTTCAAGATTAGGCTTGACACAAAGGTAAATTCTCTAGATAATGCAACTACGGTGAATTTACCTATATGACAAGAACAAGCACAAACACAATACAACCACAAGTAAAGGAGGAAGGGAACGAGTTAACCGATATGAAGCACGCGGAGACACGATGTATTCCCGAGTTCCTCCTTGTTAAGAGAGTACGTCTCGTTGGAGGGGTGTGAGCTCGTCACGAAGGCCTACTCAACGCCACAAAGGACTCACCCTATTCTCCGATGAACCCCGCCACAAAGGCTTAGTCCAGGTTCCACTATTGATCCCCTTTGAGGCGGGAATCGAATCCTTTACAAACAAGCTTGGGCACACACCCACAACCAAATTGGGGGCTCCCAACAATCACAAGAATCACCAAGAGTAGCAAGAAGTCTACGTTCTCCACAAGAGGAAACCCTAGACAAGATCCCTGAAGCTAATGAGGGGGAAATGGAAATCTGGTTGGTGAAGATGTAGATCCGGGGCTTGTCCTTCAATCCTCCAAGTTTCAACAAGTTTGGGTGGAGGAGGTGGGAGATCTAGCTTGTTGGGTGAGCTCAATCAATGGATCAATTAATTCTGGACGAGCTGCCCCTTGGGGAAGAAGGGAGTCTTCTATTTATAGGTCCACCAAAAACTAACCGTTTTTCTTGTTGTCGAAGTTCAATCCGGAATGAATCCGGGATTCCCGGAATGAATCCGGCCATCCTGAATAATCCGGAGCAATCCGGATCCTAGCAGAGGATTTTGCGTTGATGTCGGAATGGCTCCGGAATGGCCCGGAATGATTCCGGATTGTAACATAAGTTTTCCCGGCAAAGTCAGAATGTATCCAAAATGGATCCGGATCCCGGAATCACCCGAAATGATTCCGGATCCTAACATAGGTTATCATGGTCATTCCGGAATGAATCCGGAATCATTCCGGATGACAGTAAAACCCTCTACTTTGAGCTGAAAAACGGCCCCGAACTTTTTCTTCTTCACCATTTATTTGACACCGCTTTTGTGCTGATAATATCTGTAACCTTTTTTAACAAGTAGCACACACGGCTAAAATTCATTTATGTTGTTAAAAAACACACAAAACTTAGGGATCTCGAAAATGCACTTTCACCAAGTCCACCTAGGCCCAAAGACCGGGGCGGATCTGGGGTCGTCGGTCGTAGCCATAGGGGCACGGCCTATGCGAGACACCGCCTTCTGTGCTCGCCGGGATCGCCAATGGAGGGCAACAGAACTACACCGCCATCGACTCGGTATCGTCACTGCCAACACAGGGAAGGAAGATACGCTCGCCTAATCAGAGAGGCCCCGCCACCGCCGTCACGCACGGGCTTTGCCCGGTGGTGACTCCGGCGGAAGCGGGGGCGGAGGGTTATGGTTAGAGAGGAGGGCCGCCTGGAGTTACTCAACTGATATGGGACTCCTTCACGAGTAGATAATCTGAATTTCTTAGGATGTATGGAATGCACGCCATGCATCATGCACAATCACCTACTCCCTCCATTCAACAATCCATGACTTCCATTTGTTTAAATACGGATATATTTAGGCATGTTTTAGTATCTAGATACATCTATATCTTGATAAATGGAAGTCACGTATTTCGAAGAGGGAGTACATTTGGTACAGTAGTACTAGTGCTAAAATCTGGGTTCTCACACGGTATTGATAATTTGGAAAATCAGAGAGAAAGAAACAGTGATTCTCTGTATTCCGTCCAGTTCAATCGTTTGCAGTACGTAGAACATTTGCAGTAATCAGGTGCAGTTCTAATTTCCATCTCCACCTTTGCAGAGACAGATTGGCCAGCACCGTGGAAATCCAATCCTCAACCAATCAACATTTGTTGATGACTTGATGCCAATCTATGGGTGAATCCTTCAGACAGTAACTAGCTTCTATACCCCTAGCTGCTCGACCCCGAGCGTGACCGAGTGGGTCAGCTCGCCGATCGTCAGGCTGTGCTCGCCGACAGGGATCCTTCGGACCCCGTCCCGGTCGGCGACGCTTAGGCCGTTACAGACATCCACGCCCATCTCGACGCGGGCAACGCCGCCGGCTGGCACGTTCACCTTCTCGAACGCCACCAGCTGACGAGCAGCCGCGCCGTGGGCGGCGGCAGCCGCTGCCGGAGGGGACGCGTACACGAGCACCGTGTGAGCGCCGTCCCTGTCGCCGACGTTCTTCACGTCGATGTGGACCGGGATGCTCAGGCCCTCGCACCGCGCGTGCGAGACACGCACGTCGGCCGCGGCACGGCCAAGGTGCGTCGTTGTGTTCAGTGAGGAGGCGGTTGCGGCGTGGTGGCCGCTGAGCCGGACGGAGAGCTGCGCTGGAGCGTGCGCTAGAGTGTGGGTGAACTTGGTGTAGCTGAGGCCGTGCCCGAACGGGTGGATCGTCGGGCCGGTGTAGAACCGGTACGTCCGGCCGGGGTACCCCTTCGCCCGATCAGCGCGCATCGCCATGTTCGTCATCGGCGCCTTCTGCAGGTAATCCTGTGGGTACCATGTCACCGGCAGTTTCCCTCCTGCGCCAAATTTCAATCCAAATCAATGAAACGCATAAATCTTGCTTCACAATTTTGATGTCTAGCGTTTTGTGGTGAGTACAAAATTTTGATTTAGTCAGTGTAGTGTAGGTACCTGGATTGTGGTGACCGAAGATCACGTCGGCGATGGCCTGCCCGCCGGACTGGCCAGGGTACCCTGCCCACAGGATGCCGGCAATCTTCCGGTCGTTCTGCGCGAACGCAATGTCTATGGGCCCGCCGGACATGAGCACCAGGATCATGGGTCCTTTGGAGGCTTTCGCCACCGCGGAGACGAGCTCCGCTTGGCGGCCAGGAAGGAGCAGGCTTGTCCGGTCCAGACCCTCGGCCTCAATCTTCTGATCGAGTCCGACAAGGACGACGGTGGCGTCTGCACGGCGGGCAGCGTCGACGGCAGCGGCGATCGGCTGATTGCCGCCTTGGCATGCCACGTCGGTGCAGCCTGCCTGGTGCACGGCGGTCTTCACGTACCTGCCGATGCCCTGCAACGGCGTGGTGTACCCGCACGGCTGACCGGCGTAGTTCCCGATCATGGCCACGGTGGCCTTGGCGTGCGGGCCCGATGACAGCGACGGTGCGGTGGGTTGCCGGCGAGAGTGGCAGCGCGGCGGCGTCGTTCTTGAGGAGCACGACGCTCTGCTTCGCCGCCTCCAGCGCCAGGTCCTGGTGCGCGCGCGTGCACACGTGCTGCGGTCCGAGGTGTCCGAACGGCTGCGTGGCCAGGTCGCCGTCGTACATCCCGAGCCGCATCTGCACAATGACGGTGTTGGTGACGGCGGCGTCGATGTCGGCGTCGGACACCTTCCGCTGCGCCACCGCGCTCTCGGTGTATAGCGCCAGGAACGGTCCGCAGTCGAGGTCCAGGCCGGCCCGGAGCGTGGCGGCGACTGCGTCCTCGTGGGTCCTCGTGTAGTGCTGGTCGGTGAAGAAGACGTCGACGGAGTCGCAGTCGGAGACGATGTACCCCTCGAGCTGCCACTTCCCTCTGATGGTGCCGCGGAGGAAGGACTGGTCGGCGCAGGTGGGCACGCCGTTGACCTGGTTGTATGAGCACATGACGCTGGCGGCGCGGCCTTCGACGACGCAGGACTTGAAGGGCACGTTGAAGGTGTCCTCCAGGTCCTGCGGGGTGACGACGGCGTTGAAGTGGAAGCGGTCGGTGCCGGACCAGCTGTCGAGGTCGTAGGCCGTGAAGTGCTTGCAGCAGGCGGCGGTCTTGAGACGCGTGTGGCCACCGCTGGTGAGCCTCCCCCGCCGGAGGGCTGCTGGAGGCCGCGGACGTAGGCAGCGGCGTAGCGACCGGAGACGGCGGGGTCCTCGCCGGGGGTCTCTTGGCCGCGGCCCCAGCGCGGGTCCCGGAAGATGTTCACGTTCGGGACTCCAGAAAGTTAGACCCGCCTGACCGCCGTTGTACATTGCACGCCCCTCGTCTGACACCGCCTGCTTGCACGATACACGGATTATACACCAGAGAAAATAAATCACTCACAAAAGCAAAAAACAAATTGGTATACCGACTTAAATTTTCACGGTACTTAGTACTATGAAACATTTGCAATTTTAGTACTCCCTCAAATTAAGTGTCGCAAAGTTTAACAAAAGTGGATATATCTAGACATAATTTAATGTTAAATACATCTAATTCTGTCAAACTTTATAACAATTAATTTGATAAAGAGGGAGTAGAATAGTACATCAAATTCAGATTTGTGGAGTGAACGCCCCCTAAGATCCAATGGGGTCCAGACCAAAAAAAACCCGCCACAGCGGCACCCACCAAAGGTGTCTACGGTCCAATTTATGTCCGGCACATCGAGCCTACCCGTCAAACTTGGGGGTCTGTCTGGGACACCGGACATTGTCCGCTCACCCCACCGATAGGCGGCCCCCGCCCGTCATTGAGACAAGCCGTACCGAGCATGAGTTAAGGCGTCGTGCAGGCGGCGGTCTGCATTAATGTCGCTCGCCAATTTTCAATGCGACGGGACGTCGGCCTGTAGCACGCCTAGCAGTTACATCGGCGACGCGACGCGATGCTTTCGAGGCCGACGTTGCGTCTTTCCCATGCGAAGCATTTACGACGTCGTCGTCCTTCGGCCAAGGATAAAAGGTGAAGCCTTTTGTTTCGCCGTGCACATACTTCTCCCCCTCACCTCCCCGCCCCAATCCTCTCACCGTCGCCGCCATTGGTATGGCCAACAACTGGGAGGCTGGGTTGTCCTTCGGCTCCAACCTCACGAGCGGGCGGACCATCAACACGGAAGGCGCTTGAGAGCTGTACCGGTACGGGCTCCTCGCCCCTCCGAATTGCCGCATCCCGAAGGAGTGACACATCTCCGACGGCGGCCTCGTCGTGCCAGCGATCCCCCAAACGGCGGAGCAAGTCCGTCGTTACATCGTTCGCCAGCGCAGTTGGCTAACGCCCACAGAGCGCCGCCTCCCCGAGAACGACGACGACCAGCACAACTGGGGACGCTTGCTCGATCGGTTCGAGCAGAAGCGGCAGGCCATCATTAAGCTCGTCAACAGCCCGGACGTGCTCTTCTCGCGGCACAACGCCATCGGGCGCCTCCGCTGGTGGGATCGGACTTGCCACACCGTAGCCAGCGCGATCGAAGCCGCGAGACGGCACGCCGCGAAGGGGAACGTCCTCCCGCTCCGGCTGTTGCCGCTGCCGCCGTCGCGCCCCATCCGCGACGAGCCACGCCGCCACTCCCCACCTCAGGGCCTCCTGTTCCTCCGCCCCCACCGCTAGGAGCCGCATCTGCGCGCCACTGTCAAGGAGGAGCCGTAGGGCGGCGAGTGCCTCGACCTCCTCGCTGCCATGGCCAATTCGGTGGCCACGTTGAAGCAGGAGGCGCCGGGGTGGCTGACGATGATGCACTCCACAACGGTGGAGGCATCCCGGAGCTGCGATGGTTGCAGCAACGCCGCCACGACCACCTACCCACACCACTCGCGTCGGCCCCTCTTCCATCCACGCCGCCGCCTCCTCCTCCTCCTCCAAAGTCGTCGTTCTCGACGAAATCGACGACGACTCGTTCGACCGGATGAGCGGCGATGAGTAGCTAGGGCTTAGCCGCACCCGAGGGCAAATTAAATTCAAATTCTGTAAAATAGTTCTAAATTTGTATGTAATTTGTAAATTAATATATTTTCGTGGTTAAATTTTTTTTTTGGTGCCGCCGTGGCATCCGTCCATCAAATTCGTGGGGTCCATTTAGGGGTGCCGAACACAATTTAAATGGGTGCCTTGGAGATGCTCTTAGATTACTGCAATGCTGTCTGAACTCGACACGTAGTATTGTTTTTACAGTGAAGTGAGATACTTTTGTCATTGCAAGGTTGTATAAATCATTCGCAAAAAGAAAGTTGTATCAAATCGCCTGAACTTTCTCTCTAGTTAGCATATTTTTACTACTGTAGTAGATACAAAAATAACTCAACTTACAAAAACTCTCAGACAACCGTGCAAACTCGTGTCTCCAAGCATATAATCAATAATCAATTGAAACAAAAGAAAAACTAGGAAGAGGAATCTTTCAATGGCACGAAAATCTAAGCGGGATCGTTTCTCTGCCTCTCCAATCACGTGGGTAAGCTGGATGGAGCTACTGTAGCCTGTGATATCAAGTTACGACGCACGTGGTTCAATCGATTCACGGACCAGACGACACAAGTCCAGTCGCAACTTGCTCGGGAGTCTGCACGCAACAACTACTCCTTGACTCCGTTCGGAATTAGATGATTTGTGTTTCTCTAAATATACATATATCTAGACATCTTTTAGTACGTAGGTACATCCGTATTTGGATAAACACAACTCATCTTCCGAACGGAGGGAGTAATTGTTTAATCTTGAAACTCTATTTTAATCTTACATTAGTTGCCAAGATATTTTTCTTTGTTCTAATAAAGTAAATGAATAATAAAATACTAGAATTTCAAGCTCCAAGAGCTGAAGAGTAACTAGGAAGTGCAGCTAGCCCGGGAAGAGTCGAGAACTGCCGAACTACCGTTGTCCAAAGTTTTGATGTATGCACAAAAAAAAACACTGACACTGAACAATCGAACAGACTTAGACGAAAGCGAAGTGTGCAAAGAAATATACTAGCACTAGTACTGTTCCTCTAATTTTCATGGTTTAGATTAGACAAACAGTGGTGAGATTTGGCTAAGGTAGAGACAACATATTTTTGGTGTAGCTAGGCTGGCTTGCACATGGCTGCAACTTGCGCCATACTGCCATTGGCCAACCAGGAATTCCACTAATCCTTCATTTCTGAAATAAAAACGGGCTACTAGATCTGCGCACCACTTTGGAGCTCATTCACAATGAAACGATGTGTGTGCATGCGGTAGCAAGTGTTGCAAGTGTATACAAGTGTAATTTTAGCAGCTTTCTTTGTTTACATGAAAATGAATGAATGAATGTCCGTAGATTAAATTCGATGCCGCTTTTTCTTTGTTTTACATGAAAATGAATGAATGAATGTCCGTAGATTAAATTCGATGCCGCTTTTTCTTTGTTTTACACGAAAATGAAATTGAATGAATGTCCGTAGATTTGTCCGAAAAGTAGCCTTAAAGGGTTAAAGGCAGCCACTTGCAGAAGGACATACGGATAGCCTGCCTTTCCTGGCCCATCATCACACATACATGTTGTAGGTTCCACGCCCAAATAATACTGCTACCCATCGCCCCTATCCATCTACCAATCGTCCGCACACTGGATGCTACTTGCTGGCTGGGCCAGTGCAACAGTACAGTACAGGGTACACACTGCTCGACATTAACTTAGTTGCCCTTGTCTAACTGAACCTACCTCACACAATCACGCTTGTGATAATAACTGAAAAGATCCATCAGCCACACCACCTTCAGGACTCAGGAGGATCAAGAAGACGCAAAATGTGTGTGTGTTTCAGTGTTTGGGAAATGAATGAATATGGTGTTTCTCAGCCGAACAACAGTCGTGTACTGTGTTTGCGGGTCTCGCTAACGAAAACACCCTATGCTTTGGGCTTGGCTTGGAGCATCGTGATGGATGGAAACCGTCAGCTCGCACCAGAAGAAAAAGAAGAAACTACTCTGCCCGATACAGGCGCGGCGCACAGTCAGAGGCACAGACACGGACAAGAAAGAGTTCACATGCACGCCTAGCAAACAGGATCAACACAGAGCAGCAGGGGCAGCGGCAATGGCAATGCCGGCGGCGCTCGGCAACGGCAATGAGGGCAGGCAACTTAGATTTACAGTACGTACCCGGCCGATGAGCTCCCAGAGCGAGGCGTTGAACGACGCGGCGGTGCCGATGACCTGCGGGAACGCGGTCGCGCCCGGGAACGCGCCGCCGAACCGCACCCCGGGCCCAGTGTTCGACACGCCGTGCAGCGCCTCCGACCACCACTCGTAGCCGGAGACTCCCAGCCGCGGCACGCCGGCCGCGTTGTTCACCAGGAGGCGCACCTTCTCGGCCCGTGTCAGCCGGCCCACCAGGTCCCGCGCGCGCGCCCGCAGCGGCAGCGACTGCCGGCAGAACGGCAGCGAGGTCGCTGGACCGCCCGGGGCGCACGCGAACGGGGCTCGAGCGGAGACGACCGCCGCTGCCGCCCCGGCGAGCAGGAGGAGCGACAGGAGGTGGCGGAGGCGCCCCATGGTGGTGGTGGTGGTTGGTTTTTTTGCGAGGTGTTTGTGGAAATGGAGACGCCGGGTGCTTATATAACACAAGCGGAAGGGCGCTCGGATGTTGAAAATCGCAAGTGCCAACCACCTCGAAGGATTTCGGAGACTACTAATGCGCAGTTGTAAAAAGAAAATTGTCTGAGTTTTGTATGGAAACAGCGATATTCAGGAAAAACAGTTTGAGAGAAAAAGGATTTCAGAAATTATTATTCTAGTATATCTAGGACACCACATTGTTAACGCAAGATGAAATAGCATCTCGTGTCCTGACTGCTGTAACCGCTGCTTGCTTGGCAGTGGTGTAGTAGTGTTGGTGGTGTCTTGTTTCTCATTTGCACGTGAGAAGTAAAGGATTTCCGGGGATATGGCTGTGCATTGTCAGAGCAAGTTGTTCAGTGCTGTGTTGGTCATGATCCCTCCTGTCTGCTGCATTCTTGCCAAAGGTAGGTCGAGTGGTGCTTGTGCTGTGCAGGTATTCAAGACATGGCAAACTGCTTTTGTGCAGGCATTTTTGACAAAAAATTGTGCAGGTATCAAAGAACTAGTAGTACTACTCTTTATACTGATGCAGGGTCCTGCTTTCAGAATTGATAAAGATCATAGAGAGAGGAAATGATTATCTATTGGTTGGTAATCAGAAAAAATTAAGCATGCAACTTTAGCCTAAGAAGACAAGGTAAAGGTTGAATCATAACAAGTATGCTTCATTTGTAAGAAGGAAAGAAAGGTGGTTGAGATGGATTTGCCCCAGCCGTGAGATTCCGCCCCTGATTCCGGCGGGTGCGCCGACGAGCGAAAGCGACACAGGGAGGAGGACTGACTCCCCTAGCCTCCTCCCAGAATAGTGTTGGTGCCCGACCGAAGCAGGAAGAGGGTGGATCTCATCGGTGGAGATCACGACCGCCAAGAGGGGTACCACCATGTGTGGTGGTACGGGGATCGTCGTGCAGACCTCGTCAGAGGGCGGGAATCGCAGGGGAGCGGGTTTCGAATTCAGCAGGCCCACCTGCTGGTGAGACGGAATACCCCCGACATGGATGCGCGCCATCTGGCAATATCCATGGAGGTGGAGCTCGACACGTAGAACGACAGGCGGGCAGCCGGATTACACTTTCGAGTGGTTATCTCCGGGGCGGAGCGACCGAGAAGAGGATACGTGTCCGGAGGGATCCCAGTCCCCTCCATCGACCTAGGGTTTCTAGGAACCCAAATCCAAACCTTGTGTGGACCGAGAGGAGCAAATTCGAGAGCAACTCCTTCACCGTCAAATATTGCTACCCTGTTGGAGGGGGATGGCTGCCAATCCCGAAGAAGCTCAGTTTCTCTCGTGATCTATGGGCGAAGGAAGCGGGCAGGGAGATGTACACTACGACGCTGATGGCGGGAGCTGGCCGTGACAGCGGCGGAAGGAACGGAGCTGGGCGTGGACGTACATACATGCGCCCTACTCGCTCTACTGATGATGTACTGCCGGCGTCAACAAGCGGAGGTAATTCCCTCGCCACCTTTCAACCGCAAGCGCGGTCTGGCCAGTTGGACATGGGTAGAATCAAGGCGTTGGTTTCGATCCCGGGCAGCTATTGCAGATAATGAAGCAAGGGATGTTTCTGCAACTGCAGTGGCCGCAGTTTCAGATGTTCCCCCAGCTTATGCAGAATCAGCTGGGGTCTAGCCAGCTAACCCAAGGTTTCCAGGGAGCTCACCCCTCGGTCTTCCCTACGCAACAGGTCGAAGCCACTGCTAGTCAGTCCAGTAGCGCAGAGTCGCAGAAGAGTCGGAACAAGAGGAAACCTAGGCAGCATGATGCTTCTAGCACTCAAACTGTAAAGGAAAAACCTATAGAAAAACCACTTGGTAGAAGTGCTGATAAGGACAAAGGCCCTGCTGTAGTGGTCTATGATCCCAAATACAAGGATGTTATCAGCTATAATTGTGGACAGCCAGGCACTTTGTAGGACTCTGTCCCAAGCGAAAATGTTGTTTCATATGCAGCAAGCCTAGTCACCATATGGACAACTGCTTGGAGTGGTATAAACCTATGCCAATGGCTCAGTACTGGGGGAGTGCTAATTCTGGTTTGGGATTCCTTCACATTGATGTGGAGGGCCCTGAAGCTGCCAAGTGGCTGAACTTCAACAATGTTGCAGTAGTAACAATTACAGAAGGTGAAACAAATGAGCAAGAGCTGGAGCAGTGCCTAGGAGAAATGTGGAAGATGTAGTGGTATTGGCATATAAGGCAGATAGCTTCAGACAAATATCTTGTCAGGATCCCACCCTCCAAGAAAATCAGTGACTTGGTGGAATATCCATCAATCAACCCGAAGAAAAAAGGGTCAGTGTATCCTTTGCTAACTAGGGTGGTGAGGAGCAACCGTTTGCTGAACTTCAAGAAGCTTGGATCAACATTGAAGGTATTCCAACAAAGTGGTGCACCTGGAAGACTATATGTAGGATGACATCTACTCTTGGGGTCTTGGTTAATGTGTACTGGCATACTCTATTCAGAAGCTTTTACAAGGTGGTGAGAGTTAAGGTTGTTGTGAGAGATGGTCTCAAGATTCCAAAAGACGGAATGTTTGAAGTTGAGCAACATCTGTACCTGCTTTTCTTCACTGTAGATGAGGACACTATGGAAGGGGATGGATAATAATGATGGACCTGATGATCAAGATTCAGGAGGCCATGATGATGAAGAAGATGGGATAAGGGATGATTTCTCTGATCATATTGAGAAACAAGCCCAAGGTGCTGACCGTATGGATACTAATGGATCAACAACTTTCTCCACTCCCGCTAACATCTCTGGCTCTAGCAGGGGTGTGAGCCGAGTGATTTCTGTGGAGATCTCACTTTTCCTATCACTGAGAGAAGACTTGGGGAAAGTGTGCAACACAAGATACTAGGGACTCATTCACAAACACCTACACACTACAATGATCCTATTGATCACCTTCCTGAAGAAAACATTGAGGATGCTCTCGTGGTTCAGGGAGAAGACTCTGGTGAAGAGCAAAATCAGGTGGTGGGAGGAGTAGTGGATGTGACTGCAAATTCTGATCTAGTGAGGATGGACACAGCTGAAGGGTACGTTGCATAGACCACAAAAAAATTCCTACGCGAGATAAACCCAAAGGGCCAAGATCTAATCTAGGAGATGAAGTGTAACGGGGAGAAAGAGTCTTAGGAAACATACCCTCGTAGACTCTAAGCGTTACGAGATTCAATCTCGTTGTTGGCATAGTCACACTCACGTCGATCCCGAGAGTGAGAAGATGTGCACCGCAATCCGGCGGTGCCTCCATGATCGGTCACACGTCCAGCTCGATGAAGACCTCCGTTCCCTCGATCCAGCGGGGTAGCGGAAGTAGAGGATCGCCCGGAACTCCAGCAGCACGACGGCATGGTGTGGTGAAGAATCCCACGGTAAGCGCTTCGCCAAGCGGGAGACCATGGAATGGAGGAGAGGGTGGAGACGAAAGGAGGTGGGACAAGTGTGTGAGGAGGGGGAGCTCTCATCCTCCTTTTATAGGGGAGGGGGGCAGCCCAAAGGGGGGTGCGGCCAGCCATGGGGTGCCCCCACCTCTTCCCTCTTCATGTGAGTGGAAGCTCCACTCACACCCACTCATGCTCCCTTAAAACTCCACTTAGAAAATCCAAAGGTTTTTCTTTAATAAATAAATAAATAATTTATTTATTTATTTTAATATTTGTTAATTCCATTAACAAACATTTGCATATAGCACCTCGAATCATTTGTTAATTCTATTAACAACCATTCAACAAAAACCCCTTGAACTATTTCAATTTTCCCCAAAACAATTTCGGTGCTGTCCAAAACATTCTTCGATATTCCGTATCCTCTCAAATGCTTCATCGAACCTTAAGTGTGTCACCCTACGATTCGCGAATAACATATACATGATAGAGACACCTCTCCGATCAATAATCAACAGCGGGATCTGGAGATCCGTTATGACTCCTATATATTCAACGACGACTCTCGTGATCGTGTGAACCATCAACGTCATAACTATTCCCTTTGTCTCGCGATATTTTACTTGTCCGGGATCTGATCATTGGTATCAACCATACCTAGTTCGATCTCGTTACCGACAAGTAATATTTTACTCGTTCCGTGATATGACATCCTTGTGAACTAGTCACGTGCTTGCAAGCGGTGTCGATGTTATAACACCAAGAGGGCCCAGAGTATATCTCTCCGTCATTTGGATGGACAAATCCCACTCTTGATCCATGAGACTCAACTAACACTTTCCGAATACCCAACGACACCTTTATAGTCACCCTGTTACGGCGTGACGTTTGATGACATAAAGCACCCTTCCGGTATTAGTGATTGACATGATCTCATGGTCTAAGGAATGAGGTTACTTCGTATGTAAGACATAACAACATCAACTAAATGACTTGATCGTATTGTTATACTTAGTTTGGGTTTATGTTCATCACATCATTCTCTTAATGACATGAACTCGTTATTAACAACAGCCAATGTTCATGATCAGAAAACCTTGATCATCGGTTAATCAACGAGCTAGTTAAAAGAGAGGCTTTACTAGGAACGATTGTTTGTTTATTAAACACACATGTATCTATGTTTCCGGTTAATACAATTCTAGCATGAGAAATAAACATCTATCATAAACAAGGAATAACATAATAAACACTTTAATATTGCCTCTCGGGCATATTCCCTTCTACAACTCCCCGATAGAAGAAAACCAAGTGGGGCCCTGTAGTTGCTACAAGAAGAAGTTCTAGGTTGCAGAGAGATAGTAGGACTACAACTGAAAAAGCTCAAGACCTATTGAAAGTGAGAAATCTGGAAACTACTAGAGGTAATATAAAGGCTCCCATGTAATATAATTCCTTTGCTGCTTTAGATAATAATATTCTTATGCACAAAGCTAGGATTGCTGGTATCTTCTTAGGTGACTGTACCCAAAATATAGAAGATAGTATCAATGTTATTAAAGCTATTGAGATGGATACGGTTGAGAAGTTTAATACCAAACACTCTGACATGTTTCTTCCTGAGAACATTGATGTTAATGGAAGTAAATTTTTGGGGCATAAAACTCACAATAGAGAGGTTTAGATGCGCCTGTGGACAAACCTCACACTAGTGAGGTGGATGTCTCTCTGTATGATGAGCACAATAGTGAGTCATTGTCCCCTGAGTTACATTGGGTAGAGGTGAAAACCATGAAAAACTTCTCTAAAAGAAAATTGTTTTTTTTCAATGGTAGTAGGCTTCATTTGGAATAACAAAGGTCTTAATAGACCTAACATGCTTTTTAGGACTGATATGTCATAAACGTATCCTTAATTTTTAATGTTCCATGTTATTTTCATGTTGTTTCCTACATGTTTGCTATACACTTTATGTCATTTTTATCGATTTTTCGGACTAACCTATTGACAAGGTGCCACAGAGCTAGTTCCCGGTTTTATGCTGTTTTTAGTTTCAGAAAAGTTGTTCTGGAAATATTCTCGGAAGTGGAAAATTGGAAGTCCGGAGGTCCTAGAATTACCGAAGGTTCCACGGAGTCCCGAAGAGGCCCGGAAGGGGGCCACACCATAGGGCGGCTCCCCCTGGCCGCGCCATGGGGTGGTCTGGGGCCCCAAGCCTCCACCGCCTTTGCCCTTTCGCCTATTTATACCCCCTGATATGTCAACCCTAAAAAGATACCACTTCGTCCCAAGAAACACCCGAGGCGGCGTCATCGTCATCCTGAGATCGGGAGGGTTCTGAGGCTCTCCCTGGCACCCTGCCGGGAGGGGAATTCATCACCGGAGGGGTCTACACCGCCATGCCCTCCTCCGAAGTACTGCATGAGTAGTTTATCCCTGGACTACGGGTCCATAGCAATAGCTAGATGGTTGGTCTCTCCACTTTGTACCTCATGTTTAGATCTCGTGAGCTGCCCTACATGATCGAGATCATTTTATGTAATGCTACATGTTGTGTTTGCTGGGATGTGATGAATGTTAAATGCTATGTCTTCTGATTATCAATCTATCATGTTATCTTATGCATATGTTATTTATGATCTTGCATGCTCTCCGTTATTAGTAGATGCTCTGGCCAAGTAGATGCTAGTAACTCCAAGAGGGGGTATTTATGCTCGATAGTGGGTTCATGCCTCCTTTGCATCTATGCTCGAGTGACAGAAACGTGACGGATGGAGGATGTGTTGTTGCCATTAGAGTGAAAACAACGGTGTTTACCTAGTTTACATTGTTTACATTACACACTTTGCTTACTGCGATAATCTTTTGCTTGCAACTTAATACCCAACATTTGTTCAGATCATATTCGGAGGGTGGATTATTAGTCATAGATGCAGTTGGATGACAGCCTATGTATTTTGTTGTAATGCCCGCATGAATCACATAGTAATCTTTATGTCTTGCATATGCACTACGGTGCAGCCTTCATTTCTATAAATTGCCCAGCTGTAATTTGTTCACCACACATGTTATTTATCTTTCACGGAGAGACACCACTAGTGAACTGTGGACCCCGGTCCATTTTCTCATATTGATAATACACACAATGCTTCTACTATTTTCACACTGCTTCCACTGCTTTTATATTGTTTTCCTACTGTTTTCCACACCATACGTTTAACCTCTTTGTGTTCAGCAAGACCGGTGAGATTGACAACCTCACTGCTTCATTGGGGCAAAATGATTTGATTGTGTTGTGTAGGTTCTACGTTGCTGCTGAACCGGTAGTGCGCCCTGCCACCTCAGCTGCATCAACCTTCAGAGATTGCTTGTCCTCCTACTGGTCGATTCAACCTTGGTTTCTTTTCTGAGGGAAAACTTGCCGCTGCACTCTTCACAACCTTTCTCTTGGGATTTACCAACGAGGGCATCAAGGCTCCATCAAGTTTTCTGGCGCCGTTACCGGGGAGGAAGAGAATTTCTGCAAGGGGAGTCTCTCACCTCCAATCATTTTTTACTTTGTTATTGTTTTGCTTGTTACTTGCATTATTATGCTTGCTATCAATATCTGATGCCTTTGAAACTAGATCTTATTGGCAAAGTGGGTTCACAGATGAACAACAAAAATATTATAAGGAACACCGCTTGTCACATAAAGGGATACACTTATGGGAGCAAATTAATAAATTGCATGACTATGCTAAAAACTTATGCTCTACTTATAATGTTACTTATTGCTTTGATAAATCCTGCTGCTGTAGGAGGTATAAATACCTCCCTTTTCAATGTGGGTATGATGATAATGTTACCATATCTTCTTATGTTAAGGGAAATTATGAATTATATGATGTGGAACAAATTGAACAATTTATTGCTTGGAAGGGTGCATTCTAAATTGCCTATTTACTTGAAAGTATTGATGATGCACCTTATAAATATGAGATTTATGCTATACTTGAATATTTCTTTGATAATTACAAGGATTGTAATTACTACATACTTCAATATCTTAATCAATTCTCTCCCCAAAGGGAGAGACTAATGCCTTGCAGGAACCTATGGAAGAAGAAACTGTTGAATCTGGAAGCTCATTGGATGAAAAGGAGGAGGAGAGTGATGATCACGAGGAGCAAGAATGGAGCTACCCATGTCTACCTCCCAATGAGAGTAACTCTTTAACTCATACATTACTTGATGAAAGTGATGATCCTATTGATTCTTTTGAAATATCCCTTTTTGATGAAATTGATACTTGCTATACTTGTGACCTTGATACTACTATGAATGAAACTTGTGAGAATGATATTAATACTGTTATCTATGATAATCCTCTATTTATTCCAACTATTGATATGCATGATAATGAGGAAGTTTGTTTAGGAAATTTATATGATAATGCTCTAGATGATGGTCCTGTGCTCCTTGATGTTATAAATTATAATGCCACTGAAAATAGGATTTCTATAATGTGTCCTATACCTTTTATGAGTTATCAATCATCTCGTTTTGATATTGCTAAAAGTGGGGAAAAAGAAGAGCTGATTTTAATTTTTGATCCCACTGTTTTGGAGCTTGATATGAATTGTGTGCTTTTAGATCATGACAAACATGCTTTATGTGATAATTATGTTGTTGAGTTTATTCATGACTCTACTGAAAATTATTATGAGAGAGGAAAATATGGTTGTAGGAATTTTCATGTTACTAAAACACCTCTTTTTTTGTTGAAAGTTTTGAAGTTGCTCTGGTTCTACCTTCCCATGATTTCTAGTTTGAGCTTCTTTAATTTATTTATTTACAAGATTCCTATGCATAGGAAGTGGGTTAGAATTAAATTGGTTTTATACTTTCTTCTTGATTCTCTCTTTTTCTTAACTCATATTTCTCATGTGAGCATATTCTGGCTTACTGGGCCTAGCTAAAAGGCGTTAAAGAAAAGCACTTCTTGGAAGATAACACATGGTTTTATTTTTCCTTTGTTTTTATCTGTTTTCTTTGAGTAAAGGGGTTGTATACTTCTGTAGAAACTCCTTTGTATCTTTATTTCCATGTTTTAGTTGTTCCAAGTAAATTTTCTGACGATAATTGGAGTTGGTTTTGGATTTCTATGCATGAAAGATATTTCTGCTGTCCACCGTAAAAAATCGTATAATTCACAAAAAAATCTGAATGCCCTGAGATTTCTTGTGCTTATTCCTCGGCTAATTCTGCAACTTTTCTTCTTTAAGTTTTTCGATATGAGCAACGTAAGTGCCCCCAAAATTTTTGTCTTTACAGACTGTTCTGGTTTTGACAGATTCTGCCATTTTTCTTGCATTTGCTCTTTTGCGATATCAAGTGGATTTCTTTGCTTCACGAAAAATCAGTGGCTGTAGCTAATGTTTAAAATTATAAATAGCACTTGTGCCATACAAAAACCATGTATTTTTGATTGTTGCACTAACCCTCTAATGCGAATTACTCTTTGAGTATGGAGTGAAAGAAGTTTTCAAGGGTCAAGAGAAGAGGGTGATATATGTGATCAAGAAGAGTGCAAGGTTAAATTTTGGGGATTCCCCCGTGGTTCATCCAAGAATATTTTAATAAGACTCAAGCATCTAAGCTTGGGGATTCCCAAGGCATGCCCTTCTTCATCAACAATCTATCAGGTCACTTCTAGTAAAACTATATTTTTATTCGGTCACATCGTATGAAGTTTACTTGGAGCATCTGTTTGCTTTTTTTGTTTTCTTTTGTTTTCCTTAATGCAATAATATATTTGGACCCTAGCATTCCTTGTTTGGGAGAGAGACACGCTCCACTTTTTCGTCTGAATACTTGCTATGCTCGTATTCTTAGTTTTTTTTCTAGCTGCTGCAAAATTCCTGTTTAGCTCTTTTTTCATTGCATCTCTTGTTCAGAGCTGTTAGTTTTAGTAGTGTTGTGTGAGTACTCTCATGTTTGCTTGCTGCAGCATTTAGAGAGTTTTTGTTAAAGCATATTTTGTATGGTGCTTGTTGGGAAAAGAAACTGCTGCTTGTAGTAGAATTTATAACGGTGCAAGTAGAAGCTTGTATAGACTGTGGCTAGACTTTTTCATATCATGCTAGATGTTATTTGAATTCTAAAGCCTAGTGTTTATTTAGTAGCATGATTAGCCTCAAATAGATGAGAGTTTTTAATGTGACATTGTAAGAATCATGAGTTGTTCTTGTCATATTGAAGCATAAATTTGTGGTGTTCTCCTTTTAATGTTTTATTTGGTTGACTTGGCGCATTCTCACACCATGTTTATGACTATGAACCAGTCACTTATAGACTCTATGATCATTTAGTTTTTGAAGTTTTGGTACCACTTATTCTTTGATTAATGATGTTTATGTCGCTATGCATGATTATGGCTCTTATGCTCTCTTGATTTGTCGCTCCCAGTCTTTTCCTAGCCTCCACCTGTACTGAGTATGATCTCTACTCGTGCATCCAACTCCCAAAAACCAAAGTTTTCCAAATGTGTCCACCATACCTACCTACATGTGGTATTTAACCGCCACTCCAAAGTAAATTGCTCATGTGTTACCTTTAAAACTTTCAAAATTACTCATGTTTTGTGCTTCCGTTTTAGCTCATGAGGACGCAAATAGAGAATCTTTATCTCACTTGTTGACTAGACTTTCACACCCTATACTAGTGGCTTCATCCGCTTATCCAATGATAGAAGAGCTGGAAGCGGGGTGCCCAGCCCTAAATTAATAACAACAATTTCTCTTTACTATTTTTGCCACTGATTTATCAGTCAAAGCATAATTGTGTAAACCAAACAGAAAGTGGGATGACCTTCTACCCAGATGCGTCCTTCTATGGGAGCCGCTCTTGTGAAGTCTAGTTGGATTGTGACGTACTTTATTTTCTGTTTACCATTCGTTGACATAAGCATACACCTCTGTTAAAAATGTTTTCAATACCTCTGTTTAATAAAATAAAAGCTCTAGCACATGAGTTGATCCCTGCTTCCCTCTGCGAAGGGCCTTTCTTTTACTTTTATGTTAAGTCTCCATCTTCTAACTTTATGCACAGTTGAGAGAGCATAGTTGCCATTCTGAGTTTTATGTGCATTTGTCCCACAAACATTATTAATTGATTCATGATGTGTTATTGCTGGTTCTCTAATTATTTGTTCTAGTCTTCCTCATGACCTTTGAAGGTGTCCTGGCATTTATGTTTTCCCCACTCTTAAGGACTAGCAAAATATCACTTTGTCATGTTCTCTCTATGCTTTAAACAAACGTATATCTTTATTTGCACTGTTATTCATGATCTTCTATTTGTGTTACTTCTCATGATGCAAGGTGATTGTGATGCTTTACTGTTAAAATTCTATTTATCATGCTTGTGTTGAGGCTCTATGACCTCAGCTTACTTATGCTTTTACATTATTGTTGATCAAGTTTATGTTGGTAGCATGTCATCTTAGAAATTTTATGTTTTTATCGTCTACCTACTCGAGGACGAGTAGGAACTAAGCTTGGGGATGTTGATACGTCATAAACGTATCCTTAATTTATGATGTTACATGTTTTTTTCATGTTGTTTCCTACATGTTTGCTATACACTTTATGTCATTTTTATCGATTTTCCTGACTAACCTATTGACAAGATGCCACAGAGCAAGTTCCCTGTTTTCTGCTATTTTTAGCTTCAAAAAAGTTGTTCTGGAAATATTCTCGGAATTGGAAAATTTGAAGTCCGGAGGTCCTAGTATTCCCGAAGGTTCCACGGAGTCCCGAAGAGGCCCGGAGGGGGGCCACAGGGGAGCCACACCATAGGGTGGCGCGCCCCCTGGCCGCGCCATGGGGTGGTGTGGGGCCCCCAAGCCTCCACCGCCTTTGCCCTTTCGCCTATTTATACCCCCCGATACGTTAACCCTAAAAATATACCACTTCGTCCCGAGAAACATTCCAGGTCGCCGTCATCGTCATCCCGAGATCGGGAGGGTTCTGGAGCTCTCCCCGGCACCCTGCCGGGAGGGGAATTCATCACCGGAGGGGTCTACACCACTACGCCCTCCTCCGAAGTGATGCGTGAGTAGTTCATCCCTGAACTACGGGTCCATAGCAGCAGCTAGATGGTTGTTCTCTCTACTTTGTACCTCATGTTTAGATCTCGTGAGCTTCCCTACATGATCGAGATCATCTTTATGTAATGCTACATGTTGTGTTTGCTAGGATCTGATGAATGTTGAATGTTATGTCTTCTGATTATCAATCTATCATGTTATCTTCATGCATATGTTATTTATGATCTTGCATTCTCTCCGTTATTAGTAGATTATCTGGCCAAGTAGATGCTAGTAACTCCAAGAGGGAGTATTTATGCTTGATAGTGGGTTCATGCCTCCTTTGCATCTGTGCTCGAGTGACGGATGGAGGATGTGTTGTTGCCATTAGGGAGAAAACAACAGTATTTACCTAGTTTACATTACACACTTTGCTTACTGCAATAATCTGTTGCTTGAAACTTAATACCCAACGTTTGTTCGGATGATATTCGGAAGGTGGATTATTAGTCATAGATGCAGTTGCATGAAGGTCTATGTATTTTGTTGTAATGCCCGCATGAATCACATAGTAATCTTTATGTCTTGAATATGCACTACGGTGCAGCCTTCATTTCTGTTTATTGCACAACTGTAATTTTTTCACCACACATGTTATTTATCTTTCACGGAGAGACATCACTAGTGAATTGTGGACTCCAGTCCATTTTCTCATACTGATAACACACACACTGCTTCTATTGTTTTCACACTGCTTCCAGTGATTTCATACTGTTTTCCACACCATACGTTTAACCTCTTTGTGTTCAGCAAAACCGGTGAGATTGACAACCTCACTGCTTCGTTGGGACAAAGTGATTTTATTGTGTTGTGTAGGTTCCACGTTGCTGCTGAACCGGTAGTGCGCCCTGCTACCTTAGCTGAATCAACCTTCAGAGATTGCTTGTCCTCCTACTAGTCGATTCAACCTTGGTTTCTTTTCTGAGGGAAAACTTGCCGTTGCACTCTTCACAACATTTCTCTTAGGGTTTACCAACGAGGGCGTCAAGGCTCCATCAAGGACGCATGATCTCCTTAGAGATACATGCCCTGATTTTATAGGGATATCTGAAACTTAAAAGGAAGAATTTACTTCCTCTCAGTTGAGAACCCTATACCCTTTAGGTGTCTATGTGTGGAATTGGCTTCGAGCCTGTGGCTCTGCTAGGGGCATCCTAGTTGGTATTAATTCATACATGTTTGATTTGGTCTCCCACAACCTGCACACATATTGTGTAGCTAGTGTGGTTAAGTGTAAAGCATCCTTTGTAGAATGGAGGTTCATTGCAGTTTATGGTTCCTCTTATGAAGAACATAAACTGGATTTTATTAATGAACTCCATAATGTACTTCCTAATTGGCCTGGTCCCACACTAATAGGTGGGGACTTTAACCTTATTAGGGAAAAGAATGAGAAAAACAATGGTAATATTAACCAACACTAGGCCAATCTTTTTAATGATTGGATAAATAAGTTTGGGCTTATAGAAATTAAAAATGCTGAGACAAATTATACCTGGGCCAATAATCAGGACAATTTAGTTATGGCTACTTTGGACAGAATTTTTATTACTCCCTGCTGGGATAGATTTATCCTTCTAGTCTCCTTAAAACCTTGGCTAGATTGGGGAGTGATCATACTCCATTAATCTTAGACACTGGTGCCTTAAAAGTCCCAAAGCATAGACAATATAGGTTTGAGAAGTGGTGCCTACAAGTGAATTGTTTTGATAAGGTTATTTTTAAAGCCTGGCAACTCCCTTGTTCACATCCAAAAGGTATTGATAGGTGGCAGTTTAAAGTGAGAAATGTAAGAACGTTTACAAATGGGTGGTGTGCAAATGTGGAGTCATCCCAGAGAAGGATTAAGAAACAATTAGTTGCTCAATATGACCTCCTTGATATTCTTTTTGAATCACAAAATCTTTCACCTGTTTCTGAATGAAGGCCATTTCTTCTGAACTCACTAGTATTTGGAGTAATGAAGAAATCAAAGCTAGACAGAGATCTAGGGAGAGGTATATTTTGGAATGGGATAGGAATACTGCTTTCTTTCATGATGTAGCTAATCAGAGAACAAGGAAAAAACAAATTACTTCCCTAGAAGGCCCAAGTGGGCTAGCTGAAGATACTGATGGCATTTTAAAAATTGGTGTTCAGTACTATAAAACCCCTTTTGGTTATGAAAACAAACTTAATATAGATCTCCTTGATGACTTTTGGGAAGAGATTCAGAAAATCTCCCCTGAGCAAAATGCTTATTTTGAGGAGGACTTTAATGAACAAGAAATTAAAGATGTTGTCTTGAGTACTTATGCTGAAGGGGCTCCTAGACCAGACGACCTTTCCTTCCTATTCTATCAGAAATACTGGGATCTGATTAAAAATGATCTAATTTCCCTCTTCTCTGATTCTAATATAGGAGAGCTAGACCTCTTTAGACTCTTTAACAAATTGTAGTTTTAAGATTTTCTCTAACTGTACTACTAATAGATTAGGAGTGGTTTGTGAGAAGCTTATTTCTCCTAACCAAACTACTTTCATTAAAGGCGGGTATATTCTAGAGAGTGTGGTCTCTGTCCACGAAATTATTTATGAGGTTGTCACTAGTAAACAAGAAGGCTTCATTTTCAAATTAGACTATGAGAAAGCCTATGATATGGTAAATAGAGGTTTCCTAATTAAAATTCTAACTCGTAGGGGCTTTGGTCTTAAAACCATTAACAAATATAGAAGTCTTTTGGATCAAGGCTTTGTCGGGGTCATAATAAATGATACCAATATTGACTTTTTTTATTGTAGGTAAAGGGGTAAGACGAGGAGGTCCTATTTCTCCTCTGTTTTTATAACCTTGTGGCTGATGGGTTCACTAAAATGCTTATTAAGGCAGCTAAGAGTGGGCTTTTAAAAGCCCTTCTTCATGGATTTGAGCAGAATGGGGTCATTAGCATGCAGTATGCAGATGACACCTTGTTATTTCTTCCCAATGATTTTGAGAACTGCCTAAATCTTAAATGGATACTATCCTGTTTTGAGCAAATTTCAGGGCTTAGGATCAATTTCAAAAAATGTGATCTTGTCCCCATTAATATGGAAACAGGAGAGGCTCAAAAGTTTTCTCGAGCTTTGGGAACCTTCCCTATTAAATACTTAGGGGTTCCTCTTCATTATAAAAAAACTCAAGAAGGAAGATTTGCAACCTATTGTAGATAAACTTCTCAAAAGAGCTTCAGGGTGGAGAGGTAGATTGCTCTCTCATGTAGCTAAGCAAGAACTAGTTAAGAGTGTCCTGGGTAGAATTCCTATTTACCTCCTTAGTGTAATCAAGTTTCCCAAGTGGGCAATTTCCCTAATTAACTCCCAAATGGCCCAGTGTTTATGGGATAACCATGAGGAACACTTCAAACACCACTTGGCTAACTGGGGCTTAGTCTCTCAAAAGAAGTGCTATGGAGGCTTGGGCATCCCTAGCATTGCTAACATGAATGTTTGCCTTCTAGCTTCTTGGGTGAAGAGATATCATCTGGATGAAGATAAAATGTGGAAGAAAATAATTGATTTCAAATATGAGGTCAATTCTCCCAACATTTTCTCTTGTTCTGATATAGGAGTGTCTCCTTTTTGGAAATGTGTCCTTTGGGATGCTAAAGCGGCCAAACTAAGATACCAAAGGAAAATTGGGAATGGCACTAGAATTAAATTCTAGGAGGACCAGTGGTTTGGTGACTCTAGTCTAGATATTCATTACTGGAGTCTGTATGTCTTAGTCAATGAATCATCCACTGTAGCTGAGCTTTGGGATGATGAGAATCTTAGAGTCACTTTTAGGAGATGTTTTGATGCAGAACTAATGAGCTAGTGGTTTGATGTTCTCCAAATTTCGCAAACCATAACCTTTAATGAAGAGAGTGATACTATCATGTGGAAACTCGAACCAAATTGAATCTACTCCGTGAAATCTCTATATACAACTGTTAAGTTCAGGGGGATTACCCCTGTTCATGTGCATGCAGTTTGGAACATCAAAGTCCCACCAAAAAATACATTTCTTTCTCTGGCTTCTTGCACATAACAGGTTTCTCACTAGAGACAACTTGTCAAAAAGGCAGAATATAAATGACAAATTTGTGTTTCTGCTCTGATATTGAGAGTGGCAATCATATGTTCTTTGAATGTTCTGTGGCTAAAGTGATCTAGGAGGGCATTCGTCCCTTTGCAGAGAAAATTAGCCTTAATTTGAACTTTGAAAATGTTGTCTCCTTATGGGTCTCAGAAAAGAAAGATAGCACTGTTACTGTTATTCATGCTGCTATTCTTTTGTCCATCTGGCTTACCAGAAATGAATTTTTTTTAACAAAAAGATTTGGTCCGGAGTCCAGGTGATTTGGAGAAAAGCAGCCTATGTGCTCTCCCAGTGGCAGGTTATGTTCTCGGGGGATGCAAAAGAAAGCTTGGGCAATGCAGCAAGGAGCATGGAGCAGTTGGCTCGGGCGCCGCCACTCCTGCTCTGGCCAGATCATGGCTGACACTGAAGAAACTTGTTGGTAGGGACCTAAAGCTTGCTCCTGGGACAGTCCAAGATGCCGTGGAGGAGGATGTGTGAGATATCTCGAATGAGACCCTTAACAAGCTTCTGATGAAGAATTCGATGGAGCTGTGGGATGATGGCTCCTGGCTTCAAGTCATCCGAAAGTACTGATCGCTAGAAAAAGTCCAGGGGCTCGTTGAAGCTGTCCACCTATTTTCTCCCTTTTCGTCTGGGACGTTATCGTGTTAAGACTTTGTAGTTTTATCTTTCTTTTGTAGCTTAGACTTACTGGGTGCAGCATCTCGGCTGCTCCCCGTGTGCTATGTCGTTTGTAGTAATAACCAGTGTGATTTCGTTTCAGTGAAATGGAATCGAGGCACGACCCTTTCTTTCTAACAAGGAAAGAAAGGTTGCATGATCTTTTTCATGGTCTGGTGCTAATATGAAAGGCGAGGAGGTTTCCACATATGAAGATCACATCGGAGCATCTCCACCCCCTAAATGCCCCCATGACCCATTGGAGTTTAGCCAGCTGCACCCGGTCCGATGAAAAACACATCCGACACTGTAGGAGACCCTTCAAACTTGGGGGCCTACTAGGAGGCGCCGGATATTGTCCAGAAAACCTATCCGACAGGTGGGTCCCCCTCGTCATACACACAACGGTGCGCCCAATTCTCGATCTCTCTACATTGCCGCGCGGAACGCCCAAAAGGAAAATCCTCCCTCCATTTCCTAACCTTGCGTCCGCTGCTGCAACCTCCTCGCCTTTCTTCACCATGTCGTCAAAGAAACTTGGCCTCCCGCATTATCACAAGCCGGCGGGGTCGACTATGCCGCCGAGGAAGAATGTGATGAAGCGGGAGCAGCTGGATCAGCCGGTGACCCTGACCTAGGCGCAACTGCGCTAGCTCGAGTCTTCCCGTCAACAAGATCAGTGAGTACGGGCGAAGGATAAGGCGACAAATGACCAAGTGGCAACCGCCAATGTGCCGCTCGCCTTCAGTCAAAGCAAGACTTCGGCCGCCCCTTGCGGGAGCTCGTCGTTGTCTTCCTATGCTGCTACGCCGACCCAAGCATGGTGGCGACCACGCAACAGTCTCGTTTGACCATCTTGCCCGAAGATCCGCGCAGTCGGGCGACATCAACCTGAACAAGGAGTTCCTTTTCGAGTCACTCGCGCTGCGTCAGATTGGATTCACGCGTGGCGGCTCGACGACTTCCGAGGCTAGATCTTTGGTCAACACAATGCCAATATGATCGGCCAAATGACATAGTCAGGCAAGGTGCGTGTATTATGCATGTTTGCATTCATTGTGGCCAGCAAATTGCATGTTTGTATTCATCGTGGCCGGCAATTGTGTGCATATTTGTATTCATTGTGGCCCGCAATTTGCATTTATTGTGTCCGGCGATTTTGTTCATTCATCATAGCTCGGCCAGGTGAATTGTGTTTTTGAAGTGATAAAGGTCGTCTGGCTCGGTGCATTTTGTTTGTGAACTGTGTTGAATGCCTATTGGTGATAGAGGTGGGCTTGGAGGCTATGGGTGACATTATCCGCGGCAGCGGCTACTATGAGGACGTCGGTAGGGACGAGGAGCTCTTGATCAATGATGATACTGGCCACGCCGAATGCGAGGAGCCCGACCAGGGTAATGTAGTGGACATGCACGATGTTGATACTGACGAGATCATCAAGATGTCGAGTAGCCGAGGCATGACGCAGTTTACCTTAGAGGATGAGTTGTTGGGTGAATCATGGATGGTCATAACCCTAGAAGTCGGCAAAGGCGCAAACAAACTCGTGAGTCATATTGGAGGCGTTCTTTCAAGGACTTCAACGAAAGGAAGGCCTACCTTGAATATGAGTACCTCCCCACTCGCAATGCGGAAGAAATTGAAAACCCGTGGTGAATTCTACATCGGCTTTGCAACAAGTTTCATGGGTGCCATGAGAAAGTCTATATGAAGAATGAAGAAATTAAGGATAACATGTGCCCTTTTGTCAAATTGGAATACATATTTTACATGTGCCCGGTTGTCTACTAGGCATGCTTATTTGACGCCGGCCATTATGTGTAGGTGAAGTATGCTCACATCATGTACGCCGAGTTGAAAATGGATGGAAAGAAGCCCTTCAAGGTGATGCTTATTTGCAGCAACATTCTAGAACGCCCAAAGTGGAAGAGTTGGCGGCTCACTTTGAACAACAAGGAGGGAGGAGGGGGCCGACGTCGATATAACGAAGATGTCGGGGAGGAGCGCCGGACGTCCTGTTGGGAACAAGAAGAGGAAAGCGGGGAAGAAGACGACATCGTCGGGTGCCACCCAAGAGGTGATGGCAGTGTACGTGAAGAAGGTTGCAACGACGGCGGCGAACAAAATGAAGATGCAAGCCGATATCTAAGAAAGGTAGACCACCTTCTTACTTTGGTGAATGAGGCTAAAGGGCGCTCGATCATGGCAACCAACACGTCTGCTAGCCGTCCCCATCCGGTATCAGCCTCCATTCGGACGCTCCGCCTGCACCGGTGGGGTCGGAGCCCGCCGCCGCGGGGGAGCCGAGGAAGGTGCCGACGCCGCTGGTTTGCCCCACGTGGGCGGCGCAGATCTATCCTCCACATAAGCGGACCAACAGCTACATTCCCAAGTGGCCGCGTGCGCAGCGGAGGTTGACCCTCCAAGGTCCTCGAGCAACTGGAGGACGTCGAGCTTGAATTCTAGTTCGTAATCGTGGTCGTCGTTGATGACGGCGCGAGACTCCATCGCCGGTTGCGAGCTCTTGGTCTCGCCGTCGCCGCTGTCGTCGCTCCAGGAGAAGGAAAAGGAGGAACTCATCATCGACTTCACGAACGAGGCCTAAGTGGAGCGGATGAGTGAGGAGTTCACCGATCTATGATTACTGCGTCCGATTTTATCCGCGGTGATGCGGTGCGGTGACACGTGGACATGGTGCAGTGAATGGTCGGCGCCGCTCCAGCTACTTGGTCGGACCGGTCTGTCGGCCTCAGCCCCGGCGCGTTTGGCCGCCCCAAACCCGCCCCACATATATGTTGTGTTTGCGGTTTGCCGGACCGTCCGAGCAAATGGGTTGGGTTCGGGGGGTCGGTTGCGTGGCGGTTTTCGGACTAAATCTGCATGGGCTATCCGCCCGGATGTTTGGGCGCGTTTTGGGCGGCCCGGTTGGAGATGCTGAGTATAATGCTATAAGAATTACTTGTTGTTTGGACCAACGGTTAGAAAGATAAGGATGGGATAAAATGCTGGCAACAGCTTCGTCAAAATGGTTTCCTTCTACGGATGTATCGTTGGCGACTTTCTTGACACCGATAGATGAGATGAGAACGGAAGTACGAAGAGAAAAAGACACGCGATTGAGAAAAAGAGAGGAACCGAAAGCAAAATAGCTGGATCAGATGAGCTGATAGAATAGCTGCAATGCGAAGGTTTACCAAAAGCAAGGAGATGAAAGCGATCTTGGAGACTCTCATGGGAACAACATGATGAGAGAGAGATGGGGGGGGGGGGGGGGGGGGGAGGGGGTTTGGGGTTTAATTGATCCATCCATGGTGTGTGCCGACCATCTTAAACTTTCTTCCTCCAACCTTCTCTGCTTCAACCATCAAATGGTAAATAAGTAACTCTACTCAAACCGTTGTGAAAAGTATTAATGGTCGCGGGCATTTTAGATTAATATATAGAAATAGTATATCTCCCGGCGGATGCATCGTGAGATAACGTGACAACGTGTAGATATTTCTCTTCTTTTTTCTTCCTTTCTCCCTCCTCTTCCGTGATGTGTCCACCACTTGGGGGTGAAATGCTGGTGGTTTTCAGAGACATGGCCTGGCTTGCTCTGCTCTCGGACTGACACTCCTGTAGGAGATGGAAGAAATGGGCTATGGACCCTCTCACTTTCTTTAACTTGGAATGGACGGCAGGAGATTCATTTCAGAGATAAGAGTTAAAGTATGCCAAATAGAGTCTGAAACCTGAAAGTTACCGACACGCACACAGACACCCTAGATGGACCGCAGAGACTGCATCCTTTCACTTGAAGTCTTGAAGGGTCTTTTTCACTTGCCAAACTGAGAAGTATTTATAGAATCTTATGCTTTCTTACGCCAAAACAAATTGAACCTGGAGAGGTTACCGTCCTTCAGCATCTCTGCCCCAAAACACGGAGCTGATTCATCATATCTTCGTCTACGTCTTCACTTCCCCAGGCTGAAATCCTGCACCACAATTCCCATTCATGGCCATCCGCCTGCGTCGTATCGTATCACCCAACTGGTACTGAACTGGATCGCTTGGATTGGTTGCTTCTGCCCATGGAATTCAGCAGCTCTATCCGCACCATGCGTGTAGGGTTGGTGCTGACTGGGGAGACCATGCAGCAGCACATGTGGTGTGGTTCTCACTGACAGTGGGTCCAGATGCTGGAACTAACTGCATGCACTGCACACTCATGTGGTTGGTGAGTGCCTGATTCAATCAGCAGGCAGGGATGGATGAGACTGAGGGTGAGTACCAGACTAGCACTTCGCATGAGTCATGGGTCTCCCTCCTGATTGGTGATGACACGCCTCGACTGAATTTTGCAGCAGCAATGATTGTGCTCATTCATCTTTTGCCGCTGCTGCTTAAGGATCAAGATATCTAGCCGTATGTATTCTTTAGGATCATGTTAATATCCATATAAATCAGTTGGAAATAGCAATATGGTGTACACGATAAAAATTGCAGAACGGGGAGTGGGTTAAGGGTTCCCTGTCCTTCAAAGAAAACTAATAAACGCGCACGCAACGCACGAATCCTAGTATTAATCGATTTGGTGGTATGCCTACATTTTTCGCAAGATTTATTTGTGGACCTTTGGTCTTTGTTTTTATTTCACGTGGTCTTTACATTTTTTTTTGGAACAAGGCAAAAACTTTGCCTTTTGTATTGATAAAGAAGTAGCAAATACAGACCAGGCCTAAGCCGAAAGAAAAAAGGGCAAAGGGTTACATTACAAACTAATCAGGCGATTATTTCTGCGAGCGCCTGCTCCGGCTCGAATCCAGTTCAAGCCTTCGCCCCTGATGCGCTGGAAAAGGATAGGAGGCGTTGGGTCGGGGGATAATCCCGGGTGCCTCAAGAAGTCGGAAAGAAGCAACCGAAAGATCGTGCTTCATACGAACACGCATGGCTAAGCGCGTACAAGCGTACCTCGGATCTCCAACCACCTGCCGGCTGGTGCCGCCACCCGCGTGCCGGCTAGCCAGCCGGACGAAGGCCCCAACCAGGTGATCGCAAAGTCAAACAGTGCAGGGAGGTATGGCGAAACACGCCAACTCCCTAGGCCAACGCAGGCCACAATGCCTCTCTACATCGCGTAGTACACCTACTCTCCGGCTGTTCGGGGTACTCGGGCATGGGCTCGACCGTACGCGCGTAAGTCAGGCTGTACTTCTATGCAAACTAGCTGGTACCAGTCTACGGTCTCCAGTACCCGCCGCATGGGCTTGAGATACCCGGCGCACGGCTCGGGTACGACAGCATGGGTGCTCGGGCAACCAGGAGTGGCTGCCAGGTATGCAGGGATGGGCTCGGCCCTGCCGCAGTATGCCCTCGGGTACGACACCCGAATACGACACCCAGGATTCGGAGGGCGCAAGGACGCAAGGCATTTGTCCAAGAATCTCCCCGGCTGGTCTCGTACCATCCGGCCCCCACCTGTAAGCTGGCCAGTCCGCCAGTATATAAGGACTGGCCCAGCACCCCTGGAGGGAGATCGAACAGACTCACATTCTCATCCACTTTTCCACTCGATCGCAGCTCCAGGAGCAATATTGTAATCTGTGCATCGATAGTAGAGAGACAAAAGCAGGAGTAGGGGTTTTACCTCATCGTGAGGGCCTTGAACCTGGGTACATCGTGTGTCTACACGCTTGATACCCAATCCCGCGCCAACGCCATCATTTGCTAGTTTGCCCCCTCTTTAAACACCATTGGAACACCTTCGGTGCTGTCGTGATTAACCCCACGATAGTTGGAGCCCACCTTGGGGCAAATGGCGACGAATGGGTCTGTGTTTTGCGCGGGACCACATTTGCCCGAGTTCGGGGACGCGTCGTCACCGGCTTCGTGGTGACCTTCGGCACCGTTGATTGCGTGATCAACAACACCGGAGCCATCGAGGGCCCCGCTCTTCCGGACAACGGCTCCGTCGTCCACTTCGGCGAGCACCGCGTCTTCGTCGTCGTCATCCCCGAGTTCCCCGCCGAGGTACAGGCCTGCTCCGACCGCCTTTGCAAGGAGGTGGTCGACGTTGAAGGCGGCAGCGGGTTGCAGGACTATGCGGAGTGCATGGTCACACACCATCCAGACGAGATCCCCGAGGGCAGCCGAAACGCCGCTGCACGTGGTCCAGTCGAGTCCGTCCTCGAAGACCTTGTCGCGCCCATCAGCTCGGACGTGGACCCCGAGGAAGTGGCCGCCGTGCTCGAGCAGGCGCGCCAGCGCCTCATCGACAGCGCCAGAAATGTTGCCTCTACCCAACGCCGGGTAGAGTCCCAAGTACGCGAGTTCAACACCGTCCACTAATTCACTCCCGTGCAGGTTGAACCCAGCCGCATGGTGGCGGTACGCCAGCGTGGGGGCAACCTCGTGCACGAACTAGAGATCACCGCCGACCCGATTGTCCCACCCGGCTTCCGCCATCCGGTCTACAACACCCCTGCCAAGAACATAAGGGTCGCGGAAGCCGTGGCGGCCGAACTACCCGGCCTCCAAGGCGAAGACCCGCAACGCCAGCAGCGCCTCCTGCAGGACCTCCTCGTTGCGCCAACCAGTAGCAGGCGGCTCAGAGCCATATGGCCACGTCAAGGACTCCCAGTTTGGCTGCCGCGGCCAGACCGGGATGCGCTGCCCAGCCAGACGTACGCGACCCCGGCCAGCAGGCGGTTGGGGCCACTCACGCCGGCCGACAGGCGTCGTCGCCAAACCCGCACCATGTGCTGCCACGAGGCGACGACAGCGTCAACTCCGGCTACCACTCGAGACACCACACCGACCGGCTGCAGGAGGCAGCCGGTACCGTGACAACGACAACCGGCAGACGGGAAACTACGGCCTGCAACCGGCTGCCTCGGCATGCCGTTACTGTCAGCCGTTTCCCCATGGAGGTTCCAGCCGGCCACTCGAGGTGGGCACTTGCCAAACATTGGCAAGAACTAGCCCACTCGTGCCGCCTCGCAAGCCAGCAACCGGCAGGCGGAGCCGGCTTCCCGGGTCCCCCTCACAAACGTTCGCGACCGCCTGGGCGCGTTCGGCCCAACAACCGGCATCGATGCCCGACAACGCACCAACACCCTCGAAGCGTCGAGAATCCTCGAGGAGGAGGACATGGCCGGTCACCAGTGTCTTGGGCCGCGCATCACGACAGAACCTTTCTCGAGGGGTTTCCAGCTCCTTAGGGAGACGCCCAAGTACGACGACACAATCAATCCCGAAGACTCGCTCGTCGACTATGTCAACCGGGTGGGCATAGCCGGCGGCAACCGGAGAGTGGCGGTGTGCTATGCACCGCTCATGATGAAGGACACGGCGCGCACGTGGGTGAACAGCCTGCCCGCTGCGAGCATCCACTTCTGGTTGGACTTCGAGAAAGTCTTCATCATTAACTTCGCCAGCACGTACAAGCGGTCCGACTGGCCACAACACATGGTGAAAGATCATCTTCCGTTTTGATAATTAATGACAACATACCTATTGCACTAATGTCTATTTGAGAGTACTTGCAGGTCCTATTTGTTATATATGAAAATGCCCAGGTTCATCAAGTATACAATCTCTATGGGTTACAAAAATGTTTTGAATGAAAAGAGCTCGAAGAAACAAAGCTAGGGGGCCATTTTTGCAAGCAGCGGAGGCTCCGGTGAAACCACCGGAACCTCCGCCCCATGCAATTCCCAACACATCCAGGCGCTGGCCTCCGGTGCAGGTTCCGGTGGAACCTCTGCTAAAAACACCTTCGGGTGCATAAGAGCGGAGGCTCCAGCGGAGCCTCCGGTGAAACCACCGGAGCCTCCGCTGGCTCCACTGTCCCGCTGTGGGTGTGGCCTCCGGTGGCGCCTCCGGTGCGGGCTCCGCTGAAACCCCTTTCGGATGCATAAGAGCGGAGCCTTCGGTGGACCTCCGGTGGGCGGAACCTCCGCTATGTCCACCGGAGCCTCCGCCCTGCAGGATCCAGTATGGAGAAAATAAGCTGCGTGTGTGCGCGTATAAGAAGACCACCGGAGCCTCCGGTGCTGCGGGGACTGCACAACTGCCACTTGGGGGAAGGGGTATTTAAAGCCTTCCCCTACCTCATAAATGCTCAAGATTTGCCCATTATCTCTCCTAGCCATTAATGAAAGCTTCAACCTCCTAGATCTCCCTCTCCAAACACCTAAACACTCCGAAACTTTGTGGAGAGCTAGAGGAGACCTAGATCCGTGATTCCATCAAAGGAATTTCAAATCCATCCACCACATCCTAGTAGATCTAGAATCCTACTTGAGGCCTAGAAACCTTGGTAGATCTTATGCTTGTAGCTTCCACCTTGTTGCAAGAAGCTTCGGATCCGTTGAGAGCCTCCGTCCATTTTGTGGAGTGTCCTCAACCTTGTGTGAAGGTTTGGTCAACGCCTTCAAGTCGACCTCATAGTGGAAACGAGAATCTCCCTCACCGGAGAAGCTCAAGGACAATAAGGTGTGCACAACCGTGCTATTGAGGAGCGCCTAGGTGGCTCCCCACCTCTCCAACGTAGACGTACTTCTCTTGAGAAGGAACTACGGGAAACATATCCTTGTCTCCTTGTTTACACTTGTGGTTTATCTTGTTGCCTTTCGTTTTACTTCCGTTGCGTATCTTATCTTATATCACTTAGGTTGCTCACCTAGTTGCACATCTAGAGAACCTTATCTTATCTTGCTTAGCCATAATTAAAAGGAAAAGAAGAAAAAATGGTAGTCAACCTATTCACCCCCCCTCTAGTTGACCATAGTGCACTTTCAATTGGTATTAGAGCCTCGGCTCTTGCTAAGGGCTTAACCGCCTAAGAGTACAATGGTCAATGAAAATGAGCCCGACGGTTCTAGTGCGGAAATCGCCAAAATGGCCGACACTATAACTAACCTACAAGAAACAGTTGGAACTCTCCAAACCGAATTGTCCAAGGTTAGCTCTAGTGTTGGCTTGGAGATTTCTAGCATAAAGGAAATGTTGGAGATCATGATGGGGAAAACCAAGGAGTCCAAGGAACCACCTCTCACCGCCGATGATGTTAGCTCAGATGATGAGTCCATTCCGGACATCGCCGAAATGGAAGCTAACATTGCTTTAGCCAAGGCAAAAGCCGATAAAAAGGCTAAGAGCGGTGGGAGCTCAGAAGGCTCCAAGTCTCAATCGGCTAACGGTTCGGGGTCTAACTCAAAAGTACCACCACCTCCCAATTATGACACTATCCATCCTATTGCCACAATGCCACACATTCTGAACGTTGGACTTCCTCCCATGCTTAACACTAACGAATTCTCTTCTTGAAAGTTCGATATGGAGTCTCATATTTCAAGGTCTTGCACCGCCTTGTGGAGAAGTGTTCTCCATGGATTTCACCCACACGATGCAAGCAACCTGAATCCAAGAGAAAATGTGGAATTTCAACTCAACAAGACCGCTCTTGTCACTATCCAAAAGGCTCTCCCAAGAGAACATATTGAACACATCCGCGGTATCAAGACCACCAAGGAGGCTTGGGATAAACTTGACACCTTGTTTCAAGGAAATGCTAGCATCCAATCCTCCAAGTATGATGTGGATCTCGACAAGTCTGAGAACTTCGTTATGCTTGAAGATGAAAGTCCCGAAGAACTATATAGAAGAGTTGTCACTCTTGGCAACCAATTGAGGGACTTCGGAAAAGAGGAGATCTACGATGAGTGGATCAAGAGGAAGTTTGTCAAGGCCATAACTCCTTTTGAGAAGAACCTCTCCACGAGCATTCGTACAAGATCGTACTACAACTTCCTCAACTCCATTGGTGTTCTTAGTGAGTTCATAGCTATATCCCTATATCACAAGAGAGCGGATGATGCTCTCGCTCGCTCAGGAGGAATGTCTCCCAACCTTGCCTTGAAGTATAAGGCGGTCGCTCGGATAGAAGAAGTGGATGAGGATTATGAAGATACATACAAAGGTGCTCAAAAGTGCATTGCTCTTGCCATGCACGACTATTGGAAGAGATGGGAGGCTCACAAGGCCGGTGCCCCTAGACCTTCAAGAAACAAGATCTACAAGAAGAAGGGGGAGCGGCCAAGGACATGCTTCAATTGTGGAAGTGCAAATCACTTCGTCAAGGAGTGTCCTTTTGAGCCAAGAGAAGAGAATGAAGGGAAGCTTGTTCGCGAGGACAAGAACAAAGCTCCACAAAACAAGAATCTCCCTAGAAGAGTCCCAAGGGCTCTATATGTTCAAGAAGGCCGCACATTGGAAACATACTACTCCGGTGATGAAGGAGAAGATGAAGTCATAGGTGTGGCCCATGTCGCCATAGCTACGACTTCCTATTCATCGGTCTCTCTATTCGAATCCTCCAATGAGAAGGCATTAGTCCGGCCTACATGTATCATGTCAAAAGCCACCGCGGTAATATCTTCCACCTCTAAGTCTATTGCTACTAGTTCTCCCTCATTATTGGATTGTGTTGAAAACATTGTGGATGATGAGGAGACCAGGAATCTTAGCTCTTGGCTATGTAGTCTTGAAGGTGAAACCAAGGAAAAGGTAAAGGCCCTCTTGAGGCAACTTGATGATGCTAACTCTCTCATAGATGAAAAGGAAGAGATCATCGCGACCTTGGAGAGCTATGGTGGTGGTCATGAGAATCATGACAATGAGCTTGTAGAAGCTCTTGAGAAAGAAAGATCCTTGAGAGCCTCTCTTGAAGAGAGACTATCTAGTTTAGAAGAGACTTATGCTATTAGTGTTTCCAAACTTAGGAAGGATAATTAAAAATCTCTTGCTTTACATAAAATCTTTGAAGAAGAAGAGTTGAAGCTAGGGATAGCTCATGAGGAACTTGTTGAGCGTCATGGAAAACTAGAAAAGGAGTTCACGTCTCTTAAACAAATCCATGACAAACTCACCATATCCCAAAATAAGCTCCTAGCTCAACAATCTAATAAGCAAGTGACTTCCTCCTCTAATAGTATTGTTATCATGCCTACCTCTTGTACTACTACTAACGTTTGTAGGAAGAGAGAAAATTCTCAATGACGCCATAAGCTCTCAAGGAGCCAAGAAAGGAAAGGAAGGACTTGGCTTCTTTGCCAAGTCAAATAAGAAAACCAAGAATGCCACTTATCCCTCTCGGAATGTTGTCTTTGTGAAAGTGGGAGAGGTGACCAAGAAGAAGGATACCAAATCCATGGTGGGTGATGATACCTCTAGAGGGAGCATCACTCACAACGACTTTGCCGGAAAATATAACCCCTCTTATGTTCTTATGAAATCTAGAGATGGTCATGTTTATGCTAAATACGATAGTACTTCTTATGGTGATGATTATCATTGGACTATTTGGGTTCCTAAGACCCTGGTTACTAACAAAAGAGGACCCATTGAAGGATGGGTACCTAAATCAAGAAATTGATCTCTTGTAGGGAAGTGCTTCCGGGTCGGGTAGATGGACGGTGGATAGTGGTGCATCCCAACATATGACCGGAAGCAATGACGCAATGAGCAATATTGAACCTCCATTACCTCATCTCAATTGCGTCACTATTGGTGACAATTCCGAACTTAAGGTATTGGGACGAGGCAAGGTGGCTATCTCAAATGATGTATCAATTGAGAATGTTCTCCTTGTTGAGTCCCTTGGTTATAACTTGATATCCGTTCTTCAACTTGCAAATTGTGGTTTTACCTCTTTATTTAATTAAAAGAATGTGATTATCACTTGGGAAACAACTCCTAAAGTAGCCTTTGTTGGGTTTGTCGAGGACGGCATGTATCTAGTGGACTTATCTAAAGGAGACACGTGTGCCGCAACATGCCTAATGGCTAAAGTTGATGTGGGGTGGCTTTGGCATCGCCGGTTAGCCCACACCAATATGAGAATGTTTCATGACCTTCAAAGTGGAAATCATGTCCTAGGACTAACCAAAGCTAAGTTTGCTTTAGATCGTGTGTGTAGTTCTTGCGCCTTTGGAAAGCAACATGGAGAATTCCACCCAACAAAGACTAATATATCCACCACAAGAATCCTTGAGCTCATTCACTTAGATCTCTTTGGTCCACTATATTATGATAGTTTTGGAGGAAACAAGTATTGCTTGGTGATTGTGGATGATTATTCAAGATATTGTTGGGTGTATTTCTTCAAGAGGAAGAGTGAGACTAAAAAGAGAGTCATCGAGTTTATCACTCTAGTGGAGCGCCAACACAATGCTTCCATATTGGCCATTCAGAGTGATAATGGTACAAAGTTCAAGAACTATACCGTTAAGGGGTTTCTTAGTGAAGAGGGAATTGCTCACCAATACTCATCTCCCTACACCCCTCAACAAAATGGTGTTGCGGAAAGAAATAACCGAACTTTGATGGATGCGGCTAGGACAATGATTGCGGAGTTCTCTTCTCCTTATAACTTTTGGGCCAAAGCCATCTCCATCGCTTGTCATGCTACCAAACGGTTATATATCCGTAAGATCTTGAACAAGACTCCCTATGAGATTCTCACGGGCAAGAAACTGGACGTATCTTACTTCAAGGTCTTTGGTTGCAAGTGCTTCATTCGCAAGAAAGGTAAACGTTTGTCAAAATTTGAGACCAAATCTTATGAGGGTATTTTTGTTGGCTATGCCAGAAACGCTCACGCCTATAGAGTCTACAAAAAGGCCACCAGACAAGTTGAAGAAGCTATAGACGTGGTGTTTGATGAGGATAACGGCTCCCAAGGGGGACGTATAGATCATGGTGTTGTAGGAGATGCAATTCCTCCCATCGTCATAAGAAGAATGGGGATTGGTGAAATAATTCCCATTGAGGGTTACCGGATGACAGGAGGGAGAAGGACTATGCCCCATTCAAGTGGAGCCATTAACTACACCCATTGACACACAAGCTACCCAACAAGATGCACCAAGACCTCAAGCTAATGATCAAGGTCAAGCAAGTAATCAAGGCCAAGATAATGATCAAGGCCAAACTTCTCATCAAAGTCATGATCGAAGTCTCATCATTGTTGAGAGAGCTCAACCTAGTGGTGATCCCTCACCCATTAATGATCAAGGCCAAGATGAAGATGGACATGTCTCCGATGAAGAAGGTGATTCTCAAGCAATATCCAAAGAATCTTTGGTGGAGATACTAGCTCGTAGAGCAAAGAGAAGACTAGAGAATCTTGAACGAGCGGGACACACGGAGGACAAGATACTTGCACAAGTTCGTGGAAGGGTTGTCACTAGGAAGCAATTGGCGGATTTTAGCAAGGCTCATGCTTTTGTCTCTTTCATTGAACCCAAGAAGGTTTATGAAGCTCTCGAAGATCAAGATTGGCTTGAAGCCATGCATGGTGAACTCAATAACTTTGAGCGCAACAAAGTGTGGAAGCTAGTGCCAAGACCCAAGGATTGCAAGAATGTTATTGGCACCAAATGGGTGTTTAAGAACAAGCAAGCCAAAGATGGTACCGTCATTCGCAACAAAGCAAGATTGGTGGCTCAAGGTTTTTCTCAAGTCAAAGGTGTTGATTTCGGTGAAACCTTTGCCCCCGTAGCTCGTCTTGAATCCATTCGCATCTTACTTGCTTATGCATTTCATCATATTTTTAAGTTGCAACAAATGGATGTTAAGAGTGCTTTCCTAAATGGTCCCATTAGTGAGTTAGTATATGTTAAGCAACCTCTGGGTTTCAAGGATCCCAACCACCCCGATTATGTCTATAAACTTGATAAGGCACTCTATGGACTTAAACAAGCTCCACGTGCATGGTACGAGCACCTTAAAGATTTTCTAGTGGATCGTGGGTTTAATGTTGGTTTAATCGATCCCACCCTCTTTACCAATATGGTTGGAGGTGACTTATTCATATGCCAAATCTATGTGGATGCCATCATTTTTGGGTCTACTAACACTTTGTTCAATGAAGAGTTTTGCAAGCTTATGACCGATAGGTTTGAGATCTCTATAATGGGAGAATTGGAGTTTTTCCTAGGCTTTGAAGTGAATCAATATCATGAAGGAAACTTCATCAAACAAGCCAAATACACTCAAGACATGCTCAAGTGATTCAACATGCATGATGCCAAGCCTATGAAGACTCCCATGTCCACAACCACTGACTTGAAACCCGACCCCAACGGTAAAGAGGTAGATCAAAAGGTATACAACTCCGTGATTGGCTCTTTGCTCTACCTTTGTGCATCTAGAACGGATATCATGTATAGTGTAGGTAAATGTCCAAGGTTTCAAGCCTCTCCGTGGCAAAGTCATTTGGAAGCGGTGAAACGAGTCTTTCGATATTTAGTTCATACCCCAAATTTTGGTCTTTGGTATCCCAAGGGTTCAAGCTTTCAGCTCATCGGGTATTCGTGTGCGGATTATGCGGGACAGAAGACGGATATGAAGTCCACATCCGGGGTTTACCAATTGCTTGGCCGCTCCTTAGTATGTTGGTCTTCAAAGAAGCAAAACTGCATTGCTCTCTCCACTACCGAGGCCGAGTATATCTCCGCGGCAAGTTGTTGTGCCCAATTGCTTTGGATGAGGCAAACCTTGAAGGATTATGGTATTCATTTTGACAAGGTGCCCCTTCTTTGTGACAATGAGAGTGCTATCAAGATCGCCTACAACCCCGTTCTTCACTCCAAGACGAAGCACATTGAGATCCGTCATCATTTTATTCGGGATCATGTTGAGAAGGGTGATATTGATCTCTCATATGTATCCACCAAGGATCAACTTGCCGATATCTTCACGAAGGCCCTTGATGAACCAAGATTTTGAGCTTTGAGGAATGAACTAAATGTCATCGATTCTTCCAACTTCACTTGAAACCTTGCATATGTACCTTCATTATATGTGTTATTAGGTTTGTATGTAGGCATGGACATTGGGGGAGCGTCACTCAACTCATGAGTATACACTCCTCTTATTATGCAAAAATCAATTCATCATTGGATATCTAGTCAATTTGTGACTCATTGTGCTTAATTGTGAATAGTAATCTTGGACCCAAGATATATCTTCGTGGTGCCAAAGTACACACTCAAACATGCTGGCTTCGGCCACCGACCTTCTCCTCTCAGAGTTGTTTTTATTTTTGACTTTTTCACGCATATCCTATTCCCCCTTGACAACTTGTGCGTGTTTGGCTTTTATTTCTTTGCATCTTGCGAACCCCCATCGAGTAATGTCTCTCGTATGACAGTTACCATCTTCCAACCCAAGCTCCCTTTGCCCAAATCACCATTCCGATCTTAATGATCTCGTTTTTCTGTTCTTGGCGTGCGAAAATTGGGTCTGGCGGAGGCTCTGGTGAAACCACCGGAGGCTCCACTGCGCCTGTCCACCGGAGCCGACCGGTACCTCCGCTGGTGCGAAATTCGCCCAGCGGATCCGTACCGCAATGTGCTACATGGACAGGGGGCGGAGGCTCCGGTGAAACCACCAGAGCCTCCGCCCGCTGCGGTTCTGCAGGATAATATCTAGGGCGAGCGGGGTCAACAAGATCCAATCTCATTTTCCCCACTCGCCCTCCCTCTTCTTACTCCAATCTGCCGCCTCCCCCCACGTCTCCGCCACCGGGAAGGGTGCTCCACCGTCGGGAGGACCTCCTCTTTTCCTTGGACCGCTCCGGGATCTTCTTCCTCCTCACCTTCCACCATTGATGCGGGTATGTATGCTCTCTCTCTCCCATCTAGTTAATGGATGGGGAAGCACTAGGAGCCACATGTTCTTCATCTAGATGCGTGGATTTAGGTTTTGGAGTAGGAAATCACGTGTACAAAACCTACAAACCTTGATTGTGAGTATTAGGCTTGACTCACTTTGGTTCTTAGGGTGGATTTGTTCATGTGCCCTACCCCTTGTTATTCATTCCTAATGTTCTTCATATCGTTGTTTCTCGGATTTGTGCGTCACATAAACTTGAGCATTACCTCTTCTTCATGCTTTTATTGCTACCTCTCTTTCATAGATGCCTCAGGTTCCAAGGGAAAGGGCACTCACACCAAAAGTGTGGCTATTCGCGAGGCACCGAGGGTTGATGAAATCGAGGAAACATTAGACCCATATCAGCCCAAGCTCAAGACGAGATTCCCCACTCCCGAGAAGACGTTGCCTCGCAAGGAAAAATCAACATCTCAAGTTTCCTAGGGAGTGTTCTTGACACAACATCGCGAGAACCCATATACTGTTGAACGCAACCGCTTGATGCCACATTTCCGGGGTAAGGACCCACGATTCCACACCGTATTTCAAAGCCAGATTAATCATGAGATCTTGATGAGGAAGTCCAAGGAGAATGTTGCTCCTCAACATGCTATCTACTTTGGTCATATGGAGAGGAAGCCTGAGTACTTTGGGGAAGCACTGCAGATTGTTGATGCTTTTTCTCTTGCTCCCATTATGCAAGTCCAACAAGATTATGATGAAGGATTGGTTTGTGAGTTCTTGGCCACAGTACACCTCACCAATGAGACAGAGCGTCATTTTATTTGGATGACCAAGGGACATCAGGTCACCATCAAGTGGTCCGAGGTTGGAGTCCTCCTTGGCGGCTACCCGGATCATGGACCCTTTGCCGGTGGCGAGGAGTTTGACAGTGGATGGTTCCATGTTCATGCTACCAATACTCAATCAATCTCCAAGGATTAAATCACTCCTCTGTATCACTGGAAGAAATTTGTTGTTGGGTTTGTCAAAGGTCTCTACCCCACTTATGATATTATGCTCTGCATCTATCGAGAGACCATCAACCCAAAGGCGGGGAACATTAATGAGATCCAACGCTACCTCAAGAATCTCATGCTTCTTACTCATGAGAAGAGGCTTGCCGGTCTGACTCAGAAGCTTGATGTGCTTGATTATCTGTGGAATGAGTTGTGGCATGTTATCATCCAGAGGAAGAATGCTTGCTTTGGACCCTACATCATGAAGATCATCTTGAATGTGTGGGAGAACAAGTTCCCGGACGATCCTCTTGATGATACTAATTGGATCTCACATATGTAACATCCCAAGTATGAAAACTACCCTATAGAATGATTGATTTCTTGTTTATTTAAAGTATTGCATCATGTCATCATATTGTTGCATTTGTTTCTGTTGTTTTGCATCTGTTATTCTTTGTTTTCACCATGAAAGTCAAACAATTTCAAATGCATGTTTTCATACTTGTTCTGTTACAACTTTTGGAACCAAAATAACAAATGAAAACAACCAAAATTGTTCCATTTTATTCCATGTTGCTAACTCCTAAAATTGTTGGTTTTAATCAAACCCTTAATTCAATCAATAATTCCAAATCATTTCCAATTTCAAACCAATCTTTAATCTTTTGAATCAATGAAATTCACCACTAATTTGAATTCATTAAATCACTTTTAAACCCTAAGGAAAACCCTTGAAAATACCTTGTTTTTCTAATATTAACTAATATTGGAAATCTCAATTAAATTGGTTTACTTTAGAAACAACAAGCAAACAATAAAATTTTTGAAAACAAAAACTACCAATTGGTTGTTTTTTTTCAACTAAGGTAATTATCCTATTTTATTCCAAAATTCTCTTTAAACAAAACCTTGTGTTGCTTCCATTTGCTTGCTATAAAAAAAAAACAGTAAAAGAAATAAAAATAAATTGCAAGAGAGAGGGAGACATCCAGCCAGCCCATCCCTCCTCTAAACTTCCCCAAACCCAGCCCACTAACCCTCCTTGGCCCATACCGGTTCGGAGCTGTCGTTTTCTTCCACCTCTCGCTGGCGTCACCATGTACGAACAGAGAACCACCGTGCGATCTCCTCAAACCCCACCGATGGCTCGCCGTACATGCCTTCCTCCCTCCTTTTTAGCTCACCCTCTCCCTCCTGCCGCAAAACCCTAGCCCTAACCCTCCATCGCCGCCAGTCCCTCTCTCCCCCTCGATCTCATCTCCTAGTCGCTGTTCCTCTGAATTCTGAACCTTCTGAACCGCACCGAGACCCCCACTTTCCTCCCTCGTCGCCGGTAGCCAAGGCCACCTCGAGCAGTTTTGGTGGCGGGAATGGAAACTGGGAGTGGCCCCGATGCTCGCCGTCTCCTCGCCTGGTGCCGGGAGGCACCACGTGGACCGCGCCGTCGCCGGAGATTCCGCCGTCTGCTCCGCCTGCAGAACGACTACCAGCGAGCCGCGGTGAGCCTGTCCGTCCCCTCCTCCCTTCCCCTCTCTGCTGTACCGCCCACACACCCATCCACGCTCACGCCGCACGCGCACCACAGGTCGCCAGCCCCTCCCCCCCCGCCGTGGCCGCAGAAGGCCTCGCCGGCGAGCACTGCAATTTTCCGTCAGGTTCAGTGTAGCTGACGTAAAATTCAGTTACGCCTCCAGGGTACGCCTTTTCTTCAGACCGTACCCTGTATTCGACAACCGAACGGCCACAGCGCAAACGGTAGCGAGTCCGTGCGCGCCGCGTCGCGTCCTGGGTTCGAACCCCAGGCGCGCACCACCCCCTTTTGTTTCATTTTTTCTTCCGCGCGCAGGGGCAGCGGCCCACCAGTCGGTGGCCCAGGGTGCCACCTCACCGCGCAGTGGCCACGCTGGCCCCCTGGTCCACGGGCAGTGGCCGTGGGTAGGGCGGTGCGCGGTAGCAAATGTTTTCTGCAATTCTGTCACCAAAACAATCCTTTTAATAAACCGATTTTAAACCAAAACTTCTAAATTTAATAACTTTTATTCTATAATGCCAATAACAAAAAGTTTTATATGAATTCTGATCCAATTTTCCTAATCTTTCCAAATAACCTATTTGTATTCTGTTTTGAGTTTTCAAAATGCATTTAAAATTCAAATTTGAATAATTCAAATGTAATTTGTAATAATTCATAACTATTTCATACCAATTCCAAATAGGGCAAATAAAATATGTTTTTCACACCTTTTTGAATGTTCTATTCAAATATAAAATTTGTTTCCTGGTTTGAACAATTTAAATTGCCTAAACATTTTAATTCTTGTTTAATTCAATTAAAACTTGTCTAATATTGTTTAATTCATAATTAAATAATCCAAAGTCCAATTTCAATATGTGAAACATGTAATCCAACTAAAATTTGATAAACTCTTCAAATATCAACTTTGTAATTTGTTTTGCACACTTTAACTTGATGAAAACAATAATTGCTTGTGTGACATGTCTAAGTAACCAAAACTTTCCAAAATTAACAAATCATTTTCCAAACTTGTTTTATTTCTTTTCCTTTGCCTCTGTCATTGTTATTTGTTGTTATCTTGTTATCATCATCATGCATGCATCATGTTTAACTACTCACACTTGTTAATCAAATGTAGATCATTGCTTCAACCCAAAGCATTTGCATCCATATGCAATTCTCATTGCATATGGATCCAATTAAATTGTGTTACTTTGTCAAGTAGGTTACTTTGATGCATCTATTAACATGACATGCATCATATTTGATTGTGCACCTATGCCATGTATTGATTGTCTACCTTTTCTGTATTGTCTGTTTGCTTCTTATCGGATATACGACGACGTTGAGACCGACGATACTTACGACACCCCTTCTAAGGAGTTAGCTCAGTACCAGGCTACTGGGTTTTGCAGGCAAGTTATCACTCACATGAACCACTGTGTTCCTTTCAACATTGATTACCGATACTTTCCGTTGTTCCTTTCTGCTGGCCTTAGCAGTAGTTGATTCTGTTACGAACCCATCACATGAATCCCTTAAACCTGATATTGCCTCATCTCCCTTCCTACAACCCATTGTTTGAGCCAGTGTCCTACTAGCATGCTTAGGTTGCTTTTGCTCGAGTCTGTTACCCGTTACTTTCTGTTACTATTTCTATTACGTTGTGGGGGCTCGATGTTTAATCAATCAATCATGCTAATGTCACTATTAATAATAAATTTGATGATAAGGCACCGGCAGGAGGCCCTTGAGAGGTTTTGAAGCCTGCTAGTGTCGACCCTAATAGGAAAAAGGGTCTTGTCTACTGATCCATGATGAGCGCACTACCCGCATTTGGGAAGCGAGTATGGGCGCCCCCCTCAACTTGACCTGATTCGCATCTCGTCCAAATCGCCTCATTTAGTTCGTGTTTTCCATTTGCCGCATCATGTTTTTGCGAGCCCAGGCCAGGGTGGAACTTTCGTAGTCGGCATATAGGGGGACACGTTCTTAGAGTGCTATGAGGGTCCATTTTCTTCTGGGCTCGATTAGCCGTGCGCCCAAGGTGCTTTGGGCTTGATGCGAGGAATGGTTGGTTGTGTTGAGTACCCCGCTTGGTGGAAGGGCCTTTCCATCTGGCGGGTTATTCATGAGTGTACGGCCAAATTGGTGCAACCCTGCAGGGATAATCTTCTCGAGAAGCCGTGTTTTCCGCGGTTATGGATTACTTGGTGAAAGTACTGGCTAACAAGTACTCAGGACAACTTAAACATAATGGTCAAACATGTTACACCCAATGATTAATAACTTGACTAGTAATAGGTTGATGACACAATAACTTGTTTCACCTTTAATACAACTGTGTGAGTTATCCTCGGATTGCTTCTTTGGATAAGGGGCGAGATCCAGGATGGGTTTGTTTGAAGTTATCTTTCAGTTGGTTACAATCCTCGATCTTATCTCCTTTCTGTTAGCCGGAAGTGGTAGAATCTCTGTATTTGGTTAGCGCAGCCAGTTGCAGCACCTTTTATATCCCCTCTCTTCCGTTGAACCCAAGGCATCTGTGCTTGGTGTTGACGGGTTACACTTTGGTGAATTGTGAGTCTTGCTTGCCAGTACGTCTATGTACTGACCCCTTTGGGGCTGTGGTTTACGCAGACGACGTTTCCGAGGATCTACATGGTGGCTACTACGTGGAGTATGACGAGACTGCTGACGAGTAGATAGCGGACCCGGGCAGGATCCGAGACTTCGTGGATGGGCTCCGTCTGTTTGTTTCCGGCCTCTTAGGCCTATTTGGTTCTTGTCTGTACTCAGACATGTTGAATGCTTCCGCTGTATTGTAATGATGTATTGTTGGGGCATGTGCCCTCTGAATGATTGTATTTGCTATCTCTGCTCTAATGAGAGCCATTTGCAACTTATTTCAATCTTTTGTGTCGTAGAGATCTGTTGTGATATCAGTTGTTCAACGCCGTTGACGTACCATGTGTGTATGTTTTGAAGTACGTCGACGGAAGTGCCTTTGATCTCTAGTGGATAGTTTACATCGACGATGGAATAGCACGGCTTGTGTTGTCGCGCATAAGCGCAGGCCTACCAGGGAGCTGGGACGTGGGAGCAGTTATGCCCCATAATCCAAGCATCTGCTATCCAGTTCGTACGGTGAGTATCCCCTAGAAATCAGGGTGCGACAACATACAGAGAAGAGGCTTCTCATCAAGGACCACACCGAGCCTATTGTGCATCCCACCCCTGCTGCTCGCAAAGGCAAGGCCAAGCCACAGGTAATCATTGATGAGGAAGATGAAGAAGAGGAAGTTGGTCCCTCTCGTCCTCCTCCTTCTGACAGTGCCTTCAAGTGGATGGAAAGGGCCCTCAAGAAAGTGTTCAAAGTTAACAAGAAGATTGAGCAGCATCAATGGGAAGTTCACTATGACAAGGAGCTCAAGCACCGCAAGGAAGCACAAGCAGAGCGTCAGTTTCGTCGTGATGGTGGGGAATCTGTGGAGTCCCCGGTTCAAGATAGCATCACTGACTGAGACAAGTGGCAAGACAAGGATTCCGCGGGGAAGCTCATCGAGTGGTCTGATGAGGAACCAGGAGAAGAGGTTACCAACTCTCGCCGTCGTGCCCGCCCTCCGAGCATGGACAACTCCTCCGAGTGATCATTGGGACGTTAGCATCTGTCTCCTCCCTCTTTTGGTATCTTGATGCCAAAGGGGGAGAAATATCTACTTAGGAGCGAGCATTTGCATGGGTTCTCTCTCAAGCGTGTTTTCGGTTTGCATCTTTCATCTTGCTTGAGAGAGTTGGTTGTTTGGAAACTTTGTAACTTCGTCTGTTTAAATTATTGTACGTTGTGAACCTCGTTATATGCATTATGTGAGCTCGTGAACTTAGTACCTTAATTCTATCACTTGTTGTGTGCTCACTATTACATATGTGTTTAGATATCCATATTGTTTAAATTCTCTCAACATGAAGGGAGCATATCTCTAGGGGGAGCTCCGTCCATGTTGTGTATTATAATTATGCAAATAGGGATGTTGTCATCAATTACCAGAAAGGGGGAGAATGAAAGATCATCTTCCATTTTGATAATTAATGACAACATACCTATTGGACTAATGTCTATTTGAGAATACTTGCAGGTGCTATTTTTCATATATGAAAATGCCCAGGTTCATCAAGTATACAATCTCTATGGGTTACAAAAATGTTTCGAATGAAAAGCGCCCGAAGAAACAAAGCGGGGGACCATTTTTGCAAGCAGCGGAAGCTCCGGTGAAACCACCGGAACCTCCGCCCCATGCAATTCCCAACACATCCAGGCGCTAGCCTCCGGTGCAAGTTCTGGTGGAACCTCCGCTAAAAACACCTTCAGGTGCATAAGAGCGGAGGCTCCAGCGGAGCCTCCGGTGTACATCCGGTGGGCGGAGCCTCCGGTGAAACCACCGGAGCCTCCGCTGGCTCCACTGCCCCACTGTGGGTGTGGCCTCCGGTGGCGCCTCCGGTGCGGGCTCCGCTGAAACCCCTTTCATATGCATAAGAGAGGAGCCTCTGGTGGGCAGAACCTCCGCTATGTCCACCGGAGCCTCTGCCCTGCAGGATCCAGCTTGGAGAAAATAAGCTGCGCGTGTGCGCGTATAAGAAGACCACCGGAGCCTCGGGTGGAAACACCAGAGACTCCAGTGCTGCAGGGACTGCACAACGGCCACTTGGGGGAATGGGTATTTAAAGCCTTCCCCAACCTCATAAATGCTCAAGCTTTGCCCATTCTCTCTCCTAGCCATTAATGAAAGCTTCAACCTCCTAGATCTCCCTCTCCAACCACCCAAACACTCCGAAACTTTGTGGAGAGCTAGAGGAGACCTAGATCCGTCATTCCACCAAAGGAATTTCAAATCCATCCACCACATCCTAGTAGATCTATAATCCTACTTGAGGCCTAGAAACCTTAGTAGATCTTGTGCTTGTAGCTTCCACCTTGTTGCAAGAAGCTTCGGATCCGTTGAGAGCCTCCATCCATCTTGTGGAGTGTCCTCAACCTTGTGTAAAGGTTTGGTCAACGCCTTCAAGTTGACCTCATAGTGGAAACGAGAATCTCCCACACCGGATGTAACGCCCGGGGGATTTCTTTTCCCTAATAAAACCGGTTGCTTGTTTCTCTCTTCTTTGCATAACATGGCATAATGCATCAATATTGATTTAAAACTTGCAATCAAATTAAATTACATCAAGTCCAATTTTATAAAAAAAAATCTGGATTTCGTTTGGTGTATAAACTCTATTTTTATTGGTGCCTAACCAGTTTCTGAAAAAAAAAGGAAGAGAGAGAGCTAGCCAGCCTGCCCATCTTTTTCGGCCCAACTAGGCCCAACCGGCAGCCCAGCATCCCCCACCGAAATCCCAGCCCCTCAAACCCTAATTCTTTCTCTCCCCTCACGAAAACCCCCCCGCCGTCTCTCCTATTTCTGCTTAGGTCCCTCCACCTCTCAAAAAAAAAAGAAAGAAAAGAAACGCACGCACGCAACGCATCGCTGCCTCTCCCTGCACCCGCTCGATCCCGTCGCCCCGCTCCTCTCTCGCTCGACCTTCCCCTCGCACGCTGCCTCCTCTTCCTCGCTCATTCCCTCGACCTGCGCCTCCCTTCCCGGCCAGGAGGCCAAGCTCCGACGCCTCCATCCCCTAGCCGCCACCGAACCTCTCTCCGGCCGCCCTCCTCCCGCCGGCTGCCGCTCGCCCCGCTGCCAAGCTCCTCCTCCACCTCGACCCGCTCCCCGTCTCCCACTCCCTCTTGCTCCCGTGCGCCACCTCTCCTCGGCCGGGGGCCCGGAGCTCCGCCGCCCAAGACCTCCTCCCGAGCACTGCCGCCGACTGCTCCCCTCCTGCCGCCCTCTCACGTCGCCTCCTCTGCCACGGCCGGCCGCAACTGGGGCTGCTCCCAAGCCCCCCTCCCCCATCATCCCGCCAAGGGCCGGCGAGCCCCGGCGCCGTCCCCGTCGACCAGGGGGCAGCGCCCCGCGCAAGGAGCCCAACTCGCAGCGCCCCCCCCCGCCTCTGTCCTTGACGCCTAGAAGGTGTTCGATGAAAATACCAAAGGAGGTTGTGTTCCTCGCGGGCATTCGTTCACGCTCATGTTCTGTTTGTCGGGGTCGAGGTTTCCGTTTTCTGTGTGTGGCAAGCACTCTTGTGAATGATAGTCACTGAGGGACATCACGACGTCGTGTTCGATGTCATCTTCTGGTGACATGATGCTTGTGTGGTCGCCGCCTTTATGCGTGTCCACGGGCTCCCGTCGCCAAATCCGAAGACCGACATCGCCAAGATCCTCGACCCGAGAACGACAACCACCGACAAGATCGACCCCGGGCCGTACCTCGACGACAAGATCATCGCCGACAAGTACCGCCACCCCGAGGACCTCGGGCCAAACCTCGACCACGACTACTTCGACTACGATACGTGAACGGCTACTGTCACCGCCCCGTGTCCGTTTTGCGTTGGCCGCCTTCGTGCGCGCCCGAAGACCGGGACCATCAGGTTCGCCTTCGACCCCGAAGACGGTGTTGTTACGGTTCGCCCACGACTACTACGACTACTTCGACGACGATGACCGCGTGATTCGAGAACGACTACTTCCTCTACGGCGTGAACGACTACCTCCATGACGATGACCCTGGAACGGCTACTTCCTCGACGTCGGCTACTTCCCCTATGTCGATTACTTCCACTACCACGTCTACTTCCTCCACGTTCCGATGTTCCGGCGTTGACTCCGGCGATCCTCTTTCCAACGTGCGAACCCAAACCCCAACCCTTATACCTACGCCCTATTTTCTATAACATATCAACTATAATTAAAATGTCATCTCATTCATGTGTTGCATTGCATTTTTGTGGGTAAATAAATAACTTGAACCTCCTAAATTAAATGTTGGGCTTCCGGCTCAATTTAAATTGATTTAATTGCATAAATCATAACTAATTCATTTCAACTCCAAATTTGAAAAGTAAAATATGTTTTCGAATCAAAATTCTCTAAACTTTGCAAATATAAACTTTGTTTTCTGTTTTGAATAAATTAAATTGCTGAAAACAACTATTTCTTAATTAAGGCATTAAAATTGCTAATTTGATAACTTGCTCATTTTAATTCCAAATCCAACAAATAAAATATGTTTTCATACCAGAAAATTGCACTTAATCTGTTCATGCCATCCATGTTCATGTTTGCACCTTGCATGTTGCATTTGTAGTAGTGTTATGTATGTTCACCTAATAAATAAATATGGAATGTGTGGGCTAATTAATTCCAACTCTTGCCCATTCCATTTAAATTGCCTAACTCATCTACTTTATTGTTTTCCATGATAGACAACAATTAAATTGATGGTTAGATAAACAACTTGAACCAATTCCTATTTCTCCGAACTCCGGTTCCGATTAAATTGCTTAAGTTGTTTCCCCTGTTGCATCTTGCCATGCCATGCATATAAAATAGGATCATGCTGGATCTTTTGCCGTAGTAGTAATTTTTGCATCCGGTGTTTCTTTTAGTTCGTTGCTTCTTCCCGGATAGGACGTTGAGATGATGTGAGCAACGACAAGTTCTGCTACCTTGCGGGATCTCAGGCAAGTATACTCACTTGCTGCCAAATGGCTGCCTTTCATCACTTGTTACCGATACTTTCCGTTGTTCTTTTCTGCTAGCCTTAGTAGTAGTTGTTTCTGTTACGAACCTATCACATGAATCCTTTAATCCTGATATTGCCCCACCTCCACACCTATAACCATTGCTTGTGCCCGTGTCTTACTAGCATGCTTAGGTTGTTTTGCTCGAGTCTGTTACCCGTTACTTTCTGTCACTACTTCTTTATGTTCTGGGGGCTCGATGTTTAATCAATCAATCATGCTAATGTTATTGTTAAATAATAATTTGATGATAAGGCACCGGCAGGAGGCCCAGGGTGGTTTTGAGGCCTGCTAGTGTCGACCCCCTAATTAGGAAAAGGGTCTTGTCTACTGATCCATGATGAGCGCACTAACCGCATGTGGGAAGCGAGTATGGGCGCCCCCCTCAACTTGACTCGATTCGCATCTCGTCCAAATCGCCACATTTAGTTCGGGTGTTCCATTTGCTGCATGCATGATCTTGCGAGCCCTTGGTACCCGGGTGGAACTTTCGTAGTCGGCATTTAGGGCGGCGTGGTCTTCCAGTGCTATGAGGGTCCCCTTTTCTTCGGGGGCTCGATTAGCCGCGCACGCACAGCACGTGGTGCTTTGGGCTTGATGCGAAGAAGGGTTGGGTTGTGTTGAGTGCCTCGCTTGGTGGAATGGCCGTTCCATCTGGCGGGTTATGCATACGTGTACGGCTAAATTGGTGCATCCCTGCAGGGTTAAATCTTCTCGAGAAGCCGTGTTTTCCGCGGTTATGGTTGACTTGGTGAAAGTACTGGCTAACAAGTACTCAGGACAACTTAAACCTAATGATTAACAATCTTACACCCAATGATTAACAACTTGACTAGTAATAGGCTTATTGACACAATAATCTGAACCATCATTAATCCAACTGTGTGAGTTATCCTCGGATTGCTTCTTCGGATAAGGGGCGAGATCCAGGATGGGTTTGTTTGGAGTTACTTTCAGTTGGTTACAATACTCGATCTTATCTTCTTTCTGTTAGCCGGAAGTTGTAGTATCTCTCTGTAGTTGGTTAGTGCAGCCTGCTGTCGCTTCTTTGCATTAATCCCTTCCTTTCTGTTGTACCCAAAGTATTTGTATCTTGTGATGACTGGTTACGCCGGTATCTTGTGAGTATGGGTTTTATCCCCCTTGCCAGTACTTAACCGTACTGACCCACAAATCTTTTCGTGGCTGCATATTCAATATTGCAGTCAACAGGTTTGAAGTCTGATAACGTTAGCTTCGGAATCCCTCCGGCTTGGCCTGGGCAGGGATTGGACGCGCTCGGTTATCTTCAGGACCCTTAGTCCAATTTGGATCTTGTCCGTAGCCGGACGTTTGTTTCTTCCGCGGTTACTTTGGATCTTTGTAATGTATCGGTTGTAACCCTGGCTCGTTTGAGTCATCTTGTATCTATCTGTTTCTGTTGTAATTGTGGATTATTCGTGAACTGTTGTAATGTTATCATAAGTGGCAACCTGGAATCGGTTATTATGCAGATTTGGCGGGAATGCTGAAATCTGCATAGTGCCCGATCTCGGGGCGTCACAAATGGTATCAGAGCATGGTTTCCGATTCCCGGGATTGTTTTGATACGAATGGTTATCGAAGCAACGGGTCTGCAAAGCCTGTAGGATAACCTCGCTAACGGTCGTTGTTTCTAGAGTGTCGAAAACTATTTTCTGCTAAACTATTTTGGAAAACATCTCAATAGGATTCTTGTTTTCTCCTTATCTCTATTCTATTTCCCCTCCCATCTTATTTGTATTGGAGTCTACTCTCGTACTCAATCTTTCAAAGTTTTAGGATCCTACGTGGGTGGACGTTTTCTGAGCCGTTAACCTAATAGGTTCGATCATCGGAAGATTCCTGGCGGAAGAACATCGTCATCAGCCCGAGCAAGAATCTCTTGTTAGTGGTGTCGAGGAGATCAACTGGACGCATGAAGAATCGATAGTCGAACTTTTGTCCCCTCCCGGGTTAGCAGGTGGATTGCGAGGGCGCAATCCCTTGTTAGTGGTGTCGTCTGTAACGCCCGGGGGATTTCTTTTCCCTAATAAAACCGGTTGCTTGTTTCTCTCTTCTTTGCATAACATGGCATAATGCATCAATATTGATTTAAAACTTGCAATCAAATTAAATTACATCAAGTCCAATTTTATAAAAAAAAATCTGGATTTCGTTTGGTGTATAAACTCTATTTTTATTGGTGCCTAACCAGTTTCTGAAAAAAAAAGGAAGAGAGAGAGCTAGCCAGCCTGCCCATCTTTTTCGGCCCAACTAGGCCCAACCGGCAGCCCAGCATCCCCCACCGAAATCCCAGCCCCTCAAACCCTAATTCTTTCTCTCCCCTCACGAAAACCCCCCCGCCGTCTCTCCTATTTCTGCTTAGGTCCCTCCACCTCTCAAAAAAAAAAAGAAAGAAAAGAAACGCACGCACGCAACGCATCGCTGCCTCTCCCTGCACCCGCTCGATCCCGTCGCCCCGCTCCTCTCTCGCTCGACCTTCCCCTCGCACGCTGCCTCCTCTTCCTCGCTCATTCCCTCGACCTGCGCCTCCCTTCCCGGCCAGGAGGCCAAGCTCCGACGCCTCCATCCCCTGGCCGCCACCGAACCTCTCTCCGGCCGCCCTCCTCCCGCCGGCCGCCGCTCGCCCCGCCGCCAAGCTCCTCCTCCACCTCGACCCGCTCCCCGTCTCCCACTCCCTCTTGCTCCCGTGCGCCACCTCTCCTCGGCCGGGGGCCCGGAGCTCCGCCGCCCAAGACCTCCTCCCGAGCACTGCCGCCGGCTGCTCCCCTCCTGCCGCCCTCTCACGTCGCCTCCTCTGCCACGGCCGGCCGCAACCGGGGCTGCTCCCAAGCCCCCCTCCCCCATCATCCCGCCAAGGGCCGGCGAGCCCCGGCGCCGTCCCCGTCGACCAGGGGGCAGCGCCCCGCGCAAGGAGCCCAACTCGCAGCGCCCCCCGCCTCTGTCCTTGACGCCTAGAAGGTGTTCGATGAAAATACCACAGGAGGTTGTGTTCCTCGCGGGCATTCGTTCACGCTCATGTTCTGTTTGTCGGGGTCGAGGTTTCCGTTTTCTGTGTGTGGCAAGCACTCTTGTGAATGATAGTCACTGAGGGACATCACGACGTCGTGTTCGATGTCATCTTCTGGTGACATGATGCTTGTGTGGTCGCCGCCTTTATGCGTGTCCACGGGCTCCCGTCGCCAAATCCGAAGACCGACATCGCCAAGATCCTCGACCCGAGAACGACAACCACCGACAAGATCGACCCCGAGCCGTACCTCGACGACAAGATCATCGCCGACAAGTACCGCCACCCCGAGGACCTCGGGCCAAACCTCGACCACGACTACTTCGACTACGATACGTGAACGGCTACTGTCACCGCCCCGTGTCCGTTTTGCGTTGGCCGCCTTCGTGCGCGCCCGAAGACCGGGACCGTCAGGTTCGCCTTCGACCCCGAAGACGGTGTTGTTACGGTTCGCCCACGACTACTACGACTACTTCGACGACGATGACCGCGTGATTCGAGAACGACTACTTCCTCTACGGCGTGAACGACTACCTCCATGACGATGACCCTGGAACGGCTACTTCCTCGACGTCGGCTACTTCCCCTACGTCGATTACTTCCACTACCACGTCTACTTCCTCCACGTTCCGATGTTCCGGCGTTGACTCCGGCGATCCTCTTTCCAACGTGCGAACCCAAACCCCAACCCTTATACCTACGCCCTATTTTCTATAACATATCAACTATAATTAAAATGTCATCTCATTCATGTGTTGCATTGCATTTTTGTGGGTAAATAAATAACTTGAACCTCCTAAATTAAATGTTGGGCTTCCGGCTCAATTTAAATTGATTTAATTGCATAAATCATAACTAATTCATTTCAACTCCAAATTTGAAAAGTAAAATATGTTTTCGAATCAAAATTCTCTAAACTTTGCAAATATAAACTTTGTTTTCTGTTTTGAATAAATTAAATTGCTGAAAACAACTATTTCTTAATTAAGGCATTAAAATTGCTAATTTGATAACTTGCTCATTTTAATTCCAAATCCAACAAATAAAATATGTTTTCATACCAGAAAATTGCACTTAATCTGTTCATGCCATCCATGTTCATGTTTGCACCTTGCATGTTGCATTTGTAGTAGTGTTATGTATGTTCACCTAATAAATAAATATGGAATGTGTGGGCTAATTAATTCCAACTCTTGCCCATTCCATTTAAATTGCCTAACTCATCTACTTTATTGTTTTCCATGATAGACAACAATTAAATTGATGGTTAGATAAACAACTTGAACCAATTCCTATTTCTCCGAACTCCGGTTCCGATTAAATTGCTTAAGTTGTTTCCCCTGTTGCATCTTGCCATGCCATGCATATAAAATAGGATCATGCTGGATCTTTTGCCGTAGTAGTAATTTTTGCATCCGGTGTTTCTTTTAGTTCGTTGCTTCTTCCCGGATAGGACGTTGAGATGATGTGAGCAACGACAAGTTCTGCTACCTTGCGGGATCTCAGGCAAGTATACTCACTTGCTGCCAAATGGCTGCCTTTCATCACTTGTTACCGATACTTTCCGTTGTTCTTTTCTGCTAGCCTTAGTAGTAGTTGTTTCTGTTACGAACCTATCACATGAATCCTTTAATCCTGATATTGCCCCACCTCCACACCTATAACCATTGCTTGTGCCCGTGTCTTACTAGCATGCTTAGGTTGTTTTGCTCGAGTCTGTTACCCGTTACTTTCTGTCACTACTTCTTTATGTTCTGGGGGCTCGATGTTTAATCAATCAATCATGCTAATGTTATTGTTAAATAATAATTTGATGATAAGGCACCGGCAGGAGGCCCAGGGTGGTTTTGAGGCCTGCTAGTGTCGACCCCCTAATTAGGAAAAGGGTCTTGTCTACTGATCCATGATGAGCGCACTAACCGCATGTGGGAAGCGAGTATGGGCGCCCCCCTCAACTTGACTCGATTCGCATCTCGTCCAAATCGCCACATTTAGTTCGGGTGTTCCATTTGCTGCATGCATGATCTTGCGAGCCCTTGGTACCCGGGTGGAACTTTCGTAGTCGGCATTTAGGGCGGCGTGGTCTTCCAGTGCTATGAGGGTCCCCTTTTCTTCGGGGGCTCGATTAGCCGCGCACGCACAGCACGTGGTGCTTTGGGCTTGATGCGAAGAAGGGTTGGGTTGTGTTGAGTGCCCCGCTTGGTGGAATGGCCGTTCCATCTGGCGGGTTATTCATACGTGTACGGCTAAATTGGTGCATCCCTGCAGGGTTAAATCTTCTCGAGAAGCCGTGTTTTCCGCGGTTATGGTTGACTTGGTGAAAGTACTGGCTAACAAGTACTCAGGACAACTTAAACCTAATGATTAACAATCTTACACCCAATGATTAACAACTTGACTAGTAATAGGCTTATTGACACAATAATCTGAACCATCATTAATCCAACTGTGTGAGTTATCCTCGGATTGCTTCTTCGGATAAGGGGCGAGATCCAGGATGGGTTTGTTTGGAGTTACTTTCAGTTGGTTACAATACTCGATCTTATCTTCTTTCTGTTAGCCGGAAGTTGTAGTATCTCTCTGTAGTTGGTTAGTGCAGCCTGCTGTCGCTTCTTTGCATTAATCCCTTCCTTTCCGTTGTACCCAAAGTATTTGTATCTTGTGATGACTGGTTACGCCGGTATCTTGTGAGTATGGGTTTTATCCCCCTTGCCAGTACTTAACCGTACTGACCCACGAATCTTTTCGTGGCTGCATATTCAATATTGCAGTCAACAGGTTTGAAGTCTGATGACGTTAGCTTGGGAATCCCTCCGGCTTGGCCTGGGCAGGGATTGGACGCGCTCGGTTATCTTCAGGACCCTTAGTCCAATTTGGATCTTGTCCGTAGCCGGACGTTTGTTTCTTCCGCGGTTACTTTGGATCTTTGTAATGTATCGGTTGTAACCCTGGCTCGTTTGAGTCATCTTGTATCTATCTGTTTCTGTTGTAATTGTGGATTATTCGTGAACTATTGTAATGTTATCATAAGTGGCAACCTGGAATCGGTTATTATGCAGATTTGGCGGGAATGCTGAAATCTGCATAGTGCCCGATCTCGGGGCGTCACACCGGAGAAGCTCAAGGAGAATAAGGTGTGCACAACCGTGCTATTGAGGAGTGCCTAGGTGGCTCCCCACCTCTCCAACGTAGATGTACTTCTCTTGAGAAAGAATTACAGGAAACATATCCTTGTCTCCTTGTTTACACTTGTGATTTATCTTGTTGCCTTTCGTTTTACTTCTGTTGTGTATCTTATCTTATATCACTTAGGTTGCTCACCTAGTTGCACATCTAGAGAACCTTATCTTATCTTGCTTAGCCATAATTAAAAGGAAAAGAATAAAAATTGGTAGTCAACCTATTCACCCCCCTCTAGTTGACCATAGTGCACTTTCACATGGCCAGCTGCTTCCAGCGCAAAGGCGAGAAGGACTGCGACTACCTGACGAGGTGGTCCAACCTACACAACACCTGCGAGGGGGTACAAGAGCAGCAATCCATCACCTACTGAGACGTCACCATGCTCAAACACAAGCTCTTCTGTGTAGAGCCAAAGTCCATGGAGCACCTCATGCTCGTGACTGACAAGTATGCCACTACGGAGTCGTTCATGAAGATCCCGATCCGGTTAGACACGAATGGCGCGTTAATTGCCGGTGACCCGGATAGAGCAGACGGAGCCGGCCCAAGCCACCCATCCGGTACACTCGGAAAAGGAGCGGGGCGATGGCGGAGGAACGCTACAGCACGACGCAAGCCGTGAACGCCATGGAAACAGACCAGCCGGCCGTGGCTGGCGAGGGACGATACACCCGCCCGAGACAAGACGACGGCCAATGGGGTGACAAACCCAAGTACACGCCGGAGGCCATGCTGAGCCAGCCGTGCTAGTACCACTCCACCTCCAGCAAGCCTGCCACGCATACGACTGTCGCGTGCAGCTGGACCATCCGGTTGGCAAAGGGCAAGAGACTGCTGCCTAGAGGAGCTCCACCACCACCTCTGCCACCAGCCGACGCACTGGCTAACGCCATCGTGAACAACAACAACCGCGCGGAGCGACCACGATCGCCTCCGGCTGACGCAGTCGGGGGATCACGCGACAACTTCCCACGTAACCACGTGAGTTACGTCATCAACGTCATCGAGCACGCCGACAAGTACAACGAACTCCGTCGGTACGCGGAGGTGAACGCAACCGCACCAGCGGTCCGCCAACCCATGGACTGGTCCATGACCTGCATAACATGGGGCCCGGCTGACCAGCTGTAACATCCCAATTTTGCTAAACTAGGGTGTGTGGTGTTGTGTTCATCTCATACATGCATGGAAACAAAATTTGAAACCAATTTAAACCAATTTAAGTCATGAATTTAAATGGTTTCAGAAAATTCCACAAAAAGTACTTAATTTGGGTTCCAAAAATTTGTGTTGGAAAATAATTCAAATACACCAAAGAATAGTATGGCAAGATTGGAAATTTCATAAGCTTTCCAAAATGTATTTTTGCCAAATTTTATCCTTTCAAAAAGGCCCTCAAAAGTTTGTTTTCTGTCCTGTTTTAAAAAGAGAAAAGGACCTGTTGGTGTTTCTGAAAACTCCCAGGGGGTTTTCTGTAAAAACCCCTTTTCTTTTCCTTTCTTCCTCCCTTCCGGCCAGAAGGACGAGAGCGGCGCCACGGTGGCCAGGCCACCTCATGCTTCCCGAGTGTCCGAGGCGATGAGGACCACGGGTGCCGTCCAGATCGAGTCTCCCCTCGCAGAACCCCCCCCTCTCGAACGCCTTCCTCTCTCTCTGTCCCCGAGCACACCCGAAACCCTAGTCGCCGGAGTTCTCACCGTCGCTGCCGTTTCGTCAACTCCCGAGCCCCGACGAGTAGCCCAACTGCACCTTCGTCCCTCTCTGCACCCTCTCGGCCAACGAATCGAGCTGGGATGGCTTCGGCGAGGAGATCGTCGCCTTCTTCTTCTGCGCCGGCCGCCGGACTTCGAGCAAGCGTGCGGTCGCGTCCGTGACTCCCCGACCTCTCAGAGCAGCTCTTCGCGCTCAGGGTGAGCTCCGCGTTCTCCCTATCCTCCTCGTTGAGTTCCCCGTGGTCGTTTTGTGTTCCTCGCCGGAGACCGACGCGCGCCGCCGCCGTTTAAGCTCGCCGGCAACGCTCCGGTGGCGATTGAGCAGCGGCGCCACCACCCTAATGTTCGTTGCCGTCTCCTCTACACCCTGGAGCATCCCAATTCGTGAATCCTTTGCTCATTCGAGCAATTGCTCGCCGGCAGAGAGATGTTGGCCGCCGCTGACGTCATGATGACGTCATGCAGACGTCATCATGGGCCAGCCTCCTATTTTCGGAAATGTTTTAATAAAAGATAAAACAATGACACGTGGGCCCCACTTTTATTTAAATTCCAGAAAATGTATGAAATTTGTTTAATTAATAACTTCTGTTTTATATCTCAGAAAAATAAAATGAAGGTATGGAAATGTTCAGAAAATTATTTGGAACACAAAAATGTCACTTCCATACATGTTTGACACATTTCATTTTTGGACATTATTTAATGCTATTTAATCATTTAAAAATGGAAAAATAAGTTTTTATTCACTAAAATTAGAAAATTAAAAGTTATATACCAAAATGCTCAAAATGACAAATGCAATCTAGTTATGATGTTTTCAAACCCATTTGGGCAACTAAAATGGTGTTCACCTTCATAATCGCCCGAAACCCCCTCCGGGGTCTATTTCGGGCAAATTTCGGAAAAACTACATAATTAACATATGAGCCCTAGCAACCCAACGATCATGCTTAGGGCTTTATTTCAGTGCATTAATCTGCGCATGCATACATACTGTGCATTGCATCGATGCCATGGTTGATTGTTATTTCTCTTTCGTTGTTGTTTACCCCTCCGGTAGAACGTGACTCCGAAGAGAAGGCCATCAACCCAATGACGAATACTTGATCTTAACCGACAAGTCAAGCACTTATCCCAGAAGATTCTCATCTGGTTTTCTTATAACCAAGGCAAGCATAACCTCTTATCTGCTCATATATGCTTTCGAACAACATTTGATCTCGTACTTTGCATTCGGTTCCAAAGTATTTGATGCTACTAGATATAGTTCACCTATATACTGCATTGCCTCAATATCCTGATCCACTGCTCCTAGCCGCCATAGATTTGCTTGTGTGCATCGCCAGAGCCTCATATCTGCTTCGCTTAGCTTTACATGTTTGATACCTCTGCTCCATCCGGTTGATGAATCAGAGCTACGATAACCTAGTATGATATGATGACGAGGTGATATGAGTGCTGTGTGGTTAACTTGTCTAAGGCGAGGACGGGAGGCCACTTGGGAAGTGGTTCTTGGTCCCGTACTTGCCAACCCTAGGAGTAAGGTCTCGCCGTGGAAACCAAGACTGAGCGTGCAACCACACGCGAGGCCTAACAGACCGCGCTCGACTAACTAACTTGTTTGGTTCTATCCGTGAGTCACGTAGTTTGGGATTTCCATCTGCGTGTGAGTCAAAAACCTTTTGGAGGTGTTTAGGGCGTGACCGGGACAAGTGATGGACGTACACGGATCTTGTTCCCGACTCACAGAACAGGTGCCGTCAGGAGGTGGCCAACTCCCTGTTGACGGGGTGGCCCTGTTTGGGTTGACTCATGGATAGGGCTCGACAAGGTAAAGGTCGTGGCCAACCACCCTCTGCCGCGCTCCATGGACGAGCGTACATGTGGCGTTAAGAGTCGGATGGTACGTGTGGGTAAAGTGTACCACCCTGCAGGGATAAATCTTTCGGAAAGCCGTGTCCACGGTTAAGGACGACTTGGTGAAAGCCACGAGGTCATAGATAACTTGAATGTGACGTAAAAGATGTTGACAAGGCATGGAGGCAATAGATGAAGGGTGCCTCCCCGGAGATGCCGGGAGGGGTGATCCTTGTAGCATGTGAGGTGCTGGAAATAATGTTGGTGGATTAAAAAGATGATGATCTACAAGAGTTGAGTCCTTTCTCATCTGTTTTGAAAACCCTCTACAAGACGTGCTATTCTTCCTCGATTTGGAAAACAAACATTGCTTTACGCAAATCAGCCTTCATAAAACCCTTTATGAAGTTAGCAGATATATAATAGGTTAACTAAGTCTTGTTGAGTACCTCCCGTACTCAGGTTTGCTTATTTTGGTTCAGATGAAGATCTCACATCGGTGATGAGTCAACGTGGACATCGACGAGTAGTTTGGGGTTCCCAGGTAGCAGCCTGGAATCTATGGGCTGGGACGTCGCCTTATGTTGCGGCCTCTTAGGCCTTTTTGGTTCTTGTTGATTAGCAACATAATTTGCCTTCCGTTGTCTGATGTAATGTTGGGTCATGTGACCTCTGCTTGTAAGCTACTCTAGTAACATCTGCTCAATACAAGTTTCATGTTTAGAGTACTGCTTTGATCGGTTGTTGGTTTCGAGCTCATTGTTATACAGTTTTGGCTATGCCTGCATAGTTGTCGCAGTCGAGGGGTTGTGGAGCCGATGATCCATGTCCGAGCCCGCCTGTCGATGTGATCGGCCTGGGGCGAGGTAACCCCAGTAACCCTCGATTGTTGTTGCACTTTCTGGACACATAGCATCTCTGCATAACTTTGGTCCCGTTTCCTTCAGTTTCGTTCGATTCGTGGACGCTTTGATATGCATAGTTGGTTATGACTAGCATGGATACAAGGAGTAGTAGACCGGGGATCCGGACTACGTGCCGATGAATCCGGTCTGCCTGCCGTTGTTTGTTGCGGCCGGGGCTGGTAACCCTGAAGCCCTTGTGAGTCCATGTCTAGGAGCACATAACAGTATGTATATCTCTGGGTCCGGGGTCGTGACAAGTCATGGTATCAGAGCAGGACTGCCTGTAGGAAAACCTTACTGCTTGGTCGATGTCGAGTCTAGTGTTTGTGAAAACTACTTTGAAACTTCAAATGATTGTGAAAAACCTTCTTAGGATTCTTTTTACTCCGTATCTGGTATCGCTCTAAACTCTGGGTCTTCTTACCTGTTTTGATTTGAAAAGGTTCTGATTATTCAAAACCTAGGTGCCTTCTCTGGCAAGGACGTTTTTACCCAAGTTGACCTAGTGTTAAAGTTTCTAGAGTCGCGTGTGTTCCTTACTCCGTTATCTCTCGTTTCAACTGGGAGATTTCCTTTCCATTCTAATCTCTCAGGGTTGTGTGGATTCCACCTTCTTACATGTTCTAAAGTCTGAAATCCTGAACCTCGAGATCTGGTTTTCATCTCGAATGTATTCTTCCTCTTTTGCTCAAATACTTCCGGAGCTATTGTTGTTCTTAGAAAGATACTCCGTGATTGCTATTCCTAGTGTTCCTCAAGACACTAAGAGAGTAGTTACTCCTTTGTTTTGGTTTTCAATCTTGGACTTGAACCGAAGGTCCCGGAATGTGCTCAATTGCGGTGAGTTGAGTCATGTGGTTTCATAACCAGGTGATGCTCATGCCATCAGTACAGGATGCTGACCTTTAACCCAAGTTCCGTTTCTTTGGATCCTGAGAAATCTGTTCTACCTCAGGATGGCTAGGTAACCTCAACTCCAATAGCCATAGGTTTCCTCTTGGAATCAGAAGGATCGCAACAAGAGTGATCATCATGAGTTCCACATCTTTGTTCTTGATTCAGCTATACCTCCCCCTTTAGCATGGGTTTTACAAATGAGTATTACCCCGTGCATCCAACGTGATCTCAGGACTTTCCAGAGCACTTTCCTACTCTCAGCTGCTTTCTGAACTCCATCCGTTGTTGGAAACCAAGTTGCATAGGTGTGTTGGATTCTTCCAATACAGTTCCTCTTGTTTTCCGTCAGAACGTTCCACCTTGGAATGTCAGGAGAAACAAACTCCAGAACCTCGTTCACCTCTAGGACCAGGTTAAAGTTTTGTAATTCGTAGATTCAAGAAGTTCCTTCAGCTTCTGTTCTGTTCCACCTTCGAGTATCACACTCTTCGGCATCAAGAGGTCGTGTTAAGTTTCATGGCCTTAATGATGAAGTGATGGTCTCATACATCTTCACCCCGCCTTCCTCCAAGCTTGAATGCTTGAGATGGATGGGTCTGTTCTTCGACATGTGTATCAGCTATCCCTAGCAATTCTTATTGCTTTGAAAATCTAAGAAACATCTGTATCCTTCTTAGCACTATCGGTCACCCGGTCTCTACTAAAGTTGACTGAGTCACCAAATCCGTTCATTCCGGTGCACATTCTTGGTCAAAGAGTTAGGTTCTTGCCGACACTCTCAAGATCATATCAGTTGCTTTGAAAATCAAGAATTCCTTTCGAACTCCAAGGCATACCGGTGGTTCGTGATATTCTGGTTGTCTTCCAAGAAGTATCACCAGGTTTATTACCTGACCGTTATGTCTAAACAAGGTGTAATCTGAATTGCTCCTTTCTCCAAGGGACTCTGTTGGATATCCCGGACTAGTTGGTTGAGCTTAAACAATAACTTGGAGAGTTGAAAGGCAAAAGCTCCGCTTAACTTGTTCCTTTGATAAGGGATATCTAGTTTTTCCTCATGTTGAAGCATGATAGTATCTCTTTAGTGGACATGCTGTCATTCTAGCTTGATTTGATTTGGGCTATCGTCAGATCAAGTCCAGATTCAAGGACTATCTTGATGGTGTTTCACTCATGGTGTTTTGTTGAGTACACCTTCATGTCCTTTGGTCTGACCAATACCTTGCCTCGTTCATGTATCATATGAAACCCCTCTTCTTGGAGTATCATGATATGGGTGTTGTCGAGCCCAACGATGACATACCTATTCATCCAAGTTGAAAGAGGTTCAAGATGAACAGTTGGCACTAATATTGGAAACTTTCGAGAACCAACTTTGTGTTATCACGAAGTTGTGTTCTGGATGTTCGAAGTGGCTTACTCCAGTCCATGTGCTTATGGTGAAAGTTGTCGCCATGGATTCGAGTATAGTTTTCTTGTTCCCTCGGGAATAATCCCAAGTCAGTCATGCATGTGTGGAGTATTCCTGAGACGGTTGGTTTTTATCTCCATTCACTTAAAGAAGTTTGCAACCACGCTAAGCCACTGACTGATTTTCCTTGAGAGAAGAAGTCCAAGATCTTGGTGATCTTTGTTATCATCTCCCAACCAAGGACTCTGATGTGTTTTTGTTGCAAGTAATTCATGTAGGTGCAACCGTCTTTCGCAATTTTCTAATACATGAGTTCTGCAATCTCGCTCATCTTCTTGAGCTTGGCATCATAGACCATACCTTGAGAATCTAGCATATGTATCTCGTTGGTAACCGGTGCAATCTCTTCGATCATATATACCCAGTCTCAGTTATCCAATCCACTAACCAGAGCTGAATCTCAAGCAGCAACGATGGTTGGTGTTTCCTCAAGGGTATTGAATTAGGTCCTTTCAGAATCCGGCATGGTTGATGTGGTGGTTGACACAATTAGCCGGAAGGCCTAATGTCATATCTCTTTGAATCCGTAAGAACAACCACTCCCTGTGAGAGTTCTTATCTGGCTTTTTCTAACCAGTTCTTCCTTCCAGTTCTTCTACACCGAAGTTTTACTTCCACTTGATGACCTATAGAAGGCTTGTCGTGAGCCTGCTGCTGGTATCTAGAACCTCCAGGAGAACCTGGAAGTTGATATTTCCAATATCTCTCCGTTGAACCTCCAAAACCTTTGTTCTAGTGGAAACAAGTATATCATGAGACCATCTCGTGGTGTTTTGTAACCACCATTGATCAGTTCCCTTCTTCAAGCTGTTGGTACCTGAAGTTCTGTTCATCTCACACATTGTGTGAATCTGTCAGTTACTTCAGCCTTGGGATCTTAACCATGTGGTAAACGTATTATTACGGAAGAACCACAATAGGAAAGAGATTCCCTATTCTCTTCTGGTATTTCAATCCTCGTTGGTTAGCCAGTCTTATGGTGTGACCAAGAGTTCCTCCTTCATTATGATGTTCCAACATCCTTTGGTTACTCATCTTCTGCCGTGAAGTAACATCTCGATCTTTGACAAAGATTTCGAAAAAGTTTTGACGAAGTGAAAGTTCCGTTATCTTTCGTGTCCACTCCGAAGAGTGAACATGATCATGTATCAAGTTTTCTCTGACACACGAATTACAACGTTTTCTCGTGTTCTCCCTCGTCTACGGATATTGCGTTGTGATATCCGAGACAATTCTTCCCATCTTGGTATTCTGTTTGAAGAAACCTCGATGTCAAAAGTTGTTCAACCCTTCTTTTCCAAAAGGATTTAAAGTCTTGTGCAAAGCTGATATTCTAAATCCTTTCAAGAACCTTCGTCCGCAAACTTGAAACCATCTTCTATTCCCTCCGTTATCTTGATGTGTTTCATGCCTGTTAACTCAACAGTTCTTCGTGAACATTCCTGTCATGAGTTAGCCATGAGATACTCGATCTTCGTAAAGATCAATTCTTAAGAGTTTTCCCTCTTACCTAAGGTGTAGCCTTTGGAGATCTTCGCAAGTGCTACGGATCAACCTCTTCGAGAAAAGAACCGTAACGTTCGAGAAGATCGTTCAAAACCGGTGTTCCTTCTTTCTTCTCCTTCGGGAATCTCGGGACGAGATTCTTGTAAGGGGGGTAGATTTGTAACATCCCAATTTTGCTAAACTAGGGTGTGTGGTGTTGTGTTCATCTCATACATGCATGGAAACAAAATTTGAAACCAATTTAAACCAATTTAAGTCATGAATTTAAATGGTTTCAGAAAATTCCACAAAAAGTACTTAATTTGGGTTCCAAAAATTTGTGTTGGAAAATAATTCAAATACACCAAAGAATAGTATGGCAAGATTGGAAATTTCATAAGCTTTCCAAAATGTATTTTTGCCAAATTTTATCCTTTCAAAAAGGCCCTCAAAAGTTTGTTTTCTGTCCTGTTTTAAAAAGAGAAAAGGACCTGTTGGTGTTTCTGAAAACTCCCAGGGGGTTTTCTGTAAAAACCCCTTTTCTTTTCCTTTCTTCCTCCCTTCCGGCCAGAAGGACGAGAGCGGCGCCACGGTGGCCAGGCCACCTCATGCTTCCCGAGCGACCGAGGCGATGAGGACCACGGGTGCCGTCCAGATCGAGTCTCCCCTCGCAGAACCCCCCCCTCTCGAACGCCTTCCTCTCTCTCTGTCCCCGAGCACACCCGAAACCCTAGTCGCCGGAGTTCTCACCGTCGCTGCCGTTTCGTCAACTCCCGAGCCCCGACGAGTAGCCCAACTGCACCTTCGTCCCTCTCTGCACCCTCTCGGCCAACGAATCGAGCTGGGATGGCTTCGGCGAGGAGATCGTCGCCTTCTTCTTCTGCGCCGGCCGCCGGACTTCGAGCAAGCGTGCGGTCGCGTCCGTGACTCCCCGACCTCTCAGAGCAGCTCTTCGCGCTCAGGGTGAGCTCCGCGTTCTCCCTATCCTCCTCGTTGAGTTCCCCGTGGTCGTTTTGTGTTCCTCGCCGGAGACCGACGCGCGCCGCCGCCGTTTAAGCTCGCCGGCAACGCTCCGGTGGCGATTGAGCAGCGGCGCCACCACCCTAATGTTCGTTGCCGTCTCCTCTACACCCTGGAGCATCCCAATTCGTGAATCCTTTGCTCATTCGAGCAATTGCTCGCCGGCAGAGAGATGTTGGCCGCCGCTGACGTCATGATGACGTCATGCAGACGTCATCATGGGCCAGCCTCCTATTTTCGGAAATGTTTTAATAAAAGATAAAACAATGACACGTGGGCCCCACTTTTATTTAAATTCCAGAAAATGTATGAAATTTGTTTAATTAATAACTTCTGTTTTATATCTCAGAAAAATAAAATGAAGGTATGGAAATGTTCAGAAAATTATTTGGAACACAAAAATGTCACTTCCATACATGTTTGACACATTTCATTTTTGGACATTATTTAATGCTATTTAATCATTTAAAAATGGAAAAATAAGTTTTTATTCACTAAAATTAGAAAATTAAAAGTTATATACCAAAATGCTCAAAATGACAAATGCAATCTAGTTATGATGTTTTCAAACCCATTTGGGCAACTAAAATGGTGTTCACCTTCATAATCGCCCGAAACCCCCTCCGGGGTCTATTTCGGGCAAATTTCGGAAAAACTACATAATTAACATATGAGCCCTAGCAACCCAACGATCATGCTTAGGGCTTTATTTCAGTGCATTAATCTGCGCATGCATACATACTGTGCATTGCATCGATGCCATGGTTGATTGTTATTTCTCTTTCGTTGTTGTTTACCCCTCCGGTAGAACGTGACTCCGAAGAGAAGGCCATCAACCCAATGACGAATACTTGATCTTAACCGACAAGTCAAGCACTTATCCCAGAAGATTCTCATCTGGTTTTCTTATAACCAAGGCAAGCATAACCTCTTATCTGCTCATATATGCTTTCGAACAACATTTGATCTCGTACTTTGCATTCGGTTCCAAAGTATTTGATGCTACTAGATATAGTTCACCTATATACTGCATTGCCTCAATATCCTGATCCACTGCTCCTAGCCGCCATAGATTTGCTTGTGTGCATCGCCAGAGCCTCATATCTGCTTCGCTTAGCTTTACATGTTTGATACCTCTGCTCCATCCGGTTGATGAATCAGAGCTACGATAACCTAGTATGATATGATGACGAGGTGATATGAGTGCTGTGTGGTTAACTTGTCTAAGGCGAGGACGGGAGGCCACTTGGGAAGTGGTTCTTGGTCCCGTACTTGCCAACCCTAGGAGTAAGGTCTCGCCGTGGAAACCAAGACTGAGCGTGCAACCACACGCGAGGCCTAACAGACCGCGCTCGACTAACTAACTTGTTTGGTTCTATCCGTGAGTCACGTAGTTTGGGATTTCCATCTGCGTGTGAGTCAAAAACCTTTTGGAGGTGTTTAGGGCGTGACCGGGACAAGTGATGGACGTACACGGATCTTGTTCCCGACTCACAGAACAGGTGCCGTCAGGAGGTGGCCAACTCCCTGTTGACGGGGTGGCCCTGTTTGGGTTGACTCATGGATAGGGCTCGACAAGGTAAAGGTCGTGGCCAACCACCCTCTGCCGCGCTCCATGGACGAGCGTACATGTGGCGTTAAGAGTCGGATGGTACGTGTGGGTAAAGTGTACCACCCTGCAGGGATAAATCTTTCGGAAAGCCGTGTCCACGGTTAAGGACGACTTGGTGAAAGCCACGAGGTCATAGATAACTTGAATGTGACGTAAAAGATGTTGACAAGGCATGGAGGCAATAGATGAAGGGTGCCTCCCCGGAGATGCCGGGAGGGGTGATCCTTGTAGCATGTGAGGTGCTGGAAATAATGTTGGTGGATTAAAAAGATGATGATCTACAAGAGTTGAGTCCTTTCTCATCTGTTTTGAAAACCCTCTACAAGACGTGCTATTCTTCCTCGATTTGGAAAACAAACATTGCTTTACGCAAATCAGCCTTCATAAAACCCTTTATGAAGTTAGCAGATATATAATAGGTTAACTAAGTCTTGTTGAGTACCTCCCGTACTCAGGTTTGCTTATTTTGGTTCAGATGAAGATCTCACATCGGTGATGAGTCAACGTGGACATCGACGAGTAGTTTGGGGTTCCCAGGTAGCAGCCTGGAATCTATGGGCTGGGACGTCGCCTTATGTTGCGGCCTCTTAGGCCTTTTGGTTCTTGTTGATTAGCAACATAATTTGCCTTCCGTTGTCTGATGTAATGTTGGGTCATGTGACCTCTGCTTGTAAGCTACTCTAGTAACATCTGCTCAATACAAGTTTCATGTTTAGAGTACTGCTTTGATCGGTTGTTGGTTTCGAGCTCATTGTTATACAGTTTTGGCTATGCCTGCATAGTTGTCGCAGTCGAGGGGTTGTGGAGCCGATGATCCATGTCCGAGCCCGCCTGTCGATGTGATCGGCCTGGGGCGAGGTAACCCCAGTAACCCTCGATTGTTGTTGCACTTTCTGGACACATAGCATCTCTGCATAACTTTGGTCCCGTTTCCTTCAGTTTCGTTCGATTCGTGGACGCTTTGATATGCATAGTTGGTTATGACTAGCATGGATACAAGGAGTAGTAGACCGGGGATCCGGACTACGTGCCGATGAATCCGGTCTGCCTGCCGTTGTTTGTTGCGGCCGGGGCTGGTAACCCTGAAGCCCTTGTGAGTCCATGTCTAGGAGCACATAACAGTATGTATATCTCTGGGTCCGGGGTCGTGACACCAGCCGGACGTACTAACCTTCACGGGTGCGTACGCCCTCCTCCTCGACACCATCATCGTCACTGAGAAGACGTCCTGCACCTTCTCACGGGTGCTGATCGACGGGGGAAGCAGCATCAACATCCTGTACAAGGACACGACTGATAAGCTCAATATCACCGAGCAACAGCTGGAACCGAGCCGGACGACTTTTCACGGCATCGTCCCTAGCTTAAGCTGTGTTCCCCTCGTAACAGTCCGGCTCGACATTGTATTCGGCGACATCACCAACTATCGCCGAGAAACCATCACTTTCGAAGTGGTGGACCACCGCAGCGCGTACCATGCCATCATAGGGCGACCGGCTCTCGCCAATTTTATGGTGGTGCCCCACTACGCCTACCTCAAGATGAAGATGCCGGGACCTTTAGGCATCATCACTGTTGCGGGCGACTACCAGCTGTCCATTGACTGCGATTCAGTCGGCTCGCGGATGGCGCAAGCTCTGATGGGGGCACATAAGCTCAAGGAGATCAAGCAAAAGATAGCGGCCGAGTAGCCGAAAATCCCGAAGGGGAAGAGGCCCATGGGCGAGGCGCAGTTCCAGGCCTCCCGCGACACCAAGAAGGTCCCGCTGAACCCCAACCAGCTGGACGGTAAGTTCCTCACCCTTGGGTGGGGGGAGGGGGGCACTCAACCAAAAATAGGAAGATGAGCTCACCAGCTTGCTCCGTGAGAATCGGGACATCTTCGCATGGGAACCAAGGGATATGCCGGGTGTACCGAGGGAGATGGCTGAGAACTCTCTCCACGTCAAGATGTACGGAAAGCCGGTTAGGCAGCCGATCCGAAGATTCGGAGAGGAAAGAAGAAGAATCATCGGGGAAGAAATTGCCTGGCTACTAGCAGCCGACTTCATTACCGAAGTCTACCACCCGGACTGGCTAGCGAACCCAGTCCTGACCCTGAAGAAGGACGGCACATGGCGCATGTGCATCGACTACACCAGCCTCAACAAGGCATGCCCGAAGGACCCGTTCGCCTTGCCCAGGATCGATCAAGTCATCGACTCCACCGCCGACTACGAACTACACTCCTTCCTGGAAGCCTATTCCAGCTACAACCAGATCCCGTTGAACCTGGACGACCAAATACGGACATCATTCATCATCCCATACGGGGCCTACTGCTACATCACCATGCCCTTTGGGCTCAAGAACGCAGGCGCCACCTGTCAAAGGTCCATGCAGAAGTGTCTGCATGAGAAAATCGGCCGCAACGTCCACGCATACATGGACGACATCGGCGTAAATATGAAGGAGAGGTGCACCCTCCTCGAAGACCTCAAGGAAACTTTCACAAAATTGAGGCGCTACAAGATGAAGCTCAACCCCGCCAAGTGCGTGTTCGGCGTACCAGCCGGCCAGCTCCTCGGCTTCCTCGTATCAGAACGTGGATCGAGGCAAACCGGAGAAGATATCCTCCATCGAGAGGATGGAGCGACCAACCGTCCTATGGGACATACAGAAATTCGCCGGCTGCCTGGTGTCACTCAGCCGGTTCATCAGCCGGCTCGGCGAAAAAGCCCTGCCACTATACGGCCTCCTAAAGAAGGCGGACAGGTTCAAGTGGACCCACGAGGCGGACGCGTGTTCCGTGACCTCAGCGGACGCTCACGCAGGCGCCGGTCCTGGCTCCACCAACCCCAAGGGAGCCCATGCTCCTCTACATCGCCGCCACCAACTGGGTCGTCAGCGCCATCCTGGTCGTTGAGCGACCGGAAGAAGGAAAGGATCAACCGGTCCAGCGACCGGTATATTACCTCAGCGAGGTGTTATCACAGTACAAGTAGAACTACGCCCACTACCAGAAGCTGGCTTACAACATCTACTTCGCCGCCAGGAAGCTACACCACTACTTCCAGGAGCACCCCATAACCGTGGTGTGCATGGCGCCGCTTGGGGAGATCATCGGCAACAAAGACGCCACCGGCTCCATGGCCAAGTGGGCCGTCGACCTAGCCGCGCACTCGGTGCTCTACCAGCCCCGCACCGCCATCAAGTCGCAAATACTAGTGGACTTCATCGTCGACTGTGCGGAGACACAATACCCCCTCCCCCCGGTTCCCGACTCTGCCTACTGCCGGATGCACTTCGACGTCTCCAAAATGCGCGGGGGCTTGGGAGCCGGGATCATCATCACCTCACCCAAGGGCGACCGCCTAGAGTACGCCCTGCAGATACACTTCAAGGGCCTCCAACAATGTGGTCGAATACAAGGCACTCGTCCACGGCCTCCGGCTGTCCAAGGAGAGGAACATCTAGTGCATACTCTGCTTCAGCGACTCCGACCTCATCGTCCAGCAGACTTCCGGAAACTGGGACGCCAAGGACGACAACATGGCCGCCTACGGTTCTTCGTGCAGTAGCTCTGTGCTTGCTTTGAAGGATGCGAGTTTCACCACGTACCAGAGTCACTCAACGAGACGGCCGACACGCTCGCCAAGTTCGCCTCCACAAGGCAAGCAATACCACCTGACGTCTCCCTCGAGCACCTTTACAAACCATCCATCACTCCATCGCCGGGCTCTGACTCCATCATCCTGCCGGCTGACCCAGCCGGGCTAAAGGACTCGGAGCCTACCGACTCCCCGTCACCACCAACCGGCAAGAAAACTTCATCCGGCTCCGGAACTCCGCCAACAACTGTCCTTACATTGGCCAGCCAGCCGTACCCAGGGGCTCGTCAGCCGGACCCGGGAGCTCGCCAGCCGGATACGGGTGTCGCCAGCCGGGCCAAGGGGCTTCTCAGCCGGACACCACGGATCACCTCTTGGACCCGAGGGCTCGCCAGACGGACACGGGGGCTCGCTAGTCGGACCTGGGGGCTCGCTAACCGGACGCGGGGGCTCGCCAACCGGACCCAGGTGGTCCCCATCCAGGCCTCCTAGCCCTTCAACCGGCCCCTGGGGCAGGCATGAAGGAGGAGGCACGCCTGCAACTACTCCAACACGACGCCTTCGCCAAATACCCAACCCCGGGGTGGGCACAACCCTACCTCGATTTCCTCATCCGGTACATGCTCCCGCAGGATGAGGTGATCGCCCGACAGATCCAGCGCCGCGCAAAGGCGTAAAACATCATCAACAACCGCTCGCACAAGCAAAGCACATGCAGCATATATCTGCGCTGCGTCGAAGCGGAACTAGGCATCCACCTCCTGGAAGATATACACAAGAGCGAGTGCGGCCACCACACGTCAACGAGAGCAAAATGCTCCAAGGACATCCGGTACGGATTCTACTGGCCAAGCATAGCGGCGGACGCCGAGAAGATCATCAAGGCCTGCAACGGCTGCCAGTGTTTTTGAACGCAAAAGCACACGACAAGCACGTCACTCAGAACCATCCCCATCACATGGCCATTCGCCGTGTGGGGACTGGACATGGTGGGCCCGTTCAAGACGGCCCAAAGCAACATGACCCACTTGCTAGTCGTCGTGGATAAGTTCACCAAATGAATCGAGGCCAAGCCAATCAAGAAGCTAGACGGCCAGACCGTCATCACCTTCTTCAAGGATATCATCTACCACTACGGTTACCCCACAACATCATCACTGACAACGACACAAATTTCTCCAAGGGCATTTTCGCGTAATTCTGCGGGGACAAGGGGATCCGGCTAGACTTGGCGTCCATCGCACACCCCCATTCAAACGGCCAGGTGGAGAGGGCAAACGGCCTGATCCTAGCCGACATCAAGCCCCGGCTGGTAGACCCGCTTGAGCGGGCGCCCGACTGCTGGATCGAAGAGCTTCCCTCTGTCCTGTGGAGCCTCAGGTTAATGCCCAACCGGTCCACTGGCTACACGCCCTTCTTCCTCGTCTACGGTGCGGAAGCCGTCCCACAGGCTAACAACCAGTTTGACTCACCCCGAGCCATCCTGCACACAAAGGAGGGTGCACGGCAGGCAAACCAAGACGGGGTAGACCTGCTCGAGGAGGCACACGATCTGGCTTTGCCCAGATCTGTTATCTACCAACAAGACCTCCACCGGTACCATAGACGGCGACAGCTCGCCTTCAGAGAGGGTGACCTCGTGCTTCTGCTGATCCAGGACACCAAGGGCCCGCACAAGCTTTCCTCCCCATGGGAGGGCCCATTCAGCATCAGCCGGGCACTAAGCAACAACGCCTACTACATCATCGACATGCTCGAGCCACACAAGAATAAGGGGGACAGCTCCTACGACGAGACGGAGCGTCCGTGGAACGCAGAGTTGCTGTACCCGTTCTACACCTAAGTGTAACACCCCTGGATCCCCTAACTATCAATAAAACTAGTCGGCGCCTCCGAGCACAACACTCGGGAGTGAAAGAGCATGGTGCCCCCATATGTGATTTTGATAATTAATGACAATCCTTATGAAATAATATTTTCATTGAGATGTTCTTATAGATCTTTTCCATAAGAAATATTGGAGTTCATGTGTTGAACTCTATTAGCTTCCTTGATGGCCATTGTTATATTCAAGGATTTACTTGAAGAATGGTCATGGTTTGAGTTGAGCTTATTGCAAGTGTCTTGAAGAAAATGATTAGATGGCATTTCATGATTATCTTCAAGACATCATCATATGAAGAATGGAGAAAATATACAAGGTTGATCAAGCAAGTGATCAACACACAAAGCTACAAGATGTACCAAGTGGGATTATGTATCTCGTGGTACGGTAAGAAATTGTCCATATAGATTTGTGAACTAAACCATGATGTGTGTGTGACATCTCTATGTGTGGTTAGGTATCTTTCCATGAGCTCGCATCAAATGAAAGATTTCATATAGCCATGGTCTATGTTGTCGTGAAGCGGTGTTCATAATCAAGCTTGATGTGGAAGCTCAAGTGAAGCATCTCGAAGAGATCTTATTATTGATGCTTGCCACACATTTAAAGATTGTGGCCTTGTCAAGATTTACCGAGAAGGGTCTCTGCCATTATGGTGTATGGGAGAGCAACTTGCAAGTCTTCATCAAGCGGAGCTTGTACTAGCAAGCACGATCAAGAAATTGGATCCAACTTCAGAGAGTCAAGATCGTCATCATCTAGCTCAAGTGGGATTCTCAAGGAAAATGTATGATCTTGAAAGGTTTTCTATTTTACCGGTCTCATGTCTTTGGGAGTCCGGGTTATAGGATAGATAGTCGTACTATCAAGAGGGGCTCTCAAGTGAGTAACTTGATCGAATCGTTGTAGAGAGCTCAAACCTTTACATACTGGCATATAACCTTTCTTGGTTCTTATTTGGATTTAATATCCATGGGGTTTTGGTGTTTGTCGTGATCTTTATGACAAGACACTGTTTATTGAAAACGGTTTTGGTAAGAAAAACTTGTTGAGTTTTTGGTGGTGGAAATATCCGGTTCATCTTTGAGAATGTTCCCAGACCTTCCATGTGTGGTAACTTCTCCTCCTTTTTGTTTGGATATTCCTTGTTGTTATCTTTCCAACCCAATTGGATTCACCTCATTCGAAATTCATTCGCAAAAGTTATGTGTGCATTTGTGTTGGAGGTTTTACCGGTTGTTCCTTTTTGAGAAGTCAAACCTTTCCCCATTTGGTTTGATCTTACATTATTGAACAATTATGTTTCTCTGCATATTTTTGTAGTGCCTGTCGGTGCGATCAACAGCCCAAGAACATCAAAAAACGGAGTCCGTATGCAAAAGTTATGGCATTTCTCGTATCGATGTCCAGTCCATTCCAGGGCAATCCGGATTCATTCCGGATTTCATTCCGGTACCCGGATTCATTCCGGATCCTTTCCGGAATGAACGTGAAAACCTCTGTTAGGATTCATATTCATTCCGGGCCATTCCGGGACCCGGATTCATTCTGGATTCGACGAGAAAAGTGCAAAACGGCTAGTTTTTGAGCACCTATTTAAGGGGCTTTCTTCCGCAAAGTCCCTAAGACTTTCCCAGCTCGTTTTCCCCCTCTTTATCCACCATTGTTGACCTTGGAAAGATTGATCCTCTCTCAATCCCTTCTATAATTCTTTGATATATTTGAGGGAGAAGATATAGGAGATCTAGATCCACATTTCCACAAATCCATCTCTCCTCTTTGTGAGGAAAACTTAGTGAATCTAGATCTTGGAGTTCTTGGTTTTTATCCTCCATTGCTCTTCCTCTCTTTTCCCCCCATAAGCATTTGTTTCTTTTTTGTAATATGAGAGTGAAGGAATTGATCACTTGTCCTCTTTCCATTTTCATCGGTTGCATCGATTTGCTCTCTCCACGAGGATTCGTGGAAGTGAAAGTTTGTGAGCCTGTTACTCTTGGGTCTTGGACCCTAGACGACTTGTGGTGTTCTTGGGAGCCTCCAATTGAGTTGTGGATGCGTGCCCCAAGATTGTGGTGACATCAAGATCCTCCAATTTAGTTGTGGATGTGTGCATCAATCGAAGGTTGCCAATAGTGGAAGGTGAACTAGGCCTTTGTGGCGAGGTTCATCAGAGAATAGGGTGATGCCTTTGTGGTGTTCAGTAGGCCTTTGTAGTGAGCTCACACCCCTCCAAAGATACGTACTTCACTTGTGGGAGGAACTCAGGAATACATCATCGTCTCCATGTGCCTCGGTTATTTCTATACCCGAGCTCTTTACTTATGCAATTTACATTGTGATAGCCTTTGTTCTTGAAGTTATTTATCTTGCTATCACCTTGTTACTTGTCTTGCTTAGCATAATTTTTTGGTACACCTAATTGACCCTAGAATATTTAGGCTATGTGCTTGTATTTAAACACCTAGTTTATTTCCGCATTTAGCAAGCCTTTACCGGAAAAGTTTTAATCGCCTATTCACCCCCTCTAGGCGACATCGTTGTCCATTCAATTGGTATCCGAGCTCGTGCTCTCTTTTTTAGGCTTTACATCCTGGAGAGTATGATGTCATTTAGGGAACTAGGGCACGATCCTTCATTTAAATTCGATGGAACAAATTATGATGTTTGGAAAATTCGCATACTTAATCTTTTTGGGACCATGGGTCCACACTATGTAAAGATAATTCTAGATGTAGATTTTCCTCCTCCAAAGGATTCCCAAAATATATCTTTAGAGTATGAGAAGAACTCTCATCTCGATACTCAAATATCAAATGGTCTCATTTATGTTTTGATTGATGTAGTTCTTGCATCAATCATGCCTTTTTAGAACGCTCATGAGATATGGACAAAACTTTTAGATATATATGATGTGTCCAAAATTATTGAGGATGATTGTTCTCCTTCCACCTCCGGCCGTGATGAGTTCACATCTTTCTACGCTCCACCAACATGTGATTTTTCACAAGGTAATGATATGGTGAGTGTTGATAGAAACTGCTTTGTTGATAGTGAATCTACAATTGACTATACTTCATCTTTTCCCATTGCAATGTTCTGTCTTTGGACTTAAACTCTTCTAGCACTCAAAATGTCTTACATGCTAGTGTTAATAGTCCCTGCATATCATGTAATAGTTGTTTAACTAAATCTCATGTAGATATGATTCATATATCTTGTTTTCATGAAAACAATGCTTCCATTTGCTATAGTACTTATATGGCTAACAATGTAGAGGAATCCCAACATTTGTTGGAACAAGACATGGACCTCAATGGAGCTTCAAGCGTTCTTTCTTCACCACCTTCCTATCCTCACTTGTGGCTTATGGCTAAAGATTCAAATGAATCACCACCTTTGGAAACCTCTACATCTTGTGATGATGAGGATTTCTTTTATGGACAGTATGATGATGATGTCACTTTAATGGAGAAGGGTGAGTTGGTTCTTCTTGATCTCCCTAAAGGTAGTAAAGCTATCTCTACTTTGGGTGAACTTTTGGCTTTTGCTATTAATAGCGCTAAAAGCATTGAGAAGAAAGGTGAGATTGAAAGGAGGGATGCGGATGAAAAGGCATCCCTCACTATGTCTCTTGAGGAAGAGTATGAGCTCCGAGTTACTCTCGAGGAGAAACTTGAATCTATCGAGGAGCTCCATAATGAACAAATAGCCTTTCTCACTAAAGCACGTGACCATACTATTGCTAAATATAAAGTTCTTAAAAAGGAAAAGATTGAATTTGTTGTTGGCAATGCTAATCTAATTGAGGAAAATTATAAGGTTGAATAATGAGCTTGCCAAGTTGTGTTCTTCTATTTCTAATGATGCTTGTGCTAGTAACTCCACATCTTGTGAACCATCTATTTTGAAGGAGAATGTTGAGCTAAGGGCTAAACTTGAGTTGATGAATAACAAGTGTGGGACATTGGAAGAAAGCCATGAAAAGCTATCTAGCTCTCATGAGGATCTTCTAGCATCCCATACTAAGCTAAAGTTAGCTTTTGAGGCTATCACTACAAAGGCAACATCTTGTGAGCCTCATGTGGTTACTAGCACAATCTCTTCTAATATTGCTATATTTACTTGTACTAGTACTAGTAATTCATCCTCTGATAATGTTTCTACATCTTGTGATGAATTTCTTTCCTTGCCTTGTTTCTCTAACAATGAAGCATCTACTTCCTCTATCCCTTGTGTTGTTTCTAACCATGTAGAGGAAATCAAAGAGCTCAAGGCCCAAGTCATTTCTTTGAAGAAAGACATGGAAAAGTGTCATGAAGGGAGTTCCACCCTTGACAAGATGTTGAGAGTGTGAGTGGACTTGGATTCAAATCCAATATCGAGAACAAGTTCAAGGTTGACAAGAAGAAGGGCCAATAACAAGTAAAAGACTCGGCCACGATTATTTGCTTCAAGTGCAAGATTGAAGGGAACCATGTTAGATCTTGCCCTTTTAAAAAGAAGCCTCTTAGTGATAAGAAACTAGGGAAGCAACCTCATGTTCAATATCATGCTCAACCACGAGTTGTACAAAGGCCAACTCCTAAGAAGACTCAAGCAAATGCTCCTAAAATTGAGAAGCATATGAAGAAGAAAGAAACGAGTCGATGTTGCTACCTTTGTCGTGAGAAGGGACACTTTGCTTCTTCATGCTCTAATGGTACATTATCCAGCCCTACCCTTGTTGATGATGTTTATTCCATTCGAAATGATAATGTGTGCAATGTGTTCGAAAAGTATCTTGGTACTCCAAGAGGTTTCAAGAAAAGAACCATTTGGGTTTCCAAACCTATTGAGACTAACCTCTTAGGACCCAACTTGGTTGGGGACCAACAATCTCAAACTTGATCAATAGGTGTTATAGAGGGCATTGGATACTTGGCTATCTCATGCAGAATTAAGGGATCTTCATCAATTATATTTCTTGAAGCCAAGTCAACTGGATTATCATTTGTCTATCTTACATCCAATGTGCCTCCTTGCGGTAACTTGTATTTAAATTATATATTAATTGAAAGTTACTTTCCCCCTTGCATGTGTTGGTTTTGTTTCTACCATGTGTTTGTATAGGGTGTGCCTACTACTTACCTATCTTGAGTAATCTAGTTTGTGTTTGTTGGTTTGCACTCCATGTACTTGTGTGTTTTGTGTTGAGCCTTCATTGCAAATCTTGTATTTTAGTTGGCTCTTTGGGATATTAATGGACTATCCCATTTTGGGGGAGTAATATGCTCTTGTCACTTTACTTTATCCTAAAATGTGTGTACATGAGAAAATTCACTTAGTGTTGATATGTCAATATTATCTAGTCTCTATGTGGTATGCCTTTCTCATGAGAAATTCAAATTCCAATGTCCATTAACTTTCTTTAGTTAGATTTATTTTTCTTTTCCTCTTCTTGAAAAATGGATTACCACATTATGGGTGAGTAATAATGTATGTGCATATTACAAACCTATAAAATGTGAACATGTGAGGTATTTCCAACGAGAATTGATATTGTCAATAATCTTGTTCTTATGTGGCATGTTGCTCAAACAAGTTCCATGTTTTCTTAAATTTGTTTTGTCTCTCTTCTTTTTTTATCTTGTTTTTGAGAGTTTCTTAGTGCTTTACATTTTCGATTCTTATTTGAATCCTTCAAGAATCTCTATTTAAGATTTTTTTTTATATTCTTATCTTTTACCACATGCTTATGTTTTGTGAATATGATTGAGAACAAATCATCTACCACCGAGAAATATCTCCATACATATCTTCTCTTTTATAAGTTATAATAATTTGTGGTAAGTTTATTCATCATATTTACTTTGGCTTTTGCTCGAAAATTGTCGTGTTTCTTGCTAAGGATTTATTTTGGTTTAAACTCCCTTGTGCTTCCTTGTATCTTTTGTATCCTTTTTGCTCTGCTCAATTTGTTTTATGCCTTCTTGAGTTAGGAAAAGCAATGATCCCATTCTTGTGCACTTACATTCAAATTCATACTTTTTTGGGTTGTACTATTCTTGGGGAAGCTATCCTACTTTGAGTAGATCACCATTCTTTAAATTGGTATTGCATCTTATTGTTTTTCTTGGGCTTGAATAGTGTTTGAACAATATATATGGAGAGTAATGATTCCATTGTGTGAATTTTGTATTCAAATGCAAGATCATAATTAATGCGCTGTTCTTGGAAGAGCTATCCTATATGCGTTTGAACACTTGTTGTCTTGAAATTGGTATTTTATCCCAATGACTTGTCTCCTTGGAAGACGAACATTTTTCCTCTTGGTACTTTGTGTGCCATCATGAAAAGTGTAGAGGGTTTTTTTATTCTTCGATTTTTTGTTGTATTTTCTCTATTTGGTTTCCTCAATCATGTGTTGATTTGGTTCTTGATATAATTTGGACAATTCTCTTGCTTGTCACTCTTGGGAGTGCCTTCTTGTTTTAATTGGTGTTTTTTTCAATTTGTATCTCTTATTGGCTCTTGAAAGTTTTGTGCATGTAGATTCACTTTATGTATGTATTATGGCATGTTTACTTTCGTTGATCCAATATATAGGATAGATTTCATCAAATACTAAATGGCTAAGATGTGCTTGAATATCAATTACATATTAATATGCACATATTTATGTGGAGTTTGTCCTATGCATTGTAGTTGCTCTAACTACTTTGGACCAAATGAGTTTGGGTACCATTTTGTACTTTAATTTTGTTTTCTAGGTACAATAGAGATGTATTGGTTGCTTGCCTCATTCATAATCAAGGTGTTCTCACCATGGGATTATAGGAGTCAAGCTACGATGATTAAAGAACTCACATCTTCTTCATCACCATTGCCATCTCGGTAACAAGTATCTACCTCATGCACATATTTATAGGTTTCAACCTTGTGTAGGTTTTATCTTGGCATGAATTCCATTTTGTTGAATTTCATTTGGTTCTTGCAATTGTCTCTACAAAAACATCTTTATTGAAAATATGAGTAAGCCTGGATTATTAAATATTAAGGGGATATTTATAATCATTTTCATGATTCACCAATCCCAAATATGTTAATATAGCAACTTCTTCTCAAAGTTTCTCATATGTAATATTGATGAATTATCAAAACCATTTGCCTTTTGTGTTACTCGTTACCTTTTTTCGAAGCATCCCAATTATCACTTTTCCCTTGAGTTTCTCTCGTATATCATGTTCTTCACCTTAGTAACTATTTTGTGTGTGCATGTTTCTTTGTGGATATATATCTTTGTTATTGGTGCCCACTTATGGTCTTTATTTTTCGCTCCTTGATCTTAATTGCTCAACTTTTGTTTGTTTGAAAGTTGCTTTGCTTCATTTCCCATCTATTCTCTTGCTCTTGTTTTGTTCAGAATTATCTAGAAGGGAGTGATGATTCCATGTTGTGCACACTATATAGTAATTCAAATCTAAAATTATGCATGTACCTTTGGGAACCCCCTGTTGATTTCCTAGAATACTTGGTTGATCGTATCATAATATTGTTTTTGGTCAATTAGTTTTTCGGATCCTTTGGTTAGTTACTTATTTGTCAAAGTATTCTTTAATTTGATATTCTTTGGAAATCTTCGGATCGTCAATATAGTTTGATCTCCCTCCATCTATTCATAGTTGGATATATGCACTTGATTTCACTCATATCATGAGAAATGCATACGCTCTGGGGGAGCTCTTATTATATTGGCCTTCTAATATTTTTTCCCATTTAGGCAATGGATGCCAAATGGGGGAGAAGTTTAGAGGGTTTGAGGGAATTTGGTTTTATGCTTTAGTTTCATTCTTAAGAATTTGCCTGCCATGCTATTGCATCCTTCCTCTTTGTTTTGCATGGTTGCTTAATTCATCACATAAAACCTCATAAAAAGGGATTGTCATAAATTACCAAAATGGGGGAGATTTAAAATGCATGGTGCCCCATATGTGGTTTTGGTAATTAATGAAAATCCTTATGGACTAATGTTTGCATCGAGATATTCTTATAGATCTTGTTCATAGGAAATATTGGAGTTCATGTGTTGAACTCTATTAGCTTCCTTGATGTGTTATATTCAAGGATTTATTTGAAGAATGGTCATGGTTTGAGTTGAGCTTATTGCAATTGTCTTGAAGAAAATGATTAGATGGTCTTTCATGATTATCTTCAAGAAATCATCATCTGAAGAATGGAGAAAAGATATAAGGTTGATCAAACAAGTGATCAACCCACAAAGCTACAATATGTACCAAGTGGGATTATGTATCTCGCGGTATGGTAAGAAATTCTCCATATAGATTTGTGAACAAACCCATGATGTGTGTGTGGAATCTCTATGTGTGGTTAGGTATATTTCCATGAGCTCGCATAAAAAGAAAGATTTCATATAGCCCATGGTCTATATTGTCGTCAAGCGGCGTTTGTCATCAAGCTTGACGTGCAAGCTCAAGTGAAGAATCTCGAAGAAATCTTTTGCTTGATTCTTGCCACCCATTTGAAGATTGAGGCCTTGTGAAGATTTACCGAGAAGGGTGATACGTCTCCAACGTATCTATAATTTCTGATGCTCCATGATCATATTATGTCAATTGCTACATGTTTTCTCCCTTATTTATATCATTTTTATACGTTTTCAGGGACTAACCTATTAACAATATGCCAAGTGTCAGTTCCCTGTTTTCTGCTGTTTTTGGTTTCAGAAAAGTTGTTCTCGAAACATTCTCGGAATTGGACCCCACAAAGCCCGAAGTGCCTATTTCCCCGGAAGCATCCAGAAGACTGAAGGAGAGTCGAAGACGGGCACCAGGGGGCGCGCCAGCTATGGGTGTGGGGCCCCTGGAGCTCCACCGCCTTTGCTCTTTCGCCTATTTAATACCCCCGGATGGAAACCCTAGGCACCTGATCAAAAATCCCCGAAAAGTTCCGCAACCGCCGTCATCGTCAACCCTAGATCAGGGGGGTTCTGAAGCTGTTTCCGGCACCCTGCTGGAGAGGAGATCATCACCGGAGGCTTCTACATCACCATGCCTACCTCGGGAGTGATGCGTGAGTAGTTCATCCTTGGACTACGGGTTCGTAGCTGTAGCTATATGGTTGTCTTCTCCTCATATGCCTCGATGTTTAGATCTAGTGAGCTACCTATCATGATCGAGATTGATCTTATGTAATTCTATATGTTGTGTTTGCTGGGATCCGATGAATATTAAACTTATGCCAAGTTGATTATAGTCTTTATTGCATATGTTATTTGTGATCTTGAATGCTTCCGTTGCTAGTGGTTGCTCTGGCCAAGTAGTTGCTAGTGACTCCAAGAAGGAGTATTTATGCTTGATAGTGGGTTCATGCCTCCTCACCACCTTGCTCGAGTGACAGAAACGTGAATGGGGAGGATGTGTTGTTGCCATTAGGGAGAAAACAACAGTGAGAGTGCCCGCGTGCATAATCATTTCTCACATTACACACTTTGTTTAATGCAGTTATCTGTTGCTTGCAACTTAATACCTAAGGGGGTTCGGATGATAACCTGAGGGTGGATTATTAGTCATAGATGAAGATGGATTTCGGTCTATGTATATTGTTGTAATGCTCGCACTAAATGTTATAGTAGTCATCATGTTCTATTGTGCACTACGACGCAACCTCTATTTCTCAATTGCCCAGCTGTAATTTGTGCACCCAGCATGTTATCTTTATAGAGAGACACCACTAGTGAACCTATGAACCCCGATCCATTTTCCACACTGTTTAAAAAACCACAACAATTGAAGGGAATATGCCCGAGAGGCAATAATAAAATGGTTATTATCTTATTCCTTGTTTATGATGAATGTTTATTTCTCATGCTAGAATTGTATTAACCGGAAACGTTGATACATTTGTGCTTAATAAACAAACAATGGTTCCTAGTAAAGCCTCTCTTTTTAACTAGCTCGTTGATTAATAGATGATCAAGGTTTCCTGATCATGAACATTGGATGTTATTAATAACGGGGTCATGTCATTAGAAGAATGATGTGATGAACATATACCCAAAGAGAATATAGCAATGCGATCAAGTCATTTAGTTTACATTGTTATATCAAACACACGAAGTAACTTATTCCTTAGACCATGAGATCATGTCAATCACTGATACCGGAAGAGTGCTTTGATGGCATCAAACGTCACACCGTAACAGGGTGACTATAAAGGTGTCGTTAAGTATTCGGAAAGTATTAGTTGAGGATCATGGATCAAGAGTGGGATTTGTCCATCCAAATGACGGAGAGATATACTCTGGGCCCTCTCGGTGATATCACATCGAAACCGCTTGCAAGCACGTGATATGATCACAAGGATGTTATATCACGGGAACGAGAAAAGAGTACTTGTCGGTAACGAGATTGAACATGGTATGGTTGATACCAATGATCGAATCTCGGACAAGTAAAATATCGCGAGACAAAGGGAATAGTTCACGACGTTGTTGGTTCACACGATCACGAGAGTCATCGTTGAATATATAGGAGTCATCACGGATCTCCAGATCCCGCTGTTGATTATTGATCGGAGAGGAGTCTCGATCATGTCTATCTTATTCGCGAACCGTAGGGTGACACACTTAAGGTTCGATGACGCGTTTGAGAGGATACGGAATATCGAAGAATATTTTGGGCAGCACCGAAATTGTTTTGGGGAAAATTGAAATAGTTCAAGGGGTTTTTCGTCGAATGGTTGTTAATAGAATTAACAAATGATTCGAGGTGCTTTATGCAAATGTTTGTTAATAGAATTAAAAAATGCTGAAATAAAGAAATAAAAATGTTTTATTGATTTATTAAAGAAAAACTCTTGGATTTTCTAAGTGGGGTTTAAAGGAAAATGAGTGGGTGTGAGTGGAGTGTCCACTCACATCATGAGGGAAGAGGTGGGGGCACACCATGGGGCTGGCCGCACCCCCCTTGGGCTGCCTCCCCCCTCTCCTATAAAAGGAGGGTGAGAGCTCTCCCTCCTCCACACACTTGGCCACTTCCCTTTCCCTCCACCCGCTGCTCCATTTCATGGTCTCCGGCTTGGCGAAGCCCTGACCGTGGGATTCTTCACCACCACCACGTCGTCGTGCTGCTGGAGTTCCGAGGGATCCTCTACTTCCGCGCCCCGCTGGAACGAGGGAACGGAGGTCGTCATCAACCGTACGTGTGACCGATCACGGATGCACCGCCGGATTGCGGTGCCATCTTCTCGCTATCGGGATCGGTGTGAGTACGACTACGCAAACAACGAGATTTGATCTCGTACCACTTTGAGTCTTCGAGGGTATGTGTTCTTCTTAACCCTCTCTTGGACCGTTGCACTTCGTCTCCTAGATTAGATCTTGGCCTTTCGGGTGTCTCTCGCTTAGGAAATTTTTTGTTTTCTATGCAACGACCCCTTCAGTGGTATCAGAGCCGGATCTATGCGTAGATGTTTTGTACGGTAGAACACATATGAGTATGTGGGCGTTGATGATCATGTTATTACCTCCTTGATTATTTTATGATCTTAGTGGCATAGTGGGATGAAGCGGCCCGGACTAACCTTACATGTCCACGTACATGAGACTTGTTCCACAACTGACATGCAACTTGTATTGCATAAGTGGCTTGCGGGTGTCTGCTTCTCCTACTATAGTTAAGATCTAACCTACGAAGGGTTGTTAAAAATGTGTTTATCAACGTTGTGGTTGATGTTCGTAGGTATGAACGGTTCTATCCTCGAAAGCCCTAAGCCACGTAAAATATGCGAAAATAAATTAGAGGCGTCTAACTAGTTTTTTGCTGGGCATGTGATGTGACATGGTCAATATTACAAATTTGATTATGAGATGATCTATTTTGTAAATTATTGATATACCGGAAGGTATCCATATGATTGTCTTCTTATTGATGGACAATCAAGATTGGGGTGCCATGGTACTTGGTACCACGCCGGTAGAATGATTGAGATCATACCATAATGCACATGATGGAGATCAAGTGCAAGGAGGACCATATCATACCACGTTATCCTTACATGTGATGTATGTGATGTTAATCCTTTTATGCATCTTGTTTTGCTTAGATAGCGACGGTAGCATTATAAGATGATCCCTCTCACTTAATATCAAGATAATAATGTTTTCTTCCTTAAGTATGCACCGTTAAGAAAGTTCGTCGTTTCGAGACACCACGTGATGATCGGGTGTGACAGACTCAACGTTCGCATACAACGGGTGTTTTCAAGCCTAGCATGTACAGACATGGCCTTGAAACACACGCAATACTACGGTTCTACTTGGCGAGCCTAGCATGTACAGACATGGCCTTGGAACACGTAACCGAAAGGTAAAGCATGAGTCATATGGATGATATGATGAACATGTCGATGTTCGCCTTTGAAGCTACATCATCTCACGTGATGATCGGTTTTGGTGTAGTGAATTTGGTTCGTGTAATCACTAAAGACGACTAAGAGGGATGTTGTTTTTGAGTGGGAGTTCATGGCTTAATTTGAATTAACTTGAACTTATTTATCATGAACAACAAATCAAAGTGAATTTGCACAACTTGTAGTAGTCATTGGCATCCACATAACTACCTTACACTTAGATTGTTAATTGAGATATAACTGTTATGATATGGTAAATACCATTCTAAGATTGGTACCGTATTAGTGAAATTTAAAATTGAGTCCTATTTTAGATTTTTGGTATTTCCTACCTAGCTCCATATGGTTAATGATTGATTGATCTAGAGAGCAAATAATTCCTACTTAGAATCTAGAGTCATGGTTGCTTCCATATTACTTTATCTTCAAAAGAATGTTTTGTTGATCAAGGTGATTTTGGAACTGAAAAGAGTTGTTTTCAGAAACAATCAAGTGAAAGATATATTGATATCTGGAAACTTATTTGTAGCAACATGACTGAGTATAATTTAGCGTGACAATGTTTGCTTATATTATCTGAATATATGCAATGATTGAAGACGCTAGGCGTTTGAATATTCCAAGAAATTGGATGCTAAAAATTATCCTCTAAATCCCTTCCTTCGAGCTATAATAGCTTAATCATAAAAATTGTTATGATGGGATGGATTATAAGTATAGGGAAAAGTCGTTTACCTTACTTGGAGATTGCTAAGAGTGGATCTAGAAGAATGCTATTAATATGGTGATATTAGTAGAACAATCAAACTCAAAGTATGACTCAATGGGTGATAGTATATGACTAACACGCTAAAGAAAATGAGCTAGTAAGACTAGCATTGTTTGATGTTGAATGATTCTTCTATAAAGGGAAGGGGATATGAAAATAGAATTACAAAAAGATATATGGCAGAAAAAAGAGATAACTGGAAAAGTCCAGCTCAGGAGTATATGCTTGATATACAGTTATAGATGTATTACTAGTTAACAAAGTATTTTTGGGTATTTTGATACCACATTGGTTGGTATGAGTTGTCCATACAAAGCAACGCAATGCAAGAAATACAAGGGCCTAAAGGAACTAGTAATAGATGTGGAATCGATTATGACCAAGAACATAAATAAAGTGTTATTGTGTTCATTGTAGTATCGAACCAAACATTCAAGATTTATTTTAAGAACTTAATAAGTTGTTATTTTGTTTCTAGTCTTTTGTGCGAACAATGAGATTGTTCAAACGATGACCATATTCCATAATTGATGGATATGTTAATATAAATCATGTTGGTAAAAGTAAACATCTATAAGACTGAATGCTTAAACGTTGCAAGACGTAAAAGATTTTCACTTAAATTGTGACACCACCATTTTAGTTCATATCGGAAAGGAAAACATGAAGGAACTCCATATTGATGGACTTCCGGAGTCATTTTGCTTTGAATAAATTGACGCTTGTGAGACCTCTTCCAAAAGATGACTAGAATTCCGTTCATGGGCCAAAGTAGAATGGACGACTAATTTAGTGGAGATTATACATATTGATGTATATAGTCCATTATGTGTAGTCATGTATGGTGGATTAATTTTTCCTTCATAAAATTTTGTCGATGATTTAAGTAGATATGTGGGTATATCTATTTAAAGGGAACAGAGTTTGACATTTTGAATTGGTTCAAAAGATTGTTAATATGAAGTTAAAATCAATGTAACAAGATAATCAAGTATTTATGATTGGATCATAAAGGATAAAGTTTGAGTTACAAGTTTAGCAAAACATCTGAGAAGTTGCAGAATTGTTCTACAACTTATACTTCTCGAATAGCCCACATTAGATTGGAGTATTCAAAAGACAAAATCAAACCCTGTTTGACATGGTAAGATTAATAAAATTGCCATTATAATTTTGTAGTTTATACATTAAGGACAACCGCTTGTACACTGAAAAGAGCACCATCATGATCCGCTGAAATTGACAACATATAAGATATGGTTTGGGTAGTGACCCGAATTGTCACTTTCTTAAGTTTTGGTATGCATAGCATGTGTAAAATGTTTACAACCAAAATAGGATAAATATATGTTTATAAGGTTATCCCAAATAAAACATTGGGTATTTCTCCTATCACCGAACCAAAAGACAAATGTTGTTTGTCAGAAAGGGTTGATTTCTCGAGAAAGTAGTTCTTGCGAAACAAGTGAGTGGGAGCACAGTACTAACTCAACGAGATTAGAGAATCTTCGTTATCATGTCAAGAGTAGCGCAGCACTGGAAGTTGTTCCGGGGTTTACTATTTTGACTAAGTAGAAGACACTACAAATGTTGTAGATACTTCACATGAGTTTGCGAACTATACCAGAAAAGTCCAAAAACTTTGTACTTAGAACAACTTGTGTTTTAAGTGTAAAGTGTTGTTTTGACAACAAAATGACCTGGACCTTATAAAGGAAGCAAATGATGGGCCCTGACTTCGTAAAATTGACTATGAGTCATTATATCCGCCATAGTATCCTTGTATGAATATCAAGTATGTGACTTGGTAGTCCTTTCGATAGGCATGATGCCTAGCGATCGCAAAAGGGTCTATATAGCGACAAAGACATGGATTTTACATCTTTTGAAAGTTGTGCTTATCGAAAAGTTGTTTTCGACGAAGTTCAAAGAGTTAACTACTACAAGATTTTGATCTTCCGTAGTGATGCTTTAGTCTTTGCGGATAGTTCTAGCAAAAGGTTACATATTATGATATGGCAGTTGAATAACAAAACCAACTCTCCTCTCAAGGAAGTTTTATCAAGGATGTGTACTTGACATAGTCTGAGAGTTTTGTAAAATTCAAAAAGGTTGCTAGAAAGGTATGCACACTTCAATGGTTGAAGTGAGCATAACGAAGTTGAAATCTTTAGCTTAATGAAGTTATCAAAAGAGTTTGATTCCATCATGAATGATAAAGATGCTTGTAAAGTTACAAGAAATTAAGTGGGAGCGCTATGACATATTTTGATTGGAAAATATGTATTTTAAATTAACACGGTTAAGATTTTCATATTGATGAAAGGCTTAGAAGATATTGGGCATCGATATCTATAAAAGATGGATTGAAGCGCCTGATATGATTGAAGCCAAATTACATAGATGAAATATTGAAGTAAGTCAATATAAAATTGATAAGAAGGAGTTCTTGTCACATGGAAAATAATTGAGCAAGATTCAAGTGTTTTGACACATGATGAGCATCATTGAAATTGAGATTTCTAAAGTCATGTTTCCATGCTATGTACACAACCAGATGAGTCCTATGCTATAAAATGTTATAGTAGGATAATTCATATGACGATTAGACAACAGTGGGAGAGATCCTTGTGTCATTTTAGAAATGCTAAGGATATGTTTTCCTATATAGTAATGACAAAATATTAGTTGTAATATGTTACACTAATAGTCTTGTCATTTATTCAAGTAATTTTATCTCAATTAAAATATGTGATGAAGGGTAGCACAATAGGATGGAAGAAAGTTCCATGCTGGATTTGAAAGAGTTTCAAAATTAAAATATTGTGACAGATACTACAACAAAGGCTAAAGTATATCATTGTGTTGACAACTGATAATAAGCGTATTTTGTGTCAAGGAGTTCTTTATTGAAATTGGTGAATTTCCAAGAATGCTGAAACTTTGAAGCTACATTTTCACAATGTTAGTAACATCAGTTTAAGCTGAGGAATTAAGGTATCACCGGAACTTGGTGAATTTCCAAGAATGCTAACACTATGAAGCTACATTTTCACAATGTTAGTGACATCAGTTTAAGCTGAGGAATTAAGTTTTCACCGATTGACCATATATATACAAAGCCATCTCATTAGAGAATGAGTGATGCGTGTAGACGCAAAGAACATGCAAATACAATAGGACCTGAACAGTTCAGATCTTTTTGATGATGTTTACCGCATGCGAAGCATGGTAATAACACTGGTACGCCATATATGTTAAAGTGCTTACAGACTAGATTATTGACTCTAGTGCAAGTGGGAGACTGAAGGGAATATGCCCGAGAGGCAATAATAAAATGGTTATTATCTTATTCCTTGTTTATGATGAATGTTTATTTCTCATGCTAGAATTGTATTAACCGGAAACGTTGATACATTTGTGCTTAATAAACAAACAATGGTTCCTAGTAAAGCCTCTCTTTTTAACTAGCTCGTTGATTAATAGATGATCAAGGTTTCCTGATCATGAACATTGGATGTTATTAATAACGGGGTCATGTCATTAGAAGACTGATGTGATGAACATATACCCAAAGAGAATATAGCAATGCGATCAAGTCATTTAGTTTACATTGTTATATCAAACACACGAAGTAACTTATTCCTTAGACCATGAGATCATGTCAATCACTGATACCGGAAGAGTGCTTTGATGGCATCAAACGTCACACCGTAACAGGGTGACTATAAAGGTGTCGTTAAGTATTCGGAAAGTATTAGTTGAGGATCATGGATCAAGAGTGGGATTTGTCCATCCAAATGACGGAGAGATATACTCTGGGCCCTCTCGGTGATATCACATCGAAACCGCTTGCAAGCACGTGATATGATCACAAGGATGTTATATCACGGGAACGAGAAAAGAGTACTTGTCGGTAACGAGATTGAACATGGTATGGTTGATACCAATGATCGAATCTCGGACAAGTAAAATATCGCGAGACAAAGGGAATAGTTCACGACGTTGTTGGTTCACACGATCACGAGAGTCATCGTTGAATATATAGGAGTCATCACGGATCTCTAGATCCCGCTGTTGATTATTGATCGGAGAGGAGTCTCGATCATGTCTATCTTATTCGCGAACCGTAGGGTGACACACTTAAGGTTCGATGACGCGTTTGAGAGGATACGGAATATCGAAGAATATTTTGGGCAGCACCGAAATTGTTTCGGGGAAAATTGAAATAGTTCAAGGGGTTTTTCGTCGAATGGTTGTTAATAGAATTAACAAATGATTCGAGGTGCTTTATGCAAATGTTTGTTAATAGAATTAACAAATGCTGAAATAACGAAATAAAAATGTTTTATTGATTTATTAAAGAAAAACTCTTGGATTTTCTAAGTGGGGTTTAAAGGAAAATGAGTGGGTGTGAGTGGAGTGTCCACTCACATCATGAGGGAAGAGGTGGGGGCACACCATGGGGCTGGCCGCACCCCCCTTGGGCTGCCTCCCCCATCTCCTATAAAAGGAGGGTGAGAGCTCTCCCTCCTCCACACACTTGGCCACTTCCCTTTCCCTCCACCCGCTGCTCCATTTCATGGTCTCCGGCTTGGCGAAGCCCTGACCGTGGGATTCTTCACCACCACCACGTCGTCGTGCTGCTGGAGTTCCGAGGGATCCTCTACTTCCGCGCCCCGCTGGAACGAGGGAACGGAGGTCGTCATCAACCGTACGTGTGACCGATCACGGATGCACCGCCGGATTGCGGTGCCATCTTCTCGCTATCGGGGTCGGTGTGAGTACGACTACGCCAACAACGAGATTTGATCTCGTACCACTTTGAGTCTTCGAGGGTATGTGTTCTTCTTAACCCTCTCTTGGACCGTTGCACTTCGTCTCCTAGATTAGATCTTGGCCTTTCGGGTGTCTCTCGCGTAGGAAATTTTTTGTTTTCTATGCAACGACCCCTTCAACAATTTCCTGCTTTCTTTACTTACTGCAAGCATACATCATTTTCCACACTATACGTCTAATCTTTGTTTTCAGCAAGACCGGTGAGATTGACTACCTCACTGTATCGTTGGGACAAAGTATTTTGGTTGTGTTGTGTGCAGGTTCCACGTTGTTGCTGACACTGGTGAAGCACCATCACCACCGTCAGTGGCATGAACCTTCCCGAGATCCTCTTCTTCCTACTGGATTGATAACCTTGGTTCTTAACTAGGGGAAGTTCTTACCGCTACACTCATCACACCCTCCTCTTTGGGTTCCCAACACGCCATCACAAGCAGCAAGAATTTCTAGCACCATTGAGGCGTAGCAAAGGGTCTCTCCCATTATGGTGTATGGGGGAGCAACTTGCAAATCTTCATCAAGCGGAGCTTGTGCTAGAAAGCACGATCAAGAAAGAGGATCCAACTTCAGAGATTCAATATCGTCATCATCTAGCTCAAGTGAGATGCTCAAGGAAAATGTATGATCTTGATAGCTTTTCTATTTTACCTGTCTAATGCCTTTGGAAGACCGGGTTATAGGATAGATAGTCGTACTATCAAGAGTGGCTCTCAAGTGAGTAACTTGATCGAATTGTTGTGGAGCTCAAACCTTTGCATAATTGCATATCATCTTTCTTGGTTCTTATTTGGATTTAATCTCCATGGGGTTTTGGTGCTTTTCATGATCTTTATGACAGGCCACGGTTTATCGAAAACAGTTTTGGTAAGAAAAACTTGTTGAGTTTTTGGTGGTGGAAATATTTGGTTCATCTTTGAGAATGTTCCCACCTCTTCCATGTGTGTTAAATTCTCCATTCCTTTTTTTTTTGGATATTCCTTGTTGTTATATTTCCAACCCAATTGGATTCACCTCACTCGAAATTCATTCTCAAAAGTTATGTGTTTTTTCGTGTTGGAGGTTTGGCCGGTTTTTCTTTTTGAGAGGTCAAACCTTTCCCCATTTGGTTTTATATTACATTGTTGGACAATGATGTTTATCTGCATATTATTTTAGTTCTCGTCATTGTGATTTCCACGAGCCCAAGAACATCGTAAACGGAGTCCGTATGTAAAAGTTATGGCATTTCTCGTATCGATGGTTAGTCCATTCCGGGGCAATCCGGATTCATTCCGGGACCCGGATTCATTCCGGATCCATTCCGAATGAACGTGAAAACCTCTGTTAGAATTCGGATTTTCATTCCGGGTCATTCCGGGACACGGATTCGTTTCGGATTCAGTCCGGATTCAAAGAAGAAAGTGCAAAACAGCTAGTTTTTTAGCACCTATTTAAGAGGCTTTCTTCCCCAAAGTCCCTAAGACTTTCCCAACCCGTTACCCCCCTCTTTCTGCACCATTGTTGACCTTGGAAAGCTTGCTCCTCTCGCAATCCCTTCTATAATTATTTTATATCTTTGAGGGAGAAAATCTAGGAGATCTAGATCCACATTTCCACCAATCCATCTCTCCTCTTTGTGAGACAAACTTAGTGAATCTAGATCTTGGAGTTCTTTGTGTTTATCCTCCATTGTTCTTCCTATCTTATTCCCCATAAGCATTTGTTTCTTTGTTGGAATTCAAGAGTGAAGGAATTGAGCACTTGTCCTCTTACCATTTGCATCGGTTGCATCGATTTGCTCTCTCCACGAGGATTCGTGGAAGTGAAAGTTTGTGAGCCTGTTACTCTTGGGTCTTGGACCCTAGACGACTTGTGGTGTTCTTGGAAGCCTCCAATTGAGTTGCGGATGCGTGTCCCAAGATTGTGGTGACATCGAGAGCCTCCAATTTAGTTATGGATGTTTGCCTCGATCGAAGGTTGCCAATAGTGGAAGGTGAACTAGGCCATTGTGGAGAGGTTCATCGGAGAATAGGGTGAGCCCTTTGTGGAGTTGAGTAGGCCTTTATGGTGAGCTCACATCCCTCCAACGAGATGTAATCCCCTTGTGGGAGGAACTCGGGAATACATCATCGTCTCCGTGTGCCTCGGTTATTTCTATACCCGATCTCTTTACTTATGCAATTGTGACGCCCCGAGATCGGGCACTATGCAGATTTCAGCATTCCCGCCAAAACCGCATAATAACCGATTCCAGGTTGCCACTTATGATAGCATTACAACAGTTCACGAATAATCCACAACAACAACAGAAAACAGATAGATACAAGATGACTCAAACGAGTCAGGGGTACAACTGATACAATACAAAGATCCAAATAACAGCGGAAGGAAACAACATATCGTCCGTCTACGGACAAGATACAAATTGGACTAAGAGTCCTGAAGATAACCGAGAGCGTCCAATCCCTGCCCAGGCCAAGCCGGAGGGATTCCCAAGCTAACGTCGTCAGACTTCAAACTTGTTGACTGCAATATTGAATATGCAGCCACGAAAAAGATTCGTGGGTCAGTACGGTTAAGTACTGGCAAGTGGATAAACCATACTCACGAGATACCGGCGTAGCCAGTCATCACAAGATACAAATTACTTTAGGATCAACGGAAAGGAAGGGGTTATTGCAAATAAGCGACAGCGGGCTGCACTAACCAACTACAGAGAGATACTACAACTTCCGGCTAACAGAAAGAACATAAGATCGAGTATTGTAACCAACTGAAAGATAACTTCAAACAAACCCATCCTGGATCTCGCCCCTTATCCGAAGAAGCAATCCGATGATAACTCACACAGTTGGATTAATGATGGTTCAGATTATTGTGTCAATAAGCCTATTACTAGTCAAGTTGGTAATCATTGGGTGTAAGGTTGTTAATCATTAGGTTTAAGTTGTCCTGAGTACTTGTTAGCCAGTACTTTCACCAAGTAATCCATAACCGCGGAAAACACGGCTTCTCGAGAAGATTATCCCTGCAGGGTTGCACCAATTTGGCCGTACACGTAAGAATAACCCGCCAGACGGGGGATCAACCCACCAAGCGAGGTACTCAACACAACTCAACTCTTCTTCGCATCAAGCCCAAAGCACCTTGGGCGCACGACTAATGGAGCCCAGAAGAAAATGGACCCTCATAGCACTCTAAGAACGTGTCCTCCTATATGCCGACTACGAAAGTTCCACCCGGGATCCAACGGCTCGCAAGATCATGCATGCAGCAAATGGAAAACCCGAACTAAATGAGGCGATTTGGACGAGATGCGAATCGAATCAAATTGAGGGGGGCGCCCATACTCGCTTCCCACATGCGGGTAGTGCGCTCATCATGGATCAGTAGACAAGACCCTTTTCCTATTAGGGTCGACACTAGCAGGCCTCAAAACCACAAATGGCCTCCTGCCGGTGCCTTATCATCAAATTATTATTACCATTAGCATTAACAGGATTGATTGATTAACATCGAGCCCCCAGAACGATAATGAAATAGTAACAGAAAGTAACGGGTAACAGACTCGAGCAAAACAACCCTAAGTATGCAGCTACGACACGAAGGCCAACGAGGTAAACAATCAACAGTTAATAGGAAGTGGAAGGAAAGGCTATATCATGGCTGCAAGGTAAACATACGATAGGATCGAGACACCAGCATCGTATCAACAGGCTAGAATAAGAACAATGGAAAGAATCGGTAACAAGTGATGAAAGGCAGCCATGTGGCAGCAAGTGAGTATACTTGCCTGAGATCCCGCAAGGTAGCAGAACTTGTCGTTGCTCACATCATCTCAACGTCCTATCTGGGAAGAAGCAATGAACCTCGAACAAACACCGGATGCAACAATTACTACTACGGCAAAAGATCCAGCATGATCAAGATATGGATGCATGACAGGTTTAAAGATGCATCAAAGTAAACTAGTTGACAAGATAAACAGATTTAAATGGACCCATATGCAATTTGAGTTACATATGAAAAGCCCATGAATTTTGGGTTAGATTATTTGTTTTCCAACTAATCAACAGGTGAAGGTGGATTATCATGATGCATGGATGAGGAAAACAACAAAATAACAACAATAGAACCAGTTGGAAATAAGGTTTACCAATTTTAGAAATTTATTTATTAAGTTAGAAAATTTTGGTTCCATTAAGGGTGTCACACAAACAATTGTTATTTTCATCAAGTTAAAGTGTTCAGAACAAATAACAAAATTTATATTTGAAAAGAACATCAAATTTTAGTTGGATTACATGTTTCAAATATTTGAAATTGGAATTAGGATAATTTAATTATGAATTAAACAAGATTAAAAAAGTTTTAAATGAATTTAAAACAAGGTTGAATTTAATTGAATTTTTATTTGTTCAAAACATAAATTCAAACTCACAGTTGAAAAGTTCACACTTTGATGGTTTGAAAACATATTTTGCATGTTCAAAATTATTTTATTTTGAGCAAGTTATGATTTTATCAAATTTAAATGAATTAAACAAGTATTAAATTATTTAGGCAATTTAAATTATTCAAACCATGAAACAAAATTTATATTTGAAAAGGTTATTCAAAATGGTATGGAAAACATATTTTATTTGCCTTATTTGGAATTAGTATGAATTATTTATGAATTGTTGCAAATTACAATTGAATTATTTGAATTCAAATTTGAATTGCATTTTGAAAATTTCAAAACAGGAAACAATTGGTACCATTAGATAGAGAATTAAATTTGGACCAGTGCACATATTTTATTTTTGTTATTTGGTGTTGTAAAACAATTTTTATTTGCATTTTGGTTCTAGGGGCCAATTTGTAATTTTAAGGGACCTTGATTAAATAGAAACGTGCAGGAATTGTTTTGTTACCGCGTGGTAACCTACCCGCAGCCACTGCACGTGGGCCACTGGCCAGCGTGGCGTGCGCGTGGCCACTGTGTGGCTTACAGGTGGGCCAGAGAACTCGCGGTGCAAAATTAAGGAAAAAGGCAGAGGCAATGCCTTACGCAGGATTCGAACCTGCGTCCGCACGCTTCCGCGACGGGGGCATAGCCACTGGGGTGACTGCACGCTCTTGTGAAGATACAGAGGGGAAACAAGGTGAAGTGATGTCGCGGGTTTGTTTTTTTTTCTGACGGAACTGATGGCAACATCGTCGATCTCCAGTTGATGCGCTGCGGCCAGGGATCGAAGGGGGCATGGCGGCGCACCCCGGCGTGGCACGACGGCCACGCCCGCAGAGCAAGGAGGGGGAACAGGGGGCGTGGTCCAGGGCGGACGGGAGCATACCGTGCATCGTCGAGGAAGAAAAGGGTCCCGCTGCGCCTGACAGAGGCGGGGGCGCGGACTGCACCGACGGGGAGGAGGACGGCCTCGGCGGCGGCGTCCTGGAGGGCGACGGTGGGCTCCGTGGGGCGCAGGGGGAAGACAACGTTGCGAGGGCCCCATTCCCGCGATCGGCTGTCCGCGGCACCCACCCTTTCTCCGCCGCCGTGGTGCTTCCTCCTCCGGCCATGGCAGGTTCAGTGGTGCAGAGGCTAAACAGAGAGAGAGGAAGGGAGGTGGAAGAGAGAAGAAGTGGCGGCGCGACGCTAGGGTTAGGGCTAGGCTAGCAGAGGGGGGGGGGTGGTGTAGGTTTTAAGGAGGCATGGAGCTTGGTACGACATTGATCGTAGAGGGGGAGAGGGGATCAGATGGTGGTTCTGCGATCGTACAGGAGGGTGACGTGGGAGGAGGAAGACGACAAGGAAAAGGTACTGGGCTAGAAAGATAGGTGGGCTGGGGAAGGAAAAAGGAGATGGGGTTGGGCTGGTTCCCTCTCCTTTGCTTTTATTTTTTTTTCCTATTAGTTGATTTTTTTTGTAAAGAATGAAAGAGGAAAAGGAATGGAATTTGGGGGGTCTATGTTACTAAATATTTTTATTACTTTTTTCAAAACAGAAAGTAAGAGAAAAGGGTTAGCATTATGTTTCACAAGTTTGAAAGTTTTAATTTGGTTTAATGTTTTTAGTTGAATTTTCCAAATAGAGTTTGGGGTATTTAATTGATAAATAATTTTATTAAGTTGCAAACAATAATTAAAAGCAAATGTTAGCATTGTTGTTCAAACTTTGAATTATTAATTGGACTTTTTAAATTGGGATTTGAATTTCCATTAGTAATCATAAGGAGTTGATTTTTCAAACAATTTTTTATTCAATGAACTCAACAATTAAGAAAACATTTATTGAATTTTAATTGTTTGCAAAATTTTAGTGTTTGAACCACAATTGGATCATGCCCATTATGATTGAAAATGATTTAAAATTTAATTTGCCATTAGGGTTTTTAACAAAAGGAAAATTTTATTTAGCAGGCAATTTGAAATAAGTTCAACTTCAACTTATTGAAAACAATTTGAGTTGCAACTTTCAATTGAAATTTTTAGACATGTGTGAAAGTTTAAATTGTTTTTAATTTTGATTTGTTTTTGAAAAACAGAATGCAATGATCATGTGATGCATGTGATGCAAGCAAAAACAAACAGGTAACACCCCAGGTGTTACAGCAATTTACATTGTGATAGCCTTCGTGCTTGAAGTTATTTATCTTGCTATCAGCTTGTTACTTGTCTTGCTTAGCATAAGTTGTTGGTGCACCTAGTTGACCCTAGAATATTTAGGTTGTGTGCTTGTTAATTTTAAACACCTAGTTTATTTCCGCATTTAGCAAGATTTAACCGGAAAAGTTTTATTCGTCTATTCACCCCCCCTCTAGGGGGAATCGTTGTCCATTCAGGGAGGCCCACCCGTTGCAACATATCCATTGAGCTATCCTTTCAAACTGACAAAAACAGCCGGCTCATGCCTAAAAAATTAGACTGGTAAGTAACATGCTCGGCGGCAAAGGACCACTGTGCGGATCCAGCTACAGACCATAACCCGGAAGTGCAGCCGGCCAGAGAAAAAGCTAGAGGCGCACACACGAAAAAACGAATAAGGCTTGAGACACGGCCGGTTGCCCAGTAACAGCGCGTAACGTTCGCTCAAATTCGTCTATGCAAAAGTTCGCAATTGTGTCCCCGATAAGACGCCCCCTCTTCGGTTCCAGCAGCAGACCGCAACCTGGCTGACACGTTGGCAAGAGAAACGACCAGACGGCAAGGGACACAAACGTTAACCTAGCCAGCCGTACTAGCGTGAACTATTTCTCAACTAAGTAAAAATGGCCAAGCAAAAGTGCCTACCAATTTTTCGTTTTAATAGACTAACGATTTAACCAGACTCTTCAGTCTCACATAGCAGCTATTTGGCCATGACGCACAACCGGTTAACCTTTTTCCAAGGAAATTTGAGATTCGGCCCGCCTACCGGGGCAGTCGGCCCCAATCTCGGGGGATGCACCTGGTGGGCATGCTGGAACGCTACCACCGAATAATCGGAAAACGGTGGCAAACATCAAGCAACAACGAAGACAAAATCCCACGAGGGACAACTTCAACATTCACCAAATAAAATATTCAAGTACTACAATTTCACTCGGCATCCCGGGGACAAAGGACACGAATCAAGTTTCCACAACCGCAAGACAAATACGCCCGCATCCCGAGGACTTAATCTGTTCATGGCGCACCGTCATCGACAACCTGCTCAGTCGGTGCAGCGGGGGGAGGCATCACAACCACCGTTTCCTCGATGCGTGAAGCCGCCGGCTCCTCCTTGTTCTCCTCCGGCTCTTCAGTGAAGAAGACCTCGAGATCCACGTAGCCGCCCATCCGGCTGGTAGCGCCACGAACACCCGGGCGATCCCTGAGTTCGTCGAAGCTGGTCCCATGCCGGAAGCCATGGGTCATTCGCTCGAGCCCCGCCTAGTCGGAGCCACGGGTGATTCAGGACATGATCATGGTCAACGCCATCTCGGCGCCAGAGCGCGCTGCCGACTCCCACGGGCGGTCGATGGCATCGGGCATTTCCAGCAGGCGCGTCGCAAGCTCCGCCAGGCTATCCGGTGGCGCCTCAGATTCCCAGGCTGCGGAGAATACGGCGTAGCTGGATTCTCACAAGGCCTTGGCTTCCTCCCCAAGAGTGGCAACCCGATCTTCTGTGGTGGGCTCGCAGCCGGCCATCGCCTCAGCGTCGACGGCTACGCCAGCTCGAGCGCATGGGTGCGATAGAGGATGTTGTCCACCTCCGGATAGTACCCTGCAAATCAGAACCGGGAGTCAGACGACACCAAACGGAAAAATTCATTGAGCGGTCTAGCCAGTAGGAGAAAAGCCGCATACCGGCGGCGGCACTGGTGATCAGGTCGGGCTGCTCCTGAAGTGGCTGCACCGCCTCCGCCTTGGCCTTCTGCACCTTCTCCAGCTCCACCTCGAGCAGCCAGAATGCCTCCTGCTGGCTGGCCATGGTGGTGGCGTGTTCCATCTTCGCGGTCTCTAGGGCGCCGGCGTGCTCCATCTTCGCGGCTTCCAGGGCGGCGGCCAAGCGCTTCGCCTCCGCCTTGTGCGTGTCCGACTGCTTGGCGCAGCGACGAAGATCCACGGTGGCCTCAGAGTGCGCCTTATCGCGCTCATCCAACATCCGGGCCGCCTGGGTGACGGGCATGGAGTTCTTGGCTGCCTCCTTGAGGTCGCTGATGTCCTCTATGGCACGGCAGAAAAGCGGTAGTTAGTCCCGGCTCCAGGACGGTCGGCTAGCCGGAAAAAGGAGGAGTGCCACTTACTGAGCAGCTGTTTGGTGGCCGCCTTGATGCGGGAGTCGGCCTGGCCGGCGTCCTATGAACAGACATAAAATAAGAAGATTAGAATACCCGACCACCACGCATGAGACGGAGCTCAAGACCTAAACCCACTAGTATCAGTCCGTTCGCCACTTCGCAGGCCTACAGAGCAAGCCCCAACTCTTTCGCCAACGCCGCGGCCGCCTTCGCCGTGGCCACCAGGTCTTTCTTCAGCGACCGCTGGCCTCGATAGGCTTGATGGGCACCCAGATGGTTCCAGCCGTCTGGGGCTGGCCAGCCGGGACGCTCGGGCCGGAGGCTGACGGTAGTAGATAGGCCCAGGCGGGGGCACCACTCTTGTCAGACCCCGGACCCAGAGATATACAAACTGTCATGTGCTCCTAGCAATGGACTCACAAGGGCTTCAGGGTTACCAGCCCCGGCCGCAACAAACAACGGCAGGCAGACCAGTTTCATCGGCACGTAGTCCGGATCCCCGGTCTACTACTCCTTGTGTCCATGCTAGTCATAACCAGATATGTATTCCCAAGCGTCCACGAGTCGGATGAAACTGAAGGAACGGGACCAAAGTTATACAGAGCTGCTATGTGTCCAGAAAGTGCAACAAAAATGGAGGGTTACTGGGGTTACCTCGCCCCAGGCCGAATCACATCGGCAGGCGGGCTCGGACATGGATCATCGGCTCCACAACCCCTCGATTGCGACAACTATACAGCATAGCCAAAACTGTATAACAATGAGCTCGAAACCAACAACCGATCAAAGCAGTACTCTATACATGAAGATTTAATAAAGAGGTGTTACTAGAGTATAGCTTACAAGCAGAGGTCACACGGCCCAACATTACATCAGACAACGGAAGGCAGATTATGTTGCTAATCAACAAGAACCAAAAAGGCCTAAGAGGCCGCAACATAAGGCGACGTCCCAACCCATAGATTCTAGTCTGCTACCTGGGAACCCCAAACTACACGTCGATGTCCACGTTGAGACACCACCCTTGGAGTGAGATCTTCACCTGAACCAAAATTAAGCAAACCTGAGTACGAGAGGTACTCAACAAGACTTAGTTAACCTATTATATATCTGCTATCTTCAGAAAGGGTTTTATGAAGGTTGATTTGCATAAAGCAATCTTTATTTTCCAAATCGAGGAGGAATAGCACGTCTCATAGAAGGTTTTCAAAACAGATGAGAAACTCACTACTGTAATCATCATCTTTTCAATCCACCAACATCATTACCCAGCATCTCACATGCTACAAGGATCACCCCTCTCGGCATCTCCGAGGAGGCACCCTTCATCTATTGCCTCCATGCTTTGTCAACATCTTTTACGCCATGTTCAGGTTATCTATGGCCAAAAATAGTTCCACCAAGTCGTCCTTAACCGTGGACACGGCTTTCCGAAAGATTTATCCCTGCAGGGGGTACACTTTACCCACATGTACCAACCGACTCTTAATGCCAAGCTATTGGCACAATTCCGACGATGTGCCGGCAGAGTGTGGTCGGCCACGGCCTTTACCTTACCCGACCCTATCCATGAGTCAACCCAAGACAGGGCCACCCCATCAACAGGGAGTTGGCCATCCTCCTGACGGCACCTGTCTCTGTGAGGCGGGGTCAAGATCCGTGTACGTCCATCACTTGGCCCCGGTCACGCCCTAGCGGAGCATTTTGTTTTCAAAACCGTTTAAAAGGTTTTATTTGCGTTGCCGAATGGAAATCTCAAACTACGTGACTCATGGATAAAGCCAGCTAAGTTAGTCGGTCGGCGAGGCTCATGGCCATCGCGCATGGTTGTACGCTCAGTCTTGGCTTCTGCGCCCCGACCTTACTCCTAGGGTTGGCAAGTACGGAACGAACAACCACTTCCCAAGTGGCCTCCCGTCCAAGCCTTAGTCAATTTAACCACACAGTGCTCATCTCACCACGTCATCATATCATACTAGGTTATCGCAGCTCTGATTCATCAACCGGATGGAGCAGAGGTAACAAACATGTATGACTAAGCGAAGCAGATATGAGGCTCTGGCGATGCGCACAAGCAAGTCTATGGCGGCTAGGAGCAGTGGATCAGGATATTGAGGCAATGCAGTATATAGGTGAACTATATCTACTAGCATCAAATACTTTGGAATCAAATGCAAAGTTCGAGAATCAAATGTTGTTCGAAAACATATATGAGCAGATAAGAGGTTATGCTTGCCTTGGTTATAAGAAAACCAGATAAGTGCTTCAGGAATAAGTGGTTGACTTGTCGGTTAAGATCAAGTATTCGTCATGGAGTTGTTGGCCTTCTCTCCGGAGTCACGTTCTACCGAGGGGGAAACAACACCGAAAAGGAGAACAACAATCAACACATGGCATCGATGCAATGCACAACATGTATGCATGAGAAATTTAATGCACTTAAATAAAACCCTAAACATGTACGATGGGTTGCTAGAGTTCATATGTCAGTTAGGCATTTTTAGTGGAATTAGTCCGAAATAGACCCCGGAGGGGGTTTCGGGCGATTATGAAGGTGATTACAAGTTAAAGTGCTCAAATAGGTTTGAAAACACCATAAATAGGTTCCACTTGTCATTTTGAGAAATTTGGTATATAACTTTTAATTTTCTAATTTTATTGAATAAAAACTTATTTTTCTATTTTTAAATGAATTAACAACATTAAAATAATGGTCCAAAAATCAACTTTATCAAACATGGGTGACAATGACATATTTGGATAGATTAAATTTGTCTGAGCACAACATATTTTTATCACATTTTTCTAATTAATATTTTAATAGTTATTGATTTTCCAAAATTAAAACATTTTCTGGATTTATTAAACAGAGGGGGCCCACGTGTCAATGTATTACTCTTTTTCTAAAAGAATAAGAAAACTGAATTGTGACGTCATAGTGACGTCATTGTGACCTCATCAATGGCCATAGAGGCTATGTTGTGCAAGGAATCGATCGATTCCACGCAAATTGGGCGGAGCCATCTTGTGGAGAAGTTGCAGCACGTCGTGGCGAAGCTAGGGGAGGCGGCGCCGCCGGCGTATGGTTGCCGGAGACGCGCCGGCGAGCAGTTTTTGCGGCGGCGACGACGGTACGCGACGACGGGTATGAAAACGGCGGCCAAACTCGAAATTAAATGCACCACGGAGTTCCACAGCTCACCCTGATGTTCTAGGAGGGCTCGAGGAGCTAAGGAATGGACGGAGGCGGCCGGAATCGCCCGTGGACGCGGCGGCCGGAGGCGGGGAAGATGCGAACGGCGGCGGCGATTAAGAGCTCCTCGGCTCGATTCCTTGGCCTAGGGAGGAGAGAAGACGGCCACGACGACCTTGGTGTGCTCGAGGGAGCTCGGGAGCGGCCGGAACGGCGGCGAACAGCGGCGGCCCGAACTAGGGTTTCGGTCACCTCCAGATAGAGAGTGAGAGGAGGAGAGGGAAGGCCATAATGAGAGAGAGGAGGTTAAGTCGGTTCTCTGAGACCTATCCACGCGAGGAAAGAGGCAGGGAGGAGGTGGCAATCGACGCCGGAGCTGCCTCCACGCAGGTGCTTCCTCTGTCCCGAGGTAGAAGACAAAGGAACAATTCGAAAACCCCCTAGAATTCCTAGTTTTTGCGAAGAGGTCCTTCTCTCTAATAGAACAGAACCGAAACAAGGATTTTGAGGGCCTTTTTGAAATCAGAAAAATTGGCAAAAATAATATTTGGAAAGCTTGTAAAATTTCCAACCTTGCCATGTTTTTGTTTTCCAAAGATGAAAATATTTTTAGAACAAATTTTGGGTGACCACTTTAAGTGGTTTTTGGTCATTCATTTATTAATTTCAAATGCAAAATTCTAACCAATGTTTTCATGCATGTATGCCATGAACTCAACACCACAAACCCTATTGTAGCAAAACGGGGATGTTACAACTCTAGCAACCGACTGGGACGGCCCGGACGGCTCCATGAGAGAGGGCGACATGCCCAATTCCTGGTACACGGCGGAAGCGCGGGCGGAGCTCGTTGTCACGGTCAAGGCGGTGCAGGGCGTAGCGGCCGCCTCCGGCTGCGGCGTAGGAATAGGCGGAGTGGCAACAGCCTCCTATTGGGGGCATGGCAGCCGGCGTGGCGACGGGCGCCGCGGGCTGCGGCACCGCGACCAGATCCGGTTGGGTCTCGGCGGCTGCCGTCACAGCATCAGCCGCAGCCGGCGCAGGGCCTTGCCCCCCAGACGCGCCCAGGTCCGCCACCGAGGAGGCGAGGGAGCCAGCGTCCACATAGGGCTGGATGGTATGGCATCCCTGCAAGGGAAAGAAAAGCATTGAAGAGAGGCACGCGGCCGTGAAGAAAGCAGAGAATGAGAAAGAAGGAGCCTTACCTGATCACTGTCGGCGGCGGCGCCCTTCACTGGCGTCGAGATCCACCAGCCGGGGGCGCTACACCATGCCCCCGGTTTGTCCTCCCCGGCCAACCGGCTGGACAAGTCGGCCGCGCGGCGGCCGCTTGACCGGCGCTACGGAGGAAGCCGACGAATCTACGTTAGAATCATCATCATCAATGTCAATCACGTAGTCATCCGGGCCGGGAAGCTTACCATCTCGAGCCGGAGCGGGGTCTGCTGCCTCGTCCCCCGCCTCCGTCGCGCCCTCGACCGGCTCCGCCTGCGCCGCCATCGGCGGCAGGTCCGAAAGAAAATTTGGACCGTCTGGTCCATCCTCCACCGCCTGGATGGAGAAAAGTTGTACCGAACGGATGGTGTCAGAGATCAACCGGCAGAAACAGTATGAGATCAACCGGCAGAAACAGTACAAGATCGACACAAGGCAGATCGAGCATTTACCTAGGGAGGGCGATGATGTCACGTGTATGGCGCAATGCCATACTGCTATAGCTCTATCACCACCTCCTTGGGTGTGAGGATCTGCATCAAGCCCTTCAGCGACGCCCATTGGGCGTCCATCTGGGCCAGCCGGTTGGGGTCGTTCGGCCCCGACGTGAAGCACATCTTGTGCGACCAGTGCTGTAGGGGCATCAGCCGGGGGGCATTCAGCTCATCAGCAGGTCCCGGCTGGTCAAGCCGGCGAGGGAGAGCTGCTTTATCCGGGCCAACAGGGTGTCACACACCCTTGAGTCGCCACGGGTGCGATCCGTCCAGGTGTTTTGGGTAGTCGGCAGCCGGTTGACGAAGGGGTCGAGGCCGATGTGGTCCCCCCTTGCAGGTCCTCGACGTAGAAGTACGTCTGCTCCCACATCTTCACCGACTCCACCAAGATCAACTTGGGCAGGAAGGTGCCCGTTCTGGTCATGATGATGGCACATCCGCACTTCACCAGCGGCCCCTGTGCCACCTCCGTTCCCCCCTTTAGGAAGAGCAACCGGACGAAGAGGTCGAGGTTGGTCGAGATGCCCAAGTAGTTCTCACACAAGCTTATGAAGTAAGCAAGGTAAGTCATGGCGTTTGGCCCCAAGTGATGGATCCGGAGGCCGAAGTAGGTGAGAAAGGAAGAGATGAAGTTGCTTACGCGGGGCATGAGGCCGCGGTCTACGTGCGACAGGAAGAAGACCCTCTTATTGGCTTGCAGGTTCGGGTCATTCTCAAACTCTGGCGGCGTGCGCAGAACGGTGCGCAAGTTCTCCGTCACCTCGGTGTCCGGGGAGCAGATGCGAGAGGTGACTTCCACCGTCGATGCTGGGCCGAAGTTGCCCATACCTCGATAGTACCGGAGATCCTCCATCGTCACCATCGATTTGGCCCAGGCTCCCTTCTTGGGCGCATTGTCAGCCGCAGCGGCGGCTGTAGCAGCCCTCCTCGAGCCCGCCATCGACTCGTCGACGGAGGAAGGAGCAGAGACAGAAGGAGATGGCCCCACGGTGGGAAAACAGCGGACAAGTCGTGTGAGGTGGCTCATCGTGGAGGCCGGCGGTGGTAGCAGCGGAGAGGGCTCAAAGGCAATAAAGGTGTACGAGACAAGTCAAATGCGAAGGGGAGCGGAGAAGACTAGAAGAAAAAAAACCCACCCGTACTTATAGCGGGGAAGGAGCAACCGATGCACGACGTGTGGCGAAACTGCTGCCCACGATCCCCCCACGTGGCGCGCAAACCGAGGGGTCATGGGTGGTGCGCGACAATTGATCCAGTAACGGTGTCGTAAGCCATAAAATTCCCGAGCACAAGAAACGAAGCGACGACATCGACTTGACTACGGTCGCGGGCCCACGTGACCGCATGCGTCATCGCCAACATCACCCAGGTGGATCGTTACGTCATCTCCAGCCGGCCGCGCGGAATATCCGAGGCCTCGCGTGACCAGCCGGCGGAAGAAGCCGACCAAAACCCAGGGAACAGACGGAAGCTTCGCACCCAGCGCACCGGCTCCCAAACTCCCACCTGTTCGGCGGCTAGTGTCGGCGGGATGATCCCCGGGTGCCTCAAGAAGTCGGAAAGAAGCAACCGGAAGATCGTGCTTCATACGAACACGCATGGCCAACCGGGTGATCGCAATGTCAAACAGTGCAGGGAGGTATGACAAAACACGCCAACTCCCTAGGCCAACGCAGGCCACAATGCCTCTCAACATCGTGTAGTACACCTACTCTCCGGCTGTTTGGCGTACTCGGGCATGGGCTCGACCGTACGCACGTACGGTAGGCTATACTTCTATGCAAACTAGCTGGTACCAGTCTACAGTCTCCAGTACCCGCCGCATGGACTCAAGGTACCCGACACACGGCTCGGGTACGACGGCATGTGCGCTCGGGAAGCCAGGAGTGGCTTCCAGGTATGCAGGGATGGGCTCAGCCCTGCCATAGTACGGCACCTGGATATGGCACCCGGATTCGGGGGCGCAAGGACGCAAGGCATTTGTCCAAGAATCTTCCCTGCTGGTCTCGTACCAGCCGGCCCCCACCTATAAGCTGGACAGGCCACCAGTATATAAGGACTGGCCCAACACCCCTAGAGGGAGATCGAACAGATTCACATTCTCATCCACTTTCCCACTCGAAAGCAGCTCCATGAGCAACATTGCAATCTGTGCATCGATAGTAGAGAGACAAAAGCAGGATTAGGGGTTTTACCTCATCATGAGGGCCCTGAACCTGGGTACATCGTGTGTCTACACGCTTGATACCCAATCATGCGTCAACGCCACCGTTTGCTAGTTTGCGCCGTCTTTAAACACCATTGGAACACCTTTGGTGCTGCCGTGATTAACCCCACGACACGTTGAAAACTTGTTTGCGAAGACCCTCTTTTACACCCCTTCCAAATTTCCTAGGTGATTAGTGTGACCGCCGTCTTGATCTCCTTGCGAGATTGGGAGGTTGTGGCCACAACCGTTTCCCAGTAGTCGATCACTTTTGGCTTGGTAGTGGCCATGCTTTGCAAGAGCGTAGGGCACTTCAACCAACCAGCAGCGTCCGACCAGACCCTCTTGGAATAGCAGCACTCAAAAAAGATGTGTCTGGTTGTCTCGGGCTGGCACCCGCACAGTTGGCAAACCGGCTGATGCGGCTAACCCGAAACTTCCAATCGGTCGAAGGTCCATAGCCTATTATGAACCGCCAACCAGAAAAAGAAAGAGCACTTCGGGGGCCCCAATTCTTCTAGAATATGCTCATGAAGGGACATGAGGTTGCCCCAAAGAACTACGCTTTGTATGCCAAACTGGTTGAGTAGATCCCGTTGTCGAAAGAGTCCACAAGATTTTGCCCTCTACCCCCAGGTCAAGACAACATCTTGGAGGGGGCCCCAGAGGTGAACGAATTGGATGATGTGAGAGATAGAGAAATACTGCACTATGAGGTCCGAGATCCATCTAAGGTTAGTGAGGACATCATGAACGCTTCTATTTTTTTCGCTTGGATCCCTAGAAGAGGGACGGAGCAATAACCTTCGGGGGAAGGCCATCAAGCCAAGAAGAGTCCTAGAAAGAAGCCTTGAGGCTCTCCCAATCGTGATTTTGGTTGCCGCATTAAAAAGTTTCCTGTCCGAGTCGTAATTTGGAGTTTCAGATCTGACCCAAGGTTCATCCGGAGACACCCATGCATGCCATAGCCAGTGCAGTCGCTGGGGCCTAGAGAACTTTTCCAAATTGAGGATTGATGGCTCAAGCACATTGGTAGACCCCAAGCGCAGGGTGCAAAGAGTGCAGCGGCAAGTTTTCCCTCAGAAAGAAACCAAGATTGAACCGACCAGTAGGAGAAAGAAATCACTTCCGAAGGTTGATGCAGCTGATGTGGCAGGGCGCACTACCGGTTCAGAAGCAACGTGGAACCTACACAACACAATCAAATCAGTTTGCCCTAACGAAGCGGCGAGGTTGTCAATCTCACCGGTTTTGCTGAAAACAAAGAGGTTAAACGTATGGTGTGGAAAACAGTACTTGCTTGCAGTAGATGACAAGAGAACAGTGATGGCAGTAGGAAAACAGTACGAATATTATGAAAACAGTGATTGTAGTGGTTGTATTATCAGTATAGCGGAAATGGACCGGGGTACACAGTTCACTAGTGGTGTCTCTCCAAAACAGATAAATAGCATGTTGGGTCAACAAATTACAGCTGGGCAATTGACATATATAAAGGCATTACCGTAGTGCATATGCATGACATGATGATTACTATGTGATTCATGCAATCATTACAACAAGATACATATGTCGTTATCCAACTGCATCTATGACTAATAATCTACCCTGAGAATGTCATCCGAGCAAACCTTGGGTATTAAGTTGCAATAAAATCATCCTTAGACTAAGCATTGTTGTTTTCTCCCTAATGGCAACCCGTTTACGTTTCTGTCACTCGAGCGTGAGTGAAAGGGAGGCATGAACCCACTATCGAGCATAAATACTCCCTCTTGGAGTTACAAACATCTACTTGGCCAGAGCATCTACTAGCAACAGAGAGCATGCAAGATCATAATTAACATACACACAAAAAGAACATGATAGATTCATAATCATTGAACATAGCATTCAACCTTCATCGACTCCCAGCAAACACAACATGTAGCATTACAATAAGATGATCGTGATCATGTTAGGAAGCTCACACGATTTAACATGAAGCATAACAAGGAGAGAACAACCATCTAGCTACTGCTATGGACCCGTAGTCCAAGGATGAACTACTCATGCATCATTCCGAAGGCGGGCATGGTGGTGTATAGTCCTCTGGTGATGATTCTCCCTCCCGGCAGGGTGCCGGGGAGAGCTTCAGAACCCTCCCGAACTAGGGCTGACGATGACGGCGGCTGCCGATGTTTTTGGTGGAAAAGATTCGGGTACCTAGGGTTAACCTCCCGAGAGGTATTAGCAGGTGAGAGTGCAATGTCGGTGGGCGGCCAGGGGGCCCACACCACCCCCAGGCACGACCAGAGGGGGGCGCGCTGCCCTATGGTGTGGGGCCCCCTGTGGCCCGCCCTCCGGGTCCCATCCGAACTCCATGTGCGCGACATATTTTTAAGAGTTTAGGGCTTCTAATCGTCCAATACCGAGAATATTTCCAGAACAACTTTTTTGAAATAAAAAACAGCAGAAAACATGAACTGGCTCTGTGGCATGTTGTCAATAGGTTAGTCACAGAAAATCGATAAAAAGTGCATAAAGCGTAAGGGTAACATGTAGCATATAGTATGAAAACAACATGGAACATAAAAAATTATGGATACGATTGTGACGTATCAAGAATTCCCAATCCCTCCAAGCTTCTTCAGATGATAGACCTTGTCCCAGTTGACCTTGCACTTTCCGCCACTGACCTTGTCACTGCAGCTCCACAACATCCCTCTACTGAGTTTGTCAAAAGCCTTGAGGGTGCGCTTCTCCAATTTGATTGCCATCAGCAAAAAGATACACATCGATGAGAGCACTAACTTGACCAGAGCCAGATAGCCTGCTCGGTTAATAAACTTGCCAATCCAAGGCTGCAAACGGCTGGCGGATTTGTCGATGCAGGGTTGCAGATCGGCCCGACGAAGTCTTCCCAAGGAGAGAGGCAGCCCGAGGTACTTCATGGGGAAATGCGCGATAGCTGCCAGAAAATCTGCCAAAATGTCACCAGTGTCCAATTCCTCCCATCTGATAGGCGAGATAACACTTTTGGAGAATTTTGTGACCAGACCTGTAACCTCTTTGAAGCTCTGCATGGTAAAGGAGAGATTCAAGATGCCGTTAGCCGAAGGAACGAGAAAAATTGCTGTGTCATCAGTGTAGAGAGAGATCCGAAGGCCAGCAAGGCGATCAGGAATAGGCTGCAAGAGTCCCGCTTTGGTGGCCAACTCAAGAGCTCAATTGAGAGGATCGATGCTGATGTTGAAAAGCAGCGGGGAGAAGGGGTCGCCCTGACGGTGGCCCCTACCATGGAGGATGTCCGTCCCCGAAATGTCGTTAAGCAGAACATGTGATGAAGCCATGGAGAGAAGGATTGACACTCATGCCCTCCATCTAGGGGGAAGCCCTTGCGCTAGATGATGTCTAGGAGGTAGTCCCATCTAATGGAGTTGAAAGCTTTTGCGATGTCGAGCTTGAGGAGGAGCATGTGAGTCCGGCTTCTATGAAGACGTCTGGCCGTATTTTGGACGTACATGAAATTGTCGTGGATGCTTCTCGTCTTAATGAAGGCGTTCTGACAGTGGGAGACCAGGTCATTCATCTTGGGAACCAGCCGGCGAGCCATTGCTTTGGCGACGATCTTGGGAATTATGTGGATTAAACTAATGGCCTGAAATCAGCAATTGAGTGTGCACCTTCCTTCTTTGGCATCAAGACAATATTGGCCGAATTGATGACGTGGAAATTATTGACCGATAACTCCAAGACGGCGTCAAAAACGTGCATGAGGTCCTGCTTGATGATATCCTTGCATGTGGTAAAGAAAGACACATAAAAGTCGTCCGATCCCAGTGCTGTATCAGCTGGCCTGTGCTCAATTGCCAAGTTAATCTCGTCCTCAAAGAAAGGGAGAGCCTGATCATCCAAAACTGCCAGTTCGGTGTTGATAGCAGCCCAATTCAGATCCAGGAGTTGAGGCTTTGGCATGCCTAAGGCTTGAGAGAAATGTTCATGGATCAAGGAGGCCTTACCCTCGTGATTCAACACCCAACCCCCGTTGTGTTGCAGCCTGATAATGTGATTTTTCCTCCTTCGAGAGTTGATCCGGAGATGGAAGTACTTTGTGTTAGCGTCGTCCTCCTCTAGATTCCTTATGCGGGAGGCCTGCCTTTTGTGGGAATGCTCAAGAACGACGAGGCCCATCACCCTTTTCTTCAGGCCCGCCCTGAGGACCTTTTCCTCCGGAGAGAGAGGGGCGACTCTTGCACAATGTCAAGTTGCGGAATGACGTGCAGCGCCATGATGAATTGGAGTTTGTGGTCGGAAAACAGACCCATGTTCCAACCACACAACTTTCTCGCAGTGACCTTCAGCTTGTGGTTAAGGATGTGCACGGGCTGGGTGTGGGTAGTAGGCTGGGACCAAGAGTTGAGCACCACCTCCCTGAAGCCCGACATCTTTACCCATAAATTCTCGAAGCGGAAGGAGGACGCGCGTCTCGGGCCGTTATTGCTTGAAAGAATGAACTGGCGGTGATTAGAGAGCAATGATGACAGGTCATTCAGGACAGGGCCGTCGAAATCAAGGTCCCATCATGCATTGCAGAAAGGACGGTCTAACTTGAACAGAGTTGGGTCATCCCTCTCGTTGCTCCAGGTGTACTTCCTATTCTGAAGCTTGAGCTCCTTCAACAGGCAGACATTCAGGGCCTACCGAAATTGACCCATGAGGCGGTGATACAGGTTGGAGTTGTTCTTGTCGGAGGCTTGATATATCAAATTGAAATCACCAATTATTAGACATTTTCATCATTTGGAGGGCGGAGGCAGTGGCCTCGTCAAGGAAGTCCCTCTTGTCCGCATCGTTGCTAGGGCCATAGACGTCTGTTAGCTTTAAACGGGTGCCACAAGCCCGGATAAGAACATCTGTGGAGATTAGATGAGTTCCTGTGTGGATGTTTGTCATGCCGACGTGATAATCATCCCAGAGCAGCAAAATTTCACCCCTTGTGTACGCCACTTTTGCATGGTCGATGAAATCGAGCATTGCTTCTTGAAGACAACCGCGGATGTTCTAATCGGCAATGTCGAGGTTGGGTCTTATCCTGGATGAAAATGGATGCGTAGCGCGTAGACGTTCTTGGGAGGAAACGAGGTAAAGCCGATGAAGCAGAAGTCGTAAGGGAGATTAAAGTAAACGTAGACGAACTCCAGTGCAGGAAATAACAGGTGACAAGCCGACCCTGTAGCTGAAAAAACTGAATAAATAGATGACTTGGATATTCCCTAAGCAGTAGCCTCCTGCTCCATGATCGGGGCGATCTCAGCACCCCCTGGACCTGCCAGCGCGACCAGCGCGTCGCTTGCTACATTGAGGTAAGGCATTGTCAGTTTCAACAACTTAGAAAGGGCACTGATCGAAGAGTTTGACATGGTCGTCTTGAACCCATCGACATAAAGCTTCCGGGCTTGCACCAGGGAATCGTCGGCTTAGACAAAAAGTTGGACACTGCACCGTGGCCCTGAACGATCCAACACAGGCGCCACCGAAGAAGGAGGTGGCCGTGGAAGAAGCGGCATTCTAGGCAGGTCAAACAGGTCTTGAACAGCCTCAGTTGAGCACGGCGCATCCTCCGTCGCGTCGCTGCTGAGTTCATTCAGGATTTCCACCGTAGCATCAACCGATGCGCCCCGCCGACAGCGGCACACACGGGGCTGTGCTGCAGATTGCCATCGAACCAGGCTTAATCTTGAAACATCCTTCTAGTGGCAGGGGATGATGGCCGATGCAGAGGCTAGGAGTGGCCGGCGAGACGTCATGGAGGTTGACACGCGCCGCGAGCATGACGCCCCCATCCGAGTCCTCCCAGAAGCTCATCAGCATGTCTGGCGCAACGCCCACCGGCAGGCCCAAGTAGCACAACGAAGGCAATGCCATCCTCGAGGAGCCGACGGTGAGGCCCGACGGGGCGGAGCAGATGGCGGTGACCCAGTAATGGCAGGTCTGCTAGAAGGGGGAGATCCACGGAGCGGAGGGCGAGGGACTGCTGCACGGTATGGCCAAGACGATGCCGAGGAAGGCCGTGGAGGAATCACGCGCCAACTCCAGGCTAGAGATCATCAGGCCCCGCAGCCGAGATGTGATTTTTTCAGCACTTGGGCTTAGCGGGGCCTTGACAAGGCTCGGGTCGATGATGATGGACCGCAGCCTGTGGGGCGGCGCCGTTTCCCCTCCAAGCTGGTGGCGCCATCCACTGTCCCCGCGGATGTGGGAATGGAAATGGGGCGAGCGTTCGTGGGTGCGCGTGGAGTGACGGGACGACTGATACTTCTCCAACGTATCTATAATTTCTGAGGCTCCATGATAATATTATGCCAATTGCTACATGTTTCTCCCTTCTTTATGTCATTTTTACACGTTTTCCGGGACTAACCTATTAACAAGATACCAAGTGAGAGTTCCCTGTTTTCTGCTGTTTTTTGTTTCAGGAAAATTGTTCTGGAAATATTCTTGGAATTGGACCCCACAAAGACCGAAGTGCCTATTTTCCCCAGAAGCATCCAAAAGACCGAAGAGGAGACGAAGAGGGGCATCAGGGGGCCCACACCATAGGGTGGCGCGCCCCCTGGCCGCGTCAGGGGGTGGTGTGGGGCCCCCAGGGCTCCACCGCCTCTGCCCTTTCGCCTATTTATTCCCCCCGGATGGAAAACCCTAAACACCTGATCAAATATCCCCGAAAAGTTCTACAGCCACCGTCACCGTCAACCCTAGATCAGGGGGTTCTAAAGCTGTCTCTGGCACCCTGCCGGAGAGGAAATTATCACCGGAGGCCTCACCATCACCATGCCTGCCTCCGGAGTGATGCGTGAGTAGTTCATCCTTGAACTACGGGTCCATAGCAGTAGCTAGATGGTTGTCTCCTCCTCTTATGCCTCCATGTTTAGATCTCGTGAGCTGCCTAACATGATCAAGATTGATCATATGTAACTCTATGTGCCGTGTTTGCTGGGATCCGATGAAAATTGAACTTATGCCAAGTTGATTATAGTCTTTATTGCATATGTTATTTGTGATCTTGCATGCTTTCCATTTCTAGTGGTTGCTCTGGCCAAGTAGTTGCTAGTGACTCCAAGAGGGAGTATTTATGCTCGATAGTGGGTTCATGCCTCCTTTTTGCCTTGATCTAGTGACATAAACGTGAAGGGGGATGTGCTGTTGCCACTAGGGATAAAACATCGGTGAGAGTGCCCGCGTGTACAATCATTGCTTACATTACACACTTTGTTTAATGTAGTTATCTATTGCTTGCAACTTAATACCTAAGGGGGTTCGGATGATAACCTGATGGTGGATTATTAGTCATAGATGAAGTTGGATTACGGTCTATGTATACTGTTGTAATGCCCGCACTAAATATCATAGTAGTCATCATGTCATGAATGTGCACTACGGTGCAACCTTTATTTGTCAATTTCCCAGCTGCAATTTGTTCACCCAGCATGCTATGTTTTATGGAGAGACACCACTAGTGAACCTATGAACCCCGGTCCATTTTCCTACACTGTTAAAACAAACGACCACAATTTTCTGCTTTCTTTACTTACTGCAAGCATACATTATTTTTCACACTATACGTCTAATCTTTGAATTCAGCAAGACCGGTGAGATTGAGAACCTCACTGCACCGTTCGGACAAAGTATTTTGGTTGTGTTGTGTGCAGGTTCCACGTTGTTGCTGACACCGGTGAGCCATCACCACCGTCAGTGGCATCAACCTTCCGAAGGTCCTCTTTCTCCTAGTGGATTTATAACCTTGGTTCTTAACTAAGGGAATTTCCTACCGTTGTGCTCATCACACCCTCCTCTTGGGGTATCCCAACATGCACCATGAAGGAAATTTCTGGCGCCATTCCGGGGAGAACGAAGTCTTCTGGCAAGGGGAGTCTCTCACTCTCAACCTCTTTATTTTGTTTATTGTCTTGTTTTAATCTTTTGTCTTGTTTTGCTTCTCTTTATCATAGAAAGCAACTCAAGTATTTTCAAGTGAGGCACACAAAAAAAAATTAGTTCTTATTCTAGTTGTTATTTTTGCTTTATCATGCTTGCTATGAATGTTTGATGTCTTTGAAACTAGATCTTATTGGAAAGGTGGGTTCACGGCTGAAGAACAAAAATATTATAAGGAACACCGCTTGTCACAAAAAGGGATACACTTATGGGAGCAAATTAATAAATTGCATGACTATGCTAAAAACTTGTGCTCTACTTATAATGTTACTTATTGCTTTGATAAATCCTGTTGCTGTAGGAGGTATAAACACCTCCCTTTTCAATGTGAGTATAATGATAATGTTACCATATCTTCTTATGTTAAGGGAAATTATGAATTATATGATGTGGAACAAATTGAAGAATTTATTGCTTGGAAGGGTGCATTTGAAATTGCCTATTTGCTTGAAAGTATTGATGATGCACCTTATAAATATGAGATTTATGCTATACTTGAATATTGCTTTGATAATTACAAGGATCGTAATTACTACATAATGGAATATCTTACTAAATTCTCTCAACCTAAGGAAGAGACTAATGCCTTGCAGGAGCCTATGGAAGAAGAAATTGCTGAATCTGGAAGCTCATTGGATGAAAAAGAGGAGGAGAGTGATGATCAAGAGGAGGAAGAATGGAGCTACTCATGTCAAACTCCCAATGATAGTAACTCTTTAACTCATAGATTATTTGATTAAATTTATACTTGCTATACTTGTGACCTTGATACTACTATGAATGAAACTTGAGAGAATGATATTGCTACTATTATGTGTGATAATCCATGCTACTTGGATAAATCTTATGATAATGGTTTTTGATGATGGTCCTATGTTACTTGATGTTATAAATTATAATGCTACTGAAAATAGGATTGCTATAATGTGTCCTATACCTTTTAAGAGTGATCAATCATCTTGTTTTTCTATTGCTTAAAGTGGGAAAAAAGAAGAGCTGATTTTAAATTTTGATCCCACTATTTTTGAGCTTGATATGAATTGTGTGCTTTTAGACCATGACAAACACGCTTTATGTGATAATTATATTTTTGAGTTTGTTCATGATGCTACTAAAAATTACTATGAGAGAGGAAAATATGGTTGTAGGAATTTTTATGTTACTAAAACACCTCTCTTTTTGTTGAAAGTTTTGAAGTTGCTCCTGTTCTACCTTCCCATGATTTCTAGTTTGAGTTTTTTTAATTTATTTCTTTACAAGATTCCTATGCATAGGAAGTGGGTTAGACTTAAATTTTTTTTATACTTTCTTATTGATTATATCTTTTGCTTAATTAATAATCCTTATGTGAGCATATACTTGATTCCACTTTTCTATGGCTAGCTGAAAGGCGTTAAAGAAAAGCGCTACCGGGAGACAAACCGTTTTATTTCTCAGTTTTCAACCCGTTTTCCTTTGTTTTCTTTTGTGTGCTTTGCACCTGGGTGTTGTGTATTTACTTAGCAACCGTGCTATATCTTTTATTTTGAGTTTTTGTTGAGGCAAGTAAAGCCTCTAGTGGAAACTTGAGGCTATATTTCGAATTTCTGCGCAGGAAACAGATTTCTGCTGTCCACTGTTTATTCCGTATAAAATCACAGAAAATTCAAAATGACCTGAGTTTCTTTATGCGTAATCCTGAGCTGTATATGCAACTTTGCTTAGTTGACCACTTTTTGATTTAAGCAACAAAATATTTTCGAAAAAATCATCTTTACCCGATGTTCTGTTTTGACAGATTTCTGCCAATAATTGCATTTCCATCTTAATCGCTTTCTTTTGGTGTACTTTTGACAAAAAGAGTTTTAAAAGAATTTGTGACAGTATATAATGTGTTTATTAGTGTTAGGCATGTGTTGAAACTGAACCATGTGAATTTATGCTTCCTTATGATAAGATTGTGAGAAGTTTGGTGTGAAGGAAGTTTTCAAGGGTCAAGAGAACATGATGATATGATGTAATCAAGAAGAGTGAGGAGCCTAATCTTGGGGATGCCCTGGTGGTACATCCCAGAAAATTCCAAGAAGACTCGAGCGTCTAAGCTTGGGGATGCCCAAGGCATCCTCTTCTTCATCGACAAATTATCAGGTCACTTCTAGTGAAACTATATTTTTATCCGGTCACATCTTATGTGCTTTACTTGGAGCGTCTTTTATTTTTGTTTTTAGTTTTTTTTTTCGTTTGTTTTTACTTTTGAAATAGGCTTGGTTGGACCCCAGCATTCTTTTATTGGAGAGTGACACGCTCCGATTTTTCATGGGAATACTTTGTATTCTTAATCTTTGTTTGGCTGCTGCATTTATTTAACTCCTTTTTTGCATGAATCTCTTATTAGAGTTGTTAGTTTTAGTAGTATTTTGTGAGTACTCTCATGTTTTCTTTCTGTAGCATTTAGAGAGTTTTTGTTAAAACATATCTTGTATGGTGCTTGTTGGGAGAAGAAACTGCTGTTTAAAGTAGAATTTATAACGGTGCAAGTAGAAGCTTGTATAGACTGTTGCTGAACTTTTTCATGCCATGCTTAATGTTATTTTAGTTCTCAAGCCTTGTGATGTTGAGTAGCATGAATAGCCTCAAATATATGAGAGTGTTTAATATGTCATTTAAAGATTCATGAGTTGTTCTTGTCATAACGAAGCATAAATTTTTTGTATTCTCTTTTGAATGTTTTATTTGGTTGACTTGGTGCATCCTCACACCATGTTTATGACTATGAACCAGTCACGAATAGCCTCCATGAACACTTAGTTTTTGAACTATGATACCGCTTATGCTTTAATTAATGATGGTTATGTCGGTATGCATGATTATGGCTCCTATGCTCTCTTGATTTGTCGCTCCCAGTCTTTTGCTAGCCTTCACCTGTACTGAGTATGAGCTCTATTTATGCATCAAATTCCCTTAAACCAAAGTTTTTCCCATTGTGTCCACCATACCTATCTACATGTGGTATTTAACTACCACTCCAAGTAAATTTATCATGTGTTACCTTTAAAACCTTCAAAATTACTCCTGCTTTATGTTCCTGTTTTTGCTCATGAGTACGTCAATAGAGAAGCTTTATCTCACTTGTTGATTGGATTTCACACCCTGGACTAGTGGCTTCATCCACTTATCCAAATGATAGAAGAGCTGGCAGCAGGGTTCCCAACCCCAAATTAATACACACAAAATCTCTTCACTATTTTTGGATTTATCAGTCAAAGCATAATTGTGTAAACAAAAGAGAAAGAGGGATGACCTTCTACCCAGATGCGTCCTTCACATGGGAGCCTCTCTTGTGAATCCAGTTGGCTTGTGATGTACTGTATTTTCTGTTTACCATTCATTCACATTAGCATACATCTCCCAAAATATAGACACTCCTCCATGGTATGTGATTGTTGGCAGGTACACGAGGATTCAGTTAGCCATCGTTTGTGAAAGATGGATGGGAGGAGTGTCAACCTTTTAATACCTATGTTTAATAAAATAAAAAGCTCTACCACATGAGTGATCCCTGCTTCCCTCCGCGAAGGGCCTTTCTTTTACTTTTATGTTGAGTCTCCATCTTCTAACTTTATGCATAGTTGAGAGAGCATTTTTGCCATTCTTAGTTCTACATGCATTGTCCCATAAACTTCAATAATTACTTCATGATGTGATATTATTTGTTCTAAAATTATTTCCTCTAGTCTTCCTCATGAACTTTGAAGGTGTCCTGGCATTTATGTTTTGACTCACTCTTAAGGACTAGCGAAATATCACTTTGCCATGCTTTCTCTATACCTGAAATAGACGTTTATCTTTCTTTGCATTATTTTTCATGTTCCTTTATTTGAGATACTCTTAATGATGAAAAGTGATTGCTTTGCTTTATTATTAAAGTTCTATTTATCATGTTTGTGTTTGAAGTTCTATGATCAAGATTATGTTAGTAGCATGTCACCTCAGAAATTATCGTTTTATCGTTTACCTACTCGAGGACGAGTAGGAACTAAGCTTGGGATGCTTGATACGTCTCCAATGTATCTATAATTTCTGATGCTCCATGATAATATTATGCCAATTGCTACATGTTTTCTCCCTTATTTATGTCATTTCTACACGTTTTCCGAGACTAACCTATTAACAAGATGTCAAGTGCCAGTTCCCTGTGTTCTGTTGTTTTTTGTTTCAGAAAAGTTGTTCTGAAAATATTCTCTGAATTGGACCCCACCAAGCCCGAAGTACCTATTTTCCCCGGAAGCATCCAGAAGACCGAAGAGGAGACGAAGAGGGGCATCAGGGGGCACACCATGGGGTAGCGCGCCCCCCTTGGCCGCACCAGGGGGTGGTGTGGGGCCCCCAAGGCTCCACCGCCTCTGCCCTTTCGCCTATTTATTCCCCCGGGAAGGAAAACCCTAAACACCACAGCTGCCGTCACCGTCAACCCTAGATTAGGGGGGTTCTAAAGCTGTCTCCGGCACCCTGTCGGAGAGGAAATCATCACCGGAGGCCTCTCCATCACCATGCCTTCCTCCAGAGTGATGCGTGAGTAGTCCATCCTTGGACTACGGGTCCATAGTAGAAGCTAGATGGTTGTCTCGTCCTCTTATGCCTCCATGTTTAGATCTCGTGAGCTGCCTAACATGATCGAGATTGATCTTATGTAACTCTATGTGCTGTGTTTGCTGGGATCCGGTGAAAATTGAACTTATGCCAAGTTGATTATAGTCTTTATTGCATATGTTATTTGTGATCTTGCATGCTTTCCGTTGCTAGTGGTTGCTCTGGCCAAGTAGTTGCTAGTGACTCCAAGAGGGAGTATTTATGCTCGATAGTGGGTTCATGCCTCCTTTTGGCCTTGCTCGAGTGACAGAAACGTGAAGGGGGAGGATGTGATGTTTCCACTAGGGAGAAAACAACGATGAGAGTGCCCGCATGTACAATCATTGCTTACATTACACACTTTGTTTAATGCAGTTATCTGTTGCTTGCAACTTAATACCTAAGGGGGTTCAGATGATAACCTGAGGGTGGATTATTAGTCATAGATGCAGTTGGATTATGGTCTATGTATATTGTTGTAATGCCCGCACTAAATATCATAGTAGTCATCTTGTCATGAATGTTCACTACGGTGCAACCTTTTTTTGTCAATTGCCCAACTGTAATTTGTTCACCCAACATGCTATCTTTTATGGAGAGACACCACTAGTGAATCTATGAACCCCGGTCCATTTTCCTACACTGTTAAAAGAATTTCCTGTTTTCTTTACTTACTGCAAGCATATATTATTTTCCACACTATACGTCCAATCTATGTTTTCAGCAAGACCGGTGAGATTGACAACCTTACTGTACCGTTGGGACAAAGTATTTTGGTTGTGTTGTGTGCAGGTTCCACGTTGCTGCTGACACCGGTGAGCCATCACCACCGTCAGTGGAATCAACCTTCTGAAGGTCCTCTTTCTCCTACTGGATTGATAACCTTGGTTCTTAACTAAGGGGAATTTCCTACCGTTGTGCTCATCACACCCTCCTCTTGGGGTATCCCAACACGCACCATCAATGACGCGCGGTGGTGGTTCCTTCGTGAGGATCTGCACCTTGCTCTGTCGCCATAGCGGTGCAGATCATCATCATCATCTTCATCGTCATGGGCGCCCCTCCTAATGTCTCGGTCATCGCAACGCTCCCCGCTCCTAGAGGGAGTGTAGGCTTGCTCGCCACGAGAGCGGTCTCGGTCACCAAGAGAGCGATCACGACGGGAGTGAAGACGATCCCCGTCGTCCTGGGCATGGCCGTTGCCTGCCTCGCGCTCGCCGTGGCCGTCGCCGTGCCGTATGCTCTTCGATCCCCGGGAGCATTCTACTTCCACCCGCCCCAGGGGCGGAATTGGAGCCGACGCGATGGAGGATGATCCCTCCAGCGAGCCAGTAATGACGTTGCGCTTCTAACTCGGAATGTCACGCGATGCCGGCCTGAACTCGGAGATCGCCGCGCCACCATCCAGGGGAGGAGCGCCTGTGTAGTTCTCGACGCAATCGTGGTGCAGCAACACACGGAAGGTGATCCCCCTCTTCTACTAGTCTGGCCGATCCTCTGCCACCTGAACGAGAGAGGATAGCCCCTTGGGGCCTTGTTAGCGAAGGTACACCATAGGACCTTGGGGATCTTGTGGGGATCCATCGTCCACACCCACAACAAAAAAGAAGAGGTATCCTCCATCGAGGTGAGGCCCTCGTCGAGGTGCTGCACCATGCACCCTCGCCCAATGACGCAATCCACGATCTCAACGCACCACACGAATGGAGGCAAGCCATCAACGTGTAGGTGGACACGGTAGTGAAGATTGGCAATGTAGGCTTGGGAAACGCCATGGTCTGAAATGGATTTCCAATCCGTGACGCTTGAAGGTGGAGCGATTGGTGGTGCGGAAGACCTCCTCGCGCAAGCTCGCCGTAGAACTTGACCAGGTAAGGCTCGGGGAAGTGCAAGCTCACTAAGATATCAACCGCGCCGAGGTCGAATGCCGCCAAAATGCAGATTCAATGGAGGTGCGGTCCGTGCCCGGCGGCGGTGTCAACACCTAGACCACGGCCGCCGAGCGTTCCCAGTCGAGACGCCCGGTGTCAAGTCGAAGGACATGTACATGACACACGTGTCGCTCTCCGGGCGCGTAGCGGGTGCACGAAGGAACTTTGCCTCGTTCTCGAGCGTGGTGCGAGCAACAAAGTTGGCGAGGTGGTCCATGTTGAGCGCGGAGTCGGGGGCGCGAGGAGCAGCAGGGAGAAGCAGCGGCTCCCTTGACGAATGACTGGAAATCGTGTCCAAGGACGGGGGAGAGGCGGTAGAGGCGCGGCGAGACGAGTAGTTCCGAACCCGGTTCCCGGAGCGGTCGCAGTCGTCGCACCGGATGGGGTCGCGGCAATCGACCACGCTGTGGTCACGATCGCGGCGCCAACAGCAATGACGGCGAGGGTTCTTGCTTGAGGGAGAAGAGCGAGCGAAGTGGAGGCAGGGGCGTCTTGCTGCCTCGAGGGTCGGGAATTGTAGTCCCGCCGACGCATCAAAGAAGGACTGAAGAGTAACTCCTCGATGTCTTGTCGAGTGGAAAGGCGCATCGCGCTTTGGGCTCGACGGGATAGGACACATGTCCATCCCGGCTCGGGAGATGAGCTACGCGGCGCGAAAGTGAAGCGATTTGACCCGCCATGAATTGGAGATGGAGAGGGGCAGCTCAGACTTGAAGGCGCGGTACAGAGGCAGCTTAAAGTTGAAGGCGCAGTACGGGGAGGCAAAGGAGACTGACGCGGGGGGAGGGGGATGTCCTCCGCGCATTTAAGGAGGCGGACGACCGCAGGATGCCCGCGTGCAACGGTATGGTGGTGGGGGAGCCACGCGAGCGCCAATCCAGGAGCGCAACATTAATGTCGCGGCAGACCTCAGCTGAGGGGTGGTCGAGGACGAGGCCATTAACGCCCGAGAAAGCCGGCGCAGGGGAGGCGGTGACATCATGTCACGACCCCGGACCGGGAGGTATACATACCGCTCCTAGCTATGGACCCACAAGGGTTTCAGGGTTACCAGCCCTTGCCGCAACAAGAAACAGTAGGTAGACCGGATTCATCGGCACGCAGGCCGAGTAACTTCGGTACTACTACTCCTTGTGTCCATCCTAGTCATAACCAACTATGAATATCAAAGCTTCCACGAATCGTATGAAACTGAAGGAACGGGACCAAAGCTATACAGATATGCTATGTGTCCAGGAAGTGCAACAACAATCAAGGGTTACTGGGGTTACCAAGCCCCAGGCCGAATCACATCGGCAGGCGTGCTCGGAAATGGATCATCGGCTCCACAACCCCTCGACTGCGACAACTACGCAGGCATAACGAAAACTGTATAACAATGAGATCAATACAAACAACCGATCAAAGCAACACTCTAGACATGGAGTTGTATAAAGTTACTAGAGTAAAGCCTTACAAGTAGAGGTCACATGACCTAACATTACATCAGACAACGGAAGGAAAACTATGTTGCTAGTCAACAAGAACCAAAAAGGTCTAAGAGGCCGCAACATAAGGCGACATCCCAACCCATAGATTCCAGGCTGCTACCTGGGAACCCGAAACTACTGGTCGATGTGCACATTGGAACCACCGTAGAAGTGAGATTTTCACCTGATCCAAAATTAAGAAAATCTGAGTACGGGAGGTACTCAGCAAGACTTAATCAACATATTATATATATGATGTTTCAAAAAAGATTTTATGAAGTTTAACTTGTGTAAAGCAATATTTTATTTTCCAAATTGAGGAAGAATATCACGTCTCATGGAGTGTTTTCAAAACAGATGAGAAATCTACTCAACTACTGATATCATCATCTTCTTGTATTCCACCAAATTCTTCTCATTCCCAGGCTATCTCATGCTACAAGGATCACCCCTCTCGACTTAGTCATTCCGTTCAAGTTATCTATGATCACAAAATCCGTCACCAAGTCGTCTTTAACCGCAGACACGACTTTTCAAAAAGATTTAACCCTGCTGTGGTGTAAATTTTTCCCACATGTACCAACCGACTCTTAGTGCCACCAAGGTTAGCACTAGTACAGGAAGTGCCGACAAAGTGTGGTCGATTCCCAGCCTTTATCTTGTCGAACCATATCCATGAGTCAACCCAAACAGGGCCACCCCGTCAACAAGGAGTTGTCCACCTCCTGACGGCACCTGTTCTATGAGTCGGTATCAAGATCCGTGTACGTCCATCACTTGTCCCGGTTATGACCTAATTTTCTCCAAAACATTTTCCGACTCACACGCAGATGGAAAGCTCAAACTACGTGGCTCATGGATAAGGTTAAACAATTCAGTTAGCCGGGCGAGGTTCATCGGTCCACGTGTGGCTGTACGCTTAGTCTTGGCTCGAAGGCGAGAACTCGCTCCTAGGGCATGAACAGGACAAAACTCCACAACCCATTGTGGCCTCACATCCATGCCGTTATTAGTCAAGTTATCAAATATAATTCAATTCACAACAACCTGACATAGAAGATTCACACATTGTCCAGATTCATCAACCGGATGGATCAGATCACAACTAGGCATGGCTAAGCAAGACTCACAGGATTTAACGAGGCGCGCACAAATTAACCTATAGCTGCTAGGAGCAGTGGATCAGAATATTGAGGCAATGCAACAATTATAGGAGAACTCTATCTAATACCATAAATACGTTGAACCGCATGCAAAGTACGAGACTCAAAACACTTTGAAATCATATATGAGCAGATAAGAGGTTATGCTTGCATTGGTCATAAGAACACCAAAGAATGGATCTTCTGGAATAAGTGTTTGACTTGTCGGTTAAGATCAAGTATTCTTCATTGGCATTGCTGGCCTTCTCTTCGGAGTCGCATTCTACCAATAAGATGCAAATACCGAAAAGGGAAAACAACAATCAACCATGGCATCGATGCAATGAGCAAGATGTATGCACGAGTAACTTAATGCACTGAAATAAATCCCTAAACATGTTCGATGGTCGCTAGGGTTCGTATGGCAGTTAAGCAATTTAACAGAAATTAGTCCGAAATAGACCTCACAGGGCACATCGGGCAATTCTGAAAGTGTGTCCAATTTTAATTTTTCAAATGGGTTTGAATACATCATAAATGAGTTGCATTTGTCATTTTGAGCATTTTGGTATATAACTTGTATTTTTCTAATCTTCTATACCTAAATAGGAGCCCCCACTACATAATTTCTCTCAACATGCAAGCATCCCACGTCACCAACCTGCCACATACTCTCAAGTCAACAATAGTGCCACGTCAGCGATCATAATTCAGTTCGTTTTAATTTGTTCCATTTCTCAAGATCGCCACGTCCGTTCGTTTAGCTTTTATGCATGACATTCCTTCCTCCCCATTGCATTTTGACACGCGCACTGACTCATAGCGGTTGGCTTGCATGCATCCAATTCACCAGCTAGCAGAAAAGGATGCGCACTACACAAGCAAGTCTGTCCGCCTCCTGGAGCTATTGTATTTTTTATCTTCTACACCTGCCCAGCTACCCCCATGAGAGACGATCGGTCGTATGCCTTCATCCTTTGGCCTTCCCTCCCGTCACCTTCCCCTGATTTAAACTCACCGCCATCCAGATCAGATTCAGTCCCTAATTTCCTTTGTCTCTCTGTCTCGTCAAGGTGATGTACGTGGGCAAGCAGTATAATGTAGCGGTAAAGCTCGATAAGATGCGGCTGGCGGCTCACTATCATTGACGTCCCTAGCCGCTCTGTTCTGGAGTCGACTATATCGGCAACGTCGTGGGTGTGTTACAGACACAGTTCAACATCAAATACGGATTCATCACTATCTTCTTTGATGATTTCGATTTTCTAGCCGCTAATTTGTTAATTTGTGTCTAGCTATTTCTCATGTATGGAATATGTACTTCGGCGTACCCATATATTCGGAAATATATGTGGGCATGATGGGATATCTTTTGTAGGCATGTTCCGATTGGATGAACTCATATTTCTACATTCTTCACAGTCGTGGATAGGTCAGTCATAAGACAATATGTTTTTTATGTAGCCATGCTAGATATTCGTTGTTTAGCTCATCTCCACCGTAGTTGTTTTTCATCTTTTCTTCATGCAGGTGCCTGACAACTCAAAAGGTGAAGTTTTTTGTACCTTATATGCATCTTCTTACTTACATGTCAATCCGTAGTAGTGGCCACTATTCAAATCGATTTGAAGCTTTCAAATTAATTCTTTATTTCTTTTGTAAGCAATTTTCATAATAACAAATACACTAATTGTAATTTCTGTGCCTCCTCATTTGCAATGTACCAAGATTTTTGAATGAGTTAACATTTTCTATTCTGATAATTTCACTTCTCAACGAATGGCCATAAAATTAGGAAACTACTCTCAAGTTCTGATGGTTTTTGTTTTGCCAAGTTCCTTTGAACTCAGTAAGTTGCAATACATCTATTTCAATTCATTAATCTGTAGCTAGATTTGATAACACGACCATGCAGTTGTTTCCGTGGCACGAAACAGGGAATCATACTCTTTTATCTTAGATGTGCATTCATAATTCATGACCAACTAATATTGGAAATTGTGTTCTATGGTCGCTCATATCTTTTCTGAGTCATGGACAATCAGCTTTCTTACATGTGCTCAGAGGACATCATCTTGGATGCTCTCTCCTCTCCACTGTCTTTTTATTTACAGTATTTCGTTAATTGCTCTTTCATAAATATGAAAAGTTTTTGGATTGCATTTTAATCTTGCACATATGTCCCGCTGCAACGCGCGGGGTTTCATCTAGTTTTATTGATAAAAAATGTATTTTCTCTATTTTTAAATGATTTAAATAATATTAAACAATGGTTAAAAATCAACTTTGTCAAACATGTGTGAAAATTACATAGACATGTAGAGTTTATTTTTCTGATCATTTCCATATTTTTATTTTATTTTTCTGATTAATATTTTGGGAGATATTCAATATTCCATTTTAATTCATTTTCTGGTATTTACTAAATAGTGGGGCCCACATGTCAGATATATAAACATTTTTTAAAAAGAAATAAATGGCTGACAGCCGGGGCCAGTGATGACGCGGGCGTGACGTCATCCAGGGCTGAACTTCCTCTGCCGAATTCAATCCGTCGATTTCGCGCGCAACTCACGAAACTAAGTGCACCACAAGAGAGAGCAGCCGACGACGAGCAAAATGGTGGCGGCGCTGCCAAGAAAATGTCACCGGAGTTGATTCGGTGAGCGGTGGTGCGGCGGTGGACAGCGGCTGGCGGCAATAGGGCGAACTAGAGGGGGAGGGGGTGAGTTTAGGACATGGGGAGGCTCACCACATCGCCGTGAAGCAGATGGCACGGTCGGGGTGGCGATGCATCGCCAAAATTGCCGGCGGTGAGCAGGATACGACGGCACCCGAGGCGGATGTAGACGGCGCGATTGGGCCCTCCCGGCCTTCCCTGGTTCCGTGCGGGCAAGAGAATGCATAGGAGCTCAAGGAGAGGATAAGGGCGTGCTCGGAACGTTCGGGGATGACCCAGAACGGCAGTGGCGAGCTCGTCGAAAAAAAAAACTAGGGTTTTGGCCGGACGGAGGGAAATACACAGAGAGGGAGGGGAAATTCGAGGGCGTGAGCGATATGGGAGAGACATGGAAACACACGGCGTCTCCCGGCTTATCCTCGTAAGCAAGTAGCAAGGAGGAGGTGGCATCGGCGACGGGGAATCGGCCACGCAGCTGCTGGTGCTTTCTGTCCAAAGGTAGAAGAAGAAAGAAAAGTAAATTTTCAAGAAAACTCTCTGAAAAGTTTTGACAAATTACAGAGAGATCATTTTCTATCAAAAAACGAGAAGGAAACCATGTTTTTAGGACCTTTTTGCAAACAGAAAAATTTGCAAAAAAGATATTTGGAAACCTTGTCAAAAATGCAACCTCACCATGTGTTGCTTTGGTGAAATTAAAATATTTTCCAGTTCAAAATTTTGAGAACCATTTTAAGTAGTATTTGTGGAAGTTTCTCAATTTACATTTAAATTCAAAAGTTAACTTTGTTCAAATTTGTTTCATGCATGAATGACATGAGCACAACACAACAAAACTTGTTCAGCAAGAGTGGGATGTTACACAGCATCCGTCGTTGCCCCAGATCTGGATTCAGTTGGGCAGGGGCCAAAACCGTAGAAGGCCGAGCGAAAGTTGGCTGGGATGGTGGAGGGTGGAGGTGGGAGCTGGCTGGAGCTAAGGGTGGAGCAGGCCGGGAACCCCGAGGCCGCCGGCGACGGGGAAGGCAAGCCACATGGGCGGTCGCCGTGCGCGTCGCGGGAGCGTGTCCTAACGGTCATGTTATTAGTTTTCCCTCTTTGGTCTTTAAGTTTTACTCTCGTATAAAATGACACACGTTTTGATGTTCAAGACTCAGATCTGCACATCTGTGCTCTTTTGAAAGTTCGGTTCAAAGTTAAAATATGTAAGAGGAACAGTGCACATATTAATAGACATGCCCTTATGGAGAACAGGTTTGTAGTTAAAATATGTAAAGAGCTAATTTTGGTATGTGGAACAACTTCATGAGCGTCAAAACATGGCAAAAAAATTACAAGAACGCATGAGAACAACCAGGCAAGAACCAACTAAATTAATAAACTCACATTTCAGGTTCTTAGATTGTACTTGTTGGGCATATGCCCTAGAGGTAATCATGTATGATGTAATTCCCAATGTATACATAAAGTTATTAAGCTGTCCTTGTTTTAAACATCTGATATATATCATTGAATATGTGATTTGATTGTGGAACAATGTATTCATGTTGTTCATGCTAAATTGTCCTTGGTCATTAAGGTTGTGTTGGACACACAACCTAGACTAATGTGAGTGTTGGCTGATGACTCGGTTCCACTTGTCATGGGCATGGTGATGCCATTCCAACTTTCACAGACTCGGCCAAAGAGTTTAGCTAGTCGTACTAACCCATATTGAGATGCAACGAGTAAGTCATCATTTGCATGTCTCAATCAATGTAATCCTTAGACATGAGGTTATCGCACAATCCGAGATGTGGATCACCGACTTAGGTTCTGTCAAACATTGTTTCGTGACAAGGCAACTATAAGACAGAGTTCGGGTCAAATGAGAAGCAAGGTGCGTGTGTGGATAATCAAGATGAGATTTTGCCCCTCCGACTGGAGAGATATTCTCTGGGCCCTCTCGAGTGATATGGTTCCGGAAGCATGGCCATGCGTGACTCGATTAAGTGTTAACCGGGTCTATTTACTAAGAGTTAGTCAAAAGGATCATATATCATGGACCGAGAAGAGAGTTGAACTATTTAAGAGATGACGATAATTCACCTATAGTTTGACAAGGTATATCGTGAGGAAAAAATGACTCATATGAAAGTCACATTGGAAGGTATTTTGTCATGACTCTATGGAACTTGGGAGTCGGCACGTTCTGCTAGGAGCGGCTACCCGTTGATCGATAGGGATTCAGACTCCAATCGCGTCCAAGTCGCCATGAGTCTGCAGGGTCGCACACTTAAGAGCTGGAGCAAGTATATTGGTCGGGTTGGATCCGAACAGGAAATGGACCAAATTAGTGAGTTGGACTCACGGAGTGAATGGGCCACAAGCATTGTGCAGTCCACTCCCACTCGCTATATAAAGAGGGGCACAGGTTTCCCAACGGGAACAAGTTTTCTCTCCCATTCATTGGGAACCCTAGCCCCACTCAGTCCAGCCGCCACACCGGAGCTAGCAGTCCGCCGTCGGACCTCCTCAACATGTGTTGAATACCTCCTTCTTCAAGATCATGAGATGAAATAATAGAATTAAACATCAACATGTGTTGAATATCTCCTTCCCCTCTGTTTCTGTTGTGGTTTCCTCTGATGAGATTGAAGTCCCCAAGAATGATCCAATTGTGCAAAGGGGTACTATCAATACTATAAAGCCAATCAAAGAAATTTTGTTTGTCATGATGATGAGCAGGTCCATAGATATTAGTGATGTACCAAGTATGAGCACTAATTTTACAGGTCAATTCTACTGTAATATGGTATTTGTTAGCACTGATCGTATTACCATGGAAGAGATTTCCATTCCAAATAGTGATAATTCCCCCAAAATTGCCATTAGAGGAAAAAAGGAATATTGATTAAATCGTTTAGGACAGAATTTTTTGATGTATGCCAAATCAAAGAGCTCTCTCTTAGTTTCTTGGAAGCAAATAACATTGCAATTGGAGGCATCAATATTTTTCCTGATATCATCCCATATGGTCTGTGAGTTAATGCCTCTTAGATTCCAATCTAATATTATCCAGTTTCTATCCATAAAAACATGACACAAAGTAATAGGACCAGCATTACATAATAGTACTGGAGTGGCTTCTCAATAGTGTACAAGAGATAATTGCATGATAGGTAGGAATTATTATCAGTGGGATTCCAAGGCCTCCATGATATCCAAATATGTAACCTCATCAAGATAAAATAAGTGACGAAATTCCAGACAGCATGTGATAGTACAAAAATATTACAGATAGTAGCAGTTCTGAATAGGCAAATGATGAGCCAAATATTCCACAAACTAGAGCAAAATAAATAGCCATGAGATAGTTTGATGGCTATAATTAATACAGAAAGAGGAATTCTTCTATTCCACACTATCATTGGTACTGTCATAGTCTAGAGCATCATCAGATAAATCCCTAGGATTCATCTGGCAAGATCCAACCCCCAAGGCCCTGATGTTGTCGTTGCTAAGGTGTGGGGGAGGGGGGCTTGGTCATAAATAACTTGTGCAACATGAGAAGCAGGCTGATGGCCATCATTGTCAACTACACCTTCTGGGATAATGCCATCTTTATATCCTCCATGAAGAATAGCCAATCTGTTGCTTCTTCTGACTTGTGTGGCAGATGCTGGACCCTTACCTTTCTTCTTCTTTATGTTTCTGGAGGAGGAAGTGGCAGAGGAGCTGGGTCCATCTTCATCCATATGCATGATGTTGGTGTTGTCATAATGATGATAGTGCAGGCATATGGGGAGCATCATGGTCAGCCTATTCAACCTCCATCAGATTGTTATTATCCTGTGGAATTTCCTCAACATGCATGTCTGCCTCAATAGCAGGTGGGTCATTGTGGACAGGGGGAGCATTGTTATTGGGTGCAGGTGCTTGTGGGCTCTGTGGTGGGGTTACCATAGCAGGTGCAGCATGGCCATGTTCAGGTGCAACATGCTCATGGTTTGGTGTAGCATTGTCCAGATTAACAATGCCCTAATGGTGCAGCATGGCCATGTTCAGGTGCAACATGCTCATGGTTTGGTGCAGCATTGTTTAGATTCACAATGCCCTCATGGTCAGCATGCCAGGTGGCAAAATCATCAACAACCATGGGCACTGGATGTGGGTTAGCACCATCTGGTGGCAGTGGGTCTTCATCTCCAGCAATAACCCCAAGCATAGTAGCTGATAGAATGATGGTGGAGCAAGACCGGGATCCACCATAACCTTCATCAGATTGATTCTGGATCACAACCATACTAAGAGGAATACGATCCAAGTCATAAACCCTAATCTTAACAAGTATCCTGGCTCTGTTGGCATTATCTCTGTTCCATACAAGAACACGGCCATACTGTGCTAGAGTTTTGACAATGGTATCCAAATCCCAGCACTCTATTGGATAATTCATGAGCATAATCCATCAGTCATGGGTAAAAATGGCAGCACGATGGTTTCTACCTCTATTGTGAGCAACGACTCTAAGTACTGTATCACCAATGAAGTATGGGCTGTGCTGGATGGCCTGATCTCTATCACTAACATCTTGGAATCTAACAAGAGCAGACCCATACCAGATGGTGTAATTTCTTGGATGATGTAGTGGCGGACATGCTTGAGGTGGTGCCTGATGAGAGTAGCGGTGCCATTGAAGAGGGCAGGGTGAGGTTCTGGCGCAATGTCGATGATGGCCCAGTCATCGCAGTTGTGTGGGAGATTCCCTCCGACCACCGCGTATCCCCTCTGCGGACGTAGGTGATTAGGCGGGATAAAACCAGCGCCATTGGGAATATGGGGAAGGAAGTCGCATGGGTAGTTCGCCATTGTTGGAGCAGAGAGAAGCAGGGGATTGGGGTTTTCTTGGTTGTCAAGGAGGGGCAATGTGGAGGAAGACAGAACAGGGGATATAGCATTGATAGCTTGGTCTTCTCGGCTTCCATAGTGAACAAACAATGGTTTGTTGCAATCTTTCCGTTTGTAGTAGGATTTCTTCCTTATCTTAGTCAAACAATTAAGGGATATGTGACCGTAGTTGTAACAAACTCGGCAACGGATTTGATTAGTGCAATCGTAATAAATATGTCCTGGTGCAAGACATTTTGTACAAGATAAATTGCACAAAGGAGAATTCACCTGATGAGTAATAGTACCACCAATGGGCTGATTAGTATCATTAATGGGCCTAGGGTTTTCAATAGTGATAACATTCGATTCAATAGGAACCCAAAATTTTCTTGCATGGAAGGTGACCAAAATTCCCGCTCTTATCCAAGTCCGTGATCCGCAAATTACGAGCATGTCGGGGGGATACCCCCGAGTAGGGTAAAGGCAAGTTCTAAGAGAAAGATCAGAAGAGACGTTTGGCAGAGTAGCGGCTACCCGGTACTCGCTACCCGGACGTACGCTATTCGGCCGTACGCACTGGTGGCCAGGAGGAAGAATCAAGGAAGTTACTCTCCTCCGAGTAGAGGAAGTGGACCGAGTAGAGAGGGCGGTCTCCTACTCGGACCAGAAGTCAAAGGAGCCGTTCTGACACAGGATCCCGCGTATCCCGGGTTCGTACTGCGGCACTATTCATCTGCAGAGCGCGTGCTTATCCGTGCCAGGGTGTCAGCAGGGCCTCGCAGGTTAGGGGGCCCTACCCCGTGACAGTGTCAGTGATAACAGATCAGCTCCTCGGTTCTGCGGAACGACTTTACACATGAAGACAAGCTAGGAAGCCAAAGTGGTCAGCGAGAACCCGGAAGTGTACGCTGTGCACACAATGTCGACATCTTGGTTGTATCCGGCTGGGCACCAGTATATAAGGTGCCCTGCCTCCTCCTGCGCGAGGGACGACGCGACTAAGGACTACAGTAGCGTAGAGAGAGAAGTGGCTACTCGGTTGTAAGAAACACTTGTACTGCGGCTACTCGGTGAGACACGAATATAAAGAGAGAAAGGCAGGAGTAGGGTTTTACCTCCACACGAGGGCCCTGCACCTGGGTAAATCTTGTTGTTTGCAGTGCTAGCTTCACACTCACGCGGCTACTCGCTGCGTGATCCCTCCCCGAGCGCCTCCAGCGTCCATCGTCCCCACAACTTTAGCCATCCTATGGCATCTGCCGTGACACCACCACGACAGTTGGCGCCCACCGTGGGGCAACCAGCGGCGCTGGCTGGAGTTTCCGTTCGGACGGGATCGATTTCTGCTACCGGAGAGCGCGTGGTCTGTGGCCTCGTCCACAGATTCGGCTCCTTCGACTTCGTCACCGACGACGCCGGCGATTTCGGCGGCAGGGCCATGCCGGAGGGCGGCTCGGTGCTTTCTTTCGGCGCGCACCTTGTCTACGTCGCCACCGTCATCGACCGCAAGTATCCCGGGGAGGTGCATGTCGCGGAAGATCCTCCTGCCGTCATTGCTGCACGCGGGAGGCCGATGGGCCGTTCTGCGGACGTCGCGGAGGTGATGATGACCGGCCCTGCTGCTGATGCCAGGAAGGGTGCTGCTGCCGCCGCGGGCGTCATCGAGGATCTCGCTGGCCCGAGTGCTGGCGGGAAGACCCACAAGCCCTACGAGAAGGACTGCAACCTTCCTCCCTCCACTACTCCGACGATACCTGCATCCGCCGTGCGGATGGGCATGCCGCCTCCCACCGAGCTCGAGCTCATGACCATGCGGGCGCAGCTCGAGCAGCAACGCCAGGCGCTGCTCGCCGAGCAGGCGGAGCTGGATAAGGTTAGGATTGAGCTAAACCTGGACCAGAACGAGTACAACCGGGCTCACGGCTTCACGCCCGTGGTGAGGAGGCCTTCCAAGGTAGGGGCTACGCGCCGCAGCCTAGGCACCGAGATGGCAGCAGTTGGTGAAACTGCTGGCCAAGCCGCTAGCCAAAACACCGCCACCACGAGACCCAGATATAGTACCCCTGCCAAAACCCTTAGAGCTGCTGAGGCTGTAGCTACTGAGTTGCCGCATCTCGCTGGCGACGCGCGCGTTAGGCAGCAGGAAAGGCTCAATGAGCTAGTGCTAGAGGCTGCTAGGCAGAACGAGGAGTTCCGGAAAGCCAACCCGGGTCCTGGAGCTTCTCAGGTGGTGCACTCGCATGCGGCTAGATCTAACGATCAGGCCTCATCGCCGCATCCCAGTCGCGAGAAGGAGCGAAGTGGGCATTCCGGCAGAGATAGGCAGATGCAGGTGTACGACCCGGCTGTCGCTGCAAAACAGCACGCTGTAGCGCGACAGTCCGGTCACAAACACAACGCTGCAGGAGCAGGCTATCAAGCCCATAAAGCTCAAAGCCAGGCCCGAGATGGAGAGCGCCCAGGCCCTTCTTAGCATCCAGTTGCTCAACCTACTCGGCAGAGACAACAGCCGCGCGCAGTCGCGCCAGCCGCCAACCCGGTGGAGCAGCATGCAGTCGTGCAGGTGGACAGATATGATGATGGCTACTCGGCCATGGGGTTGGCTGGCTATGACACCCTGGATCGCGTGGGTGAGCGCGTGCTGGAGCCCAGTGATGCCAGGAACAAGTTGGATCGGATTTCTCTATCCGCGCAACTCGAGAGCAAGGGGCCGCCTGGCCCAGAGTGCTTTGGTCCCCGCATCATGACAGAGCCATCCGTGAAGCAGTTCCATCTCGCCAGGGGGACCAAGTGCTATGACGGCAGCACCAAGCCGGAAGATTGGCTCAATGATTATGTCACAGCCGTGCACATTGCAGGCGGCAACCGGAGGTGGGCTGTGCGGTACATCCCGCAGATGCTCAAGGGACCGGCAAGAACCTGGCTCAACAACCTGCCCAAGCACAGCATCAACTGCTGGCTTGACTTCGCGGAGGCCTTCGTCAGCAACTTCACCAGCACCTACCGGAGGCCGAATAGGCCGCAGCAGCTATCCGCTTGCAGGCAGCGGGAAGAGGAGACGGACCGCGAGTATCTTACTCGGTGGAGTACTCTGAGGAACACCTGTGAGGGTGTGAATGAGGCCCAGGCCATCACTTGGTTTGCGCAGGGTTGCAGACATGGCAGCATGTTGTGGCAAAGGCTCCAGAGGGAGATGCCGAGTACCCTTGCTGAGACCATCCGAATTGCGGATCAGTACGCGCTCGGCGACCCGACTCAGCCTCTTCTTGATGCTGCTGAGCCGAGAAGGAACTACAACATCAACACCAGCAAGTGCAATGAGTTCCGCAACAAGCGCAGAGGTGACCGGGTTGATACCCGGTACGATCCTGAGGAGGTGAATGCTGTGGCAACCGGAGCTGGGAGTAGCCAGAGGCCAAAAACTGCTGGAGCCCAATACGGGCAAAACCAGAATCAGGGCCAAGGCAACAAGAAGCCATATAGCGCTTCCCAGCAGGGTAGCGGCAACTCGGGACCGACGCCAAACTTTGTCTTCAAGGACATGAAGGATGGCCCGTGCAGCTTCCACACTCGGCATCCTGCAAGACCTGCCAACCACACTACTCGGCAGTGCAGTTGGTGGGAAGAAATCAAGAATGAGGGCCTGCCTCCTCCTCCTCCTCCTCTGCCAGCTGCGAATGCCGCTGTACAGCCTGCTCGCGCACCCGCTGCTCGGCCTCCAGCCTTCCCGAGAAGAGAAAATGTGAACCAGGTGGCTTTAGGAGTCAACCGCTACTTCAACAACGATGGCTACCGCAACAACAACAACAACAACTACTACACCCGCAACAACAGAGGCAACAACAACAACAACAACAACCAAGGTAACAACAACAACGGCAACAATGGTGGCGGAGACCGCAACCGGTACCAGGAGCACCACGAGAGCTACATGATCTTCACCTCTGAGCCTGTCGACAAGAAATCCCAGCACAGGCGTGCCATGGAGGTCAACGCCGTGATCCCTGATGTTCCTCACTATATGCATTGGTGCAACCAAGAGATCACGTGGTCCAGAGCAGATCATCCCAAGGTGATGCCCAACCCGGGTAGCTACGCCTTGGTGCTGGATCCTACCTTCTTGGGTCACGAGAAGAATGTGAGGTTCAGCAAGGTACTGATCGACAACGGCAGCAGCATCAACATTGTGTACAGAGACACACTCGAGAAGCTCGGTATGGCCGAGAACATGCTGCTACCCAGCAAGACCACCTTCCATGGCATTGTGCCAGGAGTCTCTTGCAATCTGATTGGCCGAGTATGGATAGATGTGCTATTCGGCACCAGGGAGAACTGCTGCACAGAGAGCCTGCAGTTCGAGGTGGTTGATCACCAGAGCCCATACCATGCCCTACTCGGCAGGCCCGCTCTGAGCAAGTTCATGCCCTCTACCCACACTGCATATCTGAAGATGAAGATCCCTGGTCCCAATGGCGTGATTACCATCTCTGGTGATTACAAGAGGTCAATGGAGTGTGCCTCTGCTGGTTCTCAGTAGGCAGAGTCCATGGTGATTGCTGCCGAGAAGAAGCAGATGTACGAGGTGGTGGCTATGGCGCAATCCGCGCAAGCTGGTGCGCCTGGCATGCCGAGTTCCCAGCACGGGACGGCGTTCCAGGCATCTCAGGAGACGAAGAAGATCCAGGTTGACCCTGAGTTTCCCGACCGGGTTGCCATCATTGGCTCCGGGTTGGGGGAGAAATAGGAAAGTGAGCTCATCCACTTCCTCCGTGAGAATCGGGACGTGTTCGCCTGGTCCAATGAGGATTTACCAGGTGTCCCGAGGGAGTTGGTTGAGCACTCGCTACATGTGCGTCCTGACGCCAAACCAGTGAAGTAGGCTATGCGCCGTTTCGGAGATGAGAGAAGGAAGGCCATCGGTGACCAGATCACCAAGTTGTTGATAAGCAATTTCATCATGGAGGTGCTGCATCCGGATTGGCTAGCCAACCCGGTCATGGTCGAGAAGAGAAAGGAGGACCCCAAGGCCGCTACCGCATGGCGCATGTGCGTCGACTACACCGACTTGAACAAGGACTGCCCCAAGGATCCTTTTCCGCTACCTCGCATCGATCATGTGATCGATTCCACTGCTGGTTGTGAACTGCTGTCTTTCATAGATGCCTACTCTGGTTTTCACCAGATCACTCTCAATCATGCTGATCAAATAAAGACTGCTTTCATTACCCCGTACGGGGCTTATTGCTATCGTGTCATGTGTTTCGGGTTGCGGAATGCGGGTGCCACTTATCAGAGATGCATGCAGAAATGCTTGCACGATCAACTCGGCAAAAATGTGCAGGTGTATGTAGATGACATTGTCATCAAAACGAATAAAACACATACTCTGCTCAGTGACCTTGAGGAAACTTTCGCTAACTTGCGCAAGTATAAGATGAAGCTGAACCCGAGTAAATGCACCTTTGGCGTCCCGGCTGGCAAGCTACTCGGCTTCTTGGTATCCAGTCGGGGCATTGAGGCCAATCCTTCAAAGATAAAAGCTATTGAGAGCATGTCTTTGCCGAGATCCCTGAAGGATGTGCAAAAATTCACTGGTTGCTTGGCATCACTGAGTCGTTTCTTGGGCAGGATGGGCGAGAAGGCCTTGCCTTTGTATCAATTGATGAAGAAAAGCGACAAGTTCATCTGGACACCGCAAGCGGATGTAGCATTCAAAGAGCTAAAGGCAATGCTGGGTAGCGCTCCCATCCTGGCTAGCCCGCTACCCAAGGAGCCAATGCTGCTGTATATTGCTGCTACTAACCGGGTAGTAAGTGTGGTGATTGTGGTGGAACGAGAAGAGGAAGGCAAGAGTGTGCAACGGCCTGTATACTATCTCAGTGAGGTGCTGTCCAGCTCCAAACAGAACTACCCGCACTACCAGAAGATGACTTATGGCGTGTATCTGGGCGCCAAGAAGCTGAAGCACTACTTCCAAGAACACCCCATCACAGTGGTGAGCTCAGCTCCCATCTCGGATATCATGGGAAACAAGGAAGCGAGTGGCAGAGTAGCCAAGTGGGCAATCGAGCTGGCCGCGTACGCTCCCGCATATGCGAGAAGAGAAGCCATCAAGTCTCAGATCCTGGCAGAATTTCTGGTGGATTGGGCTGAGGTGCAATATGAGCATCCCACTCCGGTATCCAATTACTGGAAGATGCACTTTGATGGCTCCAAGATGAAGGAGGGCCTTGGTGCTGGCGTAGTGCTTACGTCACCCAAGCGAGATCAACTCAAATACGTACTGCAAATCCACTTCAAGGCATCCAACAATGTTGCAGAGTACGAGGCTGTGGTACACGGTTTGAAGGTAGCAAAGGAGGTTGGTGTGCAGCGTATCATATGCTATGGAGACTCGGATCTAGTCGTGCAGCAGGTTTCTGGCACTTGGGATGCTTTGGATGCCAACATGGCGTCATACCGCTTCCTGGTCCAAACCATGACAGGATTCTTTGAGGGTTGCGAGTTCCAACACATCCACCGAGCAGAGAATGAAGCAACTGATGAGCTGTCCAAGTTGGGATCTTCTCGGCAGTACATCCCGACTGGATTGCCTTGGAGCATTTGAGAAAGCCATCCATCAAGCCAGCCCCCAACTCGGAGTCCATTTTCGTTCCTTTTCTGCCTAATGAAGAAGCAGATCCAATGGAGATTGACTGGGAAGGTGCAAAAGGAGACCCGGGGACTGCAGTCTCCATCCCGGGGACTGGTGCCTGCAACCCGGGGACTGCCCCTCTCTACTCGGGGACTGCTCCTCCTTACTCGGGGACTACTCCTCCTTACTCGGGGACTGCCCCTCTCAGCTCGGGGACTGCCGCATTCCTTGAAGAAGTCCTTGCAAACCGTTCGGGGCTGCAGAGAATTAACCCCAACCCAGAGAAAGACGCAACAGTGCCTGTTCCGATGGAAGTGGACGAACCAGTGTTTCCCGCGCGGGAAACGCCGAGTTGGGCCATGCCCATATTATCCTTTCTAAGGGACGGCACCCTACCAGATGATGAAGTTACCACAAGACAGATTCAGAGAAGATCCAAGGGCTACACCATCTTCAGAGAAGTGCTGCACAAGAGAAGTGCCACAGGCGTGCTGCAGCGCTGTGTGGAACCGGAAGAAGGAGAAGAGATTCTGGTGGAAATACATCAAGGGGAATGCGGGCATCACGCCTCTTCTCGGGCTCTAGTCAATAAGGCTTTTCGGCATGGCTTCTTCTGGCTCACTGCCCTGAAGCAAGCTGAAGATATCGTGAGAAAGTGCAACGGCTGCCAGAGATTCGCAAGTAAGATCCACGTGCCTGCTTCCGAGTTAAAAACAATTCCCATCACTTGGCCATTTGCTGTTTGGTGTCTGGATATGGTTGGTCCCTTCAAACCGGCTAGAGGCAACATGACACACATCTTGGTCATGGTTGACAAGTTCACCAAGTGGATTGAAGTGAAGCCTATTCGGAAGTGTGATGGAGCTACTGCTGTGAGTTTCCTGAAGGATGTGATCCTGAGATACGGCTACCCGCACAACATCATCACAGATAACGGCACTAACTTTGCTGAGGGAGCCATGGTGAGATTCTGCAGAGATAAGCACATCCGACTAGATGTCGCATCTGTCGCGCATCCCGCGTCCAATGGGCAGGTGGAAAGAGCAAATGGCATGCTGCTTGCAGGCATAAAGCCAAGGCTGATTGAGCCTCTGCTGAAAACACCAGGGTGTTGGCTAGACGAGTTGCCAGCGGTGTTGTGGAGTCTAAGGACTACCCCTAACCGGTCAACCGGCTACACGCCATTCTTCTTGGTTTACGGGGCTGAGGCCGTGTTGCCAATCGACCTAGAGCATGACTCCCCCGGAGTAGCCCTCTACACTGAGGCGGAGGCGAGAGAAGCTCGAGAAGATGACGTTGACCTGCTAGAAGAAGCAAGAGAGCTTACTCTGTCACGTTCAGCTATTTACCAACAAAACCTGAGGCGTTATCACAGCCGAAAAGTAAACCCAAGGGTTTTCCGAGAAGGAGACATGGTCCTTAGGCTCGTGCAGCGCACAGCCGGGATGCACAAGCTATCCCCTCCGTGGGAAGGGTCGTTCATTGTGAGCAAGGCTCTACACAATGATGCGTACTATCTTGTAGATGCGCAACCATCACAGAAGAACAGGCCGGATAAAGCTGGGGAGGAATCCAAGCGTCCCTGGAATGTAGCTCTACTTCGTCGCTTTCATTCATGAGAAAAAGTGTGTATGTACCCTCTTATCCGAGTTAAACTCCTACTCTGCAATCCGAAATTGAACTCGGGGACTGCCCTCGTCCAAAATTGCTCTAAGTGTTTCTATTCGGTTGTCTCTTTGTCTACTCGGTTGCTACGCTTAGAATTTCAAAAGCATACAAAGTAGTGTGTTTATACTCACCGGACACTCTGCGACTCTGCTGCTGTCCGCAAACCGGCTTCATGGCAAGCCAGAGAACAAGCCAAAGAGTCAATGAGCACATGAAAAATTGCAAAGGAAAGGACGCGTGTGGCAACCGAATAGAGCGTTTTTTACTGTCTGTTGTTATCTTTTTCGGCTATGTGGTGGGTAGCGTTACTATGATTGTTTCCTAGTGGCTAAGTATTTGAAACTCCAACTTTGAACTCTTGTGACTCGAATACCAAAAAAGCAACAAGTTGCAGGTAAGAGCTGAGATAAAAAGGAAGGGTGGATGAAAAACGCAACTCGGGGACTCGCATGATAACGCAACCCGGCATCAAGCCAAAGCTGCTCAAGTTACTAAGTATAAAAACTTCAAGTGAAATAAAACTGAGTAGCAACGGGAAGATAAATTGTTCAGTACATCTGCACCCGGCATTCCGGGGATTTGATAAAAATCTCGAGCATAAGTGTTGCAGGACATAATCAGGTAGAGGTAGCAGCATTTTCGGTGTTGGCCTTGGCGGCATCAGCCTCGGAGTTGGCCTTGGCAGCGTCAGCTTCCGAGTTGGCGACGTCGGTCTTCGTGACATCCGCTTCGGGGTTGGTGGCAGCCTGATCAGAAGTGGCTGTAGCCACCGAGATGGGGTCCGTCGCCGAAGTGGAGGCAGCAGATTGAGCGCGGAAGAGCGCCGTGTCGTCAAGGGCCGCGCCTGACGAAGTGCCGAACTCAAGGGCCGCGGTGTCGATGGTCATCTTCTCGCTCTCGGCTTCCTCGTCGCTATCCTCGACGACCGCGCCCTTCCCCTTCCCGGACTTGTCATCGGTGCTATCGAAGAAGCTCAGCCCGTCTGACCCAGTGGCCTCCTCGTCATCATCTTCATCCTCGTCGTCGCCCTCGCCTTCCACATCCGTGTCGGGCTCGGTGAGGCCTTTGATGTAGCGCGCGGTATCCGCGTAGGAGGCGATCTCCCACGCGACTGCCTGGCGGCGAGCCACGCACTCGGGATCCTTCTCCCACTTTGAATCCCGGCGCATCTCGAGGATGGTATTGAGATTGAGGTTCTCATACCAACTACAGATAAAGAGGAGCAGCATGTCCGCACCTGCCCGAGCTCCGGATGCTCGCCACTTTTTCAGTTCGGCCTTGACGCCATTCAGCTTCTCGGCAAGCGCGCGGATAGTTGAGGGCAAGGGATCCTGGGGCCAGAACAATGCATGAAGTCTGAAGGCAACAGACGTTAAGTCCGTGCCCAAGCCCCTAAGGCGCTGAAGCTGACTCTGCATGTTCGTGAAGCTGTCTTCGATTGAAGCCTTGGTGTCCATGGGTAGCCCCTTCTCTACTCGCACATCTTGGGCCTTTGACAGAGCAGGTTTGCTAGCTGAGCAGAGATCGGGGAAGATTTCTGAAAATGCTATCAGAAAAAGATTAGAAAAGAAAGCAGCAAAGAGATGCAAATCGGTCAACAGAGAAGAAGAAAGAAACAGGGAGGCGCAGAGATGCGAAAACTTACTGTTCAGGTCGCAGAGTAGCGACTACAGCTTCCTCTTCCAAGACTCCTCATCTGCAGCGTGCCGCTCTTCGACCCTCCGGAACTGGGCCAGTTGGAGCATGAGATCCGAGTTGCTCTTCTTTAGCGTCTCACACTCCATCTCAAGGGCCCTTTGCTTAGCCTTGGCGGCCGCCTCCAGCTTGTCCTTCTCGGCAGCTAGGTCTATGACGTCCTGAAGGGCAGTCCTTAACTGGACCTGCAGCGGCTCCAGCTCGGTGGTATGTTGGCTCTTGAGCTCGACGGCTTGGCTTTCCAACTGCTGCTGCAACTCGGCGGGCTTCACGCAGTCGAGATGCTCTTCACGAAATTTCTTGTAATCTTCTGCGGAGGAGAAGGGTATGGTCAGCAGATGGCAGAGAAGAAGGAGGAGAAAAAGCCGAGAAGGCGACAACTCACCTTCCAACTTCTTGATGGTGGTCTCGGCGTTTTCAACAAAGACGTGACAGTGCTTGTGATCCTCTGTCAGCGCCTTGATCTTGCCTACAGAGTACAAGGAGTTAGAGCAGAAAGCAAAAACGGGCGTAAACACAAAACGCATGAACCGAATAGCTAGAAGCTTACTCTCGAGCTCGGAAAGTTGAAGGGTCCGAGCTACGGCTTCCTTCTCGGTCACGGCATCACTTTTGCGTTCTGCTTCTAGGGCTTCAAGGCGCCTTTTTGCAATGCTGAGATTCCAGAGCAGCTGCCGGTAGAGGTTCGTTCTCTTCAAAAGGCTATTCTGAGAAGCAGAAAGAAAGGGAGTTAGACAAGGTTCTGAAGATTTGACCCGAGAAGACGGCAACTCGGTCGAGTAGCCGCCTACACGGCCCGAATCTCGGGGACTGGGTGATGGATAAGAGGAAGAAGGAGAACAGAAGAGAAGAAAAGCGCAACTCGGAACAGGCAAAGCAAAACTTATCGCATAAGTTTGCTCGAGATCCTCTGCAGCCTTGCGGTGGACGAACAGCTTCGCGGCAAGCGTGCTGGTGGCGGACGAGATGGTCATGGGATTGTAGCCCAGGTCCGCCTTGTTCCAGTCGATGCGCCAGTGGTCCAACTTGCCCAAAGCCATGCCATTCCAGGTCTCGTTGCCAAGGAACGCGCTATTCCACTCGGCGTCGATAAAGCCCACCCGGTCGATTATCTGCTCGAGACCCTAGGACTCCACCTCTGTCTCCTGGATCTCGCGCGAGAAGATCTATTGGGCCTTGTCCTTGGCCGGCAGCTTGGAATTCACAGCCTGGACCTGTTTGCCTTTCGTGAGAGCGAGCTGTTTCTCGGTCTTGGTCAGACCGATGCTATACTGTTTGCTCAGCTGCTTCATGTAAGGCGGGTAGGCAGGCGGGTCTTGAACGCTCGATCCCGCGGCTGTGCCTGCACCGCTGCCGGGAGCACCAATGGTGAGATGTCCACTCTTCGCGGCAGGTTTTGCAGTTGGCTTAGGTGGCGGCATCACGGCGGAATCTTGAGCAGCGCCCCGCGAGGGATTCCTGCGGACGGGGGCGTCTGGCTGGGCAGCTTTCTTCTCGGCGGCCTTCTTCTCGGCGTCTGGCTGGGCAGCCTGCTTCTCGGCGGCCTTCTTCTCGGCTGCGGGCTTCTCGACGGTTTTCTTCTCAGCAGCCTTCTTCTCGGCTGCATCTTTCTTGCCAGCAGCATCGGAAGCAGTCTTCTTTGTGGTCTGCTTGGCTGGAGGGCTGGCTGTAGTCTTGGTCTTCTTCATGGGTGGGGAGCTTGGCGCAGTTGGTGGAGCGGCCTGCTGGGTAGGCGGCGCCAAGGACTGGCTACCGGGGCAGCGTCCGGCTGCGCGTGGTTCTGCAGGGCCAGCTCCACATCAGTTGTCTCAACCCGCTGCTCGACAGCGGGGTCTTGCAGTACGTCGTCTTGATTGTCTACCCGCGGCTGGGCTGCGGGGTCATCTCGGGCAGCAGCATCGGTGTCTTGCTGCTCTTGGCTCTCTTCCTGCCGCTCAAGGGCGGCACGATCTTGATGAACGGTGGCTGTTTCTGTGTTCTCCCCAGCTGTGGCAGCTGGGGGAGAAGGGGGTCTCTCGTCGTGAGCAGCATCCTGCGCTTGTTGTTCCGCGCGGACCTGCTGCTCCTGCTCGGCGTCCTGGGCACCAGTGTCCATGTCCTGGACGTTGGTATCATCTTCATCCTCACCCTTCACGGGAGAGGGCGCACGCGCCTCGTCCCCTGCCGCGGGCTCATCCTCTTCAGAGAGGTCGATGAGCTTGTCAACGTCAATGGCGGGTCTCTTCTTGGATTTGGAGGGAGCGGCAGCAGCATCAGCGTCCAAGGGGGCGCTGAAGAGAAAAAGGGATTCAGGAAAAGAAGAGAGAAAGAGGAAACCGAGAAGCAGCGGTGGAACAAGAAATTCAGGAAAAGCAGTGACAGCGGAATGCAGCTGGGAGGAAAATCACTTACCCTGCACGTGAAGGGGGTAGCCGTCTCCCAGAGACCTGCTTGGTCTTCTTCTCGCTCTTCTTGGCCTTCTTGGCGGTGGGCTCCTGGGCACCACTGCCCGCCCTCTTCCGAGTGGCGGGAGCGGCAACCGCAAGCGGATCAACCTCGAGGGCGTCCTCATCCTCTTCCTCGACGGCAGTAGCATCATCTGCAGAGTAGGAGAGAAGAAAACAATTGAGAAACAGAAGGAAACCAAATTGCGCCACTCGCGACCGAAAAGGTGAACCCGGTCACCTGCGTCGTCGTCTTCGGACCAGTCCCGAATGGACGCGTCGACATGATGCTTACCCGGCTGGACGGCATGAGGGATGCAGAGGGTGTCCGCGGTGTCGTAGGAGACCTCGTCGTCCTCCTTTCGGTCTTCGTGCCAGTTGGCCTCGAAGCGCTCCTCGCTCTCGGCGAGCTGGCGAGCAAGGCGCTGGAGATATAAGCAAGCAACACGAATCAGTTGAGCAATGTAAGGGATTCTACCCGGGACGAGATGCAAGCACAAAGCATAACATAGTAAGCGTCCTACTCAACGAGGCGTGCAAACACAAAGCACATGAAGCCTAACAGATAGTAGCAAGTGTTCTACTCGGCATGTGGTGCAAACATAAAGCACATGAAGCCTAAAGAGATACGGCTAAGTGTCCTACTCGGCACAGAGTGCGGATGCTAAGCATATCAGGCTAAGAAGGCTACCTACTCGGAACCGATACGCAGGAAACAGAATAAGAAGTACTAACCCGTTTGATTGGCTTCGTGCGGCTGTACGGCACAAAGCCGTACTGCCAGTGGTCGGTGAGGCCGGTGCTCATGATGGAGCGTGCCCAGGTGGCCACGTCCGCGTTGCTGAGCTCGAACGTAGTCGTCCGAGTGCAATCTCTGTTGCCGCCCATGTAGCACATGAGGTGTGCGTGGCGCTGCAACGGGAGCACTCGCCTGGAGATCCAGCAAGCGATGGGGTCGTCATCCTTGAGCCCCTTCTCCTTCAGCTGGGCGAGGCGCGCGTTGATCTGCTTGATGTTGCCGTCTAGCGGGGGCTTGAACCCCCAATTCTGCCCGGTAGGAGGCGAATTGGTCCACCGGGGGAGATTGATCTGGTCCACCAGAGGCTCGCCTTCCTTGACGGGGATGTTCTTCACGTAGAAGAAGGTCTTCTGCCATTTGCGCACGGAGTCAAGGCCCTTGATGCGCGGATGGCTGGTCCCGCTGCGCTGCACCATCATGGCGCTGCCGGTTTCGGTCATCCCGCGGCTGCTGTCCGCGCTACCCGGCTTGGCCTTGCTCTGCTTCCTGAAGAAGAAGTAGCGCGCCCAGGTCATCGGCGTGGGGCGGACGCCCAGGAACGCCTCGCACACCACGGCGTGGTATGCGAGCATCACCATCGCGTTCGGCGGCAGGTGGTGCGGCTGGATCCCGAAGTGGTCGAGGAAGCCGCGGAAGAAATCTGACACGGGCAGCCCGAATCCTCGCGTGAAGTGCGCGAGGAACACCACGTGCTCGTCCGCCTCCGGGGCGGGGCCGAGCTCGCCATCGGGGTGCCGGCAGCGGACACCGGGAGGAACTCGCCGGGTGTTCACCAGCCACCGGCACTCGTCTGCCGTGACATTGGATCCAGCCCACCCGGCGCGGCGTCATTGTCGCGAGCCATCGAGCAGGTTTGATGCTGTTTTGGTGGGATTTGGTGGAAAGAACTGGCCTTTCAGCATAGTGAAGCTCGCGGCAGCGTAGTGAGGTGCGCGGCGGCGAAGAGCTCTGTGGCGGCGAAGAAACGAAGAGGCAGGGAGAGAGTGAAGGCAGGAAGAGGAGAAGGGAGTTACCGAGGCGGTATTTATACCTCCCCTCGGGTTGCCGTTACGATTGGAGGTAATGGGATCAGTTACGCACGGAGATCGTGTGGCGTGGGGTGTGCGGGCCGGTTAGAAACGCACACAGCGCAGGACGCGCGCGTAACGGCCGCAATTGATCCCACGACACGATCGTGGGTAATTACTGCGCTTGATGGGACATAACGGGCTAGTGGGCCCAGGCCGTGAAAACTGGGCGTGTGGCCTGTCAGATCCCGGGTGCCGAGGCGTCGGGGGTACGGGAACGTGACACGTGCCCAGTTGCGCTGCCGAAAGCCGGATTTTGCTCTGCCACGCAGAGATTCTGATTGGAAACCTCGCTAAGTCTTTCTACTCGGCGACAGAGAAGAGAAGTAGTTCTAATCGGAAAAGAAGAAACTTGAGACAGAATAAAGGGCTACTCGGAGGTTCTACTCAGCAACCTAAGGCTCAAAGGCAAGATTGGTTTTTAAGCTGGCAGAGCCCAGTGAACAAGTTCGCAGGACTCCACCAGCTTCGGGGACTAATGTCGGGGGGTTACCCCCGAGTAGGGTAAAGGCAAGTGCTAAGGGCAAGATCAGAAGAGACGTTTGGCAGAGTAGCGGCTACCCGGTACTCGCTGCCCGGTCGCCCGCTATTCGGCCGTACACACTGATGGCCAGGAGGAAGAATCAAGGAAGTTGCTCTCCTCCGAGTAGAGGAAGTGGACCGAGTAGAAAGGGCGGTCTCCTACTCGGGCCAGAAGTCAAAGGAGCCGTTCTGACACAGGATCCCGTGAATCCTGGGTCCGTACTGCGGCACTGTTCATCTGCAGAGCGCGTGCTTATCCGCGCCAGGGTGTCAGCAGGGCGTCGCAGGTTAGGGGGGCCTACCCCGTGACAGTGTCAGTGATAACAGATCAGTTCCTCGGTTCTGCAGAGCGACTTTCCACACCGGACAAACTAGGAAGCCAAAGTGGTCAGCGAGAACCCGGAAGTGTACAGTGTGCACACAATGTCGACATCTTGGCTGTATCCGGCTGGGCACCAGTATATAAGGTGCCCTGCCTCCTCCTGCGCGAGGGACGACGAGACTAAGGACCACAGTAGCGTAGAGAGAGAAGTGGCTACTCGGTTGTAAGCAACACCAGTACTGTGGCTACTCGGTGAGACACGAATATAAAGAGAGAAAGTCAGGAGTAGGGGTTTTACCTCCACAAGAGGGCCCTGAACCTGGGTAGATCTTGTTGTTTGCAGTGCTTGCTTCATCCTCACGCGGCTACTCGCGGCGTGATCCCTCCCTGAGCGCCTCCATCGTCCATCGTCCCCACAACTTTAGCCATCCTATGGCATCTGCCGTGACACCACCACGACAGAGCATGATATGAAATATTTGATCTAGGCAGACCATGATCAATTCTAGGTCCCATCAGGGTAGTATTAGAGCCAGAGAGAATGTTTAAATTCAAGTTACCTCGATGAGTCATATATGCATGATGCATGGATGATGATCGTGGTGAAATGTGTGTTCATTCAACATCTTGTTCCTTGTACCACGCGAATTCCTCACAGATCCAATTAGGGCCTCCGAAACCCCATAGATGAAAATAGCATTTGAATAGATCACATGAGAACCAACGTAGGTTATTGATGAAAAATCCTACTACCTTAGATCGGACAGTAAATTTGAATACTTGATCGGATAACTGAATAATCTTGAAACTATGATGGGTTGCACCAATACATGATTCCAATGCCCATCCAACATGATCCGTAGTGAGACGAAAAGCAGTTGTTCCAAATGAGACCACAAGATGAAAACCATGAGGAGAGGTGGGTGAGGTGACCGAGACAAAGAAAAGAGATCGAACCTGTTTGGCCAAATCTAGGCCAAAATCGAAAACCAATTTGTTGTGGAAACTAGGGAGGGGTGGTGAGGATCCATATCCTCACATCAAGAGGGATGGGTGGGAGGGTGGGTTGAGATCTAGGGTTGATGAGAATCTCCATTGGAGTCGCCGAGGTGGGGTTTAGGTGGAGTCGCCATAAAAGATCCTCGTGGCCTTCTACCTCGGCTAGATCTTGGGAGTACCGCGTAGAAAAGATTTTTTTATATCTACGTGTTCCTACAGTGGTATCAGAGCGGCAACTTCTGGTTTTAGTCCCGTGATCTGCACATATGTGATATGTAGTTGGCGTTAGATTGGATCTAATTGTTGTTTTGGTGGTCGTTCTACGAGATAGATCGGTTTTGTACAAGGTTGATTGGATCAATCGTACTCGGGGTTAATGGATGATCTGGTTTCCGTGATCATACTGCTAAGGTCGTGGAACAATTTACCCCTACCGGTTGGTTTCCGCCATTGGGGTATACTGTGACACATAAATCCAGTTGCGGTGATCGAAGATCAAAGAGTTTGGTCGAATCGGAATACATATCTGATTTGGGTAAAACTGTTTTATCCGATAAAGAAATCCATGTTCGGAATGCAGATCAGATACGGGAACGCCAGCTTTGCCCTGTCGTAGCGCCTTAGATGTCGTTACGAGTTTCACAACGCTGGTAGATATCATTTCTATGCATAACTTGTTTTTGCAGGATGTTGTGAATGGTATGGCTTATGTGCATGTGATGTGTGTAATCCATACGTGATCCGCGTGTCATGTTTTTGTTAGTCGGCTGGATCCTAAGTGTTGTTATTTTATTGTAAAACGACATGCGTGGCGGATTCTCTATGTATTTTTTTGATTTACTAGCTAGTGTAGCTTTTTGGAGAACCCGGATGTCATGCAAGTCGATGTACAAGTTGACTACATGGAGTAAGATGGCACGTGACAAGAGTTGGCACGAGTCGACTTACAAGATTTATGGAGATGGAGATCACCATGAAGATAGCAATACCATTTCACATTATAATTGCTTTATTTGTGTTATTGTTGTGTCTCTTTTTACCTCTATTTAGATAGTCCGTAGATTTTAATCCCTCAAAAAAGGTCTAGTCGGTCGCCCCTCCAGTGCTGCACCATCACAAGTCGGACATTCTTGGTAGTGGACTCATAAAATTGAGGTGCTACCAATTCTTTCCGATTAGGTGGGTTTGAGTCGGAATCTTACAGCGGAAGCACTAGGTAAGCTAGACGAGTCCATCACAACGGTTGTGGGGCTCGGGACGAGGTAGGTTGGGAGCCGGGGCATGTGATGCCACCCAACTAACATGAGTCGTATTGGATATGATTGGCACGGTGTTGCCTACCTAGATCACTTGACAGCTAGCGGTGATGCTAATACTCACCAGTCGGCTTGCTTATTTAGAATCTTGAATCACTTAGCAACCATCGGAGGGGTGTTGGTTCTAGTGGGAGCATATGTATTAAAGCGTTTAACATGCCTGCTGATGTCTAGGCAAACTTTTATTCTTGTAGACAGTGTTGGGACTCCAAGTGCAGAGGTTTGTAGAACAACAACAAGTTTCCCTTAAGTGGATCACCCAAGGTTTATCGAACTCAGGGAGGTAGAGGTCAAAGGTATCCCTCTCAAGCAACCCTGCAATTATGATACAAGAAGTATCTTGTGTCCCCAGCACACCTAATACAATTGTCAGTTGTATAGGTGCACTAGTTCGGCGAAGAGAGATTGAAATACAAGTAATATGGATGATTGTAAGTGATAATAGCAATATGAAATAAAAATGGCAGCATGCAAACATGTAGCAGAACTGATTGTAAACGGTGTTTCAATGCTTAGAAACAAGGCCTAGGGATCATACTTTCACTAGTGAACACTCTCAACAATAATAACATAATTGAATGCACAAATATCTCTCTTTACTATGCTAATCCGAACCAATCTCCGGTCGAATAAAAAACACCAATCATTGCGTAGGGCTACAAAAATTACTCCTTAGATTTTGCATTTCCCCATCTAGGTACCCCCCACGCTATCACCATGAGACCTAGATGGTTCCAAACAAACACCACAATTTCATAGGGTCATCCAACACAAAATATAAATATCATGCTAAACCACATGGTTCACACACTATCACCTTTACACCGTGATCAAAGTGTCTACGAAGATCTCATAACAAAACCACTTGAGTAGCATAACAGATGAAGAGTTACATCTACTTATTCAACTAGATTACAAAGCTCATGATCACATAAAGATCACACCATGGGAGAGAGAGATGAAACACATAGCTACCGGTAGAGCCCTTAGCCCCGAGGAAGAACTACTCCCTCCTCGTCATAGGAGACAAAAACAACGATGAAGATGGCGGTGGAGTCGATGGAGATGGAGCCGGGGGCACTTCCCCGTCCTAGCAGGGTGCGGGAACAGAGATTTCTGTCCCACAGAACTTGTCAGCGGAGGCGACGGAGCTACGGAACTTTTCGTGGAAGGGGGCCTATATTTTTAGGGTTTATGCCTCAGAGGACTTTATAAGCGAAAGTGCGATGACGGTGGGCGCTCGAGGGGCCCACACCACCTGCTGGCGCGACCAGGGGGACCCGCGCCCATCCATGATGTGGTGGCTCCAGGGAACCCCTCCAGATCTCCTTTGGACTATATTGACGTGTCGGTAATTCTAAGACTTTTGGCTTTTGTTTCGTCCAATTCTAAGAATATTTCCAGAACAACTTTTCTGAAATAAAAAACAACAGAAAATAGGAACTGACTCTGTGGCATCTTGTCAATAGGTTAGTCCATGAAAAATTCAGAAAACGAAGGAAAATATGTGAAAACATAAAGGTATTGGATAGAAACAAGCATGGAGCATCGAAAATTATAGATACGTTTGAGACGTATCAAGCATCCCCAAGCTTAACTCCTGCTCGTCCTCGAGTAGGTAAGTGATAACAAAATAATTTTTGAGGTGACATGCTACCAACATAATCTTAATCATCATATTTGTAAAAGCATTTATAAATCTGAGATCATCGTACTCTAAACACATGCATGATAGATATAATTATAACAATGAAACTTCACAATCATGTTGCAACATGAAAAGTAACACAAACAAAATATCATGAATAATAATGCATTTGAAAGTTATATGTTAGTTTCGAACAATAAGAAAACATAACAAAGTAGTATTCAGCGTTTCCTTAAGAGTGGAGCAAAACATAAATGCCAGGACACCTTCAAAGTTCAAGTGGTGACTAGAAACAAATAATTTGAGAACAAGTAACAACATGGCATGAATCAATCAATAATAATCTTTGGGACAAATGCACATTAAACTCAGAATGGCAATTACGCTCTCTTAACTGTGCATAAAGTTAGAAGATGGAGACTCAACATAAAAGTAAAAGAAAGGCCCTTTGCAGTGGGAAGCAGGGATTCACTCATGTGCTAGAGCTTTTATTTTATTAAAGGAGAGGTATTGAAAATAATTTTGAGAGAGGTGTATGTTTATGTCAACGAATAGCGAACAAACAGTAGATCACAAGCCAACTAGACTTCACAAGAGCGGCTCCCATAGAAGGACGCAACTGGGGTAGAAGATCATCCCTATTTCTCTTTTGTTTACCCTTCTGCCAGCTCTTCTAGCAATTGGATAGGTGGATGAGGCCACTAGTCCAAGCGTATGAAGTCCAATCAACAAGTGACATAAAGATTCTCTATGTGCGTCCTCGTGAGCTAAAACAGGGGCACAAAACATGTGTAATTTTGAAGGTTTTAATGGTAACACATGAGCAATTTACTTTGGAGTGACGGTTAAACACCACATGTAGGTAGGTATGGTGGACACATTTGGCATACTTTGGTTTTTGGGAGTTGGATGCACGAGTAGATCTCATACACAGAACAGGTAGAGGCTAGCAAAGACTGGTTGCGACAAATGAAGAGAGCATAATGGCCATAATCATGCATAGCGACAAAAACATTATTGATCAAAGCATACATGGCATTGCAAGTCAAAAAATAAATGATCATGGAGGCTATAGGTGACTGATTTATAGTCATAACATGGTGTGAGCATGCGCTAAGTCAACCAAATAAAGCATTCAAAGGAGAATACCACAATATTATGCTTTGATATGATAAGAACAACGCATGATTCTTTCAACGACACATTAAGCACTCTTGGATGTTTAGTACAAGTCATGCTACATCAATAAATACTAGGAATAAAATTAGAATAACATCCAACATGACATGATAAAGTCTAGCCACAGTCTAAACAATCTTCTATTTGCACCATTATAAGCATGCAATATTTTACTCTTCTCCGGCACCAATTAACTTGTTTGAAACAACTCTCATGGATAATATTCATAAAAGACCAGAGAGCTAATCATATATAACTGAATCAAACTAACAAGCTCTGAACAAAATACGAGTGGAAAACAAGGGATAAACGCAGTACTAGCAAAAGGTGAACACTCACAGAACAATAAGAATGAAAACTAGAGTGTTCTAAGCAATGAAAACGGGGCGTGTCTCTCCCCCACACAATAATGATAGGTTCCAACTATATTTATTGCAGCAAGAAAACAATATAAGAGAAAAAAACGAACAAACGCTCCAAGTAAAGTGCATAAGATGTGACCGAATAAAAATATAGTTTCACTAGAAGTGACCTGATAAATTGCTGATGAAGAAGGGGATGCCTTGGTCATCCCCAAGCTTAGACGCTTGAGTCTTCTTAGAATTTGCTGGGATGAACCACGGGGGCATCCCCAAGCTTTCGCTTTGCACTCTTCTTGATCACATTATATCGCCCTCTTTTCTTGACCCTTGAAAACTTCCTTCACACCAAACTCAATATAATTCGCATTAGAGGGTTAGTGCACAATCAAAAATTCACATGTTCTCCATGGATACAAGCATTATTAATACTTTTTAAACATTATCTACAACCGCTGATTTCTTGTGGAGCAAAGAAATCCACTGAACATAGTAAAAGAGAGAATGCAAGTAAAAAGTCAGAATCTGTCAAAAACAGAACAGTCTGTAAAGATGAATTTTTTGGGGCACTTATGTTGCTCAAATATAAAAACACAAAGATAGAAAAAGTTTCGGAATTGCTGAGGAATAAGCACACAAGTTTTTAGGTCATTTTGATCTTTCTGTGAATTTACACGAATTTAAAAGTGGACAACAGAAATCTTTTTCCTACGCAGAATTCCAAATCTAACCTCAAAATTCACTAGAGACTTTAGTTGGCACAACAAATGCGATAAAATAAAGATACAAAAAATTTTCTACAGAAGTAAACAACACCTTGACTCAAAGAAAACAGAAGAAAACAATGCAAAAATAAAAACATGGGTTATCTCCCAAGAAGTGCTTTGCTTTAAAGCCTTTTAGCTAGGCATAATAATTTCAGAAGATGCTCACATGAGAAATATGATTTAAGAAAAAGAGAGAATCAATAAGGAAATGTAAAACAAATTTAAGTCTAACCCACTTCCTATGAAAAAGAATCTTGTAGAAAAACAAGTCAATAAAGCACAAGGTGGCTAGCATAGGAAGACAAAATAAATGCAAATTCAAAACTTTCAACATAAAGAGGGGAAACTTGATATTGTTGAGATGCATAAAATTATGTTTGCTTCACTCATAATAACTTTCAGTAGCATCATGAATAAAATTAACAATGTAACTATCACATAAAACATTATTATCATGAGCCACATGCATAAAAAAATCAATAGTCTCCACATAAGCATAGTCATTCTTATTAATAGCAGTGGGAGAAAATTCAACAAAATAGCTATCATTATCATTCTCATCATGATAATCATCAAATATAGGAGGCATATTGCAATCATAATTAACTTTCTCCTCAATATTAGGTGGACTGAAAATATCATATTCATCATTGTAAACATCATAAAGAACTCCAACATGGTAGACAAGTTGTATATTAGGGAGATGGTTTTGGGTAATCCCTCCATAACTATGACAAGTTTCATAAGGATAATTGTAATTATGGCCTATGTTATAGTATTATTCGTAATTATCAAAGACTAGGGGCATAGTATCATCATTAGCAATAGAATAGTCATCTTCCAAAGTGTGTTCATTTGTAAACATATCATCGTTTTTACTACAAGGAGATGTATCAAGCATATAATCATCAGTAGCAAAAGGGTTTTCAAACACATCATCCACAAGCTCAGAGCTTTCTATATCATCATTGGAAGGAACATGGATGGTACTAATAGTACAACAATTATTATCATCATTTTTAGAATTTGTACCAAAGAGATTTTCAATATCAAAAATAGTGTGTTTCTCCCAATCATGATCACTTTCATAAATAACAGGCATAGGAAAATCATCGAGTTCAGACTCATCAACAAAAACTATAACAGGAGAAACATGCTTCGGGAGAGATACCGTTACCTGTCTCCTTTAAATCCTCTTCTTCTTCCTATTCTTCCCCTCTTTAGGAGGGAGAGGCTTGAAAGGAAGCTTCTCCACATACCCTGGTTTATTGTCAGAAACAATAGAAAAAACTTTGGAGGATTCCTCCTCTTCATTAATAAGAACAAAACAAATATTAGTCCTTTCATATCATCGAGTTCAGACTCATCAACAAAGTATTTTCATGGCAATTATTGACATAATAAAGATGACAACCATGTAGGACACTATTCATATCAAGAGCACTCATATCCACCAAAGAAGTTTTTCTTGATAACTCTTCACACCCCAAAAATAATGTAAGTTCATCATGCTGATTAGGAGTGATCATCTCATCACAATACAAACTTTCAGTACTCATTGGATTCGAAAAGCTATTATTAGAGCCCGAGCATTGAAAATTGAACTGCCCACTTTACAGGAAAGTTCACAAATAAAAAGATAGAGGGCACAAACTTTTTTACCAAGATCGTCTAAATCCCAGTACCATATTCTAGTTTTTTAATTCCTATGATGGATACAATATTATTCTTCGATTTGATTCATTTCACAAGGTCTAAGTGCTCCACAAAAATTAACATGCTTATAAGAAATAGTACTTTCATAAATTTGAGCAAGTTTATTGCAATCCTTAATAACAATTTCATTTTTCATGCAGGTGTCTTTAAAAGATTCATGATATATGTCCCAATTTTCTTTAGGAACATTAATATTAGAAGTAAAGGATCTATACCAACCAACAATCATTTGAGGATCAAGACCATATTTAGCACTACGCTCTTGAAAATCAGCAGTTTCTGCGAAAGACTTATGCAATCATACTCATAGTTTATATCTGATTCTTTACCTTTGTCGTTGTTCCAATCTTCATTATTGTTTTGAATTGTTTCAAGAAGATCCCATCTAGCTTCAACCTTCTTACTTGAGTAAGAACCCTCTGAACATGCATCTAGATAATCCCTGTAATGTCCTGAAAGCCTTGCATAAAAATTAGTAACAATTATTTCCTCAGGAAGATCATGGTTAGGAAATTTGAGTATTAATATTTCCAGTCTTCCCCAAGATTGAGCAATGCTTTCTCCATCACGAGGCCAAAAATTATAAATGTAATTCCTATCTAAATACAGTTCATGAGAATAATAAAAGTTAGAGTAAAATAGAGATTCAAGCTCCTTCCACTTAGAATGATGAGGATCATCTAGTAGCTCATACCACTCCCTTGCTTTGTCCCTAAGTGACAAAGAGAATAGCCTACTCTTAACTTGGTCCATTGAGATACCCGCACACTTGAACAACTCGCATAATTCATGTATAAAGAGTAAATAATCACTAGGATGGACAGTTCCATCTCTAGAATAGCAGTTATTCATAACACTTTCAACAATTTTCATAGGTATTTTTAAAGAAATACTTTTAGTGGGAGGATTTAAAATATCACAAGCATCATCAGAGAAAATTTTCTGCTCCAAAGCTGGGGAACTAAAAATATCATTTTCATAAAAAATAGCTTCCCCAAGCTTAGACTTTTCCCTAGCATTAGAAATAACGATATTCAAAGAATTAATGCTAATAACATTGCTATCACTATTACGCAAACAAAATTCCATAGTTTTTTTTCTCTTCAAAAGCATCATGTCGTAATTCAAGATAAAGATTATAAAGCTCTCTCATATTTTTGTTGTTTTCCATTAAGCCTAAAGATAAAAACAAGGAACAAGTAAAAATAAGCCAAACTAGTGAAAATAAGAATAAGAAACAAAAAGATATAATTGTAGAATCTAAAGGAAATAACTTCGAGCACTCACACCCAAGGATCTGAGTACCTTTTACTTTACCTCCCCGACAATGGCGCCAGAAAAGAGCTTGATGTCTATGCACGATTCTATTCTTGTAGACGGTGTTGGGCCTCCAAGTGCAGAGGTTTGTAGAACATCAGCAAGTTTCCCTTAAGTGGATCACCCAAGGTTTATCGAACTCAGGCAGGTAGAAGTCAAAGTCATCCCTCTCAAGAAACCCTGCAATTTTGATACAAGAAGTCTCTTGTGTCCCCAACACACCTAATACAATTGTTAGTTGTATAGGTGCACTAGTTCGGAGAAGAGAGGGTGAAATACAAGTAATATGGATGATTGTAAGTGATAATAGCAATCTGAAATAAAAATGGAAGCCAGCAAACATGTAGCGTAATTAAATGTAAACGGTGTTTCAATGCTTATAAATAAGGCCTAATCAGCATACTTTCACTAGTGAACACTATCGACAATAATAACATAATTGAATGCATAAATATCTCTCTTCACTATGCTACTCCGAACCAATTTACGATCGAATAAAAAACACCAATCATTGCGTAGGGATGCAAAAAGCACTCCTTAGAGTTCGCATTTCCCCATCTAGGTAACCCCCACGCTATCACCATGAGACCTAGATGGTTCCAGACAAACACCACAATTTCATAGGGTCATCCAACACAAAATATAAATATCATGCTAAACCACACGGTGCACACACTACCACCTTTACACCTGATCAAAGTGTCTACAAAGATCAGATAACAAAACCACTTGAGTATCATAACAGATGAAGAGTAACATCTACTGATTCAACTAGATTACAAAGCTTATGATCACATAAAGATCACACTATGGGAGAGAGAGATGAAACACATAGCTACCGGAAGAGCCCTCAGCCCCGAGGTAGAACTACTCCCTCCTCATCATAGGAGACATCAACAGCCATGAAGATGGCGGTGGAGTCTATGGAGATGGATCTGGGGGCACTTCCCCGTCCCGGCATGGTGCCGAACAGAGATTTTTGTCCCCCGAAACTTCTCGGCGGCAGCGGCGGAGCTACGAAACTTTTCGTGGAAGAGGACCGATATTTTTAGGGTTTATGCAACAGGGGGACTTTATAGGTGAAGGGCGATGGCGGTGGGCGCCCAAGGGGCCCACACCACCTGCAAGCGCGGTCAGGGGGACCCACGCCCACCCATGGCTTGGTGGCTCCAGGGCACCCCTCCGGGTCTCCTTTGGACTACGTTGACGTTTCCGGAATTCTAAGACTTTTGGCTTTTGTTTCATCCAATTCCGAGAATATTTCCAGAACAACTTTTCTGAAATCAATAACAGAAGAAATAGGAATTGGCTCTGTGGCAACTTGTCAATAGGTTAGTCCATGAAAACGTCCGTAAAATGAAGGAAAACATGTGAAAACATAAAGGTATTGGATACAAAACAAGCATGGAGCATCGAAAATTATAGATACGTTTGAGACGTATCACCTGCTCTTTTATGAATACATGTCTTAAGTGTTTTGCATATTTTCTGTTGTAGATCGATGGCACCTAGCAACCTTCCCGAGTCGTCCACTTTTGCGTTGAGGTTAATCCTAGGGAAAGAAAAGCTTAATGGAACTAATTTCACCAACTGGTAGCGTAATCCGAGGATAGTCCTTAAGGATGACAAGAAATACCATGTTCTATACACTACACTTCCAGATGAGCTTGATGATGATGTGATAGTCGCTATCATGAATGCCTACCATAAGACTAGAGATGAGTCTACGGAAATTAGTTGTCTTATGCTTGTGCACATGGAACCGGACTTGCAGCAGTAGTTCAAGAATGTTGAGTCCTACGATATGATCTAAAGCCTCAAAAGTATGTTCCAGGCTCAGGCAAAGACCGAGAGGTATCAAGTTTCTCATGCTTGGTTGGGATGTAAGCTCAAAGATGGCGATCCAATGAGTCCACATATAATTAAGATGACTCGTTACGTGCAGTCTCTAGATAGGCTGGGCTTCCCAATTAACGAAGAGTTTGCTATTGATATAATTCTGAACTCTCTTCCTAGTGCGTATGGTCCATTCATTTCGAACTACCACATGCATGGTATGGATAAGAAGCTCACTGAATTACATGGGATGCTCAAGATGGCAGAGGATGATCTCAAGAAAGGCGTCAGTCAATTGTTGACGATGCAGAATAAGGCTAAGTTCAAGAAGATTTCTTGGACCAAGAAGAAGAACAACAAGTTAGGAGGCAATGCCCATGGCCCAGTCTAAAGCGCTTCCTCAAGGACTAAACCATCTCCTACAACTGGATCCAATTGCTTCTATTGCAAGCAGGATGGCCACTGGAAGAGGAACTACACCAAGTATTTGTCCGACAAAGCCAAGAGTGGAGGTGTGACTTCCAACTCAGGTACGCTTGTATGCAATGTTATAGACATTTATCTTGCTGATGAACCTAACAGTTCTTGGGTATATGATATTGAATCAGTAATTCACATATGCAACTCGTTGCAGGGACTGTAAGAACTAGGAGCGTGGGGGAGAGGAGAGGTTGATATTCGGGTCAGCAACAAGGCGAGAGTCACTACGTTGGAAGTCGGCACGATGCAACTTCATTTACTTTCAGGATTCTTAATGGAGCTGAATAATTGTTATTATGTTGCAGTACTTAGTCGAAACATTATTTCCGAATCATGTTTATGAGACAATGTTATGAGTCAAATATTAAGAACAATGGTTGTTCTTTATATACGAAAGATATGTTTCATGGCTTTGCACTCGTTTAGGACGGGTTATTTATTTTGAATATTGATAGTGAATCAGTCTATAATATAAATGTGAAAAGGTTGAAACCAAATGATCTAAATATAACTTACTTTTGCCACTGTCGGCATGGTTATATAAGTTGGAAGTGCATGAAGAAGCTCCATGATGATGGACTTCTAACTTCGTTCGACTTAGAGTCGTTCGAGACATGCGAATCATGTCTACTCGGCAAAATGACCAAGATACCTTTTGCAAGGAGTTGTGAAAGGGTGTCCAACTTGTTGGAACTAATACATAGTGATGTATGTGGTCCAATGAGCACGACCACCAGAGGTGGTTATGAGTACTTCATTACCTTTACTGATGATTTGAGTAGGTATGGATATATCTATTTAATTAAAGGAATGCCTGAGTGAGGTACAAAATCAACTCGGCAATAAAATAAAGTTTTTATGGTCAGACCGTGGAGGCAAGTACATGATCCATGAGTTTGATGACCATCTAAAGAGTTGTGGAATAGTTCCTCAACTCACTCCACCGGGTACGCCACAGAGGAACGGTGTATCGGAACAGAGAAATTGGACCTTGTTGGACATGGTACGATCAATGATGGGTCGAAAAGATCTACCTTTATCATTTTGGGGTTATTGTCTAGAAACTGTAGCGTTCACACTAAATAGAGTACCATCAAACTTAGTAGAGAAGACACCGCATGAGATGTGGACTGGCAAAAGGCCAAGTTTGTCTTTTCTTAAGATTTGGGGTTGTGAAGCATTTGTCAAGCGACTTCAGTCGGACAAGCTCATGGCCAAGTCGGATAAGTGTATTTTCGTGGGTATCTGAGAGAAACCTTGGGGTACTACTTCTACAACCGAGAAGAGGGCAACGTGTTTGTCACTCGGAACGGTGTCTTCCTTGAGAAAGAGTTTCTCAGTCGGGAAGTCAGTGGGAGCACAGTGCAACTCGAAGAAGTTCGAGAGGAACCGGCCAGGAGCGAGTCGGCGAGGGCCTTGGAGGCTGACCAGGTCGTGGTACCTATGCCGGTAGCAACACCTGAACCACGGAGATATGCCATATTACAAAATGCTTGTGATGTTTTACAGTCAAACAGTAATGCGCCGGTAACTTATTCGGAAGATATGGTGGGATCTGATTACGAGTCCTGGCTTGGAGCCATGAGATCCGAGTTAAAGTCCATGGATGAAAATCAAGTTTGGAATTTGGTTGATCTGCCAGACGGTGCAAGACCCGTCAAGTGCAAATGGGTCTTCAAGAATAAAACTGATATGGATGGAAATGTTTCCGTCTATAAAGCACGACATGTCGTGAAGGGGTTCTGATAGGTACATGGAGTTTACTACGACGAGACCTTCTCGCTCATAGCGATGCTTAAGTCAGTTCAGATCATGTTAGCCATAGCAGCCTATTTCGACTATGAGATATGGCACATGGATGTCAAGACGGCTTTCCTTAATGGAAATTTAACTGAGGACGTGTATATGACACAAACCCAAGGTTTTGTCGATCCAACTAACACTAACAAGGTATGCACACTTTAGAAATCCATTTATGGTTTGAAGAAAGCATCTCGGAGTTGGAACATTCTCTTTGATGAGGTAGTCAAATCGTTTAGCTTCATCAAGAGGGATCATGATTCTTGTTTATACAAGAAGTTTAGTGGGAGCAAAGTAAATTTTCTAATCTTATATGTGGAAGACATATTAATGATGGGAAATGATGTCACGATGTTGCAGGAAACCAACAAATCGTTGGAAAGGAGTTTCTCAATGAAGGATTTGGGTGAGGCGACTTACATATTGGGAATCAGGATCTATAGAGATAGATCAAGGTGGCTCATTGGATTGAGTCAGAGTACATATGTGGACAAAGTATTGAAGAAATTCAATATGGAGGAGTCTAAGAACAGGTTCTTACCGATGTCCCATGGTGTAAAACTTAGCAAGACTCAGTGTCCCTCGACGACTGATGAGCGAAGTCGAATGAGTGTGATCCCGGATGCTTCGGCAGTCGGATCCATCATGTATGCCCTGGTTTGTACTAGGCCGGATGTTTCCTATGCTCTAAGTGTAACGAGCAGATACCAGGCTGATCCTGGCGAAACCCACTGGCCAGCGGTTAAAACCATCCTTAAGTACTTGAGAAGGACTAAGGACATGTTCCTAATTTACGGAGGTGATGAGGAATTCAGTGTAAAGGGTTACACAGATGCGAGTTATCTCACCGACTCAGATGATTCTCGTTCGCAATCTGGTTACGTGTTCGTCATCAATGGAGGGGCTGTGAGCTGAAAGAGTTCCAAGCAAGATATTGTGTCTACATCTACGACAGAGACTGAGTATATTGTTGCCACAGAGGCTGCAAAGGAAGCCGTTTGGATCAGGAACCTCCTGATGGATCTTTGTGTGGTTCAGAGCGTGTCCAATCCATTGGACGTATATTGTGACAACAATGGTGCTATCTCACAAGCCAAGGAACATAGACAACATCAGAAGAACAAACATATACTCATGCGTTACCACCTAATTCGTCAGTTTGTGGAGTAGGGTGATATCAAGTTATACAAAGTACACATGAATGCAAACATTGCAGATCCGTTGACAAAGGCGCTAGCCAAAGCATGAGGCGCACATGGGAGGTATGGGCATTCGATGCCTAGCCATATGATGTCGAGATGATTGACTCTAATGCAAGTGGGAGACTGTTGGGAATATGCCCTAGAGGCAATCATGTATGATGTAATTCCCAATGTATTCATAAAGTTATTAAGTTGTCCTTATTTTGAACATCTGATATATATCATTGAATATGTTATTCGATTGTGGAACTATGTATTCATGTTTTTCATGCTAAATTGTCCTTGGTCATTAAGGTTGTGCTGGACACACACACTAGACTAATGTGAGTGTTGGCTGATGACTCGGTTCCACTTGTCATGGCATGGTGATGCCATTCCAACTTTCACAGACTCGGCTAAAGAGTTTAGCAAGTCGGACTAACCCATATTGAGATGCAACGAGTAAGTCGTCATTTGCATGTCTCAATCAGTGTAATCCTTAGACCTAAGGTTATCGCACAATCCGAGTTGTGGATCAGTGACTTAGGTTCTGTCAAACGTTGTTTTGTGACAAGGCATTTATAAAGGTAGAGTTCGGGTCAAATGAGAAGCAACCTGCGTGATGGGGATAATCAAGATGGGATTTTGCCCCTCCGACTGGAGAGATTTTCTCTGGGCCCTCTTGAGTGATATGATTCCGGAAGCATGGCCATGCGTGACTCGGTTAAGTGTTAACCTGGTCTGTTGACTAAGAGTTAGTCAGATGAATCATATATCACGAACCGAGAGGAGAGTTGAGCTATTTAAGGGATGACGACAATTCGCCTATAATCTGACAAGGTATATCGTGAGGCAAAAGGGACTCAGATAAAAGTCACATTGGAAGGTATTTCTTCATGACTCTATGGCACTTGGGAGTCGGCACGTTCTGCTAGGAGCCGCTACCGTTGATCGATTGGGAGTCGGACTCCAATCGTGTGCAAGTCGCCATGAGTCTGCATGGTCGCACACTTAAGAGCGGGAGCAAGTATATTGGTCGGATTGGATCCGAACCGGAAATGGACTGAATTAGTGAGTTGGACTCACGGAGTGAATGGGCCACAAGCATTATGCAGCCCACTCCCACTCGCTATATAAAGAGGGGCGCAGGTTTCCCAACGGGAACAAATTTTCTCTCCCATGCGTTAGGAACCCTAGCCCCACTCAGTCCAGCTGCTGCATCGGACCTAGCAGTCCGCCGTCGGAGCTCCTCCTCGTACGTGTGGATACCGGCAGAGATGCTGTACGTTCAGCACTTCGATGATCACGGGATTGGATCGGCTTTATCGGATCGTGGGACTACACTGCATCGACGTGCTTCTTCGATAATCCGCACCTGCACGTCTAGTGGTAATCCTCGTGTCCTTCTACCTCAGCTAGATCTCGAGAGTACCGCGTAGAAAAGTTTTTTGTTTATCTCTATGCATTCCTACATTACTACTAGGTCTTTGCGGTATATCACACATGTTCGGCCCGCATAAACCATCGGAATGTAAAACAGCCGGACATGATTAAGCCCCTGAAGGATAAATCAATAATGCGTCAATGGATCTTTCAGCTTCTTTTCTTCATGATTGCAAAAGCCCGAAACATGTTTCCTTGCGACGAGTACAAGGATGTGCAAATAGAGTCTTGGCTCAGTGGTTAGGCATGCGGTTGTGTAGCCTAACCACCCTAGTTCAATTCCTAGAATTGAGAGGTGACGCATAGGGATTTTTCCCATTAATTTTCTTGAGGACCAAGCTTGGTGCATGGTATGTAAGACTAACGACTAAGATAAAAATATTGGTACTCATAAAAAAAAACTTGAGGATCAGGTTTGGTATGTGTGAGACTAAGACAAATATCCCGATTCTCATCTATACTTCTTATAAAGCAAAACCCCACTAACATGCATTAATGATTTTTTTATCTCAACATGCAAGCTATCCACATCATCAATTTTTCTAGCCAATCAATTGTCCATGCCATCTCCACTTATATTTATTAATCACTACATGCAATGTATAGATTATCCATTTATTAAACCATCCAATTATCCATATTAATAATTTAAAATATATACTATGATGAATTGAAATTTATATATTCACTTATAAATTTTATTTACAATATAGGTAATATTTTAAAGCGATCCCCACAACAACGCGCGGGGTATCCTTCTAGTTCAAATATATGGTTGTGTTCATCCTTAGTTGGTGCAGAGGGCGGGAAGTGAAATTATCCCCCAATTTTAAAGATCGGTGACCATCATAGCCCTATACTTACAATTTAATTTTCTCACGAGCTCCGAAATTCCCATCTATATAAAAAAATAACCGCATGGGCGAAAATGGATCACCGACACCGGCGTTTGACCCTTCCGCCGCATGGCATCTCCCCTCCGGTGAGATCCCCGACGAGTGGCTCAGCAGGCGCGCTTCTCTCCTCTCTATGTTGAAGATTCAGATCAAGACGGTTGTGCTTCGCAAACTCCATTCTAGGTTGCACTTAAGGTGCTCGATGGCGTGGAGCTGGCAACAATGGAGTCACCGGGGAACGGATGGTCCGTCGTTCGAAGGAAGGGGAAGATGTCAAACTAGGAACTCGCGGCGGACTTCTGGCGGGAAATTGGTTTCCCAACACCGGCGGATCGTGTTTGGGAGAAGACGGTGTCACCGTGAAGTCCGGAGGTGCCGCCTACACCGGCGGTGACGGTTTCGCCCCTACGTCGACCGAGGGGCTCGTCGCCGAGTCGAGTCGCGGTTACAAGACCAGTGCGCCTTGGGTGGCTAGGTCCTCTTCCTCGTCACTGGCTCTCGCCACCGACGGTTGATACGTCTCCAATGTATCTATAATTTCTGATGTTCCATGTTGATATTATGCCAATTGCTACATGTTTTGTCCCTTCTTTATGGCATTTTTACACATTTTCCGGAATAACCTATTAACAAGATGCCAAGTGCTAGTTCCCTGTTTTCTGATGTTTTTTTATTTCAGAAAAGTTGTTCTGGAAATATTCTCGGAATTGGACCCCACGAATCCCGAAGTTCCTATTTTCCCCGGAAGCATCCAGAAGTCTGAAGATGAGTCGAAGACGGGCACCAGGGGGCCCTCACCATAGCCATGCGCGGGCCCCCCTTGGCCACGCCTGGGGGTTGTGAGGCCACCCTGGTGGCCCACCGACGTCTCCCTTTCGCCTATTTATTCCCCTACGAAGGAAAACCCCTGGTACTTGATAAAAAATCCCCGAAAAGATCCGTAGCCGCCGTTGCTGTCAACCCTATATTAGGGAGTTTTGAAGCTGTCTCCCGGCACCCTGCCGGAGAGGAGATCATCACCGAAGGCCTCTTCATCACTACGCCTACCTCCGGAGTGATGCGTGAGTAGTTCATGTAACGCCCCAACCTCGGAATTATGCAAAGTGCTGGATGTCACCGGTTACGATACCCGACTGAAGGTTACTAGGGTTACCATCCCCCAGGTTGAATCACATCAACAGGCGCGGCTCGGTCATGGATCATCGGCCCACAACCCCTCAGTCATGACATAACGTCGGGCCCAACCAAGTTTCATAATAAAGAGATCAAGACTCGGAACAAACTGGCACATCACAGTCTCTACGACACAAAGCATATATATTTCAACTCTTAACAGAGAAAATATAGCAGAATACAATCAGAGGTCACAGACCCAACAATATAACAAGCGGAAGCAGGTATAGTTGTTCTAAACAACGAGAACCAAAATATGGCCTAAGAGGCCTGCACATAAACAAGTCAGCGCCAGCTTGCTCCTAACCACCCCAGGCTGCCACCTAGAAAACCCAGACTACTCGTCGACGTCCACGAAGAAACCACCTTTGACTTCCGGGAAGTCCTCTGCTAGAATACAATAAAACTTCAACAAAGCAACGGTGAGTACAGGAGGCACTCGCAAGGTTACTAGAGCTATAGCTCGAATGAGGCTTTAGCAAGGATATTTGGTAGTTGTTTTGCAGAAAGCCAATTTTCTTTTAAAAGACACAACTTGGCAACGTCTAAAAGAAGATTTTGAAATGAGATAGAAATTGTAAATCTCTTCTTCTTCAGCTTCTGAACAAGGCATTCGCCAACCCAGCATCACATCCGCCGCCTCAAGTTTTATTGTTTAAGTTCTCTATGATCTCAGCTCCGTTCCCAAGGATGTCCATAACCGTGGACACGGCTTTTCGAAAAGATTTACCCTGCAGGGGTGTACTATTTTAACCACCAGTACCGTCCAGCTCCTTGCCTGATCATGCATGATCACATCCTCTTCCTGGGAGGCCGGCAGAGCGGGCGCGGTTACAACCTTTGGCTTGCATGAATCTATCCCGAGGTCATTGGTGAAGCTGAAGTCCAGATTCAGTGCCTCCGACACCCTGGACCGCGGCCACCTCCTAAACACCACTGTCCTCGTTCACAGCTCGTCCATTTTCTTCACGCACACGAAAATGGAAAGCTTCAAACTAAAGGACCCCGGGCTACACCCTCACAAGTTAGTTGGTCGTTAGGGAGTCCATATGTCCCACCGATGGAAGCACGCTCGGTCTTGCTTTAAGATGAGTAAACTCACTCCTAGGGGCATGAGTGAGGCAAAACACCACCATTCACCGATGGCAACTCATCCATGCCTGTTACATTTTAATTGGAGAAAACCGGTCCCCAACACATCCGGACATGACGTAATATCTTCCAACCACGATCCAATCATCGGGCCCAAGGCACTCAACTAAGCAGGGCTAAGCAATTAAATATCAATTAGCAGTAACTCGGCCACATCACAACTAATGGATAATAGGAAGGAAACAGGTATTGGTATCCCGGAACAAAATGCAACTACTAGGAGAGTATAGCCAAAACATTTGAATCGAATGCAATATTATGGTGGAGAAAATACTTGAGGGAAAACATAGGTCAAGATAGATGCACAAAGAAGGGGATTTACGCTTGCCTTGTTGAAATGACAGAGGTAGGAATCGTCGAAGAAGTTTGGTTGCACTTCAACTCCTCGATCTACCGAAGCACAAACACCTCGGAAAGGAAACAACATAATAACAATTACAACAGGTGCAATGCACACTCATGATGACATGACATTTAATGCAACTAAAAGATCTTGGAAATGATCTTCATTTTAAATGTTTGTTCCCAAATAATTATGCCATTATTTGGCAACACTCATATTTATCTTAGTGTCATACTAATATATACTACAAGACAGCACCTAAATAATTTGTAACATGCATGAAAATGATGTTCTCTGTTAGTATTTGAAGTGCTTTTTCACATTGGTATGCTTTTCCATAATTTTTGGGTGAAGACAACAATAAATATGAATTAATTCCTATTGCTTTCATTTCTGCCATTTTTGGTAAACATCTTAAACAGAGGTACCATAGGGGACAAATTGTATTTAAAAGGTTGAAAACATGTAGCAAATGTTTCAACTGAACATTTTTGAGCTATTAAACATAATTTTTGGATCATTACTGAATTTATTATGCCTTTTTCTTTAATCAATTCTTTTCTGCCCTTTTTAGAAAACAGAAGAAAACATGATCATATTTAATTCAATTATGTCCAAATAAAATACCATTGTGTAGAGTTTGTTAAGACAAAATTTTAGAGCCCAAGTTTGCTCAATTTGGGTTAACAGAACGCAAGTTATGAATTTCCAAAGTTTCCCATTTTTATTTCCTTTTTTGTAATTAATTATTTAGTGCAAAAATTATTACAGAAGCATGTTGAACTTTTTCTGTAAACAGAAAGTGCTCAAGTTCTTGAATCTATAGAAATTTGAATCAATTAAATTGGAGCTTGTATGAATATTCTATGGATTTTAGATTGAATCATTTGAATCTGTTTCTGAATTTTTCTTTCTAACATGCAGAAAAAAACAACCCGAATCGTTTCTACTCAGGGAGGGGCTAGCCCGTGACACTGCCGCGTGGGCCCAGGGCCACGGAGGTGCTGACACAGCAAGGTGGAGGCCACAGTGGCGTCTAGGGCCGATGACGGGTGGGACCGGCTAGCGGGGATTAAATCCAAAAATGGGGTGTTTATTCCGGGCCGAAGGAGATTCGAACTCACGACCGCGAGGGTAAGGAACAGGGCTCCTGCCACTTAGGAGAGCGTTGTCTTTGTGCACACATCCGATGCTAACGTTATATGAAACAAAGATAACGCGTGTCTTCAAATTTTAACTGAACCGAGAGGGGATCCAGGTGCAGGTTCAGAACTGAACCTCGAACACACGTCCATGGCGGACGGGAAAGAGGTCGGACCTCGCGACGACTACCTCAAGAATTAGACATGGGAGAGGACGGGAATCGGACGAGGAACTAACCCTCGACGCGTGGGGGCACTCGGTGTGGCCGGTGGTGGTCGAGGCCGGCGACAATGGCGCGGTGAAGGTGCTTGGCCGACTCGGAGAAGACGACGTCGATCTCCCCAAGGGTGGCGACCCGGATTAATTCCTTTGGCGTGGAGCTAGAGGACGGTGAGGCGGAGCTAATGGTTCGGCCGGATTTTCTCTAGGATGCTTCTAACGCCGGCAACGAGCTCTTCCATCTCGGCTAAAGTTTCGACCATGGAAGAAAAACGAGAGAGAGAGAGAGAGCTAGGGTTAGGATTTGTGAGGGAAGGGAGGAGAGGCCGTGGTAGTGCTCTTATCCACGTCCAGGAGGGCGCCGATGGCCGACATGTGGAAGGGGAAAAACGAGTGGCTCAGCTCCACCCCTGCCATGGCCGTACCTGAACAGACGAAGAGGACGACACAAATGCAAAAAACCCCCTAGCTTCATTCTTCTCTATTTTTCCCGTTTTCTTGATATCTGCGAGTTTCCAGAATTTAATTGAGGCACTTACACAATTCAAAACTTTCTGAAAAATTGCAGTAAATTCTTATTTAACACAAAGCAGACGTGGTAAAATTTTGAGATCGTTTGGAGCAACTTTCCAGAAAAAAACTTGTTTTAATTTCCTTTCTGCCATTTATTAAAAACATTTATTTAAGGCATTTAATTAATTCAAAACCTCATGATATTTTGTGGAAATTTATTAATGGCCATTAGGAAGTACTGGTAGAAATTTGAGATCATTTGAGAAAGTTTTTAGAACAAACTTGAGTTAATTTCAAATCTGCCAGAAAAGAAAATGATTTATTAAAAATGGTTAACCACTTCCAAAATTCATGGGATCTTTCATGTATTCCTTATTTTTCATAAGGAGACTATGGTACAAATTTCAAAGCAATTGAATAAAGTTTGTAAAACAAAATTGTTTTACTTTTTGTTTATTGATGTGAAGAAAATTGTTGTTTTCAGGGCCTTAATCAATTCAATTTTTGGTGCCCTCACTTGTGTGACCCTTATTTAACATAAGGAAGTCTTGGTTAAGTTTTTAGCTCAATTGGAGAAAGTTTCCAGAAGTAACTTGGTTGAGTTTTCAGTTTCTGACAATTTTGGTATTTTTCCAAATAATAAAGCATTTGTTTTCTCCAACCAAGGTTTGCCAAAATATTAGTGGAGGCTGGTAATAACAAGTTAATATACCCCATCACTTATGTTTTGAAGTTTGGTTAAGTTGTGAAAATATTTTAATTCAAGATGGAGTGAGAAATTTTGAGTGCATTTTCCTTTTATTAACCTTTGGAATTATTTCTTAGGTTTTCGCAACTTCCGTAATTCAATCTTGGAACTTAGTCAACAATTTGGAAGCTCGCGAAATAGTTTTGTTTTGTCCCTTGACAAAATTCAAGTTAGAATATTCCAAGGATGGAATTGGAACAATGTGTTGAATATTTTTGTGAGGGGTGTTGCCACCTCTTTCATTTGTTTTCAACATTTGTTTTACATTAACCTTAGCAATTAAGTAATGAGCTTTAGTTTGATAACAATCTGAAATCAATTTGAATGAATCCAGATTTGCGTGTCTCTCCCTTTTCTAAAACAATTGGCATTTTCTTATAGTTGCCAAACTATCAATTTAATTCTTGGAACTTCCTTGACAAGTATGGAAGATCAAGAAATGGTTTTCTTTGTGAATGGATTTGTTTTCTCTTAAGGCTTTGCAACTTGCTCGATTTATTTTTAGCAATTTAATATGGATGCCATGATGCATGAAGAATGGGAAAAGTGAAAATTTTACCCAAATTTTGCAGTAACTTTCTGTAACAGCCTAGGGCTGTTACAAACTACCCCACTTGCAAGAATCTCGTCCCGAGATTCCTAGAGTAGAAAAGAGCCAGAGAGAGGACGTAGATCTACCCTACTTACAGGAAGCCTTCTTCTGCTATAAAAACTTGCACAAGAACATAGGAATTTGGAAATATGAACTTTGCACAAGTCTATAAGCATTGAGGAAGGAAGCGAAACTAATTTGACACCAAGGGTTCAAGCAGGATAACTACACGGATAAGCTTTGAAGAACACCAACCATCGTTGTTGCTTGAGATTCAGCTCTAGTTAGGCGAGGGATTACTTCATACATAGAGTGTATGAGTACAGGTTTTTGAACGATGATCAACGAAGGAATACTTCTAGATTCTCAAGGGATGGACTAGTATGTCCGACTCTCAAAGAGGAGCGAGACGAACTCCAAGTGAAACTGACATGATTGAACACTCTAGAATTCTAGCACCATTTGGGACCAATGGTTGCAGACATTATGTTAAACACAAGGAATGAGGAACTACTCAGATGGAAAACATCCAAGCAATAAAAAGGAATGTGTTTCTAAACACAGAGATTTCTCCGGATCATGATGAAAGATACAAACCCACTTGTAGTATACTAAAGGGAGAAACCAACCCCGTGAACCTAAAGATTTGAAGTAACAGATAAGCGAGAAAACATTTAAATCAAATAAGGTACGATGACTCAGAGATAGAACGATACCAGATAAGGAGTAAAAAGAATCCTAAGAGGGTTTTCATAACTCATTTGTAGGTTAAAATAGTTTTCACAAACACATTTTCCGGGACTAACCTATTAACAAGATGCCAAGTGCTAGTCCCCTATTTTCTGATGTTTTTTTCATTTCAGAAAAGTTGTTCTGGAAATATTCTCGGAATTGGACCCCACGAATCCCGAAGTTCCTATTTTCCCCGGAAGCATCCAGAAGTCTGAAGATGAGTCGAAGACGGGCACTAGGGGGCCCTCACCATAGCCAGGCGCGGGCCCCCCTTGGCCACGCCTGGGGGTTGTGAGGCCACCCTGGTGGCCCACCGACGTCTCCCTTTCACCTATTTATTCCCCTCCGAAGGAAAACTCCTGGTACTTGATAAAAAATCCCTGAAAAGATCCGCAGCCGCCGTCGTTGTCAACCCTATATTAGGGAGTTCTGAAGCTGTCTCCCGGCACCCTGCCGGAGAGGAGATCATCACCGGAGGCCTCTTCATCACTACGCCTGCCTCCGGAGTGATGCGTGAGTAGTTCATGTAACGCCCCGACCTCGGAATTATGCAAAGTGCAGGATGTCACCGGTTACGATACCAGATTGAAGGTTACCAGGGTTACCATCCCCCAGGTTAAATCACATCAACAGGCGCGGCTCGGTCATGGATCATCGGCCCACAACCCCTCAGTCATGACATAACGTCGGGCCCAACCAAGTTGCATAATAAAGAGATCAAGACTCGGAACAAACTGGCACATCACAGTCTCTATGACACAAAGCATATATATTTCAACTCTTAACAGAGAAAATATAGCAGAATACAATCAGAGGTCACAGACCCAACAATATAACAAGCGGAAGCAGGTATAGTTGTTCTAAACAACGAGAACCAAAATATGGCCTAAGAGGCCTGCACATAAACAAGTCAGCGCCAGCTTGCTCCTAACCACCCCAGGCTGCCACGTGGAAAACCCAGACTACTCGTCGACGTCCACGAAGAAACCACCTTTGACTTCCGGGAAGTCCTCTGCTAGAATACAATAAAAATTCAACAAAGCAACGGTTAGTACAGGAGGCACTCGCAAGGTTACTAGAGCTATAGCTCGAATGAGGCTTTAGCAAGGATATTTGGTAGTTGTTTTGCAGAAAGCCAATTTTCTTGTAAAAGACACAACTTGGCAACGTCTAAAAGAAGATTTTTGAAATGAGATAGAAATTGTAAATCTCTTCTTCTTCATCTTCTGAACAAGGCATCCGCCAACCCAGCATCACATCCGCCGCCTCAAGTTTTATTGTTTAGGTTCTCTATGATCTCAGCTCCGTTCCCTAGGATGTCCATAACCGTGGACACGGCTTTTCGAAAATATTTACCCTGCAGGGGTGTACTGTTTTAACCACCAGTACCGTCCAGCTCCTTGCCTGATCATGCATGATCACATCCTCTTCCTGGGAGGCCGGCAGAGCGGGCGCGGTTACAACCTTTGGCTTGCATGAATCTATCCCGAGGTCATTGGTGAAGCTGAAGTCCAGGTTCAGTGCCTCCGACACCCTGGACCGCGGCCACCTCCTAAACACCAACGTCCTTGTTCACAGCTCGTCCATTTTCTTCACGCACACGCAAATGGAAAGCTTCAAACTAAAGGACCCCGGGCTACACCCTCACAAGTTAGTTGGTCGTTAGGGAGTCCATATGTCCCACCGATGGAAGCACGCTCGGTCTTGGTTCAAGATGAGGAGAACTCACTCCTAGGGGCATGAGTGAGGCAAAACACCACCATTCACCGATGGCAACTCATCCATGCCTGTTACATTTTAATTGGAGACAACCGGTCCCCAACACATCCGGACATGACGTAATATCTTCCAACCACGATCCAATCATCGGACCCAAGGCACTCAACTAAGCAGGGCTAAGCAATTAAATAGCATATAGCAGTAACTCGGGCCACATCACAATCTATGGATAATAGGAAGGAAACAGGTATTGGTATCCGGAACAAAATGCAACTACTAGGAGAGTATAGCCAAAACATTTGAATCGAATGCAATATTATGGTGGAGAAAATACTTGAGGGAAAACATAGGTCAAGAGAGATGCACAGAGAAGGGGATTTACGCTTGCCTTGTTGAAATGACAGAGGTAGGAATCGTCGAAGAAGTTTGGTTGCACTTCAACTCCTCGATCTACGGAAGCACAAACAACCTCGGAAAGGAAACAACATAAATAATAATTACAACAGGTGCAATGCACACTCATGATGACATGACATTTTAATGCAACTAAAAGATCATGGAAATGATCTTCATTTTAAAGGTTTGTTCCCAATTAATTATGCATTATTTGGCAACACGCATATTTATCTTAGTGTCATACTAATATTTACTACAAGACCAGCACCTAAATAATTTGTTAACATGCATGAAAATGATGTTCTCTGTTAGTATTTGAAGTGCTTTTCACATTGGTATGCTTTTCCATAATTTTTGGGTGAAGAAAACAATAAATATGAATTAATTCCTATTGCTTTCATTTCTGCCATTTTTGGTAAACAATTTAAACAGAGGTACCTTAGGGGACAAATTGTATTTAAAAGGTTGAAAACATGTAGCAAATGTTTCACTGAACATTTTGAGCTATTAAACATAATTTTTGGATCATTACTGAATTTATTATGCCTTTTTCTTTAATCAATTCTTTTCTGCCCTTTTTAGAAAACAGAAGAAAACATGATCATATTTAATTCAATTCTGTCCAAATAAAATACCATTGTGTAGAGTTTGTTAAGACAAAATTTTACAGCCCAAGTTTGCTCAATTTGGGTTAACAGAACGCAAGTTATGAATTTCCAAAGTTTCCCTTTTTTATTTCCTTTTTTGTAATTAATTATTTAGTGCAAAAATTATTACAGAAGCATGTTGAACTTTTTCTATAAACAGAAAGTGCTCAAGTTCCTGAATCTATAGAAATTTGAATCAATCAAATTGGAGCATGTATGAATATTCTATGGATTTTAGATTGAATCATTTGAATCTGTTTCTGAATTTTTCTTTCTAACATGCAGAAAAAAATAACCCGAATCGTTTCTACTCAGGGAGGGGCTAGCCCGTGACACTGCCGCGTGGGCCCAGGGCCACGGAGGCGCTGACGCAGCAAGGTGGAGGCCAGAGTGGCGTCTAGGGCCGATGACGGGTGGGACCGGCTAGCGGGGATTAAATCCAAAAATGGGGTGTTTATTCTGGGCCGAAGGAGATTCGAACTCACGACCGCGAGGGTTAGGAACAGGGATCCTGCCACTTAGGAGCGCGCTGTCTTTGTGCACACATCCGATGCTAACGTTATATGAAACAAAGATAACGCGTGTCTTCAAATTTTAACTGAACCGAGATGGGATCCAGGTGCAGGTTCAGAACTGAACCTCGAACACACGTCCATGGCGGACGGGAAAGAGGTCGGACCTCACGACGACTACCTCAAGAATTAGACATGGGAGAGGACGGGAATCGGACGAGGAACTAACCCTCGACGCGTGGGGGCACTCGGTGTGGCCGGTGGTGGTCGAGGCCGGCGACAATGGCGCGGTGAAGGTGCTTGGACGACTCGGAGAAGACGCCGTCGATCTCCCCAACGGTGGCGACCCGGATTAATTCCTTTGGCGTGGAGCTAGAGGACGGTGAGGCGGAGCTAATGGTTCGGCCGGATTTTCTCTAGGATGCTTCTAACGCCGGCAACGAGCTCTTCCATCTCGGCTAAAGTTTCGACCATGGAAGAAAAACGAGAGAGAGAGAGAGAGAGAGAGAGAGAGACAGAGAGAGAGAGAGAGAGAGAGAGAGAGCTAGGGTTAGGGTTTGTGAGGGAAGGGAGGAGAGGCCGTGGTAGTGCTCTTATCCACGTCCAGGAGGGCGCCGATGGCCGACACGTGGAAGGGGAAAAACGAGTGGCTCAGCTCCACCCCTGCCATGGCCGTACCTGAACAGAGGAAGAGGACGACACAAATGCAAAAACCCCCTAGCTTCATTCTTCTCTATTTTTCCCGTTTTCTTGATATCTACGAGTTTCCAGAATTTAATTGAGGCACCTAAACAATTCAAAACTTTCTGAAAAATTGCAGTAAATTCTTATTTAACAGAAAGCAGCCGTGGTAAAATTTTGAGATCGTTTGGAGCAACTTTCCGGAACAAATTTGTTTTAATTTCCTTTCTGCCATTTATTAAAAACATTTATTTACGGCATTTAATTAATTCAAAACCTCATGATATTTTGTGGAAATTTATTAATGGCCATTAGGAAGTACTGGTAGAAATTTTAGATCATTTTGAGAAAGTTTGTAGAACAAACTTGAGTTAATTTCAAATCTGCCAGAAAAGAAAATGATTTATTAAAAATGGTTAACCACTTCCAAAATTCGTGGTCTCTTTCAAGTATTCCTTATTTTTCATCAGGAGACTATGGTACAAATTTCAAATCAATTGAATAAAGTTTGTAAAACAAACTTGTTTTACTTTTTGTTTATTGATGTGAAGAAAATTGTTGTTTTCAGGGCCTTAATCAATTCAATTTTTGTTTCCCTCACTTGCGTGACCCTTATTTAACATAAGGAAGTGTTGGTTAAGGTTTTAGCTCAATTGGAGAAAGTTTCCAGAAGTAACTTGGTTGAGTTTTCAGTTTCTGACAATTTTGGTATTTTTCTAAATAATAAAGCATTTGTTTTCTCCAACCAAGGTTTGCCAAAATATTAGTGGAGGCTGGTAATAACAATTTAATATACCCCATCACTTATGTTTTGAAGTTTTGTTAAGTTGTGAAAATATTTTAATTCAAGATGGAGTGAGAAATTTTGAGTGCATTTTCCTTTTATTAACCTTTGGAATTATTTCTTAGGTTTTCGCAACTTCCGTAATTCAATCTTGGAACTTCCTCAACAATTTGGAAGCTCGCGAAATAGTTTTGTTTTGTCCCTTGAGAAAATTCAAGTTAGAATATTCCAAGGATGGAATTGGAACAATGTGTTGAATATTTTTGTGAGGGGTGTTGCCACCTCTTTCATTTGTTTTCAACATTTGTTTTACATTAACCTTAGCAATTAAGTAATGAGCTTTAGTTTGAAAACAATCTGAAATCAATTTGAATGAATACAGATTTGCGTGTCTCTCCCTTTTCTAAAACAATTGGCATTTTCTTATAGTTGCCAAACTATCAATTTAATTCTTGGAACTTCCTTGACAAGTATGGAAGATCAAGAAATGGTTTTCTTTGTGAATGGATTTGTTTTCTCTTAAGGATTTGCAACTTGCTCGATTTATTTTTAGCAATTTAATATGGATGCCATGATGCATGAAGAATGGGAAAAGTGAAAATTTTACCCAAATTTTGCAGTAACTTTCTGTAACAGCGTAGGGCTGTTACAGTTCATCCTTGGACTACGGGTCCATAGCAGTAGCTAGATGGTTGTCTTCTCCTCCTATGCCTCAATGTTTAGATCTCGTGAGCTGCCTAACATGATCGAGATTGTTCTTATGTAATTCTATAACCTGTGTTTGCTGGGATCCGATGAATATTGAACTTATGCCAAGTTGATTATAGTCTTTATTGCATATGTTATTTGTGATCTTGCATGCTTTCCGTTGCTAGTGGTTGCTCTGGCCAACTAGTTGCTAATGACTCCAAGAAGGAGTATTTATGCTCGATAGTTGGGTTCATGCCTCCTTTTCGCCCGTGCTCGAGTGACAGAAACGTGACGGGGGAGGATGTGCTGTTCGCACTAGGGAGAAAACAGCGGTGTGAGTGCCCGCGTGCACAATCATTGCTTACATTACACACATTGCTTAACGTGATTATCTGTTGCTTGCAACTTAATACCTAAGGGGGTTCGGATGATAACCTAAGGGTGGATTATTAGTCATAGATGCAGTTGGATTACGGTCTATGTATACTGTTGTAATGCCCGCACTAAATATCATAGTAGTCATCATGTCATGAATGTGCACTATGGTGTAACCTCTATTTGTCAATTGTCGAGCTGTAATTTGTTCACCCAACATGCTATCTTTTATGGAGAGACACCACTAGTGAACCTATGAACCCCGGTCCATTTTCCTACACCGTTAAACAAACCACTACAATTCCCTGCTTTCTTTACTTACTGCAAGCATACACCATTTTCCACACTATACGTCTAATCTTTGTTTTCAGAAAGACCGGTGAGATTGACAACCTCACTGTACCATCGGGCCAAAGTATTTTGGTTGCGTTGTGTGCAGGTTCCGCGTTGTTGATGACACTTGTGAGGCGCCATCACCACCGCCAGTGGCATCAACCTTCCAAAGATCCTTCTTCTCCTACTGGATTGATAACCTTGGTTCTTAAATGAGGGAAATTCTTACCGCTGTACTCATCACACCATCCTCTTGGGGTTCCCAACATGCCATCACAAGCATCAAGAATTTCTGGCGCCGTTGCCGGGGACTTAAAATCAATCATCATCAAGAAGTCTCCCTGTCAAGGCACCATCAAGGCGTAGCAAAGAATTTCTGGCGCCATTGCTGGGGAGAAAGAAGTCTTCTTGCAAGGGGAGTCTCTCACTCTCAACCTCTTTATTTTGTTTATTGTCTTATTTTTATTTTTGTCTTGTTTTGCTTCTTTTTATAAAAAACACAAAAAAATCAGTTTACTTCATAGCTGTTATTTTTGCTTTTCCGCTCCTAGTTTAATCTCTAATCATGATTCTACCCAAGTTTACCTTCAAAGACGTACCAATAGGTAGCGGTGATATAATTGGGAATGCTAATATTGGATAGTTCTTTAATTATGTTAGTAAGCACAAAGAATTTGAGGATAGATCCTTAGCTGAACTTGCTCCAGATTATGAAACCGCTGCAGCATCTCTAGTTCGTATGCTGAAAGCTAGGTTTGTTAACCTTAATCCCATAATACAAAAAATGTTCCTCAACCTTGATAACATTAAGGATAGCGAAAAAAGAGAGTTTATTCTAGAAACTTTGTTTAAAGAATTTGGTGATGTTGCCATTGAGGCTAGAAAAGTTTTTAACCGATTTGAGATGTCACGCTCATATGTAGATGTTAATAGCACACCGGGAAAAGCCAATGATAAGGAAATTAAAATACCAATACCATTTAAACTGGTAGGAATGCATGAAGCTCTAGAAAAGAATTTCGATTGGATTGTTCCTGCAAACCCATTTGATGAAAGTAGTGTGCCTAAAAGTGTTGATAAAAGGACATCTAAAACTTCTATAGATGAAATACAATTCATTGTTGAGGAGATTTATAAGCTTAATTTTGATGCTTCCTCACTTGAAAATACTTGAGTTGCTTTCTATGCCTAGCTGAAAGGCGTTAAAGAAAAGCGCTACCGGGAGACAACCCGTTTTATTTCCCCGTTTTCCGTCGCTTCTTTCTGTGTTCTTTGAACCTGGGTGTTGTCTATTTCCTTAGCAACCCTACTGTATCTTTTCTTTTGTGTCTTTGTTGAGCCAAGTAAATCCTCCAGTGGAAAGTTGAGACTATATTTCGAATTTCTGCGCAAGAAACAGATTTCTGCTGTCCACTGTTAAATTCGTATAAAATCACAGAAAATTCAAAATGACCTGAGTTTTTGTGTGCGTAATCCTGGGCTATATAAGAAAGTTTTTTTAGTTTAACACTTTTTAATTTGAGCAACAGAAGATTTTCGAAAAAAAATCATCTTTACCTGATGTCCTGTTTTGACAAATTTCTGCCAATAATTGCATTTGCATATTAAGCTCTTTCTTTTGGCGTTCTTTTGAGAAAAAGAGTTTTAAAATAAGTTGTGGAAGTAGATAATGTGTTTATGAGTGTTAGGATTGTGTTGAAACTGAACCATGTGAATTTATTATTTCGATTGCACTAAAGTTGCTAATGAAGATTGTGAGAAGTTTGGTGTGAAGGAAGTTTTCAAGGGTCAAGAGAAGAGGATGATATGACGTGGTCAAGAAGTGTGAAGAGCCTAAGCTTGGGGATGCCCCGGAGGTACATCCCATCAAATTCCAAGAAGACTCAAGCGTCTAAGCTTGGGGATGCCCAAGGCATCCCCTTCTTCATCGGCAAATTATCAGGTCACTTCTAGTGAAACTATATTTTTTTTTCAGTCACATCTTATGTACTTTACTTGGAGCGTCTTTTATTTTTTGCTTTCAGTTTGTTTTTATTTTTGCAGTAAGCTTGGTTGGACCCAGCATTCTTTTATTGGAGAGTGACACGCTCCGCTTTTTCATGGGAATACTTTGTATTCTTAATCTTTGTCTGACTGCTGCATTTATTTAGCTCCTGTTTTGCATTCATCTCTTATTTAGAGCTGTTAGTACTCTCTAGTTTTCATTTCTATATGCTTAGAGAGAGTTTTTATTGTCTCATATATGTGCTTGGTTGAGAATAGAAATGCTTATGTGGTAGTTGGTATAGTGGAAAAATTCGCATGGTCTTGTAGATCACTAAACTGCTTCAGTTGAATCACTGTTGTTGTTTTGAGATATTAATTTGCTTAATGGATAAACGGGAAGGACTAGTAAGTAGAAACTTTTAATGGTTTGTCTAAGAAACTTGAAACTGTGCCACACATAAAATTACCAGCTGATAGAAACAATGGTATATGATTGCTACGGGTGATACATTTCTGATCGCCCTATTGTTACACGCTATGGTCGAGGTAGCTAACAGTGACTTGTCACTGCCACGGACCCTCTTGGAGTGATTTGCATTGTGCCTTGTAAAGATTATTTTCTTGTTGTAACCTTTTAACTCGTGAGTCTATGTTGTGGTTCCTGGCACTTCCACCATCCATATTTGCTAGCCTCTTCGGTACTGTGCATTGCCCTTTCTCACATTGAGAGTTGGTGCAAACTTCGCCAGTGCATCCAAATCCCGTGGGAGGACTTTGCTCTCCTAGACATAAGTCCATATATTCGTCCTCAAAACAGCCACCAAACCTACCTATCATGGCATTTCCATATCCATTCCGAGATATATTGCTGCACAACATCCACCTCCATTATGTTACTTGATGATGAGCTTCATGGTTATTTATGCATACTGCTACACTGGCAGGAGCATGCAGTTGGATAATTCAGAGATATTCCATTATGAGTTATGAATACTAAAAGTGTGATGATTCATTGTAATATAGGATGTTGCCCCTACCGGTGAGGGAAAAAATGAAAAAGCCCAAAAAAAGGTCCAAAGAGAGAATAAAGAGAGAGGGGGAGCATCACTATCCTTTATACCACACTTGTGATTCATGTTTAGCACCAATGCTTCAGTTTGGAGAAAGTTTTCATATTATCATTCATTGATAACTATGTGGGGAATTCTACATTATAGAACTTGGCTTGTATATTCCAATGATGAGCCTCCTCAAATGAGCTCTAGGTCTTCGTGAGCAAGCAAGTTGGATGCACCCCCACTAGTTCCATTGGAGAGCTTTCATAAAATTATAGCTCTATGTACATCCGTTGTGTGGCAATCCCTACTCCTTGCATAGCTTCGGTTGTAAGACTTTCTCTTGTCTAATGACCACTTTCAGCTTTGTGAGCCTTTCTTCCATTGACCTTCCAAAACCCACATAATGTTCTCTTTGCCATAACATCCCGGTGCCAGGGACCAACGCATAACACTTGCTTGTATTTAGTGCGCAAATAGTTTAAGATTCAAGCATTGCATCGTGTGGAAAACTTTACTTGATCCTAACAGGGATTGTGAAGATCGTTTGACGTGCATGATATTGTTGTTCTTGAAAGATTAAATCATCTGTAATAAATTTTGCACGGTTGATAGTCTTTTAGTATTGATTGATTAAAAGTTTTACTTCTTTCTTCTTTGTTTATGCATTACTTGTTGATATCAAATATAGATAACAACTTCAGTTCATTTGATCTGAATTTACAAGCTCTGCTTTACATATTATTATCAAGATTGTGTGGTAGCATGTCACCTCGGAAATTATTATGTTTTATCGTTTACCTACTCGAGGATGAGTAGGAACTAAGCTTGGGGATGCTTGATACGTCTCCAACGTATCTATAATTTCTGATGTTCCATGTTGATATTATGTCAATTGCTACATGTTTTATCCCTTCTTTATAGCATTTTTACACATTTTCCGGGACTAACCTATTAACAAGATGCCAAGTGTCAGTTCCCTGTTTTGTGTTGTTTTTCATTTCAGAAAAGTTGTTCTGGAAATATTCTCGGAATTGGACCCCACGAATCCCGAAGTTTCTATTTTTCCCGGAAGCATCCAGAAGTCCGAAGATGAGTTGAAGATGGGCACCAGGGGGCCCTCACAATAGCCAGGCGCGGACCCCCTTGGTCGCGCCTGGGGGTGGTGAGGCCACCCTGGTGGCCCACCGACTTCGCCCTTTCGCCTATTTATTCCCCTCCGAAGGAAAACCCTAGGTACCTGATAAAAAATCCTCGAAAAGTTCCGCAGCCGCCGTCGTTGTCAACCCTAGATCAGGGGGTTCTGAAGTTGTCTCCCGGCACCCTGCCGGAGAGGAGATCATCACCAGAGGCCTCTTCATCACCATGCCTGCCTCCGGAGTGACGCGTGAGTAGTTCATCATTGGACTATGGGTCCATAGCAGTAGCTAGATGGTTGTCGTCTCCTCCTATGCCTCAATGTTTAGATCTCGTGAGGTGCCTAACATGATCGAGATTGTTCTTATGTAATTCTATGTGCTGTGTTTGCTGGGATCCGATGAATATTGAACTTATGCCAAGTTGATTATAGTCTTTATTGCATATGCTATTTGTGATCTTGCATGATTTCCATTGCTAGGGGTTTCTCTGGCCAAGTAGTTGCTAGTGACTCCAAGAGAGAGTATTTATGCTCGATAGTTGGGTTCATGCCTCCTTTTCGCCTGTGCTTGAGTGACACAAACGTGATGGGGGATGATGTGTTGTTGCCACTAGGGAGAAAACAGTGGTGTGAGTGCCCGCGTGCAAAATCATTGCTTACATTACACACATTGCTTAACTTGATTATCTGTTGCTTGCAACTTAATACCTAAGGGGGTTCGGATGATAACCCGAGGGTGGATTACTAGTCATAGATGTAGTTGGATTACAGTCTGTGTATATTGTTGTAATGCCCGCACTAAATATCATACTAGTCATCATGTCACGAATGTGCACTACGGTGCAACCTCTATTTGTCAATTGCCCAACTGCAATTTGTTGACCCAGCATGCTATCTTTTATGGAGAGACACCATTAGTGAACCTATGAACCCCGGTCCATTTTCTTACACTATTAAACAAACCACTATAATTCCCTGCTTTCTTTACTTACTACAAGCATACACCATTTTCCACACTATACGCCTAATCTTTGTTTTCAGCAAGACCGGTGAAATTGACAACCTCACTGTACCGTTGGGACAAAGTATTTTGGTTGTGTTGTGTGCAGGTTCCGCGTTGTTGCTGACACCGGTGAGGCGCCATCACCACCGTTAGTGGCATCAACCTTCCGAAGATCCTCTTTCTCCTACTGAATTGATAACCTTGGTTCTTAACTGAGGGAAATTCTTACCGATATACTGATCACACCCTCCTCTTGGGGTTTCCAACACGCCATCACTAGTATCAAGAATTTCTGGCGCCGTTGCCGGGGACTTAAAATTCATCATCATCAAGAAGTATCCCCGTCAAGGCACTATCAAGGCGTAGCAACGGTGCTAGGGTATTTCTAGCCGGTGTCGGTGATCGCGTTTCAGCAAAGGCGTCGTTGTCTTCTCCTCCTGGTCCCGATCTGGATCGTGGGATTCTCGGGAACGCTCCGCTCCAAAACAGGGAAGATCTTAGCCGCTCGCCTTGGGGTTATCTTGGCCGCCGGTTTGCCTCTCTCTGGCCGCAGGGACCCACATCAGAAGACACTAGGTCGATACGGGACGTTTACCTCTGGACTGCATCGATTCCCTAATGTGCTATCATGGAGGTCAGGGAGCAGCCGCCTTCGTCTCCTTCGACGGCGACAACATTGACGGGCTCTGAATCCCCGCCGCATCGCTTCCAGAAATGGTATCTTCTCCTCTCCTTCGCGGCCGTGGTCGCGGTGTTGTTGCAGAAGATAGAGGGTGTGCCTCCAGTGGATGGAGCTGGTGGGCTGCTTTCCCTAGATGCTCCATGGGGGGCGGCTGGATCGATTGGTGTGGTAGCGCCGGCTGCGGTGCAGGCTTCGACAGTGATAAGACCGGTGATGATTTTTGGCCGTGCGGTTAGGCCAGGCTCCGTGCTACCTCCATCTTCGGCCACGATGATGCTGGTTCAGAACACTACTTTGGGGCAAACTTTGGTGGCTACCCCAACTGCTACAGTTACAGTTCCGTTCAATTTGGGGGCTGCTACAGCAAAAAAAGAATAAAGGGAAGTGGAAGAAAAAGAAGGCGGTTCCTCCCGCGGCTATGGTGGCGACGTCGTCTGTGGCTACAGTAACACCGGTGGTAGCGGTTGCTGTTGTTGCACCGGTGGAGACAGCGGCTGAGGCCGCCTCAGCAGCCGCTAATGCAGGGACTGTTCGAGCAAAGAAAAAGAGATGCGTCTAATGCAAGGTGGACTCGCATGATACCAAGGAGTGTTCGGTGGACCATTACTGTTTCATTTGTGATAGGATCGTCCATCCCACGGCGCGTGATATGGGGTGGCCCAATCTTCTCTATGAGCAACTCGAAAATATGATGGATGATTAATAAGATAACTAGTGCTACACTGAAAACTCTCCTTGGCTGATCCCTGATGCCAATGCAACAACAATCAATCCCTTTGGCTATTCTCAACTACACACTCTTGCACCAAGTAGCCACTGACTACAAAGTGGTCCTGTACCTCCTAATTCCCAATGCAACAACAGATAACACATATAATTTGCAAAAGGTAATACTTCGAGATGAATGCTTACAAGCAAGTTCAATCTACAAAATCTAGGGTTTATTTTTAACATAGTATCCTCTCTAATTTTGTGGCTCCTAGGTATATATGAGGGGGAGGTGCGGCCAAACAGCCCCATTGCAGCCCCTAGCCTATTCCTACTCGGTTTGGCTCAACCAACTCATTACAAACCGAAACCAACATGGGTGCAGCCTCATGGACTCGCAAGCCCTTGTCTACTCCTACTAGGACTCTTTGTATGGCGCCTTGTGAATGTTTTCCAATGCAATAATATTGTTTTACACGCCTCCTTCTTGTGCTCCTTCCTCCCTCTCCTCCCTCAGGCACTTGTGATAAAATATCCTCATTGTTTTCCACTTGTTTCCTGCTGTTTTCCTCAAATGCTTCCTTGTTTTCCAGCTTGTGTTGGTTGATTTCCAGCAGGTACTTGTTGTTTTCCAACATGTCTTGAGGACCTCCTCCACTAATGTTTGTGATAACAATAAACCTTATAAACATAATCAATTAAATTCAATATTTCCTTCTAGTTTAGACATGCGCCATCATCATATTCCACTGATATATCCTCATCAGCGCGCTTCCCTATACTTAGGTTACCGAAGTTGTATGCTGGTTTGGGAGGTATTGGGACTGAAGATACCATGTTTAGTCACCTACCTGATAGTGTGTTCAAGGATCACCTTGCATGGAGTATCTCTCCTATTGCTATGGTGACAGTCACTGGGCCTACTGTGTCAGCAGAGATGATCTAGAACCTTGTTGCTAGTTTGTGTATGGTACAATCTGCTTGGAGATGGGAGACTATTCTGCATGACGAGAACTCTTTTCTTATCAACTTTATGACTATGGCTGATTTGGGGAGCATGGATGATTTTGAGCTGAGAGTGCCCAGTAGTCAGTCCAGGGTTACCTTTAAGGCTTGGAGACACAAGGAAGTGTTGCATTCTGATGAGTTAGGCACTACTTATGTTCATGTGACCGTGGTGCCACATATTGTGCGTCATTTTCTTGGGCTGTGGTCGGTAGGTACGCTTATTGGAAGGACACTGGATGTGGACCTTCTAGCTTTTCTTCGTTGTAATATCGTCCGCATTAGGGTGTCTATGCGGGATGTCGGCGTCTTCCAGTCTAAAGTGGTGACAACAGATGCCTTTCTTATCTTAAAAGGTTATACTTTTCGCTTCAGTAAGGAGTCCGATGATTATGGCCCCGAGCCAGACTTTGTTCTGTTAATGTGGCCACGTAGTGAAAAATATGATGTTGCTAATGTGATGGAGGAGGAATCTCGCAAGGACTCTGGGGTGCAGGAGTCTTCTGCTGCAGTAGATGGGGATGTGCCCATGCCTCAGGCTGAGACTACTCCTGGACCGAGGAATTCCACGGTTTGTGTGCTTTTGCCGTTCGAGGTTCCTATTGACTATGCAGTGACTCGGCTTAATCAAAACCCTCAAACACCAAGGGGGGAAGGAAATTGTGGCCAAAGCTTGTGCGTTGCAAGCGTCGCTGTCTGGCAAGAAGGGTGCTACCAATCATATACTGGCCATTTCTGCAGCGGTACCTTCAGAGGCAGAGGGTCAAAATGCTAGAGGAAAGCTGGGCGGTGTGGTTCTCAGTATAGCTTCGGCCATGGCTGGGTTGACATCCTCGTCCGGCCAGGCCGGTGCATCCTGCTCTGTGGGAAAGGAGTCCAGCAGGCTGCTCTCTGGGGGGCCTCAACGCCGAGCTACCACGAGCCCAGTGGGCCGTTGCCAGGCCGGCCCATGTTGCCGCGCTGCCGGGCGCCCGTCTGGGAGCCGTCTTCGTCGCCCGCAGCGGATCCTAGCCTCCCGTCCGGTAGCCGTATTCGTCGCCTGGAGCGGATCCTAGCCTTCCGGTGGCTGGCCTCTAGCCGGTATGCCTCACCAGGCCAGATGTGCTGGCTGCTGCCAGCCAGCCCGCAACATCTGCTTCCAGGCGAGCTGCTGCTCGGTCAGTGAGTGGCCACGTGCAGCCTTCTAAGCACGTCTTCGACCGCAACGTCGGGGCGCCGGATTCGACATCAACTTTGCTGACCACAACATCGACGACGCTACGGAGGAGTAGGAGGCATGTCGTTGCGTCAGATGACTCTTCTTGCACGGATGAGGATGTGATGACGAGGGCCATGAGACGCAATGCCGAGTTGTACAACGACTACGCATGTACATAATTGGCTAATAAATCTTTTATTGAATTGCCAAGTTCTTATATTTCTGCAAAGTTTTCTACTATTGGTTTTAGCTTGGGTAATAATAATTCTAAAATAGACTTTTCAACTAAGGCCTTGAAATAATGGAATACGACCGGTTAACAGTCGTTCCAAAAGTTTCGGCTAAGTCGTCTGCGACCCATTTGGACGAGGAGGAGATGCATGACACAATTGATGCCCAACTCCTCTCTCATCTAGTTGGGGGCGTTTCGGAGGACGGATTGGACGAGGCGATGCTTAGTTCAGCTTATGATCTAAAAGCGTCCAACCGTAAGTCTAAATCCGACTCTAAAAAAGAAAATCTCGCCTAGAAAAAAAGGCAAAAATACCAACAACTCCAATTTTTTTCCAATGAACGGTATCTTCTCGAACAGCAGAGGTCTTCGCGATTTGGCTAAACATGTTCGTATTGCGAATTCTATTCGGGATTATAAGTTGGAATTTGTGGGTATTTCCGAGGCCGGAAAACGATATTTCTCAACAAGTTTACTTAACCGCCTATCTGGAGGTGTAGATTTCACATGGTTTCCCATCCGCTTCGTGGTAGATATGGGGGCATTTTACTTGGTATCATAAAGGATACCAGGGAGGTGTTAGCTTCATACGAAGGCGACTTTCATATAAAGTTTCACATCCGGAATAAATCTAACAACTTCAATTGGAGCCTAGTCACTGTGTATGGTGCATCCCAGGATGAACACAAACCTGCTTTTTTCCGTGAGTTAGTGATATTAGCAAAAGATAATCCATATCCTATACTTATAGGAGGAGATTTTAATTTTCTACGATACCCACACGAGAAGAGTAGAGGCAGATTTGATAACCATTGTCCTCTTTTATTCAACGCTGTAATTGATAGTCTTGACTTAAAGGAGGTTTCAATGATTGGGAGACGGTTCACTTGGGTTAATAATCTCTCAGAGCCGACAAACGAGAAGTTGGACCGAGTGCCGATGGATTTAGATTGGGAATCTAACTTCCCAATGTTCTCAGTAAGGGTCTTGAACCTATTGAAGCACTGTGAGATCATGCCCCCATATTACTTACAACTGGGTCACACAACATCGATGAGAAACATCAGTTTAAGTTTCAACTAGGATGGTTAAAACGAGATGGTTTTGTTGACATGGTTAAGATGGTATGGGCGCGTCTTGTCACTGGTGCCACTCTCTTAGATAGGTGGAATAACAAAATATGTGCTTTGTGTGAACACCTAAGGGGATGGGCACAACATATGATTGGACTTCTAAAAAAGGAGAAGCTTCGTATATCATCGATTATTGATGATTTGGAGGCCTTTACGGAATGGAGACCATTATCCACGGAAGATACTGATTTAAATAAGAAATTCAATACGGAGATGGCGGCTCTCCTTCGTGAAGTGGAGCTTAAGTGGTACCAATAATTAAAGGCACAATTCATTCTGGAGGGAGACTCGAATACGAGATATTTCCATAGTCTGGCTAATAGCAGACATAGGGAGAAACTTATTCATTCTCGTGACCATGATGAGGTCACGATTGAAGTCCATGCACAGCTTAAAACCTATATCACGAGATATTATAAAAAAACTATTCGGCGAACCTGATGAGACTAATTTCTCACTGGACGAAACACGAATATATGATATTTATCAAGTTTTTGATGAGGAGAACGCATATCTTACCGCCCCTTATTCTGAGGAGGAGGTGAAAAAGGAAGTCTTCGTAATGGAGCACAATAAAGCACCGGGTCTGAATGGATTTCCAGCTGAGTTCTATCAGCATTTTTGGGAATTAATCAAAACGGACTTGCTTGCGTTGTTTCAAGTTTTGCATGCTGGACAACTAGAGTTATTTCACCCAAATTTCAGGGAGATAATTATTTTACCGAAGATTAATGACGCAGCTAGGATTCAACAGTATAGACCTATCTATCTTCTTAATGTCAGTTTCAAAATATTAACCAAAACCGCAACTTTGAGGCTAAATACGGTTGCGGATCATGTGGTTCGACCGACTCAGGCGGCTTTTATGCAAGGACGGAACATCCGTGATGGGGTTGTGGTATTACATGAAAAAGTTCATGAGTTACATAGGAAAAAAATGAATGGAGCGATTCTAAAGATTGACTCCAAGAAGTCTTAAGATAAAGTCAAGTGGTCTTTTATTCAGCAAACTCCCAGGATGATAGGCTTTTCCGAGGAATGGCGCGCTCTGATCCATAACTTTGTTTCTGGAAGTTATCAAAGGCAATGATGACATTGGCTCATACTTCCAGAAGAAGAAAGGTTTACGACAAGGCAATCCATTATCACCTATATATTTAATATAATGGCAGATATGTTAGCCATAATCATTGAGTTGACAACAATTGAGGGTCAGATTGAAGGGGTAATACCTCATCTTGTGGATGGATGGTTGTCCATTCTTGAATATGCGGATGATACAATTCCTTTTATGGACCATGACATGGAAAAATCTAGGAACCTGAAAATTATTATTTCAGCGTTCAAACAACTTTCTGGTCTAAAGATCAACTATCATAAAAGTGAATTGTTTTGTTTCGATGACACTCAAGGGGATGTTGATCAATACGCCGAGCTTTTTGGTTTTGGTTAGGGTCAGTTTCCAATTAGCTATCTAGGTATTCCGATTCATTTCAGGAGGCTTACGATTGCTCAATGGAAACATGTTGAGGAAAGCCTTCAAACGAGGTTGAGTAGCTGGAAAGGAAAACTACTGTCCTTGGGTGGACGTTTGGTTCTCATAAATTCAGTCCTAACTAATATGGTACTGTATATGATTTCCTTCTTCCAATTACCAAAAGGGGTCCTGCATCAATTAGATTATTTTCCATCAAGATTTTTTGGGCAAGGGGATGGTGAGAAAAAGAAACATCGATTGGCTAAATGCAATGTAGTATGCCACCCTAAAGATCATGGTGCTCTAGGGATCCATGACCTTCAGGTCAAGAATAGATCCCTTCTTGGTTAATGGTTGTTTAAGCTCCTTACCGAAGATGGGATTTGGCAAACTATTCTTAGGAGAAAGTACATAGGCTCCAAAGCGGTATCTCAGGTTTCATGGAAATCAGGGGACTCCAACTTTTGGGTTGGACTAATGGCGACGGAGAAATTCTTTTTCCCATTTGGTTCTTTTCCATTAATGATGGTTCAGAGATAAGATTGTGTGAGGATAGGTGGTTAGCTAATAACACACTCCGAGAACAATATGCAGCTTTATACAACATATTCCTTGGACGACACAAAAGCGATTCTATTGCTAAGGTGTTGGAAAATTTCCCGCTGAACGGACAACGACGTCGCCTAGAGGGGGGGGGTGAATAGGCGATTAAAACTTTTCCGGTTAATGCTTACTAAATGCGGAAATAAACTAGGTGTTTAAATTAACAAGCATACAACCTAAATATTCTAGGGTAAACTAGATGAACAAACAACTTATGCTAAGCAAGACAAGTAACAAGGTGATAGCAAGATATATAACTTCAAGCTCGAAGGCTATCACAATGTAAATTGCATAAGTAAAAAGCTCGGCTATAGAAATAACCGAGGCACACGGAGACGAAGATGTATTCCCGAGTTCCTCCCACAAAGGGGAGTATGTCTCGTTGGAGGGGTGTGAGCTCACCACGAAGGCCTACTCAACGCCACAAAGGCCTCACCCTATTCTCCGATGAACCCCGCCACAAAGGCCTAGTTCACCTTCCACTATTGGCAACCTTCAAACCCGAGGCACGCATCCACAACTCAATTGGAGGCTCTCGGTGTCACCACAATCTTGGGGCACACATCCACAACTCAATTGGAGGCTCCCAAGAACACCACAAGTCGTCTAGGGTCCAAGACCCAAGAGTAACAAGCTCATAAACTTTCAACTTCTACGAATCCTCGTGGAGAGAGCAAACCGATGCAACCGATGCAAAAGGCAAGAGCACAAGTGCTCAAATCCTTCACTCTCAAATTCCAACAAAGCAACAAATGCTTATGGGGGAATAAGAGAGGAAGAACAATGGAGGAGAAACACCAAGAACTCCAAGATCAAGATCTACTAAGTTTCCCTCACTAAGAAGGAAGATGGATTGGTGGAAATGTAGATCTAGATCTCCTATACCTTCTCCCTCAAAGATATGCAAGAATCATAGGAGGGATTGGGAGAGGGGCAAGCTTTCCAAGGTCAACAATGGTGGGGGAGAGGGAGAAAAACAAGCTTAGAAGACTTGGGGACCAATGGGGAAGAAAGCCCCCTTAAATAGGTCCCCACAAAAACTAGCCGTTTTGTGTGCAGTCTGAGCAGGATATTTCAAAATATCCGGTTCAAAACTGAACAGGAATATCCGGTCCGAAGTGAATAATCCGGTTCAAATAATCCGGTTCACTCCAGTGAGAAATATGGTCCGAAAACTGCCCAAACCGGAATATCCGGTATGCCCCGAATAATCCGGTTCAAATAATCCGGTTCACAACAGAAAGTTTAGACTCCGGTCCTTAGCCGTTTTCGAGCAAGTGGAGGGACAGATGCCAACCGGATATTCCGGTTCAAACTTGAACCGGAATATCCGCCCCCCGCAAAACTAACAAAAACAACAACACGAAAACTGCAATAACTTTTTCATCCGGACTCCGTTTTTGATGATCTTGGGCTCGTTTAAATCACCACAACGAGCACTACAATAATATCCATAGAAACATCATTGTACAGCAATGAAAGATAAAACCAAATGGGGAAAGGTTTTGGACCTCTCAAATAGGAACACCCGGTAAAACTTCCAACACGAAAACTCACATAACTTTTGCGAATGAACTCCGAATTAGGTGAGTGCAAATGCATTGGAAAGATAACAGCAAGGAGTATCCAAATAACAAGTGAAAATATTGATACCTCAAAGTATGGAGAAGTTACCACACATGGAAGGTGTGGGAACATTCTCAAAGACGAACGGAATATTTTCACCACCGAAAACGCAACAAGTTTTTCTTACGAAATCCGTTTTCGAGAAACCAAGGCTTGTCATGAAGATCAAGACAAGCACTAAAACCCAAAGGATACAAAAACCAAATAAGAACCAAGAAAGATGATATGCAAAGTATGCAAAGGTTTGAGCTCTCCATAACGATTCGATCGAGTTACTCACTTGAGAGCCCCTCTTGATAGTACGACTATCTATCCTATAACCCGGTCTCCCAAAGACACGAGACCGTAAAATAGAAAACCTATCAAGATTATACCTTTGCCTTGAGCATTCCACTTGAGCTAGATGATGACGATCTTGACTCTCTCAAGTTGGATCTTCTTTCGTATTGCGCTTGCTAGCACAAACTCCGCTTGATGAAGACTTGCAAGTTGCTCCCCCAAACACCATTATGGGAGAGACTAGCTCCCCCATACACCATTATGGGAGAGACCCTTCGGCAAATCTTCACAAGGCCACAATCTCCAAAAGGGTGGCAAGCATCAAGCATAGGATATCTTCTAGATGCTTCACTTGAGCTTCCACGTCAAGCTAGATGACAAACACCGCTTGACGACGACATAGACCATGGGCTATATGAAATCTTCCTTTTGGTTCATGCCCATGGAAAGATACCTAACCACACATAGAGATGCGACACACACATATCATGGGTTATGTGGTGACCCAGCACACCACTGCATGTGTAGTGCGCAAGTCGGTGACATAATACTCACAGAAGGACTTATCCATGAATATTACATCTCTGAGAGTGGTACAACAGAAACACAGCGGGTCCAAGCAAAGCTATAGGATACAAACTTCATTACAAAATCTTGAGAATCTCCTTGATGAATCAAGAAGATCTCCTGCAAAAGAAACATCAGAAGAAGCAATTCGAAGCTCCAAGCCGGAGAAGGACTCTAGCTCAGAACTAATCCACTACGGCTGATGTCAGCCCTAATCTATGGGTTGTAACAGCTAAGTCCAAGAATGGACTCCATCTACATCGTGATAGATTCTCCTCCACCAGCGTTGTTGTTGACGATGCTTTGAATACTAAGTAGTAGATCACTCCACCTAGTTTCATAAGGTAGTGATGGCTTCACGATGACGTCTTCCATAGGCTTCAAATCTAAGCAGGGGGTCAAACGGGAATGAATGAGTAACGAGCGTTACTCAGCAAGTTCATGATATATAGTGGGTAGTTTGATGCACTAACTACAGCTTTAGACTCGAAAGAGTCATAAGCTAATGCAAGGTTTTGTAAAACTTTCTTCAAGAGGTTGCTTTTAATTCTGAAAACTATGCCCGCCAGATCTTCACAGGATTAGAACTTTCATGGAGTTGCCTTTCCTGCCGCGTTCGCAGCTCCTTCCCGGAACAAGGGGTAACATGTCACATCCTTTTACACTCTGCAGAGGTGCGTTACTTTACCCATGGACGACCAAGACCATGTTGCACAACCAGGCTCGAGATCCTGTCCACTCCCACTCAGGTGTGGGGACCGGTAGTTGGTCCAAGCCAAACCGTGCTTCTCCGCACAACGCATGCCCACCCATTTCTGCCAGCAGGTTGAACGCCTGATTCCACCCCTCACGATGGAGATCTACGCGCCCCTGGCAGACACTCATAGACCCCAGAGCCCGTGGGACGTAAGGGCTCCCACCCATGTGCATGTAGTCTCGCAAGACCTACAGCGTACGTCTCTGTTAGTCCGTTGACATGCGAACGAGAGAAGTATCACGGCTGACTTACTCCCCCCACAAAAGATCCATGGTCAACGCGAATTTACGGTTCAAGAATCCTGACGGCAGTTGTTGTTAATTCCTAGGTAATACGTTCCCATGCAGATGGAACCTTCCTTTGACCTATTCATCTTACCATGGTTCCATCCGCCCACCATATAGAACACTACCACTCGGGTAGTCATTCAGGTAGTCATATTATTATAAAAATAGGATCATGCATTCTTTTGAGAGTAGGTGATAATACGATAAGGTTTTTGCAAATAGTTTGTTATGAGATACTGCAACGGGTATGAACAAGTGATGAACTTGCCTGAGATTGAAATAACCATAACAATCCAGGTCTTCGGGGTTCAAGGGTCGCGTAGAGAAATCCAAACATCTGAAAGATAGCAAAGTAGTCCCGGTAAGGACTACAGAAAACACTGGCAAGATGATATATGCATAGTAATGAGATGCATCGTGAAATCCCCTGGAAAATACCCCAGCTTAAAAGTGTAAGCCACGTTTGAAACGATAACGTATTCACACAATTGTTAGGTGACTTAGGGTTGTTTCATTATTTGTGGTGATGTTGTTAATTCTTTTAGGCTTAAGTGTGTTTCACTTTTATTGAACAAACACTTGCTATCATGTTTAAGTAGAAGTGTTATACATGGTTAGGCAACAAGACGATATCACATGGTAAACAATTATTGAAAAGGTAACAAACATGTTTGATTTTATAATCCAAAGGTGTAGAGCAAATGACAATGAGCTTAGTTGGAAATGATGAACTAGTACAGCTAACTCTATCATCACAATACTTGCTAATGACTTGTGATGATAGGTTTTAGTAGGTGTGGAAACATGGGTTTTATTAATAAATAAAACAATGTTTGTGATAGTTGTTTCTGGGTATAGTAGACGATTATCCAATTCCATTATACCTTGAGTAACAAGTTTATAAGTTCAACAAAATATTTTATGTTTGACATATTTGAATTGAAAATGATTTTATCTTTGATTTGGTATATTATTCAATGCTTTCTGAAAATATTTGAATAAACTATTAATTTATTAATTTTAAATGAATTAAATGACTAGGCAAATATTGCATACATGAAAACATGGTCAAATTACTTTGTAAACATCATAGATGAGTTGCATATGTTATTTGGAGCATTTTGGTATATAACTTGTATTTTTCTGATTTTATGAAATATTTCTTATTTTTCTCAATTTTAAATGATTTAATTTTAATTAAAGAAAATATTAAATTTTAAACTTTATCAAATATTTTTGAAAAGTTGATAATCACTTAGATTATATTTTTCTATTTTATTTAGTATATTATTTGTATTATTATGAGTTATGTATTTAAAGTTATTGAATTAATAACATTATGAATTATTCTGTTATTTTTGAATTGACAGGTGGGTCCCACCTGTCATATTGATTTTTAAATGAAAATGAAATAAAAAGAAAAAGAAAATTAGGCCTGACGTCATGGTGATGTCACGCTTGCATCAGCAATTGGAGGAATCCTCACTGCTAAACGCAATTCGCGCGATCGAGTGCAAATTGGACCATGCCGTTCCTACCATGAGCTAGAGTGTGCTATGGAGAGTTGGGGGAGCGGAGCTCGGGACCAAATGGTCGCCGGAGCTACCGGCGGTGAGCTCAGGCGCGGCGGCGGGTTCGGCCGACGGCGATCCGAGGAATCCATCGATGAAATACATAGCGGATGGCATCAAAAGATGCAGCAACTCACCGTGGAGCTAGTGGATGCGTCAGTGAGCCAAGGTGATGACGAACTCGCCGGTGAGCTTCCACGGTGGCTGGAACAGAGAGGAAAGGGAACGGCCGATTCCGGCTGCTCTCGGCCTTCCTAGCTTCCGTGCGTTGTCAAGGTGGAGGAGTATGACCAGGCGCATCTCCCCGTGGTCCTAATTTGTGAAGAAGTGGCCGGAGTCGACGGCGCACGGCGGCGGCCCGACGAACTAGGGTTAGGGTTTCGTGTTTCCTCCCGGTTGAAATACAGAGAGAGAGCGAGAATGAGAGGAGAGGAGACAGAGGGCACGTTGGAGAGCTTCTCTTCCTCCTTATCCGCACGGAAGGGCGGCCACGGGAAGGTGGCAGTGGCCACGCCACGGCATCCTTCTCCTCTGCCTTCTGGCAGAGGAAGAAGAAGAGGAAAAAGAAATGGCGATTTTTGATAACCCCCTGAGTTTTCCTGATTTTGCAAGTTGGTCCTTCTGCCTTAAAAGCTAAGAAGAAAACACTGTTTTCAAGGCTTTCTTGTAAAGGTAAAAATTAATAAAAATCAGTTTTGGAATCCTTATTGAATTTCCATGCTCACCATATTTTTATTTATCAATTTTGAGCAAGATTTGAATTTTATACTTAGGGTGCTAGATTAAGTGGTGTTGGTTATTTCTCACCATTTATTTGATTAAATGGCTTTAAAATTAATTTAGGCACGATCATTAAGATGGAACACAATAATCATGTGGTTAACAAAGTGGTGTAATCATAATTGGAAAAATTGGGATACAATCCCTTTTGGAAAATAGTTTCATAACACTACATAGTATTGTTTTTATGTGTTATGGAAAATTCACCCAATATGGAGTATTCTCCCAAATACTACCAAATACTTTGATTAGTAAATACACTTGTTTTCTTTTGTAAACTTTGTAATTTTCATAACTGAAACTCTTCATAATTTTAATTGGAATTCTCTTAGGAAAGAGTTTGGTAAATTACTTAGTAGTGTTTTTCTTCTATGCATTGTTCATAAAATCACCATGTAGGGAGTTTTATTCTAGACCAAGCCAAATGATTTTAGTGGTTGAATAGACTTATTTTCCTTCATGTATCTTTGTGTTTTTTTATAGTCCTTAATTAAATGGAAACATGTGTGGCTTTGGAATCTTGTTGGTTTGTTTTCCACACAAGTTTCAAGTATGGCTTTTATGTTCTGTTGGTTTTATAACATGTATTTAGTTGCATAATTATGTATAGATGAATTTTTGTTATTACACTTTTGTCTTATGGATGAGAATGATCTGAAAATAAGGTGTTCATCTTGCTACCCTTAACCTCCACATATCGCAGACATGTGGATGTAATGGCTTCTTATTATATCATACTTGATAATTGTTTTCCCTTGAAGTGATTATTAATTGTTCCTCATCTAAGATGAGTCTTGACAATGAATAGAGATTATAGGTCTCTAGCATTACCTAAGTATTAACTGGATAACTTCTGAGGTTCCCTTACTGGGGCAGTGTTGCTTCTTGTGGTCTTCTGTTGCTTGATGTTCTTCTCTCTAGTAGCCACTAGCCTTCTGTTTTCACCTTGTGTCAATTGCAAGTAATATCATCTTTTGGATTCAATCTTCAACTATCTCACCCTTGTGGTGAGAGCAAGCAGTTATTCCAAGCAAATATTTTACTTAGATGATTATGTTATGGTTTCTTGTTTCCTTAGTATTATTCTTTCTGTTGGTTGATGATAAAAGGAATGTAGGTGTAGTTTATGGCATCAGTTAGCCTTAAGCATATAAGAAGAATCTATTGACAAGTTTGCAAGGCTTGTCCCCAAATTACTTTTCATATACAAGAGACTGAGATGTACTAGGTTATTCAACCTTCTGTTTGTTTGTGTATGACACTCAATTGTTTGAGTATACAAAAGTGATCTGTTAACAAGGTAATTAGTCTTGTTACCAAAGTACTTCTATATAGCACTAACATTGTAATATCATACTATTTCAAGAGGTTAATAAGATTAGATCAAGGTATAAGAGTTTCCAAGTACTCTTATATTAGCTTAGAGTAGCACTTCTAGCACACTCTAAATAATCTTCTTGAAGATCTTCATGTGATAGTTCCTTCCGTCTTGAGGTTTCTTCTCTTGCAACATAACTTGTAGAAAATTGGAAACAAGGTAGAATAGTCTAGGCAACATAACAAGATCTAGATTAAGAGTTAGTTCATGCCTTTATTATCCTTCCATATACTTCTTATTTTATTTCCCAAAAGATATGGAATTATATCATATAGGATTTATTTACTTAGTTATCAATTCAATTCCTCTAATATAGGTTATAACTTGTTATTCCTTAGTTGTATCCAAAGATACTTTAGTGGTTCAATGATGGTTTGGATTTGAGTAGAGCTGTGAAATGCTTATGGACTGATGTATTAATATTAAGTGGATCCAATGGTTCATTGAGGTGTTGAGATTGGATATGAAGGGAATATGCCCGAGAGGCAATAATAAAATGGTTATTATCTTATTCCTTGTTTATGATGAATGTTTATTTCTCATGCTAGAATTGTATTAACCGGAAACGTTGATACATGTGTGCTTAATAAACAAACAATGGTTCCTAGTAAAGCCTCTCTTTTAACTAGCTCGTTGATTAATAGATGATCAAGGTTTCCTGATCATGAACATTGGATGTTATTAATAATGGGGTCATGTCATTAGAAGAATGATGTGATGAACATATAACCAAAGAGAATATAGCAATGCGATCAAGTCATTTAGTTTACATTGTTATATCAAACATACGAAGTAACTTATTCCTTAGACCATGAGATCATGTCAATCGCTGATATCGGAAGAGTGCTTTGATGGCATCAAACGTCACACCGTAACAGGGTGACTATAAAGGTGTCGTTAAGTATTCGGAAAGTATTAGTTGAGGATCATGGATCAAGAGTGGGATTTGTTCATCCAAATGACGGAGAGATATACTCTGGGCCCTCTCGGTGATATCACATCGAAACCGCTTGCAAGCACGTGATATGATCACAAAGGATGTTATATCATGGGAACGAGAAAAGAGTACTTGTCGGTAACGAGATTGAACAAGGTATGGTTGATACCGATGATCGAATCTCGGACAAGTAAAATATCACGAGACAAAGGGAATAGTTCACGGCATTGTTGGTTCACACGATCACGAGAGTCATCGTTGAATATATAGGAGTCATCACGGATCTCCAGATCCCGCTGTTGATTATTGATCGGAGAGGAGTCTCGATCATGTCTATCTTATTCGCGAACCGTAGGGTGACACACTTAAGGTTCGATGACGCGTTTGAGAGGATATGGAATATCGAAGAATATTTTGGACAGCACCGAAATTGTTTCGGGGAAAATTGAAATAGTTCAAGGGGTTTTTTGTCGAATGGTTGTTAATAGAATTAACAAATGATTCGAGGTGCTATATGCAAAAGTTTGTTAATAGAATTAACAAATGCTGAAATAAAGAAATAAAAAGGTTTTATTTATTTATTAAAAGAAAACCTTTGGATTTTCCAAGTGGGAAATAATGGGAAAATGAGTGGAGGTGAGTGGAGTGTCCACTCACATCATGAGGGAAGAGGTGGGGGCACACCATGGGGCTGGCCGCACCCCCCCTTGGGCTGCCTCCCCCTCTCCTATAAAAGGAGGGTGAGAGCTCTCCCTCCTTCACACACTTGGCCACTTCCCTTTCCCTCCCCCCGCTGCTCCATTTCATGGTCTCCGGCTTGGCGAAGCCCTGACCGTGGGATTCTTCACCACCACCACGTCGTCGTGCTGCTGGAGTTCCGAGGGATCCTCTACTTCCGCACCCCGCTGGAACGAGGGAACGGAGGTCGTCATCAACCGTACGTGTGACCGATCACGGATGCACCGCCGGATTGCGGTGCCATCTTCTCGCTATCGGGATCGGTGTGAGTACGACTACGCCAACAACGAGATTTGATCTCGTACCACTTTGAGTCTTCGAGGGTATGTGTTCTCCTTAACCCTCTTGTTGCCCGTTGCACTTCGTCTCATAGATTAGATCTTGGCCTTTCGGGTATCTCTCGCGTAGGAAAATTTTTGTTTTCTATGCAACGAACCCTTCAGTGGTATCAGAGCCGGATCTATGCGTAGATGTTTTGTACGGGTAGAACACATAGGTGTATGTGGGCGTTGATGATCATTTTATTACCTCCTTGACTATTTTATGATCTTAGTGGCATAGTGGGATGAAGCGGCCCGGACTAACCTTACATGTCCACGTACATGAGACTTGTTCCACAACTGACATGCAACTTGTATTGCATAAGTGGCTTGCGGGTGTCTGTTTCTCCTACTATAATTAAGATCTAATCTATGAAGGGTTGTTAAAAATGTGTTTATCAACGTTGTGGTTGATGTTCGTAGCTATGAACGGTTCTATCATCGAAAGCCCTAAGCCACGTAAAATATGCAAAAATAATTTAGAGGCGTCTAACTAGTTTTTGCTGGGCATGTGATGTGATATGGTCAATATTACAAATTTGATTATGAGATGATCTATTTTGTAAATTATTGTTATACCGGAAGGTATCCATATGATTGTCTTCTTCTTGATGGACAATCAAGATTGGGTGCCATGGTACTTGGTACCACGTCGGTGGAATGATGGAGATCATACCATGATGCACATGATGGAGATCAAGTGCAAGGAGGACAATATCATATCACGTTATCCTTACATGTGATGTTTGTGATGTTAATCCTTTTATGCATCTTGTTTTGCTTAGATAGCGACGGTAGCATTATAAGATGATCCCTCTCACTTAATATCAAGATAATAATGTGTTCATCCTTAAGTATGCACCGTTAAGAAAGTTCGTCGTTTCGAGACACCACGTGATGATCGGGTGTGATAGAATCAACGTTCGCATACAACGGGTGTTTTCAAGCCTAGCATGTACAGACATGGCCTTGAAACACACGCAATACTACGGTTCTACTTGGCGAGCCTAGCATGTACAGACATGGCCTCGGAACACGTAACCGAAAGGTAAAGCATGAGTCATATGGATGATATGATGAACATGTCGATGTTCGCCTTTGAAGCTACATCATCTCACGTGATGATCGGTTTTGGTGTAGTGAATTTGGTTTGTGTAATCACTAAAGACGACTAAGAGGGATGTTGTTTTTGAGTGGGAGTTCATGGTTTAATTTTGAATTAACTTGAACTTATTTATCATGAACAACTAATCAAAGTGAATTTGCACAAATTGTAGTATTCATTGGCATCTATATTACCTTACACATAGATTGTTAATTGAGATATAACTGTTATGATCTGGTAAAAACCATTTAAGATTGGTACCGTATTAGTGAAATTTAAAATTGAATCCTATTGTAGATTTCCGGTATTTCCTACCTACCTCCATGTGATTAATGACTGATTGATCTAGAGAGCAACCAATTCCTACTTAGAATCCAAAGTCATGGTTGCTTCCGTATTACTTTATCTTCAAAAGAATGTTTTGTTGATCAAAGTGATTTAGGAACCGAAAAGAATTGTTTTCAGAAACAATCAAGTGAAAGATATATTGATATCTAGAAACTTATTTGTGGCAACATGGCTGAGTATAATTTAGCGTGACAATGTATGCTTATATTATTTGAATATATGCAATGATTGAAGACGCTAGGCGTTTGAATATTCCAAGAAGTTGGGCGCTAAAAATTATCCTCTAAATCCCTTCCTTCGAGCTATAGTAGCTTAATCATAAAATTGTTAGAGGGGATGGATTAGAAGTATGGGTAAAGTAGTTTACCTTACTTGGAGATTGCTAAGAGTGGAATCTAGAAGAATACTATTAATATGGTGATATTAGTAGAACAATCAAACTCAAAGTATGACTCAACGGGTGATAGTATATGACTAACACGCCAAAGAAAATGAGCTAGTAAGACTAGCATTGTTTGATGTTGAATGATTCTTCTATAAAGGAAAGGGAATATTGAAAATAGAATTACAAAAAGATATATGGCAGAAAAAGAAGATAACTGGAAAGTCCAGCTCAGGAGTATATGCTTGATATACAAGTTATAGATGTATTACTAGTTAACAAAGTATTTTTGGGTATTTTGATACCACATTGGTTGGTATGAGTTGTCATACAAAGCAACGCAATGAAAGAAATACAAGGGCCTAAAAGGAACTAGTAATAGATGTGGAATCGATTATGACAAGAACATAAATAAAGTGTTATTGTGTTCATTGTCGTATCGAACCAACCAGTCAAGATTTATTTGAAGAACTTAATAATTTGTTATTTTGTTCTAGTCTTTTGTGAGAACAAATGAGATTGTTCAAACTATGATCATATTCCATAATTGATGGATATGTTAATATAAATCATGTTGGTAAAGTAAAACATCTATAAGACTAAATGCTAAACGTTGCAAGACGTAGAAGAGTTTCACTTAAATTGTGACACCACCATTTTCGTTCATATCGGAAAGGAAAACATGATGGAATTCCATATTGATGGACTTCCGGAGTCATTTTATTTTGAATAAATTGACACTTGTGAGACCTCTTCCAAAAGATGAATAGAATTCCGTTCTTAGGCCAAAGTAGAATGGACGACTAATTTAGTGGAGATTATACATATTGATGTATATAGTCCATTATGTGTAGTCATGTATGGTGGATTAATTTTTCCTTCATAAAATTCTGTCGATGATTTAAGTAGATATGTGAGTATATCTATTTAAAGGGAACAGAGTTTGACATTTTGAATTGGTTCAAAAGGTTGTTAATATGAAGTTAAAATCAATATAACAAGATAATCAAGTATTTATGATTGGATCATAAAGGATAAAGTTTGAGTTACAAGTTTAGCAAAACATCTGAGAAGTTGCAGAATTGTTCTACAACTTATACTTCTGAATACCCCACATTAGATTGGAGTATTCAAAAGACAAAATCAAACCCTGTTTGACATGGTAAGATTAATAAAATTGCCATTATAATTTTGTAGTTTATACATTAAGGACAACCGCTTTTACACTGAAAGAGCACCATCGTGATCCGTTGAAATTGACAACATATAAGATATGGTTTGGGTAATGACCCGAATTGTCCATTTTTCTTAAGTTTTGGTATGCATAGCATGTGTAAAATGTTTACAACCAAAATAGGATAAATATATGTTTATAAGGTTATCCCAAATAAAACATTGGGTATTTCTCCTATCACCGAACCAAAAGACAAATGATGTTTGTCAGAAAGGGTTGATTTCTCGAGAAAGTAGTTCTTGCGAAACAAGTGAGTGGGAGCACAGTACAAACTCAACGAGGTTAGAGAATCTTCGTTATCATGTCAAGAGTAGCGCAGCACTGGAAGTTGTTCCGGGGTTTACTATTTTGACTAAGTAGAAGACACTACAAATGTTGTAGATACTTCAAATGAGTTTGCGAGCTGTACCAGAAAAGTCCAAAAACTTTGTACTTAGAACAACTTGTGGTTTAAGTGTAAAGTGTTGTTTTGACAACAAAAGGACCTGGACCTTATAAAGGAAGCAAATGATGGGCCCTGACTTCGTAAAATTGACTATGAGTCATTATATCCGCCATAGTATCCTTGTATGAATATCAAGTATGTGACTTGGTAGTCTTTTCGATAGGCATGATGCCTAACGATAGCAAAAGGGTCTATATAGCGACAAAGACATGGATTTTACATCTTTTGAAAGTTGTACTTATCGAAAAGTTGTTTTCGACGAAGTTCAAAGAGTTAACTACTACAAGATTTTGATCTTCCGTAGTGATGCTTTAGTCTTTGCGGATAGTTCTAGCAGGTTACATATTATGATATGGCAGTTGAATAACAAAACCAACTCTCCTCTCAAGGAAGTTTTATCAAGGATGTGTACTTGACACAGTCTGAGAGTTTTGTAAAATTCAAAAAGGTTGCTAGAAAGGTATGCACACTTCAATGGTTGAAGTGAGCATAACGAAGTTGAAATCTTTACCTTAATGAAGTTGTCAAAAGAGTTTGATTCCATCATGAACGATAAAGATGCTTGTAAAGTTACAAGAAATTAAGTGGGAGCGCTATGACATATTTCCAATACTTTATGTAGATGACATATGGTTGATTGGAAAATATGTATTTTAAATTAACACGGTTAAGATTTTCATATTGATGAAAGGCTTACAAGATATTGGGCATCGATATCTATAAAAGATGGATTGAAGCGCCTGATATGATTGAAGCCAAATTACATAGATGAAATATTGAAGTAAGTCAATATAAAATTGATAAGAAGGAGTTCTTGTCACATGGAAAATAATTGAGCAAGATTCATGTGTTTTGACACATGATGAGCATCATTGAAATTGAGATTTCTAAGTAATGTTTCCATGCTATGTACAAAACCAGATGAGTCCTATACTATAAATGTTATAGCAGGATAATTCATATGATGATTAGACAACAGTGGGAGAGATCCTTGTGTCATTTTAGAAATGCTAAGGATATGTTTTCCTATATAGTAATGACAAAATATTAGTTGTAATATGTTACACTAATAGTCTTGTCATTTATTCAAGTAATTTTATCTCAATTAAAATATGTGATGAAGGGTAGCACAATAGGATGGAAGAAAGTTCCATGCTGGATTTGAAAGAGTTTCAAAATTAAAATATTGTGACAGATACTACAACAAAGGCTAAAGTATATCGTTGTGTTGACAACTGATAATAAGCGTATTTTGTGTCAAGGAGTTCTTTATTGAACTTGGTGAAATTCCAAGAATGCTAAAACTTTGAAGCTACATTTTCACAATGTTAGTAACATCAGTTTAAGCTGAGGAATTAAGGTATCACCGGAACTTGGTGAATTTCCAAGAATGCTAACACTATGAAGCTACATTTTCACAATGTTAGTGACATCAGTTTAAGCTGAGGAATTAAGTTTTCACCGATTGACCATATATATACAAAGCCATCTCATTAGAGAATGAGTGATGCATGTAGACGCAAAGAACATGCAAATACAATAAGGACCTGAACAGTTCAGATCTTTTTGATGATGTTTACCACATGCGAAGCATGGTAATAACACTGGAACGTCATATGTGTTAAGTGCTTACAGACTAGATTATTGACTCTAGTGCAAGTGGGAGACTGAAGGGAATATGCCCGAGAGGCAATAATAAAATGGTTATTATCTTATTCCTTGTTTATGATGAATGTTTATTTCTCATGCTAGAATTGTATTAACCGGAAACGTTGATACATGTGTGCTTAATAAACAAACAATGGTTCCTAGTAAAGCCTCTCTTTTAACTAGCTCGTTGATTAATAGATGATCAAGGTTTCCTGATCATGAACATTGGATGTTATTAATAATGGGGTCATGTCATTAGAAGAATGATGTGATGAACATATACCCAAAGAGAATATAGCAATGCGATCAAGTCATTTAGTTTACATTGTTATATCAAACATACGAAGTAACTTATTCCTTAGACCATGAGATCATGTCAATCGCTGATATCGGAAGAGTGCTTTGATGGCATCAAACGTCACACCGTAACAGGGTGACTATAAAGGTGTCGTTAAGTATTCGGAAAGTATTAGTTGAGGATCATGGATCAAGAGTGGGATTTGTTCATCCAAATGACGGAGAGATATACTCTGGGCCCTCTCGGTGATATCACATCGAAACCGCTTGCAAGCACGTGATATGATCACAAAGGATGTTATATCATGGGAACGAGAAAAGAGTACTTGTCGGTAACGAGATTGAACAAGGTATGGTTGATACCGATGATCGAATCTCGGACAAGTAAAATATCACGAGACAAAGGGAATAGTTCACGGCATTGTTGGTTCACACGATCACGAGAGTCATCGTTGAATATATAGGAGTCATCACGGATCTCCAGATCCCGCTGTTGATTATTGATCGGAGAGGAGTCTCGATCATGTCTATCTTATTCGCGAACCGTAGGGTGACACACTTAAGGTTCGATGACGCGTTTGAGAGGATATGGAATATCGAAGAATATTTTGGACAGCACCGAAATTGTTTCGGGGAAAATTGAAATAGTTCAAGGGGTTTTTTGTCGAATGGTTGTTAATAGAATTAACAAATGATTCGAGGTGCTATATGCAAAAGTTTGTTAATAGAATTAACAAATGCTGAAATAAAGAAATAAAAAGGTTTTATTTATTTATTAAAAGAAAACCTTTGGATTTTCCAAGTGGGAAATAATGGGAAAATGAGTGGAGGTGAGTGGAGTGTCCACTCACATCATGAGGGAAGAGGTGGGGGCACACCATGGGGATGGCCGCACCCCCCCTTGGGCTGCCTCCCCCTCTCCTATAAAAGGAGGGTGAGAGCTCTCCCTCCTTCACACACTTGGCCACTTCCCTTTCCCTCCCCCCGCTGCTCCATTTCATGGTCTCCGGCTTGGCGAAGCCCTGACCGTGGGATTCTTCACCACCACCACGTCGTCGTGCTGCTGGAGTTCCGAGGGATCCTCTACTTCCGCACCCCGCTGGAACGAGGGAACGGAGGTCGTCATCAACCGTACGTGTGACCGATCACGGATGCACCGCCGGATTGCGGTGCCATCTTCTCGCTATCGGGATCGGTGTGAGTACGACTACGCCAACAACGAGATTTGATCTCGTACCACTTTGAGTCTTCGAGGGTATGTGTTCTCCTTAACCCTCTTGTTGCCCGTTGCACTTCGTCTCATAGATTAGATCTTGGCCTTTCGGGTATCTCTCGCGTAGGAAAATTTTTGTTTTCTATGCAACGAACCCTTCAGGATATGCTCCCTTATATAAGGTGAAGGATACATTGAGCATATAAAAGTTATTGAGCTTAATGACTTTGATCATGGTGGTCAATTGGTTAGTCAAGGTGTCATGTTGTTATTTTATATTCTTCATTTGTATTCATGATGAAGACATATAGTTTTGGAAAGATCATAGGTAATGATCAAGGTTTAACAGTAGTTTAAGAAGATTTATTACTTCTTTTAGATACTTCTTTTATGGTTGAGGAGATATGTACATATTCGATAAAATATATTATTAATGATAATTAAGTTACTTCCCTCTTGTGGGAGTTGGGTTAACACTTGTTTGTATCACTTGTGTTCTGTTGAACCTTTGTTATTTACTTGTGAAGGTTCACTTAGTAGTTACTAAATAATTTAGAAAGATGTTGTGTGGATGGTTTATAACTTAAGAGTTATTGTTTGAGAGAACATAACACCTCTGTTGATGAGATGGTTCAATTGTGTATAACTTATTGGTGGAAGTATGATCATCAGATATTTGATTTGGATACTCACCCCTCTTTGAGTTCTAGATACCTAGTGAATTATCCCAAGTCACTTTAAGACTTGTGGTTAAAGTTGTTGATAGTTTGTGTTGGTCAAAACCAATTTATGGTTTGTGTAACCAGATGATTTGGTTTGTCAAGATTCTATGTTATAAAGATCACTCCAAATGTACTCCTGACTAGATGAACTCGACCTATTTCATCACGTCAAGTGAAACATTGGTCACTTTGATTCGTTTAAACTTTCGCGCCAAAATTTCCCGTACTTTTAGATGCATGCTTTGCAAATGCACATATTAAATTTAGATCCTTATAACCTCCCAAGCACTGGGATGTTACAGGTTAGTTCACAATGCTAATTTGACAATTGCTTACCATACCATGAGATACACAATCCCACTTGGTACAACTTGTAGCTTTGTGTGTTGATCGCTTTCTTGACCAACCTTGTATCTTTGCTTCTCACTTCTAAAGATGATGTCTTGAAGATGATAATGAAAGATCACCTAATCCTTTTCTTCAAGACATACTAGCAATAAGCTCAACTCAAACCATGACCATTCTTCATATAAATCCATGAGAATAACAATGGCCATCAAGGAAGCTAATAGAGTTCAACACATGAACTCCATTATTTTCTATGGACAAGATCTAAAAGGATAACTCAATGCAAACATTAGTCCATAAAGGATTGTCATTAATTACCAAAACCACATATGGTGGAACCATGCGCTTTCAATCTCCCCCATTTTGGTAATTGATGACAATCCCTTTTTACGAGGGCTTATATGATGAATAAAGCAAACATGCTAAACAAGAGCAAGGATGCAATAGCATGGAAAGGAAAATGCTAAAGAATGAAACTAAAGCATAAACCAAATTCCCTTAAACCCTCTAAACTTCTCCCCCATTGGCATCCATTGCCGAAATGGGCAAAAAGGTTAGAAGGCCAATATAGTAAGAGCTCCCCCATAGTGTATGCATTCCTAAAGATATGAGTGAAATCAAGTGCATATCTCCAACTATGAATAGATGGAGGGATATCAAACTATATTGAGGATCCAAAGATTTACAATCAAAGTAAAATTGAAGGATACTTTCACAAATAAGCAACCAACCACAAGGATCCGAAAAACCGATTGACCAACATCAATATTTTGATAGGATCAACCAAGTGTTCTAGAAAATCAAGAGGGAACTCCCCAAGGTACATGCACAATGTTAGATTTGAATTACTATATAGTGTGCATAACATGGAATCATCACTCCCTTCTAGATAATTTTGAACACAAACAAGAGCAAGAGACTAGATTGGAAATGAAGCAAAGAAACTTGCAAACAAACAAAATTTGAGCAATGAAGATCAAGAAGTGACAAATAAAGACTTACTCAACCGAAATAGATCGCGTGAAAAGGAAAAACATTTTTAGGAGACTAATAGGATGATAGAATCATCAACATAGTCTTTCAATATAGGAGGCACATAGTGCATATCATGTCTTTCCCATACACACAAACCATCAAATGATAAAACACATAGGTCCACAAGCTTATTAACATGCAAAAGGAATACCAAAACAAAAGCAAAGCTTGTTCCTTTAGGAACCACCAAGGAATATAAAGCAATAAAAAGTGGTCACTAAAGAGATAGAATATCAATAAAAGATGTAACTATTATCGTGTGTATAAGTTTCTAAGTGAACAACAATCACAAAGATATATATCCACAAAGAAACATGCACACACAAAATAGGTACAAAGGTGAAGAACATGATATCCAAGAGAGGTTCATTAATATACCAATAAGATTTTTGCTTGAAAGCAAAGCACTAAGCTTAGTTTAATCTTAAGGGGATATAGATGAACACACAAAACTCATCAAAGCATCACAAATATCACAAGGGAAAAGTGATAGTTGGAATGCTTCGAGAAAGGTAACGCATATCACAAAAGATTCAAATGGTTTTTGATAATTCATCAATATTTCATATGAGATACTTCAAGTAGAAGTTGCTAGATTAATATACTTGGGATTGGTGAATCATTTAAATATCCCCTTAGTATGTAATCATCACGGCTTACTCATAGTTGCAATAAAGATGCTTTTGAAAATACATTTGCAAGAACCAAATGAAATTGCAACAAGGGAAATCATGCCAAGAAGCAACCTACACAAGGTTGAAATCTAGAAATGTATGCATGAGATAGATACTTGTTACCGAGACGACATTGGTGATGAAGAGGATGCGAGTTTGATAATCATCGAAGCTTAACTCCTATAATACCATGGTGAGAACACCTTCCTTATGAATGGAGCAAGCAACCAATGCATCTCCATTGTACCTAAAACAAAATTCAAGTACAAAATGGTACCCAAACTCATTGGGTCCAAAGTAGTTAGAACAACTACAATACATAGGACAAACTCCAAATAAATATGTGCATATTAATATGGATTTGAATTTCATGCACATCTTAGCCATTTAGGATTTGATGGAGTTTATCCTATATATTGGATCAACGAAAGTAATCATGCCAAAAGATATACAAAGTAAATATGCATGCACAAAACTTTCAAGAACCAAAACAAGATACAAATTGGACAAAGAACTAATTAAACCAAGAAGCCACTCACAAGAGTGAAAAGAAAGAGAATTGTCCAAAAAAATATCAAGACCCAAATCAACACATGATTGAGGAAACCAACATAGAGAGGATACCAAAAAAAACATAAAAGAGTGAACAACCCCTCTACACTTTTCATGATAGCACACAAAGTACCCAAGACGAAAAGTGTTTGTCTTCCAAAGAGACAAGTCATTGGGAAAACAAACAAATTTAAAGACAACAAGTGTTCAAATGCATATAGGATAGTTCTTCCAATCATAGTGCATTATTTATGATCTTGCATTTGAATACAAAATGCATACAATGGAATCATTACTCTCCATATGTATTATTCAAACACTAGTCATGTTTAAATAAAATTAATTAGATGCAATACCAATTTAAAGAACGGTGATCTACTCAATGTAGGATAGCTTCCCCAAGAATAGTGCAACCCAAAGAAGTATGACTTTGAACATAAGTGCACAAGTATGGGATCATTGCTTTTCCTAACTCAAGAAAGCATAAAACAAATTTTGAGTAGAGCAAGGAAGACACAAAGGAGTTTGAACCAAACAAAATCCTTGGCAAGAAACAAGGCAATATTAGAGCAAAGGCCAAAGTAAATATGATCAATAAATTTACCACATATTCTTATCGCTTGTCAAAGACAAGATATGTATGGAGATTATTTCTCGGTGGTAGATTGGTTCACAATCATATTCACAAAACATAAGCATTTGGTAACCGATAGGAACAATAAAACATGCTTAGGAAGAGATTCTTGAAGGCTTCAAATAAAACCCGAAAAGCAAGGCAACAAGAAACTCTCTAACAAACAAGATACCAAAGAAGAGAGACACAAGATATTTTAAGCAAATATGGAACTTGTTTGATCAACATGCCACAAAGGAACAAGATAACTAGAATATCAACTCTAGGTGGCAATACCTCACATGTTCACATTTTCTAGGCTTGTAATATGCACATAGCTTATTACTCCCCCATAATGTGATAATCCATTTGTTTTTAGCAAGAGGCAAAGAAAATAAATTCAACTAGATAAAGTTAATGGACATTTAGAAATGAATTTCTCATGATAATGACATACCACATAGAGAATAGATAATATTGATATATCAACACTAAGTGGTATTCCTCATGTACACACATTTTAGGATAGTAAAGTGCAAAGCATATTACTCCCCCAAAATGGGATAGTCCATTAATCTCCCAAAGAGCCAACTAAGATAAGCAAAGAAAGCAATGAAGGCTCAACACAAAGAACACAAGTACATGGAGTGCAAACCAACAAACGTAACTAGATTACTCAAGATAGGTAAGTAGGAAGCACAACATATACAAACACATGCTAGAAACAAAACTAACATATGCAAGGGAGCAAGCAACTTTCAATGTAAATAGAATTAAATACAAGTTACCGCTTGGAGGAACATTGGGTATGAGATATATATAATCCATATAACTTGGCTTGAGGAAATATAATTGATGACGATCCCTTAATTCTTCATGAAATAGCCAAGTCTCCAATGCCCTCCAACAACACCTATTGATCAAGTTTGAGCTTGTTGGTCCCCAACAAAGTTGGGTCCTAAGAGGTTAGTCACAATAGGTTTGGCAACCCAAATGGTTCTTTTCTTGACACCACTTGGAGTACCAACATACTTGGCAAACACATTGCCCACATTATCCTTCCTAATAGAATAAACATCATCAACAAGGATAGGGTTGGATAATGTACCATTAGTGCATGAAGAAGCAAAATGTCCCTTCTTGCGACAAAGGTAGCAACATCGACTCTTTTCTCTCTTCTCAATAGGCTTCTCAACAAGAGGAGCATTGGCTTGAGTCTTGTTAGGAGGTGGTCGTTGTTCAACTCGTGGTTGAGCATGCGATTGAACAAGATGCATCTTCCCTAGTTGCTTCTCACTAAGAGGCTTCTTCTTCAAAGGGCAAGATCTAACATGGTGCCCTTCAATCTTGCACTTGAAGCAAATAATCTTGGCCGAATATTGTTCTTGTTCTTGGCCCTTCTTCTTGTCAATAATGGACTTGTTCTTGAGATTGGAGTTGAATACAAGTCCACTCTTGTCATTGGGAAGTCTTCGCACTCTCAACATCTTTTCAAGTGTGGAACTCCCTTCATGACACTTTTCCAAGTCTTTCTTCAAAGAAGTGACTTGGGCCTTGAGCTCTTTATTTTCCTCTACATGGTTAGAACCAACACAAGAGCTAGAGGAAGTAGATGCTTCATTGTTAGAGCAAAAAGGCAAGGAAAGCAACTCATCACAAGATGTAGAAACATTATGAGAGGATGAGTTACTAATACTAGCACAAGTCAATATAGCATTATTAGAAGATATTGTGCTAGTAACCATATGAGGCTCACAAGATGTTACCTTTGTAGTGATAGCCTCAAGAGCTAATTTTAGCTTGGTATGGGATTCTAGAAGATCCTCATGAGAGCTAGATAGCTTTTCATGACTTTCTTCCAATTTCCCATACTTGCTAGTCATTAGCTCAAGTTGAGCCCTTAGCTCAACATTCTCCTTCAAAATAGATGCTTCACAAGATGTGGAGTTAGTAGCACAAGCATCATTAGAAATAGAAGAAGATAACTTGGCAAGCTCATTATTTAACCTAGAGTTTTCCTCAATTAGATTAGCATTGCCAATAACAAATTCAACCTTTTCATTTTTAAGCACTTTATATTTAGCATTGGTATGGTCACGTGCTTTAGTGAGATAGGCTATTTGTTCATTATAGAGCTCCTCGATAGATTCAAGTTTCTCCTCAAGAGTAACTCGGAGCTCATACTCTTCCTCAAGAGACGTAGTGAGGGATGCCTTTTCATCGGCATCACTTCTTTCAATCTCACCTTTAGTTTCAATTATTTTAGCGCTATAAATAGCAAAAGCCAATATTTCACTAAAAGGAGTGATAGCTTTACTACCTTTAGGTAGATCAAGAAGAACCAACTCACCCTTCTCCATTAAGGAGGCTTCGTCCTCAAACTCTCCATAAAATATACCCTCATCCTCATCATCACAAGATGTAGTGGGTTCCAAAGGTAGAGATACCTTTGAATCCCTAGCCATAAGGCACATATGAGAAATGGATGGCGATGATGAAGATATACTAGAAGAGCCATTAAGGTCCATGTCTTGTTCCAAAAAAAAGTGGGATTCCTCTACATTGTTAGCCACACAAGTACTAGAGGAAATGGAAGCATTATTTTCATGAAAACAAGACATAGGAATCATATCATCATGAGATTTAGTTAAACATCTATTACATGATATGCAAGGACTATCAACACTAGCATGTATGGAATTTTGAGTGCTAGAAGATATTAAGTCCAAAGATAGATCATTGCAATGGGATAGAGATGAAGTATGGTCAATAGCAAATTCACTATCCACAATGCAATTTCTATCACCACTCACCATATCATTACCTTGTGAAAAATCACATGTTGGTGGAGTGGAGAAAGATGTGAACTCATCACGGCCGGAAGTGGATGGAGAACAATCATCCTCAATGATATTGGACACATCATATATATCTTGAAGTTTTGTCCATAGCTCATGAGCGTTCCGAAAAGGCATGATTGATTTAATAACTACATCGTTCAAAATGCACAAGAGACCATTAGATACAAGAGTATCGAGATAAGAGTTTTCCTCATCCTCTAAAGATAAATCTTGAGAATCCTTTGGAGGAGGAAAATCCATATCTACAATTCTCTTAACATACTTTGGACCCATGTCCTCAAGAAAATTATGAATGTGAATTTTCCAAGCATCATAATTTCTACCATAGAATATAAAAGCGGGATCATGTTCTATTTCTCTAAACGACATCATACTCTCTAGGATGTAAAGCCTAAAAAAAGAGAGACGAGGCTCTGATACCAATTGAACGGACAACGACGTCGCCTAGAGGGGGGGGTGAATAGGCGATTAAAACTTTTCCGGTTAATGCTTACTAAATGCGGAAATAAACTAGGTGTTTAAATTAACAAGCATACAACCTAAATATTCTAGGGTAAACTAGATGAACAAACAACTTATACTAAGCAAGACAAGTAACAAGGTGATAGCAAGATATATAACTTCAAGCTCGAAGGCTATCACAATGTAAATTGCATAAGTAAAAAGCTCGGGTATAGAAATAACCGAGGCACACGGAGACGAAGATGTATTCCCGAGTTCCTCCCACAAAGGGGAGTACGTCTCGTTGGAGGGGTGTGAGCTCACCACGAAGGCCTACTCAACGCCACAAAGGCCTCACCCTATTCTCCGATGAACCCCGCCACAAAGGCCTAGTTCACCTTCCACTATTGGCAACCTTCAAACCTGAGGCACGCATCCACAACTCAATTGGAGGCTCTCGGTGTCACCACAATCTTGGGGCACACATCCACAACTCAATTGGAGGCTCCCAAGAACACCACAAGTCGTCTAGGGTCCAAGACCCAAGAGTAACAAGCTCACAAACTTTCAACTTCCACGAATCCTCGTGGAGAGAGCAAATCGATGCAACCGATGCAAAAGGCAAGAGCACAAGTGCTCAAATCCTTCACTCTCAAATTCCAACAAAGCAACAAATTCTTATGGGGGAATAAGAGAGGAAGAACAATGGAGGAGTGTGACGCCCCGAGATCGGGCACTATGCAGATTCCAGCATTCCCGCCAAAATCCACATAATAACCGATTCCAGGTTGCCACTTATGATAACATTACAACAGTTCACGAATATTCCACAATTACAACAGAAACAGATAGATACAAGATGACTCAGACGAGCCAGGGATACAACTGATACAATACAAAGATCCAAATAACAGCGGAAGAAACAACATAGCGTCCGTCTACGGACAAGATCCAAATTGGACTAAGAGTCCTGAAGATAACCGAGAGCGTCCAATCCCTGCCCAGGCCAAGCCGGAGGGATTCCCAAGCTAACGTCGTCAGACTTCAAACCTGTTGACTGCAATGTTGAATATGCAGCCACGAAAAAGATTCGTGGGTCAGTACGGTTAAGTACTGGCAAGTGGATAAACCATACTCACAAGATACCGGCGTAGCCAGTCATCACAGGATACAAATACTTTGGGATCAACGGAAAGGAAGGGGTTATTGCAAATAAGCGACAGCAGGCTGCACTAACCAACTACAGAGAGATACTACAACTTCCGGCTAACAGAAAGAAGATAAGATCGAGTATTGTAACCAACTGAAAGATAACTTCAAACAAACCCATCCTGGATCTCGCCCCTTATCCAAAGAAGCAATCCGAGGATAACTCACACTGTTGGATTAATGATGGTTCAGATTATTGTGTCAATAAGCCTATTACTAGTCAAGTTGTTAATCATTGGGTGAAAGGTTGTTAATCATTAGGTTTAAGTTGTCCTGAGTACTTGTTAGCCAGTACTTTCACCAAGTAATCCATAACCGCGGAAAACACGGCTTCTCGAGAAGATTATCCCTGCAGGGTTGCACCAATTTAGCCGTACACGCAAGAATAACCCGCCAGATGGGAGATCACCCCACCAAGCGAGGTACTCTACACAACTCAACTCTTCTTCGCATCAAGCCCAAAGAACCTTGGGCGCACGGCTAATCGAGCCCCGAAGAAAAGGGACCCTCATAGCACTCTAATACCGTGTCCCCCTATATGCCGACTACGAAAGTTCCACCCGGGATCCAAGGGCTCGCAAGATCATGCATGCAGCAAATGGAAAGCCCGAACTAAATGAGGCGATTTGGACGAGATGCGAATCGAGTCAAATTGAGGGGGGCGCCCATACTCGCTTCCCACATGCGGGTAGTGCGCTCATCATGGATCAGTAGACAAGACCCTTTTCCTATTAGGGTCGACACTAGCAGGCCTCAAAACCACAAGGGCCTCCTGCCGGTGCCTTATCATCAAATTTATTATTAAACAATAACATTAGCATGATTGATTGATTAAACATCGAGCCCCCAGAACATAATAGAGTGGTAACAGAAGGTAACGGGTAACAGACTCGAGCAAACAACCTAAGCATGCTAGTAAGACACGGGCAACAAGCAAAGGTTATAGGTATGGAGGTGAGGCAATAGCAGGGTTAAAGGATTCATGTGATAGGTTCGTAACAGAAACAACTACTACTAAGGCTAGCAGAAAAGAACAACGGAAAGTATCGGTAACAAGTGATGAGAGGCAGCCATTTGGCAGCAAGTGAGTATACTTGCCTGAGATCCCGCAAGGTAGCAGAACTTGTCGTTGCTCACATCATCTCAACGTCCTATCCGGGAAGAAGCAACGAACCTCGAACAAACACTGGATGCAACAATTACTACTACGGCAAAAGATCCAGCATGATCAAGATATGGATGCATGACAAGTTTAAAGATGCATCAAGGTAAACTAGTTGACAAGATAAACAGATTTAAATGGACCCATATGCAATTTGAGTTGCACATGAAAAGGCCCATGAATTATGGTTAGATTATTTGTTTTCCAACTAATCAACAGATGAAGGTGGATTAGCATGATGCATGGATGAGGAAAACAACAAAATAACAACAATAGAACCAGCTGGAAATAAGGTTTAACAAGTTTGGAATTTCAGTTATTAAGTTAGGAAATTTTGGTTACTTAAAGGTGTTGCTCAAGCAATTGTTGTTTTCATCAAGTTAAAGTGTTCAAAACAAATAACAAAATTTATATTTGAAAAGAAAATCAAATTTTAGTTGGACTACATGTTTCAAATATTGAAATTGGAATTAGGATAATTCAATTATGAATTAAACAATATTAAACAAGTTTTAAATGGATTTGAAACAAGTTTGAATTTAATTGAAGTTTTATTTGTTCAAAACATAATTTCAAACTCACATTTGAAAAGTTCACACTTTGATGGTTTGAAAACATATTTTGCATGTTCAAAATTATTTTATTTTGAGCAAGTTATGATTTGATCAAATTTAAATGAATTAAACAAGTATTAAATTATTTAGGCAATTTAAATTATTCAAACCATGAAACAAAATTTATATTTGAAAAGGTTATTCAAAATGGTATGGAAAACATATTTTATTTGCATTATTTGGAATTAGTATGAATTATTGAAAATTACATTTGAATTATTTAAATTTTAATTTTAAATGCATTTTGAAATTTCAAAACAGTGAACAAATGTTACCAAAAGATGGAGAATTTAATTTAGATTAGTGCACATATTTTATTCTCATTATTTGGGGTTAGAAAACTAAAGTTATTAGCATTTTAATGTGAGGGACCAATCTGTTATTTTTAGGGACTTAGATTTAAAAGAAATGTGCAGAAAGTGTTTTGTTACCGCGTGGTACCCTACCCGCAGTCACTGCGCGTGGGCCACTGGCCAGCGTGGCGTACGCGTGGCCACTGTATGGCTTACAGGTGGGCCTCTGCTTAGGGGAAGAAAATCCCCAAAAAGGGGTTGCGACGCGGGGTCTCGAACCCGCGCGCGAGTCTGTCCGCGGAAGGGACCAGACCAGTGCGATGCTGCTGTGCGTTTGATTCAGATACAGGTGCTGCTCTTTTGAGGCTCAGCTGCGACAGGTTTCAGAAACTGAACAAAGTTCAGATGCAGAGGAGCGAGGCGACCGGCGGTGATCACGATGGCGCACGACGGCTGCTCACCGTGGCTGTTCGCGCGGCCGTGTGCGTGCGGTGCTGCGCCTAGGCGTGTGTGGGGACAGACAACAGAGAGGGGGAGAGGAAAACGAGGCGCTGCTCACCTCGTTCTGTCTGTCGACGATCTGTCGAGGTGCAGCGGCGAGGGGCAGTTCCCGGCGACGGCGTGGGCACTCCGGTTGCTCCCAGCAACCGGCGAGGGGACGATGAGCCTCGGGGAAACTCCGCGTTTCCATTCCCATCCTCGGGTGCTCCTCGAGGTGACCGGAGATGGGAAAGGGCGGTGGTCTGACGGCGGTAATGGGAGGCGGTGGTGCAGGGTTCAGAGTGGAAGGGAGCTCGGGGGGGGAGAGAGAGGCGAGACGACGGCGCTAGGGGAGAGAAGAGGGGTAGGGTTGCAGAGGGGAAGGGGCAGAGGGATGTTTTATGGTGGTGAGAGCCTAGTACGGAGCAGCATCGAGAGGGGGAGAGGATCATCTACGGTTCTGATGATGATCGTACCATTGCTGACGTCGAGGAAGAGGATGACAGGAAGGGGTAACGGGCTGGAAAGAAAGGTGGGCTTAGGGGGAGGAATAAGGGGAAGGGGTGGGCTGCCCTCTCTCCTTTGCTATTTTCCCTTTTTCCTTTTTTTTTGTAATGAAAAGAAAGAGAGAGAGATGAATAGAAAAGGTTTGGGGTTTAATCTTTTATAATTATTGGTGATACTTTTCAAAAACAGGAACTTAAGCAATGTCAACATATTTTTCACAAGATTGAAATTCTAATTGATTTAAAGTTGTTTAGTTAAAATTGTCAAATAGGGTGTGAGGGTGTTTAGTTGATAATTAAAGTTTATTAATTTGCAAAACAATAATTAGAAGCAAGTTTGGTTATTGATTTCAAGATTGGTAATATTAGTTTGATTTTCAAGTGGTTAGGTGAATTTCAAATAATGTTTTGATTTGGGAATTTTGGAAATAACAAATTTTATTTAATAAGCAACAAGCAATGTTACAAACATTATTGAAATTAGTTTGTTTGCCAAATTTTAATTTTTCAAACCCATATTGGAATATGATAAATAAGATTGATTGATTTGAAATTGAAGGTGATTTAATTAATTGATTGAATTAATGGTTTGATTAAAACCAACAATTTAAATGAGTGATTTGATTTGAATTTTTGAATTAGACACTAGGGTTTTAATAACAGGGACAATTTTATTTAGCAGGCAATTTGTTTAAAACAACTTCAAATTATTGAAAACAAATGAGTGAGTTAGTTGGCAAGTTTGAAATTGGAAATTTTTTAGCAAGGGGGGAATTTTAAATTGTTTTGAATTTTGATTTGTTTTTGAGAAACAGAATGCAATGCTCATGTGATGCATATGATGCAAGCAAAAGGAAACAAACACTTTCCTATTAGGGTAACACCCCAGGTGTTACAGACGACACCACTAACAAGGGATTGCGCCCTCGCAATCCACCTGCTAACCCGGGAGGGGAAAGAAGTTCGACTATCGATTCTTCGTGCTTCCAGTTGATCTCCTCGACACCACTAACAAGGGCTTCTCGACACCACTAACAAGAGATTCTTGCTCGGAGTGACGACGATGTTCTTCCACCAGGAACCTTCCGATGATCGAACCTATTAGGTTAAGGGCTCAGAAAACGTCCACCCACGTAGGACCCTAACACTTTGAAAGATAGACAAGGGGGGAAGACTCCAAAACAAATGAGATGGGAGGGGAAATAGAATAGGGATAAGGAGAAAACAAGAACCCTATTGAGATGGTTTTCCAAAATAGTTTAGCAGAAATAGTTTTTGACATTCTAGAAACAACGACCGTTAGCTAGGTTATCCTACAGGCTTTGCGGACCCGTTGCTTCGATAACCATTCGTATCGAAACAATATCGGGAATCGGAACCAAGGCTCTGATACCATTTGTGACGCCCCGAGATCGGGCACTATGCAGATTCCAGCATTCCCGCCAAAATCCACATAATAACCGATTCCAGGTTGCCACTTATGATAACATTACAACAGTTCACGAATATTCCACAATTACAACAGAAACAGATAGATACAAGATGACTCAGACGAGCCAGGGATACAACTGATACAATACAAAGATCCAAATAACAGCGGAAGAAACAACATAGCGTCCGTCTACGGACAAGATCCAAATTAGACTAAGAGTCCTGAAGATAACCGAGAGCGTCCAATCCCTGCCCAGGCCAAGCCGGAGGGATTCCCAAGCTAACGTCGTCAGACTTCAAACCTGTTGACTGCAATGTTGAATATGCAGCCACGAAAAAGATTCGTGGGTCAGTACGGTTAAGTACTGGCAAGTGGATAAACCATACTCACAAGATACCGGCGTAGCCAGTCATCACAGGATACAAATACTTTGGGATCAACGTAAAGGAAGGGGTTATTGCAAATAAGCGACAGCAGGCTGCACTAACCAACTACAGAGAGATACTACAACTTCCGGCTAACAGAAAGAAGATAAGATCGAGTATTGTAACCAACTGAAAGATAACTTCAAACAAACCCATCCTGGATCTCGCCCCTTATCCAAAGAAGCAATCCGAGGATAACTCACACAGTTGGATTAATGATGGTTCAGATTATTGTGTCAATAAGCCTATTACTAGTCAAGTTGTTAATCATTGGGTGAAAGGTTGTTAATCATTAGGTTTAAGTTGTCCTGAGTACTTGTTAGGCAGTACTTTCACCAAGTAATCCATAACCGCGGAAAACACGGCTTCTCGAGAAGATTATCCCTGCAGGGTTGCACCAATTTAGCCGTACACGCAAGAATAACCCGCCAGATGGGAGATCACCCCACCAAGCGAGGTACTCTACACAACTCAACTCTTCTTCGCATCAAGCCCAAAGAACCTTGGGCGCACGGCTAATCGAGCCCCGAAGAAAAGGGACCCTCATAGCACTCTAAGACCGTGTCCCCCTATATGCCGACTACGAAAGTTCCACCCGGGATCCAAGGGCTCGCAAGATCATGCATGCAGCAAATGGAAAGCCCGAACTAAATGAGGCGATTTGGACGAGATGCGAATCGAGTCAAATTGAGGGGGGCGCCCATACTCGCTTCACACATGCGGGTAGTGCGCTCATCATGGATCAGTAGACAAGACCCTTTTCCTATTAGGGTCGACACTAGCAGGCCTCAAAACCATAAGGGCCTACTGCCGGTGCCTTATCATCAAATTTATTATTAAACAATAACAGTAGCATGATTGATTGATTAAACATCGAGCCCCCAGAACATAATAGAGTGGTAACAGAAGGTAACGGGTAACAGACTCGAGCAAACAACCTAAGCATGCTAGTAAGACACGGGCAACAAGCAAAGGTTATAGGTATGGAGGTGAGGCAATAGCAGGGTTAAAGGATTCATGTGATAGGTTCGTAACAGAAACAACTACTACTAAGGCTAGCAGAAAAGAACAACGTAAAGTATCGGTAACAAGTGATGAGAGGCAGCCATTTGGCAGCAAGTGAGTATACTTGCCTGAGATCCCGCAAGGTAGCAGAACTTGTCGTTGCTCACATCATCTCAACGTCCTATCCGGGAAGAAGCAACGAACCTCGAACAAACACCGGATGCAACAATTACTACTACGGCAAAAGATCCAGCATGATCAAGATATGGATGCATGACAAGTTTAAAGATGCATCAAGGTAAACTAGTTGACAAGATAAACAGATTTAAATGGACCCATATGCAATTTGAGTTGCACATGAAAAGGCCCATGAATTATGGTTAGATTATTTGTTTTCCAACTAATCAACAGATGAAGGTGGATTAGCATGATGCATGGATGAGGAAAACAACAAAATAACAACAATAGAACCAGCTGGAAATAAGGTTTAGCAAGTTTGGAATTTCAGTTATTAAGTTAGGAAATTTTGGTTACTTAAAGGTGTTGCTCAAGCAATTGTTGTTTTCATCAAGTTAAAATGTTTAAAACAAATAACAAAATTTATATTTGAAAAGAAAATCAAATTTTAGTTGGACTACATGTTTCAAATATTGAAATTGGAATTAGGATAATTTAATTATGAATTAAACAATATTAAACAAGTTTTAAATGGATTTGAAACAAGTTTGAATTTAATTGAAGTTTTATTTGTTCAAAACATAATTTCAAACTCACATTTGAAAAGTTCACACTTTGATGGTTTGAAAACATATTTTGCATGTTCAAAATTATTTTATTTTGAGCAAGTTATGATTTGATCAAATTTAAATGAATTAAACAAGTATTAAATTATTTAGGCAATTTAAATTATTCAAACCATGAAACAAAATTTATATTTGAAAAGGTTATTCAAAATGGTATGGAAAACATATTTTATTTGCATTATTTGGAATTAGTATGAATTATTTATGAATTATTGCAAATTACATTTGAATTATTCAAATTTGAATTTTAAATGCATTTTGAAATTTCAAAACAGTGAACAAATGTTACCAAAAGATGGAGAATTTAATTTAGATTAGTGCACATATTTTATTCTCATTATTTGGGGTTAGAAAACTAAAGTTATTAGCATTTTAATGTGAGGGACCAATCTGTTATTTTTAGGGACTTAGATTTAAAAGAAATGTGCAGAAAGTGTTTTGTTACCGCGTGGTACCCTACCCGCAGTCACTGCGCGTGGGCCACTGGCCAGCGTGGCGTACGCGTGGCCACTGTATGGCTTACAGGTGGGCCTCTGCTTAGGGGAAGAAAATCCCCAAAAAGGGGTTGCGACGCGGGGTCTCGAACCCGCGCGCGAGTCTGTCCGCGGAAGGGACCAGACCAGTGCGATGCTGCTGTGCGTTTGATTCAGATACAGGTGCTGCTCTTTTGAGGCTCAGCTGCGACAGGTTTCAGAAACTGAACAAAGTTCAGATGCAGAGGAGCGAGGCGACCGGCGGTGATCACGATGGCGCACGACGGCTGCTCACCGTGGCTGTTCGCGCGGCCGTGTGCGTGCGGTGCTGCGCCTAGGCGTGTGTGGGGACAGACAACAGAGAGGGGGAGAGGAAAACGAGGCGCTGCTCACCTCGTTCTGTCTGTCGACGATCTGTCGAGGTGCAGCGGCGAGGGGCAGTTCCCGGCGACGGCGTGGGCACTCCGGTTGCTCCCAGCAACCGGCGAGGGGACGATGAGCCTCGGGGAAACTCCGCGTTTCCATTCCCATCCTCGGGTGCTCCTCGAGGTGACCGGAGATGGGAAAGGGCGGTGGTCTGACGGCGGTAATGGGAGGCGGTGGTGCAGGGTTCAGAGTGGAAGGGAGCTCGGGGGGGGGAGAGAGAGGCGAGACAGCGGCGCTAGGGGAGAGAAGAGGGGTAGGGTTGCAGAGGGGAAGGGGCAGAAGGATGTTTTATGGTGGTGAGAGCCTAGTACGAAGCAGCATCGAGAGGGGGAGAGGATCATCTACGGTTCTGATGATGATCGTACCATTGCTGACATCGAGGAAGAGGATGACAGGAAGGGGTAACGGGCTGGAAAGAAAGGTGGGCTTAGGGGGAGGAATAAGGGGAAGGGGTGGGCTGCCCTCTCTCCTTTGCTATTTTCCCTTTTTCCTTTTTTTTGTAATGAAAAGAAAGAGAGAGAGATGAATAGAAAAGGTTTGGGGTTTAATCTTTTATAATTATTGGTGATACTTTTCAAAAACAGGAACTTAAGCAATGTCAACATATTTTTCACAAGATTGAAATTCTAATTGATTTAAAGTTGTTTAGTTAAAATTGTCAAATAGGGTGTGAGGGTGTTTAGTTGATAATTAAAGTTTATTAATTTGCAAAACAATAATTAGAAGCAAGTTTGGTTATTGATTTCAAGATTGGTAATATTAGTTTGATTTTCAAGTGGTTAGGTGAATTTCAAATAATGTTTTGATTTGGGAATTTTGGAAATAACAAATTTTATTTAATAAGCAACAAGCAATGTTACAAACATTATTGAAATTAGTTTGTTTGCCAAATTTTAATTTTTCAAACCCATATTGGAATATGATAAATAAGATTGATTGATTTGAAATTGAAGGTGATTTAATTAATTGATTGAATTAATGGTTTGATTAAAACCAACAATTTAAATGAGTGATTTGATTTGAATTTTTGAATTAGACACTAGGGTTTTAATAACAGGGACAATTTTATTTAGCAGGCAATTTGTTTAAAACAACTTCAAATTATTGAAAACAAATGAGTGAGTTAGTTGGCAAGTTTGAAATTGGAAATTTTTGAGCAAGGGGGGAAGTTTAAATTGTTTTGAATTTTGATTTGTTTTTGAGAAACAGAATGCAATGCTCATGTGATGCATATGATGCAAGCAAAAGGAAACAAACACTTTCCTATTAGGGTAACACCCTAGGTGTTACAAGGAGAAACACCAAGAACTCCAAGATCAAGATCTACTAAGTTTCCCTCACTAAGAAGGAAGATGGATTGGTGGAAATGTAGATCAAGATCTCCTCTACCTTCTCCCTCAAAGATATGCAAGAATCATAGGAGGGATTGGGAGAGGGGCAAGCTTTCCAAGGTCAACAATGGTGGGGGAGAGGGAGAAAAACAAGCTTAGAAGACTTGGGGACCAATGGGGAAGAAAGCCCCCTTAAATAGGTCCCCACAAAAACTAGCCGTTTTGTGTGCAGTCTGAGCAGGATATTTCGAAATATCCGGTTCAAAACTGAACAGGAATATCCGGTCCGACAGGAATATCCGTTCCGAAGTGAATAATCCGGTTCAAATAATCCGGTTCACTCCAGTGAGAAATATGGTCCGAAAACTGCCCAAACCGGAATATCCGGTATGCCCCGAATAATCCGGTTCAAATAATCCGGTTCACAACAGAAAGTTTAGACTCCGGTCCTTAGCCGTTTTCGAGCAAGTGGAGGGACAGATGCCAACCGGATATTCCGGTTCAAACTTGAACCGGAATATCCGCCCCCCGCAAAACTAACAAAAACAACAACACGAAAACTGCAATAACTTTTTCATCCGGACTCCGTTTTTGATGATCTTGGGCTCGTTGAAATCACCACAACGAGCACTACAATAATATCCATAGAAACATCATTGTACAGCAATGAAAGATAAAACCAAATGGGGAAAGGTTTTGGACCTCTCAAATAGGAACACCCGGTAAAACTTCCAACACGAAAACTCACATAACTTTTGCGAATGAACTCCGAATTAGGTGAGTGCAAATGCATTGGAAAGATAACAGCAAGGAGTATCCAAATAACAAGTGAAAATATTGATACCTCAAAGTATGGAGAAGTTACCACACATGGAAGGTGTGGGAACATTTTCAAAGACGAACGAAATATTTTCACCACCGAAAACGCAACAAGTTTTTCTTACGAAATCCGTTTTCGAGAAACCAAGGCTTGTCATGAAGATCACGACAAGCACTAAAACCCAAAGGAGACAAAAGCCAAATAAGAACCAAGAAATATGATATGCAAAGTATGCAATGGTTTGAGCTCTCCATAACGATTCGATCGAGTTACTCACTTGAGAGCCCCTCTTGATAGTACGACTATCTATCCTATAACCCGGTCTCCCAAAGACACGAGACCGGTAAAATAGAAAACCTATCAAGATTATACCTTTTCCTTGAGCATTCCACTTGATCTAGATGATGACGATCTTGACTCTCTCAAGTTGGATCTTCTTTCTTGATTGCGCTTGCTAGCACAAACTCCGCTTGATGAAGACTTGCAAGTTTCTCCCCCAAACACCATTATGGGAGAGACTAGCTCCTCCATACACCATTATGGGAGAGACCCTTCGGCAAATCTTCACAAGGCCACAATCTCCAAAATGGTGGCAAGCATCAAGCATAGGATATCTTCTAGATGCTTCACTTGAGCTTCCACGTCAAGCTAGATGACAAACACCGCTTGACGACGATATAGACCATGGGCTATATGAAATCTTCCTTTTGGTTCATGCCCATGGAAAGATACCTAACCACACATAGAGATGCGACACACACATATCATGGGTTAGTTCACAATGCTAATTTGACAATTGCTTACCATACCATGAGATACACAATCCCACTTGGTACAACTTGTAGCTTTGTGTGTTGATCGCTTTCTTGATCAACCTTGTATCTTTGCTTCTCACTTCTAAACATGATGTCTTGAAGATGATAATGAAAGATCACCTAATCCTTTTCTTCAAGACATACTAGCAATAAGCTCAACTCAAACCATGACCATTCTTCATATAAATCCATGAGAATAACAATGGCCATCAAGGAAGCTAATAGAGTTCAACACATGAACTCCATTATTTCCTATGGACAAGATCTAAAAGGATAACTCAATGCAAACATTAGTCCATAAAGGATTGTCATTAATTACCAAAACCACATATGGGGGAACCATGCGCTTTCACCCGCCAAATGTGACGTTTAGGAGAGACCTGGTTGGTCCCCAGCTGTTAGCTTGGAACAAACTATTTCATCGTTTGATGGTACCGAATCTGACAGAGGGTACAGATGAGTTCCGATGGAATTTACATCCGAATGGTAAATTTTCGGTTAGCTCAATGTAGGAAGCGTTACTTCAACCAGATATGCCAAAAATTTCGCTAAAAAACAAGGTTTTTGCATGGTATGTTTGTCGAGGTGTAATATATATTAAAGATAGTCTTGTAAAATACAATTGGCAACAGTGTATCTTCCGTCACAATGACGAGATAATTAAACACTTGTTTTTCGACTATAATATTGCTAGTTCTATATGGTTAACATTCAGAAAGGTTCTATCTTGTACCCACCAATAAGCATTGCCAACATTTTTGGGATTGGCTTAATGGAGTGGATAAAAGGTTCAAAAGGCTTATTAGAGTGACATCGCTTACCGTTATTTGGTCGTTGTGGCTATGTAGAATTGACAAGCTTTTTGATGATAAAAAATATTCTTATCTTCAGGACTACAACTATACTCTGTATTTGGGTACCGCTGCAGCATGTGGAGCATAAGGACATTTTCTTGAGGTGTGTAACAGACTGGAGGTTATGGCGAAGGATCTTTTATCACGGCATGGATGGCATCATAATTTGCGGATTGGCCCTCCACCTCTCTATGCGGTTTTTACTTCCTTTGTAATGTGTCTGACTTTGGATCGTTGTTTTTCAGCTGTGTGCATCTTTATAATGGAGAGGCTGGGTGTAATATTACTCTTAAATAATAAAAGCTCCCTTTATAAAAGAAAGTAGGAGGCTGCAAGGCTCGATCTCTGGCAAGACGCCTATACTAGACTAGCAAGCCGATGCTTTTGGATGGATTCATGTCAGAGCCGAATGGCTGAGCACCAGCAGTTCCCCCGTCCAATTTGTCTGTCCGCCGGCCAAATTATGAAGTGCAGATTGGACCACTGTGTTGTTTTTTGCAGACGGAAGTGGAAGACGGGCTTAAATAAAACACAGTACAAAAAATACATCAGTTCAGGGCATTTGGTCTAGTGGTATGATTCTCGCTTAGGGTGCGAGAGGTCCCGAGTTCAATTCTCGGAATGCCCCATTTTTTTTGCACTTACGAAACCAAGTCTGACATGTAGACTGTCAACACAAAGCTTTGATCTGCAGCAAACTCTAAGAACACATAATTTTCTACGAAATTTCAAATTATCGTCCAGATTTGCATGTCGGCACCAGATTCTTAGCATGGCTTTTGTGAAATTCTTCTAGGTTCCCATCGATGGATCACCAAGAAGGCACATAAAGGGGAAGATTTTAACAAGAGGTCAATTAATGTTACTACTACTAGTATACATCACAACACACACAACCACATAAATAGCGATATACAATTATACATGCATAGTATTACAATTTGCACGCAATACTTGAAGATTAGTTTGGTACAACAATGTCAATGTATATGTTTCAGCGATCGGTCGAAGGCTTCTTACAAATTCCTTTCGCCGAAGGAATGGTGATCGAGGTCCATCTCTAATCACTTACGTATGCATGTATCTGTTGATGGCGAGGACGTTGCTGGCGAGCTGCGCGAGGACCTTCTCCTGGCCGGCGATCACGGGCTTGAGCCCGGGGCGGTCGAGGAAGCCGTTGTCGCAGGTGTCCACGTAGGTCCGCGCCGCGTCGAGCGCGCTGGTCGCCGTCGGCCTGTCACCGCGCTTCAGCGCTGCCAGCGCCGAGTCGTAGCTTGTGTTTATGTCGTCGTACAACTGGAGGCAGTCGCTGATGGCGCTCTTGGAGAGCTTGTCCGTGGCATGGTCACTGGCCAGCTCCATGGCCGCGTTCTTCGCCTCCGCGATCTTGGCGCGCACGGCGTCCACGGCGAGGGTCAGCACGCCCAGGCCGTCCTTCTGCCGCCCCGGCACCACCGTCGTCTCCGGCAGCTTCGCGATCGACGACTCGCACATGTACGGGAAGCTCGTCTTGGCGCACAAGGACTTCACCTTAGGGCTCAGCATCTGGAGCACTGACTGCGGCACCATCTCCGCGAAGGACTGCACGGTTACCTTGGGCATTATCGACGGCGCGGCGTAGCCGTCGGGCGAGTCGGAAGCTGGAACCTCGCCATCGGGTGAGTCGGTAGCCGGGACGTAGCCGTCGGGGGTGTCGGCCGCCGACATCGCCGGCTGAGCATTGCTCGGTGTCACGTAGCCGTCAGGCGTGTCGGCCGCTGACATCGCTGTCGGTGCGGCGTAGCCGTCGGGTGTGTCTGCCGCAGACATCTTCGGCTCGGCCTTCTCCGTCGGCGCTTGGTACGCCGGGACAGATTCGTCAGCCTTGCTCTCTATGGGAACTGCATCAAAATCTTCCTCCTTGCTCTTGCTTTTGGATTTCTTCTCGTCTTCGGACGACTCGCTCTTTTCTTTGGATTTCTTTTCGGCACCTGGGAATGCATAAGCGTCGGTCTTGGCCTTAGATTTCTTCTCGGCATCATCCGTGGAGTCCTCCTCTTTGCTCTTGGATTTCTTCTCTTTCTTCTCATCATCGTCGTCGTCCTCGTTTTTGCTCTTGGATTTCTTTTCTTTCTTCTCATCATCGTCGTCGTCGTCGTTTTTGCTCTTGGATTTCTTTTCTTTCTTCTCATCATCGTCGTCGTCGTCGTCGTGGTGTTTGGTTTTGTATTTCTTCTCTTTCTTCTCGTCATCGGAGGACTCCTCGCTCTTACTTTTAGTTTTCTTCTCCTCGTCTTTGTCTTTTGATTTCTTCTCGCGATCGGCATCCACAGAGTAGTCGACCATACTCTTAGATTCCTTTTTCAGGGCCTCGTCCTCGTAGGCCTCACCTTTGCTTTTGGATTTCTTCTCTTTGGCCTTATCCTCAGCGTCGTCGGTCGTGTTTTTTGGTTTGCTCTTGAATTCTTTGGCATTCTTCTCGGCGACGGCATCATCTAGAACCTTCTCATCCTTCTTACTTTCGGGTTTTGGCTCAGAGCTCGTCTTCTGGACAACATCCTTAGGGTCCTCCTTTTTGGTATCCGGCGTTGATGTCTTCTCGCCGGCATAAGCTTCAGGGTCGGCACTCATAATATAGAGCTTGTTGGCGCCATTTATCTTCCTGTCCCTGATTTCCTGGGGGGTCAACGCCGGCACGAGCGGCACAGCGGCAGCTAGGAGGACGAGGAGGAGAAGCAGCGCCGGAGCGAGCTGCGCCCTCATCGTGGTCATCCGGGCAGGGTGGTGGTGGTGCGGGGGAAAGTGTGCACTTGGAGGCCAGAGGAGAGGAGGGGTATTTGAACCGGGAGAGTGAGCATGTGATTGGCCGTATTTGGCGGCAAACGGGCGGTCGTGTTGGTCTTTGCCATTTTCCCGCGGGAACCACCGTAGCCGGTAGCATGCAACTGACGCTCCTCCTGCAGAATTCAGCGCTTGCCGTGAAGAGAGGAGAAAAAATGGAGATTAATTACAAGGCTCAAAACTGACCTCCCAATGATATGCTAAAAAAAGGATTTCCCTGCAGTTTTGCCTTCAAAGTGACATGTGGCACAGCAGAATTTTGGTTTTATGCTGGCACACATTGCTTGAAGAATTCTGTCCGTTGAAAACTGGATTTTAGCAGAAACGGTGTAATGAATAGAATTTTGGTTTTATGCTGGCACACATTGCTTGAGGAATTCAGAACTGGAAATTACCTTGGAGTATACGTGAAAGAACATTAATTACTCCCAATTGAAAGAAAAGCATAGATATGCATTTTGAGTCTCACGAGACGACCCCCTCAAGGTGGGATCAACGTTCACAGTTTACATGAGAGTAGGGAGAGAGAGAGGAGCGAGGGTTATAAACGAGGTTAAAGAGACAACACCAACACATAACCTTTTTACATACAAGCTTTATGCATCACAAAGCCACGCAGGGCTGAAGCAGACTCACGCTTTTGACAATGTAGCCTGTAAGACCAAAGGGAGATGTCACCTGCCGCTCGACGAAGAACATCCGGGGCGGTGCAAGTTTTGATTTTGAAGACGACATCATTTCTAGCCTTCCACAGATGCCACATGAGTGCCGCAATGCCGAGCCGCCAAGCGGCTGTGTCAACTATAAAGGGGGCCACGATGTCCCAGATTGACTCGCAGTTGAGCATTGCGCGGCCAACATGTTCCTAGACCTCGGTGGCAATAGCGCAACCGAAGAGGATGTGGCGGGTTGTCTCATTGTCGCCATAAGAGACGCAAGTGGTGGAGGGAGCACAATGCTTGGTGTGCAGGTTTGCACAGGTGTTCAGCCTGTTGGAATCAGCCAAGGAGCAAAAAATCTTTAGCTTGGTGGGGAGGCGAGTAACCCAGCAGATGGAGGTGGAGCCAACTGTGACGCCGACCGAATATGTCATGGCATAGACAAAACAAGAGGAGAAGCGTGAACCACCGCCCCAAGCAAGGGTGTGGCAGTCCTCGCCAGCAGAAAGACGAGTCTCATGGATGATGTGGGAGAGGAGGAGCATCTCTGAGGAGGCAGCCGAAGAAAGGCGGGGTCAAAACGTGAGACCACCGGCGATCGCAGCGGCCACCGTGATGTTTGGCCACAAGCAATGTGAGAAGATGGCATGTCGAATCCCTTACTCAACAAATCCCTTCGGTGAACCTATCGGGTTTCGATTAGGAGAACCCATGAGCGCTGGTGGAATCGTCGGCTAGACAGGGGACGAGATTTACCCAGGTTCGGGGCCCTCGTAGAGGTAAAACCCTTACTCATGCCTCTTGTCGATCTGTATTGATGATTAGATCGGTTACAAAGGTGGTGCTCGAATCGAGAGTAGGTCTCGAGTTCAAGGCTTTAGGTCGTGCGGTATTGCTTGGTCCTCTCCCGGGGGGCTCTCCTGGCCTTATATAGGTGGCCAGGTCTCGAATCCTACCCGGATCGGACTCGAGCCCTAACTAGGTCGGTTACATGTTTACTATCTTAACCCGCAAGTTAGTGCAGGTGGGCTTCACGTGGGCCTTCTGGAGTATTCTAAGGGCTCCTCTTCTTGGGCCCTCAACCTTGGGCCTGAGAGGGGGTGTCCTTATTCGCAGGGTCCATGACGAAGACATAGATCTTGGATCCTGCGGGTAAGGACACCCCCTCTCAGGCCCAATGTCAAGGCCCAAGAAGAGGCGCCCTTGGAAGACTCCAGAAGGCCTACCAGAAGCCCACCCGCACTAAACTTGCGGGTTAAGTTAGGTAGTTTTGTAACCGACCTAGCTAGGGTTTGAACCCTCTCCGGGTAGGACTCGAGACCTGGCCATCTATATAAGGCCTGGAGAGCCCACAAGGAGAGGACCAAGCAATACCGCACGACCAAAAAGCCTCGGAACTCGAGATCTACTCTCGATTCGAGCAACCTGTAACCGATCTAATCATCCAATACAGATCGACACGAGGCAGGAGTAAGGGTTTTACCTCTACGAGGGCCCCGAACCTGGGTAAATCTTGCCTCCTGTCTAGCCGACGATCTCACCAGCGCCCATGACTTCTCCTAATCGAAACCCGATAGGGTCACCTAAGGGACTTGTCGAGTCAGGGATTCGACAATTGGCGCCGTCTGTGGGAAACGAGGGCGCTGGATCACCGGCATCTTCGGCTTCATCGACATCCAACTCCCGTTGGAAACCAACGACTACGGCTCCGAACAATCCTATACGGATCGGATCTGTCGTGGTCACGCCTCACTCGCCGGAATCTCGCCCGGCGTTCGAGGAACTGGAGAAGAGCGTCACCCTGACGTTCGGGAGCTTCAACTTCATGGCGAACAGAGACGGGATCCTCCACTTCTCAGATGAATCTGAAACCGAATCTGGAACCGCCAACTCGCGCTTTCCTACAGGGAAAAGCGGCGAGTCCATCCGCTACAACGCAGTCGACTACCACACCCTCTCGACATAGGAACCCTCTCGGGTGCGGAGAGCTTTTCGATCTACGCCTAGGACACACGGACCACAACTGGCCCAAGTCTGCATGGCAGGGTCAGAACAGCCCTCGGAAACTGAATATAGCGCGACCGAGCGCGATATAATCGGCGTTTCGCGGGAAGCCTGGAAAAGAGCCAAGAAATCCATGCGAAAGAGCCAGCCGCCTGCGGCGGGAGCCACACAGGAAGACCTAACCGCCTACCACTATCACCTAGTGAGGGCGGCCTCAAACATCAAGGATGCCCGAGCAGATCTAGCCCGTCGCAGGAGAGCGGCGGATGAATCAAGCCAACGTCGAGCCGAGATATCCCACGCACCTTCAGTCGGCACCCGACCTAGGGGGAAGGGACCCGCAGCGTCGACGAGGGACCACGAATCTATGGCTGGAACCAACAGGTCTACCACGTCTTCTATCATGAGGGTCGACGACGATGACAACGTCTACCCGCAAACCCCAGCCGCTGCGATCCTAGCCGCAGCAACCTACATGCAGATGAATCAGCCAACGGATAGCGATCCCCGAGTGGAACAATACAAGCACATTCGCAAAGGTCTAGGGCTGGCGGCCGCAAGGCTCGCCTCTCACGATCGCAAAGAACAATTGGAGAAGGAGCGACTGGAGAAGGATAAGGACAAGGAAACGCCCCGCAGGCACAGAAGCTCTTCCCCGAGAAAAGACAAGTCGCCACGTCGTGGCCGAGGGAAAGAAGCCCGCCGCCGTGATGACAGTCGAAGCAGTGGCGACGACAGCCCGAGAGAAAAGAGCCCGCGACACCGCGGCAGCCGTTCACGCAAACGAAGCAAGGAACCACGGAAGAACTCCGATCGCGATCAACCCGGACGGGACGCGCGATCAGACATCGCGCAAAACAAAGTGGATAGAGCAAGGGCGTCAAGATATCGCGATCGATCATCGTCCGGCTCTTCGGATGACGAAACCTGCGGCGCACTATGTTTCGCCCGTAGTATCCGCGAGGCGCCCCTACCCAAGCGATTCAAGCTCAGCACGGAAGTGACGAAGTACGACGGCTCACTCGAGCCCTCTCAATGGTTGAGCGACTACCTCACGGCAGTGAAATGCCAACATGGTAACAAGAACACGGCCATGCAATACCTCAATTTGCACCTAGCCGGAGCAGCTCGCAGCTGGCTGGAGAGGAGACCGCGATCTTGCTACGCATCGTGGGATGACTTACACCGTGATTTCTGCAAGAACTTCCAGTCGACGTACAAGAGGCCGGCTACAATCGAAGAACTACGAGCCTGCAAACAGAAAAGCGGTGAATCCACCCGAGAATACATCCAGCGATGGAACACGCTCAGGAACACCGCAGGGACAATCTCTGAAGAAGTGGCGATTGAGGCCTTTGCCAAAGGAGCAAGAAGAACTGCGTTTCGAGAAGAGCTCGGCAGAGCCGCGCCCAAAACCATCGGGGAGCTCATGGTCATAGCCGAAAAATGGGCCAATGGAGAAGATGCAGTACGCAACGAAAGAGGATCATCACCTGCACACGAGGACGACCGCCACGGACGAAGGAAGAGAAGAAAATATTACGACCACGATGATAGAGAAGAACTAGTGGCAGCAGAATTCACGCGAAGTCGCGACTCCGGTCGTCGCGGAAGTCGCGAGTGGAAACCAAAGGCAGAAGAAAAATCACCCGAGGAAGACCTCGATGCGTACTGCTCGCTACATCTGTTCACAGATAAGCGCACGGGCAAGACTAAGGCAACACACCTTCTCAAGGATTGCCGAAAGTTCATCGAAATCTCGGACGCGCTCGCCAAGAAAAGATTCGCTTCCACCCAAAACTATCCACCACTGCCAGGAGGGGGACAACAATTCCAGCTACCACCGCCTCCACCTCCACCGACCAACCCAAACATGGCGCTCGCCGCATTGCCAGCGCCACCACAACAAAACGCGGGAGCAAATACATACCCGACTCCGCATGGACAACTCCTCGGGATGATACAGAAGGTATGCCCCTCTCGCAGAGCTCAAAAGACTAACTCGAGACAAATATGCATGGCAGTGCAGATGCCACCAACAAAGCCCGAGTACCTGAAGATGGCCGATCAGCCAATCACGTTCTCGAAAGAAGACCACCCGCCACGAGTCTATCGGCCGGGACAGGCCGCCCTCGTCATTCAAGCTCAAATTGGCAATTATGACCTGGCCCGCGTGTTCATGGACGGTGGCAGTGGCATCAACATCATCTACGCGGATACACTCCGTCGAATGAACAAAAATCTGGACGGCCTAAGGGAATCAGAAACATCCTTCCACGGGATAGTTCCGGGCAAAGCAATCCGTCCACTCGGAACAATCAACCTAGAAGTTGTACTGGGCTCCCCACGCAACTACAGAAGGGAATTCCTGGACTTCGAAGTCGTCGACTGGCCCTCACAGTACCACGCCATTCTTGGTCGAACAGCGTTCGCCAGATTCATGGCCGTGCCACATTACGCATACTTGAAGCTCAAGCTACCTGGCGAATACGGTGTGATCACCATCGACGGAGACTTCCAGAAATCGGACAAGTGCGACATAGAATTTAATGAGATCGCAAAATCTTTCGGGATGCAAGAAGAACTTCAAGAGTTAGCAAAAACAACGGACCACTCCGTTATGCCCCTCACCAAAAAAAACGCACCCGAACTGGAATTCAGCGCCAACAGCGATACTCGCAAGCACCAAGTGCACCCGACAGACTCCGCGAAGACGGCGATGGTTTCCACAACCCTCTCGCCAGCATAGGAAGGCGCGCTCGTCAAACTCCTCCGTGAGTACTGGGAGATTTTCGCCTGGCAGCCGTCAGATATGCCAGGAATACCCAGGGAGTTTGCCGAGCACTCACTCGAAGTCTTTCCTGACGCCAAACCTATCAAACAGACGACTCGACGATTTTCAGAACCTAAGCAGAAAGCGCTTGGAGAAGAAGTAAACAGATTGCTAGCCGCAAACTTCATCAGGGAGATCAAAATATCCACCTGGTTAGCAAACCCGGTGTTGGTCCCTAAGAAAAACACGGATATCCTTCGGGTGTGCATCGACTACACGTCGCTAAATAAACACTGCCCCAAGGACAACTTTCCTCTACCACGAATCGACCAGATCATGGACTCTACGGCAGGTTGCCAGCGTCTCTCCTTTCTAGACGCCTATTCAGGATATAATCAAATCCGCATGAAAAAGGAAGACGAGGAGAAGACGGCTTTCATCACACCACACGGTGTATACTTCTACACGACAATGCCCTTCGGGCTGAAGAACGCAGGCGCAACATATCAGCGCTGCATGCAAAGATGCCTCGCCAATCTCATTGGCAAAAACGTACAAGTGTACGTCGACGACATTGTCATCAAAACTCGAGTGGAAGACACACTCCTCGAGGACATTAAAGAAACATTCGACGCCCTTAACGCATATCGGATCAAGCTCAATCCGACCAAATGCGTTTTCGGTGTCCCCGCAGGCAAACTTCTCGGGTACCTGGTATCCGCCAGAGGCATCGAAGCCAACCCGGAGAAAATACAAGCCATATTGACCATGAAGGAGCCAACCAATCTACGCGGAGTACAGCAGCTCGCAGGACGACTAGCAGCCCTGAGCAGATTCATCGCACGATTGGGAGCATTACCCTTCTACAAATTACTGAAGAAGACGGACAAATTCGAATGGACACCCGAAGCTAAAAAAGCGTTCGCAGATCTGAAGCGGTCCTTGCAAAGCAGGCGCATCCTTGCGACACCGCAAGAAAGGGAGCCACTTTTCCTATACTTAGCCGCTACAAACCAGGTCATCAGCACAGCGATCGTAGTCGAAAGACCTGAAGACGGCAAAGCATACGGAGTTCAAAGACCAATATATTACATCAGCGAAGTACTTTCGCCATGCAAACAACGCTACCCTCACTATCAGAAGCTCGCATACGGGGTTGTTCTCACAGCTCGAAAGCTCAAACATTATTTCCAGGAACACGCCATCACAGTGGTTAATGATGCGTCACTCGGGACAATCATGAACAACCCTATGGCATCCGGAAGAATAGCAAAGTGGAGCATCGAGCTGGGCGCCTGGGACATCACCTACGCTGGACGCAACGCAGTCAAATCCCAAGTTCTCGTGGAATTCATCAGCGAATGGACAGAGCTGCAAACACCCGGGCCACCCGAGTATACGAGCAATTGGATAATGTACTTCGATGGATCCAAGAGAAACGAAGGAGCAGGAGCAGGAATCGTCCTCATCTCACCTAGCGGAGACAAACTGCAGTACGTCTTGCGACTGGATTTTCCACCCGATGACCCGGCATCGAACAATGACGCAGAATATGAAGCATTATTGCACGGAATGAAGATGGCAATCGCCTGTGGAGCTACCCGATTAATGATCTACGGCGATTCCAACCTCATAGTGCAGCAAACGATGAAAGAATGTGACGCCATTGCTGAAAACATGGTTGCATACCGCGACATGTACAACCTACTCGAAGGAAGCTTTAAAGGGTGCGAGCTAAAACACATTGCAAGATCTAGCAACGAAGAAGCAGACAGACTGGCCAACATGGGTTCCACGAACACACCCATACCGCCAGGGATATATTTCGAGCGAATGATTAAGAGATCGATCAAACTGAAGAAACCCGCAGAAACACCCGTAGCAATGGAAACAGAGGTCAGCCCGCAAATCGCGCTTATCGAGCTTACTCATAACATATCACGGCAGGTTTTTCTGGTCGAACCAGTCTGGACGCAGAAATATCTCGACTACCTGCTAAACAAACAGCTCCCGGCCGATCCACGTGAGGCGCGACAGCTAATCAGGCGTAGCAAATCCTTTCGGGTGGTTAACGGAGAATTATACAAACAAAGCATCTCGGGAATACTTCAGCGTTGCATCGCACCCGAAGGCGGCAAGGAATTACTACGGGACATACATCAGGGTGATTGCGGACATCATGCTAGTTGGAAAGCGATATTGGGAAAAGTCTTTCGAGCAGGATTCTACTGGCTCACAGCAGCCACCGATGCAAAAAGCCTGGTCGATAGATGCGACGCCTGCCAGCGATTCGCACCAAAGCCGCACGCACCCGCTACGGAGTTGCACATGATACCCATCGCCTGGCCCTTTGCACAGTGGGGGCTAGACATGGTTGGACCATTACGCAGATCCACACCCGGTGGATATACACATCTGCTGGTCGCAGTCGACAAATTCACAAAATGGATAGAGGCAAGACCAGTAACTTCGGCTAGCGCCCAATGCGCCGTGGAGTTCCTCGATTCCATCATATGCAGATTTGGTGTGCCACACGACATCATTACAGATAACGGCACAAACTTTACGGCAAAGGAAACACAACAGTTCTGTGAAGAGAAAGGCATCAATTTCAAGTTTGCTTCGGTCGCCCACCCGCAAACGAACGGACAAGTCGAAAGATCCAACGGCTTAGTTTCGGCTGGGATCAAGAAACGACTACTCGACCGTCTGCACCCCGCAGCAGGGCATTGGGAAGAGGAGCTACCCTCCGTACTCTGGAGCCTCCGGACAACCCCAAACAGGTCTACAAAATACACACCATTTTTTATGGTATACGGGGCGGAAGCAGTCCTTCCCGAGGAAGTTCGATTCAACGCCCCACGGGTTGTGGCCTACAGCGAAGAAACCTCCAACAAAGCACTTGCAGACGATATGGATGCACTCGACGAAATGCGGGACATCGCACTCGCAAGATCCGCAGTTTATCAACAATCGCTACGCAACTATCACAGTCGCCGCATACGCCACAGGTCATTCGTGGTAGGTGACTTAGTATTGCGGCTCAAGCAGAAGGAAGGACACAAACTCGAACCACCTTGGGAAGGACCCTTCATTGTACACGAAGTTATCCCAGGAGGAGCCTACAGGCTCAAGAATCCAGCGACCGGAGGAATCTATTCCAATCCATGGAATATTGCACAACTCCGCAAGTTCTACCCCTAGGTTTACTTGTTTCTACAACAATAAGGCTATACTAGCCAATTTTGTAGCTCGAATACATGACTTCTCAGTCATTGCAATAAAAATACATGATTTCCTCATCATATTTACCCGAAGCTTCTTGTTTACTGCATGCTAAAAGTCACAGGTACACACCCCATCGCACACACGGGGGCTACACCTAAGAACTTAGCATCCGAAAGAAATATCATCAAATACAAGGTTAAACACCTTACAACGATTTTTACAAACTATAAACAGTTTACAGGATATTCACATCCGACAGATCAGTCAAAACGCTGAGCATTCTCAGTCGCTAAGACCCTATCTACCTCTTCAGAGGTCATTCGGATAATCTTCTCGGCTGCAGGGCGTACAGCATCATAAAAAGGTGTGATGTCCTCGATTGCATAATCTGGGCGCCGAGCTGCGGAGTTCAAATCTATCTCAGGATGCCATATTCGGACAAAGGAGAGAGCCACAACCGCGCCGCACGTCATCTGTTTGCGTACGCACGTGCGAATCTCCCCTTCCCGACTAAACAGCCTGAGTAGATAGCTCCAGTCTTCAGGACCCCTTTCGAGTGGATAAAAAGCTGCATTCATCGCGATCAAGACCTCGTGAAAAGAACCCACGAGAATTCTCGCCTGCAGCACTCGGAATTTCAAGGTGGCCATCACAAACCCTCGACTGCGATCAGACCAGAAGTTATTCGCATGAGGTTTTGGGCTGTTAGCCTCTTGGTGAATGTGGTTTTCCACCCACTGCTTTTCCTCCCTGTCATCCGGTCTAACAACTGAAGGGCAGATGCACTTAGTCAGCTGAAGAATACAAAAGGAGGAAAAATGCACGGGGGCTGCACCACTTACATAGCAACTCCCTCGCGACTGAAGATAGTTCGTCCATCAGAAATTGTTCGCGCTCAGCCGCCAATTTCTGTTTGGATATCGCCACATCAGCAACCCCGCGCAGAGCTTTCAGCCTACGCTCACCCTCATGAACCTTATCACGGAGACCAGCAAAAGTGCCCACGGCGGCCACAAGTGGATTTACTGGATTACCACGTCCACCAGAAGTTTCCGCGGCAAACACAGTAGCCTGGAAGAAGCACAAGGAAAGAAGTGAGATGCCCTACTCGAGTTGTTTCTAGTCGCACATCTGACTAAACACGCTTGGGGGCTACTCCCATCGGGAGACAAGGTACAAACAAAAAGAATAAAAACTCCAAAGGATAAATGCTTCGATCAAGGACAACAAAAGTACGGGAATACATCCCAAGGTTCATTACATTCAAAGAAGGAAATAAAAAAAACTACGAGGCTACATTGGTGCTCCCACTAGCGCCAGTCGACCCTCCCTTCTTCCGAGCAAAAATCTCAGAAAGCTTCCGAGCAAGAATGGCGGCTTGCTCGCCAAAACGGGAGAGCCGTACCTTTTTGCCCGTGGAAGGATCGACTGGAATGGACGAGTAAGCCTCCTCCAACCCTTCGACTCCGTGCGCCAGAGCAAATTGGATCGCAGTCTTCGCGCCAGCCTCTGATTGAGCGACTGCGAAGGCATCCAGAAGACCGCCTCCCGAAAAAGCCTTCAGCAGATCATCTAGCGCAGGCGTAGGAGTGCCGCCGGCAACGATGCGACCATGCACTTGCACCAATGCCTGGGAGGCATCGTTAATCAGAGAGAGAATTCCATCGGAATGTCTCTTGAGTTGTGCAAGTGTGTCGGTTAGCACGTCCACCCGCTGGAGCCCAGGGACCTCTAGAGGGACATCCAAAAGACCTGTGAACAAAGAAGACCGAACTTAGCAAAGTTCAGTGAAAAAAATATCAGAAGTCGCAAAATGCACTTACCCGCAAAACGTTCCGCGAGGGGACGGAGGAACTCGACAATGTTACTATCGGCTTTACTACCAGCCTCAACTTGCTCCTTCAGGGCCTTCCGCGCATCCGCAAGCTGTCGACTAAAATCTTCCGATTGCATGCGGGAAGCCTCCAGCTCTTGGCGAACGGCCGTAAGGTCAGCCTCCCGAGCAGTCACCTGCTCAGAAAGTTTGACCCTTTCGGATTCCGCAAATTCAAGTCGAGCTGCGAAAGGATGCTTATCAGAAATCAAGAATTCAAAGGACAGTGAAGATAAAGAGATAATAGAACTTACCCTTGAGGAGGTCGTTTTCAGCTTGAAGTCGGCTACGGTCCGTTCGAAGGGACTCGCAATCCGATTCAGCGAGAATGACGCGGCGGGCAATCGCCGCAAAAGAATCAACGAGCGACTGCAAAAGCACGAAGACGGAAGAGTTAAATGGATTAAATTTGAGTCTGTACCCGATTATCTACAATCGACTACAGCCTCGGGGGCTACTCCCATCGGGAGCACTGCCGTGCACCCGATAAAAAATGGAATCGTGAAGAAGTAAACCAGACTTTGAGCCTGTAGCCGACCGCATGCGGTCGACTACAGCCTCGGGGGCTACTCCCATCGGGAGCACTGTCGTGCACCCGATAAAAATTTGAAGACAGAAGACGAAGATTTACCTGGCCGGTGGCGCGAAAGAGCGGATCCGCGGAGCTGTCCGTCACTTCCTTAGAAGCTGAAGTCCTAACAGCAAAGCTGGGGGCTCCACGCTCCACAGTCGCAGCTTCAGGAGCCGCTCTGGGAGAGTTTTGGACGGTGCCCGCGGTGGGAGTTTCACCCGCATCCTTGGCCTTATTTCTCTTCTCGGGAGTAACGGCCGCGGCGTACCTGCGAGGACTGATCATCTGTAGACTGCACCGAAAGATAGAAACAATCGATATTGAAGCACAGAAAATGTTCGACCAAGGTTAAGGAAAAAACACTTACTCGTCATCCTCATCGTCATCCAGCAAGTCCGCGTTCCAAGCGGGCGTCATCACTGGGAACGAAGGCGAAGGAGTAAGGGAGCGAAGCGGAGTCGCACGGATAGGAGCTTGACTGGGCGATGCTTCCAAGGATTTGTCCTTGGAAGTAGCTTCGTCCTCATCTACCCGACGACGTTTCGTCGGAGCGCCATTCGAGTCCGCAACGTCATCCGAAGAATCGTGCTCTGAACTCGAAGAGGCATTGGCGACGCTGGTGTCGATCGCGCCGTCTTGATGGCTCGACACTTGCTCTGAGGCGGCTTCCCCCGTGGTTGGCGGGTAGCAGTCCGCCATGGCTAGGCTCTGCAAATGGAAGAAGAAGACAAGAAAAATCTTATCGACTAAGACTCTGAACGGAGAAAAGAGGAACAACTCAAAAACGAAAGAAGAGAAAGAAACTAACCTCGGCTGGGGGAGGATTTGAGGCGGCGAAGGCTTGAATAGAGCAATCGGGGAATTTCTCTCCAACCTTCAGTCGGGTGATACCCGCGATTTTCTTCTCGAATTCTACATTCGAAAGTTCCTCGCGGCTTACTCGACTGGGATCTTCTGAGCCCTGATACTCCCACATGGCGGAGGGCCTCTGTTGGAGCGGCTGGATCCTGCGCTTCAAAAAGATGCTCGCCAGATGCATCCCGTTGAGCACAACTCCCGCGGTCTGGTCCCGAAGAGCGGCTACTCTCGCGAGTAAAGGCGCAGCAGTCTGCGTCTCTTCGGTTGACATCTTGTGCCCCCAAGACTTTCGTCTGGTTAGAACAGCGAACGGGTGGAACTCTACAATCCCACCCGAGCTGTTGTCGACGACGTAGAACCACCTTTTCCGCCAGCTTTGGGCGGAGTCGACGAAGTGCATGTTGAAGTAGCTGCTTTCTTGTCGAGCTTGGATCCCGAAGCCGCCGGTGCGAAGCGGTTCGCCAAGCTCAGACTCCACCCGCGACTTCTCGCGGAAGATTCGGACCTTGAAGAGCGCCATCCACAGCGCCCAGTGCGGGCGAATGCCAAGATAGCACTCGCAGAACACGATGAAGCACGTAATGTGCTGCACCGCGTTCGGGGGGAGATCGTGAAGTTGTATGCCATAGACACACAGCAACCCGAGGAAGAAGGGATGAAGGGGAAAAGAGAGGCCCCGAGTCACGTGGTTCACAAAGACCACGTGCTCGTTCGACTGGGGATTAGGTACCTCTTCCTTTTTCCCGAGGCGGACGCGCTTCTCCGCCTCCGCCGGCAGCAACCCCTCCCGCTGCATCTCCTTGATGCATTTTGCGGTGGTGTTGGGAGAACGCCAGTCGCCGGCGCGGGGCGCGGGTTGCGCGGAAGGTTCGCCGGACGCAGAAACAGCAGCGCCGCGCTTCTTTCCGCCAGCCATTGTTTGCAGCAAGAGCTCGAGCACGGGGAAGATGAAGATGGGCGCGAGGAAGAAGATGAAGACAGAGAGCGGGGAAAATTTTACTGCGGCGCTAACACCCCTATTTATACACGGGGCAAGGCAATCTCAGCCGTACGATGCGCTACGTGGCACCTATTACGGCTACCACGCGTAAGGATGAAACGAAGCGGCGGTCTGCGCTGTTTCGTGCCACGATCTTAACAGAAGATCGTGTGCATTTACTGCGCATTTCGCGTAAAAAACGGGAACGACGTCTCGTTTCCCGGTCAAAAAGCTGACAAGGTGGGCCACCATCTGCTACCACTCCGTCACGTCCCATCGGGAGAAGAGGAGTGCGCCATGACGTCATGGCAGGCGTCATTCAAAATTGAGATCTTTTCGACTGGAAGTTCAAACGCAAAATTATCTTCGTACGAATATCAGTTCCTTCGGATAAAAGCGACTCTTCCATGAACAGTTCATAAAGCAAGACCTCTTCGAACAGAGAGGAAAATACCCTATGCCTGAAAACTCTTTCGTATGGGCACAGCATCCCGAACATGAAAACTCTTTCATACGGACTTGGTTTTTTCCAACACGAAACTTCTTTCGTATGGAGCTCAAACAAATTCATCGGGTGGAAAAAACCTACCTCTCCTACACGTGATAATTATACATCATAAAAACCTAGATTGTTCAGCCGACTAGGCACATCTGGATGCCGTATTCTTCGAATACGAAGGTAAGACCCAGAAAGATCTCTCTTTTGGGCCTGGAATCGCACTCGAAAGCTGCGTCCTCCGGCATAGTTCCGTGTCAACAATACGAAGAAAAATCCTAGCGGACGCGCCGGGTACCCTCATAGGTTAAGTTCGACTCGATAAGTCCACAACGGCCCAGTCGCAACAATCACCTCATCGGGTTCGAGTCGGAGGTCTCGAATCTGTGTAGGCCAGAAAAGTTTTTGCCCTAGTCGCAATTAATTGGCCCTGATTTCTCGGGAGAGCCAAGCTACTGTGCCACATCCTTCTGCAAATAAAGCCGCAAAAACAGGCACTTATGCTGCTCGATACTCGAGCGTTATAACTCACAAAACAGGGAACACACCTTTCAAAGACAACAACTGTCGAGCTGAACTTCCAAGAGGAGATCGAAAAAGGTCTGACCGTCTACCCGACTGGAAATAAATCTCAATCGAGCACACGCTCGGGGGCTACTGACGAAGACATAGATCTTGGACCCTACGGGTAAGGACACCCCCTCTCAGGCCCAATGTCAAGGCCCAAGAAGAGGCGCCCTTGGAAGACTCCAGAAGGCCTACCAGAAGCCCACCCGCACTAAACTTGCGGGTTAAGTTAGGTAGTTTTGTAACCGACCTAGCTAGGGTTTGAACCCTCTCCGGGTAGGACTCGCGACCTGGCCATCTATATAAGGCCAGGAGAGCCCTCAAGGAGAGGACCAAGAAATACCGCACGACCAAAAAGCCTCGGAACTCGAGATCTACTCTCGATTCGAGCAACCTGTAACCGATCTAATCATCCAATACAGATCGACACGAGGCAGGAGTAAGGGTTTTACCTCTACGAGGGCCCCGAACCTGGGTAAATCTTGCCTCCTGTCTAGCCGACGATCTCACCAGCGCCCATGACTTCTCCTAATCGAAACCCGATAGGGTCACCTAAGGGACTTGTCGAGTCAGGGATTCGACAGTCCAGGATCCATATATTCGTCAGTAGCCCCCGAGCGTTTGCTCGAGTGGGATTTTTCCAGTCGAGTAGACGGTCAAGCCTTTCTTGGTCTGCCTTTCTTATGGATAACTTGCTTGGTTGTTTCCTGTTTTAAAGGGTGTGTTCCCTGTGCAACGAGTCTTCATGCTCGAGTGTCGAGCAGCATAGGTGCCTGTTTTTGTGGCTTTGTTTGCAGAAGGATGCGGCACAGTAGCTTGTCTCTCCCGAAAGATCAGGTCCAATTAATTGCGACTAGGGCAAAAACATTCCTGGCCTACACAGATTCGAGACCTCCGGCTCGAACCCGATAAGGTGATTGTTGCGACTGGGCCGTTGTGGACTTATCGAGTCGAACTTAACCTATGGGGGTACCCGGCGCGTCCGCTAGGATTTTTCTTCGTGTTGTTGACACGGAAACATACCGGAGGACGCAGCTTTTGAGTGCGATTCCAGGCCCTTTAAGAGAGATCTTTTTGGGTCTTACCTTCATATTCGAAGAATATGGCATCCGGATGTGCCTAGTCGGCTGAACAACCCAGGTTTTTATGATGTAAGATATCATGTGTAAGAAAGAGGTAGGTTATATCTACCCGAGTGACTTTTTGAGTTTCAGTCGAAAGAATTTCCGTGCTGAGGAAAGTTATGTCCGTATGAAAGAGTTTTCATGCTTGGAGTGCTGTGCCCATACGAAAGAGTTTTCGTGTATAGGGCGTTTCTCTCTTGTCTTAAAGAGGTCTTGTGTTATGATTTATTTCTCAAAAGGAATTGCTTTTAGTCGAAGAAGTTTTCGTACGAAGTTGTTTTCGTGTTTGAATTTTCCATTCGACAATTCTTGAGCTTGATGTCGCGTGCCATGACGTCATGGCGCATTTTTCTCCTCCCGATGGGACGTGACGGAGTGGTAGCAGATGGGCTGGCCCACTTAGTCAGCTTTTTGACCGGGAAACGAGACGCCGCTTCCGGTTTTTACGCGAACTGCGCAGTAAATGCGCACGATCTTCTGTTAAGATCGTGGCACGGAACAGCGTTCACCGTCCCTTCGTTTCATCTTCACACGTGGTGGCTGTGATACGTGCCACGTAGCGTATCGAGTGGCTGGGATTGACTCGCTCCGTGTATAAATACGGGTCTTAGCGCTGCGGTAAAATTTTCTCAGCCTTTCCCTTCAACCGTCTTCTTCCTTGCGCTCATCTTCCTCCTCTCGCTCGAGCTCGCACCGTTAGCCATGGCCGGAGGCAAAAGACGTGGTGCCGCCGCTTCCGCATCCGGAGAAGCCTCCGCGCAACCTGCGCCTCGCGCCGGCGACTGGCGCTCACCCAATACCACCGCGAAGAGCATCAAAGAGATGCAGCGGGAGGGACTGCTGCCTACGGAAGCTGAAAAGCGGGTGCGCCTCGGGAAGAAAGAGGAGGTACCGAACCCGCAAGCGAACGAGCGCGTGGTCTTTGCGGACCACGTGTCTCGGGGTCTCTCCTTCCCCCTCCATCCTTTTCTTGTCGGGTTGCTGTATGTCTATGGCATACAGCTTCACGATCTTCCTCCGAATGCGGTGCAACACATATCGTGCTTCATCGTGTTCTGCGAATGCTTCCTTGGCATTCGCCCGCATTGGGCGCTCTGGAAGGCCCTCTTCAAGGTTCGGATTTTCCGCGAGAGATCGCTGGTTGAGTCCGAACTAGGCGAGCCACTGCGCACGGGTGGCTTCGGGATCCAAGCTCGACTGGAATCCGGCTACTTCAACATGCACTTCGTCGACTCCGCCCAGGGCTGGCGAAAAAAGTGGTTCTACGTCATCGACAACAGCTCGGGTGGGATTGTGGAATTCCACCCGTTCGCTGTTCTGAAGAGGCGGAAGTCCTGGGCGCACAAGCTGTCAGCCGAAGAAACCCAGGTTATTACGCCCCTACTCGCAAGGGTGACAGCTTTCCGGGATCAGGCTGCTGGAGTTGTACTCAACGGACTGCACCTGGCCAGCATCTTTCTGAAGCGCCGGATCCAACCTCTGCAGCAGAGGCCCTCTACCATGTGGGAGTACCAAGGCGTTGAAGATCCCAGCCGAGTGAGTCGCGAGAGCTTTCGAACGTCGAGTTCGAAAAGAAAATCGCGACTATCACTAGCCTGAAAGTAGGGGAAAAATTTCCTGACTGCACGGTCGAAGCCTTCGACGCTTCGAAACCTCCACCAGCCGCGGTTAGTTTACCCTTCTTGTCTTCTATTATTTCTTTCTCCTTCTTGTTCTGAACTTTTTAGTCGGCTGAATCTTTTCTTTTCTTCTTCTGCGTTCTCTGCAGAGTAGCAATGGCAAACTGTTATCCGCCAGTTGCGGGAGAGGACACCTCGGAGTTATTGGCGAGTAACGCGGACGGCCTAGCCGATACCAGCGTCGCCGATGCTTCTTCGGGCTCCGAGCGCGATTCTTCGGATGGCGCGGAGGGTTCGGATGGCGGCCTTCGTCATTGCAAGCGTCGTCGGGTAGAGGACGATAACGAGGCTACTTCCAAGGATAATTCCTTAGAGGAATCGCCCGGGAAGGCCCCTATCTCCACGACTCCACTTCGTTCCCTCGCCCCTCCACCTTCATTCCCAGTAATCGCAACCGCTTGGAACGCGGATTCGCTGGATGAAGATGAAGACGACGAGTAAGTTATTTTCCTCGTTCTTAGTCGAACGTTTTTTCTTCTGCGCTTAAGTTTGATTCCTTGTTCTTCTTTGCTGCAGTGTGCAGGCCATCAGCCCTCACAGGTACGCTTCTTCTGTTCCTCCCGAAAAGAGGAACAAAGCAGGAACTGCGGGTGAGACTCCCAATGTTGGCACCGTCCAGAATTCTCCCAGCGCAGGCCCCAATGCGGCGACTGCGGAACGTGAAGCTCCTACCTTTGCCGCCAGGACTTCAGCTTCGAAAGAAGTGACGGACAGCTCCGCAGATCCTCTCTCTCCCGCGTCACGGGCCAGGTAAACTTTGTAATTTGTCTTCAAATTTTTATCGGGTGCACGACAGTGCTCCCGATGGGAGTAGCCCCCGAGGCTGTAGTCGATTGCTTGCGATCGGCTACAGGCTCAAAATCTTGTTTTATTTTCTTCGTCTTGATTTTTATCGGGTGCACGACAGTGCTCCCGATGGGAGTAGCCCCCGAGGCTGTAGTCGATTGAATTCAATCGGGTACAGGCTCTAATTTATATCTTCTAATTCTTCTACTTCTGTGCTTTTGCAGTCGCTTGTTGACTCGCTTGCGGCGATTGGTCGCCGCGTTGTTCTTGCCGAATCGGAATGCGAGAGGCTTCAGTCAGACTGCAGTCGATTCCACACCGAGAACGAGCTCCTTAAGAGTAAGTCTCATTGTCTTCTCTTGTTTCTGTTCTTGTATCCATTCTTGATGTCTAACAGATGTTATTGCGCAGCTCGACTCGAATATTCGGAGTCCGAGAAAGTCAGGCTCTCTGAGCGGGCAACCACTCAGGAAACTGATTTGGCGGCTATTCGACAAGAGCTGGAGGCCTCCCGCATGCGGTCGGAGGATCCTGATAGGCAACTTGCGGATGCGAGAAAAGCTTTGAAGGATCAAGAGGAAGCTGGCAATAAGGCCGATTCTGACCATGTCACGTTCCTCCGTCCCCTTGCTGAGCGTCTCGCGGGTAAGTGGCCTAGGCTCTCGCAATTGTATCTTTTATCTTAGTGAACTTGCGAAAATTTGACATTCTTTTCCTTTGCAGGTCTTCTGGATGTTCCTTTGGAGATCCCTGGGATCCAGCGGGTAGATGCGCTAACCGACACACTTGCTCAACTCAAGAGGCACGCCGAAGGAGTGTGCTCCTTGGTTGGCGATGCCACCCAGGTGTTGTCGCAACTGCACAATCGCTTCCTCGCCAACGCTGTACCTCCATCCGCGCTAGACGACCTGCTGAAGATCTTCTCGGAGGGCAATCTCCTGGATGCTTACGCAGTCGCCCAGTCGGAGTCTGGCGCGAAGACTGCGATCCAGTTCGCGCTGGCACACGGAGTCAACGGTTTGGAGGAAGCCTACTCGGCTCTTCCAGTCGACCCCTCGACGGACAAAAAGGTACGGCTCTCTCGTTTTGGCGAGCAGGCCACCATTCTTGCTCGGAAGCTGTCTGAGCTATTTGCTCGACTGAAAGGAGGGGCGACTGCCGCTAGTGGGAGCACCACTGTAGCTTCGTAGTTTTGTTCTTCTTTTTCCTTTCCTTCGTGAATGTAATGAACCTTGGGATGTATTCCCGTATTTTCATTGTCTTTAATCGAAGTGTTCGTTCTGGAAATTGCTTCCCGTAGTTTGTGTATTTTCTCCCGATGGGAGTAGCCCCCGAGCACTTTTGTCGGATGTGCGACTAGAAATACTTCGAATAGGGATTCTTACTTCTTTCCTTGTATTCTTCCAGGCTACTGGGGTAGTTGCAGAATCTTCAAATGGACATGCTACTCCAGTAAATCCCCTTGTTGCCGCCGTTGGCACCTATGCTGGTCTTCGTGATAAGGTTCGGGAGGGTGAGCGTCAGCTTAAAGCTCTGCGCGGTATAGCCGATGTGGCGAAGTCCAAGCAGAAACTGGCGGCTGAACGCGAGCAGTTTCTGATGGATGAATTATCTTTGGTGTCTTCTCTTTGCTTTGTTTCCTTAGCTGATCAAGCATGCTTGCTCTTCAGTTGTCAGACCGGATGACAGGGAAGACAAGCAGTGGGTGGAAAACCACATTGTTCAGGAGTCTGGTAGCTCAAAACCTCATGCGAGTAACTTCTGGTCTGATCGCAGTCGAGGATTTGTGACGGCCACCTTGAAGTTCCGTGTTCTGCAAGCGAGAATTCTCGTGAGTTCTTTTCACGAGGTCCTGATCGCGATGAACGCTGCTTTCTACCCACTCGAAAGGGGTCCCGAAGACTGGAGCTATCTTCTCAGGTTGTTTGGACGTGAGGGAGAGGTTCGCGCGTGTGTGCGCAATCAAATGACATGCGGCGCGGTTGTAGCTCTATCCTTTGTCCGAATATGGTATCCTGAAATAGATTTTAACTCCGTAGCCAGGCTCCCAGATGATCCGATCGATGATAGTTCCCCCTACTATGATGTTGTTCGTCCCGCAGCGGAGAAAATCATCCGATTGTCCTCTGAGGAGGTAGATAGAGTTTTAGCGACTGAGAATGCTTAGCGCTTTGATTGATTGTCGGATGTGCATATCCTGTAATCTTGTATAGTTTGTAAAAACTGTTGTAAGGTGTATAACCTTGTATGTATGTTTTTTTCCTGTAATACTTAGTTGTAGGTGTAGCCCCCGTGTGTTTATGGGGTGTGTTCCTGTAACTTTTGAGCGTGTAGAAATAGGAAGTTGCGAGTGAATATGATGGAGAAACCATGTTTTTATTGCGATGACTGAGAAGCCATGTATTCAAGTTACAAGAGTGGCTAGTATAGCCTTATTTGTTGTGAGAACAAGTAAACCTAGGGATAAAATTTGCGGAGGTGTGCGATATTCCAAGGATTGGAATAGATTCCTCCAGTCGATGGATTGTTCAACCTGTAGGCTCCACCTGGGATGACTTCGCGTATGATGAAGGGTCCTTCCCAGGGTGGTTCGAGCTTGTGTCCTTCCTTCTGCTTGAGTCACAACACTAGATCTCCAACCGCGAATGCTCTGTGGCGTATGCGGCGACTATGATAGTTTCGCAGGGATTGCTGATATACTGCGGATCTTGCGAGTGCGATGTCCCGCATCTCGTCGAGTGCATCCATATCTTCCGCGAGTGCCTTGTTAGAGGTTTCTTCGCTGTAGGCCACAACTCGTGGGGCGCTGAATCGAACGTCCTCGGGGAGGACTGCTTCTGCCCCGTATACCATGAAAAATGGCGTGTATTTTGTAGATCGGTTAGGAGTTGTGCGGAGGCTCCATAGTACGGAGGGTAGTTCGTCTGCCCAATGTCCTGCGGCGGGGTGTAGACGATCGAGTAGGCGTTTCTTGATGCCAGCCGAAACTAAGCCGTTGGATCTCTCGACTTGTCCGTTCGTTTGCGGGTGGGCAACTGAGGCAAACTTGAAGTTGATGCCCTTTTCCTCGCAGAACTGTTGCGTTTCCTTTGCTGTGAAATTTGTACCATTGTCTGTAATGATGTCGTGTGGCACACCAAATCTGCATACAATGGAGTCGAGGAATTTGACGGCGCATTGGGCACTAGCCGAAGTTACTGGCGTGGCCTCGATCCATTTGGTGAATTTGTCGACTGCGACCAGCAAGTGTGTATATCCACCAGGGGTGGACTTGCGTAGTGGTCCAACCATGTCTAGCCCCCATTGTGCGAAGGGCCAGGCAATGGGTATCATGTGCAATTCCGTAGCAGGTGCATGTGGTCTTGGTGCGAATCGCTGACAGGCATCGCATCGTTCGACCAGGTTCTTTGCATCGGTAGCTGCTGTCAGCCCGTAGAATCCTGCTCGGAAGGCCTTTCCCATTATTGTTTTCCAGCTAGCATGATGTCCGCAGTCTCCTTGGTGGATGTCATGGAGCAATTCTTTGTCATCTTCGGGTGCGATGCAGCGCTGAAGTATTCCCGAGATGCTTTGCTTGTATAATTCCCCATTGACTACCCGAAAGGATTTGCTGCGTCTCTGTTTCTGGCACTGCTAGTGCTTCTGCAGCTTTCTTGATTTTGACCGATCGCTTGATCATCCGTTCGAAATATATTCCTGGTGGTATGGGTGTATTCGTGGAACCCATGTTTGCCAGTCGATCTGCTTCTTCATTGCTGGATCTTGCGATGTGCTTTAGCTCGCATCCTTTGAAACTTCCTTCGAGTAGATTGTACATGTCGCGATACGCGATCATGTTTTCGGCGATTGCGTCACACTCTTTCATCGTATGTTGCACAATGAGATTGGAGTCGCCGTAGATCATTAAGCGAGTAGCTCCACAGGCGATTGCCATCTTCATCCCGTGCAACAAGGCTTCGTATTCTGCATCGTTGTTTGATGCCGGATCATCTGGTGGAAAGTCCAATCGTAGGACGTATTGCAGCTTGTCTCCCCGAGGGGATATAAGAACAATTCCAGCTCCTGCTCCTTCGTTTCTTTTGGACCCGTCAAAGTACATTATCCAATTGCTCGTGTACTCGGGTGGTCCTGGCATTTGCAGTTCTGTCCATTCGCTTAGGAATTCAACAAGTACCTGGGATTTGATTGCGCTGCGTCCTGCGTAAGTTATGTCCCAAGCGCCCAACTCGATGTTCCATTTTGCTATTCTTCCGTATGTCATAGGGTTGTTCATGATCGTCCCGAGTGACGCATCATTAACCACTGTAATGGCGTGTTCATGGAAATAATGTTTGAGCTTGTGGGCTGTAAGAACGATTCCATATGCGAGCTTCTGGTAATGAGGGTATCGTTGCTTGCATGGTGAGAGCACTTTTCTGATGTAATAGATTGGACGTTGAACTCCGTATGCTTTGCCTTCCTCAGGTCGTTCGACCACGATTGCTGTGCTGATGACCTGGTTTGTGGCGGCTACGTACAAGAAAAGTGGCTCCCCTTCTCGTGGTGTTGCGAGGACGCGCCTACTTTGCAATGACCGCTTCAAATCTGCGAATGCTTGCTTAGCTTCTGATGTCCACTCGAATTTGTCTGTCTTCTTTAACAACTTGTAGAAGGGTAGTGCTTGCTCCCCCAATCGTGCGATGAATCTGCTTAGGGTGGCTAATCGCCCTGCGAGCTGTTGGACTCCGCGCAGATTGGTTGGCTCCTTCATGGTTAAGATGGCTTGTATTTTCTCCGGGTTGGCTTCAATGCCTCTGGCGGATACCAGGTACCCGAGAAGTTTTCCTGCCGGAACGCCAAAAACACATTTGGTCGGATTGAGCTTGATCCTGTATGCACTGAGGGCGTCGAATGTTTCTTTAATGTCCTCGAGGAGTGTGTCCTCAACTCGAGTCTTGATGACGATGTCGTCAACATATACTTGCACGTTCTTGCCAATGAGGTTGGCGAGGCATCTTTGCATGCAGCGCTGATATGTTGCGCCTGCGTTCTTCAGCCCGAAGGGCATTGTTGTGTAGCAGTAGACACCGTGAGGTGTGATGAATGTTGTCTTTTCTTCATCCTCCCTTTTCATTCGGATCTGATTGTATCCTGAATAGGCGTCCAGGAAGGAGAGGCGTTGGCAGCCTGCTGTAGAATCCACGATCTGGTCGATTCGCGGGAGGGGAAAATTATCCTTGGGGCAATGCTTATTTAATGACGTGTAGTCGATGCACACCCGAAGGATATCCGTGTTCTTTTTGGGGACCAACACCGGGTTTGCTAACCACGTGGATATCTTGATCTCCCTGATGAATTTCGCAGCTAGCAATCTGTTTACTTCTTCTCCAAGCGCCTTCTGCTTGGGTTCTGAAAATCTTCGCGTGGTCTGTTTGATGGGTTTAGCGTCTGGAAAGACTTCGAGTGAGTGCTCGGCAAACTCCCTGGGTATTCCTGGCATATCTGAAGGATGCCAAGCACAAATTTCCCAGTACTCACGGAGGAGTTTGACGAGCGCGCTTTCCTATGCTTGCGAGAGGGTTGTTGAAACCATCGCTGTCTTCGCAGAGTCTGTCGGGTGCACTTGATGCTTTCGGGTGTCGCTGTTGGCGCTAAACTCGAGTTCAGGCGCGTTTTTCTTCGTGAGGGGCATCACGGAGTGATCCGTGGTTTTTGCCAGCTCTTGAAGTTCTTCTTGCATCCCGAAAGATTTTGCGATCTCGTTGAACTCAATGTCGCATTTGTTGGATTTCTGAAAGTCTCCGTCAATGGTGATCACGCCATGTTCGCCAGGTAATTTGAGCTTCAGGTAGGCGTAGTGAGGTACTGCCATGAATCTGGCGAACGCTGTTCGACCCAAGATGGCGTGGTACTGTGAAGGCCAGTCGACAACTTCGAAGTCGAGGAACTCTCTCCTGTAGTTGCTCTGCGTGCCTAGCAAAACTTCTAGGTTGATTGTTCCGAGTGGACGGACTGCCTTGCCTGGAACTATCCCGTGGAAGGATGTTTCTGATTCCGGGAGGCCGTCCAAGTTCTTGTTCATCCGACGGAGTGTATCCGCGTAGATAATGTTGAGGCCGCTGCCCCCATCCATGAATACGCGGGCTAAGTCGTAGTTGCCAATTTGTGCCTGGATGACGAGGGCGGCATGTCTTGGTCGATAGACTCGTGGTGGGTGATCTTTCATCGAGAACGTGATTGGCTGGTCTGCCATTTTCAGGTACTCGGTGTTTGTTGGCGGTGTCTGCACTGCCATGCATAGTTGCCTTGTGTTAGTCTTTTGAGCTCTGCGAGAGGGGCATACCTTCTGGATCATTGCGAGTTGTCCTGCCGGGTTCGGATACGCGTTGGCTCCGGCGTTCTGCGGTGGTGCGGAAACTGCGGCTAGCGCCATGTTTGGATTTGCGGGTGGAGGTGGTGGTGGTGGCGGCTGGAATCCTTGGTGCCCTCCTCCTGGAAGCGGCGTGTAATTTTGAGTGGAGGCACATCTTTTCCTCGCGAGTGCGTCCGAGATGTCATGGAACTTTCGGCAATCCTTAAGCAGGTGTGTTGCCTTAGTTTTGCCCGTGCGCTTATCTGTGAATAGATGTAGCGAGCAGTATGCATCGAGGTCTTCCTCGGGGGATTTTTCTTCATCCTTTGGTCTCCACTCGCGATTTCCACGGCGACCGGAATCGCGGTTTCGCGTGAATTCTGCGGCGACCAACTCCTCTCTATCCTCATGATCGTAATATTTTCTTCTTTTTCTTCGACCATGACGGTCGTCATCGTGTGCGGGTGACGATGCTCTTTCGTTGCGCACCGCATCTTCTCTGTTAGCCCATTTTTCGGCTATGATCATTAGCTCTCCAATAGTCTTGGGTGCAGCTCTGCCTAGCTCCTCTCGAAAAGCAGTTCTTCTGGCGCCTTTTGCAAAGGCTTCGATCGCTACTTCTTCTGAGATAGTTCCCGCGGTATTCCTGAGCGTGGTCCATCGCTGGATGTACTCGCGTGTGGACTCGCCACTCTTCTGCTTGCATGCTCGTAGTTCTTCAATGGTAGCTGGCCTCTTGTAAGTCGACTGGAAATTTTTGCAAAAATCGCGGTGCAAATCATCCCACGATGCATAGCAATATTTTGGTATTCTTTCCAGCCAACTGCGGGCCGCGCCGGTAAGATGCAAATTGAGGTATTGCATAGCCGTGTTCTTGTTCCCACGTTGGCATTTTACTGCCGTGAGGTAGTCGCTTAGCCACTGAGAGGGCTCGAGTGAGCCGTCGTACTTCGTCACCTCCGTGCTGAGCTTGAACCTTTTGGGTAGAGGTGCTTCGCGGATGCTGCGAGCGAAACAGAGTGCTCCGCAGGTTTCATCATCCGAGGAGCCGGGCGAAGAGCGCTCGCGATATCGCGAAGCCCTTGCCTTATCCACCCTTTTTTGAGCGAGATCTGATCGCGCGTCGTATTCTGGCCGGTCGCGGTCGTCATCTTTCCTTGGTTCCTTGCTTCGTTTTCTCGAGCGGCTGCTATGGTGCCGCGGGCTTCTGTCTCTCGGGCTATCTTCACTGCTGCTTCGACTGTCGCCGCGACGTCTAGCTTCTTTTCCTCGACAGCGGCGCGGTGACTTATCCTTCCTTGGTGAAGAGCTTCTGTGCCTGCGGGGCGTTTCTTTATCTTTCTCTTTCTCCCGTCGCTCCTTCTCCTGCTGCTCCTCGGCCTTCTTGCGATCGTGAGAGGCGAGCCTTGCGGCCGCCAATCCGATTCCTTTTCGTATTTGTTTGTATTGCTCTGCCCGAGGGTCACTTTCCGTCGGTTGGTTCATCTGCATGTAGGTTGCCGCGGCTAGAACCGCAGCAGCGGGGGTTTGCGGGTACACGTTGCCGTCGTCGTCGACTCGCATGAGAGAAGGAGTGATTGATCTGTTTGTTTCGGGTATGGATTCATCGTTCCTGGATGTGGATGCGTGTCCCTTCCTCGCGGGTCGCGTTCCGACCGAGGGTGTTACGGACAACCCAGCTCGTCTTTGGCTTGATTCCTCCGCCGCTCTTCTTCGGCGGGCCAGATCTACCCGAGCGTCTTTGATAATCGTGGCTGCTCTCACTAGGTGATAGTGGTAGGCAACCATGTCTTCGTGTGAGGATCCGGCTGCGGGTGGCTTGCTTGTTCGCATAGCCTCCTTTGCTCGTTTCGAGGATTCCCGTGAGACGCCGATTATGTTGCACTCTGTCGCGCTGTGTTCTGTTTCCGAGCCTTGTTCCGATCCTGCCATGCAGACTTGAGCTAGTCGAAGCTCGTGCGTCCTAGGCGTAGGTCGAAGGTTTCCTTGAATTCTTTATGGTTCCTCTGTCGAGAGGGTGTGATAGTCGTTGGCGTTGAAGTGGATGGACTCGCCACTTTTCTCCAGGTGACGGCGTGAGTCGACAGCTCCAGATTCAGTTTCCGATTCATCCGAGAAGTGGAGGATCCCGTCCCTGTTCGTCACGAATTTGAGGCTCCCGAACGTCAGGGTGACGCTCTCCTCCAGATCTTCGAATACCGGGCGCGATTCCGGCGAGTGCGGTGTGACCACGATAGATCCGATCCGTACAGGATTGTTCGGAGCCGTAGTTGTCGGTTTCCAACGGGAGTTGGTTGTCGATGAAGCCGAAGATGCCGGTGATCCAGCACCCGCCGTTCCCACAGACGGCGCCAATTGTCGAATCCCTGACTCAACAAATCCCTTCGGTGAACCTATCGGGTTTCGATTAGGAGAACCCATGAGCGCTGGTGGAATCGTCGGCTAGACAGGGGGCGAGATTTACCCAGGTTCGGGGCCCTCGTAGAGGTAAAACCCTTACTCCTGCCTCTTGTCGATCTGTATTGATGATTAGATCGGTTACAAAGGTGGTGCTCGAATCGAGAGTAGGTCTCGAGTTCAAGGCTTTAGGTCATGCGGTATTGCTTGGTCCTCTCCCGGGGGGCTCTCCTGGCCTTATATAGGTGGCCAGGTCTCGAATCCTACCCGGAGAGGACTCGAACCCTAACTAGGTCGGTTACATGTTTCTTATCTTAACCCGCAAGTTAGTGCAGGTGGGCTTCACGTGGGCCTTCTGGAGTATTCCAAGGGCTCCTCTTCTTGGGCCCTCAACCTTGGGCCTGAGAGGGGGTGTCCTTATTCGCAGGGTCCAGGATCCATATATTCGTCATGGCAGGAAAGGCGAAAGCAAGCCTCCCCTTGGGCGACCAATGATCAAGCGAGAAAGCGGCGTGTTCTCCATTGCGGACAGAGGATTTAGTGATGAACCTATATGTTGGTAGACAAAGGTGGATAGTAGACTCGAGAAGGGAGGGGCATGGAGACACGTCGCCGAGATCACGGATGTAGGAGCGGCAGAACCACGTCTTCCACGGCAGCTCTTCCCTCTAATGGAGCTTATGCACGAAGTTCATTAGGAGGACGAGGTTTTGTCGTTGAAAGTCCCGCAAGACAAAACCACCAACCTGCGTAGCCAAACATACTTTGTCCCAAGCCATTAGACAACGTGCCCCGGAACAAGTGTCCTTGCCCGTCCAAAAGAAAGAACGACGCCTTTTTTCAATCGGCTCAATCACACCGCGGGGAAAAATATAAGAACACATAAAATACGTGGCAAGGTTATTCGAAACAGCATTGCAAAGGACAAGTCTCCCCCCCCCCCGAAGGAGAGAAGCATAGCACTCCAGCCCAATAAGCATTTGTCAAAAGATGAGATAAGCTAGGTGAAGGCGGAGAGAGGAAGTTTGAGCGGGGAAAGAGGGAGACCAAGGTAGGGCTGGGGAAAAGAGGAGACTGGGCAGCCAAGGGCCGAGGCGACCGCGTTTGTGGTCTCATGGTCGATATGCATGGGGACAAAACATGATTTGTGGAAATTGATAGTAGGCCCTGTCGCGAAAGCGAAGTCATTTGGAATAGATTTGAGGTACTCGAAAGAGCGCCGGTTGCCCTTATAGAGATAAGCGTGTCGTCGGCATATTGGAGAACGGCGGGGAAAATTGACGTGTTGTCAGCGGGGTGGAAGAGATGCCCATCCTGGTGAGCACGCCGGACAAGACGCTGTAGGACGTCAGCGACAATGATAAAGAAATAGGGGGAGAGAGCGTCACCTTGTTGGAGCCCGCTCTTACAATTGATCCACGGCACGAGCACACCATTAAGGATGACAGCCGTGTGTCCAGTGAACAGGAGGTCTAACATCCAGTTGCACCACAGCTTGTTGAACCCTCGAGCACAGAGGATAGCAAAGAGACTAAGCCATTTAACAGAGTCGAAGGCTTTCCGAAAGTCGATCTTGAAGGTGAGGGTCAGCAATTTACGGGTGTGACAAGTACGAATCAGATCTGTGACATAAACGATGTTCTCAGAGATCCTATAGCCTGATAGGAAACCAGTCTGGTCGGGGTCCACCAGAGAGTGGATGCTCGATTTAAGGCGAGAGGTAAGAACTTTCGTGATAATTTTGATGATCCAGTTTTCAAGGGAGATGGGGCGAAATTCAGAGGGGGTGCGCGCAGCCTCAGATTTAGGGAGAAGAACGAGATAAGCCATGTTGATGCAAGTTAGGTCCGCAGAGCGAGAGTGGAAGCTATCTAGGACAGCTTCGACGTCACTTTTGATGGTGGTCCAGAAAGTTGAGAAGAAACAAGGAACGAACCCGTCAGGCCCATGGCTAGAGTCTTTGTTCATCTAAGCGAGGGCTTGCATGATCTCGGAGCTGGAGAAGTTTCCCGTAAGAGAATCGGGGAGGGGCGTGGAGTTAGGGTAAAAGTCGTTAAGGGAGAAATTGCAAGAACAAGTTGGAGTGGTTCCTAGGAGGGAGCGGAGGAAGGCTGCGAGAGCAACAGATTTCCCGTCATGGTCAGTGAAGGTTTGTCCCTGGAAATCTATAACAGGGATAGCATTGTGGCATTTTTGGTGGGAGTCCATAGCGTGGAAATACCCGGTGTTCTCATCACCTTCCAGAACAAAACGGATTTTGGCACGGGTACGCCAGTACATCCATCGCTCCTTAATAGAAAGGTGCAGGGCATCTATCGTTAACACCCGAAGTCTAGGTTCCAAGGGGGGAGGGTAAGGTCTTCCGCAATAAGGTCCAGGAGATTGATTGCCGTGGAAGTGTAAATACAGATGCCATAGGATATATAAAGTTGGGGCCGATGGACGCTGTAGGTATCCGGGGAGGGATCGCATGCCTAACTGGCGCGCTCAGAACACTGGAAACAACACAATCTACCCAGGTTCGGTGCCCTCGTGTGGAGGTAACACCCCTGAAGGGTACGTTGCATAGAAAACAAAAAAATTCCTACGCGCGATAAACCCGAATGGCCAAGATCTAATCTATGAGATGAAAGGAAACGGGGAGAAAGAGATTCTTGAGACAACATACCCTCGAAGACTCAAAGTGGTACGAGATAAAATCTCGTTGTTGGCGTAGTCGTACTCACGCCGATCCCGAGCGAGAAGAAGTGCACCGCAATCCGGTGGTGCCTCCGTAATCGGTCACACGTTCAGCTCGATGAAGACTTATGTTCCTTCAATCCAGCGGGTTGCGGAAGTAGAGGATCCCCCGGAATTCTAGCAGCACGACGGCGTGGTGGTGGTGAAGAATCCCACGGTCAGGGCTTCGCCAAGCCGGAGACCATGGAATGGAGCAGCGGGTGGAAGGGAAAAGAAGTGGGCAAGTGTGTGAAGAAGAGGGATCCCTCACCCTCCTTTTATAGGGGAGGGGGAGGCAGCCCAAAGGGGGGTGCGGGGCCAGCCATGGGTGCCCCCACCCTTCCTCTCTTCATGTGAGTCGAAGCCCCACTCACACCCACTCAAAATTCCTTAATTTCACACTTAGAAAATCCAAAGGTTTTTCTTTAATAAATAAATAAAACATTTTTATTTCTTTATTTATATTTGTTAATTCCATTAACAAACATTTGCATGCATAACCTCGAACCATTTGTTAATTCTATTAACAACCATTCGACGAAAAACCCCTTGAACTATTTCAATTTTCCCCGAAACAATTTCGGAGCTGCCCAAAATATTCTTCGGTATTCCGTATCCTCTCTAACGCTTCATCGAACCTTAAGTGTGTCACCCTACGGTTCGCGAATATTACATACATGGTCGAGACTCCTCTCCGATCAATAATCAACAGCGGGATCTGGAGATCCGTGATGACTCCTATATATTCAACGATGACTCTCGTGAACATGTGAACCTTTCAACGTCGTAACGATTTTCCTTTGTCTCGCGATATATTACTTGTCCGAGATCCGATCATCGGTATCCACCATACCTTATTCGATCTAATTATCCGACAAGTACTCTTTTCTCGTTCCCGTGATATAACATCCTTGTGATCATATCACTTTCTTGCAAGCGGTGTCGATGTGATATCACCGAGAGGGCCCTGAGTATATCTATCCGTCATATTGGATGGACAAATCCCATTTATTGAGCCATGATCTTCAACTAACACTTTTCCAATATCTAATGCCACCTTTAGAGTCACCCTGTTACGGTGTGACGTTTGATGTCATCAAAGTATTCTTTCGGTATTAGTGATTAACATGATCTCATGGTCTAAGGAACAATGTTAGTCCGAATGTAAGACATAACAACAAAACTAAATGACTTGATCGTATTGTTATACTTAGTTAGGGTTTAAGTTCATCATGTCATTCTCCTAATGACATGACCCCAGTATTAACAACATCCAATGTCTATGATCAGGAAACCTTGATCATCTGTTAATCAACGAGCTAGTTAAAAGAGAGGCTTCACTAAGAACGTTGGTTTGTTTATTAATCACACATGTATTAATGTTTCCGGTTAATACAATTCTAGCATGAGAAATAAACATCTATCATAAACAAGGAATAACATAATAAACACTTTATTATTGCCTCTCGGGCATATTCCCTTCAGTCTCCCACTTGCACTAGGGGCAATAATCTATATTACATAGTGATGAATCTAACACCCATTGAGTTCTGGCGTTGATCATGTTTTGCCCTTGAGAGAGGTTTATTCAACGGATCTGCCACATTTAGATCCGTATGTACTTTGCAAATCTTCACATCCCCATTTGCGACATGTTCACGGATGGAGTGAAAATGGCGCTTGATATGTTTAGAATTCTTGTGAGACCTTGGCTCCTTAGCATTGGCTATGGCACCATTGTTGTCACAATAGATAACCATTTGATCCAACGCACTCGGAACCACGCCTAGTTCGGATATGAACTCCTTCATCCAAACTGGTTCTTGTGTTGCCTCCGAGGCAGCAACATATTTTGCTTCTGTTGATGGTCTCGCCACCACGGATTGCTTGGAACTCCTCCATCTTACTGCTCCTCCATTCATAACAAATATGTACCCGGAGTGAGACTTAGAGTCATCCGGATCAGTGTCGAAGCTAGCATCGACGTAACATGTTGCGACGAGCTCTTCTTCACCGCCATATACGAGAAACATATCCTTAGTTCTTCTCAGGTACTTAAACATATTCTTGACCGCCGTCCAGTGTTCCAAACCTGGATCAGATTGGTACCTACTAGTCAAACTAATAGCGTGTGCCACATCCAGTCTTGTACATAGCATATGAAAGCTCATGATCCCTCTAATGATTTTGGTGATGATAACAATGCGGGTATCCTCTCTCTAACAATGTTGTTTGAGTCTATGCAGCTGTTAGCCAAGATGATTATTGATAAATACATACAAAAGTTCAAAGATGAGTTCTGAAAATTGGATTTATTGCCACCGGATTTTTCACTGTCTACACCGGAATTTCCGGTGCTTATGGGGCGGAATTTACGGCCCCTGCACCGGAATATTCTGGGCTCTCTGGCCATGTCAAAGGAATTGAGTTTTTCTCCCACTGCCCGCGCACAGAAGCCGGGGCGGATATTTGCACCGGAAATTTCCGGGGCAAATTTCCGGCCCTCTGGTACTTAGCAGAAATTGGAGCTGTCCCAGTTGCCAGCGCACAGAGAGGGGGGCGGGGGGGGGTGGGGGCGGGGCAGATTATTGGCCGGAAAATTCCGTGCCCGGATTGTTCAAATATCCGCCCCCGGATAATTCAAATATCCGGCCTCTGGTCCTTAGCAGTCTACAGCGCGCGGCTGCTGCCCGCGCACAGAGATGGGGCGAAACATTGGGCGGAATTTTCCGCCCCCGGAAGATTCAAATTTCCGCCCCCGGGACTATTCAAATATCCGGCCAGGACGCACCGGAAATTTCCGGTACTAACACCGAAATATTCCGGCCCTGGCACACTGCAACGGTCAGAAATTGGAGGAGCCTATAAATAGATGTCTTCTTCCTCTAGATAGCTAGTTCGTCCATTCCTCTCTCTCTCTCCTCCATTGTTGTAGAGCTCAAAACGCCCAGATCTCCCTCCTCCTCCAACCAAACTCGATGCCCTTCAAGGATCTCATGGAGGAGGACTAGATCTACCTTTCTACCAAGCCAAAAATTGTATTCCCACACCATACCTCTTGGGATCTTGTAATCTCTTGGTTGCTTTGTCATCCAAGGGAAACCCTAGTGCTTGTAGCTTCCACCTTGTAGCAAGAAGCTTCGGATTGTTGAGAGCCTCCATCTCACTTGTGGAGTAGCCTCAACCACTTGTAAAGGTTTGGTCAACGCCTTCAAGTCGACCTCATAGTGGAAACGAGAATCTCCCTCACCGGAGAAGCTCAAGGAGAACAAGGTGTGCACATCCGTGTTATTGGGGAGCGCCTAGGTGGCTCCCCACCTCTCCAACGTAGACATACTTCTTTCAAGAGGAACTACGGGAAACATATCCTTGTCTCCGTGTTTTTCACTTGTGGTTATCTTGTGCCTTGCATTTACTTCCGTTGCTACTCGTTATTTGTCACATAGGGTGTCTACTTAGTTGCACATCTAGATAACCAAGTTATTATATTTACAAAGCCCCCACTAAAATTGAAAAAGGATTAAAATTTGTAGGTCACCTATTCACCCCCCCCCCTCTAGTTGACCTTTGTGTACTTTCATCATAGCATACATGATAGAACCTATGGCTGAAGCATAGGGAGTCTTATTCATCTTTTCTCTATCTTCTGTTGTAGCTGGACACTGAGTCTTACTCAACGTTTTTCCTTGCAACATAGGTAAGAACCCCTTCCTACTATCTTCCATTCTGAACTTCTTCAGAATCTTGTCAAGGTATGTACTTTGCGAAAGTCCAATTAAGCGTCTTGATCTATCCCTGTAGATTTTGATGCCTAATATATAAGCTGCTTCACCGAGGTCTTTCATCGAAAAACTACTGTTCAAATAACCTTTTACGCTTTTTAAAAGTTCTATATCATTTCCAATCAACAATATGTCATCCACATATAGTACTATAAATGCTACAGAGCTCCCACTCACTTTCTTGTAAATACAAGCTTCTCCGTACGTTTGGACAAATCCAAACCCTTTGATCACCTTATTAAAACGGAGGTTCCAACTCCGGGATGCTTGCTTCAGTCCATAAATGGAACGTTGAAGCTTACACACCTTGTAAGCATCCTTAGGATCAACAAAACCTTTGGGTTGCATCATATACAACTCTTCCTCAATGTCACCATTGAGGAACGCCGTTTTGACATCCATCTGCCAGATTTCATAATCGAAAAATGCAGCAACTGCTAACATAATCCTAACTGACTTAAGCATCGCTACTGGTGAGAAAGTCTCATCATAGTCGACTCCTTGAATTTGTCGGAAACCTTTTGCGACAAGTCGAGCTTTATAGACGGTCACATTACCATCAGCATCAGTTTTCTTTTAAAGATCCATTTGTTCTCAACGACCTTGCGGTCATTGGGTAAGTCCACCAAAGTCCAAACTTGGTTTTCGTACATGGATCCTATTTCGTATTTCATGGCTTCAAGCCATTTGTTGGAATCTGGGCTCATCATCTCTTCATCATACGTCGCAGGGTCATCACCTCCATCTACCATGAAGTTTAATAAGGGATCTCCGTACAGTTCAGGAGCTGTACGTTCCCTAGTTGACCTGCGAGGTGCGGCAGTTCCCTCTTCTGGAGTTTCATGATTTTGATCATTAGCTCTCTCTTCAACTGACGGGGTCGGCACCGGAACAACTTCCGGCGCTGCGCTACTCGCCATTCCAAGAAGAGAAGGTTCAATAACCTCGTCGAGTTCTACCTTCCTACTATTCACATCTTTCGAGAGAAACTCCTCCAAAAAGGATCCATTCTTTGCAACGAAAGTCTTGCCTTCGGATCTGTGATAGAAGGTGTACACTATTGTTTCTTTAGGGTATCCTATGAAGACACATTTTTCCGCTTTGGGTTCGAGTTTATCAGGTTGAAGCTTCTTCACATAAACATCGCATCCCCAAACTTTTAGAAATGACAGCTTAGGTTTGTTTCAAAACAATAATTCATATGGTCTCTAGTGCATGCAGCGGTCTCTAGTGCATAACCCCAAAACGATAGTGGCAAATCTGTAAGAGACATCATAGATCGAACCATATGCAATAAAGTACGATTACGACGTTCGGAAACACCATTACGCTGTGGTGTTCCGGCAGGTGTGAGTTGTGAAACTATTCCACATTGTTTCATATGCATGCCAAACTCGTAACTTAGATATTCACCTTCACGATCAGACCGTAGAAATTTAATCTTTCTATTACGATGATTTTCAACTTCACACTGAAATACTTTGAACTTTTCAAACGTCTCAGATTTGTGTTTCATTAAGTAAATATACCCATATCTACTCAAATCATCTGTGAAAGTGACAAAATAACGATATCCACCGCGCGCCGATACACTCATTGGTCCACACACATAAGTATGTATGATTTCCAGTAAGTCTGTCGCCCGTTCCATGGTTCCAGAAAACGGGTTCTAGTCATCTTGCCCATAAGGCATGGTTCATATGTTTCAAATGATTCATAATCAAGTGATTCTAAGAGTCCATCAGAATGGAGCTTCTTCATGCGTTTAACACCAACATGACCTAAGCGGCAATGCCACATGTAAGTAGCAATATCATCATTTAACTTAATTCTTTTGGCATTCACATATGAATATGTGTCAATACTTTCAAGATTCAAAAGAAATAAACCATTCTTCTCAGGTGCATGACCATAAAAGATATTATTCATATAAATCGAACAACCATTGTTCTCAGACTTAAAGGAATAACCATCCCGCATTAAGCAAGATCCAGAAACGATATTCATTCTTAATGCAGGCACCAAATAACAATTATTGAGGTTTATAACTAATCCTGATGGTAGACGTAGAGGCAGCGTCCCGACGGCGATCACATCAACTCTTGATCCATTGCCGACGCGCATCGTCACCTCATCCTTTGCCAGTGGTCGCTTATTCCGCAGCTCCTGTTTCGAGTTACATATGTGAGCAACCGAACCAGTATCAAATACCCAGGTGCTACTGCGAGTACTAGTAAGGTACACATCAATAACAAGTATATCATATATACCTTTGTTCACTTTGCCGGCCTTCTTATCTGCTAGATACTTGGGGCAATTGCGCTTCCAGTGGCCAGTACCCTTGCAATAAAAGCACTCAGTCTCAGGCTTAGGGTCATGCCTGGTTTTCTTCTCAGTAGCAGCAACAGACTTGCCACCCTTCTTGAAGTTTACCCAGGGCCGGGCCCACAGTTGTGCCAACTATGCGGCCCGCACAGGCCCAGAATTTATGGGGGCCCAGGATTTTTATATATGTACTCCAGTATATAGTTCGCACAGTTCGAACGACCGAAAAAACTGCCCAGCGTCCGCGACTCTGCGTGAGTTGAGCGTGTCCAGGCCGTGCGCTCCTGGCCCTGCTCGCTCCTGGGCCTAGCTGCTGGGCGTTCTCACATCAGTGCCGTGTCCTGAGTGGATCGTATAAGCTGACTACGTTACCCCAGGCCCCCACTCAAAAACAAAAAAAGGTAACGTACCTAAAAAAATGTTTCGTATATTACCCTTAAAAAATAGCTGCCTACATGACCTATTGGAAAGGAGAAGGCACCATAGGCTGGAAAATCATGGTATACATGATCACACGATCGGAAATGTCGAAACGATAAGGATCGACATAGATGGGAAAGGCGCATGTTCCCGTCGCAACACATGATCGCAGGCCGCGTGCCTGACTTCGATCCCGAGGGTTAAAATCAGTTCCGCATCTAGAGACAAGAGTGTCGACGACAAAAGTTCGTCGATTAGTTCATCCCAAAAGCTGATAGCCTGCTCGATAGACCTTATTTCTAATTATATTTCTGCTGACCACCTCCTATTTCGAATTCCTAAATTCTGATTAACTTTTGATAGGATACTTAGAGATTGGTTCTCTGTTCTTGTCTCGTATAGGAGTTCAACGGAATGCAAGTATTGCATGTAGAGTTTTTTTGACCGTACCTGTGATAGTGGCATCAACAGAACAGATCTTTTCAAAAATGAAGTTATTGAAGTCCTAGATGCATGCTGCAACGACAAGCACTTGAGAGCGAAGTGTTGGAGACGATTAATTATAAGGATATCATTTCAGAAAACCAAAAGCGATGATGATGTTCAACAAACATTATGCAACTTGCAGTTATATAGGTATGATTTTTCATATATTTAATTTTACATAAAATATTATGTTATATACATTAGAATTGTTTATTATTTAAAAAAATTGTGTGAAATAGGGCCTGTTTTAGATTTTGGCACAGGGCCCCGGATTTTACCGGCCCGGCCCTGAGTTTACCCTTGGCTTGCCTTTCTTGCCTTTCTTGAAACTAGTGGTCTTATTGATCATCAACGCTTGATGTTCTTTCTTGATCTCCACTTCAGCAGTTTTAAGCATCGAGAGAAGCTCAGGAAGAGACTTCTTCATGTTGGGGCGCGTGGAGATAAACGAAAACTTTTCCTACGCAATGCTCCCAAGAACTAGCCGAGGTAGAAGGCCACGATGATTACCACTAGACGCGCGGTTGCGGATTATCGGTGAAGCGCGTCGGGGCAGTGCAGTCCCACGATCCGGTCCGGCCGATCCAATCCCTCGAACGTCGAAGTGCTGAACGTACAGCACCTCTGCCGGTATCCACACGTACGAGGAGGAGCTCCGACGGCAGACTGCTAGGTCTGGTGCGACGGCTGGACTGAGTGGGCTAGGGTTCCCAACGCATGGGAGAGTGGACTAACGTGCCCGTTGGGCAACCTGCGCCCCTCTTTATATAGCGTATGGTAATGGGCTGCACAACACTTGTGGCCCATTCACTCTGTGAGTCCGACTCACTAACTCGGTCCATTTCCGGTTCGGGTCCAACCCAACCAATATTTGCTCCCGCTCTTAAGTGTGTGACCCTGCAGGCTCATGGCGACTTGGACACGATTGGAGTCCAACTCCCAATCGATCAATCGGTAGCGGCTCCTAGCAGAACATGCCGACTCCCAAGTACCATTGAGTCATGACGACATACCTTTCAATGTGATATTCATCTTAGTCCTTTTTGCCTCACGATATACCTTGTCGAACTATAGGCGATTTATCGTCATCCCTTTAATAGTTCAACTCTCTTCTCGATCCGTGATATGTGATTCATCTGACTAACTTTTAGTCAACCGACACAGTTAACACTTAACTGAGTCGCGCATGGCCATGCTTCCTGAATCATATCACTCGAGAGGGCCCAGAGAATATCTCTCCATTCGGAGGGGCAAAATCCCATCTTGATTATCCACATCACGCAGCTTGCTTCTCATTCGACCCGAACTCTGCCTTTATAGTTGCCTTGTCACAGAACAACGTTTGACAGAACCTAAGTCGGTGATCCACAACTCGGATTGTGCGACAACCTCAGGTCTAAGGATTACATTGATTGAGACATGCAAATGACGACTTGATCGTTGCATCTCAATGTGGGTCAGTCCGACTTGCTAAACTCTTTAGCCAAGTCCGTGAACGTTGGAATGGCATCACCATGCCCATGACAAGTGGAACCGTGTCATCAGCCAACATTCACATTAGTCTAGGGTGTGTGTCCAGCACAACCTAAATGACTAAGGAAAATCTAGTATGAACAACATGAATATATAGTTCCACAATCGAATCACATATTCAATGACATATATCAGATGTTCAAAACAAGGACAACTTAATAACTTTATGAATACATTGGGAATTACATCATCTATGATTGCCTCTAGGGCATATTCCCAACACTTCATGCTTTGCATATTATAGTTCATCACGAAGTTCTTGTAACTAGGTGGCAGAGATTGGAGAACACGATGTATCCCTAGCTCAATGGGAATCGATATTCCCAAGGCTATGAGCTTATCAGCGTACGCAGACATTTTGAGTACGTGCTTACTAACGGATTTGTTCTCTTCCATCATGCAGCTAAAGAACTTTTCTGAAGTGTCATAACTCTCAACTGCGGCATGGGTATCGAAAATCATTTTCAATTCTCCCATTGTGGCATATGCAGTGTTGTTCTCGAAACGTTTTCGCAGCTCTGGCTCTAATCCATAGATGATGCCGCAGTGAACTATACTGTGGTCTTCTTGTTGAGTCAGATAAACATTTTTATCTTCATCAGAAGCATCATCAGCGGGCTGGTCACCTAGAAGTGCATCAAGCACATAGAGCTTCTTGCAAGCGGTGAGGAGAATCCTCAGGTTAAGTGCCCAGTTGGTAAAGCTGCTCCCATTGTTCGCTAATTTCTCTTTCTCCATGAACATATTGAAATTGAAGGTAGGTGGTGCCATGATCTACAACTTATTTGCAAACACTATTTATACTATGTTTATGATAAATTAAGTTCAAGTTAATTCTAAAATTATCCCATGAACGCCCACTCAAAAACAACGTTTCTCTTAGTCGTCTTAAGTGTTTACACGAACCAAATTCACTACACTGAAACCGATCATCACGTGAGAATGTGTAGTTGCAAAGGAGAACATCAACATGTTCATCATATCATCCATATGACTCATGCTTTACCTTTCGGTTACGTGTTCCGAGGCCATGTCTGTACATGCTAGGCTCGCCAAGTAGAACCGTAGTATTGCGTGTGTTTCAAGGCCATGTCTGTACATTCTAGGCTTGAAAACACCCGTTGTATACGAACGTTGAGTCTATCACACCCGATCATCACGTTGTGTCTCGAAACGACGAACTTTCTTAACAGTGCATACTTAAGGAAGAACACATTATTATCTTGATATTAAGTGAGAGGGATCATCTTATAATGCTACCGTCGCGATCTAAATAAAATAAGATGCATAAAAGGATAAACATCACATGCATGGATAATGTGATATGATATGGTCCTTCTTGCACTTGATCTCCATCTTGTGCATCATGGCATGATCTCCATCATTCCACCGGCGTGGCACCAAGGTTCGTGGCACCTCCATCTTGATTGTCCATTACAACATATCACATGGATATGATATACAACACGCATGCCATAAAAATAAGACAACCATATGGCTTCAGCCGGTATGTCAATAATTTACAAAAGATATCATCTCATACATAACGTTTGTAACATTGACCATATCACATCACATGCCCTGCAAAAACAAGTTAGACACCTCTAATTTATTTTTGCATATTTTACGTGGCTTTGGGCTTACGAGGATAGAACCGTTCATACCTACGTACAAGAACCACAACGTTGATAAAACATATTTTTAACAACCCTTAGTAGATTAGATCTTAACTATAGTAGGAGAAACCGACACCCGCAAGCCACTTATGCAATACAAGTTGCATGTTAGTTGTGGAACAAGTCTCATGTACGTGGACATGTAAAGTTAGTCCGGGCCGCTTCATCCCACTATGCCACTAAGATCATAAAATACTCAAAGAGGCAAAAACATGATCATCAACGCCCACATACTCCTATGTGTTCTACCCGTACAATTCATCTACGCATAGATCCGGCTCTGATACCACTTAAGGGTATGTTGCATAGAAAACAAAAAAAATTCCTACGCGCGATAAACCCGAATGGCCAAGATCTAATCTATGAGATGAAAGGCAACGGGGAGAAAGAGAGTCTTGAGATAACATACCCTTGAAGACTCAAAGTGGTACGAGATAAAATCTCGTTGTTGGCGTAGTCGTACTCACGCCGATCCCGAGCGAGAAGAAGTGCACCGCAATCCGGCGGTGCCTCCGTAATCGGTCACACGTTCAGCTCAATGAAGACTTCCGTTCCCTCGATCCAGCGGGTTGCGGAAGTAGAGGATCCCCCGGAATTCCAGCAGCACGACGGCGTGGTGGTGGTGAAGAATCCCACGGTCAAGGCTTCGCCAAGACGGAGACCATGGAATGGAGCAGCGGGTGGAAGGGAAAAGAAGTGGGCAAGTGTGTGCAGAAGAGGGAGCCCTCACCCTCCTTTTATAGGGGAGGGGAGGCATCCCAAAGGGGGGTGCGGCCAGCCATGGGTGCCCCCACCCCTTCCTCTCTTCATGTGAGTGGAAGCCCCACTCACACCCACTCAAAATTCCTTAATGTCCCACTTAGAAAATCCAAAGGTTTTTCTTTAATAAATAAATAAAACATACTTATTTCTTTTATTTATATTTGTTAATTCCATTAACAAACATTTGCATGCATCACCTCGAACCATGTTAATTCTATTAACAACCATTCGACGAAAAACCCCTTGAACTATTTCAATTTTCCCCGAAACAATTTCGGAGCTGCCCAAAATATTCTTCGGTATTCCGTATCCTCTCTAACGCTTCATCGAACCTTAAGTGTGTCACCCTACGGTTCGCGAATATTACAGACATGATCGAGACTCCTCTCCGATCAATAATCAACAGCAGGACCTGGAAATCCGTGATGACTCCTATATATTCAACGATGACTCTCGTGATCGTGTGAACATTTCAACGTCATAATGATTTCCCTTTGTCTCGCGATATATTACTTGTCCGAGATCCGATCATCGGTATCCACTATACCTTGTTCGATCTCGTTATCTGACAAGTACTCTTTTCTCGCTCCCGTGATATAACATCACTGTGATCATATCACTTGCTTGCAAGCGGTGTCGATGTGATATCACCGAGAGGGCCCTGAGTATATCTATCCGTCATATTGGATGGACAAATCCCATTCTTGACCCATGAGCTTCAACTAACACTTTCCAAATATCTAATGCAACCTTTATAGTCACCCTGTTACTGTGTGATGTTTGATGTCATCAAAGTATTCTTTCGGTATTAGTGATTAACATGATCTCATGGTCTAAGGAACAATGTTACTCCGAATGTAAGACATAACAACAAAACTAAATGACTTGATCGTATTGTTATACTTAGTTAGGGTTTAAGTTCATCATGTCATTCTCCTAATAACATGATCCCGTTATTAAGAACATCCAATGTCTATGATCAGGAAACCTTGATCATCTGTTAATCAACGAGCTAGTTAAAATAGAGGCTTCACTAGGAACGTTGGTTTGTTTATTAATCACACATGTATTAATGTTCCCGGTTAATATAATTCTAGCATGAGAAATAAACATCTATCATAAACAATGAATAACATAATAAACACTTTATTATTGCCTCTCGGGCATATTCCCTTCAGCCCCTACTCCTGCCTCTCTCTCTGTATTATGGTATGCCGAGTACATGAGTTGCTCTCTCTCTCTGTGTGTGAGTAGTAATGCCTCTACGGTTTCTCCACCGAGTATTGTCGTCCTCCTTGTCGTCGTCGTCGTCCCTCGCGCAGGAGGGGGTAGGCCACCTTATATACTGGTGGCCAACCACTATTCTACGAATAGAAGTACTGAGTAGACAACCCTACTGTGCAGCAGCACACACCTCCTTGTCTTTGTTGACAGCGTCACCGAAAGTCTCCGCGGTAGGCCGCTGACATGTCTTGTCCCCCTTGTCAGCCTCCACGGTAGGCAAAAGACATGGCATGCCCCCCTTGTCAGAGACTGGACTTGACAGCGCCCATACCGTACTGCACCCACGTATGGATACAGATTACCACGTAGCTAGTAAGTTGAACCGCACGCCGGTACGACCCCTGGATACGCGGGATTCACCTCAACGGCTCCATTGACTTTGCCTCCGAGTAGAACAGCTTCTTCTCTATCCGGATCACCTGAGTGCTACCCGGCTGACCCAGACAAATACTTGAATCTTCCCTTGGCCTCTTGTGCTTCCTGCCGAATAGCCCCAACCGGGGACCATACAACCCGGTAGAATCCTATCCGGCACGTACCAACTCGGTACGGCCGAACTCGGTAAATGATGCCTTGAACTCCATTCTTTACCTATCTTATCCCCACTCGGGGGTAGCCCCCCTACATTAGTCCCCGAAGCTGGTAGGGTCCGGTGGACTTGGACACTGGGTCCTGCCAGCTTAAACCAAAATTACCTCCGTGATGAATCTCAGCCGAGTCGCACCTCAACTCGGTTGCTCACAATGTGAACTCGGGTCTTCTTCATTGTGGCCTTTGGATTTTTCTGCATTGAGCCGGGTAGACCAAGCTTATTTGGATTTTGCCGAGATCCTAACACTTGGCCAAATTTCCAAAACTTTGCCGCTCGAACCAGAGCCTTCCTATCTTCGTGTGTAAGGCTCCACACGTGTCTCGCAACCGCAGCCCACGACGCCATGGGTCTAACACGGTTGCACGGCACGCGCCTGCCACTGCACGTCGGGCCCACGAGCCGTTGCATCACTTTGAACAGAGTACTTGATTACCCACGTCGCGCGTCGTGGGATTAACTGCGTCTGTTACGCGCGAGTGAATCGCTTCGTGTGTTTCTAACGGACACAATAACTTCCCACTTCGCACGATTTGTGCCACAATTGATCCCAAGCAGTAACTGCGTTTTGGGGGGGGGGGGTTTAAATACCCCTGCGCCGCCCATCGTATCGATTTCCTCGTCATTTTCTCCCGCACCCATCTCCTTCCTTTCGCCAACTCCCCAGAGCGCATCGCTCCACCGCAACTCCATCGTACGCTGCCGCGCCGCACGCAGAGAGAGCATAGATCCATCCCTGCGCGCCGCCGTTCGCCGGAGAGCGCCCGATGGCTCCAAGACCTTCACTGCGCGACGCGGTCACCCCCGATCTCGCGCCGCCGTCGCCGTTCGACTGCGCCGCATCCTCTCCGTCTCCGTTCCTCAAGCTCTTCCTCGCCGGAGACGCTGCAATGGCGCTCGAGCATGTCGATGATCTTGATCTGGAGGGCCCGACCTCGACCCACGCCAACTAGGAGGGGTCCGACGTCACCGCCAATGACTCCCAGTGGCTGGTCAACACTCGCCGAGTTCCGCCCGGGGTCATCTGCAGACCACCCGGCAAGGAACTAGAACCGACTCCCCAGCCCGGTGAGTATGTAGTGTTCCTTAGCCACTTCAAACGCGGCTTCGGCCTTCCGATTTCCAAATTCATGCGGGATTTTCTCTGCCATTTCGGCCTTCAACCCCACCATCTTCCGGCTAATGCCGTAGCCATGCTCTCTACTTTTGTCTGTTGCTGTGAAGCCTATCTCGGTGTCTACCCCACGGTAGACATCTGAACCAAATACTTTTTCTTCCGCCAGCAGGTTCTCCCCAACAAATCCAAACCGAATGCCCCCAAAACAATGACCCAAACCGGAACGGCGATGATCGTTGGTCGGTCTTGGGTTGGACACCTGCCGGAAGTGGCAGAGGGGGTTCCTGTATGTGAAGAACCCCACTCCGGCGGAAGGGGAGCAGCAGGTCGACCTCATCAAGCTGCCGGCCTTCGTGAACTCTCCCCCAACCGAAATGAGGAACTGGGGGTACCATCCCAAGAAGACTATGCCGGATGCGAACCACGCCGATGACCGACTAAAACAGTTGGTTGGGCTGGGACTCCGCAAGGATGACCTGATCGCTACCTGGGTGAGCCTCCGGGTTCTCCCTCTCCAACTCCGAGCACACAAGATGTGTTTCATGGGAGGATCCCGCGACTGCACCCGCACCACGACGTTCGAGCTCAGCAAGGAGGAGGTGGCACTATGGGCTCGCTCCATCCTCAAGGCTAGCCTCTCTGACACTTGGTTCTACGGTCTTCCGCCGTTCAGCCGAGATCAGCCACCCCCCAAAGTAAGTTTCCTTTTGCACACACTTAGTCGATTTTGCCCACCGTTTCTCATGATTTACCCAGTAGGCTACACCTATTCCCTGGCTTAGAATTAGTCCTATATGCTTTGTGTTTACATTCTATGCCGAGTAGGACTCTCTTCATGGGACTTATATTAACTTAGTATGCTTTGTTCTTGCATGCTACACCAAGTAGAGCCTCAACCCGGTTCCCCTTATAGGACTTAGCTTTGTATGCTTTGTGTTTGCATGCTAGGCCGAGTAGAGCCTCAACTCGGTTATCTTGAGTATAGTCTATTCCTTATGCTCTGTGTTTGCATCTTTAGGTTATTCCTCGCCAGAAAACAGAGGACAAGGCCATCCATGAGCATAACTGGCAGTCAGACCGAACCGAGGATGACGCAGAGGCATTTGATGTCCAGGATACGCTCTGCATTCCGCTCGCCGGCCAAGATGGTAAGTCCCGAGTCTCCACATCAATCCGGGACTGGTCCGAGGATGATGAAGGTGACCAAGACCACCATCGTATATTTCTAGGTGTTTTCCAGCTTCTTCTCGGTCTCATGAGTGCATTTCCTTATCTCAGCTCCAGAGGAGATGGACGAGGAGCCGATCGACGCGGAGCCCATGGCTGTAGCTGCCCCGATTGGGACGAGGAAGAGACCCGGCAGGGGTGCCACCGAGCCCGTCGCTCCTAAAAGACCAATGAAGGGCACGCAGAAACCCGCCAAGGCTACTACAGCCCGCAACAAGAGACCAGCTCGGCCCACCGCGGACGGGTAAGTCCATCCTAGATGCTCTATGCTTTGTGTTTGCACTTTTGTATCTTTTCTGTCCCTCCCTATCTGTGTGCTTTGTGTTCGCACCTTTCTGATTCTTTCTTTTCTTCTTACCTTCCCTCAGTGATGCACTTGACGCAGCCGCTACCAACGCACCCCCACAACCGAGTGTGCCCCCCGCACGTTGTGGATCTTGATCCCTATGAGTGATAATATCAGCCGGAGGAGAGGACTAAGATACCTCCTCTTGTTAAGGAAGAGCAAGACCTCGGCGCCGACAACACTGGCGCTGAGATGGACACTGATCGGGTTTTGGTGCCACCGGAACCCATTTCTGAGCCGCAACCAACGGAGCCCCCTATCGAGCAGCAACCACCAGAACCCGCCGCCGAGCAGGAGCAAGCACCAACGCCAACACCAAAATCATATGAGCAACAACAGTCGCCCAAGGAACAACCCAGTCAAGATGCAGGGCAGGCTTGGCAGCAGCAGCCCGAGAAGCAGCAGCCATTCCGAGCACCAACCACAAGGTGCCAAGGAGGCCGAGCAGCCAAAGCAGCAGCAACCTCCGGCCAAGCAAGAGGCTCCTCCGCCAGCAACAAAGGTAGTCTGGCCACTCAATAAGACAAAATAGTCCAGACCCTTGGAGGTTGCAGCCACAGCCGAGAAGGCCACCACCAAGACCACCACGACCGCCAAGAGCGGCCCTATCACCCGCAGCTCCAAGCTGGTGCAGCATAAAATCCAGTTTTGGCCCAAGGAAAAACAAGCTGCAGGGGCGGGCGCCAGCGGAACTGCTGCCACTGTGAGCTTCCCGGATCATTGGCGCGAGCTGCAGGAGGAGCACAAGAAACGGCAGGCGCGCGAAGCAGAGCAGCACGAGGAGCTGCAGAAGAGGAAGAAGACCGCCCCTGCCGGATCCAAGGGCAAGGCCGGCACTCTGGCCATCCAGTCAGACGCCCCGCCGGCGGATCTTGCACATGAGCTCCGAGAAGATATCGACACTGTGCTGGACCGGATAGGCCATATAGATCAAGAGTGGGACGGCAAGAAGTTTGGTAATCTGAACTGGGATGGAAAGAGGCTGGGCAACCTGGACAACTATCGGCAAGCCTGGAACAAGGCCGGTGTCGGCCCCATCTCAATGGCCATTGCCTCGTCCAGCAGCACCCTGGCACATAAGATGTATTGTTTGCGCAAAGCTGCCGAAGATGCCGAGGAGACCAACCAGGTAAGTAATTTATTTTCTATCTGGTTTTTCCGAGTTGCGACTTTTTCTATCTCTTTTTCTATACACCATCCAGTCCCCGAGATTTGGGTCGAGTAGGCAAAACTCGTCCGAGTTGCAGTCTAGTCGGGCTGAATCTTCCCACTTATACTGTCTCTTTTCTTTCTTCGTCAATGTACCGAGACCCGCACTAAGATCTTCCGCCAGCTCCTATGGTCCCACCGGGCCGTCAAGGAGAAGAACCAGAAGCTGGAGGAGCAAAAAGGCCAAAGAGGTAACTTTTATCCTCGCCGAGTTACTGCTTATGCTTTACCGACATCAGTTTTCTAACTTGGTTCACATTTCCCAGTTCATAGCTATTCTGGAGCAGAGTGTCACTGATGCCATCACCAAGATCTCCTCTTTAGAGATAAGTGCAATAGTTGTGTTTGTGTGTTTTGTGTTTATGCCAATTTTTTGCTCAACTTTCGTTTCTCCGTAGGTGAGTACAAGGCCCTTGCTGACACGCACCAAGATTGCACTGTGCTGGCTGAGTCAGCGCAGAGCAAAAAAAAATCTCTGGAGAGTGAGTCGCCTTTTCTTTTTCTTCTATCCAATTTATGTATCTTTTCTGCTTTACTGACCGGACTGGCTCCTTTGCAGATGAGCACAAGTCCTTCCTTGAGCAGCACCAAGGATGCATTACCCCAGCCGAGGTGCAGCAGCAAGTGCTGGACAGGGAGGCAAAGCTGGAGGAAGATCTCGAAACCGAGAGGAAGGAGGTACTCAAGCTCAAGCGGGAGCTAGCTGAAGCTCTCAAGTTGGCGCTGCAGGCAGAACATGATAAGACCGAGGCGCTGAACCGGGCTGCAGTCGAGAAGCTGGAGCTGGAAAGGGAGATTGAATCCCTCAGGGCTCGCAACAACGACCTTGACACCATGTTGGTCAGCTCCCAAGTCCTGCTGGACAAAGAGCACACTCTTGCTGCAGGATGGCAAAGGCGGCTCAGGGATCTCGTCATGGATATGCGTTGTAAGTTATTGCCCTTGTCTAACTTGTTCCATCTGGTTTCTTCTACTCACTTTCTCTTCTCCGGTTTCTCTTATCTGGTTTCTTGACTCTACCCAGCATCAACTCTCTCAGGGACCTTCCCGGATCTTAATGCGAGCGCTGAGGATGTTGTGGTCAAGGACAGGGAGTTGCGGAAGGAGCTCGGCCACGATGTTACCGACTCGGTCATGATTGATGACCAGATCGAAAACATCAAGACCCGAGTTCACCTCCTCAAGGGCCTGGGATCCACTCTTGTTTCTACCGACATGCGCCTACACAAGGTCTTTTGGCCTGACGTCGAGCCCGCGACCACTATCAACAAGTTGTCCTCCAATCTAGACTACGTCAAGGTGGAACTGAAGAAATGGCGCGCCTCAGCAGCCCGAGCTGGCGCAGATGAGGCCCTCCACTTCGTGCTGTATCGGTACGAAAACTTGGACCTCGACAAGCTCAAGGAGCTCCGGAATAAATCCAAGTGGACTCAAAGGGAGGAGTTCGTCCATCGCCGCAAGGAGACCGCCTACCGGCTTGCATCTTATGCCGATACCACAGAGTTCATTGACAGCCTCACTAAGACGGACACCGATGTCGAAGGTGATGATGATGAAGATGATGATGAGGACGGTGATGACGGGAGCATAGGCGATGAAGAGGAGGAGAAGGATGAAACAGATGACGAAGGAGAAGAGCAGGACGAGGCTGGCGAGGAGGAGACCGAGGTGGGCGCTGGTCAGGAGGCGACCGAGCTAGGAGCTGCCTCCGAAGAGGTCCAGACTGACCCGCAACAAACTGCCCCGTCTGGAGCTGTTACCACCGAGATGGTGATTGACGCGCCTGCCCCCGAGTTGGGCGTAAAGGAGGCCACAACTGGGAACGCCGCATCCGGTCCTGCTCCTCCAACCAGCGACTCCACGACTCCTGCCTCTATTGCTGCTTCCGAGCCCGTGTCCGCGCTCATCTCCGAGTCCTCTGACCTGTCCAGCGTTGACGCCAGTTCCAACCCTTCGACGGCAGCCTAAGTTCCTGCTCTATTTTAACTTCAAACTTTTTATCAGATCTCCGGCATGCCGGGTGCAGATGTATGCCATATTTTATTGTTTCGCTCGTGCTACTTAGTTTTATTCAGTTCTTAGCAAGACTGGCTCAATGCCGGATTGCGTTAATTGCGAGTCCCCGAGTTGCTTTTCTTACCTGCCATGTTCTTTTGTCTTTGCTCTTACCTACCACTTGTGGCTTTTTGGTAGTCGAGTCACAAGATTTCAAAAACCAGGCTTCTAATACTTAACACCTTTGAGATTTGAAATTAACGCTGCCCAACACCTAGCCGAAAACACAGAAGTAAAAGACACCCTACTCGGTTGATACACTCCTTCTTTCCTTAGCAATTTTTCGTGTGTTCATTAACCTTTGGCTTGTTCTCTTGCTTGCCATGAAGCCAGGTTGCGGACAACAGCAAAGTCGAAGAGTTGGCCCTTAGGTTTAAATACATTACTAAACATGCGCATGAAATTCTGAGTAGACTAACCGAGTAGACAAAGTAAAGAAAGTAAATGACACAGAGCAAGTTTGGCACAGGCAGTCCCCGAGTTTGAATTCGGAGTGCCGACTTGGAATTTAAATCGGTTAAGGAGATACATATAATGTTTGTTCAGGTATGAAAACGGCGGAGTAGAGCTACATTGTAGGGACGCTTGGATTCCTCTCCGGATTTATCCGTCCTGTTCTTCTACGGTGCCTGTGCGTCGATGAGGTAATAGGCATCATTGTGCAGAGCCTTGCTCACAATGAAAGGACCTTCCCATGGAGGGGAAAGTTTGTGCATCCCGGCCGTGCGCTGCACAAGCCTAAGAACCATTTCTCCTTCTCGGAAAACCCTTGGGTTTACTTTTCGGCTATGATAGCGTCTCAGATTCTGTTGATATATGGTTGAGCGCGACAGAGTTAATTATCTTGCTTCTTCGAGCAGATCAACATCATCTTCTCGGGCTTCTCTTGCCTCTGCCTCAGTATAGAGGATTATTCTTGGTGAGTCATGCTCAAGGTCAGTGGGCAACACGGCCTCTGCTCCATATACCAGTAAGAATGGTGTGTATCCGGTTGATCGGTTAGGGGTAGTCCTTAGACTCCACAACACCGCCTTCAACTCGTCTAGCCAACACCCAGGTGTTTTCAGCAACGGCTCAATCAGCCTTGGCTTTATTCCGGATAGGACCATGCCATTTGCTCTTTCAACTTGGCCATTTGAAGCCGGATGGGCGACTGATGCAATGTCTAGCCGGATCCGCTTCTCCTTACATACCGAGCAAAAGCTCCCTCAGCAAAGTTTGTCCCATTATCCGAGATGATCCCATGCGGGTAGCGATATCTCAGGATAATGTCCTTCAAGAAGCTTACTGCTGTGTTTCCATCACATTTCCGGATTGGCTTCACTTCAATCCACTTGGTGAACTTATCAACCATGACCAAGATGTGAGTCATGTTGCCCCGAGCTGGTTTGAAAGAACCCACCATATTCAAGCACCAGACAGCAAATGGCCAAGTAATGGGAATTTTCTTCAACTCGGAAGCTGGCATATGAATCTTGCTTGCATACCTCTGGCACCCATTGCACTTCCTCACCAGATCTTCTGCTTGTTGCAAGGCAGTGAGCCAATAGAATCCATGCCGGAATGCTATCTTAACTAGGGCCCGAGATGAGGCATGGTGTCCACATTCTCCTTGGTGTATCTCTCTCAGGATTTCTTCTCCTTCTTCCAGCTCAACACAGCGTTGGAGTACGCCAGTGGCACTTCTCTTGTACAGCTCTTTGTTGATGATGGTGTAGCCCTTGGATCTTCTTTGTATTTGCCTGGCTGTGACCTCTTCACTCGGCAAAGTACCATCCATCAGAAAGGATAATATGGGCAAAGCCCAACTCGGTGTCTCCCGAATAGGAAACACTAGTTCATCCACTTCCATTGGATCAGCTGTCATGAATTGCTCTGAGTTGGAGACGAGTCCCCGAGTCCCCGAATACTGAGAAATGATCCCCTCGATGAATGCGATAGTCCCCAGGTTTACTGAGGCAGTCCCCGGGTTGGATGGAGCAGTCCACGGGTTCTCCTTTGAGCTCTCACAGTCAATCTCCATGGGAACAACTTCTGAGTCCAGCAGAGCCGGGATGAACATGGAATCCGAGTTGGGTGATGACTTGATAGAGGGCTTCCTCAAATGCTCCAGAGCAATCCCATGCGGGATGAATTGCCGAGAAGAACCCAACTTTGATAGAGCATCCACTTCATCATTTTCAGCTCGGTGGATGTGATGGAACTCATACCCATCGAAGAATCCGGTCATATTCTAGACGAGGAACCGATAAGATGCCATGTTGGCATCCAACGCGTCCCAAGTCCCCGAGACCCGTTGAACCACCAGGTCTGAGTTTCCATAGCATACAATCCGCCGGATTCCGATCTCCTTAGACACTTTCAAGCCATGAACCAGAGCTTCATACTCGGCAACATTATTGGATGCCGGAAAGTGAATCTGAAGCACATACTTGAGTTGGTCCCGCTTGGGTGAGGTGAGTACAACACCGGCACCGAGTCCCTCTTTTACCTTAGAGCCATCGAAATGCATCCTCCAGAAATTTGTCTCCAGCAAGGGAGGTTCATACTGCATTTCGGCCCAGTCAAAAAAGAAATCCGCTAGGGCCTAGGTGGCTTCTCTTCTTGCATACAACGGGGTGTAAGAAGCTAGCTCAATTTCCCACTTGGCTACCCGGCCACTTGCATCCTTGTTGCCCATTATTTCCGAGATGGGAGCAGTGCTCACCACTGTAATTGGATGCTCCCGGACATAGTGCTTGAGCTTCTTGGCACCAAGGTAAACCCCATAAGTCATCTTCTGATAGTGCAGATAGTTTTGCTTGGAGCTGGATAGCACTTCACTCAGATAATAAACCGACCTCTGCACCGATTTGCCTTCTTCTTCTCGCTCCACAACCACCACCACACTCACTACCCGGTTGGTAGCTGCAATATAGAGCAGCATTGGCTCCTTAGGCAGTGGAGACGCCAGAACTGGAGCGGTGGCCAGCATGCTCTTGCGCTCTTTGAACGCCACATCAGCTTGTGGGGTCCAGACAAAGTTGTCACTTTTCTTCATGGGCTGATAGAGAGGCAAGGACTTCTCACCCATTCTTCCCAGGAACCGGCTAAGGGAAGCCAAGCACCCGGTGAATTTCTGCACATCCTTCAATGACCTCGGCAAAGACATGCTCTATATAGCTTTTATCTTTGAAGGATTGGCCTCAATGCCCCTACCAGACACCATGAAGTTGAGTAGCTTCCCAGCGGGGACGCCAAACGTGCACTTGGTTGGATTCAATTTCATCCGATACTTGCGCAAGCTTGCAAATGTTTCTTCAATATCACTCAGCAGTGTGTGTTTTTCTTTTGTTTTGATGACAATGTCATCTACATACACCTGCACATTTTTGCCGATCTGCTCATGTAGACATTTCTGCATGCATCTCTGATAAGTGGCCCCAGCATTCCGCAAGCCAAAACACATAAGACAATATCAATAAGCCCCGTACGGGGTAATAAAAGCAGTCTTTATTTTATCAGCCGTATTTAAAGGGATCTGGTGAAAACCAGAGTAGGCATCAATGAAAGACAAAAGCTCGCACCCGGCAGTGGAATCAATCACCTGATCTATCCGGGGTAGCGGGGAACGGGTCCTTGGGGCAGGCCTTGTTCATGTCGGTGTAGTCCACGCACATGCGCCACACCACAGCGACCATGGGATCATCCTTCTTCTTTGCCACCATGACCAGATTGGCCAGCCAATCCGGATGCAGCACCTCCATGATAAATCCACTTGCTAGCAGCCTTGTGATCTCATCACCAATGGCTTTCCTCCTTTCTGCGGTAAAGCACCACATAGCCTGCTTCACCGGCTTGGCATCCGGCCGCACATGTAAAGAGTGCTCAACCAACTCCCTCGGGACACCCGGCAGGTCTTGATTGGACCATGCAAAGACATCCCGATTCTCACGGAGGAAGTGGATGAGCTCGCTTTCCTATTTCTCCTCCAGTCCGGCGCCAATGTCGACACACTCCGAGAACTCCGGGTCAATCTGCACCTTCTTTGTCTCCCGCGAGGCCTGGAATGTGGCTCCATGCTGAGAGCTCGGCATGCTAGGCATACCGAGTTGAGCTGCCAGTGCCAGTGCCACCACCTCATGTATCTTCTTCTTCTCGGTCGCAATGACCATGGACTCTGCTAGCCGAGATCCAGCAGATGCATAGTCCAACGAGTGCTTGTAGTCACCTGAGATGGTGATGATGCCATTAAGACCGGGAAGCTTCATCTTCAGATATGCGGCGTGAGTTGAAGCCATGAACTTGGTCAGAGCAGGCCTGCCGCCACCGGCTACAAGGATCCTTCTACATCAACTGCGATACCGGCGGCTCGTGCCGGTGTCGCCGAGCATCTGGGTATGCCTCTCGCCACGCATGCGGATCCGGCGGTGTTGAGGGCGCAACTCGAGCAACAGCGCCAGGCCTTGCTCAAGGAGGCCCAGGAGCTGGAAAAGGTTAGGCTGGAGCTCAACCTTGACCAAAATGAGTACAATAGAGCCCATGGTTTCACTCCTGTTTCTAGAAATCCTAGCAGGATAGGGATCATTCGTCGCAACCTAGGTGCTGAACTAGCTAGAGATGGTAGAGCTGCTAGCAAATCTGATAGTAGGACCTCGGCTGGTAGGCCTAAATATAGCTCTCCTGCCAAAACACTTAGAGCTGCAGAGGCAGTGGCTGCCGAGTTGCCGAACTTGTCCGGTGAAGCTTGCATTAGGCAGCAGGACCGGCTCAATGAGCTTGTCTTGGAAGCTAGCAGGCAGAATGAGGCTTTATAGAAAGCGAATCCGGGAGCTGGTGCGTCTCATGTTGTTCAGTCGCATGGGGCAAGATCCGGAAAACAAGCCCCGTCACCGCTTCCTGGTGGAGAGAGAGCTCCGAGTGTAAACTCCGGGAAGGGTAAACAGATGCAGGTGTACTATCCGGCTGTCGCTGGAAAACAGCATGTTGTAGAGCAGCAGCCCGGTCAGAAACACATGGCTGCATGTACTGGCCATCAGGCCGCCCGATTTCACCAAGAGGGGCAAGGAGGAAACTGAGATGGCCCATCTCGGCATAATGTTGCCAACCCGGTTCAGCATGTTGTTTAGCCACAAGCAGTTGCTGCAGTGGTCAACCCGGTTGCTCAACCCGTTCCTGTGCACAAATACCGCTATTATGACGGGTACTCGGCGATCGAGAAAGCCGGGTACGCCGACCCAAGAGATGTTGCAGCTCGGTTGGGAGCAAGGATGTTGCACCCAAGTGATGCAAAGTACAAGCTGGACAGGATCTACCTGTCCGAGGAGATAGAAGCAAGGGACCCACCGGGGCCAAATTGTTTTGGTCCCAGGATCATGGGGGAGTCGGCCGTGCCCAAGTTCCAGCTGGCTAGAGGGACCAAGACTTATGGTGGAAGCACCAAGCCAGATGACTGGCTGAATGATTATGTTACTACTGTGTACGTTGCCGGCGGTAACCGGAGATGGGCTGTGAGGTATGTGCCCCAGATGTTGGAGGGGCCTGCCTGGATCTGGCTCAACAATCTGCCGAAAGTTAGCATCAACTGTTGGCTGGACTCCTCGGAAGCCTTCATCAGCAACTTCACCAGCACTTACAAGAGGCCAAACCGGCCACAGCAGCTCTCGACGTGCAAGCAGAGAGAAGAGGAGACTGACCGCGAGTATCTTACTCGGTGGAGCACTTTGAGGAACACATGTGAGGGTGTGAATGAGTCACAGGCAATTGCCTGGTTCGCTCAAGGCTACCAGCATGGCAGTATGTTGTGGCAGAAATTGCAAAGGGAGATGCCGAGTACGCTCGCCGAGACAATAAAGATTGTAGATATGTATGCACTCGGTGACCCTACTCAGCCTCTGCTCGATTCTTTCGATCCCAAAAGAAGACATCATGATGTAGCCCGGCGCAATGACCGCCAAGATTTCTGCAACAAGAGAAGAGATGATCGTCCGGATATCCGCTATGGATCGGACCATGTGGCTGCAGTTACCCAAGATCAAGCTGCTGCCGGGAGCAGCCAGAGGCAAAAATTTCCTGGAGCCCAGTATGGGCAAAACCAGACTCGGGGCCAGAACTTCAAGAAGCAATACAATGCTCCTCAGCAGGATAATGCTCCCCAGGAATCCGGAGATCCTCCGAGGTTCATCTTTGAGACCATGAAGGTGGGGTCGTGCAGCTTTCACACCCGGCATCCGAGCAGGCCAGCTAACCACACTACTCGGTAGTGCAGCTGGTGGGACCAGATCAAGAGCGAGGGTTTTGGCCAGTTGCGTCCCCCTCCGTTCGGCAACTCGGCAGCCACTGCCTCTGCAGCTCTAAGTGTTTTGGCAGGAGAGCTATATTTAGGCCTACCAGCCGAGGTCCTACTATCAGATTTGCTAGCAGCTCTACCATCTCTAGCTAGTTCAGCACCTAGGTTGCGACGAATGATCCCTATCCTGCTAGGATTTCTAGAAACAGGAGTGAAACCATGGGCTCTATTGTACTCATTTTGGTCAAGGTTGAGCTCCAGCCTAACCTTTTCCAGCTCCTGGGCCTCCTTGAGCAAGGCCTGGCGCTGTTGCTCGAGTTGTGCCCTCAACACCGCCGGATCCGCATGCGTGGCGAGAGGCATACCCAGATGCTCGGCGACACCGGCACGAGCCGCCGGTATCGCAGTTGATGTAGAAGGATCCTTGTAGCCCGGTTGGTTCTGAGGCCTGTCATAGGGCTTGTGGCTCGGACGAGCAGCCACCTCGTCGATGACTTCGGGCGCAGTGGGCGCACCTTTCCCGGCATTGATAGCCGGGCCAGTCATCATCACCTCCACGCTGCCCGCAGAGCAGCCGGTTGGCTTCCCGCGGACGGTTAGAACGGCAGGAGGGTCCGCAACAACGAGCATGACCTCGGGGTACTCGCGGATGAAGGTGGTGGCGACGTACACGAGATGCGCGCCGAAGGAGATGACGGAGCCGCCTGCAGGCACGAGCTTGCCGTAGAAGTCACCAGCTTTGTCGGAGACGAAGTCGAGGGAGCCGAATTTGTGGACGAGGCCACAAACCACACGCTCCCCCGAACGAGAAACATGCCCCATCCGGATATGAACCCCAGCCATCGCACCTGCTGGCCCCACGGTGGGCGCCAACTGTTGTGGTGAGGAGAAGACAAATGCCATAGGATGGCTAAAGTTGGGGCCGATGGACGCTGTAGGTATCAGGGGAAGGATCGCACGCCTAACTGGCAAACTCAGAACACTGCAAGCAACACAATCTACCCAGGTCCGGGGCCCTCGTGTGGAGGTAACACCCCTACTCCTGCCTCTCTCTGTATTATGGTATGTCGAGTACACGAGTTGCTCTCTCTCTATGAGTAGTAATGCCTCTAGGGTTTCTCCACCGAGTATTGTCGTCCTCCTTATCGTCGTCGTCGTCCCTCGCTCAGAAGGGGGTAAGCCACCTTATATACTGGTGGCCAACCACTATTCTACGAATAGAAGTAGTGAGTAGAAAACTCTACTATGCAGCAGCACACGCCTCCGTGTCTTCGCTGACAGCGTTGCCGAAAGTCTCCGCGGTAGGCCGCTGACGTGTCTTGTCCCCCTTGTCAGCCTCCACGGTAGGCCACTGACATGTCATGTCCCCCTTGTCAGAGACAGGACTTGACAGCGCCCATACCGTACTGCACCCACGTCTGGATACAGATTACCACGTACCTAGTAAGTTGAACCGCACGCAGGTACGGCCCCTGCATACACGGGATTCACCTTAACGGCTCCATTGACTTTGCCTCCGAGTAGAACATCTGCTTCTCTTTCCGGATCACCTGAGTGCTACCCGGCTGACCTAGACAGATACTTGAATCTTCCCTTTGCCTCTTGTGCTTCCTGCCGAATAGCCGCATTCGGGTACCATACAACCGGGTAGAATCCTACCCGGCACGTACCAACTCGGCACGGCCGAACTCGGTAAATGATGCCTTGAACTCCATTCTTTCCCTTCTCGGGGGTAGCCCCCCGACATTGATGACTAGACGATCATCGATCTCGCGCTGGGAGAAAGGGGGGTCTTTTTCGTCCAGGTTTTCCAACAAGCTCTACAACGATGGGGGTGGGCGACAATCCTAGCCTTGCCATCCACACGGTGAGGAGTGGTCCAGGAGGATCGGATAGAGGATCAGAACGCCTCGTGGATGCTCCAAGAGCGTTTGTATCTAAAAATGGGTGAGCGAGAAATGGAGGAGGACACGGATGCAAGAAGCGGGACATGGTCGGACGTGTCATGAGTGAGAGAAGAAAGGGAAGAAGAGGGGAAAAGCGAGTTCCATGCATTGTTGATAAGGAAGCAGTCGAGGCGGATGAGGACAGGGTCAGCGCGACGGTTAGACCAAGTGAAGAGGCGATCTCTAAGAGGGAGATCAATGACATCGGTGTCGTTGATGAACTCGTTGAAAAGGGAAGCCTCAGAAGTGTTTATGTTGTGGTTGTGAGCGTCTCGACAAAGATTGAAGTCTCCGCAGATCATCCACGGGGCGGAATCGCCCGGATCATGGTGGTGGAGGGAGAGAAGAAATGCGGCTTTGTGACCATGAGAACAAGGAGCGTAGATGTTGTTTAGGAAAAAATTGGTGGCATCGATGCAGGAAGAAAAGTCAATGGAGAGCGCGTGTTTACTAGCAAAGGAGGAGGTAGGATAGAAGAAGTTACCGTCCCATGCAGTAATAATCCCACCTGCACTTCCATCAGCGTCAACACATTCGAATGATCAAAGGGAGGGAGGCAAGAAGGAAGCGGCTTTGGCAAGAGACACAAATGAGAGCTTGCTTTCTTGAATTGCCAAAACAGAGGGAGAATGGAGCTAAGGTCAGCTAGAACAGCATAATATTTGTCGTGGTCTCCAAGACCGCGCTGGTTCCAGGACTCAAATAGGATTGTTCTTGATTGGATGCACATGGATACAATCAGAGACAACAGGTCCGGTGGCCAAACAAAGATGAGACAAGGCGGGGGCCTAATGCCACACTCCTAACAGCTTCCCGGTATAAAATGGAACATGGCTCCAACCTATAAGGCACATGGACGGGATCCCTACGGGAGCTAACCACAACGCTGATGTGACGGCACGGGCGGGTTCCTAAGTTCAGCACAACACGGGGTGGCGAATCGGAGGACACCTGGAGGTCCGCGCAGAGCATCATGGAGAAGGTGCAGGGACCTGCATGTCCTCAGCCAGAGCAGGTCGATTCACGCCTCACGGAGCGCCAAGCTCTTGAAGGAGCGGGAGCAGGATGGAGTCGGGGATGCCCTCGTTGATGCAGAGGCGCGCGACGGCGGCACGGAGCCTGGGCGATCCCTTGGACAGGTTGAAACGGGAAGCCTTGAGTTCTTTTTCTCTAGTGAGAATGTCGAAAAAGAGGGACGACTCCTTGGAAGCGAGGTGAGCGCTGCGCCGGGCCTTGAAGGCCGAATCCGCCGCCCGCTTGTTCCTCACACGGCGATTGTGCACCGCATCTTCGTGCTCCTCCCCGATGGCCTGGAAGATCACGGTGGGCCCGCGCACGGCTCGTCATGAGGCAGAGGGGGCCAATAGCTCCTGTGCGACGGGTTTCAGTTGAATTGGAAGGAATGCGACGTTTTTCGAGGAAATAGCCTACGTGCGACGGATTGGAGGGAGAAAATAGCTCACGGGCGAACTGGCATTAAAACCTTAGTCAATTAGTTCCATTTGCGTTAAGACATGTCATAACTAATTTGCCCCCAAATTAATTAGCACCGCATCCCCTCAAACTGCCGAAACTGCCCGCGCTCGAACTGAACTGTCCTGCCCGCGCTCTTTTCTACAGCTCTGGCGGCGGCGGCGGCGGCGGCGGCGGCGGAGCCCCCTTCTCGGCGGCAGCTGATCTGCTCCCCTTTCGGCGGCGGCGGCCATGGTGGTGAGTGAATAGTATAGGCAAGCATCTAGTCCCAATTTCCTGTGCCTGTATGTAGATCTGAGCTCTGTTTTGCTTGTTCAAACCGATAGAAGGTGAGAGGTGGCGGCGCGGTGAGAGGAGCCCGTGGTCAGGTCGAGAAGGAGCTGCCAGATTCAGCTTCGAACAGGTAATGCGGCCCCTCCCGCCCTTTTGTTCATGCGATCCTTGCTCTGTCTGACACTGCCGCATATAATAGAGGGGATGCTGCTGAAACCTTCGAATTTGTAATCAATTTCTTTCCATCGACGGCAAAATTAGTTGATGGTAGCATTCAGAGTATCCAGAGAGACACAACTGTGAAATGGGAGGTTGATTGTGCAGAGATTGATCCCAATGAGCTACGTGAGATGGAAGAGAATGCAGTTAGGAAATTAGTGGAAAAAATTGGGGAAACAGTGATTTGGGGTCCAGATCAAGAGGTTTCAGTATTGCGGTACGATGATTTCAAAGAATTGTATGTCAGAATTGAAGATGGTGAAGATATTGTTGATGAAATCGATAGGCAAGAGGGCTGGGCAAACCTCAGGGCTGAATTTTTTGCTGAGCTCGTTGATCTGAATGTTGACTCGAAGGTGGGTTATGTGCCGTCACAGTTGGCTATGCAGGATGCAGATGCTGATTGGGCTTCACAGAGGCATATCGTTCCCATTTTTACTGATCTAACAGTAATAAACGATGGGGCTAATGTAGATGCAGAAGAGGGAAATGTTGCTGTTGTTGATTGGAATGCAGTTGAGTTGGAGGAGCCTACTGATTTGGTCATTGCACCAATTGCTGACACTGAGATGGCCAAACTATTTGGCATTCCAGTCGATGACAGAGATGAGGAGGAGAGGGATGAAGCTAATACAAGTGATAACGATGACAGAGAGTTGAGTGATGTAGATGAACAGTTGATGGAAGATGCTGCAGATGATGTAGATGATGCAAATGATGAAGAGCTGGTGCATGTGTATGACAAGGAGAACCCTGTCATTCAAGTGGGAAAGTTGTGGCCAAACATGGAAGAGTTCAGGTTGTCTTTCAAGACTTATGCAGTCAGACATCAGTTTGATGCCAAGACAGTTTGGACTGATCGAAAGAAGTTTTATGCTAAGTGCAGAGGTTTTGATGGTAGTGGTAAGAAGGCTTGCAAGTGGTACATATCTTCTAGACTGCAGCCTGATGGAAGTACTGTTAGAGTTAACCAAATCCCTTATAAGCATACTTGTCTGACAAGTTCACAGAAAAAATCAAGCATGACATCACAGATTTGGGTTGCAGAAAAGATAACTCCAATTTTGGCCAGAACACCCAACACTACTGCCAAAAGACTCCAAGTAGACTTGGAAAAGTTATACCCCATTAAACTGGCTTATACCACAGTGTGGAAGGCTAAACAAAGAGCAATGAAGCATTTGTATGGTGATTGGGCAAACACATTTAGGCTGCTTTACAATTTCAAAGCAGAGGTGGAGAAAAGGTCACCTGGCAGTGTTGTCGAGATAGATACCGAGGTATCAGAGGATGGCAAGGTTTATTTCTCCAAATTCTTTATGGCTTTAAAGCCTTGTATCGATGGCTTCAAAGCAGGATGTCGTCCATATTTGAGCATAGACTCATCATTTTTGACAGGCAAGTGGAATGGTCAGTTAGCAGCATGTAATGCTCTAGATGGACATAACTGGATGTTTCCAGTTGCTGTTGGCTTGTTTCAGTCAGAGACAGAAGCTTCATGGACATGGTTCATGATGCAGTTGAAAAGATGCTTAGGGCCAGTGTCACCTTTGGCAGTACACACAGATGCATGCAAAGGTTTGGAAAATGCAGTTAAAAATGTGTTCCCACATGCTGAGCAAAGGGAGTGCTTCGGCCATTTGTGGATGAATTTGATTAAAAAATTTAGAGGAGATGAATTTGGGAGGATGTGGCCAGCAGCAAGATCTTACACTAAACAGACACATTCATATCATCTTAATAAGGTTATGGCAACATGTGAGGAGTTTGGTACATGGTTGAACACCTACCATTCTTTATTATGGTACAGGTCTGGATTCAACACTGCCATCAAGTGTGATCATATCAACAACAATTTGGCAGAAAGTTTCAACAACAAGGTGAAGCAACTAAAAGATTTGCCTGTGCATGACATGGTTGATCAAATCAGGATCATGCTCATGCGGCTGTGGGAATTGAGAAAAAAGATTGGTGATTGTTTGCAAGGTGATAAACTTCCAGCAGTGGTGCAACAGGTGGTCAACAGAAGCAGAGGTCTTACACATTTGTCTGTTGAAAAATCATCGCTGTGGGGTGCTGAAGTTAGAGATAACAAGACTGGAAGAAGGCATGTTGTTAACACAGAATTGCATGATTGCAGTTGCCTAGAGTGGCAGGCCACTGGTAAACCATGTGATCATGCAATTCTTTTCTTATCTGGCCAGCCGAAGATAAATATGCATCCATATCTGCATGACTATTATTCAGTAGCAAAATTCAAAGCTGCATATGCAACTCCAATTCCACCTCTTACAGATCAGCAGCAGTGGCCAGAAGTGCCTCTTGAATTTTCCATGTGTCCTCCTCTAGTAAAAAGAAAGGCAGGCAGACCTAAACAGAGTAGATTCAAAGCATGGTTCGAAAAAGGTGGGAGTAGTAAGAAGGGCAAAAAGGACAAGAAAGATGAAAAGCCAAAAAGGGCTCAAAAGGGTAACAAAAACAGATGCAAGAGGTGCCAAACACTGGGGCACAGAGAGGGATCTAGGCTATGCATTTTCTCTCCTCCTAAACCCAGAAAGTATGTGCTTGTTTATTTGTGTTTGTTCATATTTTAGTTTTTTTTTCAATTATAAAAATGTGGCATTCTTTGTTTTCAGGAGGAAGTTTCCAAGTCAGCCTATTGTTGTTGAACAGTGTTGGCCAACAAAAAGAGCAAGAGTCAGTGGCAGCAGAAGGAAATCAAGTCAGTGGCTAAAACAGTTTGGTGCTCAAACTGAATTTGAAGCTGCTGTGGTCACTGTCGAAACTGAACCACAAACTGAAGCTGAAGCTGCTGTTGTCACTGTCGAAACTGAAGCTGAAGCTGCTGTTGTCACTGAATCTGCTATCCCCGAGTTTCATGAGGTGGTATCATCGTGGTCCCCGAGTCCAGTGAAAAGAACCAAGATGATGAGTGAACTTGTGGGGCCGTGCGTAGTAGAACCAAAAAATCGAAATGGTAAGGCGAAGAAGGGTACACGTCGTGGTCGGAAGAGATAGAACTGTTGATCATTTGAAGAACCAAAAAAACATTTGTTGGGCACCGGGAACTTATTTGGCATGTAATAATATTTGATGACAAATTCAAATTTAGGTTCAAATTCAAATTTAGGTTCAAATTCAAATTTCGACTCAATTTGAACTTATTTGGCATGTAATAATATTTTGATGTTTCAATGCTCCCTCAACTCAAATGTGATTTGTATCTGATCATTCTGAGCTCTTTTGTTAAGTTAGACTCGTAGTCATGAAAAATGTGTTTCAAACGGCCTCATAAGGTAGGGTAAACGCCCCCTTTCTAAGAGGGTTGTTTTTTGCATCTTCTCTAAATCATCCAAATAAAATTCACACACCTCTCTCGTACCTATATAGTGTAAATATGAAGTCTCATTATTTTTTGAATTAATTTTTTATTTTATTCTTTTATTTTTTCCGAAATCATTATTTAATTAAAAAACACATATTTTGAATCTTATTTATATTTATTTTTGGTTCCTACACGACATAATAATACTATGTGCTCAATTTCCCTTGAAATCCATAATAAAACATATACATATTTACTTATGATCTAAAACACACAACATTTGCTCTTTGAAATCCATAGTACATGTACAAGAATCTCATATTCTCAAAGGCATTTTCATGTAATTGTACATAAACCATGTTTATAATTTTTTTTGGTTTCTATACAACATCATACGACTATGGGCGAAAGCATTTCTTTTTTTGATTTTTTTTGAATTAGTTATGATCTAGAACACACCAACTTCGATCTTCGAATTCCATACTACTCTGTACAAGTTTCCCATATTCTTGAAGACATTTTCATGCAATTCTATATGAACCATGGTTATATTTTTTTTTGGTTTGTATGCAACATAATGAGACTATGGGCCAAAAGCATTTCTTTTTTTGATTTTTTTTAAATTATTTGTGCTCATTTTAAAAAAAGTCAACGTTTTCACAAAAACGTTGACCGACTCAAAATCAAAGTTTCTAAATTTTTTTGATTTGTATGCAACATAATAAGACTAAGGGCCAAAAGCATTTCTTGTTTTGAATTTTTTTGAATTACTTATGTTCAACCCTAGCTCATTTTGTCAATATCGTCAACGTGTGATTTTTGGTTTTAACATTTGGATGTAACAATTTCGCCATTTTTTATAGCAACCTAGTTGCATAAGTAGACCATGTGCGCTGGCTGTACATAGTTTTGATTTTTTTTGAATTAGTTATGCTCAACCCTAGCTCATTCCATCAATAGCATGAATTGTATGAATATTTTTCATTGCATCGTGGATCTAACAAGAATACAATTTTTTATAGCAACATAGTTACATAAATAGACAGTGAGCGAAAGCCGTTTATTTTTTTGATTTTTTTTAAATTAGTTATGTCAAACCCTAGCTGACTGAAACCCTAAACCCCGGAAACCCCATAACCCCGGAAACCCCAAAACCCCGGAAACCCCAGCTAAACCCTAGCTCACTGACGCCACCGTGTGCACGTGACGCACGCCCCCGATCCGCGTGTGCGCTTGTTCTAGATGCTGATTGGCTCGTTGTGCATGGATGGATTCGTGCGCGCTGAGTGGCTGGGGAGCTGGGGTTCGTCTATTCGATCTAGACCGTTCAAAAATATCCGGCGCCTGACGTTGGTTCGGTGCATGGAACTGGCGTACGAACGTCTGCCCTAGTGTGTTTCTACGTTGCGTGTGTGATCGGGGCCGAGCCCAGCACCCGCCCGCCCGTTGCATGCATGCATGCACGCGTCGTATCTAAGCCATTAACAGACTGAACGCGGTGATCCACGCAGTCTGACTAGCGTGCTCCAGTGATCGACGAGACGCCATTAACAGACTGAACGCGGTGATCCACGCAGTCTGACTAGCGTGCTCCAGTGATCGACGAGACGCACCTCTTGACCCAGTAGGGAAACGCGGGCACGCGAACGAAGGGACGCAGCCATTAATGTCTTACCTTCTATGCCCCTATTTAATCCCTCCTCTAACCTTCATCTTCCTCACGCCATTCTCCACTCGCATCACATCCAAGCAAGCCACAGAGCAAAGCAAAAGCAAGCATGCAGTTCACCGGCCAGACCTTTGTCGCGCCAAGGACCGTGCCGGAGAGGCGGTACCCCGTAGGGGTCGTCATAGAGGACCAGCTCCGCGTCTGGGCCATGTCTCGCTGGCGCGGTGCAAAGGAGCTGGTGGAGGTCTTCCTTGGCGCCCTCTATCGCCACATGCCTCCGGGCACTCCGCCCATGTTCACCATCGACGAAGCCCGCCCGGGAGGAACGGGCATTCTTGTCCGCTTCCGCAACCCCTACGATGCGTACCACCTCCTTGGTCGTGTCTGGTACGGGGGGTGCGAGTTCATCTGCTTCACGGGGTACAACTTCTTCACCGACCTCGACAGCCTCTGGCCCAGCCGCACCGCGATGCACACCCTCCCCTACAGGGTGCCGGCCGCCGACGACGAGGAGTGAAGACGGTGCTCTCCCCTCCATCTCGATGGTGCTCTCATGGCGGTGATCTAGGCTTCGTGTCGTTCGAGTTTCTACCGTTTTTTTTTTCTTTTTCTTTTTCTTTTTATCTATGTTTAGTTGGGCCCGTGCCCGTGTCGTTCACTACTATATGTAACCGTGCTACTACTAATATATGTCGTTTACTAGTATATGTCGTTTGCTACCAATTGTCTCCCTCATTTTACTTATGATCAGAGTGTGTTACTTCGAGCGTCCGTTAATTCATAAAACGAATGCATGCAACTAGTAACAAATATATTCGGTGAACAATGCATGCAACTCTTAACAAATATTTATGAAGTAAATAATACAAAAATGAAAACGAATCCAATTATTTGGGCCTACAAAAATGTAAACGAACCCAAGACATGCAAAACAAGTAAAACAATTGTTTTTACAAAATATTTCGGTGAACAATGCATGCAACTCGTAACAAAATATTTATGAAGTAAATACTACAAGAATGAAAACGAATCCAATTATTTGGGCCTACAAAAATGAAAACGAACCCAAGACATGCAAAACAAGTAAAACAATTGTTTGTACAAAATACTACCTCCGTTCCAAAATGTAAGCCTTTTTAGAAAGCTAAACTAGTTTGCTAAAAAGGCTTACATTTTGGAACGGAGGGAGTATTTCGGTGAACAATGCATGCAACTTTTAACAAAATATTTATGAAGTACATAATACAAAAATGAAAACGAATCCAATTATTTGGGCCTACAAAAATGAAAACGAACCCAAGACATGCAAAACAATTGTTTTTACAAATTAAAATAAGTCAAATCTAGGCAGGTGGGTTTGTTTTCTCTTTGGGCCTAATTGTTGGCCCAACTACACTCTTTCGGCCTTTCTTCAACTACTCTTACGGCATGAGAACGAATAAGTTTTTTTCTACTGAAACTGAACTTTGGTGACTGCACTGAAACTGAACTTCAACTGAAAATCGAAGGGCATATTCAAATTTAACATCAGACACTTCACTGAAACTAGCACGGCGCACAGATTGCTACCTCTGCATAGCTAACTCAAGTAAAATCTAGATTAATCTAGTCCATTCTAACGACGGATGAACAAGAGGTAAACAAAAAACAGAGCAATGATACAAGAATAGAATGCTCCTGACATGAGATTCGCTTGCTTCTGCAAATCCACCATTTGCTTTAAAAACTTCTTGATCTTCTTCAATTCCTCGTTTACTTCGGCCTCCACGGGCAGTCCAGCAATAGGGCGCGTGATCCTCGCCGCCGGCCCTCCTCTGCCCGAGCTGACATCGGGAGCAAATCCACCTAGATTTGGATCTTCAATGTGGCCCTCAAATTCAAGCCTAGCAACGTACTGATCGATCCACTCAAAGTGCGAACATTTCTTCAGCATCTGTAACAGTAGACATGAATCTAGATCCCAAAACCGAGGAGAAAAAAACGCGAATTGGAATGCCAAATACTCCTATCATCTCTCTCCTCCTCATCTCAGTTTTAAGATCTTACCTTGCCATCCCGTCCCATCATGGGAATGCTCAAACAGGACACAAAATGGCGCCCCAGATTCCCATTCTCGTCAGTTTTACTGACCCTCCGCTTCAGAGCCTCTGGCCGTGGGCATTCCGGGCACCTTGTCATCGGAACGGCACCGTACTCTGGCCATCTTGACTGCGTGGCGGAGGAGCTGGACATCCCGTGCGCCGTCGCCGGAGACGAGGAAGAATGGGGAAAGGGGAAGAAATGGCACAGACACCAGCTCGGGCACGGGCGCAGCCCTGTTTTAGATTCACTGTGGTGGGTCCCGCGCTGCTGAGGTGGATAAGTTGTGGGGCACAGGCGCATCCCTGTTTTAGAATCCGCGAGGTGGGTCCCACGCTGCTGAGGTGGATAAGTTGTGGGTCCAAGCGTCGCATAACCCTAACAGCTAACCGATCAGCTCCGCTTAAGAACCATGTTGGCCGTGAGCTATTTTCTTCCTCCAATCCGTCGCACGTAGGCTATTTCCTCGAAAAACGTCGCATTCCTTCCAATTCAACTGAAACCCGTCGCACAGGAGCTATTGGCCCGAGGCAGAGGAGGAGCGGGCACCATGCGGCTCTGGCTGGACACGAGCCAGCTCGGTTTGGCTCGGGCCGAGCCTAGAAAAGGCTCGAGCCAGAATTGGCGAGCCGCGAGCTGGCTCGTTTTGCTAACGAGCCGGAAAAGTAAGCTCGGGCCGAGCTCGTCTATAACTCGGGCCGGCTCGGTGCGGCTCGCGAGCTGGACAACGATGAGTCACTGATAGTGGGGCCGACCTTATCTCTCCTTCGACCGCACGCTGGAACGCGTGGTAGCTAGCCCCAAACTCTCCGTGGCGTCATCGACAAGCACGGCCAGGAGCAGCGCCGTCATATGCTGAAGCGAAGCCGGAGGGAGGCGGGGCTGCAGGGACTCCCAGAGTGGGGTGGGGCTGCAGGCCGGAGAGCTGCACGCCTGCAACCTGCAGGGACGGCCAGAGGAAGGCAAGCCACGAGACTGCAGGGACGGCCGGGGGGCGAAGCTGCTGTGACGGCCGGACGCGGGCGGGACGGCGAGAAAATAGCCGCGGAGCGGAGCGAAGGAGCACGCCGATGGGCAAGCAAGTAGCGACGTAGGGGAGAGGCTGACCTACTGGTGCGGCGGCGGAGGCGATAGCAGTATCCTGTCCGAGATTTCCCTGCCTCCATCGAGTTGATTTCCCTTACCTCGCTGCTGGACAGAGGCCGAGCTTTCGGGCTGGACCGAGCCAAGCCAGGCTCGGCCCGAGGCCGCCGCGGTCCAGCAAAAGGGGCCCGGCTCGGTCCATCGCCGTAGCGGGCCGAGTCGCGGACCGAGCGAGCCGGCCGGAACTCGGTGCGAGCCAGAAAGCTCGGCGCGAGCGTCCAGCCCACCATGGCATCCACGGAATCCTCTGAGACCAGAGGGGTGGTCGGGACGGCCAGAGTGTCATACCACTGCAGTAATGGAGGGCAAGAATTGGAGCAACTAGATGACCCGTTGCGCCACCGGCGCAAATAACAAAATTTTGTTGGTTTTTTATTCCATAAGAAGATAATTACAGTGGAAAGCTTAATTGTTATATTAGCTATTAGGTATTTTGGCCATGGATCAAAATAACAATGTCATCAGTTCATGCATTTTGGCTATGGATCACAATAGCAAATGTCTCTTCAAATACATATTTACCTGATATTTCACTAATCCCAACATTTTTTTCGCAAAACAGTATTGTCTGAGTTCACACTATGACATCATAGCAGATGGCAATCAAAATTATGTCGAAGTACTGAAATTACCGACAATTTGCAGAAACACTACGATATAAAATCTAAAACTGCATGAATGTTATGCCAGCTCTAATAGATTGTTTTTTGTGAAATAACTACTGGATTGCATCAAGTCTTGCCAAACAAATAGACAAAACTCAAAGTAATTGATTACTTTGATGAGCTCATTGACATCGAGGGAAAATAGAACCATTCTATGGAAGAAAATTGATATTGCCTTTTCCAGTTACAAACCAACCAAAACATAACCAGTGTATGATTAACTCCGTAAGAATGCTAAACAATTACTTTTCATTGGATTCAGAATTACGTGCGAGGGTAGTGATTTCTTATCGGAAGCTGTGCACAGCAAGTAGTAGTCACTCGCATTTTGTAGTGTATATCTTTTGAAAAGAGCAACCTGAACAATGAAGAGAACGATTATCGGGTACATCAATTTGAATCTTCTAACTTTGTAAGACATGCAGTTTCACCACATATCACTGGAATAAGAGAAAAATAAAACGCAATATAACATAAGCTCATTCTACCTCTCGCACGCCTTCTCTTGACCCAATAATCTTAATGAAGAATGAAACTTCCGTCGAACAAATTCTAACTCCAGATCAAGGAATTGAGCCAAAGCTGTCTGCTTTTACATTCTGTTCTCCCAATTACCACTTTTAGCTTCCATGGACTTTGAACCACATATCAGTGTGACCAGAAAATTGAACATGTATCTCAAAAGATCCAGATTCACGGTCATCATTCTCCTTAGGTCCGGTTTAAGGTGCCAGTAGAAAATTTAGCTTCTGCCCATATTGCCTGATCAAATGTACTCGCAGCACCTTGGATAATTACATACTAACTGAAACTTGGATAATTATAGTAAACTGAATTACGGTAACTTGGATAATTCCTACAAGAAAATTTTCACAAGTACACATTCCTATCTTAAACAGCTATGCATTCATATCCAAACTTTCAAGGAGCAATGAGAAGCACACGTTCAAGTATTACATTAAATTCAGGAAGCATACTCACTTACACGAGTACTTAAATTCAAGTTACTGAAGTGTTATTTCACTCCTTCGCTATAGATCGTTGCTTCCTACAATTTCATATCATGGATCTACTGCTAGTCTTTAACAAAGGGCATGCAAGAGCACGCGACCCAAAGACAAAGAAATCGAGGCAATCATTCTTTGGCGCCTGCATCATGAAACTCACATAGCATCAGCAACTAAAAATTTCAAAATTAAGGATTATCAAGTTAAAGAGGCAGATGGAGTAATAGAGGCAAGACACAATTATTTATCACAAAATTAACTGTTGGATAAAGACTAAGTAACCATTTGAGTCTTAGCATTGTAAGAAATGACAGGAAACAAATCCTTAGTACTAAGAAAATCTATGCACAGTTTAAAAAAGATCCATAACTCAACAATTGCACTACGCTGCAACATCAAGAATGGAACATATGCAAACCTTGGGTCAAGATGTTGCTTTGAACACTCATTTTTTAAAGAGCTCTTGCTTTCCTTGAACATTAGCACATAACAGATCCACAAAGCTAACCTGAAATCAATAACTATCCCCAAAGATTATATTATGTCTCTTTAGCAACTGCAAGAAAGAACAGTATTACCATACTCCACAATTAAGATAAAGAATCATAAGAAAAATTTCAAACAATGTGACCGCGGAATTAAGACGCAATAGTAAGCACAGAAATTACAACACCAAACATATAATTAAGTAAAATGCTAGTTGGAAGGTAACTTTCTGAGCCTAATGCTAAACGTCCTATGGGAAACTGGGGCATAGGAAAGAGATGCGTAAGAATTTGGTTGCATATCCCCGCGATCCAAAGGATCCTTGTAGGCTGTTGCGGGTCACATTTAACCTAAAAATAGAAACTGCTAATCCTTCTTTCGATAGGCCAAATCTGATTGAACACATTTCAACAACTAAACTGGGCACATGATTTCTTAGGAAGGGGATACATAATCAACAAAGCTCCTCGCTGCCGGTAAGGTAAAAAAAAAATCGCCTGAGCAAGAATATCATTCATATATTCACTACGATCTGCTTCTCCTTGGTCCAACATACACATAAGTTTAAGAAATCAAATATGTAAGAACGGTGAATTTGAGCCGGGGAGGAGCAGCCCCCCAATTAGCGTAGTGTAGGTGTACCTCTAAGCAGAAAATTAATTTCTGAATAAACAGATTCACCGTTGTACAATGTTTCCCCGGTTTCCTCTACTCCATCTGAGTGTGCTGTCAGCAGCCCCTGTATATATTGTGCCCTCGATCAGTATCTTGAGTGCAAATGACTCAACAGATACATTATTCTAGAGCATTCAAACAAATGTGGAGATTTAGCTCAAACCTCGGTACATAGTATTTCTCTTTTACAAAACTAAGTAACTCAAAAGGACTGGGGTTACTACATCAGCACACACTAATCATAAAACAATTTTGAGATAACCATGGCTAGGAAACACTCATCATAACCAATAGTTGAGTTGTCTCTGCTGACAATGCCGTGGCAGTGGCTTAGTTTTTATATTCCCATGTCCTATATTTTAGATTATCATGGTCTAGCTTTTAGATTGTATGTTTTGTTATCCGCTTATGCTCTACTATGTTTAGAACTGTTTAAAAGAACAAATGTCTCAAACTGTTTTCGGGATATCAGATGGAGCAGAAAAGCTAAAAATAATGCAAAATTATAGTTTCATCACCGGGACACCTAAAATTGCTTTACTTGCAAGTAAGAAAGCTAAGATGTTCAAATAAAATAACCAACATGCTAAAAAGTGCAAAAGATGGGTGCAGAGGTGAAAGAACTTGTGGTTGTAACTTTATGCTATGCAATAAGAGCATGAATTATGAAAAGGTAAAATAGAATGTATGACCATCCAAAAATGGTATGTTTCAAAATCAAAATGACATAGAGTTACAAAATTTAGGTGAAGACAACACAGAGGTATCATCGACCTGTGTTCGAACTGTCAGACGAACCGGAGGCATCATTAGCCTTCAAACTACAATTTGTCACATGCTACTGAAATCACATGTATTTCAAGAGACAACAGAAACAGCAGATTGGTAGGACCGTAGGACTTCTACAGCTTTGAGTATAAAATATATCTTGGAACAAAGCAAGCTGAAACCGTCTGAATTCAATTAGGATCAAGGCATATTATATTATTTATGAGGTTCGTAAATAGAATTAAAACTACAGGATCCATTTGCTACTAAAGTACTAAACCACATCTACTTCCTCATGGGCCCCAAAGTTATAAATACCAGCCAGCCCCTTTACAACGAAATAGCTAGAAAATCAAGGAATATAGATTCCAAAGTACGTGAAGCACCTTTGAGTAAACCACACAAGAATGAATGAAGACAATGACCAGAAATCGGCCAAAACAATCGAATGGAAGAATAAATGATAAAACAGTTTAACCAATGGAAACGTTTAAGGCCATATTACTCTACATCTTAAGGATAATATCCCAAATGAAAGCGGCAGGCCCCAGATCTAATATTTATTCCTTCCATTATTTCTTACTCTAGAACACAGCAAGATAAACAGACAGGGCGATTCTGATACTTTTTTTATACCATCCGAGAAAGGCGGTTCCAATGACATCAGCAAGAAACAAAAATGGCAACCCGAAATCGATTATATGAGCAAGCAAGGTACAAAACAGGAAGTAGACAACCAATTAGCTAAAATACCAAGCAATAAATAGCTGGTTATAAGTCGAATCAAACCTTTGAAGCATAAGCAATTTTTCCTTGGTCTGCTTTGTACATGATGGATCATTGCTGGCCATAATCCTAGAGTAACAAAAGAGGAACATGAATAAAAAATATGAGATGCCATCAAATGGAAAAAAGAGATCTTGAGGAATTAAAATTAAACACATGGAAATATGTCCCAGATATTAAACCTCATATGGGTGGGAGTTACTACTGAATCTTTGTAGCACGTCATCAGGTGTCAACAATAAGTACAGCCAGCTTTGTAAAAATAACTCCTGGTCTTGCGGTAGGCCATCATAGTGAACCGTCGACCATGGAGGAATGGGACAGGGAGAACAACAGAAGCATTTCCAAGCTTCGCTGCCTGCAAGTTCAATTGATGCATGCCGAACAAGCGTTTCCTGCATAATGTGCCAGTCAAGCATGAGTAACAACTAACAACACATTAGGTCATCAGTTAAAAGAATTGTAGCAAGATCCTCGGAATGAGTGGTTCTCATAAACGAACTGCAAATATAGAAGGGAGATCAAGCACAATACAGGTCTCTGGAACCAGTCAATAACCAGTCAAATTAGTAAAATGGCGTGTCCTGGAACCAGCGGCAATTGGCGTGTCCTTTTTTTTTGACATATAATCTGTCAGTAATCTCTGTTTTCCCCCTCCATACGCATCTTTATTATTAGCTCAGAATTGTATAAGGTACTGGGTATGCTACTATCGATGATTTCCAGCCCCTTGTAGAGGAGTAACAAGAAGAGAATTGGGCAAACAAACTTCCCATGTCACCAGACTCGCCAACCATAATCCTGCCAATTAGATACAGACATACAGTAGATAGACGTGATAGCATATTGCCTAATCACTCAAATAGATACATTAGCGGACCGTGAATAAATACAGATATATCTCAAAACATGAAGCTTACAAGTCATGTGGAGCAAGAGGAATCAAGTCTAGTAAAATATATTTTACAGGAGCTGTGTGTGGCTTTGCTATAAACTGAACCATTACTTACAAGATTCTTTATCTTGTTTCATTCGTACACAGAAATTATTAATATGAACCAAACCCAGCCCCTAGCACATTTTTTCTTGTGCCATAGGGCCTCTACTTCCCGTTCCTGTGTCCTTTTAAACTGCTTCGCACACACAAAAATGCATCCGCTGGTCCCCTATACCACTAAATTATTATTCTGAACCTAAAACATCCGCTAGAAAAAAAATGTAGAAAACAAAATACAGCACATGATGAAAAGATCGGAGAGGGGAAGATTGGAACAGAGCCAGAGAGAAGCTCACCTGCACTCGATGAAGTTGTCCGCGTCCGTCGTGGTGGGCCTGTCTGGCCATGGTTGTGTCCTTCGGAAAGAGAAAATCATCTGCTCAGAGCCATGGTCAGAGGTGGGGCTGTAGGTGAAGGCGGACATTTCGGAGGAGGCTCGGACGGCGGTAGACGGAAACGATGGCACCGAGTCATGTCGAGAGGAATCTGCGCATCAGCACACAGACATTTCAACAAACACTTCATGTGCAGGACGAATAGAGTCTTAGGGTGAAAGATGGGCATGTCACCTGCTGCTTTGACATAGGTTTGGAGGAGGATGCAAGGTGGAGGAGGCCGGCAATCTGGGGTAGGAGGGCGGTATGCAACCTCCTAGCGCCACCTCCATCTGGTCGCCGGTCCAGATCGAGGCGGAGGTGAGACGAGGCTTGTTGGAAGACGTGGTGACGGAGCTCATGGGCCCTGCCAAAGCCACCATCGTCCACCCGGCGCGTGCGGTCGGCCACCTCCTGCACTCCTCCCGCTAGGGCTCCGGTCCTCCTTTGCGTTGATGTTGCCCGCTCCCTTGTGGCAGGGTCTGCGACCCTCCTGCTGCTGAAGCCCTTGACCTGACACCCGCGCGACGAACTGGGGCTAGGGATGACCGTCGTCATCCTCCTCGACTCCGCTGGACCGTCGTCATCCTCCATGACCTCTCCATGCTTCCCGCATCTCCGACCTGCATCGACGTAGATCTGCCCATCTCGACGGCGTGCGGGAAAGCACAGACGAGAGGGAAGGAGGACGGTGGTGGGCGCTCCACTGCTGAGCAGGAGGAGAGGTGGCCAAGCGGAAGGAGGAAGGGTAGGAGGGTGGCGGCGTCAGGCTGCGGGGAGGACTCGTCGCTGGGAGGAGACGGGGATTGTGGAGGCGAGACGCAAGCGGCGATTGGCTAGGTTTCACCGCGGCAGCGGGTTTTGTCTCAGGACGGCCAATCCGGGGCCGACACGTGGCGCCTCCAGGAGAGGCTGCGCGCGACGGAAACGCGGCGTGGACGATTGGCGAAGACAGACCACCCCTCTATCCTTTATAGAAGTAATGAGCGACAGAGATAGACGTGCAGGCAGGTGTTGAAGAAGAGGAGACATGGACGGGAGAGGGAGGGTGAAGAACCTGATCGACGTCGAGCCCACCCTCTGAGAACTGTGCCGCGAGGCATCGTGAGAGGATGTGGTCCCAGGCAACCATAGCCGAGGCAGCAGCAACGTGCCCGCCCGAGCTGGAGCCGGGCTGGCCCGTCATGGCGCCCTTGCGAGCCACCACCCTGTGCCAAAGGTATAGGGAGGAGGAGTCTCTTCCAGAGTCATTGACGCATGGTTCGACCCATCACCGGAAGACGGGAGCAAACCCGAGTTGTAAGACTCCTCCCCGAGCAAGGAAAAATCAATGTCGTCCATCCCGCCTCTGCGAGGCGGAGGGGATAGAGCACCACCCCCGTGTCTTGGAGAGTCTCCATCTCCACCGGCATAGTGTCCCACATGGGAGAAGTTGCCGGCGGCGGACCAGGAGCGGACGACCTCCAGCGTGACCATAGTTGTAGATTCCTGTTCAAAATCCTGGAGAGAGAGAGAAGGAGGAACAGGAGCAGAACTGTCCAAATGAAGCACAAGCCAAAGAGCAGAGAAATATAGCTCATTGATACAGAGGGGATCAATGCAGAACACGCTTCCGATGGGACAGAAAGCAGCGCGGAGCCCCCTCCTTCCAATGTTCAAGAGGGAAACCGAAGGAAGCGATTTGTGCTTAGCAGGAGCTCGTCCAGCGAGCCCGGTTGTCAGCCATCTCCGGGCACTCAAGGGAGATGCTATGCCCCAGGAGGTGGGAAACAAACGACATGGTTGCATCCCTCACCTCCTGTGAGGGTAAAACAACTATTATTGACCCATAGTGGGACGCGGCGAGGCCGAAGGCGGGGTTCCCTCCATGGTCTTGAAGTGCACGGCAAAGGATGAACCCGGGACTCACCACCGGTGGGTCCAGGAGGGCGAAGGCGAAGCGCCGGCTGGAGGAGACGTCACCCAGCATCGGCATGTAGCACGCATCATGCTGGACCTGCACCGAGGCCTCGCCTACGGACGGGGCAGCGACAACGATGGCCAAGAACGGTGTGGCCGAGAGAGGGGAAGAGTCAGGTGAAGTAGTGGGAGCAGGGCTATGTGAGTACGACATGGGTGGCAGTGGCGGAGCCAGGAATACAAAGTTGTGATGTCAATTTAAACTTGTGATGTCAAACAGATGTATTTGTACAAATTTTATATTTTTTTCTGCATGATTTTTACCCTATATATGAAGCTGTCTCCAAAATGCTGTGTAGTCAGCTGACTACACAGCCAAAGCGTGGCTCCGCCACTGATGGGTGGGCGAAAGAACATTGGCGGGCCATGACGTGCGTCGGTGGGACCCGTCCTCCTCCTGGAGAGCCACAGGTCATGCGGGGACCATGGTGCGTCCGGTGAAGTCGAACGGGAGAGCGACCCCATGGCTAGAATGGCGTCGGACAACCTAGTGGAGGAAGGGGCCAAAACAGTGTGAGGTGGGAGTGAATCGGGTGGAGGGGAAGAATAGGGAGGTTGGGAAGGGACGTAGCAGAGAGGGGCGAGCTTACATGAGGGACTTTGGTGTTCGAAGTGGCCACAGAAGGATCGCATCAGGTCGCGACACTCACGGACCGGGTGGCCTGTGCCTAGGCAATGGAAGCAACGGAAACGACGACGAGCGGGGTTGAAGATGAAGACGTGGTGTCGATGGGGTGGAGGAGGAGCAGGGTGAGACGATCCTCTAAATAGGAGGAGGGTGTGGGGGTAGGGGAACTCTCTGGACGGCTCGGCGACGGGGCTAGCTCTAGCTCGACGAGAGGTGGAGAAGCTTCCTGATGCCAAGATCATCCGCGAGATCATTCACGCCGAGTGGATCTCCAACCCCGTCGGGGTCACCAAGCACACAGGTGGAAGACGACAGTGCGTCGACTTCACCAACCTCAACAAAGCATGTCCTAAGGATCCATACCCTCTCATGAGAATCAATCAGATAGTGGACTCCATCGACAGGTGTGATCTACTCTGCTTTCTTGACGCTTTCTCGGGATACCACCAGATCAAAATGGCGAAAGAGGATGAAGTGAAGACCTCCTTCATGACGCTATGCGGAGTATTCCGCTATGTATGCATGCCCTTCGTCCTGAAGAACGCCGGGGCAACCTTCCAGCGGCTGCTGCACATCGACGTGGGAACACAGATAGGGAAGAATGCGGAGGCATATGTCGATGACATCATCATCAAGACTCGCGAGGAGCGCACGCTCATCGACGACCTCGAGGAGACCTTCCGGAATCTCCACATGGTAAACATCATGCTCAACCCCAACAAGTGCGTCTTCGGGGTCGCAGCAGGGAAACTACTCGGCTTCCTGGTGTCTCATCGTGGCATCGAAGCCAACCCCGAAAAGATCCGAGCCATAGAAGAAATTTAGACCCCGCGGCGGCTCAAGGATATGCAGCGCTGATACGTCATAAACATATCCTTAATTTATGATGTTCCATGTTGTTTTCATGCCACATGCTACATGTTTTCCTTACACTTTATGTCATTTTTATCGATTTCCCGGGACTAACCTATTGACAAGATGACACAGAGCCAGTTCCTGTTTTCTGCTGTTTTTAGTTTTAAAAAAGTTGTTCTTGAAATATTCTCGGAATTGGACGATTGAAAAGCCAGAAGTCTTGCAAGTCCCGGAGGGTCAAGGAAGTCCCGAAGAGACTCGGAGGGGGGCCACAGGGTGGCGCGGGTCCCCCTGGCCACGCCACCAGGTGGTGTGGCCCCCTGGCCACCCCCCAGCATCGCCCTTTCACCTATATATGCCCCCCGATTCATAAACCCTAAATCAATCAGCCTTTTTCCACGAAAAGTTCCGTAGCTCCGTCTCCGCCGCCGACAAGTTTCGGGGGACATAAATCTCTGTTCCGACACCCTGCCGGGACGGGGAAGTGCCCCCGGATCCATCTCCATCGATTCCACCACCATCGTCACCGCCGTTGTTGTCTCCTATGATGAGGAGGGAGTAGTTCTCCCTCGGGGCTGAGGGCTCTACCGATAGCTATGTATTTCATCTCTCCCTCCCGTGGTGTGATCTTTATGTGATCGTGAGCTTTGTAATCTAGTTGAATAAGTAGATGTTACTATTCATCTGTTATGCTACTCAAGTGGTTTTGTTATGAGATCTCCGTAAACACTTTGATCACGGTGTAAAGGTGACAGTGTGTGCACCGTGTGGTTTAGCATGATATTTATATCTTGTTTGGATGACCCTATGAAATTGTGGTGTTTGTCTAGTACCTTCTAGGGCGCTCATAGTGACAGCGCGGGGTTAACTAGACATAGGAATGCAACTTTGAGGAGTGTTGTTACAACCCTACGCAATGAATTGGTGTTTGTTATTCAACCGGTGAGTGGTTCGTAGTAGCATAGTTAAGAGAGATATTTATGCATTCAATTACGTTATCATTGTTGATAGTGTCCACTATTGAAAGTAGGATCCCTAGGCCTTATTTCTAAGCATTAAAACACTGTTTACAACCTGTTCTGCTACATGTTTGCTTGCTGCCATTTTTATTTCAGATTGCTATTACTACTTATAATCATCCATATTACTTGCATTTCACTCTCTCTTCGCCGAACTAGTGCACCTATAAAACTGACAATTGTATTAGGTGTGTTGGGGACACAAGAGACTTCCTGTATCGTAATTGCAGGGTTGCTTGAGAGGGATACCTTTGACCTCTTCCTTCCTGAGTTCGATAAACCTTGGGTAATCTACTTAAGGGAAAGTTGCTGCTATTCTACAAACCTCTGCACTTGGAGGCCAAACACTGTCTACAAGAATGGAAACGTGCGTAGACATCAAGTGCCTCATGGGATGTGTGGTGGCGCTCGGGCACTTCATCTCTAGGTTCGGAGACAAGGCTCTTCCATTCTTTAAGCTCCTAAAGCGAACGAGTCCTTTCAAATGGACTACCGAGGCGGCTGCTGCATTTGAGGACCTCAAGACTAGCAAACCCTCCCGTCTTGGTCGCCCCACGACCACGGCAGCCGCTGCGCCTGTACCACTACTAGAGATTTGCTTATAGCAGCATATCCTACCACAGGCGAACAAGAAAAACCATGCGCCTGGGCTAATTAGCGCAGGCGAACAGGTAAACGGTGCGCCTGGGGTAAGCCTGTTACCCCAGGCGAACCAAACTCAGCCGCGCCTGGGGTAAAGTGTGGCAGGGCCACCACCGCCGACCCCTGGCACTCTTCCTTTACCCGAGGCGAACAGAATACCAGTTCGCCTGCGGTATAACAAATACCCCAGAAGCGCTTGGGGTAAAAAGTGGACTGGGGTAGCTCCCGTTAGCGCAGGCGTATTACATCTCTGTTCGCCTGGGATAAGGAAACGCCTGGGGTAGCACCCCTTAGCGCAGGCGCATCCCATGCCATATTCGCCTGGGGTAATCTTTGCCCTCAATATAAGTGCGGCCAGCCACCCACCACCACGCCTATCCACCCCACTCACTCACTCACTAGTCCAAACTCGAGCCATTAGTGCTCCTAGCTCAATCCCCCACACCCCTCCACCATTTTTAGCTAATTTAACCAATCATTTTTGTTATATTTTAGCTAGTATGCTACCCCACTTTCCCTCTTCCAAATCTCTCCACTAGATCTACTAACCGGACACTAGATCTCACCACAAATGCACCACTAGCTACTTCTAGATCTATCAATCTCTTATCGGTCGTCTCTTCGGTGATCTTCGACGTCGTCATCGCGTCTATATATTTTGCATTGTGTGTCATCTTAATAGGTGCGTGGGATTGGTCGGTGGATGAGAATTCGTTCTCTTTTTCATTTTATTGTGTTGCCATGAGGATGAGTTGCCAATGTTTTGCCGAAATGTTGATTCATTTCCTTTTCGGCAAATTTCTGGCGCTCCGCGTTACACCTTTTGTAGGAAGGTCATGCCGAATTTTTCCGTGAAAACCGGATCTAGTTAATGAAACCTCTCTCTCTTGCATTTTGTAGCAATGGTCATTGCGATGAGGACAAGCGTGGTGCATAGGTACGTGCGACGCGCGACGGCCGAGATGCATCGAAACAACCGCACCGAGATAGAGTGTCCGTGTCGAAAATGCAAGCTGGGGTCTTTGTTCAAACCAGATTCTGGTCATGTGGAGAAGCACCTGCTCAGGTATAGTTTCATGGAGGGCCACACTAAGTGGATGGATGACGATGAAGACGATGATAACGTCGAGACCAATTGGGCGGCGACATGTGAAGATGATCAGGAGGAGTCTGAACATGGCAATGGAGAGGACGAAGAGGCGGCTGTCCACGGAGACGACTATAATGAAGAAGAAGGGAGTCATGGTGATCAGCAACATGCAGACGAGGACATGAACACTCCGCTAACTTCAGTCGTGCGGGACCCTCATGTTCAAGATCTTCTTCTCAAGAACACGTCGACCGACGCCAGACGTAAATCTAAGATCACGCAACTAGAGATAGACTCTGCAACTCCGTTGTATGACGCAAGTCGCGGGGAGGAGGAGTCACGCTTTAGAGTAGCTCTGGATCTTCTTGAGATGAAGGCAAAACACGGATGGACCGACACAAGCATGGACGATCTTCTGCGATACCTGAAGACGCACTTACCTGAAGGGAACACATGTGCTAGTAGTCTACAGGAGGCCAAGAAAATCGTGTGCCCCCTCGATTTACCGCACACAAAATACCACGCTTGCTTCCGTGACTGCATAATTTACCGTAACGAGCACGCGGACCAGATCAAATGTCCGGTGTGCGGTGTTGATCGTTACAAGAGGGGGACGAAGAAAGCTCCTAGGAAAGTTGTGTGGTACTTTCCACTCATTCCCCGTCTGCAGCGGTACTTCGTGGACCCCAAGGAAGCAAAGCTCATGCGCTGGCACGAGGACAGAAAGAAGGCGGTGCTGAGCGATCCAGAACGTGTTGAAAAACCAGTGCTAACACACCCTTCGGATGCACGTCAGTGGAAAGCGTTAGACGCATTCGATGAGGAATTCGGGAACGACCCAAGGAACATCAGGCTTGGTGCGAGCACCGACGGTCTCAATCCGTTTGGCAATCAGAGCAGCAAACATAGCACCTGGCCCGTGTTTGTATGGATGTACAACCTCCCCCCGTGGTTGTGTCTGAAGAGGAAGTACATACACATGAGTATGCTGATTCAAGGGCCGACCCAGCCAGGGAGCGATATCAACCTGTATCTCGAGTTATTGAAGGAGGAGCTAGACACGTTGTGGGAGGAAGGGGTGGAAACATGGGACGCCTTCAAAGAAGAAACTTTTCCTATGAGAGCCGCACTGATCACGACGGTGCAGGACTATCTCGGATACGGATATATTGCGTGTCAGGTGTGCCATGGACACAAGGCTTGTGTCAGGTGCATGGAATTTACCCCGTTTCTACAGCTACACTAGGATCCCGGATCTTCTAAAACCGTATACATGAGGCATCGAATGTGGCTACCACTGAACGACCCGTGGAGAAAGCGCGGAGACCTGTTCAACGGTAAAGATGAGCTCGATCTACCTCCACGCAAGAGAAGAGGAGAAGAGATCGATACTCTATTGAAGAATTGGAAAACGTGTCCTCCGTCGGGAAAGGTACAAAAGCGGAAGCGAGGAGAGAAAAAGTGTCCTCCGCCAGAAGGACCGCTCTTGGGGGTATGGAAAAGGAGGTCCGTGTTTTGGGACTTGCGGTACTGGCCAATCCTCGGAGTGCCTCACTGCCTTGATGTCATGCATATCACGAAGAATGTGTGTGAGAGCTTGCTTGGCACCCTGTTCAACATGCCAGATAGGACCAAAGACGGGCCAAAATCAAGATACGACCTGATGGCCCTGAATATCAGGAGCGAGCTTCACTTACCGCCTTCTACGCGTGAACAGACGGAGGAGGACGAGGATGGGGTGGAGGAGATGGACGACCGCAAGCGGAAAACGGCTAAGAAACACCAAACTCACCGCCTGAAACCCTCTTGCTTCACTCTAAGCCCCGACGAGCTCGCGCAAATATTCACATGCCTCCTCGGAGTGAAATTTCCCTTAGGTTACGCGGGGCTGATAAGCAGATGCCTAGACGCGGAGAAAAAAATCTTCAGCGGGATGAAGTCTCATGACTGTCACGTGATGATGACGCAGATACTTCCGGTTACAATCAGAGGGATAATGGAACCGCACGTCCGTCAAACGCTCACTGGCCTTTGTAACTTTTTCGATGTCATCACTCGGAAGTCGATAAGCGTGAAGAAACTCGGAAGGCTGCAGGAAGAGATCGTCACCATCCTATGCGAGCTTGAGATGTATTTCCCACCTGCCTTCTTTGATATTATGGTACATCTCTTGGTCCATATCGTGGACGATATCACCAATCTTGGGCCGGCATTCTTGCACAACATGATGGCGTTAGAAAGAATGAACGGGATCATCAAATCATTCGTTCGTAATAGGGCACACCCGGATGGAAGCATTGTCCAGGGATTTCTCACCGAAGAATGCATCTCTTTCTGCAAGAATTTCCTAGGCGATGAGAAGCCAGCTGTTGGTTTGCCCGCGAACAAGCACCTTGACAGGTTCATGGGGGTAGGCCACAACACTGGCAAAAGGGTAATGGACGCGGACTCCTGTGGTCGGAGAGCCGACTTTGAAAGGGCCCACCTAGTAGTGTTACAACACATCGACGATGTTGACCCTTGGATAGAAGAGCACAAAACCGCGATAAAAAACAGTGCTCGCAGGCCGATGACGGAAGATGAGATATTTAGAGCACACAACTCCTCTTTCGCGACATGGTTCAAGAAGCAGATTGATGCCGATCCCCCGCCAATGACATGTGAGAAAGATAAACTTGTATTGGCCTTGTCATATGGCCCCGCGCCCAATCTGATGACTTATCAAGCATACGACATCAATGGGTACACATTCTACACGGAGGAAAGAGACAAAAGTAGCGACTATCAAAACTCGTCTATAACGATGGAATCTTACACGGGCGAAGAGGTTAGAAGATACTATGGAAAGATCGAGGAAATTTGGGAGCTTGACTACGTTGGGGTAAAGCTGCCGATGTTCCATGTCAGATGGGCTACAAACGTCACGAAAGAAGACGAATATTTCACCACTATGTCGATGTCTGAAGCCAACAAACCCAAGTCCAAGAACCCCACCGCGCAAAATGAGCCCTGGGTATTGGCTAAGCACGTGGAGCAATGCTTCTTCATAACCGACCCGGCAAAGCCTAGTCGTGTTGTCGTAAGGAGAGGAAAAAGGACCCTCGTCGGAATGGATGGAGTCGCCGATGAGAAGGACTTCGACGGCTTAGTCGGAGACCCGATGATGGAAGAACCCGGTGAAGACGATGCACCATACACCACAAGAAGAAGCAGGACCACACTACCTAGGGCAGGTCTTCCATTCACAAGAAGAAGTCACAATATGGCGGTCACGTATTCAACATCGACCAAGAAAGGCAAGACTAATATTGTGACGAAAGGTTGAGAGAGGGAAATACTCGCGATATAACATGCTAATAGCTATATGTACAATGTGTTTTTAGAGAGAAACACTTGCGGTATCTCGCTAAACCAATCTATTTACGCTCGATGCGACATTAATTTTTTTTGCACATGTTAACTTTCATATGTACGTATTTTTTAAGTGAAAACCAACGTGGGGGAGCCACATATTATAGCATTCGTATTGCTCGATGTGTCCCAGGCCGCGGGGCTGGGTAATTTAGAAAATCTTAGCACAGGCGCATCATCTAGAAAACGCGCCTGGGGTAATATTTATCACAGGCACTTTTGACAGGACATGCGCCTGGGGTAATGCCATGTGGGACCGCGCAAACCTAAATCCTACGAAACTTAGCGCAGGCGCATTATCTAGGTAACGCGCCTGCGGTAAGGATCTGTGGGGCCACGCATAACAAGGCATCGAGCCAAGCACATTAGAACCGGCTTGTATCACAAACCGGTTCTAAAGGGTCTGTCCACTGGGCCCCCTACCTGCAGCAAATGGCCGCAGGCCTTTAGGACCGGTTGGTATAACAAACCGGTCCTAAAGGCCATGAGGCCATTTGCGACAGGGTGTGGGGCCCAGTGGACAGATCCTTTTCGAACCGGTTTGTATTAGAAACCGGTGCCAATGTGCTTCTTTAGTATTCTAAGTGACCAGATCTCACCCGCACCCACACGAACCCACACGCCGCCGCCGTCGCCAGTGTCGAGAGGAGCAGAGCAGGTCGTCGCCCACTCCGTCGTCGCCCACTCCGTCGTCGTCGTCGTCGTTGATCCAGGTCAGCCCCTCTCCCTCCCATCCCCCCTCCAATAACGCCCGCGACTCGTTGATGCTCGCCGTGATAGCCGCTAGTCTCGCCTCCATCGTTGTTTCCGGTTTCACGTCATTGTGGGAAGACGTGCTTGAAGTCGGCATGAACTCCATCTGCCGCGCGACGGAATTCCCGCAGCGCCCCATGCCCTGCTGCACGACCTGCTCCGCGGGCGCCCAGGAAGCCTGCATATGCGAGCGATATGAGCCAAAGTCGCATCCGTGGACTTCGAGCGCTCTGCAATCTCCTGAATCGCTGCCATGGAGACCTCGATTGTCACACCCCGTGGCTGCCGTTGTGCATTTTTTTAGACAAAAAGGGGCTGCCCCCGATTTCATTGAAATCACGAACAGCAAATAGTTTTAGCAGGTTCCTTACAAACGGCAACACCACTTATAGTGCATTATATCTCCAGGATTCGTTTCGTTTGTACTGCTGTCAATTGCCTTATTATACTACTAGAGGTTCCATTTCGTTTGTACTGTTGGAAGTATCACCTAAACTCTCCGACAGGTTCCATTTCGTTTGTACTGCTGTCAATTGCCTTATTATACTACTAGAGGTAGGTGCTGCCATTTGTCTTTGTTTTGTGATAGCTATGCTCCTCTAACCTCTATGTGTGCACTTTCTTAATTTAATAGAACATGGCTTGCGGCGTATGTCGGTCCCGATGTGCCGAAGGACGATTCAGTGGGACTTCTTTTATGCTTCAGCTCCACGACGGTGACGTTGATTCGTTGGTAATTAACAATTCTTTTTATGTTAACTTGTTCTTTCGTTTTACTATCTAGCTTGAGACTTGTGTTTATTAACAAAATATTCTTTATATTTCTTTTTTAGATTCTACCATGCAATATTCGCGACGAATTCAACGAGTTAGTTGGCAGTAACGTGGATTTCAATGTTCACGGGACCACCTACATTCTTCGAGTGAAAAAAGAAAGAACGAAGACCTACTTCTGCGGGCAAGCATTGCAGGCTCTCATCGCCACGTACAATTTAAGCGGAGGTGATTACATTCACTTCTCTATGGAAGGACCGCAACCTCGCATCAAAATTGTGTATATGGGCGGGATTGCGAGCGAGGATGGCGGGAGTGAGGAGGAAACTGAGAACACCGAGGATATGGACACTGAGGATGATATGGACGAGGAGGACCCATGGAAACATGTGGTGATTGCTCAAAGAGCGAATCTTAGCGAGATTGAGAAGGACCGTGTCCTTCAGAAACTTGCCGAGATAGATAGCTACATCGGCTTCCCTTTCGTGCATCGCATCACCAACACGAACATCTCCAATGGACATGTCATGGTATGTTTCTTAACACTTTCTTATTCCTGTAGTTGCTTATGTTATAATGTGGCCGGTATGTGACTTTGTGCTTTTATTCTATCTTGGAATTGTGTTCTAGAAAATACCTATGGCGGTAGCGGACAGTGCTGGCATGGAGCCCGGTACCATTGGAGTACGCCGTGGAGAATCCGGACATGTCACCGCAGTTCCGATCACGCGGGATAATGCTGATGGTCGGGTCATCCTCAACTCTCAAGCATGGAGGCAGTTCCATTCCGCAAGAGGTGGTATGGAGGCTGGACGAGCTATTCTGATCACCATGAGGAATAGTGACGTCTCCAACTTGGACATGATGATGGTCATCCACTACATCACCCCGCTAGATCGATAGATGACGAGTTTGTTCAAATTAGAACAAATAATTATTTCCATCTCACTAGCTAACTCTTGGATTTATTAGTAGCATGGATCTTTTCGAGACTATGTAATTTTGTTAAACTATGTGTGGTGATGATCGAGACTATGTGTTGATGATCGAAAATATTTATGTTATATAACTTAATTGTGTCATTTTGCTGTTATTCTGTCAGCTTGATACTTATTTCTGTCATTTTCCTGTAATTCTGTTATTTTGGTTTTCTCTTATTTTTTGATACAGCAAAACCATAGCCCAGGCGAACAGTAGAAGGTACCCCAGGCGCATCTGTACCCCAGGCGCACAGCGCTTGTTCGCCGCAGGTAAGTGTTTTACCCCAGGCGCACGAGTAGTATTCGCCTGGGGTATGCGTACTTACCACAGGCGCATTGTCGTATTCGCCTGGGGTAAGCCATTACCGCTGGCGATACGGTCCCAGGCGAACCAAAATGCGCCTGTGGTAGGCATTTTCTGTTCGCCTGGGGTAAGCTTTTCCCTAGTAGTGTCCATGTTGTTTTCATGCCACATGCTACATGTTTTCCTTACACTTTATGTCATTTTTATCGATTTCCCGGGACTAACCTATTGACAAGATGACACAGAGCCCGTTCCTGTTTTCTGCTGTTTTTAGTTTTAAAAAAGTTGTTCTTGAAATATTCTCGGAATTGGACGATTGAAAAGCCAGAAGTCTTGCAAGTCCCGGAGGGTCAAGGAAGTCCCGAAGAGACTCGGAGGGGGGCCACAGGGTGGCGCGGGTCCCCCTGGCCACGCCACCAGGTGGTGTGGCCCCCTGGCCACCCCCCAGCATCGCCCTTTCACCTATATATGCCCCCCGATTCATAAACCCTAAATCAATCAGCCTTTTTCCACGAAAAGTTCTGTAGCTCCGTCTCCGCCGCCGACAAGTTTCGGGGGACATAAATCTCTGTTCCGACACCCTGCCGGGACGGGGAAGTGCCCCCGGATCCATCTCCATCGACTCCACCACCATCGTCACCGCCGTTGTTGTCTCCTATGATGAGGAGGGAGTAGTTCTCCCTCGGGGCTGAGGGCTCTACCGATAGCTATGTATTTCATCTCTCCCTCCCGTGGTGTGATCTTTATGTGATCGTGAGCTTTGTAATCTAGTTGAATAAGTAGATGTTACTCTTCATCTGTTATGCTACTCAAGTGGTTTTGTTATGAGATCTCCGTAAACACTTTGATCACGGTGTAAAGGTGACAGTGTGTGCACCGTGTGGTTTAGCATGATATTTATATCTTGTTTGGATGACCCTATGAAATTGTGGTGTTTGTCTAGTACCTTCTAGGGCGCTCATAGTGACAGCGCGGGGTTAACTAGACATAGGAATGCAACTTTGAGGAGTGTTGTTACAACCCTACGCAATGAATTGGTGTTTGTTATTCAACCGGAGAGTGGTTCGTAGTAGCATAGTTAAGAGAGATATTTATGCATTCAATTACGTTATCATTGTTGATAGTGTCCACTATTGAAAGTAGGATCCCTAGGCCTTATTTCTAAGCATTAAAACACTGTTTACAACCTGTTCTGCTACATGTTTGCTTGCTGCCATTTTTATTTCAGATTGCTATTACTACTTATAATCATCCATATTACTTGCATTTCACTCTCTCTTCGCCGAACTAGTGCACCTATAAAACTGACAATTGTATTAGGTGTGTTGGGGACACAAGAGACTTCCTGTATCGTAATTGCAGGGTTGCTTGAGAGGGATACCTTTGACCTCTTCCTTCCTGAGTTCGATAAACCTTGGGTAATCTACTTAAGGGAAAGTTGCTGCTATTCTACAAACCTCTGCACTTGGAGGCCAAACACTGTCTACAAGAATGGAAACGTGCGTAGACATCAAGTGCCTCATGGGATGTGTGGTGGCGCTCGGGCACTTCATCTCTAGGTTCGGAGACAAGCCTCTTCCATTATTTAAGCTCCTAAAGCGAACGAGTCCTTTCAAATGGACTACCGAGGCGGCTGCTGCATTTGAGGACCTCAAGACTAGCAAACCCTCCCGTCTTGGTCGCCCCACGACCACGGCAGCCGCTGCGCCTGTACCTTGCAGCCACTCCTCAGACAGTTAGCGTCGTTCTCGTCACGGAAAGGCCAGCTGACAAGAATAGAGCGGCCCTACCCGAGATGGAGCCCACGCCCGCTTCTCCCCGTGAGGACACCGCTGCATGGCGATACCTCCACAAGGAGGACCCACTCAAGCCGCAAGAGAGCCCTAATGCGTCAGAAGAACTCACTGCCGGTACCTGTACAGTCGCTCTCATCGAACACTCTGTCTACTTCGTTAGCACCATGCTTCGAGATGCCCGCGAGAGGTACCCTTTGCAGCAGCAGCTTCTGTACGTGCTCCTTGTGGCTCCAGGGAAGCTTCGCCACTACTTCAAGGGACAACCCATCATGGTGTATGTGTGTTCCCTCTCAAGCAAATTCTCCGCAATTCCAACGCCACGGGGCGCGTCGCGGAGTTGGCTGTTGAGCTCCAACACTTCGAGCTCCAGTTCCTCACCACCAAGACGATGAAGGGAGGACCCCTGGCAGAGTTCAACGCAGAGTGGACCAACCCACCAACGGAAGAGGACCCTGAGGAGGAAATGGCCGTGCTGGCAAGCTGGCTCCAGGAGAGTGGACCATGCACTTCGACGACGCCTTCTTCTCCAAGGGCTCGGGGGATGGCGTCGTGCTAATGTCACCAACTGGGGACAAGCTCTACTATGCCGTCCAACTCCACTTTGGCTACAAGGCCACAATCTCCAATAGCACCGCCGAGTACGAAGGCCTCCTCGTTGGCATCAGGGCCGCCATAGCCCTGGGCGTCAAGCACCTCACCATCAAAGGGGACTCCCAGCTCGTGGCACTACTACGATACCCACAATCTCAGCCGGTTCTCGTACATAGGCCTGAGGCGGTTCCCCTCAAATGGCTCGCTGCATAAGGTGCTAATAAGCCGGCCTTATTAGAGCCAGGTTCCCGGCCCATCTGTGGTGCAGTAGCCCTCATACGGTTTTCGAAAACGTCCGCCTCTAATGGGTTGCTATTCGGAAGCGGTCAAAACAAAAACCCGTCACTTAGCTTAGAGGCGCGTTACTTCAACGAACGACTGTAAGAGATGCATGACCTCCTTTGTATTTCAGATGCTCCGGGTTAAGAAAAACAGAGAGCCGGTTTAAATAATAAACAGACTCGACATAGGCAGAAGTGGTTTTGATATCTAGACGGTTGGACAACGCTTGGAGCCTCCGCAGAATCTCGGAGGGGATTCGTTTTAATATTACGGTTATCCCTGAGTTGGGTTTTTTTAGCCGTCTTTGCTATTATTTGGCAGGACCAGATTTGTTCGGAAATTCTTACGATGCTCCAGGAGGGGAAAATAAATGGCAAATTTCTATATATAATTATAATTTAGCAAAAATACATTTCAGTATGTCATGACTATATTAAATGAAGGACTGGTTAACATGATAGATAACCTAATATATAATACTAGTAGAGATATCTCGGAGGACTGATATGAACACTTCTTCAGAGTAGTCAAAAATACATATGGATGTCCCCATTGAACCTCGTGACGCAGAGAATGATGACTGATTTGATCTGAATGCCAGATTCACTAGCAAATTCATTCCATATTTATTTCTCCATAGAAAATCCGCCTCTTGCATCTTCAACCATTTTCCAAACACAGGGTTCATCGGTTCCATCAATAAACAGAGTCGAACTGATGAGGAAATGTTGTAGTGTTGGTGAAAACCACTTCTAATTTTCAGCAAAATGAGGCAAGAGAATTATACCTGACTATTGCACATAGGATTCTAATTTGTGAAATGTCAATTAAACTTATTGTAGGTTTATTACTTACAATTTTACTACGCCCAATGTTCTTATCCGTGAGCTTATGGACAACAAGAGATCCAATACGTTCATAGTGTTCTCTGGCAAAAGAAATAACTCTACCAATTTGTGCAGGAGATAGTGGCAATGCAGGATGTTTTTCCAAAGAATTAAGGATGTCGGCACGTCCTACAAATTTAGCGCCGAGCCACCACATCTTCAGTTAATAGCAGTGTACTAATATATATGAGGTTCTAGAGATTACGGATCAGGTATGGAAATTGTTTGTTATGTTACCTTGTATAGCTAGAGGATAATTAATCACGTTGACTTGGTCCTCTGCAATGTACATTTACAGTTAGTACAATATATATGTCAAAATATATAACAAACTCCGTAGATAGAGACGCTACATTTTAATATTAGTATGACCTGGCTCATCGACCATAATCTTCATTTTATTGTTGGCGCAAATATAGTAGCCCTGAAAATTTCATGGTCACCATCCCAATTTAGCACTATCTGGCCATGTTTGTTCAAAGAGTAGTGCTCGATAAGGTCGTCCCACTCTCCACCTGTTATCAGTGTTCTTTTCTCTCCTTTGTTGAGATCATGTTCATACATAAACTCGTGTTGAGTTACAACTTTGAACTCATTACCGGTAGTCATTTCATTAAACTGTTCCCTGATATAGCAAGGAACATACTACAACAAATTTTCATGTGAGCAATATTCCTTATCGTAGAAACTTGAACTAAAAGCAAGTAAAGTTCACGTGTGTTGAACTATATTGAACAATGCTGCAATATGAAGGGACATACACATTTATAAAAACAGTATATATAAATATTTATACATACGCCATGTGATCCACAGAGGCGAAGTTGTGTACAAAAAACAAAAATGATTGTTTTATGATCTAGGGACCGGAACAAATTAAGACAATTGGTACATGTACACAATTACTTGTAATTAATGCATTCCTTTAAAGGCATTTTATTGCAATTAGCAAGACCATGAATGGCATAATACTATACGCACATACCATGCAATTTCAGAACCCCATATGCATGGTTAGACTAGAGGGAGGAAAATATGGGGTGGGGGGTTGGAGCGCTGGGGGTGGAAGGGTATGGTGGGCGCGAGGGTTGGATGCAGAGAGCTTGGGGGAGGATGAGCAGGCTAGGGGTGGGGGCTGAGCACCCGGAGCTCCGGCGCTCGGGCGTGGGGGCTGCGCTGCGGCTATGGGGAGGGGTTGGGGGAGGTTGTAGGTGGAGGTGGATGAGGTCGGGGTGGAAATTAGAAATGTGTGGCTGTTGAATTCGAGTGGGAATATGAATTGTGGTTCAAAAATGGCCAGCAATGAAATTCCCCCACCAAAAGGAAAAATGGTTTAATTGGACCATCCGAGCAAAACTTTGAACGGTCTAGGCCTACTCGAATCTGTGGATTAAACCAATTTTTGTACAGATTGGAAACATGGAAAATAATCGAGACCACATTAAACTAGAATATGAGTAGAGATTAACTTAAAACACATCAAAAAATTTACCAAACTTGAACATATACCAAAGTAAAGGCAAGTCCTTTGATTGATTAATCGAGCACTTTAGATTATCAGTAGAAAATTACGAACGGGTAATCTTTGTTCGTCTAGTCGGTGATCATCAGGACGTCCTCCACGGACCTGCGCAATGCGGCCTAGGTTCCCTACCAAAATAGATCGTCGCCAGGCTCAACCTGAGGAGGCGTTGGCGGCGGCGGCTGCTGGATCCCTGATACATCTTCAACGTATCTATAATTTGCGATTTTCCATGTTGTTATTATGCCAATTGCTACATGTTTTCTATACACTCTATAGTATTTTTATGGATTTATTAGGACTAACCTATTAACAAGATGCCGCAGCGCCAGTTCATGTGTTCTGCTGTTTTTTGGTTTCAGAAAAGTTGTTTTGGAAATATTCTCGGAATTGGACGAAACAAATCTCAGGGTCCTATTTTTCTGTCACGTACCTGGAGTCTGGAAGAGACCCGGAGGGGGGCTCCGAGGCGGCTGATGACCCACAAGTATAGGGGATTGCAACAGTCTTCGAGGGAAGTAAAACCCAAATTTATTGATTCAACACAAGGGGAGTCAAAGAATATTTATAAGCCTTAACAACTGAGTTGTCAATTCAGCTGCACCTGAAAGTAAATTTGCTCGCAACAATTTATCAGTGGTAACAGTTTTATAGCAGCAGCAGTAGTAAAAGAACAACATGAATAAAATAGTAACAACAGTAGCAATCGCGGGAAACAGCAGGATGGGAGTACTGTAGGCATAGAGGAAATGGATGAAAGAGCGTTGCATGGATAACATAGGTCGTGTAATAATCTAAACATGGGCATTGCAGATAATAATAATAAAGCATCCAAGTTCTAGGAAAACCATAGGCATGTGTTCCAATATAGTCATACGTGCTCGCAATCAGAAACTTGCACAACATCTTTTGTCCTACCAACCCATTACAGCGGGGCCTCAAGGTAAACTACTGGTAATTAAGGTGCTCCTTTTAATAAAGCACCGGAGCAAAGCATTAACACTCCGTGAACACACGTGATCCTAACATCACAACCATCCCCTCCGGTTGTCCTAATTTCTGTCACTTTGGGGCCTCGGGTTCCGGACAATGACATGTGTAAACAACTTGCAAATATGATCAAGAAACATAATTATACTCATCAAATAGTAACATGTTCAGATCTGAGATCATGGCACTCGGGCCCTAGTGACAAGCATTAAGCATAGCAAGTTGCAACAACGGTAGAAGTTCCTGTTCTGGCGCCCTGCCAGGACGGGGATTTGAAGGAGATCATCACCATCGACACCGCCCCCTGTTCTCCATCAACCATCCATGTTTCCCCTGTCCATGTGTGAGTAAACATCGCTGTAGGCTGAGAGGGATGGAAGGGATTGGATGAGATCGATCATGTAATAATGGCAGATTGTTAGGGCATAGTGCCTAGTATCTAATTTTAGTGTTTTCTACCGTTGTTGCAACTTGTTATGCTTAATGCTTGCCACTAGGGCCCGAGTGCCATGATCTCAGATCTAAACATGTTATTGTTTCATGAGTATAATTATGTTTCTTGATCATATCTGCAAGTTTTTTACACATGTCATTGTCCGGAACCCGAGGCCCCAAAGAGACAGAAATTAGGACAACCGGAGGGGATGGCTGTGATGTGAGGCTCACGTGTGTTCACGGAGTGTTAATGCTTTGCTCCGGTGCTTTATTAAAAGGAGCACCTTAATTACCAGTAGTTTCCCTAGAGGTCCCGCTGCCACGGGCTGGTAGGATAAAAGATGTTGTGCAAGTTTCTCATTGCGAGCACGTATGACTATAGTGGAACACATGCCTATGGTTTGCCTAGAACTTGGATGCTTTATTATTATTATCTGCAATGCCCATGTTTAGATTATTACATGACCTATGTTATCCATGCAACGCCCATTCATCCATTCCCTCTATGCCTACGGTACTCCCATCCTGCTGTTTTCCGTGATTGCTACTGCGGTTACTATTTTATTCTTGCTGTTATTTTACTACTACTGCTACTATTAAACCGTTACCACTGATAAATTGGTGCGAGCAAGTCTACTTTCAGGTGAGCTGAATTGACAACTCAGTTGTTAAGGCTTATATTCTTTGGCTCCCCTTGTGCCGAATCAATAAATTTGGGTTTTACTTCCCTCGAAGACTGTTGCGATCCCCTATACTTGTGGGTCATCAAGACTATTTTCTGGCGCCGTTGCCGGGAGCATAGCTTTATTTATTTGCTCACCTGAACGTGATATTGTTTGCTGCAAGCCTTTCATCATGGGAAAGACTCGTGATGGAAAATTTCCAATATTACCATCCACTACAAGGACAAGTACAACTCTGAACACCTCTATTGATCTTGATTCACCGTCTGTTATGAGTAAGCTTCTTACTACACTACATGCTACACGTACTGTTACTTCTGCTGAGTTTGAGAATGCTTCTGATACTTTTGATGATGCTTCTACCGTGCTTGATGATACTGGTCTCTAGGTCCTTTCCTAGATGCTACAATTGCTAAATCCAAACAAATTGAAAGTGCTGAAATTCTTGTTGAAAATGTTGGTACACGTGTTAATTCTCCTGATATTTCTAGTGATGATCTTGATGAAACCTACATTGAACTTAATGATGATTTTATTAAAGAGGCTCAAGCTACTACTGGTGCAAGTGCTCTTAAGAGTCTTCTTGCAAGATATGCTATGAAATATAGATATTCTCTTGATGCTAAATTTGCCACATCTCCCATACACATTAGAGACAAAAATTATGATTTCTCTCTAGATTTTTCTTGCATATCTATTGTTGAGAAGGAAACTTTTTGTGGAACTGAAAGTAAAAGTGTTATGGAACACATGAATGAACTTTCATCTTTGAGTAGTTTATTTTCTGACGACACTAAATTGCGTACTTATTTTGTTACCAAAATCTTCCCTTTCTCATTGAAAGATGAAGCTAAAACTTGGTTTAACAATCTTTCACCTGGATCTATTACTACTCCTATGGATTTGGTTAGTGCTTTCTTTCAAAAATATTTTCCTGATAGTGCCCAACATGCTGCTGTGCATGACATCTTTAACTTTGAGCAAATTGGAGGAGAAAAATTGCCTGAATCTTGGAAAAGGTTTTGTTCTTTGATAAGATCTAGCCCTAGCTATCCTTTACCTAAAAATGAGCTCCTAGATACATTTTATAATGGAATAACTGTTGAATCTAGGACATACCTGGATAGTTGTGCTGGTTGTGTTTTCAGGAAAAGAACTCCAGAAGAAGCTGGGGAATTAATGGCTAAAATAGCCAAAAATAATGTTGATTGGAATATACCTGAGCCTACACCTACACTAGAGCGAACACCAATACCAACACCCAAGAAGAGAGGGATGATTGAATTAAATGATGAAGTGATGAGGGAAGCCAAGAAATCTTTTAAAGAGAGGGGTATTAAATCTAAAGATGTGAAGAATTTACCTCCTATAGAAGAATTATGTAAGCCTATTCCTCATCCATCAATGTTGAGGTACACTCTCTCCAATATTTTTATAATAGAGATATTCCCTACTCTAAACCACCTGATCAATGCTTAGATGAATTTGAAATTTTGTTGTTAAGCAAGACAACTTTAATATGAGAGTGCAAAATCATGTAATGGAAAACTCTAGAGCTATTGATAATTTGCATGGTATTATTGAAAGAACCTATAATGATGTTAAAATGCGTGTTAAATATTTTCATATGGTTAAAACTCAAATTGATCAACTTACTAAGGTGCAAAAACATATTCTAGATAATGCTTCTAGAGATAAACATGTTTGTGAAATAATTACTAGAAGTGGTGTTTCTACTCAGGACCCCTTGTATCTTGAAGGACATCCTAAAAGAATTGAACAAAATTCTTAGCAACCTAAAAACAATAATTCTCCGTCTAAGAAAAAAAAGAGAGACATAAAACTGTTGTAGAATCTCCTGAACTTGCTAAAGATCCTAATAGTATATCTATTTCCGATGTTGAAACTGAAAGTGGTAATGATTAAATTGATGCTTCTGATAAAGAAGAAACTACTGAACCTGGAAAGCAAACTAAAACTGCAAAGTATACTAAGGAGGATTTCATTGCTAATAAACATGATAATGAAAGAGAGCCTTGGGTAAAAAAACCAATGCCTTTTCCTAATAAGAAACACAAAACAGAGGAAGAAGAAAATTATAACAAGTTTTGTGAGTGGATGAAACCTCTGTTTTTGCAAATCCCTTTGACTGATGCTATTGAACTGCCTCCTTATTCTAAATATATGAAAGATATTGTCTCTAACAAAAGAAAATTCCTAATGAGTAAATTTCCACTATGCTTGCTAATTACTCTTTCAATGGCAAGGTTCCAAAGAAGCTTGGGGATCCTGGTATTCCTACTATCCCTTGTTCTATTAAAAATAATTATGTTAGAACTGCTTTATGTGACTTGGGATATGGAGTTAGTGTCATGCCTTCTTCTCTTTATAAGAGACTCTCTCTTGAAAAATTGATACACACTGATATATCTTTGCAAATGGCTGATAAATCTACTGCCATTCCTGTTGGTATATGTGAGAATGTTCATGTTCAAGTTGCTACTAATTGTTTCATATTAACTGACTTTGTTGTGTTGGAAATGCCTGAAGATGATAATATGTCTATTATTCTTGGGAGACCTTTTCTTAACACTGCAGGGGCTGTTATTGATTGCAATCAAGGAAAAGTAACCTCTAATGTTAATGATAAAGAGCATACTGTTTATTTTCCCAAGAATATTGATAGAAGATATGGTCTAAACTCAATTGAAAATATTGAGACCATCAAGATTGGAGAATTTTATTGTCCCATTCCACTGCCACCAAAAGAATATGAAATTAGTATGATTGGGACTATGTCTATCAAGATTGAGGTAACATAATTATTTAGTGATTAGCAAAGTTTTGCTTCATATGAAAATTGTTCTGGTAACAAGACTTGATCACCCTTGTTAACAAAATGATTTTGAATGAAGAGGACAATGTTTTCACTATGTTTTAACCTTCCCCATTATGTTTTCACCATGTTTACTTCTGTTATCACCTTGCTACTTTAGCATAATCATGTTTTCCATCCTCCATACTCATGTTTTCATCCTTATTACTATGATTGTTCATGTTTTCACCACCCATAATTTTGTTTTCACCACTTCCATGTCACGACCCAGACCCAAAGGTATACATACTATTATGCGCTCCTAGTCATGCACCCACAAGGGCTTCAGGGTTACCAGCCCCGGCTGCAACAAACAACGGCAGGCAGACCAGATTCATCGGCACGCAGGCCGGATCACCACGGTACTACTACTCCTTGTGTCCATGCTAGTCATAACAAACTATGCATATCAAAGCGTCCACGAATCGTATGAAACTTAAGGAACGGGACCAAAGCTATACAGAGATGCTATGTGTCCAGAAAGTGCAACCACAATCGAGGCTTACTGGGGTTACCAAGCCCGAGGCCGAATCACATCGATAGGTGTGCTCGTAAATGGATCATCGGCTCCACAACCCCTCGACTGCGACAACTACGCAGGCATAGACAAAATTGTATAACAATGAGCTCGAAACCAACAGCCGATCAAAGCAGCACTCTAGACATGGAAGCTGTATTAAACAAGTATTATTAGAGTATAGCTTTACAAACAGAGTTCACACGACCCAACATTACATCATACAACAGAAGGCAAGTTATGTTGCTAATCAACAAGAACCAAAAAGCCTAAGAGGCCGCAACATAAGGCGACGTCCCAACCCATAGATTCCAGGCTGCTACCTCGGAACCCCAAATTACTCGTCGACGCCCACGTTGAATATCCACCGAAGTGAGAACTTCAACTGAACCAAAATTAAGCAAACCTGAGTACGGGAGGTACTCAACAAGACTTAGTTAACTTGTTATATATCTGTTGTCTCCAGAAAGGGTTTATGAAGGCTATTTTGCGTAAAGCAAGATTTATTTCTCCAAATCGAGGAAGAATAGCACGTCTCATGGAATGTTTTTAAAACAGATGAGAAAGCTACTCAACTAAAGATATCATCATGTTTTCAATCCTCCAACATCATTTCCCAACATCTCAAATGCTACAAGGATCACCCCTTTGGGCATCTCCGAGGAGGCACCCTTCAAACATTGTCTCCATGCTTTGCCAACATCTTTTAAGCCATGTTCAAGTTATCTATGGTCTTTGCATTCACCAAGTCGTCCTTAACCGTGGACACGGCTTTTCGAAAAGATTGCCCTGCATGGATGTACACTTTACTCACATGTACCACCTGACTCTTAGCTCCACATGTACGCTCTTCCATGGAACGCGGAAAAGGGTGGCTGGCCACGACCTTTACCTTACCCAACCCTATCCATGAGTCAACCCAAGACAGGGCCACTCCATCAACAGGGAGTTGGCCATCCTCCTGACGGCACCTGTCTCTGTGAGGTGGGGTCAAGATCCGTGTACGTCCATCACTTGGCCCCGGTCACGCCCTAGCGGAGCATTTTGTTTTCAAAACCGTTTAAAAGGTTTTATTTGCATTGCCGAATGGAAATCTCAAACTACATGACTCATGGATCTGGCCAAACAAGTTAGTTGGTCAAGCGCGGTTAATTAGACCCCGCGTGTGGTTGCTCGCTCAGTCTTGACTTCCGCTCGAGACCTTAATCCTAGGCTTCGAGAGTATAGGACGAACAACCACTTCCCAAGTGGCCGACCATCCAAGCCTTAGTCAAGTTAGCAAAACTCGATGCTCATCTTACCACGTCATCATATCATACTAGGTTATCGCAGCTCTAGTTCATCAACCGGATGGAACATAGGTAACAAACATGTATGACTAAGCGAAGCAGATATGAGGCTCTGGCAATGCGCACAAGCAAATCTATGGCGGCTAGGAAAAGTGGATTAGGGTATTGAGGCAATGCAGTATATAGGTGAACTATATCTACTGACATCAAATATTTTGGAATCGAATGCAAAGTATGAGAATCAAATTATGTTGGAAAACATATATGAGGAGATAAGAGGTTATGCTTACCTTGTTTATAAGAAAACCAGATAGAGGCTTCAGGAATAAGTGCTTGACTTGTCAGTTAATATCAAGTATTCGCCATTGGAGTTGCTGGCCTTCACTTCGGAGTCGCATTCTACCGAGGGGAAAACAATACCGAAAAGAAGAACAATAATCAACACATGGCATCGATGCAATGCACAATATGTATACATGAGAAAGTTAATGCACTGAAATAAATCCCTAAACATGTTCGATGGGTTGCTAGGGTTCGTATGTTGATTATGCAATTTTACTGAGATTAGCCCAAAATATACCCCGGAGGGGCACTTCGGGCAATACTGAAGGTGAGTCAATTTTAATTGCTCAAATGGGTTTGAAAACATCATAAATGGATTGCATTTGTCATCTTGAGCAATTTGGTATATAACTTTAAATTTTCTATTTTTATTGATTAAAAACTTATTTTCTCTATTTTAACCAATTAAACAACATCAAATAATGCTCATTTTTGAATTTTTTTCAAACATAAATGAAAATGATATATTTGGGTAGATTTTATTTTTCTGAACATTTTGGTACCTTCCTTTTATTTTTCTGAGGTATAAAACAAAAGTTATTAAATTATTAGAATTAATTATTTTTCTGTTATTATTAAACATTTTCTGGAAATTAAAAAAACAGGAATATGCCGTCACAGTGACATACAGGTGATGTCATCAATGGTCACAGATGCTCTGCTGTGGAATAAATCAATCGATTGATCGCGAATTCGAAGAATCGAACTAGCTCATGGGCTAGAGGGTACAACGGGGAACCTAACAGTGGCGACGGCTAGACCAAATGGTCACTGGCAGCGAGCCGGCGAGCATCCGCGCGGCGGCGAATGGCGGCCCTCGAGGACAACAATCTAGAGGGAGAGAGGGAGCACGGGAAGGGCACTGGGATGTGCAGCAGCTCACCGTGAAGATGATAGTGGGGTCGGGGAGGCCGTGGGTGGTCGGACGGCGGCGAATCGACGTCCGCATCTCCCGCCGACCGTGGGGAAGGTGATGACGGCACGACCGACTCCGGCCATCCCTGCTCACGAGGCTTAGGGTGGAAGCAAGAGGAGGTCAAGGCGGATCCATAGGTGGCCTCCGTTCACCGCGGGGCTGCCGGAGTTGGCGGCAAACGGCGGACGATGGTGAGCTAGGGTTCGGACTCGGGAAGTAATAGAGGGAGAGAGGAGGTGAGCTGAGGGGTTAGGGAGAGAGAGAGGAGGTCGAGGGCGTCCTCTGGAACCTATCCACGCGAGGATAGAGGCAGTGAGGAGGTGGCAATCGACGCCGATGCGTCCTCCACGCAGCTTCTCCTACTGTCAAAGGTTGAAGAAGATAGATTTGCTCAAAACCCCCTGGCTTCAGGAGAAATTATGAAGAGGCGCTTCTGTTGTTTCAAAAGAGGAAGGGATTTGAAAGTTTGAGGTCTTTTTTGCAAACAAAAAATTTACCCAAAATAATATTTGGAAACCTTACAAAATTTCCAACCTCACCATGTGTTGCTTTGGTGAAATAGAAATAGTTTTGAATTGAAAATTTTGAAACCCACATTAAGTAGTATTTGTGGAAGTTTTTTCAATTTCCATTTAAGTTCGAAATTTAAATTGGTTCCAATTTGGTTCATGCATGAATGACATGAGCACAACACAGCAAACCCTAATTTAACAAAAGTGGGCATGTTACAAATCTACCCCCTTACAAGAATCTCGTCCCGAGATTCCCGAAGGAGAAAGAGAGAAGGAACACCGGTTTTGAATGATCTTCTCGAACCTTACGGTTCTCTTCTGAAGAGGTTGATTCGTAGCATCTTGAAGTGTTGAGCAGCTACACCCTAGGTAAGAGGGAAAACTCTTAGGAATTGATCTTCATTTAGATTGAGTATCTCATGGATAACTCATGACAGGAATGTTCATAAAGAACATTTGAGTTAACACGCATGAAACACATCAAGATGACATACGGAATAAAAGAAGGTTTCAAGTTTGTGGACGATGGTTATTGAAAGGATTTAGAATATGAGCTTTGCACAAGACTTTAAATCCTTTTGGAAAAGAAAGGTTGAACAACTTGTGACATAGAGGTTTCCTCAAAATAGAATACCAAGATGGGAAGTGTTGTCTTGGATACCACGACGTAATATCCGTAGACGAGGGGAAACACGAGAAAACACTGTAATTCATGCATCAGAGAAAATTTGATACGTGATCATGTTCACTCTTTGGAGTGGACACGGAAGATAACAGAACTTCCATTCCGTCAAATCTTGTCGAAATCCTGGTCAAGGATCGGGATGTTACTTCACGGCAGAACATGAGTAACCACGGGATGTTGGAACATCGTAATTAAGGAGGAATTCTTGGGCACACCATAAGGATGGGCAACCTACGGGGATTGAAACACCGGAAGGGAGTAAGGATTCTCTTTCCTATTGTGGTTTGGACGTAGCAATACATCTACCACATGGTTAAGACCCCATGGCTGAAGTGACTGACAAATTCACACAGTGTGTGCGATGAACAAAACTTCAAGTATAAAAAACTTGAGAAAGGGAACGAATCAATGGCGGTTACAAAACACCACAAGATGATTCTCATGATGAACTTGTTTCTACTAGAACAAAGGTTTGGAGGATTGGTAGAGAGACACTGTACATAGTAAGTTCCAAGGTCTTCTTGACGTTCCCGATACAAATATCCAGCTTACATAAGCCTTCAATATGCCATCAAGTGAATGTCGATTTTTTGTTTGGAAGAACGGTAAGGAAAACTTGTTTAGAATGGGCCACACAAGAATTCTCACGGAGAGTGGTTGTTCTTTCGGATTCAAAGGATTATAACATTAGGACTTCCGGGTAATTGTGTCAACCACAACATCAACCATGCTGGACTTTAGAATGGACCTAATTCAATACCCTTGAGGAAACACCAACCATCGTTGCTGCTTGAGATTCAGGTCCGGTTAGTGGATTTATAACTCAAACTATGCATGTTTGAGGGAAGAGATTGCACCAATTACCAACGAGATACATATGATGGATTCTCAAGATATGGACTACGATGTCAAGCTCAAGAAGATGAGCGATACTACGGAACTCATGTGTTGGCAACTTGTTAAAGACGCTTGCACCTACATGGATTCCTGGCAAAGGAAAACATCAGAGTCCTTGTTAGGAAGATGATTGCAAAGGTAAATAAGTTCTTGGACTTCTTCCCTTTCACAAACGATCAGTCAATGGTTGGGTGTGGATGCAAACTTCTTCAAATAAATGGAGGTAACAATCAACCATCTCAAAAATACTCCACACATGCATGACCAAGTTGAGATTATTCCCGAAGGAACAAGAAAAATCTACTCGGATCCATGGCGACAACTTTCACCAAAATCACACGAACCCGAGAAAGTCACTTCGAACATTGAGAACACAACTTCTGATGACACAAAGATGGTTCTAAAAAATTACCAACAATAGTGCGAATTGTTCAGCATGAACCTCTTGCAACTTGGAGAAAGTACGAATGTCATCGATGGGCTCGTCAACACGCTTATCAAGATACTCCAAGCAGAGGGATTCATATGATATATGAACAAGGAAAAATATTGGTCAGACTAAAGGACATGAAAGTGTACCCGGTGAAACACCATGAGTGAAACACCATCAAGATAGTCCTTGAATCTGAGCTTGATTTGATAATAGTCCAAATCAAATCAAGGTAGGATGATAGCATGTCCACGAAGGAGATACTATTTGGCTTCAACATGAGGAAAACTAGACATCCCTTAACAAAGGATCAAGTTAGGCAGAGCCACTGTCTTTCAACTCTCCAAGTTATTATTTAAGCTCAACCAACTAGTCCAAGGTGTCCAGCAGAGTTCTTGGAGAAAGGAGTAATTCAAATCACCACTTTTTTAGACATCACGGTCAGGTAGAACCTGGTGATACTTCTAGAAAGACAACCAAAATATCACAACCTACTGGTATATCTTAGAGTTTGGAAGGGATTTGGCTTTGCAAAGCAACCAATATGATATTGAGAGCTTCGGCATGAACCTAACTCTCTGACCAAGAATGTGCACCGGAATGAACGGATTTGGTAACACATTCAACTTCAATTAGAGACCGGGTGACCAATAGTGCTAAGAAGGATACAAATGTTTCTTAGATTTTTCGAAGCAATAAGAAGTGCTAAGATTATCTGATACACACATCGATACACACACCGACCATTCTCAAGCAGTCAAGCTCGGAGTAAAGGGGAGTGAAAGCGTGTATGAGCATCACTTCATCAACAGGGCCATGAAACTAGTCAGGACCTATTGATATAAAAGAGTGTGACACTCAAAGATAGAACATAACAGAAGCTAATGAAACTTCTTTATTCGGTGAATTACAAAACTTTGACCTGGTCCTAGAGATGAACGAGGTACTGCAGTTTGTTTCTCCTGACATTCCAAGCTGGAACATTCTGACGGAATACAATAGCAAATGCATTGGAAGACTCCAACATACCTATGCATCTTTATTTCCACAAGATGGACAAAGGTAGGAAAGCAACTAAAGATTAAGAACATGCTCCGGAAGAATTAGGGCAGATGATAACGGATACATTCGAGATGAAAAGGAAATCTCGAGATTCTGTAGTTGAAACTTAAGAACATAGGAGTGTGGGATTCGAACAACTCTGAGAGATTATGATGCAAAGGAATCTCCCAGTTTGAACAAGAAACAACGGAGTAAGGAACACACACGACTCTAGAAACTGAACACTAGGTCAACTTGGGCAAAAGACGTCGTTGCCAAAGAAGGCAACTGAGTTTTGAATGTCTAGAACCTTTTCAAATCAAAACAGGTAAAGTGAATCAAAGTTAGAGCGATACCAGGTAAGGAGTAAAAAGAATCGTAAAAAGGTTTTCACAATCCATTTGGAGTTTCAAAGTAGTTTTCACAAACACTAGAATGAACATCGACCAAGCAGTAAGGTTTTCCTACAGGCAGTCCTGCTCTGATACCATGACTTGTCACGACCCTGGACCCAAAGGTATACATACTGTTATGCGCTCCTAGTCATGAACCTACAAGGGCTTCAGGGTTACCAGCCTCGGCCGCAACAAACAACGGCAGCCAGACCGGATTCATTGGCAGGCAGGCCGGATCACCATAGTACTACTACTCCTTGTGTCCATGCTATTCATAACCAACTATGCATATCAAAGCGTCCACGAATCATATGAAACTGAAGGAACGTGACCAAAGCTATATAGAGATGCTATGTGTCTAGAAAGTGCAACCATAATCGAGGGTTACAGATGTTACCAAGCCCCAGACCGAATCACATCGGCAGGCGTGCTCGGAAATGGATCATCGGCTCCACAACCCCTCGACTGCGACAACTATGCAGGCATAGCCAAAACTATATAACAATGAGCTCGAAACCAACAACCGATCAAAGCAACACTCCAGACATGGAAGCTGTATTAAACAGGTATTACTAGAGTATAGCTTTTCAAACAGAGGTCACACGACCCAACATTACATCATACAACGAAAGGAAAGTTATGTTGCTAATCAACAAGAACCAAAAAGGCCTAAGAGGCCGCAACATAAGGCGACGTCCCAGCCCATAGATTCCAGGCTGCTACCTCGGAACCCCAAACTACTCGTCGATGTCCACGTTGAATCTCCACCGAAGTTAGAACTTCACCTGAACCAAAATTAAGCAAACCTAAGTACGGGAGGTACTCAACAAGACTTAGTTAACCTGTTATATATCTGATGTCTTCAGGAAGGGTTTTATGAAGTCTATTTTGCGTAAAGAAAGATTTATTTCTCCAAATCGAGGAAGAATAGCACGTCTCATGGAATGTTTTTAAAACAGATGAGAAAGCTACTCAACTAAAGGTATCATCATCTTTTCAATCCACCAACATCATTTCCCAGCATCTCACATGCTACAAGGATCACCCTTCTCGGCATCTCCGAGGAGGCACCCTTCAAACATTGTCTCCATGCTTTGTCAACATCTTTTACGCCAGGTTCAAGTTATCTATGGTCTTTGCATTCACAAGTCGTCCTTAACCGTGGACACGACTTTTCGAAAAGATTGCCCTGCAGGGATGTACACTTTACCCACACGTACCATCTGACTCTTAGCGCCACATGTACGCTCTTCCATGGAACGCGGCAGAGGGTGGCTGGCCATGACCTTTACCTTACCCGACCCTATCCATGGGTCAACCCAAGACAGGGCCACCCCGTCAACAGGGAGTTGGCCATCCTCCTGACGGCACCTGTCGCTGTGAGGCGGGGTCAAGATCCGTGTACGTCCATCACTTGGCCCCGGTCACGCCCTAGCGGAGCATTTTGTTTTCAAAACCGTCTAAAGTGTTTTATTTGTGTTGCCGAATGAAAATCTCAAACTACGTGACTCATAGATTTGGCCAAACAAGTTAGTTGGTCGAGCGCGGTTACTTAGACCCCGCGTGTGGTTGCACGCTCAGTCTTGGCTTCCGCTCGAGACCTTAATACTAGGGTTGGCGCGTATAGGACGAACAACCACTTCCCAAGTGGCCTCACATCCAAGCCTTGGTCAAGTTAACAAAACTTGATGCTCATCCTACCTCATCATCATATCATACTAGGTTATCGCAGCTCTGGTTCATCAACCGGATGGAACATAGGTAACAAACATGTATGACTAAGCGAAGCAAATATGAGGCTCTGGCGATACGCACAAGCAAATCTATGGCGGCTAGGAGCAGTGGATCAGGGTATCGAGACAATGTAGTATATAGGTGAACTATATCTACTAACATCAAATATTTTAGAATCGAATGCAAAGTAGGAGAATAAAATGATGTTGGAAAACATATATGATCAGATAAGAGGTTATCCTTGCCTTGGTTATAAGAAAACCAGATATAGGCTTCAGGAATAAGTGCTTGACTTGTCGGTTAAGATCAAGTATTCGCCATTGAAGTTGCTGGCCTTCACTTCGGAGTTGCATTCTACCGAGGGGAAAACTATACCGAAAAGAAGAACAACAATCAACATATGGCATCGATGCAATGCACAATACGTATGCATGAGAAAGTTAATGCACTGAAATAAATCCCTAAACATGTTCGATGGGTTGCTAGGGTTCGTATGTCAATTATGCAATTTTACTGAGATTAGCCCGAAATAGACCCCGGAGGGGCACTCGGGCAATACTGAAGGTGAGTCGATTTTAATTGCTCAAATGGGTTTGAAAACATCATAAATGGATTGCATTTGTCATTTTGAGCAATTTTGTATATAACTTTTAATTTTCTAATTTTATTGATTAAAAACTTATTTTCTCTATTTTAACTGAATTAAACAACATCAAATGATGCTTATTTTTCAACTTTGTCAAACATATATGAAAATGATATATTTGGGTAGAGTTTATTTTTCTGAACATTTTGGTACCTTCCTTTTATTTTTCTGAGTTATCTATATCTATACCTAATAATAAAGGCGTTAAGGCTTCCTTGGTTTGGTTTGGTTTGGTAGGTCATTGAAACAGGCCCTAAACTTAGACACAAATTACCCACCCTACCAGTAATTTTCTACTATAATAAGCTTGATGCCATGACGGTACGTTTCCCGTACATACGGCAAAAAAAACGAAGAAAGAGTCCATGTACGTCCTTTCATAAGTCGCACGACATGTTTCCTTCTTCCGATCGATACCGGACTCGAGAGCCTTTGTTTCCTGCTAGGCGAGCGCTAGGCGCAGGCCGACCTACGCCAGCCCCATCGTAGGTCCCCTCCCCTACCGTTAGATCTCCATCCGGTGGCTACAAATCAACAAATCGCAAATTTTCATTTTAGTCCCTGACGTTTTTGATACTGAATCCGCACTCCACAATGGACCCAGTTAAGCGAAGAGGTATATCACGTTGCCCCTGGCCATCTTGATAATTACAAAAAAAATGCCATTGCAACAAATTCGCAGGTATCGCAACAAAATTTATTGTTCCGTGTACAAAAAAAAGTATTGCAACAAATTATTCCAAAAAAATTCGAAAGATAAGTAATTTTACAAATAATAGTTAAAACAATATGTTATTGCGTTGTAACAAAAAAGTTACAACAATTCAACAAAAATCACAACCTATTGCAACAAAAAAAATTATTTACATCAACTAAAAAGTTGGTAAGCAACAAAATAATTTGTCACTGTTTCAGCTGCAACAAAAATCATCACCTGTTTCAACAAAAAAGTAAAACGATAGCAACAAAAATGTTACATGTCTACAACATGCAAATGAGCCCATAAACATGTCATTCCAAATAAATTCTAATAAACATATAAACATTTTCTAGAAAAATCATCCAGAAAACTTTGCAACATCTCATTTGTGGTTTCTCAACAAAACACGTGTGAAATTGTAACAAATTTTAAACACGTATGCAACGTTGATCGAAACTGGCAGATACACTTAGCGTAAATATATGCTGCTGATTTGTATGTTGGGTTTGTAAAACACTGGCCAGGCACGAAAACTGGGCCCAAAAGCTGAATTGTACCTAATTGGGCCAGCCCAACAGCAAGGATCCTAGCGATCGCTAGCTTCGCTGGGCGACCTATAATTTCATCGCGTAGGTCGCCTAGAACAAGCATTGGCGTTCCTGCTACATCGGCAATGCATTGGAATATTTTTCTCGATGGCTTACCAAAACAGATAGATTATAACCCAACCAGTGGGAAGCTACGATTAAGATTTAAGATTTGATTGTCGGGGAACTTTATAGCGGAGGAGCACAATGCGCGGAACGACGCCATCTACGCTCGAGCGCAGCACGACGATATCCGGATGATGCGACCCAAGGACTGTGTCTGCCATCCCTGCTAGAAGGACCGTGTCCGGCGTCGTTGCTGGAGAATACAAGGTGAGGGCCATGGACACTAGGAGGAGCGTCATCTGTAGTTGTGTCCTCTGTCGTGTCGGGACTACCAGGAAACGGGGAAGTTGCAATGGTCGCACATACGTAGGACATAGGAGGACGGTGATGTCTGTCGCCGCCCGCCAAAACCTCCTGGCAACTTCCCACAGCCCATCCCACACGCAGCGACACCCTACGGAGAGTGGTGCGGTTGAGAGTTCTCCCGGCAGAGCCATTGTTCGAGCCGCGCGACCATGCACCGTGACCTTCGCCTGCTCCGCGACTTGCGGGAATTTATGGATGATTGATGATCATAAAAATTGTTGCTTTTATATCAATCGATTGTGATTTTCAGTTTCACACGGTATGATATGAACCATGAACCTGTTGAATGGAGTTGAGAACGCAGAGTACATTCTGATCGACCGAATTCCCCAACCTTGATATGAACTTGCTATGGATTGAATTCCTTGACCTATATTCCTATTGATATTCGACAAAATGATAATGATATCACAGCTTCTGGCGTGTTCCGCCGCACGCGACGCCGCGCGTTGATGCTGCCACTGCCGGGTTGCTGAACTCGCTCAAGGTTCTGGTCTGCTGCAGCTCTGACGCGCCGAGCACAAGGTGCTGGCCTGCTGCCTCTCATATGTGTATTGCTTCTCTCTTTTCTGATTGCATCTCTCTCAGGGCCGGGCCGGTAAAATCGGGGGCCATGTGCCAAAATCTAAAACAGGCCCTATTGCACACAAATTTTTTAAATAATAAACAATTCTAATGTATAATATAACATAATATTTTATGTAAAATTAAATATATGAAAAATCATACCTATATAACTGCAAGTTGCATAATGTTTGTTGAACATCATCATCGCTTTTGGTTTTCTGAAATGATATCCTTATAATTAATCGTCTCCAACACTTCGCTCTCAAGTGCTTGTCGTTGCAGCATGCATCTAGGACTTCAATAACTTCATTTTTGAAAAGATCTGTTCTGTTGATGCCACTATCACAGGTACGGTCAAGAAAACTCTACATGCAATACTTGCATTACGTTGAACTCCTATACGAGACAAGAACAGAGAACCAATCTCTAAGTATCCTATCAAAAGTTAATCAGAATTTAGGAATTCGAAATAGGAGGTGGTCAGCAGAAATATAATTAGAAATAAGGTCTATCGAGCAGGCTATCAGCTTTTGCGATGAACTAATCGACGAACTTTTGTCGTCGACACTCTTGTCTCTAGATGCGGAACTGATTTTAACCCTCGGGATCGAAGTCAGGCACGCGGCCTGCGATCATGTGTTGCGACGGGAACATGCGCCTTTCCCATCTATGTCGATCCTTATCGTTTCGATATTTCCGATCGCGTGATCATGGATACTATGATTTTCCAGCCTATGGTGCCTTCTCCTTTCCAATAGGTCATGTAGGCAGCTATTTTTTAAGGGTAACATAGGAAACATTTTTTTAGGTACGTTACCTTTTTTTGTTTTTGAGTGGGGGCCTGGGGGTAACGTAGTCAGCTTATGTGAGAACGCCCAGCAGCTGGGCCCAGGAGCGAGCAGGGCCAGGAGCGCACGGCCTGGACACGCTCAACTCACGCAGAGTCGCGGACGCTGGACAGTTTTTTCGGTCGTTCGAACCGTGCGAACTATATACTGGAGTACATATACAAAAATTCTAGGCCCCCATAAATTCTGGGCCCTGTGCGGGCCGCACAGTTGGCACAACTGTGGGCCCGGCCCTGATCTCTCTGTCCTATCTGCCTCAACCAGGTCAAGAACTCTGCCAAGGATTAGCTGCCCGTTGTGTCAATTTTAGCTAGCTCTCAAATTTGTGTTTCAGCTTACACTTTACAGGGATTATAAAAAGGGAGTAGCTACGTCTCGGTCGACTGAGAAAAACTTACGTCTCAGTCGACTAGCAACCACTATCGTCTGTACTAGCTAGCAGCAGCATCATGTCAACTTTTTTTTAGTCTGCGCACAGTGCACGACCCGTCCTTCTATTCTCGTCCGTTGTAGTGATCAACGAGCTGACCTGTTTGTGGGCTTGGGCTGAATGTGGCTTACATAGCTTTTGCTTTTCTATGGTATTTATGCAAATATACGGTGGGATGAACAAGTGCAAGAAGATTACAAGAAAAACCAAGAAACAATTGCTAACTTCTGAAGAATATACTTTACTAAAATGAAAGGTAAAATGTACTAAAAAGCTTATTATAAAAGGCTACTACTGACTTCATATTTTTTTGAGAAAAAGTACAACGCATTTCAAAAATCGGTTACCGATTGCATGTTATTTTTATAAAAGTGCAACTAGTGACGAATACTGGTTAGTAGTTGCACATTTCTTAAGAAAAGTGTAACTCATGTAAAACAATAGCTAGTTCTTGGAAAAAAGTGAAACTCATATTTAAACCATTCCGAGTTGCGCATTTCTTTGTGAAGAATGCAACTCGTCTCCAATAATGGTTTCTTGTTGCATATTTTCAGAAAAAAGTGCAATTCCTATGAAAAACCGGTTCAAGTTGCACATTTCTTTGAGAAAAATGCAACTCATGTCCAAGAAATGTTTTTAGTTGCACAATTTCATGGGAAAAGTGAAACTGAAATTAAACCGATCCGAGTTGCACATTTCTTTGAGAAAAGTGCAACCCATGTCCAATAATGGTTTCCAGTTGCACATTTTTCAAAAAAAAGTACAAATCATATGAAAAACCGGTTTGAGTTGCACATTTCTTTGAGAAAAGTGCAACTCGTGTCTAATAATGGTTTCTAGTTGCACATCTTGTATAAAAAGTGGAACTCATATGGAAAAAGGTTCGAGTTTCACATTCTTTTGAGAAAGGTGCAACTCATGTCCAATTAGGTTTCTAGTTACACATTTCTTGAAAAAAGTGCAACTCATACAAAGAACTAGTTGTGAGTTGCATATTTTGAAGGAAAAGTGTAACTCATATTTAAAACCGGATGAGGTTTTCAATTCATTGTGAAAAGGGCAAATCATGTTGAATAACGGTTGCTAGTTGCACATTTCTAAATAAAAGTACAACTCATATGAAAAATGGGTAGCTAGATGCATATTTAAAATTTCAAGTGTTACTGAAAACTTATTGGGTAGAAAAGTGCAACTCAGTTATTACTTACATATTTTGAAATGTGTAATTCATTTAAAAAAAACGGTCGCTAATTACACGCTTTTACTTGAAACCATTGGTCTATATAAAGTGCAACTCCAAAAATTGGTTATCACATGGTTCCCGACAAAGATGCCACATAAAATAGAAAAATATATAGTAACAAGAAGTTAAGAAAGAAGTCAAAAAAAAAATTAATTAAAAATAAGCAAAATAGGTGATGTATCGTACATAAGAATTCTGTACTGCATTAGTCAAAAAGTACTCTTTGTCTGTTTGGTAATGGACGTTGGTTGTGATGGCTCACTTCTCCGGTTCGAATCCTAGTGAAGCAATTTTTCTTTTTATTCCCTCGTGTAGCAGCGGCACAAATCTCCAGGAAAATCCTACGGTTGTTAGTGTCGACCGAGACTTATCAAATTCTCAGCTGCCTGAGGAATAGCAAATCTGTTATAAAAATAGAGTTTACTTGCATTAGCCAGAGTTCTGGTCACTTTCAATAGCTACCGATTTTGTAATGAATTGCTGAAATCTGACACCTCTTCAATGTACGGGCAAATCTCATACTGCATGAGTACAATTTCATTTATTTTTATTGGCCGATTTGGAACAGAAGAGTCCTTATAAAAGCCCAGACGTTGTTATCTTACAAAACGAGAGCAGTGTGCATAGTTTATAAGTCTGAACTCCCCCTTTCACCTTTTCATTCAGGGCTCTGACTAAGCTGCAATAATGTTCAGTAATGCGAAACTTTCGGTGGTGGCATCACTACATGGAGGATATAAAAGCGCTCAGATCAATTTATCAAGAGAGAGAGGAGTAAAGAGTTGGACCGTTCCTGCAAGTTTTATACCAGTTTGTTACGATATGATCACTCGTTCCGTTCCACCATGCACAAATGATTTTATTTTGCTTATACTTGTAGGTTGCTACCAATGTGTCTAGATTCATTTCCTTCGGATCAAAGATGCTTTTTCTTATTGAGTACTTCACTATGTGGAGGCTTGCGAGAGCCTGACTTGTCACCATGCACAAATGATTTTATTTTTCTTATACTTGTAGGTTGCTACCAATGTGTCTAGATTCATTTCCTTCTGATCAAAGATGCTTTTTCTTATTGAGTGCTTCACTATGTGGAGGCTTGCGAGAGCCTGATTTGTCACCAGAAATTGTAGAGAATACCGAGAGAAATAAGATTCAGAGCCGTCGAATTGTGGAGAGGACACAAATTATCTTTATAAATTATCCTTGAGCATAGTAATATGGACTGGCTTAGGTCAGTTTAATCAGGTTTTTCTGTTTTTAATATGATATGAGAAATGAGATACCGGCCATTTCTTGTGATTTCTTTAGACGCCCATGCATGTTGATTGTTCTGTACACATGCGAGCATGATAGGATACATGGTTTGCTGCCACATATCTCTCCGATTATGCTACATCACAGCGGTATTTTTTGTGTGTTACCGTACAAAATTGATTTCATGAAAGTAGGGATATTGGAAGAGGCTAGAGGGAGTAAATAAGAAAGGAAAAAAATTGCGTGTGATGGTTCGTATAATGACAATAGGAAGTCAGTCAAATACTCCATTATTTGTTGCCTACTCAGTTGAATCCCATTTATACTGTTTTTAGTAATACATGAATCCCATTTACAATTTTTTTACTGATACACATATGATGTTGAGTTATGCAAAGTGAAGTCTTTATTTTCTTCAGTAATCATCTATACATACTTCTGTTTCAGAATGTGTGCCATGGTGTTGATAAAAATAAATATGCGACCGTGGCAACGCACGGGCATTCTGCTAGTAAAACAAAAGTTATTAAATTATTAGAATAAATTATTTTTCTGTTATTATTAAACATTTTCTGGAAATTTAAAAAACAGGAATATGACGTCACAGTGACATCCAGGTGACGTCATCAATGGTCACATATGCTCTGTTGTGGAAGAAATCGATCGATTGATCGCGAATTCGACGAATTGAACTAGCTCACGGGCTAGAGGGTACAACGGGGAACCTAACGGTGGCGGCGGCTAGACCAAATGGTCACCGGCGGTGAGCCAGCGAGCATCCGCGCGGCGGCGAACATCGGCTGTCGAGGACAGCAATCTAGAGGGAGAGAGGGAGCACGGGAAGGGCACTGAGATGTGCAGCAGCTCACCGTGAAGATGATGGTGGGGTCGGGGAGGCCGTGGGTGGTCGAACGGCGACGAATCTACGACCGCATCTCCCGCCGGCCGTTGGGAAGATGATGACGGCGCGGCCGACTCCGTCCATCCCTGCTCACGAGGCTTAGAGTGGAAGCAAGAGGAGGTCAAGGCGGAGCCATAGGTGGCCTCCGTTCACCGCGGGGCTGCTGAAGTTGGCGGAAAACGACGGACGACGGTGAGCTAGGGTTCGGACTCGGGAAGTAACAGAGGGAGAGAGGAGGTGAGCTGAGGGGTTAGGGAGAGTGAGGAGGTCGAGGGAGTCCTCTGGAACCTATCCACGCGAGGAGAGAGGCAGGGAGGAGGTGGCAATCGACGCCGATGCGGCCTCCACGCAGTGGAAGAAGACATATTTGCACAAAACCCCCTTGCTTCAGGAGAAATTACAAAGAGGCCCTTCTGCTGTTTCAAAAGAGGAAGGGATTTGAAAGTTTGAGGTCTTTTTTGCAAACAAAAATTTACCAAAAATAATATTTGGAAACCTTACAAAATTTTCAACCTCACCATGTGTTGCTTTGGTGAAATTGAAATAGTTTTGAATTGAAAATTTTGAAACCCACATTAAGTAGTATTTGTGGAAGTTTTCTCAATTTCCATTTAAATTGGTTCCAATTTGGTTCATGCATGAATGACATGAGCATGAATGACAAACCCTAATTTAACAAAAGTGGGGATGTTACATTCCACCTTTGTTTTCCTTAGTTATTTTTCCATTAGAGTGTCACAGAACCTCTGTAGTTCTGGAGTTGGTTTTGTTTTTCACCTTTTCACATTTGTATTTCTGGGTTTTTATTAATTATTAAATTCTTAAAATAACTCAAAAATAAAGTTTCTCGACAATTCCAGGAAAAAAATTATAAATTTTTACGTAAAAAATGAGGTAGAGAGCCACCTGGGATACCCCAGGGGGACCCACCAGTCGGGCACACCATAGTGGGCGTGGCCTGCCCCCTCGTGGCGCCAACACATGGTGTGGGGCCCCCTGTCCCTGCACTAACTCTCTCCCCTGCCAAATATTCCTCTCTGACCCCACAAACTCAAAACATTTCCTAAAACCCGAGTTCTTGCTGTTCTTCCTCGAGTTTTTTTCGATCTCTTTGCTCAGCCCACCATTTGTGCTGAAATTTGGTGCATTTGCTCTCCGGTATGTGACTCCTCCCATTATCTAAGTAGAATTTTGTTTCGTGGAGTATTTCTTGAGTATTTTGGTACTGTATGTGACACCTTATGTGAGTTTGCATGCTTGATTTGAGTAGAAATAATATAGTTTTGATGCATGTTTAGCTCTCCTATAAGTCTCTATGGTAGTTTCCACCTTATAGGTCCTTGAAATCAGTTTTTGTGATGATTGTTCAAAAATTTCAGAGATGGACAGCCATAAGTTTGGAGAAATATTTAGGAGTGATGCTCCTAGAAGAACAAGTGTAACATCCCAGTTTTGTTAAATTAGGGTTTGTTGTACTGTGCTCATGTCATTCATGCATGAAATTAATTGGACCAATTTAAATTTTGAATTTAAATGGAACCAATTTGCAATTTTTTTCTGTTTGCAAAAAGGTCCTGAAAACATTGTTTCCTTCTCAGTTTTTAATACAGAAGGGCCTCTTTGTAATTTGTCCAAAAGTTCTGGGGGTTTGCTTGGAAATCTGCTTTGTCTTCTTCCTCAGGCTAGTAGGAGCACCTGCGTGGCCGATCCACCGCCGCCGACGCCACCTCCTACCTGCGTGCCTGCCTGCACGGACGAAGAGGCCAGGAGGGTGTCGTGCCATCACTTCTCTCTCAGCCACCCGCCCTCGTTGTCCTCTCCCTCTCGCTCTTTGTAACGCGCGTGCGCGGCCGAAACCCGCCGTGCATCCATATCCGCCGCCGCACCACAGCTCACCGGGGCAACTCTGGTGACATTTTCTGGGCCGCGCCGCCACCATTTTTGCTCGCCGTCGGCTGCTCTCCATGGTGGTGTAGTTAATTTCAAGAATTGCGCCTGAATTCGACGGTCTGACAGGTGGGCCCCACCCTTTAATAATTGCAGAAAATGATTAAACTTGTAAAATCAATATCTTTTATTTTGTTATTCATAAAATTATAATAAAACATGGGAATGTTTGGAAAATATGAACTAAACGAATATAACATTTTCAAACATGTTTGAACAACTTTATTTTTGACCATTATTTGAATTTACAATAATTCATTTTAAAATAGAGAAAACAAGTTTTATTCAATAAAATTAGAAAATCACAAGTCATATACCAAAATGCTAAAAATGAAAAATGTAACCCAGTTATGATGTTTTCAAACCCATTTGAGAAATTTAAATTTGACTCACTTTAAGAATCGCCCGAAATACCCTCCGAGTACCATTTCGGGACTAATTTCAGTAGAACTGCATAACTATCATACGAATCCTAGCAACCCTATCTTCATGTTTAGGGATTTATTTTGGTGCATTAACTTACTCAAGCATACATATTGCGCATTGCATCGATGCCATGTGTTGATTGTTGTTTCTCTTTCGGTATTTGCTTCTTATCTGTAGAATGCGACTCCGAAGAGAAGGCCAACAATGCCATTGACGAATACTTGATCCTAACCGACAAGTCAAGCACTTATTCCACAAGATATATTCTCTGGTTTTCTTATAAGCAAGGCAAGAATAACCTCTTATCTGCACATATATGTTTTCGAACGATATTTGGTTCTCGTACTTTGCATTCGGTTCCAAATTATTTGATGTCAGTAGATATAGCTCTCCTATATACTGCATTGCCTCAATATCCTGATCCATTGCTCATAGCCACCATAGATTTTCTTATGCGCATCGCCAGAGCCTCATATCTGCTTCACTTAGCCATACATTTTTGTTTATCTCTGTTCCACCCCGTTGATGAATCAGAGTTGCGAGAATCTAGAGTTATATGATGACGTGGAAAGCTGAGCACTGTGTGGTTAACTTGACTAAGGCTTGGATGGGAAGCCACTTGGGAAGTGGTTGTTTGTCCTGTACTTGCCAAGCCTAGGAGTAAGGTCTCGCCGAATAAACCAAGACTGAGCATGCAACCACACGCGGGGCCTAACAGAGTGCGCTCTACCAACAAACTTGTTTGGGTCTATACGTGAGTCACGTAGTTTGGGAGTTCCATCTGCTTGTCAGTAAAAAACCTTTTGGAGGTGTTTAGAGCGTGACCGAGACAAGTTATGGACGTACGCGGATCTTGATCCCGACTCACAGAACAGGTGCCGTCAGGAGCTGGCCAACTCCCTGTTGACGGGGTGGCCCTGTTTGGGTTGACTCATGGATAGGGTCGAGCAAGGTAAAGGTCGTGGCCAACCACACTCTGCCGGCACATCGTCGGAAGTGTGCCAATAGCTTGGCATTAAGAGTTGGATGGTACGTGTGGGTAAAGTGTACATCCCTGCAGGTAATCTTTTCGAGAAGTCGTGTCCATTGTTTCAGAAGACTTGGTGGAAGATACGGGATCATAACATGAACGGGAGACTAAAACATTTTGACAATAAATGAAGGGTGCCTCCTCGGAGATACCGAGAGGGGTGATCCTTGTAGTGTGTGTTATACTGGGAAATGATATTGGTGGGATGAAAAGATGATGATTTCAGTAGTTGAGTAGCTTCCTCATCTATTTGAAAACACTCCTTGAGACGTGCTATTCTTCCTTGATTTGGAGAAATAAATATTGCTTTACACAAATTGACCTTCATAAAACCCTTTTCGAAATAGCAGATATATAATAGGTTAACTAAGTCTTGTTGAGTACCTCCCGTACTCAGGTTTTCTTAACTTTGGTTTAGGTGGAGTTCGTCACTTCAGTGGTATTTCAACATGGACATCGAAGAGTAGTTTGGGGTTCCCAGGTAGCAGCCTGGAATCTATGGGCTGGGACGTCGCCTTATGTTGCAGCCTCTTAGGACTTTTTAGTTCTTGTTGAGTAGAAACATAATTTGCCTTCCGTTGTCTGATGTAATGCTGGGTCAAGTTATCTCTGGTTGTAAAGCTATACTCTAGTAATACATGTTTAATACAACTTTCATATCTGGAGTGCTTCTTTGATCGGTTGTTGGTTTTTAGCTCATTGTTATACATTTTTGGCTATGTCTGCGTAGCTATCGCAGTCGAGGGGTTGTGGAGCCGATGATCCATTTCCGAGCAGTCCTGCCGATGTGATTCGTCCTGTGGCTTGGTAACCCCAGTAACCCTCGATTGTTGTTGCACTTCCTGGACACATAGCATCTCTGTATAGCTTTGGTCCCATTCCTTCAGTTTCATACGACTCGTGGACGCTTTTATATGCATAGTTGGTTATGACTAGCATGGATACAAAGAGTAGTAGTACCGATGTTATCCGGCCTGCGTGACCATGAATCCGGTCTACCTACCATTTTTTGTTGCGGCCGGGGCTGGTAACCCCGAAGCCCTTGTGGGTACATGACTAGGATCACAGAATAATATGTGTACCTCTGGGTCCGGGGTCATGACAAGTCATGGTATCAGAGCAGGACTGCCTGTAGGAAAACCTTACTTCTTGGTGGATGTTAAGTCTAGAGTTTGTGAAAACTATCTGGAAATTTCAAATGAGTTTTGAAAATTTTCTGAGGATTCTTTTTACTCCATATCTGGTATCGCTCTAACTCTGGGTCACCTTACTTGTTTGATTTAAAAAGGTTTTGCTATCTCCTCTAGTCATTCAAAACCTAGGTACCTTCTCTGTCAAGACGTCTTTTACCCAAGTTGACATGGTGTTAAAGTTTCTAGAGTCGTGTGTGTTCCATATTCCGTTATCTCTTGATCCAAACTAGGATATTTCCTTCCATCGTAATATCTCCCAATTTTGTGGATTCCACATTCTTATGTCCTAGAGTCTTAAATTAAGAACTCCGAGTTTCCTTTCATCTCAAATGTATCCCCTGTCCTTTGCTCATATACTTCTGGAGCAATTTATGGCTTTTAAAAGATACTTCGTGATAACTATTCATAGTGTCGTCCTTTAAGGCACTTAGATAGTAGTTATTCCTTTCTCAATGTTTTTAATCCTTGGACTTGAACCGAAGGTCCCGAAATATGCTGGATTGAAGTGTGTTGAATCATGTGGTTTCTTAATCATGCGATCTGTATGCTACCAGCGCAGGATGTTGACCTTTAACCCAAGTATCGTTCTGTTGACCCTGAGGAACATCTTCTACCTCAGGATGGCTAGGTAATCTCAACTCCTATAGCTATAGGCTTTCTTTTGGAACAAAAAGGGGTCACAACAAGAGTGGTCATTATGAATTCCACATCTCCGTTCTTAGTTCAACTATACCTCTCTTTTTGGCATGGGTTTTAAAAATGAGTATTACCCTGTGCAATCAACATGATCTTAGGATTTCTCATGAGCATGTTCCTATCTTCCAGTTGCTCTAAAATCTCTATCCATTGTTTTGGACACCAAGTTGCATCTGCGTGTTGGAGTCTTCCAATATGTTTTCTCTTGTGTTCCTTCCAAACATTCCACCTTGGAATATCATGAGAAACAAACTCCAGTACCTCGTTCTTCTCCAGGACCAAGTCAATGTTTTGTAATCCACATACTAAAGAAGCTTCATCAGTTCCTGTCATGTTCCACCTTCGAGTATCACACTCTTAAATATCAAGAGGTTGTGTGGAGTTTCATGGCCTTATAGATAAGTGATGCCCTTACACGTCTTCACTCCCGCTTTCTCCAAGCTTGAATGCTTGAGAATTATGGGTCGGTGCATTGATGTGTGTATGAGATATTCCTAGCAATTTTTATTGCTTTGAAAAATCTAAGAAACATATGTATCCTTCTTAGCACTATCCTTCCATTCTGGTGCACATTTTTTGTCAAAGAGTTAGGTTCACACCAAAGCTCTCAAGACTATATTGGTTGCTTTGAAAAGTAAGATCCCTTTCAAACTCTGAGACATTTTTGTGATTCGCGATATTCTGGTTGTCTTTCTAGAAGTATCACCAGTTTTTTCACCTGACGGTGATGTCTAAATGAAGGGGTAATTTGAACTACTCCTTTCTCCAAGAAATCTATGCTGGATACCCTGGACTAGTTGGTTGATCTTAGACAACAACTTGGAGAGTTGAAAGACATGAGATCTTCCTAACTTGTTCCTTCGAAATGGGGTGTCTAGTTCTTTGCATATTGATGTATGATAGTATCTCATTCATGGACATGCTATCACTCTACCTCTTGATTTGATTTTGGGCTATCGTCTAATCAAGATCAGATTCAAGGACTATCTTGATGGTGTTTCTATTCATGGTGTTTTCGCCTGAGTATACCCTCATGTCCTTTTTTAACCAATATTTTGCCTCGTTCATGTACCATATGAGTCCCTATTCTTGGAGTATCTTGATAAGCGTGTTGTCGAGCCCAACAATGACATTGCTATTTCCTCCAAGTTCAAAGAGGTTCATGTTGAACAATTGGCACTAATGTTGGAAACTTTTGAGAAACATCTTTGTGTCATCACGAAGTTTGTGTTCTCGATGTTCTAAGTGACTTTCTCCGGTCCACATGCTTCTAGTGAAAGTTGTCGCTGTGGATCCGAGTAAACTTTTCTTGTTCCCTCGGGAATAACCATAAGTCGGTCATGCATGTGTGGACTATTCTTGAGATGGTAGGTTGTTACCTCTATTTCCTAGAAAAGTTCGTATTCACACCAAGCCACTGAGTGACTATTCGTGAAGGAGAAGAAGTCAAAGAACTTCATTATCTTTATAATCATCTTCCCAACAAGGACTCCGATGTGTTTCGTTGAAGGTAATCCATGTAGGTGCAGCTTTCCCTGACAAGTTGCTAATACATGAGTTTTGTAATCTCGCTCATCCTTTTGAGCTTGACATCGTAGTTCATATCTTGAGAATCTAGTAAATGTATCTTGTTGGTAATCGATGCACCCTCCTTGATCAAACATACTGATTCTAAGTTACCATTGCACCTAACGAGAGCTGAATCTCAAGCAGGAACAATGGTTGGTGCTTCCTTAAGGGTATTGAATTAGGTCCATTTTAAAATTCGACATGGTTGATGTTGTTGACACAACTAGCCGGAAGGCCTAATGTCATATCTCTTTGAATCCTTAAGAGCAACCACTCTCTGTGAGAATTCTTGTGTGGCTCATTCTAACAAGTTTCCCTCTCCGTTCTTCCAATCTGAAGTTTAACTTTCACTTGAGGACCTATTGAAGGCTTAACGTAAGCTTGATATCGGTATCTAGAACATCCAGGAAAACATGTAAGTTGGTTTGTTAAATGTCTCTCTATTAATCCTCCAGACCTCTCTTCTAGTGAAAATAAGTTATCATGAGAACATCTCGTGGTGTTTTGTAACCGCCATTGATCAGTTCCCTTTTTCAAGTTGTTGGTACTCAAAGTTCTGTTCATCTCACACATTGTGTGAATTTGTTAGTCACTTAAGCATTGGGTCTTAACCATGTGGTAAACGTATTGCTACGTACCATCCATAATAGGAAAGAGATTCCTTATTTTCTTCTGGTGTTCCAATCCCAGTTGGTTACTCATCTTCTGTCGTGAAGTAACATCATGATACTTGACAAGGATTTCCAGAAAATTTGTGGGAAAGAATGAAAGTTCCTTCCTCTTTTGTGACCATTCCGAAGGGTGAACATGACCCCGTATCAAACCTTTATCTTAAACATGATTCTAGTGTGTTCTCATGTTCTCTCTCGTCTACGGATATTACGTAGTGGTACCCGAGACCATTTTTCTATCTTAGTATTCTGTTTGAAGAAACCTCTATGTCACAAGTTCCTCAACCTTTCTTTTTCAAAAGTATTTAAGGTCTTTTGCAAATTTCATATTATAAATCCTTTCAAGACCGATCGTCTCCAAACTTGAAACCTTCTTCTATTCCCCCCGTTATCTTGACATTTTTCATATCTTCTAGCTCAAGTGTTGCCGTGAAAACTATTTCCATGAGTGGGCCATGGGATATTCGATCTTAGTGAAGATCAAATCCCTTAGAGTTTTTACCTCTTACCTAAGGTGTAGCCGCTGAATATATTCGCAGTGCTATGGGTCAACCTCTTCGAGAAGAGAACCGTAAGGTTCGAGAAGATAATTCGAAACCAGTGTTCCTTCTTTCTTTCTCCTTCAAGAATCTCGGGACGAGATTCTTGTAAGGGGGTAGATTTGCAACATCCCACTTTTTTTAAATTAGGGTTTGTTGTACTGTGCTTATGTCATTCATGCATGAAACCAATTTGAACCAGTTTAAATTTTGAATTTAAATGGAAATTGAGAAAATTCCATAAATACTACTTAATGTTGTCATTAAAATTTTGAATTGAAAAATATTTGAATTTCTCCAAAAAAAACTTGGCGAGGTTGCATTTTTGACAAGGTTTCCAAATATCATTTTTGCAAATTTTTCTGTTTGCAAAAAGGTCCTGGAAACATTGTTTCCTTCTCAGTTTTTGATACAGAAGGGCCTCTTTGTAATTTATCCAAAAGTTCTAGGGTTTTTTTGGAAATATTCTTTGTTTTCTTCCTCATGCCAGTAGGAGCACCTGCGTGGCTGATCCACCGCCGCTGACGCCACCTCCTACCTGCGTGCCTACCTGCGCAGACGAAGAGGCCAGGAGGGTGTCGTGCTCTCACTTCTCTCTCACCCACCCACCCTCGCTATCCTCTCCCTTTTACTCTCTGTAACGCGCGTGCGCGGCAGAAACCCTAGCTTCGGTCGGCTCCAATCGCCGCCATTCTGTGCAGCCTCGAGCTCCGCCGTCGTCTCGTGAACCACCTGGACGAACCTTGATTGCCGGGAGTGCCCGAGTCGCCGGAATTGGGCTCTTCTTCATTGTCTCCGGCGATCCTCTGCCGCACCATTGTCGGCCACTCGGGGCTTCCCCCACCTCTCCGTCGCCTCTACAACATTCAGGGTACGGTTCCGCACCTGTAGGTGCGCTCATTTAGCCCCCTCCCCCTCCGTAACTTCCGTCCACCGTGCGTCCATGTCCGCTGCTGCACCACCGCTCACCGGAGCAACTCCAGTGACATTTTATCGGCCGTGCCGCCACCATTTTGCTCGCCGTCGGCTGCTCTCCCCGGTGGTGTAGTTAATTTCATGAATTGCGCCCGAATTCGACGGATCGAACCGTGGCAGAGGCATTCCGGCCATGGGGTGACGTCATCATGACGTCATGCCCACGTCACATGGGCCCGGCCTGCCAGCATTTTCTTTTATTAATTAATTTTAAATTGGAAATTATCTGACAGGTGGGCCCCACCCTTTAATAATTGAAGAAAATGATTAAACTTGTAAAATCAATATCTTCTATCCTGTTATTCGAAAAATTATAATAGAAATATGGAAATGTTTGAAAAAATATGAAGTAAATGAATATAACATTTTCAAACATGTTTGCACAACTTTATTTTTGACCATTACTTGAATTTACAATAATTCATTTAAAAATAGAGAAAATAAGTTTTTATTCAATAAAATCAGAAAATCACAAGTTATATACCAAAATGCTCAAAATGACAAATGCAACCCAATTATGATGTTTTAAAACCCATTTGAGCAATTTAACTTTGACACACTTTCGGAATCGCCCGAAATACCCTCCGAGGACCGTTTCGGGGCTAATTTTAGTAGAACTGCATAATTATCACACGAACCCTAGCAACCCTATCTTCATGTTTAGGGCTTTATTTCGATGCACTAACTTACTTATGCAAACATATTGTGCATTGCATCGATGCCATGTGTTGATTGTTGTTTCTCTTTCGGTATTTGCTTCTTATCAGTAGAATGCGACTCCGAAGAGAGGCCAACAATGCCATTGACGAATACTTGATCGTAACCGACAAGTCAAGCACTTACTCCAGAAGATATATTCTCTGGTTTTCTTATAAGAAAGGCAAGCATAACCTCTTATCTGCTCATATATGTTTTCGAACGACATTTGGTTCTCGTACTTTGCATTCGATTCCAAATTATTTGATGTCAGTAGATATAGCTCTCCTATATACTGCATTCCCTCAATATCCTGATCCACTACTCCTAGCCACCATAGATTTGCTTATGCGCATCGCTAGAGCCTCATATCTGCTTTGCTTAACCATACATGTTTGTTTATCTCTTCTCCATCCGGATGATTAAATCAGAGCCGCGAGAATCTAGAATGATATGGTGACGTGGAAAGTTGAGCACTTTGTGGTTAACTTGACTAAGGCTTGGATGGGAGGCCACTTGGGAAGTGGTTGTTTGTCCTGTACTTGCCAACCCTAGGAGTAAGGTCTCGTCGAATAAACCAAGACTGAGCGTGCAACCACACGCGGGTCTTAACAGACCGTGCTCGACCAACTAACTTGTTCGGGTCTATACGTGAGTCGCGTAGTTTGGGAGTTCCATCTGCGTGTTAGTCAAAAACCGTTTGGAGGTGTTTAGGGCATGACCGGGACAAGTGATGGACATACACGGATCTTGATCCCGACTCACAGAACATGTGCCGTCAGGAGGTGGCCAACTCCCTATTGAGGGGGTGGCCCTGTTTGGTTGACTCACGAATAGGGTCGAGCTAGGTAAACGTCGTGGCCAACCACACTCTGCCGGCACATCGTCGGAAGTGTGACAATAGCTTGGCATTAAGATTCAGATGGTAGGTGTGGGTAAAGTGTACATCCCTGCAGGGTAATCTTTTCGAGAAGCCGTGTCCACGGTTTCAGAAGACTTGGTAGAAGATACGGGATCATAGATAACATGAACGGGAGACTAAAACCTGTTGACAATGAATGAAGGGTGCCTCCTCGGAGATGCCGAGAGGGGTGATCCTTGTTGTGTGTGTTATACTGGGAAATGATATTGGTGGGATGAAAAGATGATGATTTCAGTAGTTGAGTAGCTTCCTCATCTGTTTTGAAAACACTCATTGAGACGTGCTATTCTTCCTCGATTTGGAGAAATAAATATTGCTTTACACAAATTGACCTTCATAAAACCCTTTTCAAAATAGCAGATATATAATATGTTAACTAAGTCTTGTTGAGTACCTCCCGTACTCAGGTTTGCTTAACTTTGGTTCAGGTGGAGTTCGTCACTTCAGTGGTATTTCAGCGTGGACATCGACGAGTAGTTTGGGGTTCCCAGGTAGAAACCTGGAATCTATGGGATGGGACGTCGCCTTATGTGGCGGCCTCTTAGGCCTTTTTGGTTCTTGTTGATTAGCAACATAATTTGCCTTCCGTTGTCTGATGTAATGTTGGGTCATGTGACCTCTGGTTGTAAAGCTATACTCTAGTAATACCTGTTTCATAAAACTTTCATATCTAGAGTGCTGCTTTGATCAGTTGTTGGTTTTGAGCTCATTGTTATGAAGTTTTGGCTATGCCTGCGTAGCTGTCGTAGTTGAGGAGTTGTGGAGCCGATGATCCATTTTCGAGCATGCCTGCCGATGTGATTGGGCCTGGGGCTTGGTAACCCCTGTAACCCTTGATTGTTGTTGCACTTCCTGGACACATAGCATCTCTGTATAGCTTTGGTCCCGTTCCTTCAGTTTCATACGACTCATGGACGCTTTGATATGCATAGTTGGTTATGACTAGCACGGACACAAGGAGTAGTAGTATCGATGTTATTCGCCCTGCGTGTCGATGAATCTGGTCTACCTCCCATTGTTTGTTGCGGTCGGGGCTGGTAACCCCGAAGCCCTTGTGGGTCCATGACTAGGAGCGCATAACAGTATGTATACCTCTGGGTCCGGGGTCATGACAATAAGGCCCTCACGTTCATCCACCTCAGTGAGGCCATCTTATAACGAAGACCTTATTGCACCGAACATCAACGATGCAGGAGGTGATGGAATTGCCAATCCTTCTAGCTTCCCATGTTTTGCATTTTTAAGACGTGCAGGTCTATTGGATGACTTCTTGATGCTTGTTGAAAGAGTGGGTTTAACCAGCTACATGGAGGATGAAACTTCAGTATGCTACTCTCACAAAAACTTTTGTTGAGAGATTTAAATTTCAAAACTCACAATTTGGTCCAACTGTTTCTTTGAAGTTATATGGTAGTCTTTTTTTCTTTGCCCTTGGATACTTTTTGTAACATTGAAGGTATCAACGCTTCCGGGACAGCGTGCAAGATTGAGGAGTGACCCGCTGAACTCATGGCGCTCTATCGATAAATCACCAATGATGATGGACACTCACCCCAGCATGGGAAGATAAGAAACATCCAACTTCCTGCCCTTAGATATTTCAATTATTATCTTGCTACTAGTATCCTTGGTAGGGAGAACACTAGCAAAATTCTAGATATCACCTTGCTTTTATTGATGCTGCACTTAACCGTAGCAAAAAGTATAACCTTGGTTCTCTCATTGATCGCCGCCTTGCTGCTAAGGGATCCATTTATGGGGGCATTATTGCCATACGTATAGCAGCTGCTCTAGGATTTTCTGTTGCTCCTGATGATGAATTAATTGCTCCTTATAGACTCAACCTTGTTGCCATGAAGGCTCATCATTTTATCCCTGCTAACTCTACCGCTGATCATTTAGTATATAGAGTTTTATTTCTTGACGGAGATGAGCGGAAAGTTGTTTTGCCGCAACCTGCTTTATTCAAAGTTGACAGGGCACCATGGTCGCGCTCCAAGGGGGAAATAGAGGAGCACCTGAGCTTGATGGAGTTCCACAGGCAGCTGGCGAGGCGAGAGTCGCCTTCCAAGGACTAGACCATGCAGTACACCAGTGCGTCCTCGAGCACATATCAGGAGGAGGGCTCCTCCTCAGCATACTACGTGGGCTCCACCTCATGGTCCCCTTGGGGATGATCTCCACTTAGGCCAAAAGCCTAAGCTTGGGGGAGGTATACCGACATCACACTCATTTATATATCATGTTCAGTCGGTTCTTTGTATATCCATGTTTTCGTTTCTTTCGTTTGTTTTTGTTTTCTTTCACTTCTTTCGTTTCTCTTTGTTTTATTGTTTTGTTCTTGCTTTCCAAAACACAAAAATACCAAAAATATTTCTGTTTTTGCTTCTTTATTTTCTTTTCTTGGGTTTGCTTTCTTTCGTCGTTTCGGTTTAATATTCAAAAATTCAAAAATATTTTTCTTGTTTGCTTGTTTCTTTTTGTTCTTGTTTTAATTCGAAAACCCAAAAATATTTGTTGTTCTTCTTTGATTTTGTAAAGTTTGTTGCAGAGTTCATCGGACTTCCGTGTCTCCATTGGAGCTAGATTATCATTCTATATTATTCGATCCACACAAGTGAAGAGCAGTAATGATGATTTACGACAATTGAAGTTGTGGTGAGAGGCTGGTCTGAACTCTATTATTTTTATTTTTGTACATATACTCGTCCATGTGAACATGCTTAGTTCGTTCGTGTAAGGTGTATGTTATTTGATTGATGCTTAGTAGTTCGTGCTCTCACGTGTTTAGTTTCAACTTATTAATGTAAGATAGCATGTTGTATGAATGTTTGCTTGCATTGTTCTATTCATAGAAGGGTATGACATTGTGGTATCTCCCTCTGATTATTTCGCTTGAATCGACTTGGCACATTCTCACGCATGCTATGACTGAAACCAAAAAGTCAATTAAGCCTCAATGATTTATTTTGCCTCAGAGTATTTGTATCACTTTTATGCCCATGTTAATTTTGTTTTGTCGCAAGCATGATTATGACAGTTGTTGTTGTCTTGATTATCGCTCCCCGTCTATTGCTAGCCTTCACCTGTACTGAGTTTGAGCTCTACTCGTGCATCCAACTCCCAAAAACCAAAGTTTTCCAAATGTGTCCACCATACCTAAAATAGATGTGGTATTTAACCGTCACTCCAAGTAAATTTATCGTGTGCTACCTTTAAAACCTTCGAAAAATTATTCATGTTTTGTGCCCCTGTTTTAGCTCATGAGGACATAAATGGAGAACCTTTATCTCACTTGTTGATTGGATTTCACACACTGGACTAGTCTCTTCATCCTCTTATCCAAATGATAGAAGAGCCGGCAGCGGGGTGCCCAGCCCCAAATTAATACAACAAATTCTCTTCACTATTTTTGCCCCTGATTTATCAGTCAAAGCATAATTGTGTAAAGAAAAGAGAAATAGGGATGACCTTCTACCCAGATGCGTCCTTCTATGGGAGCCGCTCTTGTGAAGTCTAGTTGTCTTGTGACGTACTGTATTGTCTATTTACCATTCGTTGATATAAGCATACACCTCTCAAATATAGACACTCAGTGTCAAAATTTTAATACCTCTGTTTAATAAAATAAAAGCTCTAGCACATGAGTGATCCTTGCTTCCCTCCGCGAAGGGCCTTTCTTTTAGTTTTATGTTGAGTCTCCATCTTCTAACTTTATGCATAGTTCAAAGAGCATTTTTGCCATTCTGCGTTCTATTTGCATTTGTCCCATAAGCATCAATAATTACTTCATGATGTGATATTATTTGTTCTTAAATTATTTGTTCTAGTCTTCCTCATGAACTTTGAAGGTGTCCTGGCATTTATGTTTTGCCCCACTCTTAAGGACTATCGAAATATCACTTTGCCATGCTTTCTCTATACCTGAAACAAACGTCTACCTTTGTTTGCATTATTATTCATGATCATTTATTTGAGTTACTTTTCGTGATGCAAAGTAATTTCTATGCTATATTATTAAAGTTTTATTTATCATGTCTGTGTTTAAAGTTCTATGATCTCAGCGTGCATATGATTTTACATTAGATTGATCAAGTTTATGTTAGTAGCATGTCACCTCAGAAATTATTGTTTCATCGTTTACTACTCGAGGACGAGTAGGAACTAAGCTTGGGGATGCTTGATACGTCTCCGACGTATCTATAATTTCGGATGCTCCATGATCATATTATGTCAATTGCTACATGTTTTCTCTCTTATTGATAGCATTTTTATACTTTTTCCGTGACTAACCTATTAACAAGATGCCAAGTGCCAGTTCCCTGATTTCTGCTGTTTTTGGTTTCAGAAAAGTTGTTCTGGAAACATTCTCGGAATTGGACCCCACAAAGCCCGAAGTTCCTATTTTCCCCGGAAGAATCCAGAACACCGAAGAGGAGTCGAAGACGGGCAACGGGAGGGCCACACCATAGGGTGGCGCGGGTTTCCCTTGGTCGCGCCACCTATGGGTGTGGGGCCCCTGGAGCTCCACCGCCTTTGCCCTTTCACCTATTTAATCCCCCCAGATGGAAAACCCTAAGCACCTGATTAAAAATCCCCGAAAAGTTCCGCAGCCGCCGTCACCGTCAACCCTAGATCAGGGGGTTCTGAAGCTGTTTCCGGCACCCTGCCGGAGAGGAGATCATCACCGGAGGCTTCTACATCACCATGCCTGCCTCCGGAGTTATGCGTGAGTAGTTTATCCTTGGACTACGGGTTCGTAGATGTAGCTAGATGGTTGTCTTCTCCTCATATTACTCCATGTTTAGATCTCGTGAGCTGCCTATCATGATTGAGATTGATCTTATGTAACTCTATGTGCTGTGTTTGCTGGGATCCGATGAATATTGAACTTATGCCAAGTTGATTATAGTCTTTATTTGCATATGCTATTTGTGATCTTGCATGCTTTCCGTTGCTAGTGGTTGCTATGGCCAAGTAGTTGCTAGTGACTCCAAGAGGGAGTATTTATGCTCGATAGTGGGTTCATGCCTCCTCACCACCTTGCTCGAGTGACAGAAACATGAAGGGGGGATGTTTTGTTGCCATTAGGGAGAAAACATCGGTGCCCGCGTGCATAATCATTGCTTACATTACACACTTTGTTTAATGTAGTTATCAGTTGCTTGCAACTTAATACCTAAGGGGGTTCGGATGATAACCTGAGGGTTGATTATTAGTCATAGATGCAGATGTATGTCGGTCTATGTATCTTGTTGTAATGCCCGCACTAAATATCATAGTAATCTTCATGTCATATTGTGCACAACGGTGCAACCTCTATTTGCCAATTGCCTAGCTATAATTTGTTCACCCAACATGCTATCTTTTATGGAGAGACACCACTAGTGAACCTATGAACCCCGGTCTATTTTTCCACACTGTAAAACAAACCACAACTATTTCCTACTTTCTTTACTTACTGCACGCATACATCATTTTCCACACTATACGTCTAATCTTTCTTTTTAGCAAGACCGGTGAGATTGACAACCTCACCGTACTGTTGGGACAAAGTATATTTGTTGTTTTGTGTGCAGGTTCCACGTTGTTGCTGACTCCGGGAAGCGCCAACACCACTGTCAGTGGCATCAACCTTCCTGAGATCCTCTGCCTCCTACTGGATTGATAACATTGGTTCTTAACTGAGGGAAATTCTTGCCACTTGCTCATCACACCTTCCTCTTGGGGTTTCCAACACACCATGAAAGGGCATTTGGATCCTATTGTGCGGACTCACATATGGAGTTAGAAGATATTCCGTTTTTAGCAATTTGCAAAGGGATGTGGCTCAGTCGCTTGGTTCACTCGACGGATCGGTACCAATTAATTTCTCTAGGGCAAAAACATTACTGGGCTTCTCGGATTCGAGTCCCCTAGCTCGAACCTGGGATGGTTGACAATGTTGACTCGTGCCGCGGAGGATTTAGGGAGTCAAGTTTAATCTTTGAATGGGTACCTAGCACGTCCGCCAAGATTTTTCATCGCATTGTCAATACGGAAATTGCCAGAGAATGCAACATGAGTGCTATTCCTAGGCCCAAAGGATGTATCCTTGGGTCTTACCTTTGCATTTGTAAAAGGAGACATCCAGGCGTGCCTTTGTGGTTGTATGCCCCGAAGAGTCAAGATATTCTGTACCGCGCTGAGTATCGGAGTCGCGATGTCTTCAGTGAAGAGTGCCTTTTTTGTTTGAAGATTCTGTAGAATATAAGCTTGTTGGCTGACGTTTGCATGATGTCACGGTGCACTGAGCACTTGCTCAGCCTCCCGATGGGACGTGGCGAGAAGTGTCAGAGACTAGACGTGACGGAGCGAACGTGTATTTGACGCGGTGGAGGTGTACTCGACACGTTGGACGAAGTTGATGTGAAGGTCGTGTAGTTGACGCGGAAAACGGAGTCGACGTGGTGGAGGTGTAATCGACACGGCGGGCGGAGTCGACGTGGTGGAGGTGTACTCGAGACAGCAGACGGAGTTGACGAGAAGGTCGTGTAGTTAACGCGGCAGACAGAGTTGACGCGGTGAAGGTGTAATCAACATGGCGGGTCGAGTCGACGCGATGGAGGTGTACTCGACACATCGGACGGATGACGCAGTAGTCGTGTAGTCGATGCTGCAGACAGACTCGATGCGGTGGAGATTGATACGTCCAAAACGTATCTCCTTTTCCGAACACTTTTGCTATTGTTTAGCTCTAAACTTATGAGTTTTGGATACAACTAACACATACTAACGCTGTTTTCAGCAGAATTACCTTGGTGTCTCGTTTTTTTTGCAGAAAAATCAAGTTTCGGGAAATTGCCTGGAAAAGATCCCGAAGTCCTTATTTTACCCGAAGAACCCCAGAGCCAGAAGAAGAGCAGGAGGGGGCAAGGAGGGGCCCACACCATGGGCTAACGCCCCCCAGGCCGTGCCGCCTGGTGGTGTGGCTGCCCATGCACCCCATCAGGCTCCCCTTTCGACTACTTAACCTAAAAACCGATGTGGGTTTGTCATATTCTAGAGAAACACACCAGAGCGCCGCCGCCACCTCGAAACTCAATTCGGGGATCAGAAGTTCCTGTTCTGGCGCCCTGCCGGGACGGGGATTCGGAGGAGATCATCGCCATCGTCATAGCCACCACTTCTCCATCAACCATCCATGATTCCCCCATCCATGTGTGACTAATCCCCGCTGTAGGATGAGAGGGATGGAAGGGATTGGATGAGATCGTTCACGTAATAATGCCAAATTGTTAGGTCATAGTGCCTAGTATCCGTTGTTAGTGCTTTATATCGTTGTTGCAACTTGTTATGCTTAATGCTTGTCACTAGGGCCTAAGTGCCATGATCTCAGATCTGAACATGTTATTGTTTCATGACTATAATTATGTTTCCTGATCATATCTGCAAGTTGTTTACACACATTATTGTCCGGAACCCGAGGCCCCGAAGTGACATAAGTTGGGACAACCAGAGGGGAGGGCTGTGATGTGAGGATCACATGTGTTGACAGAGTGTTAATGCTTTGCTTCGGTTGTTTATTAAAAGGAGCACCTTAATTACCAGTAGTTTCCCTTGAGGCCCCGCTGCAACGAGCTGGTAGGACAAAAGATGGTGTGCAAGTTTCTCATTGTGAGCACGTATGACTAAATTGGAAAACATGCCTACGATTTGCCTAGAACTTGGATGCTTTATTATTATCTATCTGGAATGACCATGTTTTGATTATTATATGAACTATTTTATCCATGCAACGCCCGTTCATCCATCCCTATGCCTAAAGTACATTAATTCTGCTGTTTTCCATGATTGCTACTACTACTACTATTTTACTCCTACTGTTATTTTACTACTAGTGTTGCTATAAAACTGTTACCACTGATAAACTGTTGCGAGTAAGTCTACTTTCAAGTGCAGCTGAATTGACCACTCATCTGTTAAGGCTTGTAAATATTCTTTGGCTCCCCTTGTGTCGAATCAATAAATTTGGGTTTTACTTCCCTCGAAGACTGTTGCGATCCCCTATACTTGTGGGTCATCAAGACTATTTTATGGCGCCATTGCCGGGGAGCATAGTTTTATTTATTTGCTCACTTGAATGTGATATTGTTTGATGCAAACCTTTCATCATGGGTAAAACTCGTGATGGAAAAGTTCCCATACCGCCATCGACTACAAGGAGAGGTACAACTCTAAACACCTCTGTTGATCTTGATTCACCGTCTGTGATGAGTAAGCTTCTTACACGACCACATGCTACACACACTGCTACTTCTGCTGAGTCTGGAAATGCTTCTGATACTTTTGATGATGCTTCTACTGTGCTTGATGATACTGGTTCACTAGGTCCTTTCCTAGATGCTACAATTGCTAGATCTAAACAAATTGAAAACACTGAAATTCCTTATGAAAGTGGTGGTACACCTGTTAATTCACCTGAGTCTAGAGAAAGTCCTAGTGATGATCTTGAGGAAACTTACATTGAACTTAATGATGACTTTATTAAAGAAGTTCAAGCTACTACCAGTGCAAGTGCTATTAAGAGTCTTCTTGGAAGACATGCTGTTAAATATAAACCTTCTCTTGATGCTAAGTTTGCTACATCTCCCATACATTAAAGATAAGGATTATGAATTCTCTCTAGATTTATCTTATATATCCATTGTTGAGAAAGAACCTTTTTGTGGTACTTAAAATAAAAGTACTATGGAACATATGAATGATCTTTCATCTTTGAGTAGTTTATTTTATGATGATATTAAGAAACACACTTATTTTGTTACCAAGACCTTTCCTTTCTCATTGAAAGATGAAGCTAAAACTTGGTTTAACAATTTGTCACCTGGATCTATTTATAGTCCTATTGGTTTGGTTAATGCTTTCTTTCAAAAATATTTTCTTGCTAGTGCTCAACATGCTGCTTTGCAGAATGTCTTTAACTTTAAGCAAATTGAAGGACATAAAATGCATGAATCTTGGTCAAGATTTTGTTCTTTAATCAGAGCTAGCCCTAGAAATCCATTACCTAAGAATGAGCTCTTAGATATATTTTATAATGGACTAACCATTGAATCTAGGACATAGCTGAATAGTTGTGCTGGTTGTGTTTTCAGGAAAAGAACTCCAGAAGAAGCTGAGGAGTTATTGGCTAAAATAGCCAAAAATCATGATGATTGGACTATACCTGAGCCTACACCAACACCCACACCAACACCAGCGACAACACCAATACAACACCCAAGAGGAGGGGAACGATTGAATTAAATGATGAAAGTGATGAGGGAAGCCAAGAAATCTCTTAAAGAGAGGGGTATTAAATCCGAAGAAGTGAAGAATCTGCCACCTATAGAAGAATTATGTAAGCCAATTCCTCATCCACCCATAGTTGAGGTACACTCTCTCAAATATTTTGATAATAGATATATTCCCTATTCTATACTACTTGATCAATGCTTAGATGAATTTGATAATTATGTTGTTAAGCAAGACAACTTTAATATGAGGATGCATAATAATCTCATGGAAAACTCTAGAGCTATTGATAATTTGCATGGTATTATTGAGAGAACCTCTAATGATGTTAAAATGCTTGTTAAACATTTTTATATGTTTCAAAATCAAATTGATCAACTCACTAAGGTGCAAAAATATTTCCTAGTTAATTCGTCTAGAGAAAAATATGTTTGTGAAATAATTACTAGAAGTGGTGTTTCTACTCGGGATCCCTTGTATCCTGAAGGACGTCCTAAAAGAATTGAACAAGATTCTCAACAAGCTAAAAACAATAGTTCTCCTTCCAAGAGAAAGAAGAAGAGACATAAAACTGTTGTCGAATCTCCTGAACCTGCAAAAGATCCTAATAGTATACCTATCTCTGATGCTGAAACTGAAAGTGGTAATGATAAAAGTGATGCTTCTGATAAAGAAGAAACCGAAGTTGAACCTGAAAAGTAAACTAAAACTGCAAAGTATACTAAGGAGGATTTCATTCCTAATAAACATGGTAATGAAAGAGAACCTTGGGTACAAAAGGAAATGCATTTTCCTAATAAGAAACATAAATCAAAGGAGGAAAAACATTATAACAAGTTCTATGAATGGATGAAGCCTTTGTTTTTGCAAATTCCTTTGACTGATGCTATTAAATTGCCTCCTTATTCTAAATATATGAAAGATATTGTCTCTAACAAAAAGGAAAATTCCTAATGAGGAAATTTCCACTATCTTATATTTACTAATTGGAGACTCCCTAGGAGCCCTCACATTAATCCTAGAAAAATAAGAAAAATTAACCTCACGATCTGTATCTTGCGGTCATGATCAAACACCGAATGAGAAGTTGTATTGTAGCTGGACTCATACAACATGTTGTGGGCCTACTAGGATATTACAGAGATAAGTAGTAGGAGTACTAGAATTTATAAGACCACGATGCGGCCATGCTAAAAAAAGGATCTGGAGTTGTAGTCTAGTTGGACTCTTACTACTACTACTTGATACCAATAGAGAACATGTTGTGGGCCTAGCAGAATATTATGATATTATGGAGATAAGTAATACTTTGTACTGTACTAGATTTAGAATCATAAGATAGACTCAAGTCGGCCATGGTACGTGATACGTGCAGGATTTGAGAGACCAGAGGATAATAAAAAAAATACAATGTGCAAGCGATTACACTGGCCATAGAAGTAGATGCTAGAGTTTGGGAGACCAGAAAATAAAAAGATACAATGTGACGACAAGCCATCACGCATGCCGTCGTCATCAATACATTTTTTATATAGAAACAAAAAACAATAGAAAAGGTATATTCTAAATATTTTTCATTAAAATTATTTTGATGAAAAAAATTTGAAGCGTGCACTCGATATATATATTAAGTAGTAGAATTTGGAACACCGGAAAATAAATATGATACAAGGCGACGACAAGAGATTCCGCCAGCCGTCGTACGTACGTGGTAATACATATTAGGATTTGTCAGATAAAAAGATAAAAAGGATACAAGGCGACGACGAGCGATCGTCTAGACCGTCATACGCTTGGCCGTAATATGCGATAAGTAGGTACTAGGATTTGGCAGACAAGAAAATAAAAAAGATGCAATACGGCGACAAGCGATCGCTTCGGTCATCGTGATCCATACATTTTCTATGAGTGTGTAAACAAAAAACAATATACACTCTCATATTATTTATGGAAACTATTTTAATGGATCAATTTTCAAGCGTGCACTTGAAATAATATTTTATATAATAAGTTATAAAGGACAACCGTAGTATCAGACTTTCTAAAACATTTTTCAATGGTCCCGATTTATACTAAGCGGTGGATCGGCGTGATGTACATTTTACTACCATGCGACGACAGAGGCGATGTTTTAACATGCTACCGCGATGGGGCGGTAGCTTCCAGCAGGACGAGCTTCTGATGCAGCGGAAAGTAACAGCAGAATACGATCGGTGAGTACATGTAGGCCATCTCACGGAATGTTACATGCAAGATATGTTAGCTAAAGGCTTTGTGTGCTTACCCAATAATTTCGACCTCTACGAAACAAAGAAGCATCCAACTTGCAAGGATAAACTTTTTCGACGGTCATGTATCGAAATCTACAAGTGATAATGTACATTAATATTAGGGTTATATTATAAATTGAAAATATCTATAATTTCTAGCAATCAAATTTTTTTTATAAAGAAAGTCCTACATCAACGGGTATATATACGCCATGCAATTACCATTTTATAAATTGTGTATTCGCTAAAATGTCAAATAATGTATTTTGTATTTCTTATTACCATATGTATTTTACATAATTATATACCAAGGAATCACTTCAGTGTTTGTACAAAATAAGTTCCATGATAGTAATAGGGCATATCCGAGGTCACCTATTATATATTAAAAGTGTATGATGGGTTAACGAGAAAAAAGAGAAATACAATAGAAAATCCCACAAAAATCAGAAACATATGGCCATCTATTTAGCACACCAAAAAATTATGACCATTTGATCTTTGAAGTAGTTTTTGAGAAAAAAATTACCCACCGATGCCCTTAAGTTATTTTGTCGTGCACCTGTCTTTTTTCAGATCACGGAGGAAAGAAAAATCGATTGAGGATTCGTGGTTCCATGCTCGCCATCCCCACGCCGCCTACATCCCGCCATGCATGCCTACTTCCTTCGGTATGTAGATCCCTTCTTGAGCTCAACCTATTCCACTCGTACTATATTCTTCGATACTTTCTGTTATTTCTTGTGATCGTTTTGAGATCCATATCGAACTAAATTGACCGGACATTCATATATACGAGGATTAAAGAACACCATATGTGCCGGATAAGCACATAAACAACTATTTGTTTTATAGGTTTACTTGCTTGAATTTACTCAGATGTGATGACAGATGACCGGATCGACAATAAATTAAAGAAATTATTCTATGAGAAGCCATATATAGAAATTTCGTTAATTGCTTCAGCTACCTATCTTTATTTAGCTTATGACATAGTCTTCTCCTTGGAAGTTTTTATTTGATGCCACAGATATACAAATATATCACATGATTTATAATATAAGAATAGACTGATTATTAATTTGTCTTTTGTTGTGGTATTCCTTCTGGTTAGTATTTACATGTTATGTCCTGTATCTCTTCAGACTCTAGAATATTCAGGTAATTTGTAGTTCTATTTGATGTAACATTTTTTTTCATTTTACTTTTCATTGATCGTAGATGTTACTTTCATTTTGATATTCCCTTTTAAAATTTGTGTAGATATCGTACCAAGGACCATCCTATAACGTTGTTCTTCGGCATCATAATTATTCTCCTACGATAGTGTGTCAGGTGTACACGGTTCAAATCTAATATTTGAATCAGTTGTTTAAGCATGTCACACTATGTTTACACCAATCCGTGAGACAGAGCAAGTGTACATGTACAGTACAATGCATGAGTTTGCATTAGTTCCTATTTCTGCTAATCAGGAAGAATATTATGTTTTGCCCTCTTGGTTATCCATTATTATATCACACATATTTTCACGTTGTTTTGTTAATATTTTTTGAAACCAAGTGGATTCAATGCTAACACTTATATTTTTAATGCAATGAACCGTCATAATTTGTATTCATGTGTTTTTTCAAGATAGATGATTAGCATGCAGCCTTCTTAGTTGGCATTTTTATAATACATAAGTGGTTAAAATGATCATCTTTGTCATTACAAAATGTTGCTCACCATTTTCTAATATTTTAAACAAATTTAAGGATTTATGACACCGATTTTGTTACATATATAACTATATCATTGTGTGGTCAATGCAATCATTATTTTTAGTCGTGTCATGTATGTATAATATTAACTAGTATTATTATTTATTTCTGAAACTAAAGATTGTACTATGTATCAATAAGAAAAATATAGGTTTCAGATACCATCGTTTCACGATTATGCAATAAAAATTCCAAGCAATTAAAGATGTTGCCCGCGCAATTGCACGGACCACTTGCACGGACCACTTTGCTAGTTTATATTACTAATATTAAGATAAATCTCTGTAGTCAGCTCACACATGGAATACAAAAATCATGTAATGATATTTAAAAAAATCAGCTGGAATGTATCAAAAGATGGTTGTGAAGCTATATATGTAACCACCTGATTAGGACATTCCTTAATGCATATTTGTTATCTTTTGGGCAGCCAGAAAGTAAATGTAGCACATGTTTTCAATTCAAATTACAACTATAACCACATGAAATATCACATACAAGAATAATTCAAAACTTTTACTCATTACGTATTTTCTTAGAATCGTTATCCCGTGCAGTCGCACGGGTTAATGACTAGTGCTTGATAATTACTATTTCGATGACAAGGTTCCAAAGAAGCTTGGAGATCCTGGTATTCCCACTATTTCTTGTTCTATTAAAAATAATTATGTTATAACTGCTTTATGTGATTTGGGAGCAGGAGTTAGTGTTATGCTTTTTTCTCTCTATAAGAGAATCTCTATGTAAAAATTGATACCAACTAATATATCTTTGCAAACGGCTGATAAATCTACTGCTATTCCTGTTGGTATATGTGAGAATGTACCTGTTCAAGTGACTACTAACTGTTTGATATTAACTGACTTTGTTGTGTTGGAAATGCATGAAGATGATAATATATCTATTATTCTTGGGAGACCTTTTCTTAACACTACAGGGTCTGTTATTGATTGCAATCAAGGAAAAGTAACATTTAATGTTAATGATAAAGAGCAGACGGTTTATTTTCCCAAGAAGATTGATAGGAGATATGGTCTAAATTCCATTGAAAATATTGAGAACATCAAGATTGGAGAATTCTATTGTCCCATTCCAATGCCACAAAAATAATATGAAATTATTATAATTGAGACTATGTCTATCAAGGTTGAGATAACATAATAATTTAGTGATAAGCAAAGTTTTGCTTCATATAAAATTTTTTTGGTAACAAGACTTGATCAACATTGTAAACAAAGTGATTTTGAATGAAGAGAACAATGTTTTCACTATGTTTTCACACCCACATTTATGTTTTCATTTTGTTTTCCTTTGTTTCCACTGGTCTTTTGCCTTTTGGAAGGTCTTAGAACATCTGTAGCTTTGGTTTTGGTTTTGTTTTTCACCATTCTATATTTGTTTTCCTGGTTTTTAATCATTTATTAAGTTCTAGAAATTGCTCGAAAATGAAGTTTCTCTAAAATTTCATAAAAACGGATTAAATTTCTACGTCAAAAATGAGGCAGAGAGCCACCTGGGGTACCACAGGGGGACCCACCATGCAGGCACACCACTAGGTGGCGCGGCCTGGTCCCTGGTGGCGCCATCACATGGTGTGGGGCCCCCTGGCTCTCCACTTGCTCTCCTCCCTACGAAACACTCCCCCCTCTCTCTCTCCCAAACTCGGAAATATTCCTAGAACCCGAACTCTTGCTGTTCTTCTTTGCATATTTCTCGATCTCTTTGCTCGTCCCATCTTTGTTGCTGAAATTTGGAGCATTTGCTCTCCGGTATGTGACTCCTCAGATTACCCAAGTAGAGTTTTATTTAGTGGAGTATTTCTTGAATATTTTGGTACTGTAGGTAACAGGTTATATGAGCCAGCATGCTTGATTTGTGTGAAATAATTTATTCTTGATGCATGTTTAGCCCTCCTACAAGTCCCTATAGTAGTTCCTATCTTATAGTTGCTTGAAATCAATTTTTTGTGCTGCTTGTTTAAAATTTCAGAAACGGAGTACAATGTATACCAACTTGACAAACATGAGTTGGAATTGCATGAGGTCATGCAAGTACACCGAGAAGAAAGAGTATTTCCATCCATTTATCCATCCCAGGAATTTATGCAAGCTATAGGAATTTTGCAAGATTTCCAAACTCTTGTGTCTATTGTAGGATTGGAACATTTCATTGAGGATGAATCTACCCAACACATTAAACTAACTATGTGTGTGGTGCAGGATTTCCATTTCAGCTAATCCTCGCGTAACCCCATGGTTCATTACAAAATTTGTAATAAAGCTGTCAACTTGCATTTCGATGATTTTTGTGTAGCTATTAAAGTGCCACAATGGGGATCACGTGGAAAGATAAGAGGGCAGCCCAAGCCATTGATGGATCTACATGAATAAATTTGCCAAGATAGAAGTTTCACAGGAGAGAATGGTAAAATTCGAGACATTCAATGTCGCACCCGGACATCTAGGGGATACTCATAGTCCACTAAATAGTAGAACAAATGGCTTACGGGGCATACCGGCACCCGCATCTCAATATGAGCAGGCCAACACGTAAACGTGCGACAACCATTCTCTACTATCCATCGTCTGCGCAAACCATCCCATAGAAATCAGGATACTACCATTGAAGTACTTCATACCATACACACATGGTACATCAACGACGTTTAACAAAATGATAGCACAACATATCTCTAAGACACAAATAAATAGAAATAAGTTGCAAATAGCTCTCACTAGAGCAGAGATAGCAAATACAATCATCCAGAGGACACATGTCCCAACATATCATCATTACAACACAGCGGAAGCATCCAGAATGTCTGAGTACAGACAAGATCCAAATAGGCCTAAGAGGCCGGAAACGAAAAGACGGAGCCCATCCACGATGTCTCGGATCCTGCCCAGGTCCGCTATCTACTCGTCAGCAGCCTCGTCAAACTCCACGTAGTAGCCATCGCGGGGATCCTCGTAAGCGTAGTCTGCGGAAACCACAGCCCCAAAGGGGTCAGTACATAAACGTACTGGCAAGCAAGACTCACAGTTCACCAAAATGTACCCCACAACATCAAGCACAGATGCTTTGGGTTCAACGGAAGAAAAGGTGATACAAAAGATACGGCAGCTGGCTGCACTAACCAACTACAGATACATACTACAACTTCCGGCTAACAGAAAGGAGATAAGATAGCGTATCGTAACCAACTACAACTAACCACCAAACAAACCCATCCTGGATCTCGCACCTTATCCAAAGAGGCAATCCGAGGATAACTCACACAGTTGGATTAATGATGGTTCAAGTTATTGTGTCAATAAGACTATTACTAGTCAAGTTGTCATTAGTTAGGTGTAAGTTGTTCTGAGTACTTGTTAGCCAGTACTTTCACCAAGTCATCCATAACCGCGGAAAACACGGCTTCTCGAGAAGATTTATCCCTGCAGGGGTGCACCAATTTGGCCGTACACGTAAGAATAACCCGCCAGATGGAATGCCTCCCACCAAGCGGGGCACTCAACACAACTCAACTCTTCTTCGCATCAAGCCCAAAGAACCACGTGCTGTGCGTGCGCGGCTAATCGAGCCCCCACGAAGAAAAGGGGGACCCTCATAGCACTCTAAGACCACGCCGCCCTAAATGCCGACTACAAAAGTTCCACCCTGGCCTCGGGTTCGTACCTGCATATGCGTGCATCAAATGGAAAGCCCGAACTAAGTGTGGCGATTTGGACGAGATGCGAGTCGAATCAAATTGAGGGGGGCGCCCATACACGCTTCCCACATGCGGTTAGTGCGCTCATCATGGATCAGTAGACAAGACCCTTTTCCTAATTAGGGTCGACACTAGCAGGCCTCAAAACCATGTCGGGCCTCCTGCCGGTGCCTTATCATCAAATTATTATTAACCAAAGCATTAACAGGATTGTTGTTTAACATCGAGCCCCAGAACATAATAGAAAATATAGTAACAGAAAGCAGCGGGTAACAGACTCGAGCAAAACAACCCTAAGCATGCTAGTAAGACACGGGCAACAAGCAATGGGGTTATAGGTGTGGAGGTGAGGCTATATCAGGGTTAAAGGATAACATGTGATAGGTTCGTAACAGAAGCAACGATTCATAGGGCTAGCAGAATAGAAAACGGAAAGTATCGGTATCCAATGTTGAAAGGAACACAATGGTTCATGTGAGTGAATACTTGCCTACAAACTCAGCAGCCTGGTACTGAGCTAACTCCTCAGAAGTAGTTTCGTAAGTATCGTCTGTCTCAACGTCGTCGTCTATCGAGAAGAAGCAAACAAACAACGCAGAGAGACAAACAATCAATAACATGGCATAGTGCACAATCATGGGATGATGCATGACCATTTAATTAATGCATCAAAATAAACTAGTTGACATGGTAACATAACATAATTAAATGGACCCACATGCAATTTGGATTGCATATGAAAAGCCCATGAATTAAGGTTGAAATAATTGTTTTACAACTAAACAATAGGTGAAGGTGGATTAGCATGATGCATGGATGAGGAAAACAAAAAGAAAACAACAATAGAAACAATTTTGAGATAAGGTTTACCAAGTTTGGAATTTTAGTTATTAAGTTATGGAATTTTGGTTTCTTGAAGGTGTCACTCAAACATTTGTTGTTTTCACCAATTTAAATTGTTCAAAATAGTTAACCAAGTTCATATTTGGAAAGTACACAAAATTTTAGGGGGAAAATACATGTTTCACTTGTTGAAAAGGATTTAGAATAAATTACTTATGAATTAAACAAGTTTAAACAAGATTTAAATGAATTTAATTCAAGTGTGAAATTATTTGAAATTTTATTTGTTTCAAAACATTAAACCAAATTCATATTTGAAAGTTTATACTTTTCTAGTTTGAAAACATATTTTATAGGTTCAAAAATAATTTAATTTGAGCAAGTTATGAATTTAGCAAATTTAAATGATTTAAACAAGGTTTAAATTATTTAAGCAATTTTAATTATTCAAAACATGAAACAAATTTTATATTTGAAAAGGTGGTTTAAAATGGCATGGAAAACATATTTTATTTGTGTTATTTGAATTAAGTTTGAATTAGTTATGAAATTAACCAAATTTAAGAGGAGTTGTTTGAATTTGAAATTTGAATGCATTTGAAATGTTCAAAACATAAAACAAATGATTTAAATAGGTAGAGAATTTAATTTGGTTCAGGATACATATTTTATTTATATTATTTGGATTTGGAAAATAAAAGTTATTAGCATTTTGATTCTAGGGACTAATCTGTAAAAGAAAAGGATTTGATTTAAAAGAAACTGGGCAGAAAACCTTTTACACCGTGCAGTGACCTAGCCTAGGTCACTGCCAGTGGGCCCTGGCCACCGTGGCAGCGCGTGGAGGCACGCGTGGCAACCCAGGCCACTGACGAGTGGCCCCTGCCTGCCAGCGTGGCTAGGCAAAAAAGGGGGATTAAATCCCGCGGGGGCAGGGCTCGAACCTGCGACCCCGTGTGCGCGCGCAGTGGTGCGTTACCACTGCAGTGTGTTCCGTTCCTTGTCAGGTAAGGGGTGCGCGGACAGGTTAAGGTTCAGGTATCGCTAACTGAATTTTTTTTTCTGCAGGTGCGTTTCTGAACTTTGACAGAGGGCTCGCTGGCCGGCGGCGAGCGGCTCGCGGTGCTGTTGCTCGCTGCGGTGTGCTGTGGTGATGCCCAGAGGTAGTGCGCGCGGTGTGCAGCAGAGAAAGAAGCAGGATGGAGAGGGGAGGTGGAGGTGATGCTCGCCCTCGTTGCAGTTGCAACAGAGGCTCGGGGAAGAACGGCCGGCGGCGACAGAACGAGGACGGCGGCGGCGATGTGGTGGCTCCTGGACGTCGTGGGGGTGTCGAAGAGGGAGAGGGAGGTACGGGGGTTTGATTCCCGTGCCTACCCTGCTCGGTGGAGGCCCCTCCCGCCGGTGATCATCGGAGTTCAGAGGGTGGTGGCTCGGGGTGAGGTTCAGAGATGCAGATGGTTGCAGAGATGGAGGAAAAGAGAGGAAGAATGGCGGCGTCGAGAGAGGTAGGTGGAGGCTAGGGTTAGGGCAGAGCTCGGGGCCTAGGGTTAGGTTTATAGGGGAGTAGGGGCGAGCGGTGGCCGTCTGCTCCTCGCCTCTGCAGACGTGGATAGCCCCGATGGCAGCCGTACATGAGGAAGAAGGTGAGCGAGGGGGTACCGGGCCTGTTTGGTGGGCTGGGCCTGCCCACTGGCCTGGCCACTCCCCTCTCTGTTTCTCTTTTTTAAATTTTTCTGTTTCTTTTTTTTTTGCTGAAAGAAATAGGAAGAAAAGGCTAGGGTTTTTGGGTTAGAAAAATTCTAGGAAAAATTGTATTGATTATTTGTTGTATCAGCAACAACTTGCAAAGTTTAGTTTTCCAAAAAGTTCAAAATAAATTGCTGTTTGTAATTTGATGGAATTTGAATGAATTTGGAATATTAAGTGAAATATTAAAGAGAACCATTTAAATAGTTTGAACCCTCAATTTTATTTGAAACAAATTGATTAGAATTTTTTTGTAATTTTCATAAGTTTCAACATGGTTGCTGTTTGGAAAATGTAATTGAATTTTGAATGGAATTTGAGTTAAGTGAGTTATTAAATAAAATAACAAGTTAATAGTTGAGCTTTCTATTTTAGCAGAAACAAATAGCTGTTTTTTAATTGAACTTTTTATTTGGAAAATGTAACATAACAAGTATGAACAATTTGATTTGGAAATTGGTTTGAATTTGAAATAGAAAACAATTGAAAACAGATGCAAAACAAATGCAAACAAATGGAAAACAATTGGAAAACAAATGCCAACAAATGCAATGATGATGTCATGATGCAAAACATTAATAAAACAAGAAACAAACATTCTAAGGGTAGTTTTCATACTTGGGATGTTACAAAACGCCCCCTTGAAGGAATCGCGCCCCGAGGTTCCTACTGAGAAGAGAAAAGGTCCGGATACTTCTTGCGAAGATCCTCTTCGGTCTCCCATGTTGCCTCTTTATCGGAATGATGGGACCACTGCACTTTCAAGAACTTGGTGCTCTTGTTGCGAGTCTTACGCTCGGTCTCATCGAGAATTCGAACAGGGTGCTCCTCATAAGATAGATCTTCTTGCAGTTCAATGGAATCATGATCAACTGCACGATCTGGATCTTTGAAACACCTCTTGAGTTGTGACACGTGAAACACATCGTGCACCTTGGATAGTTTTTCTGGAAGTTCAAGACGATAGGCATTTTCCGCACGCCTTGAGAGAATGTTGAAAGGACCAATGTATCTTGGTGCAAGCTTTCCTTTCACACCAAAACGATGAGTGCCTCTGAGGGGAGTTACACGGAGATATGCTTTGTCACCAGGTGCATAGATCATATCCCTGTGCTTGCTGTCATAGTAGCTTTTCTGACGAGACTGAGCAATCTTGAGATTGTCACGAATGATGCGAACTTTCTCTTCGGCTTCCTTAACAATGTCAGGGCCTAAGAGTGAACGTTCACCAGCTCCAGACCAATTGATTGGACTCCTGCATCTGCGGCCATAGAGAGCTTCAAATGGTGCCATGCCTAGGCTTGCCTGGAAGCTGTTGTTGTAGGAGAATTCAGCATATGGAAGGCATTCCTCCCATTTCATGCCAAAGAGATACCACATGCTCTGAGCATATCCTCGAGAATCTGATTGACTCTTTCGACTTGCCCTTGAGACTGAGGGTGATAAGCTGTGCTGAACAGAAGTTTGGTGCCCAATGCTTCTTGAAAGCTTTTCCAGAAATGAGAAGTGAATATGCTTCCACGGTCTGAGCTAATTTCCAATGGAACACCATGAAGAGGAACAATCTTTGCTGTGTAGAGCTCTGCTAACTGGCTAGCTGAGATTGTTTCTTTGACAGCAAAGAAGTGAGCTACCTTAGTGAGACGATCAATGACAACGAAGATTGCATCGTTGCCCTTCTTGGACTTTGGAAAACCAGTGACGAAGTCCATTTCAATCATGTCCCACTTCCACTCAGGGATTTTCAGAGGTTGGAGTAGACCGGCTGTTTTCTGATGGACTGCCTTAACACGTTGACAAACGTCGCATTCAGAAACGTATTGAGCAATTTCACGTTTCATGCCAGGCCACCAATACAGTGTCTTGAGATCCTGGTACATCTTTGTACTTCCAGGGTGTATGGAGAGAGGAGTTTCATGAGCCTCCTTGAGAATGACATCTTTGAGACTTTGAACTTGAGGAACTGCAATGCGTCCTTCGAAGAACACAGTTCCCTTGTCATCATTGAGAAGGACTTAAATTTCTCCTTGCCTTCTTTGATGTGTTCTACCATCTTCTTGATTTCAGCATCACGAAGTTGTTCAGAACGAATCTTGTCCTCGAGAGTTGGACTGGCTGTCAAGTTTGCAAGATAGCCTTGAGGAACAAGACCAAGGTTCAGCTTCTGGAATTCTTCATGAAGAGGAGGTTGGCTTTCCATGATCATGAGATTATTGCAATACGACTTGCGACTGAGAGCATCGGCCATAACATTAGCCTTGCCTGGAGTGTAAGAAATGGTGAGATCAAAGTCTTTAATCTTTTCAATCCATCTCCTTTGCCTGAGGTTTAGATCTGGTTGAGTGAAGATGTATTTCAGACTCTTATGATCGGAAAAGATTTCAGTGCGATTACCCAACAAGTATTGCCTCCATTTCTTGAGGGCAAACACAACTGCTGCAAGTTCAAGGTCATGTGTGGGATAATTGAGCTCATGTGCATTCAACTGACGTGAAGCATAAGCCACAACTTGACGTTCTTGCATAAGAACTGCACCTAGACCTTGGAGAGATGCATCGCAGAATATTTGGAAAGGTTTGGTAGTATCTAGGCCAACCAGAACTGGTGTAGAAGTGAGTTTAGTCTTCAGGAGATTGAAACTTTCATCACATTGTGGAGACCAAACGAACTTCTTGTCCTTCTTTGTGAGATCAGTGAGAGGTTTGGCAATCTTGGAGAAGTTTTGGACGAAACGACGGCAATAGCTAGCCAAGCCAAGAAAACTTCTTACTTGCTTTACCGTCTTTGGAGGTTTCCAATCAACAATTGCTTTAACCTTTTCTGGATCAATGGCTATGCCCTTGGCAGAGATGATATGACCAAGGTAAGCAACTTCTGGAATCCAGAACTCACATTTGGAGAACTTGGCATATAGACGATGCTCGCGAAGTTTCATGAGAGTGAGACGAAGATGCTCTTCATGCTCTTCCTCGGATTTTGAGTAGACAAGAATGTCATCAAGATATACCACAACGAACTTGTCGAGGTATTCATGGAAGACAGAATTCATGAGTCGAGAGAATGTCGCCGGTGCATTGGTGAGACCAAAGGACATGACGGTGTATTCATATAGACCGTAGCGAGTGGTGAAAGCTGTTTTTGGAATATCTTCCTTTCTGATCTTTATTTGATGGTAACCCATTCTCAAGTCCAACTTGGAGAATATTGAGGCTCCAGCAAGTTGATCAAAAAGATCATCGATACGAGGAATTGGATACTTGTTTTTTGATGGTTTTCTCGTTAAGAGGACGATAGTCAACAACGAGTCTCTTTGTGTGATCCTTCTTCGCAACGAACAGAGTTGGGCAACCCCAAGCCGAGGAACTAGGCTGAATGTAACCTTTTTCGTATGTACATATCAATTTGCTCCTTTAACAGTTTCAGTTCAGGAGGAGCTATCTTGTATGGATGCTTAGAGATTGGAGCAGTACCTGGTTCAAGCTCGATCACGAACTCAACTGCTCTGTCCGGAGGCATCCCTGGCAACTCTTCTGGAAAGACGTCAGGGAATTCGCAAACCACCGGAACATTTTCGAGTAGAGGTAGAGGTTTTGCATCGAGGGTGCATAGCTGAATGGAACTTGATTCATTTGGAGAATAGACTATCTGGCCAGAAGGGTGGAACAAAGTTATTGACTTTTGAGCACAGTCAATCGTAGCTTTATTGGCCTTCAACCAATCCATACCAAGAATGACATCAATGTCAGAATTGCCAAGCAGTATGAGAGAAGCAAGGAATATGTGGCCTCCAATTAGGATTTGATTTCTGTGACTGATCTTAGACGTTTGCATAGTTGCTCCAGGGGAGTTTACTACTAGCGGGGAACCCAAACCAACAAAGGGGAGTTTAACTGCTGTCGCAAAGATCTTTGACACGAAAGAATGTGATGCTCCGGTATCAAACAACACTTTAGCTGGGTTAGAGTTTACGGGAAATGTACCGAGAACGACGTCAGGAGCTTCCTCAGCTTTGTCGATCTTGACATGATTCACCCTTGCGGTCCTCCCGACAGGCCTGTTGTTGGAGTTGAAGGCTTAGGCGGGGGAGCACGCACCATTGTCTGGTTTGTGTTGGGACGAGGTGGTGGTGGAGGTAGCTGCCTCTGCGTGCACTTGTCAGCGTAGTGCCCCGTCTGCTTGCACTTGTAGCAAGTGACGACACGAGGAGGCCCTGGCCTTGGCTGCCCCATCGAAGCCCTCTGATCATGCATCTGAGCAGGGTTGGGTGGGCGGGGAGCGAAGCCTGGAGAAGCTTGGGCGTATGGAGCCCGAGTGACAGCACCATTTGGCACCCAGATGCGGCGCTTCTGCGGAGGGGTGGTCATGTTGGAGGAGGAACCACCCTCACGCGAGTGCTTGCGAGACTCCTCGAACGCCTTGCGCCCATTTTCTTCATTGAGCGCGGTGTTAACGAGCTCCTCGAAGTTGTTGGCCTTGATATTGGTGAGGGCATACTTGAGTTCCGGGTTAAAACCTCTGCGGAACCTTGCCATCTTCTTAGCCTCAGTGGACACCTCATCACCAGCGTATCGAGCGAGGCGATTGAACTCACTCTGATAGCCAATGACGTCCAGCTTGCCCTGCTTGAGTGAGCAAAACTCTTCACGCATCCTTTCCATGAGACCATCTGGAATGTGGTGCTTCAGGAAGGCTTCCTTGAAACAACCCCAGGTGATTGGATAGCCAGCTCTCATGGTCTGGTAGTTTTCCCACCAAGTAGCTGCCTGACCCTTCAGCAGATAGGAGGCATACTTGACCTTGTCTTCCTCAGCAACGTGAGCAATGTCCAGAGCCTTGGCTATCTCACGGATCCAGTCATCAGCATCCAGAGGCTCGCGTGTTGCCACGAAAGCTCTCGGGCCCAGACTGAGAAACTCCTTGATACTGACTCGTGGAGCATTCTGGTTGTTGTGCTGATTAGTCTGGAACTGGGCCATCTGCGTCATGACTTGAGTCATCTGAGTCAACAGCTCCGTGATTGGCGGTGGCTCAGGCGGGGTGTTCCTTGTTGGCGGCATCCTGAATAGACATGCATTTTAGCACAACAACAGAAAAGGATAGACTTGGAAACCGAAAGAGAGATTATTCCGACGCATGAATAGATAACCAACAGGTACATCATCACATGTTCAAATACATCAGAATATCCAACACACCACAAATGGTTCGAATGCCAAAGGATAACTAAACATAGCTAAGAATGGATACATCGGTACTCCCATGCTCATCACGCAGGACGGCGGCTAGGAGTACGACGAGAGGTACGGTGAGGAGCACGCCCACGAAAGTAGGTAGAACGACGATCCACATAGATCTGACGTGGTCTGAGAGCGACTCTAGGTGTGGTGAAGTACATAGCGTCGACTCCCTGTGCTCCAAAGCGTGGAATCCCAGTGTAACCAGCACCGAGGTTGAGGAGTGGACCTCTGATCGGCTCGTAACCTCCAGCATCTGGCAGACGACGACCAACTGGCTGATCGAAACGTGCAAAGCGCTCATCTCCAACAAAGTCTGTGGTGTAAGTCGCCAGACGAGTCAAAGCAAGGTAGAGCTGCTCTCTGACTGAAGCCAACTCCTGAGATAGTGTGCTGGCAACTGCGTCACTGTGCCTCACAAACTGAGCGGTGGTGTGCAGCCTGGAGTTATCATGCTCGTAGACATCCAAGTTGTCGTAGAGAGTGAAGTGAGCTCCCTCCGAAGTGATGTAACCACGGGGGATGTGGCGATAGATAGAATCGTCAAATCCCCAGTAGTCAGCACGAAGGACGGTGAGACTCACATAAGCTGCCTGCTGCACAGCCATATCCACTGTGGAACCTACTGCCTCGTAGCGGTGGACTACGCTCATGCCATCATCTGACAGAATGTAGACGATAGCCTGGTAGTAGGTCTGGTCAAACTCTCGCTGCTGCTCGTAGACCTGGTACTCTGGTGCCCAACGGAACCCCAGATAAGTGACCATGTCTCTCAGCATCTCCGGATAACCGGCAGTGCTCTCGCAACGAGTCATCCGAACCACCTGCGGGTAGAACCTGAGATCCATCTGCAGATGATCGGGGAAGTTTTGATTAGACGCCGGTAGAAGAACTGAAGTGGAAAGCAACAACAAGGTTTCAACGGACGAAAAGGATGTTGAGAAGAACAGGATATCGAAGCAACATCGGGAAACACGAGACCAAAAACTCCTGAGGTACTACGGAAAACCCATCCGGGCTTCTAAAGGATCAATATCTACTGCTTAAGGAATAGAGGATCTGCTTCCGGGGCTTACACGCCTCCGTTCTCAATCGTGAGTAGGCAACATGATAAATCATGTCACAACCACCTCCATTCCTATGGTCTAGTAGATATAACTATCCTAGAGAAACCAGGATACGTGAAATCCTAACTTGAAAGTTTAGATGAGAAGAGAAAACAACGTTGCACTTCCTTACCAGAAAAAGGGAGGGTGGGTGGGGAAAGAAATAAAAGGACAGAATTCCTACTCTCACGTTTCATTTTTCCTATATAGCTACAAAATAGTTTCTAGACTCAACTGCGACCAGTAAAAGGGATCCTACAGGCAGACAGGCTCTGATACCATTTGTCGCACCCGGACTTCTAGGGGATACTCACAGTCCGCTAAATAGTAGAACAAATGGCTTACGGGGCATACCGGCACCCGCATCTCAATATGAGCAGGCCAACACGTAAACGTGTGACAACCATTCTCTACTATCCATCGTCTGCGCAAACCATCCCATAGAAATCAGGATACTTCCATTGACGTACTTCATAACATACACACATGGTACGTCAACGGCGTTTAACAGAATGATAGCACAACATATCTCTAAGACACAAAAGATTGAAATAAGTTGCAAATAGCTCTCACTAGAGCAGAGATAGCAAATACAATCATCCAGAGGACACATGTCCCAACATATCATCATTACAACACAGCGGAAGCATCCAAAGGGTCTGAGTACAGACAAAATCCAAATAGGCCTAAGAGGCCGGAAACGAAAAGACGGAGCCCATCCACGATGTCTCGGATCCTGCCCGGGTCCGCTATCTACTCGTCAGCAGCCTCGTCAAACTCCACGTAGTAGCCATCACGGGGATCCTCGTAAGCGTAGTCTGCGGAAACCACAGCCCCAAAGGGGTCAGTACATAAACGTACTGGCAAGCAAGACTCACAGTTCACCAAAGTGTACCCCACAACATCAAGCACAGATGCTTTGGGTTCAACGGAAGAAAGGGTGATACAAAAGATGCGGCAGCTGGCTGCACTAACCAACTACAGAACATACTACAACTTCCGGCTAACAGAAAGGAGATAAGATAGCGTATCGTAACCAAATACCAACTAACTCCAAACAAACCCATCCTGGATCTCGCCCCTTATCCAAAGAAGCAATCCGAGGATAACTCACACATTTGGATTAATGATGGTTCAAGTTATTGTGTCAATAAGACTATTACTAGTCAAATTATCATTAGTTAGGTGTAAGATGTTCTGAGTACTTGTTAGCCAGTACTTTCACCAAGTCATCCATAACCGCGGAAAACACGGCTTCTCGAGAAGATTTATCCCTGCAGGGGTGCACCAATTTGGCCGTACACGTAAGAATAACCCGCCAGATGGAATGCCTCCCACCAAGCGGGGCACTCAACACAACTCAACTCTTCTTCGCATCAAGCCCAAAGAACCACGTGTTGTGCGTGCGCGGCTAATCGAGCCCCCACGAAGAAAAGGGGGACCCTCATAGCACTCTAAGACCACGCCTCCCTAAATGCCGACTACAAAAGTTCCACCCTGGCCTCGGGTTCGTACCTGCATATGCATGCATCAAATGGAAAGCCCGAACTAAGTGTGGCGATTTGGACGAGATGCGAATCGAATAAAATTGAGGGGGGCGCCCATACACGCTTCCCACATGCGGTTAGTGCGCTCATCATGGATCAGTAGACAAGACCCTTTTCCTAATTAGGGTCGACACTAGCAGGCCTCAAAACCACGCCGGGCCTCCTGCCGGTGCCTTATCATCAAATTATTATTAACCAAAGCATTAACAGGATTGTTGTTTAACATCGAGCCCCAGAACATAATAGAAAATATAATAACAGAAAGTAACGGGTAACAGACTCGAGCAAAACAAACCTAAGCATGCTAGTAAGACACGGGCAACAAGCAATGGGGTGATAGGTGTGGAGGTGAGGCTATATCGGGGTTAAAGGATAACATGTGATAGGTTCGTAACAGAAGCAACGATTCAAAAGGCTAGCAGAATAGACAACGGAAATTATCGGTATCCAATGTGGAAAGGAACACAATGGTTCATGTGAGTGAATACTTGCCTGCAAACTCAGCAGCCTGGTACTGAGCTAAGTCCTCAAAAGGGGTGTCGTAAAGCTCGTCTGTCTCAACGTCGTCGTCTATTCGAGAAGAAGCAAACAAACAACGTAGAGAGACAAACAATCAATAACATGGCATAGTGCACAATCATGGGATGATGCATGTCCATTTAATTGATGCATCAAAATGAACTAGTTGACATGGTAACATAACATGATTAAATGGACCCATATGCAATTTGGATTGCATATGGAAAGCCCATGAATTAAGGTTGGAATAATTGTTCTACAACTAAGCATCATGTGTAAGTGAATTAGCATGATGCATGGATGAGGAAAACAAAAGAAAACAACAACAGAAACAATTTGAAATAAGGTTTACCAAGTTTGGAATTTTATTTATTAAGTTATGGAATTTTGGTTCCTTAAAGGTGTTATACAAGCATTTGTTATTTTCACCAATTTTGATTGTTCAAAACAACTAACAAGGTTCATATTTGGAAAATACACAAGATTTTAGGTGGAATACATGTTTCACTTGTTGAAAAAGGATTTAGAATAAATTACTTATGAATTAAACAAGTTTAAACAAGATTTAAATGAATTTAATTCAAGTATGAATTTATTTGAATTTTTATTTGTTCAAAACATTAAACCAAATTCATATTTGAAAAGTTTATACTTTTCTAGTTTGAAAACATATTTTATATGTTCAAAAATAATTTAATTTGAGCAAGTTATGAATTTAGCAAATTTAAATGATTTAAACAAGGTTTAAATTATTTAAGCAATTTTAATTATTCAAAACATGAAACAAATTTTATATTTGAAAAGGTGGTTTAAAATGGCAGGGAAAACATATTTTATTTGTGTTATTTGAATTAAGTTTGAATTAGTTATGGAATTAACCAAAATTAAGATGATTTGTTTGAATTTGAAATTTGAATACATTTGAAATATTCAAAACAGAAAACAAATGAATTAATCATGTAGAGAATTTAATTTGGTTCAGGATACATATTTTATTTATATTATTTGGATTTGGAAAATAAAAGTTATTAGCATTTTGATTCTAGGGACTAAACTGTAAAAGAAAAGGATTTGATTTAAAAGAAACTGGGCAGAAAACCTTTTACACCGTGCAGTGACCTAGCCTAGGTCACTGCCAGTGGGCCCTGGCCACCGTGGCAGCGCGTGGAGGCACGCGTGGCAACCCAGGCCACTGACGAATGGCCCCTGCCTGCCAGCGTGGCTAGGCAAAAAGGGGGATTAAATCCCGCGGGGGCAGGGCTCGAACCTGCGACCCCGTGTGCGCGCGCAGTGGTGCGTTACCACTGCAGTGTGTTCCGTTCCTTGTCAGGTAAGGGGTGCGCGGACAGGTTAAGGTTCAGGTATCGCTAACTGAATTTTTTTCTGCAGGTGCGTTTCTGAACTTTGACAGAGGGCTCGCTGGCCGGCGGCGAGCGGCTCGCGGTGCTGTTGCTCGCTGCGGTGTGCTGTGGTGATGCCCAGGGGTAGTGCGCGCGGTGTGCAGCGGAGAAAGAAGCAGGATGGAGAGGGGAGGTGGAGGTGATGCTCACCCTCGTTGTAGTTGCAGCAGAGGCTCGAGGAAGAACGGCCGGCGGCGACAGAACGAGGAAGGCGGCGGCGATGTGGTGGCTCCTGGACGTCGTGGGGGTGTCGAAGAGGGAGAGGGAGGTACGGGGGTTTGATTCCCGTGCCTACCCTGCTCGGTGGAGGCCCCTCCCGCCGGTGATCATCGGAGTTCAGAGGGTGGTGGCTCGGGGTGAGGTTCAGAGATGCAGATGGTTGCAGAGATGGAGGAAAAGAGAGGAAGAATGGCGGCGTCGAGGGAGGTAGGTGGAGGCTAGGGTTAAGGCAGAGCTCGGGGGCCTAGGGTTAGGTTTATAGGGGAGTAGGGACGAGCGGTGGCCGTCTGCTCCTTGCCTCTGCAGACGTGGATAGCCCCGATGGCAGCCGTACAGGAGGAAGAAGGTGAGCGAGGGGGTACCGGGCCTGTTTGGTGGGCTGGGCCTGCCCACTGGCCTGGCCACTCCCTCCGTTTTCTTTTTTAAATTTTTTCTGTTTCTTTTTTTTTGCTGAAAAGAAATAGGAAGAAAAAGATAGGTTTTGGGGTTTAGAAAAATTAGGGAAAAAATTGTATTGATTACTTATGGTAACAACACCCATTTGCCAACTTTTGTTTTCCATAAACTTTAAAATATATTGCTGTTTGAAATTTGATTGAATTTGAATGAATTTGGAATATTAAGTGAAATATTAAAGAGAACCATTTAAATAGTTTGAACCCTCAATTTTATTTGAAACAAATTGATTAGAATTGTTTTGTAATTTTCATAAGTTTCAACATGGTTGCTGTTTGGAAAATGTAATTGAATTTTGAATGGAATTTGAGTTAAGTGAGTTATTAAATAAAATAACAAGTTAATAGTTGAGCTTTCTATTTTAGCAGAAACAAATAGCTGTTTTTTAATTGAACTTTTTATTTGGAAAATGTAACATAACAAGTATGAACAATTTGATTTGGAAATTGGGTTGAATTTGAAATAGAAAACAATTGAAAATAGATGCAAAACAAATGCAAACAAAAGGAAAACAATTGGAAAACAAATGCCAACACAAATGCAATGATGATGTCATGATGCAAAACATAAAATAACAAGAAATAAAACATTCTAGGGGTTGTTTTCATACTTGGGATGTTACATTCAACTCCCATCTATTCGATATTTTGACTATTTTATTGCCAAGTGTGTGCTTGCTAGAAAAACCGCAAATAAGTTATCTATGTATGATCTAGATTTTATCTCAGCTGCTTTGAAGCATGATAAGTCTTATAATTTTTTTACTTTAATTGCTTTCCGTCTCGCTGCTAACCGCGAGAAGGGCGGAATTTCTGGAGGTCTCATTGCATGTCGTTTACTAGCTTTGCATGGTGTGGAGCCACACCATTCAGACCTTTAGTTTCCCGTAGAGAGGCTGGATCTTAATTGCATGATACAACATAAGTATGTTTCCTTGTTTGCTAACTTGATCAATTTATTCTATGAAATAACTTTCTCCAAGAAATCAAGGTGGAGAGTGACTAAATCTGATAGAGTAGTCCATTTGCCCGCGCCTCTTTTGTTTAACCTTAATGTCAGGGAAGGATGGTCACTTTTAGAGAGTGAATTTGATGCATATATCGAGGAGCATCCCCAGCATGTAGAGGATGCTGGAGAGGGGAACGCAAATGATTTTGTCCAGCTCTCCGACACTGCTGGGTTTTTGTACCAGCACCCCGGTCATGATTATGCGCCTCCTGCTTCATCTTCTTCGTGGGCGCCTGAGTACGACCATGCTAGGGACGACCCACCAGTGTGGGGTTACTACCCGCGCCATGATTGTTCTCCACTTAGGCCAAAAGCCTAAGCTTGGGGGGAGGTATGCCGACATCACGCTCATCTACATATCATGTTTCTATCGGTTCCTTGTATATCCATGTTTTCGTTTCTTTCGCTTCTTTTTGTTTTTATTGTTTTGTTTTTCCTTTCCAAAAGACAAAAATACCAAAAATATTTCTGTTGTTTCTCTTTATTTGCTTCTTTAATTTTTTTTGTTGGTTTGCTTTACTTTCTAGTTTCGGTTTAATATTCAAAAATCCAAAAAGATTTTGCTTTGTTTGCTTGTTTCCTTCTGTTCTTGTTTTAAATTCGAAAACCCAGAAATATTTGTTGGTTCTTCTATGATTTTGTAAAGTTTGCTGCGGAGTTCAATAGTCCTCCCTGAATCCATTGGAGCTTGGTTATCATTTTATATTATTCAATCCACACGAGTGAAGAGCAATAATGACGATTTACGACAATTCAAGTTGTGGTGAGAGGCTGTTATGAACTCTATTTGTTTTCATTTTTATACATATACTCATCCATGCGGACATGCTTAGTTTGTTCGTGTAAGGTGTATGTTATTTAATCGATGCTTAGTAGTTCGTACTCTCTCATGATTAGTTCCAGCTTACTAATATTAGATAGAATGTCGTATAAATGTTTGCTTGCATTGTTTTATTCATAGAAGGGTATGAAATTGTGGTATCTCCCTCTTAATGTTTCGCTTGAATCGACTTGGCACATGCTCACGCATGCATAAGACTGAAAACAAAAAGTCAATTAAGCCTCGATGATTTATTTTGCCTCAGAGTATTTGTATCACTTTTATGCCCCTATTAATTTTGTTCTGTCGCAAGTATGATTTTGACAGTTGTTGTTCTCTTGATTGTCGCCCCCAGTCTACTGCTAGCCTTCACTTGTACTGAGTACGAGCTCTACTCGTGCATCCAACTCCCAAAAAACAAAGTTTTCAAATGAGTCCACCATACCTACCTATATGTGGTATTTCACCGCCACTCCAAGTAAATTTTCATTTGCTACCTTTAAAACCTTCAAAACATTTCTCATTTTGTGACACTGTTTTAGCTCATGAGGAAGTAGTAGTTGGGTTTGTTATCTTCCATGCAATTTAAGTACCCTGACCTGCATGCTTCATCTGGTCATCATTAGTTTTGCAAAGAGCTGGTTAGACCATTATAACATCAAGAACTAATAATGAATAGGCACTCCTCCATGGTATGAGATTGTTGGCAGGCACCCGAGGATTCGGTTATCCATGGTTTGCGAAAGCAAGGTGGGGAGGAGTGTCATACTATATAAAGAGCATGCTATAAATGGTTAATATAAATATTTCGGACGGCTCTCAACTTGTTTAGTATGGAAGATAACAAGGACTCTGTTACCATTCGTTGACATGAATAATCACCTCCCAAAAATCAGTTTACCTCTGTTTTGATAAAATAAAAAGTTGTAGGACATGTTAATCTCTGCTTTCCTCTGTGAAGGGCCTTTCTTTTACTTTTACACCGAATATTAGCCTTCTCACTTTATGCACCTTCTTGAGAGCATGGATGTCATTCTTAGTATAATATGCTTGTCCCAGAACACGGTTGATTGTGGTATAACTTTGAAGCTTGTATCTTTGATATATTTACTTCTAGTATTCACTTGAACCTCAGAGGTGCCTTGGCATTTATGTTTTGCTCCCTTATTAAGGGCAAGCAAGATACCACTTTACCATTATGAACATTGTAATCCTACAGATTGATATATTTCATGTTGGTTATTATTAGTGTGTTGGTATCTCTTCATGGTTTGCATAACTATTAGGTGACTCTATTTGCATACTTCTTATTATGAATTGCCTAACCACTTGATCATATAGTGAGAATATTTACATCACATGTAACGAATGTGTTCGTAAAAGTTCTATTGTAGCACTCAGTTGCCAACTGAATTGCTTGAGGACAAGCAATAAGCTAAGCTTGGGGGAGTTGATACGTCCAAAACGTATCTCGTTTTGCGAACACTTTTGCTGTTGTTTCCCTCTAAACTTGTGAGTTTTGGATACAACTAACACAGACAAACACTGTTTTTAGCAGAGTTACCTTGGTGTCTCATTTTTGTGCCGAAAAATCAACTTTCAGGAAATTGCCCAGAAAAGATCCCGAAGTCCTTATTTTACCTGAAGACCCCCAGAGCCAGAAGAAGAGCTTGAGGGGGCAAGGAGGGGCCCATACCATGTGCTGGCGCCCCCCCTAGGCCGCGCCGCCTGGTGGTGTGGCTGCCCTAGGCACCCGATCGGGCTCCCCTTTCGACTACTAAATCCCCATAACCTAAAAACCGAGGGGGGTTCGTCATATTCCAGAGAAACACACCAGAGCGCCGCAGCCACCTCGAAACTCACTTCGGGGATAGGAAGTTCCTATTCTGGCGCCCTGCCGGGACGAGGATTTGGAGGAGATCATCGCCATCATCATCGCCACCACTTTTCCATCAGCCATCCATGATTCCCCCATCCATGTATGAGTAATCCCCGCTGTGGGCTGAGAGGGATGGAAGGGATTGGATGAGATCGTTCATGTAATAATGCCAGATTGTTAGGGCATAGTGTCTAGTATCCGTTGTTAGTGCTTTATATCGTTGTTGCAACTTGTTATGCTTAATGCTTGTCACTAGGGCCTGAGTGCCATGATCTTAGATCTGAACATCTTATTGTTTCACGAGTATAATTATGTTTCTTGATCATATCTGCAAGTTGTTTACACACATTATTGCCCGGAACCCGAGGCCCCGAAGTGACAGAAATCGGGACAACCAGAGGGGATCGCTATGATGTGAGGATCACATGTGTTCATGGAGTGTTAATGCTTTTTTCTGGTGCTTTATTAAAAGGGGCACCTTAATTACCAGTAGTTTCTCTTGAGGCCCCGTGATGTCTATGCACGCTTCTATTCTTGTAGAAAGTGTTGGGCCTCCAAGTTCAGAGGTTTGTAGAACAGCAGCAAGTTTCCCTTAAGTGGATTACCCAAGGTTTATCGAACTTAGGGAGGAAGAGATCAAAGGTACCCCTCTCAAGCAACCCTGCAATTATGATAAAAGAAATCTCTTGTGTCCCCAGCACACCTAATACAATTGTCAGTTGTATAGGTTCACTAGTTCGGCGAATAAAGAGTAAAATACAAGTAATATGGATGATTATAAGTGATAATAGAAATCTGAAATAAAAATGGCAGCAAGCAAACATGTAGCAGAACTGATTGTAAACGGTGTTTCAATGCTTGGAAACAAGGCCTAGGTATCCTACTTTCGCTAGTGGACACTCTCAACAATGATAACATTATTTAATGCATAAATATCTCTCTTCACTACGCTACTCCAAACCACTCTCCGTTGCATAATAAACATCAATTCATTGCGTAGGGTTGTAACAACACTCCTCAAAGTCGCATTCCCATGTCTAGTTAACCCCACGCTGTCACTATGAGCACCCTAGAAGGTACTAGACAAACACCACAATTTCATAGAGCCATCCAACACAAGATATAAATATCATGCTAAACCACACGATGCACACATTATCACCTTTACACCGTGATCAAAGTGTTTACAGAGATCTCATAACAGAACCACTTGAGTAGCATAACAGATGAAGAGTAACATCTACTAATTCAACTAGATTACAAGGCTCACGATCACATAAAGATCACACCATGGGAGAGAGAGATAAAACACATAGCTACCGGTAGAGCCCTCAGCCCCGGGGGAGAACTACTCCCTCCTCATCATAGGAGACAACAAGGGAGATGAAGATGGCGCTGGAGTCGATGGAGATGGCTCTGGGGGCACCTCCCCGTCGGCGGCGGCGGAGGAGCTACGGAACTTTACGTGGAAATAGGATGATTGATTTAGGTTTTATAGATGAGGGGTCATATATAGGCGAAAGGGCAATGCCGGGGGGTGGCCAGGGGCCCCACACCAACTGGTGGCGCGGCCAGGGGTGGACCCACGCCACCCTATGGCCACCCTCCACGACTCTTTGGGACTTCCTTGACCCTCCGGGACTTCTAAGACTTCTGGCTTTTGAATCATCCAATTCCGAGAATATTTCCAGAACAACTTTTCTGAAACTAAAAACAGCAGAAAACATGAACTAGCTCTGTGGCATCTTGTCAATACGTTAGTCCCGGGAAATCGATAAAAATGACATAAAGTGTATAGAAAACATGTGGGAAACAACATGAAAACAACATGGAACATCAGAAATTAAGGATACGTTTATGATGTATAAACATACCCAAGCTTAGTTCCGACTCGTCCTCGAGTAGGTAAATGATAAAAACACATAATTTCTGAGGTGACATGCTACCAACATAAACTTGATCATCAATAATGTAAAAGCATAAGTAAGCTGAGATCATAGAACTTCAACACAAGAATGATAGATAGAATTTTAATAATAAATCATAGCAATCACCTTGCATCATGAGAAGTAACACAAATAAAAGATCATGGATAACAATGCAACAAAAGATATATGTTTGTTTCAAGTATAGAGAAAACAGGGAAAAGTGATATTTCGTTAGTCCTTAAGAGTGGGGAAAAACATAAATGCCAGGACACCTTCAAAGGTCATTAGGAACACTAGAACAAATAATGAGAAAACAATCAATAACACTCAGAATGTTTCTGGGACAAATGCACATAAAACTCAGAATGGAAACTATGCTCTCTCAACTCTGCATAAAGTTAGAAGATGAAGACTTAAAATAAAAGTAAAAGAAAGGCCCTTTACAGAGGGAAGCAGGGGTCAACTCATGTGCTAGAGCTTTTTATTTTATTAAACAAGGGTATTGAAAACATTTTTAAGAGAGGTATATGCTTATGTCAACGAATGGTAAACAAAAAATACAGTACGTCACAAGCCAACTAGACTTCACAAGAGCGGATACCATAGAAGGACACATCTGGGTAGAAGGTCATCCCTCTTTCTCTTTTGTTTACACAATTATGCTTTGACTGATAAATCGGGGGCAAAAATAGTGAAGAGAATTTGTTGTTATTAATTTGGGGCTGGGCACCCCGCTGCCAGCTCTTCTATCATTGGATAAGAGGATGAAGCCACTAGTACAGGGTGTGAAAGTCCAATCAACAAGTGAGATAAAGATTCTTTGTTTACGTCCTCATGAGCTAAAACAGGAGCACAAAACAAGAGCAATTTTGAAAATTTTAAAGGTGACACATGAGCAATTTACTTTGGATTGGCGGTTAAATACCACATGTAGGTATGTATGGTGGAAATCTCAAAAAAAGGTAGGTATGGTGGACACAATGGGAAAACTTTGGTTTTTGGGAATTGGATGCACAAGTAGAGCTCATACTCAGTACAGGTGGAGGCTAGTAAAAGACTCGTAGCGACAAATCAAGAGAGAATAAGAGCCATAATCATGCATAGCGACATAAACATCATTAATCAAAGCATAAGTGGTACCAAAATTTCAAAAACTAAATGATCATGGAGGCTATAAGTGACTCGTTCATAGTCATAAACATGGAGTGAGCATGCACCAAGTCAACCAAATAAAACATTCAAAGGAGAACAATACAAATTTATGCTTGAATATGACAAGAACAACTCATGATTCTTTCAATGGCACATTAAAAACTCTCAGATATTTGAGGCTAATCATGCTACTAAATAACCACAAGGCTTTAGAACTAAAATAACATCTAGAATGATATGAAAAAGTCTAGCCACTGTCTATACAAGCTTCTACTTGCACCGTTATAAACTCTACTTCAAGCAGCAGTTTCTTTTCCCAACAAGCACCATAAAAAACATGCTTTAACAAAAACTATCTAAATTCTACAGCAAGCAAACATGAGAGGAATAACGTAACACTACTAAAACTAACAGCTCTGAACAATAGATGCAATGAAAACGAGAGCTAAATAGGAATTTTTGCAGCAACTAGAAGAAAAACTAAGAATGCTAGCATAGCAAGTATTCAAACGAAAAAGCGAAGCATGTCTCTCTCCCAATCAAAGAATGATAGGGTCCAACTGTATTATTTAAGCAAGGAAAACAAAAGAAAACAAAAGAAAACAAAAGAAAAACAAATAGACGCACCAAGTAAACTTCATATGATGTGACCGAATAGAAATATAGTTTCATGAGAAGTGACCTGATAGATTGTTTATTAAGAAGGGGATGCCTTGGGCATACCCAAGATTAGATGCTTGAGTCTTCTTAAAATATGCTTGGATGAACCTCGGGGGCATCCCAAGCTTTGACCTTGCACTCTTCTTGATCACATATATCACCCTCTTCTCTTGACCCTTCAAAACTTCCTTCACACCACACTCAGAGAGTAATTGGCATTAGAGGGTTAGTGCAACAATAAAAAAAATCCATGGGTTCTGTATGGCACAAGTTCTATTGATACTTTTAAACATTATCTACAGACACTAATGTTTCGTGAAGAAAAAAATCCACTTGACATCGCAAAAGACCAAATGCAAGAAAAATGGCAGAATTTGTCAAAACCAGAACAATCTGTAAAGACGATTTTTTTCAAGGCACCTATGTTTCTCAGATCAAAAAACTTAAAGAACAAAAAGGTTTCTGAATTATCCGAGGAATAAGCAAAAGAAATTTCAGGGCATGCTGATTTTTCTGTGAATTATACGATTTTTTACGTTGGAATGCAGAAATCTGTTTCCTGCGCAGAGATCCAAAACCAACTCCAATTCTCGTCAGAAACTTTACTTGGCACAACTAAAACATTGAAATAAAGATACAAAGGAGTTGCTACAGAAGTATAAAACCCCTTTGACTCAAAGAAAACAGAGAAAAACAAGGCAAAAATAAAAACATGGGTTATGTCCCAAGAAGTGCTTTTCTTTAAAGCCTTTTAGCTAGGGATGATAATTTGAGAAGATGCTTACATGAGAAATATTAATTGAAGCAAAAGAGATCATCAAGAAAAAAATGTAATTTTTTTAAAGTCTAACCCACTTCCTATGAAAAAGAATCTTGTAGAAAAACAAGTCATGAAAGCACAAGGCAACAAGCATAGGAAAGCAAAACAAGTGCAACTTCAAAAATTTCAACATAAAGAGGGGAAACTTGATATTGTTGAGACTATGTTTCCCTCTCTCATAATAAATTTCAGTAGCATCATGAATGAAATTAACAATATAACTACCACAAGAAACATTCTTATCATGAGCCACATGCATAAAATAATTAATACTCTCCACATAAGCATAGTCATTCTTATTAATAGTAGTGGGAGAAAATTCAATAAAATAGCTATCATCATCATTCTCATCACCATAATCATCAAATATAGGAGGCATATTGCAATCATAATTAATTTTCACCTCAATATTAGGTGGACTAAAAATAATATATTCATCATTCCAATCATCATATATTGGAGGCAAAGTATCATCAAAGAAAATTTCCTCCTCAAAACTTGGGGGGCTAAAAATATCATATAAATCAAAATCAGCTTCCCCAACCTTAGATTTTTCCATAACATTAGAAATAATGGTGTTCAAAGAATTAATGCTAATAACATTGCTACTAGCATGTAAATAAATCTCCATAGGTTTTTTAATTTTCTCTTCGAACACTTCATGTCCTAACTCAAGATAAAGATTATAAAGCTCTCTCATATTTTTGTTGTTTTCCATTAAGCCTAACTAGTGAAAAAAACAGGAAACAAAAAGATATAATTGCAAAATCTAAAGGAAATAACTTCGAGCACTCACACCCGAGCATGTGAGTACCTTTTACGTTACCTCCCCAGCAAAGGTACCTCCCTAGCTTGATGTCTACGCACGCTTCTAATCTTGTAGACAATGTTGGGCCTCCAAGTGCAGAGGCTTGTAGAACAACATCAAGTTTCCCTTAAGTGGATTACCTAAGATTTAGCGAACTCAGAGAGGAAGAGGTCAAAGGTATCCCTCTCAAGTAACCCTGCAATTATTATACAAGAAGTCTCTTGTGTCCCCAAGACACCTAATACAATTGTCAGTTGTATAGGTGCACTAGTTCGGCGAAAAGATAGTGAAATACAAGTAATGTGGATGATTATAAGTGATAATAGCAATCTGAAATAAAAATGGCAGCAAGCAAACATGTAGCAGAACTGATTGTAAATGGTTTTTCAATTCTTGGAAACAAGGCCTACGGATCCTACTTTCTCTAGTGGACACTCTCAACAATGATAACATAATTGAATGCATAAATATCTCTCTTCACTACGCTACTCCGAACCACTCTCCGGTTGAATAACAAACACCAATTCATTGTGTAGGGCTGTAACAACACTCCTCAAAGTCGCATTCCCATGTATAGTTAACATCACACTGTCACTATGAGTGCCCTGTAAGGTACTAGACAAACACCACAATTTCATAGGGTCATCCAACACAAGATATAAATATCATGCTAAACCACACGGTGTACACACTATCACCTTTACACCATGGTCAAAGGGTTTACGTATATCTCGTAACAAAACAACTTGAGTAGCATAACAGATGAAGAGTAACATCTACTAATTCAACTAGATTACAAAGCTCACAATCACATAAATATCACACCATGGGAGACAGAGATGAAACACATAGCTACCGATAGAGCCCTCAGCCCGGGGGGAGAACTACTCCCTTTTCATCATAGGAGACAGCAACGGCCATGAAGATGTTGGTGGATTCGATGGAGATGGCTCTGGGGGCACTTCCCCGTCTCGGCAGGGTGCGGGAACAGAGATTTCTGTCCCCCGAAACTTGTCGGCGGCAGCGGCGACGGAGCTACGGAAATTTTCGTGGGAAAAGGCTGATTGATTTAGGGTTTATGCATCGGGGGGCATATATAGGCGAAAGGGCGATGCCACGGGGGGTGGCCAGGGGGCCCACACCACCTGGTGACGTGGCCAGGGGGACCCGCGCCACCCTATGGTGTGGCCACTGATACGTCTCCAATGTATCTATAATTTCTGATGCTCCATGATGATATTTTGCCAATTGCTACATGTTTTCTCCCTTCTTTATGTCATTTTTATAGATTTTCTGGACTAACCTATTGACAAGATGCCACAGAGCCAATTCCCTGTTTTCTGCTGTTTTTAGTTTCAGAAAATTTGGTCTGGAAATATTCTCGGAATTGGAAAATTCGAAGCCCAGAAGTCTTAGAATTCCCGAAGGTTCCACGGAGTCCCGAAGAGACCCGGAGGGGGGCCTCAGGGGGCCCACACCATAGGGCGACGCCCCCTGGCCGCGCCGGGGTGTGGTGTGGGCCCCCCAGGGCTCCACCGCCTTTGTCCTTTCGCCTATTTATTCCCTTCCGAAGAAAAACCCTAAGTACCTGATAAAAAATCCCCGAAAAGTTCCGCAGCCGTCGTCGTCGTCAACCCTTGATCAGGGGGGTTCTGAAGCTGTCTCCCGGAACCCTGCCAGAGATGAGATCATCACCGGAGGCCTCTTCATCACCATGCCTGCCTCTGGAGTGATGCGTGAGTAGTTCATCCTTGGACTACGGGTCCATAGCAGTAGCTAGATGGCTGTCTTCTCCTCCTATGCCTCAATGTTTAGATCTCGTGAGCTTCCTAACATGATCGAGATTGTTTTTATGTAATTCTATGTGCTGTGTTTGCTGGGATCCGATGAATATTGAACTTATGCCAAGTTGATTATAGTCTTTATTGCATATGTTATTTGTGATCTTGCATGCTTTCCGTTCCTAGTGGTTTCTCTGGCCAAGTAGTTGCTAGTGACTCCAAGAGGGAGTATTTATGCTCGATAGTTGGGTTCATGCCTCCTTTTCGCCTGTGCTCGAGTGACAGAAACGTGACAGGGGAGGATGCGTTGTTGCCACTAGGGAGAAAACAGCGGTGTGAGTGCCCGCGGGCACAATCATTCCTTACATTACACACATTGCTTAAGGCGATTATCTGTTGCTTGCAACTTAATACCTAAGGGGGTTCGGATGATAACCTGAGGGTGGATATTAATCATAGTAGTCATCATGTCATGAATGTGCACTACGGTGCAACCTCTATTTGTCAATTGCCCAGTTGTAATTTGTTCACCCAGCATGCTATCTTTTATGGAGAGACACCACTAGTGAACCTATGAACCCCGGTCCATTTTTCCTTCACTGTTAAACAAACCACTACAGTTCCCTGCTTTCTTTATTTACTACAAGCATACACCTATTTCCACACTATACGTCTAATCTTTGTTTTCAGCAAGACTGGTGAGATTGACAACCTCACTGTACCGTTGGGGCAAAGTATTTTGGTTGTGTTGTGTGCAGGTTCTACGTTGTTGCTGACACCGGTGAGGCGCCATCACCACCGTCAGTGGCATCAACCTTCCGAAGATCCTCTTTCTCCTACTGGATTGATAACCTTGGTTCTTAACTGAGGGAAATTCTTACCGCTGCACTCATCACACCCTCCTCTCGGGGTTCCCAACACACCAACCATAGGAACAATAATTTCTGGCGCCATTGCCGGGGACTTAAAATTCATCATCAAGAAGTCTCCCCGTCAAGGTACCATCAAGGTGTAGCAAAGAATTTCTGGCGACGTTGCCGGGGAGAAAGAAGTCTTCTGCAAGGGGAGTCTCTCACTTCCAATCTCTTTACTTTGTATTTGTTTTGCTTAGGTTTTTTTCTTGTTTGCTTATATTTATCAAAAACACAAAAAATAGTCTTATTCTAGTTGTTATTTTTTGCTTTATCATGCTTGCTATCAATGATTGATGTCTTTGAAACTAGATCTTATGGGCAAGGTGGGTTCACAGATAAACTACAAAAATATTATAAGAAACACCGCTTGTCACAAAAAGGAACACACTTATGAGAGAAAATTAATAAATTGCATGACTATGCTAAAAACTTGTGCTCTACTTATAATGTTACTTATCGCTTTGATAAATCTTGCTGTTGTAGGAGGTATAAACACCTCCCTTTTCAATGTGAGTATAATGATGATGTTACCATATCTTCTTATGTTAAGGGAAATTATGAATTATATGATGTGGAACAAATTGAAGAATTTATTGCTTGGAAGGGTGCATTCGAAATTGCCTATTTACTTGAAAGTATTGATGATGCACCTTATAAATATGAGATTTATGCTATACTTGAATATTGCTTTGATAATTACAAGGATTGCAATTACTACATAATGGAATATCTTAATAAATGCTCTCAACCTAAGAAAGTAATTGATGCCTTGCAGGAACCTATGGAAGAAGAAACTGCTGAATCTGGAAGCTCATTGGATGAAAAAGAGGAGGAGAGTGATGATCAAGAGGAGGAAGAATGGGGCTACCCATGTCTACCTCCCAATCATAGTAACTCTTTAACTCATACATTATTTGATGAAACTGATACTTGCTATACTTATGACCTTGATACTACTATGAATGAAACTTGTGAGAATGATATTGCTATAGTTATTTATGATAATAAATGCTACTTGGATAAATCTTATGATAATGCTCTTCATGATGGTCCTATGTTACTTGATGTTATAAATTATAATGCTACTGAAAATAGGATTGCTATAATGTGTCCTATACCTTTTAAGAGTGACAAATCATTTTGTTTTGCTATAGCTAAAAGTGGGAAAGAAGAAGTCTTTACTTTTAGTTTTGACCCCACTGTTTGTGAACTTGATATGAACTGTGTCTTTTAGACCATGACAAACATGCTTTATGTGATAATTATGTTGTTGAGTTTGTTCATGATGCTACTGAAAATTATTATGAGAGAGGAAAATATGGTTGTAGGAATTTTCATGTTACTAAAATACCTCTCTTATTGTTGAAAATTTTCAAGTTGCTTTTGTTCAACCTTCCCATGATCTCTAGTTTGATCTTCTTTGATTTATTTCTTTACAGGATTCCTATGCATAGGAAGTGGGTTAGACTTAAATTTGTTTTATACTTGCTTCTTGATGCTCTCTTTAACTTAATTCATATTTCTTATGTGAGCATCTTCTTCACTTGAAAATACTTGATTCCACTTTTCTGGGCCTAGCTATAAGGCGTTAAAGAAAAGCGCTACCGGGAGACAACCCTTTTTATTTCTCCGTTTTTAGCCTGTTTTCCGTCGTTTATTTTTGTTTTCTTTGCACCTGGGTGTTGTCTATTTCCTTAGAAACCCTGTTGTATCTTTTCTTTTGTGTCTTTGTTGAGCCAAGTAAAGCCTATGGTGGAAAGTTGAGACTATATTTCGGATTTCTGGGAAGGAAACAGATTTCTGCTGTCCACTATTAAAATCATATCAAATCACAGAAAACTCTAAATGACCTTAGTTTTTTTTTTTGCATAATCCTGGGATATATACGCAACTTTTATTAGTTGAACACTTTTTTATTTGAGCAATAGAATATTTTCGAAAAAAAAATCATATTTATCTGCTGTCCTATTTTGACAGATTTCTGCCAATAATTGCATTTGCATCTTAATCTCTTTCTTTTGTTGTTCTTTTGAGAAAAATAGTTTTAAAATAAGTTGTGATAGTAGCTAGTGTGTTTATGAGTTTAAGGCTTGTGTTGAAACTAAACCATGTGAATTTATTATTTCGATTGCACTAACGTTGCTAATGAAGATTGTGAGAAGTTTGGTGTGAAGGAAGTTTTCAAGGGTCAAGAGAAGAGGATGATATGACGTAAACAAAAAGAGTGAAGAGACTAAGCTTGGGGATTCCCCAGAGGTACATCCCAGCAAATTACAAAAAGACTCAAGCGTCTAAGCTTGGGGGAGGCTCAAGGCATCCCCTTCTTCATCGACAAATTATCAGGTCACTTGTAGTGAAACTATATTTTTATTCGGTCACATCTTATGTGCTTTACTTGGAGCGTCTTTTATTTTTGCTTTCAGTTTGTTTTTATTTTTGCAATAAGCTTGGTTGGACCCCAGCATTCTTTTATAGGAGAGTGACACGGTCCGCTTTTTCATGGGAATACTTTGTATTCTTAATCTTTGTCTGGCTGCTGCATTTATTTAGCTCCTGTTTTGCATCCATCTCTTATCTAAGAGATGTTATTTTTAGTAGTGTTATGTGAGTACTCTAATTTTTGCTTGCTGGATCACGTAGAGTATTTTTTTTACACATATCTTGTATGGTTCTTGTTGGGAAAAGAAACTGCTGCTTGAAGTAGAATTTTTAAGGGTGCAAGTAGAAGCTTGTATAGACTATGGCTAGAACTTTTTCGTATCATGCTAGATGTTATTTTAGTTTTAAAGCCTTTTGGTTATTGAGTAGCACGATTATCCTCAAATAGCTGAGAGTGTTTGATGTGCCATTGAAAGAATCATGAGTTGTTCTTGTCATATTGAAGCATAAATTTGTGGTATTCTCTTTCGAATGTTTTATTTGGTTGACTTGGCGCATGCTCACACCATGTTTATGACTACGAACCAGTCACTAATAGCCTCTATGATCATTTAGTTTTTGAACTTGTGATACCGCTTATGCTTTGATTAATGATGTTTATGTCGCTATGCATGATTATGGTTCTTATGCTCTCTTGATTTGTCGCTCCCAGTCTTTTGCTAGCCTCCACCTGTACTGAGTATGGAATTCTACTCATGCATCCAACTCCCTAAAACCAAGTTTTTCCCATTGTGTCCACCATACCTACCTACATGTGCTATTTAACTGCCACTCCAAGTAAATTGCTAATGTGTTACCTTTAAAGCCTTCAAAATTACTCCTGCTTTGTGTTCATGTTTTTGCTCACGAAGACGTAAATAGAGAATCTTTATCTCACTTGTTGATTGGATCTCGCACCCTGGACTAGTGGCTTCATCCTCTTATCCAATTGATAGAAGAGCTGGCAGCGGGGTGCCCAGCCCCAAATTAATACACAGAAAATCTCTTCAATATGTTTGCCCCTGATTTATCACTCAAAGCATAATTGTGTAAACAAAAGATAAAGAGGGATGACCTTCTACACCAGTTGCGTCCTTCATATGGGATCTGCTCTTGTGAAATCTAGTTGGCTTGTGACGTCCTGTATTTTCGGTTTACCATTCGTTGAAATTAGCATACACCTCCCAAAATATAGACACTCCTCCATGGAATCTGATTGTTGTGAGGCAACCGAGGATTCAGTTAGCCATGGTTTGCGTAAGATGGATGGGAGGAGTGTCAAACTTTTAATACCTCTGTTTAATAAAATAAAATCTCTAGCACATGAGTGATCCATGCTTCCCTCTATGAAGGGCCTTTCTTTTACTTTTATGTTGAGTCTCCATCTTCTAACCTTATGCACAGTTCAGAGAGCATTTTTGCCATTCTGAGTTTTATGTGCATTTGTCCCGGAAACATTATTAATTGATTCATGATGTGTTATTGCTTGTTCTCAAATTATTTGTTCTAGTCTTCCTCATGAAATTTGAAGGTGTCCTGGCATTTATGTTTTGCCCCACTCTTAAGGACTAGCGAAATACCACTTTGCCATGATTTCTCTATAATTGAAATAAACGTATATCTTTCTTTGCATTGTCATTCTTGATCTTTTATTTGAGATACTTCTCATGATGCAAAGTGATTGCTATGCTTTATTACTAAAGTTCTATTTATCATGTTTGTGTTAAAGTTTTATGATCTCAGCTTACATATGCTTTTACATTTTGATGATCAAGTTTTGTGTGGTAGCAGTCACCTCAGAAATTATTTTGTTTTATCGTTTACCTACTCGAGGACGAGTAGGAACTAAGCTTGGGGATGCTGCCACCCTATAGCCCCCTCCGGGTCTCTTCGACACTTCCTTGACCCTCCGGGACTTCTGGCTTTTGAATCATCCAATTCCGAGAATATTTATAAAACAACTTATCTGAAACTAAAAAGAGCAGAAAATAGGAACAGGCTCTGTGGCATCTTGTCAATAGGTTAGTCCCGAGAAATCAATAAAAATGACATAAAGTGTATAACAAACATGTGGGAAACAACATCAAAACAACATGGAACATCAGAAATTAAGGATATGTTTATGATGTATCGCCCCACTGCAACGGGCTGGTAGGACAAAAGATGTTGTGCAAGTTTCTCATTGCGAGCACGTACGAATAAATTGGAACACATGCCTATGGTTTGACTAGAACTTGGATTCTTTATTATTATCTATCTGCAATGCCCATGTTTTGATTATTATATGAACTATCTTATCCATGCAACGCTCGTTCATCCATCCCTATGCCTACAATACGTTAATCCTGTTGTTTCCCACAATTTCTACTACTGTTACTATTTTACTCCTGATGTTATTTTACTACTACTGCTGCTATAAAACTGTTACCACTGATAAACTGTTGCGAGCAAGTCTACTTTTAGGTGCAGCTAAATTGACAACTCATCTTTTAAGGGTTATAAATATTCTTTGGCTCCCCTTGTGTCAAATCAATAAATTTGGGTTTTACTTCCCTCGAAGACTTTTGCGATCCCCTATACTTGTGGATCATCAGATATGTACTCGACATGGCGGACGGAGTCGATCTAAAGGTCGTGTAGTTGACACGGTGGAGGTGAACTCGACACGGCGGATGGAGTCGACGTGGTGGAGGTATACTGGAGGCAACAATGTTCAGCCCCAGAGTCCACACTAGAAGATGGATATGGAAAGTCATCAAGATTTCCTTGTTTCGCAAATTGGCCCACTGATGAGGACATCCCTAGTGTTTCACCTATTGTTTCACATGATGATATTCCTACAAAGAATGATGAAGTGAGGATTGGTCCCATGAAAAGATCAAGGACTAAACTATTACAACAACAGGTGAATTCACTCCTACTTGAGTATAACATTTGTAATTATGAGAGCTTTATACTACCTAAATCCATGCATGTTTGTATTCTTAGGTTTGTTGATAACACAAGCATTAAGGAGGGAGAACAAGGAGAGATGATGCACATGGATGAAGATGGAGTTCAAGAGGAGCTGAAAACAAATGTTGAACATGTTGAAAACAATGCTACAAGTGTGGAAAACAAGTGCTAGATTGTTATTCCACACTCATGGAGGGACATAACAAGAGGAGGGCGCCCACAAAGAAGTATCAATGCGCCATATGGAGTCCAATTATAGTTACACATGGTTTGTATACCATTATGGCCGCATCCCCTAGCATGGGTCGGTTTGTATCCATTATGGTTGAGTCCAAGTCCAAAACTAGACCCATGTTGGGTTCCTATTCGGGTTGGTGGGTGTTGCTTGCGCAAGGTGCCTTGTGGCCGCACCCCACCCCTCATATATACCCCTTGGGGCGCATATATTAGGTTAGACTACGTTAAAAAAAACCCAGACTTCTAGATTGTATCGCTTGAAGCATTCATCTTGAATCATATACCTTTGCAAATCTGAGTGTATTTTGCTGTTCCACTGGGAATAAGGAGAAACATGACCACTTGTAGTCAGTGGCTACGTGTGCAAGAGTGTGGAGTCTCGAATATCCAAAGGGGTTAAGTGCTGTTGCAATTGGTAACAGGGTTTAGCCAAAGGAGAGAGCGAGGTATCACATTGGTTATCATATTATCAAAGAGTTCACTGAGAAGATCGGGCTACCCCTTATCATCTTGGTATCAGATTACTGGGTTTACTCGGTGAGCTGTATCTATCCCTTTAGATTCGAGTTGTTTTTATTACCTATCCAGAAAAAGCCACAAAAAATATTCTTAGTGTTTGCCATAGCCTTAGATAATTACTAGTTTTCAAGTTTTAGTGCTGTTTTGTGTTTTCATTTTGTGTTCCTTTTCATCTTTTTAATTTTTAGGTTTCGGTTAGGGTTAGGGTTCTTAGTTGTTCTTCAATTTCGAGTTGAGTCTATATCCAAAACTCCAAAAAAATTAGCTATCCGCAACATCCATTGTGTTCCCAATCCGATTGGTACTTGTTTCCTCTCGGGTTTTGGTTCCTAGTGCTACTCGAACTCGAGTTCTGCCGCCGCGCAAAAACATCCCGATTCGCTGACGTGGTACACTTCCTAGCCGGACTCGGATTACTGATGGCTAGGTTAAGACTCCAAGTGCAGAGTGTGTAGCTAGTGGCAAGCCTTCTTCCCCACGAGGGTGACTCGAGGGTTTATATCGAACTCTTGGGGAGCCAGTATTTCAGCAGTTGTCTTCCAAGCTTCCTCCAGGATCCTGCAAACAAGTAGAGAATTTTGTGCCCTCAACCTCACTAAGTGGTTGTCAAGCACAAGGTGTGAGACTTCTAAATTGCAATGCAAAACTGAAAGTAAATGTGCAATAATTAAATCTACTACTAAATGCAAATGAGAAAATAAATATGCAATGGATTGTTTTTGTATTTTTGTGATGCAAGTGGTGATGGAGATAATGTAAATTCGAATTGGAGATGCAAGTAAAGTAAATTGCAAGTAAAGTAAATTGCAGCAAAGTAACTAGAGTGTTTTCTTATAATTAAAATAGGACCGTGGTTCATGGTTTCACACTTGCATTCTCTCAAATAAAGTAGTAGACGGTGGACATAAAGAATTACATGTGAGATTACAATATCATGTTTAACATTGAGTACTTTCATATGGGCATCACGTCCTAGCATAGAGATCTCTACGGTCATATTGATCCCTCTTATACTCCACCAAGATGCGAAATAAATCATAACACCTCGATAATTAAGGAAAAACCAGAGTATAACTTTAAGCAATGTGACATGAAGTTGAAGTAAGAACTTGCTAGATCTAGTCATGGAGATTGATTAGTGTCACTTCAACTCCGCGGTAACAAGGTACTCCTTTTTATCCCTAGTGAGGTAACTAAGAAAGGTTGAACAAAACCTAAGTGGATCGCTGAACTTCTGTCACTTTCACAGTACTAGCCACCCCCCGTTACTCCAACTAATGCACCCATCACCCCACACACGCTCTCAAGAACTAGATTGATCAAAGCTAGCAAATAAGAACAGGGTACATAAGATACATCTACTCAAATAACTCAAGAGAAACAATTGCAATCTCAGATTCAATAACTCATAGAAAAGATCATCCACATAGGAATTACAAAGGTGCCCGTAATCATGTGAGGCAGCTCATACGGATCTAATTAGTGAAGCACATAGAGAGAGAGATACAAGTGCTACTTCCATAAACCCATAGCCCTGGGGTGGACTACTCCCTCTTCATGGAGATGTCGATGGTGATGACGTTGGAGGGGTAGGAGATCACACCGGCGGCGCCCCGCCGGAGTTTTCCCCCTCCAATCTAGAACTTCTAGTCTCTGTTTCGGTGTTTTGGTGTTTTGGCGGCGCTCTTCTCCGTAAGGGTACGGGGGACCCTTTTTATAGTCGGTTTTAGGTCAAGACGGAGTCGGTAAGTCGAAGATGGAAGGAATTGGGGCCACAGGGGCCAAAAGGGGGCCTCTCACGCGGCCAAGGAATCTGGTTGCATGGAGGGTCCTGTTTTGGGCCTCCTTGCCCAATTCTCGTGGATCCTTCTCCCGTAAGTCTTCTCCTTCCAAAAAAATGGCCCCGCAGATTTTCAGGTGATTTCGTGGAAGTTTGCCCCCTGAAACGTCAAAAATATAGAAAACGGGGTTTCTGACAGGCAGGGTTAATTCCATAAAAGTTGGGGGACTTTGTAATTTAACCCCAAAATACTATAAAACATTGAATTATACCCTTATATGATGCAATATGTAATAGAAAACCATGTGAAAATATGCAAAATTCATCTATGCATTTTACATGCATCAATTACCACTAGTGCACGCTTACAAAACCACCAAAAATCCCCGCAACACCCTTACCAATTGGCTCGCCCGCAACCCACCCGCAGATCGCAGTCGCACAGCACGATACCGCCCCAATTTCCTCTGCCACGAGCTCATTTTTGCGTTGATTCGCAGCCGCCGCTGCCGTGGGCGTGTTTTTCTGCTGTGAGTCCTTCTACGGCAGGATTTTGCGTAGTTTTCTGCCGCAATACTCTTCTGTGAGTCCAAAACCATCTGTTTCGCTGCCGTGGTGTATTTTTCCTGCCGTGAGTCATCTAGTTAGCTATAGGTTATTTTCCTTTAGGTTTTTTGCTTACAGTTTCTTTAGGGTTTCAAGTCCAATCTTTGTGAACCTTAGACACAGCCTATCTACATCAATAAACTAGGTACCTTGCCCACAAGACTAGCTATTTTCTTGCTCTTTTTCAGGCTGCTCACTATCATATTGTGTCACATTGATTTAGCTTTTATTTTCAGTTGCTCCTTTAGTTATTTTTCGGCCATAAAAAAAAGGAGAGAAAAACAGAAAATAGAAAAAGAGAAAAAAAGAAAAAGCAAAAAGAAAGGCCATTGAGATACATTGCTATTACTATCATTTGGAGTTGTTTTCATTGCTATCATTGACACTACACATTGAGCAATCTTGTGCCTGATTATCATTGAGCTAGGCTAGTGTCCTTCTAGAGCATTGCAAAAATTCCTACATATATTTGCATTGCCACATTTGTCTCCAATTTTGGTGTGTGTTTCCTAGGTGTTATTTTTGTATCATTCACAAACAGCAATAGGACTTGTTAATTGGTGATTGTTAGGTATCCATACCAAGCCCCACCATATAACCTGTTTTACCTTTGTGACAGCAAAAACCCCTGGGTATTCTATTCTTCACACCAAGTCACATTAGTTGCTATTACTTGTGGTAAGATTTTCTATTCACTTTGGAGCAGTAAGGATCACCTCTTTTGCTGGTTTTGAGTGAGTTGAGAGCGAGCACCACAACCCATAGCAATTTTTTTTTATTTCACTAACCCATTAATCATGGTTGCTCCTAGTGATGTTTCTACACAGGCTAAGAAGAAACATGGTGATGAACAAGTGAAGTGGACAGATTTGGAGGAGATGCATGAACAATTGAACTCCACTATTGCTTCTAAACATGCTGAATTAAATACTCTCATTGAAAAGCATGGAGTGGATATGGATACACATGTTCAGAATGTGGGACTCCAAATTCGACAAGTTACTGATACAGCTGCTGGTACACAAGAGCAAGTTAACAGAATGCAAGCTTCTCTTGATGCTTTGACTACTAGAATTGGTGCCTTGGCTACTTTATTGGATCAAAGACTTCCTGCCCGAGAGGATGGTGGGAGTGCTTTTGGTGATGCTGAGGAGGAGGAGGAGGAGGCAAATTTTGTTCCTCCTAACCGTGGAGGTGGTAGAGCTAATCATGGTGCTGGCCGTGACTTTCAAGCAAGGAGGGTTCCTGTCCATGAACCAAACAGTGAGGATGATGGTCTTGGTAAACCCAAATTTATGTTACCCACCCTCAATTTTGATACTGATGATGTTGAAGAGTATCTCATGTGGTAGCTCAAGATGGAAAAATTATGGAGGATGCATGAGTATAATGAGGAGAGGAAAATAAAGCTTGCTTCTTCAAGTTTGGATGGCTATGCTTTGCTATGGTGGGATAATATTACAAGGACAAGGGCAAGAAATAGAGAACCTGATATTCTTACTTGGAGGGAGATGAAGCAAATTATGAGAGATAGATTTGTGCCCAAAAATTATTCGAGGTCTTTATATGACAAGTTGCAACAATTGAAGCAAGGTACAAAATCAGTGGATGCTTATTATAGAGAGATGGAGTTGATATTGCAAAGAGATAGAGTGAGAGAAGATGTTGAGCACGCTATGCAAAGGTTTCTTTCAGGTTTGCAATTCAAAATTAAGAGCATTGTGAGGCATACACAATATAATGATATGAATGAATTGTTGCACCAAGCAAGGGAGACTGAGAAGCAATTGGCCGAGGAGGCTCTTATGGCTCCAAGGATACCTTTCACTAATAGGTATTCCTTTTCTTCACCACCATTGCCACAACCTACCCCTAGCCGTGGGGTTTCCACTACAAAAAATGAAGGTACTACCTCTATGTCTAAGAGGCAAGCACAACCAGCAGCTAGTGCAAGTGGATCCACTTCTTCTATAGCTCGAAATAGGGACATGAGATGCCATACATGTGGAGGTAAAGGTCACTTTAAGAAGGATTTCCCAAACAAGAAAATTATGCTCCTCAATGCTAATGATGAATATGATACTGGAGATGATGCTGATCCTACTCAAGAGGATGATTATGATGATGATGATGGACCTCTTGATGCATATCCTTCCACATATCCTAATTTTGTTTGCACACCTAGAACCTTGAGTATTCTACCAAGTCCTGAAAGTCAAAGATGCAACTTATTTCAAACAAGAGCATTTGTTGGTCCCCAATTGGCTTGCAAGGTTATTATTGATGGTGGTAGTTGCAGAAATTTGGCAAGCAAAGATTTGTGTGCAAAATTGAAGTTGAGATATATTACACACCCTCATCCTTATCATATACAATGTCTTAGTGATAAAGGAGAGATGAAGGTCACCCACATGGTGAGAGTTGAATTCCAAACTGGGCCTTATAAAGACACTATTGCGTGTGATGTGGTGCCCATGTCAGTTTGTCACATGTTACTTGGGAGGCCTTGGCAATTTGATAGGAGTGTGATACATGATGGGAGAGCAAATACCTATCAGCTCAAGTGGAAGGAGAAGGATATATTGTTGAGACCTATGACACCACAACAAATTGTAAATGAATCTAGACAGAAAATTCCTGAGAGTGTTGAAAAGAGTAAGAGTGAAAATAAGAGTGTTGTGAGTGAAAATAGGACATCCAATTCGAGTGGTAAAAATAAAAGTGAGGGAGTGAACTTATTATGCATGTTAGCCACTAGAGAGGACTTGAGAGAATTTAGGGAGGATCCTACTATGCTTCCTATAGTGCTTATGCACAAGGGAGAAATTTTAGTTTCTAATGACATGACCCCTATTCCTCTTGGTGTTTCTAATGTGTTGCAGGATTTTGAGGATGTTTTTCCAGAAGAGGTGCCCTCGGGTTTGCCACCATTGAGGGGTATTGAGCACCAAATTGATTTGATTCCTGGATCTTCATTGCCCAACCGAGCTCCCTATAGGACTAATCCCCAAGAAACGAAAGAAATTCAGAAAGAAGTGCAAGAGCTTCTTGACAAAGGTTACATTCGAATAAGCCTTTCTCCTTGTGTTGTTCCTGTTATTTTAGTGCCTAAGAAAGATGGTACATGGCGCATGTGTGTAGATTGTAGAGCAATTAACAATATCACTATTCGTTATCGTCATCCTATACCACGTTTGGAAGACATGTTAGATGAATTAAGTGGTAGTGCTATTTTCTCTAAAATTGATTTGCGTAGTGGTTATCATCAAATTAAGATGAAAGAGGGGGATGAGTGGAAAACAACTTTTAAGACAAAATTTGTTTTATATGAGTGGTTAGTTATGCCTTTTGGATTGACTAATGCACCTAGTACTTTCATGAGATTAATGAACCATGTTTTGAGAAATTTTATTGGTAAATTTGTGGTGGTCTATTTTGATGATATTCTTACTTATAGCCACAATGAACATGAGCATATTGATCATATTAGACAAGTCTTGCATGTGCTAAGAGAACATAAATTGTATGGAAATTTAGAGAAGTGCACTTTTGGCAAAGATAAGGTCATATTTCTTGGTTATGTTGTTTCTAAACATGGGATTGAAGTAGATGAATCAAAAATTGAAGCTATTAAAAATTGGCCTATTCCTATTAATGTGAGTCAAGTAAGAAGCTTTAATGGATTAGCTGGTTTTTATAGAAGATTTGTCAAAGATTTTAGTACACTTGTTGCACCTTTGAATGAACTCACTAAAAAGGGTGTAGAATTTGTGTGGGGAGCTGAACAAGATATTGCTTTTGATGCTATTAAAGAGAAGTTGATTTCGGCCCCTTTGTTAATGCTTCCTAATTTTGACAAACAATTTGAGATTGAGTGTGATGCTAGTGGCATAGGTATTGGAGGAGTATTAATGCAAGAAAAGAAACCTATTGCCTATTTTTCTGAAAAACTACATGGTGCACAATTGAATTATTCTGTTTATGATAAAGAACTATATGCACTTGTGAGATTTTTAGAGGTGTGGAAATATTACTTATGGCCTAAAGAATTTATTATACATAGTGATCATGAAGCATTAAAATTCTTAAAGTGCCAATCAAATTTGAATAAAAGACATGCTAAATGGGTTGAATTTATTGAGTCTTTTCCATACATAATAAAACATAAAAAGGGATTAGACAATGTAGTTGCTGATGCTTTATCAAGAAAGAACATGTTACTCTCTAATTTAGAGATAAAGGTTTCGGGTTTGGAGGGTATTAGAGAGCTATATGTTAATGATAATGAATTTTCTATGTCATTTAATAAATTTACTAATGTTAAGGCATGGGATAAATTTCATATACATGATGGATACTTGTTTAGAGCTAACAAATTATGTATTCCCGAGTTTTCTTTGCATTTATTCTTATTACAGGAATCTCATAGTGGAGGATTAATGGGACACTTTGGAAGAGAGAAAACATTGCTTATGTTGGCTGAGAATTTTTATTGGGCACATATGAGAAGAGATGTGTATAGATTGGTGCAAAGATGCATTACTTGCAATAAGGCAAAATCCAAGTTGAAGCCCCACGGTTTGTACACACCATTGCCATCACCTAGTACACCATGGGAGGATATAAGTATGGATTTGGTTTTGGGCTTGCCAAGGATAAAAAGAGGACATGATTCTATCTTTGTAGTTGTGGACAGATTTTCCAAGATGGCACACTTCATTGCTTGCTACAAGAGTGATGATGCTTCTCACATTGCAAATTTATTCTTTAGAGAAATTGTGAGATTACATGGAGTGCCAAGAACTATTGTTTCAGATAGAGATGTCAAATTCATGAGCTACTTTTGGAAGACACTATGGGGGAAGCTTGGAACTAAATTGTTATTTTCCACTACTTTCCACCCCCAAACTGATGGCCAAACTGAAGTGGTAAATAGGACATTGTCCACATTGTTGAGAAGCATGATCAAGAATAATTTGAAGGAGTGGGAAGAGTGCTTGCCACATGTGTAATTTGCATATAATAGGGTTGTGCCTTCAACCACTAATTTTTGTCCCTTTGAGGTGGTTTATGGATTTCGGCCTACTACACCACTTGATTTGTTACCACTTCCTATTCAAGAGAGAATTAATATGGATGCATCCTAAAGGGCTGATTTTGTGAAGAAGATACATGATAAAACAATGGATGCTATAGAGAAGAAAGGGAAGTATGTGGCTCAAAAGAGAAATCAAAAGAGGAAGGAAGTTATTTTTCAAGAGGGAGATTTGGTATGGGTACACTTTCGAAAGGATAGGTTCCCTAAGCTAAGGAAATCAAAATTATTGCCAAGAGGTGCTGGTCCTTACAAAGTGATTGCAAAAATAAATGACAATGCTTACAAGATAGATCTTCTAATTGATGAGTTTGGAGTGAGTAATTCCTTCAATGTTTCTGATTTGACACCATATCACGAAGACAACCTTGATGTGGACATCAAGGCTTTTCAAGGGGGGGAGGATGATGAGAACATCCCTAGTGTTTCACCTATTTTTTCACATGATGATATTCCTACAAAGAATGATGAAGTGAGGATTGGTCCCATGAAAAGATCAAGGACTAAACTATTACAACAACATGTGAATTCACTCCTACTTGAGTATAACATTTGTAATTATGAGAGCTTTATACTACCTAAATCCATGCATGTTTGTATTCTTAGGTTTGTTGATAACACAAGCATTAAGGAGGGAGAACAAGGAGAGATGATTCACATGGATGAAGATGGAGTTCAAGAGGAGCTGAAAACAAATGTTGAACATGTTGAAAACAATGCTACAAGTGTGGAAAACAAGTGCTAGATTGTTATTCCACACTCATGGAGGGACATAACAAGAGGAGGGCGCCCACAAAGAAGTATCAATGCGCCATATGGAGTCCAATTATAGTTACACATGGTTTGTATACCATTATGGCCGCATCCCCTAGCATGGGTCGGTTTGTATCCATTGTGGTTGAGTCCAAGTCCAAAACTAGACCCATGTTGGGTTCCTATTCGGGTTGGTGGGTGTTGCTTGCGCAAGGTGCCTTGTGGCCGCACCCCACCCCTCATATATACCCCTTGGGGCGCATAGATTAGGTTAGACTACGTTAAAACAAAAACCCCAGACTTCTAGATTGTATTGCTTGAAGCATTCATCTTGAATCATATACCTTTGCAAATCTGAGTGTATTCTGCTGTTCCACTGGGAATAAGGAGAAACAGGACCACTTGTAGTCGGTGGCTACGTGTGCAAGAGTGTGGAGTCTCGAATATCCAAAGGGGTTAAGTGTTGTTGCAATTGGTAACAGGGTTTAGCCAAAGGAGAGAGCGAGGTATCACATTGGTTATCAAATTATCAAAGAGTTCACTGAGAAGATCGGGCTACCCCTTATCACCCACAATTTCTTATGCGCCTCGTCGAGATGGACAAGTTTGATGTTTTGCTCGTCTCCATCTGAGTTAATATGTGATTTGTACGATCAGAGCAAGGAGCACGACAAAGAAAACTGATAGAGCTTGTCAGGTGCGCGGCCAAGGCTCATCGAGTGCGCGGCCAGCGCTCCCGATGGGAGTATCCCCTAAGGCTATGTTCGGCTTGCGAATTCAAACTTAGGCTTAGGTTGTTCTGAAGCTAACCTCGTGTATTTTTCTTCTGTTAGCTCACGGAGGAGGACATGCGTCGACTCCCGTAAGAGGACACACATTGAGTACCGAATGAGGAAGGAGTGTGCTCCCGGAGGAGGATATGCATCGACTCCCGAAGGATGTAGCTATAATTTTTTGTTGTTGTTGTTGTTGATGATGAGGCACCGGAATTCAAGTATTGGGTAGTTTCGAGGCGCACCCTCGAGTATCGGGTGTGTTTGTTTCATGGTGCAACACCCCAGTGACGATATTTGATGTGGCATGGCGTAGCCCCTTGAGTTTCGGGTATGGCTGTTAAGCGGTGGAGCCCCCGGGTGCCAAGTCGAGTGAGGCTGTTGGACGGCATAGCCCCTGAGTATCCGAATGCAACTGCGATGGAGTCGCGCGGTGTTTAGCCAAAAGGAGGTGATGTGGCGGACGTGTCGTGGAGTCGACGCAGTGGATGTAGTCTACTCGGTGGAGCCGCGCGGCGCTTAGCCAGAAGGAGTCAACATGGCAGACATAGTCGGCGCGGCGGGGTTGACGAAGGAGCCGGAGACGTCTGATCGATCGCACTGCTGAAGTTGTTGTCGTTGTTGATTTCGAAAAGCCATCCCCGAGCGCATGTGGTGCCCTTCTAGGGAGCAGGCTCTCGGGCTCTCTATGACGGCACCGTCGACGCTGACCGCTGCCGTGCTGTTCGATGAAGTCGAGGGAGTCAAAGTTCCTGTTTTCTACCAATTGCCACATGTTCTCTTTACACTTCATAGCATTTTTATGCATTTTCCGGGACTAACCTATTAACAAGATGCCACAGTGCCAGTTCCTGTTTTCTGTTGTTTTTCTATTCCATATAATTACTTAAGGACATATTCTCAGAATCGGACGAAACAAGGACAAAACCTCCTATTTTTCCTGACACTTCAACGGAGTCCAAAGCAGAGATAAAGGAGGGCATTGAGGTGGCCACGCCATATCACGGCGCGGGCACCTGGTCGCGCCACCACATGGTGTGGGCCCCTCGGGCGCCCACTGACATCGCCCTTTCGCCTATATATTGCCGCCGACGCGAAAACCCTAAATCAATCAGACTCCATCCATGAAAAGTTCTGCAGCTCCACCACCATCGAAGACAAGTTTCAGGGGGAGAGAAATCCCTGTTCCGGCACCCTGCCGGGACGGAGAATTGCCCCCGGATCCATCTCCATCGACTCCACCGACGTCTTCATCGCCATTGCTGACTCCTATGATGAGGAGGGAGTAGTTCTACCCCGAGGCTGAGGGCTATACCGGTAGCTATGTGGTTTATCTCTCTCTCCCATGGTGTGATGTTTATGTGATCATGAGCTTTGTAATCTAGTTGAATAAGTAGATGTTACTCTTCATCTATTATTCTACTCAAGTGGTTTTATTCATATGAACTCCGGAGTCACCTTGTCCCATGGTGTGAAGGTGACAGTGTGCGCACCTTGTGTGACTCTTAGGCTAAAGTTTATAGAAATACTTATCATGAGTTATAATTTGTGTTGGATGTCTCTATGAAATTGTGGTGTTTGTCTGGAACCATCTAGGGCGCTCAAGGTGACAGTATGGGGTTACCTAGATGGGGAATGCGACTTTAAAGTGTTCTTTTGCGGCCCTATGCGGTGAATTGGTGTTCGTTATCCAACCAGAGAGTGGTTCAGAGTAGCATAATGAAGAGAGGATATTTATGTATTCAATTATGTTATCATTGTTGAGAGTGTCCACTAGTGCACCTATATACCTGACAAGTATGTTGGGTGTCTTGGGGGAAATAAGAGACTTCTTGAATCTAAATTGCAGGTGCTTGAGAGGGATATCTTTGACCTCTACCTCCCTGAGTTCGATAAACCTTGGGTGATTCACTTAAGAGAAACTTGCTGCTATTCTACAAACCTCTGCACCTGGAGGCCCAACACTGTCTACAAGAATAGAAGCGTGCATAGACATCAAGCTCTTTTTTGGTGCTGTTGCCAGGGAGGTACGGTAAAAGGTACTCACATCCTCTTTCTACTAAGCTATTTTATATTACTGTTGCTAGTGTGTGAGTGCTTGAAGTTATTTCCTTTAGATCCTGGAATATTGTCTTTTTGTTTCTTGTTTTTATTTTCACTAGTTAGGCTTATTTTTACTTGTTTCTTGTTTTTATTTTCACTAGTTAGGCTTAATGGAAAACAACAAAAATATGAGAGAGCTTTATAATATTTATCTTGAGTTAGGACATGAAGTCTTGGAAGAGAAAATTAAAAAACATATGGAGCTTTATTTGCATGCTAGTAGCAATGTTATTAGTATGAATTCTTCAAACACCATTATTGCTAATGCTATGGAAAATTCTAAGCTTGGGGAAGCTAGTTTTTATGAAAATTATCTTTTTAGTCCGCCAAGCACGAAACAGAAAATTTAATTTGATGATACTATGCCTCCTATATTTGATGATTAGAATGATGGATATGATATTTTCAGTCCACCTACTATTGAGAAGAAAATTAATTATGATTACAATATGCCTCCTATATTTGATGATTATGGTGATGAGAATAAAAATGCTATTTTTTTGAATTTTCTCCCATTACTATTAATGAGAATGACTATGCTATGTGGAGAGTATTAATTCTTTTATGCATGTGGCTCATGATAATAATGTTTTCTGTGATAGTTATATTGTTAATTTTATTCATGATGCTACTGAAAGTTATTATGAGAGAGGGAAACATGGTTTTATGTATCTCAATAATATTAAGTTTCCCCTCTTTATGTTGAAATTTTTGAACTTGCACTTATTTTGTCTTCCTATGCTAGCCACTTTGTGCTTTATTGACTTGTTTTTCTACAAGATTCTTTTTCAGAGGTAGTGGTTTAGACTTAAATTTGTTTTATATTTTCTTATTGATGCTCTCGTTTTCTTCAATTCATATTTCTTATGTGAGCATCTTCTCAAATTACCATGCCTAGCTAAAAGGCTTTAAAGAAAAGCGCTTATGGGAGACAACCCAATGTTTTATTTGTGAAATTTCTCTTTGTTTTTTGAGTCTTGGAAGTTGTCACCTCTGTAGAAACCTCTCCTTTTCCTTTTTATTTCGTTTTTTGTGCCAAGAGTAGCCTCTAATAAGGAGGAAGTAAGATTTGGGGAAGTTGCTGTCCTGAAACAGATTCTGTGCTGCCACCAAAAACATTAATTATCTCAACCAGAGCGTCGAATTGATCTGAATTTTTTTGTGCACGTGAACCAGGTTATTATATAACTTTCATTAGTTTTGAACTTTTTTATTTGAGCAACAGAAGATGTTCGAAAAAAAATATCTTTCTCTGTTCTGTTTTGTCAGATTTCTGCCAATATTTGCATTTGCCTCTTAATGTTTTTTTCTTTTGGTGTTCTTTTGAGGGAAAGAGCTTTAGAAGAAGTTGTGACAGTATCTAATGTGTTAAATGGGTGTTAGACTTGTGTTGAAACTGAACCAAAGTGGATTTATTATTTTGATTACACTAACGTTACTAATGAAATTTGTGAGAAGTTTTGTATGGAGGAAGTTTTCAAGTGTAGGGAGAGAAGAATGATATGATGAGATGAAGGATGTACAAAAGCTCAAGATTGGGGATGCCCATGTCACCCCAAGAAATATCCAAGCAGTACAAGAATCAAAGCTTGGGGATGCCCAAGGCATCCCCTTCTTCATCAACAAAAAATATATGGTCCTCTTTCAAGACACTATATTTTTATTGCTTCATATATTATGTGTTATTCTTGGAGCGTAAATTATTTTTGCTTTCAGTTTGTTTTGTTTTGTTTTCTGTAGTATATGGTTGGATCCTAGCATATTTTGGTTGGAGAGAGACACACTCCGTTTTTATTGCTTAGAACACTCTAGTTTTCACTCTTATTGTTCTGTGAGTGTTCACTTTTTGCTAGTACTACGTTTAGCTCTTGTTTTCCACTCGTATTTTTTTAGAGCTTGTTGGTTTGATTCAGTTAAATATTATTAGCTCTACGGTCTTTAATGATTATTATCTTTGGGAGTTGTTGCAAAAAAGTTGATTGGTGTTGAAGAAGAGTAAAATATTTCATGCTTAGAGCGGTGCAATGGAAAGCTTGTTTAGAGTGTGGTTAGACCTTATCATGTCATGTTAGATGTTATTTTAATTATGTGATTATTAGTTATTGTTGTAGCATGACTTGTCTTAAATAGCTGAGAGTGCTTAATGTTCCATTGAAAGAAATCATGTGTTTTTTTTTATCATATCGAAGCATAATATTGTGGTATTCTCCTTTGATGCTTTATTTGGGTTGACTTGGCGCATGCTCACACCATGTTATTACTACAAACCAGTCACCTAAAGCCTCTATGATCATTTAGTTTTTGACTAGTAATATCATTTATTTTTTGATTAATAAGTTTTGACGTTATGCATGATTATGGTCGTTATTGCTCTCTTAGTTGGTAGCTCCCAGTCTCTTGCTAGCCTTCACCTGTACTGAGTATGAGATCTACTCGTGCATCCAACTCCCAAAAACCAAAGTTTGCCAAATGTATCCATCATACCTACCTATATGTGGTATTGGACCGCCACTCCAAGTAAATTTCTTGTGTGCTACCATTAAAACTATCAATACTATTAAACCTATTTTGTGCTCCTGTTTTAGCTCATGAGGAAGTAGTTTAAAGTTTATTATGTTTTATGTCAAGAAAAGTTCTCTCCTCCCCTTTCACCCGATGAGTATGGAAGTTGTGCTCATCTTAATATTGCAGAGAGCTGGTGCCAAATATTATGAACTATAAAATAAATAAAAGGCACTTCCCCATGGATTAATGACTGATGGTTGGCACCCGGGGATTCGGTTAGCCATGGTTTGTGTAAGAAAAGGTGGGGGAAGTGCCAACAATAAGGAAAAGAGGAAAGTGCTAATGGAAACCGCTCTCAAAAATCTAAAAACCTTGCTTGTCATGAGTTATGATAAGTTTTTCATTACCATTCGTTGACATAGACATACACGTCTCTCAAAATTACATTCAATACCTCTGCTTTATTCAAATAAAAATCTCTAGCACATGAGTAATCCCTGCTTCCCTCTGCGAAGGGCCTTTCTTTTACTTTTATGTTGAGTCTTCATCTTCTAACTTTATGCACCAATTAAGAGAGCATAGTTGTCATTCTGAGTATAATGTGCACAGTTCAAAAATTTATTATTGATTGGTTCATGATTATGTTATCACTTGTTCTCAAATTATTTGTATCTAGTCACCATTTTAACTTTGAAGGTATCCTGGCATTTATGTTTTGCTATTCCATGAAGGACAAGCTGAATACCTCTTAGCTATGTTTTCTCTATGCTCGAAACAAACATATAACTTTCAATGCATTATTATCCATGATCTTTTATTTGTGTTACTTTTCATGTTGCAACATAGTTGCTAAGTTACGTTGTTGGAATTATATCTACCATGCCTATGTTTAGAGTACTTTGATCTTGCAATGCTTTTACAATAATGTTGATCAAGATTGTGTTGGTAGCATGTCACCTCAAAAATTATTTTGTTATCACTTACCTACTCGAGGACGAGCAGGAGTTAAGCTTGGGGATGCTTGATACGTCTCAAACATATCTATAACTTTTGATTCTACATGCTTGTTTTCTACCAATTGCCACATGTTTTGTTTACACTTCATAGCATTTTTATGCATTTTATGGGACTAACCTATTAACAAGATGCCACAGTGTCAGTTCCTATTTTCTGCTGTTTTTCTTTTCCAGATAAGTACTTAAGGAAATATTCTCGGAATCGGACGAAACAAGGACCCAACCTCCTATTTTTCCCGACACGTCAACGGTTCCAAAGAAGAGACGGAGGAGGGCACCCGAGGGGCCAACACCATGTGGTGGCGTGGCCAGCGTCAATCAGTCTCAATCCACGAAAAGTTCCACAACTCCGCCGCCATCGAAGACAAGTTTTGGGGGACTAAAATCTCTGTTCCGGCACCCTGCTGGGACGGGGAATTGCCCTAGAGCCATCTCCATCGACTCCACTTCCATCTTCATCACCGTTGCTGACTCCCATGATGAGGAGGGAGTAGTTCTCCCCCGAGCTATCGGTGGCTATGTGGTTTATCTCTCTCTCCCATGGTGTGATTTTTATGTGATCATGAGCTTTGTAATCTAGTTGAATAAGTAGATGTTACTCTTCATCGATTATGCTACTCAAGTGGTTTTATTAATGTGAACTCTGGAGTCACCTTGTCCCACGTTGTGAAGGTGACAGTGTGTGCACTGTGTGTGACTCTTAGGCTAAAGTTTATAGATATACTTATCATGAGTTATAATTTTTGTTGGATGTCTATATGAAATTGTGGTGTTTGTATGGAACCATCTAGGGTGATCAAGGTGACAGTGTGGGGTTACCTAGATGTGGAATGCTAGTTTAAGGTGTGCTTTTGCAGCCATACGCGGTGAATTGGTGTTTGTTATCCAACCAGAGAGTGGTTCAGAGTAGCATAGTAAAGGGAGGATATTTATGTATTCAATTATGTTATCATTGTTGAGAGTGTCCACTAGTGAAAGTATGATCCCTAGGCCTTGTTTCTAAGCATTGAAACACCATTTACAACCAGTTCTGCTACATGTTTGGTTGCTGCCATTTTTAATTCAGATTGTAATTACCACTTATAATCATCCATATTACTTGTATTTCACTATCTCTTCGCCGAACTAGTGCACCTATATACCTGACAAGTATATTGAGTGTGTTGGGGACACAAGAGACTTCTTGCATCCTAATTTCAGGGTTACATGAGAGGGATATCTTTGACCTCTAGCTCCCTGAGTTCGATAAACCTTGGGTGATTCACTTAAGGGAAACTTACTGCTATTCTACAAACATCTGAACTTGAAGACCCAACATTGTCTACAAGAATAGAAGCGTGCGTATGTATCAATCGAGCTCGCAGAATCCGACCTGCACAAAAAGATGGATCCATAAAATCGATAAGAACACATTAATTGAAGAATTGGTAAGCATAGCCTTATACGCCTCATGGAGGCGGACAAGTTTTATGTTTTCCGCGTCTGCGTCCGAGCAATTCTGTAACTTCTATGATCACGGCAAGGAGCTGGGCGTAGAAAACTGAAGCGCGGTTCGGCTCCGCCTCGCCTGCGAATTTGACGAAAAGCGGCGAGTAGGTTGTCGAGGCTGGTGAAGAGGATGCCCTGTGGCTCGTGCTGAAGTTTATGTTGCTGAACGTCGAATTGATGCTCTCGTCAAGGGCATCGAATGCTGGACATAGCACCGACGAGTGCGGCATGAACTCGAATCCTTGCGAGTCGCTTTGCGGAGAGGCGTGTTGAAGTAGAAGACTGATGAGTCGCTCGTGGTGCAGTCGATGTTGCAGCTTTGCCCTTGTGTCGACTCACAAATCGACGGAATAGGTTTTAGATCCGGATCTGCGATTTGAATTCACGAACTCGTAGATATCCAAAAACGTGTTGCAGTTCATGAGCTGTTGACAGAGATCTAACCGTTGGAATTGGCTCAAAATTCACAGAGTGATGTGTCATTGTAATCCACACATTTTCAATGGTGGGATCTTTGAATTGATGCTTGAGTCGAGATCCATAATTATTTTCCCAAAGTCGTGTGGAGTTTCGTCACAATCTGACAAGGATTCAGTGTTCGAGTCATCCACGAAGATCTAACCGTCCGAATTCGTCGAATCGTTTTGCAGATGATAGAGAATTTGATTTTGCATCTTTTCACTGAAGGGATAATTGAGATAATTTTCTAGTCTCTGTCGGTGACATCCGCAATACAGACGTTGCTCCTGTCTTGCAAGTTGTGCATGAAGAACGATGCCGATGTGGTTGTTGAAGCCGACAGAAAGATAAACGCTCCCGCAGAGAGCGTTGAAGAATGGGCGCGGTGCCGACGAGTGTTTGATAAACTCGAAGGATCCGAAGTAGATCTAACTTGACAGGATCGATGACCCAGATTTTGAGCTTTATGAGGATGAAGCTGGCGAGACCGTAGATCCAGTGCGTGTCATTCCCGTAGACGGCGCCAACTGTCAAGACCTTGACTTGGAAGATCCCTCGTATGGGATACTAGGGTTTGTATATTAGGAGATGTATGCTTGCTGGTAATCCCGACGGCTAACAAGGAGGCAGCTAACAAGGTGGTACGGTTTAGCCAGGTTCGGAGCCCTCGTAGAGGTAAACCCTTACTCATGCTTGTATGATATGTATTATGATGAGGTAATGGCAGTGTTACAATGGTGGTGCGGCGCAGATTGGATTTGGCGCGGATGATACGTACAGGATGTCTCCCGTGTATTGTCTAATCTATTGTTGCGTGTCCTTTTCTCTCCTCCTCTTTGACTTTATATAGGTAACGAAGGCAGGATTTACATGAGTCCTAGTAGGCTACGTATTAGAATTCTTGTCTTGTGCTTCAAGAAAACAGTTATGCCTTCTTGGACCGGATGAGCCTTCAAGTGATCTTCCCCTAGCGTAGCAGCCGGTAGGCTTAAATAGGGGATATGGCGAGCATCCCCACGTCACATGTACCAAAGGAAGTTGAATAGGTCTGTTGGTTCATAAGTTGATTTTGGTCGATGGATGGTGAGACTTCTCTTACTCACATTCTAATATATGCATTGTTTTCCCGTTTTTAATAACGAAACATACACACTAATTTTTAATTGAGCATTGCTATGCGTTCAACCATTTTTGTCCGATGATTATCAGACAAAGTGCCTTTTGTCTGGTGGTTATACTTTAATTATAAAACTGAATACAAGAAAAGTAAATTTCTTGCTTCACGTCCGCATGGTTGTATAGTTGTGCTTACAGCAACGTGCGAGGTATCATCTAGCCATCAGCTACCTCATGTCCCAATTTTCCTACATCATATGGCGCTAGAAAAAAAACCAAATCACCTGCCTTAGGATCCAAAATGAATCGATTCTCAAATATAAATGTCCCGGATATGAGATTTAGTAGTTTGGAGGTCGAAAATAGTTTCCTTTCATATATATTATGTTCACCAGTTAGTTTAAGTTCCAAAAAAGGCTTCCGTCCTGCTTTATAGATAAAACAACGACCAAAGAACTCAATCATACAACTCGACACCACGCGCACCGAAGGCAATGATATGTCATAAACGTATCCATAATTTCTGATGTTCCATGTTATTTTCATACTATATGCTACATGTTTCCTTTAGACTTTATGCCTTTTTGCCGGTTTTCTAACCTATTGACAAGATGCCACAGAGCCAGTTTCTGTTTCCTGCTGTTTTTTATTTCAGAAAAGTTGTTCTAGAAATATTCTTGGAATTGGCTGCTTTGAAGCCCGGAAGTCTTAGAAATCAGTCGCGCACACGGAGTCCGGAGGGGGGCCACAGGGGCCCCACACCATAGGGAGGAGCCCTCCCTCTAGCCGCGCCTGGGGTGGTGTGGGCCTCCTAGCCACCCACCGATGTTTCCCTCTCTCCTATTTATACCTCTCGGGAGGTTAACCCTAAATACCCGAGCCTTTTCCACAAAAAACATCCGCAGCCGCTGTCATCGTCAACCCTAGTTTGGTAGAGTTCTAGAGCTCTCTCTGGCACCCTGTCGGGAGGGGGAATCATCACCAGAGGGCTCTACACCACCATGCCCACCTCCGAAATGATGCGTGAGTAGTTCATACTTGGACTACGGGTCCATAGCAGTAGCGAGATGGTTGTTCTCTCCTCTTTATGCCTCATGTTTAGATCTTGTGAGATGTCTAACATGATCAAGATCATCTTATTGTAATGCTACATGTTGTGTTAACTGGGATCCGATGAATATTGCACTACTAGGAAAAGGGGCATCAGTGGCGCACCATTTTGGGAATCAGTGGCACACCATGGTGCGCCACTGCTATTGCGCCACTGATTCCCTCGAGAATCAGTGGCGCACCACTTTGGTGCGCCACTGATTCTCCAGGGAATCAGTGGCGCACCAAACTGATGCGCCACTGATTCCTCAATGGTGCGCCACTGATTCTCTAGGGAATCAGTGACGCATGACTTTGATGCGCCACTGATTCTCTAGAGTATGCATGCACTTTAGGGAATCAGTGGCTCACCAGACTGATGCGCCACTGATGCTCTGTGCCACTGATTCCTTTTTGATGCGCCACTGATTCTTACATACGTTTACGCAGTTTTGTTTGTACACGATTTGTACGGGTATGTATACATGTATTTATACAGGTTATACAATTCAGATAGCAGATTGCAAAGTAGCATAAATAGACAAAGATGATCATTGTCACAATCTAGTTCATCATCTCACTCATAACTAAAACCCGAAATAGTGACAAGTTTGGATATATTACAAGTTCATCAACACATAGTCTAGCTAGCTAGTAGCAAGTCGTCCATCACAAGTTCATCGATCTCATCACATTACACATTAAGTAGGTGATCGCAACTAGCGGTGGTGTTGCCGGCAGTATCGACACCACTAGCATTGTTGTTGTTGGCATCCCCGTCGGTACTGTCAGAGGATTGGTCCTCATCCATCTCCTCCTCCTCCATCTCCTCGTTGTCGTCGCCTTGATCTTCATTTAATTATGAAAAAGCACAAGAAGGTAGTAGCATTATTTTGTTTTAACACGATGTTGCATACAGAAAACCGTGTATATGGATTCTGCATCTATTCCATCTGTCAAATAAGATTTGTTGGTTTGCCCCTCATAAAACTTCTATTCTTCAAGTGTATGGATTATTCTATTTTATTAGTTTAGTTTCTGCTTAGGTAAGAAAAGTTTGGTAGAGTGATGCATACATTTCATTAATTTATTTGAATAGGAAAAACTTGACATTAAGGTTATGGAAAAGGTTACAAGTAGTAAAACTAGCAAAACGTTTGGCTTAACTGAGAGATTCAGTTCATAGGTACTTGCAGTTTAGAGCTTAGATGATTAGGATAAACCATGCTTGTTTTGCAGTTACGGTTACACCACCAAAGTACTTTTAGTGCTCATTGATTTCATCTGCGGGACTCCTTGAATTTGCATTTTTTGTTGCCTCTAATGCTTGTGGTTTTCAGGTAGACGTCTATCAAGAATATTACTGTTGTGACAGGGAGTGAAATTTGGAAGCTTCCAACTAAGTCTGAACTAAATTCAGATATTAGGGAAAAGATGATATTCATCTTGTGGAGAGCTTGGCATCATCGAAATGATACTTTTTTTGGGAGAGGTGATGTAAGCAAGGTACGCTACTTACTTAATTCTCTAGCTATTATGCAAGGCCTTGCAAAGGGACAAGCCCTTATCCTTCTCCTACTATGGCGCTATATACGAATATGGCAAGGAAAGCATCACAAATCCTGCCACTTTCCTGTCATCCTATGCTTTATCCTGTGGGATCCTACTACCGAGCCAAAAGATAAAGTGAAAGGTAAAACACCCCAGCACCTGTGTGTTCCTGCTAACAGTTTCTATTGCTCAGCTCATGACAGAGAAACTACTAACAATTTCTATTGCTCAGCTCATGACAGAGAAACTAGCACGGTGGCAATGTCCTGGACCCCGCCAACTCAAAGGTATTATCAAGATGAACGTCGACGCGGCCTTTTCACCACAGGATGGGATTGCGGTTATTGGCGCAACCAGCCCATCGCCTCCTGCCAGGATGCGGAAGAAACAGAGGCAAGGGCAATTCTTGCAAGTTTAGAGCTGGATAACATGTTCAAGATTGATCGGTGGTTGATAGTGGAGTCAGACTGTGTTAACGCTGTAGCAACGGCAAATAATACCAGTACAAACTACTCTAAGCATTGGAGTATCTACAAAAGCATTACTACAGCTAAATAGATGCTACCTGTGTGTTCCGAGTCCTTTATCAGGAGGAAGCTTAATGCTATGGCGCATGATCTATGCGTGATGTATAAAACTTTGTCTCTGAGTAATATATGAGTCCCCTCCCCCTCAAAAAGAAAAGGAACGTCGATTCCTAGCCTTTGAAACGTACAACGCTGTTCCATCGAACTCAAAAGGTGCCCAAATCTTTGATCCATCGAGCACAATTGACAGCCAAAATCAACTCAGCCATTTTATTTACTCTGGCCAAACTAATAAATTAATAAGGTAATGTGGCCCATTTCCATTTTTTATCTCCCCCGACTATTTGAAACCCTCTTACAAAGTAATTTAAGTGACTAATTGTTTCACCCCGTACCAATTAAACACAAAAGGTGTAGGCGGGAACTTACTGTCATTTAAAAACACCTTGAAAAACAAAAACTTGACACTGCTTTCACCGATACCAATTCTAAATCGAATATGTTGGAAAAAAAAACTAAACATTACAAAGTCTATATAAACATTTAGACATTTTTTATAGGAAGCAATTTTTCTGTGGTGCGCCTAAAGATCACTCTACGGGCGCGGCGTGCCGCCGCGCCAAAGCCTACTAGTACATACATATAGCGTATAGAATTAACCCACCCACACCTGTCTACCTAGCTATCTGCTTAATCAGGCAGAGCACAGGGATTAGCTAGATTTGGCAACTTAATTAGTCAATAGCCGCATACGCTCTCCATGTCTCTCGCCATGGAGACACGGGCCTCCTTTCATGCACTACTCAAATCCCCACCAGCGTGCAGGTTAATTTCAATACAAGCTAGCGAACACACGCCCAAATTAACAAGCATTGACCGGCCCTGTGAGGTCTGAAGTGCCACGCAGCAACTGCAACTGGAGGGGATATGTCTGTCCGCTGATAGTGAGCGAGAAGGATGGAGCGAAACTAGGGACAGAATAGCCTGGATCGGCTGAGGGGTGTGCTGGGGGTCGATGAGGCCCGACTGCGGAAGAGCAGGTACCTCGCCGAGGTGAAGGCCTGGTGGCAGGCGCTGTTGACACCGACCATAGACGTCGGGCCGGCACCGACGGGAATCAACCGGCGTGGTGAGGAAATCGACCGGCGTCTAGGGGGAGGGATGGGTGGTGGGGGCAGAGAGGCGTCTCACCTGCAGGTACTTGGCGGCCGGGACAGTGGAGGGACGGCGGCGGCGGCGCTTTCTCCAGCGACTCCGGTGGCGGCGGCCGCGCTCTCAGGGATCCCGCGACCAGGGGCGTCTGTTCTCAATCGGTGTGGCTGAGAGGAGAGGAGAGAAAGGGGATCGATCGACGTAGACGTCCCCTCCCGGACGAATCCGTGGCGCACCAGAGGCGCCTGCGCCACGCATTCCTTAGCGTTATAAACGTATAAAAGCCGTAGACATGGCGTACTGACACCAACTCCGTCTTACACCAGCGGTAGAGGCCTTATCCTATAAACCCATCTTTTTTAAAAAAACATCTGTAGAAAATAAATCACTACAATTTAACAAAATATGTTGATTAAATTAGAATAAGAGGTTAATTAATTTCGTGCATTTTTCAGCAGATAAACCAACAATTTTTATTTATATTTTACTTAAAGCCGTAGACATGGCGTACTGACACCAACTCCGTCTTACACCAGCGGTAGAGGCCTTATTCTGCTGCTCCACTCGCCTAGGTTCGAATCCTATAAACCCATCTTTTTGTTAGGGCATCTCCAGTCGTCCCCCCCAGAGCCCCCCCAGGGGGTTTTTTTAGCGGCGGAAGCGACCAAAAGCGCCGCTTCTTCACCACTCGGCCCCCCCAGCGGCCCAAATAGCGCCGTTTCGGCGCTAAATAGCGCCGCGGCACCCAGGCCAAACCCAGCCCGCTGGGTTCGGCCTGGGGGGGCGAAACTGCGCGGCTGCGCGCGTGGGCCCGATCGGTCAGCGACGCGGCGGGAAAGCGCGGGAACAGAAACCGCGCGTGATCATCTTCTCGGCTTCCGCGCGGTCAAAAGGCTGCCGGCGTTTATGGCGTGGCGGCCGCCCAGTGCATGCGCCCCGCCCAAAGGCTGCCGGCGTAATGGCGTGGCGGCAGCGAGGGGACGGGTGCGCGCAGTAAATGCCCGGCCGCTCGCCGCGCTATAAAATTCCCCCCGCCGCGTGCCCCGCCCCGCATTCTTCACACCGGCGATCTCTCCCTCCCTTCTTCCCCCTTTCTTCCACGACAATGGCTGACGGCGCGGCAGCGAACGGTTTCCCACGCCACAACCTGCGCCGGGGCCAGGCGATGGCGCTATACCGCGCGGGCTACCCTTGCCCGCCGGATACGCGCCTCCCTAGCTCCGCCGCGGGGGCGAGCCGGTGGCAGCTCAGCGCCGGCGGTGTCCCAATCCCTCCCCTTCCCAACACCAACCAGGAGTTCCGCCGCGCCATCTACGACATGCGCGCCGGGATGAACAACCCCGAGAACTACCCGCTCACCGGAGCGGATGAGTTCTGGTGGCAGCGTCTGACGGCGCGCCGCAACCAGGAACTCGAGGACGAGAACGACAACGGCCCTGTCGAGGGCCGTTTCAACTCGAAAGGGCGCCGGAACTGGTGGAGCGCCCCTGGCAGGACGCTCGAGGAGGTCCTCGAGCACATCCGCCGCGGCAACCAGCCGCGTCTCCAGATGCCGCCGCTGGAGGCCACCCAGCCGTGGGTGGCGCGGCATCCCGGCGCGTCCTCGTCGTCCGCCACGTCCTCGTCCTCCGCCGGCCATTCCCTCTCCACCACCCCCCCCCTTTCTGAACGCCGGAGCGTCCTCCCGCAGGCGCAGCGGCGGCGCGCTCCGCATCGGCGAGCCACAGCGCGTGGTCCGCCCGAAGACGGAGGACGCCGACGAAAGCGAGGCCGAATGGCCGGACCAAAGGGTGGCGGAGCAGATGTCCCTGGACACGCTGCAGCCGCTCGACGTCGACACCGCCGCCCGTTGGAGTCTGCGCGAGACCACGGAGGCCGAGCTCGCCCTTCAGCGCCGCCTGCTGGCTGAAGCAGAGCAGCGCAAGGCGGCGCGCGAGCGTGAGGCCGCCGCCGCCGCGGCTCGCCTCCGCGTCCCTCCCCCGCCGCCGCAGAAGGAGAACGAGTACATCATACTCGACCCGGACTCCGACGACGAGGGCGTGATCCAGAACGCCCTCGAGGTGAGCAGGTGGGACTGCGGTGGCGGCGACGAGGGACAGGGGGGAAGCAGGCGCCCCGGCGACCCCCCCAGCGACGACGACGACGACGACGGCGGCGACTACAGCCAGGCGATCGCCGCCAGCCTCGGGCTAGCTTAGTTTAGGTTTAAATTTATCGTTTAGGTTCAAAATCGCGCCGAATATGTACCGAAGTTTTTTAATTTTCAATAAAATTCGTCTAGTTTTTCAAATGCATTTGTTTGGGCCGATTGTTGGGCTCGGGACGCGACTGGGAAACGCGCCCCCCCAGGTTCCAGAATAGCGCCGTTTAGCGCCGCGGCGGCACCAAAACGGCGGCGTTTTGGGCCCTGGGGGGCTCGACGACTGGAGATGCCCTTACCTTTTTGTTAAAAACAATCTGTAGAAAATAAATCACTACAATTTAACAAAATGTGTTGATTAAATTAGAACAAGAGGTTAATTAATTTCGTGCATTTTTCAGCAGATAAACCAACATTTTTTATTTATAATTTACTTAGCAAACAAATCAATGGGTAGCAAAATGGCGCATGGTTGGTGGTGCGCCACTGATACTTCCGGGCATACATGGCACATAGAATCAATGGCGCACCACTAGGAGGTGCGCCACTGATGCTACAGAGCATCAGTGGCGCATCTCCTAGTGGTGCGCCACTGATTCTTTTAGGTACACATGGGTGATGGGTATCAGTGGCGCACCGATGATCGTCCGCCACTGATGCTTGGACAATCAGTGGCGCACGGCTACATGGTGCGCCACTGATGCCTGTACATGTATGCTCTGAGGCACATCAGTGGCGCACGGCTACATGGTGCGCCACTGATGCTATGTCATCTATGCCCATTTTTCTAGTAGTGTTGAATGTTATGTCCAATGATTATCAATCTATAATATTCTTTTCATGTGTATGTTATTTATGATCTAGCATGCTCTCTGTTGCTAGTAGATGCTCTGGCCATGTAGATGCTTGTAACTCCAAGAGGGAGTATTTATACTCGATAGTGGGTTCATGCCTCCCTTTCACTCACGCTCGAGTGACAGAAACGTAAACGGGTGGGGGATGTGTTGTTGCCGTTAGGGAGAAAACAACAATGCTTTGTCTAAGGATAATTTCATTGTTTACATTACACACTTTGCTTAATGCAATTATCTGTTGCTTGCAACTTAATGCCCAAGGTTTGCTCGGATGACACTCTGAGGGTGGATTATTAGTCATAGATGCAGTTGGATAATGGTCTATGTATCTTGTTGTAATGCCCGACTGAATCACATAGTAATCATCATGCCATGCATATGCACTACGGTGTAGCCTTTATATCTGTCAATTGCCCAGCTGTAATTTGTTTACCCAACATGCTATCTATCTATTTTGGAGAGACAACACTAGTGAACTGTGGACCCCGGTCCATTTCCTCTATACTGATAATACAACCACTGCAATCACTGTTTTCATACTATTCCTACTGTTTTCCTACTGCCATCAATGTTCTCTTTCTATCTACTGCAAACAAGTACTGTTTTCCACACCATATGTTTAACCTCTTTGTTTTCAGCAAAACCGGTGAGATTGACAAACCTTACTGCTTCGTTGGGGCAAAGTGTTTTTATTGTGTTGTGTAGGTTCCACGTTGCTGCTGAACCGGTAGTGCGTCCTGCCAACATCAGCTGCATCCACCTTTGTAAGTGATTTCTTTCTCCTACTGGTCGATTCAACCTTGGTTTCTTTCTGAGGAAAAACTTGCCGCTGCACTCTTCACACCCTACACTTGTGGTCTTCCCATGAATAGCAGCCTCCCGTCTAGCAGCCATCAGGCAACACCACACGCACCCAAAGCAAGATACACACGTACTAACGAATAACTAAAACACCCCACGAAAATGCAAAGCCGTCTTTTACCAAGAAAGGACTTCAATACTGTGCCTTCGGGAAGGGAGCGACACCAAAGAGCCGCCACCGCCCAAAAGAATCAGGGTTTTCACCCGGAGCGACACGGAGGGCGAAGGAAAAACATGATGACACATTCAAGAAGGAGATGACACCCTGACAAAAACTCTCCCAGTACGAAGTGTGGTGCGACACTGCCACTCCACCCTATCGCACGCCAAACGCAAGCCACCATGCTTCCCGCACGACCATGGCAGCTAGCCCGCACCCGACCCAAGAGCTCCGCCCACGAGCCACATGGCTCCCACCTCCAGGGTCGTCGCCCTCACATCCACACACTCGACCCCGTGTCACGACAAAGCGGTCACCGCGAGACCGACGGATCGGTCATAGGAGGGGCAGAAGATCCTTGCCAACCTGGCTCAGATCGATGAAGTACTTGGATAATAGAAGTGTGGCCCATCTGGCACACACCCTGAAGCCATCTATAGCCCAATCTAAGATGGCGGTGGCCGACCAAAAGCAGTAGGCAGGTCCCATCAGGCCCAGATCAGTCCCGAAGCGGCCCTAGATCAGGCCCGATAGGTCCTTCCCGCTAGGGATGTCAATATTATCCATGGATATGGATATCCAACCCGTTGGGTAAGGGTTTGGAGGACATATTCTACCCATGGATATTTGCGTATGGATATACATGAACTTACCGGTTGGGCACTAATCCAAAACTAGCTCCATGGATACTCGTTGGATATCCATATGAAAATATGACTCACATGTATTTGACACATGTGAAATAATATGGCTTACATCGTAAGACTAATTAATAAAAAAATGTATGAGGCCCATTGGCCTAATTCTATACCTACTAAGGATTAACACAGTATTATGGACGGTTTATTTGTATTATGTGACCATATATTTTGATCGTTGATGTTGCCATGTCCACATTGTTATGAACGGTTTTTTGATTGCTTCATGGATATGGATATCCAACGGGTATGGGCATGGATAGCATCTATGGCCCGTGTATACTTTCGTACGTGGAAAACGTTTGACAAGCTCATGGATATGGACATGGATTTGGATGAGATCAACCCACCCAGACGCTCCCTATTGCCACCCCTAGCGCCATAGATGCCACCACCACCAAATTACATCGCTGCGCCGCTCCATCCCAAGCAACCCACGTCAAGGATCTGCCTAAATGAACCGCTCGTGGCCGACGCGAGTTGGTCACAAGCCGTCATATCTGGATGTACCAGACCAAGCTGCCACTGTCGCACGATCCATCATAGCAGAGATGCCTCCATGTTTGACGAGATGCCGACGACTTCCGCTGCCAACACCGGTCTCCATGCCGCCGCACCCATTTCCAACACGGCGCGCCGCCGCACGACCCATCAAAGCTAAGATTCCCTCCACGGTTGATGAGATGCCGACGACCTCCGCCGCCGTGCCCACCGCCAACGCACCGACGAACGTCGAGAGGGGGTGAGAGGAGCCCCGCCGCCGCCGACCGCGATTTTTCCGGCGGCGTCCTCCGGCAGTGAGGGTGAGGGAGGAAGCGGACGTGACGAGCTCGGGCTTGCTAGGGTTTCCGCCCTGCCACTTGTGGGAGAAGACAGGATGAGCCCATTCCCTCTTAGTGTAAGTAAAAGTAGGATACCTCATGACCTGGAGGTGGTATATATTTGCTACAACCGTGTATATATATATATATACACACATATATTATTTCATGTACGTAGTAATTTTTATAGACATTTTGTTTTAGGTGATTGATTTTCACGAATAATGTCGTCGGTGAAAAATAATTGGTACTCCCACTAGGTCACCATCTCCGACATGGGGATACTTTGTTTCAAGATAATTTCCTGTCAAAGAAATGGACAACGTAGATTCCTATGTTGTTTTCACTCAATACTCTTATTAAAGTATTTTGTTACACAACAATAGAGAGTGCATCTGTTACAATAGAGGAGCTCTAATACTAATTTTCAAAACGAAATTATGTATCCCAGTTGTTGTTGTATCATGCACGACAACACCATTGCGTTAACAATAGAGTTTACTAATGGGACACAGGGTGCAAACGTTGGTGTTTGTGGGGGATAGGGTATCAAGCATTAAGGAGACACGATGTACCCAGGTTCGGGACCTCAGTCTTGTGAGGTCCTTACTCCTGCAAGGATGGACTATGAGGTGGTGTATATGGTGTTACAGAATGCTCCTGGAGCTGTATCTTCTAAGTGAATTTTCCCCTGCTAAGGGACGTCCGGAGTGCCTTATATACGCTGGTAGTCCGGCTGACAGGCGGGGCCGGCTGTACGGCCAGCCTGTTGGGAACCACTAACGGTCATAGACAGTGTACTTCCCTCTAGATGCCTGAGCATCGTACATGATGGGACAAGGCGGAACACAAATGATGATGACACAGGTGGCCAAAGTTTATGGGTAGGACCGCCTACTCCTCCAGTCAAGCATAGTTGACATTGTGCGTGAGGTATTGTCACCCCTTTTGCCCCTGCCTTCCCTTAGATAATCTCGTCGTTGCTTGTTAGAACCGTCCGGCCCAAGACATCAGCCGGCCGGAGTCACTGGCCAGGCACTGCCGGCCACAATGTAGCCGCCTGTAATGTGGGAAGCCGTACGACTGCTTTCTTAGCGTTATCTTGATCTTGTAATTATCTTAACCGGGGGTAGTCCCCCTGATAGTAGCCCCCGAACACGTTGGAGCTTTATATTAGGCACGGTGAAGAAGGTTTATGCGTGTTCTTCCCCATGTACATGACGTGGTCTATTTCTGCCTCATCCGACTGGGCTGCACCGTCTGTGGACGTTTCGGCTTCTCCTCCCTGGCCGGCTGGAAATATGACATCACTACAGGGATCGTGGCTAACGTCAGCCGTGTCCCATTGCTCTGCACCGCCCACTGTGAAGGCAGCGACGCCTCGGTTCTGTCGCTGGCATTTTCTGCGGCTGCCTGCGACGGTTACTAAATCCCATGCGGGAGTAGCCCACGATGTGGCGGTTCGAGTGGAAGGCCGAACGGCCGTTTTCGCCTATAAAAGGGGCGTGGCCCCTCGGATGAGGGGTTCCGCACCCCACTGCTTCTTCTTCCTCTCCCGCGCTCGCTCTTCTCCTCGCACCCGCCAGAGCTGCCCCGCCTAATCCTCTCCGCCATCGCGCCCGAGGACAAACCCTTCGCATACCGTCATTGTTTTCGTCCCTGCCATTGCAGCGATGTCTCGCACCGAGGGTGTGTGGCGCGGCTCCACCATCACCGCCGATGACCTCGTCAAGGCCGTCAAGGAGGGCTACCTCGGTATGCCCGGAAATGTGGTGGCGCGTGCCCCTGGCATGGAGGAGATTCCGATGCCGCGCCAGGGCGAGTTCATCGTCTTCCTCGACCACTTCGACCGCAGGTTCACGATTCAGGCGAACCTGTTCTTCTGTGACCTCCTCGACGAGTTTGGCCTCCAACCGCAACACCTGGGGGGCAACGCAATCTCCCAAACCTCGGCCTTTGCGGATGCCACCGATACCTACCTTGGCGTGCGGCCGACTGTGGCGCGGTATAGCCGACAATATTTCTTCCGTGTCAGGCAGCTGGCCTAGGGTGGCGCCATCGTCTACAACCAGGTGCGCAACGACATGCCAAAGTTCCCCACCCAGGATAGCATCAAGGATTGGCAATGGTTCTTTTTCTATGTCCGGAATGTGCTGGAGTGTGAGAACCACATCAACCTTCCTTGCTACGTGTCCGACTAGTCGTTGAAGAGCCGCACGAAGGTGAAGATCAGTGAGGACACAGATGACCTCGCCAAGATGTGCAGCCGGCTGGCCGAGCTAACCAGCAAGGGCCTGACAGTGCGGGACCTCAGCCTTAGGTTTCTGGCGTAGCGGGTGTAGACGATTCAGACGCGGTCGCACAAGATGTGCCACATTTCCGACCAATTTGACCTGACCCGGATGTCCATCCATTACCTCAAGACAGACAACTTGAGAGAGTGGCTCTGAATGATGATGAAGGCGCGAGTCGTCGCCGGCTAGTCCTGGGGCCGACAGCCATACAACCGCTCGAAGCCGCCTCCCCGGGTAAGTTTCTCGCATCTCTCCTTTCAATGCCACATGCTCTTTCTCCTTTGGGTAACTCAGGCCGGCTGGAAATCCTCTGTAGTTGCTTGAGGCGCAAGACCTCGAGGATGGGCCAGACGGGCCCACCTTTGAGCCGGACCTCCCGGGCGGGCAGGCGGCCAAGGCCGCAGCGGCCCAGGCAGCACCGTACGCAGCCAGCCAGGCGGGTGAGGCGGAGCCGGAGCAGGAGCAGGAGCAGAAGGAGCATGAGTAGGAGCAAGAGCAGGAGGAAGATGATATGGCGTGGCCTGATCTTCTCGTTGAGCACTCGATAACTTGATGATAGATAACTTGTGTCTCGCTGAAACCTCTCCGGCTGATCCTGATGCCAATGCAACAGTTTGCAACCCAACGGATATTCTCAACTCCACACACTTGCACAACATAATCAATGACTACGAGTGGTTCTATATCGTCTTATTCGCAGTGGAATAACAGATAACACACATAGTTTGCAAGGGATAACACCACCAGATCGATATGAATTGGTGGGGATAAATTTCAGATGAACATGGTTCAAATCCGGAAATCTAGAGTTTTAATTTTAACTTGGTCTACCTCTAATAATGTGAATTACAAACCTATAAAGGCTGCTGGACGTCCATGCAGTTGGAGTCGTAAACTAACTAATCTCTAAGTTTCCTAACTTGACATGACTCTATTTGGAAACTGGCAAAAAATGGCTCGTGTATTGTTTTAGTCATCACTCCTTGTACGAGTCGAATCGGTGCATGGGGCCGGATTTGTTGGAAAGCCCTTCGAATTTTCTTTTCAGATTGTGCTTATTTGCTTTATTTGGAGTCCGTATGAAGAGTCCATGATCGTTTCAAATTCGGGAGTTCTGCCAGTCCGAACCGAATATATTTTCCTTGATGGCTCCACTTCCTCCCTCGCCTCCCTCGTGCTTGCCATCCTGTTCAACCAGCTCCATTGCTCCGCCAATGCTTGTGTTATCAATAATCCTATTAATACATAAATACATAGGCTTAGGTAGTATAACATTCTTATAAACACAAACATTATTTATTACTAGGAAAGAATTCACCTTATAGTGAACATCAGTGAGGCTAAATATTTCCTTCCAACTGAAACATACACAATCATCATGTACGCCTATTATATACTCATCATCCTCCGTTTCTTCAAGACAAGACGTCATCGGCTTGTGGTAAGTTGAACGTGGAAGAAACAAAAGGACCAACATGTATGCACAATATATGTATCAATAATGGGTGCATCATTTTTATTGACATGATAAATATTCCCACATGACATACAGCAACGAAAATTGCATATAATAAGTACATTGTGATATGAAAACAAATAGCATCTCATCAAATAGCAATCACAATTGCGTGTATAAGTGAAGCTCATATAATCATGATCATAACGAGAAACATCTATGTATAAATTCTTATTCTGTAGTATCAAATCAAACGTTCTCACAGAAGATCTATGATCGAATTTGGTGGTAGTAGTACACTCAACTGTTTTAACATGTTTATTATTTTCATTATGTAAATTGCAACACATTTTGCAAATATAAGTGAAGTATAAATCAGTAGCACATGTATTTATCAAGTTTTGTTGCAAAACAAACATATGTGTAAAATCATGCTTAGATTTAGCAAATTGTAAACAATCCAACCGAGGTAACACAATGTTAAATCAGCAATATTATCACAAGTAATACATATGTTATCCACCATAAAATTTTCATTCATGTTATAATCACCAACTAAATTAAAAGTGAAACAAGTAGCATATGTGCTAGAATTGACATATGAAATTCAAGAAATCCTATTCATAGCACTTTGCACAGTAATTGGTTCATGTAAAATGATGGAATACACAATATTAATAGGTGCTATTTTGGCAAGCACTTCGTTAATTGTAATCAAGACCACGTGCTCAAAATTTGAAATATTCAAATTATCACATGGTGGTGAACTATATATGGTTATGAACTCACAAGAATCAACTAGCACATTAGTAGACTCACAAAAAATTGTACTTGCAAGTGGAAGCTCCAAATCAGCACCAATGTCAATGGCATCCACTTTAGATATAGTAGGCACTGATTCATGTATCTCAAGTGGTGATGCAGGTTGTACTAGTGAGGGCTCCCTTTCTTCAATAGTAACCCGCATATCACAAGAACCAATACTAGGCACAATGGTATGCTCCTCCAATGTATGTGATGGTGGTGGTGCAGGTTGTACTCTAGGCTCCCTTTCTTCAAAAGCAACCTACACGTCACAAGAAACAAAACTAGGAGTAGACATGATTACATTAGTAGAAACAGCCTCACATGTCTTCTCATCTTCTAATCCCCATATACGGTTTTGTCTTTGCATTTCAAGGATTTCAAGTCTTTGCATTTCTAGGAATTAAGGAGACGAAAATAATGGTTGACGTCTAACCTCCTGAATTTTTTCAAGACATGCATGTATTATCCAACTTTTCTTATTGTTCCAAAAGAATTGTACATCGGGATATTGGCTATCAAAATTAACCTTATATCTGTTGCACCATTTTTGTCCCAACAAAAGATGACAACAAGAAACTCTCTAGGAAGCACATAACATAAAATTTGTTCCTTATGGCCATGAATGGTTAAAGGAACAAAAACCATGTGAGTAATAGTAAGTTCATCATCATTAGTAGGTATATAAATGGATGATTTGTCTTTGGAACCAACTACAATTGTTCAACGACCTCAGAACTAACAAAATCATATCGTGTACCCTTATCAAGGGTAATAGCAACATTGCTACCTTTGATGTCTGTGGTGAATTTGAACAAATCTGATGCAGGGATCCCACTAGCATCCTCCTCCCAAAATGTATCACTGCAAATAGAACACACACGTAATGGTTCTTCCCTTACAGAAACAACCATTGTTAGTGCAAATAAATATATGGTGGTATGTATATGGTGGAACTCTCACAACTCACTCAAAACAGCAAAGAAAGGTATATCTTACAGCTCCAAAGGGAATAGCAAACACTCACCAACAAGTAGTAGTAACACGTGTACGGATGTGAAGAAGAGAATACCCGGTATTTTAGCTATCACAAGGCAAAACAAGGTATATGGTGGGGCTTGGTCGGGATACCTAACAACACCAAAATAACAAGTCCTATTTGCTGTTTGTGTGATGCAAAAAATTTCACCTAAGACACACACCAATATGGATACAAATGTGGCAAGCAACTCTATGGATATAATTGTTGCAATGTACTCGAAAAACACTAGCCAAGCTCAATGAAAACAGGCAAAAGATTGCTCAATTTGATAGTGTCAATGTATAGCAATGATGAAAACAACTCCAAACACAATGTATGAAATATAGCTTTCGACCTCTTTTGCTTTTTCTATTCTTTTTCTTCTTCTTGTTTTTTTATACTTTTTCAATGGCCAAAAAACAACTAGGAGCAATAATAACAATGTGATAACAATGTGACACAAATATATGATGATGAGCCGTCTGTAATGAGCAAAGAAAGTAGCTAGTATTGTGGGCAAGGTACCTAATTTGTTTGCGGTAGAATGGATGTGGCTATGTATCACAAAGTTCAGATTGGAAACCTAGTGAAAATTTCAAAGAAACACACGAAAATTAGTAAGGAAGCACGACAGGAAACCAGTGAATTTTGTGCCGTGGCGGCAATGAAAACATGCGCTTTTTGTTCCCTTGCGGCAGTACTTGGTGGCGGCACCGAATTCGCCGAAAATGGTACCGCGGCAGGCTGTGTGTGTGTGTGCAACAGTGGAGACGCAGCAGTGTCCGACGCGGAAGCAATCCAAAACCAACTACGGGTGGGGCCTGGCAGCGATTCTCTCTATTTTGTGCCATGGCAGGGAACCGAGATCGAGCAGAACTCGAACAAGCACGACATCGATTTGATGATTTTGTGTATCGCGTGGTAGGTCTCTGAATCGAACTAGAACCAGTATATGGCTGCAGGAAAACAGAAATTTCTGTGTCGTGGAAGAGAGAAAACAACTATGGCTCGAATCATACCAAACAAGGACTCAGAATTGGACTCTTTTTGGGGATTTTTGGTGGAGACTCAAAAGAAAACTCAAAGAACACGAAGAACCCCTAACCGAAACTAGAAGACTACAAAACAGAAAAAGGATCACGAGATCAACACATAACAGCAACTAGGAAATTGCAAATTGGGTTGATTTAAGGCTATGGCAATGATCTAAACACTATTTTTGGTGGGCCTTTTTCTGTATAGGATGAAAACACTCGAATCTAAGGGGAGAAAAACAGCTTATCGAGGCACCCTATAGCTCTGATACCACATGATATGGGGTGGCCCGATCTTCTTGTTGAGCACTCGATAACTTGATGATAGATAACTTGTGTCTCGCTGAGGCCTCTCCGGCTGATCCCTGATGCCAATGCAACAGTTTGCAACCCAACGGATATTCGCAACTCCACACACTTGCACAATTTAATCAATGACTATGAGTGGTCTTGTATCATCCCCAGTGGAACAGCAGATAACACGCATAGTTTGCAAGGGATAACACCACCAGATCGATACGAATTGGTGGGGATAAATTTGATATGAACATGGTTCAAATCTGGCAATCTAGGGCTTTAATTTTAACTTGGTCTACGTATAATAATGCGAATTACAAGCCTATAAAGGTTGATGGACGTCCAAGCTGTAGTTGGAGTCGTAAACAAACTAATCTCTAAGTTTCCTAACTTGATAGGACTCTATTTAAAAACTGGCAGAAAACGACTCATGAATTGTTTCGGTATGTGGAGTTCGTATGAAGAGTCCATGAAAGTTTCAAATTCGGGACTTCTGCCAATCCGAACCGAATATCTTTTCCTTGATGGCTCCACTTTCTCCCTCGCCTCCCTCGTGCTTGCCATCCTCTTCAACCAGCTCCATTGCTCCGTAAATACATAGGCTTAGGTAGTATAACATTCTTATAAACACAGACATTATTTATTACTAGGAAAGAATTCACCTTATAGTGAACATCAGTGAGGCTCAATATTTCCTTCCAACTGAAACATACACAATCATCATGTACCCGTATTATATCCTCATCAGAAGATGACCTATCCTGCGGCGGGCCGATCCACCCAGGTAAACCAGAAGATCTAGGCGAAAAGTCGCCCACCAGCAAACTCATCTTGATTGTTGATTCTGATGATACGCCATTCGTCCCCTCAAGCGGGCTAAGCCGCCGAGCCGGAGGAAAGAGCCTACGATTCCGACGCCAGGTCGGCGAAGAAGAAGAAGAGGAGGAGGCCAGTAGTGCCTCCTTCCATTTATGGGTAAGTGTTCCCTTTCGCAATGTTGTCCGGCTGGGAATCGAGCCTTTCTTATCCCTTGTCGATTCATCCATGCAGCTTGCCTAAGAAGTTGGGGCAAGGAATATCCTAGACACCAGCACCGCCTTTGGTGCAGAAGTACGTGGCGAGGAACGCGCAGGCGCCAGCACGCAGAGGGTGTTTTTGTATCATCCCAAATTTTGCTACCAAAGGGTTGTGGTGTTGTGTTCATATCATACATGTATCATACATGCATGAGAACAAAAATTTAAACCATGTTTGAACCAATTTAAAACTTAAATTTACATTGGTTTGAGAAAATACCACAAATAGTACCTAAAATAGGTTCCAAAATTTTGTTCTGGAAAATATTTCAAATACACCAATGAAACAAATGGTTTTGTTGGAAATTTTATAAGCTTTCCAAAAAGTACTTTTGCCAAATTTTATTCCTGCAAAAAGGGCCTCAAAACTTAGTTTTCTGTCCTCCTTTAAAATAGAAAAGGACCTCGTTGTAATTTTCTTGACAAGGCAGGGGGTTATGGAGGAAAATTCCTTTGTCTTCTACCTCCGGACGGGAGGCAGCTGCGTGTCCTCACCTCCTCTATTGGATGCCACCTCCTGCCTTCCAGCCTTCTCGATAGGATAGGACCGCGAGGACGCTTCTCTCTCTCTCCCTCCCCACCCGAGCTCTCTCCGTTCTCTCCCTCTCGATTCCTCTCCCGGCCGAAACCCAAGCCCGGGTTGGCTGCCATGGCGGCGCCGCCTCCCGGCCACGGCCAGCCCCTGGCGTCGCCGTGTCCTCCTGCCCCTCCACGCCCACCTGCACAAGCTGGGAAGGCCCGAAGCCGTGTGAATTCCGCCGCCGGTTCCTCCACTGCCGCCGCGGATGCCCGGACGCCGGCGACGATTCCTTCACCCCCTCGCCTTCCCGTCCACACCATCATGATCGCGGTGAGCTTCTCTATGCTCCGGTGCCCTCCATTCACCCCCTCCCCCGCCGGTTTTCCCTGTCACCGCCGGCCGCCGCCGTGCCGATGGTCGCCGCCGGCCATTCCGGCGACCATTTGGTCAACGGTTGGCACCCTTCGGCTCCCCTCGATCTCCTCCAACCCGTAGTATAGTTTAATTTTTGAATTACGCGTGAATTGAAGCAATTTCGAATGCTTTTGGGAAGAATAGAGCACTGTGATGTCACAGTGACATCACAGTGATGTCATATTTCCTCTGTTTAATAATTGCAGAAAATGAGTTAATTTTGTAAATTGAATAACTAATAAAATATTAATCAGATAATGAAATGAAAGTATGGTTTTGATAATAAAATTATTCTCTATCCAAATATGTAATTTTCACACATGTTTGAGAAAGTCCGAAAATGAGCAATTATTTAATGTTGTTTAATTCTTTTAAAAATAGGAAAATAAGTTTTTATTCACTAAAATTAGACAATTAAAAGTTATATACCAAAATGCTCAAAATGACAAGTAAAATCTGTTTATGATGTTTTCAAACCCATTTGAGTTTTTAAATTGTACTCACTTTCATAATCACCCGAATTGCCCTCTGGGTCTATTTCGGGCAAATTTCAGTAAAATCGCATAACTGTCATATGAACCCTAGCAACCCATCGCACATGTTTAGGGCTTTATTTAAGTGAATTAATTTGCTCATGCATACATATTGAGCATTGCATCGATGCCATGTTGATTGTTCTTCTTTGTTTTGGTGTTACTTTCCCCCTCGATAGAATCCGACTACGAAGAGAAGGCCAACAGTCCAATTGTGAATACTTGATCTTAACCGACAAGTCAAGCACTTATCCCTGAAGTCTTTATCTGGTTTTCTTATAACCAAGGCAAGCATAACCTCTTATCTGCTCATATATGCTTTCGAACAACATTTGAATCTCATACTTTGCATTCGATTCCAAAGTATTTGATGCTAGTAGATATAGTTCACCTATATACTGCATTGCCTCAATATCCTGATCCACTGCTCCTAGCCGCCATAGATTTGCTTGTGCGCATCGCCAGAGCCTCAAATCTGCTTTGCATAGTCATACATGTTTGTTACCTCTGCACCATCCAGTTGATGAATCAGAGCTGCGATAACCTAGTATGATATGATGACGTGGTGAGATGAGCTTTGTGTGGATAACTTGACTAAGGCTGGTATGGGAGGCCACTTGGGAAGTGGTTGTTCGTCCTATACTCGCCAACCCTAGGATTACGGTCTCGAGCGGAAGCCAAGACTACTGAGCATGCAACCACACGCAGGGTCTAAGTAACCGCGCTCGACCAACTAAATTGTTTGGCCAGATCCATGAGTCACGTAGTTTGAGATTTCCATTTGGCACGCAAATAAAACCTTTTAAACGGTTTTGAAAACAAAATGCTCCGCTAGGGCGTGACCGGGGCCAAGTGATGGACGTACACGGATCTTGACCCCGCCTCATAGAAACAGGTGCCGTCAGGAGGATGGCCAACTCCCTGTTGACGGGGTGGCCCTGTCTTGGGTTGACTCATGGATAGGGTCGGGTAAGGTAAAGGTCGTGGCCAGCCACCCTCTGCCGCGTTCCATGGAAGAGCGTACATGTGGCGCTAAGAGTCGGATGGTACGTGTGGGTAAAGTGTACATCCCTGCAGGGCAATCTTTTCGAAAAGCCGTGTCCATGGTTAAGGACGACTTGGTGAAGGAAAAGACCATAGACAACCTAATGTGGCGTAAAAGATGTTGACAAAGCATGGAGTCAATAGATGAAGGGTGCCTCCTCGGAGATGCCGAGAGGGCTGATCCTTGTAGCATGTGAGATGCTGGGAATTGATGTTGGTGGATTCAAATGATGATGATTACAATAGAGAGTTTCTCATCTGTTTTGAAAACATTCTATGAGACGTGCTATTCCTCCTCGATTTGGAAAATAAAGATTGCTTTATGCAAATCAACCTTCATAAAACCTTTACGAAACCTGCAGATATATAATAGGTTAACTAAGTCTTGTTGAGTACCTCCCTTACTCAGGTTTGCTTAATTTTGGTTCAGGTGGAGTTCCGCACTTCCGTGGTGGTTCAACGTGGACATCGACGAGTTGTTTGGGGTTCCCAGGTAGCAGCCTGGAATCTATGGGCTGGGACGTCGCCTTATGTTGCGGCCTCTTAGGCCTTTTTGGGTCTTGTTGATTAGCAACATAATTTTCCTTCCGTTGTCTGATGTAATGTTGGGTCGTGTGACCTCTGCTTGTAAGCTATACTCTAGTAACACCTGTTTAATAAGGCTTCATATCTAGAGTGCTGCTTTGATCGGTTGTTGGTTTCGAGCGCATTGTTATACAGTTTTGGCTATGCCTGCATAGTTGTCGCAGTCGAGGGGTTGTGGAGCCGATGATCCATGTCCGAGCCCGCCTGCCGATGTGATCTGGCCTAGGGCTAGGTAACCCCAGTAACCCTCGATTGTTGTTGCACTTTCTGGACACATAACAGCTCTGTATAGCTTTGGTCCTGTTTCCTTCAGTTTCATACGATTCGTGGACACTTTGATATGCATAGTTGGTTATGACTAGCATGGATACAAGGAGTAGTAGACTGTGGATCCGGACTACGTGCCGACGAATCCAGTCTGCCTGCCGTTGTTTGTTACGACCGGGGCTGGTAACCTTGAAGCCCTTGTGAGTCCATGGCTAGGAGCACATAACAGTATGTATATCTCTGGGTCCGGGGTCGTGACATTCATGGTATCAGAGCAGGACTGCCTGTAGGAAAACCTTACTGCTTGGTCGATGTTGAGTCTAGCGGTTGTGAAATCTATTTTGAAACTTCAAATGGATTGTGAAAAACCTTCTTAGGATTATTTTTACTCCTTATCTAGTATCGCTCTAACTCTGGGTCACCTTACCTGTTTTGATTTAAAAAGGTCTAATCATTCAAACCTAGGTGCCTTCTTTGGCCAGGACTTCTTCTACCCAAGTTGACCTAGTTATGAGTTTCTAGAGTCGTGTGTGTTCCATGTTCCATTATCTCTTAAACTCGGAGATTTCCTTTCCATCATAATCTCTCAAAGTTGTGTGGATTCCACATCCTTATATGTTCCAAAGTCTCAAATCCTGAACCTCGAGATTTCCTTTTCATCTCGAATGTATCCGTTATCCTCTATTCAAATACTCACGGAGCTATGTTTATCTTTTGAAACATACCTCGTGATTGCTATTCGTGGTGTCCTTCAAGGCACTCAAATAGTAGTTACTCCTTTCTTTATGTTTTCAACCTTAGACTTGAACAGAAGGTCCCGGAATGTGCTGGACTGAAGAGTGCTGAAGCATGTCGTCCTTACTCATGTGGTGTGTATGCTACCAGCACAGGATGCTGACCTTTAACCCAAGTTCTGTTTCTTTGGATCCTAAGGAGTCTGTTTTACCACAGGGTGGCTAGGAAATTCCAACTCTCTTAGCCGTAGGCTTTCCTTTGGAACCAAAAGGGATCACCACAAGAGTGTTCTTTATGATTCCCATATCCTTGTTTTTGACTCATCTATACCTCTCTTTCAGCATGGGTTTTCCAAATTAGTATTACCCTGTGCAGTCAACATGATCTTAGGAATTTTCCTGGGCATGTGTCTACCTTCTGGTTGCTCTCATATCTTCCTCCGTTGTTTTGGACACCAAGTTGCTTAGTTGTGTTGGAGTCTTCCAATGTATTTGCTCTTGTGTTTCGTCAAAACATTCCACCTTTGGATTGTCAGGAGAAACAAACTCTAGTACCTCGTTCATCTCTAGGACCAGGTCCAAAGTTTTGTAATCCACAGAATAAAGAAGTTTCATCAGCTTCTACCCTGTTCCACATTCGAGTATCACACTCTTTTATATCAGGAGGTTGTGTTGAGTTTCATGGCCTTATCGATGAAGTGATTCTTTTACACGTCCTCACTCCCCCTTCCTCCCAGCTTGAAGTGCTCGAGAATGTTGGGTGCGCATTAAGGTGTGTATCAGATATTCCTAGCAATTTTTAATTGCTTCAAAAATCTAAGAAACATCTGTATCCTTCTTAGCACTATTGGTCACCCGGTCCCTACTTAAAGTTGACCGTGTTACCAAATCCGTTCATTCCGGTGCATGTTCTTGGTCAGAGAGTTAGGTTCATGCCGAAGCTCTCATGTTCATATATGTTGCTTTAAAAAGCAAGATCCCTTCCAAACTCCGAGACATATCGGAAGGTTGTGATAGTCTGGTTGTCTTTCTAGAAGTATCACTAGGTGGTTACCTGACCGTGATGTCTAAACAAGGGTAATTTGAATTGCTCCTTTCTCCAAGAAAACTATGTTGGGCACCCTGGACTAGTTGTTTGAGCTTAAACAACAACTTGGAGAGTTGAAAGGCAAAAAGCTCCGCCAACTTGACCCGCTGTTAAGGGATGTCTAGTTTTCCTCATGTTGAAGCATGATAGAATCACCTCAATGTACATGCTACCATTCCACCTTGATTTGATTTGGGCTATCGTCAAATCGAGAAAAGATCCAAGGACTATCTTTATGGTGTTTTCACTCATGGTGTTTTGCCTGAGTACACCTTCACGTCCTTTGGTCTAACCAATGTTTTTCCTTGTTCATATATCATATGAATCCCTCTTCTTGGAGTGTCTTGATAAAGATGTTGTTGATCCCATCTACGACATTCTTGTTTTCTCCAAGTTGCAAGAGGTTCATGCTGAGAAAATGGAAACAATGTTGGAAACTTTTGAGAACCATCTTTATGTCATCACGAAGTTGTGTTCTGGATGTTCGAAGTGACTTTCTCGGGTTCGTGTGCTTATGGTGAAAGTTGTCGCCATGGGCCCGAGTATCGTTTTCTTGTTCCTTCGGGAATAATCTCAAGTCGGTCATGAATGTGTGGACCACCCTTGAGATGGTTGGTTGTTACCCCCATTTACTTGAAGAAGTTTGCATCCACACCAAGCCATCGACTAATTGTTCGTAAAAGAAAAGAAGTCCAAGAACTTCGTTATCTTTGTGACCATCTTCCCAACAAGGACTCCGATGTGTTTCATTGCAAGTAGTCCATGTAGGTGCAACCGTCTTTTGTAAGTTGCTAATACATGAGTCCTGTAATCTCGCTCATCTTTTCGAGCTTGACATCATAATCCATATCTTGAGAATCTAGTAAATGTATCTCAATTGTAAACAGTGCAACCCCTTTGGTCAAACATTATGAGTCGGAGTTATCAACCCACTAACCAGAGCTGAATCTCAAGCAGCAACGATGGTTAGTGTTTCCTCAAGAGTATTGAATCAAGTCTTTTCAAAATCCGGCATGGTTGATGCTGTTGTTGACACAATTAGCCGGAAGGCCTAATGTCATATCTCTTTGAATCCGTAAGAACAACCACTCCCCGTGAGAATTCTGGTGTGGCTCATTCCAACAAGTTTCCCTCACCGTCCTTCCAAACCAAAGTTTCACTTTCACTTGATGACCTACAGAAGGCTTGTCATGAGCCCGTTGTCTGTATCTATAACATCAAGGAGAACATGGAAGTTGATTCTTCCGATGTATCTTTGTCAATCCTCAAAACCTTTGTTCTAATGGAAACAAGTTCATCATGAAAACATCTCGTGGTGTTTTGTAACCGCTTTTGATCAATTCCCTTTTTCAAGTTGTTAGTACCTGAAGTTCTGTTCGTCTCACACATTGTGTGAATTTGTCAGTCACTTCAGCCATGGGATCTTAACCATGTGGTAAACGTATTGCTACGTCAAATCCACCATAGGAAAGAGATTCCCTATTCCTTGTGGTGTTTCAATCCTCGTTGGTTAACCAGCCTTACGGTGTGACCAAGAGTTCCTCCTTCACTACGGTGTTCCAACATTCCGTGGTTACTCATCTTCCGTCATAAAGTAATATTCCGATCTTTGACAAAGTTTTCGACAAATTTAACGCAATGAAAGTTCCTTCATCTTCCGTGTCCACTCCGAAGAGTGAACATGATCCTATATCAAATATTCTCTGATGCACGAATTACAGTGTTTTCTCGTGTTTTCCCTCGTCTACGGATATTACGTTGTGGTATCCAAGACAATCTTTCCCATATTGGCATTCTGTTTTAAGAAACCTCTATGTCACAAGTTGTCCAACCTTTCTTTTCCAAAAGGATATAAATTCTTATGCAAAGCTCATATTCTAAATCATTCTAAGAACCGTCATCCATAAACTTGAAACCATCTTTTATTCCCTCCGTTACCTTGATGTGTTTCATGCCTGTTAACTCAAAAGTTCTTTACGAACATTCTTATCATGAGTTAGCCATGAGATGCTCGATCTTCGTAAAGATCAATTCCTAAGAGTTTTCCCTCTCACCTAATGTGTAGCCAATCAACACTTCATGATGCTACAGATCAACCTCTTCGAGAAGAGAACCGTAAGGTTCGAGAAGACCATTCAAAACCGGTGTTCCTTTGTTCTTCTACTTCGGAAATCTCGGGACGAGATACTTGTAAGGGGGTAGATTTGTAACATCCCAACTTTTGCTACCAAAGGTTTGTGGTGTTGTGTTCATATCATACATGCATGAGAACAAAAATTTAAACCATGTTTGAACCAATTTAAAACTTGAATTTACATTGGTTTGAGAAAATACCACAAATAGTACCTAAAATGGGTTCCAAAATTTTGTTCTGGAAAATATTTCAAATACACCAATGAAACACATGGTTTTGTTGGAAATTTTATAAGCTTTCCAAAAAGTATTTTTGCCAAATTTTATTCCTGCAAAAAGGGCCTCAAAACTTAGTTTTCTGTCCTCCTTTAAAACAGAAAAGGACCTCGTTGTAATTTTCTCGAGAAGGCAGGGGGTTATGGAGGAAAATTCCTTTGTCTTCTATCTCCGGATGGGAGGCAGCTGCGTGTCCTCACCTCCGCTATCGGAAGCCACCTCCCGCCTCCCAGCCTTCTCGAGAGGATAGGACCGCGAGGAGGCTTCTCTCTCCCTCCCCACCCGAGCTCTCTCCGTTCTCTCCCTCTCCCTCTCGATTCCTCTCCCGGCCAAAACCCTAGCCCGGGTTGGCCGCCATGGCGGCACCGCCTCCCAGCCACGGCCAGCCCCACCGTGACCACCACTGGCGTCGTCGTGTCCTCCTGCCCCTCCACGCCCACCTGCGTAAGCCGAGAAGGCCTGAAGCCGTGTGAATTCCGCCGCCGGTTCCTCCACTGCCGCCGCGGATGCCCGGACGCCGGCGACGATTCCGTCACCCCCTCGCCTTCCTGTCCACACCATCACAGTTTTGGTGAGCTTCTCTATGCTTCGGTGCCCTCCATTCACCCCCTCCCCCTCCGGTTTTCCATGTCACCGCCGGCCGCCGCCCGCCGCCGTGCCGATGGTCGCCGCCGGCCATTCCGGCGACCATTTGGTCACCGGTTGGCACCCTTCGGCTCCCCTTGATCTCCTCCAACCCGTAGTATAGTTTAATTTTTTAATTACGTGCGAATTGAAGCAATTTCGAATGCTTTTGGGGAGAACAGAGCACTGTGATGTCACAGTGACATCACAGTGATGTCATATTTCCTCTGTTTAATAATTGCAGAAAATGAGTTAATTTTGTAAATTGAATAACTAATAAAATATTAATCAGATAATAAAATGATAGTATGGTTTTGATCATAAAATTATTCTCTATCCAAATATGTAATTTTCACACATGTTTGAGAAAGTCCTAAAATGAGCATTTATTTAATGTTGTTTAATTCTTTTAAAAATAGGAAAATAAGTTTTTATTCACTAAAATTAGAAAATTAAAAGTTATATACCAAAATGCTCAAAATGACAAGTACAATCTGTTTATGATGTTTTCAAACCCATTTGAGTTTTCAAAATTGTACTCACTTTCATAATCACCCGAATTGCCCTTCGGGGTCTATTTCGGGCAAATTTCAGTAAAATCGCATAACTGTCATATGAACCCTAGCAACCCATCGCACATGTTAGGGCTTTATTTAAGTGAATTAATTTGCTCATGCATAGATATTGCGCATTGCATCGATGCCATGTTGATTGTTCTTCTTTGTTTCGGTGTTGTTTTCCCCCTCGGTAGAATCTGACTACGAAGAGAAGGCCAGCAGTCCAATTGTGAATACTTGATCTTAACCGACAAGTCAAGCACTTATCCCTGAAGTCTTTATCTGGTTTTCTTATAACCAAGGAAAGTATAACCTCTTATCTGCTCATATATGCTTTCGAACAACATTTGAATCTCGTACTTTGCATTCGATTCCAAAGTATTTGATGCTAGTAGATATAGTTCACCTATATACTGCATTGCCTCAATATCCTGATCCACTGCTCCTAGCTGCCATAGATTTTCTTGTGCGCATCGCCATTGCTTCAAATCTGCTTCGCATAGTCATACATGTTGTTACCTCTGCTCCATCCGGTTGATGAATCAGAGCTGCGATAACATAGTATGATATGATGACGTGGTGATATGAGCTTTGTGTGGATAACTTGACTAAGGCTGGTATGGGAGGCCACTTGGGAAGTGGTTGTTCGTCCTATACTCGCCAACCCTAGGATTACGGTCTCGAGCGGAAGCTAAGACAGAGCGTGCAACCACAAGCGGGGTCTAAGTAACCGCGCTCGACCAACTAACTTGTTTGGCCAGATCCATGAGTCACGTAGTTTGAGATTTCCATTTGGCACGCAAATAAAATCTTTTAAACGGTTTTGAAAACAAAATGCTCCTCTAGGGCATGACCGGGGCCAAGTGATGGACGTACACGGATCTTGACCCCGACTCACAGAAACAGGTGCCGTCAGGAGGATGGCCAACTCCCTGTTGACGGGGTGGCCCTGTCTTGGGTTGACTCATGGATAGGGTCGGATAAGGTAAAGGTCGTGGCCAGCCACCCTCTGTCGCGTTCCATGGAAGAGCGTACATGTGGCGCTAAGAGTCGGATGGTACGTGTGGGTAAAGTGTACATCCCTGCAGGGCAATCTTTTCGAAAAGCCGTGTCCATGGTTAAGAACGACTTGGTGAAGGCAAAGACCATAGACAACCTAATGTGGCTTCATATCTAGAGTGCTGCTTTGATCGGTTGTTGGTTTCGAGCGCATTGTTATACAGTTTTGGCTATGCCTGCATAGTTGTCGCAGTCGAGGGGTTGTGGAGCCGATGATCCATGTCCGAGCCCGCCTGCCGATGTGATCTGGCCTGGGGCTAGGTAACCCCAGTAACCCTCGATTGTTGTTGCACTTTCTGGACACATAGCAGCTCTGTATAGCTTTGGTCCCGTTTCCTTCAGTTTCATACGATTCGTGGACACTTTGATATGCATAGTTGGTTATGACTAGCATGGATACAAGGAGTAGTATACTGTGGATCCGTACTACGTGCCGATGAATCCAGTCTGTCTGCCATTGTTTGTTGCGACCGGGGCTGGTAACCCTGAAGCCCTTGTGAGTCCATGGCTAGGAGCACATAACAGTATGTATATCTCTGGGTCCGGGGTCGTGACAGCTTTCCCGATCCCGTCCCTTGGGGCGGCATTCGAGGTGGCCCAGTCAGCCAATGCGACGGTCACATGCGTTGGGTTGGAGGATGTCACCACCATGGTGGTTGACGGCAGCATCGAGGGGGATAAGCCTATGTCCGTGGAAGACTACCTCATGTATCCTCCTCCGACTATCGAGGAGGCGAGCGACGCCGAGGTGGATGCTGGCCAGGCGGTTGGGGGTGGCAGCTCGGAGGCCGCCGAGGTGGATGCTAGCTAGGCGGCTGGGGGTGGCAGCTCGGAGGCCACCGACGTGGAGCTAGAGGAGGCCCAGGCCGAGCCCTTGGTGGTTGTGCCATCTTTTGGTCGTGCCACCCGCGCCTTAGGCGACGGGGCAGGCGAGTGGCTCAAGGCAGGCGGAACCGCCTAGGGAGACCTTTTTGGCACCGAGCGTCCTAGCCATCTATGCCCAGGCAAAGCGGACCGCGACCACAGCCAGGACAGTGCGCTAGCCGGCAGGGTTAGTCCCCTTCGCCCGCGAGATAGAGAAGGACTTAGAGGTCCAGCTGAAGGACTTCAAGCGCTTCCGCGAGTTGCTCGAGGTATGCTTTTTCTTGCTTTCATACTTTGTTTCTTTGTCGCCTGACTCTTATCTTGGTTTTATTTCTTCTTTCTGCGCAGTACAAGGACCATGCCACAGCCGGCGATTTCAAACGACTTCAGGAGGCCCTGGAAGCCGCCAAGAGTAAGTTTGCCACTTGATGTGTCTTCTCCGTCTGGTGCGTTTCTTTACCCCGGCGGTTGGTCTTGGGGTTGTAGAGGAGAGCGAGGACCTAGGTGGCCGACTGAAGGACGCTTCCTCTGTTGGTCGGTTGAAGGCCGAGGTCAAGCGGCTGACCGAACTGTGTCAGCAGAAGTAGGAGAAGGTGGCCCGATTGACCCAGATGAACTTGGAGCTGCAGGCGACCGTCAAGGACCTCACTGCAGTCAATAAGGCCCGGAAGGAGGCCTTTGAGGCCCTGGAGAAGGACCTCAACATGCAGGCGTACAAGCATGCCGAGGAGACCGCAGATCTCCATAAGGGCATCGAGCTTCTCCTGGCGGAGCTAAAGAATGTCGGCCTCATGCTCCGAGGTGAGTTGTCTTTTCTCCTGCTGGGTTTTTTCGTTTGTCCGGCTGGGGGACTCATCTTATGTTTGTTGTCTAGAGTTCTACCCATCACTGGCATTGCTGGCAAAGCGGTAGGCGCTTGTCACCCTAGGTTTGGAGGTCACCGAAACCGCCATGGCCGGCCTCAAGATCAGTGTTGTCCAGATGACGTGGAATTTTGGCGAGGAAGCCAAGGCCCTAGTCGATGCCGCCAGCGAGCTGTTTCGGGAGCTCTCAAAGGGTGAGGACATGCCCGGGCGCATCCGTGAGCAGGCCCACCGACCTGGAGGATGCTAAAGACGCCATCACCCGGCTGCAGGATTTGCCGCCCGTGGGGAAGCGGAGTGGACCCTGTGCCTTCTCTGCTCCGAGTAACCGGAGGTTGATCTGAAGGACTTCACCAGCGGCTCGCGGACGAGGACCACCTACGAGAAGCTCAGGGAGGACATGGAGCTCTAGGAGGCCGCATGCCATATTGCGGACTTTGTCGGTTTCAACATTTTCATCCCTAACAGGGCGTTATGCAAGCCGGGAGCCGGCGAGGGGGAGGAGGATGAGGACGACGAGGACCTGAAGTGCTTTGATGAGGACGAGCCGCACGACTGGATGGAGGATCTTAATGATTCCACGCTCGCCCTCCGCAAGGAAGTTGCCGATGTTGAGTGCCCTCTGTCTCCAAAAGCCGACTAGAGAAGACCCCAGGATGCCGGGTGAAATTTTACAAAACTTTGTCCTTTGGCTTATTGTCCCCGAGATGCCGGGTGGATCCGTTATTGAACCTCGTATTTTGTGTTTCTGTGCACGTTGTTCTATGGAGCTTTGTTTCCTTTCAATCAAGTTTTGCCCACCTGGGATTTGTTCGCCTACAATTTTTTCTTGATTTCCAAATTTTTGCTTCTGGTGGCTCAAGTTATCCACCGGGTGTAGCCCCCGGGGTTCGGGCCTGCTACTTGTAGAGCAGGCGGGCCGAAGCTCGTTCCAAGTGTTTTTGGTCATAGACGTATAGGTCCTTGTTTCAAGAGGGTCCGGCTACCATTCAAGCCCCCGAGCTTGGGTGGATGCTTGCTCGCGTAGGAGCCATTAAATACTTAGTCATTTAGGTCCTTGTTTCCAGAAGGACCAGCTGCCGTTCGAGCCCCCAAGGATGGGTGGCCGGCTGCTCCCTGACGAGCCATTTTGATCACTTAGCCGTTAGGTGCTTGTTTCCAGAGGGACCGGCTGCCGTTTAACCCGCCGTGGTTAGGTGGCCGACTGCTCGCTGAGGAGCCATGTGAACGTATGGTTCGAATTTCTTAGCCATAGTGGTCCTTGTATGAGAGGGACCGGCTGCCGTTTAAGCCCACGTGGTTAGGTGGTCGGCTACTCGATCTGGAGCCGTGTGAAGTGAGGACTTCGCCGTTCGAGCCCCTGTGTTCGGGTGGCTGACTACCGCTTGAGCGTCTGAGCTCGGAGGGCCGAATGCTGGTTGGCCTTCTTGGACGCGTGCCGTCTGCCTGTTTTCATCTGGCCCGGTGACCTTTTTTGGCTTTGCCACAGTTTGTTAGTGCAGGGATAATCAAGACGCGACTTGCTTCGACTGCATTTTTAGCTTGTTGTTCTCGTTTGATTAGGACTTCGCTTGCTCTAGCCCTCCCCCCTAGAATTTTCTTTGTGCGCCCTGCCTTTTGACACTTGCTCTCGCCTGCGTGTCAGCCGGGTTGCGGTCTGCAGCCGGATCGGAAGAGAGGGCTGGCTAGCGGGGGCACGGTCGTTTATTCTTTGGGACAAGATTGAGCGAGCGAAGTCATCAGTTTTTAGTCATCTAGGCGACTGTGTCCTTTCCCTTGGGGATTTTGTGTGTAGTCCTACCTCTTGCGCTCTGGTTGGCTAATCAGCCGGGTGGCGGTCTGCACCCGAACCCACAGAGGAACCGTTTGGCATCCGACATACTAGATAAGCCAAGGTTGAGGCGGTAACTCATGAGGACATCCCTAGTGCTTCTACACTTTCTCCCATTGAAGATGTTGCTATTAAAGAGAAACATGATGAAGTGAGAATTGGACCAATGAAAAGATCAAGAACTAATTTATTACAACAGCAGGTGAGTTCTCTCTTATTAGAATATGATGTTTGTTTTCATGAGAATTTTATACTACCTAAATCCATGCACTTATGTATACTCAGGTTTGTTGATAACACAAGCATGGATGGAGGTGCACATCGAGAGGAGCTGGAAAACAAGGAGGAGGTGCTGGAAAACAAACATTACAAGATGGAAAACAACAATTGCATGGTGCAAAACAAGCATACACACATGAAGAAACAAGATGGTGCTGTTTTCCACAAGGAGGGTGCACCACATTGTGTTGATGCGCCATAGGCTAGTGGACCTGCGAGTCCAAAGTGGCCGCACCCCTTTGTAGGCCAGTTTGTATCCATAGCAGTCCAAGTTTGAGTCGAAACCGAGTCCAACATGGTTTCTATTCGGGTTAGGCTTGGTGCTTGCGCAATGCCTATTGTGGCCACACCATACCCCCTCATATAAACCCCCTTAGTGCGAGTTAGAGATGTAGACTACCTTTAACATAAACCCTAGACTCGATTGTTGACCGCTTGAAGCATTCATCAGCAATTGATCATACTGCAAGTTTTGTGTGTTATCTGCTATTCCACTGGGAATTACTTGATACAAGTCCACTAGTAGTCAGTGGCTGCTCATGCAAGTGTGTGGATTTGCGAATATCCAAGGGATTGGTTGCTGCTGCAATTGGCATCAGGAATTAGCCGGAGAGTTCGTGGAGAGACCCAAGTTATCAGATCCTTCTTATCGTATGAGTTCATCGAGAAGATCGAGCAACCCCTAATCATCTTGGTATCAGATTTACAGGTTAAATCTGTGAGCTATCATTGTTCTAGTAGATTATTTGTTTTTCATTACCTACCCACCGAAAAAGCCACAAAAATAGGAGTAGTTCTTGCCATAGCCGTAGATCATCACCAATTTCATTCCCTAGTTGCTGTTTTGTGTTTGATTTTTGTGTTCCTTTTCTGTTTTTGAGTCTTGTTATTTTCGGTCTAGGTTTAGTTGTTCGTCGAGTTCATCCCCACGAGTCCACCAAAAATCCCCAAAAAGAATCAATCCGATATGTGTTTTCCTTGTCAAGTTCGAGTTGGACTAGGTTTCCTACCGCGGCACATAATTGATCAAAACTCTGCCGTGGGTATTCTCCTTCCACCGATCGGATCCGTGCTGCTTAGTTCCTTTCCTACTCGGAGTGGTGTTCCTGCCGCGGTACAAAAACAACACGAATCACTGCCGCGCCCTCACCGATCCCAGCATGAATCGCTGCTGCGGCACAAAACGCGTGAAAACGCTATCGTGGCCTCACCCCTGCCGCACACGTGCGCGCTCACCCCTGCTCTCTAGCGCGCTTCGCTGCGACCAGACGCTGCCGTATGGAAGCGTTTCGGCCAATTTTTCAGCCGCGACAACCTGCCGCGCGCTCAAAATGTCGCGTTTCTCTGCTACCGCGGAACAGGCAGTTTTCTGCCGTGAGTCCATAGGTCCTTTTAGGTGTGTTCCATTTGTTTTCCTTTCTATTTTTCTTTAGGTTTTCAAGTCTGATCCTTGTGAACCTTAGACATAGCCTATCTACAGCAATAAACTAGGTACCTTGCCCACAAGACTAGCTATTTTTGTTGCTCTTTCCAGGCTGCTCACTTACATACTTTGTGTCACATTGATCATCTAGTGTTTATTTTTGCTCCTAGTTATTTTCGGCCAGTCATAAAAAAAAGAGAAAATAGAAAAAGAGAAACACAAAATTGAGCAAAAGCAAAAGGCCTTGAGATACATTGATATATTTTGTTATTGGAGTTGTTTCACCACCACTATATTGAGACTATCTTTTGAGCAATCTTGTGCCTGTGTTATCTTTGAGCATTGCTAGTGTCTTTCTAGAGCATTGCAATATTTCCATCCATATAATTGCAATGCCACATTTTTCTCCACTTTGGTGTGTGTTTACTAGGTGTTATTTTTCTATCATCACAAACAGCAAATAGGACTTGTTATTGGTGTTGTTAGGTATCCATACCAAGCCCCACTATATATCATGCTTTGCCTTGTGTTAGCTAAAATCCTTGTGTATTCTCTTATTCACACCAAGTCATAGTAGCGTTGTTTTACTTATGGTAAGTATTGCTATTCACTTTGGAACAGTAAGTTAACCTCATTGATTTGCTGTTTTGAGTGAGTTGTGAGAGAACACCACATCCAATATTTTTGTTTTCACTAACACATTAATCCATGGAGTCTGTGGCTAGTGATGTGCAGGTGGATAAAATTGATGGGAAAGTTACTGAGGCCACTTCTAAGAAGATTGTTGATGATGTGCTCACATGGGGAGATCTCTCCAAATTTAGAGACATGATCAGTTCTAGAATTGATAAGAAACTTGATGAGTATGATGAAGTGGTAGCCACCCGAATGGATAAGTAGCTTGATCCTTATGATGAGAGCTTGAGGAGGGATTTACAGCAGGTGGATATTAAAATTGAGAAAGCTGCTTCTCAGGAATCTGTTGATATTATGCAAGAATCTCTCACAAATTTGACTAGACAAATTGTTGAATGGTCTAAACAATTAGAACAAAGAGGTAATGATGATGACTGGGAGCCAGGCCGAGCCCATGCTCATCATGGCCATGGAGGATTTGTTGCTAGGAGGGTACAAGTTCATGAAAATAATAGAGAAGATGATGGTTTGGGCAAGCCTAAATTTTCTATTCCTCCTTTCACCTTTGATAATGATGATGTAGAAGAGTATTTGATGTGGGATCTGAAAATTGAGAAGCTATGGAGATTGCATGATTACAATGAAGATAGAAAGATCAAATTGGATTCTTCTAGTTTTGATGGTTATTCTCTGTTGTGGTGGGATAATATTACACAATTGAGGGCAGAAAATGGTGATCCTGAGGTTGTTACTTGGGCTACTATGAAGCAACTCATGAGGAGCAGATTTGTGCCAAAGAATTATGTGAGAACACTATATGATAAATTGCAACAATTGAAGCAAGGTACATTGTCTGTTGATGGTTATTATAGAGAGATGGAGTTGATTAATCAGAGGGCCAGAGTGAGAGAAGAACTAGAACATACTATGCAACATTTTCTCTCAGGTTTACAATGCAAAATCATAAGCACTGTGAGGCACCTTCAATATAATGATATGACTGAATTATTACATCATGTAAGGGAGGCAGAATCACAACTAGCCGAGGAGGCAAGGATGAGTGCTAGAAGAGTGTTTTCACCTAGAAATTCCAGTTTTTCATCACCATCACCACAACCCACACCTAGCAGTGGGGTTTCTATACCCAAGGCCGAGAGAACCCCCTCTACTTCTAAGAGGCAAGTGCAACCAATAGCAAGTGCTAGTGGACCTACTACTTCTACAGCCCGAAATAGAGATATGTCATGTCACACATGTGGAGATAAATGCCACTTCAAGAGAGAATGTCCAAATAAAAAGACCATGCTTGTTAATGAGGATAATGAGTATGAGACTGGAGATGATGCTGATCCTAATGAGGAGGATGATTTTGATGAGCAAGGAGGTGCACTTGATGCTTATGCCACACATTACACCACCATTGTTTGCTCACAAAATGATGTTGCTTTGAGTGTTGTTCCTTCTCCAGAAATTAGAGGTGCAACCTTTTCCAAACCAAAGAAATTGTAGGTCCTAAAATGGCTTACAAAGTTATTATTGATGGAGGGAGTTGCAGAAATCTTGCTAGTAAAGAGCTATGTGCAAAACTGAAATTGAAATATATTCCACACCCTCATCCTTATTACATACAGTGGCTGTGTGATAAAGGAGAGATGAAGGTGAGATACATGGTAAGAGTGGAGTTCCAAAATTGGTCCCTATACTGATACTATTGAGTGTGATGTTGTGCCCATGTCTGTTTGCCACATGTTGCTTGGAAGACCATGGCAGTTTGACAGGAATGTTACACATAATGGGAGAGCTAACACATACCAGTTGAATTGGCATGGGAAGGATATTATTTTGAGACCTATGACACCAAATCAAATTGTAAATGAGTCTCGACAAAAAACTGAAGTGAATTTAGAGAAGGAGAGTGAGAGAGAAAAAAAGAGAGTAATCCTTCCATGAGTGATAAAAACAAGCTAAGTGGTAAAAATAAAAGTGAGGGAGTGAGCCTATTATGTATGTTAGCCACCAAAGAGGACTTGAGAGAATTTAGTGAGCACCCTAGTATGCTTCCTATAGTACTTATGCACAAGGGAGAAATTTTGGTTTCTTCTGACATGACCCCTATTCCTCTTGGCGTTTCTCATGTGTTACAGGACTTTGATGATGTTTTTCTAGAGGAGGTACCAGCAGGGCTGCCACCATTGCGTGGCATTGAGCACCAGATTGATTTGATCCCTGGAGCACCATTGCCAAACCGAGCCCCTTACAGGACAAATCCCCAAGAAACCAAGGAAATTTAGAAACAAGTGCAGGAGCTTATCGACAAAGGGTATATTTGAATTAGCTTGTCTCCATGTGTTGTTCCTGTTATTTTAGTTCCTAAGAAAGATGGTACTTGGCGCATGTGTGTAGATTTTAGAGCAATTAACAACATCACTATTTGTTATCGTCATCCTATGCCTCGTTTGGAGGACATGTTAGATGAATTAAGTGGTGCTGTTGTTTTCTCTAAAATTGAATTGCGTAGTGGTTATCATCAAATTAGGATGCAAGATGGGGATGAATGGGAAACTGCTTTCAAAACTAAATTTGGTTTATATGAATGGTTAGTGATGCCTTTTGGTTTAACTAATGCACCTAATACTTTCATGTGACTTATGAACCATGTTTTGAGAGAGTTTATTGGTAGATTTGTGGTAGTTTATTTTGATGATATTCTCATATATAGCCACAATGAACATGAACATGTTGATCATATTAGACAAGTCTTGCATGTGTTAAGAGCAAATAAATTATATGGTAATCTTGCTAAGTTCACTTTTTGCAAAGATAAGGTCATACTTCTGGGATATGTTATGTCTAAACATTGTATTGAAGTGGATGAATCTAAAATTGAAGCTATTAAAAATTGGCCTATTCTAACAAATGTTAGTCAAGTGAGAAGTTTTAATGGATTGGCTGGTTTCTATAGAAGATTTGTCAAGGATTTTAGTACTCTTGCTACACCATTGAATGAGTTAACTAAGAAGGGTGTTGATTTTACATGGGGGTTGAACAAGATATTGCTTTTGATGAGATAAAGAATAAGTTGATTTCGGCCCCATTGTTAATTTTTCCTAATTTCAACAAACAATTCAAAATTGAGTGTGATGCAAGTGGTTTTGGTATTGGTGGTGTGCTTATGCAAGAAAACAAACTTGTTTTTTATTTTTCTGAGAAACTGCATGGTGCCCAATTCAACTATTCTGTTATGATACAGAATTGTATGCACTTGTTAGAGTTCTTGAGGTTTGGAAACATTATTTGTGGCCAAAAGAATTTATAATACATTCTGATCATGAAGCTTTGAGATTTTTAAAGAGCCAATCTAGACTTAATAAAATACATGCTAAGTGGGTCTTTCCCATACATAATTAAATACAAGAAAGGCAAAGATAATGTTGTTGTTGTTGCTCTCTCTAGGAAAAGTATGCTTTTAACTCAACTGGATGTGAAAATTCCTAGTTTGGAGAGTGTGAAAGATTTGTATGCTCAAGATAATGATTTTAAACATGCATATGCGAATTGTACTAATGTGAAAGCATGGGATAAATTTCATTTGCATGATGGATATTTGTTTAGAGATAAAAAATTATGTGTGCCCGAGTCGTCCTTGCGTTTGTTATTGTTGCAGGAATCACACAGTGGTGGATTGATGTGACACTTTGGGAGGGAGAAAACATTGCTGATGTTGGCTGATCAATTTTATTGGCCATGAATGAGAACAGATGTGGAGAGGTTTGTGAGACGTTGCATCACTTGCAACAAGGCTAAGTCTAAACTAAAACCTCATGGATTATATACTCCTCTTCCTGCACCTACTACACCTTGGCAAGACATTAGGAGGGATTTTTGTCGCACCCTGATTTCTAGGGGATACTCACCGTACGAACTGGATAGCAGGTGCTTGGATTATGGGGCATAACTGCTCCCACGTCCCAGCTTCCTGGTAGGCCTGCGCTTATGCGCGACAACACAAGCCCTGCTATTCCATCGTCGATGTAAACTATCCACTAGAGACCAAAGGCACTTCCGTCGACGTACTTCAAACCATACACACATGGTACGTCAACGGCGTTTAACAAGTGATATCACAACAGATCTCTACGACACAAAAGATTGAAATAAGTTGCAAATGGCTCTCATTAGAGCAGAGATAGCAAATACAATCATTCAGAGGGCACATGCCCCAACAATACATCATTACAATACAGCGGAAGCATTCAACATGTCTGAGTACAGACAAGAACCAAATAGGCCTAAGAGTCCGGAAACGAAAAGACGGAGCCCATCCACGAAGTCTCGGATCCTGCCCGGGTCCGCTATCTACTCGTCAGCAGTCTCGTCATACTCCACGTAGTTGCCACCAGGTAGATCCTCGGAAACGTCGTCTGCGTAAACCACAGCCCCAAAGGGGTCAGTACATAAACGTACTGGCAAGCAAGACTCACAGTTCACCAAAGCGTAACCCGTCAACACCAAGCACAGATGCTTTGGGTTCAACGGAAGAGAGGGGATATAAAAGATGCTGCAACTGGCTGCGCTAACCAACTACAGAGATTCTACCACTTCCGACTACCAGAAAGGAGATAAGATCGAGGATTGTAACCAACTGAAAGCTAACTTCAAACAAACCCATCCTGGATCTCGCCCCTTATCCAAAGAAGCAATCCGAGGATAACTCACACAGTTGTATTAAAGGTGAATCAAGTTATGGTGTCATCAACCTATTACTAGTCAAGTTATTAATCATTGGGTGTAACATGTTTGATCATTATGTTTAAGTTGTCCTGAGTACTTGTTAGCCAGTACTCACCAAGTAATCCATAACCGCGGAAAACACGGCTTCTCGAGAAGATTATCCCTGCAGGGTTGCACCAATTTGGCCGTGCACGCAAGAATAACCCGCCAGATGGAAATGCACTTCCACCAAGCGGGGTACTCTACACAACCAACCATTCTTCGCATCAAGCCCAAAGCACCTTGGGCGCACGGCTAATCGAGCCCAGAAGAAAATGGACCCTCATAGCACTCTAAGAACGTGTCCCCCTATATGCCGACTACGAAAGTTCCACCCTGGCCTGGGCTCGCAAAAACATGCATGCGGCAAATGGAAAACACGAACTAAATGAGGCGATTTGGACGAGATGCGAATCAGGTCAAGTTGAGGGGGGCGCCCATACTCGCTTCCCACATGCGGTTAGTGCGCTCATCATGGATCAGTAGACAAGACCCTTTTCCTATTAGGGTCGACACTAGCAGGCCTCAAAACCACACAGGGCCTCCTGCCGGTGCCTTATCATCAAATTTATTATTAATAGCAACATTAGCATGATTGATTGATTAAACATCGAGCCCCCACAACGTAATAGAAATAGGTAACAGAAAGTAACGGGTAACAGACTCGAGCAAAGCAACCTAAGCATGCTAGTAAGACACTGGCTCAAACAATGGGTTGTAGGAAGGGAAATGAGGCAATATCAGGGTTAAGGGATTCATGCGATGGGTTCGTAACAGAATCAACTACTACTAAGGCTAGCAGAAAAGGAACAACGGAAAGTATCGGTAACCAATGTTGAAAGGAACACAGTGGTTCATGTGAGTGATAACTTGCCTGCAAAACCCAGTAGCCTGGTACTGAGCTAACTCCTTAAAAGGGATGTCGTAAGTATCGTCGGTCTCAACGTCGTCGTGTATCCGAGAAGAAGCAGACAACCAATGCAGAAAGATAAGCAATCAATAACATGGCATAGGTGCACAAACATGGGATGATGCATGTCATGTTAATAGTTGCATCAAAGTAAACTACTTAACAACATAACACAATTTAATTGGACCCCTATGCAAGGTGAATTGCATATGGATGCAAATGGTTTAGGTTGAAGCTACATTTGATTAACAGGTGTAAGTAGTTAAACATGATGCATGCATGATGAAAACAATAAGATAACAATAAATAACAATGATAGATGCAAGTGGAAAAGGATTGGAACAAGTTTGGAAATCATTTAGTAAGTTTTGGAAAGTTTGGTTACTAAACATGTCACACAAGTAATTGTTGTTTTCAACAAGTTAAAGTGTTCAAAACAGATAACAAAGTTTATATTTGAAAAGGTTATGCTTTTATGGTTTGAAAACATATTTTATATGTCCCAAAAGAATTTGTTTTGATCAAGTGATAAATTTAACAATATTAAATGAATTAAATAAGGTTTAAATTATTTAACCACTTTTAATTATTCAAAACATGAAACAAATTTTATATTTGAAAAGGTGGTTTAATTTTGCATGGAAAACATATTTCATTTGTGGAAATTGGATTTAAAATGAGCAAGTTATTATTTTGGCAATTTTAAATGCAATAAATAAGAAACAGTTGTTTTCAGCAATTTAAATTATTCAAAACAGCAAACAAAATTTATATTTGGAAAGTACATGAAAAATTGATTGGAAAACATATTTGGTTTGTGAAATTTGGAATTTTTATGAGCAAGTTATGAATTTTGCAAATTTAAGTGAATTTGACAAGTTTTCAAATTTTGCACCAATTTAAAATATTCAAAACAGTAAACAAATTTCATATTTGGATAGAACATTTAATTTGGGACAGAAAACATATTTAAAAAGTTAAAATTGGAGTTAAAATGATTTTCTTATGCAATTTACAAGATTTGGGGTAAATCTGCCATTTTTAACTTAGTAGGGACTTGGAAAATATTTTTTACAGGGCTAGAAATAGGTGCCAGGGGCCTATGTGGGATTTTGGGATGTTGCTGTGACCAAACACATGGAAAATAAAAAGATGGTTTTGATTGGGAGAGGGGGAAGTCGAACCCAGCACCTCCAGCGGCTGAGCAAAGGAACCAACCACTGGGCTAGGTGCGCTGGTGTTGACATAGAACAGCTCGCATTGGGATTATTCTTCAGAACCTGCATCTGAGCAAATCGAGAAAATAGGGGCAGAAAAGGTGTGGTGCGGGGATTTGATCCCGGGACCTGTGGGTTGTGCGCTCTGGGCTGTTACCAGTTGGGCTGGTGTGCTGTATGTGATAGGGAGGGGGGATTCGGGGGGTAAGTGTTGCTGTTTGCGGGATTTTTTTCTCTGAACCAAAAACCTGCACGTACTGCAACCGAGCGGACATGGAACAGATCGATGGTCGATCTCCAGCGGCTGCTCGCCGGAGAGGGGGCGGCCAAGGGGGAAAGGGAGATGAGGGAGGAGGAGTAGAGGGAGGAGAGGGAGGAGGTCGATGGGGGCCTCACCTAGAGCGCTCGAGGGAGTTGGGGGCGGACAGAGGCGGGTCGCAGGGGCAGGAGGTGCAGCGACCAGGGAGTTTGGCGGCGGGAAACGAGGATGGCGGCGGCGTCTCCATGGATCCCGGTCCAATCCGAGAGGTGGAGGAGCGAGAGGGAGGTGGGGCGTTTCCATTCCCGCCGTGGGGAGCTCCCGGGACAGCCTTCTGCGACCACCACGCCTCCCACAAGAATCGGCCATGGTGGGTTTCGGTGGGGTTCAGTACAGAGACTGGGGTACAGAGAGAAGGGAGCTGGAGGTGGGAGAGGCGATAGGAGGGGGAAGATGGAGGCTAGGGCTAGGGAGAGCTTCGGGTTAGGGTTTATAGGGGATGGGGGAGGGCTCCCAGCCGTTCCCTGTTCTCCTCTGCTACGTGGACATGGAGGATTGCTGCCGTACGAGAGGTAGAAGATGACGTGGGGGGGTATGGGCCTGAAAAAGGGTAGTTGGGCTGGGCTGGGAGGTAGTTAGGTTAGTTGCTGCTCCTTTCTCTTTTATTATTTTTTCCTTTTCCTGTTTTTTTTTGTGTAGGTTTGCTTTTGGAAGAAAAAGAGGGTTTTTGAATCAGTAAAAATTCTGGAAAAAGTAGGTTAGGTTGGTTAGTTGATTAGAAACCATATTCCAAGATTTTATTTCAAAAAGTTGAGTTTTAAAATGATATTTGTATTTGAATCCAAATAGAAACAATTTTCATTATTAAAAACACAACATTGAAACAACAATTTAAATAGGGTTACCCCTATGAATTAATGTGTTTAAGGATTACAATTTTGAGGTGAATTTCATGGTTTCAATTAGGTACTGATTTGAAATACATTTGATTTGAAATTGGATTGAAATAGAATTAATTGATTGAAATAAAAGCACCATTTTATTAGTTGATCAACATGGAATAAAATGGAACAATTTGGTTGTTTTCACTTGTTATTTTTATTCCAAAAGTTGTAACAGAACAAGTATGAAAACATTGTTTGAGTAAGGTTTGAATTTGAGTTGTGAAAACAGTGGAAAACAAATGCAACAATTAAGAAACAAATGCAAACAACATGATGACATGATGCAATACTTTAATAAACAAGAAATCAAACATTTTAATTGGTAGGTTTTCATACTTGGGCTGTTACAATTTTGTGTTAGGTTGGCGTAGGACTAAAAGAGAACATGATTCAATATTTGTGGTAGTTGATAGATTCTCTAAAATGTCACATTTTATTGCTTGCCACAAGAGCAACGATGCGTCGCACATTGCTAATCTGTTTTTCAGGGACATAGTGAGATTTCATGGAGTACCCAAGACTATTGTTTCTGATCGTGATGTCAAGTTTATGAGCTATTTCTGGAAGACACTATGGGGGAAGCTGGGGACAAAGCTGATATTTTCTACTACTTTTCACCCCCAAACTGATGGACAAACGGAGGTGGTGAATCGCACATTATCCACATTGTTGTGAGCCATGATTAAAAAGAACCTGCGGGAGTGGGAGGAGTGTTTGCCACATGTTGAGTTTGCATACAACAGGGATGTACATTCTACTACTCAGCTATGCTCGTTTGAGGTGGTGTATGGTTTCAAGCCAATAGCACCACTTGATTTGCTGCCACTTCCGGTGCAAGAGAGAGTTAATATGGAGGCTTCAAAACGTGCTGATTATGTGAGGAAGATCCATGAGAAACCAAGGAAGCAATTGAGAAAACAGGAAGACATGTTGTTGAGAGAGTTAACAAGAAGAGGAAGGAAGTACTATTCCAGCCTGGTGATTTAGTGTGGGTGCATTATCGTAAGGACAGATTTCCTACATTGCGCAAGTCCAAGTTAATGCCAAGAGGTGCTGGTCCATATAAAGTGCTTCAGAAGATTAATGATAATGACTACAAGATTGATGTTCCTACTGATGAGTTCAGTGTGAGTAATTCTTTCAATGTTGCTGATCTATCACCATACCATGGAGGGGACGTTGATGCGTCGAGGTCGACGACTTTTCAAGGGGGGAGGATGACGAGGACATCCCTAATGCTTCTACACTTTCTCCCATTGAAGATGTTTCTATTAAAGAGAAACATGATGAAGTGAGAATTGGACCAATGACAAGATCAAGAACTAAGTTATTACAACATCAGGTGAATTCTCTCTTATTAGAATATGATGTTTGTTTTCATGAGAATTTTATACTACCTAAATCCATGCACTTATGTATACTCAGGTTTGTTGATAAGACAATCATGGATGGAGGTACACATCAAGAGGAGCTGGAAAACAAGGAGGAGATGCTAGAAAACAAACATTACAAGATGGAAAACAACAATTGCATGGTGGAAAACAAGCACACACACACACATGAAGAAACAAGATGGTGTTGTTTTCCACAAGGAGAGTGCACCACATTGTGTTTATGCGCCATAGGCTAGTGGATCTGTGAGTCCAAAGTGGCCGCACCCCTTTGTGGGTCGGTTTGTATCCCCAGGAGTCCAAGTTTGAGTCCAAACCAGGTCCAACATGGTTTCTATTCGGGTTAGGCTTGGTGCTTGCGCAATGCCTATTGTGGCCGCACCATACCCCCTCATATAAACCCCCTAGTGCTTGCGCAATGCCTAGACTCCATTGTTGACTGCTTGAAGCATTCATCAGGAATTGATCGTACTGCAAGTTTTGCATGTTATCTGCTATTCCACTGGGAATTAGTTGATACAGGACCACTAGTAGTTAGTGGCTGCACGTGCGAGTGTGTGGATTTGCGAATATCCAAGGGATTGGTTGCTGTTGCAATTTGCATCAGGAATTAGCTGGAGAGTTCATGGAGAGACACAAGTTATCAGATCCTTGTTATCGTATGAGTTCATCAAGAAGATCGGGCAACCCCTTATCAGTAACCGGCCGGGCGCAACCGGAATATGGAAAGATAAGCAAGTTCTTATGATGCAAGGGTAGCCCCCGAGTGTTTTCTCTGGGTCACATGTTCTTTCATTAACTGGGTACAGGGTGTTAGATTTCCCTTCAGGTGTAGAATGGGCGTAGAAGCTCAGCATTCCAGGGCGCTCCGTCTCTTCTCCGGAGGTGTCTGCCTGGTTTCTTCGCGGTTCGCGCACATCGATGAGGTAGTAGGCATTCTTGTGGAGGGACCTTCTCATAATGAAGGGTCCTTCCCATGGAGAGGATAGCTTGTGTAGGTCCTTCGTATCCTGAATCAACCGGAGGACGAGATCGCCTTCGTGGAATGCGAGAGGGCAAATTCGCCGGCTCTGGTAACGGCGGAGATTCTGCTGGTACACGATTGACCTGGATAGTGCGAGCTCTCGCGCCTCTTCCAACGGGTCAATGTCATCTTGCTTTGCTTTCTAGGCCTACTTCTTTGTGTAGAGAACGACTCGGGGAGAGTCAATCTCAATGTCAGCCGGCAGGATTGCTTCCGCTCTGTAGACGAGGAAGAATGGTGTGTAGCTGGTTGACCGGTTGGGTGTAGTGCGGAGGCTCCACAGGACGGAGGGTAGCTCTTCGAGCCAGCAGTCGGGCACATCTCAAACATGTCAACCAGACAGGGCTTGATGCCGGCTAGAATTAGGTTGTTTTCCCGCCCATTCGACTGAATAAGCGGCACTGAGGCGAGATCCAACCAGATTCCCTTTCTTGCACAGAACATGGAGAAGGCCCCCCTTGGCGAAGTTAGTTCCATTATCGGCGATGATGCTGTGGTGGTAGCCGTAGTGGTATATGATATCCTGGAAGAAATTGATGACCGTGTGGCCGTCCATCCGCTTGATTGGCTTTCCCTCGATCCATTTCGTGAACTTGTCCACTACCACCATTAGGTGGGTCATGCCTCCGCTTGCCGTTTTGAACGGACCGAGCTGTTGACGCCCTAGACAGCGAATGGCCAGGTGATGGGGACGGCGTGTGTTTCTTCGCTTGAAAACGCTGGCAGCCGCTACAGGCTTGCACCAAGTCCTCGGAGTCGGCCAGGATGGCTGGCTAGAAAAACCGTATCGATTGGCCTTGGAGGATATCAACCTCGAGGAGGCGTGGTGGCCGCATTCCCCCTGTGGATGTTCTCGAGCAGGCCGATCCATTCCTCCTGGCTAACACAATGCTGGAAGATTCCACACACGCTGCGCTTGTGCAGCTGGTTGTTGATGATTGTGTATGCGCGGGAGCGGAATTAGACTTGTTGTCTGAGGACCTCGTCATGCGGGAGCTTGTTGTGGGTGAGGTAGTCGAATATGGGTTTACCCCAAGAAGACGTGACATGTATAACTAGTACAACTTCTATGGCCGGTTGGGCAGCCCCCGGGTATGATGTTCCGGCTGGGGATGCTGATATTGGGATGGCTGCCCCCATACTTTCATTGTGCATCAACATCGGGACGGGGACAACAAGCAGCTAGGAGGCGGCAGCCCTCCCCCCCCCCCGAGTTTCCTGGTTCGCCGGCAGCCCCTGAGTCCATGGACTCAGGCTGCTATTTAGGGTCAGTCGGCAAGACGATAGAGTCAAAGCTCGATGAGGGCATGATGGACAGATTGTGTAAGTGCTCGAGGGAGACTCCATGCGGAATAGCTTGCCAGGTGAAGCCAATCTTGGACAACATGTCCGCCATTTCGTTGAGGGCTCGAGGGACGTGGTGGAATTCACACCCTTCGGAGTAGGCACATAGCTGCTCGACGAAGAAGCGGTAGGCGGTCATGTTGGCGTCCTTGGCATCCCAATCTCCTGAGACATGCTGTATCACCAGGTCTGAATCCTCGAAGCAGAGCATGCGTTGGATCCATATTTCTTTTGCCAGCTTGATGCGATGGACAAGGTCCTCGTACTCAGCCACGTTTTTGGAGGCCTTGAAGTGGATCTGCAACATGTATTCTAAATGGTCTCCCTTGTGGGGAGGTGAGGATGATGCCTGCTCCCAATCCCCCTCGCATTTTGGAGTCGTCGAAGTGCATTTTCCAGTGCGAGGAGTCGGGAACAGACGGCATGTCACAACCCCGGACCCAGATATATACATACTATTATATCCTCCTACACATGGACCCACAAGGGCTTTAGGGTTACCAGCCCCGGCCGCAACAAACAACGGCAGGCAGACCGGATTAATCGGCACGCAGACCGGATCACCACGGTACTACTACTCCTTGTGTCCATGCTAGTCATAGCCAACTATGCATATCAAAGCATCCACAAATCAAAAGAAACTGAAGGAACAGGACCAAAGCTATACAGAGATGCTATGTGTCCAGAAAATGCAACAACAATCGAGGGTTACTGGGGTTACCAAGCCCCAGGCCGAATCACATCGGCAGGCGTGCTCGGAAAGAGATCATCGGCTCCACAACCCCTCGACTGCGACAACTATGCAGGCATAGACAAAACTGTATAACAATGAGCTCGAAACCAACAATCAATCAAAGCAGTACTCTAGACATGAAGATTTATTAAACAAGTGTTACTAGAGTATAGCTTTACAAACAGAGGTCACATGACCCAACATTACATCAGAAAACGGAAGGAAAATTATGTTTCTAATCAACAAGAACCAAAAATGCCTAAGAGCCGCAACATAAGGCAACATCCCAGCCCATAGATTCCAGGCTGCTACCTGGGAACCCCAAACTACTCGTCGATGTCCATGTTGAATCACCACCGTTGGAATGAGATCTTCACCTGAACCAAACTTAAGCAAACCTGAGTACGGGAGGTACTCAACAAGACTTAGTTAACCTATTATATATCTGCTGGTTTCATAAAGGATTTTATGAAGGTTGATTTGCGTAAAGCAATCTTTGTTTTCCAAATCGAGGAAGAATAGCACGTCTCAAGAGTGTTTTCAAAACAGATGAGAAACTCAACTACTGTAATCATCATCTTTTTATCCACCAACATCATTTCCCAGCATCTCACATGCTACAAGAATCACCCCTCTCGACATTTCCGAGGAAGCACCCTTCAAACATTGTTAACAACTTTTAGCCATTCCGTTCAAGTTATCTATGGTCACACAATCCGGTGCCAAGTCGTCCGTAACCATGGACACGGCTTCTCGAGGAGATTTATCCCTGCAGGGCGTACACTTTACCCACACGTACCATCCGACTCTTAACGCCACATGTACGCTCGTCCATGGAGCGCGGTAGAGAGTGGCTGGCCACGACCTTTACCGTGCTCGACCCTATCCATGAGTCAACCCAAACAGGGCCACACCATCAACATGGAGTTGGCCACCTCCTGACGGCACCTGTTCTGTGAGTCGGGATCAAGATCCGTGTACGTCCATCACTTGTCCCGGTCACGCCCTAAGTTTTCTCCAAATCGTTTTCTGACTCACACTCAGATGGAAATATCAAACTACGTGACTCACGAACGTGGCCAAACAAGTTAGTTGGTCGAGTGCGGTCTGTTAGGCCCCGCGTGTGGTTGCACGCTAAGTCTTGGCTTCGAAGGCGAGAACTCGCTCCTAGGGTCATGAACAGGACAAAACGCCACAACCCATTGTGGCCTCACATCCATGGCGTTGTTTAGTCAAGTTAGCAAAGATAATTCAAAACACAACAACCTGACAAAGTAGATTCACGCATTGACCAGATTAATCAACCGGATGGATCAGATCACATATAGGCATGGCTAAGCAAGACTCACAGGCTTTAACAAGGCGTGCACAAACAAACCTATAGCTGCTAGGAGCGGTGGATCAGGATATTTAGGCGATGCAACAAGTATAGGAGAACTCTATCTAATACCATAAATATTTTGAACCGCATGCAATATACGAGATTCCAAAACACTTCGAAAACCATATATGAGCAGATAAGAGGTTATGCTTGCCTTGGTTATAACAAAACCAGATAAAGATCTTCTAGAATAAGTGCTTGACTTGTCGGTTAGGATCAAGTATTCGTCATTGTCATTGCTGGCCTTCTCTTCAGAGTCATGTTCTACCGGGGGGAACAACACCGGAACAAAGAAGAACAACAATCAACACATGGCACCGATGCAATGCGCAATATGTATGGATGAGCAAGTTAATGCACTGAGATAATGCCCTAAACATGTTCGATGAGTTCCTAGGGTTCGTATGTAAGTTAAGCAATTTTACTGAAAAAGTCCCGAAATAGACCCAAGAGGGCAATTCGGGTGATTATGAAAGTGAGTCCAATTTTAATTGCTCAAACGGGTTTGAAAAAATCATAGCTAGATTGCATTTGTCATTTTGAGCAATTTGGTATATAAGTTTCAATTTTCGAATTTTATTGAATAAAAACTTATTTTCCATTTTTAAATGAATTAAACAACATTAAATAATGGTCATTTTTGAACTTTGTCAAACATGTGTGAAAATGATATATTCAGATAGGTTACATTTTTTGATCAACTCCATATTTTTATTTTATTTTTCTGAGTTATAAAACAAAATTTATTAATTATTCAATTTTATTTCCTTTTCTGGAATTTCTAAAAATAGGAGTTATGACATCATCGTGATGTCACTGTGACCTCACCTTGCTCTGCTTCTCACGGATGCACTCGAAATTGATCCAATTCGCGCACCATTCGAAAATTAAACTATACCACGAGAGAGGTGAGAGTATGGGGAGTCTAGAGATGGCAACCGGTGACCATTTGGTCGCCGGAGTGGCCGACGGCAAGCAGAACGGCGCTGGCCGGCGGTGGTTCATGGTGAAATGGAGGAGCAGAGGGGCAGGAGAAAGGGGGGCACTAGGAGGGGGAGTTTCTCACCATGATGCTATTGGTGGGGTCGGGGAAGGCAGGGGAGGTCGGAGGCGACGGCATCGAGCCCGTCGGCCGGACTTCGGGAAGATGGCCCCGATTCGGCCCCTCCCGGGCGTCCCAGCTCGTGTGGCTTCTCTAGGAGGTAGAGGAGACCATGGAGGTGCTCGTGGTGGCCTCAATTTGAGTGGGGAAGGCCGGAGACGACGGTGCTGGGCGGCGGCCGACGGGAGCAGCGCAACTAGGGTTAGGTCCTCGGAGGGAATTTACAGAGAGAGAGGGAGTGCAGTGACCGAGAGGGAGGAGAGATGGGAGGCCACGGCGTCTCCTCACTTATCCTCGCGAGAAAACTAGCAGGGAGGAGGTGGCATTCGGAGGCGGAGGTGAGGACATGCCGGTGCTCCTACTGTCCAAGGTTGAAGAAGACCAAATTTTACAACATCCCTGGAAAAACTAAAAACTGCAGAAAGGTCTTTTTCTTAAGAAAAACAGACAGAACACTAAATTTTGAGGGCCTTTTTGGAAGAATAAAATTTGGCAAAAATAATATTTAGAAAGCTTATCAAATTTCCAACCACACCATATTTTTATTTGGTGAAATTGAGATATTTTTCAGTACAAAATTTTGGAACCCATTTTAAGTAGTATTTGTGGTATTTTCTCAACTCCATTTAAAATCCCCAATTTAAATTGTTTCAAACATGATTTAAAATTTTGTTTGATGCATGTATGATATGAACACAACACCACACACCCTAATAAAATTAGGATGTTACAAATCGACCCCCTTACAAGAATCTCGTCCCAAGATTCCTGAAGGAGAAGAAAGAAGGAACAACGGTTTTGAACGATCTTCTCAAACCTTACGGTTCTCTTCTTGAAGAGGTTGATCTGTAGAACTTGTGAAGATATCCAGCGGCTACACCTTAGGTGGGAGAGAAAACTCTTAAGAATTGATCTTTACGAAGATCGAGTATCTCATGGCTAACTCATGACAGGAATGTTCATAAAGAACTGTTGAGTTATCGTGCATGAAACACATCAAGGTAACGGAGGAAACAGGAGAAGGTTTCAAGTTTATGGACGAATGTTCTTGAAAGGATTTAGAATATGAGCTTTGCACAAGACTTTAAATCCTTTTGGAAAAGAAAGGTTGGACAACTTATGACATCAAAGTTTCCTCAAAACAGAATACCAAGATGGGAAGGATTATCTTGGATACCACAACGTAATATCCGTAGACGAGGGGAAACACGAGAAAACACTGTAATTCGTGCGTCAGAGAAAATTTGATACAGGATCATGTTCACTCTTCGGAGTAGACATGGAAGATAACATAACTTTTATTCCGTTAAAGTTTGTCAAAGATCATGATGTTACTTCACAACAGAGGATGAGTAACCAAAGAACGTTGGAATACCGTAATGAGGAAGGTATTCTTGGTCACGCCATAAGAATGGGTAACCAACGAGGATTGGAACACCGAAAGGAATAAGGAATCTCTTTCCTATTAGGTTAAGACCCCATGGCGGGAGTGACTGACAAATTCGCACAATGTGTGAGATGAATAGAACTTCAAGTATAAACAACTTGAAAAAGGGAACTGATTAATGGCGGTTACAAAACACCACAAGATGGTCTCATGATATACTTGTTTCCACTGAAAGAAAGGTTTGGAGGATTGGTAGAAAGACATTGGACATAGTAAGTTCCAAGGTCTTCTTGACGTTCCCGATACCAATATCCAGCTTACATAAGCCTTCCATAGGTCATCAAGTGAAAGTGAAACTTTGGATTAGAAAAACCATGAGGCAACTTCTAGAATAGGTCACACAAGAATTATCGCGCAGAGTGATTGTTCTTACGGGCTCAAAGAGATATGACATTAGGCCTTCCGGCTAATTGTGTCAACCATAACATCAACCATGCCGTATTTTCAAATGAACCTAATTCAATACTCTTGAGGAAACACCAACCATCATTGTTGCTTGAGATTCAACTCTGGTTAGTGGGTAGATAACTCAGAATCGACATGTTTGATCGAGAATGTTGCACCGGTTACCAACGAGATACATATGCTGGATTCTCAAGATATGGACTATGATGCCACACTCAAGAGGATGAACGAGATTACAGAGCTCATGTACTAGCAACTTGTGAAGGACGGTTGCACCTACATGGTTTACTTGCGGAGCAACACATCAGAGTCGTTGTTGGGAAGATGATAACAAAGATAACGAAGTTCTTGGACTTCTTCTCTTTTACAGGTAATCACTCAGTGGCTTGGGTGTGGATACAAACTTCTTCAAGTAGAAGGAGGTAACAACTTACCATCTCAAGAATAGACCACACATACACGACCGACTTGGAATTATTCCCGAGGGAACGGGAAAACTTTACTCGAACCCATGGTGACAACTTTCACCGTAAGCACATGAACTAGAGAAAGTCACTTCAAACATCCAGAACACAAACTTCATCATGACACAAAAATGGTTCTCGAAAGTTTCCAACATTAGGGCCAATTCTTCAACATGAACCTCTTGCAACTTGGTTAAATAGGAATGTCATCTATGGGCTCGACAACACACTTATCAAAACACTCCAGGAAGAGGGATTCATAAGATCTATGAACAATGCCAAATATTGGTTATGCTAAAGGACATGAAGGTGTACTCGGCAGAACACCATGAGTAAAAACACCGTGAAGATAGTCCTTGGATCTGATCTTGGTTTGACGATAGCCCAAATCAAATCAAGGGTAGGATGGTAGCGTGTCCACTATGGAGATACTATCCTTCTTAAACAGCATGAGAACTAGACATCCCATTGCAAAGGAATAAGTTAGGATGAGCTTTTGTCTTTCAACTCTCCAAGTTATTATTTAAGCTCAACCTACTATTCCAGGGTATCTAGCACGGTATCTTGGAGAAAGGAGTGGTTAAATTACCCCTTATTTAGACATCACGGTTAGGTAAAACCTGGTAATACTTCTGGAAAGACAACCAAAATGTCACAATCTACCGATATGTCTCGGAGTTTGGAAGGAATTTTGCTTTTCAAAGCAACAGATATGATCTTGAGAGATTTGGCATGAACCTAACTCTCTGACCGAGAAGGTGCACCAGAATGAACGAATTTGGTAACACGGTCAACTTTAAGTAGAGAACGGGTGACCAGTAGTGCTAAGAGGGATACAGATGTTTCTTAGATTTTTCAAAGCAACAAGGCTTGCTATGAATAACTGATACACACCTCAATGCACACCCAACATTCTCAAGCATTCAATCTTGGAGGAAGGGTGAGTAAAAACGTGTAAGAGCACCACTTCATCAACAAAACCATGAAATTGAACATAGCCTCTTGATATGTAAGAGTGGGATACTCAAAGGTAGAACAGGACAGAAGCTAATGAAACTTCTTTATTCTGTGGATTACAAAACTTTTACCTGGTTTTAGAGATGAACGAGGTACTAGAGTTTGTTTCTCCTGACATTCCAAGGTGGAATGTTCTCACGGAGCATAAGAGCAAATGTGTTGGAAGAATCCAACACAAATAAGCAATTTGGTTCCCAAATCAACGGATGGAGATTTTAGGCAAATAGAAGATAGGAACATGCTCAGGAGAATTCCTAAGATCACGTTGATTGCACAGGGTAATACTCATTGTTAGAACCCATGCTAGAAAGAGATGTATAGAAGAGTCCAGAACAAGGATATGGGAATCATAAAGAACACTCTTGTCGTGATCCTTTTCGGTTCCAGAAGAAAGCCTATAGCTATTGGAGTAGAGATTACTTAGCCATCCTGGGGTAGAATATGTTCCTCAGGGTTAACAGAACAAGACTTGGGTTAAAGGTCAGCATCATGTACTGATGGCATGAGCATCACATGGTTATGACCACATGATTCAACCCACCGCAATTCAGCATATTCCGGGACCTTCGGTTCAAGTCCAAGGTTATAAACACAGAGAAAGGAGGAACTACTATTTGATTGCTTTAAAGAACACCATGAATAGAAATTACGAGGTATCTTTCCAAGGAGACAAACATAGCTCCAGAAGAATTTGAGCAAAAGATAAAGAATACATTCTAGATGAAAAGGAGATCCCGAGATTCTGTAGTTTTTTTTTTGAAAAACCGAGATTATGTAGTTGAAACTTAAGAACATAGGAATGTGGAGTTCGAACAACTCTGAGATATTATGATGGAAAGGAATCTCCCAGTTTAAGAGATAACAGAATATGGAACACATACGACTCTAGAAACATTTTAACACTAGGTCAACTTGGGTAAAAGACGTCCTTGCCAAAGAAGGCACCTATGTTTTGAATGACTAGTAGAGATAGCAAAACCTTTTCAAACCAAAACAGGTAAGATGACCCAGAGTTAGAGCGATACCAGATAAGGAGTAAAAATAATCCCAAGAAGGTTTTTCACAATCATTTGAAGTTTCAAAATAGTTTTCACAACCACTAGACTCAACATCGACCAAGCAGTCAGGTTTTCCTACAGGCAGTACTGCTCCGATACCATGACTTGTCACAACCCCGGACCCAGAGACATACATACTGTTATGTGCTCCTAGACATGGACCCACAAGGGCTTCAGGGTCACCAGCCCCCGCTGCAACAAACAACGACAGGCAGACCGGATTCATCGGCACGCAGACCGGATCACCATGGTACTACTACTCCTTGTGTCCACGCTAGTCATAACCAACTATGAATATGAAAGCGTCCACAAATCGAACGAAATTGAAGGAACGGGACCAAAGCTATACAGAGATGCTATGTTGCCAGAAAGTGCAACAACAATCGAGGGTTACTGGGGTTACCAAGCCCAAGGCCGAATCACATCGGCAGGCGTGCTCGGAAATGGATCATCGGCTCCACAACCCCTCGACTGCGACAACTATGCAGGCATAGCCAAAGCTGTATAACAATGAGATTGAAACCAACAACCGATCAAAGCAGTACTCTAGACATGAAGCTTTATTAAACATGTGTTACTAGAGTATAGCTTTACAAATAGATGTCACACGACCCAACATTACATCAGACAGCGGAAGGCAAATTATGTTGCTAATCAACAAGAACCAAAAAGGCCTAAGAGGCCGCAACATAAGGCGACGTCCCAGCCCATAGATTCCAGGATGCTACCTGGGAACCCCAAACTACTCGTCGATGTCCACGTTAAATCACCACCGTTGGAATGAGATCTTCACCTGAACCAAATTTAAGCAAACCTGAGTACGCGAGGTACTCAACAAGACTTAGTTAACCTATTATATATCTGCTGGTTTCATAAAGGATTTTATGAAGGTTGATTTGCGTAAAGCAATCTTTGTTTTCCAAATCGAGGAAGAATAACAGGTCTCAAGAGTGTTTTCAAAACAAATGAGAAACTCAACTACTGTAATCATCATCTTTTTATCCACCAACATCATTTTCCAGCATCTCACATGGTACAAGAATCACCCCTCTCGGCATCTCCGAGGAAGCACCCTTCAAACATTGTTAACAAGTTTTACCCATTCCTTCAAGTTATCTATGATCACAGAATCCGTTGCCAAGTCGTCTGTAACCCTGGACACGGCTACTCGAGGAGATTTATCCCTAGAGGGGGTACACTTTACCCACACGTACAATCCGACTCTTAACGCCACATGTACGCTCGTCGATGGAGCGCGGCAGAGGGTGGCTGGCCACGACCTTTACCTTGCTCGACCCTGTCCATGAGTCAACCAAAACAGGGCCACCCCGTCAACAGGGAGTTAGCCACCTCCTGACGGCACCTGTTCTGTGAGTCGGGATCAAGATCCGTGTACGTCCATCACTTGTCCCGGTCAAGCCCTAAGTTTTCTCCAAATCGTTTTCTGACTCACACTCATATGGAAAGATCAAACTACGTCACTCATGGACGTGGCCAAACAAGTTAGTTGGTCGAGCGCGGACTGTTAGGCCACGCGTGTGGTTGCACGCCCAGTCTTGGCTTCGAAGGCGAGAACTCTCTCCTAGGGGCATGAACAAGACAAAACGTCACAACCCATTGTGGCCTCACATCCATGTCGTTGTTTAGTAAAGTTATCAAGGATAATTGAAAACACAACAACCTGACAAAGTAGATTCACGCATTGACCTGATTCATCAATCGGATGGATCAGATCACAACTAGGCAAGGCTAAGAAAGACTCACAGGCTTTAACGAGGCGCGCACAAACAAACCTATAGCTGCTAGGAGCAGTGGATAAAGATATTTAGGCGATGCAACAAGTATAGGAGAACTCTATATAATACCATGAATACTTAGAACCGCATGCAATATACGAGATTCCAAAACACTTCGAAAACCATATATGAGCAGATAAGAGGTTATGCTTGCCTTGGTTATAACAAAACCAGATAAAGATCTTCTAGAATAAGTGCTTGACTTGTCGGTTAGGATCAAGTATTCGTCATTGCCATTGCTGGCCTTCTCTTCAGAGTCTGTTCTACCGAGGGGGAAACAACACCGGAACAAAGAAGAAGAACAATCAAGACATGGCACCAAAGCAATGCGAAATATGTATGCATGATAAATTTAATGCACTGATATAAAGCCCTAAACATGTTCGATGAGTTGCTAGGGTTCGTATGTCAGTTAAGCAATTTCACTGAAAAAGTCCCGAAATAGACCCCGGAGGGCAATTCGGGTGATTATGAAAGTGAGTCCAATTTAAATTGCTCAAATGGGTTTGAAAACATCATAGCTAGATTGCATTTGTCATTTTGAGCAATTTGGTATATAACTTTCAATTTTCTAATTTTATTGAATAAAAACTTATTTTCCATTTTTAAATGAATTAAACAACATTAAATAATGGTCATTTGTGAACTTTGTCAAACATGTGTGAAAATGATATATTTAGATAGTTTACATTTTTCTGATCAACTCCATATTTTTATTTTATGTTTTTGAGTTATAAAACAGAAGTTATTAATTATTCAATTTTATTTCCTTTTCTGGAATTTCCTGGAATTTCTAAAAATAGGAGTTGTGACATCATCGTGATGTCACTGTGACCTCACCTTCCTCTGCTCCTCACGGATGCACTCGAAATTGATCCAATTCGTGCGCCATTCGAAAATTAAACTATACCACGAGAGAGAGGAGAGTATGGGGAGTCTAGGGATGGCAACCGGTGACCATTTGGTCGCCGGAGTGGCCGGCGGCGAGCAGGAACGGCGGCGGCCGGCGGTGGTTCATGGTGAAATGGAGGAGCAGAGGGGCAGGAGCGAGGGGGAGGGCACCAGGAGGGGGAGATCTCACCACGATGCTATTGGTGGGGTCGGGGAAGGCAGGGGAGGTCGGACGCGACGGCATCGAGCCCATTGGCCCGCGGCCAGACTTCGGGAAGATGGCCCTGATTCGGCCCCTCCCAGGCGTCCCAGCTCGTGTAGCTTCTCTAGGAGGTAGAGGAGACGATGGAGGTGCTCGTGGTGGCCTCAATTCGACGGGGGAAGGCCAGAGAGGACGGTTCTAGGAGGCGGCTGACGGGAGCAGTGCAACTAGGGTTAGGTCCTTGGAGGGAATTTACAGAGAGAGGGGGAGTGCAGTGACCGAGAGGGAGGAGAGATGGAAGGCCACGACGTCTCATCACTTATCCTCGCGAGCAAACTAGCAGGGAGGAGGTGGCATTCGGCGGCGGAGGTGAGGACACGCAGGTGCTCCTACTGTCCAAGGTTGAAGAAGACCAAATTTTAGAACACCCCCTGGAAAACCTAAAAACTGCAGAAAGGTCCTTTTCTTAAGAAAAACAGACAGCACACCAAATTTTGAGGGCCTTTTTGAAGAATAAAATTTGGCAAAAATAATATTTAGAAATCTTATCAAATTTCCAACCACACCATATTTTTATTTGGTGAAATTGAGATATTTTTCAGTACAAAATTTTGGAACCCATTTTAAGTACTATTGTGGTATTTTCTCAACTCCATTTAAAATTCACAATTTAAATTATTTCAAACATGATTTAAATTTTTGGTTCATGCATGTATGATATGAACACAACACCACACACCCTAATTTAGCAAAAATTGGGATGTTACACGGCAGGTACTGAGCTTCCGCCCAGTTGACAAGGAAGTCGATGAGGACCTGGGAGTTGATGGCGGTGCGCGGCTCATAGAGCATGTTGCGTGCCGCCAGGTTGATGGCCCATTTGGCGACGCGGCCGGTCGCATCCTTATTGTCGACGATCTCTAAGAGCGGGGCCGTGCTCACCACGGTGATGCTGTGCTCTTGGGAGTAGTGGCTGATTTTCTTAGCAGCGATGTGCACGTCGTAGACCAGCTTCTGGTAGCGGGGGTAGTTCTGCTTGGACTGCGAGAGAACCTCGCTGATATAGTACACCGGCCTCTGTACCAACTTCTCCTTGTCCTTCTGTGGCTTCTCAACCATCAAGATGGTGTTGATGACTCGACTGGTCGCTATGTTGTACAACAACATGGGCTCTTTTCAAGCCGGAGGTGTCAAGACTGGGGCGATGGAGAGCGTCAGCTTGAGGTTGAGGAAGGCCGCGTCCGCCTCCCGGGTCCAGGTGAATTTTTCCATCTTTTTCAGGAGTTGGTAGAGCGGGAGGGCTTTCTCACCTAGTCGGTTGACGAACCGGCTACGGGAGGCTAAGTAGCCGGCGGATTTCTTGATGTCCCTCAGCTGAGTCGGTCGCTGCATGCTCTAGATGGCAGCGATCTTGTCCGGGTTAGCCTCGATCCCTCTCTCAGATATGAGGAAACTGGGGAGCTGGCCGGCTGGAACCCCAAAGACACACTTCTCCGGGTTGAGCTTTATCTTGAAGTGGCGTAAGTTTGTGAAGGTTTCTTCTGAATCCCAAAGGAGGGTGCACTACTCCTTGGTCTTGATTACCATGTTGTCCACATAGGTGTGGACATTCCGAATGATTTGATCGTCTAAGAATTTCTATATGCACTGTTGATAGGTGGCTCCCGCGTTCTTCAGCCCAAACGGCATGGTGACATAGCAGTAGGCCATGTAGGGTGTAATGAATGTCGTCTCGATCTGGTTAGCCCGGTTGTGATAGCCAGAGTAGGCATCCAGAAAAGAGAGGAGCTGGCAACCGGCTGTGGAGTCGATGACTTGGTCTATAAGCGGCAGAGCGAACGGATCTTTGGGACAGACCTTGTTGATGGCGGTGTAGTCGATGCGCATGCTCCACATGTCGTTCTTCTTGAGGACCAGGACTGGGTTGGCAAGCCAGTCCGGTGGAAAACTTCCATGATGAAGCGGCTGCGAGCAGCTGGAGGATCTCTTCACCGATGGTCCTTGTTCTTTCCTCCGCAAAGCGGCGGAGGCCTTTCTTTATCGGTTTCACATCTAGCTTGACATGAAGTGAGTGCTCGGCCAACTCCCTCGGGAAAACTGGCATATCTTTGGGGGACCATGCAAAGATATCCCGATTCTCATGAAGAAAGTCGACGAGCACGCTTTCCTATTTAGCATAAAAGGTTACCCCGATGGTGGCAAACTTCTCGTCGGGCTGGCTAGCATCAAGGGGGGTCATGTTTGTGGCCTTGGCCACCTATAACTGGGACTCGCCTTCCTGTCCCTTCACATCCGGAACTTCTAGAGGCTCGTTGGCGTTGGATCTGCCGGAGCTCTTCGGCGTGCGCGGAGGATTCGGCTAGCTTCGAGCCATAGGAGGTGCAGGCGATCGACCGCTTGTCGTCACCACAGACGGTGATGGTCACATGCGGGCTAGGCAGCTCCATCTTCAGGTAGGCATAGTGCGGGGCCGCCATGAACTTGGTCAAGGCGGGCCGGTCAAGGATGGCGTGGTAGGCTCTCTGGTGGTTCACCACCTCGAATCAAACGGGCACGCGGAGGAAGTTCTCTTCTTTGACGAATATGAAATCCATCCGGACAGTTCCAATGGGGGTGCAAGTTTGCCCGGCACGATGCCATGGAACGTTGTCCGGCTGGGCTGCATCATTGCCTTGGCGAGTCCAAGCTTGTCGACAGTGTCCTTGTAAAGGATGCGGATGTTGCTGCCTTCATCGATAAGCACCCAGGTAAAGGTGCAGGCGCGTTCGCCGGCTATGATGATGGGGTCCAATAGGAGTGGGTAGCTCCCGGGGTTTGGCATGACATCTGGGTGATCTTCCCGGCTCCAAGTTATAGGCTGCTTGGACCAGTCGAGGAACTGGGGCACATCAGGTGCGGTGGCGTTCACCTCAGCCATGCGCGTGCGGGTACTGCGCGTATCATTGCGCTCGATGGCGGAGATGACATAGGTGTCTTCTTGGCGAGGGTAGTTGTTGCGGGCTCCACAGGTAGGATCAGCTTGTCGGCTGCCTTGCGGGTCTTCGCGGTTGCCGCCTTGGGGGTTCTGGGCCGGTGGAGGCGGCAGCCCTTCGCCCTTGGTCAGGCAGGTCGTCTAGCTACACTGCTGGGTGGTGTGAGTGACCGGCTTTCCATGTCCACTATGGTACTTGCAGTGGGAGTCAAGAATTTGCTCGAAGGTGTACTTGGGCATTTCCCACAGGCTGTCATCGTTCCATTGCCTCGGGTAGCGGCCGCCGTCTAATCCGCTCGCCTGTCCACCGTCTGCGGCTGCTCATATGTCTCGTTGGCCATCTAGACACCTCCTCTCTTCCGGTTGTCCTGGTTGTTGCCGCCTTGGTTGTAGTCGCGGTCGTTCCGTCTGGACAGGCCGTCTCGGGCGCTTCATCCGGCCTTGTCCTTCTTGACGGGCGCGGTGTAGATGAGGAAGCCGGACTCGTCCAGCTTGATGGGATTCTTCATGGCTGCGTTGGCCATGGCGTACTTCTCAGTGATGGTCAGGAGTTCCGACATGGTCTGGGGGTCTCTTCTGATGATCCTGTGCTTCAACATGGTTTCATCCCGACACCCGGCTGAGAAGTACTCGATGGCGGTCTTCTCATCAATTCCCTCGCAAGTGTTGGGTAGTGTGGTCCATCTTGTGAGGAACTTGCGGTCGGTCCCGTTCCCCGTCTGGATGCATTGCGCGAGCTGCTGTGACCAGTCCGATCGCTGGTAGGTGCTGACGAAGTTGTAGACGAACACTTCTTCAAACTATAGCCAGGTGTTGATGTTGCCGGCTGGAAGGCTGTTAAGTCAAGCTCGAGCCAGCCCCTGGAGCATGAGGTACGCGTAGAGGATTGCCACCCATTTGTTGCCGCATGCGATGGCGACAACGGTGACGTAGTCGATCAGCCAGTCTTCTGTCTTGGTGGATCCATTGTACTTGGCGGTGTCTCGGGGAAGCGAGAACTTCTCGGGGAAAGGCTCCCCCCTGATGCGCAGTCCTAGGAATGCGGGTCGGTTTGCCGGCTCGTCTTCTATCTCCTGGGAGAGCTTGAGTCTGTCGATGCGGCTGCGGAAGTCGTTGTTCACTGCAGGGCCGAGAGGTCCTAGGCGTCCTTGGACGCCTCCTCGAAGGTTGGCCGACTCAGGCTCTTGGAGACGGTTCCCTTGGAGGGGCGATGGAGGTGGCATGTTTGCCTAGCTGCCTTGCACGGCCGGCTGGGGTTGTCTCCCGCCTTGGTCGTTGTTCCGGCTGCTGCCTGCAGCCGGCGGAGCGCGTGGTTCTGCCCAAGGAACGGAGATGACGATATGCTCGTGGCGCCTTCCTGTGGCCGGCTGCCGGTTGGCGCTATGTTGGTGATTTGGTGTAGAGGCATGCTGGCCGCCGTGACATCCGCCGGCTCCTCCTTGGCCGCCTGAGCGCGTGGTGGAAGCGGCGTACACCGCCGGATGCTGATTGGAGGCCCTCAAAAGATCTTGAAGGCATTGGTGCTGGCGGAGCAGCTCCTCCCCTTTTAGGCTAGCTAGTTCTTGTGTTGCCGCCTGGGTTTCCCTCATGTTCTTCGCCGGGCTGGTGTAGACCGGTTGTCTGGCAACAGGCGGAGCCGCGTGCTCCCCTTGGTCCATCTTGTTGTTGAGATTGTTGTGTCGCGACCCCCGGACCCAGTGGTATACATACGGTTATGCGCTCCTATTCATGGACCCATAAGGGCTCCGGGGTTACCAGCCTCGGCCGCAACAAACAACGGCAGGTAGACCGTATTCATCGGCACGCAGGCCGGATAACATCGATACTACTACTCCTTGTGTCCATGCTAGTCATAACCAACTATGCATACCAAAGCGTCCACGAGTCATATGAAACTGAAGGAACGGGACCAAAGCTATACAGAGATGCTATGTGTCCAGGAAGTGCAACAACAATCGATGGTTACTGGGGTTACCAACCCCCAGGCTGAGCCACATAGGCAGGCGTGTTCGGAAATGGATCATCGCCTCCACAACCCATCGACTGCCACAACTACGCAGGCATAGCCAAAACTGTATAACAATGAGCTCGAAACCAACAACCGGTCAAAGCAGCACTCTAGACATGAAGTTGTACAAAGCAAGTATTACTAGAGTATAGCTATACAAACAGACGTCACATGACCCAACATTACATCAGACAATGGAAGGAAAATTATGTTGCTAATCAACAAGAACCAGAAAGTCCTAAGAGGCCGCAACATAAGGCGACGTCTCAGCCCACAGATTCCAGGATGCTACCTGGGAACCCCAAACTACTCGGCGATGTCCACGTTGGAACCACCACTGAAGTGATATCTTCACCTAAACCAAAATTAAGCAAACCTGAGTACGGGAGGTACTCAACAAGACTTTATTTAACCTATTATATATCTGTTGTTTCGGAAAAGGGTTTTATGAAGGTTAATTTGCGTAAAGCAATCTTTGTTTCCCAAATCCAGGAAGAATAGCATGTCTCAAGGAGTGTTTTCAAAACAGATGAAGAAGTTACTCAACTACTGAAATCATCATGTTTTCATTCCAACAATATCATTACCCAGCATCTCACATGCTATAAGGATCACCCCTCTCAACATCTCCGAGGAGGCACCCTTCAATCATTGTCAACATATTTTACGCCACGTTCAAGTTGTTTATGACCTCGTGTCTTCCACCAAGTCGTCCTTAACCGTGGACACGACTTTTCGAAAAGATTGCCCTGCAGGGATGTACACTTTACCCACACGTACCCACTGACTCTTAGCGCCACATGTACGCTCTTCCATGGAGCGCGGCAGAGGGTGGCTGGCTCCGACCTTTACCTTGCGTAACCCTATCCATGAGTCAACCCAAACAGGGCCACCCCGTCAACAGGGAGTTGGACACCTCCTGATGGCACCTGTTCTGTGAGTCGGGATCAAGATCCGTGTACGTCCATCACTTGTCCCGGTCGCGCCCTAAACACCTCCAAATGGTTTTTGACTAACGCGCAGATGGAACTCCCAAACTACGTGACTCATGGATGTGGCTACTGACATCAAATACTTTGGAATCGAAAGCAAAGTACGAGAATGAAATGTTGTTCAAAAACATATATGAGCAGATAAGAGGTTATGCTTTCCTTGGTATAAGAAAACCAAAGAATAGATCTTCTGAAATAAGTGCTTGACTTGTCGGTTAAGATCAAGTATTCGCCATTGGAGTTATTGATCTTCACTTCGGGATCGCATTCTGCCGATAAGAAGCAAACACCAAAACAGGAATAACAACCAACACATGGCACAACGCAATGCGCAATATGTATGCACGAGCAAATTAATGCACTTAAATAAATCCCTAAACATGTTTGATTGGTTGCTAGGCTTCATAAGGCAGTTATGCAATTTTAGTGAAATTAGCCCCGAAATAGACCTCCGAGGCACTTCGGGCAATTATGTAAGTGTGTCTAATTTTAATTCCTCAAATGGGTTTTAAAACATCATAAATGGGTTGCATTTGTCATTTTGAGCATTTTGGTATATAACTTATAATTTTCTGATTTTACTGAATAAAATATTGTTTTCTCTATTTTTAAATGATTTAAATAATAATTAAATAAGGTTCAAAATCAACTTTCTCAAACATGTGTGAAAATTACATAAACAAATAGAGTTTATTTTTCTAAACATTTTGAATATTTTTTCATAATTTTCTGATTAATATTTTAATAGTTATTGATTTCCAAATTTAATTCATTTTCTGGAATTATTTAAACAGTGGGGCCCACATGTCAGGCTTTTATTCTTTTCTAAAATCTTTTCTAAGAAGAGAAACGGCTGACAGGTATGGCCCACGGTGACATCATGCCGACGTCACCGTGACGACACCAACCGGCCGACAGTGGCATGTGGCGCACGGCGGCGTCGATTGGAGGCGCTAAAGGGCGAGCAGTCACGCGCGTTAGATGCGCCACATCTCGGCCGGCAAGCTGGAGGCCGCGCCACCCCCTATCGGTCACCGGAACCTCGCCTGATTCCGTCTCTGCGGCGGACCGCGACGGTACTCGACGACGTCGACGTTATAGAGGTGGATAGGGAGGGTTGAGGCCATCGTGAGAAGCGCACGCTCACTGTGAGCTCGATGGATGAGTCGAGGAGGCAAACGGAGGCCGTACGGAGGCGAATCATGGTGGCGGAACTTCACCGGTCGTGGGAAAGAAGGGGTCAATCCCGGCATCTGCGGGCTTCTCTGCTTGCGCGCGTTCTTGAGGACAGAGAGAAGATGACGGAGCATCTTCCGGAAGGCTCAGCGAGGCGCGAGAGAGCTCGAGGTAGCCGGAACCGGCAACGCAAAGCGGCAGCCGGAAGCTAGGGTTAGGGTTTCCTCTGCCCGGCCACAGAGAGCATGCGAGAGTGAGAGGAAAATGGGAAGGGAGAGAAGGCGATGGGCTACGTCCAGGACTTCTCCTCGTTGGCAAAGCGGCAAGCAGGAGGTGGCAAGGCGTGGCGGCGAGCTGCCTGCTTGCATTCTAGCGGGAGGAAGAAGAAAAGAAACCATTTTTGGGAAACATCCCCGATTTTTTTGGGTTTTGCAAAGAGGTCCTTTTTGGCTCCAAAATAGCAACTAGATTTGAAAGGTTGGGGTCCTTTTTGCAAGAATAAAAATTAGCAAAAATAAGATATGGAAACCTTGAACAATTTCCAACCTCACCATATGTTGGTTTGGTGAAATTGAAATTGTTTTCAACTCAAAATTTTGAAAGCTACTTTAAGTGTTTTTTATGGATTTTCTCAAATTCAAGTTGCAAACAAGATTCAATTTTTGTTTTCATGGATGTATGAGATGAACACAACACCACCACACTTGTTAGAAAACGTGAGATGTTACAAATCTAGCCCCCTTACAATAATCTCGTCCCGAGATTCCCGAAGGAGAAAGAAAGGAGGAACACAATGATCTTCTCGAACCTTGCGGTTTTCTTCTTGAAGAGGTTGATCCATAGCATCGTGAAGTATTGAACGGATACAACTTAGGTAAGAGGGAAAACACTTAGGATTTGATCTTCACGAAGATCGAGTCACTAGTACAGAAAGGCTCATCTGTGGCACACCATTTCTAGATTCTGTGGCGCACCCTGGGCCCGCAGGGGTGTGCCACAGAATCCACGCCACTAAATTATATTTTTTGTGGCGCAGCCACCCCTACGCCAAATAAATGTCAATTCTGTGGTGCACGACAACCCTGCGCCACAGAAATATGACATTATGTGGTGCACCTTGTCTGTACGCCATAGAAATGCGAGATTCTGTGTTGCATCAACTTGTGGTGCGCCACAGAAAAAGAGTGCGCCAAAGAAATAGTGTCAGGTGCGCCAGAGAATAAATATGCAGTATTCAAAATTTAATTTGTTTCTGGTTTAAATACAGGATTTATATATGCAGTGATAATTGACAAAGATATTTGACATTGATATTTGACAAACAAAGAGTCATCACATTATGTATCATAGATGTGATATACATATAGTCCGACAAGTCGAATGGGTTCAAACTTAGTCTTACACAACACATACTGTTCATCGATCATGTCAATTCAGTTACAACACATAGCTAGTGTTCATCGATCATAGTTTTACATCACATTACTTAGATGGTCACCACCTAAGCTAGGATGAAATAGACTACAAGCACGACGTTGGTGAGCAAGAGAGGGAGCACGACGGAGGTCTTCATCTTGTTCTTCTTCTTCGACTGGTGGTCTCTCCACTTGGCAATCGCCTCATGTCTAGTCTCGTATCCTTGATAGCAGATGCCGCTGAACTTGTGCACATGTGCTTTACAGTCCTTCCACTCGTCGTAGACTCCTGGAACCCGATCCTCGAACACCACGTAGTACGTCATCTATATAGATAGACACAAGACGTATTAGTATATAATGCAAAAACAGCTAGGGAGAAGGCATATATGTTCATAAAAAGCAGAGCAAGGAAACAATAATAAACCTCAAAGATATACAACATCGATATCACACAAGTTCAAGCTAAATAAGCATAAGTTCAAGCCAACAACAGCTAGGCCTAAGTTTTGAGCTAATTAAGCAAGTTTTGTTAAACAAAGTAATGGTGGGCACACCTCGATCAATGAGACCTCTTGTGCGGCGGGTGCGGGGGGAGCGGCGCCGGAAACGGCTTATATAAGTCTTTCTTCATCCATGTCCTACGATCAACCTGCTTCTCTAGGCGTTCTTGGATATCCCTCTGACATAACCCTATGGGATTGTTGAAGGACCCCCCTTTTCTGTTGACATCTTCAACGATTATCTCTGACAACTTGACTTTGATGCGACGAAAGTCTTCAATAAGATCATCCTGTGAGATTTGCCCCGCCATTTAATGGGACCATTCTCGGAGTTTAGTAGGCTGATTGAAGTTTTTTGCATCGCGGACAATCCCTTTAAGGTGATGGAGGGCATAGAAGGCCTCCTTCGTGCTCCAAGCCGGCTGCTTGATGCAGGGAACTCGGTCACGTGTCTGAACCCGTATTTGCCCGTAGCCGACCTGATACATTCTTTTTTCTTTTCGAAGGTGCCTCCATTTTGGGCGTAGCCATTGATAGCCTCATCGAGAACACCCTTTATTCTGGTGTAGTCTTTTCTCTTTGTCATATTCGACGAGTCGAAGTACTGGGCTAGTGGCCACTTTGGGCAAAGCACGATGAGTGTGCAATATGTGTCCCTGCTCAACACATGCAATTGAAACAGAGTGTCGGTAAGGATAAGCAATGGATGAAATCTATAAAAACAACATTAGTTACGACGGCCACGAGCGGATGTGTACTTACTCGGGAAAGACAGTCAAAAGAATGTCCCTCTTCTCACTGTTTCTCAACATGAAGCTCTCGAGGTACTTCGTTGCCTTGGTCCGTGTACTTGATCCTTCCTACAGCTCGCTATCACGCATGTAGTAGGGATCCGCTACCACAACATACGGGGGTAACTCTTGCTGGATCTACAGCTGAGCACTGAGCGCGTATAGGCGGACCAAGTTATAGTCCAGCCGTCAAAAGTGAAAAAGATTGAAGATATCCACGTACGCTATGAAGAACCGATCCGCGGGGTCTTCATGGACGAAGTTCGGGTCCTCTGGCACCTTGACCACGAACACTAGGTAATTTGGACACTCATCTTTAAGAAGGAGGCCCTCTAGCATCACGATAATATTCTACAAAGTGAGCATTGGTCCAGTTGCCCCGTGTATCTCGTCCGTAGACAGTATCGGTTTGCCAGCTTCATGCAACCGGGTCAAGGCATCCTTACAGGGTCGTACCACGGCGTCGGCCAAGATCTTATTAGCAAGAGGCTGGACCTTTTTACCACTTCTCTTCCTAGCCTTCTTCTTGCTAGCGGTGGCCTGATCTGCTGCGGGAGCTGGGGGGTACTGGTGGCGGTGCTAGTGGGGGTTCTCGGGGTGACCCTACGACTGTCTTATGCAGTGTGCCAGGGCTGAAAACTGTACCCTGCTGGAAGGTCAGGCGCTGCAAAATTTCAGTACGCGTAGGTTGATTGTCGTGATTGCGGAAGGCTTCATCGTCACGATCCATAACAGGCATGTACCTATCTTGGTTGCCGCCCGTGTTAAGGTAGGCATTGATGTCAACATTGTCATCATCATAATCATAGTCGTTGCCACCGTCTCCAGCAAGCGCTATGTCCACGTCCTTGGGTGGTGGCGGCTGTGATGCTGGCGGTTGAGGCACAACTGCCTTTGATGTTTTGGCTGGTCGTTGCGGTATCGTTCCCAACAACTGTTGGTGGCATGCGGTGGTGGCAACGACCGCCGGTTCCTTCTGGGTGGTGGTGGCGATGACTGCCATTTCCTTCTGAGGGGCGATGACCTTGGGTATCTTCTGGAGGGTTGTTTGCTTCGAGGGTCGGACGACCTTATTGGGCGGGGCCATAGGGGAGGTGGCGCCGTTGTTGTGCTTGATCAGAAGTCCCCCCAAGACGAATCTGGCTCTTCGGCCATTTCATCACCCATGTGGTGCAGTCTCCAAGGAAAAAGTTGTCCTCCTCGTCACAACCTCGAGGTTGAAAGGGGGGAGGACGTCGCGAAACTCCGGCACTACATTCGCCAACTTGACCTTCATCATGTTCTCGTCCATTCGAGAGTGGTGCATAGTGCGTTCCTTGGGTTGTATAATAGTGTCGGTAGCAACATCAACCAAATCTCCGCCGGGCACCACACGATGCAGGAGTATGCAAGGTTCGTCCTGTTTGGCAACATGTTGGGCATCATGAGATGGCAGTCATCATGAAAGGCATAGTTAAGGAATATGGCGCAGCTCACAGCTAACTAATTAGTTACCTTGGTGATGGCGTTGAGCTCGGCGGGTGTCGATACAAGGGCGCCGGTGGCCGGCCCATCATTCTTCAGCACTGCTGCGGAAGGGGGCGTCGATGCGACCAGAAGGAGCGGCGTCTGGGAGTCACCAGTTCTGGCTGCACTTGATGGTTCATGCTTGAGTTGCTGCTGACGAAGTTGGGCAGTTGGATCGGCCCCCTTTCACCCGACACATTCCATGCAGCTAACCCCTCCATCAACCCGGGGGGGTGACTTGCCGGAGCCTCTCATCCACTAACTGGTTAAGCTTGTCGGTGTCCACTGCCGTATTTTCGGCCTCAAGTTTCTTCTCTAGAAATGCCACCTTCTTCTTCAGCTCCTCAACCTCGGTTTTATCCTTAGTCGTCGTCCTCCTCTCCTTTCTCGTCGACTTGGCGTTCGATGCTTAGTACTCGGCTACCTTCATGTTTAGTCCAAAGCCGGACATACGGCCAGCTGACGTCAGTGGCTCCTCCAACAGCCTTTTATTGTATGCGTTCGTCGCCCTGTTGAAAGGCATGTCCCACCGTTCCGTCGAAACTTCGGACGACGGGCCAGCCGAACTAGCCTTTCGCAACTCATCCTCCTTCGGACAAAATGAAATTAAGGTGAGCCCATTTGACTTCATTATCTAATTAGATCAATGCAATATAGACTTGAGATATATATCTGTCCTTACCAATAATTTCTCGAAATCCTTCACGGCCTGGTCTTTCGTCACGAATACCACCGTCTTCCAGTCTAAGAATTACCGGGACCGGACAAAGTTCCTAACCAGTAAATCCGTGATTTTGTGCCAGGGGTTATCTTTTCCGAGACGTTCCATCTCGCGGTCCTCCTTCTCCAAAACGGGTTGTTTTCCTCGGTAACCGCCGCTTCCGCAATGTTGTACCCCTATGTTTTGGTTCCGCATATTCCTCCCCCATCGGGTCCATTTTTTACACTCCTCGGTGTTTGCGTACGACTTCAGTATGTCGAAGTATTATTTCTCGAGCATCGGTTCTTTGCGACTTATCTCCTCCCAGCTTTTACCTTGCATAATCTTCTTCTTCACCCGGGATCTCCAACTGCTCAAGGCGGTGCTAATCTTCGTGAGGGCTAAAGAGTCCACCCTTTTATTGAATCGCTCCGGGAACGTGTATCGTTGGTGAAGCTTCTTCATGAGGATTTCGACCAACAACGTGTTGTCGCTGCTTCTAAGGTCCGTCGTGTTGATCGACATGCTTTCCCGCACGATGCACCCTAGTTGCATGTTATACTCTGTGGCAACCGTTGGAGGCGCCAATGGTAGGCCACTTGGCGAGACCCCAGTGATCGTATCTGTGACGTTGGTGAGCACTTGTGGCGTCAGATCCTTCCTTGGCGCCCGAGCCTTCTTCTTCTCAGTGATCGTCGGGGCGATGTCGCCGCTACCACCAGCTGTGCGGTCAGTGCCGCCACTATCAGTGGTGTCATCACCTTCTTCCGCCAAGTACGACTCATCATTGCCGGTTGCAGCGGCGTCGTCCTCCCGGCCGTCTTCCTTATTGGCGGTTGGGCGTGGGCATCCCAGCCCTCTTCCTCGGCACCGGCTTCGAGCATGAACCCGTGCTTAGAAGTGCCCGACATGTTTCTGTAATTATTGAAACGAATTATTGCAAGTTCACTTGCTCCTGCTGGAAAATCAGGTCCGTTGGAACATTGAATCCAACGGACGAGGACGTCAAAGTGATGAGAACGCTTGTAGCTGCTTGCGTTTTATTGTCTCTTAATATTGTTGCCAAAAACAAGATTATAGTGGATGCCACCGATGTAGAACAACCTTAATTTGTAGTATGTTGAGGCTATTCCTTCAAAAGCTTTGTATCGCTGACGATGAGCATCATATTATCATCAGCATTTCTTTTGTACAGATAAGTAACATTACATTATTTGATATGCAGTAAATCGATGGCCTCTTCTAATGTGCAAGTATTTGGCTTCGCTTCTAGCCCTAGTCCAACGCCTATATCACTGACATCAAACGTTGGTTGAGATCATCACGAGTCCTATCACATTGGATGCTCTTCCTATGAATCTATGAGGCCTGAAGCTTCTACACACTTTGGACTATTTAGCTAGGATGTTTCTAACACCATCGTCTGACTCTATGTGTGCTGCAGAATGATGTATAGGGCGGTGAACATATTGAATTGCGTGTAGTATTATTGTTAATTCCCAATAACAAAAGGCTTGGTCATTGATGAGTTACTTTGGTTCCATTTTTACCTCACTCCTGAAAAGCATTGTGTAACCTGATGTTACAGAATTTGGACCATTCTTGGCCCCGTTGATACTACTTGGCAATGTGTTCCCCTCGGGAAGGCGATCGTGCCAGAATTTCATGTTCTTGTTGAAGCTCGAGTCGGTCCATTTGTTTTGCGTCTTCATCTTCAGAGCAGCAAGCGTTACATGCAAGCGCGTATCCTCGGGGCGGCACCCAGGAAACAACAGAGTCACCCATTTATCTCCATTTGCGCCAGCTTGGCTTTATCCCTGGCTTCAGCTCTGTTGTTCATGCCTTCATCGTCCTTGAGCAGCAGATCCTGAACATGAGAGTCTTGCAAGGCCAAAATTAGCGGGGTCTCCGTGTTCATGCCTTCATCGTCATGATGATCTTCTCCGCCGACATATACTTCTTCATGATGATCTTCTACGCCGTCATTTCCTTCGTCATCTTTCTCGCCCTCGTCTTCACGCACACTTTTTGTTGCCGGTGCCAGCTGGTTGTGGTCGTCAATGAAACCGCGTTTGAGAAGGTGCTCCTCCAATTGTCCGGAATCAGGGTCAATCCAGCGCACGAGTTTGCATGATCGACACGAACATCTTATCTTCCGCCTGTTGCACCGAATCATGTCTGCCTTCGCGTCTTTCTTGTATCTAGCGATTCGAGCAGAGATCATTTGGAGGACCATGGTTGCGTCCACACACATAGAGCAGAAAATTAGAGCCGCAACATGCACACACATGCATGGTCGCCGGAAAAATTCGGCATGACCTCTCCTATAAGTAGGACATATGGGTAGTGCAAAAGTTTGCCGAAATGGAAATGAATCAACATTTCGGCAAACATCCATGCACCATGGCCGCCCGCGCGCGACAATCGGTTCACCTGCATGAAAAGCACCCATACACACCGTGATGGCCACACAATACATGCATATGCACCTCCAACTATACTCACCTAGTAGATTAAATACCGAGACGAAAAGAGCAAGGAGGGAGGGATCGGAGTATAGATGGAGGATAGGGCTTCCCCTAAACAACAAGAAACCTCACCAAAAATTATATATCAATCAAAGTAGGTTCACCTACCAAAAATGGATAATTGAATGGGTAAAATGGGAGGGGAGAGAAGGGGGGTCGAGTTAGCAAGACTTGTGAATGAAATGGGAGGGGAGAGAGAGAGGGGGCTGCCACCTTTATGTGCACATCTCCAAATATTTTGTGGCGCACCTGCAACCTATTATGTGGCCCGCGGAAGGGGTGCGACACTGAAATGCCATATTTTCTGGTGCACTGTAGTTTGTGCGCCACATAATATGGCATTTCTGTGGCACACCACCTAGCATGCGCCACAGAATAGCCATATTCTGTGGCGCACCATGGGCCCTACGCCATAATAAGAGTTATGCGGACAGCCAGGGCAATGATTGGTGCGGGCCCCATGATATTTTTGTGGTGCACATCCACACCGTGTGCCATAGTAGTGCTCTTTTCTGTGGCGCACCACTGGCCGTGCGCCACATAATTTTATTTCTATGGCGCATTGCTCCACGATGCGCCACATAAAGGCATCCATACAAAGGCACTTTCCTACTAGTGAGTATCTCATCGATAACTCGTGACAGGAATGTTCATAAAGAACTTTTTGAGTTAACGTGCATGAAACACATCAAGGTAACGGAGGGAATAGGAGAAGGTTTCAAGTTTGTGGATGATTGGTCTTAAAAGGATTTAGAATATGAACTTTGCACAAGACCTTAAATCCATTTGGAAAAGAAAGGCTGAACAACTTGTGAAACTGAGGTTTCACTCTTTACTGCAACCAGAATACCAAGATGGAAATAATTTTCTTGGATACCACAAAGTAATATCCGTAGACGGGAGAGAACACAAGAACACAATGAAATCATGCGTCCAAAGGAAGTTTGGGAAAAGAATCATGTTCAATCTTCGGAGTGGACACAGAAGATGAAGGAATTTTCATTCTTTCCACCAAAGTTTCTAGAAATCCTTGTCAAGGTTCGCGATGTCACTTCACACCACAAGTATGAGTAGGCAAAAGATGTTGCAACACCATAACAAAGAAGAAATGTTTGGTCCCGCCATAAGGATGGGTAACCAACGGGGATTGGAACACCGAAAGGAATAAGGAATCTCTTTCCTATTGTGGTTTGTACGTAGCAATACATCTACCACATGGTTAAGACCCCATGGCTGAACTGACTTACAAATTCACACAACGTGTGAGATGATGAGGAAATCATTTATAAACAACAAAGAAGGAGAATAGTTCAGCGACGGCTAAAGATCACCATAAGATGTTTCTCACGATGAATTTGTTTCCACGAAAGGGAAGGGTTTGGAGGATTTATTTAGGGACATTGGACGGGTCAACTTCAAAATTATCCTTGATGTTTTAAATATCGATATCGAGCTTAAAATAAGCCTTCAATAGGTTATCAAGTGAAATTTGAACTTTGGTTTGGAAGAAGTACGAGGGAAACTTCTAGAATAAGTCGCGCAAGAATCCTCACGGAGAGTGGTTGTTATGGATGATTCAAAGGAGTACAACGTTAGGCCTTCTGGATAATTGTGTCAACGACAACATCAACCATGCCGGATTTTGAAAAGACCTAATTCAATACCCTTGAGGAAACACTAACCATCGTTGCTGCTTGAGGTTCAGCTTTGGTTAATGGGAGGATGGTTCAGAATCAGCACGTTTGATCATAGAGGTTGCACCGGTTACCTACGAGATACATTTACTAGATTCTCAAGATATGGACTACGATGCCGCACTCAAGAAGATGAGCGAGATTGCAGAGCTCATGTATTAGAAACTTGCGAAAGACGGTTGCACCTACATGGTTTACTTGCGGAGGAACACATCAGAGTCCTTGTTGGGAAGATGATTACAAAGGTAAGTAAGTTCTTGCACTTCTTCTCTTTCACGGGTAATGAGTCAGTGGCTTGGGGTGGATGCAAACTTCTTCAAGGAATGAAGGTAACATGGCAACAACTTTCACCAAAATCACATGGGCCAGAGAAAGTCACTTCGAACATCGAGAACACAAACTTGTTGATGACACAAAGATGGTTCTCAAAAGTTTCCAACATCAGTGCCAAGTGTTCAACATGAACCTTGATGCATGTGAACACACGTTTGTTGGGAGACCCCAAGAGGAAGGTATGAAGAGTGCAGCAATAAGTTTCCCTCAGAAAGAAACCAAGGTTGAATCGACCAGTAGGAGGAAGGAGTAACTTCAGAAGGTTGAAGCAGCTGATATGGCAGGGCGCACTACCGGTTCAGCAGCAACGTGGAACCTACACAACACAATCAAATCACTTTGCCCCAACGAAGCAGTGAGGTTGTCAATCTCACCGGTTTTGCTGAACACAAAGAGGTTAAACATATGGTGTGGAAAATAGTAGGAAAACAATAGGAACAGTATGAAAGGAGTAGGTGTTTTATCAGTATGAGCAAAATGGACCGGGGTCCACAGTTCACTAGTGGTGTCTCTCCGTGAAACATAAATAACATATGTGATGAACAACTTACTACTGGGCAATTGACAGAAATGAAGGCTGCACTGTAGTGCATATGCAAGACATAAAGATTACTATGTGATTCATGCAGGCATTACAACAAAATACATAGACCGTCATCCAACTACATCTATGTCTAATAATCCACCCTCCGAATATCATCCGAACAAACGTTGGGTATTAAGTTGATAGCAACAGATTATCACTGTAAGCAAAGTGTGTAATGTAAATGATGTAAACTAGGTAAACACCGTTGTTTCTCCCTAATGGCAACAGCACATCCTCCATCCGTCACGTTTCTGTCACTCGAGCACAGATGCAAAGGAGGCATGAACACACTATTGCGCATAAATACTCCCTCTTGGAGTTACTAGAATCTACTTGACCAGAGCATCTAATAATAATGGAGAGCATGCAAGATCATAAATAACATATGCATGAAGATAACATGATAGATTGATAATCAGAAGACATAACATTCAACATTCATCAGATCCCAGCAAACACAACATGTAGCATTACATAAAGATGATCCTGATCATGTTAGGCAACTCACAAGATCTAAACACGAGGTACAAAGTGGAGAGAATAACCATCTAGCTACTGCTATGGACCCGTAGTCTAGGGATGAACTACTCACGCATCACTTAGGAGGAGGGCATGGTGGTGTAGACCCCTCCGCTGATGAATTCCCCTCCCGGCAGGGTGCCGGGGAGAGCTTTAGAACCCTCCCGATCTCGGGATGACGGTGACGATGGCCTCGGGTGTTTTTCAGGACGAAGTGGTATATTTTTAGGGTTTACATCTCGGGGGGTATAAATAGGCGAAAGGGAAAAGGCGGTGGAGGCCGGGGGGGCCACGCCACCCCATGGCACGGCCAGGGGGCGCCGCCTTATGGTATGGCCCCCCCTCCGGGTCTCTTCGGTATTCTGTGGAACCTTCGGGAATTCTAAGACGTCAGGTTTTGAATTTTCCAATTCCGAGAACAACTTTTTTGAAACTAAAAACAACAGAAAACATGGAACTGGCTTTGTGGCATCTTGTCAATAGGTTAGTACGGAAAATCGATAAAAATGACATAAAGTGTGTAGCAAACATGTGGAAAACAATAATAAAACAACATGGAACATCAGAAATTAAGGATACGTTTATGACGTATCAACATCCCCAAGCTTAGTTCCTACTCGTCCTCGAGTAGGTAAACGATAAGAACACATAATTTCTGAGGTGACATGCTACCAACATATACTTGATCATCAATAATGTAAAAGCATAAGTAAGTTGAGATCATAGAACTTAAACACAAGCATAGCAATCACCTTGCATCATGAGAAGTAACTCAAATAAAAGATCATGAATAACAATGCAAAGAAAGATATACGTTTGTTTCAAGTATAGAGAAAACATGTCAAAGTGATATTTTGCTAGTCCTTAAAAGTGGGGAAAACATAAATGCCAGGACACGTTCAAAGTTCATGAGGAAGAATGGAACAAATAATTAGAGAACAAGCAATAACACATCATGAATCAATTAATAATGTTATCGGGACAAATGCACATAAAACACAGAATGGCAACTATGCTCTGTCAACTGTGCATAAAGTTAGAAGATGGAGACTCAACATAAAAGTAAAAGAAAGGACCTCCTCATGTGCTAGAGATTTTATTTTATTAAACAGAGGTATAAAAAGCTTGACACTCCTCCCAACCATCTTACACAAACCATGGCTAACCGAATCCTCGGGTGCCTGCCAACAATCACATACAGTGGAGGAGTGTCTATATTTTAAGAGAGGTGTATGCTTATGTCAATGAATGGTAAACAGAAAATACAGTACATCACAGGCCAACTAGACTTCACAAGAGCGGCTCCCATAGAAGGACGCATCTGGGTAGAAGGTCATCCCTCTTTCCCTTTTGTTTACACAATTATGCTTTGTCTGATAAATCATGGGCAAAAATAGTGAAGGGAATTTGTGTTATTAATTTGGGTCTGGGCACCCCGCTGCCAGCTCTTCTATAATTGGATAAGCGGATGAAGCCACTAGTCTAGGGTGTGAAAGTCCAATCAACAAGTGAGATAAAGATTCTCTATTTACGTCCTCATGGGCTAACACAGGAGCACAAAACGAGAGTAATTTTGAAAGTTTTAAAGGTAACACATGAGCAATTTATTTTTTAGTGGCGGCTAATTACCACATGTAGGTAGGTATGGTGGACACAATGGGAAAACTTTGGTTTTTGGGAGTTGGATGTACGAGTAGAGCTCAAACTCAGTACAGGTGGACGCTAGCAAAAGACTGGGACCGACAAATCAAGAGAGCATAAGAGCCATAATCATGCATAGTGACATGAACATCATTAATCAAAGCATAAGTGGTACCACAAGTTCAAAAACTAAATGATCATGGAGGCTATTCGTGACTGGTTCATAGTCATAAACATGGTGTGAGCATGCGCCAATTCAACCAATAAAACATTCAAACGAGAACACCACAAATTTATGCTTCAATCTGACAAGAACAACTCATGATTCTTTCAATGGCACATTAAACACTATCAGCTATTTGAGGCTAATCATGCTACTAAATAACCACAAGGCTTGAGAACTAAAATAACATCTAGCGTGATATGAAAAGGTCTAGCCACAGTCTATACAAGTTCTACTTGCACCGTTAAAAAATGTACCTCAAGCAGCATTTTCTTTTCCCAACAAGCACCATACAAAACATGCTTTAAAAAAAACTCTCTAAATTCTACAGAAAGCAAACATGATAGGAATCACATAATACTACTAAAACTAACATCTATGAACAATAGATGCATTGAAAACAAGAGCTAAACACGAAATTTTGAAGCAACTAGAAGAAAAACTAAGAATACTAGCATAACAAGTATTCAAACGAAAAAAGTGGAGCGTTTCTCTCTCCCAAACAAATAATGCTAGGGTCCAACTATATTATTTAAGCAAGAAAAACAAAATAAAACAAAGGAAAACAAAAGAAAAACAAACATACGCTCCAAGTAAACTTCATATGATGTGACCGAATAAAAATATAGTTTCACGAGAAGTGACCTGAGAAATAGTTGATGAAGAAGGGGATGCCTTGGGCATCCCCAAGATTAGATGTTTGAGTCTTCTAAAAATATGCTTGGATGAACCACGGGGGCATCCCCAAGCTTTGACCTTGCACTCTTCTTGATCACATATATCACCTCTTCTCTTGACACTTGAAAACTTCCTTCACACCACACTCAAACAGTAATTCACATTAGAGGGTTAGTGCAACAATTAAAAATCCATTAGTTCTGTATGGCACAAGTGCTATTGATACTTTTAAACATTAGCTACATCCACTAATGTTTCGTGAAGCAAATAAATCCACTTGACATCGCAAAAGAGCAAATGCAAGAAAAATGGCAGAATCTGTCAAAACCCGAACAGTCTGTAAAGACAATTTTTTCGAGGCACTTATGTTGCTCAGATCGAGAATATAAAAAATTGCGGAATTATCCGAGGAATAAGCACAAGAAATTTCAGGTCATTCTGATTTTTCTGTGATTTGTTCGATTTTTTACGGTGGACAGCAGAAATCTGTTTCCTGCGTAGAAATCCAAAAACCAACTCCAACTCTCGTCAGAATCCTTACTTGGCACAACTAAAACATGAAAATAAAGATACAAAGGAGTTTCTACAGAAGTATAAAACCCCTTGAATCAAAGAAAACAGAGAAAAACAAAGCAAAAAATAAAACCATGGGTTATCTCCCAAGAAGTGCTTTTCTTTAACGCCTTTTAGCTAGGCCCAGAAAAGTGGAATCAAGTATTTTCAAGTGAAGAAGCATCGAAATTGTAACTTGTTCGAATAACAGAATCAAAAGGCACCAAGCCAAGTTATCTCGAAAGCAAGTAAAGAATTAGCTTAAGTAAAAAAACAGAAAGAATCAAGAGAAAAAGAGCAGCAAAGCTGGAATGAACCTTGTCTAATAGTATACCTTCTCTTTCTAGAAAAGTGTTCCATACCTTTCTTGAGCGGGAACTGAAATTTAATATTCCCTTCTTTCATATCAATAACAGAACCAACGGTTCTAAGAAAAGGTCTTCCCAAAACAATTGGACAAGAAGCATTGCATTCACTATTCAAAACAACAAAATCAACGGGGACAAGAGTATTATTAACCATGATAACAACACATCAACTCTCCCCAAAGGTTTCTTTCTAACATTATCAATAAGACGAATATCTAAATAACAAGGTTCCAATGGTGGTAAATCAAGAATATCATAGAGTTTCTTGGGCATAACAGAGATACTAGCACCAAGATCACATAGAGCATTGCAATCAAAATCATTCCCTTTCATTTTAATAATAGGTTCCCAACCATCATCTAGCTTCCTAGGGATAGAGGCTTCACATCTTAATTCATCCTCTCTAATTTGCATGAGAGCATTTTAATATGTTTTGTGAAAGCCATATTCATAGCACTAGAATTAGGATAACTAGCAAGCTTTTGTAAGAACTTAATCACTTCAGTTATGTTGCAATCATCAAAGTCAAGATCATTTTTATCAAAGATAATGGGACCATTGTCTCCCCTGTTTCTAAAAATTTCAGCACTTTTATCAGGAACATTTTTAGCAGTTTTAGGCAGTTTTGCATTTTTAATAGCAGAAGTGGGAGTTTTTCCAACACCAATTACTTTACCATTGATAGTAGAAGGTTTTGTAGCACGAGAAGATTCAGTTTTACTAATGGTGGTAATGGTGAAAACATTAGCTATATTATTGTTTCTAGCTATTTCATCTTCTTTTTCCCATCTAGCATGCAATTCAGCTAGCATCCTAACATTATCGTCAATTCGAATTTGGATGGCATTTGTAGCAGCAAAAGGATTCTCATATATGGTTTCATTTTTAGTAGTCATTATATTAATCAAAGAAGATTGAGCTTCAGACATGGATGAAATAGAAGTTTCAGCATGAGAAATTTTAACTTGCAACCCAGATATTTCTCTATTTAAACCCTCAAGTTGACATCTGATATTTCTTAGCATAACTGATTGTTCCTCCATGGTTTTAGTAAATAGTTTATTTTGCTCATATTGTTTTTGCATAAAGTCTTTAGTGGCTCTTTCAACTTCTGAAATTCTTTCATTAGGCATTCTAGTTCTATCATTATTACCACTATTAAAAGGATATGGCCTATAATTGTTGCTACCAAAATTATTCCATACGCATTGGCGCTGAAATTATTATTTTTCATGAAGTTCACATCAACATGCTCTTCTTGAGCAACCAAAGAGGCTAAAGGAACATTATTTGGATCAATAGGAGCATGGCCATTCACAAGCATAGACATAATAGCATCAAGTCTTTCATTCAAAGAGGAGGTTTCTTCAACAGAATTTACCTTCTTACCTGTTGTAGCTCTCTCAGTGTGCCACTCAGAATAATTTACCATCATATCATCAAGAAGCTTTGTTGCTGCCCCCAAGGTCATGGACATAAAGGTTCCTCTAGCAGCTGAATCCAGAAGGTTTCTTGAAGAAAAATTTAGACCTGCATAAAAGGTTTGGATGATCATCAAAGTAGTCAGTCCATGAGTGGGACAATTCTTCACTAAAGATTTCATTCTTTCCCAAGCTTTAGCAATATGCTCATTATCAAGTTGCTTAAAATTCATAATGCTTCTTCTTAAAGATATAATCTTAGCAGGAGGATAATATTTTCCAACGAAAGCATCTTTACACTTAGTCCAAGAATCAATACTATTTCTAGGCAAAGACAGCAACCATTCTTTAGCTCATCCTCTCAAAGAGAAAGGAAACAATTTTATCTTAATAATATCTCCATATACATCTTTATATTTTTGCATCTCACATAGTTCAACAAAATTATTAAGATGGGCAGCAACATCATCAGTACTAACACCAGAAAATTGCTCTCTCATAACAAGGTTTAATAGGGTAGGTTTTATCTCATAAAAATCAGCAGTAGGAGCAAGTGGAGCAATAGGTGTGCTAATGAAATCATTGTTGTTGGTGCTAGTAAAGTCACACAACTTAGTGTTCTCAGGAGTAGTCATTTTAACAAGGCTAAAAATAGGAATAAAACTATAGCTCGAATAAGAACTAATTTTTTTTGTGTTTTTGATAAAGAGAAGCAAACAACACAAAATAAAATAAACTAAGCAAAACAAAAACAAAGTAAAGAGATTGGAAGTGAGAGACTCCCCTTGCAGAAATTCTCTTCCTCCACGACAACGGCGCCAGAAAAGTGCTTCCTCCACGACACGTTCGTTGGGAGACCCTAATAGGAAGGTATGAAGAGTGCAGCAGCAAGTTTACCTCAGAAAGAAACCAAGGTTGAATCAACGAGTAGGAGGAAAGAGTAACTTCAGAAGGTTGAAGCAGCTGAGATGGCAGGGTGCACTACCGGTTCAGCAGCAACATGGAACCTACACAACACAATCAAATCACTTTGCCCGAACGAAGCAGTGAGGTTGTCAATCTCACCGATTTTGCTGAACACAAAAGGTTAAAAATATGGTGTGGAAAATATTAGGAAAATAGTAGGAACAACATGAAAGCAGTATGAAAGCAGTATGAAAGCAGTAGGTGTTTTATCAGTATGAAGAAAATGGACCGGGGTCCACAGTTCACTAGTGGTGCCTCTCTGTGAAAGATAAATAACATGTGTGGTGAACAAATTACAGCTGGGCAATTGACAGAAATGAAGGCTACACCGTAGTGCATATGCAATACATAAAGATTACTATGTGATTCATGCGGGCATTACAACAAAATACATAGACCGTCATCCAACTGCATCTATGTCTAATAATCCACCGTTCAAATATCATCCGAACAAACGTTGGGTATTAAGTTGCTAGCAACAGATTATCGCCGTAAGCAAAGTGTGTAATATAAACAATGTAAACTAGGAAAACACCGTTGTTTTCTACCTAATGGCAATAGCACATCCTCCATCTGTCATGTTTCTGTCACTCGAGCACAGATGCAAAAGAGGCATGAACCCACTATCGAGCATAAATACTCCCTCTTGGAGTTACTAGCATCTATTTGGGTAGAGCATCTACTAATAATGGAGAGAATGCAAGATCATAAATAACATATGGATGAAGATAACATGATAATTGATAATTAGAAGACATAGCATTCAACATTCATCAGATCCCAACAAACACAACATGTAGCATTACATGAAGATGATCTTGATCATGTTAGGCAGCTCACAAGATCTAAACATGAGGTACAAAGTGGAGAGAACAACCATCTAGCTACTGCTATGGAATCATAGTCTAGGGATGAACTACTCACGCATCACTTCGGAGGAGGGCATGGTGGTGTAGACCACTCAGGTGATGAATTTCCCTCCCGGCAGGGTGCCGGGGAGAGCTCCAGAACCCTCCCGATCTCGGGATGATGATAACGACGGCCTCGGGTGTTTTTCGGGACGAAATGGTATATTCTTAGGGTTTACGTCTTGGGGGTATAAATAGGCGAAAGGGCAAAGGCGGTGGAGGCCGGGGGGGCCACACCACCCCATGGCGCGGCCAGGGGGCGCGCCGCCCTATGGTGTGCCCGCCCCTTCGGGTCTCTTCGGGACTCCGTGGAACCTTCGGGAATTCTAAGACTTTCGAGCTTCGAATTTTCCAATTCCGAGTATATTTCCATAACAACTTTTCTGAAACTAAAAACAGCAGAAAACAGGGAACTGGCTCTATGGCATCTTGTGTATAGGTTAGTCCAGAAAATCGAAAAAAATGGCATAAAGTGTATAGCAAACATGTGGGAAACAATAAGAAAACAACATGGAATATCCGAAATCAAGGATACGTTTATGACGTATCAAACCTCTTGCAACTTGGAGAAAGTAAGAATGTCATAGATGGGCTCAACAACACCTTTATCAAGATACTCCAAGGAGAGGGATTCATATGTTACATGAACAAGGAAAAATATTGGTTAGACTAAAGGACATGAAGGTATACTTGGGTGGAACACCATGAGTAGAAACACCATCAAGATAGTCCTTGAATCTGATCTTGATTTGACGATATCCCAACTCAAATCAAAAGGTTTGTTAGATATCATGTCCACGAAGGAGATACTATAAGGCTTCTATATGAGGAAACTGGACAACCCATAACACGGTCAACTTTAAGTAGGACATAACTCTTTGACCATGGATGTGCACCGGAATGAACGTATTTGGTAACACGGTCAACTTTAAGTAGAGACCGGGTGACCAATAGTGCTAAGAAGGATACATATGTTTCTTAGACTATTCATAGCAATAGAGTTGCTAAGGATATCTGATACACACACCAATGACTAGACCCATCATTCTCAAGCACTCAGGAAATGAGGCCATGAAATTAAACATAGCCTCTTGATATGTAAGAGTGTGATACTCAAAGGTGGAGCAGAACAAAAGAGAATGATGCTTCTTTAATCCGTGAATTACAAAACTTTGACCTGGTCCTAGAGATGAACGAGGTATTGAAGTTTGTTTCTCTTGACATTCCAAGGTGGAATGTTCTGACAACTTGGTGTCCAAAACAACGGATGGAGATTTGAGAGCAACTGAAAGATAGGAACATGCTCAGGAGAATTCCTAAGATCACGTTGATTGCATAGGGTAATACTCATTTGTAGAACCCATGCCAAGAAGAGAAGTATATCTGAATCAAGAAGAAAGATGTGGAGGCCATGATTATCACTCTTGTTGTGATCCCTTTTTGTTCCAAAAGAAAGCCTATGGCTATGAGAGTTGGAATTGCCCAGCCACCCTGAGGTGGAACACATTCCTCAGGATCCAAAGAAACGAAACTTGGATTAAAGATCAACATCCTGTACCGATGGCGTGAGCATCACATGGTTATAAAACCACATGATTCAACCCACCGCAATTCAGCACATTCTGAGACCTTCAGTTCAAGTCCAAGGGTTGAAAACATAGAGAAAGGGATGACTACTATCTAAGTGCCTTCAAGGACACTACGATTAGCAACCAGAAAGTATCTTCCAAAAGCCCAACATAGCTCCGGAAGAATTTGAACAAGGGAAAAGGATACCTTCGAGATGAAAGGAAAACTCGAGGTTCGGGATTTGAGACTTAAGAACGTGAGAATGTGGAATCCACATGACTCTAAGAGATTATGAAGGAAAGGAAATCTCCCAGTTTAAGAGATAACAGAATATGGAACACACACAACTCTAGAAACTTTAACACTATGTCAACTTGGGTAAAAGACGTCGTTTCCAAAGAAGGCACCTAGGTTTTGAAAGACTAGAAGAGATAGCAAAACCTTTTCAAATCAAAACAGGTAAGGTGACCCGAAGTTAGAGCGATACCAGATAAGAAGTAAAATGAATCCTAAGAAGATTTTCACAAGTCATTTGAAGTTTCCAAATAGTTTTCACAAACACTAGACTCAACATCGACCAAGCAGTAAGGTTTTCCTACACACAGTCCTACTCTGATACCATGACTTGTCGCGACCCCCGGACCTAGAGGTATACATACTGTTATGCGCTCCTAGTCATGGACCCACAAGGGATTTGGGGTTACCAGCCCCGGACGCAACAAACAACGGCAGGTAGACCGAATTCATCGACACGCATGCCGGATAACATCGGTACTACTACTCCTTGTGTCCATGCTAGTCATAACCAACTATGCATATCAAAGAGTCGACGAGTCGTATAAAACTGAAGGAACGTGACCAAAGCTATACAGAGTTGATATGTGTCCAGGAAGTGCAACAACAATCGACGGTTACTTGGGTTACCAAGCACCAGGCCCAGTCACACCGGCAGGCGTGCTCGGAAATGGATCATCGGCTCCACAACCCTTCCACTACGACAACTATGCAGGCATAGCCAAAACTGTATAATAATAAGCTCGAAACCAACAACCGATCAAAGCAGCAAACTATACACATGAAGTTGTACAGAGCAAGTATTACTAGAGTATAGCTGTACAAACAGAGGTCACATGACCCAATATTACATCAGATAATAGAAGGAAAATTATGTTGCTAATCAACAAGAACAAGAAAGGCCTAAGAGGCTGCAACATAAGGCGACGTCCCAGCCCATATATTCAAGGCTGCTACCTGGGAACCCCAAACTAGTCGTCGATGTCCATGTTGGAACCACCATTAAAGTGAGATCTTCACCTGAACCAAAATTAAGCAAACCTGAGTATGGGAGGTACTCAACAAGACTTAGTTAACATATTATATATCTGTTGTTTCGGAAAAGGGATTTATGAAGGTTAATTTGCGTAAAGCAATCTTTGTTTTCCAAATCGAGGAAGAATAGCACGTCTCAAGGGGTGTTTTCAAAACAGATGAGGAAGCTACTCAACTACTGAAATCATCATCTTTTCATTCCACCAATATCATTACCCAGCATCTCACATGCTACAAGGATCACCCCTCTCGGCATCTCCGAGGAGGCACCCTTCAATCATTGTCAACATCTTTTACGCCAAATTAAAGTTGTCTATGACCTCGTGTCTTCCACCAAGTCGTCCTTAATCGTGGACACGGATTTTCGAAAATATTGCCCTGCATGGATGTACATTTTACCCACACATACCCTCGGACTGTTAGCGCAACATGTACTCTCTTCCATGGAGCACGGCAGAGGGTAGCTGGCTCTAACCTTTACCTTGCGTAACCCTATCCATGAGTCAACCCGAACAGGGCCACCCGTCAACAGGGAGTTGGCCACCTCCTGACGGCACCTGTTCTGTGAGTCGGGATCAAGATCTGTGTACGTCTATCACTTGTCCCGGTCATGCCCTAAACACCTCCAAAAGGTTTTTGACTCACGCGCAGATGGAACTCCCAAACTACGTGACTCATGGATGTGGCCAAACAAGTTAGTTAGTCGGGCGAGGTTCATCGGCTCGCGCGTGTGGTTGCACGCTCAGTCCTGGCTTCCGCGGCGAGACCTTAATCCTAGGGTTGACAAGTATAGGACAAAGAACCACTTCCCAAGTGGCCTCCCATCCAAGCCTTAGTCAATTTAACCACGAAACACTCAATTTCCACGTCATTAAATCACACTAGGTTCTCGTAGCTCTGATTCATCAACCGGATGGAGCAGAGCAAAACAAACATGTAAAGCTAAGTGAGGCAGATATAAGGCTCTGGCGGTGCGCACAAGCAAACCCTATGGCGGCTAGGAGCAGTGGATCAGGGTATTTAGGCGATGCAACAAGTATAGGAGAACTGTAACTACTAACATCCAATACTTTGGAATTGAATGTAAAGTACGAGAATCAAATGTTGTTCGAAAACATATATGAGAAGATAAGAGGTTATGCTTGACTTGTCGGTTAAGATCAAGTATTCGCCATTTGAGTTATGCAATGTGTATGATTTTAATTGCTCAAATGGGTTTGAAACAGGAATAACAATCAACACATGGCACAATGCAATGCGCAATATTATGCATGAACAAGTTAATGCACTGAAATAAATCCCTAAACATGTTCGATGGGTTCCTAGGGTTCATATGGCAGTTATGCAATTTTACTAAAATTAGCCCCGAAATAGACCTTAGAGGGCACTTCGGGCAATTCTGAAAGTGTGTCTAATTTTAATTGCTCAAATGGGTTTGAAAACATCATAACTGGGTTGCATTTGTCATTTTGAGCATTTTGGTATATAACTTGTAATTTTCTGATTTTATTGAATAAAATCTTATTTTCTCTCTTTTTAATGATTTAAATAATAATTAAGTAAGGATCAAAAATCATCTTTGTCAAACATGTGTGAAAATTACAAAAACAGATAGAGTTTATTTTTCTTAATATTTTGAATAGTTTTTCAGAATTTTCTGATTAATATTTAAATAGTTATTCATTTTCCAAAATTAATTCATTTTCTAGAATTATTTAAACAATGGCCCACATGTCAGGCTATTATTCTTTTCTAAAATCTTTTCTAAAAAGAAAAACGGATGACAGGTATGGCCCACGGTGGCGTCATGTGGACGTTCACCGTGACGACAGCAACCGACCGACAGTGGCATGTGGTGCATGGCCGCGTCGGTTGGAGGCGCTCAGGGCCGAACAGTCAGGCGCGTTAGATGCGCCACATCTCGGCCGACAAGCTAGAGGCCGCGCGGCCCCCTATCGGTCACCGGAACCTCGCCGGAATCCGCGGCGGACGGTGACGACACTCGACGACATCGACGTTACAGAGGGGGATAGGGAGGGTTGAGGCCACCGTGAGGAGCGCATGCTCACTGTGAGCTCGATGGACGAGTCGAGGAGGCGAACGGTGGCCGTACGAAGGCGAATCGCGGCGGCGGAACTTCACCGGCCGCGGGGAAGAAGTTGTCGATCCCAGAAGCTGCGGGCTACTCTGCTTGCGCGCGTTCTTGAGGACAGAGAGAAGAGGACGGTGCATCTTCCGGAAGGCTCAACGAGGCGCGGGAGAGCTCGAGGTGGCCGGAACCGGCGATGCAAACCGGTGGCCGGAAGCTAGGGTTAGGATTTCCTCTGCCCGACCATAGAGAGCACGGGAGAGTGAGAGAGGAAAATGGGAAGGGAGAGGAGGCGATGCGCGACGTCCAAGACTTCTCCTCGTTGGCAAAGTGGCAAGCAGGAGGTGGCAAGGCGCGGCGGTGAGCTGCCTGCTTGCATTTTGGTGGGAGGAAGAAGAAAATAAACCATTTTCTGGAAAACCCCCCGAAGTTTCTGGGTTTTGGCAAAGAGGTCCTTTTCTGCCCCAAAACAACAACTAGATTTGAAAGGTTGGGGTCCTTTTTGCAAGAATAAAAATTAGCAAAAATAAGATTTGGAACCTTGAAAAATTTCCAACCTCACCATATGTTGGTTTGGTGAAATTGAAATTGTTTTCAACTTCAAATTTAAAGCTACTTTAAGTGCTTTTTATAGATTTTCTGAAATTCAAGTTGCAAACATGATTTAATTTTTGTTTTCAAGCATGTATGAGATGAACACAACACCACAACACTTGTTATAGAAAGTGGGATGTTACATGCTGCCTCGACGGTGCACCTCGTCTGCCCGACTGGGCATGTTTGGCGTTGGAGTGAAGCCGTGGGTGACGTTGTACTCGCGGACGGTGGCTTCCACTAGGCACTGCTTGGCGACCACCTCCTATGCCTTGCGTAAGAGCAGGAGGCACGTCTTCTCCAGTTCTTCCTCCGCCTTCGCAGGGTCATCGTTCGAAGTGATGGGAACATTGAGTCCTTCAGCGATTCCGCTATTGGCAGGGCCAGTTGGACGAGGGCCGTCCGGCTGCTCGCTGGTGCCGGTGCCGGTGACGGCCATCATCTCCGCGAAGATGCGGGACTCGGTGGGGTACTCGGGGACGACGACGAAGTAGATGCGATGCTCGACGAAGGAGACGATGGAGCCGCCTGCAGGGATGGGCTCCTCCTCTGAGAAGCACGCGGAGGTGTTGAGGACGTAGTCGAAGGCGTCGAACGTCATGACGAGGCCGGAGGCGACCCGCTCGTTAGAGCCGGCCGGAACCCCTGCACAAGTGAATCTCTAGCCAGACGGGGCCCCATGCCGAACGAGACTCCGGACGCCCCTCTATGCCCCATGCTGGGCGCCAACTGTCGTGGTATCATACACATCAGCACCGTTGCGTGAACAATGGAGTTTACTAATGGGACACAGGACGCAAACATCGGTGTCCGTGCGAGATAGGGTATCAAGCGTGAAAGAGAGACGATGTACCCAGGTTCAGGACCTCAGCCTTGTGAGGTCCTTAGTCCTGCAAGGATGAACTATGAGGTGGTGTATATGGTGTTACAGAATGCTCCAGGAGTTGTATCTTCAAAGTGAATCCGCCCCTGCTAAGGGAATCCTGGACTGCCTTATATAGGAGCTGGCCGTCCGGCTCACAGGCGGGGTCGGCTGTGCGGCCAGCCGGCTGGGACTCACTAACAGTCATACACAGTGTATTTCCTTCAAGATGCGTCAGCATCGTACATGATGGGACAAGGCGGAAAACTAATGATGATGATGCTTGCGGCCAAAGTTTATGGGTACGGCCGTCTACATCTCCAATAAAGCATAGTTGACATTGTGCGTGACGTATTGTTGCTCCTTTTGACATGCCTTTGTTAAACCGATCCCGTCCTTGCTTGTCAGAAACCGTCCGTCCGAAGACATTAGCCAACCGGAGTCAGCCGTCCAAGCACAACATGCCACAATGTAGCTGCCTGGTAATGTGGGAAGCCGACCGACTGCTTTCCTAGCCTTACCTTGATCTCGTAATTATCTTAACCGGGGGTAATCCCCTAGACACCAGTAGTATATCTTAAATATTTGTTACTCGATGAACGTTTCACATCAGACATGAAAAAACTCTTTGAAAATATCTTCAAACAATACTCAGTGAAACTCTGACAAAAATCGTAGAAATATTCACGAAACCTGAATTTACTGAATCCAGTGTTACATGCATAGTAAATAAGTATTATCTTTAGAATACAAAGTGAAAACACACCCGTCTCTTTGCAAAACAGGTGCACAAGTTCTATTTTAAGAACAATACAGTAATAGTGCAAACCTAGTTGCATGCATAAGTGGTACATTGTGTATAGGCACTTACACAATGTAAACTGGGCGTAAAAATGGAGCATGGCGCTTATTGGGATTTTCCGGCCATGCCTCCTCAAGTGATCTTTGAGGGAAACTTACTTTGGTTGGTCCCTCAAAAATGGGTGAGCTGGGGGATTTATACGTACGGCAGAGGTAAATGTCCCATCTTCCTCGGCTTGTGTGCAGGGTACGCGTCAGTTGTTGCTGCCGGTTTCTCTGGCTCAGTTGTCTTTGGTGTGGCGTCAGTTTTGCTAGCCGCAGGAGTCTCCGGCTCGGTAGTCTTTGGTGCGGCATAAGCGTCGCTTGTAGCTGCCGATGTCTTTGTCTCCTGCTTTGTAGGTTCCTCTTTCTTTGGCTCCTCTTTCTTTGGCTCGTCCTTCTTTGGCTCAGCGTCAGCATCAGGTGTACCAGCAGTCGGTGTTTTTGGCTCCTCCTTCGTTGGTTCCTCCTTCTTCAGCTCCTTCGCTGCTAGTTCATCCTTCTTTTCCACTTCTTTCTTTGGTTCGGCGTACGCGTCGGGTGTACTGGCTGCCGGTGCCTCTTCCTTCTTTGGCTCCTCCTTCTTTAACTCCTCCTTTTTTGGCTCCTCTTTCTTTGGCCCAACGTAGGCATCAGGTGTAGTGGTTGTCGGTGCCTCTTCCTTCTTTGGCTCCTCCTTTAATGGCTCCTCCTTCGTTGGCTCCTCCTTCGTTGGCTCCTCCTTCTTTGGCCCAACCTCTTCCTTCTTTGGCTCGTCCTTCTTCGGTTCCTCCTTCACTCGCTCCTCCTTCTTCGGCTCCTTTGTTGGCTCCTCCTTCGTTGGCTCCGCCTTCTTTGGCTCCTCCTTTGTTGGCTCCTCCTTCTTCGATTCCTTCTTTGGCTCCTCCTTTGGTTTGGTGTAGGCCTCAGGGGTTGGTTGCTCCTTTGGTTCTTCCTTCTTTGGCTCCTTTTCCTTTGGCTCGTCCTTCTCTGGCTCCTCCTTCTTTGGCTCCTCCTTTGTTGGCTCCTCCTTTGGTTTGGTGTAGGCATCAGTGGTTGGTTTCTCCATTGGTTCTTCCTTCTTTGGCTCCTCCTTCGTTGGCTCCTCCTTCTTTGGCTCCTCCTTTATTGGCTCCTCCTTCTTCGATTCCTTCTTTGGCTCCTTCTTTGGGTTGGTGTAGGCGTCAGGGGTTGGTTGCTCCTTTGGTTCTTCCTTCTTCGGCTCCTTTTCCTTTGGCTCCTCCTTCTTCGGCTCCTCCTTTGTTGGCTCCTCCTTCTTTGGCTCCTCCTTTGGTTTGGTGTAGGCATCAGTGGTTGGTTTCTCCTTTGGTTCTTCCTTCTTCGGCTCCTCCTTCTTTGGCTCCTCCTTAATTGGCTCCTCCTTCTTTGACTCCTCCTTTATTGGCTCCCCCTTCTTCGATTCCTTCTTTGGCTCCTCCTTTGGTTTGGTGTAGGCGTCAGGGGTTGGTTTCTCCTTTGGTTCTTCCTTCTTTGTCTCCTCCTTCTTCAGCTTCTCCTTCTTTGGCTCCTCCTTCTTGGACTCATCCTTCTTAGGTTCTTCTTTCTTTGGCTCCTCCTTCTTTGGTGCAGCGTAGGCGTCAGGTGTGCTAGCTGTCGGCGTCTTTGGCTCTTCCGTCTCTGGTGCCACGTTGGATTCCGGTTTATTTGTCTTTGACTTCTTAGGTCCGTCCTTCTTGGGGATATCTGCTTTCTTCTCAGAACCATCAACCTTGGAGGTTTCTACTTTTGTTATCGGTTTCTTCTCCGCGTCGGTGTAACCGTCGTTCTTGCTCTTGGGTTTCTTCTTCTCAGCGCCGGAAGATGATTCACTCTTGCCTTTGGATTTTTTCTCGGAGGCTACTTCAGATTTCTTCTCCTCGGGTTTCTTCTCGGCGGCTGCATCGACCTTGGAGGCAGGCTCAGGTGTCTTCTCGGCAGCGGGCTCAGATTTCTTCTCGATTGCGGGCTCAGATTTCTTCGCTCCACCGGCATAGGCAAGGTCTTCAGATTTCTTCTCCTCGGGTTTCTTCTCGACGACAACATCGACCTTGGAGGCAG